>OY288254.1:34607076-37274576 GCA_958450325.1 Agrostemma githago | reverse complement strand
CATATATGATTTCTCATATGCTCAAACTTCAAGTTGAGACAATGAGACCGTGCATTCACACCATATCACATGCATGATGAATGCTCTCATAAATACACTTATCGTATAAAAGTTCATATACTTAATCACGAGTCCTTTAGGAACTCATTTGATAAACCATTGTCATGTGATGATCATTTATAATATAAGCTCCTTCCTGGAGAACTTATCAGTCTAGGAGTATGATCTCTTTTTAAACATATATTCTGCAATATATAACAATAATAATCTCGTGCAACATGTAATACGAACAATGTCCTATAGTGTATATATTCTAAACTACTAATGCTATGATGTAATCTTAACTAGTATGCAACGATAAAAATAACTATATTACATCCACATGAGACTCAAATGCAAACTGTACAATATATTCACCAATATTCATAATTGGATTGACTTCATGTCACTACGTGGACTTTAAGTCCATGAGCTCAATCTTAACCATAGATTGTACGTCAACAATCAAAATGGATTTTTTATATAAGATCCCTCTTAGAGTCCAATGCGCGCAACTATATTCGGTTCTACGAATTAATATATCGATATAATTTCATCGTCGGTACTGTTTAATGATATCTGAATCTGAATATATATGGTACCAATCTTTTCATATATGCCATCTATTATCATCAGATATCAGTGCCACTTCGGGACATTCAATTTCATTACTTTTTACGAGAACCAACTGCACATGCTTGCCATTTTCTTATAACAAATGAACCGATTATGACCCTCACACTATATCATGTGTGATTATTGAAAATATGGCAAGAATCTCAATGTTCATTACATCTACTATTCACGACTGATCTATAGCTCGCTACACCACAAGGAGGGTGAATCTGTCTATAGTCAAATAATAAATTTCAATGTATAACATATTTAATAAGGTAATCAAGCTGATATATCATCATATACATCATCATAACACAATGATCAAATCATTATTCATATTTCATGAACCTCTAATTGATGTATTTCATATTCATCAAAACAAGTCTCTGAACTTCAGGTTCAGTTGGGATCAACATTAGTTGTTTGTTTTTACCTGCTTATTCTTATCAATCTCCCCCGAGGTGGTAAAAACTATCATTACTTGATAAATTTAAAGGGTAATATCCACCTTAAAAATTATCTAATATTTCATAGACTTTATCAAATGATTCTCTTCAATAGAATAATATATTTGGGAGCTGAACTTAACGCAGTTGGTTTTCCACGTGCTGAATTAAAATTGCCCATTTGGGAGATCACCATGTTCACATAATATTTACATTGTAAACTTTGATTACATGAACTACTTGTAAAATTCTCTGTGACTATAGGTCACATAATTAAAACCTTAAAGGTCAATCGGATATAGACATTCATCTCCATTATCCAACTACGAGTAGTATTTAGATCTCCAATATTTCACATACTCAATCTCAGTGTATTGTCTTGCCTTAAATATAATTTTAATGGTACACTAGAGAGTTTGATCAACACACCATTAAATTCTTTCAAGATAAACGTCGGGTTTATCAAAACGGGTGTAAGAAGAACCCAGATGGCCTCAATTTGTCACATTTTCAATATTTTTGTGTCAATTTTACTAGTTGACCGATTCTCATCCTGCTAAACTTCTGTTTAGCTACATTCAATCATATGTGCACACTAATTTTATTTAGTCATATGACCATAGCAAATGATAGTGACATGACACAAATGGTGTCTAATACAATAGGCAAGACATGTCAATATTCCTTTCCGGAATATGACTATATATATTACTCTTAGAGTAATTCAATTTCATGTGATAATAATAACTGTAAATTGATCATTAATCAACTGATCATTTATTTTACCAAATAAATGCATTATCACATTATCTTTACAAGATATTGTGATCTTTACTATACCGTTTTCGGTAAAATATTTGAGTTTTTAAGTAAACACATAATTAAAATATTCACCTCCTTGTACTTATTCACTGTCGGTGACATAATTTTGATCACCTAATCAATATTTTATTCGATGTCATATTCATGTCACGAAATAATGATCGTTAATCGAATCTTTTATTCATTTCATATCCGTTACCAGGAAAAATGACTATTAATCAACTATACGAGACTCACGATTTTAATATCGCATTAATTTGCTCAACCATGACATGCGGATATGAGACATCACGCATAATTTCTTTCATCCATTTTCAAAATAATGTGTCTTTACGACTACATAATTTGTATGAGAATAAAATATACGAGTATTACATCATGAAAATATGACAATACCATTCGTTTCAGGAAATGATTTATATTACTTTGATACGAATATCAACTGTTAAAAGCATCTCATACTTTGCAAACATCCGTGAATAAACATCAAGTTTATTCTTAATTTTGATACTTAAAATAATATTTGCTACACGCAAAAGGAAGTTGTTTCAATATTGATCAACAGTTCAACACTATGATTTCTCGTCATAGGTTCAGTATATGTAAGCACTATGAATTTCAGGTCATAGTGTGCGTGTCAAAGTTCCAACTCGTATATAATTTTTCTTCTTCACATATAGAACTTCGTGTATATGAGATGAGGGTCACATGATTTTTCATGAGTTATGTACTTTAATTGACCGAATCAGGCTCAATTAAGGCCACAACATTTGGCTTATTTTTCTGCCATGTTCCCGACTTCTGCCTCTGATAGAGTCTTAATCGAATGTCACATTCACTTCAGGGGATGAACTCATCCAATTCAAAGAGATTCTTCGTCTTTCAATATTAATTATTATATTATATTATTTTGTTCAACTTCGGATGAACATTAAATTAATTCAGAGGATTTCTCATGATCTCTCTTCACAATATATTGTCTTCAGGACAATAATAAGTGGTATTAAATACAGTACAATTTCATGTACTTTTTCTCCCACATAATTTTTATTTCAATTTGAAATTGATATGAACATGGTACAATTTCATGTACTTTACTCAAACGGAGTATAAATTTTATCAACTTCAACTTTAAAGTGATACTTATCTCGGTACAATTTCATGTACTACTCACATGGAGTATATTTTTCACGATACGATGCCCTTGAGGCTACTTTATTTCCGCGATGTAGTATTTTCTGGGACAGCTATATTAGCATATTTATCACCCAAAGTAATCGTGTATACTTCAGGTATACAATATCTTATGGAACTTCTGTTCGAAATAAAAAATATTTGTCACGGGATAACATTATTTTCACTGCTCATAATTAAAAATAAAAATAAAATTAAATAGATTTGGAACTTCAGGTCCAAAATTATATGAGCTTTCGTCATATGAATTTTTAACATTGAAATTGATCCGTAGATATATATACAGTCTACGTCACTGAATTAAATAATTAAATACCTTTTATTAAAAGGTTGAAGGATAGAAATTATCGTATCCTCATATGAACTCCTCATATATTAGATTATTGCCTCCAAAATAGATACATTCATATAATACGGTCTTGTAAGACCTATCTATAGAACATCTTCTATTAATAGAAGAAAAATCATATCTTTGACTTCTTGCCATATCTTTTCCTCTTGATAATCAATCAAGATCGAAATATAAATCAATCAATATGTTATAAATCAATCATAGCATGATTTTCTTGATTTCAACCATAACATGATATTCTTGAAAATAAAATCAAGTTGTTCCAAATTCGAGATAATTAAAGTGTCAAAAATTAAAAATAATTAGAACAACTGTGGATATTACATATAACAAATAAAATAAAATAAAAGAGATTGAACGACTAGGGAGTATAGAGTATCCGCAATAAAATAAGTAATCAAAATAGTCAAGCCAAGTTATCACCAAGCAAGTTACAATCAAAATAATCAAACCAAAAAAAATAAAAATTGACGTGTTTTTATCAAATTTGATGGAGATTTGTTTTTATCAAAATATGCACACCCATATGGTGTGAATTGATCTATGTGCATAAACTAATCCTTATTAAAGGATGAATGTATTAAATCAATCAATAGATCTAGACTGCATACGTGTTGCACAGCTGCACAAGCATTGAAATTGCATGATATATATGCACAACACCAAAAGTATAGGAGTGAATGAAGTACTTGTACTATACTCCTTGAATTGCATTGTACGTGAATTATAGTACGTATATGCAATCACTACTGATATACAGACGGCTTACTCGTGAAATAAGAGTAAAAAAATTAGGGTTAAAAATGCGTACGGATATAAATGAGTAAGTCGGTTATTATATGAAATTATGATACTCGTAAAAGTGAAAAAAAATTAGGGAGAAAAAAAATTAGGGCTAGAGACTCGTATACGGATATCAATGAATCACCGCACCAAAAAGAAGTCGGCTATCATATAATTGACCAGAAGGAACTAATCACGAAGTCAGTGATCACATGAAATGATAATACCAAAAAAAAAAATTTAAGATCGGAGAGTCGTGCTGATAACGTGTTGTGAAAGTAAGAGAGAAGAGAAACTAGAGAGGGATGAAGAAGGACAGAAATCAGAGAGGTGGTTTATTCATCCCATCAAGAGGTATATATATAATACATGCTACATCCTAGGGTTACATCGTAATTGGCTATAAGGCCCGATGAACATCAACATATTATTTCATATATATATATATATATATATATATATATATATATATATATATATATATATATATATATAGATCTAGGATCCTTTGAGACAGCTCAACTCGCCGCACCCATTGAGGCACAATCTCAACCATTAGATTAAAATCAAATTAAAGGCTAAGATTAAAACAAAAACTCATACATAAAAAAAATTTCCCCAAATTTTTTTCCCGGGGAAAAAAAATCGATATTTTTCGGGAAATAAATTTTTTTTTCCGGAAACAAAAAAATTCCGGAAATTTTTTTTCCAAAATTTTTTTTTTCCCGAAAAATAAATCGGAATTTTTTTTTTCAAAAAAAAAAAAAAAAATCCGAAAACAAAATCAGAATTTAAAATAAAATTGGTGTATATAAAAACAATTTCAGTGTACATAATAACTGTTTTAAGGTAAGTGTATATATATGTTGATTAATTGGCGTACATAGTAACCATTTGAGTGTATATAACAATAACTATTTTACTGTATATATATTTAGTTCTTAAGTGTATATATGTATGTAGTGAGTTTAATAGCGTATGTAATGAGTTTTTTTAGTGTATATAACAGTTATTTTGATGTATGTTTCATTGTTGATTAACTGATGTACATATTAATTATTTGGGTGTATATAACAATTATTTTACTGTATATATTGAGTTCTTAAGTGTATATATGCAGTGAGTTTAATAGCGTATATACTGAGTTTTTTTAGTGTATATAACAGTTATTTTGATGTATGTTTCATTGTTGATTAATTGGTGTACATAATAACTATTTGAGTGTATATAACATTTTTTTTATTTGAGTGTATATAATATTTTTTTTTTACTGTATATATTGAGTTCTTAAGTGTGTGTATATAGTGAGTTTAATAGCGTATATAATGAGTTTTTTTAGTGTGTAGAACACTTATTTGGATGTATGTCCCATCTTAATCTAATGGTCTAGATTGTGCCTCAATGGGTGTAAGGAGTTACTCTGCCTCACCGGAACCCACTTCTATATATATATATATAAACAAGATCTGGTGTAAACACACCAATTTGGTGTAAACACCATAACAATCTGAACCGTTGATCTTAATCTTGATCAACGGCTCATATTAGATCTCACAACCCAAACAAAACCCTCATTCCTCACTCTTGTGTCTCTTTCTCTCTCTTCATTTTCAATTGTCGTCTCTTTCTCTCTCTACTGTGTTCTTCTTTCCATCTTCTTCAAGCAACAAACCTTTCATCTCCACCATCATCGCTGTTCAATTTCTTCAGGTAATTCTACCGCGATTCCTTCTAATCCTCTCATCATCATCATCATCATCATCATCATCATAGTTCCGTCCTGATTTCATCTGTTTCAGTTTGCTAATTTTTGCTAATTTTTCAGGTGATTTTCGTCAATTTCAGTCCTAATTTCATCCATTTCAGTTGCTTCAAGCTTTACCTCAACAATTCCTGAGCAGGAGTTCTCGCTAATTCTGGTATAAAACTTCGCACTGCATTTTAGACTTGACGAACGACGAGTTTAATTTCCGACTTCTCGTTTGTGTTTTGTTTGTTCTAAATCACGTTTCATCATTATTTCTGCTTGATTTTTGTGAATTTGTTTCTATTACTGTGTATCTGTTATATTTTGCCTATCTTTTAGGGTTTGATAACAGTCATCATCATTTTCATCATTCCGCTCTAATTTCTTCAATTTCTTCACCCTGCTTCAATTTCTTCACTCTGTTTTTTGCCCAATTTTGCTATCTTCAACTAGTTATATCTTTATTTCGTTCAAAATGTACTACATTATGTTTATTTTGTTTCTAATTTTCTAATTTTGTTCTTAATTGCTGTTATTGATGAATGACAAGTTTCATTTAGCTTTCCGAGCTTTGTTAGGTTGAATTTTTGATAACGTGGTTCATTCCGACTTCGATTAATTCAGTTTATGCACTTATGATTCTAATTTCGTTGCTGAATCGCTTGTTTCTTTTTTTGTTCGCATCTATCTCAGAGATTTAGTGTTTTATTCCAAAGGCACACGAAAGGGAGCAGCGTATAACACCACCGACCTCTAATGTCTCGGGTTCCTTGGAAGTTCTGTTTGTATTGAGCTATGAGTCTATGACGAATGGTTGAGTCTATGACTGTTTTTATTGCTTTCTGTAGTTGTATCTTCTTCTTGGACATGGTGTATCACGTCAACGTACCCCGTATTGAATGAGGAGAATAAGAATGATAAATGTGAGGAAAGAATCCCGTCCAAAAGAATCTAAACCTTTGTGTCTGTACAAGTTCTCGCCTTTCCTTCCTGGATCGTCTCTGAATAAGATTCACCTTATGTTTTATTCTTTTTTTTATCCGACTTTTGTGGTTAAAACTTGTTAGTTTGTCGCAAGATCTATTCACTGAGTACCTAAAGTTCTGAACTTTATCTGTCTCTCCCTTGGCAGTGACTGCAATTCTACTTACGTATGTCATGGGACAACGTTACATGGAAACCTCAAAGGTCATGCCCGCTGGGATCGTTGCTGCCATAAGGTAATCTACTTCACTGTTCTGTACCGTCACCGCATTTCTGTGACTGCATCGTCCTGCAACTCTTGTTTGGTGTGTTTCTACTGTGGAAGAACTTTTGACTCTGTGCCTGATTAATATTCGCATACTTAAATTATGACAGTCATCAGAACTTACATCGCGTTTAGTTGAAACATGAAAGAAACTGCAGGGGACAAGAAGCCCAAACAGCCACCTTCCCATGTCGATGCTGTAGACGTGCAGTAAATAGTTGTAGTTCGCAGGATTAGTTTTAACTAATATCCTATTTGTGCTTGCAGTGCCTTCATGACCGCGTTTTATATATACAAGGTAGCAACGGGAGGCAACCATTTCCCTGCCAAGGATGAATGATCGGTTTGTTGTAGACGACAACATGCCATTTACCAAGGGTGAACGAATGAATTCGTACACATTAACATACACATAACATTTCTCTTCTCTTGGAAGTGTAATTGATATGCAATGTACTCTGTAGTATGTATCTGTGCTTTTGTGCATGGAAAGTTTTTGGCTTTCGCTTGTCGGTTGTCCTGTATTATACCCTCTTCCTAAATTAAGATTTTGTGGACCTAATGTACTAATTTTGCATAGAAATGCAATGGTGAGTAATGTCGGCTCATCCATCTCCGACTCTCCGTATCAACGACCATGCCTTGATCGTATACATCATACAATAAGCTTTCGATATAAAATTTTGGTGTCACATAGCTACGACGATGCTGCAATGACCGAAATCCCCAAAAAGTGAAAAAAATAAAATAAATCACTTAACTAATCTTCAGTAAACAAGGGCTTATTTACAAGCTAATTATGAATTTCGAGTACATTAAGTAAAGTTCCGAGGTTCATAATTACAACAGACAACCCACTCAATTACGGGGTGATTATTGACTAATGACTATCCCAAGTTTACATCATATAGTAACACAAACACATACATATATACACATACACATACTCCGTAAACAACATTCACATTACACCTTGAAGAGGATAACACGAAAACGACATTCGAAGGGAGAAGAACTAGAAAATAGTCGATCTTAAGCATACTAGTAACAGCAGCAGCAATAGCAGCTCCGGTGATAGCTAATCGCACAACTTGCTCGTGGGTAGTTTGAAACATACCAATGTTCCCCTGCACGTACAGAAGATAACAACAAACGTAATAAAGGGCCTGATGTTGCACTACTAAGTGGGAAAGCGAGAAAAAAGATTAGACAGTAGTAATGTTGTTGGCACAAAAAATGTGATCTAATTACATCAACCGACAAACACAAAAAGCTAAGCTTACACCGACTAAACAAAGCTAGCAAGCTGCGATATATCAATGATCATATATAAATGATTACTCAAGTACTCTAATTACTCCAACACATATTCCATTACTCCAACATATATATTCAACTATTCCAACATATATATTCAACTATTCCAACACATATATACTCAAGTACTCCAATTACTCCAACATATATACTCAGTTACTCCAACACATATATTCAATTACTCCAACACATATATTCAACTATTCCAACATATGTATTCAATTATTCCAACACATATACTCAAGTACTCCAATTACTCCAATATATATATACTCAGTTACTCCAACACATATATTCAACTATTCCAACATATATATTCAACTATTCCAACACAATACTCAAGTACTCCAATTACTTCAACATATATACTTAGTTACTCCAACACATATATTCAATTACTCCAACACATATATTCAACTATTCTAACACATATACTCAGTTACTTCAATTACTCCAACACATATACTCAGTTACTCCAACACATATATTCAATTATTCCAACTTATATATTCAATTACTCCAACACATATACTCAAGTACTCCAATTACTCCAACATATATACTTAGTTACTCCAACACATATATTCAATTATTCCAACTTATATATTCAATTACTCCAACACATATACTCACGTACTCCAATTACTCCAACATATATACTTAGATACTCCAACACATATATTCAGTTATTCCAACTTATATATTCAATTACTCCAACACATATACCCAACACATATATTCAACTATTCCAACATATGTATTCAATTATTCCAACACATATATTCAACTATTCCAACATATGTATTCAATTATTCCAACACATATACTCAAGTACTCCAATTACTTCAACACATATATTCAATTACTCCAACATATATTCAATTATTCCAACTTATATATTCAACTATTCCAACACATATATTCATTTATAAAATTCTGAGATTACCTTCAAGTTGATAAAGAATTCTGGAGGAAATCAAAAACCAATAGTTAAAAACGAATCCATGCTCAAAAACCGGATAAATTAACTTAAAAAACGAATAGGTATTGAATTATAACAACATTACCTTCATGTTCATCAACAATAGGTCCATGCTCGGTGAAATCCATGCTCATAAAAAAGGAATTTCTGAAAAATTGAACGAATTGAATTGCATTTCTGAAAATTGAATTGAATTGAACGAATTGTATACGACTTGAACGAATTCCGTATACAACTGAGCAAATTTTCGAGATAAAACGAATTAGGATGATAGGATGAACGAATTTTATATGATGAATTTTTGAGAGGAATTTTGGGGGTTTTTTTGGGAGGAAACCTAAACCGAAGAGAGAGAAAGAGAGGAGAGAGAAACAGAGGCAGGTTGTGTGTTTTTTTTGGGGTTTTGTTATCTTCTGACAATTAATCTCAACGGTTGATCAAGATTAGATCAACGGTTCAGATTATTTGGATATTTACACCAAAATTGGTGTTTACACCAAATCCCACCTATATATATATATATATATATATATATATATATATATATATATGTGTGTGTGTGTGTGTGTGTTAGAGAGAGAGAGAGAGAGGGAGAGAGAGAGAGAGGATCCCCTACATTTCTCAAATCATGTACAATTTACCTTTCATTTGTGACCTTTGATTTTGATGAGATGAATGGCCGAGATTCGAGGCTTTCAATATTAAAGAAAAAAAAAGATCCACCTCCACTTACAGTTACACAACATTTGATACACAAATATTTCTCAAATCCTGTATACTCTTATCTCCACAAAATCAACAAAAAAAAATTAGCCAAACCAACTTTCACTATACGTGAACTCCCATCCACATTGTGTGACAGTATCGTCAATTTTTAGTCTTTGAACTACGTAAGGTATTTCGTTTTTTTCATTCTATTTCGTTATCTTTTTTGATTTTGAGTTCACGTTATATAAATTTTGTTCAACATTACGTTTTTTTCGAGCGACGGTATAGAATAATTGATGTATTCTGACAACTATAACTGTACGTTTATTCGATATTGTACTCTATACATTCTATTTTCAATCTATATGCGTTTATATATGTAGTGCGGATGAAATTATCGTTGTTTCAATTCCGTCAAGTTTAAGAAGAATTGAACAAATTATTCTTGTTATTGTACAATTTTGTTTATTGTTGTTATTGAACAGTTCCTTCAATTTCGTTATTGTACTTTTGTTCAATTTCGTTACTGTATTGTTTATTTTAGAATAATTGTTATTATACTATAGAGTAATTGTTATTGTACAATAGAGTAATTGATGTTGTACTGATAAGTGTAGTTTGTAGTGCCTATATTGTTGTATATTGGCCTCGTTTTCCTTGTGGAATCGCTCCTTGAGAGCGGTTTACGGGCTACTCATGCTTCCTCTAGTTCGTTTCAGGTTCCCGAGACCATTCATGAAGAGTTGGAGCGATCCCAACTCGATACATACACTTTTTGGAGCCAACGAAGAGAAGGAACGATCACTCGATGCCTTGGATTCGATCCCGAGACCTTGGGACCCATTCCCGAGCCCCTTAGGCTCGATCCCGAGTCCCGAGAATCGATGGGAAGCCCATGAGAAGCAAGGAGGGACCAAAAAGATCATAATGGAGGCCTACAAGGTCCTTTCCGGGCGGGATAATGCCTTCCCGTCCGGGAAGGAGTGCGCAATTGCAAGTGCTCCTGTGATGAGTCCTTCCCGACCGGGAAGGGGGTCTTCCCGACCGGGACCACCTCTTCTCGACCGGGACCACCACCTTCCCGGCCGGGAAGGCCTAGCTGCAACCCGCGTCAACTTGTTTCATCTCCTTACTCATTGTAACCCTATATATACCCTTCCTCTTGTATGTTCATCTAATATTGGACATTACCCATTAAACCCTAGCATAGTTTAGCATAGATTAGCATAGATTAGTTGTTAATTAGTCCTTAATCTTAGTTTACCCTTGTATTAATTGAATTCTTCAAGATTCAACCAAGATTGACAAGCTTGGGAGATTGTTTTGGGTTTTCTCTATTGATGCAAGTTTTCATTCTTACTTTCATCTCCTAGTTTGGTATAATCTCTTTTCCCTTCTCTTTATCTTTGTTTTATCAATCAAGTTTCAATCTTTAGCTCTTGTTTATTGTTTTGTTCATTGCTCATCTTTGTTAGTTTTCCATTATGTTTGTATGTGTTGATTCTTATGTTGGTTTCTCTTGTTAGTGTTAGTTTTAGATTAGATATGTTTGAGTAGACTCTTTCTAGGGTTATTAGGGTGATTGGTTGTGATTGTGGATGATTAGGGTGAGATGGGTGGTACTAGATGTTGTTTTTGTTGTTTCCCATTTACCTTGCACTCCACATGTTCGATGAAATGCTTGTGAGACTAGTGACGATCAATCCTTGTTTTTCTTGCATCTTCTCTTGTATGTGTGTGTTTGGTGGGTTGGTTTGGTTCCCTCATTACGTAGCGAGATCCCGATGAGGACGACCCCTAGGCCGATTACGTAGCGAGAGCCCGATCGACGTTATCTAGGCTACGAGAGCATGCTAGTAACCCCGTTTTCCCCCCTCTTGTCTTCTATGCATCCATGAACCCGACCTAACCCTAGTTTTCATTCTTATTGTTATATTTGCTTCCATTAGTCACTAGTTACTTGTTTTGTCTCCCCTTTTCATGTTTTAGACTTAGCCTAGTACCTAGCCTACCCCTAGATTAGCTTGTCTCGAACCTAGTCCTAGACCGTAGCACCCATTAGTCCGAACGCATTTCCGTCCCTGTGGAGTCGACCCGACTTGCCCTAGCTACCCTATTTAGGTTAGTTGGTTATTATTTGACGGCGGGATCCGCGAAAAATCCCGCCCATCAAATTGGCACCGTTGTCGGGGACGGCGTAGTTTAGACTTTTGTTTGCTTAGTTTTGGACTTTGTTCTTGATTTTTGTGTTTCCTTCTCCTTGTGTATCTCCGTTCTACTTCTTGCGAGCTATTCTCTCTTCCTAGTGCCTCAAAAGCACTAGGATACTAACGTTTGCTCAAGTGCTTCTAGTTCATCCTAGGTATCAAAGCAACGTTGTGGAAATGACACGTCCTAGCTTCCATCAATCATCACGGGACAACTATGGGGCAAATGGCCAAGTCCCAAAATTTCACCAACCATATCAACCTCATCAACAATATTACGAACGCCCTCCATATGGTTATCATGAAAGTTGTCAAGGATCACTCCAACATCCTAACAACTACCAATTACCCCCGCGTGACCCACAACCAAAAATCCCCAATTTTGAAACTTGTCAAATGATGATTCAATTGCTAAAGGGTCAACAAGAGGCGATAACTCTAATGCAAAAGAGTCAACAAGAGATGATGGTTCAATTACAAGGAGTTAAGGAGGAGTTTAGGGCCCAAAAAGCGGTGCAAGATGCTCGAATCGATGCACTTATGGCTCATATCACGATGTCGGCCACTCGAGCTCCACAAATTGTTGGGGAAGATTCGTTTGGGCAAGAAGGTCGGGTGTCTCCACATGGAAGCCAACCCGATCATGAAGCTACGAATGAAGAAGAGAGGGAGAATCAAGAGATCATTGTTGAGTGTTGCTTGGATGGTGAAGATATGGGAGGAATAGAGGAAGTTGAAGATTCAAGGGTTGACAATGAGGAGGGATTTGAACATGACTATCAAGATAACTCTTGGAGAGCCAATGTATTGGCTATCAAATTGGATTTCTTCGATTTTCTTAGTGATGAGCCGGATGTTGACAATCCAAATCCAAGTGAAGAGATGACCCCTCAAGACCGAATTGACAAGGCGAGTGAAAAGGAACGCATTATTTGGGAAAAAGAGGTGGATGCCTTGGAACTTGCCTTGTATTGGAAATTGGAGGAGCCTAAAGCCTCCGATGAAGAAAACTTGATGCTCCTCCTCTATCGCACTCGATTTCTAGTCCCTTGTTCTTTGAGACGGTTGATGAAGAGTATCCTTGTCGGGCGGTGGAAAAGAGTTCTACTCTCGACCCCGTAGAAGAAGCAACACCTCTAGGGTGTGATCTCCCACGTCATAACACCGAGCATGACTCTAGACCACTATACCTACCGGATGGTCATATGAGTCGTTGCTATGTTGGTTTGGAAGACCCGGAAGATCACGGGAACCCCGAGCGTAATGAAGAAGATTGCTTCTTGCCTCCGACTTGGAATCTCTTGAAAGTGGCTAGGCTCGGCCATGTGAGCTTCAATGAAGATGTTGCTAGGGCATTTGACTTACTCCTTCGAGCTCTTGATGGCTATGGAGGTGTAGTTGGTGAGAGTAGCTTAGTGTAAATATCTTTTCCCCTTTCTTTTGTGCTTGTATTTGTGTTTATGTTTTTTTTTTATATTTTGGTTTTTAGGATTGTTAGTTTTTGTGAAATCCTTCTACTTTGGTATTTTGACGAGCGATGTGAGGGAGGTATTTTTGATGAATGATTTGAGCTTGTTTGCTAGATGTGAAGTGAAGATGAAGTCTCGAGGAGAATGGTTGTGGATAAAGCTTGGACTTTGAGTTGGGAGTTGGTTTTTGAAGCTTTGGATAAGCCTTTGGGGTCATGGGAGTCATGAAGACCCTTCCCGGCCGAGAAGGAGGCTTCCCGACCGGGAAGGATGTACCATCCCGACCGGGAAGGAGCCATCCCGATCGGGATGAAAGGGCAAAAATTGGAGCTTTCTGTGGAGCCATCCCGACCGGGACGAGGGCTTCCCGACCGAGACGGGTGTGCCATCCCGACCGAGATGGTCCCCTTCTCCTCTTTTGGCCTCTTCTTCATCATGTGAGCCCACCCTACCATTTTATACCCCCTCCCAACCTTCCTACCTACCCTTGCACCTATTATATGACCTTGCACTTCATATGCATACCCTCACCTCACCTTTTCTTCACTTTACACCGACTTTCCCATCAAATCCCACCCCCCCACACCATTACTACCTCTACCATGCGGTTTTATCAAGTTTGAAGCGGGATGAAAATGACGAAGACAAGCAAAGTACCTATATTGATCTATGAGACGATGGAGCGAGTGAGTTGCTAACCTATTGGTAGGGCAACTATCCTTTCTTTTCCGTCTTTTATCGCTTGTTTTCCTTTGTGTGTGTTCCCTTCCCCTTGTACACTTTTGTGTCATGGTGTCATGATGGCCTTCGAGGCCTTGGTAGCTATTGCTCCCGACTCTCGATGACGTGACTACATCGAGCGTCATTTCAAAATCCAAATTTACAAGTTTTTCACCCTTTTTTGTAGGATTTAGTCAGATTTAGGCGGAATCCGGGCTAGGTGACTTGATTACACCTAGTCCTCCCCTCCCATTTTCTTTTATTTCCTTCTTTTTATTTCTTCCCCCATCCATATCTTTTCTTGTCTCGGCCCATGGTGACTTGACTACACACCGGCCGGACACATTCTACCCTTTATTCATTTTTCTTTTTGATTTTTAGCTTTATTTTCGTAGTTTCTTTTCTTTTCTTTTGTGTCTCCACACACTACGATCGAGCATGAAGACATTGCTTGGTTTAAGTGTGGGGGAGCGATATTCTAGTGTAGCTTAGTTTATTTTCCTAGTCTTTTCGAAAAATCTTTAAAAACCCTAAAAATTTGAAAAATTTCACATAAATCAAATAGATTTTCTTTTGTGACTTTTCCTTTTGTGTCGTTGTGTCGTATTTTTGTTTTGTTGTGCGTGTTTTGCCTCCCTTTTTCCTTATAGGTTGCCAAATCACCGTTAGCTTTGGAGAGCTCTCAAGACATCCGGTAACATCTCTTCACCCCTTTTCCCTCTTTGTTCCTTGTGGAGTTTGGAGGAGTTGTGTGAAGTTGTGTGCTCGGGTGGAGCTTTGTACATATTTGTGGTTGATTTGGTGATTTGTTTGGAAGTTCGGGGTGGTGTTTGTTTTGTTTATGTGTTTGTTTTATCTTGTTTTGTTTTGTTGCCTTTTGTCTCTTTTCCTTTTGTTTTCGTCGTGTCTTTGTTTTGTGTGTGTAGTTGTGTCTAGTGTGTAAAGAGGTTTGCGAAAACCCGGTTTAGAGGCTAGTGTGCGAGTGTTTACTTTCCCTTCCTAGTAGTATAAATCGAGTCTTGGACTTTAGTCTAGTAGAATGACCCTAAATCAATGATTTCGTTCGTTTCTTACCTTGAGTCCACCTAGCTTACTTGGGATTTACTACGGGATTTGCATTTTGACCATTATGACCACCCACGGTGTGAAAAGGCCTTGGTTGTCGAGTCCCGTCCCTTAGGTGACCGTGTTTGGGATTGTTTGACTAGTCCAAGTTCTCCCCTTTTTGTGAGTATGAAGGGAAGACGTCGTCCCGACATACCCATTTCCCTACCTCCTTCACATATCCACACAATAAAACTGCAATTTGTTGAAATCTCTCTTTCTTGTTGCAAAAAGAAATGCCCACAACTCAAATCAAGCCAAAAGGGCAAAGAAAAGAAAATGAAAGAAAATGAAAGAAAGAAAAGATTGAAGAAAAAGAAAAGGCACAAAAAGCCAAAAAGAAAATAGAAAAGAAGAAAAAGAAATGGCATGGCAAAACAAAGCAAGAATGCAAAAGAAAGAAAAATGCCAAAAGAAAACCGTCCCACAAAAAGAGTCCCCACATCTCAAAAATAAGCCTTTTACCGACTATTACCGTGAAGAGCCTACCAAAGGACCGAGTCCCTAGGAAGGATGATAGCGGTAATGGTCGATCTTCCCTCATTTTGCAATCTTATCCACCTTTTTACTTGGACTAGTTAAGCGGTTTTGGAAATGGGACGACCCTCTTGGCTCATCGTCAAAGGGGGCGGGGTCTCACTTACCTACAGTGTCGACTAACACCGTGGTTCATCCTTTTTCCATCCCGCCGATCGTCCCGTAGTGCGTTCTTAGAAAGTTAGGAGGACCTAGGTAAGTTACCAACGTTTTTATTGCTTTGTCGTCATACTATTAGGGTTTAGTCCATTTCGATTTGTGTTATTAGCTTGGGAACGTTGTCACATGCCTTGAGTCCTAAACCGGTGTTTCATTCACCGCTTTTTAGAGGGAAGCGGTATTTATTTCTCTTTGGGTGCAACCGTTTACTTGTTTGTTTGTGTGTTTGTTGGTTATGTGTTTTTGTGTCCGGTTGCATCCACAGTTTTGTCGCAAGACACTTATTTGCCTTGTGATTTGAAAGGGCGTAGGGTGCGCTAATACCCGCTCGGCTAGTTTAGTAGTTAGTATGTGCTTACTCGAGGGCGAGTAAGGGTTAAGTGTGGGGGAGTTGATAAGTGTAGTTTGTAGTGCCTATTTTGTTGTATGTTGGTCCCGTTTTCCTTGTGGAATCGCTCCTTGGGAGCGGTTTATAGGCTACTCATGCTTCCTCTACTTCGTTTCAGGTTCCCGAGACCATTCATGAAGAGTTGGAGCGATCCCGACTCGATACATACACGTTTTGGAGCCAACGAAGAGAAGGAACGATCACTCGATGCCTTGGATTCGATCCCGAGACCTTGGGACCCATTCTCGAGCCCCTTAGGCTCGATCCCGAGTCCCGAGAATCGATGGGAAGCCCATGAGAAGCAAGGAGGGACCAAAAAGATCATAATGGAGGCCTACAAGGTCCTTCCCGGGCGGGATAATGCCTTCCCGACCGGGAAGGAGTGCGCAATTGCAAGTGCTCCTGTGATGAATCCTTCCCGACCGGGACCACCTCTTCCCGACCGGGACCACCACCTTCCCGGCCGGGAAGGCCTAGCTGCAACCCGCGTCAACTTGTTTCATCTCCTTACTCATTGTAACCCTATATATACCCTTCTTCTTGTATGTTCATCTAATATTGGACATTACCCATTAAACCCTAGCATAGTTTAGCATAGATTAGCATAGATTAGTCGTTAATTAGTCCTTAATCTTAGTTTACCCTTGTATTAATTGAATTCTTCAAGATTCAACCAAGATTGACAAGCTTGGGAGATTGTTTTGGGTTTTCTCTATTGATGCAAGTTTTCATTCTTACTTTCATCTCCTAGTTTGGTATAATATCTTTTCCCTTCTCTTTATCTTTGTTTTATCAATCAAGTTTCAATCTTTAGCTCTTGTTTATTGTTTTGTTCATTGCTCATCTTTGTTAGTTTTCCATTATGTTTGTATGTGTTGATTCTTATGTTGGTTTCTCTTGTTAGTGTTAGTTTTAGATTAGATATGTTTGAGTAGACTCTTGCTAGGGTTATTAGGGTGATTGGTTGTGATTGTGGATGATTAGGGTGAGATGGGTGGTACTAGATGTTGTTTTTGTTGTTTCCCATTAACCTTGCACTCCACATGTTCGAAGAAATGCTTGTGAGACTAGAGACGATCAATCCTTGTTTTTCTTGCATATTCTCTTGTATGTGTGTGTTTGGTGGGTTGGTTTGGTTCCCTCATTACGTAGCGAGAGCCCGATGAGGACGACCCCTAGGCCGATTACGTAGCGAGAGC
Source organism: Agrostemma githago (assembly GCA_958450325.1). Lineage (NCBI taxonomy): Eukaryota > Viridiplantae > Streptophyta > Magnoliopsida > Caryophyllales > Caryophyllaceae > Agrostemma > Agrostemma githago. Next base: position 37,256,536 of record OY288254.1, on the reverse strand, counting down.
CCGATCGACGTTATCTAGGCTACGAGAGCATGCTAGTAACCCCGTTTTCCCCCCTCTTGTCTTCTTTGCATCCATGAATCCGACCTAACCCTAGTTTTCATTCTTATTGTTATCTTTGCTTCCATTAGTCACTAGTTACTTGTTTTGTCTCTCCTTTTCATGTTTTAGACTTAGCCTAGTACCTAGCCTACCCCTAGATTAGCTTGTCTCGAACCTAGTCCTAGACCGTAGCACCCATTAGTCCGAACGCATTTCCGTCCCTGTGGATTCGACCCGACTTGCCCTAGCTACCCTAGTTAGGTAAGTTGGTTATTATTTGACGGCGGGATCCGCGACAAATCCCGCCCATCAAATTGGCGCCGTTGCCGGGGATGGCGTAGTTTAGACTTTTGTTTGCTTAGTTTTGGACTTTGTTCTTGATTTTTGTGTTTCCTTCTCCTTGTGTATCTCCGTTCTACTTCTTGCGAGCTATTCTCTCTTCCTAGTGCCTCAAAAGCACTAGGATACTAACGTTTGCTCAAGTGCTTCTAGTTCATCCTAGGTATCAAAGCAACGTTATGGAAATGACACGTCCTAGCTTCCATCAATCATCACGGGACAACTATGGGGCAAATGGCCAAGTCCCAAAATTTTACCAACCATATCAACCTCATCAACAATTTTACAAACGCCCTCCTTATGGTTACCATGAAAGTTGTCAATGATCATTCCAACATCCTAACAACTACCAAACACCCTCACACAACCCACAACCAAAAATCCCCGACTTTGAGACTTGTCAAATGTTGGTCCAAATGCAAAAGAGTCAACAAGAGGCGATAATGCTATTGCAAAAGGGTCAACATGAGATGATGATTTTAATGCAAAAGAGTCAACAAGTAAAGATGACTCAAATACAAGGGGTCAAAGAGGAGCTCAAGGCCCAAATAGAGGTGCAAGATGCTCGGATCAATGCACTCATGGCTCGTATCACGATGGCGGCCACTCGAGCTCCACGAATTGTTGAGGAATGTTCATTTGGGCATGAAGGTCGGGTGTCTCAACAAGAAAGTAAACCCGATCATGAAGCTACAAATGAAGAAGAGAGGGTCGATCAAGAGATCATTGTTGAATGTTTTTTGGGTGGTGAAGATAGGGGAAGAGTAGAGGAAGTTGAAGCTTCAAGGGTCGACAATGAGGAGGGAGTTGAACATGATTATCAAGATAACTCTTGGGTAGCCAATGTATTGGCGATAAAATTGGATTTGTTAGATTTTCTTCGTGATGAGCCGGATGTTGACAATCCAAACCCAAGTGAAGAGATGACCCCTCTAGGCCAACTAGACAAGGTGAGTGAAAAGGAGCGTAATACTTGGGAAAAAGAGGTAGATGCCTTGGAACTTGCCTTGAATGGGAAATTGGAGGATCCTAGAGCCTCCAATGAAGAAAACTTGATGCCATCTCCTCCTCTATCGCACTCGATGTCTAGCCCCTTGTCTTGTGAGACGGTTGGTGAAGAGGATCCTTGTCGGGCGGTGGAAAAGAGTTCCACTCACGACCCCGTAGAAGAGGCGACACCCCTAGGGTGTGATCTCCCACATCATAACACCGAGCATGACTCTAGACCACTATACCTACCGGATGGTCATAAGAGTCGTTGCTATCATGGTTCGGAAGACCCGGAAGATCACAACAACCCCGAGCGTAATGAAGAAGATTGCTTCTTACCTCCGACTTGGAAGCTCTTGAAAGTGGCTAGGCTCGGCCATGTGAGCTTAAATGAAGATGTTGCTAGGGCATTTGACTTACTCCTTCGAGCTCTTGATGGCTATGGAGGTGTAGTTGGTGAGAGTAGCTTAGTGTAAATATTTTTTCCCTTTTCTTATGTGCTTGTATTTGTGTTTTTTGTTTGTTTGGATATTTTGGTTTTTAGGATTGTTAGTTTTTGTGAAATCCTTGTACTTTGGTATTTTGACGAGCGATGTGAGGGAGGGATTTTGATGAATGATTTGAGCTTGTTTGCTAGATGTGAAGTGAAGATGAAGTCTCGAGGAGAATGGTTGTGGATAGAGCTTGGACTTTGAGTTAGGAAGTTGGATTTTGAAGCTTTGGATAAGCTTTTGGGGTCATGGGAGTCATGAAGACCCTTCCCGGTCGAGAAGGAGGCTTCCCGACCGGGAAGGATGTACCATCTCGACCAGGAAGGAGCCATCCCGATCGGGATGAGGGGGCAAAAATTGGAGCTTTCTGTGGAGCCATCCCGACCAGGACGAGGGCTTCCCGACCGGGACGGGTGTGTCATCCCGACTGGGACCATCCATCCCGACCGGGATGGTCCCCTTCTCCTCTTTTGGCCTCTTCTTCATCATGTGAGCCCACCCTACCATTTTATACCCCCTCCCAACCTCCCTACCTACCCTTGCACCTATCATATGACATTGCACTTCATATGCATACACTCACCTCACCTTTTCTTCACTTTACACCGACTTTCCCATCAAATCCCACCCCCCTCACACCATTACTACCTCTACCATGCGGTTTTATCAAGTTTGAAGCGGGATGACAATGACGAAGACAAGCAAAGTACCTATATTGATCTATGAGACGATGGAGCGAGTGAGTTGCTAACCTATTGGTACGGCAACTATCCTTTCTTTTCCGTCTTTTATCGCTTGTTTTCCTTTGTTTATTCCCTTCCCCTTGTACACTTTTGTGTCATGGTGTCATGGTGGCCTTCGAGGCCTTGGTAGTTGTTTTTCCCGACTCTCGATGACGTGACTACATCGAGAGTCCTTTTCAAAATCCAAATTTTACAAGATTTTCACCCTTTTTTTTCTTTAGGATTTAGTCGGATTTAGGCGGAATCCGGGCAAGAGGTGACTTGATTACACCTAGTCCTCCCCTCCCATTTCCTTTTATTTCCTTCTTTTTATTTCTTCCCCCATCCATATCTTTTCTCGCCTCGGCCCATGGTGACTTGACTACACCCCGGCCGGACACATTCTGCCCTTTCTTCACTTTTCTTTTTGATTTTTTTAGCTTTATTTTCGTAGTTTCTTTTCTTTCTTTTGTGTCTCCACACACTACGATCGAGCATGAGGACATTGCTTGGTTTAAGTGTGGGGGAGCGATATTCTATCGTAGTTAGTTTTATTTTCGTAGTTTTTCGAAAAAATCTTTAAAATCCCTAAAAAATTTGAAAAAATTTCACAAAAATCAAAAAGATTTTCTTTTTTGTGTGTTTTTCTTTTGTGTCGTTGTGTCGTATATTTTTTTTTTGTGCGTGTTTGCCTCCCTTTTTCCTTATAGGTTGCTTAATCACCGCTAGCTTTGGAGAGCTTTCAAGACATCCGGTAACATCTCTTCACCCCTTTTTCCTCTTTGCCCTTGTGGAGTTTGGAGGAGATATGTGATGTTGTGTGCTCGGGTGGAGCTTTGTGCATATTTGTGGTTGATTCGGTGGCTTGTTTGGAAGTTTGGGGTGGTGTTTGTTTTGTTTATGTGCTTGTTTTATCTTGTTTTGTTTTGTTGTCTTTTGTCTCTTTTTCTTTCATTTTCGTCGTGTCTTTGTTTTGTGTGTGTAGTTGTGTCTTGTGTGTAAATAGGTTTTCGAAAACCCGGTTTAGAGACTAGTGTGCGAGTGTTTACTTTACCTTCCTAGTAATGTAAATCGAGTCTTGGACTTTAGTCTAGTAGAATGACCCTAAATCAAGGAATCAATTTATTGTTTATGTGTTTCGTGTCACGACAAAATTTCATCATAGAATAATTGTCAGAATAGTTGGATGAAGTTTCAATTTCAGTTTCGACGCTCAAAATTGAATTTCCAATTTCAATCTAAACGCTTAATTGTTTCTATTTCAACGCTCGAAATTATTCCACTTTCAATTCGATTTTTTCTAAAATTTCAGTTCAATTCGAAATTATTCCAATTTGAATTTGATTTTTTCCGAAATTTCAGTTCAATCCGAAATTATTCCGATTTGAAATAGATTAGTTTAAAATAATTGTTATTGTACTAAAGAGGAACTTTTTATTAAAATAATGCTCTAAAATAAACTAATTGTCGTTTCGGGTCGGAATAAAAATTAATTATCAAAATGGGGCTGAGGTAGGTTCGGACATAGGGTCGATTTAGGACGGACCAAACCCGCCATTAAGAATGGCGGGTCTTCAAAATTATAAATTGGCAAAAAAAAAAAAAATTAAAACCCATTAACCCGCCACTGGCAATGGCGGGTTTGTGCCCATTAACCCGCCATTGACAATGGCAGGTTTAGATATCCTAACTACTCTATGTTTACCTATAATTAATTATTGTTATCTTTAATGACATAAGAATCATTTAGTGTTGCAGTGGGAGAAGGTGTCACCTCTTACCCTTGAGGTCCTGGTTTCGACTAATGTTGAGGGTACTTTTTTTTTTTTTGTTTCTAATTTTTTTCATAAAACAAGAGTCTATATATAGAGAATTGAACCCACACCCTCAAGTCAATCGGTTAACTCAATAATTAACGGTTGTGGGTTTGTGCTTTAAAAATTTCTCACTTTTTACAACTTAACATTTTTTTTCTATCAAAATAATGCTCTAAGTAAATTAATTAATTAATATTTTGCTTAAAAAAATTCTCACTTTTTACAACTTAATATTAATTTTCCATCAAAATAATGCTTCAAGTAAATTAATTAATTAATGTTGTGGGTCGGTTTAGAAAAACACAAATTAGGACAGAAACCCGTAATTGACAATTATTAATTTATTATGTTCTCTAAAAAAGCAATAAATATATAACGTTTGACACTTTCTAGAAGCAATTGATTTAGGAGTACGAGGGGCAGAAACGTTAATCAATTTACTTGAGAATGTGTATTCAATTCTCTTTATGGACCCTTATTTTGTGGAAAAATAGTAAGAAAAGTATAAAAACATGTCCCCAAGTATACTCGAACCCGCAACCTCTTGAGTAGAAGGTGAACCTTCTCCCACTGCAACACTGAAAGGTTTTTGCAAAATTGAAGATAACAATAGTTACTTATACCTAAACACAAAGTAACTAGAATATCTAAACCCGCCATTGTCAATGGCGGGTCCGTGGGCTCAAACCCGCCCCTAGCAATGGCGGGTTAATGGGTTTTAATTTTTTTTTTTTTGCCATTTTATAATTTTCAAGACCCGTCATTCTTAATGGCGGGTTTGGTCCGTCTTAAATCGAACCTAAGTCCAAACCTACCTCAGCCCCATTTTGATAATTAGTTTTCATTCCGACCCGAAACGATAATTAATTTATTTTAGAGCATTATTTTAATAAAAAGTTCACTAAAGAGTAATTGTTATTGTACTATAGAGTAATTGATGTTGTACTACAGAATAATTGTCAGAATAGCTGGACGAAGTTTCAATTTCCGTTTCAACACTCGAAATTTCAATTTCAATTTCAATCTAAACGCTTAATTGTTTCTGTTTCAACGCTCGAAATTATTCCACTTTCAATTCGATTTTTTCCAAAATTTCAGTTCAATTCGAAATTATTTTAATTTGAAATTGATTTATTCCGAAGTTTCAGTTCAGTCCGAAATTATTCCGATTTGAAATAGATTTTTTCCAAAATTTTAGTTCGATTCGCAATTATTCCCGTTTCAATTTGTTTTTTTTCCAGAATGTAATTATGCTGAAATTTTATTTCGTTCACATCGTTTCAATTTTAGTATTTAGATTTCCTGTTGATGTTTTTCGTTTAATGTTTTTCGATTTTGAGTTCACCTTATTTAAATTTTGTTCAACAGCTAAACAATAGTTTAGTTTAGAATAATTGTTAGTGTACTTTAGAATAATTGTTATTGTACTGTATAATAATTGTTATTGTACTATAGAATAATTGTCAGAATAGTTGGACGAAATTTAATTGTCAAAATTTAAAATCCAATTTCAATCCTTTAAATTTTAGTATGTAAAATCCAATTTCAATCCAAAATTTAAAATCCAATTTCAAACAAAATTTAAAATTCCGTTTATTTAAATTTCAATTCACTATTTAAAATCCAATTTCAATTAATCCCATTTCAATTCGATTGTTTGCCGGAATTTCTTGAACCAACTTTCATCAAAATAGTGAATTAACTAAATAGTGAATTCTGAAACAGTTTAATGGGAGAAGTATTGTTTCGATAGTGTAGATAACGATAACGTATCGAAAAACAGTAGTTTACTTCTCCCTACTGTTTTGACAAAATTAATTCTTATACTTGTATCAACTGCACTACATTATTGTTAGAATAATTGTTACTGTACTGTAGAATAATTGTTATTGTACTGTAGAATAATTGCGTAACTATAGAACAATCGTCAAATATACTTGTACACAAACTGCGTAACTATAATCAATGTTACTCCCTCTCATTCACTGGAAAAGCACACTATTTCTTATTTGGCTCATTCACTGGAAAAACACACTTTCCTTAAATGAAAAGTTTCACCCAATCAAAATACATAAATACCCTTATTACTTACCCCACAACTATACTCTCCTGCAACTACCCCACAACTAAAAAGTGGATGGATATTTTGGTAAAGTGGTCCAACTTACCCACTTGCCTTAATATTTGGTCCAAAAGTAAAGTGGGCTTTTCCAGTGAATGGGAGGGAGTACAAGTTAGAATAATTGTTGTCGTACTATAGAATAACTACTCGACTACTATGTAATAACTGGAATAGAAATATACAATAACCGTTTAGTATATGAAACAATAACTTGTTAGTTAACATAATTATTTACGAAATACTAGTTTACTGTAATTGTATTATATAACACCTGCAGTTATAATTACTACTACGTTACTATGTAATAACGATAATTTATGTTATCTAGACAAATGGACTTATTATATGTTGTCGATTTTTGAATGGCAGGCAAATCTATAATGTCATCTGCACAAGAGCACATTAACTACAATGGAACGCTTTCATTGAGTTACACTACAGATGGCAATGAGGAATGGGTTAGAGAAGTTCAAGCTGAATTCAAGCCCAGAATTGGGCAATTATTTGGAAGTTTACCCCATGCATTCGAGTTTTATGATGTTTACGCGAAAACTTGTGGTTTTACTCCTAGGAAACACAATCAGGATACGTTCCATGATGGGGTCATACAAAACAAATATGTTGTTTGCAACAAACAAGGAGTCAAGGCTAATAGTAACAAGTTGATAATGATTAGCAACGACGATGATAGTGAAAAAAAAGAGGGCAACAAAAAACAGAAGGGAAGAAGACGAAGTTAACCAGGACAGGCTGCCAAGCAAGCATACGGTTTTCTTATGTGCTAGGGGGTACAAGGTGGATCAATTCAACGAAGTCCATAATCACCCACTTTGTGCCATCCAGAATCAAGAGTTTGAGAAGGTTTATAGACACCTTACCCTTTATCACAAGCAGACCATTGTGAATAATTGTCGGCAGAATATTGGTGCTACAAAGACATTTAGGATACTGAAAGAGCAGTCCAATGGTTATGCTAATATTGGTGCCACCCTCACAGATTTGAAGAATTTCAAAAGAGATATTAAGTGTTTTATAGGTCTCCAAGATGTTCAGTTATTCATAAATTACCTTCAAAATACTTCGGAGACGCAAGATGGGTTTTACTTTGCATATCAACTTGATCGTCAGAATTGCTTGTGTAGAGTATTTTGGGCAGATGCACAAGCGAGGAACAACTATTCCATATTTGGGGACACGATCTCCTTTGACCCGACTTATGGTACTAACAAGTACTTTATGGTTTTCACTCCCTTTACCGGCGTGGACAACCATACAAAGTCTGTTACTTTCGGTGCTGCGTTTTTGTCTCATGAGGATGACCTCGCGTTTGATTGGGTATTTGATAAAATCTTGGATTGTATGGGGGGAAAGAACCTCAGTGCATTATTACTGACCAAGATGCTGCCATTAAAAATTCTGTGGAGAATAAATTCAAGGAAGCAACACATCGAAATTGTATGTGGCATATCATGCTTAAGCTAACTGATAAAGTCGGTTCCACAGTTTGTAGCGATACAGACTTCGTTGATCGCCTTGCGAATATTATATGGGATATTGACTTAGAGCCGTCAGAATTTGAAGAGAAATGGTGTGGAGTGATTGAGGAATTCTAATTAGAAAGCAACACCTGGTTAACACACATTTATAGTATTAGGAAGAAATGGATACCTGCCTACTCGAGGGATCTGAAATTGGGTTGTATTTTAAGGACGACACAACGGTCCGAGAGCGAGAACAGTTTTTTCAAGCGGTTCGAGAGTGTGAATGGTACGCTAGTTGAGTTTTGGATGCGTTTTCAATCTGCTATGGACCAGCAACGTCACAATCAGAAATCACTTGATTACGGAAGTGACCACTCATTACCGCAAACCGTCACACCAATAGGGCTTGAAAAATACGCTTCTAAGATCTACGCACATGCCCTATTTTACGAGTTCCAAGAGGAGGCTAAAGAGTCTATTTTTTCATGTTGTGTGGGTGGTTTCAGGTTAGCCGACAGCATAGAGTATGTCGATGTCAAAGATTCAATGAAACAGACGACATTCCAGGTGAACTATTTTCCATTATTTTTTGGTCTGTTTGATATATGGTTGTCCTGGTAGTTATTTTATAGTGTAACGTTGATTATTTCAACGCTTTTTTATGGCTATTATTTGATTTCATTTCCATATACGTCTAAACTGGTCCTTCTACAAGTAGAGAATATTTGAATGAACTGCTATTCAATACAGGTTACCCACAATGCCGACATATATGAGACGACATGTACCTACAAGCTCTTTGAGATGAAAGGAATTCTTTGCAGGTACATTATTTGGCATCTATCAGGGAAGCGGGTGCAACAAATTCCTGAACCGTACATCCTAGAGCGGTGGACAAAGAAATCATATCGAAAATGATGTGATTTAGAATGAACTTTGAACAAGTTACTTGGTGATTGATAGTAAATTGAAATGAACAAAACAAAGCAACGAAATCAGATTGAAATAGTTGCTGTAAAGTGATGATAGAACGTAACCAAGGATAGTGTACTAAGTGAGATAGACCTATACCTCAAAAAAGCGGGTGCTAATTCAAACACTCGATTGAAATAGCGAGTATAGAGCTTGTAACACGACTTACTCTAATACTTTGTCTTGTGAACTACAAAGACGAAAAGGAAAGCAAAGCTTAACTCAGATTTTGTTTGATGAAGATTGAATGATTTATTCATCAAGTACTTGGCTATTTATAGCCTACAACTCAACCCAAGGATGAGGCTACCCAGGAACGTCAAGCCTCATAAAGTGGGTGACAAAAACAAAGAAAGGGAAATGAACTAGGCTAGAACTAAATAGCTAGATACAAAGAATAAGTGAGAACACAATCAACCTACTTTCCATGCTCCAAATCAGATGCAAGGCCCTTGTTTTCTTTAGTAGGTTGGTGTGTTTTTGCACTTGGTTTATGTATCTTCTAGTCTTGAAAGCAATTAATCCCATTGCTGATTATTTGAACTTAGAAATCGTATTAGAGCAATGTATCTTTAGCTCCATTTATTTTGCCTAGCTTGTGTTCATACAAGCTAATTAAGTGCTTGGAGAAGGTATACTACCAAGCTGGTGGATGGGATAATGGGGACCAAGTTAGGATCACTTGGCTTAAGTGTGAGTTCATCAAATGAGACTGCTTTATTCGGATCATCTCCTCTCCCTTTGAAAGGAATTGTCCTCAATTCTAAAATTCCATCGTCATCTATATAGGGAGATAAGTCTCCTATATTGAAAGTAGCATGAATTTCATAATCATCCGGTAACTCAACCTTGTAGGCATTGTTATTTACTCTGGCTATGATCTTGTGAGGACCTTCTGTATGAGCTATTAACTTGTGCTTTCTCTTGCTTGGAAATCTTTCCTTTATTAAGTGAACCCATACTGGATCACCCTCTTGGAACGGCCTTCTTTTATAAGCTTCATTTACCTCCTTGATCCTTTCCCGAATATGTTCATCGAGCTTTCTCCATAATGTGTTCCACAAGTAGCTAAGGAACTTGGAATCTTGATCAGAAATAATGGGCTTGGGAATCCCATGTAGGCGTACCACTTCTCGAAAATAAAAGTCAGGCCTTTTGCTAGCATCATTAGTTATGTGACAAATAGTGAAGTGAGCCATTTTGGAGAATGGCAAGTACTCTCTTGGTTCGAAAGGACTCTCTGAGAATGACATGTCACGCATTTGCCTACAATGTTTTGAATATTCCCTTGTATCTTTAGCCAGAAGAAGAGTTCTTTTAACACCTCTACGGTCCTAGTCACGCCAAAATGTCCAGCTGGCCCTCCTCCATGAGCTTCTCTAACTAGAAATTCTGAAATAGGATGTATAGGAACACAAAGATGGTTCCCTTTAAAAAGAAAATCTTCCTGCAAAACAAACTCATCAAAAGTACTAAGAGCTCCAGCCTTGTACTTGGTGAATACTTCACCAAAATCAGCATCCACAGAGTAGTAGTCCTTCAAAGTCTCAAATCCAAGCGATCTTACATCTAGGGTGGATAAGTGTGTGTAGCGACAAGATAAAGCATCAGCCACGACATTGCTCTTACCATCCTTATATCTGGAAGAGAAATGAAAGGGTTGTGAGAGTTCCACCCATTTGGTATGTCTTGGACTTAGCTTTTGCGAGCCATTGATGTACTTTAAGGACTCATGATCTCCACTAGGTGTCAAACCAGCTGGTAATTCATTAGGAATGACAACACCCAGTTCCTTTAGCAACTCCTCAAATCGTTTCCCTCCAAACCCATTATCAACCCTAACTGGTTCCTCTCTAGTAACCATGACAAAGACACACTCTCCCTCTTCTATGGCATGTTCTACCACATTTTTACTAGCAAATATGGAGAGGTTGGGTTTCTTGACTCGATTAGCTAACATGGTAAACACATCTTGAGGTGTCATGGGTTTTAGCACAATTTTCTTTCCCCTATCCCTCAATTCATACTCATTCTTTCTCCCATGGTGAACTACATCCCTATCAAACTGCCAAGGACGACCCAATAGTATGTGACAAGCATCCATAGGAATAACATCACATAAGACCTCATCAACATAGGAACCCATGGTCAAACCAACCCTTACTTGTTTAGTGACCCTCACTTTGTTCCCGTTATCTAACCAATTTAGTGCATAAGGTTTAGGGTGATTAGTAGTAGCTAGACCTAGTTTGGTTACCATTTCAGCTGAGGCAACGTTGGTACAACTACCTCCATCAATTATTAAACTACACCATTTGTTGTCAACTTGACACTTAGTATGGAATAGTTGGTCTCTTTGTTCAGTATCATGTTGAAAGGGGTTAGCATGTAGAATACGTAGTACTAAGAGTGTATCATAAGTTGGGGGTTCATAAGCCTCAATATCTTCATCTTCCTCATTAACATTGAAAATAGCCCCTATACGTTGTTCCTCTTCCTATATTTCATCCCTAACAGTGATCACTTCTCTTAAGGTCACAACTCTCCTATTAGGACAAGCGTTTTTGTAGTGACCAAACCCTTGACACTTGAAACAACGTACTTTGGATAGACTAGTTTCAGTGGGTGTTTTAGTAGTAGATTAAAGCGGGGTTGCTTGGTTATTCTTAATGGTGAGGGGTTGATTAGTATTAGTAGAATTGAACCTATTACCTTCTTCAGCTCGTGGACAAGTATGACCCTTACTAGACTCACCTTCTGTTTTGCCTTCCCTTGTGCCTCAATTTTTAAACACAACCCACATAATGTATCAAAGTCAGAATAAGGACATAAATCGACCGTATTAGCAATACTACGATTTAACCCATGCAAGAATCTAGCCATTTTTATTTCTTCATTTTCTTCTACTTTCCCCATTAAAACCAAATTCTCAAACTCATCAATATACTCACTAACACTTAACCTCCCTTGTGTCAGATTAGCAATCTTTTTGTACAAGGACAACTTATGTGTAGTTGGAACATACCTCTTACGTAGCTTACGTTTTAAGGAATCCCACGATGAGATTTTACTCTTACCAGCCCTAGTGCGTTGCACCTTCAACCCCTCATACCAAAGAGATGCCCCCTTGCTTAGTTTCAGAATTGCATACTTGCACCTTTCCTCGTCTTCTAGGTCCTTGAAATCGAAGAGCTTCTCAATGTTTTGCTCCCACTCCAAGTACACTTCTGGATCAGTACCACCCATGAACTCAGGGAGTTCATTCACTTTGATTCTGTCCACGGACTCCCTTCTTGCTTGGAAATGAGAATTCACGGGTTGAAAGTTCTCCAACGCTTTCTTCAGGTGCTCCAAGAAGTTAGGGTCGTCAAAGTTCACTCCTCCTGCCATTCTTTACGTCTTTGGAAGACCAAAGCTCTGATACCACTAATGATGTGATTTAGAATAAACTTTGAACAAGTTATTTGGTGATTGATAGTAAATTGAAATGAACAAAACAAAGCAACGAAATCAGATTGAAATATTTGCTGTAAAGTGATGATAGAACGTAACCAAGGATAGTGTGCTAAGTGAGATAGACCTATACCTCAACAAAACGGGTGCTAATTCAAACACTCGATTGAAATAGCGAGTATATAGCTTGTAACGCAACTTACAATAATACTTTGTCTTGTGAACTACAAAGACGAAAAGGAAAGCAAAGCTTAACTCAGATTTTGTTTGATGAAGATTGAATGATTTATTCATCAAGTACTTGGCTATTTATAGCCTACAACTCAACCCAAGGATGAGTCTAACCAGCAAAGTCAAGCCTCAGTGGGTGACAAAAACAAAGAAAGGGAAATGAACTAGGCTAGAACTAAATAGCTAGATACAAAGAATAAGTGAGAACACAATCAACCTACTTTCCATGCTCCAAATCAGATGCAAGGCCCTTGTTTGCTTTAGTAGGTTGGTGTGTTTTTGCACTTGGTTTATGTATCTTCTAGTCTTGAAAGCAATTAATCCCATTGCTGATTATTTGAACTTAGAAATCGTATTAGAGCAATGTATCTTTAGCTCCATTTATTCTGCCTAGCTTGTGTTCATACAAGCTAATTAAGTGCTTGGAGAAGGTATACTACCAAGCTGGTGGATGGGATAATGGGGACCAAGTTAGGATCACTTGGCTTAAGTGTGAGTTCATCAAATGAGACTGCTTTATTCGGATCAAAAGACAAAGACATCATTTGGATGGGTCACTTGTGCAAGATTTCGATGTTACTGATGTTAGGAAGTTGGGTTTGTCGAAGTTATGGTCTGAATTCTATGCAACAATTAGTGTCCTCACAACGATGCCCAAAATTCATACCTATGAGCTCACAGACATACTGCAACAGTACAGGAAAAAGACTGCACCAAAGGAAGTTGTATTATCCAAGGAAAAGGAGATAGAGATGTTGTTGGGCTGTTCTACGTCAACAGAGATTGAGGTTCGTCCACCTAATTCTTTAAGAAACAAAGGCAGTGAAAAAAGACTTATATCCAAGAAGAACCAATCAATCGAGAAGGCTAAGAAACCAAAGAGACTTTGCAACAATTGCAAACAAATGGCAAATCACGACAAGAGAACCTGCCCCAACCCGTATGTCGATGACTCTTTAGTTGATGAAAATGAGGAAGACCTTTTGGAGGATGGGTCCAATTGTTTTTGAGATGGGAATAAAATTTAGTAGGTCATATTAAGTTAATTGCATTCATGTTTTGACGTTGCTGCATTAAGTTGATTAATGACAATATTGTTTTTGTCTGTTAGAGGTAATCAATGAAAAAATAGTTGGCGCTTACGTACGGAGTTAAATATAATAATCAACGTACGGGGTTAGAGTAACTGTTTTTCTACTATAAAATAACTACCGTCGTATAATAAAATAACTACTGATGTAGAATATAATAACTACCGTCGTATAATACAATAATTGATCGTACTTTCAAAAGTATTTTGCAGAAAACTACACAAGTACAACTGTATTACATAGTTAAATCCAAATCTTACGAAAACTGCATCAATACGGCTGTGTTCGGGATGAACACATTATTATATGTAATGTCTAATCCAAATGTTGCTATTGTTGCTTGCATCATTCATAAGTACAGTTAGTAACTTGTCGTTTTTGTATATATTTGAGACGAAACAATAAAATAATTTGTGCTTGACGTAAATGAGTTAAATATAATAATCAATGTACGGGTTTAAAATAACTGTTTTTCTACTATAAAATAACTGCACTATTGTACTACGATAATTGTGTAGTGAAGATGGAAAAAACATAATCAGTTAACACATGGTAAATCATGGAACAAGATATAATAACTACCAATGTAGTATATATAATAAATACTATCATATAATATAATAATTGGTCATCGTACTCAATCAAATATTTTGCAAAAGATAGATATGTAAGGCAGAATGACGAAATCTAAATCTTCTTGAAGGTGCAGTCCGTAAGAAAATATCATCCTCCCCCATCACTTTCGAATCACTTTAGCCGTTTTTTCCTTTATCTTGGGGTGCTTAGCCTTTATTCCTTTGTCTTGTGGTGCCTTCTCCTGACCTCTTACGAATTTCCTCTTGCGGTTTTTCACAACCGCTTCTTTTATAGCACCTATATCATCTGTGAACAAGTTGACAGATTCCACAAGTGAAGTCCTCGACTCGTTTACATCTGACATAAGCATGATACTCGCCATCTCAATCCATAGAGCAATCCGGTTAACTTTCTTGTCAATAAGAGAAGGGAAATTCTTTCCCTCGTACATCAACATGTGGTACATCACGAGAAGACCAGTTTTCGGGTCGTTGAGCTCGGGTTTTCTCCAACTGAATTCAACTGGCGTAATCGGGAATGCAAAAAAAGTACATGCGATCTCCTCCAACTTCCTTGAATCGAAGAAATCAACCAAAGAGCTCACCTACAACAAACATATCCACTTATTATTACTATATGCATGGTTGAATTTCTTAAACTTGAAGCTTACAATTTTAATAATATAATAATTAAACAGATTAGAATACAATAACCTAATTTAAGCGTTAGAATAACCAATCGACTACTACAGAGTAACTACAATTGAAAATATAAAACAGGGATAAGTATATAAGAAATTCTAGAGAACTTGGCATATATACAAAATTGTTAGAGGCAATAATACTACTTTAATAAGATGATTAGAATAACCAACAGATTACTATCAAGTAATTAAATAAATACTATAAAATAACTTGGTATATAACTTCATTTTGTTATACAATAACTACATTTGTTAATTGCAATAACTGCGTAGACGCTTCACAATAACTGACAATTAACTAGTATCATTATATTTTTTAAGTACTTGGGATAATTAAACAGGTTTGAATAAAATAACCTAATTTAAGCGTTAGAATAACCAACCGACTACTACAGAATACCTAAATTAAAAATATGAAATAAGGGATAAGTATATAAGCTTACAATTTTAATAATGGGAATTGGAAAGACTTACCGCACGTTTCACCAGTTTGTAGCACGTTGTGATTGTCCAGTCCTTCTTGTAGATCTTATTATCCAACACCTCGATTGCTTTACTTAAGGTGTTTACGCATATACAGAAGTAGTGCGATTCTATGCATAATGGCAAGAAGATCAACTCCACATCCAGTTCACTATTAGTGAGATTTGATAGGTACAAGTCCCAACCCTTGATCAACTTGGTCATCTCTCGAGTCTGGGAACCCCCATCATCATTCTCCAACATATCTTCAAGAATAGCCTATTATAAAAGGATGCACAATGAAACATCATTCTGACAATTCAAGAGCTTATATGAGTATGATAACCATAATTAAAACTACCATGTGAGATGTCCCAAAGAACACCATTGATGGTGTTTCACCGTCCACCTCTTCAACTGAGACCATGTGATTCAGTACCATCGTCCAACATTCGATAACATTAACACTAGTGGGCACTTCTGGTCTCATCGAAAGGACATCATCCTTATCCATGAAGGTTGTTCCAACACGGAACATCGTCTCACTGAAAGACAATTACATGGAAATAAATTCGGGAGATAATTTCATAAAAATGGACATTATGCAAAATGATTACATTAGAATAACTGAATGTACACGATGGATTAACTGGAAGTGGTGACTAATTTGAATGATAAGAGTGGCATTATTAATAAGAGTGTAAGAAATGCAACAACAAAAAGAGTGCATTAAAATAAATGAAGATGCAGAATGCAATAATTGTGAGTACTCAGAAAGAAGTTAAATGATACTAAGAAATGCAATAACCATAAGATTGCGTTAGAATAACCATGTATACACTATGCAAAAACTGGGATGATGATTAATGATATAACAAAAGAAGGATGAACATACGTATTCTCAAAGTTTTAGTCATCTAAGAGGCAATAATCAAGAACATGTTTCTTCAACCTGGGCATATGGGTAGTAAACCTTTTATTCGCCATCATAATCTTTGATGCTACAACTAAAGATGGGTCAGACTCCCCACAATCAAGTGAGCACCCTAGACCATCCGATCCTGGGCGTTCAATCCCTCGTGAAGAACTAATAATTCTACCACTACAATCCCCACCAGTACGGTCCACCAGGTTTTTTGATGACCTTGGACTGTACTTGGCATCCAACAATGACTGCCTATTTTTCAACCAAAACAGGCAACAATGATGCTTTTGTTTTAGTCCATTCTCCCACATTTGTAAGCAGTTGTTCCCTATGTTTGTTGATGTCTGCTAGGAGTAGAATGGCGGCTATTTCAGCTCGTTACAATATCCTCTTCAGTGGATTGCCAAGTTCGCAAGAAAATACATCACCCACGTAAAACATCATGTGAAGCATCACAAAAACACCACAATCCATATTCTGCGGGGCATTGGACTTCCACGGAAAAGAGACATTGACAAAACGAAATTGAGCAACATCCTGACCTTTCTCAAATCCATTCTTTACTAGATACTTGCCAAAAAGGTCAACCTACAATAAATTACTAAGACATCTATATCAAAGACATCAACATCATGCAAAAATTGATAAAGAGACTTATAACGCGATAAAAGATAAAGGTCATAAGGAGAAATACATACAACGACTTCTGCACACAACCTAAACGCACTGGTGTCAAAATCATCGTATATACGATTGTCGAGATAGTCGATCGTTTTCTTCAAGAAGTTGATAACGTGATTAACTCATTTCGTATATATATTTTACCACAACTTTTCCTTTATTTTGCTTCATTTTATGTATCTTAGGAGTCATTTTTCTAGCTTTCTATTCTTCTTTCTTATGCCGGGTATTTTGTTTATGTTTTGTAGGAAACAAGACAAATAAAGGCGATTGAGCTATATTTTGGGGAATGACGAGAGTCGAGCTATGAGATCTACAAGAAAGAAGTGATAAAAGTCAGAGAATACTAAATGAATACTTGAGGAAAGATGTGAAGTGAAGAAACAATAAGAAACGACAAAGAAATAAGTTGGAAAGCTCAAACAAATGCAAATCGAGAAGAAAGAACGATCGCTAAAACAAGGGTCAACTTCAAACGTGAATATCTTGAGTTCTACAACTCCGATTGAGCTGATTTTTGTGGCGTTGGAAATCTCTTTCTCTTATCTTTCCAACAGTATATAACACGTTCAAATCCGATACGAAACGAAGAAACATCAAGCATTTCAAATTCGTCGCGCAGTGTAGAGAAACCCGAACCGGTCGGTTCAGACCCAAACCGACCGGTTTGAGGCTGTTTCGTGGGATTTCTCTTTTTGGACTCCTTCACTTACCATAACTCCTATTTTACGGGATATTGTTTCCTAATTAGTTTTAGGAAAGTAGGAGTAATGACACTTCTTATCATTATTAGTATATATACCCTCCTTAGGGTTAGATTTAAGAACATTTTCTCACTTTCTCATTCAGTAGTTTAGTTTACACTTTCATATTCATTAATTTAGTTTACACTTTTTATTAGCATTAGAATTCTTCTAGTTTGTAGTCATACTTTTAGATCGTTAATCTTTCAATTCTACGTAATTGGTACCTTTTCTTATTCTCTTATTTTCATATTGTTCTTTATTATGCTTAATTCTTTTATTGCTTTATCGTTTATTATGAGTAGCTAATTTATTTATCTAGGGTTGAAGGGGATCTATGTTAATTGAATTGGGGGATGTTAGTTTAATCAATTGTTTGATTGATCATTCATATGTTATTGCCTTACTACTTGTTTTGTATCATCGTTCGATTAGTTTGAGACGTTGAACTAGTTGAATGTCTAGGAATCCGAACCTAAGATCGAAAGCCTGGTAAGGGTAGACTTACAAGTAAGTGGGTAGGATAATCTGTTAAGTTGCGAGAGCCCGTTAGAATCTATCCTAAGGTTGACATAAGATCCGAGAGGCCGTGTCTTTGCCCTAAATATCTGTGATTGATTGACTGAATGATTAATTAACTTTACCCAATTTGATTGCATAGTGAACCGGAAAGCCCTAGATACCTTTAATATTGTTGGAACCCTTTTATTTACATAATCGCATTAGTTTAGAAAACAATTCAAACAAACCGGAATTTAAATAGTTTAGAATCGATTATTAGATAATTGGCGATTTTCATCCGTCTCTCTGTGGATTCGACCCTTACTTGCTCCTAGCTACCTGTTAGTTGTTCGTTAGGATTATTTTGATTAAGGTGATACGACTTTAGCCTTGTCAATTTTGGCGCCGTTGCCGGGGAGACGGTTTTGTATTATTGCTTATTATTTGTTTTTGGTTCTAGATTATTTTGTATATATATTTTTTATTTTATTTTCGTATATATATTTATTTTATTTTATTTTCTAATCATTATGACTATCTTCTACTTTCCTCAATTTAATCATGAGTCACTGCATATTTATTGGGATAGACTTGAGTCTTTTATTTTTCAAAGTGGCTATCATGTTGATATTTGGGAGATGTGTCATATGATTTATGATGGTGTGGATGATGAGAGACGGGCTTATATCGAGGCAAATTGCGATGGGATGTTTAATTATATGCCTTATGAGGAGCGATGGGAACTCCTTAAATATTTAGCCCGAAATAGTGCTGAGTCAGAGATGCGGTGGAATAATGAAATGGCGGAAATCAAGGCTTTGATGCTACAATTCAGGCAACTCCTACAAAATCAAGAGACTCTAAAAGGTCAGTTGCTAGCTTTTACCCAATTAGCCGACGAAAAGCAACAAAGTCAATCGGGTTCGCCTATAGAAGTAGCAAATAACCTTCAGGTAAGTGTTCTATCTCCATCTTCTGTGAACATAATTGATGATGAAGATGATTATAATGTGTATAATGTTCAATCTATGCAAGTTCCCCAATCCCCCATGAATGATAATATGATGCATGATGTCAATTTCCATGAATTTGATCCTTGTGAACAATCTCATCCTCCTTTAAACCAACTACCACACACTTTAATCTGATTTTCTCCGGACTTTGTGAATATCAATGCCATTGAGTTGGAATATATGTTGTTTGAGGAAAATGTGTGTTTGGATGCTCTAAATGTTGTTCTTTTAATTGAGGATAACATTCGGGATTTTGATTTGTGTGATTTTGAGGGAGTTTCATTTGATGTCAATTATGACATTTTGGAGAAGGAATTGAATAAAAGAGAGGATCTTGAGGTTGTGAGGAAAAATCAAAGGGAAGAGAAGAATACATTTTTTGATGATTCTTTAAGTGGGAAAAATATGGATAGACGGGATATCGAGGATGATTTATTTGAGAAACCCATTTTAGAGAAATTTAAGTTTTCCCCTTATATTGAGGATGAATCCCTTTCATCAATTAATAGTCTTGATCAGATATCACTTGACCCTTTGTTTGAGCTTATGATTTATGAGGAAGACTGTGATAATTCTTTGAAGCAAATTTGTTTGAGTTTGGACTTGTCAGATTTAGACAACCTTCCTAAAGAAAGTGAGGCAAGTAAGATTGATGCTTTGACTGGTTTTGAGAGTTCTAACTATTCTCTTGTGCAATTTATACTCGATGATAAGCCTTGGAAGAAATTTGAGAAATTTGGTGTGTACGACGCCTTGCCTTACGAGCCGCCTATTAGCAGTCTTAACCTTCATCCATGATTTATTTCTTAAGGTGGAAGGCAGAGTCTTTCTACTCTAAACCTCTCACTATTATTTACTCACTTAGTTGATGGGTTTTCTTAGTGAGGTTGTGAGATGAATGAGTTGGGGACCTACCTCCTATTTATAGAAGTTCTACCCTATTAGGCCCATCAAATAATAAGGTAGAATAAATATAAGGTCTTCTACACATATTAACCCATATTATAATTTAAATATCATAAGCCTTATATACAATAGTTGATCACTTAAGTAGGCTACTAAAAAGATGACTAAGTACATTCATATGACCATACATGTAGACCCACATAATAGATATTTACGTTTAACAATCTCCCACGGGTCACATGTGCATCACATATGATATGTAGAACCTTATGAGCTCCAAAAAATTGTCATCTTTTCAAGCAATATCTCTTAACAATCTTCTCAATGTAAAACCAAAGCGACTTTTGTCATAAATAATGACTAAATCCTCAATGATTACATACATTAAACAAAATCAAATGACATAGATCAATATGGATGTGTAGCATGGAAATTTCATGAAATGTGATCGTAACATGTCTATTTCCAACTTGGTCCAACTTTAATTTTTAGCAAGATCACACTATATATATATATATATATATATATATATATCGCTGAGTACATTTTTTTATATGTGGGTTATTATTATGTCACTACATTTTTTTTCCCGATCTGTGTTGCTGATGTTTTCATTCCAAATATTTAGTCAATATTGCATTTAAGCCAAATTAATACTTTTAATCCAAATATTTATTGTGTTGGTTACCTGTAGTTGTAGTTTTCTGCTTTAGTTGTAGTTGTATTACATTGAAGTTGCTTTATTATTCCAAATATTTGTGTTGGTTACTTTATTATTGTTATGTTTATTACTGTCTTTTTTTTCTATTGGTGAGTATTGCATTTTATTTTTTTGTACTTGTAGTTCTTATATTTTGTGGGTGTTAATCTTTAACAATCATGTTGTTATATGAGCAAAGTCACAGTCGTTCTTTAAAGTCACAGTCGTTGTTGAGAAAAGTCACATTTCATTAAGGATAGAGATGAATGCGTGCATTGCAAGATTCATAGTTTTTAGTGTGTAATATAGGGGTTTTTTTTTCCAACCTCTGATATTTTTTTTCCAACCTATATGTCAATTGAAGACAAAGTGATTGTGCCTTACGTAGGGCAGAAGTTTGTGGACATCGATGGAGCATTTCAGTTTTATCAATCTTACGCATGTTCCTTTGGTTTCCAGGCGAAGAGGTACACGACAACTAGATCTTATGATGGATCGATTAAGAAGAAATTGTTGGCTTGTAATAAGGAGGGCAAAAAACCTAGCTAGAGCATGGTGAAGTTGTCGAGCACGGGAGAGAAGGAGGGGCAAGAGTCTATGGGATCGTATGAACCCAAAAGGAATACGAAGGTGACGAGGACGCAATGTGGTGCAAGGATTAGGCTCTGTGCGATGATTGGCGGGTTTTTTATTAAAGAGTTCATCGAGGAACACAACCACGAACTTATGATGGTCAACGACAGAGACTCTCAGAAGTCATCTCGAAGTCTCTCAAGATATCACAAGGAGATGATCGTTTGTAACTCGAGGGTGTGTAACATTTGTGAACAATGTTGTTAGTGCTTGGTTGACCGCTAACTGTGCGTGATTAATACGGTGTGAACAACTTTGTGTATGCAGCTAAAGATTGGTGCGACTCGGACGTACAGGATGTGCAAGGAGATGTTAGGCGGATTTCAGAACATCGGAGCATCGTTGGTTGATTTCAAGAACTGGGGTAGGGACGTTAAGTGCTTCGTTCACGAGCAGGATGGTCAATTGTTCATAGACCGGTTCAAGAGTTTGAGAGACAGTCAAGAGGATTTTTACTTTGACTACGATGTCGATGCAGACGGAAGCTTACGCAGGGTCATTTGGGCGGATGGTGCAGCGCGAAGGAACTACGTGGCATTCGGGTATGCAGTTTCGTTCGACCCAACGTACGGAACCAACATGTATTCTATGGTGTTCACACCGTTCACCGGCATAGACAATCACAAACGATCTGTCACGTTCTACAGGGCGTTGCTGTTAAAGGAGGACTACGAGTCATTTATCTGGGTCCTCTCCCGGTTTCTGGAAGCCATGGGTGGGAAGGAACCGTGTTATATCATGACAGACCAGGATCCCGGGATTTTAAAAGTCATCCCGAAAATACTCAAAGCAGCGCACCAACGGTGCTGCACGTGGCACATCATGAACAAGGTCCCAACGAAGTACGGCAGATCAGGAGAGGAGGCCTCGGAATTCGTAAAAGACCTAAACGCTATTATTTGGGAAGATGACATCGAGGCGTCAGAGTTCGATGATAGGTGGGGGTGGATTATGATCGACCATGATGCTGTTGGGATCGAATGGTTTGAAGATGTGTACGGCATCAGGAGCAAATGGGTCGCCGCACATTGTAGGGAGCTGAGGATGTCCGGAATTAGGAGGACAACGCAGAGATCGGAGAGTGAGAACAACTTCTTCAAAAATTTTGAAGACAACAGAGGCACGTTGGTCCAGTTCTGGATGCGTTTCGAAAGTGCGATAGACCAACAGAGGCACATGTAGAAGAGGTTAGACAACGATAACCGGCAGACATTTCCCAAAAATGGAACGACGAATCCGATCGAGACCCTCGCGACAAGGGTGTACACGCGTGTGGCATTTGCACACTTTCAGGAAACGGTCAAATTTTCGCTGTACACGTGCAGCGTTCGTGGGTATCAGGAGAAGGATGAGATTGAAGCGACAACAGTTATGGACTCCATCCGGGACCGTAACTACATTGTTGAATACAATCCAAGTATTGGCATAGAAAGTCCCTGTCCACGTTATCTAGTCACACTCACATAGTCTGAATGTGACTATATAACCTAAACAATGTGACTCTAAAATGTGATGAGTGTGACTGTACAACGTGATGAGTCTGAATGCACAACGTAATGAGTTTTATTCTTCAATTCAATGAGTGTGACTATACAAAATAAAGGGTGTGACTTTGAATTGCGGTGCGTGTGATTATACAACGTAATGCGTTTGATTGTGCAACATAAGGACTGTGACTATGCAGCGTAATGGGTGTGACTATACCATGTAAAGGGTGTGACTATACCTTTATAAAGTCACATTTTGTACGTTGTGTAGTTACTGTCCGTATGGTTGAGAGTCGCACTCTTTATGTGTTTAATGCACTCGCAGGTACCTGTGAGGTCAGCTGTACTTGCAGGAAGTTCTGTCGGTATGGAATTTTCTGCAGGCACGCTATTTGGATATATTCTTCCAAAGGACGGGAGACGATCCCAGAACGGTACGTGGTTTGTAGATGGACAAAGGATGTTCTACGTAATGTTAATGCATGTCCCCTGACAGAGAGTCGCCTAAATGATGAGAAGGCTGTTACAGTCACGAGGCTGTTTTCGGAGTTCTATGAGACCGTCGGTAATGTCAGTAGAATGGGTAAGGAAGACGTTAGTAACTTAGCTGACATCATTCCTGACTTCAGATCCGATGTGGCGCCCTTTGCTGGTCCTTGTAGCAAGACGCAAGAAATAGAGGAGATCCTTGGCTGTACGAGCGCAATTGAAATAACGATATTGCCCCCGAAGAAAGTCAAGAACAAGGGCAGTGGGAAGCGGATGTTGTCTTCTAAGGCGAAGGCTGCTGCAATTGCCGCGAAGCCTAAACGGTTGTGCAACAACTTCAAGAGGATGGGGCACCACGACAAGAGGAATTGCCCCAACCCATTCGCTAAGGACCCACCTATTGATGACTTGTCTGTCGATGTTGAGCAGGAGGAGCAGGAGGAGGAGGAGGAGGACCTGGTGGGGGTTGCCGAGGGGGATTGTTTGTGAATATCCTCTGTTATGGAGAAACATTTTTTTGATTATGGCGTGACCTCAATCACGGGGAAAAATTGTTTTCGCCTATTGCGGATCTCAATCATTTCTAATATGGCGTAGTCGTAATTCATGGGGAAAATTTGTTTTTTGAAACATAAAGATTGTGGCCGTTTGAAATAGTCAAGGTCCGTGATATTGTTTTCGCCTACTGCGGACCTCAATCATTTCTAATATGGCGTAGTCGTAAATCATGGGGCAAAATTTTTTTTTTGTTGATTGGCTGTAATAATACATTGAAATAGCAATCGTTTGTAATCGTTTGAAATAGCATTTGTTTTTTAAATGCGTCCTTACAGCGTAATGCATTAGTGTGTATTTGAAATGCATCATCTTTGGCTACAAATACAGCTATACAAGAACATTATGCCCTTAATCTTTGGTTGACACGAAATAAGTGAGTATGATTGTGCAACGTAATGAGTGTGACTCTACTGTAGGCAGAGTGTGATTCTACAACAAGAGGTGGAGCGTGGTTACACTAATTGTACGAGTGTGATTGTACAAGATACTGACTGTGATTGTACAATACACTGATTGTGATTCTATAAAATGAAATGTGCGACATTCGAAAGGCAGAAATCTAAACTGGTTTTATGACTTGATGACTGTGACTATACACCATGTTGAGTGTGACTATACAACTTGTTGAGCGTAACTATACACCATGTTAATGTGTCTGTACATTAGAAAAATAGCGATGGAAATAGTCAAATAGCGATGGAAATATTTGTACATTAGAAAAAGTCCATCTCTTGCACAACATATAATACTTGAAACATAAAAACATTCTACGACACAGTACTTGAAACATAAAAACATTCTACTACATAATGCGGAAAACATCCATTACATAGTAACGCTACATTTTAAGCAGTCATCAAACCTTTAAACACATAAAAACATCCATTACATACCATTAAATGCTACATTTTAATCCATACCTAATTAACCGTCGTATTTTTTAAGTATCTTCTTCAAGTTGGCTAAATCACGTTGGAACCCTTTCCTAGTGCGGAAACACTCAAGAGACCTTTTCATCAAGAAATGGACGTAGTCGTCCTGTTCGGCCTCCTTCTCTGTATCGCCCATGGATGCCACAAAGTTCCTTGCGTCTATGGCAGTGGCGACTAGCTGCATGGCTGTTAATTCATTCGATCTAGTGGCACCCAATAAACCATCGTACTCCTCGATCAAACTTCTAACTTCTTCTATTTTGCTGGCCATTTTTTTCTAGGTTAAAGAGGTGAAGTTGAAATTAGGAGGGTAAAAATGACGTTGGTATTTAAAGGGGGGTGGGAGGAGATCTGTGAAAATTTAAAGGAAGGAGGCAGTAAAGAGGGTTGAAAATTTAATTGGTTAGGTGGGGGCTTATCTTTCTAAATTAATTAGGGTTAGGAGAGTGAGGTAGTAAATGGCGTTTTGTGTTCTCAATGTGCATTGAGACTCACAAACATCCCCTCCCAGCCTCACACTTTTTGTGTATCATTTATTTGTCGTCGACATCGGTTTTGAACCATCGTTATTTTTTGTGAAATTGTCTGATTGTGAAAATGATTTACGATGTGTGTGTTTTGTATTTTTTTTAAAAATTTGTGTCTTTGTATCTGGCGAATTAAATTGTAAATAGTGAATTATACGGTGACAGAATCGTATTTTTGTTTTTGTTTTGTATATCCAGCGAATTAAAGTGTATCTTATGAATCATATAAACCGAAAGAAAATGAATTGTCATATATGTAAGGTTACTTAGTTTAATTAGTTAGTGAATTGTGGTTGTCAGTCATGACTCTGCATGAGTTTGGCTGTGACTATGAGTTAGAAGTGGCGTGATTGTATCAGATCAAGCATGCGACCCTGATACTGAGTTGTCATTCATCTGATTCTCAAAAGATACTCTAACATGAGAATTTTCAATATTCCAAAACTATTTTTACATATTCACGCTTTACGGTGCGTCGAGGGCTTACCTCCCACGATTCTTCCTATCTTACGTCTAGAGTCGAGTTCTTTCCATATCTTTGGCGCGTCCACTATGAAAGTGTGAATTTTCTGCAACACATCCCCACGAGCTTCATTCATGTCAGCAAGGATGAGGGACGCTGCAACCTCGAATGACAAATAACGCCTCCCGACCTTAGACCCAATATCACTGTGGGTGAACGGCGCACCGTCGTACAGGGACATGTGCATTAAGCAGAAAATGCCGGATTCCGTGTCGTTCTTCCGGACGCTCTGCCATTCCAAATTTACCTGACGATGCGTAAACTTCTACAGGTGAACGCCCTTAATCAGCCCCTTGTCGTCCATGTAGTCGGTCACTGCGTACGACTGTTGCATTATTACGTAAAATAAAATGTAAGCACTTACGAAAGCAGTAGAATAACTGATGCGGTGAAATAAAGCATATGCGTGTAACTTACTATTCTGCTTGACACCTCGAAAATATATGACCCTGGGGCGTGTGTCTGGTGATCGAGGATATCAACTGTTCTTTCTCTAATGTTGATGCACACGCACACGTAGTGCCCCCTAGTATGCACCGGGACAAATAGCAGTTCGGCGTTCAAGTCAAATGTTCCGTCGCAGTCTCGTATGAATCTGTGCCACGCTGCGTACACACCGTCATAGTCTTCGTCCGCGGGGGTACTCGAGTCGTCTCGTTCCAGTATACGGGTCAATGAGTCCTAACTGGTGGTGAATATTAGTTGCCATTAGTGATAGGCTACGAGACTGGACTATATCGTGTGCGTGGCTGCACACCGCAAAGTGTGTGATTGTACAAACTAAGTTGCGTGACTTTGCAGCGTACACCCTGTGACTATACATGACAGTGTCTGATTGTATATTCTAAGCTGCCTGACTATGCAACTGACAGCATGTGATTTTACACCTTAGCATGTGCGACTGTGCAAAGTGAACTCTGTGATTATTTCGTACTATTACACAGACTTTACATCTTTTCAGTTAGTGTGTATGGGGTCATTTGTACTATTTAATCTAATAGGTAGGGGGAGTGGGGGCATACCATGTGTCGAATTCCGAACCATGCAATCGTTACTGCAGTGGGGGAGAATAACCCACGCCGTTTGTCGTCTGATTCCCACCATTTCATAAGGTGCGACCAACACTCCAGCACTGCTTCGCTCATGCTACCTCCGGACAAGAGCGTTCGAATGTCACGCCTCTCCAGCTGCGCATGAGCGCTGTAGGACCCCAATTGTTCACTGCGGCATTTTACTGGTTAGTATGTGTAATATGAAACACGTACCATAAGAAAAACGGTTACGTACCTATCTGCGTACCCATTATCATCAAGGAAGCAATAGTCGGCGATGTGCTTTCGCAGGCGAAGCATCCTACTCGTCAGCGACCGGTTCATGCGAAACAAGATCGACATGACAATGGCTTCCGGGTCAGGTTCCCCTTGGATGAAAGAGCAACCCAACCCATCTCCACCGCCCCGCGATCGAGACTTGATTGCTGACTGGCTTTCTTTTGGGACTGAACGAGGTTTGTATTCAGGTGTTTTCGGTGTTTTGCTCTGACGCTTCCACTGCTAGGTGGTTGGCTTCGCAGGAGTTTTTTCATTCGTACGGGCAGACAACAGCGTTTCCTTGTACTTTCAGAATGCTCCTACTTTTTTCAAAACAGCCTCCCTCACCTTGTTCACGTCGCTCAGAATAAGGTTCGTCGCGATCTCCGCCCTGCATATATTCATGGCCGCCATTGTCCCCAAAGAACAATTGAATGGGGACACGGCGTACAAAATCATGTGCATCATTAGGTACACTCCACAGTCATTGGCGGAGTAGCCCACCCCCTGCCAACAGGGGCGGATCCAGGATTTGAATATACGTGGGGCTAATTTTTTTTTTTTTCACGCCTTTCTTCGAGCGGTTCATATTCTATTACATTAGAATACTGATAAGTCGGTAACTATGCATATTTGTACATTATATTGTTCAAAATATAGTACTCTTTTACCTATCACTTTCGTGATATTTTTAGCTAAATTTGATAAGTACTCCAGTATAATTTTGTCAACATTATTCTAATTATCAGCGAAATACCACTTCAATTGACTTTGTGAGACAATTTTGACAAAATCATTCTTAGTGACGTAAATATTTTTTGGGTTTTTCTATGGAGTACCCCTCAACTATTTGCTTTTCTATGGGTTTTTACTTATCATTCCATATCATAACCAAAGTGATAAGTGTATTACAACTATTTTTTGCAAAATGAATAATTAACATATTAATCACTCCAATTTGATGCTACAAACCACCTCTTTTTCTTTACCATTCACCAAGCCACCAAATGTCCATCACATCGCACTCTATTGTCGGCCGACGTCGACCTATCTCCCTCATTCTTTTAAATCCTTCAACCTCAATCCCTTCGTCACCCCCATGTCGTAGCGTGGTGGAATAGAGTTTTTCGAGTAAAGGATTCAAATTGAAGAAATATATCACAGTTAATAAAAGTAAAATAGGGAATAATCACTTTTTATATCATCAATTGAGAATTTTTTGTTGGAAAATTATAACTTTGATTACAATATAGACTAATTTACCAGTTTAGGGGTACATCTTGTAATTCGAAAAAGGCGGGGGTACCACTTGGAAAAGCCGATAGTTGAAGGGTATCCCATAGAAAAACCCATATTTTTTTTATAATTTGATCATAAATATAATGAAACGAAACTAAAATAGTTATTAGGGACTAGTAAAATTTAAAAATATTTATCACATCGATCCAAATTAGGTGTAGAGTACTATTTAACATGACTTATTCTTTAGAAACTAATTTCTATAAAAACAATTTGGGTAAATAATAAAATTCCGTATATATAATACTCAGTACGAATGTAGTACTATCCTTGGTGGAGAATGATAAGAGTTGTGTTAAATAGTGGGCATAATAGACTACTAGCCTTACTAGGGGCATTAAGATTTTCAATTACATCGCACAAAAAAAAAAAGATTTACAATTACCAAAAAGTTGAGCTGTGCAGGATTCAAGCTCTAGTCTACTGGAGCAAGACTAAAGGACAAAACCAATTGGGCACTTGCTAAGTTCTGATGCTTTACAACACTATAATACATAATAATTTTTTCTTCAGAATTCTTATTGGGCTATAGCCCAACTAGCCTGGGCTTGGGTCCGCCCCTGCCTGCCAAGATAAGGGAACGTTCACCATCTTAAACGCACGGACCCTGTCACCCTTCTCCACCCCTCTCTGTACCATGTACTCCTCCATTTTATCATCCTACAAAACAAGTTCAACCAGGATCAGTTGTTGAACACATTGCAGTCACAAAATTGATTTAATATTAAATCAAAAGGGTCTGACCGCTATTCGAGCAATGCCACAGTAAGGCAACGTCGAAAAATCCTCATCGTACAGCCTGTTGTCGAGGTACTCTACTTACTCCGAATTGAAGTTTATGCAGGCGCAACTGTAGTGGCCCTCGTCACCCGATAAAATCGGGACGAACAGCTGCAAACAATGCGTCAGGATTTTGTGCTGATAACAACTACTAACGAACAGTATGTCCAGAATAATACCATGTCCGAGTCCAAAGCAAAGTCGGAGAAACTTTTTTTATCCACTGGTCCCACACGCCTATGTAATGTTTACGACGTGTATAAGAATATTTGGATAACAATGCCTATTTTTAAAAAAAAGTTGAACCACTTTTTATACTTTAATGACAGTGTTGCGTAGGGCTACAACACTCCTAGGTGGGATAGTTTATCCCTCAAAAGAAAAAAAGAAAAAAAAAAACGTCTAAGTCCGTTGGGTCGGGGCGACGAAATGGGTCTTCTATCGTTGACAAGGGAATTTCCGTTCTTGTATTGTGCTTGTAAGCCTTGGAAAAGTAGATGACCGATTTAGGAAATCGTTCTTATTGCTTGTGATTGTCGGATATCAGAGAAGTGAGGCGCGTATTGTTGAGCGTCCCAATTCTCAGGCACGGTGCCTCTGGTGCCTCGCCTGAGGCGGCTGAGCGCGTGATTATGGAAACTTTCGCGACATGACGAGCATAAGTTTCCTACTTACGTTGATGTTGTAGCTATATATACGAGCCATGGGTGCTCTATTTTATACATAATTAACACCTAACTGTGTCACGATATCTTCTTTTGAGTCATTTCGGGTTTCGGTCAACTTTTAACCGATTGGATGGATTTCTTCAAGAAAGGTGAACTTGAAAATTTATTGAGTAATGGTTCGTCCGTTTTCATGTTGTTGACGCAAATTAAGATGCAAGAGGATTTCTTAAGCGCGTGATCGCGCTTTTGGACGTTGAATATCATGTATTTGCATTTCCACGGGGTGACGTGTGCCCTTTGCCCGAGGTAATAGACGCAATCGACGGGTGGCATTCATTTCATCCTTCCATTCTGATTCAATGTCGTGGAGCGGTTTCCTCGGTTTTTAGACATTTCCTTGCCGGAAGCGACCGAGCATTTCATTGGTGAAGGTGGTATTAAGTTGGAACGCCTCGTTATGGAATTCTCGCGAAAGGATGCTCACGGTGTTTCACCTCTAGCGCACAAGCGTGCTCTTAGTATTGCGATAGTGTGCTACTACTTGTTTGAGGATGCATCGGTGCAAACTGGTTGGGGTAACCCTCGTGTTATTGATGTCGTGATTGATATGGAGCACGGGCGATCGACCTCATGGCTCATTCTTGGTGAGATTATAATGGGTCTTGACGCGCGTGCACGTATTCATCGTGCTTCATTTCGCGGTTCTAGAGCCATTTTGCAGTTATGTCATTGTGTAACGTTTCCAAATTTATTCGAAGATGTCTTAGTTATGACACTATATTGTATCGGGCCCATGCATGTTTAGTTATAAGAGAGGCTGCAGCTAATCGAGCCATCTCGGCTCATCGAAGGTTACAATTGTAAGAGGTTTGCCATACGGAGTGTAGTATGCCTCCCAGATTTCAATGACACCGAAGATGAATGGATTTCTCGTCTACGGACTGACGGAGGGATTATTATCACATGGGTTGTCCCATGGTGTCACGTTATGTGATACATCGTCCTTTTGTAGCTAGATATCCAGCTTTGGACATAGTGGCTGCAAGAGTGCCTGATAAACATCCGATAATGGTCGGACTGAAACACGACACGATTTTACGAATTTTTTACACGGTTTTTCTATAGAATGGATCAAATAATTACTTAGAGAAATTAATTTAACATCAAGACGGTCTTAGTCGTGTCATAACGGTCGCGTGAACACCAACTAGAGTCAATTCCGACTCCGACGATCCGAATCAGTCCCGAAACACGTAAAGTCAAACCCGAGTCAACACGTCAGGCCGAGTTGAACCTCGGAATGCGTTCCTAAAGCCCATCGGCGCGTGCTAGGTCAAAAGCTTAAAGCCTTAATGTTCAAGCAATCATAAGATTACGTATAACTCCGATTTGGAAACTTTTCAAAATCGTATTTTCAAAATCTCAGGCGCTGGGAGGGACGCGTCTGAGAATTGTGTAGCCTGGAGCCTGGCACCTTAATCTTGGGTCGTGCGACGTGCTGCGTTCTAGATCTCGGATTGAACTACGAGAAAAACTAAAAATACCTCCTCCTCCGCTCATAATCCATAAAACAACCTTCTCCTCCTCTACGATCTACACACAACTTGCAGCTCTTCTTGAGCGTCACACTCCACGACATTAGGAACGATATGCTCGGTCTTTATATCCTTAGTTCACATTCCACGAATTAACACTACTCTTCGGAGTTCCTACGAGTTTTTGACTCGCAAGGAGGAACAAGAGGACCTATGATGACTCGTCGACTTGCTCCACAGTAGCGAAGCTTTGCCGAAATCATCGCAGGACTAGGTTGTCATCTAAACCAAACTTTACATATCGCACTTTAATTATGCATTTTGACGTCGTCAAGTCAGACCTATGTGGATACTAATTCCACGACGCGTCTACCACTTGCACTTCAAGTGGTGTACAGACCTTACTCCTATTTGGGCCAGTCAAGACCAACTCGTCTAAGATAAGTAACGTCCACAATTTCAACTTCAAGTACTAAAACACCTAAATCGAATCCGAGTACTCGTTATATGATCCACTCTTAATCGTCTACACATCGTACTTCGTTTAGTGTACATTATGAGGGTGAAACTCCTCATACAATGTGATTTACTTACATCTTGCATTTTACCACTTTTGTGTGATTTACCGCTTTTATGACCATAATTGCATGCTAAATCACCTAACACGAAATCAAAATGTAAACAACTAATGCTAATCAAAACGAGCAGTGGTCTAGTCTCGTATTAATCTCGATGCTCACACCTCACATGTGACTCCACGCATCCTTAATAATACAGAACTGACAAACTTTAAGCAAAATACTAGGTGATGGTAGGGATTTGTCGTGGAATCCCTAACCGTCAATAAACTACCGATCACACCTAGTGGGTAGCTAGGGTAAGTCGGGATCGTATCCGCGAGGACGGTATTGCAAGGGTTAGACTAGGTCGGCCTAAAACGAGACTAAATCACCAAACAAACACAAAGAAACAATAATTGGAAAACTAAGATGGAGAAGAGATAAGAACTAGACTAACACTAGAGACTAACTAGGAAGAACTCAAATATGGAAAGAAGTGGGGTAGGTCGGGTTCATAGGAGTAGAAGGGTAATTGGGGTGATCAAGGGTATAGGTGTCTCCTAATTGCTAGGGTCGATCCGGGCTCTCGCAACTTAGACCGATGTCAAGGTGGATCCGGGCTCTCGCAACTTAGACCCTAGTCCGCACTCTCGTGACTACGACTATTCTCAACATTTCCACATAATAGACAAACAATGAGAAGATGAACACAAGTATGGGGAGCATGGCCACTACTACTCACACAAGCATATCAACAAACACATGGAGTGCCCACAATGTGACTAACAACAAAGATTCACCCTTTTCCCTTAATCAACCCTAATCATCCATAATCTACCCCTAATCCCCCTACTAACCCCATAAGATTACTACTCACTCATGATGAAGAGAAAACCAACAATAACAATAGAAATCAATACCACAAAACAAACATCCATAATGAATAACAAGAACAATGACAATAACAATATGAAAAGATTCAAACAAGATTAAATAAACAAGATTAAGAGTAGAGATGATTATACCAACACTAAGAAGATGAAAAGATGCAATCTTGTATAATAAAGAACCCAAATAGAATCCCAAGGTTGTCAAGCTTGGAACAATCTTCAAGAACTTCTTAATACAAGAACTAGTTACAATAGATTAACTAAAGATTAACTAAGATTAAAGGAAGATTAAAACTAATGAGTGAAAGCAAATCTAGGGTTTTTGGGTTGTAGAGAGGCCTAAGGAATGCTAAACTATCATAAGATATCTTACTAATACAAGAAGGGAGTACATATATGGGTACAAGAATGAAGGAGAATGAAATAAAAGAAGTCGCGCAGCCCCTGTAGCGTCCCGACCGGGACGGGATCATCCCGATCGGGACGGCCCTGTCTTCCCGATCGGGACGGGTTGATCCCGACCGGGACGGGCCCACAGCAGCACCCTTCAAAGCGCACCTCATCCCGAACGGGATGAGGCCATCCCGAACGGGATGGGTCTTGTAGGCCTCCCTTAAGAGCTCTTTGGTCTCTCCTTGCCTCTCATGGGTTTCTCGACGATTCTCAGGACTCGGGATCGGGTCTCGGAGGCTCGGGATTGGGTCCCAAGGTCTCGAGGTCGATTCCAAGGCATCGAGTCATCGTTCCATTACTACGTTGGCTCCAAAGTGTGTATGTATAGAGTCGGAATTGCTCCAACTCTTCCAAATCGGTCTCGGGAACCTGAAACGAACTAAAGGAAGCATAAGAAGCCCATAAATCGCTCCCAAAGAGCGATTCCACAAGGAAATGGGACCAAAACATAGTGAAAAAGGCACTACAAACTACACTTATCAACTCCCCCACACTTAACCCTTACTCGCCCTCGAGTAAGCACATACTAACTACTATACTAGCCGAATGGGTATTAGCGCACCCTACGCCCTTTCAACTCACGCGAATGCACTTTGAGGAAAAGTGCACTCCGCAAGGCAAGTCGGGTCTTGCGACAAAACTGTGGATGCAACCGGACACCAAACACACAAACAAACAAACAAACAAACAAACACATAATCGGTTGCACCCATAACAAAAGAAATACCGCTTCCCTATAAAAGCGGTGAAAGAAGCACCGATTTAGGACTCGAGGTAAGTGACAACGTTCCCAAGCTAGCAATACAAACCAAGGTGGACTAAACCCTAATAGTATGACGATAAAGCAACAAAAACGTTGGTAACTTACCTAGGTCCTCCTAACTTTCTAAAAACGTACCACGGGACGATCGACGGAGTGGAAAAGTGAAGAACCACGGTGTTAGTCGACACTGTAGGTAAGTGAGACCCCGCCCCCTTTAGCGTGAGCCGAGAGGGTCGTCCCGTGTCCAAAACCGCCTAACTAGTCCAAGTAAAAAGGTGGAAAACATGCAAAATGAGGGAAGACCGACTAATGCCGCTATCCTCCTTCCTCGGGACTCGGTCCTTTGGTAGGCTCTTCACGGCAAAAGTCGGAAAAATGCTTATTTTTGTGGGGATTTCTTTTTGTGAGAGGGGTTTTCTTTTGGCATTTTCTTTCTTTTCGACGTTTTGATTTGTTTGTTGCCATGCCAATTCTTTTTCTTCTTTTCTATTTTCTTTTTGGCTTTTTTGGCTTTTATTTTTCTTCATTCTCTTCTTTCTTTCAATTTTCTGTCTTTTCTTTTCTTTGCCCTTTTTTGGCAAGATTTGGCTTTTTGGCATTTCTTGACAATTAAGAAGGAGAGAATCAACAAATTGCAATTTATTGCTTGATATGTGTAGGAGGTAGGGAAATGGGTGAGTCGGGAGCGCGCTTTCCCTTCAAACCCACAAAAAGGGAGAACTTGGACTAATCAAACAACCCTAGACATGGTCACCTAAGGGACGAGACTCGGTAACCAAGGCCTTTTCACACCGTGGGTGGTCATAGTGGTCAAAATGCAAATCCCGTAGTAAATCCCTAGTAAGCTAGGTGGACTCAAGGTAAAGGACCAACGAAATCATTGATTTAGGGTAATTTTACTAGGCTAAAGTCCAAGACTCGATTTACACTACTAGAAAGGGAAAGTAAACACTCGCACACTAGCCTCTAAACCGGGTTTTCGAAAACGGTTTACACACATGACACACAACACAAAATTAAAGACATGACGAAAACGAGAGGAAAAGAAACAAAGGCAACAAAAACAAAACATAACAAAACAAACATATAACAAACACCACCCCGATATTCCATACAAGTCACCAAATCATCCACCAATATGCACAAAGCTCCACCCGAGCACACAACATCACAATCTCCTCCAAACTCCACAAGAGACAAAGAAGAAAAAGAAGGGATAGAAGAGGTTACCGAATGTCTTTAAAGCTTTCCAAAGTTATCGGTGATTAAAGCAACCTATAAGGAAAAAGGGAGGCAAACACACACAATACGACAAATACACGACACAAAGACACGAAAGGAGAACACTCAAAATAAAATCTTTTTTATTTTTGTGAAAACTTTTCAAATTTTTAGGGTTTTTAAGTTTTTTTCGAAAAACTAAGAAAATAAAGCTAACTATGATAGAATATCGCTCCCCCACACTTAATCCGAGCAATGTCCTCATGCTCGATCGTAGTGTGCGGAGAGACAAAAGAAAAGAAAAGAAACTACGAAAATAAAGCTAAAAATCAAAAAGAAAAGTGAAGAAAGGGTAGAACGCGTCCGGCCGGGGTGTAGTCAAGTCACCATGGGCCGAGACAAGAAAAGATATGGATGGGGGAAGAAAATAAAAAGAGAGAAATAAAAGGAAATGGAAGGGGAGGGTTAGGTGTAATCAAGTCACCTAGCCCGGATTCCGTCCAAATCCGACTAACTACTAAAAA
The DNA here is from genome assembly GCA_958450325.1 of Agrostemma githago. NCBI lineage: Eukaryota > Viridiplantae > Streptophyta > Magnoliopsida > Caryophyllales > Caryophyllaceae > Agrostemma > Agrostemma githago. Next base: position 37,220,426 of record OY288254.1, on the reverse strand, counting down.
AGGGGTGAAATCTTGTACAATTGGATTAATCGATCGACTCCCGACGTAATCACGTCATCGGGAGTCGGGAGCAACCATACTACGGCCTCGAAGGCCACTACGATATCATGACTCAAGGTGAAGGAGGCAAATAAGAGAATACAAGCGATAAAAAAACGGAAAAGTAAGGATAGTTACCCAAACCGAGCGGTTAGTAACTCACTTGCTCCATCGTCTCGATGATCATTAGAGGCTCGTCGCTTGTCTTCTCGGTTGCCATCTCGCTTCACCCATGAGAAGAACTCACGGTAGAGGTAGTAATGGTAGGGGGTGGGATTTGATGTGAGAGTCGGTGTAAAGTGGATAAGAAATGGAGTGAGGGCATGACAATGAAGTACATGGGGCATATGATAGGGCTAGGATAGCTAGGGAGGTTGGGAGGGGGTATAAAATGGTTGGGTGGACTCGATTGCCGAAGAAGAAACACAAAGGGGAAGCAGAGGACCATCCCGGTCGGGATGATCGATCCCGATCGGGTTACCTCACTCGTCCCGGCGTCCTCCCGATCGGGTTACCTCACTCGTCCCGGTCGGGACGCCCTCTTCCCGGTCAGGACGGACCCACAGCATGCTCAAAATTTGGTACACCTATCCCGATCGGGATGGCCCCCTTCCCGGTCGGGATGCCTCACCCTTCCCGGTCGGGACGGCTCATCCCGGTCGAGATGGGCCTTCTTCAACTTCCACAATCCCAAAAGATTGCTCCAAGCTTCAAAAACCCGATCCTCGTGCTTACAACCCAAGCTCTATCATAGCCATTCTTCTCTAGGAGGCATTCTCACCTCATACCTATCAAACAAACTCAAACTCAACATCAAACTCTCTTCCTCACATCGCTCATCGATAAGCAAAAATTACAAGAATTTACCAAAAATCCAAGAGAACTACAATGAAAAGATATATACAATGAGACGGTTCTTGTGGAACTCCGTCAAACCAAGGTGGTGCAATCCTCATTCTTTTTCAACACTACTACGACCGGTTCCATCTCCATCAAGGGCACGGAGAAACAAGTCAAAGGCCCTAGCGAAGTCTTCAATCAAGCTCGTAATGTAACCGACCACATCCCAAGGCTCTTCATGGCCTTGCCTTGACGTTCCCGGGGCATCCCGATCTTCCAAGTTCAATGGCTTGAACTTGTACTTTTGGTCTTTCGAGATATACCCGAATGTCCACCGGTCCTCATGTGGCCCCAAGGGAGGCACATCTTGCTCCTTGTCACTGCATTTGTCACCTAACCCATGATATGGGCTCTTATCCTCCTCACTCTCGGAGTCATCATCATCAAGTACATAAGAGTACTTCTTCAAGCTTTGTCCCGAATCTTTCCCTCGATCGATGTCTTCCGTGGCATGGATCACATTACACGTCTCGGTCATAGGCGAAGTGTTGCCGTGGAGGTCGAACACTAACTCTTCGTCGCCTAGTTGAAAGGTAATCCTACCCTTCTTCACATCGATCACGGCACCGGCGGTGTGTAAAAATGGGCGTCCAAGGATGATGGGAGTGTTAGCATCCTCCGGCATGTCAACCACAATGAAGTCGACCGGGATGAAGAACTTCCCTATCCGTACCGGCACATCCTCTAGCATTCCCAATGGTCGGTTAAGAGATTTATCGGCCATTTGGAGTGTAATGGACGTACATTTCAACTTCTTCATCCCTAGTCGGTAACAAATAGAGTAGGGAATGATGCTCACACTCGCGCCCAAGTCACATAATGCATTCTTGATCATGAAATTGCCTATGGTGCAAGGGATCGAGAAACTACCCGGATCCTTCAACTTCGGAAGCGTGGAACCTTGAATAAGCTCGCTCACCACCCTCGTGAACACTACCGTCTCTTCCTTGTCGATGGATCTCTTCCTAGCTAGGATTTCCCGCATGAATTTTCCATATGCCGGGATTTGGGTAAGTAACTCGGTGAACGGGACGCTAACATCCAATTTCTTCACGATGTTAAGGAACTTGTCATAGTGAGTGTCCACCTTAGTCTTCATTTGCCTTGATGGGAAAGGCAACTTGATTTGGTACTTCTTTTGCTCAATAGGGGTGGATTCTTCAAATGACACCTTCCTTTTACCCTTGTCTTTCTCTTGAAGTGGGGGAGGGTTGTCTTCTTGGGGTTTTTCAATTTCCCAAAGAACTTGCTCCTCCATTGGATTATCCAAGCTTGATTCTTCTTGATTTGGAGACACAACTTCCTTCATTGCTTCTTGCTCACTAGGAAACACGGGAGGATTATAGGTGGCACCGCTCCTTAAGGTGATGGCATTGACATGCTCAAAATTTGGAGTTTCACCTCGAGGAGGTAATTGCCCTCTTTGCCTTGAAGAACTTCCCGATGCAAGTTGTGATACTTGATTCTCAATCATCCTCATGTGAGTTTTCATTTCCTTGTTATCCATTAGAATTTGAGCAATGATTCCTTGTTGTGACATTTGTGTCTCCAATTGGCTCTTTTGCATTTCTTGAGTACTCCTTTGCATATCCAACATTTGCTTTTGTATATCCGAATCCCGAGGTGGAGATTGTGGATTATGCGGAGTATCGGTGAGGGCTAATGGAGTACCATAGTCATGAATAGGAGACCGGTTCCTAGGCTTGCTTTGTTGATTGCCTTGTTGTTGTTGATGGTTCCCTTGGAACCCATGAGACTTGCCTTGATCAACGCCTTGATTGTTGCCATGGTTGTAGCTTTGATACCCTTGATTATGGTTTTGTTGTCCTTGGAAATTTTGGTTTCATTGGAAACCACCTTGAGTGAAGTTCCCTTGTTGGAACCCTTGCATGTTGTTGAATTTGCCTTGGTTATTTTGCTTGAAGTTGTTGAAGGGCCTTCGATTACCCACATAACTTTGGTAACCTTGAGTGTTGTCCCTTAAGGGAGGTGGAACATAGGGACGATGTTGTTGTTGATGTTGAAGTGCTTGTTGTTGAGGGACTTGATTGGAAGCTTGGTATTGATTAGAGTAGGAGGCACCTTGCTTGAATGCTTGAAAGGCGTTCACTTGCTCAATACTTCCTCTACAATTCATAGGATCATGACCAACGATTCCACAAGTATCACACATCCCAAAATAAGGCAAAGGAGGTGCAAATCCCAAAGCATTCACTTCTTGAATCGGTTGATGGTGGGAGGAACTAGTGCCTTGGACTTGGTTGAGGTGGCTTTGGAGCTTCTTGTCAATAGTCCCCATGTGTTTTTTCAATTGAGCTCCAAGGTCAATGCTTAACTTAGTGATAGCATCAACCTCATGCATGCCTCCTCGATGTGCCTTCCTAGGCCTAGAGTATTGTGAATTATGCACCGCCATCTCTTCGATTCTCGACCAAGTTTGGTCATCCTCTACTTCGGTAAACCTACCGTTAGATCCCATGTTGAGTATGGCCCTTGAGTCTTCATATAACCCGTTCCAAAATTGTTGTACGAGGAACCATTGTGATAAACCATGGTGTGGACAAGAACGAATCAAGGCTTTGAATCTTTCCCACGATTCATAGAGGCTTTCATCATCGCGTTGTTGGAAACCCGTGATAGAGGCTCTCAATAGATTTGTCTTCTCCGGGGGATAGAATTGTTGGTAGAAGGCTAAGGCTAGCTTCTTCCAAGTATCAATGCCAAGTCTTGCTTTGTCCAACTCCTTGAACCATTGCTTCGCTTTACCAATAAGAGAGAAAGGAAATAATACCCACCGGATTTGGTCTTGAGTTATTCCCGTTTGCGAAATAGCGTCACAATAATCCGAAAAGGTTTCCATGTGTTGATGAGGATCTTCGGTTGGTAACCCACTAAATTGACTTCTCTCGACCAATTGGATAAATTGCGTTTTCGCCACAAAATTCCCGGTATATGCCTCCGGTAAAGTGGATGGACCCGGCAAAACGTATCTTCCGTGAAGGTTGAGTGAGAAGAAAACTTAGGCATGATTGGATATAAGGGAGAGGATGGTGGTGTAGACGGTGTTGATGTAGATGAAGAGGGGGAACTAGGAGAAGAAGAGTTACCGTAGGGATTGATGAAGGTTCCTCCGGCCGTCTCTCGAGGTGACTCGCTAAAGTCGGCTCCTTGAGCTTGCCCTTGATGAGTATTGCTTGCACTTGGTTGAGAGATCCTAACCCGATTAATCGTCCGTTGGCAAAAGGCTCGAAAGAGTCTCTCCGGCTCTGGATTAAAGAGATAGAAGTCGCCTCCCCTCCTAGGCATACACTACACACTAGAACAAACGTGAGAACACCTAGTGCTTTATGGGCACTAGGCAACGACAATAAACAAGCACAACTAGAGATAAAGAGAAAAAAAACTAAGAAAAGAAGAGAAACTAGAAAATATTCACAAGAGAATATGGGAGAGCACAAAGAAGGGTAACCAAGTCTAGAAATAAGCAAACTAAGTCTAAACAATGCACCGTCCCCGGCAACGGCGCCAAATTGATGGTAGGGATTTGTCGTGGAATCCCTAACCGTCAATAAACTACCGATCACACCTAGTGGGTAGCTAGGGTAAGTCGGGATCGTATCCACGAGGACGGTATTGCAAGGGTTAGACTAGGTCGGCCTAAAACGAGACTAAATCACCAAACAAACACAAAGAAACAATAATTGGAAAACTAAGATGGAGAATAGATAAGAACTAGACTAACACTAGAGACTAACTAAACAATGAAACTAATGGAATGATGACTACCTAAGAGGATGAACTCAAATATGGAAAGAAGTGGGGTAGGTCGGGTTCATAGGAGTAGAAGGGTAATTGGGGTGATCAAGGGTATAGGTGTCTCCTAATTGCTAGGGTCGATCCGGGCTCTCGCAACTTAGACCGATGTCAAGGTGGATCCGGGCTCTCGCAACTTAGACCCTAGTCCGCACTCTCGTGACTACGACTATTCTCAACATTTCCACATAATAGAGAAACAATGAGAAGATGAACACAAGTATGGGAAGCATGGCCACTACTACTCACACAAGCATATCAACAAACACATGGAGTGCCCACAATGTGACTAACAACAAAGATTCACCCTTTTCCCTTAATCAACCCTAATCATCCATAATCTACCCCTAATCCCCCTACTAACCCTACAAGATTACTACTCACTCATGATGAAGAGAAAACCAACAATAACAAGAGAAATCAATACCACAAAACAAACATCCATAATGAATAACAAGAACAATGACAATAACAATATGAAAAGATTCAAACAAGATTAAATAAACAAGATTAAGAGTAGAGATGATTATACCAACACTAAGAAGATGAAAAGATGCAATCTTGTATAAATAAGAACCCAAATAGAATCCCAAGATTGTCAAGCTTGGAACAATCTTCAAGAACTTCTTAATACAAGAACTAGTTACAATAGATTAACTAAAGATTAACTAAGATTAAAGGAAGATTAAAGCTAATGAGTGAAAGCAAATCTAGGGTTTTTGGGTTGTAGAGAGGCTTAAGGAATGCTAAACTATCATAAGATATGTTAAATACAAGAAGGGAGTATATATATGGGTACAAGAATGAAGGAGAATGAAATAAAAGAAGTCGCGCAGCCCCTGTAGCGTCCCGACCGGGACGGGATCATCCCGATCGGGACGGCCCTGTCTTCCCGATCGGGACGGGTTGATCCCGACCGGAACGGGCCCACAGCAGCACCCTTCAAAGCGCACCTCATCCCGAACGGAATGGGTCTTGTAGGCCTCCCTTAAGAGCTCTTTGGTCCCTCCTTGCCTCTCATGGGTTTCTCGACGATTCTCGGGACTCGGGATCGGGTCTCGGAGGCTCGGGATTGGGTCCCAAGGTCTCGGGATCGATTCCAAGGCATCGAGTCATTGTTCCTTTACTCCGTTGGCTACAAAATGTGTATGTATAGAGTCGGAATCGCTCTAACTCTTCCAAATCGGTCTCGGGAACCTGAAACGAACTAAAGGAAGCATAAGAAGCCCATAAATCGCTCCCAAGGAGCGATTCCACAAGGAAATGGGACCAAAACATAGTGAAAAAGGCACTACAAACTACACTTATCACCAGGTATGGTATACCACGAGAATGACTAATAACCGTATTATCACGTTAAAATTTATTTGCTAATAACTATACTATCTATAACTTACTTGTCCCTAAAACAACCGACATAGCAAATTAAAGGCATAGGGTTAAAACAACGGATGTTATTGCATTTACAGCACAATTAGAACAAAGTTATTAGCCCACCAATTGATTAGTAGAGGTCGCTATGTGCGGGCGGGATTGGGTGTTGACGTCTATCGGACGTTGGCTTCCCAATAAGTACCCTCACCCCTTACTCAGAATCTACGGTTTCCGAATGTCCGAAACCATTGACAATGAGAGTCATTATAGACATGAAATGCTTAAGGGTACAAGTCTTTATCTTTAGGTTACCATGTCACTCACCTTTAAGCCAGCTAAGAATTAAAGTTGACTTGAACGGTTTCCGCGTATCCCAGAATTACTCGGTGGCGACTCCACAATTCGGAAACGAATTTTGTTCACTAAAACGGTCACCAGACCAAATGAATCAGCCTTTAAACATTTACAACCACATCTCAATCGATTTAACGGAAACATAAATAATGCGCCTATACATCTATCTAATACAATTCAAATCGTCAACCAAATCCCCGTCCGACACTTCGCCCCAAATGCGGAATCGGGCCGGCCCTTGACAGCCGTTAGGCGGGCCGTGTGGGAGGCCGTCACGACGGTCCGCGTGGTTGGCAGCGTCCACGATTTCGCGACTCCACTAGGGAAATGGAAACAAATTTCCATCAGTGGTGTAACTCGAACGAGGTCGCTGAACCCCATTTCCTAGTTCTTTTGTGGTCACTACAGGTTTTTGGCCCTAAAAAGCCCATCCTATCTGATTTAGGACCAATCGACCTTCTTACTGTAAGGTTCTCGGACCGGACCCTTGAGGAGGCCCCCGATTGACATTCCGGCTGTCCAAGGTGGTCACGCATACCGAGAATATGCCAACCGATAAGCTCCGAGTGGAACAGGGACAACGCACATCCTCACTCAGGGCGAAAGTCCCAGCCAAAGCGAGGACTTTTTGTGGAAGGTAGTCTACCCTAACCTACCCGCGTCTGCATCCTTCATGTGTATATGCTTGTTTAATTATGTGTAGCGTGTTGTGACAACCCAAACAAGACATTAAATTCCGGATTAAACCGCGACAAAATATTCAACTACACCTAACTCCGTCTTCGAAAAAGTCATTTTCAAAAACAATTTAGCGTTGTCACTCCGGCCGTGTCATTTCCAAAATTGACAATTTTCAAAACCCATATTAGCCCCATTACTCTGGCCAAATTCACACTCATCGTTGTTTAAAACCCATTTTTAGGGCCCTTACGCTGGCCAAATCAAAATTCCCCATTTTCAAAACATTATCATACCGTTACTATCGCCAAAATTCAAACCAATGGGATCAAGGCATTTAACACGGTTACATTTTCACTTTCAAAACAGTTTTACACATACCGTTACTATCACCAAAATTTCAACCAAAGGAATCAAGGTATATTGACACGGTAACACTCTCATTTTTTTAAAAAAAAAACCTTTCAAAACACCGTTACTATCACCTAAATTCCCATAACGAGAATCTAGCTACCCAACGCGGTCGAACTTCCATTTTAAGTGCCACCATGGTCATCATGTTTTCTTACAAATACCTTCTGCGTCGTGAACATCAAAATCCTGACTAATAGAAGTCTCGTTAACAACGCAACCCCACGATTCACACATCCCCCCAAACCAGTTCTTCTAGACAGTCATTTTGAAAAATTGCAATTTCACGCCGTTACCATCGTCAATTTTTCAAATTACGAACTCTTGACACCCACATGGCAACACTTTACAACTTATCGAAATTACCTAACCGTCGTAATACCAATTTCAAAAATCTCACTTTCAAAAAATCGCTTTTCAAACCAATCCATTTTCTAGAACACAAATCCTTTGAATCCTAGCCGGGATCAAGATAAAACTCTTACGTCGTACAACCGTGTGCTTAACTGTCTTTATAAATAATAAAATCACCTCTGTCCGAGGTTTTACATTTTGGGTAATCTCATCTCGAGAGTCTAAAAGCACACGAGTCCCAAAAATCGATGACCGCAAAAACGTGTGAATCAAGGGCCTTATTTTTGTGTCTCTCACCAAAGAGCACTCCTCAGGTTTCTCTTACGTCGTCCGGTGGGTCCGTTCTCATCATTGGTTATGTTCCGCAGATCCATCGTTCAAGATGCGTTCAAGCAGCATCGACGGTGACAATAATCAAATCAACTTCATACTAGGCCATGTCTGAAAACTCCAGGCCACTATGACACAGATATTGGCCACACACGACAACATCCTGGTCCAGGTTGGCAGGCTGGAGGGAACCTCCAGCAAGGCTGGCCATGCCTTAACAAAATGTTTCCCTCAGGATACAGATACGAAACCTCACCCATCTCCTATAGCACCTCTCACTCCCGACATCCTCGTGGAAAAGAGAAGGCTCAAGCCAGCCCGATTTGTCTCGGCCCACGGAGGCGGCCTTTAAGAAACCTCACAGATTTGGGGATATCATACGCCGAGGCACTCTGAATTGCTAATGATGATTGGCAAATATCCCAAATAGTTCCTACCCCGGATCCGCCTGTCGAGGCACGAGAGGCAAGTTGGATCTCCAAGGCTTATTGCCTATACCATCAAGGCAGGGTGCATTATACGGAAGATTGCTACTGCCTAAAGCACGAAATCCAAAATTTGATGGATGCCGGGACATTTCCCTCCATGAAGCCACGCACCATGCGCCTCACCCTCGAGGACACCGACGGAAATTAAAGATCATTAAATCCATGGTAGTCACCACCAACGAGTATGCAAAAGCAAAGCCAGATGGTAGTTTAAATGTTTAAGGCAAGAGAACCCATGTCCGAGTCGAAGTCTAGCTCATCTTAGGGTCAAGACTTAATAAAATAATAAGTATTTTCTTCTTTATGGATTGATTCGGAGGTCTAGGGGCCTGTCCCTACCTCCCAAAGTCTTATTTAAATGTACCAATAATAAAAAGAAACAGGTTTTCCCCTTTTCTTACTATGCGCCTCAACAAATGCTTGATTTAAAACATACACTTCTCACTGATGACTCGATACAATGTCATTCATCGATAGCAATCAAACAAACCTTAAGCATAAGGGCACCAACCAGTAATCCACTTTGCCTCACTACAGCTAAATTCTCAATAGCAATCATGCTAGCACAAACCCATAAACGACCCTAGCATTCACAGAATTCGACTTAACCAATATACCCCTTAAGGTCATCAAGGCAAAGGCGTAGCTGACTTCTTAGCAGAAAACCCAATAGAAGAAACACATTCAGACACATGGTCCTTCGCTGACGAGGATAACATATTCGTCGACAATGAGTCGTGGGACCTACATTTCTATGGTGCCTCGAGCATAAGAGGCTATGGTGTAGGAATCCTTCTAATATCCTCACAAGGTGACCATACACCCATATCTGTAAAACTAGACTTCCCTATAACTAACAATGCGGCCGAGTACGAGGCTTGCCTAATAGGACTACGAGCCGCAGTAACACTAGGGATTAGGAGCCTTAGGGTCCACGGAGATTCATCTTTGATAGTCAACCAAGATACATGCATTTGGAAGGTTTACAGCGAAAGCCTGACTCCATACCAAACTGAAATCGAAACAATCTCCCGAGAGTTCACCGAAATCGACTTCGTACACATCCCGCGTGAGGAAAACCAATTCGCGGACGCACTATCCAAACTAGCCTCACTAATAAACATGCCAGATAACCTCTTCTCCATGCCCATCTGCGTGGAAAGGAGCGAAGAACCAACATACATCCAAAACATTGAAACCAATGACATCCCCGAAGATCCCTGGTACAAAACGATCTTAGATTTCACTACCGATGGATCATACCCACCCGATACAAACACCAAGAACAAGCCAGCCTTGAGAATGCTCGTCACTCACTATGTCCTAAGCCAAGGGTTATTATACAAACGAACCCCGCAAGGAGTACTCCTTAGATGCGTAGACAAAACCCAATCCAAAAGAGTCATTGAAGAATTACATGACGGGGAATGCGGACCCCGTATACTACACACACACTAACCCGTAAAATAATGCGGGTAGGTTACTACTGGATAACCCTAGAAGCAGACTGCCGGCATCATGTTCGCCACTGTCATAACTGCCAAATATTTGCCAACATCCAACATAAACCACCATACCCACACCACACTACAACATCACCCTGTCCATTCTCCACATGGGGAATCACCATCACAAGAGAAGTACACCCATCCGGAACTGACGGGCATTGTTTCATACTAATATCGTCTATTACTTTACCAAATGGGTCAAGGACTATTATACAAACGTTCACCAAAGAAAACCTCGGCCTCTTCCGGCAAAGGAATATCCAAAAACCTAAGAAATCGTTCCACGAGAACATCACCTTGGACCGGGATGGAACAGTGAAATGAATGGCACCCACCAATTGCGTCTATCTCCTCGGGCAAAGCATACGTCACCCCGCGACAATGCAAATACATAATACTTAGCATTCCAATAGCGTGAACACACGTTTAAGAGGTCATCTTGCACCTTAATTACCTTCAATGACGTAACAACGGACAAACGTCACTTAACAAATCTTCAAGTCCACCTTTCTTAAAAGAATTCATCCACTCAATCAAAAGACGGTCGAAAACCGACATGACTCGATAAATCAAGAAGAAGCTATCAACACACCCGGGCCTTGATTATGTCTAAAAGAGAACACCCATAAACCGTATATATAGGTACAATAGCGTCGTAATTAGGAAAATTACAAAATTTCCATAACCGAGAACTTGGCCGCGCCAGGCCAGGCGCCTGAAAATTCGGCCGCCAGAGGCCAGGAGCCTGAAAATAAGGACGTCGGTCGCCGGGGGATCAGTGCCTGAAGGCCAAGCTGCCCAACGTGACACGCCTCTAAGAGTTTACGACGTACTTGGAGGTGTACTCTCAGAAGCTTAGCCATGAGGCTAAGGAGGTTGTCATGAGGAGGGCCTTAGGTCTGTTAGTCGGGAATTGGGCTCGATTGTTCGGTTGCCACCAAGAGCAACCTGATGATGATCAGATCGATGGTGGATCGCTTTCATGACACGACCTCGAGATTTCATATGTCGTTTGGGGAGGTCGGCATGACATTAGATGATATTGGGGTGATCACGAGACTACCTTCGGGTCCCGAGTTAATCAGGTAGGCGTCAGAGGGCCGTAGATTAGATACTGCCGAGGTTAGGGGTTGGATTGGGGACTCCTAAGAGTCTTCCACATACCGCTCGCCCCACGCCTTGGCCAGTTCTTATATCTCCGACAACTTTGAGAGAGTGGCGATCTTGGAGGGTCGGAAGCCCAAAACGGTGGTGTAGAACGTCCATATGTGGTTGTAGAATTTCCTAGGTTTAACCCACTTCTCAGACAAGGGCGAGACGTTTAGTACTAGGATTTTGCCTTTCCTGGTTAACTTGAGTCAGCTGGGTCATTTTGACTGGGTGACAACGGGTTTTGCGATGATGACTCGTTGTTTGCAGGCTATGCTGAGGCCTCAGAGGGTGCCCTCGGACTCAGCCATACCCATTGTGGGTCCAGTTCTCGTGCTGGAGGTACGTAACTTAACTTGTACGTGGTTTGGATTTCGGTTGGTTTTGTTTTGTTTGTTGATGGTGTCTCGTGTTTTGCAGGCTTGAATCTACAGTTAGTTTCCGTGTTTGACACCTAAGACGGTGCCGGTTCGCCCAGCCCGGTTCCTGGCTAAGATCGAGTGAAGATTGACTCATACCAAGACGACCACGAGCAACTACTCGACGGAGAACGTGCTAGTGAACCAGGTACGTCTCGAGGATGTAAGTTTTCTTGGATTTGCTTGCCTAAGTAACCCCCAAGGTTAGGAGTTTTAAAATGCAATGTATTTTTGATTTTCCCGGGTATGCGGTGGCAGAGTTGAAGCCGAGGAGCTATCGGAGGATGCTCCACCCTGTGCTGTTTTGACCTGTTTGGTACCTTGCAGAAGAGGCTTGTGCGTCAGTGCCTCTACGACGAGTTCAGGGTCCCGGTTGACCCTTCTCGGACCATGTTTATGCCTCCTACTACGTGATGGTAGGGATTTGTCGTGAATCCCAACCGTCAAATAAAACCGGCAAAACCTAACTAGGGTAGCTAGGGTAAGTCGGGTCGAATCCATAGGGACGGAAGGTCGGACTAGGGTATGCTACGGTCTAGGACTAGGTTCGAGACAAGCTATTCTAAGGAGGGGGAGACTAGGACTAAGCTAGGTCTAAAGCAAGAAAACAATCAAAGGAAACAGGCTAGGATTAGGTCGCGGTCAAAGGGGTAATGGAATGGTCAAGGGAGAACTAGAGTGGAGGAGGTAGTAGGATAATCTAGGTAATGCCCGGGCTCTCGCAACTTAGACTCACCTAGAGGTTCCACCTAAAACCCACCTTGGCGACACAAACGACAAACGGGTTTACTAGCGTGATATCGGGGCCTAGGTCGCATCCGGGCTCTCGCAACTTAGACCAACTTAGGGGTCGTCCTCACCGGGCTCTCGCAACTTAATGAGGGAACCAAACCCACAAACAAACTATCACCCACAAGAGAGAAGCAAGAAAAACCAGCATATGCACATACTAGTCATTCAAGAATTTCAACAAACATGTGATATGCAACAAACCAAGGGGAAACCCTAATCTTCCACCTACATCTCCAACAATCCCTTAATCATCCAATTAACATCCTAATCACCTTACTAACCCTAGCAAGATACTACTCTAACATATCTATACTAAAACTAACACTAAGAAGAGAAATCAATTCAAACAACCAAACTAGCATAATGAAACTAACAAGAACTATGAACTATGGGCAATCCACACAACAAAGATTCAAACTTTAATGAAAGAACAAGATTAAGAGAAAGGAAAAGAAGATTATACCTACTAACAAGATGAAAGGAAGAAGGAAACTTGCATAAATGAGAAAAAACCCAAAACAAACATCCAAGTTTGTCAAGCTTGGTGGAGATCTTGAAGAATTCCCAAATTACAAGCATTAATCTATGATTAAAGACTAATTACCGACTAATCTACACTAATCTATGCTAATCTATGCTAAAATAATCTAGGGTTTTGTCTAATATGAAGAACATACATAAAATTACAAGAGGAAGGGTATATATAGGGTTTAAGAATGAAAGGAGAAGAAAAGAATTGAAGGCGAGCGAGCTGTAGCCCATCCCGGCCGGGATGAGGTGGTCCCGGTCGGGACGGGGTTGGTCCCGATTGGGATGACCTTCTCCCGATCGGGATGAGCCCTCAGTAGCTCCTTCTTTGCTTCCTTCTTCATCTCGGACGGAATGAGGCCATACCCGTTCGGGATGAGCCTTGTAGGCCTCCAATATGAACTTTTTTGTCCCTCCTTGCCTCTCATGGGTTTCTTGTCGATTCTCGGGACTCGGGATCGGGTCTCGGAGGCTCGGGATTGGGTCGCGAGGTCTCGGGGTTGATTCCAAGGCATCGAGTCATCGTTCCTTTACTCCGTTGGCTCCAAAATGTGTATGTATCGAGTCGGAATCGCTCCAACTCTTCCAAATCGGTCTCGGGAACCTGAAACGAACTAAAGGAAGCATAAGAAGTCCATAAATCGCTCCCAAGGAGCGATTCCACAAGGAAAATGGGACCAAAACACTACGAAATAGGCACTACAAACTACACTTATCCCTACGGCTGAGGTTCGCGAAGACAAGGATGGTGAAGAAGGCGAGGCGTTACCGGTGCCCGATGCCTCGTAAAAGTCCCACGTCTGCCAGCAGTTGGCTTGCCACCGCATCGTGGTAAGCATTTGGTTATTCTTTGTTTGTTTCTGTTTTGTAGTTCGGGTTTGTCGCATTTTGAAAAGGTGTTTTTTTTTGCTTTACCTGGCTGATCTAGTTGATACGATCCATCCCCCAAACTTCCCCCTGATGCTTCTTAGGGTGGACGCGCACGGGGTGGCCTTCATCGAGCCTTTTCCTCCCTACTCCGTGGAGAAATTGGAGGTTGAGATGGAGTGGCGCGACCGAGTGTACCGGGTAAGTTTTTTTATTTTGGAATTGCTTTTGTGGGCTAAGCTTTGTCGGCTAACTTGATTGGTTTTGTTATTCAGGTTTCAACGGCTAACCATCAGCGGTTATGGCAAGTTGTAAACCGCTTCCGGGCCTACGCGTTGGGGTGGGCTCCTACCTTGGCTCACGACACGTCTGAGCCTAGATCGGCAAGTGTTGTTTTTTTAGGTGGTTTTAGGCCAGTTGTTCATTTTTCTTTTTTGTTTTTCTCTAAGAGTAGTACGCCTTTTTGAAGGACGTTCCCGATATGGTAGCGCAATTGGGAGCGTAGGTGGCTGAGCTTGAGGCGGTTGAGCTCAGTTTGATCCAGTCCGTATGGGCTCGGGATATTGAGAATTCTAGGTTTAGGGAGCGGCTGGCTCGGTTCCAGGGTGAGACCTCGGGGCAATGCGAAGCTAGGGCAGAGGCAGAGGTGGAGGCAGAGGCGGACCCTGAGGTAAAAACTGAGGCTATGGGGATGGCTACCATGAACTTGCTGGCTGGTTTAGGAAGCTCGGCAGATGACGGGACGAGGTCTCCTACTTTCGATCTCAAGAATTTAGGCTTAGATGATAACATTGGTGAGCTTGTATTGGCTGTAGCAGCTGCCTCTAGGGGTCCTTCCTAGTGTGTAAACTTGAATTTGTATTGGATTTGTATATTTGATCCAACTCTCTCGAGCTTGATCAGCTTGCTTTAAACCCTTAAATGTCATCTTAGAAAACAGGTAATCACGTAGGCATTCTAACGTTGATTTGTTTGTGGTAGAGCCACAATTTACGATGTTTTATGTGCATTAGAATTGATCATAGTGCGAAAATATTTTTCGGGATGCTTAAAATTTGTTAGTTTGAGCCGAAAATTTGATCAAGTAGAACATCGATTAAAACATTAGACTCGAAATGTGAGAGGAATGTTCGAAAGGTATAAAACATTAGGCCTTGATCCCCCGGCGACCTGATTTTCAGGCGCCTGGCCTCGGGCGGTCGAATTTTCAGGCGCCTGGCCTGGCACGGCCAAGTTCTCGGTTATGGAAATTTCGTAATTTTCCTAATTACGACGCTATTGTAGCTATATATACGGGTTATGGGTGTTCTCTTTTAGACATAATTAACGCCCGAGTGTGTTGATAGCTTCTTCTTGATTTATCGAGTCATGTCGGTTTTCGACCGTCTTTTGATTGAGTGGATGAATTCTTTCAAGAAAGGTGGACTTGAAGATTTGTTAAGTGATGGTTTGTCCGTTGTTACGTCATTGAAGCCAATTAAGGTGCAAGATGACTTCTTAAACGAGTGTTCACACTTTTGGAATGCTAAGTATTATGTATTTGCATTGTCGCGGGGTGACGTGTGTCCTTTGCCCGAGGAGATAGACGCAATTGGTGGGTGCCATTCATTTCACCGTTCCATCCCGGTCCAAGGTGATGTTCCCGTTGAAGGATTTCCTAGGTTTTTGGATATTCCTTTGCCGGAAGAGGCCGAGGTTTTCTTTGGTGAACGTTTGTATAATAGTCCCTGACCCTTTTGGTAAAGTAATCAACGATATTAGTATGAAACAGTGCCCGCCAGTTCCGGATGGGTGTACTTCTCCTGTGATGTTGATTCCTCATGTGGAGAATGGACAGGGTGATGTTGTAGTGTGGTGTGGGTATGGTGGTATATGTTGGATGTTGGCAAATATTTGGCAGTTATGACAGTGGCGAACATGATGCCGGCAGTCTGCTTCTAGGGTTATCCAGTAGTAACCTAGCCTCATTATTTTACGGGTTAGTGTGTGTAGTCATATGGGGTCCGCATTCCCCGTCATGTACTTCTTCTATGACTCTTTTGGATTGGGTTTTGTCTACGCATCTAAGGAGTACTCCTTGCGGAGTTCGTTTGTATAATAGCCCTTGGCTTAGGACATAGTGAGTGGCGTGCATTCTCAAGGCTCGCTTGTTCTTGGTGTTCGTATCGGGTGGGTATGATCCATCGGTAGTGAAATCTAAGAACGTTTTGTACCAGGGATCTTCGGGGATGTCATTGGTTTCAATGTTTTGGATGTATGTTGGTTCTTCGCTCCTTTCCACGCAGATGGGCATGGAGAAGAGGTTATCTGGCATGTTTATTAGTGAGGCTAGTTTGGATAGTGCGTCCGCGAATTTGTTTTCCTCATGCGGGATGTGTACGAAGTCGATTTCGGTGAACTCTCGGGAGATTGTTTCGATTTCAGTTTGGTATGGAGTCAGGCTTTCGCTGTAAACCTTCCAAATGAATGTATCTTGGTTGACTATCAAAGATGAATCTCCGTGGACCCTAAGGCTCCTAATCCCTAGTGTTACTGCGGCTCTTAGGCCTATTAGGCAAGCCTCGTACTCGGCCGCATTGTTAGTTACGGGGAAGTCTAGTTTTACGGATATGGGTGTATGGTCACCTTGTGAGGATATTAGAAGGATTCCTACACCATAGCCTCTCATGCTCTTGGCACCATAGAAATGTAGGTCCCACGACTCATTGTCGGCGAATATGTTGTCCTCGTCTGCGAAGGACCATGTGTCCGAATGTGTTTCTTCTATTGGGTTTTCTGCTAAGAAGTCAGCTACGCCTTTGCCTTGATGACCTTAAGGGGTATATTGGTTAAGTCGAATTCTGTGAATGCTAGGGTCGTTTATGGGTTTGTGCTAGCATTATTGCTATTGAGATTTTAGCTGTAGTGAGGCAAAGTGGATTACTGGTTGGTGCACTTATGCTTAAGGTTTGTTTGATTGCAATCGATGAATAACATTGTATCGAGTCATCAGTGAGAAGTGTATGTTTTAAATCAAGCATTTGTCGAGGCGCATAGTAAGAAAAGGGGAAAACATGTTTCTTTTTATTATTGGTACATTTAAGTAAGAGTTTGGGAGGTAGGGACAGGCCCCTAGACCTCCGACTCAATGCATAAAGAAGAAAATACTTATTATTTTATTAAGTCTTGACCCTAAGACGAGCTAGACTTCAACTCGGACATGGGTTCTCTTGCCTTAAACATTTAAACTAACATCTGGCTTTGCTTTTGCATACTCGTTGGTGGTGACTAGCATGGATTTAATGACCTTTAATTTCCGTCGGTATCCTCGAGGGCGAGGCGCATGGTGCGTGGCTTCATGGAGGGAAATGACCCGGCATCCATCAAATTTTGGATTTCGTGCTTTAGGCGGTAGCAATCTTCCGTATAATGCACCCTGCCTTGATGTTATAGGCAATAAGCCTTGGAGACCCAACTTGCCTCTCGTGCCTCGACAGGCGGATCCGGGGTAGGAACTAGTTAGATTTGGATTTGCTTATCGTGGGAGTCTACTCCGGGGCTCCTAATCGGTCCCGAAACACGCTAAGTCAAACCCGAGTAAACGCGACATGCCGAGTCAAACCTTGGGAAGCGCTCATGAAGCCCGTCGTTGCGTGCTAGGTCAAAAGCCTAAAGCCTTAACATGCAAGCAATCATGAGATCACGTATAACTCCGATTTAGAAACTTTTCAAAATCGGTTCTTCAAAATCTCAGGCGCTTGGAAGGACGCGCCTGAGAATTGCGTCCTCTGGAGCCTGGTGCCTCAATCTTGGTTCGCAGGACGTGCTCCACCAGAGATCTCGGATTGAACTACGAGAAAAACTATTAATACCCCACCTCATGTGCTCATAATCGACAACATAACTTTCTCCTCCTCTACAAGCTCCACACAACTTGCAGCTCTTCTTTAGCGTCACACTCGAAGACATTAGGATCGATTTTCTCGATCTTTATCTCCTCAATTCACATTCCACGAATCAACACTACTCTTCGGAGTTCCTACGTGTTTCCGACTTGCAAGGACGAACAAGGGCACCTGTGTTGACCCGTCGACTTGCTCCACAGTAGAGAAGCTTTGCCGAAATCATCCCAGGACTCTAGGAGGATCATCCCGTCAAAGACGATATCATCACCAGGTTGTCATCTAAACCAAACTTTACATATCATACTTTAATTATGCATTTTGATGTCGTCAAGTCTGACCTATGCGGATACTAATTCCACGACGCGTCCACCACTTGCACTCCAAATGGTGTACACGCCTTACTCCTGTTTGCCCAGTCATGACCAACTCGTCTAAGATACGTAACGTGCACAACTTCAACCTCAAGTACTAAAACACCTAAATCGAATCCGAGTATTCGTTATAAGATCCGTTCTTAATCATCTACACATCGTACTTCGTTTCGTGCAAATTCTGAGGGTGCAACTCCTCATACAATGTGATTCACTTACATCTCGCATTTTACCTCTTTCGTATGATTTACAGCTTTTAAGACCATAATCGCATGCTAAATCACTTAACACGAAATCCAAACGTAAACATATAATGCTAATCAAAACGAGCAGTGGTCGACGCATTAATCTCGATGCTCACACCTCACATGTGGCTCGACGCATCCTTAGTAATACAGGCTGATGCACCTTAAGCAGAATACCAAGTAAGGTATACCACGAGAACGACTAATATCCGTATTATCACGTTAAAACGCGTTTGCTAATACGAGTACTATATAGTACTCTCTACTCTCCTACGTGCATCTTTTCACGGCCTGCTTGTCACGTGAAATCGCATGCAAAGAATGTAAAAGAACTTTACATCGACGAAAAAACTTACATGTCCTTAAGCAACCAACGTAGCAAAAGCATAGGGTTAAAAAACGGATGTTATCGCATTTCCACCACAATTTGGAACGAATTTATCAGCCCATCAATTGATTAGTAGAGGTCGCTACATGCGGGCGAGATTGGGTGTTGATGTCTATCATACGATGGCTTCCCAATAAGTACCCTCACCTCTTAATCAGAATCTACGGTTTTCGGTGTCCGAGACCATTGGCAACGAGAGTCATTCTAGACATGGAATGCTTAAGTGTACAAGTCTTTATCTTTAGGTGCCCATGTCACTCATCTTTGAGCCGGCTAAGGATTAAAGTTGACTTGAACGGTTTCCAAGTTTCCCAAAATTACTGGGTGGCGACTCCACAGATCGGCAACTAATTCGGTTCACTAAAAAGGTCGTCAAACCAAACATATCGTCTTTTAAACATTTACAACCCCATCTCGATCGATTCAACGAAAACATAGATGTCCCTCGCATCTATCTAGTAAAATTAAAATCGTCAACCAAATCGAGGTCCGACACTTCTCCACGAATGCGAGCTCGGACAAGCCCCCCGGGGGCGAGGCTCCCCAGACGACGGGCTGTGTGTGTGGCCCCCAATGACAGTTCCGCGCGGGTGCGCGCGGATAGTTTGTGGCAGCGTTAACAGTTTGGCGACTCCGCTGGGGAAATGGAAACAAATTTCCTGCGGTGGTGTAATTCGAACTAGGTTGGTGAATCCCCTTTCCCAGTTCCTTTTGTGGTCACTACAGGGTTTTGGCCCTAAAAAACATACCCTAACCAATTTAGTAACAATCGAGCTTCTTACGGTAAGGTTTTCGGACCGGACCCGTGAGGAGATCCCTGATTGACGTTCCGGCCGTCCAAGATAGTCACGCATTCCGTGAATATGCCAAGCGATAAGCTCCAAGTGGAACAGAGCAACGCTCATCCTCCCTTAGGGTGACACGTCCCGGCCGAAGCGAGGACTTTTTGTGGATGGTAGCCTACCCTAGCCTACCCGTGTCTACATCCTCCATGAGTGTATACTTGTTTAGTTATGTGTAGGTTTTTGTGACAACCTGAATAAAGTATTAAATTCTGGATTAAACTACGACAACATATTCAACTACACCCAAAATCCGTTTTCGAAAAGACATTTTTTAGAAACTGTTTTCGCGCCGTTACTCTGGCCAAATTCACACTCACTATTTTCAAAACCATTTTTGCGCCATCACTCTGGCCAAACTCACACCCACTATTTTGAAAACCTATTTTCGTTACGCTGGGCAAATCAAAACTCACCATTTTCAAGCATTACCATACCCTTTTCAATGGGGTCTAGGGGTCTATAGCCGAAATCCCGTTCAATGGGGGGTCTAGCCACCCAACCCAACATGGTTACATTTACCCATTTTAAAACACTTTTACACATACCTTCACCATCACAAAAATTTCAATAAATGAAATCAAGGTATCTAACACGGTTTCATCCACGAAGCGTTTTTATACATACCGCTGTTATCACCAAACTTTCGACCAATGAAATCAAACACGGTTACATCCACAAAACATTTTTACACATACAGTTACTATCACCGAAAGTCCAATTAATGGAACCACGGTATCAAACACGGTTACAAGACCTTTTCAAAACCCCACCACTATAGCCTAGATCCCGATTAATGAGAGCCTAGTTACTCGACAAATTCAATTTCTCATTTTAGCGTCGTCATAATGGCCATCATATTTTCCTAAAAATACTTTCCACACCGTGAACGTCGAATTTCTAACCAATAGAAGTCTCGGTAACCACACAACCTGACGACTTTCATAAAGCCGGCTCTTCTACACCGACGTTCTACATGCCGCCACTTTTCAAACACCTACACGAGAACACCATCGGACATAACGAAAATGGTATCACCTAACCATCGCAACGTCAATTTAAAACTTCTAACAACCCGACTTCAAAATCCTTCTATTTTCAAGAACTTCGAAATCCTTTGATTCGGAGCCGGGATCACAATTAATTTCTTACGTCATACAACCAAGTGTGAACATAACATAGGTCCACCCCAACGCGGCCACGCGCGGGTTTGGGTAGACGAATGAATCTCATGTGAGATGGTTCTCGGGTTGAAATTTAAATCGAATTAGAAGTCCCCACCGAACTTTGTGGGAGTTCGGACCCATTCGAACCCACTCTATATTTTGGGTGGACCATGCACGAAGTACGGCCCACTTCGATACTAGAGCTTGTGGGGTTCGTCCCTTTGCATTACGATACTGATGCCGACATTATTGGGTATCGTATATCGAATGACTCTTGTGCGCCAACGGTTTCGGACATCCGGAAACCGAGGTTCTGAGTAAGGGGTGAAGGTACGTGTTGGGAAGCCCACAAAGGACACCCACCCCCGCCCGCACTTTAGCGGCCTCTACTAAGATATCGTTTGATTTTAAAATACGCGCGCTAGTAATTCGGTTGAATGTTATGCAAATAGTGTTCAACTACGTCGTTTAATGCAGCT
This sequence comes from Agrostemma githago, assembly GCA_958450325.1. Lineage (NCBI taxonomy): Eukaryota > Viridiplantae > Streptophyta > Magnoliopsida > Caryophyllales > Caryophyllaceae > Agrostemma > Agrostemma githago. Next base: position 37,199,047 of record OY288254.1, on the reverse strand, counting down.
AAACTAACGTCGAAGTTATTTTAGCATGCGGGGTTCGTTATTGTACAATAAAACAAACAATGAAAATAAAGGCGCAAAAGTAGATTACAAATACACGGGCGGAATACAACCCGGAATTACAATACAACAAACGCGAAAATCGAAATAATTGAAATAGTAACGATGATAATAACGGATTATAACAGATAATGCGATGCATGATTTTGAAAATATAGGCACGTGATAGTCTTGGCACGCGACGACTAAAAGTCGTAAAAAAATATTTGATGATGCTTATACGATGTAGGGAACTTGTGTACTTTGCGTAAAGGGGTCACTCGATCGAGTCACAGACTAGACTCGATCGAGTGGTCCTGCTACGGACCTTCTGCCGGTTTTTTTGGGGTGCCACTCGATCGAGTGGGCTATGGCACTCGATCGAGTGCCTCCTGTACGGACTGCTGTTCGTTTCGAAAAGACGTAGATTTTGAAATTGATTTTAGTTTTAAATTGATAATTTATCGAGTCATGTAGAAATATAGATGTAATTTATACTCGACTCAATTTTCTATATTCGCAATATGTATGCTTATTATTACGAGATCGATATCAGGAATTTCATAAAAAATGTTACGAAATCGTTTTGAGCGGAATTAAGACGAAATTGATCCCCTCGGCGTCATAATATCGTAATCAATCCTTTCGGACCATGTGACAATTGATTCGGCGTCAACAGGCTCGTGCTAGTACGATGTATCGATTAATTCTTTTAGACATGATATTCGAATACGGAGTCGGTATCGCATCTTTAGAATAAACGTTTTTATTTGTTTGATTAGAGCGAAAGTCGTTTCCCTCCGCGTCACGACATCGTTCTTAATTCTTGGGAATTATGTGATGTTCGATTTGCATCAACAGGTTTCGTTCTAACCTTTTAAAAAGAGGAATCGAATATGTTTAATGAGGAATATTCGCGATCCCATCACGCCCTTCAGTGTTTAGGGCGGTGCTCCTCGAGAGGACACCACAACTATTACAACTCGTAAGGGATTAGAAGGGTCTTATGCGAGATTCGTCTTTAAACGTATTCGATTCGAGATTGTTTTACAAATTGATGTATGCGTGATGCTAACTAATAACGATGTTAAATAGTAATATTAGCGATATTAGGAACGAAAGAAGAAAAGAAATTAAAAAAGAGCGACAAAAAAAAGACGAAGACGCGGACAGAAAAGACGAGAGAAGAGAAGGAAGAAAAGGAAGAAATCGGGATTGAATTTTGCACCCTCAACCTACATGCTTTGTCTTCTTGGAATAGGGCTCGTCTAGTTGTGGCTTAGGCACGGGAGCGCCGAGATGATATAGGTGAGTTATGGTGTGTAAGTATGGAGGATTTAAGGTGGAAGAGAAAAAGTTGTGTAGTGTAAAAGTTGTGGGGTTGAAAAGGTTGTTAAATGTGTTGAAGGGGTGGGGTATTTATAAGAAAGGGTTTTTCTACGTGACGCCCCTGAACTTTTCACTTTTCTACGTGATACCCCTACTCTTTCTACGTGTATACATGGTACCCTTGAACTTTACTATTAATTTAATTGGTGCCCCTTAAAGATTTTTTTCATCATGTTCTGTCGTTAAATTATGTTTGTGGCTTAAATAAAGACTTCAATACCATTTAACTTAAATAATTAACAAGTAATTGAGCTTAAATTAAGGTGTTATCATTTGATTTGGCAATATAACACCAAAAATATACTCATTTTAGATTTGGTGCATAACTGCGAAAACATATGAGAATGTTAGTTTAGGTTCAATTTTAGGTTAATTAGGCATGTTAAATGACGTTTACGTTTTAATCTTGAACAAAAAAAGGTAGTTTAGTGCCAAAGTTTGACGGGAAAAAAAGTTTAGGGGTACCAATAAGGTAATAATAAAGTTTAGGGGTACCAGCGATGTTTATAATAAAGTACAAGGGTACCATGTAGACACGTAAAAATGGTAGGGGTACCAGGTAGAAAAGTGAAAAGTTCAGGGGTATCATGTAGAAAAACCCTATAAGAAAAATACCCGGTTTAGAGCAAAAAGGGACCACTCGATCGAGTGGTGTAGGTGCCCTCTATCGAGTGCCCGGTATGACACCGGTTCGTCCGGTTTGCAAGCGTACTCGACCGAGTGGGCCTGAATCCACTCGATCGAGTGGGTTAAACCGAAGGATAGGGTTTAGGGATAAAGTTTTATCTCTAATTGAAGAGGTTTAGTAGCTTGAGAAGCGACGCAGCTGATATTTTTGTGTTGGTTTTGCCTTTAACCGGGTTTTGACCCGGTAGCCAAAAGACAGTTTTATTTCCTGTGACAATTTTGACCCGAATTAGTCTTATTTGATTGGAAACGACCCACTGGGTTTGAATTTGAGGTTAGTTTTGTGATATTTGTACTCCGTAAAAAGCCTAAGCCAAATACTAACGATTTTAAGCCCATATCCGAGCGCGTTAAAGCACGTTTGCGTCCGATCATCATCGGGTGTCTGTTGGAAACTGCTATAGACACTTAGCAGCCAAATGCATGTGTCTACACCAAGTGCTTAACTGTATGTGCTAATAACTAAAGTCACCTCTGTCTGAGGTTTTATATTTTGGGTCATCTCATATCGAGAGTCCTCTATTAATCTCATCCCGAGATTTGCTTACAAATCATCTAGCTTTAGAGATCCAAGTCCATTAAGTGTGTCGCCAAATAAACCGAACATCTAAAAGCACATGAGTCCCGAAAATTTGATGAACCACAAACACACGCAAATCAAGGGTCTTATTTCCGTGTCGCTCACCTACGAGAATTCCTCGAGTCACTCCCGAGTCTCTTTAAGCGTTGTCCGATGGGTATCTTTTCTCACTTCCTGTCATATCATGTAGAGTTACTCAACATCATGTCTATGGGTTAAAGCAACGATGACAACATCCAAAATGACACCCGTGCCTTGACTAGATTGGTTCGCAACCTAACTTTTTCCCTCAAAAATGTCAAACGTCGTCTCGAATCACTTTAAAGTCAAGACGCGAGAAGCGAAACAAACACTTCTTCGGGCAGTTATAACATTGGAGGACTCACTCCAAGTGAGTCACCCAAATAACCCGCACAACCAAACTTTCTCAAGGTCGACACAGAAAGAATCTCAAAACCTTTTAACGCCATACCCAACAAAAAAAAATAAGCGCAGAAAAAATTCACCGAAATCAACTCGTCTTATACTGAGACCCTTGAGCTTTTGGTTGACCAAGGGCTCATTTTTCCCATAGGTTCAACTCCGGCCCCACCAGTCGACAGACGAAGGAAAAAAATTGAGTCCTAATGCTTATTGCGTATTTCATTAGGGTAATAGGCGTGATACCGAAACCTGCTTTAGGCTAAAGTACGCAGTCCAAGACTTGATCTAGAAGGGAACGTTTACCCCCTCGAAGCACCAAGAAGCACAATTTACCATCAAAAATGCAGAGGGAGAGATGATAACTTCGACAGTTTTCACAAGCTGTCTCAAACCATCCATCGATTCATTAGCAGACTCAGGCATAGAGTTCCTTTGAGGATTACATCCCCGAAAGGACACCCAAAGGTCTAAAACAAGGAAGAAGACCAATGGTCCCAGTCAAAGTCCGAGTCTTAGTAGGGTCGAGTCATAGTATTATTATTTTCTTTTAACACCATTATTATGTTTCGAGTCCAAGGTCCAGGGGGTGTCCCGACCTCTAGTCCTATCTAAACATTACTCCCATAGGAGTCCATCAATAAATGCAATTTTATTTTTCCATTATGCACCTCGACAAATGCTTGATTTGAACAAAAAAATACAAATACACTCGCTTATGACTCGCCACACTTAAACCACATGCCATGCAATTATCGACTCCTCAAAACAACGAGGAATTACAAGAATCGAGATCCCGTGTTATCTTTTACGTATTCCATGTCTGGTATAGAAAGCCACATAGATGTCCCTTAGAACAAACATTACTGAATCCTATGATGAATCTAGATAGTCTTTTAGCTTGTGATCAAAGACGGAAGTCAAACCCATTTCCCACAATAAACATCCCTCAAATAAAGTCCGACCAATTCCTACCATAGGTGCTAGTCTGACAAAAAAAAGTCTGAAATGGCCAAAAGGAGCCAAAAGAAAAAACCAAGGCCAAACCAAATCGGCCGTATTCAATGATACAAAGCGATCAAGACCAACTTCAGTGGTCAAAATCATATTTCAAACACCCAATACAAATCCGAACAAAAAGGGAATAAACAAACGGAGTGGTCACCTAGCACCAAATTTTTGCCTTCCTACATTACAACCTTTAAGACCTTCTCGAGACACTTGTTAGGAGACAGTCCAAAATTTTGGGGATTCAAGCTTAGTAGGATAATTTCAACCATTAGAGATAGATATGGAAATCAGATCCCACGTAACTTATATCCCACCCGATTGAAGTTTGTGTAATTTTTACTCAACTTCCCCTTTCCGACCACATTACAAAACCATAACCTCATAGCCTTAACTCTACAAAAATCAGCTCCATATTTTGATCCATCGAAACCACTTACTACCCACCTCCATATTCCAAAACCATACAAACCGGTTGCCTTGACCTAAACGCGGTATCTCGGTAATTGCTACTTTCAAGGGGTCACACCTGTTCACTTCGCCTTAATTCTTAACTAGAGTATAAACCCATGCAAATACACTCTAAACATCCCACATCGATTAGTGCCAGCGAGCACGACCCGGCGGCCTCACCACTAGTGCCAACCGGAGGAGCTCCCTCGGTACGCTTAGTGTCATCTCTAGCTGCAAAACAAAACAAAAAATACGCCCCGTGTCAAGTCAAAGCAGCCCAAACAGGTCAAAAGAAGTTCAAAATTTTGGATAAAGATATCAAAATTCCAAAAGACCCACTAGCACTCTTTTTGACCCCGCTCGCAATAAAAATGGTTTCGGGAAAATCCGGCATCGTTACAGTATCATTTGGTCCGTCGTAAGCCACACAAACCCTCACAAAATGACCTAGTACATTCAGACTCACAAAAGTCGACATGGAGGTCACCCATAACATCACAAGCACTAGTCAACCGAAATTACAAAGGTCAAGTACGGGAATAACTAGGAAAATAATCCCTATACCCTAGCATTCCAATTTTCACCCATAGGAAGCCATTAAAGCACCTCTAAGCTTCATATAAAGCTAATAACTACCCTATCGAGCTTTGTTCTACCGTAATTTAACAATGGGACCAAGGGTGAACATCGAACCCTACCAAAAACAAGATGCCCAAATTGATTTCTAGGGCTTAACCAAAATAGACCCACAATCAATCTAATTAAGCACAAATCGACAATAGGTGAGTAAGGAACACTTACCTGAGGTCGACATGATTGAATATGATGAAAATTGAGACGGAAATTGGTTGAACAAAGTCGAGAATGCGGGTTTAAGGCAAAGGGTGTCGCGCGTTTCATTTTTGAAACAAATGAAGTCGCCCCTTTCCTTCGCTGACTATAAACAAACCTGACCCTCAAAATCCCAGAGGCATCAAGTCAAGCGTATATTCTTATATTGGGCTGCTGGGGGCTAGGCGACTGAGAATTAAGGCGCCTCAGGACCAGCGCCTGACTATTCAGCCCAAAGCAAAGACAGAAACAAATTGAACATGGTAGCCAATAGCTGCAAGACGCACCCTCCTATACTAAACAAGATAAGCAAGAATAGGACAGTTTACTACCCCAACCGATAAAGCAAGTCTCAAAACCTCCTCTAATCGAAATCAACCCCCCAGCGGAAAAAACATGAAAACCTCTAGCTAATGAAACCACTCGTACCGAAGCACGTGACTGTCCAAGCATGATATTTGAACAAAACAAACTCAATTGAATCCCGAGGCATTTGAAAAACAAATTCTAAACCCGCGAGGCTAACGAATCCCAAAGCATTCTAAAGGCAATTCAATTCGAAAGGAGTCCCGTCGCACTCCAAACCAAATCAATTAGACTAGCCTCGTCGCGCTCAAGTCAATTCAATACAATTCAATTCACACTACTATAAAACTTCAAATAGACACGGGTCATTTTCACTAATAGACATGTGTTTTGCGACCCATGTTAAGTTGAGTGACATCTATTGTCAAATACTTAGACATAGGTCGTACGACCTATGTTTATCTAAAACATAGACCTAGGTTTTCTAATAACCCTACATTTTTTTTATATTAGACATAGGTTTTCAGCTTTAACCCATGTCTATAAAAATTTTAGACATGGGTTTTTTGGTCGCCCTATGTTTATTTCTAAATATAGACATGGGTTATTTGTTTGCCCTATGTTCATTGTCATAGTATAGACATGAACCACTTTGTACGCCCTATGTCTATTGAACTGCTAAATTACAAAAAAAATGAAATAGGCGCACCACTTGCACATTAATTACAGCCACAAGCCATTATCTCTCTTCCTTCCACACTATAGAGATACTTAACATACGTTTAAATTGGATACCCAATCATGAAACCTAATAAACATGCTAATAAAGCGGCTAGAATCAAGATACCACTATTCATGATGTTCCTCTTAACCTTTCTCCGAACTATCTCCTGTCAATCAAACAGGGTTAACAACATCAAAGAGTTTCCAAGCCTGAAGTAAATAGTATTCTTTATTCTGTACGAAAAAGTTATATTTCAACTAGACACTAGACACCACCCATAAATGTAAAAAATTGTCAGGTGAGGTTGCCTACTTGCCTTGTGTGAGTACCTAGAACAACACAGTAGTCGTTCCCTTTATGGTCTGAAGGGAGAGGAGGGTCTTGCAGAAGACATTAGCCGACGAACAGCTTAAACCACAGATATTTCATTCATATTTATACAAAGTAATACTCCAAATTTGGCGATACAGACGACCCATACCTTGAAAGGATAATTGACCTTAAGCATATAATTTTCGCCAGCAGGAATGTCAGAGCATGCAAATAGATACCTCCTCTACAACAAAATTAACACAATTTCAAAAGTTAACCCACAAGAAACAGAAGATTGCATTTAGTTTGTGTATGATCAGAAGAGATTATTACTTCTATGTATTATAGTCACATTCTCGAAAGTTCATACCACTGGAAGGGTGTCGATGAAGTTGCTGTAGAATGTGACTAGGGGACGTGTATTGTAGTCAGCAGGAGTACAGATTGCCGCCAAGTTGATCGTCTAAATGACACAAAAATCCTAAAATTCAGACGAAATAAAGCGAAAACATATAAATTGCAACTTTGAACAAGAACATGATTAGAAGTTGCAACAATCTAAGCATAAATCACAAAGAACTCCAAGAACAAGCAGAAATCACATCATGCAGGACAAAAATCATCTGAAAGTGAACATATCACAACTTATTTACAACAAATCGATAGATGAGCAATCAAATCGACATTAACAAGGCACAGATGTTAATCATAATACAGTGGAAATTAGGAATAAGTCACAAAATTCAGGCATATAAGTGAAAACATTAACCCAACTGTGGTGCTTTACTATTCTTTCTTGTACCTCCTCTCTATCCGTACCCCCTTATCGACCTACCACGAGATAAGAAAGATCAAATTAAATCATTATAATAGAATAACCTAAGTCAAAATAAGATGGTAATGTAAACAAATAACGCCAGAGTTTTTATTCTAGCTCTCATAGAGAGTGGCAGTAATCCTCTATTGCCACACAAGTACATGTTAGTTTTTTTTTATCGGGTTCCTATAATCCTATCTAAACATATGCACGTGGAGTAGAATAATCATGAGCCTGAATTTAACAAAGGAGTGATGAAATAATGACCGGTTGAACTAGAACTGAATAGCTCACACTCCTAGTTAAAAGTATATCATAAATTTGTACGGAGTAGTTGTGTTTATTGCCTACACTATTACGAATTTACGATGTATGAGTCAAATAGACCCATACCAATGTGGTTGAGGATATGATTCTTACTTGCGACATAAGACGTTCATATGAACAAATAAAAATCTACATTTAATTGCGCGAAAAAGGCACAACTATACTCAATAGAGCACCCAGGAAAATGATCCTTGCTATGGGAACATGAAGCAAGCATCAGCTCAAAACCTAAACTAACCAGCAAACTAGGGAAAGGGAACAAAGACTTGGAGAAAAATTACCAGCCAATTTCAGCGAGCGACCCTATACATTTGATAGCTTCGCGTGGGGGATCGGCCAAGTTTACTAAGTAAGTCTGTATAGAAGAATAGACAATTAATCAAGCAAGGTTGCTAACAACCACCACAAAGTGTAAAGTTATGAGTAAAACCCATAGAGCTTATTACAAACCGGAATATGCTCTAGAAAGGTATGGCAAATAGGGACATGTAAGTATGTAACATGGAGTATCATATGTGTTCCCTGCAGGCCTACATGGTAGGCTTATTAACATCATACCCCCTGCCAATGATTAACCTAAGTCAGAATAACCTAGGTCAGAATTTAAAACTCTGCAAATGTCAACAACAGCGTGCTCTTCCAATTAGGGTATACCAGGCATCGTGCCTTCATTAAGGTCATTAGGTGAGTTCAATAAGAGTATCTGTAGACACCCAGATTTGGACCTGGTGGCTGCAGAAGTGCCCAACAAACACCCGATGACGATAGGTCTGCAACGCGATGCGGGTTCGCGGTGTTCTAGATAGTTTTTCTATAGAACGGATCAAATAAATTACTCGAGCAAATTAAACTAACATGATGGCAGCCTTAGTCGTGTCGTTACGCTCGCATAGACACTAATTAGAGTCAATTATGACACCGGGACCCCGAGTCGGTCCTGAAACTCGAGCCAAGTCAACACCGCGCCAAGCGAACCTCGGGATGAACGCCCAAGGCCCACTAAACCCACGGCGTTAGGTCAAACCCGTGGTAAACTTAATCCCCAAGAATCATATCACACTCATCCCTCTCGGTTTTGGAAAGTATCAAAACCGTATACTCAGAATTCCAACCGCACCACCTGACGCGCCTGGGTCTCCCCACGCCCAGACCCAAGCGCCTGAGTCTTAGTACGCCCCAGCTCGGGCGCCTATATGGGCGACGAGGGCCGAAAATACCTATAAATATCCCCCCTTCACGCCCTCATTTGAACACACTTCATTCAATCTTCTCTTCCCCCTCAAAATTTTCGCTAAGGGCTCGCACTCCGACACCCGAGGCAAACGATCCACTCCATCGTAGTTCCGACAATAAAAGCGACATCGACGCTACTCCTCACCTTCGAGCACTCCACTCGATACCGAAGTGCCTGTGATCGACTAGCTCAAAACTAGTACGCAGATTCTGTCGGATTAGCCGCAGAACTAGCAAATAGTAAAGAAGCTCTGCCGGAATAGCCGCGGGAAGGCCAAACGGTAACGGAACTCTGCCGGAATAACTGGTCAAGCTAGGGGGATCCGCCTGTCGAAGTCGTATCGTCACTAGGTTTCCATCTAAACAAAACTTTCCATATTCGCACTTTCTATTATTATGCACTACGACAACACCAGATGTGGGCACTAGGCCCACAAACGTCTACTAAAATACGTAACGTCCCAACTTCAATCGCAAACACTAAAACACACTAAATAGACCCGAGTAATTCCGAAATCCGTTTTCAAAATTGTTTATACGTCGTGTCCTGTTTAGTGTATACTCCGAGGGTGCAACTCCTCACTATGTGATTTACTTACATTCACATTTACAGTTTTTCGTATGGTTTATTGCTTTTATGACCTTATAATCGCATGCTAAATCACCTAAGACGGAATTCAAAACATAAAACAACTAAAACTGAACAAAGTGATGGTCGGGTTCCATATTAGTCCCGGTGCTCGCCTTATTAGGTTCGACGCATCTCTATTAATACTGAACCGACGCATCTTAAGCAGAATACCAGGTAAGGTATACCACGAGAATGACTACTATTTGTATTATCGCGTTAAAACTGATTTGCTAATACGTATAATACTAGTACTCTCTCTATTCTCCTACGTGCATCTTTTCATGGCCTGCTTTTCACGTGAAATCGCATGCAAAGAATGTAAACACAACTACTTTGACGACAAAACTTATTTGTCCTTAAACAACCGACATAGCAAAAGGTTTAGGGTTAAAACAACGAATGTTACAGTATTTCCACCACAACAAAAGAACTAGGATATCAGCCCACCGATTGATTAGTAGAGGCCACTATAGTGCGGGAGGGATTGGGCGTTGACATCTATCGGATGTTGGCTTCCCAATACGTACCCTCACCCCTTACTCAGAATCGACAGTTTCCGAATGTCCGAAACTATTGGCAATGAGAGTCATTCCAGGCATGGAGTGCTTAAGGGTACAAGTCTTTATCTTTAGGACCCGTGCCACTCAAGTTTGAGCCAGCAAGGGATCAAAGCTGACTTGAACGGTTTCCGAGTCCCCATAATTGACTCGGTGGCGACTCCACAAATCAGCAACAACTTCAGTTCACTAAAAAGGTCGCCTTACCAAACAAAATGGTCTTTAAACATTTACAACCACGACTCGATCGATTCCCAAACGGAAACACGGATGCCCCCACCCGTCAAGTACAAGTCCGGATCGTCATCCAAATCGAGGTCCGACACATCGCCCCGTATGCGAGATCGGACCGGCTCTCGACAGGGAGGGGGCTGCGTGGGTGGCCGCCGCCACACGTTGAAAAACCAGGTAGGTCCCGCGCGGGGCGCTGGGCGGTGCAGACGGACGTCCACATTTTGGCAACTCCGCTTGGGATTTGGAAACAAGTTTCCAGTGTTGGTGTAACTTGAACGAGGTCGGTGAAGCTCATCTCTTAGTTCCTAGTTGTGGTCACTACAGGTTTTGGCCCTAAAAAGCCCACCCTAACCGATATCAGGACCAATCGACCTCTTCGTGGTAAGATCTTTAGGGACACGCGGAGAGATCCTCGATTGACACTCCGACTGCCTAACGCGTACCCCGCGGGAATAATAAGCAGATTGTTCCGAATGGACGGTATGACACTCGTCTCCCCATATCATTGTCAATGCCTAGTAAAGACTATTCGTGGGCGGTAGCCTACCCTAAACCTACCTGAGTCTGCATCCTGCATGAGTGTATGCATTCCTAGTTATGTGTAGCGTGTTTGAACAATCCAACCCAAATAAACCACTAAAATTCGGATTCAACCACGCCAACATATTCAACCACACCCAATTCCATTTTCGAAAATATCTCATCTTTCCAAAATGATTTCTGAAACACCGATACTCCGGTCAAGTCATGATTTCTAACAAAAAAACATTTTGAGACGCCGTTGTCATGGCAAATTTTACACTCAACGTTTTCAAAGAAAAAAGAAATACATTTTTGAACGCCGTCGCATGGCTAAAATAAAACCCGTCAAACAACAAACACCGTTAATATTACCGAAACTCCCAATTAATGGGATCAAGGCACACCAAACGGTTACATTTTATTTTGAAAAAAAGAAGAAGTTTATTTACACACATACCGTTAACACGACCGAAGCTTCAATTAATGAAGTCAAGGAACCCAAAAAGGTTACATTCTCGAAACATTTTTTTTCACAACACGCCACGATCCATTGTCGAATGTTATTGCCACCGACAAACGTGGATCACTCGTTTTTTTTTAAAAAACAACTTTTTTCAAAAAAAAAACTATTCACTACCTAAACCCTTGACAAGGATTTAGTCACACCTTTAAAGCACCACACACATCCACTATCGAACTAGCTAATTAATAGTAGTCTCGATAAAAAGTCACTTCGTCATTTTTAAAACCAGTCCACCCAAGGACCATGTTCCTTTAAAAAAAACGTTTACACTTTTGCTATCGTCGGATTCCCGACACACACACAGCAACGCGCATTTCGCATCACTAACGATGATACCACACCATCGTCACCCTAATTTTACGAAACCATCTTTCGAAGAAAAACTTTTCCTCTGCATGTATCGGTCGTTTTCGAAAAATATCAAAATTCTTTGATCCTGAGCCGGGATCGCGATCAATTTCGTACGTCATACAACCGTGTGATTAACTGTCCATGTTAGTTACTAGGATCGCCTCTACTCGAGGTCTTATGTTTTGGGACGTCTCCTTTTGAGAAGTCCTCTTTAAACCTCACCTATGAGGTTTGTGTCATATCGTCTCATTACAGAGACTTAAAATTCATTAGGCGTCTCGTCGAGTACACCAAGAGTCTAAACACCGAGTCCCTAAATCAGTGACCCCACACACCCGCAGGTCAAGGGTCTCATTCCTGCGTCGTTCGGTCCCGAGCATCCTTCGAGTCCCTATGACGTCCAATGAAACCTCCCTGATTCCCGATGTTATCTTGCAGAGATCATCCTCCACCATGACTCCAGTCCCGAATTTCAGTATCAAAGATCTAACTCATACGGTTTACAACCTCGTCACCTCTGTGACTTCTATTGAGGTCTCTATTCATAACCTCAATGAGCGGATGGATTCCCTCCCAACCAAAACCCAAAATCGTCCACCAATCCATGTAGGCCGGAGTAGCGCTCCCCAAAAGAAGAAAACTCCTAGAAAGTTCGCCCACTTAGACATCCCCTATGATGAAGCTTTAGCCACCGCCATCAAACATGGCCTACTATCCCCTCTAGAACCTGTACCCGAAATCCCTCTAGGACAAAGAAGCAAATCATGGGATCCTAAGGCCTTCTGCTCCTTTCACCAAGGGCCAGGACACGAAACCCAATCTTGCACCAAACTAAGGCATTCCATCCAAAACCTAATTGAAGAGGGAGCCTTCCCCCCTTCTGAAAAGCCATCATACATTCAATTTGGCACAATTAATTATGAGCAATACCAACGCGATCACGCCATACATGGGGTATGGGCAGATGACGATGATAATGTCTACATCCACGAACCAATAGTATCGATCCCCCCAACGATCACCCAAACCAAAGACATAAGCCACGTCATTAGATCTGGGCGGCCCTACCAAAACGTCACGGTCGACATACCGAACGCCAATCACGCTCTTGAAAACACCCCAACCACCGACGAAATCCCAATTACCACTCCTGAGGTACAAATAGTCAAACAGCTACAAAAGGCCAAAATCGACCTTTCCATATGGCAACTCATAGCTAGCTCTTATAATCACCGCATGGCCCTAGTCCAAGCCTTGGGAAGAATGAACATATCCTTAACCATTACACCTGAAGACATGGTAGAACATGTTCTTCAAGAAGCCAATGAACTAAAGGATCCTATAACCTTCTCCAACGAAGACCTCCCCCCCTTTGGACCAAAACACAATCTAGCCCTTTACGTCACAGTAACCTGTTTAGGCAAGAAGGTGCCCATGACCCTTGTGGATGACGGTTCCGCCGTAAGCGTAATCCCTCTCCAAACCGCCCGCGCCTTAGGAATGTCAGACACCGACTTCATACCCACCGAGTCTAGAGTGCGCGCCTATGATGGCACGAGGCGTCCGGTCGTAGGGGTCGCCACCCTTAATACCATTGTAGGGCCCATAGAGAGGGAAATGGACTTTCAAGTTTTAGACCTCAAAACCTGATCTTACAATATGATCCTAGGGCATCCTTGGATCCATGCCCTTAAAGCCATACCATCGACCCTACACCAAAAGGTGAAAGTTCCCATCAATGGTGAAATAGTCACCATTCATGCCTCCCCCATGAGAGCCTTTGTAGAAAAATCCACCACCTCGCAAGTCATGGAAGACGCCGATACCGAGTTAAGGGGATTTCACGTAGTAAAACTGTTAGAACAAGACCTAGCCCCGTTCGACTTTGGTCAGAACTCGAACCTAGCCATCAACTTTATGATGAGACAGCAGGGGCTTTTCCCGGGGTTGTCACTAGGAAAAAATCCCAGCACCGCAAGTAAACTCCATGACCTATCGGACAAACCCACACGATAGGCTTTGGGTACCCCGCAACCGAAGGCGAAATACGTGAACGCACACACGAAAAACTGAGGGCATCCAAATCCCGCCATATGACCTCACCCTAAATGGATGTTTCGTAAAAGAAGGCGACCACGAACCTTACATTGGATTTCCCGAACCAACCTACATCAAGGGAATTCCGAGATTGTTACTTCATCCCGGAAACCATACCTAACACCTCAAAACCCAAACACACACCTTGTATGGACGGCTTGGCCAATAGTCTCTTATTCGGGGAAGAATGTTTTGTGCCCGTGAATACCAGTGAGTTAGTTAATGTGGTCATGACTGGCAAGCAATTCGACCCCATCGCCCTCATCGTCAATACCGACAAAAGTCAAGAGGGTAGAGGGTGGAGGAAATCCGTCATATGGACCAACGAGAATGGTAGGAAGTTCAAGATAACCACGGGAGAGGGAAGGATTTTCGAAGAGTTCGAATCCGAAACAGAGTCCGAGTCTGAGTCTGAAACGGGCCAAAAGTCTAGTATTGTTTTTCTTCCATATACATTTGTGTCTGTTCAGGATGAACCGGGGCCTGTCCCGGAAATCACGGTAATGTTATCTCTGTCAAACGAACAGAGAGTCTCCTTATCCAAAGTCCTCGACATGCTCGATTTAACTAATAATAAAAATAATTTCGCTTATGACTCGTCGCACTTAATATGCAATGCCATTATTGATAACAAACAAAAAAATGACCAAAACGACTCTTACGACACTCACCTCCCACCAGAAACCTTAAGAGAGTTGGCCATACAAGAGTTAGAAGCCCCGGTAATCGAAGACACCGAATCCATAAACGTCGGAACTCCCTCGGAAACCCAAATCCTGAAAAATAGGAACCTCCTTAGATCCCACTGAGAGAGAGCAACTCACGGACTTACTCACGCAATACAAAGACGTTTTCGCCTGGTCTTACAAAGACATGCTGGGCATAGACAGAGATATAGCCGAACATCGAATCCCAATCAAACCCGGGTATAAACCAGTAAAACAAAATTTACGCCGCATGCGACCCGAGTGGGCCCTTAAGGTCAAGGAGGAAGTAGATAAACAATTTAAGACCGGGTTCATACACGTTTCCGAATACTCCGATTGGGTAGCCAACATAGTCCCCATCCCCAAAAAGGACGGGAGATTTCGGGTCTGTATAGATTTCCGAGACCTTAACAAAGCCAACCCAAGGGATGACTTCCCCTTACCTCATATAGATATCCTGGTAGATAATACCGCCGATCACGCCCTACTTTCTTTCATGGACGGGTATGCTGGGTATAATCAAATAAAAATGGCAAAAGAGGAAATGTCTAAAACAGCCTTCACCACACCTTGGGGAACCTATTGTTACTCGGTAATGCCTTTTGGACTTAAAAATGCCGGGGCAACCTACCAAAGAACGACAACCACACTTTTACACGACATGATGCACAAAGAAGTCGAGGTGTATGTAGATGACATGATAATTAAATCCCAAGATCGAGAAGGGCACCTCTCGGCCCTTGAAAAATTCTTCAAACGCCTACGCCAGTATAATATGAGGCTTAACACACAAAAATGCGCCTTTGGGGTCACATCGGGGAAACTTTTAGGTCACGTAGTGAGCCAGCGAGGAATTGAGATAGACCCCTCCAAAATAAAAGCCTGATTACGTGGTATTCTTACAAACAGGCCACCGTCAACCAGACACAGAATGGAGCAAGCTTTGAACAACTTGAAAACTTCGATGGACACCATGGTCTCCAAGCAAACTAAGATCGAGGCTCAACTTGTAGCAATAAGGGTCGATCAAACGGCCATCAATGCTCGTATGACTACTGTAGAGCAAGGGACTCATAACACCGGGACCGGAAATACTTGACCCATGGCTGAACTAGTTAGCGCGGTGCGCCGGCTAGAGGAACAAGTTCTCTTATTTGGGAGTAACAATATCCATCGGGAAAATTGCCGTGAGTACTCCCCGGTGAGCGATAAGTTGCCCGCAAACCTGAATCTCACGGATTTGCCGATGTTCGAGGGAACTGAAGACCTGTTACTACATGTGCGGACCTTCAAGGAATTTATGGCTATCAATGGGGTGGACTCTAGTATGTTTAAGAGCCTTTTTGCTGCATCCCTTGAGAAGCACCCACAAGCCTGGTAGTACAGGCTAGACCCGAAAAAATACCCAACTTGAGATGACGTGGCTACGAAATTTGCTCGGACTTATGCTGATAACACCGAGATCCAAACCACTATGCGCTCCGTGGAGGTTATGGCCCAGGAGCCCAAGGAAGGCTTTACCAACCTTCAACGCTGGAGGGCCAAGAGCGTGAAGCTGGTCGATAAGCCTAGTGAGAAAACTTTGATGGAGGCTTTTGTGAAGTACCTCCTCCCCTCCTACCGAGTCCATCTCCGGTACGCTGTCATACCCAATTTCACCACCCTTAATGAAATGACTATGAGGATTGAAGATTACCTGAACAAACCAAGTTGCCTTTCCTTACACGGCTCTTGTAGAAGTAGGGTTCCAAAAGCTATATAAACAAACCTATGTTTGCCCTCTATGTCACCATTTCTCGACACCAATATCGAACACTATTGAGATTGAAACAAGGTACTCTTTATTGTTTGATCCGTGTTTACATAAGTTATCCATTATTAATATCGAATTTCCATAATTGGAGTGCAGAATTGATATAGATGGAGTGGTGGTGGATATTATTGGTGGTATGCTTAAGCGTTTGGTTCTGTGCCGTGGTTCACTGGGTGAGAGAAGTGATGGGACAAGGGATAGATACAATTATCAAGATTTCTAACGGGGTAAACAGCTTGGTGGCGGCAGAGCGAAAACTCGTGCGGAGGTGGCCGAAATCAAGGCCGAGTTGAAAGCTGCCAATCAAAAGATCGATTCCGTCCTTGCGGTTCGACCACCGTCAACTGCCAATGTCAATGCCTCCTATCTAGCATGAACTCGTTGATGCTAGACAAAAGAGCGCATACTTACTAGTACTATGTTATCAATGATGGATAAATGATTTATCAATTATCTAGGATGTTGACGATGTCAATGAATAATCTTTTACCTTCTAGCTTCATTATTGCCCAATCTTTTTAGAAATGGGTCATTTTCAAGGTAATTGGATATATTGATCTTAAAAATAAAATGTGTTATAGGGAGTATAATATTTTATTTGGTAAGATAGGACAGTCGTTTTATTAATCCCTCCTATAATTATACGGAGTATTTGACATGTTAGTGTATAAGTTTGTGGCTGATATCTCTTCGTCACAAACAAGAATTTGTGTAATACTTTTTTCCTTTTTATTTTAGCCTAAAGTATGTACGAAGAAAACCAATTAAAATATACTTTGTTCAATTCACTTAAACTAAAGGTTTGTATTAAAAATAGTAAACTAGTGATATTAATGATATATTCCATGGTCCATCTATCTTTTTCTCAATAGTTACATAAGTTTAAAATCGTCCTTACTTGAAAAGACAATAGATAACCATTGAGTGAAACAGAGACACAGTATTTGTATTATTAATACTCATTGATAAATTGATTTAAACATTAAAGAAAATGATAGAAGTAGTATAATGGATATGTTAAGTTCATTTTATAAAGATAAAATCGAGGTTTATTTTACTTACTACACATGGAAAGAGAACGATAAAATTATGGTGAACGATAAAAAAAATAGTATTTCGTAATTATGATTTTTCTAACATGTCTGAATGTTGAATTATGTGTTTTTGTGATGTTTACATTGAAGGAATGGAAATTGTGGAATAAAATGGGGCAATATGGATTGTAGTTTCTGTCAAGTTCTTGAGGATTCCATTACACTCGCAAAAAACAAGTAAACCAGAACAAAATTTAGAAGAACGAAGACATCATGTTGACTTTTAGGAATATAATGACCGACAAAGTCGATGTTGAGGATGTTTCGTCTAGATTCCAAAAAAAAAAAAAAAAGAGTACTTGTTGACAGTGGGATTTGAACCCACGCCCTTTCGGGCCAAAACCTTAATCTGGCGCCCGCAGATTAAGGTTTTGGCCAATCTATACGAAACAAGAACAATACAAATTTGTAATTTTACTTTGTAGATTAATACCAAACAGATTAATCGACGGGTTATACAAGAATCTAATACTTTGTATTGTACTTTCGCAGCCCGCAACATTTTTTATGAGGTCAATCTACTTGATGCCTCATCCAAGAAGAATACCCCACCTCTAGTATTCACCAATATAGGTACTACTTATACCTATGTCGTACAAAGGCTATATTCTAAGGGCTTATTCCAACCGATAGGCCCAACTTCTGAAGTTCCAGTCAACGGACGATCCAAGAACTATAATGCCCAAGCCTATTGCCAATACCACTGGGGCAACGGGCATGATACGGAAAAATGTTGGAAGTTGAAGCATCTTATTCAGAATCTGATCGAGATTGGTAAGATTCCTTTGCCCGGGGACAAACCGAGTAATAAGGATAATCCCTTCAGCTCCCACGCTATCTTTACCGAAGAGGTGATCGACTGTTCCCATATTATCTCTCCTTTCATCCCATAAGTGAACGGGATCTGGTTCGATGATGAGGACGACGTCTACCTCGTCAAGGGGGAAACTGTCCCCATTACCAGTGAAGAGGTCCGAAAGGCTAAGTCCAAAGTCCTAGCCATTAACCACCTCACGCGCTCTGGTCATCCCTATCAAGCTACTAGCTCTACGGACACCCCTATCCAACCGTCACTGAGCCAGTCAGGATGGAAGTCGCCCCTGAGAAGCCGACTACCGACACGACTCTCGTGAAACAACTGAAGAAAACCCGAGTTGACCTCACTATATGGGAACTCCTAGTCAGTTCACAGGAGCATCGAGAGGCACTTACTAAGACCCTCGATCAAATAAAGATCGACTCTATGGTTACCCCTGCTGAAATGGTAGCCACGGTCCTGCCCCACTTGAAGGGCGAAATTAAGGAAGGAGACCCATTAATCACCTTCTCCCGAAGTCGATTTGCCACCGTTTGGAGCTTCCCACAATTTAGCCCTTTATATTACGGTGATTTGCCGCGGAAAGTACCTCCCGATGACCCTAATTGATGATGGGTCTACAGTCAACGTCCTTTATTTAAGGACCGCTAAAGCCCTCGGCATTACCGAGGCTGACTACATTACAACTGCTCTAACCATCCACGATTTTGATGGGAACCCAAAGTCGATAGTTGGGGTTGTTAAACTGACAATCATAACGGGCCCATTAGAAAAGGAGCTGGAATTCCAGGTGATCGACGTCACCTCTTCCTTCAATCTACTCCTAGGAAGGCCATGGATTCACGCTGTCAAAGTGGTGTCCTCCACCCTCCACCGAAAAATTAAGTTGCCCCTGCATGATAGTGTTATCACCTTGGAGGCGACCCGTATGACCGTGGCTAGCTGCAACGCCACGGGTCGCACGGACCTTTGGGGGTTTGATTTCGTGGGAATGATTGAGGAGGAATATCTCTTCAGGCCCTACTTCACCACTAGCATTGCTGCAAAATTTGGGGTACTTCCTAGGGGCTACCTCCAGACCTTATCTTCCAGCTGGGAAGATTATCGAGGTCCATAAGGACGAAGATTATCACCTCAGCCTCGGTTATGCCACAACACTGGGCAACGTTGTCCAGGCATCAAAAAGGCCTAGAATCTTATTAAGGGTATCCACTTGAGCCCTTATAGCCCACTGCTGACCGACTACTTTGTCACGCCGGTATTTGGGGCTATCCAAGTCGGTTTTTTCCGACCAACTATCGCATATCCCGGGACCTAAATGGCCCGAGATTGCAATTATTTCCCGGATGACGTGTTCACGCTCATCCAATCGAAGCCGAGGGACATGTCTACTTCTGAGTCTCAGTCAGAGTCTGAGGTCGAGACTAGAGGGCCCGATGCTAGAGTCACTCATGTAACTCCTCTCCCTTTAGTTGCTCCTGCTGGTGCTTCGGGGTCCGTCCCTAGCGCCTTTCCTATCCCGCCACTGACCAATGATCAGATGGCTGCTCTTTTCGAGCTGTTTTCAAAATTTTCCATCAATAATAACAAGCGTTCTGCTTACGACTTGTCTCTTTTTAATTATGGTTTCGAAAATATTTTATACAATGACATTGAGAAACCCGACGAACATGTACCTTCACCTCCTCATCTGATCGAGAAACAAGAGCAAAGGGAGTCTCGGAATTCGGTAATCGAAGAAACTGAATCCATCAATGTGGGAACAACCTTAGAGCCCCAGATGCTTAAGATAGGGTTATCCTTAGATCCCAAGGAGAGACAACAGTTCACCAGCCTCCTCCATGAATTCAAAGACGTCTTCGCATAATTCTACAAAGATATGCCGGGGATAGACCGAGAAATAGCCGAGCATCGCATACCAATTAAAGACGGGTGCAAACCAGTTAAGCAAAAGCTCCGCCGAATGAGACCTGAATGGTCTCCCAAGGTCAACGAAGAAGTCGATAAACAGTTCAAAGCCGGCTTCATACAGGTGTCCGAATATCCGGACTTGGTCGCGAACATCGTGCCGGTTCCAAAAAAGTACGGTAAGGTGCGCGTATGTGTGGACTTTCGGGATCTTAACAAGACGAGCCCAAAAGACGATTTTCCGTTACCACACATCGACATATTGGTGGATAACACGACCGGTCATGCCCTTATGTCCTTTATGGACGGATATGTCGGGTACAATCAAATCAAAATGGCAAAACAAGATATGATTAAGACCACCTTCACTACATCCTGGGGTACTTACTGCTATACCGTCATGCCATTTGGTCTCATTAATGTAGGGACCATGTACCAACGGACCGCTACAACCTTATTACACGACATGATGCGTAAGGAAGTAAAAGTTTACGTAGACGACATGATCGTTAAATCTAAGAATCGGGACAGGGACATCACTGCCCTAAGAAAATTCTTCACCTGATTGCGCAAATACGACATGCGGCTAAACCCTTGAAAATACAGTTTCGGGGTAACGTCTGGCAAATTACTGGGTCACATCGTTAGCCAACGTGGTATTGAGATCGATCCAGCAAATCAAAGCCATCACCGAGATGAAGCCACCTAAAAGCGAAAAAGAAATAAGGGGATTCCTCGGGAAAGTTCAATATATCAGCCGATTTATCTCCAAACTGACCATGGTATGTGAACTAAATTTCAAGAAACTGAAAGTGGAGGAACGAACACTGTGGGACAATAAATGTCAAACGGCCTTCGATAAAATCAAGGAAATCTTGTCTGCTCAGGCGGTCTTAAAGCCACCTCAACCCGGTTTGCCTTTGTTGTTATACCTAACAACGACCGAGACAACCATGGGGGTTATGCTGGCGCAGACAGTTGACTCAGAAGAACGAGCTATTTATTACATCAGCAAAAAGTTTTTAGAGTATGAATGCAAATACACCATGCTCGAGAAAACGTGCTTAGCTCTAGTCTGGGCCACCAAGAAGCTCCGACATTATATGCTCAGCTACGAAATACAGGTATTACCAAGATGGACCATATTAAATACCTCTTCGAAAAGCCCATCCTCAACGGCAGAATTTCTAGATGGACTCTAATGTTAGCAGAGTTCAACCTGAAGTTCATACCGTTAAAAGCTATTAAGGGTCGAGTAGTAGCCGAGTTTCTCGTCGATAGCCCCGTAACCGAAGAAGGATACACCGACACTTGGTCTTTCCCAGCGGAAGATATTTTCCATACCGATATAGAAACATGGGATTTATAATTTGACGGGGCATCCAATTTCTGAGGGTTCGGAGTCAGGATTCTCTTAATATCACCAAAAGGGGAGCATACTACCATGTCCATCAAACTGGACTTCAACGTTACTAATAATGCCGCCGAATACGAACCATGCATCCATGGGTTACAAGGTGCCGCCGATTTAGGGGTCACAAATCTCCGGGTACACGGCGACTCTTTCTTAATCATTAATCAAGCACTCCAGAAATGGAAAACTCGAAACGCCAATCTCGTGGCCTACCAGGCGCGAGTAAGAGTTCTCGAGAAACAATTCCAAAAGGTAAAGTATATATACCTGCCTCGAGAAGAAAACCAGTTCGCAGATGCACTTTCCAAATTGGCATCTTTACTAAATATTCCCGATCACCTGACCAGTATGCCGATTTGCATTGAAAGATGGTCCAAGACAGCATATATCCATGCCATCGAAGACATCGAGATAACTGATCCCGAGCCATGGTATCGGGCTATTTTAACATACATGTCGACGGGAGAATATCCTCCCGGAATCGACAGCCGGGCCAAGAAAGCCCTACGAAGGTTAGCTACCCAATTTGTTCGTACCAACACGGGCAACTATACGAAAAGACGCCATAGGGGGCTCTTCTCCTATACCTCGACAAAATTAAGGCCGTAAAGGTTATGGCCGAAGTACATGACGGTCCGCACATGAATGACCAGATGTTAGTCCAAAAAATCATGAGGCTCGGATATTACTGGAACAACATGGAGACCGATTGCAGATAGTACGTCAAGCACTGTCATAACTCTCAAATCTTTGCCAATGTGCAGCATATCCCGTCGTCTTTGCTATATACCATGACGTCACCTTGGCCATTCTCAACATGGGGTATCGACATAATCGGGAAAATAAAACCCTCTTGTACAGGTGGACATTGCTTCATCTTTGTAGCCATCGCCTATTTCACCAAATGGGTCGAGGCTGAATCCTACCGTGTTCTCAATGCCAAGCATGTAGCTAAGTTCATCTAGAACAAGATAATACTCTATGCCGGTACGGGATGTCGCATGAGTTCATCAGTGATCACGGGACCCACTTTCAGGCCGAAACAGCAGCCCTGTTAACCAAATATAAAATTCAGAAGCATACATCATCGCCTTACCGTCCCTTAACAAATGGAGCGGTAGAAGCAGCTAATAAAATAATTGTCACCATACTCAAAAATATGGTTGATAATTAGCGAGACTGGTCCGATAAGATACCTTTCGCTCTATGGGGATACCGAACGTCAATCCGCACTGCAACCGGTGGGACATGATATAGGTCCACCCCGACGCAGCCAAGCGCGGGTTTGGGCGGCGAAATGTTTCCCATGTGAGATAGTTCTCGGGTTGAAATTTAAATCGAATTAGAAGTCGCCACCAAACTTTGTGGAAGTTTGGGCCCATTCAAACCCACTCTATATTTCGGTGGACCGTGCACAAAGTACGGCCCACTTCGATACTAGAGCTTGTGGGGTTCGTCCCTTTGCATTACGATACCGATGCCGATGTTATCGGGTATCGTATATCGAATGACTCTCGTGCGCCAACGGTTTCGAACATTTGGAAACCGAGGTTCTGAGTAAGGGGTGAGGGTACGTGTTGGGAAGCCCACAATGGACACCCAACCCCGCCCGCACATGACGACCTCTACTAAGATATCGTACGGTTTTTGAATATGCGCGCTAGTGATTTGGTGAAATGTTATGCAAACAACATTTTACGATGAATAAATATTGAATTGGTTGCTACGTCATTTTAATGCATCTTGGTTCACATCAGAGTGATTTAGCATGCGAGGTTCGTTAAAAATGCGATAATTGCAAACAACGAAAATTAAAACTCGAAAATAGATACAAAGTACACGGGCGGAAATATAACCCGGAAATACAATACAACGAGCAAAATAGAATAATCGAATTGGTGACAATAATATAAATAGTTTAGAATAAAAAAATGCAATGCATGATTTTGAAAATGTAACCACGTGATGGACTTGACACGTGATGACTAAAAGTCGTAAAAAGAATTTGACAAAGCTTGTAGGAGGCTCACGTAATTGTGCTATGAAGGCCACTCGGTCGAGTCATAGAAGGGACTCGATTGAGTGCCCTTCGTGAGGGTCTCTTTCCTTTGTTTTGAGGGGTCACTCGATGAGTGAGTCAAGGCACTCGATCGAGTGCTTTTTGTATGAGCTACTGCTCATATCGAAAAAAGGTGGCAATTTTGTTTTTTCTATTGATTTAAAATCGATAGCTAGCCGAATTACGTAAAAATATCATGTAATATAAACTTCACTCGGTTTTCGATGCTCATAACGTGCATTGTACGGTTATGATACCGGTATCGGAATTTTGAAAAAAGCGTTATTGAAATCATTTTTAATTTAATTAGGACGAAAATCAATTCCCTCCGCGTCACGACATCGTTATTAATCTTTACGAATTACGTGATGTTTGATTTCACGTCAACAGTTTTCGTACTAATCTCGAAAATGGCATCGGACATGTTTAACTATGTGTTACCGCGATCGCGTTATGCCCTTAAGTGTTTAGAGCGGCGCTCCTCGAAAGGGTGCCACCTCTTTTACGACTTGTAAAGGGATTAAACGGACTTGAAACGAAAACCGTAATTAAGCGTGTTCGATCCGAAACGGTTTAAATATTATATAATTATACGCGGTTTTACTGCTTTAACGATATGTAAACAAATAAAATTAAAATGTTAGTGCAAAAATAAAATATTAGCTTCGTTAATATCGACTAATAATAATAGTACGTATACATACATACATATACATACATACATACATACATACATACATATATACATATACATACATACATATACATACATACATATATATATATATATATATATATATATAGAGAGAGAGAGAGAGAGAGAGAGTCCCTAAGTCATCATCCCATCCGTTGGATGGGAGATGGATGAAGGGACGAGATCAATCACTAATTAAAAAAAAAGGAGAGAAGATACTGCTTCCCACAAAATAGGAAGGAGAATATATCAGTGTAACGTATCATCCTCATTCATTCATTCATTCTCTCATTCATTCATTCATTCTCTCATTCATCACTCTGTCGCCTCACTCTCGCTTTCATCGTTCTCTCATTCATTCTCAGGTTCATTATTCTTATTCTCGCCGCTGCCATTTACTTCAAAACGATCCAAACAAGACCGCATTCAGTTATTCATCGTCTTCTTCGCGCTGCTGCATTCTACGTTCGATCATTCCGGCTACAAATTTTCATTCAAATGGCTGATATGCAAATCATACAACACGCAGACGGTGAGTATATGAATTGTAGTTTATACGAAAAGGCCATGGGAGTCATTAAGATGATACTCAATTATTAGTTTCTTCTTTTCTACGTTGAACTACATATTCATCAAACTGAAAAGGCCATGAGAGCCATCTGTTAATTTTATGATCTGTTACTTTAACTCATTGAAGTCGTTACTTTAGTGCTTAACATCTGTTATTTTATCGCATCAGAGTGTAGTAGGGATATATGAAACCGCCATATTAAAAAAATAATAAAAAAAATATATTGTTTCCTATAATAGTGGAACGTGATTGCCTACAAAATAGGAATCAAATTTAAAGAGTGACGCCCCATTCAAAGAAATATACTGATTTAATACGTGAATGAAATATACCTGGTGTTATATGATACTGAATTAGTAGTTTCTAATTTTCTACGTTGAACTGCATATTCATCATATGAAATTTGCGCACACACAATATATTGAGTTATTGTAGTTCATATACTGCGTTACTTTAGTGGATAGCATTTGTTACTTTAATGTCTATCATCTGTTACTTTATATGTCGTGTTACTTTAATACACTCCAGTCGTTACTTTAGTGCTTTTCATCTGTTATTGTAGTGCATTGTAGTGTTGTAAGGATAAAGGAAACCGCCATATTAAAAAAAAAATATTGTTTCCTTTAATAATGGGACGTGATTGCCACCAAAATAGGAAACAATATCAAAGAGTAACGCCATATAAAAAAAAGAAAAAAAAAGAAAGATATTGCATCCTATGATTATGGGACGTGATGACTTCAAAATAGGAAACAATATCAAAGAGTAAGATACTGCGTCATACTCTCATTTCTGATCATTATATGAATTTTTTGTACTAACCTATACCTGGTGTTATTTTAATGAACATTATCTGTTACTTTAATTCACACTATCTGTTACTTTAATGTCTGACCTCTATTACTTTATATCTGGTGTATAAGCATCCTCTGTTAATTTAATCCAATGTTACTTCAATGCACTTCATCTGTTACTTTAATTCTTCTTATCTGTTACTTCAATCCATATTTCAAGTTTTAATTGTTTTTTCCGTCACGTTTATTGGCACTGTTATTGTTTCTCAGTAGACGCAAAAGCACATGAATGATGTAGGGATGTGGGTGAGAGTTTCCTCCATTGTGCGGTGGTGAGATTAAATCAAAGCTTCTAAGATGATGATGAAGAAGAAGAAAAAGAAGAAGACGGAGAGGACGAGAAGGATGAAGAAGAAGCAGAATTATAAGTAGGACACTATATTGTTAGAGTAGCCTACATTATTCGTTAGAGTAACATACTTAATGAGTTACAGTAACACAGATTATGAGTAACAAGTGTGAAACATTGGAATTGTAATGGAATTGATTTAGTTGGAATCTTGTAACACTTTTTGTTTTGAAGTATCTTAATAAAAACAAACATTGTTCTTTTTGTTAATTGAAACTCCTGTTTTTGCAAGAGACTACTATGCAACGTAACAGATTCTATGAGTTAAAGTAACACAGTTCATGAATTAGAGTAACACAATGTATGAGTTACAGTAACATAGTTTATGGATTATGGCAGTAACATGGTAACATACGTACAATGGCAGTAGGGAACGGATGATTTTTTGTTGAAGATGAAAAAAAACTTAATTTTAAACAAACTTGTTGTTTGAGAGAAAGAGGCAATTAAAAGTTTGATAGAAGAGAGAGAATTTGTACTGAGATAATTAAGGAAGAGAGAGAAAGAAAATATATTTTGATAGATATTATAGTTATTTCCTTAATTATGAGATCAAATCTTGTCCATTAATCTAACATTGAATCAAGGGCTAAGATGGGGACTCACGGACTCAACATATATAAGTGGACTCACCTGATCCCACTTCTATATATATATATATATATATATATATATATATATATATATATATATATATTAGATAGGTTCTAATGAGTCCCTATATAACTGTCGAGTCCCTAAGTCCTCATCCTATGGAGATGGATGAAGGGACGAGATTAATCACTATATTATTAAAAAAAAAAAGATATTGCTTCCAACAAAATAGGAAGGAGAATATCATTCAGTAACGTATCATTCACATTCATTCAATCATTCACATTCATTCAATCATTCACTCTCTCTTTCATCACCGTTCTCTCGTTCATCATCGTTCTCTCGTTCAAAAAAAAAGAAGATACTGCTTCATCGTTCTTCATCGTTCTCTCGTTCATCAATTCAGTTTCCATTACTTTCTTCATCGTTCTCTCGCTCATTCAATCATTCATTCTTCCTTCAAAACCACACAATCAAGACCACATTCAATCAGTAATCGTCTTCATCGCGCTACATTATACGTTCGATCAATCTGGCTTCTACTTTTCATTCAATGGCTGATACGCAAATCGTAGTAAACATAAACGGTGAGTATATACATTGTAGTTTATACTGGATTGTATATGGAAGTCATTGAGATGATATTAGATTATTAGTTTCTACTTTTCTACGTTGAACTGCATATTCATCTGCGCACACGAAAATATATTGGTTTATTTTAGTTCACATACTGTATTACTTTAGTGTGGAGTGTCTGTTACTTTAGTGACAAACATCTATTACTTTTATGGTCTGTTACTTTAATCCATCGAAGATGTTACTTTGGTTAATAATGTCTGTTATTGTAACGCATTAAAGAGTCATGGGGATATATTAAACCACCATATTAAAATAATAATAAAAAAAGATCATGTTTCCTATAATAGTGGGACGTGATTGCCAACAAAATAGGAAAAAGATATTGGTTTAGTTTCTAATTTTCTACGTTGAACTGCATACTCATCATATGAAATTTGCGCGCACACAATATATTGAGTTATTGTAGTTCATATAATGCGTTACTTTAGTGTATAGCATCGGTTACTTTAATGTCTACCATCTGTTACTTTATATGTCGTGTTACTTTAATACACTCCAGTCGTTACTTTAGTGCTTTTCATCTGTTATTGTAGTGCATTGTAGTGTCGTAAGGATAAAGGAAACCGCCATATTAAAACAAAAAAATAAAAAAAAATAAAAGATATTGTTTCCTATAATAATGGGACGTGATTGCCACCAAAATAGGAAACAATATCAAAGAGTAACGACATATAAAAAAAAGATATTGCATCCTATAATTATGGGACGTGATAGACTTCAAAATAGGAAACAATATCAAAGAGTAAGATACTGCGTCATACTCTCAATTCTGATCATTATATGAATTTTTTGCACTAACCTATACCTGGTGTTATTTTGATAAGCATTATCTGTTACTTTAATGTCTGACCTCTGTTACTTTATACCTGGTGTATAAGCATCCTCTGTTAATTTAATCCAATGTTACTTCAATACACTTCATCTGTTACTTTAATTCTTCTTATCTGTTACTTTAATCCATATTTCAAGTTTTAATTGTTTTTTTCCGTCACGTTTATTGGCACTGTTATTGTTTTTCAGTAAACGCAAAAGCACATGAATGATGTAGGGATGTGGGTGAGAGTTTCCTCCCACCCTCTGTTTTCCCACCACAATTGATTACTCTGCTTACAATTGATTACTCTCTCCAACCCATCTCCAGGAATCCATTACTACTCCACGAAACTCCTCCTCTTGAGTTATCCATTACTGCATTTCCTTCATGAATCTCCGTCGAAGCACCTCCATTCATTCATCTCCTTTATATTTCTTCATTTTAGGTAAATCATAATGTAAAATCATAATGTCAATTTTGCATATTTCCCTAATTTGAAATTTAAGTAACCCTAATTTCGCATAGGGTTTAGGGTATCAAAATTTTCATGTTATGTTTCTTTTCTTCACTGATTAGTCATGTTCAAGTAATTTTTCATATTGAGTTTATGGTTTGCAGAGTAATCCCTAATTTCGGACTAAACATATTGCGGATTAATTCCTAATTTTGTGTAATCCATGTTTTCTTTACCCACTTGACCTAATTAGGAATTAAACCTAATAACCCCTAATTTTTTTTATTATAAACGAAGCTCGGATAATGCTAAATGAGTAGGCGAAATGGTAAATTTCTTATTGCATATTTGTGTGTTCTGTATGCTAAATGCTAAATTTCTTATTCGAAGTTGTGGGCTCTGTACATCGTTGCGGAATTTCGATTTTTTGATTACCGCGCAGCATTGAAGGATTTTTTGTTACCATTGTTGTGGGTTGTCTTTCCTTGCAGATTTTTTAGTTGATATGTCTTCCGGAGAACGTCAAAGTGTTGAAGCTGCGCCCAATGAGCCAATACAGGAGGAGGAGGAGGAGGAGGTCAGTGTACCTGTCAGATGTAGGGGACGCAGGCTCGCGAAAGTAATTGCCAATCTAAACAACAGACAGAAAGAGTGCGTACGCTCAATTGGGTTTGGTGGGCTGCTGGATTTCAAAATCAGTAAGTACCCGTTGAAGTACGTTTCACATTTTCTGAAAGCGTTCGATGACGGCTCCCATGTTATGCTTGAAACTTTAATTCAATTTAAAACTTTAATTCAAATTTTGAATTCAACATCAACATGCTTGAAACTTTAATTCAACTTTTGAACTCGTCTATCACACACATTAAGCTTCTATTCATAATGTTGAATATTTCGCAGTAGTCAAAATTTCAACAGATTCTATTCAGAACTTCATCTAAGTCAATTCACAACTTCATAGCACAACATTTAAAACTTCATCAGCAAACGGTGGAAAGTTGGTCATTGTTTACCTTTACAAACATCACACCACATGCCTTAAACTTTAAAAAAAAAAATTGAAACTTCAACTCCCAAGTTCTGAAACTTCAGAATCATAGATCTACATCTTTAGTACCTAACTCAGTATTTAAGCAATAGACTGTCTGAAGCTTTACTTCAACTGTAATACAACTTCAGCACACAAAGTTTACAACTTCAGTAGACGAACTGTACATGGCATAACATATGAAACTTTAATTCAATCTCTTTGTAACTCCAACTCTCATTTAGTGAAATTTCAGAATAGTATATTTGCCACTTTGAAATAATAGAGTATTTGAAACTTTAATTAATATTATGATATAACTACAGCAATTACCTTTTACAACTTCAACACTTAACTGGTACACATTAAATGGTTTGTCTACTGCACGCTGGAAACTTTACGTCAAAAACATTACAACTTCAACTCTCACATTGTGAAACTTCAGTATCCTGTCCCATTAATTTGTGTAGCATAATTTAGAAACTTTAATTCGTTCTCTTTACAACTTCAGTCTACAACATCTATATCTTGAGTCCATTTTTTCCTTGTTAAATTCAATTAGTTCAATCTTAAGTCCCACCTTCTGAAATTTCAAATGACGTGTACAATATGTTCTTCCACAGGATGTGATAACAAATCTTATAGAGAGATTCGACCAAGCAACGCCTTTAGATGCTATGCAGGACAAGCTTTACAGATTTTGGGACGCATGCATTAAGAATTGCCATCCAGCAGTCAATTTGCAGTCCGACCTTATTTTTCTGCCAGTCAACCCCAACCAATACTTCGTCTGCATTTGTATCAACTTCAAGAAAAACACAGTCCATGTGTTGCCACTACATACACCCTGACTACCCGAACTCCGACGTCTACATTATTGTAAGTACTACCAATCCACAACGTACTACTCCCCGTGATTCATTTGATTCTTTACGTTTGCTTTAGCACACTTGCCAATGCACGTTTTGTTTCGTTTTTATCTTTATTTACATATTATTAAAAATCGTAAAAATTTGATATTCTTGACGAATTCATTAAGACGATTTTAAAAAGATCCCACATGACTATGTTTTACTTTATAGATTGGAAATTATATTAGATATTCTACCGACTCATGAATAGTGCCAAAAAGCAAACATAAAGAAACAAATGAATCGGAGGGAGTATATTGTAATAGAAAATATAACAATCGGATACGAGTTGACGCATCTAACTCCGATTTCTGGCAGGCAGCTGGAATGAGTAACTACTTAGAAGTGAAGGGGGTTACCAAGGGCATCCAGCTCCCTTTCTTTGAAATAAAATAGGTGAACAATGAAATGGCAGAGTAATGTCATCAATCAGAAGGAGTCTGGATTGTTTACAATGATGCACATGCTCCTGTATGAGGGTGAAGACGAGATGCCGCCCCGCGACGATCTTCAGCGTAAGGTTTGTAGGCGATTCCTCATAGTCCAGCTCACTGCCACACTGATTCTCTCTGACTACAACAGAGAACGGAAAACAATTCGCAGACAGATCGACAAGTTTAATGCGGACAAAAAAGATATTTGGAATATTCTGAAGGAGAAACGTAAGGCTCTCAAGATCTACACCAGTCGTAGGAAGTAGTTACCCTGACATGGTTACTTAACTATCTGTTTTCGGCAAGAAAAACTTTCATCCACTACTATGTACTTAGCCCCAAACTTGTATTTCTTCAATGTCTTTTGTAAACGCACAAAGGGGCTACGAAGCAACATTTTTTCCCAAACATGGTGAACGTTGCACGTCTATCAAAATAACCTTGTGCCATTGTCTTCGACAATAACATTTACGCAGTTCCTCTGAAATTATAATTTAGTAGTGTTAAAGTTGTACAAAATACCGCTGCACTTTCTGGAACAAAAGTTGCATGTATAAAAAAAAGACTACTACGACTTATAAATTACCCATACAGATACCATGATTTTCGAATTTCGAAGTTTCACATATAATGTGTTGAAGTCATATACGAAATACACTGAAGTTTTACTGGAATGGAACTGAAGTTGCATATAACAAAAATCAAATAATTATAATTTAGTAGTGTTAAAGTTGTACGAAATGTCACTGCAGTTGTATATGTATAGAACTAAAGTTTCTTGTAAAAAAACCAAAGACTTCTACGACTGTTAAACTACCCATACAGACACCTGGATTTACGAACTTTAAAGTTTCACATATAATGCCTTGAAGTCAAAAACGAAATAAACTGAAGTTTTACTGGAACGGAACTAAAGTTGCATATAACATAAACCAAATAATTCCAGAAGTAACTCAAACTGTAAACGACTACGGAGCATACCTGGGTTATAACGAACAACGTAAAAAGTACTTCAATTGGCAAGCAACGTCGCCTTGATAACAACCATCCACAAACAGTAAGCAACCATCGACCGAGAACCCAACACTAATTATAAATAATTTCAAGTGCAAGGTCCTATGGAGAACACGAGAAAAAATCTTCAACTTCCTCATCATTGGAACACTGCGTGGAGCATTGAATGAAAATTGGTGGAGTGAGGAATGTCCTCGTGAAAGACGTAGCTCTACTTTTACTGATTGCTTTTGTAACTAATATTAATTGCCTCCACTAATCTAAACACAATCTCAGCCACCCATCTAAACTAATCCAATGGTAAGGATTTGGACTTAAGCCCTTAAAGTTACCCAAGCCCATATATATAGAAAATAACGAGAAAGAGAGGGAAGAAGGAGAGAATTCGGGATTTGAATTTACACCCTCAACCTACATGCTTTAGTCTCTCAAAAACGGGCTCATCTAGTAGTGGCTTAGGCACGGAAGCGTCGAGATATATAGGCGAGTTATGGTGTGTATAGTTTGCAGGGATGATTCCTCTTTGGTTTTATCGAATTTTAATCTTCTGATCGATTGTATGCATGTATATGTGTGTATATGTGTTGAAGTGATGAGTTGCAAAAAGTGGCTGAAATGTGGGTTGCTTAAGTTGGTAAAAGTTGTGTGTAAAGTTGGTAAATGAATGGATGGAGGGGTGTACCTATAAAGTGCACCCCGGTTTAGGGTCACTCGATCGAATGGCCCTATGTGCACTCGATCGAGTGCTCGGTTCGGAGGCGCTCCGGTTGGTACGTAGGCGTACTCGATCGAGTAGGCCCAAGCCACTCGATCGAGTGGGTCAAACGGGTAGAGGGAAATTAGGAAAGTTGAGATATTTGTGGTTGACTTGATTTGGTTGACTTAGCGAGCTTCTAGAAGCATTCATGGCTCGTTTTTGTCTCGGATTTCGACTTTGACCGGGTTTTGACTCGGTCGCTAAAAGACGGTTTTATTTTCGGTGATGGTTTTGACTCAAATTAGTCTTATTTTATTGGAAACGACCCACTGGGCTTGAATTCGAGATCGGTTTTGTGATATTTGTACTCCGCTAAAAGCCCATGCCAAATACTATTGATCCCGGGCCCATATTCGAGCGCATTAAAGCACGTTTACGTTCGATCATCATTGGGTGTTTTGTTGGAGACCGCTATAGACACTAGCATTCAAATGCGGGTGTCTACAGAGCCCCCACTCTGACTGAGGCTTGGACAAGGCGAAAGTCAGAGTAGCTACCAAGCCAATCGAGGATTACGACCTGGCATCCTTCAGGTCGGGTCGTTTATAGTCCATTAGACTCGCGTAAAAGGGCTCGCCAGCCACAAGCAAAGGGTCATACCTGTCTTGATGTGGATAGCTCCGTGGGGAGTTGGACTTGCCTTTTGAAGTCATGGGTGTACCTATATACTGTCACACAATAATTTGCATGTAACTTTTTAGGTGAAACACCGACTCACGCTGGGGAATAAAAATTTTGGATTTTTTTTGGAATGTTTTGAAAATTAGGAATGCTCGGGATGACTCAATTCTTGTGCTGGTATGAGGAAACTGGGATCAAGCCTGTGTGCTTAAGCCCGCTTCGGCCAGGGAGGCCTAGTAGTAAGGGAACTGCCAGGGTTTTGTATTATAGTGGACATGACCTAGGTCCACCCTGACGCGACCACACGCGGGTTTGGGGAGGCAAATGAATCTCATGTGAGATGGATCTCGAGTTGAAGTTTAAATTGTAATAGAAGTTGCCACCGAACTTTGTGGGAGTTAGGACCCATTCGAACCCACTCCATATCTTGATAGGCCGTGCACAGAGTACGGCCCATTTGGATTTCAGAGTTTATGGGGTTCGTCCCTTTGCATTACGATACCGATGCCGACATTATCGGGTATCGTATATCGAATGACTCTCGTGTGCCAATGGTTTCGGACATCCGGAGACCGAGGTTCTAACTAAGGGGTGAAGGTACGTGTTGGGAAGCCCACAAAGGACACCCAACCCCGCTCGCACTTTAGCGGCCTCTACTAAGATATCGTTCGATGTTTTAATACACGCATTAGTAATTCAGTTGAATGTTATGCAAACAGTGTTTTGACTAAACATCTGAATTATGTTCAACTACGTCGTTTAATGCATCTAAATTAACGTCGAAGTTATTTTAGCATGTGAGGTTCATTTTAGTATAATAAAACAAACAACGAAAATAAAACCTTAAAACAAAAGATTACAAACGCGCGAGCGGAATACAACCCGGAAAATACAATACAACATGCGCGAAAATCAAAGTAATTGAAATAGTAACGATGATAATAACGGATAATGCAATGCATGCTTTTTGAAAATTTAGGCACGTGATAGCCTTTGACACGTGACGACTAAAAACGTAAAAAGGAAATCGATGATGCTGACACGATAGACAAAACCCACGTTTTATGCGTAAAGGGGACCACTCGATCGAGTCATAGGTATGACTCGATCGAGTGATCGGGTTACGGAGCCCCTGTACGAAAAGTGGTTCGTTTCGAAGAGTGCGCTCTCGAATTTGCTTTAGTTTTTAAATCGATAATTTTACTAAATCGCGTAGAAATATGATATGATTTATACTCGACTTAGCTTTTGATGCTCGTAACGTATATGTTATTATTACGAGATTGATTATCGGGGATTTAGAAAAGACGTTATAAATTGTTTTTAATTGAATTAAGACGAAATAATTCCCTCCGCGTCGTAACTTCCATGCAACCGGGCGACCCGCGTGTCCCTCGCGCGACTCGCGTGGAGGGCTGTCTCGGCTTTTTTATTGATTCCGTTAGACATGATATCCGACTATGGAGTTGGTATCGCATCTTTAGAATTACGTTTTCTTTTTGTTTACTTGATTAGAGCGAAAGTCGATTCCCTCCGTGTTACAACGTCGTTATTAACCCTTGCGGATTATATGATGTTCGATTTGCATCAACGGGTTTCGTTCTAACCTTTAAAAAAGCGATCTAGTACATCTAACGATAAATATCCGCGATCGCACTGGGCCCTTGAGTGTTTAGGGCGACACTCCTCGAAAGGGTGCCACCTCTGTTACGACTCGTAAAGGGATTAGGAGGATCTTAGAACAGGATTTATCTTTAGGTATACTCGATATGAAATTGTTTTTATAAATCGATATATGTGCGACGTTTTAACGTTAACTAGATGGTAATAATACTAATAACGATATTAGAGGAAAAAAAATAGAAACGACGACGAAAAAAATGAGAGAGACAAGAGAAAGGAAGAGAGAAAGAGAGAAGTCGGGATTGAATTTGCACCCTCAACCTACATGCTTTGTCTTCTCAGAATAGGGCTCATCTAGTTGTGGCTGAGGCACGGGAGCGTCGAGATTATGTAGATGAGTTATGTAGATGAGTTATGGTAGGAGAAGGATGAATTGTATGTGAAGGATTGTATGTATGATGGCTGAAAAAAGTTGTGAATTGTGTTGAGGGGGGTGGGGTATTTATAGGAAAAGTACCCGGTTTTGGATAGATTTTAGGAAAGAAATCCTATCCTAAATTGAAGAGGTTTGGTTGTCGGGTTCTCTTCATGCAACTGATTATGGTTTTTGATTTTGAATTGGACTCTCGAAATTGGCATGGCTATTTTTTTATGTCTCGGAAATGACTTTGACCGGGGTTTGACCCAGTCGCTAAAACACGGTTTTATTTTCGGTGTCGGTTTTGACCCAAATTAGTCTTATCTTATTGGAAACGACCCGTTGGACCTGAATTTGAGGTCGGTTTTGTGAAATTTGTACTCCGTAAAAAGCCCAAGCGAAATACTAATGATTTTGAGCCAATATTCGAGTATGCTAAAGCACGTTCACGTCCGATCATCATCGGGTGTTTTTTGGAAACTGCTATAGACACCTAGCAGCCAAATGTGGGTGTCTACAGAGCCCCCACTCTGACTGAGGCTTGGACAGGGTGAAAGTCAGAGTAGCTACCAGGCCAACCGAGGATTAAAATATGGCAGACTTCCGATCGGGTCGTTTATAGTCCATTAGACTCGCGTGAAGGGCTCGCCAGCCATAAGATAGAAATCATACCCGAGTGGATGTTGATAGCTCCGTGGGGACTTGTTTTTTGAAGCCCTAGGTGTATCTGTATGCGGACACATCCCATCTTGGAGCTGCGCGGGAGCTTGTTTTTGAAGCCCTGGGTGTATCTGTTTGCAGATACATCCCAATTTGCACGTGCCACTTTAAGTGAAACTCCGTCTCACGCTAGGGAGATAAAAACTTGACATTCCGTTGGGAAGCACAAGCTGGTACCTGAAATGTTAGTTATATAGAAATAGTAAATATAGCAGATAGGAAATGCAATTAGCATTTATAGACTAACTTGCACTAGGGAATAAAATTTTGAACTTTTGAATTTTTGAATGGCTTTGAAAAATTTTGAAATTTTTTGAAAACTTTGACTCTTTTGAAAATTAGGAATACTCGGGATAACTAATTCCTGTGTTGACATGAGGAATCTGAGATTGGGCCTGTATGCCTAAGCCCACTTGGATTAGGAATCATAATGGTAGGAGGATTGTCAAGGCTTGGTGCTATAAATACACATCCCTTGTTTTAACTTTTTTCACAACTCCCACAACTCCTTCTTTCTTAACAAAAGAGAATCCTATCCTTTTCAAGAAATCTAGCTATGGGTATTGAACGCTTGACTGCGATGTTGCAAGATTGTTCCCGACGCTTCAGGGACGCGGATAAGTTAGCTTTAAATCAGACGGGTATTTCTCAGCTGTTCACGATCCGTCAGATGCAGGTTGATCGTTATTTCCTTGATGCTTGCCTGTCCTACTTGGACGACACATACCATGTTTTTGCCCTTCCTCGGGGCGAGATTTGTCCCTTACCCGAGGAAATTGCTGCCGTGGGAGGATGGAATCCTTTACTCCGTCCTGCTGTCCCGTTTTCAGTTCACGATCCTAGGAGGAAGTTACGGAAATTTTTAGGACTTTCTCATATGAAAATATCCCGTATGACAGAAGGGGATAATATTTCCTTGTTTCATCTGGTCGAAAAGTTTATGAACCCGCATGATGTCCGGGTCAGGCCGGCCCACAGCCGTAGGGCTTTCGCTTTTTGTATGCTCCATGTTTATGCTTTTGAAGGTCACCTGGATTTGCTGTCGTGTATGGGCAACGTTCGACTTTTTACTGTGGTTGACCTGATGGAGACGGAGCATAGTCCGACATGGCTGATTACGGGAGAAATTATCCAGGGTTCGGATAATCGCAAAAGGGATTCGTCGGTTCGTCTGACCGGGAGCACCCGTTTACTGCAGGTATATCGCTTCGAGTTTTCCTTTTTTCGATTTTTTGATTTTTTCAATTTTTCTCGATTTTTTTTTTGCCATATTCTGCTACAGGGGGCACTCGATCGAGTGCCTCTAGGCGGATAATAATTCTGCCCGTGAACTCATACATTCACTTTTCTTTTCAGCTTTGGCTATTTGAGAGGCTATCGATCATAGATCCTCCCCTTGACCCAAGTCGATACCGACCCAATTAGGTGATGACAAGGAGACGAACCATTGATTTTACTCGCCACATCAACCAGAAATATTGGGACGAAGAGGTGTCTTTCAATAGCGGTCCGTTGATTCGATGGGTGGTGCCGTGGTGGTCTATTTATGTCTGGACGGGTTTGGCACCGAGGGATAAGGCTCGTTATCAGGTAATCTTGTTCTTTAGGCAGTCATTACACCTCTACCCCGACCGTATACTTAGGCAGTATGGTTGGAGAATCCCAAAAATTGAAGCAGTTGTGAGTGAATCTACCCAGCTGACTGATGTAATGTGCGACACCTGGATGCAACGATGGTACATCATCACTCTTGTCATCTAGCAAAGAGTTTCCAATGGAGGGGCACAAGTCTTATCAAGTTCATATGTTAAGGGAGATGGGTCATGAAAAGAACCAACAACATGAATATTATCATCAAGCATGCAAAACTTTGTAAACTTTTCACCATTTTTCATCTCATTAGTGATGGTTGATTTTTCTTGAATGGTCTTGGTGAATGGCAAGGAGACTTCTACCTTTTTGATCGTGTCCACAAGTCGGCTACACTTGATATTACCTTTTTGAATGTTAGCTCGTTTTGAGAATGGTAACGGTGGCAGATAGATCAATGGAGATGGAACATTGGATTCCTTATCCTCAATTGCTTGCTCGGTCTCTTGCCTTCTAGCTTCCTTCAATTTTCGTTGTTTTTCCTCGGTTTTTGCAACTAACTCAAATTCTTCTCGAATTCCTCGGTTTTGTTTGGGAGAATCGGGAGTAGTGGCATGTAGTGCTTTTTGTTGTTGCAAATTTGGGGTTGCCTTGGTACTCAAGTGATTGTGAGGGTTTTCAAACTCTTTTCCTTCTCTTTGAATAACGACATGGGTTTGGCATGGTGGATCCCTTGGGTGTTGAGGTTGATCGGGAAAGTCATGAGGTGGGTGCATGGGAGTAGCTAAGGCTTTGGATGCTCGTTGAGATTTCAAGAGTTCGAGCCTTGCCTTGTCTTTCGCATTTTCATTCATCAAATACTCTATTGTTCTTCGCAATTCATTTAATGAATTGTCCCAATGACTGCTTCCTTGACTTTGTTGAGAATGACCTTGGTTGCTAAAGAATTGAGAGGGTCCATTGCAGCTTTGAGAGTGTAATCCTTTGTGACCTTGATTACCTTGGTAATTCAGGTTTCCTTGATACACTTCATTGACTAAAGTCTTTTGTCATATCAATGGTCGAACCATACCCTTGACCACTACCTTGACCATGTTGATAATTACCTTGATTTCCATAAAAAGGAGAAGGTTGGTTATGTCTTTGAAAATTGAACCCTTGGTACCTTTGATTTGGCCCTTGGTTACCTTGATAATTGCATTGATACCCTTGATTGAACCCTTGATTATGATAATTACCTCCTTGATTATGGTAATTATTCCCTTTATGTTTTGCATTCATAGCCTCAAGTTTCTTGGTTAACTCTTCCTTTTCCAATTGGAGTTTCATTTCATTGGTCATAGGAGAATTTTCATCTCCCATCTTCTTAATAAGCTTGGCTCCAACTAGCTTTTCTTCGGAAGAGCATACATGTTCTAAAGCATCTTCTTGAGGGGGCTCATGGAAGGTATCTAGTTTTTCTTCATTGATCAAGGAATTTTTAAGCTCAAACTCATCCGGAATGGTTCCATAGGAAACGGGGGAAGAAAATTCCTCATGAGTGAGTTGTGGATGTGAACCAAGAGTTGTCATGTTTGCTTTTTGAAGGCTTTTTGGTGATGAAGGTGATTTGGGAGGTGAAAGGGTTGGAGAATTTTCTTGTGGAGATGGTGTTTCTTGTGAATTTGAAGTGATGAGAGGAGTTGTAGAAGGTGAATTTTGTGGAATGAAAGGTGTAAGTGGTGTGGATGTTAGTGATATGGATGGATTCGAAGGGGATGGAAGGATAGTATGTATGGTTGGTGGTGTGAGGTACGGATGTCGAATCACCTTTGTTGAGTAATTTTGCCGGAATTTCATAGCTTTAAATGTCATCTTTGGCTCGAAATCGAACCGAAGAGGCGATAACCTGTTCCTGGCAAACATACTCAAATAGGTGAGTCTCCTAGCACCAAGAGGCGCTAGGGTAGAGGGAGAAAAATAACCAAACACGAAAAGACTGAATATCAACTAACTAATCGCCGTCCCCGACAACGGCACCATTTTGATGCGCGTTAGATTGTCGCCTATCTAACACGATCAACCAAAATTTATAAACACGACAAACTAACTACGTATTAGCGGTAAGTCGAGATCAATCCTCAGGGACGGACTAGGTAAAG
This sequence comes from Agrostemma githago, assembly GCA_958450325.1. Taxonomy (NCBI): domain Eukaryota; kingdom Viridiplantae; phylum Streptophyta; class Magnoliopsida; order Caryophyllales; family Caryophyllaceae; genus Agrostemma; species Agrostemma githago. Next base: position 37,158,972 of record OY288254.1, on the reverse strand, counting down.
TCGGTCAAGTCTAAGTCAAAAAGTGTTTGGAGTCTATTTTGGGGGTTTTTGGGTTGAGTCTACACTAGTCTATACTAAAAAGTTATAAACTACGAAAAGATAATCTAATAGGGAAAAAGTGTTAGGGGGAGTCAAGGAATCGGAAATTAAGACAAGGGTGTGTCATCGCAAGAATTATCACAAGATGTAAAAGGGAGGTTCCACCTTTCGGTTTCCCTACCAACCAAGCCTAGACCCGCTTTCGCAACGAATAAACTAAGGTCTCCAGACGAAATTACCCAAACCCCGAGTTTCCCCATATTGATTCGGGTGAGTCGAATCAACCTAGGTGATTAAGCTAAGTCAATCAAGACACAACAATCTCAATCAAGACAAATCATTCTCAAATGCAATAATCTCACAAAATAAGACCTTTATCTAGAATTCCTTCCCCCCTAACCCCCTAACAAAAGTCTACTCACTAATCATAATGGAAACTAATAAAATGATAACTAAGGAGAAATCAACTAAACAAGCATAATAATTAAATCTAAGGAAAACAATAACTAAATTAAATCTAGACGAAAGATTAAATCTAGAACGAAATTAAATCTAAATAGAGATTAGGGAGAGGAAGAGAAATATACCAACTATTGAAGAAGATCAACAATAAGGAAGAAAATTGTATAAATAAAAGATGAAGCTTGATGAAGATGACAAGGAATTTGTCACTAATTCCTTAATAACCCCCAAGAATCTTCAATAAAAACTTGAATATAATAAAGATGGAGTCTTTACACTAATTAAATAGGAAACTAATTAGATCTAAATAGGTGGAAATTTTTGGATTGTCACCCTCCAAAAATCTCCCTACTAATTAATCTACTAATAAGTTAATAATAATTTACTAATAATAATCTATTACTAATAATCTACTACTAATCTACTAGCTTAGGTAGTGTTGTGGTGTTGTGGTGTAATTGTGCCTCCTTTTCAAATGAGGAGTTACATATATATAGAGAGGAGAGAAAAGAGGGTATCAAAACCCTAATCTTCTAAGCCCAATAGTGGGAGCCCAACACTTCAACATGATTTCACCCTATCATTCCCATCCGTTGAAATTTCGCCCTTCGGTTTTGCATAATTAATCACTGGGCAAAACTTTGCCCCACGATTTTCCCAATTTCGCTCGGTCATTTTAATTCCGCCTGATCACTTTCGATTGTGCCCGATCACTTCGTAGAGTGATAACTCACCCGACACATTATACGGTTTTACCCATTCCAATTCAATTGCATCTCGACCCAATTAGATCTCACCCGTCCTTCTCGATCCAAATTAGGTCTCACCGTCCATTCCAATTAAATTCCCCGAGTCTCCATTTAAACATCGACTTATAATTCCCGAACTCAAATCCGGGTCGAGCCGGGTCGACACCGGAGTTGGTGTCGACACCGGCGAAAGTCGCCGGAGCTGCTGTTGTTGTCCGTCGTTCTGGATCTGCCGTCGATGTTTGCCGGAGTCAGGGGCTGCCGCGCTGCGTTGCTGCTGGTTGCTGCTACTGTCTGCGTTGTAGGAGCTGGCGCGCGACGCAGCTGCTGTTGCCGTCGTGGCTGCGTGGTTGTCGGTGCTGGAGGGAGTTGATGACGGTGGTTGATGCTGGCGGTCGAAGGCGGAGGTCACGACTGGTGTTGTCGGACGAGGTCGGGTATGGAGGTGTGAAGGCGGAGGTTGACGGCGATGGAAGAGAAGGTGGTGGCTGTTTTGGTGGAGGTCAAGTTGGGTCGTGGTGGTTGGGTTGTGTTCGCCGGAGCTCGGGCGAAGTGATCGGTGTTTGTGGTGACGAATGGAGTTGAAGGTGGTTTGATCGTGGTGGTCATATATGGTGGTGGTGTTGGCTGGTGCTACCGGAGGGTGTTTATGTTGGTGGATGAAGGTGGTGGTTTATGGAGATGTGGTTGTTGATGGGTTAGTCAAGGAAGGTCAAGTTTGACCTTGACTATGAGTTGGGTTGATATGTGATTGGGTTTGTGTTGTAATTGGGCCAAGTTGAGAGTGATTTGGGTTTAAGTGAGGTATATAGGTGAGATAGGTTGGGTCAAAGTCGGGTTTGACTTGGGGTTTGACTCGATCTCTTGACTTGGCTCATCTCGCTTCAATTCGTCCCTTTATTCACGAACACGTACCTAAAAGACAAAAACACACAAAAGCAGTACAAAATTCTACGAAAAAGACGATAAATACGAAAAAAACCAAATTCAAACTAGAAATTACGAAATATAGTAAAAACTGTGTTATATTAACATTAAAGCACACAAAATCGAGTAAAAAACGAGTCAAATACTTAAGCAAATGAACACAGTAGTTGTGTTCATTTGCTTAAGTAGTCTCCCATTTAAAATTCCAAATATTCCAATATTTCAAAATGCTCGGTCCTGTCGGCATGCTGCCAATTTCAAAAGTCAGGACCGTCCTCCGATTTTTTTCCGGAATTCACCATCTTTTCAAAACCTTCCTTATTTTAGGAAGTCAACCCTTTCAAAATCTTTCTTATTCTAGGGCCTACCGTTAACCGTGTGTCGGGTCTTTTCATAGTTTGTACAAGGTTTTTAGCGTCGAAACTCCATTGATCTTACATCACGAGTTTCCTCCCTTTCTCGAGTCCGCCTTATCTGTCAAGGCACGACCGACCTATGTAGGGCATACCCCTACAAAGGAAAGTATGTTCATACACTCGAGTCCTAACTAGAAAGTCCCACGCGATTATTCCCTCCGACAGGACGGTCCCCACGACCTTTCCTAAGGGAATTTCGCCCATCTTTCAATCCGTTAGTCGAGTCATCCCTTTAACTTAAGGGTCTACCCTAATTACAGGGCCGTTTTTATTCAAGTCGAGTCGAGGGTCTCTAGCGTCGAAACTCCGCCGATCTCACATCGCGAGTTTCTTCCCTTACCCCGTCTGCCTTTCCTCGAGGCCGAGTCAGCCTTTTACAAGGCATAGCCCTATAACAAAAGGTTCGTGATCCTCACATCTAAGGGTCACTCGTCCGACACTCGAGTTTTAACAAAACCTTCAATCTCACTCGAGGGCTACTTTTCAGCAGAGCGATCAATCACGGTTGCTCTAAGGGTCATGTCTTACACGTGTTGTCTCACGTACCCCACTTTCGAGTCACTTAGATGTCACACCATCTGAGTCCTATCAAAGTCTTTAGTCTCACTTGGGGGCTATTCTCCGACGGAGCGATTATTCACACTCACTCCGAGAATCGGACCCGACACATTTGTCTTAGGAGAGTCTAACCCGAGTCAAACCCGAGTCGTCTTTTCTCCTGCGCTATTTCATGTGCCATTACGTGGATATTCTCGCAGAGTATGGCATCCACAACCGGGAAGAGGGACATAGAAGAAACCATTAATAAAATAAATGTTTTGCTAGAGACAATGGTTAGCAGGCAGGCCATGGTTGAAACCCAACTAGGGTTCATGAAAGCCGACCTGGAGGCCACGAATGCTCGTTTAACTGTCATTGAACGACAAGACCTCGATTCTGGGTCGGTAAATACTGGGCCATTTGTCAAACTCATCAGCACAGTGCGTGAGCTTGAACAACAGTTCCACGCTTTTCAAGGAAATAACATTCATATTGAAAATTCCCGAGACTATACACCCATTAGTGAGAAACTGCCAAAGGATCTCAACTTAGAGGGGTTACCCATATTCGAAGGGACGGAGGATCCATTATTACACCTCCGAGCTTTCAAACAATTCATGGCAATCAAGGGGGTCAAAGCCGACATGTTCATCAATTTGTTCGGCGCATCCCTCGGGAAATACACAAAAGCCTGGTTCTATAGGCTTAATACAAAAAGGTTTCCAACTTGGGAAGATGTGGCTACCGAGTTCGCTAAAAACTATTTTGATAATACCAAACTTCAGACTACCATGCGGACTTTAGAAGTCATGGTTCAAGATCCAACCAAATGTTTCACCAAATACCTTCAACGTTGGCGGGCTGAGAGTGTTAAGCTGGTAGGCAAGCCCAGCGAGAAGACACTAGTAGAGGCATTCATCAACAACCTCCTACCCTCCTACCGCGTCCATCTTAGGTATGTCGGCATTTCAAAATTTGCGGTACTAACCAAAATGGGCACTAGGATTGAAGATGATCTTCGACATAATGAAGATCCGGGTGAAGATTCTACCGAAGGCTATACTAGACATCCACTTGAGTCCTTAGAAGCCGAAAATTACTGACAACATCATTCGAGAGTCCAGATTTGATTTAAGTCCGAGTCTGAGTCCGAGTATAGGATGTTCTATTTCTTTCAATTTCAAAGTAAGAGTCAGAGTCAGCTGTATTCCGTCCTCTTTTTACAATCCAATAAAATCAACTCTTTTCAATCTCTCATGTATGTTTCCTTATGTGTTTCCGAGAACATGATGAACACCATCATACACTGCGAGCACATGCACGTGACTATTATAGGCACATCTATAATGACTGCATGAAACTGAGACCCGTGTTTTCCTATACCTGTTCCATGTCTGGCATAGAAAGCCACATAACTACCCCTAGCAGGAGCGGTATCGAATCCTATGACAAATCTAGGTAGTCTCCTGGTTTGGGTTCAAGACGGAAGGCAAGCTCATTTCCCACAATAAACACTCCTCCAATAAGACTAACCAATCCTTACCTTAGGTGTTAGTTTGACCTAACAACAAAAAAGAAAAATGTTGGACAAAAAAAAACAGAAGTAGTCCAAGGAAAAAGCAAAAGGCCAAAACAAAAGAGCTGGCCATGACTCAACATCCCTCGACCAGACACGGGTAAATACCCATGCCCATGGCCAACGGTCAACTCAAGTGAAAGTCCCTTGACCTGGGTACGGTCAATTCAAAAATTATCAATACCCATACCATCAAATAGGGGAGAACAATCAAGTTGGTCGCTAACACCACATCTAGCCTTCCCACATTACAGCCCTCAAGACCTTCTCGAGACCTAGGCTAAGAGATAGTCCGGAATTTTGAGGGTTCAAGCTCCATAAGATACACCCTAACCATTAGGGCCAGACATGGAAATCAGATCCCGCATTATCAATCCTACCCGATCAAAGTGCGAGTCATTTTTTACTCAATTTTCCCCTTTCCTACCACATTTCAATACCTTACCCTCGAAGCTTTAGCTCCACAAAATCGAGCTCCAGATGTCAAAACATCAAAGCCACTTACGACCAAGCTCCACATTTTCAAAAACATCCAAACCAATTACCAGCCCCAAACATGGGAACTCAACCTGCGGTCGGCATAGAACATGCCCAAATAGTTCACACCACCTCCGGGGGGCTACCCTGGAGAACGCTCACAGTCACAGGATCAACATCCTAACTGCTTTAACCCTTTGATCAAGACATCATTGGGAATGCACCAAGCCTACATCATCGCTATGGCTAGTTACACACAAAGCCCTAATAAACTAGGCACTATAATATATCTTCCAATCCACTGAACTACGACTTGGATTGATTTCACTACACGTGAATACGTAGGCAGCCTTTCAACAAGGGCATAACCACCCACATTGACACAAATTCAAAAAGCACCGTCATTCCTATCACGACACTGTCATGTTCTGATGTGAGTTAGAATGAACCTTGAACAAGTGATTTGGAGATTGAAAGTAATTTGAGATAAACGAAAACAAGCAACGAAATCATATTGAAAAAGTTGCTGTAAAGGGATGATAGAACGTAACCAAGGATAGTGTGCTAAGTGAGATAGACCTATACCTCAACAAAGCAGGTGCTAATTCAAACACTCGATTGAACTAGCGAGTATAGAGCTTGTAACGCGACTAACTCTAATACTTTGTCTTGTGAACTACAAAGACGAAAAGGAAAGCAAAGCTTAACTCAGATTTGTTTGATGAAAGTTGAATGCTTTATTCACCAAGTACTTGGCTGTTTATAGCTAAGCAACACGTCCCAAATGAGGCTCCAACCAGAATAGTCAAGCCTCATTTAAGGGTTACAAACTACTAAGTGATAATAACAAAGTGAATACATTGAACTAAAATGACTAAATTCATCCTCTAGTTATACTCCAAATCTGGTGCTTTTCTCTTGGTGTGCTTTAGTTGGTTGGAGGTATGAATGAGTCTTATTAATGTATGAAAGCAATAACTCCAATTGCTTGTTTATTTGAACTTGGAAATCAGAATAGAGCAATGTATGTTTCAGCTCTTTTATTCGGTCCAAGTAGGTGTTCACAAAAGCTAGTTTAGCACTTGAAGAAAGCACACTACTAGACTTGAAGGAGGGACTAAGGGGCTTGGACTTGAACCATTTGGAGCTAGTGTGAGCTCATTGAAATCCTGATTTGTTGTTGCTTCCTCATTCGGATCATCTCCTCCCCCTTGAAAAGGAATTGTCCTCAATTCTGAAATGCCATCATCATCAAGATAAGGAGAAAGGTCTCCCACATTTAACGTGGCATGAACTCCATAATCATCCGGTAACCCCACCTTGTAGGCATTGTCGTTTACCCTTGATATGATCTTGTATGGACCTTCTTCTCGTGGCATCAACTTGTTCTTTCTCTTGCTTGGAAACCTCTCCTTTAAGTGAACCCAAACTAAGCCACCCTCTTGGAAAAGTCTTGGTTTCCTATTTTTGTTGGACCTTCTTTTGTAGGCTTCACTTACCTCCTTGATCCTTTCCCGAATCTGTTCATGGAGCTTTCTCCATAATATGTTCCACAAGTAGCTAAGGAACTTGGAATCTTGATGAGAAATAATGGGCTTGGGAATCCCATGTAGGCGTACCACTCCTCGAAAGTAAAAGTCAGGCCTATTGCTAGCATCATCAGTTATGTGACAAATAATGAAGTGAGCCATTTTGGAGAATGGCAAGTACTCTCTTGGTTCGAAAGGACTCTTTGAGAAATGACATGTCACGCATTTGCCCACAATGTTTTGAATACTCCCTTGTATATTTAGCCAGAAGAACTGTTCTTTTAACACCTCTAAGGTCCTGGTCACGCCAAAATGTCCAGCTGGTCCTCCTCAATGAGCTTCTCGAACTAGAAACTCTGAAATAGGATGTTTAGGAACACAAAGATGGTTCCCTTTAAAAAGAAGATCTTCCTACAAAACAAACTCATCAAAAGTACTAAGAGCACCAAAACCAGCCTTGTACTTGGTGAATACTTCACCAAAATCAGCATCCACAGAGTAGTAGTCCTTCAAAGTCTCAAATCCAAGCGATCTTACATCTAGGGTGGATAAGTGTGTGTAGCGACAAGATAAATCATCAGTCACGATATTGCTCTTACCATCCTTATATCTGGAAGAGAAATGAAAGGGTTGCGAGAGTTCCACCCATTTGGTATGTCTTGGACTTAGCTTTTGCGAGCCATTGATGTACTTTAAGGACTCATGATCTCTACTAGGTGTCAACCCAGCTGGTAATTCATTAGGAATGACAACACCCAGTTCCTTTAGCAACTCCTCAAATCGTTTCCCTCCAAACCCATTATCAACCCTAACTGGTTCCTCTCTAGTAACAATGACAAAGACACACTCTCCCTCTTCTATGGCATGTTATACCACATTTTTACTAGCAAATATGGAGAGGTTGGGTTTCTTGACTCGATTAGCTAACATGGTACACATATCTTGAGGTGTCATGGGTTTTAGCACAATTTTCTTTCCCCTATCCCTCAATTCATACTCATTCTTTCTCCCATGGTGAACTACATCCCTATCAAACTGCCAAGGACGACCCAATAGTATGTGACAAGCATCCATAGGAATAACATCACATAAGACCTCATCAACATAGGAACCCATGGTCAAACCAACCTTTACTTGTTTAGTGACCCTCACTTAGTTCCCGTTATCTAACCAATGTAGTGCATAAGGGGTTAGGGTGATTAGTAGTAGCTAGACCTAGTTTGGTTACCATTTCAGCTGAGGCAACGTTGGTACAACTACCTCCATCAATTATTAAACTACACCATTTGTTGTTAACTTGACACTTAGTATGGAATAGTTGGTCTCTTTTTTCAGTATCATGTTGAATGGGATTAGCAAGTAGAGTACGTAGTACTAAGAGTGTATCATAAGTTGGGGGTTCATAAGCCTCAATACCTTCCTCTTCCTCTTCCTCATTAACATTGAAAACAGCCTCTATACGTTGTTCCTCTTCCCATATTTCATCCCTAACAGTGATCACTTCTCTTAAGGTCACAACTCTCCTATTAGGACAAGCGTTTTTGTAGTGACCAAACCCTTGACACTTGAAACAACGTACTTTGGATAGACTAGTTTCAGTGGGTGTTTTAGTAGTAGATTGAAGTGGGGTTGCTGGGTTATTCTTAATGGTGAGGGGTTGATTAGTATTAGTAGAATTGAACCTATTACCTTCATCAGTTCGTGACCAAGTATGACCCTTACTAGACTCACCCTCATGTTTTGCCTTCCCTTGTGCCTCAAGTTTTAAACACAGCCCACATAATGTATCAAAGTCAGAATAAGGACATAAATCGACCGTATTAGCAATACTACGATTTAACTCATGCAAGAATCTAGCCATTTTTATTTCTTCATTTTCTTCTATTTCCCCCATTAAAACCAAATTCTCAAACTCATCAATATACTCAATAACACTTAACCTCCCTTGGGTCAGATTAGCAATCTTTTTGTACAAGGACAATTTATGTGTAGTTGGAACATACCTCTTACATAGCTTACGTTTTAAGGGCTCCCACGATGAGATTTTACTCTTACCAGCCCTAGTGCGTTGCACCCTCAACCCCTCATACCAAAGAGATGCCTCCTTGCTTAGTTTCAAAATTGCATACTTGCACCTTTCCTCGTCTTCTAGGTCCTTGAAATCGAAGAGCTTCTCAATGTTTCGCTCCCACTCCAAGTTCACTTCTGGATCAGTACCACCCATGAACTCATGGAGTTCATTCACTTTGATTCTGTCCACGGGCTCCCTTCTTGCTTGGAAACGAGAAATCATGGGTTGGAAGTTCTCCAACACCTTCTTCAGGTGCTCCAAGAAGTTAGGGTCGTCAAAGTTCACTCCTCCTGTCATTCTTTACGTCTTAGGAAGACCAAAGCTCTGATACCACTAATGATGTGAGTTAGAATGAACCTTGAACAAGTGATTTGGAGATTGAAAGTAATTTGAGATAAACGAAAACAAGCAACGAAATCATATTGAAAAAGTTGCTGTAAAGGGATGATAGAACGTAACCAAGGATAGTGTGCTAAGTGAGATAGACTTATACCTCAACAAAGCAGGTGCTAATTCAAACACTCGATTGAACTAGCGAGTATAGAGCTTGTAACGCGACTAACTCTAATAGTTTGTCTTGTGAACTACAAAGACGAAAAGGAAAGCAAAGCTTAACTCAGATTTGTTTGATGAAAGTTGAATGCTTTATTCACCAAGGACTTGGCTATTTATAGCCAAGCAACACGTCCCAAATGAGGCTCCAACCAGAATAGCCAAGCCTCATTTAAGGGTTACAAACTACTAAGTGATAATAACAAAGTGAATACATTGAACTAAAATAACTAAATTCATCCTCTAGTTATACTCCAAATCTGGTGCTTTTCTCTTGGTGTACTTTGGCTGGTTAGAGGTACGAATGAGTCTTATTAATGTATGAAAGCAATAACTCTAATTGCTTGTTTATTTGAACTTGGAAATCAGAATAGAGCAATGTATGTTTCAGCTCTTTTATTCGGTCCAAGTAGGTGTTCACAAAAGCTAGTTTAGCACTTGAAGAAAGCACACTACTAGACTTGAAGGAGGGACTAAGGGGCTTGGACTTGAACCATTTGGAGCTAGTGTGAGCTCATTGAAATCCTGATTTGTTGTTGCTTCCTCATTCGGATCATGTACTCAACAGTCCGCTTTGTCATCCCAGGGGCTTCTATTAGACAGAAGTTCTCCATCCACTCACATAATCCGAAAGATTTTCAAATCTAGCCACCTTTCTATAGTGTGTCCTAGTACTCGGCTCAATCGAAGACAAGAATCTTTCAGGGACTCGAAGCGACACCCACTTTGGGAATATACCCCAACACCAAAAAAATTCAAAAGAGCACTAGACTAGAGCATTGCTACTGCTAAGCCCTGTCGTGCAGTTACAATCTCATTACCGACTACTGCAATTCCCCTATAACATATCTTTCCTATTTCGACGTTCGACCGTGTTGCCACTCGCCTAGGCTATGGAACAACGCAACTTAAGAGTCTTATCATCTTAGGTGGCCCACCCCCCTACCGAGTCATGGTCCAACCCCTTCGAGAGTCCAAGTCGTGTATGTCAACTCGCCCTGTCACGACCAAAGTCGAGTCTGTCGGTATGCCTCTCTCTTCAAATTCTTACTTTAAAATTTGCAAAACTTAGCCATTTGAGAAAATCCTTTTCGACAAAGTCAAAATTTGGTCTATTAAGCTACAAAAAAAAATTCTAACCCTTCGATCTCATAGCACGTGAGTTGCTTTCAGGACTTCAATTTCAAAATGAAGCAAAAATCATTTTTCTCAGCGCAAGCCAGTCTATATGTGCTAGCTGCATTACTTATGTGCTATCTTGCCATCTGCTGTATTTGTTATTTCTGCCTATGTATCTAACATTTCAGGTACCAGCTTGTGCTTCTCAACGGAACATCAATTTTTTATCTCCCCACCGTGAGTCGGTGTTTCACCTAAATGTCGTATTCAAATTGGGATGTATCTGCAAACAGGTACACCCCAGGACTTCGGAAGCATGTCCCCGCGCTACTCTTTTACTCCCCAGCAGAAAACCCGAGGCGGTGTCTCTCCTGGAATATCACCTCCAAAGATGAGATGCATCTGCAACCAGATACACCCAGGGCTTCAAAAGCAAGTCCCCGCGCAGTTCCGAGATGGGATGTATCTGCAACCAGATACACCTAGGGCTTCAGAAGCAAGTCCCCGCACAGTTCCGAGATGGGATGTATCTACAACCAGATACACCCAGGGCTTCAGAAGCAAGTCCCCGCGTATTTCTGAGATGGGATGTGTCTGCAAACAGATACACCGGCTTCAGAAGCAAGTCCCCGCGCAGCTCCAAGATGGGATGTATCTGCATACAGGTACACCCAAGACTTCAAAAGCAAGTCCCCACGGAGCTATCCCAGATAACAGAACTCAGGTATGATTTTTATCTTATGGTTGGCGAGCCCTTTTACGCAAGTCTAATGGACTATAAACTACCCGACCGGAAGGTTGCCAGGTCGTAATCCTCAATTTACCTAGTAGCTACTCAGACTTTCGCCTTATCCAAGCCTAAGTCAGAGTGGGGGCTCTGTAGACACCCGCATTTTGCCTGCTAGTGTCTATAGCAACTTCCAACAAAACACTCGATGATGATCGGACGCAAACGTGCTTTAACGCGCTCGAATATGGGCTCAAAATCATTAGTATTTGGCTTGGGTTTTTTACGGAGTACAAATCTCACAAAATCAACCTCAAATTCAGGCTCAGTGGGTCGTTTCCATTCAAATAAGACTAATTTGGATCAAAACCGACACCGGAAATAAAACCGTCTTTTAGCGATCGGGTCAAACCCCGGTCAAAGCCGTTTCCAAGACACAAAAACAGCCATGCAAACTTCAAGAATCCAACTCGAAGTCAAAAACTTCAAAATATCTCGTCCACACGACCCACTCGATCGAGTATCAGCTCACTCGATCGAGTGGGCCATCAAAAAGCCTGCTGGTTCCGTTAACTGGGCCACTCGATCGAGTTCAGGCAGGAGCACTCGATCGAGTGACCCTAGGTCGGGGGGCTGGGTTTTTCTTATAAATACAACCCTTTGCAACACAATTTTTGATATATAACTTTTTCACATACAATTCACAACCTTTGCAACCCTTTTTCTACATTAAACCACCATAACTCATCTATATCGTCGCGACGCTCCCGTGCCTAAGCCAGAACTAGACGAGCCCTATTCCGAAAAGAAAAAGCATGTAGGTTGAGGGTGCAAAATTCAATCCCGATTTCTCCTTTTTCTCTCTTCTTTTCTCTCCTCTCTTCTCTCGTCTTTCCCGTCGTCTTCTTCTTTCTTTTTCGTCGTTTTTTGTTTCTTTTCTTCTTTCGTTTCCAATATCGTTATTATTACAACTATCGATTTAACGTTAAAACACCGCGCATACATCAATTTATAAAATGATCTTGAATCGAACACGTTTAAGAATGAATTTCGCATAAGACCCTTCTAATCCCTTTACGAGTAGTAACAGAGGTGGTCCCCTCTCGAGGAGCACCGCCCTAAACACTCAAGGGCGTGATGGGATCGTGAATATTCCTCGTTAAACATATTCGATTCCCCTTTTTAAAAGGTTAGAACGAAACTTGTTGATGCAAATCGAACATCACATAATTCGCAAGAATTAATAACGATGTCGTGACACGGAGGGAATCGACTTTCGCTCTAATCAAACAAATACAAAACGTTTATTCTAAAGATGCGATACCGACTCCGTAGTCGAATATCATGTCTAAAAAGAATTAATCAATAGACCGTACTAGCACGAGCCCATTGACGCCGAATTAATTGTCACACGGTCTGAAAGGATTGATTATGACATTATAACGCGGTGGGAATCAATTTCGTCCCAATTACGCTCAAAACGATTTAATAGCAATTTTTTCCAAAGTCTCCGATATCAATCTCGTAATAATAAACATACATATTGCGGATATCAAAAATTGAGTCGAGTACAAATTGCATCTATATTTCTACGCGTCTTGATAAATCATCGATTTAAAACTAAGATCAATTTCGAAATCTATGCTTTTTCGAAGCGGACAGCAGTCCGTACAGGGGGCACTCGATCGAGTGTCATAGCCCACTCGATCGAGTGGCATCCCAAAAAGCGAGCAGGAGGTCCGTAGCAGGACCACTCGATCGAGTCTGGTCTATGACTCGATCGAGTGGCCCCTTTACGCAAAAAACGTGAGTTCCTTACATACAATAAGCTTTATCAAAATCCTTTTTTACGACTTTTTAGTCGTCGCGTGTCAAGACTATCACCTGCCTAGATTTTCAAAACCATGCATCGCATCATCCATTATAATCCGTTATTGTCATCATTGCTTTTTTCAATTATCTCGATTTTTCGCGTTTGTCGTATTGTATTTCCGGGTTGTATTCCGCCCGTATCTTATTCAATTTTTTTTTGTTGATTGAGTTATTACTTATTATTGATTAGAGTTATTTTTTATTGCTATTAGAGTTATTTTGCGTCAAGGACATTTTTGTACATGCTAAAAGACGTCGTCGACCAGTCGAGGTCCACAAAAGTTGCTCTTTGGTAGAAATGAGAAATCGATGAAAAAATAAAATAATTTAGCCAGACCCATGGGTAGACCCGGACCCGATCCAGACCCGTCGGGTCTGGGTCTGGGTCTCAAAGTTTTGGACCCGTTCGGGTCTGGGTCGGATCCGGGTCCAAAGAAAATTTGACGGGTCTGGATCCTTGCGGACCCGGCCCAGACCCGACCCATTGCCATCCCTATTCTGGTCTCAATAGAATTTAAGAACGTGTTAACTTTACCTAAATCGTTGTTCGGGAAAAATCTGCATCTTCAAAATAACGACGTGGCGTGCTACATGTGAACGGTCATGAAGGATGAAAAGTCGGAAGTCAAAAGTCAAAAGTCGGAAGTCGAAAGTCAAAAGTCGGAAATTATTAAAAGCCATTGGGCCGATCATAAGCAAGAGCATAAGCCGGCCCATTTAAAAACTCAGCCCGCGCCCAAGAGGAAGGGGTCAAGAACTACTTCCTATTTTCAAGAACCCACATGCAAAACAACAAGTCAAAGAAACCACCTCCTATGTTCAAGGGATTCCTGCTGAAGACTAGGAGCAGAACCTGGGGGACATTGGCAGCAGGAACCCTAGGAGGAGACGCCTATATAAGGAAGAGAACGTTGAAGGAAATTCATTCAACGTATCCTCAGCATACCAACCCCGAGAAAAATCACATCACAACACTCCATAGCTAATTGTCATTAAGTACCAATACTTCTATTTTGATACCTTTTTCCGTTCTTTTGGTCATAATAGAATATTGGCGGAATTCCGACTTCCCCCGCGGTTTTTCCCACATCGGGTTTCCGCATCACCAAAATTTCTTATGTCGTTTTCTTTTCGTTTTCATCTTTCTTCGTTCATTAATATCGGCGCAATATTATTAGTCCGTAGTTATAGACCGATCGCTTTAACCGCTACCAAAAACGATAACCCGATAAATTTTTACCAAAATAATCGTCAAATCATCATGTCAAGTATCGTCGAATAGATAACTATGAAACTGGGACCTTTTTATTTCTATTTCAAAATATCACATACACCTAAGAAATTTACAACGATTTGATATTGAGACATTGTCTAGACATTATGCAAGGCTTCCATAGTCCCATACTAAACATAGCTCACCCTTGTTAAAATTTGGGATTGATATTTACAAGAATTATTATTGACAACATTATTTTTCATACTTTACAAAAAAATAGACTTCCTTTCTTTGATATAAGAATAGACCATCGTAAAACCCTACTTAGGTAGAAACATCGATCGATGTTCCCATGCATTAATCACCCTTTGCGGATACTTTTCATATGCCAACCGTACCTATTGATTAAACAAAATTAGGATATAAATAAGATTGATTACTCCGTAGGATTAATTGAGAAAGTTATAATGAAATAACTTGTCGTTTTTCTCTCAATAGTACGTACTATCCATACAAATTCAACAAAGCAACCAAGAATTAATGAATAAAAAGATAGGAGTAGTTATTGGTGTAAAAAGGTGTACTTACCTACATACATAAGTTTGGAGAAGTTTTATCGTAGTATTTTCACCAAAACACTTTATACTAGGTCATCAGCATCTTGGGTTAAAAGAGGAGTCTTGAGGTCATCAAAATGTTTTGATTGATCTCGGAACTTTTGAGCTTCTTCTTGTACTCCCAACAAAACTGTAAGGTACCCAATTGCAATAATACCCGTCCCTATCACACTGCACAAATCATGAAATATTTGTTCAAGAATAAAACTAAATTTAAAAAGTAATGCCACAACTCACGAGCACTCGCCAATTAACCAAATTGGTAAATAAAATGCAAGTTTGTTAGAATAATAAGGATTCTGTAAATATTAGCATTCCTAGAATACAATATCCTTGCCTTGTTTATAGATATTAGTTGATTATATTTGATTATATTTACAGAATCCTTATTATTCTAACAAAGTTTCATGATAAATTGGTGGTAGGTTGGTGCCAATTTGGTAAAAAAATTCCCATGCCACAAATGGATTTGGTTTGGTTCGTGACGTGTCAACATCTCTTTCGAGTCGGGTTTGGATTGGGTCATTATTGAGACTAGTTACTTTATCATATTATTTCGATATTATCCTAATAAGTTTAGCTTTTACTACGGAGTATTATTTTGTCAAATTACTTGCCATTAAGTCTAACATATCAAATCAAAAACTAAATCGCTTTCATTTGGATCAATCTAAAAAATTAGTACTTCGTAGTTCTATGATCATCAATTTTGTTAGTTTGGGTTCAAACAGGGACGGGTCGGGTCAATGATTAACGGGTTATATCATATCTCAGGTAACAAGCGGGTCGGGTTAGGTCAATTTTGGGTGACTAAATTTTCGAATTCTAACGAGTTGGGTTCGGGTAGGTCAGGTCTCCGGTCCATCAATTTGAGGGCGATTCTGGTTTCCTGACCGGTTTGGACCGGAGTTATATTTATTTGATATAAATTGGGTCTAACCAGTGTAAGGGACATTGTGCAAATTCCGATCAGGTCTTGGACCAAAATCTTTTTTGTTTCAGACCCGGTTAAGATTTTTTTTAATTCCGATCCATTCTTTTTAAGATTCCGGTTCCAGTCCTGAACCAGTGCAACCCTACTCGAAATGATCCAACCCAATAGCGATAAAATCCGACTTGAAAGAGATGTGGACTCGTTACGACCCGAACCCGATATGATCTGACTTTACTTGAATTAAACCCGACGATTTTTAAGAGTAGTTTTTTTTTTTTGCAAATATTTTTGGCAAGGGAATTTTTTTTACCAATTTGTCACCAATCCACCACTTTTTTTACCAATTTGTCGCATGAGTATTTTTTTTTTACCAATTTGTCATGGAACCTCCTTTTTATTTACCAATTGGAAAAATAGGATTATACACCTAGTTGAACAGTAGCATTGTACAACCAGGTGTATGTTTTTTTAGCTTTTGTGTATATTTGTTGAGCTTAAAAAAGTTTCTGAGCTGAGTTGTGAGTTTTTGAGCCTGAACATTCATGTGATTTAACTCGTCAACTTTACACTAAAGCTCAGAAATTTTACAGCAAAACTCGAAATCTTTGTGATAAAAGCTCAAGATCTTAAAATCAGTTGTACATAGAGCTATATACAACTGGTTGTATAATCCTCTAACTGATTTGTCATGGAACCTTTTTTTATTTACCAATTTGGTCAATTGGCCAATACACTTCCTCCAGTTTTCTTTCGCTTTCTTTTTGGGTTATTCCTTTAACCAATTTTTTATTTTCCCCTTGTTATTTATTTATTTTCTTTACCTACTAAGCCATTATATTGCCACTTTTTATTCACTTATATTTGTAGATTTTATTGTTATTATTATTATTGTTGTTGTTGTTGCTGCTGCGGCGTTTTATTGGAGTAGTTAAACCAAAGTAGTATAGGTGATCGGTTAGCTGTAGAACTCTTCCACCTTTCCTTATCACCTTTAATTTTATTTAACGACAATAATACCAACTATATCGCGTCTTCCGAAAATAATTTCAATTTCAATAAATCAGAAAATATTACGTATTTTTGGAGTAATTAAACCAGAATAGTATAGATGACTAGTTAACGGTAGAACTCGTTCACCTTCCTTTTTCGTCTATAATTTATTTTATATTACTTCACTCTTTTTCACTTAATCAATGTACGGGACATTAAACGTCAATAATGTCCTCTGTTTTCCTCTTCCTTCAACCCACTAAATCTAGCTAACAACACAATCCTACACCAAAATCAACACGTTAATCTAAACAAAACGTATAGAAAAAAACTGAAGAATGATGAAGGGTAATAGAGAGAGTGGATGAAGGAGAGAAGTAAAGAGAAGTAGATCTGGCAAAAATGACCCGACCCGAATAAGTCAAACCGAACCCGACCTGACACCCGAATTGAAGACCTGATTTTGACCCGTAATCCAAATTGACCCGAACTAATCCGAAACTGACCCGACTATTATTATTGAAAACGAGTCGATATCCCTAAAAAAGTAGAAAACAGCAAACCATGGAATGATCTAAACCCGAAATTATCCGACCCGACCCGAAGTCAACACGATTATTATAACCTGAATGTGGTCTGACCCGAAGCTAACCCGAAACGGTTCACCCGTTATCCAGGTCTAAGGAGGAGGATGAAGAATAAATAAAAAGGTTAAATATTAATTAGGTGACCTGATGTAACAAGTTATAAAGTCATTCATACTACTCTTGTTTAACTGCTCCAATAATAAATACTCTTAGATATATTGAAATTGGTATTATTTTGGGAAGAGGTCTTATTTTTTGAAATTAATATAATTTTGGGAAGAGGCATCATCATCATCATCATCATCATCATCATCATCATCATCATCATCATCATCATCATCATCATCATCATCATCATCATCATCATCATCGTTAAATAATAATAATTGTTGTTGGTGTTGCTATTATAGGTAAATTAAAAACTACTAGTAATATTATAGACTAAAGTTTCTCAATAATAATAATAAATATTTTTCTATTTTCAAAATTTTATGAAATAATAATTTTATATTTAGGTTTTAAATCATACAGTATTTTTTTATATGATTATAAATTATAAGATTAAATTAGAATTTACTTCCTTCAAAGATACGTTTATTAAAATTTACTCTCTTTTGATTTTTTTAATATTTTACACCCAAAAAGTTGTAAAACTTCAAAAATTACTTGCATTTCGTATTTCCGACGACTTTTAATTTTTTTGCTTATTTCAGTTATTTTATACCCAAAATACCCCTCTCTTCTTCTTACCCTTCTCCACCCCTTTTCTTTATCTTCTCATTTAGTCATTAGAGCTTTTAAAAAAATGGTTGAAGTGATGAATGAAAGCAAAGTGACAAATTAGAGACTGAAATGGTTGTTGAAATGACGAATTAGTGTCGATTTTGTAATTTTTGAGGTTTTTTTATAGTTGGGACTGAAAAGGTTGGGAAAGAAGAAATGAGGATGAGGTGAGGGAGGGGTCGTTCTTTTAATCAAGGGTATTTCGGTCCAGAAAGTTTTAAACTCGTCGGAAATATGAAATGGAAGTAATTTTGAAGTTTTACATCTTTTTGGGTGTAAAATATTAAAATTAGTTCAAAAGGGAGTAAATTTTAATAAACGCATCTTTGAAGGAAGTAATTTCTAATTTACTCTTATTATAATGATAAAAAAAATCAATAAAACGAGTCAAAGTTTGTTATATACGTCATACGTGTAACAAATTTAAGTTACAATATATACGTACTCTTCTTACATTAATGTAATATCAATGTATATTAAAAAATATATACTCCATATTTAATAAAACATGTTTATTCTTACTAATATAATAAACTCCATTAATTGATTAAGAAAATTAAATTAAATTGTATTTATGAGGAACATAAATTAAAGACAATTAACGTTTAAAAATGCGTTAATATATTAAATAAAAAATGTTTATTCTTACTAATATCATACATTCCATTAATTAGATGATTTAGAGAATTAAAAATAAAATTGTATTTATGATTTACAAAGATAAAGTAAAGACAGTTAACGTTTTCAAAATGCGTTAATAACATGTATTTGACCTGAAACCCATAAAATACGACTCGTATTAACCCTGAAACTCATATACACCTGTATTTTATCCGAAACAGAAATGATGAACCCAAAATCCGACCATCTAACCCGTTCGATAGGTCTAAGTATAGACCATACAAAACCTTCAAGTACATAAAAAAAGTCACACATCATAAATACAAAAGTCACGCATGTATGTGACCCAATCAAGCAAGGTCGGCCCAAATACATATGAAACAAACATGAAAATAAATGCTCTAAAAAATCATAAAGAGAATGAAGATGAAGATGATTAATTTTATAAATAAAGTTTTTTTTTTGTTGAATGAATAAATCATGAAGATGGATTTTTTTTTTGTTAGATGAATGAAGCTATAAAGGTTGAATGAATGAGTTTTGTAATTAAGATGGATATGCATGCTCTCCTTTTTTAGTTTAGTGAATGAAATTGTGGAAGAAGATTGAAAATTGGGGTGTGATGGGGTAGGGAGTGACGGTTTGATTGAGGGAAAGTTACCCTCTCTCCACTGCCCTCCACTACTGCTCATGGGAAGATGATACACTTACACAGCATGTATAACTCTTTTCATACACGACTAATAAGAGTCTACCACGTGTCATATATGATTTAACCAAAGATGATTAATTCAATGTTAGATTGGTAATTTTACATCTTTAGTTATTAGAAACTTTGTATTTTTGTTATTTCTCATAATAATTACTTTTCATTTATTTTTATGACTTTTATTTTAGTTAGAGAAATTATTAGTCTTCTTTATTTTATATGTTTACTTAATTACAGAGTATCATTTAATATTAGTTAGATATTTAAAAAGAAATAGAAAATCATCTTGATTACTTTATTTAATTATTAGTTCATAGTTATTTTTTTTTTAAAAACACTTAAAGAACTAGATTATTTTGTAAATTAAAATTAAAGATTCTAATTCTTTATTTAATTATTTTTTTTCTTATCTTCATTAATAAAATAAAGTAGTCAAGATTATTTCCTATTTCATTTTAAATGATAATAAAAACATGATTCAAATCTTTTTGAGTATAAAATATGTAAACTAAAATTTTGGAAACAAAATGATTGTACTAGTAAGGTTAAGCCTTAGGGAAAAAATAATCCCTAATTTATTCTCATCTTTGTTTTCGTTTAATTACCTCACATTTCAAAATTTTCCCTTTTATTTTTTTTTGTTCATTTATTTATTATTTTCGTTTTTTTGGATAACAACTACAAAAACATTTCCAAATATTTTAAAGGAGGTTGATTTTTGTTCTTAAAATGATTATATTTTTCAGTCAAGCCTTTTTTGTGTTAAAAAAAAGACGAATGATAAAAAAAAAAAAGGGACAAATGTTTTTTGATGATTTACTGCTCGTATTTCTCTTTAGTCAAAAATATATAAGAATTGATAAAAAATAAAGTAATGACTAACTTTGAACAAAACCTAAAGTTATTGATTTTATGTTTAAATAAAAAAGTATAAAAGCGAAAAAAATAATTAATAGAGTAATAGAAAAAATAATCAAGACTATTCATCATTTAATGCAATATATCAATAGATAACAGATTTAGAAAATATAATAGTAAGAAATATTATTTACCCAAAGTAAATCGAAATTAAAATGAAAACAATTTAAATTAAAATTCCGTAATGGCATGTTTGGGAACTTGAATTCGGATTTGAATTCCGGATTTGAAATATTTCGTGCGTTTGGAAACCGTGGGATTTAGATTTGAAATTTTGATCAAATCCAACCTAGTTCAAATTTGGTTTTCTCAAATCCCTAGTATATGGTAGTCATTTCAAATTCGTCCCTTGTCGTTTGCTTGTTTTTTCGCATAATCTTGTCGTAATATTTGTTTTTCTTTATTTATTTTTCTCGTATTTGAACATTTATATTTTTTTAATGAAAAATTTTAAAAAATAAAAATTGGTGACCTTGACCCGACTTCACCCGCCCGAAATCCAAATCCAAATCCAAGGGTATCCAAACACCATTTTGGATTTGGATTTAGATTTGAATTCTAGAAATTCAAATACAGGAATTGAATTCTTGATATTCAAATCAATTCCGAGTATCCAAACGCAACCTAAAGATAATTGAAAGTTGATAAGAGAAATATCAAAACTAAAAACTTTCCAAGATTAATCTAACTATATTAAGTTAACAAATTAACAAAATGTGTGAAATTACTAACCTAACATTGGGATAATTAAATCACAAATGACACGTGGAACCTTCTTATTAGCTGTGTATGAATTTTTCATACACGTCGTGTAGTTATGTGATCAATATTTGAGGAGCCAACAAGGATCGAACCCCCATCATTTGGGTAGATGACAAAAGACTACACCATTGCACCACCACCAACATAATGACATATCTCATTGTTAAAACTTAATTATTTCGAAATGGGCTGGGAGGGCCCGTGATCCACCGGGCCCCCCTAGGTCCGCCCCTGATCATATATATGGTGGTATTTGCATTATTAGGAATATATATTCGAAATTACTTTTTCCTAACGAGCCTTTACTCAATCCTAACGACTTTTTACCGCTTTACCCCTCCCATTTCATTCCATCAAAAATTGAGAGGTTTTATTTTTCTCTCTAAATAAATCTCAAACACCCTTGAAATAGTTATGAACCACCACAAATATGGAACCGTCCGAGATTGGTGGGTGGGTAGGGTCGACTGAGCGGTGGGCTGGTGGGCGACTGGGCGGTGGGCGGGTGCTGGGTGGTGGGCGGGTGGGGGTCGACAGGGGGTGGGTGGGATTGGGTCAGAATTTGGGTGGGTCGGAGCCGGAGTGGTCAGGCGGGCTGGGCGGTGGTCTGGGTAGTGTTGATCGGTGGGCGGGTGGGCTGGGTGGTTAGGTGGTGGGGTGGGGGTCAAGGAGGGACGACGCTGTAAGCCTGTAGGGGTTTCTTTTTTTTTAATTATTTTATTTATTTAAATTCTTTTTTCTGTTAATTATTCGCTGGTTTCCTTTTTTTTGTTATTTTTGTTTTTTCATTTTTCTTTCTTGCAACGTAAATTCTTTTGTTATGTTCTCTTATTTTTATTTTATTTTTAATAGAGGAGAATTTTATTAAAAAATGGTTTACAATTTTATTTGTTTATTTATTATTATTATTCAATTATCGTTCGTGGTTAAAAAAATAATAAAATTACGAAAATGAAATCAATATGTCAAGGTGATTTCTTAAAAATTATACTCCGAGTAACAAATAATTGAAAGAAGTCATAATTGATTTTGGTGAATAAATAATCGATTTTACATAATCAGTAATTAAATTAGAAGTCATAATTAAAATCGGGAACGATTGATTATCTAAATTGATTGAACAAAACGAAAAAAGTGAGAGGTTGAATCTCAATATGAAAGGAAAGTTTATATAGGGGGTATAACGGGAAAAGTTTAGGAAAATTCGTTAGGATTGAGTAAAGGCTCGTTAGGAAAAAAAAGCACGACCCTATATATTTGGTAGTAGTATTTACATTATATGTATATTACCAATTTACCATGGTATTGCCTATTTAGAAAATGACGTATCCCAAAAAGTCATTATACGAACGTGGATGTGCATTTTAGGAATATTACCCACAAATTTAATTACCATTATTTAATTTTATCATTTACCTACACGTATATATTTCTAATGTACTAGTTTTATCACCCGTGAAGATTCACGGGTCAGTTTATAGTTGTGTTATATATAAATGTATTGAAATAAAAGTAAAAATTATGAATAAGATATCGTATGAACTCAAATAAAATACATCGTATATATTTAGAAAAAAAATATTCATGGTACTATGTATGTGCATTATCATACTGATTAACTAAAAAAACTGAAAGGAACATGGTTAACTATCTCAAAAATTAGTTAAAAGAAAAAAGAAACCGATCCCCCATTTCTAGGGTCATAAACTCGTGTTTTTTAGACCCACGACTTGTTTGAGCGAACCCAAAATAACTCGTTAATTTAGGATCGAAACATTACCCGACCCATTCGGTTAGTGAGAATTTATTAAAATTAAATAATATATTTATATCTAAGTTATTATATTTGGATTTATAATCAAAAATAAATATTTTATATTACAGATATTCAATTTCATACAACTTTTTATCATTTAATTGTACAATAATTTTAAAAATTGAATTAATTATTTTTTGAAATATAGTAGTAAACATTATTATTAAAGAGTACAATAATAATATTAAAATAAAATAAAATAATATTAAAAATATTTTTGTTGGACTTAAAAAGTTTGTAAAAGATATAGGCGTTCGAAACTAGTTTTGACTCTAATCTAAATCGTGACCCGTATAACTCGACTCATATTTGATTCGACCCATATTTGGACCCATCTAGTATGACCCGACCCGCTGCACCCATTTGACATGTATACTTATTACGCTTCCGCTTTATATTTTAAGGGGTTGGATAACTTTAATTGACGGTGTTAATTTTAATTTCAACCCTTGATCGTAAAGTTAAAGATCAGAGTTCATACCCTTACATGGAATTAAAAGCAAAGTCCGGGTACTAATCTTACCCTTAAATATCTTTCAATCGGTTTTGCTCTCAGTGTTTTTAGACATATAAACTCTTTAGAGGACCGAATACGTACATGATTAATTATTTAAATCAGTTAAAATATTTAGATTCAGTTTTGATGTTTGCAATCAACCTCTTTTATAGAGTCGTGAACCCATTTGTTCGACCCGCTACCCGTTTGACACTTTGACCGATCGCAAATATGACCTATTAATTTAGGGTCGAAACCTAACTCAACCCATTCGACACGTTCAGTCAATGAGAATTTATTGAAATTAATAAAATATTTAAATTTAAATGTTATATTTTGATTTATAATTAAAAAATAAATACGTATTTTAAATTACAAATATTCAATTTAATACACCCTTTTTTATCATTTATTAAACAAATAATTTTAAAAATTGTATTAATTTTTTTGAAATACAAACATTATTAATAAAGATAATAAAGATAATAAAGATAATAAAGATAAAGATAATAAAGATAATAATAATAATAATAATAATAATAATAATAATAATAATAATAATAATAATAATAATAATAATAATAATAATAATAATAATATCGCGAGGTGAGAGAAAACTTTCTCTCTCTAATTCTGTTTTGTCTCTAACAATTCTGTTACGCGAGGGCCTGTAATGGCGACAGCTCCACCAGCTAAACGTGGTCCTGGCTGTCCGAGCAAGAAATCACACCATTTCAACCCTCCACCTGGTCCTGGAGCTTCCAGTTCAGAAATGGCGAGGAATTGCGAGAGGAAAACGAAAATCAGAGTGCTTCGCAAACATCTTCTTTGAATGATATAATTCTTCAGGCTATGCAATTGGCTGGTAAAATTACTCCTAATCCTAATAATTCTGTGAATTCTACAACTTCTGAGGAAAACTCAGCTGAGATTTCTGGTAACTCGAATGAGGTTCCAGTTATTAAGAATGCTGATAATACTAAGAAATGGTCTAAAGTTGTGCAAAACAATAAGCAAATGGGCATGAATCTGTTCTTTTGTGAGGATAGTAATAATTCCACTGAAATTGATATCGAATTGAATGATTTTGAGGATGAACTCAATCTATGGAAATTCACTCTCATGGGTAATGTAATTGGCTCTAAACCTATGCTGCATACTATCCAAAAATTTGTCTCAGAGAATTGGAGTAATCTTGCGTTACCCAAAGTACAGTACTATAAAAAGGGTTGGTTCTCATTTAGGTTTCAGTCTAAAGAGGACATGAACAATGTGCTTAAAGGTGGACCTTGGAGGGTAGGGATCTATTCTCTTATTCTAAAAGAATGGACTCCTTTGTTTTCTGCTGAAATGGAGAAGGTGTCCACTGTGCCTGTCTGGGTTCTTTTTCCCGACTTAGACCCTTTCTTGTGGTCTGACATTGTTTTGAGCAAAGTTGCTAGTAAGGTGGGGAGACCACTATGTGCTGATTTGGCGACTACTACTAAAGCAAAGCTTTCCTTTGCAAGAGTTCTCATTGAGGTTGATGTATCTCAACCTCTTACTGATCATGTGGTCATTAATACTCCCTTTTGTGGGCACTCAGTCCAAAAAGTTGAGTATGAATGGGTGCCCTATTTTTGCCATGGTTGTGGTAAATTGGGTCACACAATTAGCAGTTGTAAATGGGAGAAGAAAAAGGTTAAGGCTGCAGAGGATGCTGCGAAAGCAAAGCCTACTGTAGAGGGTGCTATGGGTGTCAATGAGGTAGAGGGAGCAGCCAATAATGTCTCTCCTCCTAATGGTACAGTGCATCAGGACTTTATCCTTCAAAATGAAGATGGTTTTCTTTCTGTGCCAAAAAAGAACTCTGCTAAGAGCAAACTCAAGCAGCAAGCCACTGACCAGGATCAGCTGAACCTGGCAAATCCATTTCAGATGTTAATGGGACAGGAAATGGGTGATGCTATAATAATTGAAGAGGTTGATGAGGCATCTGCTAGTGATGAGGATGAGAAGCCTGCTGGTACCTTTATACAGGCTAGGAGTTCCCTACCTCCAGATAAGAAATGAAGCTATCTTCCTGGAACATAAGAGGATTTAATTGCCCTATTAAGCATAGTGAAGTTAAAGATTTTCTAAAGTCTAATAAACTAGATGTTGTTGCTCTCTTGGAGACTAGAGTGAAGCAGTATAAAGCCTATAGGATTCATAAACGCCACTTCAATAATTGGGATATGATCAATAACTATGATTCTCATCATAATGGGAGGATTTGGCTTCTCTATAATCCTTCTTCGATTTCTTTTAAACTTGAAATAAGCACTGATCAGCTAATTTCTGGAATAGTGCATAGCTTTGCAGATAATAAAAGCTTCCAACTTGGTGTGGTATATGGCCATAATGATGGGACTTCTAGGCTACGTTTATGGGCGGATATTCAGAGTTTGGATTTTTCTAAACCTTGGTTGATCTTGGGGGATTTTAACATTGTGAGATCTCCTGAAGAGAAGCTAGGTAATAACCCTCCTTCTTTCCAAGATATGTATGATTTTAACCAATGTCTTCTGTCATGCCAGTTGGAAGATTTGCACAGTTCGGGATGTGAACTCACTTGGAATAATAAACGAGGTACTGCAACTAGAGTTTGGTCGAAGTTGGATAGAGCTCTTGCAAACCCTCTTTGGCAAGCTACTTATCCTGATTCATTTGCGGAATTTCTTGATCCTGGCCTTTCAGATCATTCCCCAATCGTCATTCTGGTTGGGCAAATTCAATGGGTCAAGAAGAGATTCAGCTATCTTAATAGCTGGTCTTCTCATTCTGAGTTCCTTCTGATAGTAAGACAGGCATGGCAGATTATGGTTCAAGGATCCCCTATGTTTTGTCTTTTTCAAAAACTCAAAAATGTCAGGAAAGCTCTTATTCAACTTCATAGGAGGGAATATTCTAATATTGATCATAAGGTTAAGTCAACTAAGAAAGTACTTCTGGAATGTCAGAAGAAACTGAGGCTTGATCCATTCTCTGAAGACTTGATGATTGAGAACAATTCTCTTACTGCTCTTTACTGTGAGCAAAAGAAAGCAAAGCTTAGTATGCTGCAACAGTGCGCAAAAGTTAAACATCTCCAAATGGCTGATTGCTCATCAAAATATTTTTTCTCTAAAATTGAGGAAAGGAAATCTCAACAAATCATTGGTGCTATTAAAAATACTGAAGGGGAGATTTGTTCTGGGATGGATGCTGTGTCTAAAGCTTTCCAGGGCTATTATGAAAATCTACTTGGTGTCAGTAATCCTGTACAAGAGCTGCCTGATCACAATCATGGTTCATTATCTCAGCAGGTACAGCAGGGATTATTGTCTCCAATATCTGATGATGAAATTAAGAATGCCGTCTTTAACATGGACTGTAATAGCAGTCCGGGCATTGACGGGTTTTCTGCAGGGTTCTTCAAAGGAGCTTGGAGTGTGGTGGGAAGCTCATATTGTAAGGCTATTCATAGCTTTTTTAAGAATGGGAAGTTAAGCAAGCAAGCGAATTCTACTCTTGTTTCACTTATTCCCAAGAAAAGAGATGCTAGTTCGGTTACAGATTATAGACCCATATCGTGTTGTTCTGTTTTCTATAAGACCATTTCAAAAATTCTTGCGAATAGGTTGCAAAGTGTTCTTCCTGGCATTATAGGTGAAGAGCAGGCAGCCTTCATTAAGGGTAGGAATATTTTTGATAATATTCTACTAGCTCAGGCTTTGGTTAAGGGGTATACAAGAAAATACCTTACACCAAGATGTGTGATCAAGGTTGACATTCGCAAAGCATTTGACTCAATTCAATGGGAGTTTATTAGGAATATGATGTGCAGACTTGGATTTCCTCTTCAATTTGTTCAGTGGGTCATGGGATGTATTTGCAATCCATGGTATTCCTTTAAGATAAACGGGGAAGTTACTGGTTTCTTTCAGGGGAAGAGTGGTATTCGTCAAGGGGACCCTCTTTCCCCTTATCTTTTTGTACTCAATATGGAGGTCCTTTCTAGGTCACTTAGAGGAATTTGTACTCAGCCGCAAGTTTCTTATCACCCCAAGTGTTGCAAGATCAATCTAACACATCTTGTGTTTGCAGATGATCTAATGATATTTGTCCGGGGTGATCTCCCCTCAGTTGTAGCTGTACAACAGGTTCTGACATCTTTTGCAATGACATCTGGTCTCCGAGCTAATAATGAGAAGACTTGTATGTACTTTGGTGGGGTTAATCCTGATTTGCAGAATACAATAGCTGCTGCTTCTGGGTTCTCTGTGGGGGTATTTCCTTTTCGTTATTTGGGAATTCCGCTCACTGACGCTAGAATTTCTGTTCGCATGTTTGATGCTTTGATTCTGAAAGTTCAGCATTCTATTCTTCATTGGACTAATTACACACTATCCTACGCTGGTAAGATACAATTACTGAATTCAGTGGTTTTTGGATTGGAAACATTTTGGTGCTCTTGCATTCTTCTGCCCAAACAGGTGGTCAAGGTCCTTATAAAATCTATAAGGATTTTTTCTGGGGTATTCCTATGGGTCAGCGTAGAATGGTGTTTAAGCGATGGAAGGGGATATGCTCTCCTTGGGATTCGGGAGGTTTTGATGTTAAGGATCTTGCAATTTGGAATATATCTTTGCTTTCCAAATGGTTATGGCAGATGAGTGCTGAACCTAAGTCTGTTTGGACTCGCTGGTGTAAAGCCTATATTCTAAATAATGGCTCAATTTGGGATATTCAGGCTCGGGAATGGCTCCCTGCAGGTCTTAGGAATATTATTTCTGTTAGGGATCAGCTTTCCACTCTACTAGGTTCCACGCAGCAAGCGAAGAACTTCATTCAAAGCTGTGTAGTAGGTGAGGTTTTTAGTGTTAATAAGGTATACATTACTGCAAGACAGCAGGATCCCCCCATTTTGAAGCACATCTTCAATGGTTCTCATATGGTTCCGAGTCACAAAATCATTCTTTCATTGGCTGCACAGCAGCGGCTTTCTACTCAAGATCTAATGCAAACTCGAGGTCTATCGCTGGCTAATAGATGCTGTTTATGTGGAAAAGACTTGGAGTCCATTCCTCATCTTTTTTTTGAATGCATATTCGCCCTGACAGTTCTGAATGCTGTCCTGCAATGGACTGGTTGCCCCCATACGAGTAATAAACTCAAAAGCATACTGCAGTGGCTGCGTCTTTCTCACCATCGTAAGCACTGGAGGCACATATGGATTAAAGCGTCAATTTCAGCTGCTGTTTATCAGCTGTGGAAGGAACGTAACAAAAGGATATTCACTAACGTGGAGTCTACGGAAGAGAGTTTGATTTGTCATATCAAGTTTGTAATTAAGACTAGATTTGCTACTTTGATTCACTCTCCTAAACATAAGCCAGTGATAGAGGCCTTAGGGCTTTTGGCTTGATTGGTAGTGTGTTATACTTTTTGCATCAACTGTAATTTCATCTTCTAATGAAATGAAATGATATCTTTTCCTGCCAAAAAAATAAAATAAAATAAAATAATAATAATAATAATAATAATAATAATAATAATAATAAAGATAATAATAATAATAAAGATAATAATAATAATAAAGATAATAATAATAATAATAATAATAATAAAGATAATAATAATAATAATAATAATAAAGATAATAAAAATAAAAATAATAATAATAATAATAATAATAATAATAATAATAAAGATAGTGCTAGGGAGACTGGGCAACCTATGGTGGTCGGAACGGGGAAGTCTCCGGCGACTGTAAATGTTCAGGAAAACAGGGGATCGGAAGCTGAAGGTGTGGTTGTGTCTCCTTCCATGATGGAGCTGGGGAAAGGGGCTGTTGAGCCTGCATCTTGGGCGAAGAAAACGAAAGAAACAAAGATGGGAATGGAATTGTTTTTTATTGAGGAAAGTTCGTCTTCTACTGAGATTGAGATCCATCTTGATGATTTTGAAGATGAACTTGGGATGTGGAAATACACTCTTATGGGTAATATTATCGGTGCTCGTCCGACTTTAAAGCACATTGAGGATTTTGTTCAGAAACAATGGAATCAGGTCAAGGCTCCGGTGGTTCAATATTTTAAACGGAGATGGTTCTCATTCCGTTTCTGTTGTCAGAAGGATGTGAATACCATTCTGAAGGGCGGACCGTGGTTAGTAGGTCAGAATACATTGATTCTCAAGCAGTGGAGTCCAATTTTTTCACAGGAAATGGATCGAGTATCAACGGTTCCTGTTTGGGTCTTATTTCCCGACCTTGACCCTTATCTTTGGTCGGCATTAGTTCTGAGTAAAATGGCGAGCAAAATTGGTCGCCCAATCTTTGCTGATATTACCACAACGTTTAAAGAAAACCTCTCTTTTGCAAGGGTGCTTGTAGAGGTTGATGTTTCACAAGAATTGCCTCAATCTGTGGTTATCAACATTCCTGTTATTGGCCAATCTTTCCAACGAGTTGACTATGAATGGTTGCCTTTCTACTGTTCGAGTTGTGGAAAGCTTGGTCATACAAAGGCAAAGTATAAAAAGGAGAAAAAGAAAGAGCAAACAGTTGCAAAGACTGCTCACGCTACAAGATACACTCCTAAGAAGATTGACCCTCAGAGGGGAGGTGGTACCTCGGTCGGGAAGGATGTGGAGCCTTCTATCCCGGCTGTAATGCATCGTGGAACCTCTGAGGAAGAGCTGACTAAAGGCCTCTGTATCACCGGCTCAGGACCCCAGGCACTAGGCGATTTGGTTTCAGGAGATCAAACATTGGTTCAGGAAAGTGCAGTGGAGTTACTGGCTGACCCTGACCCAAATGTTGGCTTCACTCCTGTCCAGAGGCGCTCCGGATGTGCTGGGCAAGGCCTTATGGTGACAGGATCTGGTTCAAGCTGTAAGGGTGGTTTGGAGACAATTTTGCAGGTGGTTACACCTAATCGGTATGGAGTGCTTGAGAATGTTGATGATAATCAGGAGGAAGCAGAAGGGAGTTTAGCTCCTAGTAGGGAAGCCGTTCCACCTGATTTATTTGAATGATTATTGCTTCTTGGAACATTCGAGGAGGGAATGAGCCTTTTAAGCATAATGCTGTAATAAAACTGATAAAGGATAGGGGCATTGATGTGCTTGGGTTATTGGAAACTAGGGTAAAGGAGAATAAAGCTAAGGCTATTATCTCTAATAAGTTTGTTAGATTTTGAGTTTGCTGCAACTATAGTTGTCATTATAATGGTCGGATTTGGGTCATTTGGAACCCTGCTACTGTTAGCATTACTGTTTTGGCTATGGCGTCTCAGCTTATGCATTGTAAGATTCATCACTTCGGTACTAACTCAGATTGTTTGGTTACTTTTGTGTATGGGTCAAATGATGCGTCTGGCAGATTGGAGCTTTGGGAAGCCATGGAAAATATTCATCCCGGTTTGGACAAATGGATGGTTCTTGGCGATTTTAATATTGTTAGAACTCGAGATGAAAAGATTGGTGGATCTTATCCAGTGGAAAGGGAGATGGATGAGTTTAATAATTGCATTGTGGGGTGTAATTTAGTGGAGCTTAATGGTCAAGGTTGCGAGTTCACCTGGACTAATAAGCAGGAACCTAGTTCAAAGGTTTGGAGCAAATTGGATAGGGCTTTTGTTAATTCTTTTTGGTCTGCTGGTTTCCCTGATTCTTTTGCACATTTTATGGCAGCAGGTGTGTCTGATCACTCGCCTGTGGTGGTTAAGGCATGTTTAGGTGCTCGAATTGGTAGGAGATTTTCATTTCTAAACTGTTGGATTTCTCATCCACTTTACAGTTCTTCAGTGGCAGAGGCTTGGGCTAAGCATGTGGTCGGGAGTGCTGGCTTTAAATTGTTTAGCAAATTGAAAAACGTCAAAGTGGTTTTAAAGGATTTGCATAGAAAGAATTATTCTAGCATTAGGAATCGAATTGAGGAGGTAGAGCATGATTTGGAAGCCTGTCAATTTCTCTTGCAAAGTTCTCCTTTTTCTGAGGATCTTTTTAGAAAGGAACAAGAGCTGATGGAGAGATTTGTGGAACTTCAGAAAGTCGAGATTAGCATTCTGTCTCAACGAGCCAAGATGGATATTATTAGTAACTCAGACTCTAACTCTGCTTACTTTCACGCGAGAGTGAATGAGAGGAGAATGCAACAAGTCATTGGGGTTATTACTGATCACAAGGGTTGTACTAGATTTGGTCCTTCTGAGGTGGCTCAGGGTTTCTTGGAGTACTATCAGGCGTTGCTAGGGCAGGAGGCACGGGTTCAAGATGTTGATGCTTCTCTGTTTGCAATTGGGGGTAGAATTCAGGAATCTAAATGGGATGATATGACTAAGTTACCTGATGAAGGGGAAATTAGGTCAGTTTTATTCTCTATGGGTTCGGGGAAGAGTCCGGGTCCAGATGGGTTTTCTGCTGGCTTTTTTAAAGCTTCATGGGAGTTGGTTAAAGGGGATTTTTGTGCAGCTGTTAAGGAGTTTTTTGTTAAGTCCAAAATGATTAAACAAGCTAACACTACTATCATCTCCCTTATTCCTAAGAAGAGGATTTGCAACTCAGTCTTGGATTTTAGACCAATATCTTGTTGTACTATTATGTACAAGACTGTTAGTAAAATTCTTACAAATAGAGTGAAGGGTGTTCTCGATGATCTTATTGGTTGGGAACAGGCTGCTTTTATTAAGGGGAGAAGTCTTCATGATAATATTTTGTTATCTCAAGCTTTGATTAAGGGTTACAGTAGGAGATTTTTATCTCCTCGGTGCCTAATTAAGGTCGATCTTAGGAAGGCATTCGACTCTATTCATTGGGGGTTTCTTAAGCAGGTATTGGAGGGCTTTAATTTCCCTCCTATGCTTATAGTGTGGATTATGGACTGTATTCGGGGTTCTTGGTTCTCTTTAAAGATAAATGGCTCAGTTCATGGTTTTTTTAAAGGGAAAGGGGGTGTTAGGCAAGGGGATCCGCTTTCCCCTTACCTCTTTGTCTTATGTATGGAGGTTCTTTCACGAAGATTGAGACAGATTGAGATTGAATATCAGGTTACTGGGCATCCTAAGTGTAGGAAGGTAAGGTTGAATCACTTAATTTTTGCAGATGATCTTATGATCTTTATGAGGGGTGACGTTCCGTCCGTTATGGCAGCTGCTAACTCACTTAATAATTTTGCTGTCGACTCGGGTTTATATGCAAATAGAGACAAAACTGAGATTTTTTTTGGGGGTGTCAGTGATGGGGTTAAGGAAACTATTCTCGATGTTTCTGGTTTTGCAGTTGGGTCCCTTCCTTGTAGGTATCTTGGACTGCCTTTGAATGACATTATTAATAGGCTGAAGCATTATGCCCCTCTGATTAACAGGATAGAGACTATTATTGAGAACTGGTCGGGCCATGTGTTGACTTATGCTGGTCGTATGCAGCTAATTAATACTGTCATCTTGGGGATTTTTAGCTTTTGGTGTTCTAATGCTCTTGTCCCTGGTAATGTTATGGCTAAAATCACATCAATTTGCCGGAATTTCTTCTGGACAGGTACAGGAGTAAGGAAAGGTATGGTGTTTAAAGGTTGGGATAGTATTTGCGCTCCTTGGGATGAAGGAGGCTTCGGTGCAATTGATTTATTAGCTTGGAATAAGGCGCACATAGCAGGCAGGCTTTGAAGGGTGTTGCAAGATGGGAATGATCTATGGTCTCTATGGCTCAAATCTTATGTGATTGGACCTAGAACCATATGGGAGATTCATAAAAAAGAGTGGTATGCAGGTACATTAACTAGTATGCTGCAATTGAAGGATGAACTTTTGGCTTCTCAAGGTGATGTTGCGTGTGCGCTTCAGCTTCTTGCTTCTTGGTCTGATAAGGGTAATTTCAGACTGTCCTTGGCGTATGACTGGTTCAGACGAAAATTTAGGAAGCGGCCATGGCTTAGGCTTTTTAAGGAGCAGCAGATTTTTCCACGTCATGGGATAATTGCCTCTTTGGCCTGTCAAGGAAGGCTTCCAACTATAGATATGCTGCAAGATCGAGGAATTTATTTGGTTAATAGGTGTTGTTTATGCCATCAGGCTCTTGAATCCCATGAGCATCTTTTCTTTGTTTGTCCTTTCTCGGCGCAGATTTGGAGGGATCTTCATGGTTGGATGAGAATTAGAGGACGGAGTTCGCAGTTTTTGACGGAAGTTAAATGGGCTATAGCAAGGAAGCAAATGAAGCATTGGAAAAATAGGTGGTATAGTTCGTGCTTGGCAGCCGCTGTTTACTATATTTGGGCTGAGCGGAATGGACGTTTATTTGATGGGAATACTAGATCTCCGGGGGTCCTTATTCGATTAATCAAATTTGATGTTCTCACCAGAATGAGGAAGGTTATTGTCGATCTTAGTCGGAAAATTATATTGAATATGTAGTTCGATTCCTTAGGGGTTCTATCTTTTTGTAAGCACGGTTCATGCTATTCCCTATATGGATGAATAAAATGAATCATAATCTCTTGCAAAAAAAAATAATAAAGATGAAGATAAAGATGATGATGATGATGATGATGATGATAATAATAATAATAATAATTGCAACCAAAACATGGAGAGCAGATCCCATTTGTTCTTTTCATGCTCATTTTCAGCATCTATTTGGC
This sequence comes from Agrostemma githago, assembly GCA_958450325.1. Taxonomy (NCBI): domain Eukaryota; kingdom Viridiplantae; phylum Streptophyta; class Magnoliopsida; order Caryophyllales; family Caryophyllaceae; genus Agrostemma; species Agrostemma githago. Next base: position 37,124,822 of record OY288254.1, on the reverse strand, counting down.
ATGAATTGACTCATTGGCTTCAGGTTACGGGCAGGAGTGATGATCTTATTACTGAACTCAAATGGAGCATGAGTAGGAGAAGCAGGAAGCACCAGACTCACAAGTGGTACAGCAGTATGTTAGCGGCAGTGGTTTATCAAATATGGGCAGAAAGGAACACAAGACTGTTTTCAAACAATTATAGGCAACACAATATTATTGTCAGACAGGTCAAATTGGATGTTTTTGCTAGAATACGATATATAGGAAGTGCTTGAAGGGTCCTATGTAAAGAGAAGTATAGGGAATAGTTATGTGATACACATACTAGAGGATATACTTTTTTTGTAAGATTGTCTCTTTTTGATTAATAAAAGAGTCATACCTTTTCTTGCAAAAAATAATAATAATAATAATAATAATAATAATAGTAATAATAATAATAAAGTAATAATAATAGTAATAATAATAGTAATATTAGCAGTAATAATAATAGTAATATTAGTAGTAATAATAATAGTAATAATAGTAATAATAATAATAATAATAATAATAATAGCTTCTCTCTCTTCTCTCTCTCTGGAGAAGATTCTCCCGTCAGGTTTTGATGGTTCCATCGGCGCCGAGGGGAAGGGGGAGGGGACGACCACGGAAAAATAACCGAATTGACGGCAATTCTCAGGGGAGTTCGAAGGATACCATTTCTGAAGCTTCGTTAGAGGACACAATCGATTCGGAGGATCAGAGTGCGGAGAAGAAGGGAACAAATGTAATCAATGATCTTATAGATCTGGCATTACAATCGGCCATGAAACTCAATGAAAGTAAGAGTATAAAGTCTCCGGAGGTCATTGAAGTTAAGGAGAAGAAGGATGAGAGCGCTAGTACGATGGAAAACAGAGAGGTAACACCACCAGTTCAGGGGAAGCAGATGTCCTGGGCGAGTCGTGCTACTGCTACAAAGCAAGGTATGGGTCTATACTTTGATGAGTACTGTGCGGTAGCAGATGAAATTACCATAGAAAAGGAAGACTATGAGGATGAACTTAAACGATGGCAATTCACTCTTATGGGGCATGTCATTGGGGCTCGACCAACTTTAAAGCTGATGACGAATTTTGTTTCTAAGAGTTGGAACCATGTTTCGTCTCCTGGGGTCCAATATTTTAAAAAAGGCTGGTTTTCATTCAGATTTGGGAGTAAGGAGGCCATGAATGAGATACTGAGGGGTGGACCATGGCAGGTGGATTCGCACTCTTTGATATTGAAATAATGGAGCCCATCCTTCTCATCTGAAATGGAACGAATTTCTGTGGTACCGACATGGGTTCTTTTCCCAGATCTTGACCCATACCTTTGGACTGAATCGGTCCTTAGTAAGATGGCAAGTAAGATTGGGAAACCCATGTTTGCTGACCTCACTACTACACTTAAAGAGCGTTTGTCTTTTGCTCGGATTATGGTGGAAGTAGATGCTTCGCAAGACCTGCCAGATTTTGTTACCATTAACATTCCTATATTGGGTAAATCGGTGCAAAGAATTACTTATGAGTGGCTCCCATATTACTGTCACTCTTGCAGTAAATTGGGGCACTTGGTGAGTACTTGTAAGATGGAGAAGAAGAAGGAGGTAGAGAAAAGTAAGACTATACTGGGTCAAACCTTGACTAGGTACACTCCTGTGAAGAAACCTACTGGAGGAATTGGCATTAGTATCCCGGGCCCCAATCTGATGGGAGAGGTAGAGGGACAGCATACTAAGGCTGATTCTTTATCTTTATCAGGTGGACTAGGGAGGGATGAGAAGGTTGGCCTGGACCCCAATTCAGGCGGATTAAAGGAAGGTGACCCGGACCCCAATCTGAAGCATGTGGAGTCCATTACCACAGGCTCAGATGGATTAGGGAGGGAAAAAGGAGGATTTATTACTGTGCATAAAAGCATTGGAGGATCTGCTTCTTCCAGCAGGCCTATCCTAGGGTATCATATGAGTAAGGAGGTGAAGATAGAGCTGGTCCAGTCTAACAGATATAACATTCTTCAGGAAGAAGGCCAGGACGTGGAGGAGCAAGAGGCAGGAATAGGGGGAATTGTTGACCCTATAGATGTTGATGTTCCACCCCACCCTATTTAAATGCAAATTTCTACTTGGAACATTAGGGGTGGAAATGAAGAAATAAAGCAAAATGCTGTTCTAAATTTAATTAGAACTAGAGGTCTTGATGTGGTAGGGTTGCTTGAAACTAGAATAAAGGAGGCTAAGGCTTCTTCTATAACAAAGAGGAAATTTAAGGCTTATATGGTGGCTTCTAATTATGGTTCACACTACAATGGTCGTATTTGGCTGATTTGGAACCCGACTACTGTCAGAGTGACTATTCTTGCTACTCATGCTCAGTTTATTCATTGTCATATTCACCACTATGCTTCTGGCTTGGAGATTTATATGACATCGGTGTATGGGAGTAATGATGGTAAGGAGAGGGAGGAACTTTGGCATGCTATTAGCTCTTTCAAAGGTGTGCAGGAGGGGTGGATTGTAATGGAGGATTTTAATATTGTACGTAATCAGAAGGGAAAAATAGGAGGATCTCCTCCAACTATAAGGGACATGGATGACTTTAATGACTGTTTATTGGAAGCCGGACTGTTAGAGATTAATGGACAAGGGCAAGAATTTACATGGACTAACAAACAAGACCCGGAAGCTAGAGTTTGGTCAAGGCTTGATAGAGCTTTGGTAAATGATGGATGGATTAATTCCTTTCCATCCTCTTTTGCCACCTATTTGAATCCTGGTATATCTGATCATTCCCCGGTTTGTGTCACAATTTTGCCTGCGGTGAAGAAGGTTTCTTCTTTCAGTTTCTTGAACTGCTGGGCAAAATGTCCTCAGTTTCATGATGTAGTTTCTGCTGCTTGGAATTCTCCTGTACAGGGAACTTTTGGGTTTCAGTTTTTTGCTAAGCTTAAGAGGGTTAAAGGAGCGTTAAGGGTGATGCATAAGAGTAACTTCACTGATCTTAATAGACGAATCATTGAAACTAAATCTGAACTGGAAAACTGCCAGCAGCAACTCCTTAGTCACCCTTTCTCCATGGTGTATATTGATAGAGAAAGGGAGCTAATGGCTTCATATAGGGCTCTTTGTGATGCGGAGCTTAGTATCCTTAAGCAGAGAGCAAAAATGGAGAACATATTGCAAGGGGATGAAGCAACTAAGTATTTTTATACCAGGATTAGAGAACGGAGACATTAGCAAATTATTGGTTCTATTAAGGATAAGGAGGGCCTGGTCAGAGAAGGTCTTTCGGAGGTAGCGGAAGGATTTATTGACTATTATAAAGATCTTCTTGGCAAGTCACAAATAACTAGACCCCTGGGAGCTATGATTGCTAAGGGAACTACTGTTCAGAAGGATGATTGGGACCTTATTACTAAGATTCCAACCGAGGAAGAGGTTAGAAGTGTAGTGTTCAGCATTGGTGAGGACAGGAGTCCTGGACCTGATGGGTTTTCTTCTGCATTCTTTAAGAGTTCGTGGAGTATTATTAAGTATGACTTTTACTCTGCTGTAGTGGAATTCTTCTTGAAGAAGAAGATGCTAAAACAGGCGAATACGACGACTATTACACTTATCCCGAAGAAGGATGTTTGCCAAACAGTGCTAGATTATAGACCAATATCATGCTGTACAGTCTTCTACAAAACAATCAGCAAAATACTTGCTATGCGCATTCAACAGGTGCTGCAGTATCTAGTTGGGTTTGAGCAAGCTGCATTTATAAAGGGGAGAAGTATACAAGAGAATATTGCTCTGTCTCAAGCTCTAGTAAAGAATTACGGTAGGAAATACCTAACCCCTCGGTGCCTTATGAAGATTGACCTCAGAAAAGCTTTCGAGTCTATTCAATGGGAGTTTATAGAAAGCCTTCTTAAAGAGCTTAATTTTCCTAAGATTTTCATAGAATGGGTAATGGCCTGTATAACAGGCTCATGGTTTACATTAAAAATTAATGGGGAAAATCATGGGTTTTTCAAGGGTAAGAGCGGGCTTCGTCAGGGTGACCCCCTCTCCCCTTACCTTTTCGTCCTAAGCATGGAAGTTCTTTCAAGGAGGCTTCGGGAAATCAATCAGCAACCTCTAGTCTCTTATCATCCAAAGTGTTGTAAATTGAAACTTAATCATATGGTGTTTGCGGATGATTTAATGATCTTTATGAGGGGTGATAGTCCATCTGTGATGGCTGTTACTAAGGTTTTGGAGTTATTTGCTTTAGAATCAGGATTGCAGGCCAACAAGGAGAAGATCCACATCTTCTTTGGAGGAGTGAGCAAGGAAGTAAGGGATCTAATTATGGCGCAAACTGGGTTTGCACAAGGGGAATTCCCTTGTCGCTATCTTGGGTTGCTGTTGCACTCAGTAAACAATAGATCGGACCAATATCAAGTACTTATTAACAAAATTCAAACCAAGATGTTAAGCTGGTCTTCTAGTCATCTAACCTACGCAGGACGGCTTCAACTGATATCATCAGTGGTTTTTGGATTAACTAACTACTGGTGCTCTAATGCGATCTTTCCTGAAAATGTTATTAAGCGAATTGATCAGATTAGCCTGAGATTTTTTTGGACAGGAAGTTACAGCAAAGTGCGAATGGTATTTAATAGCTGGCAAAGCATTTGTTCACCTTGGGAAGAAGGAGGGCTTAATGTGAAAAATTTGAGAAGTTGGAATAAAACTCAGATTGCTCATTGGATTTGGAAGCTCCTTAATGACAAAACAAGCCTTTGGAAGGATTGGTATACCAGGTATGTTTTACAGAACCAGAGTTTCTGGACTACTCAAATGAGGGAGAGCCATACCTTTACATGGAAAAGCATCCTTAACATGAGAGATCAAATTATTAAGGCAACTAGGGGTGAGGAAGCGGCAGCAAGGCTAATTAAAAGCTGGATCTGCAATGACTCTTTTAATGCTAGTGCAGCATATGGTTGGATTAGGATGAATCGGCAAGCAGTAAAGTGGATGTCTAGATTTAAGGGCAATTATATTATGCCTAAACACAGGATTATATTGATACTAGCGGATCAACGGGCTTTGGCAACTCATGATAAGCTGCAAACCAGGGGGCTTACCTTAGCCAGCAGGTGCGAACTGTGTGGGAATGGTTACGAAACTGCTAAGCACTTATTTTTTGGATGCCCATTCTCTAGACAGGTTTGGCAGCACCTTCTGTGTTGGATGCAGGTTACAGGTAGAGGCTGGGATTTGCACACCGAGCTGATTTGGTGTGCTTCAAGAAGAACTAAAAGGCACTGGAAGAATCATTGGTATTGTAGTACCTTAGCGGCTACAACGTATTGGTTATGGATGGAAAGGAACAATAGAATATTCAATGGCATTCGTACTACAATAGATAGTCTTGTTAGTCGTATTAAATTTGATGTTCGTACTAGATTACGGATTAGAGGAGTGGATTTAGCCTTGAGGCTTTTGATGTAGTAATGGGGTGATTGTAGAGGATATATCTTTTGTAAGATTTCGTCTTATTCAATAAAATAAGGCATAATTTCTTGCAAAAAAAATAATAGTAATAATAATGATAGTACTAATAGTAATAGTACTAATAGTACTAATAATACTAATACTAATACTAATAATAATAATAATACTAATAATAATAATACTAATAATACAGCAACAGCAGCAACAACAACAACAACAACAACAACAACAACAACAACAACAACAACAACAACAACAACAACAACAACAACAACAACAACAACAACAACAACAACAACAACAACAACAACAACAACAACAACAACAACAACAACAACAACAACAACAACAACAACAACAACAACAACAACAACAACAACAACAACAACAACAACAACAACAACAACAACAACAACAACAACAACAACAACAACAACAACAACAACAACAACAACAACAACAACAACAACAACAACAACAACAACAACAACAACAACAACAACAACAACAACAACAACAACAACAACAACAACAACAACAACAACAACAACAACAACAACAACAACAACAACAACAACAACAACAACAACAACAACAACAACAACAACAACAACAACAACAACAACAACAACAAATTTCTCTCTCCTCGATTCTAGAGATAGAATCTCTCTCGCGAAACCACCATTAACGAACCATGAATGCTTTGGGTACAGGTCGAGGAAGGGGAAGACCGCCTAAGAAAAAATCAAAAAAAGATGCGCATGACGCTAAGGATGCTAATACTTCTGAAATGGAACAATCTACTCAAACTGAGACGGAGGGAACTGAAACCCAGCTCGAGGTAAAGCAGGGGAGTCCATCGGTTAACGATCTTATTCAGCGAGCGTTTCAATCTGCAAAGAAGGTCACTGGTATGGGGGAGGCCTTTTCTAACTCTAAGGAACAAGAGAGCTTAGTCTCTAATGGCGAAGAACAAGAAAACCCGGGAAATACAGAAAAGGGGATGAACAGGGATTCAGGTGAAGGACCTTCTAGGAACGCCCAATATACACCTAAAGAAGGAGCTAATCGTGAGACTATGTGGTTAAGCAAGGTGAAGTCACAAAAAATAGGTATGGGGTTACATTTTGATGAGATTTCTGCTAACACAACTGAAATTGATATTGTCCTGGATGATTTTGAATCTGAATTGAAGATGTGGAAATTTACTCTCATGGGGAATGTGTTAGGAGCGAAACCTACGTTAAAACAGATGATTGATTTTGTTGCTAAGAATTGGAATCATGCGGGTTTACCAACTGTCCAATATTTCAAGAAAGGGTGGTTCTCTTTCAGATTTTCGAATCAAGAAGCCATGGAGACGGTTCTTCGAGGCGGACCAAGGCAAATTGGGTACAGCCCCAGGTGTCTTTTCCTCCCAAGTGCAGTAAGTTGAGATTAAACCATCTAATATTTGCTGACGATTTAATGATTTTCAAGCGTGGGGATGTTCCTTCAGTAAATGCTGCACTAATAGCCCTTGATTTCCTTGCTGGAGATTCGAGATTGCAAGCAAATAGGGAGAAAACAGACATATATTTCGGTGGTGTTGGTAGTGAAGTAAAAGACACAATTCTTAGGATTACTGGATTCAAGCAAGGTTCCTTTCCTTGTAGGTATTTGGGTCTTCCTTTGAATGATGTATCTAACAGATTGGAGCATTATGCTGGATTAATTGCAAAGCTCCAAGAGCGGATTAATTGCTGGTCTGCCAAGCTGTTATCTTATGCTGGCAGAATGAGGCTTATTAACTCTGTAATTTTTGGTGTTCTAAATTTCTGGAGCATGAATGCTGCTATACCTGTTAATGTGAAGGACAAAATAATAACTCTATGCCGAAATTACTTCTGGACGGGAACAATGAGCAGGAAAAGCATGGTATACAAGAGTTGGGAGGATATCTGCACACCTTGGGAGGAAGGAGGCTTCAATGAGGTTGATATTTCAGCATGGAATAAGGCTCAATTAAGTTGCAGACTATGGAAGTTAACGGATTATGGTGAGGATCTTTGGAGCAGATGGAACCAACATTATACCTTTGGTGCACAGGGCATATGGGAAATACAAGCTAAAGATAAGCATGCTAATACTATCAAAAGCATCTTAAAAATTCGGGATGAGATTATTACGCAGGAAGGTGGCATTGATAAAGCCAAGGCTAGGATGCAAGAATGGACTGTAGGTGGGATCTTTCAGATGAGTGCAGTATATGACTGGTTTCGACACAAGGGGACGAGGAGAAAATGGCTTACTTCAGTTCAAGGACCATGGGTGATACCTAAGCATGGAGTTATTGCATCCATGGCTGGGCAAGGTAGACTGCCAACTCTAGATAACATACAGAGGAGAGGGACAGTCATGGTGAATAGATGTGTGTTATGTGCAGCGGCTTTGGAGACACATGAACATTTATTTTTTGCCTGCTCTTTTTCTGCACAAGTATGGAGAGAATTACATGATTGGATGAAGATTCAAGGGCGCAGTAATGTTCTTATTGCTGAAATGAAGTGGTGTGTGACTAGAAGGGCAAAAAAACATAGAAGACAGAAATGGTACAGGGCCACATTGGCTGCTGCTACTTATTACATTTGGAGGGAATGAAATGCACGAATTTTTAATAGTCGGAGTCGAAAGGCACATACATTGGTTCAACTTGTAAAATTTGATGTTTTTACCAAACTAAGAGGACAAAATATAGATCTTAGTAGGGAGTTGTTAGGTTGATTCTTTTGTGTATACTTTACACATATAGAGGATAGTTTTTGTAAGTCTAGTCTCTATATTTGCCCTTCATGGATGAATAAAGAGTCATACACATTCTTGCAAAAAAAAATAAATAAATAAATAAATAAATAAATAATAATAATAATAATAATAATAATAAAAAGAGTATTAAAATAATAAAAAAAATTATATGAAGTACTTCATATTATTTTTTTTGAACTTAAAAATTGGTAAAAAAATTTAGGCGCTTGAAACTATTTGTAATCCTAACCTAACCCGACCCCTTGATCCGTATAACCCGACTTATATTTGATTCGATCCGTATTTGGATTCGTCCCGTATGACCCGATCCATTGGACCCTTTTGATAGGTCTTCATATTGCGCTCCCACTTTATTTTTTTGGGGGGTTGAATAATGTTAATTGACGGTGTTAATTTTTAACCCTTAACCGTAAAGTTAAAGAATTCAAACCCTTAATTAAATAGACGTGAAAGCAAAGTTGGGTGCTAATTTTACCCTTAACAATCAGTTTTGATATTTTTAGGCATATAAATTCTAGGGCAGAATACGTACATGATTAATTAAACATATAATTGATCATTTATCATTTATTTTTCAATGACATCAATCTATTTATATTATATTTGTATTACGATTATTGCACGACGATAATTTCGGTGTTAAAAATTAATACTACAATATCAACATTTTGTATTCCAAAAAAAAATTAAATATATTTAAGAAAATATCAGAATTTTTTTTAATATATTTAATATTTATAATAATGTTATATGAATAATAATATTACAGAGTAAATGTTATTCTGTACATTCATTGAATTGAGTTGGTCATTTATGTACGTAGATAATCATCCATTTTTATTGTTAGTAATTTTGATTCCAAAAGTTTAGAAGGCAGGTTATTATGTCATGTCAGCAATGGATGTACTCAATTAATATATATATATATATATATATATATATATATATATTGTTTGTGGCGTTGAGTTGAATTTTTTTAGTTGTGATATTGACAACTCATCACCTTTCTAGTCCTCCCATTTCCCCCTTCCCACATAAGTGTTTAGAGAAAAAATATCTTAAAACTCCAAAGTTCATCTCTCTCCGCCACTCCACCACGCCGGTCGCCGGCAATCACTCCGGCCCACTGCGCCGACCACCACTCCGGCCATCTCAATTGTTTTTCGGTTTTTTTTTTTTGGGTTTTCCTAAAAGATTATTATTAATGTTATTTTTTTTTTCAAGATTAAAATTAAAATTAACTATAATTCATTAAAATTATAACAGAATTAAAAAGATGAAATTAATTCGATACTATTCAAATTAGAAAAAACACTTCAAATAATTCAAATTAAAAAAAAAAGTACAAGCTTTAAATCCTAAACCCTAAAATTCAATGTTACCCAATTAACCCTAAATCGAATCCCTTAATTAATGAATTAAAACTAATTTACGATAAAATATCGATTAATAATTATGATTCATATTTAATTCGCAAATGATTGATGAAATCAGTTTTAGAATTGACGAGAATTAATTTTGATGAAAAAAATTAGGGTTTAGTTTAGGAGAAAAATAATAAAAAAGAGAAAAAGGATAATATTAGAAAATTTGTGAAATTTTAGTGATGATTGAGGAATGCACAATTATGAAAAAGTAATTCCGTAGAAAATAATGGTGTATGGTACATACGTAGTATACTCTGTAATTAATTACTTATCAGATTGAAATTTAATTACCTTCCGTAGTGTAGACCGCTACCAAATAAGCTCAGCCCGATTAAACAGGCCCAAAATAATCCTAAAGGCTTGAACATGGCTACGTACATTGGACCATTCAAGCTCATGCACCATGCTTGGACCCGGCTCCGTACCAATGTCCCAAATAACGCCTACATAACTCATGGACAATCATTAGGTTAATCTTGGTTAACACAAATTATGTATAACGGGTCAAATAACTATCAAATAATTAAATAAGACAAAAGTATAATTGGTGGGGCCATTGTCCTCTCTCCTCATATGGCACATACTTGACCCATTTAATCTTACGACGGATATATCCGTCGTAAGGGAGACCAACTGCTTAGTTAAATGTGACAATGGTTCTTGGACTCAATCTACATTGTTCAGAATAATAATAATAATAATAATAATAATAATAATAATAATAATAATAATAATAATAATAATAATAATAATAATAATAATAATAATAATAATAATAGGGAGCGGGATGTGTGTGTCGATCTGACAGGGTCGTCCCCATTGACTCAGTCTGCGATGATGAATTTTCTGCCTGGTCGTGAGGTCGTTGACGCCGCTCAGCGTAAGTGCGCCAAGTACGGAGATTTGTGCACCAAGATTGGTTATGGGTTCCTGCCTTTCTCCTTCTCTCCACTTGGGGAGCTTGATGCAGAGGCTGTTGCGTTGCTCAAGCGGATTCAGAAGTTCTCTATCGCTCAGGATGCGGGGGCTCGCGCAGCTGCTTTTATTTTCACTAGACTTAGTTTCGCTATTGCTAAGGGAGTGGGTGCCAAGATTGGTTATGGGTTCCTGCCTTTCTCCTTCTCTTCACAAGGGGAGCTTGATGCAGAGGCTGTTGCATTGCTCAAGCGGATTCAGAAGTTCTCTATCGCTCAGGATGCGGGGGCTCGCGCAGCTTTTATTTTCACTAGACTTAGTTTCGCTATTGCTAAGGGAGTGGGTGCCCAGATAATATCTCGGCTACCCACTAACTTCTTGTAATTTGTTTCGTTATTAATGCAATTTCCGGTTTATAATAATAATAAAAAAATAATAATAATAATAATAGTAATGATAATATCTTTTAAAATTTATCTTGATTCATCAATAAAATTTCTATAATAATAATAATAATAATAATAATAATAATAATAATAATAATAATAATAATAATAATAATAATAATAATAATAATAATAATAATAATAATAATAATAATAATAATAATAATAATAATAATAATAATAATAATAATAATAATAATAATAATAATAATAATAATAATAATAATAATAATAATAATAATAATAATAATAATAATAATAATAATAATAATAATAATAATAATAATAATAATAATAATAATAATAATAATAATAATAATAATAATAATAATAATAATAATAATAATAATAATAATAATAATAATAATAATAATAATAATAATAATAATAATAATAATAATAATAATAATAATAATAATAATAATAATAATAATAATAATAATAATAATAATAATAATAATAATAATAATAATAATAATAATAATAATAATAATAATAATAATAATAATAATAATAATAATAATAATAATAATAATAATAATAATAATAATAATAATAATAATAATAATAATAATAATAATAATAATAATAATAATAATAATAATAATAATAATAATAATAATAATAATAATAATAATAATAATAATAATAATAATAATAATAATAATAATAATAATAATAATAATAATAATAATAATAATAATAATAATAATAATAATAATAATAATAATAATAATAATAATAATAATAATAATAATAATAATAATAATAATAATAATAATAATAATAATAATAATAATAATAATAATAATAATAATAATAATAATAATAATAATAATAATAATAATAATAATAATAATAATAATAATAATAATAATAATAATAATAATAATAATAATAATAATAATAATAATAATAATAATAATAATAATAATAATAATAATAATAATAATAATAATAATAATAATAATAATAATAATAATAATAATAATAATAATAATAATAATAATAATAATAATAATAATAATAATAATAATAATAATAATAATAATAATAATAATAATAATAATAATAATAATAATAATAATAATAATAATAATAATAATAATAATAATAATAATAATAATAATAATAATAATAATAATAATAATAATAATAATAATAATAATAATAATAATAATAATAATAATAATAATAATAATAATAATAATAATAATAATAATAATAATAATAATAATAATAATAATAATAATAATAATAATAATAATAATAATAATAATAATAATAATAATAATAATAATAATAATAATAATAATAATAATAATAATAATAATAATAATAATAATAATAATAATAATAATAATAATAATAATAATAATAATAATAATAATAATAATAATAATAATAATAATAATAATAATAATAATAATAATAATAATAATAATAATAATAATAATAATAATAATAATAATAATAATAATAATAATAATAATAATAATAATAATAATAATAATAATAATAATAATAATAATAATAATAATAATAATAATAATAATAATAATAATAATAATAATAATAATAATAATAATAATAATAATAATAATAATAATAATAATAATAATAATAATAATAATAATAATAATAATAATAATAATAATAATAATAATAATAATAATAATAATAATAATAATAATAATAATAATAATAATAATAATAATAATAATAATAATAATAACAATAACAATAACCAGGTATGTGACCCGTGAAATTCACGGGTTTATCTGTTCCAAAATTTTGTGCACGGATTCTTGATAATCATGACCAAGTCTTTCATTCATTGTATATGTTGGTTCGGAAATATGTGTCGATCGATTTTTGCATACCTAAGCGGATAATAAACGTTTTGAATTTAGTTTCAATTTCAATAATTGGGTCCAAAATTGTAGATCGCCACCAATTATTATACACATCAATCTCACTAATTCAACAATGTCACTAAATTACAGAACTTATACATCGACCAATTTCAATGATGTCTTTTATTTTATTTTTTATATTTTTTTTGAAACCCGATTTCAGTGATGTCTTTTATTTATTATAACCTTAATATTTTTTTTGTAAAGTATCACTAAACATGGATTTATGCACGTCCCTTCAACAAATGGGACCTAGTTTTTTAATCCCGTGAAAATCATTGAGATATTCATTTTCACTTTTTTTTAATTTATACTAACTCTATACTTTGTTTGTTAAATTACTATATTCGATCACTTTCCCCATTTTCATATATGTATTTTGTTTTGGTGATTAAAATATAATAATGTTCATTACCTTGAGACTTAGTAAATAGTAAATACATTACCCAAATAACTTGCACTCTTTAAAATGTTACTTTAAATTAACACTCAAAATATTGCAATTTCTTCTCAATCATTTTTTGTATATTACTTTCACTTTGAATATATTAAATGTTCGCTTTTATAAGAAAAACAAAAGTTTAATGTTATCTTGAAGCGTGTATAAACATAATAATCAATATAAAGATCAATAAAAATATAATATTATACTTGAAAAAAAATGAAAAATTATGGATTTGACATGCAGTCAGTGGCTTCGCATAATTTCGGTAAATAAAATAAATCCCGAAGATAAAATTTTGAACTAAAATTATGATCGATAAACAACAATGCAAATTCATACGGAGTATCATATATTAAAAACTGGTGGTCATATTCATGAAATAAAGCGATTGAAATGTGAATACAAACTCCCAAATCATCTCGCTTTATATATTCTTTTTTAAGTTACACTATGATGCTTATTTAATACTCCCTCTGTTTCTTTGATATCTTCCACATTTCCTTTTTCAACTATTTTTTTGATTTCTTCCTTTTTCCTTTTTTCTATCACACTTTTCTCTTAACTAGGTGGCCCACCTACTTTACTCCCTCTCTACTTTTACTTATTTTATTGTTTTTCTTAAAAAATGTGTCACTTTTAAGGTGGAAGATATCATAGAAATGGAGGGAGTATTAACCTTGATTAATCTTTAAGACGAAATAGATGAAAATATAATATATTATTTTTTTAGTTATAATACAAAATTCTTAATGCAGGATAATATAATGATTAATATTAACTTTAATTGATTATCAAGACAAAAGGACATGATAAGGTAAACCAACCAAATTATTAATGTTCTTTTTTAGAAAACCATTATGCTTTCTTAATAACAATAAATTTATGTTTTAAGTGAAATATCGAGTTTTGTTTGCCCCAAATAATTGTTAGTCATTGGTATTTTACTTTTAACTAACACTCAAAATATTGAAACTTTTCTCAATCATATTTTATAAAATACTACAACTTTAAATATAAATAAAAGTTTACATTTACCAACAGAAAGTCAATGTGATTTAAAGTTAACTGTAAAATGTATTTATAAAATCAAACAATATAAAGATAAATAAAAATATAATATTATACCTAAAAAGGGACAAATTGCGGAGTTGACTACTGGTTTCGCATAAATTATCTAAAGAAAACTAAAACTTAATAAACACATATATAATTAAGAAAACAAAATTTAATAAGAATAAATTTGACCTTGTATAAAACTAAAACTTTATTACACATATATAAGTAACAAAAAAAATTAATAAGAATAAATTTGATCAAAGGCAAAAATTGTACAAACAAAAACTCTTAATATAAAAGATTGTTTAAACATTAAATATACGTCACGTGGCAAAAAAATTAATGTTCAAATAAATCTTTTAACTATATATATATAGATATAGATATAGATAAAATGAATCATATTTGTCGAAAAGTATAAAAACAAAATAAAAAAATGGAGTAACTTAAACGCAGTGAAATTTGAAATTTTCCATTCTTCACGAATGAATATTATTTTCTATTTGATTATTATAACAATTAATTAATTAATTAAATAAGGGTAACCGAAAAGGTTTCGATCAAGTGCTCATATAATTAATTACAAATTTAATAAATAGAAAACTTCAAGTGCTCCCTATCAATGTGGCTAAGAAGATAGATCAACCGAGTCTTCGATTTTTCTGGTCTGGCGGCAGTGAAAAGGGCAGAATGGTGTTTAAAGGGTGGGAAAGTATATGCACTCCTTGGAACGAGGGAGGGTTTAATGTCAAGCATCTGAAGTATTGGAATAAAGCACTTATGGCAAGATGGTTATGGCTCTATATAACTGGAAAGGGAGGCCTCTGGGGAAGGTGGTGCAAACACTACATCTTAAGATAAAGGAGTATTTGGGATATTGGTAGATCGGAGAGGTATACTGCAACTTTTAATGGCATATTGCTTATCCGAGATGAAGTGTTGCTAGGTACAGGAGGGTATGCTGCTGCTGATGCTCTTATAAATAGCTGGACTACTGGTACTCGGTTTAATATAGAAGCTGCTTACAATTGGTTCAGACCAAAGAATAGAACCCTGTATTGCTTGCGAGGGCTTCAAAGAGCTGCTGTTATTCCTAAGTATAGAATCATTTCAGTGTTAGCAGGGCAAAAAAAGTTGGCTACTCAGGACAATCTTAAGAAGCGAGGAATGCATATTGTAAATAGATGCATCCTTTGTCAGCAGGAAGAGGAAACCTCAGTCCATCTCTTCTTTCAATGCACCTTCTCGAGGCAACTTTGGCAGAATTTATTATGTTGGATGCAAATAACAGGTAGAAGCTTCCATCTTAGGAGAGAGCTTCAATGGAGTGGGCAAAAGGGGAAAAGAAGGCACTGGAAACATAGTTGGTTTTGCTGCTGCTTAGCTGCTGCTGTTTATGCTCTTTGGTCGGAAAGGAATGCTAGAATTTTCGAGGAGAAGTATAGTACTAGCTCTAATATAGCAAAAAGGATTAAGTTTGATATTTTCACAAGACTTAGGGGCAAAGGGATTAATATTACTAGATTTTTTTGATCCTAGTATAGATGATTTAAACTCTCCATAGTGGATATACTTTTGTAAGATCCTTATCTTACTATTCTAATAAGATGTACCTTTCTTGCACAACAACAACAACAACAACAACAACAATAATAATAATAGATTAGATAGTAATTCTTCTTCTTCATTTTGTTTTTATATTCATTGTGAGAAGTATTTTAAATAAAGACAATTGAATGAAACGAATGGTGTAATAATAATAATAATAATTTGAATTCGAATCTTAAATTTAAGAAGGCAGCAGGTAGTAGTAGTAGTAATAATAATAATAATAATAATAATAATAATAATAATAATAATAATAATAATAATAATAATAATAATAATAATAATAATAAAGGGTTGTTTGAGCATTTAATATCTGCCACATGACAAAAAATTAAATATTCAAATAACCCTTTTAACTTTATGTATAGATAGTAATTCCTCTTCTTCATTTTGTTTTTATATTCATTGTGAGAAGTATTTTAAATAAAGACAAATAATTGAATGAAACGAATGGAGTAATAATAATAATAATAATAATAATAATAATAATAATAATAATAATAATAATAATAATAATAATAATAATAATAATAATAATAAGAAGAAGGCAGCAGGTAGTCCGGTCGAGTTTGGAGTATCTTATAGGCTATTAGGTTAACCAATTTAGAAATGTTTTTATTTTATAAGAATCCAGAACAATTGAATGAAACGAATGGAGTAATAATAATAATAATAATAATAATAATAATAATAATAATAATAATAATAATAATAATAATAATAATATGAATTTGAATCTTAAATTTAAGAAGGCAGCAGGTAGTCCGGTCGAGTTTGGAGTATCTTATAGGCTATTAGGTTAACCAATTTAGAAATGTTTTTATTTTATAAGAATCCAGATTCAAGTAGTTGATTCGAATCTAAATTGTGAATTAGACATGAATGTATATGAAGATTTGTAACATGAATGCTGTTCATAAAGATATACGGAGTGCAATCTCTGATTTAATTATTGAAATAATGGGATTAATCACTAAACGTTAGTTGCTTACTGTTAAGACGATGATTAGTAACTCCAAGTTCATCTTTAATTTCCAAGCACTAAAATCTCCGTTTGCCATTAGATCCACACACACGGTTTGGATGGTCCCAAATATGGTATAGCATGTCACTATCACCATCATGTCCGGAAATTTCGTGAACGTCGATACCTAATAAAAACCAAACAAATTTCACAAAAACAAAAAGAGATATGTCAAATATCATTATGAGCATAGCTAGGTTGTTAGTTATATACTATGCAGAGCGCGCGCGCGCGCACATATATATATATATATATATATATATATGTATATATATGTATATGTATATATATATATATATATATATATATATAGAGAGAGAGATAGAGAGAGAGAGAGAGAGAGAGAGAGAGAGAGAGAGAGAGAGAGAGAGAGAGAGAGAGAGAGAGAGAGAGAGAGAGAGAGAGAGAGAGAGAGAGAGAGAGAGAGAGAGAGAGAGAGATGGGTTCTAATGAGTCCCCTTATATACGTTGAGTCCCTAAGTCCTGAGATGAGGATGGATGGACAAGATGCATCCTAATATTTTGTATTTAATAAAAAAAAAGATTTAGTATCCTAAAATAACTCTCATGATTTTAGGAAACAATAACTCCCATAATCACAATCATTCCTCATTCATTCATTCATTCATTCATTCATTCATTCATTCATTCATTCATGTTACAGGTTCATCAAAACCTTAAAAAAAACGCTCCCATCGATCATTACGTTCATTCATTCATTCAATCAAATCTGTGCTCGAAATTCCGTTACTATGAATTCAATGATCGCGACATCTTCATTAACTGTTGATAAGCAATTCATCGAGTATAACAATGGTGAGTTTCGATATTGCTTTCATGTTTTGCATCAATTTTTATTCATTATCTTGATTAATTTGCGTCAATTTGTGTTCATGTTTTGCGTCAATTTTCATGTTGATATTGCTTTCATGGTCGTGTCATTCATGTTTTGCGTCAATTTTCATGTTGATATTGTTTTCATGGTCGTGTTATTCATCATAGATTCATATGCAAATCCTAGAACACACAAACGGTGAGTATATATATGTTTTGTAATTTATACTGGAATCGCCATGGAAGTCATTAAGATGCTACTCAATTATTAGTTTTTACGTTTACAATATATTGAGTTATTGTAGTTCATATACTGCGTTACTTTAGTGTAGAGCATCTGTTACTTTAATGTCTACCATCTGTTACTTTAATGTCTACCATCTGTTACTTTATATATCGTGTTACTTTAATACACTCCAGTTGTTACTTTAGTGTTTTTCATCTATTTTTGTAGTGCATCTTAGTGTCCTAAGAATTTAGGAAACTACCATATTAAAAAAAAAATTAAAAAAAAAAAAGATATTGTTTCCTATAATAATGGGACGTGATTGCCACCAAAATAGGAAACAATATCAAAGAGTAACGCCATATAAAAAAAATACTACTTCCTATAATTATGGGACGTGATGACTTCAAAATAGGAAACAATATCAAGGAGTAAGATACTGCGTCATACTCTCATTTTTATCATTATATGAATTTTTTGTACTAACTTATATCTGGTGTTATTTTAATGAACATTATCTGTTACTTTAATTCATACTATCTGTTACTTTAATGTCTGACCTCTGTTACTTTATACCTGGTATATAAGCATACTCTGTTAATTTAATTCAATGTTACTTCAATGCACTTCATCTGTTACTTTAACTCTTGTTATCTGTTACTTTAATCCACATGAATGATGTAGGGATGTGGGTGAGAGTTTCCTCCATTGTGCGGTGGTGACTGGTGAGATTAAATCAAAGCTTCTGAGATGATGATGAAGAAGATGAAAAAGAAGAAGACGGAGAGAACGAGAAGGATGAAGAAGAAGCAGAATTATAAGTAGGACATTATGAGTAACAAGTGTGAAACACTAGAATTGTAATGGAGTTGATTTAGTTGGAATCTTGTACCACTTTTTTGTTTTGGAGTATCTTAATAAAAAACAAACATTGTTCTTTTTGTTAATTGGAACTCCTATTTTTGCAAGAGACTACTATGCAACGTAACTGATTTTATGAGTTAAAGTAACACAGTTCATGAATTAAAGTAACACATTGTATGAGTTAGAGTAACAGTTTTTGCAAGAGACTATGCAACGTAACAGATTTTATGAGTTAAAATAACACAGTTCATGAAGTAGAGTAACACAACGTATGAGTTACAGTAACATAGTTTATGGATTATGGCAGTAACATGGATAAACTTGTTGTGTGAGAGAAAGAGACAATTAAAAACTTGATAGGAAAGAGAGAATTTGTACCGAGATAATTAAGGAAGAGAGAGAAAGAAAATATATTTTGATAGATATTATAATTATTTCCTTAATTATGAGATCAAATTTTGTCCATTAATCTAACATTGAATCAAGGGCTAAGATGGGGACTCACGGACTCAACATATATATATATATATATATATATATATATATATATATATATATATATATATATATATATATATATATATATATATATATATATATATCCATATAGATTTAGGTTCATATGAGAATCACTCCTTCAATGAGAACCGTGAGAACTATAATATGAGCCATTAGATTATAGTGTTCAATCTCATTCGTTGGATCCTTCAAAATTCTTTAATCTCATCAATTAACCACAATTGCTTGA
Source organism: Agrostemma githago (assembly GCA_958450325.1). NCBI lineage: Eukaryota > Viridiplantae > Streptophyta > Magnoliopsida > Caryophyllales > Caryophyllaceae > Agrostemma > Agrostemma githago. The sequence continues at coordinate 37,105,020 of OY288254.1, read as the reverse complement.
GCCTTCAACCCGTAAGGTCGTAACTCTTTTTCCTTCTACAAATTTTTTCGACCCGTAATCCTTTAATCCATAATTCTTCAATCGACCATTGAATCTGGTTTTCAATCCATCGATTTTCCAATCGACTTTTCTTCAATCCATCAATTCATCACAATTGGGTATTGAACCTCAGTAACCTAAGTAACTTTTATTTTTTTTTAAATTAATTATTTTATGAGTTAACTTATTCGATTAAATTCATTATTTCATTACAATAGTAATAGTATTATCGTCGGCAAATATAATTGCAATAATCCCAACTATCGTTTTTTATCGTTTTTTTCTCCAAATTTCCTCATTGACTTAGGAGTTCATCTAAAATATTGTCATTTAATTTCCTTTTGTACGGATTTTATATGGAATACAACCTTTCTTCTTCAAGCCCTACTCGATTTAATTTTCTTTTTCAATTTTAGCGTACCATTTTTCAATTTTAGCATACCATTGTCGTACCCTCTTTTAATTATGGTGTATCTCTTTTCAATTTTGGCGTACCCTTTCTTAAATTTATCGTACCCGTTTTCAATTTTAGCGTACCCTTTTTAAATTTCAGCGTACCCTTTTTTCTATTTTAGTGTACCCTTTTTCAATTTTAGCATACCATTTTCAAATTTTGGCGTACCATTTTTCACTTTTAGCGTACTTTTTTTCAATTTCAATTTTAGCATATCCTTTTTCACTTTTAGCGGACCCTTTTTCAATTCATTTTTAGCGTACCCTCACTTTTGAATTTCAGCGTACATTTTTTAATTTTGGTGTACCCCTTCCCAATTCTAGCGTACCCGTTTTGGTGTACCCTTTTCGAATTTTAAGAAGAAACGTGACTACATCGATCCAATCTTCAATTGTGAAAAACCGAAAAGTTATTACCCCGTACATAATATTGAGGTGCTACTTGAACTATAATTGAATAATTGTAGTCCGTAAGATATATAGAATGAATACCGTAGCTTATAGGCGGACCGTGTATATCTGAAGTTCCTAAATTGACCGTGTATATGTGATACTAAGTGATTTCAATTTTATGACAGACGTTACTACAAAATTAGAAATGAAGAATACACAAAAAGATGTGTAACACAAAAAGATGAAATGAAGAATACTACTCCTGTACTCCGTATACAGAGCAATGGCAATGCACGATTGCACACTAAGTTGCCATTTGTTACAGTTCAAAATGGTGGGTACAAAATACTCCGTATTAAGCACAAGAAAGGCATATACATGATTAAGTTCCAACATACAAGAGGCAAGAAATCGACAATACCTACATATACAACAATTAAGGCTTTCAGACAAACCCTTAATTTGACATACAAGAACCCTAATTACACTAAAATCTCAAATCAAGTGGACGTATTTAATGATTTTAACAAAAATATGAACCCTAATTTAAAGAACTCCCCAATTGTATATAAATCCCCAACTTTATGAACACTGGAACCCTAATTTATTAAGATTAGACAACAAACCTCCTATATTTTCATTGATGAACAAAGCTTCATCTGCTTTTTCTTGATTTTTGGTGAATTTTGTTGATTTTTTTTTCTTCAATTTCAGTCATTGTTGATGAAGAGAGGGAGAAGGAAGAAAGGAATTTGGTTTTACTTTTGTTAAAAGGAAGAGGGGATGTTTTAAAGAAGAATGTCAGCCATTATCTGAATAGTCAGCCATTATCTGAATAAGATCTAATGGGTCTAAATGGCTCTCTCTCTCTCTCTCTCTCTCTCTCTCTGTCTCTCTCTATATACACATCTATACTCATATATTCTGTATATTCATACGTAATCAGGGCAGATTTAGGACAAGGTAGTATGGGCTATAAAAATAATTCCGTGCTACTAAGAGGATAGGAGGTGATGAGGTGTCAAATTCTTATTAAAATTCAAAACAAAATAAATATTGATGTAAAAATCAGGAAAAAAAAATTCTTCAATAAGACAATAACTAATATTATTATGTATGGGCTATTTATGAGATATTTTTTTAAAACCAAAAATAAGTGTTACAAATTATCGAGATCATATTATAAAATATTTGATGATTAAAAAATATATAGAGTATAAAATACTTTTAATTTTTGATTTTAATATATAAATACAAATATAAAAAAATGTAATCTGATAATATTTGGAGTATTATGTTATCTTCTAATTTGTTGAAAACAGTTCTAACTAATCTAAATATATATTAAAAAAAAAAATTATTCGAGAGACTTTGTTTCATGATAAGAAACTAAACGTTTAGTTAATTAATCAGCTAAAAAATTACTCCATATAAAATATTATGATTAGCATTGTAGCAAAATAACATATTTATTTAAGTATATATTAAATAAGATTATTTGATTATCTTTGAAATTTTAAATTATTTTCTAAAATTAAAAGGTAAAACTTAAAAATGTGAAAATCTAATATGTAGCAAATTAGATACGGAGTACTAAATAAGTGATATAGTAACTAAATAAAGAATCCTAGATATACCGCGCATTAGTGCGCGAGATCTACACTAGTTCATATGTTAAATGAGTAACAATATACCGTAATACATATTTAAACGAACAAAATTAATGTATCTTTTTATTAAAAGATATTCGTCGCAAAATTTAGGGTGATAATGCAATTTGATATATACTCCGTATGTATTGTATTTTGTCCGATTATGATTTTTTTGGCGATGCCTTAATAAACAATTGTTTGAAAAAAAAATTGCCATGACTTGGGAACCATGATAGTACACTTCAAACAAATTTATCATTTTTACAAAGTTAATACTATTATTTTGTTCACTCTCAAACTGATATTCATAGGCTAACATTGTCTTATGTACTCATATTTTGAATCTTAAAAAAATCTTACATTGAGTGAAATTTAGCCCAAGATATAGTTCATTCCTGGATTTGCTCCTGTATGTAATAACATAAGTTTACGATATAGAGTACAAATTATTAGGGGTTATTTGGTTCGCGAAAAGATATGAGGTTGGAATCAGGAATGAAACCAGGGTGATATTGGGTTGGAATTTGATTCGTGATACATGGTGTTTGGTACATTTTTTTAAATATGGGGTATTTGGGTTAATCTAGGCTTAAGACCCGATGATGATACCTGATATTTAATCATCTTATTTTAAATATACAAAAAATTATATAATATTGACTTTTTTAAATTTTAGCACAAAAAAATAGTAAAATAAATTTCAATAAAAATCTCGTTATTAACTGTATAAAACCACAAGTTAAAGTAATAAAATTTTCAAATATAATACTATTTTTTTTTAGTATTTTAAATTATTATTTTCAATAAAATATTTCAACAAAAAAATTGTAATAATTTTTTTCGGAAAATCAAACATTCAATTAAGCTAAGCTGATTCCAAAAGTATGAACCCCATACCCACCTCCTCCGTTACGGTATGAGAAACCCAAATCATACCTTGGAGGTTTGAGGTATGAGTATAAACATCACAATTTTGTGAACCAAATATAAGGTATGAGTTTGAAAACTCATACGCCGTACCAAACGACCTCTTAATGTTTTCCCTCCCCTTCTTTCCCTTTCCCTTCCCTCCTCCCCCCGCCCCCCCCCCCTTTCTTTCACTCTCATTTTATTATTCAAACACACTCTAATACGGAGTAATATTTATGTATAAAGTAAATATTAACTTTTCAAGTGGGACGTAAGGAGTAATAACATTAGTCCGCTTTCTTAATTAATTTTTCAATTGCTTATTTTTAAATAAAAAATTAGGATAAGAAATGTGAAAATAGGTTGTCAACTAAAAACCATAAATAATGGAGTACATTATAAAGTAATCATTCATAAATTCCGTGCAATAATGAACATGTCTGTACTCTATACTAGTGTTGCATGGATGAAAAAAAGGAGAAAAAAAAATATCCTCGGATTTAAAGTGTTATCCTTTTTGCTTTTTGAATGAGAAATAAAGGTCTAAGAATGGATGGCTCAAAAAGAAGAAAAAGAGATAAATATAAGAGAATCTATATCACATATTAATGACTTAAAAAGAAAAAAAAAATTGAATAATAGGTGATTCAACTCAAAATGAAAATATGGAAGAGCACTATAAATCGGAGAGTACATTTCTAGTTATTACTTTCACCGGTCACCTATCTTAGTTACGGAGTAAAATTATACTTGTTTTCGAATGAGTGGAATATGTCGTGGATAAGAATCGAATTTTCGTTTATTATCGGAGTAGCAGTACTGTCTTATTACTCTGCACTTTTTAGTTTTTACGATGGCCTGGCTTTCTAGTTGATAAAAATAAACGTAAAGAATGAACCAGGTATGTACCTGAATGATACTCCAAATTGCAATAGAGAAAGTGGCAGCAGCAAGCATAAAGGTGCCAATCATCCACTCATTCGTGGTTGATATGAAAACTAGGAAAGGTCTTGCGCCGCTGAGCATGATTGGATGAAACAATGGCCCATGAAGAATAGATGGACCTAGGTACGTTGCCACCATAACGGCTCCCAAACCGGATACTACAACTCCAATAATCTTGATCTTGGTGCTCCTGCTGGATATGCGTAGCCTCGTTTTCCTAATTTTCAAAATAATTGCTTTATCAGCAATTTAGCATCAAAGAGCATATATAAATCACAGACCATCAGGCCAGGTATAATAGTTGCATATAGACTGTGGCGGATCTTAGGAAAAAAAAAATTAAGGGGGCTTGGACCGAAAATATATTTCATAAACTACTAGTCCGTAAATTTTTATCACTCTTTTAAATTTCTAAAGTTGACATTAAATCGCTCTTTTTTAAACTCTCAAAAATAGATAACATTTGAATAAAACGTGGATAAATACTTTATGGCATGTTTGTGAACTTGGATTTGGATTTGGATTTGAATTCCAGATTTGAAATATTTTGATCGTTTGGAAACCTTGGGATTTGGATTTGAAATTTTGATCAAATCCAACCTAGTTCAAATTTGGTTTTCTCAAATTCCTAGTATATGGGTAGTCATTTCAATTCCGTCACTTGTCGTTTCTTTGTTTTTTCGCATAATCTTGTCGTAGTATTTGTTTTTCTTTATTTTTTTCTCGTAATTGAACATTTACATTTTTCTAATGAAAATTATTAAAAAAACAAAAATTGGTGACCATGACCCGACTCCACCCGCCCGAAATCCAAATCCAAATCCAAGGGTACCCAAACACCATTTTGGATTTGGATTTGGATTTGAATTCTAGAAATTCAAATATAGAAATTGAATTCTTGATATTCAAATCAATTCCGAGTACCCAAACGCAACCTTAGGGAAATTGATTAACAAATTAAGAATAAACGGTGACTAATTAAGAGCAACCACAATGGTGGTTTTTAGTCTTGGGTTTGTGACCAAGTAAAGTTCTTCCATTGTGTACCAAATTGAGTTTGTCAAAATAAGAACTTGGTTCTTAGGGCAATAGAAATGGTAGAAGTTTCCTACCATCTTTTTTTATGATCAACCTACTCTATTACATATGAAACTCAATTATTTTCTCATCAATGGTGAAGTTCCATAATAATTTTTTAATGAGACTAATTAGTCTTTTATTCATTATTTTATTCAATTACGCACAAATATCAATGTATGAAGTTGGTTCTTTGTTTTAGAAACCAAATTCATATAAGAAGCTCCTTATTTAGTAGAACAATGGGCAAAGAGTTCCTTAAGATGTATGCAATTTCTTATTTAGCCCTTATTTAAGAACTTAGTTCTTACATTTTTGTATGCAACTACAATAATTTGTTTAGAGAAAAAATATAATAATGGGTCCCATCTAAGAACAATATTCTAAGAGCAAATGCAATAGAGGTTTTTGTTCTTGGGGTTGCCAATAAGAACTTTATTTATAAAGTTCCTCTACTAAATCATAAAGTTTGTTATTAATTTTAAAAATTAAGTTCTAAAATAAGAACTTGATTTGTTGGTATGGAGAAGTGTGAAGACCAATAATTAATTGATTACGACATAGAATATTGGAGAGTATCTTTAAATTTTGTTCATTTCCCGAACAAAAAAAAAGTTCATCTATTGTAGAATATCGGGGTTTGAAAAATATGACATGGCATGTTAAGAACTCAATAAAAAGTTCTTCCATTGTAGCTAGAAGTTCTTAGGGCAATAGCAATGGTGTATCATAAGGAGTTTCATATCCTCTAAGGAGCTCCTTACCCATTGTTCCACACAATAAGGAGCTCCTTATAAGAAACCGGTTTCTAAAGTAAGAAACCGGTTTCATATAGGAAAAAGAGAGGAAAAAAGGGGACCACATAGAAAATAAGAAACTTTTAACATTGAGGAGAATTAAAAAGTTTCATAATTCATAATTTGGGTTGATGTGTCGGTGAAAATAATTAGTACGGAACTTGAACCATTGCTATTGCCCTTAGGGCAATAGCAATGGTTGTAGTTTCATATATACACATAATCCAATTGCCACCAAAGCACATGTAATCATATAAGGAACTTTTTATTCTTTCTCAATGGTAAAAGTTTCATATATTTATTGCGGGTCCCTTTTTTTTCTCTCTTTTTAATGTATGAAACCGATTTCTTACTTTAGAAACCGGTTTCATATAAGGAGCTCTTTATTTTCTATCACAATGGTTAAGGAGCTCCTTATATGCTATGGAACTCCTTAAAATTCACCATTGCTATTGCCCTTAAACTTGACTGAAGTGCAAAAATGACATGGCATGGGAAGAACCTTATAAAAAGTTCTACCATTGTTGTTGCTCTTATTTAAGAACCAAGTTCTTGTTAAATTCAAGACAAAGTTGCTCAATTGCTATTTTATTTATTTATTTATTTTTACTCTACTATCTCATGTAACAACTTTATTTAAAGTTATTCCATTGTTAATAAAAGTTCTAAACATATTGAGTTTGTCAAAATTTTACATGACAATAACAAACTTTATATTGAGTTTGTCCATTGTGATTGCTCTAAGTAAAAGTTCTTCCATTGTGTGGAGCATTGGGGTTGTGAACTTAAGAACTACAGAGTAGGTTCTTAGAGCAATCACAATGGACAAACTTGCCATATAAGATTTTGACAAACTCCATATGCTTAGAACTTTTAGTAACAATGGAAGAACTCTAAATAAAGTTCTTACATGAGAAAGTTAAATAAAAATAAATAAATAAATAAAATAGCAATTTGGCAATCTTGTCTTGGATTTAACCAGAACTTGGTTCTTATTTTGAAAAATTCAAGACAACCCACAATGGAAGAACTTTTAGAAAATAAGTTCTTGGTAACAAACTCAAGGAGAAGAACCTCCATTGTGAATGCTCTTATTTAAGAACCAAGTTCTTCAATTTTTCCATAAAAATAAAACAATTTTTTTAGGGTAGAAAAATAATAATGGGACCCATATAAGAACAAAATAATAAGTTCTACCATTGTGATTAAAAGTTCTTAGAATTAGATTATAGTGAAAAATGACATGGTATGGAAAGAACCTTATACGAGGTTCTTCCATTGTGATTGCTCTGACCTTCCAGCATTCACAATGGGTAGTTCTTACTCTTGGGTTTGTCACAAGAACCTTATTTGAAAAATTTGTCATTGTAAGATAAAGTTTGTCCTTATTTTGACAAACTTGGTTTGATTTTAAAGAACGAAAGGTAGATCAATCAAATAATTTTGCTTATTTTAATCTTGTGTGAGAAAAAAACATCCAAGAACTTTATGCAAGGTTCTTCCATTGTGGTATAAAGTTCTTATATTTAGGATACAGTATAAAATGAGGTGGCATATGAAAGAACTTTATATGGGTATAAGTATTGTAATTTTAATCAATTCTTTATTATTTTTTTCAATTCTTTATTATTTCCTTTACAAACCCACAATATTTTCACTTTATATCCCATTTTTTTCTTCTTTTAATTAAGAAAAAAAGAGGGATGATTACTCGTATTAGGAGTAGGAGTGTGCAAAATCTGGTTAAAATCGAAAAAATGGACTGGTTCGGACCGGGGTCGGAAGAAAAAATTCTGATCCGATCTCCGGTCCGGTGCGGTCCAAACCCGGTTTTTTTTGGTCTAGACTTGTTTAGACTGGTAAAAACGGAATTATATTTATTAATAAAAATTCCGGTCTATCCGGTCCTACTAGGTCTAACCGGTCCAAACGGGTCCAAAAGACCGGAATTTTGGACCGAAATTTTTTAAAAAATTACAAATTCCGGTCCAACTGGTCCGGGTCAGGACCGGTTTTTTCAGGTCCAGGTCCAGGTCCAATTTTTTGGATACAGGTCCACGTCCAGGTCCATCTAATTCTGCGATTCCGATTCCGGGTCCAACCGGTTCAGGTCTGGTCCGGTCCGATCCAAGACCTGTGCACAGTCCTAATTAGGAGGGATTACGTATGAAATCATCACAGTTGTAAATTCGCATCGGTGATCCTCCTTTATTCTGCTATAAGATGGACAATTCTTAACCACCTATACAATAAACTGAAACTGGCCATGGCCATGCAATTGTAGAAGTGATAGTTACAGAGTACCTTAGAATAAGACTAACAAGGAACTGAAAGGATGGGAGCAAAAGACCCATCGCACACACCACAATCGGTGAGCTGTCACTTAGTCCCGTAAATGCTAGGTTCTGAGCTATTGTTATCCTGCCATCCACAGATATATTTTCCATCAATAAACAGAGTTTTGACTTTACATCATTCTTTTAGCAAAAAATTATTGATTCCAATGAATTATTTGCTTATTTTATACTGAGGGTGTCTTAATGAATTGTTTGCTTTTCTATTTTAGAAATATTTTTATATGTAATTTGATAATTGGCTTCACATGTCACCTTCTAATTGGATCTCTCCCCTTGATCCCAAAAGACAATTCATTGGAATTGAGTGAGTATTGACTAACTTTATTTAGAAATCAATTAGATAACGTGGATAATATATTATTTGATATCTATTTTCTATTGTATGTCTTTAACTAAATTTGTCAAAGACACTCTCTCACTAAAGCTACCCAAAGGAAGGATGGACTTAGAAAATGATAAGTTGATGAAGAATCGGTTAAGATGGTTTGGGCATGTGAGACGGAGGCCCGCCAAGCTGGCCCGCCACGTCGGCTACCACTTCGGCAAGATGCGTGTTTTTTTAGATTATTGATGTTATTGTTTTGTTGAGAATTATTTTGGAATCAATAATTTATTTTAAGTATTAATATCAAAATTTATTTTCTAATTTTTATTATTAGTATTATTGTTGATTGTGTTGTTATTAGGGAAAAAAATTAATTTAACTACAAATAAAAAAACATTTTTTTTTTCTAATTAAAAAAATTTAAAATTACAAAATTTCTAGAATTAATAGAAAAAACAAATAAACTACCTGTACGTACCACCCTCGCCCCTCCTCTTACCCGTTACCACCCCCTCCCCCAACATCCCTAATTCTCCGGCACCACCACCGCTCCCACCATCCATAACACTCCACCACTGCGAGCGCTAAGCCTACCCTCACCGTGTGCGGTGATTTACCACCGCCCATCACCGCCTTCCACTACCCGCCACCGCTCAATTTACCATCCCTAAACCATAACTATTAAAAGAAAATATCATTAATTAACTTTAATTTTCTATTTACTTTACGATATAGAGTAAGTAATGATGGATTATTTGAATGGATGAAAAAAGTGAGTTAGAATAAAAAAAAACAATAAATGGTTTTTTAGGATAAAAAATGATAAAATTAAAAAATTTAGAAAATTTTAGAGATAATTGAGTAATATTTAAGTGAAAAGGTAATTCAGTATTTTAATTAATTATTCATATATATATATATATATATATATATATAAAGTAGGACTATTTTAAGCCCTCACATTAAGCCACATCAGCACAAGTCTATGTGGCGCTGAGTTGTCGAGCGTTGGTGCATCTATGAAAAAGAGGAGTTATTAATTAGGCCGATCAATTCCACAGCAGTTATTTTTGGAGCAGTTAGTCGGTTTCTATGGCACAGTAACTAAACTAATTATATCAGTTATCACTACCACTTATCCTTCGTTCCCATGACTAGAAACTGTATCTGTATCTTTATCCTATACTAATACTAATTTTTATTCCTCATTAATTTCCACTTAATTACTCCCTCAAAAATCTCCGATATATTTCTCTCAATCAATCTCCTCAAAACTACCTTAGTCAGTGGAATTGAGGTTTTAGTAGTATGGTTGAGATGAGTAGTAAGAGAAGCAAGGAGGAGATGAAGATGGAATTCGAAGAAGAAGAAGAAGAAGAAGAAGAAGAAGAAGAAGAAGAAGAAAAGCGAGGAGTGAAGAGGCAAAAGCAGGAGGATGAGGATGCAACAATAGCAGTATTTGAGAACCCACTCGGCCACTCCTCCCACTCGCCTCCTACGACGAGGACTATGAATAACAGGAGGAAGAGGACAACAGGCGTCTTTCTGCTGCTCTCCCATGGCCACCCACTTCTACTACTCATAATCACACTTACTCCGACAACGATGATGATGCTGCCACCTTGGCTCCGTCGAGATCCGTAAGGATTGCCCTTATCTCGACACCGTCAATCGCCAGGTTCCCCTCTTTCCTTTCATTTTCTTTACCTTATTTCACCCCTTCCCTTACTGAGTTACTGTTGGAATCCTCCCTCTTTCCTGGGTATTAATTAGGTTCTGGATTTCGATTTACTGAAATTCTGCTCGATTTCATTGACCAATCTCAACGCCTACGCAGGCTTGCTTTGCGGCAAATATTACCAAGGCAGAACCTGAACCAAAAGAAACTGTCCTCGGTTTCAATGAGTATGTTTATTGAATTGAATTTGAATTGTTAGGGGATTAGGCAGAAAAAAGAGAGTTAATGAATGCTTAATTGAATTTGAATACCGTAGGACCTTTTCTTCACGTGATCCTTCAAGCATTCTCTTCATCATTCTCTTCTCTTGCTTTTTTTTTCCATCAGGTACCTTTTTTATGGGATTCATACAATTCCCACTTTTTTTTTGTTATTTTAATATCTTCAATTGGCTTGATTCTTGATATGAAATTATATGTATTTGTTGCTATTCCTTGGGGTTTGGTAATTGATACTACTCCCTCCGATTCACAAAGATGTTCCCCTTTATTTAATATATGTGAGGTATATTTTAATCAAAGGGGAAGATCTTTGTGAATCAGAGGGAGTATGAATTAGTCCTCCGTCCCAATCTGGCAAAGATTAAATGATAAAAAAAAGATTATATGTATTTGTTGATATGAAATTATATGTATTTGTTGCTATTCCTTGGAGTTTGGTAATTGGTACTATGAATTAGTCCTCCGTCCCAATCTGGCAAAGATTAAATGATAAAAAAAAAAGAGTAAAACCAACAATTGTTTGATTGAAAGTGTTGAAGTGTATTGCTGCAGGGGTTAGCTCATCCCATCACACAAACAATTTGATTGAACAAGGTGATGCTTTATTTTGTCAGTGTCATATATGTTGTCGGATCCCATGAAAAGGATGTACGATGCAGGAATGTATGATTCCACCAACCAACTTTGCTTATCAGTAGGTTAAATGTTGAATAGGTACTGATTAAAGAATTGTATATGATCTCTGATGTATGGTTTCAGTGATTTCATGCCAGAAATAGGAGGTTACTATTCCACTCACTCACTCTTATTCGTCCAAGGGCATGGCTTCTTACATGTTCTCCATTGCCAACCCTACTCTTCGGGTTCGATTTCTTTTCCCTCCTCCCTTCTTTCAATAATTGTCGCCACTGCAATACATGATCTGAGTTAAAATTTAACGTATATGATGAACATATGACACATTGTGAGTTGTGACAGAGTGACAGGTTTATAAGGGATTTTCGGTATTCTCGGGTCTTCACACTTCCATTCCCTTTGGTCGGAAGAGCCGTGACGACTTAGTGACCCTGGTGGCCTTCCAGACCAATGCGGTATTCATCCACTTACAATTTATCTAATTTATTTACAGATTACTCCTGTGTTGTGTGTGTATATTGAATTGACCACATCGGTTTGTCGTGGTTATTCAAACCAATTGAGGATGGATGTACTTAAATAATATTGACTAAACTAAGGAATCAGTTAGAATGTCGATCCTAACAAACATAACGAAAATGAGACTTTATACTTTATACTAGAATGTTGTTTTTGAGTTAGGATTGTTCGGATATTCATCATTTTTTAGGTGAAACGCGGCATGCTAAGTTTTTGTGTTTTCTGGATTCTCTAAGAGTTTGCTTGCAGCATGGGGAGTCTTCAAGGTATGTTTTCTGAGTTGGTTGAAAGATTTGACGCTCTGCATTATTTTGTAACTATATTACAAGTTACAACCATAGTACATCAAGGAAGCAGTGGAGACGATTTTGTCATTGTTGCTTTGTATATGAAATCATATATAAGTTCGTATGCTATCCTTTTTTTCAAGCATAAGCATCACGAGGAGAGCTACAGTACAACCATCACTAGGGGAGCTATAACATAATCACATTTGATGCACAACTAATGTACAAATTTACTCTATAACAATGCTCTATAACCTTCAATAAGAAGCTTTGATCTCTAACTGAAAGAAAGCACCATATTGATGTCTCTTAATGGTGTTAATAATTATTCTGCAACAATTATGTCCCTACTGTTGCCTTGCTGCTGCGGAGTACTACTCAATATCCCTTTCTTATAATTTAGGTAAGAGTTATATAGGTTTGTAACTATTAAATATAGTGCTTTAAAAAACGGTGTCTGGGTAAACTGAGTCAAGGGATTAAAGAAAGATATACATTGTATTTGTGGTAAATTTTATATGTATGCTAATTGCATTGTGCCTAATTCAAGGTGAGGGTGCTGTTTTGGACAGTGAGAAAGTGGCATGCGAAAGAGAATTGAGCATAAAAAATGCTCCCGGAGAGAAAATTACTGAATCTATGGCACTGCTGTTAAGAAGAAGAAAACATACAAGTCCAAGAAATCTGACAGGATTTGTCGAACTCAAAGCAGGAAGATGCTCAAACGTCGTAATCGGTTGACGTTTGCAAACCTGAACGGAGTCCTGAGATTCGAGATGAGGTTACTGTGTTGGACAGCAAGAAAATGGTATGCGAAAGAGAATTAAGCAGCAAATATGCTCCCAAAGAGAAAATTACTGAATCGGGCACCGTTGTTAAGAAAAAAAACGTACAATTCCATGAAATATGATCACATCATGGCCAAAACAGTTGTGGTTTCCAAGATTGATTCTCCTATAGTTGTTGAGTTAAAGAAAGAGCTCTTCATTTTTGGTTAAGACTCTGTTAAAAGATTAACAAGATAATGAATTTACCTCAAATTCATATTGAAATCACTCTTTTTCATTCAATTCGTGTTAGGTAGACGTCATTGATAAAGCTAAGGAAGTATTGTCGTATTTGAAGGAGGTTAAGCTGAAGAAAACAACGTCGTCGTTGAAAATTGACGACGATGATATGATCACCCTTCTTCTTTCTCTTTTCCTCATGAATTTCGTTGTCCTCCTCATGAGAGATCCTATTATCATCTCCACATGACTATATTTTCTCTTATAGATTGTCGAAAATATCGAAGATTTCTTTTAATTGTGAATAGTGTCAAAAAAAGAAATGTGCACTTTGGATTTGAACGAATGGAGTACTAATTATAAATACAGTTATATGACACAAATTATTTAGGCTCGATTCATATATTTTGACATTATTTATCCCTTATAACCACTATTAGAACATACTCCTGATATTTACGGGTGTAAACTTATTTGAGAAGCCAAATCATTTATGAAGATAGATAACCACCAAAAAAATTGGGAAAAATGTCATTGGACTAACTTTATACAAGATTTGAAATATAACCACTATTAACCGGTGACTATTTTTTTAGTATAATGTTTGGATATAAAGGTATTCAAATGAATTTTAAGTTTAAACAAAAAAAATCAATTTCACATTTACTCAAAATTTGTGAGAAAAAAATTAATACTTCAAAGACGTTTTTATATAGCACAATTTTTTAGGATAGCAAAATTTTAAGAGTTCTCACGTGATATAGTTACATTAATGTTATTATGAGATCGTCTCACATAAGAATTTATACAATTTTTGAAGGAACAACCGCGCAATTTGCGCGGGTTTAAAACTAGTATATATATATATATATATATATATATATATATATATATATATATATATATATATATATATATATGTATATCACAAAAACTTGTATGAGACTGTCTCACGGTAATTTATCGTGAGACGGCTCATATAAGAGGTGGTTACTAAATTTGTAACCACCCCCTATGTGTCCATGTGAGAGGTCTCACAATAAAATTATCGTGAGACGGTCTCACATGAGAGTTACTGTATATATATATATATATATATATATATATATATATATATATATATATATATATATATATATATATATATATATTCATTCTTAGCAAATTAATTTAGAACTAGGGTCTAGGTATTATCATGTGAGGCCTTCACCTTATATTAGCCCTTAGGAGGTGGCGTACTGGCGTGCATTCTCGTGTGATCAACATCCATGAATAAGATGAATTAATCCGTGACAGGCCCGTCAAATAATATTTAATGACCCTGTTCTAAATATTTTTTGGAGGCCCTTCAATTACCGTTTCCAATTGTTTTAGGTTATTTTGATAAATAATACTACTCTGTAGTATTATAAAAGACCCACAAATTGAAGTTAGCTTTCAAATTTTTTGATATAATTGAGTCTCATGAACGACAAATATTAACGGAGTACTACTATTTATAATAGTAGGTACTTATCCAGTACTCTATATTTGAGATTTACGATTTATAATCCATAGACGGTGCATTATTAAGGGTCATAAATCTCATACTTGTATTGTATGATATTTGTTACAAGGATTATTTCATTATGATAAAATGATTATTACTCTGTATAAATTAGTAAATCATCCATAAATTATAATTAAAATGGATACGTATATTAATGGTCATATACTTCGTATATTAATTTTAGACGTTAAAAACGTAAAACACATTAAAAGTCGAAAAGAAACGTAGTAACAAAAAAGAAACACAATAACAAAGATAACATTCATGAATAAGCGTACGAAATGAGCAGAAAGGAATTAAAAGACAATAATAAAATTAAAGGAATTAAAAAATCCCGCGTGTAAGGGGATTTGAACCCGCTCCCTCATACAGCTAGGTTCACTTACGCTAGAACATGGTACCACTGCACCTCAATCACCTTTAACACTCTTTGTTTACTTTTAATATATCTATACTTTGTTTTGACCCTGACGAGGCCCTCTAACAAGTTGGGCCCCTGTTCTTGGAACAGGCTGAACATGTTATTGGACGGGCCTGCTCCGTGATTAAAACGGAGTAAGTGAGTATGCATGCACACAATATGAGCCACCGGCGTGAAACGGAAAAACAGTGCCACTCACGGAGATAATCAATGAGTTTGGTAATAGAGAGGCAACGGTGGTAAACTTGGGTAAACTCAAGCGATAGAATTGAGAACAAACCCGGTAAGTCCAAGGAGGAAAAATCTCGACAGAAGCTTCAAGTTGAATATCTTCTTCAAACTGTTATTAGATGGATTATCATCAAATTAATGTAATCGCTGGTGATATCGTTTAAGTATACAGCACAATACGGATAGGGAGTAAGAGTATATAATAAAGAAAGAGTTACCTATCTCTATGAAACATAAGAGAGTAGGAGAGCAGAAGAAGGGAAGAAAGAGCATTTGAATAGGCCACAAACACAAACTGATTCATCCCGGCATTCATGGCGGATTTGGCGGTTATAGTTAAGGCTATTGTACACCCTTCCATTATGAACATCATTACAAACGGCACCATTGCGCACATCCTGTCTTCCCACAACACCAACACCAACTCCATTTTCAATTTCAATTTCAATTTCAATTTCAATTTCAATTATTCCTTCTTCGATCTTAATTTTACTGATCGACGACACAAATACTTGGCCTATGTATCAGTAAGGGTTAAGTGGATTGAATGTTATCACTTCCACCTTTTTTATACTCTACTTGAAGTAGTAGATTAATTAATAGTATAAGGGAAAATGTTTTTGTTAACCTTTCATTCAACTTGGTAGCCACCTTGGCGGCGGGAAGTAGCAGCTCGTATCATCTATTTCAAATTATAGTCAGCTGACTCACCCAGTCACCCTACTTTTGTTTCTCATTTTTACATGTCAGTATGTCACCCATTCATTTCTCCTACATCCTTCTAATTTCCAAAGTTAATTATCAAGTAATCCATCCGTTCAAGTCCAAGCTTCTCTTTTGCTTTTTCACTTTTGCTAACGTGCATTTTGCATCGTTAATATCTTTCGTAACATATTAGTAAAAATTATGGAAATTAGATATATAAATAATCTACTTTTAAAGACGAATCAAACAAGATTCCACCTGGATATATTTTCTCTAATAGATTGTCGTGAATATCGAAAGTTATCCATGATTGCAAATAGTGTCAAGACAAGGAAGGGGAAGGTTGGAATTGAATGGAGGGAGTACTTCTTTTTGTTCTTAACTTATTACTTGTATGAGTTTGTTCGAGTTTAAATCAAATAGGATTATATAAGATCAAAATATTACTCCCTTCATATCTATATGTTCGTCCACTTTGTTTAATAAATGGGTGAAATATTATATACGTTTCCAGTACCTAAATTTGTTAGATGGGTTAAAGAGATGAATTTTAGAGCAATACTCTCTCCCTTTAAATACAAATGGTACGTTTGTTTTTTCACACTTGCCGAGACGCGTTTTACATTGTCAATATCCTTTATTTTACATTAACAAAAATTATAAAAATTCAATATTCTTAATCTATTCATAAAAACGAATCAAACACGATCTCACATGACTATACTTTCTCTTATAGATTATCGAAATATTAACGATTCTCTTGAGTTGTAAATAATATCCAAAAGAGAAGTGTACCATTTGAATTTGAATGGAGGAAGTATCAATATTCCATGATGACATTGATATACTTCCTCCATTTATTATTGTTTTTCCCATATGCTTTATACACGTTTCTTAAGGAATAAGAATAAATAATGAAAATGGGGGAGAAGTTATACAAGTGGACCATAGTAGAAAATACTTATTAGAAAATGAAGATATGAGAGATTAAAAATGAAATATAAATATGAAAAGAATAAAAATGAATAGAACATTAAAAAACAATCAAAAATGAAATATAGGTGGAATATTAATAAATGGAGGGAGTAGTAATTAAAATGACACAATATAGGTAGGCTTTATAAAAAGCAAATGTGACATAATATTAGGTGGGGTTGAAAAGAATTGCGTTTGTGGCTGGCGTTCGTTTATACCCCACTAAAATTGGATATTACGAGTACTCATAGTTTAAAGCTAAAGATCTTTTGGGCTTCCCTTAGAGGTGCATTTAGTGTTGGCAGGGGCGTCTTAAAACTAAAGGAGGCCCAGAGCAACCCAAAAATATGAGGCCCAAATAATACAAATCGAGACTTTTTTTTTTCTAGTAAAACGAAGCGACTTATACGGAGTAGGACACAAAACAAGTCGAGACACACCCAAAAAGAACACAAACGAAAGACAGGAAAACTAACAGCTAAAACGAAAAAATTAAAGAGGAAACGGAACAAGTAAAGGCCACGACACCCGCCTATGTCATTTTGGATGAGTTTAAAGAGCTTCATTGAAATTTTCTAGCATTCAATTAGTGAGACTCTCAGCAGTTGTGACCACATGTGAGACAGCTTTGTTGGCTAACTAGTCATTTTTCTGATTTATTTAATGAATGATGAAACTGGAATAGTAATCGTTTGATAAAAATAATAATACTTCGTAATACTATAATTAAACGGGAAAAACAAATTAAATCCACAAGAAAGTTAAAGAAAATTGAAATCCACAAAAACATAATTAATCCTATGCAAATTAAATAATCAATCAATTAAAAATCGAACAATGAAATCACTATGTAATTTGTGGAAACACATAATACAAAACAAAAATGAAAGCCATTACATAAACAATGAAGCAACTGGATTGACAGAAATCAACTTCCATATTATTTGTGTCAACTGGATTGACAAATTACATAAACAATTTAGAAATCAAACACAATAACAAGTATTCAAGTAAAATAGCAACTGGATTGACAGAAGTGAAAAAATAAAAATAGATTGAAAATAGTGGTTGTGACTTGTGAGAAATTAGATCTTGAGAAATTTAAAGAAATTTAATAGTAGGAATATTGAAGAGATAGTGAGAGATGTGTCAACAAAAATATACAGCTATATTCAAGATTTATCCAACATTTACTTAGGGAATCCAAACATCATCCTAGGGAAAGAGAAAGCGGGGGAGAAAGATAAGCCTCAGTTAATAAATAATTAATTCATTTTTAATTTTTTGGAGGCCCAATGCATTTTATAACGAGTATGACTTCTACTGATTTTGGGCCCAAATTTTGGAGGCCCAGTTCACTCGCACCGCCTGAACTGGGCCTTAGCCGCCCCTGAGTGTTGGAGAGTGTTGAGTGTTAGATCTAATTAGCTCGTCGTTCATTTCTAATCAATTTCATATACAGTATTTACTTTACAATGTACTCCTTTCGTTCAAATTTAAAGTACACATTTTTTTATTCATCTTTATGAGTAGAGTAAAAATATAAAATTTTTATAATTTTTGCTAACGTAAAATAAAAGATATTGATGGTGCAAAACTCGTCTCGACAAATGTGTAAAAGTGTAGACACCCACATTTGGCTGCTAGGTGTCTATAGCAGTTTCCAAAAAACACCCGATGATGATCGGACGCAAACGTGCTTCTACGCGCTCGGATATGGGCTCAAAATCGTTAGTTTTTGGCTTGAGCTTTTTACGGAGTACAAATCTCACAAAACCAACCTCAAATTCAGGCCCGACGGGTCGTTTCCAATCAAATAAGACTAATTTGGGTCAAAACCGACACCGGAAATAAAACCGACTTTTAGCGACCAGGTCAAACTCCGGTCAAAGCCGTTTCCGAGACACAAAACAGCCATGCAAAATATCAAGAATCCAATCCAAACACAAAATCTTCAAAATATTCTCGTCCAGCTGACCCACTCGATCGAGTGGGCCTCCAAAAGGCCCGATGTCGCCTTTTAGCTGGGCCACTCGATCGAGTCCATTAGGGCACTCGATCGAGTAACCCTAGGTCGGGGAGTTGAGCAATTCTTATAAATACCT
Source organism: Agrostemma githago (assembly GCA_958450325.1). NCBI lineage: Eukaryota > Viridiplantae > Streptophyta > Magnoliopsida > Caryophyllales > Caryophyllaceae > Agrostemma > Agrostemma githago. The sequence goes on along the minus strand of OY288254.1, from coordinate 37,085,679 downwards.
CCCTTTCCATGCACCTTTACGGCAACTTTTCGAAACCCTAACTGTTCATACACAATACATACTTCTTCAACCTAAACCCTAGCATCTAGGAAACCTCAAACCCTAGACCACCATAACTCCATCTACATAGTCTCGATACTCCCGTGTTCAAGCCACGACTAGACGAGTTCCAAACCGAGAATACGAAGCATGTAGGTTGAGGGTGCATACAAACTTGATTTCTTCCTTTTTTTTCCTCTTCTCTTCTCCCGTCCATCTTCTTCGTCCTCTCACGTTTTTTTCATCTTTTTTTTTGCTTCTTTTTCGTCTCTAATATCATTAATATTACTAGTATTAAAACACTAAATACTCGCCGATTCGTGTCGAATACAAGGGATGACGAAATAAGAAAATCTGAATACAAGGGTGTTTCACCCGACGTGGCCGGTCGCTTATCCCGACACCCCGAGTATTTGATTGTTGAAGTGAGTCAACATCAACAATAGCGTTTTTTATTTTGTCGCGTCATTAGTCACGTTTTATTATTCGCATCATCGTCATCATTATTAACGTCGCATACATTGATTTCTAAAACTATTTCAAATCACGCGCTTTTATTTAGGTTAAGTCGAAACCCGTTCATACGGATCCGACATCACATAATCCGCAAGGATTCGTTACGATGTCGAGATGCGGAGAAAATCAATCTCTTTTTTTAAAGCAAATATAAAGCGTTGTTCTTTGGATGCGATACCAACTCTATAGTTGGATGTCGTATCTAAACGAATTAGTCAACAAATTTAACTAACTCGAATTCGTTGATGCTAAAATAGTTGTCATATAGTTCGATAGAACGAATCATGACACTATAAACGCGAAGATAATTCATTTCGTTTTTGTTCGATTTAAACGACTCACAACGTCTTTTTCTAGATTTCACTCTAAGTATTCGATATTGATTCCATAATCAAATATCGGATACGATGAGTATCAAAATCCGAATCGAGCACAAATCATACAATATTTCTGCCCGATTTGACAAAATTAGCGATTTACCAAAATCAAAAGGCAATCTACAACAAATTGCGAAGCGAACCCTGGTTCGTACAGAAGGCACTCGATCGAGTGCCTAGCCCACTCGATCGAGTGGCACCCCAAAAACCGAGGCAGAAGGTTCTTTGAGAACCACTCGGTCGAGTCTCGCAATGACTCGATCGAGTGGCTGCTCACTCAGTCGAGTCCCTCAATGACTCGATCGAGTGACACCTCAAATTCCGGGATAGAAACGTTTTCCGAGGTCCACTCGGTCGAGTCCCTCAATGACTCGATCAAGTGGTCTTTGTCACGTCAAAACCGCGAGTCCCACAACGCCTTTCGAGTCTCGATAATATTTTTCTATGACTTTGGTCAACACGTGTCAAGTCAATCACGTGTCATACTACTTTTCAAAATCATGCATCATATTTCGCTATATCATTCTATATAATTTGCAAACCGTTATTATCGTTATTACCATTACTAACTTGTTTGTTCATGTCTTCTTGATTTATTTTTTCCGTTTTTTGTTTTATTGTACTAAAACAAATCTCGCATGCTAAATAGAACTTTGACGTTAATTTTAGATGCAGTAAATCGACATAGCAACTTATTCAAATTTTCGCATGTTTAGTCAAAACGTTGTTTGCATATCATCTCATCGTATTACTAACGCGCGTATTAAAACATCAAACGATATCTTAATAGGGGTCGCTAAGTGCGGGCGGGATTGGGTATTCTTTGTGAACAACACGTACCCTCACCCCTTACTCAGAACCATGGTTTCCGGATATTCGAATCCATTGGCACACGAGAGTCATTCAATACACGGTATCCGATAATGTCGGTATCGGTATCGCAATGCAAAGTGACGAACCCAATAAACTCTGAGATCCGAATGGGCCGTACTTTGTGCACGGCCCACTAAGATATAGAGTGGGTTCGAACGGGCCTGAATTCCCTCAAAGTTCGGTGGCGATTCCACTTCGATTTAAATTTCAATTCGATCCATCTCACATGAGATTCATTCGCCTCCCCAAACCCGCGCGTGGCCGTGTCGGGGTGGACCTATGTCATTCCACAATTTGGCAACTCCGCTGGGGATAACTGATGCGTGACTTACCATCGGCATCCTCAGGGTGAGACTCGAATAGAAATCGTTAGACTAGTACAATACGCGTTTTAGTTTTACGGTTCATGCATAACCCTATCTTTTCACGGGCCGGTACTGGTGACCGACGTCCCACTATACCGTGATATACTCCAACATGGATATGTCAAAGGTGTTCATAGCCGATTCGTATGGCTTTCGCGGCATGTTCTAAGCTCATCTCGACTTTGGAAGTCCGTCCCGATTCTCGGAAAGGCCATGTACACTGGTATAGACCCTATATAGACCGACCGAGACTTAGTGTAAAGCATACATGCATCTTTCCGTGTCATTTTCAAAAACCATCATTCCAAAAATGCATCTTTCCAAAAATATTCAATTTCCAAAAATTTGGAAAGCTGCCGAAATTTAGACTTCTGATTTGACTCAAAACAAGCCTATTTTCTAGCCGGCATGCTGCCCATTTCAAAATTCGAATTTCCGATCCACTATTCGATTTTCGAATTTTCAAAATTTCAATTTCGATTTTCAAATCCTCGTAATGCCATTCGCGATTTTCAAATTTCCGAGATGCCATTTTCAATTTTCAAATCTTCGAGATGCCGTTTCTGATTTTCAAATCTTCGGGATCTCATCTTCAATTTTCAAATTATCGGAATTTTTTTTTCGATATTTAAATTTCAAAATTCCAAATATTCAACTTTTCAAAAAAACCCGGGAAGCTACCGAATTTAGACTTATGACTTTACTCAAAACAGCCTATTTTTAGCCGGTATGCTGCCCATTTCAAAATTCAAAAATCTTTTCAAACTTCAAAATTGCGGCCCGACAACATTTTGCCGGTTTCAAAAGTCGGGCCCTCCACCGACTTTCTCGGAATTCTAACTTCCTTTTCAAAACTTTCTTCTTCTTAGGACTTCCCATATTTAGCAGTGTCGGGTCTTGTCATAAGTCGTCAAAGGTCTTTAGTGTCGAAACTCCGTCGATCATACATCACGGGCATCCCCCTTATCCCAGTCTGCCTTATTTGACTAAGGCATGTGTGGACATGACATAGGTCCACCCCGACGCGGCCACGCGCGGGTTTGGGGAGGCGAATGAATCTCCATATGAGATGGTCAAATTAAAATTTAAATCGAAGTAGGAGTCGCCATCGAACTTTGTGGGAGTTCGGGCCCGTTCGAACCCACTCTATGTCGTAGTGGGCCGTATACAAAATACGGTCCGTTTCCGATGTCAGAGCTTATTGGGTTCATCCCTTTGCATTATGATACCGATACCGACATTATCGGATATCGTGTATTGAATGACTCTCGTTGCCAATGGATTCGGACATCCGGAAACCATGGTTCTGAGTAAGGGGTGAGGGTACGTGTTGGGAAGTTCACTAAGAACACCCAACCCCGCCCGCACTTAGCGGTCTTTACTAAGATATCGTTCGTTTTTGGTGTACACGCGTTAGTTCGACGGTTGAATGATATGCAAAGATTATTTTCCCTAAGCATGTGAGAGAAAAAAATAAATGGGTTGCTAAGTCGTTTAATGCATATTAAACTAATAACGTCAAAGTTATTTTAGCATGCGAAGTTTGTTTTAGTCTAATAAAACAATAAAAAGAAATAAATTGCTACAAACACGAGAAAACGAGTTAGTAACGATAAATTGAATAAAGATGTAAATGCGATAATATGCATGATTTTGAAAAAGATTTAATGACACGTGATGGATTAACACATGTTGACCAAGCTCGAAAAAGTACTTATCGAAATCTGAAAATATGTCGCGAAAGTCGCTTTTTTATGTAAGATCCGAAAAGAATAAAAAGCGAGAAAACGAGAAAAAAGGGGCTCGGCCATCCAGGCTTCCGCGCGAGTCGCCTGGAAGGCGCGCGACTCGCGCGGGAGTCTGTCCCGTTTTTTTTTTTTTTTTCGAAAATCATCAAATTTTATAAATCGCGTACAAATATGGATTAATTTATACTCGATTTATATTTTCGTTATTCGTTGTATCCGATATTCGATTATGAAATCGATATCAAATAGTCGGAATGATTATTTTTAGAAAAAGTTTTGTTTTGAACGAAAAGGAATTTGAACGAAAAGAAAAAAAAATGTTAATTCTCTCCGCGTAAAAAATCGTCGAATTTTGTTAAAAAAGATGTAACGATTTTTTTGCATCAACGAGATTTAATTTAGTTCTTGTTAGATACGATATTCGATTAGAGAATCGATATCGTATTTTAAGAACGTTTGTTTTATGAAAATATTTTTGTAATATCGATACTAGAAAAAATAGTATGTGACCACTACCCATAATATAATAAAAAAACGATGAACGACGCAAGAGAAAAACAGAAAAAAAACGTGGAGAAAGGAAGAGAAAGGAGGAAGAGTCGGGTTTGATTTTACACCCTCAACCTACATGCTTTGTTTTCTCGGAATAGAGCTCGTCGGAAAGTGGCTTAAATACGGGAGCGTCGAGATGATGTGGGAGAGTTGAGGTGTCGTGTAGGGTGACGGATTTCAGCCGGTTTGTGGGGTCGGATTCGTCGGGCTGATTATGCTCGGGAATTGTTTGGCGTAACGAGGTTGTATGCGGGAATAATCGATGTGTAATTGTTGTTGTGAATAATTAATGATGGATGTTGAATGTGTGTTAGATCGTGTATGGGAGAAAGTCCTATTTATAGGAGAGGAGGTAGCCTTGCTTGTACGACAAGAAATACCGATTTGGATAGGAATCGTAAGAGTTTGAAAGGGAACGAGAGTCTCGTTTCTTGGTGAAGAAGTCGAGTATCTCGGCTGAAAGTGGAGTTGGCCGAGTATTTTGATGCTCGGTCGGTGAATTGTTTTGGTTTTCGGATAGAATTCCTACTCGAGATCGAATTCTATCCTTAAACGGATTTGTTTAATATTTTTGTGTAGATGATATTTTGTAGTATTTGTGTCCAAACCGGACGTGTGGTGTCACGGCTGGTCCGTGTGTCTCGGGAAAAAATATCTTTGACCGGGTTTGACCCGGTCGCTCAAAGACGGTTTTGCCCCTGGTGTCGGATTCGACCCAAATTAGTCTTATTTGACTCGGAACGACCCACTGGGCCTGGATTTGAGGTTAGTTTAGTAAGATTTGTACTCCGTAATAAGCTCAAGTCAAATGTCCATGATTTCGAGCCCATATCCGAGTCCATTAAAGCATGTTTGCGTTCGATCATCATCGGGTGTTTGGCGGAAACTACTATAGACACCTGGCGGTCAAAATGTGGGTGTCTACAGAGCCCCCACTCTGACTGAGGCTTGGACAAGGCAAAAGTCAGAGTATCTACCAAGCCAATCGAGGATTAAAACCTGGCAGACTTCCGATCGGGTCGTTTATAGTCCGTTAAACTTGCGTGAAGGGCTCGCCAGTCATAAGATAGAAATCATACCTGGATAGATGTAAATAATGTCGCGGGAACTTTGCCTGAAAAGTCTTGGGTGTGTCTGTTTACAGACATATCCCGTCTTGAAGTTGTGTGGGAGCTTGCCTTGTAAGCTCTGGGTGTATCTGCTTGTAGATACATCCCGTCTTGGAATTACGTGGGAGCTTGCCTGTAAGCTCTGGATGTATCTGCTTGTAGATACATCCTGTCTTGGGATTGCGTGGGAGCTTGCCTGTAAGCTCTAGGTGTATCTGCTTGTAGATACATCCTGTCTGGAAATCGTGGGAGCTTGCCTGTAAGCTCTGGGCGTATCTGGTTGTAGATTCATCCCTGATAAAAATGTTGCTTGAGTCTTCCACTGGGGAGTTTTTGAGAATTCTTCGGGAGTCTTGGTGTACCTGTATGCTTATACATAACAATTTGCATGTAATATTTAGGCGAAACACCGACTCACGCTGGGGAAGAAATGATTTTTGATTGATTTTGAAATCGAAGTCCTGAAAGTAACTCACGTGCTAGGAGATAGGTTTTCAAAATTGAAAGGGGTAGAAAAGGAATTTGCAGTTTAAATAGACTGAAATTTGACCTTGTCGAAAAGGATTTTTTCAAATGGCTAAGTTTTGCAAATCTCAAAGTAGAATTTGAAGGGAGAGGCCTACCGACAGACTCGACTCTGGACGTGACCGGACGAGTCGACAGACACGACTGGACTCTCGAGGGGTTGGACCGTGACTCGGTAGGGGGTGGGCCACCTAACAAAACTCTTAAGTTGCGCTATTCCGTAGCCTAGGCGAGTGGCAACATGGTCGAATCCTCAGAATGAGACTGTTTCCGTACGACATGGCTTTGTGGTAGCAATGCCGTAGACTGGTGTTCTTTTGAATTTTTTAGTTTTCGGGGTATGTTCCCGAAGTAGGTATTGCTTCGAGTCCCTGACAAATTCTCGTCTTCAACTGAGCCGAGTACTAGGACACTCTATAGAAAGGAAGCTAGTGTTTGAAAAGTATTTGGATTTTTGTGAGTGGAAGGAAAACTTCTGCCTAAGAGAAGCCCCCAGAATGACAAAGCTAACTGTTGAGAATATGACAGTGTAGTGACCGGAATGATGGTGCTTTTTGAATGAGTGTCAATGTGGGTGGTTGTGCCTCTGTTGAAAGGCTGCCTACGTATTCACGTGTAGTGAAATCAAACCAAGCCGTAGTTCAGTGGATCGAAAGATATATTGTGGTGCCTAGTCTACTAGGGCTTTGTGTGTAACTAGCCATAGCGATGGTGTAGGCTAAGTGCATTCCCAATGATGTCTTGATCAAAGGGGTAGAATAGTTAGGATGTTGATCCTGTGACTGTGAGCATTCCCCGGGGTAGCCCCCAGAGGTGGTGTGAACTATTTGGACATGTTCTATGCCGACTGCAAGTTGAGTTCCCGTGTTCGGGGTTGGTAACTGGTTTAGATGTTTTTTGGAATGTGGTGCTAGGAAGTAAGTGGCTTTGATGATTCGAAATCTGGAGCTCGATTTTGTAGAGCTAAGGCTTCGAGGGTAAGGTATTGAAATGTGGTAGGAAAGGGGGAAGTCGAGTAATAATGACTCGAACTTCGATCGGGCAGGTTTGATAATGCGGGATCTGATTTCCATGTCTGGCCCTAATGGTTTGGGTATCCTATGGAGCTTGAATCCTCAAAATTCCGGGCTGTCTCTAGCCTAGGTCTCGGGAAGGTCTTGAGGGTTGTAATGTGGGAAGGCTAAGTGTGGTGTTAGCTGACCGACTTGATTGCTTCTCCCCTATTTAATGGTATGAGTATTGACAATTTTGAATTGATCGTTTTCACTACGGCCATGGGTTTTTTTGAAATTTTTTTTGGTTGACCTCTTAGCCCCGGTCATGGGTTTTTTTTGATGATGGTCTGCTTTTGTTTTGGCCTTTTGCTTTTTCCTTGGACTTTTGATTTTTTTGTCCAGTTTTTTTTTGTCGGTCAGACTAACACCTAAGGTAGGGACTGGTTAGTCTTATTGGATGGGTGTTTATGGTGGGAAATGGGCTTGCCTCCCGTCTTGAACCCAAACTAGGAGACTACCTAGATTTGTCATTGGATTCGATACCGCTCCTGCTAAGGGTAGTTATGTGGCTTTCTATGTCAGACATGGAACAGGTAAGAGGGAAACACGGGCTTGGTTTCCTGCAGTCATTATAGATGTGCCTATAATAGTCACGTGCATGTGCTTACAGTGTATGATGGTGTTCATCATGTTCTCGGAAACACATAAGGAAATATATGAGAAAATAGAAAAGCTGATTTTATTGAAATGTGAAAAGAGGACAGAATGCAAATGACTCTGACAGAAAACAGTGATCCTAGACTCGGACTCAGACTAGGACTTAAACTAAATCTAGACTCTCGGATAATGTCGTCAGTAGTCTTCGGCCTCTAAGGACTCAAGTGGATGTCCAGTAGAAACTTCACCCAGATCTTCATTGTGTCGAAGATCATCTTCAATCCTAGTGCCCATTTCGGTAAGCACTGCAAAGTTGGAAATGCCGGCATACCTAAGATGGATGCGGTAGGAAGGTAGGAGGTTGTTGATGAACGCCTCCACTAGTGTCTTCTCGTTGGGCTTGTCTACCAACTTCACACTCTCGGCCCTCCACCTTTGAAGGTACTTGGTGAAACCTTCCTTGGGCTCTTGGGCCATGACTTCTAAAGTACGCATCGTGGTCTGGATCTCGGTATTATCGGCATAATTCCGAGCGAATTTCTTCGCCACGTCATCCCAAGTCTTGTACTTCTTGGAGTCAAGCCTGTAGTACCAGGCTTTCGGGTGCTTCTCGAGAGAGGAAGCAAACAGGTGCTTGAACATGGTTGATTTCACTCCTTTGATGGCCATGAATTCTTTTAAAGCGCGGATATGTAATACTGGGTCTTCAGTCCCGTCGAACATTGGTAGGCCCGTCAGGTTCAGGTTAGCGGGTAGCTCGTCGGTCAAAGGTGAATAGGAACGAGCATTTTCCGTATGGATTGAATTGTTGGTCGACAGGTGGACCTGTTCCTCCAGCTTGCGGACTGCATTGGCCAGTTCAGCTATGGGCCCAGTGATTTCATTCCCGACCTTAGGAGTCCTTTGTTCCAAGGCACTCAAACGGGTGGCAATGGCGGTTTGGTCGGTCCTGATTGCTGTCAGTTGGTCAGCTCGTCTATGGCTTGTTGCGTCATGGTTCGGGTGAAGGGCGGCCTGTCTGTAAGAATACCGCGTAATCAGGAAAGTTGCTTCGGAACTCAAACACACCAAGGCATAGGAAATAGCGCGGGAGGAGAGACGACTCCAGTCTGACTCGGGTTAGACTCTCCTAAGACAAATGTGCGGGGTACGATTCTCGGAGTGACTGTGATTAATCGCTCCGTCGGAGAATAGCCCCCAAGTGAGACTAAGGGCTCAGACAGGACTCAGATGGTGTGACACCTAAGTGACTCGAAAGTGGGATACGTGAGACAACACGTGTAAGACCTGATCCTTAGAGCAGCCGTGGTTGATCGCTCCGCTGAAGGGTAGCCCCCGAGTGAGGAAAATCATGAAAAGGAAATGACTCGGAAAAGACACTGTGGACATGACGTAGGTCCCCCCCGACGCGGCCACGCGCGGGTTCGGGTAGGCGAATGAATCTCGTGGTAAGATTGTTCTCGGGTTCGAAATTTAAGTCAAATATGGAGTCGCCACCGAATTTGTGGTAATTCGGAACCATTCGAGCCCACTCTATGTCGTCATGGGCTATACACAAAGTACGGCCCACTTCGATTTCAGAGTTTATGGGGCTCGTCCCTTTGCATTACAATATCGATTCCGTTTACACCGGCTTTCGTATATAGAATGACTCTCGTGCGCCAATGGTTTCGAGCATCCGGAAACCAAGGTTCTGAGTAAGGGGTGAGGGTACGTGTTGGGAAGCCCACTAAGGACACCCAACCCCGCCCGCACTTAGCGGCCTCTACTAGGACATCGTTCGAGTTCGTGTACGCGCGCTAGTAAAATGACTAAATGATATGCAAACAACGTTTTCGGGCTAAGCATGTGAATTATATGTGAACTACGTCATTTAATGCATCTAATCATTGTCGGAGTAGTTTAGCATGTGATGTTCATTTAAATAAATAAATGGCAAACATCGAAAATAGAAAACTCATAAATAAATTACAAATTACACGGGCGGAATACAACCCGGAATTCACAATACAACGAGCAATAAAATAGAATAATTGAATTATAAGCAGCAAATGTTAACTAGAAACGGACCCGTATATAATAAATATAAACTAGACCGTAAGTTGTGCAAATGGACGAACTTCGATTAATTACGCATTATATTGCGTATTAAGCGAAGGACGGAGATATGGAACCAAGGCGTGGTGCTAGCCCGATCCCGAATCCCGATGCCTTGTCCCGGCTTATCACATAGAGGAATAGAGTCTAAATTAATCAGGTGTCGGATACGACTAAAGAGTCGTCGACACAAGATTAATAGTGCGAGACCGTCGATCAAAGTCGTTTATGTGAAGTGATAGGCATGAGTTTTGAAAAAGGAGATCACGTGATTGACTTTACACGTGTCGACTAAAAGTCGTAAAAAGACGAGGCTCGAAATATGCATTAAAACTCTTGGTTTTCTTGGGCTATAGGACCCACTCGATCGAGTCATGGCATGGACTCGGTCGAGTGTGCCCTTAAGGTGGCTACTGCCCGATTTTTTGGGTGCTACTCGATCGAGTGGCCCATGGCACTCGGTCGAGTGCCCCCTGTACGAGGCATGGCTCGTTTCGTTTTTTATGTTTAAAAAATCGATAGTTGGCCGAGTTAAACAAAAAATATTGCATGATTTAAATTTAAATCGGCTTCCGGTGTTTTAATCGTGTACTTATACGACTATAATACCGTTATCGGAATTTTATGAAAATGATGTTATGAGATTGAAAAGAATTAATTAGTGACGAAATTGTAGTCCTCCGCGTCACGTCATCGATACTAATCCTAGCGGATTATGTGATGTCGATTTTCGCATCAACGGATCTGGCACTAATCTTAAATGGAGTCCTACGCGTTCAACTATGAGCGACCACGATCTCGTTACGCCCTTGAGTACATTGGGGCGGCGCTCCTCGAAAGGGTGCCACCTCCGTCGTTGCTCGTAAAGGAATTAAACGGACTTTGGATGATCGTCATAGTCAAACGTGTCAGGATCCGAAATTTAATACTATTATATGCATTTATATATACACGGTATTAAGATGTTAATGACGATAATTAAATGTTAGATGTTAGTTGACATAAAATAAAATGTTAGTAACGGAATTAAAATGTTAGTGTTAGTATAATAATAATACATAATATATATATGTATATATATATATATAAAACGGTAAAAAGAGATGGGAGAAAAAGAAACGGGGTTTGATGACACCCTCAACCTACATGCTTAAATGGCCTCGGAAACGAACTCGTAGTAGCGGCGTGTGCGCGGGAGTGTCGAGATATGTAGGTAGAGTTATGGTGTATGTCTTTGACGAGTTTTGATCTCGAGAATTTGAATGTGTAATTTGAATGTGTGTGTGTGTTTATCGGTTTTACGAGGGATGCTAACTCGGTTTTTAGACTAAGGTTGCTTAGGGTTTGTAGTATTGAAGTGATGAAGATGGATTAGGGTTGTGTAAAGGGTTATGTAAAAGTTGTGAAATGAATTGATGTGATGAGGTATTTATAAGGAGGACCCCGGTTTAGGGTCACTCGATCGAGTGCCCGGTTCAAGCCCGGTTTGGCCGGTTCATGGCCTTACTCGACCGAGTGGATGTGAACCACTCGATCGAGTTGGTCGGGAAGGAAGGAGTATATTTAGGGAATGATTTGTTGACTTTTTTGAATGAGATTTGTTTGTTGGACAAGCTTCTAGAAGCGAACTTGGCTGTTTTTTGTGAAGGATTCATCTTTGACCGGGTTTTGACCCGGTCGCCAAAAGACGGTTTTATTTTTGGTGTCGGTTTTGACCCAAATTAGTCTCATTTTATTGGAAACGGCCCACTAGGCCTGGATTTGAGGTCGGTTTTGAGAGATTTGCACTCCGCTAAATGCCCACGTCGGATACTATTGATTCTGAGTCCGTATTCAAGCGTATTAAGTCACGTTAGCGTCCGATCATCATCGGGTGTTTTGTCGGGAACTGCTATAGACACTAGCAGGCAAAATGCGGGTGTCTACAGACACCTAGACGGGTGACTCGTGGACGGTGGGTTTTCCTTAGGATTTGGCAAAGTGGGCCTAGTCCCGTTCGAAGGAAGATCCATGTGAGTATCCCTAGGCTTTGGACTTGAAAGTGTAAATGGGCTTCCCTTTGTAGGAGTTTGTCCTATGTAGGTGGCCCGTGCCTTGTCAAATAAGGCGGACTAGGATGGGGTAGAAAATCGTGATGTAAGATCGACGGAGCTTCGACGCTATAGACTCTAACAACTTATGACAAGACCCGACACTGCTAAATACGGGAAGTCCTAAGAAGAAGAAAGCTTTGAAATGGAAAACTTGGATACCGAGAAAATCGGTGGACGGCCTGATTTTTTGAAAGAAATTGACAAAGGTGTCCTCGGGCCGAGTTTTTTCGGAAATTTTGAAAAGGTTTGGGCAGCATACCGGCTTGAAAAAGGCTATTTTGAGTCAAATCGTAAGTCCTAATTTCGGTAGCGTCCCGGTTTGAAAATAGGATAATTTTGAAAAGATGCATTTTTTGAAATGATGGTTTTTTGAAAAAGATAACATAAACCAAGTAGCATGTAGTCACGGAAGTAGTATAACGACACCATGTATGCTCTTAATCTAAGTCTCGGTCGGTCGAAAAAAGGTCTATACCAACGACGATAGCTTTCTCGCAAAACAGGACGGTCCTCCTAAGCCGAGTTGGTCTTAGAATCTGCCGTAAAACCCATGCGAGTTCCGCCATCGAAGTCTTTAGTGCGCTCATTTAGGAACGCACCGCGGTATAGTGGGACGTCGGTCACAAGTAACCGGCCCGGGAAAGATTGGGTTATGCATGAACCATTGAACTAAAACGTGTACATTACTATTCGAACGATTTCCTTTCGAGTCTCACCCTGAGGATGCTGATGGTAAGTGACTCATCAGTTGATCCCCAGCGGAGTCTCCAAATTGTGGATATGACATAGGTCCACCCCGACGCGGCCACGCGCGGGTTTGGGGAGACGAATGAATCTCCATATGAGATGGTCAAATTGAAATTTAAATCGAAGTAGGAGTCGCCACCGAACTTTGTGGGAGTTCGGGCCCGTTCGAACCCACTCTATGTCGTAGTGGGCCGTATACAAAATACGGCCCATTTCCGATGTCAGAGCTTATTGGGTTCGTCCCTTTGCATTATGATACCGATACCGACATTATCGGATATCGTGTATTGAATGACTCTCGTTGCCAATGGATTCGGACATCCGGAAACCATGGTTCTGAGTAAGAGGTGAGGGTACGTGTTGGGAAGTTCACTAAGAACACCCAACCCCGCCCGCACTTAGCGGCCTTTACTAAGATATCGTTCGTTTTTGGTGTACATGCGTTAGTTCGACGGTTGAATGATATGCAAAGATTATTTTCCCTAAGCATGTGAGAGAAAAAAGAAATGGGTTGCTAAGTCGTTTAATGCATATTAAACTAATAACGTCAAAGTTATTTTAGCATGCGAAGTTTGTTTTAGTCTAATAAAACAATAAAAAGAAATAAATTGCTACAAACACGAGAAAACGAGTTAGTAACGATAAATTGAATAAAAATGTAAATGCGATAATATGCATATTTTGAAAAAGATTTAATGACACGTGATGGATTAACATATGTTGACCAAGGTCGAAAAAGTACTTATCGAAATCTGAAAATATGTCGCGAAAGTCGCTTTTTTATGTAAGATCCGAAAAGAATAAAAAGCGAGAAAACGTGAAAAAAGGGGCTCGGCCATCCAGACTTCCGCGCGAGTCGCCTGGAAGGCGCGCGACTCGCGCGGGAGTCTGTCCCTGATGGGAAGGATTCGTCACGTCCCAACCGTCAATAATATAACCGGCTAGACCTAGTGGGTAGCTAGGGTAAGTCGGGTCGAATCCACGAGGACGGTAAGAGGCGTCTAGACTAAGGTCGCCTAAATACGAGACTAAGTCAACGAGCTAAGCTAAATTAAACAATGATAAGAAGGGGAGAAAACTAGACTATGACTAAGGTAACGGAGAAACAAACAAGGAAAACGGGCTAGGATTAGGTCGGGGTCAAAGGGGGTAACGGAATGGTCGAGGAAGAACTAGAGTGAAGGGAGTAGTAGGGTAATCTAGGTGAGGTCCGGGCTCTCGCTACGTAGACCGACCTAGAGGTTCCACCTAAAACCCACTTTGGCGATACACATGACAAACGGGGTTACTAGCGCGCTATAGTGGCCTAGGTCGCATCCGGGCTCTCGCTACGTAGACCGACCTAGGGGTCGTCCTCACCGGGCTCTCGCTACGTAGTGAGGGAACCAAACCCACAAACAAACTATCACCCACAAGAGGAAAGGCAAGAAGAACAAGTATTTGCAACTACTAGTCATTCAAGCATTTCAACAAGCATGTAATATGCATCAAACCAAGAGGAAACCCAAATCTTCCACCAACATCTCCAACAATCTCTTAATCACCCAATTAACACCCAAATCACCCTACTAACCCTAGCAAGAATCTACTCAAACATAATCAAACTACAACTAACAAGAACAAGAGGAATCAACATAAGAATCCAACACATACATAATGGAAAACAAGGATAAACAACAAACAATGAATAAAGATGAGAACTTGAATAACAATAAAGGATTAAGAGTAAAAGGAGAAGAAGATTGTACCAAACTACAAAGGAAATGGAAAAGGAGAACACTTGCATAGAAGAAAACCCAAATAATTCCACCAAGATTGTCAATCTTGGATGGATTCTTCAAGAAATCCAATAATACAAGAGTAAACTAAGATTAAGGACTAATTACCGACTAATCTACACTAATCTAATCTAATCTAACCTAAAGTAGTCTAGGGTTTAATGGGTAATCAAGTGCATAAGCTTTACATAACAAGGGAAGAGTATATATAGGGTTACAAATGGAAGGGAGAAGAAAGAAAACAAGCGCGGGTTACAGCTAGGCCGTCCCAGCCGAGACGGGATGGTCCCGGTCGGGACGGGGTCGGTCCCGGTCGGGAAGCCATGCTCTCGATCGGGATGGGCCCTGGTCAGTAACCTCCTTGTTTGTGCACCTCATCCCGAACGGGATGAGGCCATCCCGAACGGGATGAGCCTTGTAGGCCTCCATTATGATCTTTTTGGTCCCTCCTTGGTTCTCAAGGGCTTCTCACCGATTCTCGGGACTCGGGATCGGGTCTCGGAGGCTCGGGATAGGGTCCCAAGGTCTCGGGGTCGACTCCAAGGCATCGAGTGATCGTTCCTTAGCTTCGTTGGCTCAAAAATGTGTATGTATCGAGTCGGAATCTCTCCAACTCTTCCAAATCGATCTCGGGAACCTGAAACGAACTAAAGGAAGCATAAGAAGCCCCTAAACCGCTCCCAAGGAGCGATTCTACAAGGAAAATGGGACCAAAATACTACAAAATAGGCACTACAAATGGCACTTATCAACTCCCCCACACTTAACCCTTACTCGCCCTCGAGTAAGCACATACTACTACTAAACTATCCGAGTGGGTATTAGCGCACCCTACGCCCTTTCAACTAACGCGAGTACACTTAGAGGAAAAGTGCACTCCGCAAGGCAAGTAAGGTCTTGCGACAAAACCGTGGATGCAACCGGACACAACAACACATAAACAAATAAACACACAAACAAACAAATAATCGGTTGCACCCAAAAGAAAACAAATACCACTTCCCTCAACGAAGCGGTGAAAAGACACCGGTTTAGGACTCAAGTCAAGTGACAACGTTCCCAAGCTAGCAATACAAACCAAGGTGAACTAAACCCTAATAGTATGACGACAAAGCAATAAAAATGTTGGTAACTTACCTCGATTCCTCCTAACTTTCTAAAAACGTACTACGGGACGATCAGCGGAGTGGAAAAGGGATGAACCGCGGTGTTAGTCGACACTGTAGGTAAGTGAGACCCCGCCCCCTTTAGTGTGAGCCGAGAGGGTCGTCCCGTGTCCAAAACCGCCTAACTAGTCCAAGTAAAAAGGTGGAAAACATGCAAAATGAGGGAAGACCGACTAATGCCGCTATCATCCTTCCTCGGGACTCGGTTCTTTGGTAGGCTCTTCACGGCAAAAGTCGGAAAAAGGCTTATTTTTGTGAGGATTTCTTTTTGTGAGACGGGTTTTCTTTTGGCATTTTCTTTCTTTTCGACGTTTTTGCTTTGTTTGTTGCCATGCCATTTCTTTTTCTTCTTTTCTATTTTCTTTTTGGCTTTTGTGCCTTTTCTTTTTCTTCATTCTTCTTTTTTTTTTTTTTTTCATATTTTTCTTTCTTTTTCTTTTCTTTGCCCTTTTGGCTAGATTTGGCTTTTTGGCATTTCTCGACAATCAAGAAAGAGAGAATCAACAAATTGCATATTATTGTGTGTGTATGTGAGGAAGGTAGGGTAATGGGTAAGTCGGGGGTCGCGATTTCCCTTCAAACCCACAAAAAGTGGAGAACTTGGACTAATCAAACAATCCTAAACACGGTCACCTAGGGGACGAGACTCGGTAACCAAGGCCTTTTCACACCGAGGGTGATCATAATGGTCAAAAGTGCAAATCCCGTAGTAAATTCCTAGTAAGCTAGGTGGACTCAAGGTAAAGGACCAACGAATTCATTGATTTAGGGTCATTCTACTAGGCTAAAGTCCAAGACTCGATTTACACTACTAAAAAGGGAAAGTACACACTCACACACTAGCCTCTAAACCGGGTTTTCGAAAATGGTTTACACACATGACACACAACACAACATAACACAAAATTAAAGACATGACGAAAACGAGAGGGAAAGAAACAAAGGCAACAAGAACAAAACATAACGAAACAAACATAAAACAAACACCACCCCGATATTCCATACAAGCCACCAAATCATCCACCAATATGCACAAAGCTCCACCCGAGCACACCTCAACAAAACCTTCTCCAAACATCACCAGGAATAAAGGAGAAAAAGGGATAAGATGTTACCGGAAGTCTTTAGAGCTTTCCAAAGTCATTGGCGATTAAAGCAACCTATAAGGACAAAGGGAGGCAAAACACGCACACAAAACAAATATACGACACAAAGACACAAAATGAAAACACAAAAGAGAAAATCTTTTTTATTTTTGTGAAATTTTTTCAAATTTTTAAATTTTTAAAGGTTTTTCGAAAAAACTATGAAAATAAAACTAACTACGATAGAATATCGCTCCCCCACACTTAAACCGAGTAATGTCCTCATATGCTCAATCGTAGTGTGCGGAGAGACAAAAGAAAAAGAAAAGAAACTACGAAAACAAAACTAAAAATCAAAGAAAAGTGAAGAAAGGGTAGAAGGTGTCCGGCCGGGGTGTGGTCAAGTCACCATGGGCCGAGACAAGAAAAAGATATGGATGGGGGAAGAAATAAAAGAAGGAAATAAAAGGAAATGGGAGGGGAGGGCTAGGTGTAATCAAGTCACCTAGCCCGGATTCCGCCTAAATCCGACTAAATCCTCAAAAAAGAAAGTGAGAAACTTGTAAAATTTGGATTTTGAAAATGACTCTCGATGTAGTCACGTCATCATGAGTCGGGAGCAACAACTACCAAGGCCTCGAAGGCCACCATGAAATCAAGACACATAAGTGTACAAGGGGAAGGGGATAAACAAGGGAAAACAAGCAACAACAAAAACGGAAAAGAAAGGATAGTTGCCGTACCATAGGTTAGCAACTCACTCTCTCCATCGTCTCATAGATCAATATATGCACTTGCTTGTCTTCATCATTGCTATCCCGCTTCAAGCTTGATAGACTCGCATGGTAGAGGTGGTAAAGGTGTGAGGGGGGTGGGATTTGATGTGGATCTCGGTGTGTAAAGTGAGGTGTATGGGTCATATGATAGGAACAAGGAGGAGTAGGGAGGTTGGGAGGGGGTATAATGGATGGGTGGAGTCAAGCGCCTAAGAAAAGGCTCAAAAGAGAGAAAGGGGACCATCCCGGTCGGGATGGATGGTCCCGATCAGGTTGATAAACCCTTCCCGATCGGGAAGCTCTCGTCCCGGTCGGGAATGCACTCCAGTGAGTCCGAATTTTTGCACCTTCATCCCGATCGGGATGGCTCCTTCCCGGTCGGGATTCCTCGTCCTTCCCGGTCGGGAAGCCCTCTTCCCGGTCGGGGTGAGTCTTCTTTGCTTCCCCAAGCCCAAAAGCTTATCATAAGCTTCAAAAACCGACTTCCTCGCTCGCAAACCAAACTCCATCATCAACCACTCCTTTCTAGGAGTCACCTTCACTTCACCTATCACAATAAACTCAAACAAAACATCAAATTCTCTCCCTCACAACGCTCATCAATAATCCAATATTACAAGAATATCACAAAACTACCAAAATCAAGAGATAAAACACAAATACAAGCACAAGTACTCTAAAGAAGAGGAAGGGAATATACAACATGACGGTTCTTTAGGAACTCCATCAAACCTAGGATGGTGGACTCTTCTTCAACCGTAGCCCTCAAGGGCATGGAGGAGGAAGTCGAACGCGCTACCGACATCATAGTGAAGGCCCAAGAAGCGCTCGAGCTTAACCGACCTCCACGGCCTCCAAGGAGGAGGCAAGAAGTAGGATTCCCAAGACCCAAAATCATCTTCAAAGTCGTCTCCGGGGTCTATCCATCCTACGAGCTTCACCGATCTCTTCCTCCCTAAGCATTGCCTCCAATCACAAGCAAGCTTCATCTCCAAGAAAGAAGGCACAAAAAGCGGTTTTGGCCTCACTTCCTCGTTGCACACCCCCACACTTGCCTCAAGTTCTAGTTCCCCATCTTCATCATCCGGCCCCACATCATCATGGAGGAGAGGATCGAAACTTCTACCGGCGGTTTCGATCTCTTCCAAACCATCCCTCGGTGTACAAATAAGGGGCTCTTGATGCTTGTCCAAATTATCGCACAAGGGCAACTCAAGGCTATCAATCTCACCCAACATCCTCACAAACTCTACCAACCCATCCAACTCACTATCCTCCTCCAATTCCTCACCAATGTTGCCTTCACCAAGGGTCATCTCCTCATTCATCTCTTTTTAGGTAGACGATTGAGGTTCTTCAAGGCAAATTTCTCCTCTAAAGGGAACTACATCGACGACTTCATGGCTAGGTTGCTCCCCTTTCTCAGGTGGGCACCCTTCATCTAATTGTGATGTTCGGGATAAAAGCATTACGGTTTTAACCGCTATTACATTTAATCGAGCATTCCTCGCCTCGTTTTCCCTTCGAAATCGGGCCATGAATTCATCTTGCTCTTTTTGCATTTGAATGGCCATTTCTTGTGTGCTCCTTTGCAATTGAAGAATCGATTGATACAACTCCATGTTCGACGATTGGTGGTCATTGGGGTCTTGTAAAGGTCCTTGATAATCTTGATGATGCCCAAGGGGTGGGGCATCATATTGTTGGTAGCAAGGTTGGGGTGGTTGGTAGTATTGTGGGTCATAGGGTTCATATTGTGGTTGGGGTGGAGGGTAATATTGTGGGTTTTGGGGGTATTGGCTTCCACAAGGTGAATCTTGAGTGTACATGGTGGGGTCACAATCATAACTCGAGTAGCAACCACCATGATCGTAGGATTGATAGTCATTCACTTGTTGGTCGCCATATCCATATTCTTGAGGATCATACCCGTCTTGATTACCCCAAGAAGCTTGATTATGGTAGGGGGACGTCATGTCATAGCTTTGGTTCAAAGAAGAAGAGGGGTAGCTCATATCGGCTTCCATGTGTGGGGAGTTTAGATCAAACCCCATGCTCGCTCGAAAAATCGTAGCTCATACCCGGTTGGAAACCACTCATCCTAGCAACCGTCCGTTAAAGCGGCTCTGAGTTGCAAGAAGAAGATAGTCACCACCTCTAAGCACAAACTGTAGACTAAGAATAAACGTGAGAAGTCTAGTGCTTTTTGGGCACTAGACAAGAGAGAAATAAACCACACACACACAAGAAGCAAAGTAACAAAAAAGGAAAAGAAAAACACAAACACAAAGACTAAGTCAAGCAACTAGGAAAACAAAGTCCAAACTAGCACCGTCCCCGGCAACGGCGCCAAATTGATGGAAGGGATTCGTCACGTCCCAACCGTCAATAATATAACCGGCTAGACCTAGTGGGTAGCTAGGGTAAGTCGGGTCGAATCCACGAGGACGGTAAGAGGCGTCTAGACTAAGGTCGCCTAAATACGAGACTAAGTCAACGAGCTAAGCTAAACTAAACAATGATAAGAAGGGGAGAAAACTAGACTATGACTAAGGTAACGGAGAAACAAACAAGGAAAACGGGATAGGATTAGGTCGGGGTCAAAGGGGGTAACGGAATGGTCGAGGAAGAACTAGAGTGAAGGGAGTAGTAGGGTAATCTAGGTGAGGTCCGGGCTCTCGCTACGTAGACCGACCTAGAGGTTCCACCTAAAACCCACCTTGGCGATACACATGACAAACGGGGTTACTAGCGCGCTATAGTGGCCTAGGTCGCATCCGGGCTCTCGCTACGTAGACCGACCTAGGGGTCGTCCTCACCGGGCTCTCGCTACGTAGTGAGGGAACCAAACCCACAAACAAACTATCACCCACAAGAGAAAAGGCAAGAAAAACAAGTATTTGCAACTACTAGTCATTCAAGCATTTCAACAAGCATGTAATATGCATCAAACCAAGAGGAAACCCAAATCTTCCACCAACATCTCCAACAATCCCTTAATCACCCAATTAACACCCAAATCACCCTACTAACCCTAGCAAGAATCTACTCAAACATAATCAAACTACAACTAACAAGAACAAGAGGAATCAACATAAGAATCCAACACATACATAATGGAAAACAAGGATAAACAACAAACAATGAATAAAGATGAGAACTTGAATAACAATAAAGGATTAAGAGTAAAAGGAGAAGAAAATTGTACCAAACTACAAAGGAAATGGAAAAGGAGAACACTTGCATAGAAGAAAACCCAAATAATTCCACCAAGATTGTCAATCTTGGATGGATTCTTCAAGAAATCCAATAATACAAGAGTAAACTAAGATTAAGGACTAATTACCGACTAATCTACACTAATCTAATCTAACCTAACCTAAAGTAGTCTAGGGTTTAATGGGTAATCAAGTGCATAAGCTTTACATAACAAGGGAAGAGTATATATAGGGTTACAAATGGAAGGGAGAAGAAAGAAAACAAGCGCGGGTTACAGCTAGGCCGTCCCAGCCGAGACGGGATGGTCCCGGTCGGGAAGCCATGCTCCCGATCGGGATGGACCCTGGTCAGTAACCTCCTTGTTTGTGCACCTCATCCCGAACGGGATGAGGCCATCCCGAACGGGATGAGCCTTGTAGGTGATGGTAAGGATTTGCCGTGAGTCCAACCGTCAATAATAAACCGACTATTCCTAGTGGGTAGCTAGGGCAAGTAGGGTCGATATCCACAGGGACGGTAGAGTAAGGTCTAGACTAGGTCCACTAAAACTAGGCTAAGCCACACGAACAAACACAAAGAAAGCTATAAAAGGAAACAATTGAGGAGGAGGAGTAAG
Organism: Agrostemma githago; assembly: GCA_958450325.1. Taxonomy (NCBI): domain Eukaryota; kingdom Viridiplantae; phylum Streptophyta; class Magnoliopsida; order Caryophyllales; family Caryophyllaceae; genus Agrostemma; species Agrostemma githago. The sequence continues at coordinate 37,064,346 of OY288254.1, read as the reverse complement.
AACTAGACTAATGAGCGAACTAAGGAATAAACTAGAAGAGCGATATCTAACTAAAACGGTGAACTCAAATATGGAAAGAAGTAGGGTAGGTCGGGTTCATAGAGGTAGAAGGGTAATTGGGGTGATCAAGGGTATGGATGTCTCCTAGTGTCTAGAGTCGGTCCGGGCTTTCGCAACTTAAACCGATGTCAAGGTGGGTCCGGGCTCTCGCAACTTAGACCCTAATCTGTGCTCTCGCAACTACGATTATTCTCAACATTTCCACAAAATAAACAATCAATGAGAAGATGAATACAAGCATGGGAAGCATGGCCACTACAACTCATACAAGCATAACAACAAACACATGGAGTGCTCACAATGTGACTAGCAACAAAGATTCACCCTTTCCCCTTAATCAACCCTAATTATCCATAATCTACCCCTAATCCCCCTACTAACCCCACAAGAAGACTACTCACTCATGATAAAAGGAAGGATAACATCAAAGGAGAAACTAAGACAAACATCCAAACATCCATAATGATAAATCCAAACAAGAACAATAACAATAACACTAAGAAAAGATTCAAACTTGTATAAATAACAAAGAACAAGGATGAGAAAGGATTATACCAACACTAGATGAAGAAAAGGAACAATCTTGCATTAATGAGAAACCCAAATACAATCCCAAGGTTGTCAAGCTTGAGACAATCTCCAAGAATCCCTTAATACAAGCACTAATTACAAAGGATTAACTAAAGATTAACTAAAATTAAGAGAAGATTAAAGCTAATGAGTGAGAATCAATCTAGGGTTTTTGGGGCTTAAACTACTCTAGGGTATGATAAGTGCTCGTCCTCTCCCAAGAGAAGGGTATATAAAGGGTTTAAGAATGAAAGGAATTGAAAGGAAATGAACACGGGCTGAACTGGGACAATCCCGATCGGGAAAGGAAATCCCGATCGGGAAAGTGGAGAATCCCGATCGGGATTTTATGCTCCCGATCGGGAACACCCCACAGTAGCCGCTCCTTGCTTTCCTCTTTATTCCCGATCGGGATGAGGCCATACCCGATCGGGAATAGTCTTGTAGGCCTCCAATATGAACTTTTAGGTCCCCCCTTGGTTCTCATGGCCTTCTCATCGATTCTCGGGACTCGGGATCGGGTCTCGGAGGCTCGGGATTGGGTCCCAAGGTCTCGGGGTCGATTCCAAGGCATCGAGTCATCGTTCCTTAGCTTTGTTGGCTCCAAAATGCATATGTATTGAGTCGGAATCACTCCAACTCTTCATGAACGGTCTCGGGAACCTGAAACGAGCTAAAGGAAACATAAGAAGCCCATAGACCGCTCCAAAGGAGCGGTTCCACAAGGAAAATGGGACCAAAACACTACAGAATAGGCACTACAAACGACAACTATCAACTCCCCCACACTTAACCCTTACTCGCCCTCGAGTAAGCACATACTAACTACTAAACTAACCGAGCGGGTATTAGCGCACCCCACGCCCCTTCAACTCACGCGAGTGCACTTAGAGGACAAGTGCACTCCGCAAGGCAAGTTGGGTCTTGCGACAAAACTGTGGATGCAACCGGACACAAAACACATAAACAAACAAACACACACACAAACACATAATCGGTTGCACCCAAAACAAAACAAATACCGCTTCCCTCTAAAAGCGGTGAATGAAACACCGGTTTAGGATTCAAGGTAAGCGACAACGTTCCCAAGCTAGCAATACAAACCAAGGTGGACTAAACCCTAATAGTATGACGACAAAGCAATAAAAACGTTGGTAACTTACCTAGGTCCTCCTAACTTTCTAAAAGCTTACTACGGGACGATCGGCGGAGATGGAAAGTGATGAACCACGGTGTTAGTCGACACTGTAGGTAAGTGAGACCCCGCCCCCTTTAGCGTGAGCCGAGAGGGTCTTCCCATGGCTAAAACCGCCTAACTAGTCCAACTAAAAAGGTGAAAATATGCAAAATGAGGGAAGACCGACTAATGCCGCTATCATCCTTGCTCGGGACTCGGTCCTTTGGTAGGCTCTTCACGGCAAAAGTCGGAAAAAGGCTTATTTTGAGAGGTAGGAGTTATTTTTGTGAGATGATTTTCTTTTGGCATTTTCTCTTTTCTTTTGCATTTTTGCTTTGTTTTTCCATGCCAACTCTTTTTTTTCTTCTTTTCTACTTTGTTTTTGGCTTTTGTGCCTTTTCTTTTTCTTCATTTCTTTTCTTTCTTTCATTTTCTTTTCTTTGCCCATTTTGGCAAGATTTGGCATTTTTTGGCATCTCCTTGTATGATAAGAAAGAGAGGAATCGTCAAGTTGCATTTTTATTGAGCGGATATGCGCAGAAGGTAGGTAAATGGGTGAGTCGGGACGGGCCCTTCCCTTCTAACCCACAAAAAGTGGAGAACTTGGACTAGTCAAAACAATCCTAAACACGGTCACCTAAAGGACGAGACTCGGTAACCAAGGCCTATTCACACCGTGGGTGGTCATAATGGTCAAAGGTGCAAATCCCGTAGTAAATCCCTAGTAAGAAAGGTGGACTCAAGGTAAAGGACCAACGAAATCATTGATTTAGGGTCATTCTACTAGAGTAAAGTCCAAGACTCGATTTATACTACTAGAAGGGGAAAGTAAGCACTCACACACTAGCCTCTAAACCGGGTTTTCGAAAACATTTACGCACACGACACATAACTCAACACAACACAACAGAAATGAAGACAAGATATAGACGAACGAAAGAAAAAAGAAGTAAAAGTAACAAAACAAGAAACAAAACACAACAAACATATAAACAACACAAACACCACCCCTAGCTTCCAAGCAAATCACCAAATCAACCACAAGCAAGTACAAGCTCCACCCGAGCACACCTTCACAAAACTTTCTCCAAACTTCACAAGAATATATAAAGAGGGAGAAAGGGATAGAAGATGTTACCGAATGTCTTCAAAGCTTTCCAAGCAATGGTGATTAAGCAACCTATAAGGAACAGGGAGGCAAAACAAACACAATACAAAACAAATATACTACACAAAGACCCAAAAGTAGAACATACAAAAGGAAAAATCTTTTTGGATTTTGTGAAATTTTTTCAAACTTTTAGGATTTTTTTTCAAGATTTTTCGATAAAATAAGAAAGTAAAACAAGCTACGATAGAATATCGCTCCCCCACACTTAAATCGAGCAATGTCCTCATATGCTCAATCGTAGTGTCGGAGAGACAAAAGAAAAAGAAGAGAAACTACGAAAATAAAGCTAAGAATCAAAAATAAGTTGAAGAAAAGGGTAGAATGTGTCCGTCCGGGGTGTAGTCAAGTCACCGTGGGCCGAGACAAGAAAAAGATATGGATGGGGGAAGAAAATAAAAAGAAGGAAATAAAAGGAAATGGGAGGGGAGGGCTAGGTGTAATCAAGTCACCTAGCCCGGATTTCGCCTAAATCCGTCTAATTCCTAAAAAGCGGTGAAAATCTTGTAAATTTGGAGTTTTCGATGGACTCTCGATGTAATCACGTCGTCGAGAGTCGGGAGCAACCATACTAGGGCCTCGAAGGCCACTAAGACTCCATGACTCGAGGGAAGGGGGCAAACAAGGAAAGGCAAGCGATAATAGACGGAAAAGGAAGGATAGTTACCCAAACCGAGCGGCTAGTAACTCACTTGCTCCATCGTCTCGATGATCATGAGGGCCTTGTTGCTTGTCTCCATAGTTGCCATCTCGCTTCATATTCAAGAGCTCACGGTCGGGGTAGTAATGGTGTAAGGGGTGTGTCGGTTTCGATGTAAGGTGAGGTGTATGGTCATGTGATAGGAGTAGAGTGGAGTAGGGAGGTTGGGAGGGGGTATTATGGATGGGTGGAATCAAATGCCTAGGAAAAAGACTCAAAATGGGGAAGAGGACATTCCCGGTCGGGAAGGGAATTCCCGATCGGGATTATGTGAATTCCCGATTGGGATTTTGTGTTCCCGATCGGGATCACCTTCCAGTGAGTCCGAATTCTTGGCATCAACATTCCCGATCGGGATAAGGCTTTCCCGATCGGGATTCTTCATCTTCACCTTCCATGAACCCAAAAGCTTGATACAAGCTTCAAAAACCGACTTCCTCGCTCACAAACCAAGCCTTATCAACAATCTACCCTTTCTAGGGCTCAAATCAACTTCACCTATCAAGAAAACTCAAGCACACATAAAATTCTCTCCCTCACAACTCTCATCAAAAAGTCTAAACAACAAGAATATCACCAAAATCAAACTAACTAAGAGTAAGAAATATACACAATGCGACGGTTCTTGTGGAACTCCGTCAAACCAAGGTGGTGCAGATCTTCATTCTTTTTCATCAACTCTCCAACCGACTCCATCTCCATCAAGGGCACGTAAGAACAAGTCGAAGGCCCTAGAGATGTCTTCAATCATGCTCGAAATATAGCCATCCACAAACCAAGGCTCCTCATGGCCTTGCCTAGACGTTGCCGGGGCATCCCGATCTTCCAAGTTCAATGGCTTGAACTTGTACTTTCGGTCTTTTGGGATATGCCCAAATGTCCACCGGTCCTCATGCGGTCCCAAGGACGGCTCATCACTTTCTTCACTCAGCAACTTGTCACCAAGCCCGTGATTCGGGCACTCATCTTCCTCACTATCGGAGTCCTCAAGTACATAGGAGTACTTCTTCAAGCTTTGTCCCGTTTCTCTCCCTCGATCGATGTCTTCCGTGGTATGGATCATTTTACACGTTTCATCACTAGTGGGTGGAGTGTTGCCTTGGAGGTCGAACACTATCTTTTCCTCGCCCAACTCAAATGTGATCTTACCCCTCTTCACATCGATCATGGCACCGGCGGAGTGTAGAAATGGGCGCCCAAGAATAATGGGAGTGCTTGCATCTTCCGGCATATCGAGCACAATGAAGTCGACCGGAATGAAGAATTTCCCTATTCGCACCGGCACATCCTCAAGCATTCCCAATGGTCGGTTAATAGACTTGTCGGCCATTCGGAGCGTAATGGATGTGCATTTCAACTCCTTCATCCCGAGTCGGCAACAAATAGTGTAGGGAATGACGCTTACACTCGCACCCAAGTCACATAATGCATTGTTGATCATAAAATTGCCAATGGTGCAAGGGATTGAGAAACTACCCGGATCTTTCAACTTCGGAAGCGTGGACCCTTGAATGAGCTCGCTCACCACCCTCGTGAACGCTACCGTCTCTTCCTTGTCGATAGATCTTTTCCTTGCTAGGATTTCCCGCATGAATTTTCCGTATGCCGGGATTTGGGTAAGTAACTCGGTGAATGGGACATTGACATCCAACTTCTTCATGATGTTAAGGAATTTGTCATATTGAGAGTCTTCCTTACTCTTCATTTGCCTTGATGGGTAAGGCAATTGCACTTGGTACTTGTTTTGCTCCATGGGGATAGACTTCTCAAACGACACTTTCCCTTTGCCTTTTTCTTTCTCTTTAGGTGGTGGAGGGTTGTCTTTTTGGGGCTTCTCGACCTCCCTTAAGACTTGTTCCTCAATTGGACGATCAAAGCTTGAGTCTTCTTGACTTGGAGATGCCAATTTCTTCGTTGGTTCATGCATTGGCTCTTGATCATTAGGGAATGGAGGGGGGGTCATAGGATGTACCTCTCCTCGTGGTGATGGCATTTACATGCTCACATGACGATGCTTGGCCTTGAGAAGGTAATTGTCCCTTTTGCCTTGAGGAACTTCCCGATGCAAGTTGAGCTATTTGATTCTCGAGTATCGTCATCCGGGTATCTCTCATAGCGTTTTCCCCTCGAACATAAGTAAAGAGCTCTTGATGGTTTCTTGACATGTCCATTTGATTGTTCTTCACTTCTTGATTGCTCTTTTGCAAATCCATCATAGTCTTTTGTATGTCAAAATCACGTGGTGGAGATGATGGATTATGCGGAGTATCGGTGAGGGCTAATGGGGTACCGTAATTGTGGATAGGAGACCGGCTCCTAGGCTTGCTTTGTTGTTGTTGATTGTGAGTTGCTTGTTGACGGTTCCCTTGGAACCCATGAGAATTTCCTTGATTGTGATTTTGAAACCCTTGGTTGTGGTTTTGATATCCTTGATTGAAGTTCCCTTGTTGGAACCCTTGCTTATTGTTGAAGTTGCCTTGGTTATTTTGCTTGAAATTGTTGAAGGGTCTTTGGTTACCCACATAACCTTGGTAACTTTGATCGTTGTCCCTTAAGGGAGGTGGAACATAGGGACGATGTTGTTGTTGATGGTGAAACGCTTGTTGTTGGGGGACTTGTTGGGAAGCTTGGTATTGATTAGAGAAAGAAGCACCTTGCTTGAACGCTTGAAAGGCGTTCACTTGCTCAATACTCCCTCTACAATTCATAGGGTCATGGCCAACGATTCCACAAGTGTCACACATCCCAAAGTAAGGTGTAGGAGGTGCGAACCCCAAAGCATTCACTTCTTGAATCGGTTGATGGTGGGATGAACTAGAGCCTTGGACTTGGTTGAGGTGGCTTTGGAGCTTCTTGTCAATAGTCTCCATGTGCGTTTTTAGTTGAGCTCCAAGGTTAATGCTCAATTGAGTGATAGCATCAACCTCGTGCCTCCCTCCCCGATTTGCCTTCCTAGGCCTAGAGTATTGCGAATTATGCACCGCCATCTCTTCGATTCTCGCCCATGTTTGGTCATCATCGACCTCGGTAAACCTACCATTGGAGCCCATATTAAGGATGGCTCTTGAGTCTTCATAAAGGCCATTCCAAAATTGTTGCACCAAGAACCATTGTGAGAGTCCATGGTGTGGGCACGATCTCACCAAAGACTTAAACCGCTCCCAAGCTTCATATAGGCTCTCTTCATCCCTTTGTTGGAACCCGGTGATGGAGGCCCTAAGCAAATTAGTTTTCTCCGGAGGGTAAAATTTTTGGTAAAACGCCAAGGCAAGCTTTTTCCAAGTATCAATCCCCGTGGTTGCCCGATCTAGACTCTTGATCCATTGCTTTGCTTTTCCAATTAATGAGAAAGGAAATAAAACCCATCGAATTTGATCTTGTGTAACCCCGGGTTGAGAAATAGCATCGCAATAATCGGAGAAGGTCTCCATATGTTGGTGCGGGTCTTCAGTGGGCAAACCACTAAATGGGCTCCTCTCTACAAGTTGGATAAATTGAGTCTTGGCCACAAAATTTCCGGTATAGGCTTCCGGTAATGCACTCGGTCCCGGCAAGACATCTTCCGTGAAAGTGGAGTGAGAGGAAAACTTCGGCATCCTTGGATATAAGGGAGAGGATGGGGGTGTAGAGAGTGTTGATGTAGATGAAGAGGGAGAATTAGGAGAAGAATCACCGAAGGGATTGATGAAGGTCCCTCCGGCCGTCTCTCGAGGTGAAATGCTCAAGTCGGCTCTTTGGGCTTGCCCTTGATGAGTGGTGCTTGCACTTGGTTGAGAGATCCTAACCCGATTAATCGTCCGTTGGCGAAAGGCTCGAAAGAGTCTCTCAGGCTCTGGATTAAAGAGATAGAAGTCGCCTCCCCTCCTAGGCATACACTACACACTAGAACAAACGTAAGAACACCTAGTGCTTTATGGGCACTAGGCAACGACAATAACAAGCACAACTAGAGACAAAGAGAAAAAGAAGAGATAACACTAAAGAAAGAAGAAAAATCAAGAGAATATACACAAGAGAAGATGGGAGAACACAAAGAGGGGTAACTAAGTCTAGAAATAAGCAAACTAAGTCTAAACAATGCACCGTCCCCGGCAACGGCGCCAAATTGATGGTAAGGATTTGCCGTGAGTCCAACCGTCAATAATAAACCGACTATTCCTAGTGGGTAGCTAGGGCAAGTAGGGTCGATATCCACAGGGACGGTAGAGTAAGGTCTAGACTAGGTCCACTAAAACTAGGCTAAGCCACACGAACAAACACAAAGAAAGCTATAAAAGGAAACAATTGAGGAGGAGGAGTAAGAACTAGACTAATGAGCGAACTAAGGAATAAACTAGAAGAGCGATATCTAACTAAAACGGTGAACTCAAATATGGAAATAAGTGGGGTAGGTCGGGTTCATAGAGGTAGAAGGGTAATTGGGGTGATCAAGGGTATGGATGTCTCCTAGTGTCTAGAGTCGGTCCGGGCTTTCGCAACTTAAACCGATGTCAAGGTGGGTCCGGGCTCTCGCAACTTAGACCCTAATCTGTGCTCTCGCAACTACGATTATTCTCAACATTTCCACAAAATAAACAATCAATGAGAAGATGAATACAAGCATGGGAAGCATGGCCACTACAACTCATACAAGCATAACAACAAACACATGGAGTCCTCACAATGTGACTAGCAACAAAGATTCACCCTTTCCCCTTAATCAACCCTAATTATCCATAATCTACCCCTAATCCCTCTACTAACCCCACAAGAAGACTACTCACTCATGATAAAAGGAAGGATAACATCAAAGGAGAAACTAAGACAAACATCCAAACATCCATAATGATAAATCCAAACAAGAACAATAACAATAACACTAAGAAAAGATTCAAACTTGTATAAATAACAAAGAACAAGGATGAGAAAGGATTATACCAACACTAGATGAAGAAAAGGAACAATCTTGCATTAATGAGAAACCCAAATACAATCCCAAGGTTGTCAAGCTTGAGACAATCTCCAAGAATCCCTTAATACAAGCACTAATTACAAAGGATTAACTAAAGATTAACTAAAATTAAGAGAAGATTAAAGCTAATGAGTGAGAATCAATCTAGGGTTTTTGGGGCTTAAACTACTCTAGGGTATGATAAGTGCTCGTCCTCTCCCAAGAGAAGGGTATATAAAGGGTTTAAGAATGAAAGGAATTGAAAGGAAATGAACACGGGCTGAACTGGGACAATCCCGATCGGGAAAGGAAATCCCGATCGGGAAAGTGGAGAATCCCGATCGGGATTTTATGCTCCCGATCGGGAACACCCCACAGTAGCCGCTCCTTGCTTTCCTCTTTATTCCCGATCGGGATGAGGCCATACCCGATCGGGAATAGTCTTGTAGGCCTCCAATATGAACTTTTCGGTCCCCCCTTGGTTCTCATGGACTTCTCATTGATTCTCGGGACTCGGGATCGGGTCTCGGAGGCTCGGGATTGGGTCCCAAGGTCTCGGGGTCGATTCCAAGGCATCGAGTCATCGTTCCTTAGCTTCGTTGGCTCCAAAATGCATATGTATTGAGTCGGAATCACTCCAACTCTTCATGAACGGTCTCGGGAACCTGAAACGAGCTAAAGGAAACATAAGAAGCCCATAGACCGCTCCAAAGGAGCGGTTCCACAAGGAAAATGGGACCAAAACACTACAGAATAGGCACTACAAACGACAACTATCAGTAGGCCTCCATTATGATCTTTTTGGTCCCTCCTTGGTTCTCATGGGCTTCTCACCGATTCTCGGGACTCAGGATCGGGTCTCGGAGGCTCGGGATAGGGTCCCAAGGTCTCGGGGTCGACTCCAAGGCATCAAGTGATCGTTCCTTAGCTTCGTTGGCTAAAAAATGTGTATGTATCGAGTCGGAATCTCTCCAACTCTTCCAAATTGGTCTCGGGAACCTGAAACAAACTAAAGGAAGCATAAGAAGCCCCTAAACCGCTCCCAAGGAGCGATTCTACAAGGAAAATGGGACCAAAATACTACAAAATAGGCACTACAAATGGCACTTATCAGTCCCATTTTTATTATTTTTCGAAAATCGTCAAATTTTATAAATCGCGTACAAATATGGATTAACTTATACTCGATTTATATTTTCGATATTCGTCGTATCCGATATTCGATTATGAAATCGATATCAAATAGTCGGAATGATTATTTTTAGAAAAAGTTTTGTTTTGAACGAAAAGGAATTTGAACGAAAAGAAAAAAAAATGTTAATTCTATCCGCGTAAAAAATCGTCGAATTTTGTTAAAAAAGATGTAACGATTTTTTAGCATCAACGAGATTTAATTTAGTTCTTGTTAGATACGATATTCGATTAGAGAATCGATATCGTATTTTAAGAACGTTTGTTTTATGAAAATATTTTTGTAATATCGATACTAGAAAAAATAGTATGTGACCACTACCCGTAATATAATAAAAAAACGATGAACGACGCAAGAGAAAAACAGAAAAAAAACGTGGAGAAAGGAAGAGAAAGGAGGAAGAGTCGGGTTTGATTTTACACCCTCAACCTACATGCTTTGTTTTCTCGGAATAGAGCTCGTCGGAAAGTGGCTTAAACACGGGAGCGTCGAGATGATGTGGGAGAGTTGAGGTGTCGTGTAGGGTGACGGATTTCGGCCGGTTTGTGGGGTCGGATTCGTCGGGCTGATTATGCTCGGGAATTGTTTGGCGTAACGAGGTTGTATGCGGGAATAATCGATGTGTAATTGTTGTTGTGAATAATTAATGATGGATGTTGAATGTGTGTTAGATCGTGTATGGGAGAGGGTCCTATTTATAGGAGAGGAGGTAGCCTTGCTTGTACGACAAGAAATACCGATTTGGATAGGAATCGTAAGAGTTTGAAAGGGAACGAGAGTCTCGTTTCTTGGTGAAGAAGTCGAGTATCTCGGCTGAAAGTGGAGTTGGCCGAGTATTTTGATGCTCGGTCGGTGAATTGTTTTTGTTTTCAGATAGAATTCCTACTCGAGATCGAATTCTATCCTTAAACGGATTTGTTTATTATTTTTGTGTAGCTGATATTTTGTAGTATTTGTGTCCAAACCAGACGTGTGGTGTCACGACTGGTCCGTGTGTCTCGGGAAAAAATATCTTTGACCGGGTTTGACCCGGTCGCTAAAAGACGGTTTTGCCCCTGGTGCCGGATTCGACCCAAATTAGTCTTATTTGACTCGAAACGACCCACTGGGCCTGGATTTGAGGTTGGTTTAGTAAGATTTGTACTCCATAATAAGCCCAAGTCAAATGTCCATGATTTCGAGCCCATATCCGAGTCCATTAAAGCATGTTTTCGTTCGATCATCATCGAGTGTTTGGCGGAAACTACTATAGACACCTGGCGGTCAAAATGTGGGTGTCTACAGCATGGCCCACCTACGTAAGACATACCCCTACCAAGGAAAGCCCGTTTACACACTCGAGTCCAAACTAGAAAGTCTCATGCGACCTTTTCCTCTAACAGGACGGTCCCCACGACCTTTCCTAAGGGAATTTCCCCCGTCTTTCAATCCATTAGTCGAGTCATCCTAATTCGAGAATCCTTTAACTTAAGGGTCTACCCTAATCCCAGGGTCATCCTTATTGGAGTCAAGTCGAGGGTCTCTAGCATCGAAACTCTGTCGATCTTACATCGCAAGTTTCTCCCCTTACCTCGTCTGCCTTTCCTCAAGGTCGAGTCAACCTTTTAGAAGGCATAGCCCTATAACAAAAGGTTCGCGATCTTTACGTCTAAGGGTCACTCGTCCAACACTTGAGTCTTAACAAAATTTTGATCCCACTTGGGGGCTACCCTTCAGCAGGGCGATCAATCATGGTTGCTCTAAGGGTCATGTCTTACACGTGTCTAACGTACCCCACTTTTGAGTCACTTAGATGACACATTCTGAGTCCTATCTGAGTCCTTAGTCTCACTTGGGGGCTATTCTTCGACGGAGTGATTAATCACGGTCACTCCGAGAATCGTACCCTACGTTTTTGTCTTAGGAGAGTTTAACCCGAATCAAACTGGAGTCGTCTCTCCTCCCGCGCTATTTCCTATGCCTTGGTGAATTTGAGTTCCGAACCAAATTTTCTGATTACGCGGTATTCTTACAGACAAACCACCGGTAACCAGACACCAGAAAATGCAAGAAACCTTGGACCAACTGACCGCCTCACTGGCTAAGATGGAGGCCCAACTGACAGCCATCAGGACCGACCAAACCGCCATTGCCACCCGTTTGAGTGCCATGGAGCAAGGGACTCCTAAGGTCGGGAATGAAACCACTGGGCCCATAGCTGAATTGGTCAGCGCCGTTCGCAAACTTGAAGAACAGGTCCATTTGTCAACAAATAACTCGATCCATACGGAAAACGCTCGTTCCTATTCGCCTTTGAATGACGAGCTACCCGCCAACCTCAACCTTACGTTCATACCGATGTTCGAGGGTACTGAAGACCCGGTTCATCACATTCAGGCTTTCAAGGAGTTCATGGTCGTCAAGGGGGTGAAATCCACCATGTTCAAGCACTTGTTTGCTTCTTCCCTCGAGAAGCATCCGAAAGCCTGGTACTACAGGCTCGATTCCAAGAAGTACAAGACTTGGGATAATGTGGCAACAGAGTTCGCTCGGAATTACGCTGATAATACCGACATTCAGACTACGATGCGTACTCTGGAAGTTATGGCCCAAGAGCCCAAAGAAGGTTTCACAAAGTACCTTCAAAGGTGGAGGGCCGAAAGTGTGAAGTTGGACAAGCCCAACCAGAAGACACTAGTGGAGGCGTTCATCAACAACCTCCTACCTTCCTACCGCGTCCATCTTAGGTGTGCCGGCATTTCAAACTTTGCGGTGCTTACCGAAATGGGCATTAGGATTGAAGACGATCTTCGACATAATGAAGATCTGGGTGAAGCTTCTACTGAAGGCTATACTGGACATCAACTTGAGTCCTTAGAAACCGATGAATAATGACAACATCATCCAAGAGTCCGGATTTGATTTAAGTCCGAGTCTGAGTCCGAGTCTAGGATGTGCTATTTCTTCCAAAAGTCAAAGTCAGAGTCATGGTCAGTTGTATTCTGCCCTCTTTTTCAAAATTCAATAAAATCAGATTTTCTATTTCGCATATATACTTTCCTTATGTGTTTCCGAGAACATGATGAACACCATCATACATTGTGAGCACATGCACGTGACTATTATAGGCACATCTATAATCACTGCAGGATATTGAGATCGTGTTTTCCTTTACCTGTTCCATGTCTGACATAGAAAGCCACATAGCTACCCTTAGGGAGCGGTGTCAAATCCTATGACAAATCTAGGTGGTCTCCTAGTTTGGGTTCAAGACGGAAGGCAAGCCCATTTTCCACAGTAAACACCCATCCAATAAGATCAACCAATCCCTACCTCAGGTGTTAGTCTGACCGCCAAAAAAAAAAACAAAAGCCCAAAACAAAAAAGCAGGCCATCATTAAACGGTCAACTAGACCAGGGCTAAGAGGTCAACCAATAGAATTCAAAAACCCATGACCATGGTCAACGGTCAACTCAAATGAAAGTCCTTTGACCGGGGTACGGTCACTTCAAGAATTATCAAAACCCATACCATCAAATAGGGGAGAATCAACCAAGCTGGTCAACTAACACCACATTTAGCCTTCCACATTACAACCCTCAAGACCTTCTCGAGACCTAGGCTAAGAGACAGCCTGGAATTTTGAGGATTGAAGCTCCATAGGATACTCCCTAACCATTAGGGCCAGACATGGAAATCAGATCCCGCATTATCAAACCTACCCGAACGAAGTTCGGGTCATTTTTACTCAACTTCCCTCTCTCCTACCACATTACGGTACCTTACCCTCGAAGCCTTAGCTCCACAAAATCAAGCTCCAGATTTCAAAACATCAGAGCCACTTACGACCTAACTCCACATTTCCAAAACATCCAAACCAGTTACTAGCCCCAAACACGGGAACTCAACTTGCAGTCGGCATAGAACATGCCCAAATAGTTCACATCACCTTGGGGGCTACCCCGAAGAACGCTCACAGTCACAGCATCAGCATCTTAACTATTCTAGCCCTTTGATCAAGACATCATTGGGATTGCACCTAGCCTACACCATCGCTATGGCTAGTTACACACAAAGCCCTAATAAACTAGGCACCATAATATATCTTTTATTCACTGAACTGCGGCTTGGTTTGATTTCACTACACGTGAATACGTAGGCAGCCTTTCAACAAGGGCACAACCACCCACATTCAAAAAGCACCGTCATTCCTATCACGACACTGTCACGTTCTCAACAGTTAGCTTTGTCGTCCGGGGGGATTCTATTAGACAGAAGCTCCCCATCCACTCACATAATCCAAATATTTTCGAAATACTAGCCACCTTTCTATAGTGTGTCCTAGTACTCGGCTCAGTCGAAGACAAGAATCCGTCAGGGACTCGAAGCGACACGCACCTTGGGAATATACCCCAAAACCAAAAAAGATCCAAAAGAACGCCAGTCTATGACATTGCTACTACTAAGCCCTGTCGTACAGAAACAGTCTTGTAGCATCTTTCCCATTCTGAAGTTTGATCGTGTTGCCACTCGCCTAGGCTACGGAATAACGCAACTTAGGAGTCTTGTCATCTTAGGTGGCCCACTCTCCCAACTGAGTCACGGTCCAACCCTTAGAGAGTCCAGTTCGTGTCTGTCAACTCGTCTTGTCGCGTCCAGAGTCGAATCTGTCGGTATACATCTCTCTTCAAATTCTCATTTTAAAATTTGCAAAACATAGCCATTTGAGAAAATCCTTTTCGACAAGGTCAAATTTTGGTCTATTTGAACTGCAAATTTTTCTACTCCTTTTAATTTTGAAAACCTATCTTCTAGCACGTGAGTTGCTTTTAGGACTTCGATTTCAAAATGAAGCAAAAATTATTTTCCCCACCGCAAGTCAGTCGATAGATGCTAATTGCATTTCCTTTATGTATCTTCTATGTTTGCTATTTCTGTCTACATATCTAACATTCCAGGTACCAGCTTGGCTTCCCAGAGTAACATCAAGTTTTTTATTCCCCAGCGCGAGTTCACCTAAGTGGCGCATGCAATTTGGGATGTGTCTGCAAATGGACACACCCAGGGCTTCTTAGGCAAGCTCCTGCATAATTCTAAAACGGGATGTGTCTGCAAATGGGCACACCCATGGCTTTTTAGGCAAGCTCCCGCGCAGCTCCAAGATGGGATGTATCCGCATACAGATACACTCAAGGCTTCAGAAGCAAGTTCGCGCAACACACATATCTCCCCAGTGGAAAACCCAAGACGACATTTTCGCCGGAATGGCACGGGATGGGCCCATATATAGGCGCACCCGGGACTTATACAACAAGTCTGATTCCCCGCGGAGTTATCATCATCAACTTAGGTATGATTTCTATCTTATGGCTGGCGAGCCCTTCACGCAAGTCTAATGGACTATAAACGACCCGACCGGAAGTCTGCCAGGTCTTAATCCTCGATTGGGCTGGTAGCTACTCTGACTTTCGCCTTGTCCAAGCCTCGATCAGAGTAGGGGCTCTGTAAACACCCACATTTGGCTGCTAGGTGTCTATAATAGTTTCCAAAAAACACCCCATGATGATCGGACGCAAACGTGCTTCTATGCGCTTGGATATGGGCTCAAAAACGTTATTTTTTGGCTTGGGATTTTTACGGAGTACAAATCTCACAAAACCAACCTCAAATTCAGGCCCAACGAGTCGTTTCCAATCAAATAAGACTAACTTGGGTCAAAATCGACACCGGAAATAAAACCGACTTTTAGCGACTGGGTCAAACCCCGGTCAAAGCCGTTTCCGAGACAGAAAACAGCCATGAAAAATATCAAGAATCCAATCCAAACACAAAATTTTCAAAATATTCCCGTCCAGCTGACCCACTCGATCGAGTGGGCCTCCAAAAGGCCCGCTTTCGCCTTCTAGCTGGGCCACTCGATCGAGTCCATCAGGGCACTCGATCGAGTAACCCTGGGTCGGGGAGTTGAGCAATTCTTATAAATACCTCCCTTTGCATGCACCTTTACGGAAACTTTTCGAAACCCTAACTGTTCATACACAATACATACTTCTTCAACCTAAACCCTAGCATCTAGAAAACCTCAAACCCTAAACCACCATAACTCCATCTACATAGTCTCGATACTCCCGTGTTCAAGCCACGACTAGACGAGTTCCAAACCGAGAATACGAAGCATGTAGGTTGAGGGTGCATACAAACCTGATTTCTTCCTTTTTTTCCTCTTCTCTTCTCCCGTCCATCTTCTTCGTCCTCTCACGTTTTTTTTGTCTTTTTTTTGTTTCTTTTTCGTCTCTAATATCATTAATATTACTAGTATTATTAAAACACTAAAATGCTCGCTGATTCGTGTCGAATACAAAGGATGACGGAATAAGAAAATCCGAACACAAGGGTGTTTCACCCGACGTGGCGTTTTTTATTTTGTCACGTCATTAGTCTCATTTTATTATTCACATCATCGTCATCATTTTTAACGTCGCATACATCGATTTCTAAAACTATTTCAAATCACGCGCATTTATTTAG
Source organism: Agrostemma githago (assembly GCA_958450325.1). Lineage (NCBI taxonomy): Eukaryota > Viridiplantae > Streptophyta > Magnoliopsida > Caryophyllales > Caryophyllaceae > Agrostemma > Agrostemma githago. Next base: position 37,048,041 of record OY288254.1, on the reverse strand, counting down.
GTTAAGTCGAAACCCGTTGATAAGGATCCGACATCACATAATCCGCAAGGATTCGTTACGATGTCGAGATGCGGAGGGAATCAATCTCCTTTTTTAAAGCAAATATAAAGCGTCGTTCTTTGGATGCGATATCAACTCTATAGTTGGATGTCGTATCTAAACGAATTAGTCAACAAATTTAACTAACTCGAATTCGTTGATGCTAAAATAGTTGTCATATAGTTCGAAAGAACGAATCACGACCCTATAAACGCGGAGATAATTCATTTCGTTTTAGTTCGATTTAAACGACTCACAAGTATTCGATATTGATTCCATAGTCAAATATCGGATACGATGAGTATCAAAATCCGAATCGAGCACAAATCATACAATATTTCTGCCCGATTTGACAAAATTAGCGATTTACCAAAATCAAAAGGCAATCTACAACAAATTGCGAAGCGAACCCTGGTTCGTACAGAAGGCACTCGATCGAGTGCCTAGCCCACTCGATCGAGTGGCACCCCAAAAACCGAGGCAGAAGGTTCTTTGAGAACCACTCAGTCGAGTCTCGCAATGACTCGATCGAGTGGCTGCTCACTCAGTCGAGTCCCTCAATGACTCGATCGAGTGACACCTCAAATTCCGGGATAGAAACGTTTTCCGAGGTCCACTCGGTCGAGTCCCTCAATGACTCGATCAAGTGGTCTTTGTCACGTCAAAACCGCGAGTCCCACAACGCCTTTCGAGTCTCGATAATATTTTTCTATGACTTTGGTCAACACGTGTCAAGTCAATCACGTGTCATACTACTTTTCAAAATCATGCATCATATTTCGCTACATCATTCTATATAATTTGCAAACCGTTATTATCGTGATTTGAAATCTGTTACTAACTTGTTTGTTCATGTCTTCTTGATTTATTTTTTCCGTTTTTTGTTTTATTGTACTAAAACAAATCTCGCATGCTAAATACAACTTTGACGTTAATTTTAGATGCATTAAATCGACATAGCAACTTATTCAAATTTTCTCATGTTTAGTCAAAACGTTGTTTGCATATCATCTCATCGTATTACTAACACGCGTATTAAAACATCAAACGATATCTTAGTAGATGCCGCTAAGTGCGGGCGGGGTTGATGCGAGTGCGGAAGCGGTTTAGATTAAGAAATGAATTTGGGTCGAAGGTTAATGTAACCTTGAATGATGACGTGGATTTTGGAGTGAAATTGAACTAAAGTTAATGCAACCTTGGTTCGTGGTTAAGGTCTTCCTTGATTTTGACGTTAGTGACACGTCTATTTTAGGAAGAAAAATACTTTGAATTACGTAAGGATTTTTGTGAAGAAATAAAGGACAGACGTAACCAAAGATATTTAGCCCGAATTCGACCTTGAATCCGAAACTAATAACGTAGAGATTGGCGCACCAATTCCTCTTCGAAGTACTTTCTCGAAATATAAAACACAAGAGTTGATTTAAAATCAAAACGTTGCTGAAATTGTATTGCTTAATCGTTGAATGAATAATGCTAACATCGTAACGTGGCTTTTATAGCCTTACACAAATATAATCTCGAATATTTTACGAGATACTAATCAAATTAAAACTAATAATTAATCTAGATAATATAATATCTTGGAATGATATTGAAGATATCATTATTATTCTTACTTCCTAATTAAAAGAAGATTGTCTCCTTATTTGAGTGGTAGATTTCACGCATATCTCCCATGAAATAAATATCAAATCAACCTTGATACTCATTCATTTTGTTGCCAAATATGAGATTATTTGGAGTAAGGATCACGCTTGATATCATCCGCATATCTTCCATAGTCTTTATTTTCTCTAATGCACCTAGACCATATTTGGGACATGGGTAAGAATGCACACGCCTAACTTTATTGGGCTTGGTTCGAATACCCTGAGTGAGTGCATCGTCTCATTGTGGACTTTGTTCGGTCCAAGCACAATCGGGTCAGGTTCGAGCTTACTCGTATCATCCCCTCCTTCTTCGAATAGAATTGACCTCAATTCCGTAAGGCCTTCATCGCTTAAGTACGGACTTAAGTCCCCTATATTGAATGTAGCGTGGACTCCATAGTCTCCCGGAAGCTCGATCTTGTAAGCATTGTCGTTAACTTTGTCAACGACCTTGTACGGACCCTCGGCTCGCGGCATGAACTTATTCTTTCGTTTTCCCGGAAACCTTTCCTTGCGCAAGTGAAACCAAACTAAATCCCCAGGTTGGAATGTCTTAGCTTGTCGGTTTTTATTAGCTCACCGTTTGTAGGTTTCGTTCACCACCTCGATTCTAGCTCGGACTTGATCATGTAGCTTTGTCATAGCCTTAACCTTGTCCTCCGCGTCCTTGTAAACAAATTCCTCTTTAGGGATGGGGAGTAACACGATAGGTAAATACGGGTTAACCCCATAAACTACCTCGAAGGGAGAGTGCTTAGTTGCATAGGTGGGAGATCGATTATAAGCGAACTCCGCATGTGCAAGCTTAAGATCCCAATCCTTTTGAGTTTTACTCACCAAACCTCGAAGAATAGTCCCTAAGATACGGTTTGTCACTTCCGTTTGCCCATCGGTTTGAGGGTGATGCGAAGTGCTAAACAGTAGCTTAGTACCGACCTTTCTCCAAAGTGTGTTCCAAAAGTAACTCAAGAATTTTGAGTCACGATCGGACACAATAGTCTTCGGGACTCCATGCAAACGGACTATCTCGCGATAATACAGATCCGCGACATTACTAGCATCGTCCGTTTTATGGCAAGCCACGAAATGCGCCATCTTCGAAAATCTGTCAACGACCAACATAATTGCATCCCTTCCTCTTTGAGTACGAGGTAAGGCCACAATAAAGTCCATCGACACATCTTCCAATGGTCGTTCTGGAACTGGTAATGGCATGTAGGCTCCTGCTTTAAAGGAACTTTTCGCCATGTGACAAGTAACACACTTGCCTATGATGTTTTCGACATCACCTATCATTTTCAGCCAATGAAAATGCTCGTGTAAGATGTCGAGCATCTTGTGGACCCCGAAATGTCCGGCTAAACCACCACCGTGTGCTTCGCGAATTAATAATTCACGAATTGGATGCTTCGGAACAGAAAGTCGATTTCCCTTAAATAGAAAACCCTCTTGTATCGCGTATTCCTTGTATCCATCTTTTTGACCCCTCGAATATCTCCCTTAGTTCATCATCAAGCACATAGGATTCTTTGATTAACTCGAACCCTAGTAACTTCACTTCGAGCGTAGTAAGTAGCGCATATCTCCGTGATAAAACATCAGCTACTACATTACTCTTGCCTTCTTTGTATTTTGATGATAAATGGAATGATTGAAGGAATTCAACCCACTTTGCATGTCTCGGGTTGAGCTTTTGTTGCCCATGTATGTACTTGAGAGAATCGTGATCCGAGTGAAGTACAAAATGACTAGGGCGAAGGTAGTGACTCCAATGGTCAAGTGCTCGAACGATCGCGTAGAACTCTTTGTCGTATGTAGAGTAATTACAACGAGCGCCCCCCAATTTCTCCGAAAAGTAAGCAATGGGTCGTTGAGCTTGGATTAAAACAGCCCCAATTCCCATGCCACTTGCGTCACACTCAACTTCAAACGGTTGAGAGAAGTCGGGTAGAGCGAGTAAAGGTGCGTTTCATAGCAACTCCTTGATTTTCTCGAACGCTTTTTGGGCTTGTTCATTCCAATCAAACGCTCCCTTTTTCAAACAACCCGTGATAGGGCTCATGACCGTGCTGAAATCACGAATAAACCATCGGTAGAATAAAGCCAATCCATGGAATGATCGTACTTCAGTCACCGTACTAGGGATAGGCCAAGAACGAATAGCCTCCACCTTTTCTTGATCCACGGCAACTCCATCCCGAGATACAATGTATCCAAGGAATATAACTTTGTCGACCAAGAATGAGCACTTCTCGGCTTTGTCGTATAGTTTTTGCACCCTTAGTGTTTCGAACACTTGTCTTAAGTGTTGTAGGTGCTCTTCAATGCCCTTACTGTATACTAGGATATCGTCCAAGTATACGACCACGAACTTTCCAATGAAGGACTTTAGAACCTCGTTCATAAGCCTCATGAAAGTGCTTGGTGCGTTCGTAAGGCCGAAAGGCATGACCAACCATTCGTATAAACCATGTTTGGTTTTGAATGCAGTCTTCCATTCATCTCCTTCTCTCATTCGAATTTGGTGATAACCACTTCGAAGATCGATTTTGGAGAAGATGGTTGAGCCGTGAAGTTCATCAAGCATATCATCGAGTCTCGGAATCGGGAATCGATATTTTATGGTGATGTTATTCACTGCTCGACTATCGATGCACATTCTCCATGTGCCATCTTTCTTAGGGACGAGTAAAGCTGGAACCGCGCACGGGCTCATGCTTTCTCTTACGTACCCTCGTTCCATTAACTCCTCAATTTGTCGTTGGAGTTCTTTGGTTTCTTCGGAGTTACTCCGATAAGCCGCCTTGTTTGGTAAGGGCGCGCCGGGTACGAGATCAATTTGATGCTCGATTCCACGCAATGGAGGTAAACCCGCTGGTAAATAATCTGGAAAAACATTGTCAAACTCACGCAATAGTGGTTTAACGCGTTCAACAGAGTCAAGGTTAGGGTAAACTTGGTCAAGGTTAATGTAACCTTGGTCAAGGTTATTCTCTCTTGAAACTGTGGACAGGTTAGACGCCACAAGCGCGTACACCCTCAACCTACATCCTTAATCGGCCTCGAAAATGGACTCGTCTAGTAGCGGCGTGTGCGCGGGAGTATCGAGGATGTAGGAGGAGTTATGGCGTTTGTGTTTGTAGAGACGGTTTTCTTGATTTTTTGTGAGGTTTCAGTCTCGGGTTTGCTAGTGTATGTAGAGTTGCAAAATGTAGGCTAAGGTTGAAAATGTGTAAGGTTGAACGAGGGAAAAATCTGAAAATGTGAGGAGCAAGGGGGGTATTTAATTTATAGAAATCACCCCCGGGTAAGGGTCATTCGATCAAGTGGCCCTGTGCACTCGATCGAGTGGCTTAAAAGAAACGTCTGCTCGATTTTTGATTGCCCACTCGATCGAGTGGTCTCACGTCACTCGATCGAGTGGCTAGGCGGGTGAGTGTATATAGGAGAGGTTGAGATTTTTGTGCCTTGACTTTGACCTTGACTTTTGTTGGTTGTGGGTTGTTTCTAGAAGCTTTGCAAGGTCGATTTTGACTTGAACCGGGTTTTGGGTCGTAAAAGGACGGTTTTATTTTCGGTGTTGGTTTTGGCTCAAATTAGTCTTATTTTGTTGAAAATGGCCCAATGGGCATGAAATTGAGGTCGGTTTTGTGAGATTTGTACTCCGCTAAGTGCCCACGTCGGATACTACTGATTCCGAGTCCGTATTCGAGCGCATTAAGTCACGTTTACGTCCGATCATCATTGGGTGTTTTGTCGGAAACTGCTATAGACACTAGCTGGCAAAATGCGGGTGTCTACAAATCCAAATCAATTCCAAACCCTAAAAACCCCAACTTCCCCAATTTGAGTCCATTTTCACGATTTTTCAAATCTAATTTTTGGGTCTTTCGAAGCAATTTCTGGATGCTACAAAGGGTCTAGGAGCTTGATTCTTCTTCATTCTTCACTTACTTAAGGTCATACAGTAGTGGTTTCTTCTATTTATCGATTTGAGTTTGATTTTTGCTTGAATTTATTAGTTTTTTTGAGTAGTTTACCTGTCAATTCCAATCAATTCTAGTTCCTTGTTGTAAGTAATTTGTTGCGGGCTAGTCGGATTTGCTTGTTGTTTCGACTTTTTCGCTAGTCTCTAATTCATCTTAGTTACCTATTTTGAGTTACAGTACTAGTGATTTGGGTCCTTGTTAGTGTTGTTGTAGTAGTTGTTTTTGCTCTCTTTGTAGTATCCTATGGTATCTTTGTACGTGGTGGTTTTGTCTTGTCCAGATTGTGCAGGTTTATTCTAGGTATCGATGGTATCTTTCAGCAGGCAAAGAAGGGGCAAGCGGGCAATCATGGATGAATATGATGGTAGGGTCGGTCTAGAGGGAAGTCAATATACCTTCTACCAACACCTAGCCGAAAGGAGTATGGTGCTTACCAAATTCATTCATGCTCCCACATTGCAAGCTTTGGGGATTTGGGATAATTGCATGCTATTCTGTGGAAGTTGGGTTTTGAGTGGCATCTTACTTTATCTGTGCCTACCTATCGTGCTCTAACTTTGGAGTTCTTAGCCACGTTAGAGCATGTTGTGGAGACTGACTTGGAGCCTGAGTACATCAGATTCGGACTCTTTGGGGAGGGTCATGATATGTACTTTCCTCAGATCGCTACCGCTCTCAGGTTGACTAAGACACTCGAGAACCAGTAGTTTGCGAAGGTTTGGTTGAATAATTTATGGTTAGCTCTAACCAATCAAAGGTTAACCCATGATGACAAGCTTTCGAGGATCACCTATCCGATTCTCTGCCTTCTCACCAGAAACTTGATCTCATTGTTTGCACCTATCGGGGAGCCGACGAAGGCGAATGACAAGGCGAGATCGTGGATTTGGACTATGCTTCAAAATGTAGAAGGAGAACCCAACTGGAAATTCATCTTCGTTCAGTCTATGCTTGCTCACCTGAGGAAGCCGGCCAGGGTTGCTATTCATTATGGTGGCTTGGTGAATATAATTTTTACATATCTGAAGAAACGGGTCGACAATGCTTCAGATCCTGCCGGGTTGACTAGGTTGGTACATACGGTAGCCTATGATGTTAATTAGCTAAGGGAGGTTAAGATAATACTCCCTAGATCTCATGCTCCTTGCTTCATCTATTGGCTCGATCACTCAGCGAAGCCGACCAGCACTTGCCTTTTGGCAACCCCCCTGCTGATTTTTACTGTCCCCCGGATTCAGCTGGAATCGTGGGAGCTGCTCCTACTCAGGTTGAGCGGGTGGTGATCCCACATATGGGCCAACCATCTATTTGACAGACCGCTCGGGGGTCGACTCTTCGCCAGCGTCAGGATGACATTCTGATGTAAGTTGTTGGTGCAGGGGCGAGTTGGTAGGATCACATGCAAACATTCATTGATCATACCTTAGATTGGATCGACACTTCTAATATCTAGTCTCGAGACTTTGTCAAGTCCTTGAAGAGCCACCACAGGATGTCTATGGATCAATTTTTAGCTCATCAAGCCCTGAGCAACGATATTCTACAGCACCAACTTCAGCAGCAGCACGAGAGCACCGCCTTTCAGGGGGAGTTCCGTCACTTCTACTCTTCTTTGGAGCGGAGGGACCAGGATCATGCCACCCAGTTAGATGATTTGACACTCAGGCAGGATGCTTATAAGACGGTTGAGGACAATTGCTACTACGAGTTCACCAGAAACTCGTATGAGCATGCAGCAGCTGAGGAGGCACTCTTCGAGATGAATGCTACTTTCTATCAATTGTACCTGAACTAGGATTAGGGTGCTCTCAGGTTGTGGACGTTACGTATGTTTACGACGCGTCGTGGATTTAGTATCCACATGAGTCGGACCCGACGTTATCGAAGTGCATAACTAAAAGTGCGGAATGTAAAGTTGTGTTTAGATGACAACCTAGTGACGATACGACTTCTCAAGGCAGATCCTCCTAGATTTCCTGCGGTGATTCCGGCAGAGCTTCGCTAGGGTAGGCTTAAGGTGGCTAGTCAAACACGGGTGCCCTTTTTCGTTCGGATCGAGCCAATGACTTGAGCAACAACAAAGAGTATTGTTGATCCTAATGTCGGAGTGCGGCGCTAAAGAAGAGCAAGGAGCTTATAAAAAGAGTAGGACGAGAAGAACGAACTCTTGTTGTTGTGTCGAAATGAGCGGAGAAGGGGGGGTATTTATAATTTTTCTCGTAGTTCAAATCGAGATCTCAGGCGCCTGGTGGCGTGCGACCCAAGACTAGGGCACCTGAGAGGGGGCGGTCCATTCCTAAGGCGCTTGGAGGGAGGTGGTCGAAATATTGAAGATCCGATTTGAAAACTTTCCAAAGCGGAGATTATACGTGATCTTATGTTTGCTTAAGCATTAAGAATTCCTTTGTGACCTAGCGCGTTGCGCCATTGGGTCTCGAGTGCGCATCTCGAGGCTTCGTCGGCCTGACGTGCTGACTCGGGTTTGACTCTGCATGTTTCAAGACCGATTCGGAGCCCCGGTGTCCGAGTCGACTCTTATTAGTGTAAACGCGACCGTAATGACACGACTTAGACCGTCTTGATGTTGAATTAATTTTTCTGAGTAATTTATTTGATCCATTCTATAGAAAAACCATCTAAAATATCATAAAATCGTGTCGTGTTGCAGTCTGATCATCATCGGGTGTTCGTTGGGCACTTTTGGAGCCACCATGTCAGAATTTGGGTGTCTACAGAAGCCCCTACTTTGACTAAGGCTTCGACAAGGCGAAAGTTAAAGTATAGCCGACCAGGTCAATTGAGGATTACGACCTGGTGGTTGTCCGCTCGGGTCGTTTTAAGTCCGTTTTAAGCACTTACTAAGGCTCTCGATGAAATCAAGATCGACTCTTTGGTTACCGCTGCTGAAATGGTAGCCACGGTCCTGTCCCATCTAAAGGGCAAAACCAAGGAAGGAGGCCCAATTATCACCTTCTCTGAAGCCGACCTACCGCCGTTCGGGGCCTCCCATAATCTGTCCCTCTATATTACGGTGATCTGCCGAGGAAAATACCTCCCAATGACCCTAGTTGATGATGGGTCTGCTGTGAACATCCTTCCTTTAAGGACCGCCAAAGCCCTCGGCATTACCGAGGCCGACTATATTCCGACTGCTCAGACCATACAAGCCTTTGATGGGAGTCCAAAGTCGGTAGCTGGGGCCATAAAGCTGACCATTATAACTGGCCCAATAGAAAAGGAGCTTGAATTCCAGGTGATCGATGTCACCTCATCCTTCAACCTGCTCCTAGGAAGACCGTGGATCCATGCGGTCAAAGCGGTGTCCTCCACCCTCCACCGAAAGATCAAGATGCCTTTGCTCGAAAATGTCATTACTTTGGAGGCAACCCCAATGACCGTGGCTAGCTGTAACGCCACGGGTCGCACGGACCTCTGGAGGTTTGATTTTGTGGGGATGATCGAGGAAGAGTACCTTTTTAGGCCCTACTTCACTACGAGTATCGACATGATGCTCCAGAACCTAGGGTACTTTCCGGGGGCTACTTCTCGACCTGATCTTCCAGTTGGGAAGATTATCGAGGTCCTTAAGGACGAAGACTCTCACTTCGGCCTTGGTTATGCCGCCACTCCGGGCAACGTTGTCCGAGCAGGAATTGAAAAGACCTGCAACATCATTAAGGGTATCCACTTGAGCCCTTACAGCCCACAGTTGACTGACTACTTTGTCACACCGGTGTTTGGGGCTATTCAGGTTGGTCTATACCAACCCAATGCTGTGCACCTCGGGACCCAATTGGCCCGGGACTGCAACTATATTCCAGATGATGTGTTCGCCCTCATCCAGTCCGATGGAGCTGAAAACGCTGAGCCCGCGCTGGAGCTACTCTTCGGGGAAGACACCATAGCCCCGACTCCAAAGGAAGATCTGGTCAACCTGTTTCTCCGCAGCAACAGGTTTGACCCGACCAAGCTGATCTCGGATGTTGTCTCCAAGACGGAAAACAGGGCCTGGAGGAAGACTATCAAATGGTCTGATAGTCAAGGAAAGATCTACAAGCTGGTCACCGGAGAGGGAGACATGCCTGAGTCTGAGTCGGAGTCTGAGTCGGAGTCTGAGTCTGAGTCTGAGGTCGAGTCTAGGGAAGTTGGTGCTAGAGTCACTCATGTAACCCCTCTCCCTTTTGTCATTCCTGCTGCTGGCACTTCGGGGTCTGTCCCGAGTGCCTTACCAATTCCGCCTCTGACCAATTCAGATGGCTGCTCTTTTTGAGCTGTTTTCAAAATTCTCAATCAATAATAACAACCGTTCTGCTTACGACTTGTCTCTTTTAAATTCTGCTTTCAAAAATGTTTTATGCAATGACATTGAGAAACCCGACGAACAGGTGCCCTTACCTCCGCATCTGATTGAGCAACTAGAGCAAAGGGAATCTCGGAATCCGGTGATCGAAGAGATCGAGTCTATTAATGTGGGAACAACCTTAGAGCCTCAGATACTTAAGATAGGGTTATCCTTAGATCCCGAGGAGAAACAGCAATTCACAAACCTCCTCCAAGAATTCACAGATGTCTTCGCGTGGTCCTACAAGGACATGTCGGGGATAGACCGGGAAATAGCCGAGCACCGCATACCGATTAAAGACGGGTGGAAACCGGTTAAGCAAAAGCTCCGCCGAATGAGGCCCTAGTGGTCTCTCAAGGTTAAAGAAGAAGTCGATAAACAGTTCAAAGCCGGCTTCATACAAGTGTCCGAGTATCCGGGCTGGGTTGCAAACATCGTGCCGGTTCCTAAAAAGGACGGTAAGGTGCGGGTATGCGTGGATTTTTGGGATCTTAACAGGGCAAGCCCGAAAGATGATTTTCCGTTATCACACATCGACATACTGGTGGATAACACAGCCGATCATGCCCTTCTATCATTTATGGACGGGTATGTCAAATGAAGATGGCGGAAGAACATATGAGTAAGACTACCTTCACTACACCTTGGGGTACTTACTGCTACACCGTCATGCCATTCGGTCTCATTAATGTCGGGGCCACATACCAACGAACTGCTACGACCTTATTGCACGACATGATGCATAAAGAAGTAGAAGTTTATGTAGACGACATGATCGTCAAATCCAAAGAACGGGACGGTCACATTACCGCCCTAAGGAAATTCTTCACCCGTTTGCGCAAGTACAACATGAGGCTAAACCCTCAAAAGTGCAGTTTCGGGGTAACATCAGGCAAATTACTGGGTCATATCGTTAGCCAACGAGGTATCCAGGTCAACCCAGCTAAAATCAAAGCCATTACCGAGATGCAACCTCCTAAAACCGAAAAAGAAATAAGGGGATTTCTCGGGAAAGTCCAGTACATCAGTCGGTTCATCTCCAAACTAACCATGGTGTGTGAACCAATTTTCAAGAAACTGAAAGTAGGAGAACGAGTACTATGGGATGACAAGTGCCAAGCTGCTTTCGACAAGATCAAGGAAATCCTGTCTGCTCCGCCAGTCCTAATGCCACCTCAACCCGGTTTGCCTATATCGTTATACTTAACAACGACCGAGACAGCCATGGGGGCTATGCTGGCTCAGACAGTTGACTCCGAAGAACGAGCCATCTATTACATCAACAAAAAGTTTTTAGAGTATGAGTGCAAATATACCATGCTCGAAAAGACGTGCTTTGCTCTGGTTTGGGCCACTAAGAAGCTCTGACACTACATGCTCAGCTACGAGGTCCATGTACTATCCAAGATGGACCCAATCAAATACCTCTTCGAAAAGCCCGTTCTCAACGGCCGAATTTCTAGATGGACTCTAATGCTGGCAGAGTTCGACCTGAAGTTTGTGCCATTAAAGGCTATTAAAGGTCGAGTAGTAGCTGAATTTCTCGCCGATAGCCCGGTAACCGAAGAAGGACACACCGACACCTGGTCCTTCCCGGACGAAGATATTTTCCATACCGATACTGAAACATGGGATTTATACTTCGATGGAGCATCCAATTTTCGAGGGTTCGGAGTCGGGATCTTCCTAATCTCACCAAAAGTGGAACATACTCCCGTCTCCATCAAACTGGACTTTGATGTTACCAATAATGCAGTCGAGTACGAGGCATGCATCTACGGGCTACAAGCCGCCGCCAATCTGGGGATCACAAATCTTCGGGTACATGGTGACTCATCCTTGGTCATTAACCAAACACTTCAAAAATGGAAGACTCGGAATGCTAATCTCGTGGCCTACCAGGCGCGAGTAAGGGATCTCGAGAAACAATTCCAAAGGATAGAATACATATACCTGCCCCGAGAAGAAAATCAGTTTGCAGATGCACTCTCAAAATTGGCATCTTTACTGAAAATTCCCGATCACGTGACCAGTATGCCAATTTGCGTCGAAAGACGGTCCGAGCCGGCATACATTCACGACATTGAAGATATTGAGATAACTGATCCCGAACCATGGTATCAGGCCGTATTAACGTACCTGACAAACGAAGAATATCCTCCCGAAACAGAAGGTCGAGCCAAGAAAGCCTTACGGAGGCTAGCCACCTAATTCGTCCGTACTGATGACGGACAACTTTACAAAAAGACAGCACAGGGGGCTCTCCTCCTTTGTGTTGATAAATATAAGGCCAAAAAGGTTGTGGCCGAAATACACGATGGTGAAAATGGCCCACATATGAATGCTCACATGTTGGTCCGGAAAATCATGAGGCTCGGGTATTATTGGAATACTATGGAAGCCGACTGTCAGTTATATGTCAAACATTGTTATAACTGTCAGATCTTCGCCAATGTGCAGCATTTGCCATCATCCTTGCTTTATACCATGACGTCGCCTTGGCCCTTCTCGACATGGGGTATCGACATAATCGGGAAAAAAAATCCCTCTGGTACTGGCGGACACTGTTTCATTTTGGTAGCTATCGACTACTTCACCAAATGGGTCGAAGCTGAATCATATCGCATTCTCAATGCTAAGCATGTCGCCAAGTTTATCCAGAACAAGATAATATGTCGGTATGGCATCCCGCATGAATTTATCAGTGATCACGGGACTCATTTTCAAGCCGAGACTGCGGCCCTGCTGACCAAGTATAAATTTCAAAGGCATACGTCCTCGCCCTATCGTCCCCTAACTAATGGAGCAGTAGAGGCGGCCAATAAAACAATTGTCACCATACTCAAAAAGATGGCTGATAATTACCGGGACTGGCCCGACAAAATACCTTTTGCCCTATGGGGATACCGGACGTCAATTCACACCGCAACCGGGGCGACACTGTATTACCTAACTTATGGGATGGAGGCAGTCCAACCAGTTGAATTGGAGGTACCGTCCCTCAGTATTCTGTTAGAAAGCCAAGTAGCCGAAGGTGATTGGGTGCGAGCACGGTATGACTCGTTGGTTCTATTGGACAAACGACGATCTCGTGCCCTCAACAACATTCAAATCTACCAAAAGAGGATCCAACGGGCCTTCAACAAAAGAGTAAGGCCCAGGAACATTAAGGAAGGGGATTTAGTCCTTAAGTCGGTTCGAGCTTTATTACCAGTTGACCCAAGGAGAAAATTCAAACCTAATTGGGCTGGGCCATATTTGGTAAAGAAGATCCTATCGGGAGGAGCAGTAATGCTGACGGACCTGGACGGGAATGAGTTCGTCAACCCGACCAACCTGGACCAGCTGAAGCGTTACTACCCTTAGCCCTCTCTCAATGTCATTAGCAAATTTATCAAAATCATTTTTTCAAAAAGCAATTCAATGAGCTAGAATTATTTATTCTACTGTCGCAAGCATCTTGAACCAATAGTCTTGGTGTAATTCGAGATTGCAAATCTACCGAGCTTGAACTACGTTTGGTTTGATTCCACTATTTGTGGATATGTAGGCAACTCCTCAAAAGGGTACAACCAGTGCAATCGAGAAAAGACAGGAACGGTTTAATAATAAACTTCTTTTATTAATTCATAAAAAATCCCGATAAACTCGGGGAATTACAAAATGCAGGAATTCAAAAATGCAATAAAAAAAAAGCACACGACACAACAAAAAATAATAATAATATTCAAATAATAAAACTAAGGACTCGGTATTCAGGGCATCTTGCCCTTCCCCTTGTCCTTGGCCTCCTTGGCCGTCCACTGACCACGACGTGGAGGGGAGCGTTCCCTAATCACCACGGGAACCTCCTTATCTCGGACTCGCTTCTTTGAGCTCGAGTCCTCGATCACTTTGACGGGCCCAAGTCGGGCCCTCACAGACTCAGGAAGCCGTTTGCGCGGGCCTGGTCGGTTCCTAGCCGCCAGTCTTGGGCCCAAGTCGTCTCTCTAAGTCAGTCTGGGGGCTTGGCTGCCCCCGCATGCCGCTAGCACCGGCCTCCTTAGATCGAGTCTTAGTTTGTGACTTAAGACCCGATTCTAATCGGACTAAAGTAGCAGGAGTGTCTCCCTCGTCGAAGAAACCCCTGTTGTCCTTCACCGTCTCCCGACGGACTAGTTCGAAGGCCTCATCAACCTTCAAAGCTTTGCGAGCCTCCTCGGACTCCTCAGAAGTCCACTTCTGGTAAGCCCGTGAAACCCAAGCGAATTGGCAAGGGCTGGGTATGGTCCACGTGGGACGGGTAAACCACCTCTGCAACCATGTGTCGCACATAGCGTCCGTCAATTGGAGCGAGACGCTAATGATGGCTTCAGTCTCATGAATGCGCTGAGACAAACCGAACTGCCTCAGAAGGCGGTCCGGGTAAATGTGAACTGTTCAGTCGAGAGACAGAATCACCAGGTAGCGGGCTTGGTCTCTCTTGGCCAATCCAGTCAACTTCGAAAGGAGCCACCAAGCGACGGTCCACCTAATCAAAGGACCACCATGGAACACTAGCTCCTCATCCCAATAAGCTCGGTTTATATGATGACTCGAGCTTATACGTCGCCTCCTCGAGCTGATTTGGCTGCTACGGTAGTTGGGAATACTCGGAGGGGACTCTATAATTGAGAGACGTTCCGACAACCAAATTTGAAAGTATACACGAAATCCATGAGTAAGTGGTCCGCTACAGCCCACTCGATCAAGTACTGCAGCTGACTCGATCGAGTAAGCCCTCCAAAAACAGGCAGTAGCTCGCTAAGAGTGTCACTCGATCGAGTGACTTACGAACATCAGAAATTCGCGCGAAAGCAAAAAAAAAATATAAAAAAAAATTGTGGAATGTATACCTGCAGAATACGGGTACTCCCCGTCAGCTGTCGGTCCGGGTCAAGACGCCTAACATCCAGACCCATGATGATCTCCCCGGTGGCTAGCCAAGCAGGGCTATGACCAGTCTCCATCTGGTCAACCACACCAATCAACTTGATTTGACCCAAGCACGACTCAACATCCATCATCCCCTCGAAGACGTAGCGGTGCAGCATGCAAAAGCCAAAAGCCCTACGCCTATGAGCAGCAGTGATCCTCACGTCTTGGAGGTTCATAAACTTGTCAGCTAGGTTGAAAAGGGAAACAGTATTTCCCCGCACCATTCGATCTGTCTCGGCATGAGACAGACCCAAGAAATCCCTCAGCCTCCTTCTTGGATCCGGGTAGAACGGAGGGATAGCAAGACGAGCAATAGGGCTCCAACCACCTATAGCTGCGATCTCCTCAGGGAGAGGACATATTTCCCCTCGCGGGAACGCGAAGACGTGATGGGTAGTACCCCAAAACGTCAAGCAGGCGTCCAAAAAGTGTGAGTCGATTATCAGAGTTGAAATGGGAACAGACTGACAATTCCCATCTTAGTCAACTGTACCTTTTCCTCGTCTCGAAAGTATTGGGACCAGGCAAAAAGCATTGCTGTCAAATAATCGATGCCCATGACAGAAATTTCAAATTTTCTTGAAAGACTGAGAGATTTTGAAGAGAAGAAGGAGAATTTGATTTGGGATGCAAAGGTTGAAGCAGGGAGACCTATATTTATAATTGGAAGCCCTAACTGTAACCCTAACTACCATGCCTCCTCAGCAAACCTGGACCCTACGCGCGCGCAGGCCTGACTGCAGTTTAGAACCTAGAACAGGAATCAAGTCGTCCCGAGCTTTCCTAAAAAATTTCTAAAAAAAAAATTGTGATAAAAAAAATCTTTCAAATTTTTTGTACTTTCAAAAATCAATATCTTATTTTCCCCAGCATGAGTCGGTGTTTTGCCTATGTGTTACATGCGATTTGTTATGTGTCAGCATACAGGTACACCCCTAGACTTCAGAAGCAAGTCTCCGCGCAGCTATTTCACTCCCCAGCGTAAGTCAATGTTTCCCTCGGAATGCTACATCCAAGATGTGATGTGTCGGCATACGGGTACACCTACACCCTCAAAGGCAAGTTTGACTCCCCACAGAGCTACCATCATCAGGACAGGTATGACCCTCTGCTTATGGCTGGCGAGCCCTTCACGCAAGTCTATTGGACTATAAACGACCCGACCGGAAGGCTGCCAAGTCGTAATCTGCGATTGGCCTGGTAGCTACTCTGACTTTCGCCTTGTCCATGCCTCAGTCAGAGTGGGGGCTCTGTAGACACCCGCATTTTGCCTGCTAGTGTCTATAGCAGTTCCCGACAAAACACCCGATGATGATCGGACGCAAACGTGACTTAGTATACTCGGATATGGGCTCGGAACCAATAATATCCGACATGGACATTTAGCGGAGTACAAATATCTCAAAACCAACCTCAAATTCAGATCCAGTGGGTCGTTCCGAGCAAAATAAGACTAATTTGGGCCAAAACCAACACCAAAAATAAAAACCGTCTTTTGGCGACCGGGTCAAAACCCGGTCAAGGACGAATCTGTCACATAAATCAGCCTGATGCGTTTCTAGAAAATTGCGCCCAAATACAAAATTCAAAAAACAATCAAAAGTCAACCATTTCCTAAAATGTCTCGCTACCGTTATCCACTCGATCGAGTGGATTGACCCACTCGGTCGAGTGGAGCCTCAAAAACCGGACCAGACCCGTTTTCAAAGGCACTCGATCGAGTGCACAAGGGCCACTCGATCGAGTGACCCTAGGTCGAGGGGTGTACTCTATAAATACCCCCTCAAACCCTTCACAAAGTGAGATTTTTTCATGCAAAAAAGCCTACATTTCTACCCTAAATACTCTACATCAACCCTACACTTCAACCCCTAGCAACCCTAATCAAAAGCCGAGCCATTCGTCCCTCGAAAAACCGACGAATCATCCCCCCCCCCCACACACCATAACTCATGTACATCCTCGATACTCCCGCGTCCGTGCCGCTATTACGAGTCTATTTCCGAGGCCTTTACTAAGCATGTATGTTGAGGGTGTCATAAACCCCGTCTCAATCTTTATTACTTCGTTTTTTTATTTACATTTTCGCATTTTATATCGTAATCATTTTAGTATAGTAACACTAACACTAACGTTTTGTTCTTTTTGCATTTTCAATTTATTTTTCTTACTACTAACATTATATACCGTGTACACATATAATAGTATTAAAACTCGGATCTAAACACGTTTGACTACGACGACCATTTATGGTCCATTTAATCCCTTTACGAGCAACGACGGAGGTGGCACCCTTTCGAGGAGCACCGCCCCAATGTACTCAAGGGCGTAACGCGATCATGGTCATTCGTAGTTGAACGCATATGGATCCATTTCTGCGATTAGTACGGAACCCGTGGATACGAAAACCGACATCACATAATCCAAAAGAATTAGTATCGATGTCGTGACGTAGAGGGATACAATTTCGTCACTAATCCAAAATTTCAATCTAACGATAACATTTTCATAAAATTTCGATAACGGTATTATAATTGTATACATACACGATTATAGTACCGGAAGCCGAGTTAAGTTTAAATTGTGCGATATTTCTATTTAACTCGGCCAACCATCGATTTTCAAACATAAAAACGAGACAAGCCATGCCTCGTAGAGGTGCCACTCGACCGAGTACCATAGGCTACTCGATCGAGTAGCACCCCAAATCCTGGGCAGTAGCCTCCTCGAGGACACACTCGACCGAGTCAGACCACGACTCGATAGAGTGGGTCCTGTAGCCCAGAAAACTGAGAGCTTTTCTTATCATCCGAGCCTCGTCTTTTCAAAATGACTTAGTCGCCACGTGTAAAGCCAATCACGTGATTTCCTTTTTTAAAACTCATGCATACCACTTCACTAGAACGAATTTGCTCGATTTTTCGAAGTGATAAGTCGGGACAAGGCATCGAGGCATGGGATCGGGCTAGCATCATGCCTAGGTCCTATGTCTCCGTCCTTCGTTTAATGCACAACATAATGTGTATTTAATCGGAGTTCGTCCATCTACACGATTCATGGTCTAGTTTATATACGGGTCCGTTTTTATTTATTTACCGCTTCTTTTATTTTCCGTCTACGCTATTTTTATTGTTGTAATTTTTGTATTGGCCGGGTTGTATTTCCGCCCGTGTAATTTGTAACTTATTTACGAGCTTTGTTTATTTTGGATGTTTATCGCCTTATAAATGAACCTCGCATGCTAAACAACTTCGACCATAATTAGATGCATTAAATGACGTAGTTAACCAATAACTCACATGCTTAGCAAAAAAACGCTGTTTGCATATCATTTAGTCATTTTACTAGAGCGCGCGTACACGAACACGGACGATGTCTTAGTAGAGGCCGCCATGTGCGGGCGGGGTTGGGTGTCCTTAGTGGGCTTCTCAACACGTACCCTCACCCCTTACTCAGAACCTCGGTTTCCGGATGCCCGAAACCGTTGGCGCACGAGAGTCATTCTATACACGATTACCGGTGCAGATGGTATCGGTATTGCAATGCAAAGGGACGAGCCCCATAAACTCTGAAATCGAAATGGGCCATACTTTGTGTACGGCCCATGACGACATAGAGTGGGCTCGAATGGTTCCGAATAACCACAAAATTCGGTGGCGACTCCATCTTTGACTTAAATTTCGAACCCGAGAACAATCTTACCACGAGATTCATTTGCCTACCCAAACCCGCGCGTGGCCGCGTCGAGGTGGATCTACGTCATGTCCACAAGTCGACATTATGATGGTTAAGTGACATCGTTTATGGTATGTCGAAAAGTGTCGCTATGTGGGTGTCGGGGGTTTGACGATAGCAAAATGTTGATTGTGATTTTGCGAAAATGTGGTTGTAGAAGAGCTGGTTTTGAAGATATGTGAAAAACTTGATTTCGTGTTATTTATCGAGACTTTTATTAGTTAGGAGTTCGACGTTCGCGGTGTAAAGGGTGTTCGTGAGAAAACTCGGTGTCTGTGATGGTGTTTTGAATGTATGACCAAATTCCTATTATGGAATTTAGGCGGTGATAGTGTTTTTAGAAAATTTTGAAAACGAATGAACGCGTGACCATATTTGTCGATTCCATCCCATTGATTAGGATTTCGACGATAGTGACGGTATGTGTAGAATGCTTTGTGGGAAATCTAACCGTGTTAGAAACCGTAACTTCATTAATTTAAATTTCGGTGATGCTAACGGTATGTGCAAAAATGTTTTGAAAACAAAATGTAGCCGTATTAGGTACCTTGATCCCATTGGTTGGAAGTTTGACCATAGTGACGATATATCGTTGTTTGTTTTTTTTGAAAATGATGAGTTTTGTTTTTGGCCAAAAGCAATGGCGCTAAAACGATTTTTGAAAACGGTAAATGTCAACTTAGCCAGAATGATGGCGCTAAGGTGTCTTTGAAAACAAGTTTGATTTTGAGCGGAGTAATGGTGCCAAAAGGTGATTTTGAAAAAGATGTCCTTTTCGAAAACGGAGTTTGGGTGTAGTTGAATATGTTGTTGTGGTTGAATCCGGATTTTAATGTTTTATTCGGGTTAACACAACACGCTACACATAACTAGGACTGCATACACTCATGCAGGATGCAAACACGTGTAGGCTAGGGTAGGCTACCGTCCACGAATAGTCTTTGCTGAGGCGGTGACAGGTCACCAGGGGAGGTGAGCGTCGTCCCATTTTCTCAGTGCAATTCGCTTGGCATATTCACGGAATGCGTGACTACCTTGGACGATCGGAACGTCAATCGAGGGTCCCCCCGCGAGTCCAGTCTGGGGATCTTTCCGCAGGAAGGTCGATTGGTCTTAACATTGGATAGGATGGGCCTTTTACAAAACCTGTACTGACCAGAAAAAAGGAACTAGGAAATTAGCTTCATCGACCTTGTTCGAGTTACACCACCGCTGGAAACTTGTTTCCAAATCCCCAGCGGATTCGCCAAACTGTGGTCATTCGCCACACTACTCGTCCCACGAGCACCCACGCGGGACCCGGTCGCGGCAGCCAGCCACGCGACCCGTTGTTGGGGCCAATCCGATCTCGCGTACGGGACGATGTGTCGGACCTCGATTTGGTTGCGATTTGAATTGTAATAGACGGATGTGGGGAATCCGTGTTTCCATTGGAATCGGTGGAGAGACGTGGTTGTAAATGTTCAAAGGCCAATATGTTTGGTAAGACGACCTTTTTATTAAATCGAATTCGTTGCCGATTTGTGGAGTCGCCACTGAGTAATTTTGGGAACTCGGAAACCGTTCAAGTTAAATTTAATCTATAGACGGCTCAAAGTTGAGAGACAAGGAGACCTAAAGGATAAAGACTTTTTACCCTTAAGCATTCCATGTCTAGAATGACTCTCATTGCCAATGGTTTCGGGCATCCGGAAACCGTAGATTCTGAGTAAAAGGTGAGGGTACGTATTGAGAAGCCAACATCCGATAGACGTCAACACCCAATCCCGCCCGCACGTAGCGGCCTCTACTAATCAATCGGTGGGCTCATAACTTCGTTCCTTAATTGTGGCGGAAGTACGAGAACATCCGTTGTTTTAACCTTATGTCTTTGCTATGTCGGTTGTTTAAGGATAAGTAGGCTTTTGTCGTCGAACTATATACTTTTTGCATTCTTTGCATGCGATTTCGCGTGACAAGCAGGCCATGAAAAGATGCACGTAGGAGAGTAGAGAGTATTAGGCATTATACGTATTAGCAAATCGGTTTTAACGTGATAATACAGATATTAGGCATTCTCGTGGTATACCTTACATGGTATTCTGCTTAAGGTGCATCGGCTCAGTATTAATAAGGATGCATCAAACTACATGTGAGGGGTGAGCATCGGGATTAATATGGAACCCGACCACCACTTGTTCGATTTTAGTTTGTTTACGTTTTGAATTTCGTGTTAGGTAATTTAGCATGAGATTATGGTCATAAAAGCGGTAAATCATACGAAAGCGGTAAAGGCGAAATGTAAGTAAATCACGTTATTAGGAGTTGCACCCTCAGAGTGTACACTAAACGAGACACGGTGCATAGATGGTTGAGAACGGATCTCATGACTACTCGGGTTTAGTTTAGGGTGTTTTAGTGCTTATGGTTGAAGTTGTGGATGTTACATATGTTTACGACGCGTCCGGGATTTAGTATCTACATGAGTAGGACTCGACATTATCGAAGTGCATAATTAAAAGTACGGAATGTAAAGTTGTGTTTAGATGACAACCTAGTGACGATACGACTTCTTACGGCGGATCCTCCTAGCTTTCATGCGGCGATTCCGGCAGAGCGTCGCTACGGTAGGCTTGAGGTGGCTAGCCAAACACGGGTGCCCTTTTTCGTTAGGATAGAGCCAATGTCTCGAGGAACTAGGAAGAGTAGTGTTGATTCGTGAATCGAAGAGAAAACAATCGAGTGGATCACCTAATGTCGGAGTGCGAAGCTAAAGAAGAACAAGGAGCTCGTAAAGAGTGGGGGAAGTAGAATTTTGAATTGTGTGTTTCGAATTCTTGAGGTGTGTCGAAATGGGAGGAGAAGGGGGGGTATTTATAGTTTTCTCGTGGTTCAAATAAGGGACTCAGGCCCCTGGTGGCGTGCACATCCCTTTGTTGGAGGTGGCTAATGTTTTCTTTGGCGAAGGTGATATTGACTTGGTTCTTCTCGTTATAGTGTTATCACGGGAGGACTCTCGTGATATTTCTCCTGTAACACCCGCTATTTTTCCTAGCACTCTTATCCTTTCCGTTATGACTCTTTCACATTTCGGCCTTGCGTTTCCTCTTTTTCCAAGCTTTTTTTTTTTTTTTTTTTTTTTTTTTTTTTTCATTTTTGAGTTTAATGATATTTATTTATATTTTAAAAGATTTTAATTCTTTTAAATCTATTTATTTTGTTTTCTTCGTAAACTATTTATTTTCCGCGAGGAATTCTATTTCTCTACGAATTAACGTTTTAAGCTCGGATTTAAGTTATTCCTTCTCCTACAAATGTCTAAGCATATTTATATAATATTTTCAACTTAGAAATATTTTTATTGACGAAAATTTAACCATTAATGATTTTATTATGAAGTTTCGTAAATAATTATTTTCTTACGCGAGGTTTACTCGAATTACTTTGAAATGCCTTTAACTATTTTACGATTCTTCTTCTTATCAACTTACAAGTTATTTGAGACCTTTTCCCCCATGTTTTAGACCGACACATCTTTTTGTCACACTCTTACTACGTTTTATAATACGTTCCATTTTATTTCAGTAAAATGTAATTAATTCATTTTAATCTTATCATTTATTCAAGGCATTTATGAGTAAACTTTTCATAGTCCTCCCTCTTAACCTCGTTTGGCCGGCCACCTTGAATGATACCACATTGGATTCCTCAACTTATTTATTCTCATTTATTTAAGCTTTAGAAACCTCCCAACTCTTTTACATTCATTTCTCATAAAAATCATTCAACACCCTATTTTCTTCTTCCTTCCTTTAGCCTTGGCATTTCTGATTTTTCAAGGCCTAATTTTGCTTCATTTTCGAGTCATAATCGTCTCATCTTTATCGTCAAATTAATCATTATTCCGATCCTATCGTTAAGGTAATAATCGATGTTGTTTTCGAGCGTTATTCACCTTGATTTTATTCGTTTTTCTCATGGTATTTTTCTGCCATGATTTTCGTGTGGTTAAGGTTTTGTGGACGATCCCGAGGTTGACGAGTATATTATCGATTCCGATTTGGACTAGAGGTAACGTCGATGTTACTCGGTATTACTTGATTTTAATTGTGTAATTGCATGTATATTTTTATATTTCATTTTTGACAATATATGTATGTCATATAATCTGGAAAATTTTTAAAAGTTAAAAATTTGCATGTTTCGATATTTTTATCGCTTTTACGAGATTAACGATTAAATCGTCATATTAATTTGTAAAATCGTAATATTCGGCCGTATTTGTTAAGTGGGTGAATTAAGTTAATCACTTTAAATCATCGTTTATCGTTAAAACCGTATTTGTCGTTTTAATTTCCGATTTTCTGGTCTTTGTTTTAAATCTGAAAAAAATTGATAGATTCTGGAAAATCATGATTTTTAAGTTTAACAATAATTTTTGGATATTATTGCGTAAATCGTTTGGTAATTACTATTTTTATTAATCGTATTGTCGAAACTAATAATAATTAGGGAATTTTAGTTTTATAAATTTTGGAAACACCCTAATTAGTACTCCCTCCCATTCTTTGGATTCCTACCATAAGTTGATTATATGTGAGTAGTATTTTAATCAAATGGTAGAAATTCAAAGAATGGGAGGGAGTAGTACTAAAGTGTTTAAGACATTTTTGACTATCTTATAAACACTCGTATGATATTTCCATGATTTCATAAACCCAAATGTTCTCACCTTAACAATTAGTATCGTTAAGGCCGAAAACATTAGTTTTATAAATCTATATCTTTTACTAAAGATGTTTTATTAGTATAAACTAATATTTTTGCTATCTTGATATGATGCTATTTTTGTAAAGTTTCTATATATAGAAGTTTCCTAAAATAGAATGTTTCCTCTTTTGGAAGGCGATCCTTTTTTCCCTTTGTTCTCTTATTATTTACAATGATTATATCCTTTTGAATATCGATAATGACTTTGTTTAAAAGTTATGGAATAAGGACGGGTGTGGGGTTAGAGTAATATAGTCTGGGATGTACGTTTTGCCATCAACTGTAAGGCTGGTGTGTCTTTATGGGGCACATTGGTTGTTGAACTGAGCTTGGTTTTTGTTCAGGAGAGTGTGCATTGTGCACTTAAACTTAGATATCGCATCGTGTAAGTTGCGTCGGGTTGACTTGGATATGGTTTGTATCCAGGAGGGATGTCTACTACTTAAACCAGGACCTCGCTGCACGCAGTCCTGTTATGGTTGAGTTGCCTAGTTAGAGACCTTGGATCTTCGCTGCGTGTGAAGTTGGTGTCTGAGTTCTCGATGCTAGCATTTAGTATATCCCTAGTGAAAGTCTAGCCTTGTGCACACTGATCGAATTTCATAACGCCATTTTGAATATTTTTATTATTATCGATATAATCTGGTTTGCAGGTTGGCAAATGTTTTATGTTTTCTTCGGAAAACTCATTTTTATTATATTGTTTCGTTACGTGAAGTTTTTCACTAAAAGCTTATTTTCCTTATAATGTTTTACTGATTTTCATTTTTACTATTTTTCTATAGTAGTAATTACAGTTTTAAAATCCCGTTATACGGCTGGGAGAACGTTGACGTTGCTCCCCACTGATTGTGGCTGTTATGTTTTAACATGACGGGTATACGTGTTTCCGGCTGTGGGCTCGCGAGCAGTGTGGATCCTACTTGTTTATTTTAATAATTATGTATTACGGGTTGTTCAAATCCCCTTTTTGTGGATTCTTGTAAATTTTGGCCATTTTTATTCAAGGCCTATTGTTTGACTTTACCATTTTAATTTTACTAAGACATAGTTACAGTGTGTTTTAATCCCGACTCTACAGTGTTTCCGCCACTGTATCGCATTAGATTTTCTAGGGGATTACATCTCCTTTAGCCCGTAAGCGGGCTCTTAGTATTGCGATAGCATGCTACTATCTATTCGACGATGCATCAGTGCATGAAGGCTGGGGTAACCTTCGGGTTTTGGACAACATGGTGGAGATGGAGCATGGGTGATCACCCTCTTTGCTTATTTTGGGTGAGCTGATCATGGGTCTCGATACAGTGCTCGGATTCATCGTGCTCCCTTTCGGGGTTTTAGGACTATTTTGCAGGTAAGTCACAATGCTATTTTGTTTTATTCGACACTTGCCTTGGTTCGAAAGTTTGACATTATGTGGTTTTGTGCAGACTTGGCTACAGGAGAGGTTATATCTAATCAAACCTCCTCAACTTATTAAGGGTTAAGTCAATCAATTGAACCAAAAAAAGTGTTCACGTAAAAGAAACAGTTGAAAAAAAACCCTAGGGAAAAAAGCGATCTTGGGCGACTCAGTGGCGATTGCAGGCATTATGGCCAAGTCAACAAAGTTGAAATCGCCATGGGTCACTAACATCACCACTAGGAGAAGGAACAAGCAACATTCGAAGGATAAGGACTCAAATACTGACAAGGTCCCTCGAAATCCTGCTATGGACGACGTACCTTGGAAAGAAATGTCCATGCAGGATATCGTTGGAATAGACCTTATAATCTTGATGATGATGGGGATGATAAAGACGTACATGACGAAATTGAGGGCATGATTGAGACCTCTTACGCTAATCATGAGGACAATACAGAAGAGCCATGGTTTAGACGTCAGGGCAAAAAGAATATTGAAGTACAAGAGCCACAACCTATTCTCCAGTTAACTAAGGAGGACGTAGAATCTGAAATAGAATATTGGAGAAATGCGGTTTATGGCTTCATTGTAGGATCTAACCCTCCATGGTAGGTGTTAGAAGGATACTTAAGAAGAATATGGAAGGCACATGTCATTGACAAAATGTCGTTCATGTCAAATGGAGTATTCCCTGTTAGATTCCAAACAGAAGGCATGAAGAATGCAGTGTTGCGGGTAGGGTACTTCCCATTTGATAACAAACTTATGTTTGTTAGGGAATGGAGACCAGATATAGATCTAGAGAAGGAGGATGTGAAGGTTCTACCTAGATGGGTGAGGATACATAAACTCCCGCTAAAATTTTGGGGAGAGAGCCTACCCAAATAGTAGGAATTATTGGTAAGATGGTTCAAAAACATGAGCCTACAAAAGTGAAGACTAGACTGGGCTTTGCTAGGGTCCTGGTGGAGGTGACACTGGGACAGGAATTACCAAATGTCGTACAGTTCAAGGATGAAATGGGATGTGTGGTAATGGTCCAAGTACAATATGACTAGAAGCCTGTGGTTTGTAAGGGGTGCAAGCGTATGAGACATGAAAAACAAGAGTGTCGACAAGCTAAACCTAAGGTTGCCCAGGTGGTGAAGAGGAAAGAATGGAGGAAAGTCCTAAATGATAAAGAAGTAGTGGTAGAGCCTGTTGTGGTGCCTGTTGTGGATAAGATCCCTACAAGGATGGAGACTCCAGGAATTGAACCTCCTGCTTTGATCATTAACTATTCTGGTGGTGACAAGCAGGTGGTGAAAGACACAGATGGAGAGCCACTTGATAAAGGAAGGAGTATGCAGCAGGAGCCAGGTACCAGTGAGCGGAGGGATAAGACATCATATCTGCATATCTTGACTGCCTCTCCTGGTAAGTTAGTAGGTGACAAATCCCCCCAAATCCATCATGATTAAGTTAGGATTCTGGAATGTGAGGGGTATGAATAAAGTGAAGCAACTGGAAATAATAAATTTCTTCTTCAGAATAAGGTAGCATTTTTTGGTCTTGTGGAGACCAAAATAAAGTTTGCTCAGATGAATAAGGCAGCAATAAGTGTGTTTCATAATTGGAGTATTGCTACTAATAATCATAAGCACCATAGAGGGAGGGTATGGATCTTTTGGGATCACACTCAGTGTGAGGTTACCCCTATATCTAACACCTCTCAAATGATTCATAGTAAGATCAGGGATATTAACTCAGGCCAGGTGTTCCTTGCTACCATTGTATATGCCTTTAATGATATTCATGGGAGGGAGGAACTATGTAATGATCTCAGAGACATTGCCATTGATATCAGGGGAAGCCTTGGCTAGTAGGGGGAGGTTTCAATTGTGTCCTGAGTGCAGAAAAGAGATTTGGGGGAAGCTTTAGTCTTGTAGAGGCAATTCCTTTCCAGAGATGCATTGATGAGTGCTCTATCATGGATAGTTCTTCTATAGAGGCTTTGTTCACGTGGAATAATAAACAAAAAAATAGAGATTAAGGCCTTTTAAATATTACAATATGTGGAGTAAAGATGCAAATTTTGAGCAACTGATCAGAAGGAGTTCGGAGCAACAGATTGAAGGGACTAAAATGTATTGTGTGGTGAAGAAGTTGTAGAGGTTGAGAAGGAGACTAAAGGATCTTAACAGAACTCATTTCTCAGATATTAAGAGGAGTGCAAATATTGCTCAACTCAAGTTGATCAAGATTTAGAAGGAGTTGATGAGTGGAGATACAATATTAATGAAACAGGAAAGGGAGGCTCATCTTGCTTATACTAAACTGGCTGAAGCATGCTCTGAGTTTTTACAGCAGAAGGCCAAGTCCAGGTGGATGCAAGAAGGAGATCAAAACACTACTTATTTTCATGGATCTATAAAAACAAGGATAGATAGAAATGGTGCACATCAAAATATAGATGCTCATGGGTAGGGATGTCAATGGATCTCGGATCCTACCCTATTCCTGGGATCCAATACCTTAAGGATAGGATATGGATCGTAATATTTTGGATCCTAAGGATAAGGATCGGACCCTGATCCTTTTAAAAATAAAAGGATCCGGATAAGGATTCCGTCTATAAGATCCTGATCCGACCCTTATCCTACGCTTCTATTTTTTTGCATATTATTGTAATTTCTAAATTTAAGCCCGAGCCCAAATGCCTGTACACAATCAGTTTTTGTTTCTTGTGGACTTTATTACTTTTGAGTAATGTATTTTGGATAATTGATATTTGTGGTTGTATGGACTAGTGTAGACGTGTAGTAGTGTTAGTCTGAAATCTGAACTCCATTTAGCTACTTCACTTGTTTGAACATTGTATAATTATTGATTGCTTGAATCCTTAGAATGGTGATTAGTTTGAACTTCTTTTTCTATGAGGTATGTTCTACATTGTCTTTAAATGATTGATTACATAAGGTGAGAATATAATGTAGAACCATTGATGAACTTAAAAACGAAAAGATCCTGATCTGATCCATATCTTATCCTAATCCTTAGGATCCTGATCCGAATGAAGAAGCAACAACAAATCTGGATTTCAATGAGCTCACACTAGCTCCAAATGGTTCAAATTCAAGCCCTTTAGTCCCTTCTTCAAGTGTAGTAGTGTGCCTTCTTCAAGTGTTAAACTAGCTCTTGTGAACACCTACTTGGACTGAATAAAAGAGCTGAAACACACATTGCTCTATTCTGATTTCCAAGTTCAAATAACAAGCAATTGGAGTTATTGCTTTCATACATGAATAAGACTCATTCACACCTGCAACCAGCCAAAGCACACCAAGAGAAAAGCACCAGATTTGGAGTATAACTAGAGGATGAATTCAGTCATTTTAGTTCAATGTATTTACTTTGTTTTTATCACTTAGTAGTTTGTATCCTTTAATGAGGCTTGACTATTCTGGTTGGAGCCTCATTTGGGACGTTTTGCTTGGCTATAAATAGCCAAACACTTGATGAATAAAGCATTCAACTTTCATCAAACAAATCTGAGATAAGCTTTGCTTTTTCTTTCCGTCTTTGTAGTTCACAAGACAAAGTATTAGTGTTAGTCGCGTCACAAGCTCTATACTCGCTATTTCAATCGAGTGTTTGAATTAGCACCCGCTTTGTTGAGGTATAGGTCTATCTCACTTATCACACTATCCTTGGCTATGTTCTATCATCCCTTACGACAACTTTTCCATTCTGATTTTGTTACTTTATTTCATTCATTTCGATCTACTATCAATCACCAAATCACTTGTTCAAAGTTCATTCCAAATCACATCATAAGTGGTGTCAGAGCTTTGGTCTTCCAAAGACGTAAAGAATGGCAGGAGGAGTGAACTTTGACGACCCTAACGTCTTGGAGCACCTGAAGAAGGCGTTGGAGAACTTTCAACCCGTGAATTCTCGTTTCCAAGCAAGAAGGGAGCCCGTGGACAGAATCAAAGTGAATGAACTCCCTGAGTTCATGGGTGGTACTGATCCAGAAGTATACTTGGAGTGGGAGCGAAACATCGAGAAGCTCTTCGATTTCAAGGACCTAGAAGACGAGGAAAGGTGCAAGTATGCAATTCTGAAACTAAGCAAGGGGGTATCTCTTTGGTACGAGGGGCTGAAGGTGCGACGCACTAGGGCTGGTAAGAGTAAAATCTCATCGTGGGAGTCCTTAAAATGTAAGCTACGTAAGAGGTATGTTCCAACTACACATAAGTTGTCCTTGTACAAAAAGATTGCTAATCTGACACAAGGGAGGTTAAGTGTTAGTGAGTATATTGATGAGTTTGAGAATTTGGTTTTAATGGGGAAAGTAGAAGAAAATGAAGAAATAAAAATGGCTAGATTCTTGCATGGGTTAAATCGTAGTATTGTTAATACGGTCGATTTATGTCCTTATTCTGACTTTGATACATTATGTGGGCTGTGTTTAAAAATTGAGGCACAAGGGAAGGCAAAACATGAAGGCGAGTCTAGTAAGGGTCATACTTGGCCACGAACTGATGAAGGTAATAGGTTTAATTCTACTAATACCAATCAACCCCTCACCATTAAGAATAACCCAGCAACCCCACTTCAATCTACTACTAAAACACCCACCGAAACTAGTCTATCCAAAGTACGTTGTTTCAAGTGTCAAGGGTTTGGTCACTACAAAAATGCTTGTCCTAATAGGAGAGTTGTGACCTTAAGAGAAGTGATCACTGTTAGGGATGAAATATGGGAAGAGGAACAACGAATAGGGGCTGTTTTCAATGTTAAGGAGGAAGAGGAAGAGGAAGATATTGAGGCTTATGAACCCCCAACTTATGATACACTCTTAGTACTACGTACTCTACATGCTAACCCCATTCAACATGATACCGAACAAAGAGACCAACTATTCCATACTAAGTGTCAAGTTAACAACAAATGGTGTAGTTTAATAATTGATGGAGGTAGTTGTACCAACGTCGCCTCAACTGAAATGGTAACCAAACTAGGTCTAGCTACTACTAATCACCCTAAACTTTATGCACTACATTGGTTAGATAACGGGAACAAAGTGAAGGTCACTAAACAAGTAAGGGTTGGTTTGACCATGGGTTCCTATGTTGATTAGGTCTTATGTGATGTTATTCCTATGGATGCTTGTCACATACTATTGGGTCGTCATTGGCAGTTTGATAGGGATGTAGTTCACCATGGGAGGAAGAATGAGTATGAATTGAGGGATATAGGGGAAAGAAAATTGTGCTAAAACCAATGACACCTCAAGATGTGTGTACCATGTTAGCTAATCGAGTCAGGAAATCCAACCTCTCCATTTTTGCTAGTAAAAGTGTGGTAGAACATGCCATAGAAGAGGGAGAGTGTGTCTTTGTCATGGGTACTAGAGAGGAACCAGTTAGGGTTGATAATGGGTTTGGAGGGAAACGATTTGAGGAGTTGCTAAAGGAACTGGGTTTTGTCATTCCTAATAAATTACCAGCTGGTTTGACACCTATTAGAGATCATGAGTCCTTAAAGTACATCAATGGCTCGCAAAAGCTAAGTCCAAGACATACCAAATGGGTGGAACTCTCGCAATCCTTTCATTTCTCTTCCAGATATAAGGATGGTATGAGCAATATCGCGGCTGATGCTTTATCTTGTCACTACACACACTTATCCACCCTAGATGTAAGATCGCTTGGATTTGAGACTTTGAAGGACTAGTACTCTGTGGATGCTGATTTTGGTGAAGTATTCACCAAGTACAAGGCTGGTGCTCTTAGTATTTTTGATGAGTTTGTTTTGCAGGAAGATTTTCTTTTTAAAGGGAACCATATTTGTGTTCCTAAACATCCTATTTCAGAATTTCTAGTTAGAGAAGCTCATGGAGGAGGGCCAGCTGGGCATTTTGGCGTGACTAGGACCTTAGAGGTGTTGAAAGAACTATTCTTCTGGCTAAAGATACAAGGGAACATTCAAAACATTGTGGGCGAATGTGTGACATGTCATTTCTCAAAAAGTCCTTTCGAACCAAAAGAGTACTTGCCATTCTCCAAAATGGCTCACTTCACTATTTGTCACATAACTGACGATTCTAACAAAAGGCCTGACTTTTACTTTCGAGGAGTGGTACGCCTACATGGGAGTCCCAAGCCTTTTGTTTCTGATCAAGATTCCAAGTTCCTTAGCTACTTGTGGAACACATTATGGAGAAAGCTCAAATCCATGATAAAACTCCACGAACAAATTCGAGAAAGGATCAAGGAAGTAAATGAAGCCTACAAAAGAAGGTCCAACAAAAACAGGAAACCAAGACTCTTCCAAGAGGGTGACTTGGTTTGGGTTCACTTAAGAAAGGAGAGGTTTCCAAGCAAGAGAAAGAATAAATTGATGCCACAAGCAGAAGGTCCATATAAGATCATATCAAGGGTAAACGACAATGCCTACAAGGTGGAATTACCGGATGATTATGGAGTTCATGACACGTTCAACGTGGGAGATCTTTCTCCTTATCTTGATGATGACGGCATTTCAGAATTGAGGACAATTCCTTTTCAAGGGGGAGGAGATGATCCGAATGAAGAAGCAACAACAAATCTGGATTTCAATGAGCTCACACTAGCTCCAAATGGTTCAAGTCCAAGCCTCTTAGTCCCTCCTTCAAGTCTAGTAGTGTGCTTTCTTCAAGTGCTAAACTAGCTTTTGTGAACACCTACTTGGACCGAATAAAAGAGCTGAAACATACATTGCTCTATTTTGATTTCCAAGTTCAAATAAACAAGCAATTGGAGTTATTGCTTTCATACATTAATAAGACTCATTCGTACCTCTAACCAGCCAAAGCACACCAAGAGAAAAGCACCAGATTTGGAGTATAACTAGAGGATGAATTTAGTTATTTTAGTTCAATGTATTCACTTTGTTATTATCACTTAGTAGTTTGTAACCCTTAAATGAGGCTTGGCTATTCTGGTTGGAGCCTCATTTGGGACGTGTTGCTTGGCTATAAATAGCCAAGTCCTTGGTGAATAAAGCATTCAACTTTCATCAAACAAATCTGAGTTAAGCTTTGCTTTCCTTTTCGTCTTTGTAGTTCACAAGACAAAGTATTAGAGTTAGTCGCGTTACAAGCTCTATACTCGCTAGTTCAATCGAGTGTTTGAATTAGCACCTGCTTTGTTGAGGTATAAGTCTATCTCACTTAGCACACTATCCTTGGTTACGTTCTATCATCCCTTTACAGCAACTTTTTCAATCTGATTTCGTTGCTTGTTTTCGTTTATCTCAAATTACTTTCAATCTCCAAATCACTTGTTCAAGGTTCATTCTAACTCACATCATTAGTGGTATCAGAGCTTTGGTCTTCCTAAGACGTAAAGAATGACAGGAGGAGTGAACTTTGACGACCCTAACTTCTTGGAGCACCTGAAGAAGGTGTTGGAGAACTTCCAACCCATGATTTCTCGTTTCCAAGCAAGAAGGGAGCCCGTGGACAGAATCAAAGTGAATTAACTCCCTGAGTTCATGGGTGGTACTGATCCAGAAGTGAACTTGGAGTGGGAGCGAAACATTGAGAAGCTCTTCGATTTCAAGGACCTAGAAGACGAGGAAAGGTGCAAGTATGCAATTCTGAAACTAAGCAAGGAGGCATCTCTTTGGTATGAGGGGTTGAGGGTGCAACGCACTAGGGCTGGTAAGAGTAAAATCTCATCGTGGGAGCCCTTAAAACGTAAGCTATGTAAGAGGTATGTTCCAACTACACATAAATTGTCCTTGTACAAAAAGATTGCTAATCTGACCCAAGGGAGGTTAAGTGTTATTGAGTATATTGATGAGTTTGAGAATTTGGTTTTAATGGGGGAAATAGAAGAAAATGAAGAAATAAAAATGGCTAGATTCTTGCATGAGTTAAATCGTAGTATTGCTAATACGGTCGATTTATGTCCTTATTCTGACTTTGATACATTATGTGGGCTGTGTTTAAAACTTGAGGCACAAGAGAAGGCAAAACATGAGGGTGAGTCTAGTAAGGGTCATACTTGGCCACGAACTGATGAAGGTAATAGGTTCAATTCTACTAATACTAATCAACCCCTCACCATTTAGAATAACCCAACAACCCCACTTCAATCTACTACTAAAACACCCACTGAAACTAGTCTATCCAAAGTACGTTGTTTCAAGTGTCAAGGGTTTGGTCACTACAAAAACGCTTGTCCTAATAGGAGAGTTGCGACCTTAAGAGAAGTGATCACTGTTAGGGATGAAATATGGGAAGAGGAACAACGTATAGAGGCTGTTTTCAATGTTAATGAGGAAGAGGAAGAGGAAGGTATTGAGGCTTATGAACCCCCAACTTATGATACACTCTTAGTACTACGTACTCTACTTGCTAATCCCATTCAACATGATACTGAAAAAAGAGACCAACTATTCCATACTAAGTGTCAAGTTAACAACAAATGGTGTAGTTTAATAATTGATGGAGGTAGTTGTACCAACGTTGCCTCAGCTGAAATGGTAACCAAACTAGGTCTAGCTACTACTAATCACCCTAACCCCTTATGCACTACATTGGTTAGATAACGGGAACTAAGTGAGGGTCACTAAACAAGTAAAGGTTGGTTTGACCATAGGTTCCTATGTTGATGAGGTCTTATGTGATGTTATTCCTATGGATGCTTGTCACATACTATTGGGTCGTCCTTGGCAGTTTGATAGGGATGTAGTTCACCATGGGAGAAAGAATGAGTATGAATTGAGGGATAGGGGAAAGAAAATTGTGCTAAAACCCATGACACCTCAAGATATGTGTACCATGTTAGCTAATCGAGTCAAGAAACCCAACCTCTCCATATTTGCTAGTAAAAATGTGGTATAACATGCCATAGAAGAGGGAGAGTGTGTCTTTGTCATTGTTACTAGAGAGGAACCAGTTAGGGTTGATAATGGGTTTGGAGGGAAACGATTTGAGGAGTTGCTAAAGGAACTGGGTGTTGTCATTCCTAATGAATTACCAGCTGGGTTGACACCTAGTAGAGATCATGAGTCCTTAAAGTACATCAATGGCTCGCAAAAGCTAAGTCCAAGACATACCAAATGGGTGGACTCTCGCAACCCTTTCATTTCTCTTCCAGATATAAGGATGGTAAGAGCAATGTCGTGACTGATGCTTTATCTTGTCGCTACACACACTTATCCACCCTAGATGTAAGATCGCTTGGATTTGAGACTTTAAAGGACTACTACTCTGTGGATGCTGATTTTGGTGAAGTATTCACCAAGTACAAGGCTGGTTTTGGTGCTCTTAGTACTTTTGATGAGTTTGTTTTGCAGGAAGATCTTCTTTTTAAAGGGAACCATCTCTGTGTTCCTAAACATCCTATTTCAGAGTTTCTAGTTCAAGAAGCTCATTGAGGAGGACCAGCTGGACATTTTGGCGTGACCAGGACCTTAGAGGTGTTAAAAGAACACTTCTTCTGGCTAAATATACAAGGGAGTATTCAAAACATTGTGGGCAAATGCGTGACATGTCATTTCTCAAAGAGTCCTTTCGAACCAAGAGAGTACTTGCCATTCTCCAAAATGGCTCACTTCACTATTTGTCACATAACTGACGATTCTAACAAAAGGCCTGACTTTTACTTTCGAGGAGTGGTACGCCTACATGGGAGTCCCAAGCCTTTTGTTTCTGATCAAGATTCCAAGTTCCTTAGCTACTTGTGGAACACATTATGGAGAAAGCTCAAATCCATGATAAAACTCCACGAACAAATTCGAGAAAGGATCAAGGAAGTAAATGAAGCCTACAAAAGAAGGTCCAACAAAAACAGGAAACCAAGACTCTTCCAAGAGGGTGACTTGGTTTGGGTTCACTTAAGAAAGGAGAGGTTTCCAAGCAAGAGAAAGAATAAATTGATGCCACAAGCAGAAGGTCCATATAAGATCATATCAAGGGTAAACGACAATGCCTACAAGGTGGAATTACCGGATGATTATGGAGTTCATGACACGTTCAACGTGGGAGATCTTTCTCCTTATCTTGATGATGACGACATTTCAGAATTGAGGACAATTCCTTTTCAAGGGGGAGGAGATGATCCGAATGAAGAAGCAACAACAAATCTGGATTTCAATGAGCTCACACTAGCTCCAAATGGTTCAAGTTCAAACCCTTAGTCCCTCCTTCAAGTCTAGTAGTGTGCCTTCTTCAAGTGTTAAACTAGCTCTTGTGAACACCTACTTGGACTGAATAAAAGAGCTGAAACACACATTGCTCTATTCTGATTTCCAAGTTCAAATAACAAGCAATTGGAGTTATTGCTTTCATACATGAATAAGACTCATTCACACCTCCAACCAGCCAAAGCACACCAAGAGAAAAGCACCAGATTTGGAGTATAACTAGAGGATGAATTCAGTCATTTTAGTTCAATGTATTTACTTTGTTTTTATCACTTAGTAGTTTGTATCCTTTAATGAGGCTTGACTATTCTGGTTGGAGCCTCATTTGGGACGTGTTGCTTGGCTATAAATAGCCAAACACTTGATGAATAAAGCATTCAACTTTCATCAAACAAATCTGAGATAAGCTTTGCTTTTTCTTTCTGTCTTTGTAGTTCACAAGACAAAGTATTAGAGTTAGTCGCGTCACAAGCTCTATACTCGCTATTTCAATCGAGTGTTTGAATTAGCACCCGCTTTGTTGAGGTATAGGTCTATCTCACTTAGCACACTATCCTTGGCTACGTTCTATCATCCCTTACGACAACTTTTCCATTCTGATTTCGTTACTTTATTTCATTCATTTCGATCTACTATCAATCACCAAATCACTTGTTCAAAGTTCATTCCAAATCACATCAGATCCGGATAAGGATCCTATAATTTTGGACCCTTAGGATATGGATTGGATCCGGATCCAAGGGGAGAAATAAGGATCTGGTCTAGATTCTACCCTTTGACATCCCTACTCATGGGGTGATGCACACAAAGCAAGAGGACATACAAAATGCATTCTTGGATTACTATCAAGAGTTGTTAGGAGATCATACTCCTATCACCAAATTCAGTAAAAGGGTTATTGATCAAAGGCCAAAGCTATCTGCACAACATATTCATATCCTTGACAAGCCTAGTACTCCTGATGAGATTGAGAATGCTATTTTTAGCATTCCTAATGATAAATCTCCAGTACCTGATGGATATTCAGGCAAATTCTTCAAGGATTCATGGAATATTATTGGGGAGGAGGTCATCAGTGTAGTGAATGATTTTTTCCTGTCAGGGCAAATGCTAAAGCAATTAAATACAACCTTTCTTACATTGATCCCTAAGGTAGACATACCTACAACGGTCCTTCAATTTCGTCCAATAGCATGCTGCAATGTCATTTATAAGGGTATCTCCAAGGTGCAATGTGCTAGACTGGCAGAGATATTGTCTGACATTATCTCACCAGTCCAAGGGGGTTTTTATCAAAGGAGTAAGTATCATTGAAAACATCTTAATTTGTCAAGATATCATAAGACTTTATAGCAGGAAAAAAGTCTCCCCAAGATGCTTGTTTAAACCGGACCTTCAGAAGGCTTATGATACAATGGAATGGGATTTCTTAGAGCAGATGCTGGATCATCTCCAATTTCCTGCACATTTTAGGAGAATGCTTATGCAGTGTGTTTCTACTGCAAGCTATTCTCTGAATTTGAATGGGTAAAGCTTTGGCTTCTTTGTTGGTAAAAGAGGTCTAAGGCAAGGTGACTCGTTATCACCCTTACTCTTCATTGTGTGCATGGAATATCTAACAAGACTGTTGGTTGAGGTTTACCACAACAACAATAAACTTTAAATATCATCCATTGTGCAAATCTATGAAGCTCTCTACACCGATGGTTGCTGACGATCTCCTTCTCTTTTGCAAAGGAGAGATCCCATCCATGATGATATTATTAAGGACTTTTGCCACGTTCTAAGCTACTTCAGAACTGAAAATGAGTAAAGGGAAGTCCAATGTCTACTTTAATGGTTTATCAAACTCTATTAAAGCAGAAATCGTTCATATTTCTGGATGTGCAGAAGGTAAACTCCCTTTTAGATACCTTGGAGTCCCTATAAAGACTTCAAAAGATGTCTGTCATTGAGTGTCAACCTCTGGCCAGTAAGATAGTTGAAAGGATTAGAAGATTGGGTGCTAGGAACTTGTCTTATGCAAGGAGATTGATCTTAATTAAGAGTGTCTTATCCACTCTTCACAGTTATTGGGGTTCAATATATATATACATCATCCCTACAACGATCATGAAACAAATTGATGAGATATGCAGGACTTACCTTTGGGAGGGGGAGTTGATTATCATAGAGCTCCTCTAGTCTCATGGGACAAGATCTGTAGGCCTGTCAAAGAGGGGGGGGGGGGGAGGGGGGCGCTGAACCTGATACAATGCAGTGTGGAATAAAGCAGCTATAGGGAAGTCGGCATGGTGGATTACTAGTAACCAGAACAAGCTTTGGGTTAAATGGGTGCACCATGTCCACTTAAAGGGCCAGGCTTGGAGTGATTATCAACCGAATAATGACACTAGTTGGGCCTGGAGAAAGATTTGTCAAGCAAGAAAATTATGACTAAGTCAAGTTATGAAGGAAATCAGTGGAATTTGCAAAACTATACTATAAGCAAAGGGTATCACTGGATGAGGGAGAAGGAAAACCATGTACAGTGGCACATATTGGTATGCAATGCTTGGACTATACCTAGACACAAGGTTCATGCCTGGCTAATACAGCACCATGCTTTGAACCTCAAGGAAAAGCTGTACAAAATTAATGTTACTGATGATGAGAGTTGTTGTATATGTCAAGCAGGGACAGAAACTAACATCCATCTGTTTTAGGAATGTGAGTAAAGTATCAAAATCTTTCAGGCAGTGAGCAGCATATTGAAATGCCAGGTCGGACTGAAAGCAAATAATGAATAGAGAAGGAGGATGAAAAGGACCAAATTACAAAGAGAGGTGAAGAATGGAGTGATCGACGCTATTACCTATCATATTTAGATACAAAGGAACAAAAGTCGTCTGGAAAACATTCTAGTTAGACCTGAGAAGGTAACAGAGAACATAGTAAAGGAAGTAAGGAGTTTTTGTAACGGAAAGAGTAAGAATAACTTCAGTACCAAAGATTTGAATTTCATTATGAGCCTTATGAGGATGCCTATGTAAATGACAATGTAATTCTTTCATTGATTTATAATACTTACTCTTTAACCAAAAAAAACACTTATTGAGGGTTACAACTATAAAAGCTTTGCTGCTCGGAATGTGGTTCCGTCATGGAATGTCAGTTATACCGAAGAAGAATGGTTCTCTCTTTTGCGGGCTAATGGAGGGGATGCTATTAGGTGGAGGGTCCCGTGGTGGCACATCAGGAGGTATATCGGGCTCCCGTTTTCATCCTAGGCTCGTACTATGCAAATATTGTCCTTGAGCGAGTGTGTTTATGTTTACCCTGATAGGCTAATGCGCCAAATGGGCGTGGGGTAAATCGTTCCTAAGGTTATTACCGATTTTATCAATCCCCATCTGTGGGAGAAAGATTCTTTTAGAATGTTCGAAATGTCTTGGAGACGGAGGACTATGCATCATGTTCCTCTAGAAAATGTTCGACTGAAAAATCCTACCTATGCCCGGTGGGGGGTTTATGAATATCCAAAAGGGCGGGACAAGTCAAAGGTTGCGAAGATTGCGGTGCCACAAAGTAAGGAGGCTACTAGAGTTAACGTCGCTAAGTACTCGACCAGAGACAATGTTACCGCTCCTAATACCGTCAAATCATCTGAGCGGGCCAAGACTGACAAGACCCATATTTAAAATATAGACGAGGAAGGGTAATGGGATTGGCTGGGCCCACGACTGACCGATAGTGTGGAAGCTTGCGATCAAGAGGCCCTTGGTGAGAGGCCTGAGGAAGCACACCCGAATGGTAAGGGAAAGCGGAAGTTAGACCGGTAGGGCCCAACCGTTAGTACTATGTTGTATTAATTGATATTATGTGGCGCATTAGTACTAGTTTTTGTAAGGTTTTGCTAGACACATTGTCCTATTTCCGGAGTAACCGGGTAATAGATACTCGATGTAAGGGCCTCGACAAAGGCTTGATTTAATTAATTTTGTATTAATGAGAAGATTTTTTATATCTCTCTTTTTTTTGTGGTGGCTCGCAACTCGATTCTTCATTTTGCCCGGAGAGCCCATTCGGGTTTTCATGCCGTTCTCGGCTTGTCATATTTTTTTTATGACGGGTCACAACTCGATTCTTCATTTTACCCGGAGCACCCTTCGGGTTTTCACTCCGTCCTCGGCTCGTCGTTTATGCTTCGTCATTGGAATCAATCGTTAACCAGAGCGTGTGATGGGTTCCGATTTGGATATTAATCGAGTGATCGATTTTGTTTGTTTTGGTTGTACCCTTGGAGGGTTACCTATGTATCTGTGTTTAGACAAAATAGAACCATGTTCGTAGTTCGTAAGAAGATGTGAGTGATTTTGCTTTAGAGTCGTTATGCT
The DNA here is from genome assembly GCA_958450325.1 of Agrostemma githago. NCBI lineage: Eukaryota > Viridiplantae > Streptophyta > Magnoliopsida > Caryophyllales > Caryophyllaceae > Agrostemma > Agrostemma githago. The sequence continues at coordinate 37,008,613 of OY288254.1, read as the reverse complement.
AGTTATCGATGCAAAGTGTTTTTTATGCATGGGTTTTCACCCTACTATTAGAGATCAGGATGAGGTTGTGAGGAGGCTAAGGGTAGTAGCGTTTAAGCTGGTCCATGTTGGTTGGGTCGAGAACTCTTGACCGTCTAGGTCGGTGATGATCACGGCGCCTCCCGTGAGTATTTTCTTGATGAGGTAAGGTCCTGCCCAGTTTGGTTTGAACTTTCCCCTAGGGTCGACAGGAAGGAGTGCTCTAATGGATTTAACTACTAGATCTCCCCCATGTATGTTTCAAGACTTAACCCGTTTGTTAAAGGCTCGTTGTATTCTTTGTTGGTAGGCTTGCACGTTGGATAGCGCATGTATCCTACGCTCGTCTAGGAGTACTAACTTGTCATAATGTTTTTGGTTCCACTCTTCTTCGGGAATGCCGCTTTCGGCTAGTATCCTTAGGGAGAGTAATTCTAATTCTATTGGTTGTACGACTTCGGAACTGTAGGTTAAGTAGTAGGGTGTGGCTCCAGTGGGAGCCCGATAGGAAGTTCGGTATCCCCATAATGCAAAGGGTATTTTGTAAGGCCAATCTCAGTAATTGTCTATCATCTTCTTAAGGATTGTGACTATAGTTTTGTTTGTTGCTTCTACAACCTCGTTTGTCTAAGGCATATAGGGTGATGATTTGTGTCGTTGGATTTTGTATTTGTCTAGGAGTTTTTTGGGTATCGGTCCTAAAGTGAGCCCCCTGATCACTGATGATCTCGTGTGGTATGTCGTAGCGGCAGATGATGTTGTTTATTAGGAATTTGACTACTTGTTTGGAGGTTAGTATCGTGTATGAGGATGCTTCTACCCACTTGATAAAGTAGTTGACGACAACCAGTATAAAACAGTGTCTGCCGGTTTCGGATGGGTGTACCTTTCCTATAATATCTATTCCTCAGATGGAGAAGGGCCAGGGTGTTGTTGTGGTGTGGATTACATATGACGGTAGGTGTTGGATGTTGGCGAATATTTTGCAGTTAGACAGTGACAAATGTGACGTCGACAGTCTGCTTCTAGGGTTATCCAATAATAGCCTAACCTCATAATTTTACGGGTTAGTGCGTGTGCGCTCATGTGAGGTCCGCATTCCCCATCATGTACTTCTTCCATGACTTTTTTGGATTGGACTTTGTCTATGCACCTGAGGAGTACTCCTTGTGGGGTTCGTTTGTATAATAATCCTTAGTTTATGACGTAGTGAGTGGCTTGCATTCTTATGGCTCGTTTGTTTTTGGTATTTGTATTAGGTGAGTATGATCCATCGGTTTTGAAGTCTAGGATTGTTTTGTACCAGGGTTCTTTGGAGGGGTCATCGATTTAAATATTGTGAATATAAGCGGGTTGTTCACTTCTTTCTACACAAATGTGCATAGAGAAGAGGTGGTCGGGCGTGTTTATTAGCGAGGTTAATTTGGATAGTGCATCCGCGAATTGATTTTCCTCACAGAGTATGTGTAGGAAGTTGATTTCAGTGAATTCTTGGGAGATTATCTTGATTTCGGTTTGGTATGGGGCTAGTCTTTCGCTATAAATCTTCCAAAGGCCTGTGGCTTGGTTGAATACTAAGGATGAATCTCCGTGGACTCTAAGGTCTTTAAATCCCTAGTGTTGATGCGAATTTTAGCCCTATTAGGCAGGCTTCGTACTCGACCGCGTTGTTGGTTACTGGGAAGTCTAGTTTGACTAATATGGGTGTGTGGTCACATTGTGGGGATAGTTTGACTAGTACTCGACCGCCATCGAAGTATAAGTCTCATGATTCGTTGTCGGCAAACAAAATGTCCTCCTCGGGGAAGGACCAGGTGTGGGTTTTCTTTATTGGGTTTTCGGCTGGAAAATCGGATTCGGCTTGGTTTGAGTGTTTAGGATGGTTGTTTTGATCTCAATTAAGGTGAAATAAGGTGGGTCGTTAGTTGGAGCCCTTGTGCTTGAGTTTTGATTGATTGTTATCGATAAATGGCATAGTTATCCAGTCGTAAGCGAAAAAGTGTGTATTGTTTTTTTAATCAAGCGATTGTCGAGGCGTAGTAAAGAGGAGAAAAAATTATTTCTTTTTATTAATAATAGGATATGGACGATGTGTCCGTGACATGACTTTTTTTTGGGAGGCGGGGACAGAACCCCTCTAAACCTCCGACTTAATGCGTAAAAAAACTTATTATATTATTAAGTCTAGGCCCTAAGATGAACTAGACTATGTCTCGGATACGGGTTCACTAGTTTCAACGGGCGCCCGTACATTCTCGTATTCTGGGTATGTCCTGGACTTCTCCTCTTGGATTAGGTATCAGACTTGTTGTCGGAACTCGTGACATTCACTAATGTAATGCCCTCGACCCCGTTGATACCGACACCACTTGCTACCGTTCCAATGTGTTGGTCTTTTGTTTACGGGTGGATCGGGTGTCGGAGCCATGGGGTATAAGAGCCCATCAGCTGTTAGCATGGCTAGAGCTTGATCATGGGATAGCCCGATATGTTCGAGGAGACGGAGGCTTCCTTTCTCGGAATTGTCTGTGAGGAGATGTGTGGGTCTTTTACTTAGCAGTGCCATTTTTACGGCTCCCGTATTTATTAACCCTTGTATTTTATCTTTTAGGAGTGCGCAAGACTTCGTATCATGACCATTACCCCTATGATAGGGACAATATTTGTCTTTGGACGAATGATGGGACCTATGGTTTACTGGGAGGTCGGCCATCGGGCCTTTAGGTCGTAGGAGACGAAGGGATGTCAAACATTGTAGTGCGGATGAATAGCTAACCCCGACCCGAGTATGTCTCTTTATTGGATCCAAGGTTTTGGGTGAAACGATGTTACTTCCCCTAGTACACCCGTTGCAATCCGAAGCGGTTAGTTTGGGAAGCTCCCCGAGCTTTTCCTCGATGCGACCTATTCTTGCTTCGATCCTTAATAGTAAAGGGTGTAACTGTAATAATGTGTGAGTTAGGTTTTTTGTTGTCCTAACCTTGAGGCGTCTGGTACTGTGCGTGATAATTCTTCCTTGGATAACCCAAAAACGCAATAAAACAAATAAAGTAAATTCCAAACAACACGCGCTTGATAGCCTCGCTATCGTTTCTATTCTAAGGCGCACAGTACCAGGCGCCTCAAGGTTAGGACGTCTAATGAAGGATTATAACGTGTGATTGTATAGGAAACCATGAATTTGGACACGTGTGTATTTGGGTGTTTCTTCTTTGATCATGTTTGACTTGTAAGACACTACAATAAAACAAAAAAACGTTATTACGAAGTTTGTAAACGACAATGGAAGTACAAGCACAATAACAATGTAAATACGAAGGTAGCAAATCAGTTTTAACACCCTCAACATACTTGTTCAAGCATCGAATACGGACTAGCATTGGTATCAACTTGGACACGAAGAGCTCTTCGTAATGTAGGTTGACGTGAGGTGTTTTAGAAGGTTGTAAATGGGTATTCGAGTAGGTTTTAGAAGTTTAGGAGAGCTTCTAAAATGCAGATTGACGATCCCTTGAAATAATCGAAGGGGTGACGTGTTTATAGAGTTTGGATGCGTTGGGAATCGTGTTAGGTGCCGAAATCTAATTACCGTGATCATAGATTGAGCGCCTCACATTAGACGTCCTAACCATGAGGGTTTTGGTACTAAGCGCCTCAAGATTGAAGAGCTTACAAGGCTATCAAGCGAGTGTTGTCTGGAATTTACTTGATTTGGTTGATCGCGTTTCTGGGTTATCCAAGGAAGGATTATCACTCTTGCTTGTATAGGAAACCATTTATTTGGACACTTGTGTGTTGGGTGTTTCGGCTTTGACCGTGTTGGACGATTGTACAATGAAACAAAAAATCAATAATACGGAGTTTGTAAAGGATAATTAAAGTACAAGTAGATTAACAATGTAAGGTGGCAAAGCAGTTTTGACACCCTCAACATACTTGTTCGTGCTTCGAATATTGACTAGCATTGGTACCAACACGAACACGAAGAGCTCTTTGGGATGTAGGTTGACATGAGGTGTTATAGAAGGTTGTAAATGGGTGTTCGAATAGGTTTTAGAAGTTTAGGAGAGCTTCTAAAATGCAAATTGACGATCCCTTGAAATAATTGAAGGGGTGTCGTGTTTATAGGGTTTGGATGCATTGGGAATCGTGTTAGGTGCCAGAATCTAATTACCGTGATCATAGCTTAAGCGCCTCATGTTAGACGTCCTAAAATTTAAGCGCCTGGTACTGTGCGCCTGGTACTGTGCGCCTCAGAACTGAAGCACGTACGAGGCTATAAAGCGCATGTTGTCTGAAATTTACGTGACTTGTTTGATCGCATTTCTGGATTATCCAATGAAGGATTATCACGCGTGATTGTCTATGAAATCATGTATTTGGACACATAAGTGTTTTAGGTGTTTCGGCTTTGACCATATTTACCTTGTACGACACTACAAGGAAACATAAAAATGTTAATACATAGTTTGTAAACGATAATTGAAGTACAAGAACATAAACAATGTAAACTTGAAGGTAGCAAAGGAGTTATGACACCCTAAACATACTTGTTCAAGCTTCGAATATGGACTAGCTTTGGCATAAACTCGGACACGAAGAACACTTCGGGATGTTGGTTGAGGTGTTTTAGAAGGTTGTAAAACGGTGTTCGAATAGGTTTTAGAAGTTTAGGAGAGCTTCCAATATGTAGATTGGCGATCCTTTGAAATAATTGAAGGGGTGACGTGTTTATAGAGTTTGAATGCGTTGGGAATCGTGTTAGGCGGCGAAATCAGATTACCGTGACCGTAGCTTAAGCGCCTCACATTAGATGTACTAACCTTAAGGCGCCTGGTACTGTGCGCCTCGGGACTGAAGAGCTTACAAGGCTATCCAGCGCGTGTTGTTTGGAATTTACTTGATTTGTTTGATCGCGTTTCAGGGTTGTCCAAGGAAGAATTATCACGCTTGATTGTATAAGAAATCATTTATTTGGATAATTGTGTGTTTTGGGTGTTTCGGCTTTGACCGTGCTTTATTTGTACGGTACTACAATGAAACGTAAAAACGTCATTACGAAGTTTGTAAACGATAATTGAAGTACACGCACATTAAAAATTTATATACGAAGGTAGGAAAGGGGTTTTGACACCGTCAACATACTTGTTCAAGCTTCGAATATGGACTAGCATTGGTATCAAATCGGACACGAAGAGCTCTTCGGGATGTAGGTTAACGTGAGGTGTTTTAAAAGGTTTTAAAGGGTGTTCGAATAGGCTTTAGAAGTTTAGGAGAGCTTCTAAATGTGAATTGACGATACCTTGAAATGATTGAAGGGATGTCGTATTTATTTAGTTTGGATGCATTGGGAATCGTTTTATGCGTCGAAATCTAATTACCGTGATCGTAGCTTAAGCACCTCATATTAGACGTCCTAACGTTGAGGCGCGTAATACTGTGCGCCTTAGGACTGAAGCTCTTACGAGGCTATCAAACGAGCGATGTTTGGAATTTTCTTGATTTGGTTGATCGCGTTTCTGTGGACGTCCGTCCGCACCGCCCGGCGCCCCGCGCATGCCGGCGCAGGACCGACCCGGTTTTCAACGTGTGGCGGCGGCCACCCATGCGGCCCCCTCCCTACCGGGGGTGATAAGTGTAGTTTGTAGTGCCTTTTTCACTATGTTTTGGTCCCATTTCCTTGTGGAATCGCTCCTTGGGAGCGATTTATGGGCTTCTTATGCTTCCTTTAGTTTGTTTCAGGTTCCCGAGACCGATTTGGAAGAGTTGGAGCGATTCCGACTCTATACATACACATTTTGGAGCCAACGGAGTAAAGGAACGATGACTCGATGCCTTGGAATCGACCCCGAGATCTTGGGACCCAATCCCAAGCCTCCGAGACCCGATCCCGAGTCTTGAGAATCGGCGAGAAACCCATGAGAGGCAAGGAGGGACCAAAGAGCTCTTAAGGGAGGCCTACAAGACCCATCCCGTTCGGGATGGCCTCATCCCGACCGGGATGAGGTGCGCTTTGAAGAAGGCCACTGTGAGCCCATCCCGGTCGGGACCAACCCGTCCCGGTCGGGATGACAGGGCCGTCCCGGTCGGGATGATCCCGTCTCGGTCGGGACGAAGAGCTGGCAGCACGACTTCTTTTCTTTTCTTCTCCTTCATTCTTGTACCCATATATATACTCCCTTCTTGTATTGTTAAGACATCTTATCATACCCTAGACTAGTTTAAGCCTCCAAAACCCTAGATTAGTTCTACACACATTAATCTTAATCTCCCTTTAATCTTCCTTTAATCCTTAGTTAATCTAGTGTAATTAGTTCTTGTATTAAGAAGTTCTTGAAGAATTCTCCAAGCTTGACAAACTTGGGTTTTATTTGGGTTCTTATTTATACAAGATTGTATCTTTTCATCTCCATAGTGTTGGTATAATCTTCCTTTACTCTTGTTCTTTGTTATTCAATCAAGTTTCATCTTTTACATATTGTTATTGTTATTGTTTGTTTATGATGAATGTTTGGATGCTTGTTCTAGTTTCTCTTGTGAATGTTAGTTTGTTCATGATAATGAGTGAGTAGTAATCTTGTGGGGTTAGTAGGGGGATTAGGGGTAGATTATGGATGATTAGGGTTGATTAAGGGAAAAGGGTGAGTCTTTGTTGTTAGTCACATTGTGGGCACTCTATGTGTTTGTTGATATGCTTGTATGAGTTGTAGTGGCCATGCTTCCCATACTTGTGCTCATCTTCTCATTGTTTGTCTATGATTTGGAAACGTTGAGAATAGTTTAGTTGCGAGAGCGCGGACTAGGGTCTAAGTTGCGAGAGCCCGGACCCACCTTGACATCGGTCTAAGTTGCGAGAGCCCGGACCGACTCTAGTAACTAGGAGACACCTATACCCTTGATCACCCCAATTACCCTTCTACTCCTATGAACCCGACCTACCCCACTTCTTTCCTTATTTGAGTTCATCCTCTTAGTTAGTCATTATTCCATTAGTTTCATTGTTTAGTTTATTTCTAGTTAATTCTCTTAATCTTGTTTTAGCCTAGTCCATCATTAGCTTAGTCATACTTCTCCTCCACCATAGTTTTCCATTTGTCGTTTCATTGTGTTTGTTTGGTAGCATAGTCTTGTTGTAGGCCGACCTAGTCTAAACCTCGCCTTACCGTCCTCGTGGATACGATCCCGACTTGCCCTAGCTACCCACTAGGTGTAATCGGTAGTTTATTGACGGTTAGGGACGTGACAAATCCCTACCATCAGGGGGCCGGTCCGATCTCGCATACGGGGCAAAGTGTCGGACCTCGATTTCGATGACGATCCGGACTTGTACTAGACGGGTTTGGGGCACCCGTGTTTCCTTTTGGGAATCGATCGAGTCGTGGTTGTAAATGTTTAAAGGTCGTTTTGTTTGGTAAAGCGACCTTTTTGGTGAACTGAAGTTGTCGTTGATTTGTGGAGTCGCCACCGAGTCAAATTATGGGGACTCGGAAACCGTTCAAGTCAACTTTGATCCCTTGCCGGCTCAAAGCTGAGTGGCACGGGACCTAAAGATAAAGACTTGTACCCTTAAGCACTCCATGCCTGGAATGACTCTCGTTGCCAATGGTTTCGGACATCCGGAAACCTTTTATTCTGAGTAAGGGATGAGGGTACGTATTGGGAAGCCAACATCCGATAGATGTCAACAGCCAATCCCGCCCGCACTATAGCGGCCTCTACTAATCAATCGGTGGGCCGATATCCTAGTTCTTTTGTTGTGGTGGAAGTACTGTAACATCCGTTGTTTTAACCCTATACCTTTTCCTATGTCGGTTGTTTAAGGACAAGTAAGCTTTGTCGTCAAAGTAGTTGTGTTTACATTCTTTGCATGTGATTTCACGTGACAAGCAGGCCATGAAAATATGCAAATAGGAGAGTAGAGAGTACTAGTATTATACGTATTAGCAAATCAGTTTTAACGCGATAATACGGATATTAGTCATTCTCGTGGTATACCTTACCTGGTATTCTGCTTAAGATGCGTCGGTTCGGTATTAATAGAGATGCGTCGAACCTAATAAGGCGAGCACCGACACTAATACGGAACCCGACCATCACTTTGTTCAGTTTTAGTTGTTTTACGTTTTGAATTCCGTGTTAGGTGATTTAGCATGCGATTATAAGGTCATAAAAGCAATAAATCATACGAAAAACTGTAAATGCGAATGTAAGTAAATCACATAATGAGGAGTTGCACCCTCGGAGTGTACGCTAAACGGGACACGATGCATGGATAGTTTGAGAACGAATCTCGGAATTACTCGGGTCTATTTAGTGTGTTTTAGTATTTGTGATTGAAGTTGGGACGTTACGTATTTTAGTAGATGTTTGTGGGCCTAGTGTCCACGTCTATTATTGTCGTAATGCATAATAATAGAAAGTGCGATTATGGAAAGTTTTGTTTAGATGGAAACCTAGTGACGATACGACTTCGACAGGCGGATCCTCCTAGCTTGACCAGTTATCCCGGCAGAGTTCCGTTACCGTTTGACCTTCCCGCGGCTACTTCGGCAGAGTTTCGTTGCTAAGGACTAGTTCTGCGGCTAATCTGGCAGAACCTGGGTAGTAGTTTTGAGCTAGTCGATCTCAGGCACCTCGGTATCGAGTGGAGTGCTCGAAGGTGAGGAGTAGCGTCGATGTCGCTTTTTTTATTATCGAAACTACGATCGAGTGGATCGTTTGCCTCGGGTGTCGGAGTGCGAGCCCTTAGTGAGAGTTTAGAGGGAGAAGAGAGAATTGAATTGTGTGTAAATGAGGGCGTGAAGGGGGGTATTTATAGGTGTTTTCGGCCCTCGTCGCCCATATAGGCGCGTGATCTGAGGCGGACTAAGACCCAGGCGCCTGGGTCCAGGCGTGGGGAGACCCAGGCGCGTCAGGTGGTGCGGTTGGAGTTTTGAAGATACGATTTTGATACTTTCCAAAATCGAGAGACGGGAGTGTGATTAGTATAGGGCTTAAGGGTTCACGCGGCTTGACCTAGGGCCGTGGGTTTAGTGGGCCTCGGGTGTTCATCCCGAGGTTCGCTTGGCGCGGTATTGACTCGGCTCGAGTTTCGGGACCGACTTCGGGGTCCCGGTGTCGGAATAGACTCTAATTAGCGTCTATGCGACCGTAACGACACGACTAAGGCTGCCATCATGTTAGTTTAATTTGCCCGAATAATTTATTTGATCAGTTCTTTAGAAAAACTATCTAGAACACCGCGAACCCGCGTCGCGTTGCAGTCCTATCGTCATCGGCTGATTGTTGGGCACTTCTGCAGCCACTAGGTCCAAATTTGGGTGTCTACAGAAGCCCCCACTTTGACCGAGGCTTGGACAAGGCGAAAGTCAAAGTATAGCCACCCAGGTCAATCGAGGATTACGACCTGGTGGCTGCCCGATCGGGTCGTTTTAAGTCTGTTGGACTGTGCGTTAAGGCTCGCTAGCCAAGGTTTAGAAGTCATACCAGACGTCTTCGCTTGCGGTTGCTTGCTTGGGCCCGGGCCGTTGCTTGTCATCTTGTTCTTGATTCTTTGTGCGCGCGCGCTTTGTTTTCTTCGGTTTGTTTAATGTTTTGTTTAATTTTAAATGCTTTTATGTGTTAAGTGTAAATGTATTTGGCTTTTACTTCGGATGCTTATGAACCCATAAAACGTTCGAGGACGTTAGTCTCCACTCTAGCGGTCGTCATTCGGGATGCTTATGACCCCTAGGACAAGGTAAAATGATAAAAAAAAATACCTGAGGGCGTCGGTCTCCACTCGGATAGCTGTCTTCCGGGAAGCTTTAGACCCCTAAGACAAGAAATGTCGTGCCTCCGGGATAACTCTAACCCTCGGGCAAAATTGCTGTTGTTGTGCCTCCGGGATCTTAGATCCCTAGGGCAAAGTTGTTGTGGCTCCGGGATATCTCTGACCCTTGGGCAAAATCGTCGTTGCTGTGCCTCTGGGATCTTAGATCCCTCAGGCAAAGTTCCTGTGCCCCCGGGATATCTCTGACCCTCGGGCAAAATTGTCGTCTGTTTATTTGTTTTGGTTAAGTTGCTTTTGTTTTGTGGATTTGTCTTATTTTGTTCGGGTTTGTTCTTGCTGTTTTAGTAGTTTCGAAACTTTTGCTTAAGTATTTATTGGTGTCTTAGTTTTGATTTGATCCCTCGTGGGTGGTTGCATTAAGTTAGATTTATCCCTCCCGGGTGGCTGCGTTAAGTTAGATTTATCCCTCTCGGGTGGCTACGTTAAGTTAGATTTATCCCTCTCGGGTGGCTACGTTAGATTTATCCCTCTCGGGTGGCGACGTTGGATTTATCCTTCTCGGGTGGCTAGGTTGGATTTATCCCTCTCGGGTGGCTACGTTGGATTTATCCCTCTCGGGTGGCTACGTTGGATTTATCCCTCTCAGGTGGCTACGTTGGATTTATCCCTCTCGGGTGGCTACGTTGGATTTAGTGATTGTTTTGCTTTTAAAATACTAGTGTTGATGTGTAAGCTCTTTGCATTAGTTATTATTCCGGGAATAATAATTCCCCTGAGATGTGAATTGAGTGTGCTTAGGGACTTGCTAGGATAACAAATTGCTTTGAGTGCTTTGGGGTTGTAGATCAACTTGTTTTGTTCGCCATATCACGCGATCAAGCGCGAGCTTAACCATGGTTCTCGTGTTCGTTTATTGCTGGGGGTCGATTTCGACTAGAGGAGGTTTTAAGGCTTGCTTTATGAGTTTGAATTTACTCCTAACTCCATCGATTGGCATCTAAGACGGTGCGTGCTTGTCCGGTTAGGTTTCCGACGGGGATTGAGTGGAGGTTGGCTCGGGCTAAGAGCACGATGAGTCACTACTCGTCGGAGAATGTGCTGGTGAACTAGCTGTGCCTTGCAGATGTAAGTTTCTTTCTTATAGTTTGTTTTAGTAGCCCCCAAGGTTTAGGTTTATTGAAGTGTCGATTTTGGTTTTATCGCTTGTTTTGTCCTATGGTCTAGTGTTTGCTTTTATTTTGAACGGTTTGCTTTTCTTTTAGCAGGCCGATTCGGCTAATGCTGTTCAGCCCCCAGACTTCCCCTTGACACTGCTCAGGGTCGATGTGGCTGGGGTAGCCTTTACACAGCCTCTTTCCCCGTGTTCTGCTGAGGAGATGGAGGCTGGGATAGAGTGGCGTGACCGGGTATACTGGGTAAGTTTCGGTTTCTGTTTTGGATTCTAAGGGTTAGGTTTTGTTTGGCTAACTTGCGTGGTTTCACCTTTCAGGTTTCGTCGGCTTGCCATCAGCGGTTGTGGCATGCTGCCAACTGCTTCAGGGTCTATGCCTTGAGGGTCTCCCGTGAAACTTCGGGACCTCGATTGGTAAGTGTGTGCGCCTAGGGTTGGCTCTTAGATTGTTTGTGTGTTTTCCTCAAGTGCGGGTTATGTTTGCGGGACATTCTCGATATGGTGGGACGGCGGGAGACTCAGGTAACCGAGCTTGAGGCCGAAGCGGCTGAGGCGCGACAGCTCCTGCAATCTCGGGCCGACGAGATTGCTCCAACTTAAGGAGCGGCTGGCTCGGTCTCAGGACGAGACCTCCGCGCAGGGTGAGGCTAGGCATCGGGTTGAGAGGGAGAGAGAGGCTGGGGCTACAGGTCGTGCTACGGGTGCTAGTGAGGAGGTTGGAGAAGTTCTCGAGACAGTTACCCTAGATATGTTGTCGGGAATGGACGGTAGTGGGTCTTCTCTCCTGGATTTAGAGGATCTAGGTTTGGACGACAACATTGGTGGGCTTGTGATAGCCATATGCGCAGCTTCTAGGGGTCCTCCCTGGTTTGTGAACTCGATTTAACTTTTTAGTATTTGAGTTGTTCTAGTTTAGTCTTTGTGTTTTTGCTTTGTGAAATGCTGACCTAAATTGACAAGTAATCACTTCATGGTTGTTTTATTCGTGATTTCATCGTAGTTTAGGACGTTTTAAAATGCGTTGGGGTTGCATGAGAGTACGAAAGCGGTTTTTCGAGTTTTTGAAATGCGTTAGTTTGAGCCGGGAGTTGGATCAGGTAGTACGTCGATTAAAATATTTTGACTCGAGATGGACGAAATGTAAGAGGTCAACATCCTGTGACCGAGTGCGCTAGAATGCAAATGTAGTTGTTTCGACATTCACAATGAGGCCGAAGCCAAAATCTAGGCCACCTTTGAAAAAAAGTTAGACCACTTTTTTGTATATCCAAGACAATGCCGTACTGGGCTTACAGACGCGACTTGACAACAGCCGTTAAAGGCTACAACATGCCTAGGTAGGGTAGCTTATCCCCCTAAGAAAAAAATGAAAAGATATCTAAGTCTGGTGGATCCGATGGACGAAATATACCGTCCGTGTGGACCTGTCATTCTTGCGCGGGCATTTCGGCTGTTGGAAAGGGGTTTAGCGACTTCAGAAGGTCGTTCCTGACGTCAGGGGTTGTCGGGTGTGAGAAAAAGGTTAAGGACTGTGGAGATGACCGTACTATAGAATAAGGAAGCTATGCGGGCAAATGTCGCTAAGTGCCCGACCGAAGACGACGTTACCGATCCTAGTGCTCGTCAGTTCATCTACACGGGCCGAGACCGACAAGACCCGTATTGAAAATGTGAGTGAGGAGGGGAAATGAGATTGGCTGGGCTCGCTTTTGGCTAGGGAGGTGGAAGCTTGCGTTAGGAGGGTCAATGGTGAGAGACTCAAGCAAGCACACCCAAATGGCAAGGGAAAGGAAAAGCTGGACCGGTAGAGCCTAGCCGTTTAGTACTATGTTGTATTAATTGATATTATGTGGCGTATTAGTACTAGTTTTTTATAGGGTTTTGCTTGACATGTCGTCCTTTTCTGGGGTAGCCGGATTTCGGATGCTCGATGTAAAGGGCCTCGACAAAGGCTTGATTTAACTGATTTTTTTTATTAATGAGAAGCACATTTTTTTTTGTGGTGGCTCGCAACTCGATTCTTCATTTTACCCGGAGCGCCCTTTCGGGTTTTCACTCCGTCCTCGGCTCACCTTTTTTTGATTTTTTTTGACGGCTCGCAACTCGATTCTTCATTTTGCCCGGGGCGCCCTTTCGGGTTTTCATCCCGTCCTCGGCTCGTCCTTTTTTGTTTTTTTTGGTTTTTTTTACGACGGCTCGAAACTCGTTTCTTGTTTTTGCCTGGGGCGCCCTTTCGGGTTTTCACCCCGTCCTCGGCTCGTCATTTGTGCTTCGTCATTTTAAAATCACTCATTGGCCGGGACGTGAAAGGAGTCCCGGTTTGTACATGAATCGAGTAACCGATTTTTGTTTGTTTGGTTGTTTGAAGGGTTGCACCCGGGGAAGGGTTGCCTACGTATCCGTTTAGACAGAATCAAACCATGTTCGTAGTTCTTTTATAGATGTGAGTGATTTTGCTTTTAGACTCGTTATGCCAATTATCGATATGAGGTGTTTAGAGTGTATTCACCCTAGTTAAAGAACTAAGGTGGAGCGATTAGGGTGTGACCCCTTGGAAATGACAATTACCGAGATACCGTGTTTGGGTCGGGGTAACTGGCTTGGATGATTTTGGAATGTGGAGCTAGGTAGTACGTGGTTTCGAAAGATCAAAATCTGGAGCTTGATTTTTGTGGAGTTAGGGCTATAGGCTAAGGTCTCGTAATGGGGTAAGAAAGGGGAAGTTGAGTAAAAATGACCCAGACTTCAATCGGGTGGGGTGTATATTACGTGGGATCTGATTTCCATGTCTGGCCCTAACGATTGGGATTATCCTATTAAGCTCGAATCCTCAAAATTCCGGACTTTCTCCTAACGAGTGTCTCGGGAAGGTCTTAAGGGTTGTAATGCAGGGAGGCTAGAATTTGGGTTGGATTGTTCAAGCACGCTACACATAACTAGGAATGCATACACTCATGCAGGATGCAGACTCGGGTAGGTTTAGGGTAGGCTACCGCCCACGAATAGTCTTTACTTGGGTATTAACAATGGTCTTGGGAGACAAGTGTCATACCGTCTGTTCGGAACTATCCGCTTATTAATCCCGCGGTTACGCGTTAGGCGGCCTGAGTGTCAATCGAGGATCTCTCCGCGTTTCCCTAGAGATCTTACCGCGAAGAGGTCGATTGGTCCTGATATAAGTTAGGGTGGGCTTTTTAGGGCCAAAACCTGTAGTGACCACAACTAGGAACTAAAAAATGAGCTTCACCGACCTTTTTCAAGTTACACCACCGCTGAAAACTTGTTTCCAAATCCCCAGCGGAGTCGCAAAACTGTGGACGTCCGTCCGCACCGCCCGGCGCCCCGTGCGTGCCCGCGCAGGACCGACCCAGTTTTCAACATGTGGCGGCGGCCCACGCGGCCCCCTCATTACCGGGAGCCGGTCCGATCTCGCATACAGGGCAAAGTGTCGGACCTCGACTTGGATGACGATCCGGACTTGTACTAGACGGGTGTGAGGCACCCGTGTTTCCTTTTGGGAATCGATCGAGTCGTGGTTGTAAATGTTTAAAGGTCGTTTTGTTTGGTAAAGCGACCTTTTTGGTGAACTGAAGTTGTCGTTGATTTGTGGAGTCGCCACCGAGTCAAATTATGGGGACTCGGAAACCGTTCAAGTCAACTTTGATCCCTTGCCGGCTCAAAGCTGAGTGGCACGGGACCTAAAGATAAAGACTTGTACCCTTAAGCACTCCATGCCTGGAATGACTCTCGTTGCCAATGGTTTCGGACATCCGGAAACCTTTTATTCTGAGTAAGGGATGAGGGTACGTATTGGGAAGCCAACATCCGATAGATGTCAACAGCCAATCCCGCCCGCACTATAGCGGCCTCTACTAATCAATCGGTGGGCCGATATCCTAGTTCTTTTGTTGTGGTGGAAGTACTGTAACATCCGTTGTTTTAACCCTATACCTTTTGCTATGTCGGTTGTTTAAGGACAAGTAAGTTTTGTCGTCGAAGTAGTTGTGTTTACATTCTTTGCATGCGATTTCACGTGACAAGCAGGCCATGAAAAGATGTAAATAGGAGAGTAGAGAGTACTAGTATTATACGTATTAGCAAATCAGTTTTAACGCGATAATACGGATATTAGTCGTTCTCGTGGTATACCTTACCTGGTATTCTGCTTAAGATGCGTCGGTTCGGTATTAATAGAGATGCGTCGAACCTAATAAGGCGAGCACCGGCACTAATACGGAACCCGACCATCACTTTGTTCAGTTTTAGTTGTTTTACGTTTTGAATTCCGTGTTAGGTGATTTAGCATGCGATTATAAGGTCATAAAAGCAATAAATCATACGAAAAACTGTAAATGCGAATGTAAGTAAATCACATAATGAGGAGTTGCACCCTCGGAGTGTACGCTAAACGGGACACGATGCATGGATAGTTTGAGAACGGATCTCGGAATTACTCGGGTCTATTTAGTGTGTTTTAGTATTTGTGATTGAAGTTGGGACGTTACGTATTTTAGTAGATGTTTGTGGGCCTAGTGTCCACGTCTATTATTGTCGTAATGCATAATAATAGAAAGTGCGATTATGGAAAGTTTTGTTTAGATGGAAACCTAGTGACGATACGACTTCGACAGGCGGATCCTCCTAGCTTGACCAGTTATCCCGGCAGAGTTCCGTTACCGTTTGACCTTCCCGCGGCTACTTCGGCAGAGTTTCGTTGCTAAGGACTAGTTCTGCGGCTAATCCGGCAGAACCTGGGTAGTAGTTTTGAGCTAGTCGATCTCAGGCACCTCGGTATCGAGTGGAGTGCTCGAAGGTGAGGAGTAGCGTCGATGTCGCTTTTTTTATTATCGAAACTACGATCGAGTGGATCGTTTGCCTCGGGTGTCGGAGTGCGAGCCCTTAGTGAGAGTTTAGAGGGAGAAGAGAGAATTGAATTGTGTGTAAATGAGGGCGTGAAGGGGGGTATTTATAGGTGTTTTCGGCCCTCGTCGCCCATATAGGCGCGTGATCTGAGGCGGACTAAGACCCAGGCGCCTGGGTCCAGGCGTGGGGAGACCCAGGCGCGTCAGGTGGTGCGGTTGGAGTTTTGAAGATACGATTTTGATACTTTCCAAAATCGAGAGACGGGAGTGTGATTAGTATAGGGCTTAAGGGTTCACGCGGCTTGACCTAGGGCCGTGGGTTTAGTGGGCCTCGGGTGTTCATCCCGAGGTTCGCTTGGCGCGGTATTGACTCGGCTCGAGTTTCGGGACCGACTTCGGGGTCCCGGTGTCGGAATAGACTCTAATTAGCGTCTATGCGACCGTAACGACACGACTAAGGCTGCCATCATGTTAGTTTAATTTGCCCGAATAATTTATTTGATCAGTTCTTTAGAAAAACTATCTAGAACACCGCGAACCCGCGTCGCGTTGCAGTCCTATCGTCATCGGCTGATTGTTGGGCACTTCTGCAGCCACTAGGTCCAAATTTGGGTGTCTACAGAAGCCCCCACTTTGACCGAGGCTTGGACAAGGCGAAAGTCAAAGTATAGCCACCCAGGTCAATCGAGGATTACGACCTGGTGGCTGCCCGATCGGGTCGTTTTAAGTCTGTTGGACTGTGCGTTAAGGCTCGCTAGCCAAGGTTTAGAAGTCATACCAGACGTCTTCGCTTGCGGTTGCTTGCTTGGGCCCGGGCCGTTGCTTGTCATCTTGTTCTTGATTCTTTGTGCGCGCGCGCTTTGTTTTCTTCGGTTTGTTTAATGTTTTGTTTAATTTTAAATGCTTTTATGTGTTAAGTGTAAATGTATTTGGCTTTTACTTCGGATGCTTATGAACCCATAAAACGTTCGAGGACGTTAGTCTCCACTCTAGCGGTCGTCATTCGGGATGCTTATGACCCCTAGGACAAGGTAAAATGATAAAAAAAAATACCTGAGGGCGTCGGTCTCCACTCGGATAGCTGTCTTCCGGGAAGCTTTAGACCCCTAAGACAAGAAATGTCGTGCCTCCGGGATAACTCTAACCCTCGGGCAAAATTGCTGTTGTTGTGCCTCCGGGATCTTAGATCCCTAGGGCAAAGTTGTTGTGGCTCCGGGATATCTCTGACCCTTGGGCAAAATCGTCGTTGCTGTGCCTCTGGGATCTTAGATCCCTCAGGCAAAGTTCCTGTGCCCCCGGGATATCTCTGACCCTCGGGCAAAATTGTCGTCTGTTTATTTGTTTTGGTTAAGTTGCTTTTGTTTTGTGGATTTGTCTTATTTTGTTCGGGTTTGTTCTTGCTGTTTTAGTAGTTTCGAAACTTTTGCTTAAGTATTTATTGGTGTCTTAGTTTTGATTTGATCCCTCGTGGGTGGTTGCATTAAGTTAGATTTATCCCTCCCGGGTGGCTGCGTTAAGTTAGATTTATCCCTCTCGGGTGGCTACGTTAAGTTAGATTTATCCCTCTCGGGTGGCTACGTTAGATTTATCCCTCTCGGGTGGCGACGTTGGATTTATCCTTCTCGGGTGGCTAGGTTGGATTTATCCCTCTCGGGTGGCTACGTTGGATTTATCCCTCTCGGGTGGCTACGTTGGATTTATCCCTCTCAGGTGGCTACGTTGGATTTATCCCTCTCGGGTGGCTACGTTGGATTTAGTGATTGTTTTGCTTTTAAAATACTAGTGTTGATGTGTAAGCTCTTTGCATTAGTTATTATTCCGGGAATAATAATTCCCCTGAGATGTGAATTGAGTGTGCTTAGGGACTTGCTAGGATAACAAATTGCTTTGAGTGCTTTGGGGTTGTAGATCAACTTGTTTTGTTCGCCATATCACGCGATCAAGCGCGAGCTTAACCATGGTTCTCGTGTTCGTTTATTGCTGGGGGTCGATTTCGACTAGAGGAGGTTTTAAGGCTTGCTTTATGAGTTTGAATTTACTCCTAACTCCATCGATTGGCATCTAAGACGGTGCGTGCTTGTCCGGTTAGGTTTCCGACGGGGATTGAGTGGAGGTTGGCTCGGGCTAAGAGCACGATGAGTCACTACTCGTCGGAGAATGTGCTGGTGAACTAGCTGTGCCTTGCAGATGTAAGTTTCTTTCTTATAGTTTGTTTTAGTAGCCCCCAAGGTTTAGGTTTATTGAAGTGTCGATTTTGGTTTTATCGCTTGTTTTGTCCTATGGTCTAGTGTTTGCTTTTATTTTGAACGGTTTGCTTTTCTTTTAGCAGGCCGATTCGGCTAATGCTGTTCAGCCCCCAGACTTCCCCTTGACACTGCTCAGGGTCGATGTGACTGGGGTAGCCTTTACACAGCCTCTTTCCCCGTGTTCTGCTGAGGAGATGGAGGCTGGGATAGAGTGGCGTGACCGGGTATACTGGGTAAGTTTCGGTTTCTGTTTTGGATTCTAAGGGTTAGGTTTTGTTTGGCTAACTTGCGTGGTTTCACCTTTCAGGTTTCGTCGGCTTGCCATCAGCGGTTGTGGCATGCTGCCAACTGCTTCAGGGTCTATGCCTTGAGGGTCTCCCGTGAAACTTCGGGACCTCGATTGGTAAGTGTGTGCGCCTAGGGTTGGCTCTTAGATTGTTTGTGTGTTTTCCTCAAGTGCGGGTTATGTTTGCGGGACATTCTCGATATGGTGGGACGGCGGGAGACTCAGGTAACCGAGCTTGAGGCCGAAGCGGCTGAGGCGCGACAGCTCCTGCAATCTCGGGCCGACGAGATTGCTCCAACTTAAGGAGCGGCTGGCTCGGTCTCAGGACGAGACCTCCGCGCAGGGTGAGGCTAGGCATCGGGTTGAGAGGGAGAGAGAGGCTGGGGCTACAGGTCGTGCTACGGGTGCTAGTGAGGAGGTTGGAGAAGTTCTCGAGACAGTTACCCTAGATATGTTGTCGGGAATGGACGGTAGTGGGTCTTCTCTCCTGGATTTAGAGGATCTAGGTTTGGACGACAACATTGGTGGGCTTGTGATAGCCATATGCGCAGCTTCTAGGGGTCCTCCCTGGTTTGTGAACTCGATTTAACTTTTTAGTATTTGAGTTGTTCTAGTTTAGTCTTTGTGTTTTTGCTTTGTGAAATGCTGACCTAAATTGACAAGTAATCACTTCATGGTTGTTTTATTCGTGATTTCATCGTAGTTTAGGACGTTTTAAAATGCGTTGGGGTTGCATGAGAGTACGAAAGCGGTTTTTCGAGTTTTTGAAATGCGTTAGTTTGAGCCGGGAGTTGGATCAGGTAGTACGTCGATTAAAATATTTTGACTCGAGATGGACGAAATGTAAGAGGTCAACATCCTGTGACCGAGTGCGCTAGAATGCAAATGTAGTTGTTTCGACATTCACAATGAGGCCGAAGCCAAAATCTAGGCCACCTTTGAAAAAAAGTTAGACCACTTTTTTGTATATCCAAGACAATGCCGTACTGGGCTTACAGACGCGACTTGACAACAGCCGTTAAAGGCTACAACATGCCTAGGTAGGGTAGCTTATCCCCCTAAGAAAAAAATGAAAAGATATCTAAGTCTGGTGGATCCGATGGACGAAATATACCGTCCGTGTGGACCTGTCATTCTTGCGCGGGCATTTCGGCTGTTGGAAAGGGGTTTAGCGACTTCAGAAGGTCGTTCCTGACGTCAGGGGTTGTCGGGTGTGAGAAAAAGGTTAAGGACTGTGGAGATGACCGTACTATAGAATAAGGAAGCTATGCGGGCAAATGTCGCTAAGTGCCCGACCGAAGACGACGTTACCGATCCTAGTGCTCGTCAGTTCATCTACACGGGCCGAGACCGACAAGACCCGTATTGAAAATGTGAGTGAGGAGGGGAAATGAGATTGGCTGGGCTCGCTTTTGGCTAGGGAGGTGGAAGCTTGCGTTAGGAGGGTCAATGGTGAGAGACTCAAGCAAGCACACCCAAATGGCAAGGGAAAGGAAAAGCTGGACCGGTAGAGCCTAGCCGTTTAGTACTATGTTGTATTAATTGATATTATGTGGCGTATTAGTACTAGTTTTTTATAGGGTTTTGCTTGACATGTCGTCCTTTTCTGGGGTAGCCGGATTTCGGATGCTCGATGTAAAGGGCCTCGACAAAGGCTTGATTTAACTGATTTTTTTTATTAATGAGAAGCACATTTTTTTTTGTGGTGGCTCGCAACTCGATTCTTCATTTTACCCGGAGCGCCCTTTCGGGTTTTCACTCCGTCCTCGGCTCACCTTTTTTTGATTTTTTTTGACGGCTCGCAACTCGATTCTTCATTTTGCCCGGGGCGCCCTTTCGGGTTTTCATCCCGTCCTCGGCTCGTCCTTTTTTGTTTTTTTTGGTTTTTTTTACGACGGCTCGAAACTCGTTTCTTGTTTTTGCCTGGGGCGCCCTTTCGGGTTTTCACCCCGTCCTCGGCTCGTCATTTGTGCTTCGTCATTTTAAAATCACTCATTGGCCGGGACGTGAAAGGAGTCCCGGTTTGTACATGAATCGAGTAACCGATTTTTGTTTGTTTGGTTGTTTGAAGGGTTGCACCCGGGGAAGGGTTGCCTACGTATCCGTTTAGACAGAATCAAACCATGTTCGTAGTTCTTTTATAGATGTGAGTGATTTTGCTTTTAGACTCGTTATGCCAATTATCGATATGAGGTGTTTAGAGTGTATTCACCCTAGTTAAAGAACTAAGGTGGAGCGATTAGGGTGTGACCCCTTGGAAATGACAATTACCGAGATACCGTGTTTGGGTCGGGGTAACTGGCTTGGATGATTTTGGAATGTGGAGCTAGGTAGTACGTGGTTTCGATAGATCAAAATCTGGAGCTTGATTTTTGTGGAGTTAGGGCTATAGGCTAAGGTTTCGTAATGGGGTAAGAAAGGGGAAGTTGAGTAAAAATGACCCAGACTTCAATCGGGTGGGGTGTATATTACGTGGGATCTGATTTCCATGTCTGGCCCTAACGATTGGGATTATCCTATTAAGCTCGAATCCTCAAAATTCCGGACTTTCTCCTAACGAGTGTCTCGGGAAGGTCTTAAGGGTTGTAATGCAGGGAGGCTAGAATTTGGGTTGGATTGTTCAAGCACGCTACACATAACTAGGAATGCATACACTCATGCAGGATGCAGACTCGGGTAGGTTTAGAGTAGGCTACCGCCCACGAATAGTCTTTACTTGGGTATTAACAATGGTCTTGGGAGACAAGTGTCATACCGTCTGTTCGGAACTATCCGCTTATTAATCCCGCGGTTACGCGTTAGGCGGCCTGAGTGTCAATCGAGGATCTCTCCGCGTTTCCCTAGAGATCTTACCGCGAAGAGGTCGATTGGTCCTGATATAAGTTAGGGTGGGCTTTTTAGGGCCAAAACCTGTAGTGACCATAACTAGGAACTAAAAAATGAGCTTCACCGACCTTTTTCAAGTTACACCACCGCTGAAAACTTGTTTCCAAATCCCCAGCGGAGTCGCAAAACTGTGGACGTCCGTCCGCACCGCCCGGCGCCCCGCGAGTGCCCGCGCAGGACCGACCCAGTTTTAAACATGTGGCGGAGGCCCACGCGGCCCCCTCATTACCGGGAGCCGGTCCGATCTCGCATACAGGGCAAAGTGTCGGACCTCGACTTGGATGACGATCCGGACTTGTACTAGACGGGTGTGAGGCACCCGTGTTTCCTTTTGGGAATAGATCGAGTCGTGGTTGTAAATGTTTAAAGGCCGTTTTGTTTGGTAAGGCGACCTTTTTAGTGAACTGAAGTTGTCGTTGATTTGTGGAGTCGCCACCGAGTCAAATTATGGGGACTCGGAAACCGTTCAAGTCAATTTTGATCCCTTGCCGGCTCAAAGCTGAGTGGCACGGGACCTAAAGTTAAAGACTTGTACCCTTAAGCACTCCATGCCTGGAATGACTCTCGCTGCCAATGGTTTCGGACATCTGGAAACCTTTGATTCTGAGTAAGGGGTGAGGGTACGTATTGGGAAGCCAACATCCGATAGATGTCAACACCCAATCCCGCCCGCACTATAGCGGCCTCTACTAATCAATCGGTGGGCCGATATCCTAGTTCTTTTGTTGTGGTGGAAATACTGTAACATCCGTTGTTTTAACCCTATACCTTTTGCTATGTCGGTTGTTTAAGGACAAGTAAGTTTTGTCGTCGAAGTAGTTGTGTTTACATTCTTTGCATGCGATTTCACGTGACAAGCAGGCCATGAAAAGATGCAAATAGGAGAGTAGAGAGTACTAGTATTATACGTATTAGCAAATCAGTTTTAACGCGATAATACGGATATTAGTCGTTCTCGTGGTATACCTTACCTGGTATTCTGCTTAAGATGCGTCGGTTCGGTATTAATAGAGATGCGTTGAACCTAATAAGGCGAGCACCGGCACTAATACGGAACCCGACCATCACTTTGTTCAGTTTTAGTTGTTTTACGTTTTGAATTCCGTGTTAGGTGATTTAGCATGCGATTATAAGGTCATAAAAGCAATAAATCATACGAAAATCTGTAAATGCGAATGTAAGTAAATCACATAATGAGGAGTTGCACCCTCGGAGTGTATGCTAAACGCGACTCGATGCATGGATAGTTTGAGAACGGATCTCGGAATTACTCGGGTCTATTTAGTGTGTTTTAGTATTTGTGATTGAAGTTGGGACGTTACGTATTTTAGTAGATGTTTGTGGGCCTAGTGCCCACGTCTATTATTGTCGTAATGCATAATAATAGAAAGTGCGATTATGGAAAGTTTTGTTTAGATGGCAACCTAGTGACGATACGACTTCGACAGGCGGATCCTCCTAGCTTGACCAGTTATCCCGGCAGAGTTCCGTAACCGTTTGACCTTCCCGCGGTTACTTCGGCAGAGTTTCGTTGCTAAGGACTAGTTCTGCGGCTAATCCGGCAGAACCTGGGTACTAGTTTTGAGCTAGTCGATCACAGGCACCTCGGTATCGAGTGGAGTGCTCGAAGGTGAGGAGTAGCGTCGATGTCGCTTTTTTTTATTATCGGAACTACAATCGAGTGGATCGTTTGCCTCGGGTGTCGGAGTGCGAGCCCTTAGCGAGAGTTTAGAGGGAGAAGAGAGAATTGAATTGTGTGTAAATGAGGGCGTGAAGTGGGGGGGGTTATTTATTGGTGTTTTCGGCCCTCGTCGCCCATATAGGCGCGTGATCTGAGGCGGACTAAGACCCAGGCGCCTGGGTCCGGGCGTGAGGAGACCTAGGCGCATCAGGTGG
Source organism: Agrostemma githago (assembly GCA_958450325.1). Lineage (NCBI taxonomy): Eukaryota > Viridiplantae > Streptophyta > Magnoliopsida > Caryophyllales > Caryophyllaceae > Agrostemma > Agrostemma githago. The sequence continues at coordinate 36,985,476 of OY288254.1, read as the reverse complement.
TGCGGTTGGAGTTTTGAAGATACGATTTTGATACTTTCCAAAACAGAGAGACGGGAGTGTGATACATAGCTTAGGGCTTAAGGGTTCCCGCGGCTTGACCTAGCGCCGTGGGTTTAGTGGGCCTCGGGTGTTCATCCTGAGGTTTGCTTGGCGCGGTATTGACTCGGCTCGAGTTTCGGGACCGACTTCGGGGTCCCGGTGTCGGAATTGACTATAATTAGCGTCTATGCAACCGTAACGACACAACTAAGGCTGCCATCATGTTAGTTTAGTTTGCCCGAATAATTTATTTGATCCGTTCTATAGAAAAACTATCTAGAACACCGCAAACCCGCGTCGCGTTGCAGTCCTATCGTCATCGGCTGATTGTTTGGCACTTCTGCAGCCACCAGGTCCAAATTTGGGTGTCTACAGTTTCTGGGGTTATCCAGAGAAGGATTATCACTCTTGATTGTATAAGAAACCATTTATTTGGACAATTGGGTGTTGGGTGTCTCGGCATTTAGCGTGTTGGACTTGTATGAATCTACAATGAAACAAAAAATCAATAATACAAAGTTTGTAAACGATAATTGAAGTACAAGCAGATTAACAATGTAAATACGAAGGTAGCAAAGCAGTTTTGACACCCTCAACATACTTTTTCAAGCTTCAAATACGGACTAGCATTGGTATCAACTTGGATACGAAGAGCTCTTCGGAATGTAGGTTGATGTGACGTGTTTTAGAAGGTTGTAATAGAGTGTTAAAATAGGTTTTAGAAGTTTAGGAGAGCTTCTAAAAGGCAGATTGATGATCCCATGAACTGATTGAAGGGGTGTCGTATTTATTTAGTTAGGATGTGTCGCGAATCGTGTTAGGCATCAAAATCTAATTACCGTGATCGTAGCTTAAGCGCCTCACATTAGATGTCATAACGTTGAGGCGCCTTGTACACTACGCCTCAGGACTGAAGGGCTTGCGAGGCTATCAAGCGAGTGTTGTTTGGAAATTACTTGATTTGGTTGATCACATTTTTGGGTTATCCAAGGAAGAATTATCACGCTTGATTGTATAAGAAATCATTTATTTGGATAATTGTGTGTTTTGGGTGTTTCGGCTTTGACCGTGCTTTATTTGTACGGTACTACAATGAAACGTAAAAACGTCATTACGAAGTTTGTAAACGGTAATTGAAGTACACGCACATTAAAAATTTATATATGAAGGTAGGAAAGGGGTTTTGACACCGTCAACGTACTTGTTCAAGCTTCGAATATGGAATAGCATTAGTATCAACTCAGACACTGAGAGTTCTTCAGGATGTAGGTTGACGTGAGGTATTTTAGAAAGTTGTAAAAGGGTGTTCGAATAGCTTTTAGAAGTTTAGGAGAGCTTCTAAAATGCAGATTGACGATCCCTTCAAATGATTGAAGGGATGTCGTATTTATAGAGTTTGGTGCGTTGGGAATCATGTTAGCCGCCAAAATAAAATTACCGTGACCGTAGCTTAAGCGCCTCACATTAGATGTCCTAACCTTGAGACGCCTGGTACTGTGCGCCTTAGGACTTAAGCACGTACGAGGCTATCAAGCATGTGTTATTTGGAATTTACTTGATTTGTTTGATCGCGTTTCTGGGTTACACAAGGAAAGATTATCACTCTTAATTGTATAAGGAATCATGTATTTGGACACGTGTTTTTTGGGTGTTTCGGCTTTGACCATGTTTTACTTGTACGACACTACAATGAAACATAGAACGTTATTACGAAGTTTGTAAACAATAACTAAAGTACAAGCACATTTAAACAATGTAAATATGAAGGTAGCAAAGGAGTTGATGCAGGAGCATTAGGTTTCATAGTTATTTTCTAGTTTGTTATTTCTAGTTTCCTTATTTATGATTTCCTTATGTTTTATTTTCGTATTTTTAGAGTTTCCTAATTTCAGTTTTCCTTATTCTAGTTTCTTTATTTTTATGGTTTCATCTAGTATAAATAGAGGCACTTGTAATCAATTTTAGGAGATCAATTTGAGAGTTAATTAGTTTCCTGATTTCAGTTTTCCTTATTCTAGTTTCTTGTTTGTTCTTATAACTTGCGAGTTGTAAGTTCCTTATTTCTTTCTTGCGAGATCGAAATAATCTTTTGTTTCCTTGTGAGGTTGAAAATCGAGTTCTAGATTTCCTGCGAGGTTGATAGTTCTCAAACCCATGTTCTTTATTCCTTGTGAGGTTAAGAGTTCACAAAACCATAATCTTGCGAGATTACAATACTATCCTTTTCATTTACAAAAAAAATCTCGTTGAGACACAAAATAATTGTTTCTTTTCCACGTTAAAATGATCAAAGGTCGAATCTTTATTTCTGCTATAAGATTCGTAGGTTTATTATACATCAATTTGGTATCAGAGCTAGGATTTTAATTTGTTGCTTAACAAATTAATCTTGGAGAAGCAATCATGTCAGGAGATGTCGATTCCAGCAAGATTGGTGAGAACCTTACTGTTCAAAACCAATTGGACGAGTTGAGGGAAGCTATGGCCGAGATGAAGTTTATGATGAAGAATATGACAATCAACATTCCAAAACAGCATAGTGGAATGCGAGGATCAAGATCAAGTCGGTCTAAGGGTTCGGATTCAAAAAGGGACGAGTCTAATTCCAAGAAACAAAGCGAGTCCAAGAACGAGGATGATTGTGGTCTAAAACTTGACATACCTGAATTTGATGGTGATTTAGATCCCGAGAAGTTTTTGGATTGGATTAGGCAAGCTGAACGAGTCTTTGAATACAAGGAGTATGATGAACACAAGCAATATAAGGTAGCTATTCTTAAACTTACCAAATATGCTTCTTTATGGTTCGATAATCTGAAACGAAAAAGAAAACGTGACAAGAAGGCTAAGATTTATACTTTGGGAGAAGCTAAAGAAACACCTTATGAAGGGATTCTTGCCTAGACTATAAACAAGAGAATTATCTAAAATCGCAAGCTTTGACACAAGACAGTATGTCCGTGGCCGATTATATAAAGGAATTTGAAAGGATGACTATTGTTTGTGTCTTGAAGAAAAGGAAGAGCTTAGGGTAGCGCGTTTCATTAAAGGTCTTACACCCTCTAATGCTGATAGAGTTGAAGTGCAAATCTATGATGGGCTCGATGATGTGTTTCGATTGGCTCAGAAATTCGAAAAGCAAGACAAAGCAAAGAAGGTTTATTCAAGGGACCTCCCACAAGGTTCAAGTTCTTATTCAAGGCCAACAACAACCAAACAAAAGGAGGAAGTAAAGAACGAAGGGAAGAGTATTCCCATGGAACATAAGACTAACACAATGAGATGTTGTTTCAAGTGCCAAGGCTATGGTCACATCACTAATGAGTGCCCTAAAAAACGAGCTCTAACAACACAAGAGCCTTGCAATATGATTCCAGAATTTGCAACACAAGAGCTTTGCAACACAGAATGAGAATGCGGATTGACGATCCCTTGAAATGATTGAAGGGATGTCGTGTTTATAGAGTTTGGATTCGTTGAGAACCATGTTAGGCGCCGCAATCTAATTCCCGAGATCGTAGTTTAAGCGCCTCACATTAGACATCCTAACATTGACACGCCTGGTACTGTGCGTCTCAAGACTGAAGCACGTACGAGGCTATCAAGCGCGTGTTGTTTGGAATTGACTTGATTTATTTAATCATGTTTCTGGGTTATCCAAGGAAGGATTATCACGCTTGATTTTATAAGGATACATGTATTTGGACACATGTGCTTTTTGGGTGTTTCGGCTTTGACCGTGTTTAACTTGTACGACACTACAATGAAACATGAAAACGTTATTATGAAGTTTGTAAACGATAATTGAAGTACAAGTACATTAACAATGTAAATATGATCCGAATAAGGAAACCTCATTCAATGAGCTAATCCTACAACCAAACGAAGCTAACCCAACTCCTAATCCAGCTCCTTTGGTCCCTCCTAATAACCTGGTGGTATGCCTACTCCAAGTGCTCGATTGACCCATGCGAATGCTCTTGGCTGAATAAAGAAGAACAAGTAGATACATTGTTCTTTCGAAGTTCAAATAAACAGCAATTGGATAAATTGCTTTCAAGACTAGAAAATACATTAACCAAATGTAAAAACACACCAACCAACTGAAGCAAGCAAAAAATCATTGCATCTGAATTGGAGCAAAATAGTGGCTACTAGTGTTCACACTTGTTCATTGTATCCAGTTGTCTAAATTCTTTTCCTTTTCTTTGTTTGTATCACCCACTTTATGAAGCTTGACCATGCTGGTTGGCCTCTTTTGGGTCGAGTATGTAGGCTATAAATAGCCAAACACTTCATGAATAACTCATTCAATCTTCATCAAACAAATCTGAGTAACGCTTTGCTTTCTTTTTCGTCCTTGTTGTTTACAAGACAAAGTCTTAGAGTGAGTCGTGTTACTAGCTCTAATACCCGCTTATTCAATCAACTTGTTTGAATTAGCACCCACATTGTTGAGATATAGGTCTACCTCACCTTGCATACAATCCTTTGGTTACATTTTTACTACAAAATACTATAACTTACGCATTTATGTTTTGTTTTTTTATCCTTGTTCAATTAAACGCATACTACTCACGAAACATATTAATCTAAGTTCATTTCAACTCGCATCATAAGTGGTATCAGAGCTTTGGTCTTCCTAAGACATAAAGCATGGCAGGAGGAGTGAACTTTGACAACCCTAACTTCTTGGAGCACCTAAAGAAGGCGTTGGAGAACTTTCAACCCATGAATTCTCGTTTCCAAGCAAGAAGGGAGCCCGTGGATAGAAACAAAGTGAATGAACTCCCTGAGTTCATTGGTGGTACTGATCCAAAAGTGTTCTTGGAGTGGGAGCGAAACATTGAGAAGCACTTCGATTTCAAGGACCTAGAAGACGAGGAAAGGTGCAAGTATGCAATTCTGAAGCTAAGCAAGGGGGCATCTCTTTGGTATGAGGTGATGTGAGTTATAATGAACTTTGAATAAGTTATTTGGAGATTGATATTAATTTGAGATAAACGAAAACAAGCAACGAAATCAGATTGAAATAGTTGCTGTAAAGGAATGATAGAATGTAACCAAGGATAGTGTGCAAAGTGAGATAGAGCTATACCTCAACAAAGCGAGTGCTAATTCAAAAACTCGATTGAAATAGTGAGTATAGAGCTTGTAACACGACTAACTCTTATACTTTGTCTTGTTAACTACAAAGACGATAAGGAAAGCAAAGCTTAACTCAGATTTGTTTGATGAAAGTTGAATGATTTATTCATCAGGTACTTGGCTATTTATAGTTTACAACTCAACCCAAGGATGAGGATAACCAGCAAAGTCAAGCCTCATAAAGTGGGTGACAAAAACAAAGAAAGGGAAATTTACTAGGCTAGAACTAAATAGCTAGATACAATGAACAAGTGAGAACACAATCAGCCTACTTTCCATGCTCCAAATCAGATGCAAGGCCCTTGTTTGCTCGAGTAGTCTTGATTAAACGGACTTGAAAATAGCAGCTCTTCTCCTCGGGAATTTATTGAAAGCTTTAAAGAAAATCGAGGCAAAAGAAACAATTCCGTCAAAGAATTTAACAACAGCGTTTTTCAATGCACAACGGACTTGTTTGGGGCATAACTTCGTCAATACTTGTTCAATGAACCTTCATGAGTAGTCATTGGAAAGATAAGCCCGGAATCTATCTCCTCCATTTTGAATTACTACGAAATTCCAAGTATAACTCGAGATATGGACCGATCAAAACAACGCTGCAAAATGAAGTTGCGTCATACTCTCCTTCTTTGAAAAAGAGTTGTCCTCAATTCTTGTAACAAGTATCCCACCTGGATCAAATACAAAAATTTTTAGGATCAACACATCCTCACTCCAAATAGAGACAAGTGTGGGTAACGTTGGTATTATGGCGCGACCACAAGCTCGACTCCTTTTCAAATAGGTGTTGTTTTGAATGCTTGTGAACTCTATTGTGCTTGTTGTGAACAAGGATGGATCAAGTATCTTTTGTTGCTCCTCAAAGTATTCCACAAGCACAATCCCTTTACTCTCCATGTTTGTTTTGGCTAAGATCAGAATTTGTTTCTTCCTGCACAACTCGTTTGGTTGAAGATGATACTCGTCAAAAACAGGTGGTAACGTTGGATCAAACACTAAACTTTCCTCGTAAGTGTTTTCAAACGAGAAAATTGCTGACATTTTTTTTGGTGAACAGTAAGAAACAAATGTATCGGAACTTCAACAAGAACCACGAGATAATCAAAACCGATTAACCTTTGAACTACCCCGCTCGAGTTTAACCTTTGAATTCCAATCGCAATTATAAATTCAACTAATAACTTGGCTTCGACACTCCTTGGACAGGATGTGAGTTATAATGAACTTTGAACAGGTTATTTGGAGATTGATAGTAATTTGAGATAAATGAAAACAAGCAACGAGATCAAATTGAAATAGTTGCTGTAAAGGAATGATAGAACGTAACCAAGGATAGTGTGCTAAGTGAGATAGACCTATACCTCAACAAAGCGGGTGCTAATTCAAACACTCGATTGAAATAGCGAGTATAGAGCTTGTAACGCGACTAACTCTAATACTTTGTCTTGTGAACTACAAAGACGAAAAGGAAAGCAAAGCTTAACTCAGATTTATTTGATGAAAGTTATATGCTTTATTCATCAAGTACTTGGCTATTTATAGCCTACAACTCAACCCAAGGATGAGGCTAACCAGCAAAGTCAAGCCTCATAAAGTGGGTGACAAAAACAAAGTAAGGGAAATGAACTAGGCTAGAGCTAAATAGCTAGATACAATGAACAAGTGAGAACACAATCAGCCTACTTTCCATGCTCCAAATCAGATGCAAGGCCCTTGTTTGCACGAGTACTCTTGATTAAACGGACTTGAAAATAGCAGTTCTTCTCCTCAGGAATTTATTGAAAGCTTTAAAGAAAATCGAGGCAAAAGAAACAATTCCGTCAAAAAATTTAACAGCAGCATTTTTCAATGCATAGCTGACTTGTTTGGGGCATAACTTCGTCAATACTTGTTCAATGAACCTTCACGAGTAGTCATTGGAAAGATAAGCCCGAAATCTATCTCTTCCATTTGGAATTACTACAAAATTCCAAGTATAACTCGAGATATGCACCGATCAAAACAATGCTGCAAAATGAACTCGCGTCATACTCTCCTTCTTTGAAAAAGAATTGTCCTCAATTCTTGTAACAAGTATCCCACCTGGATCAAATACAAAAATTTTTAGGATCAACACATTCTCACTCCAAATAGAGACAAGTGTGGGTAACGTTGGTATTATGGCGCGACCACAAGCTCGACTCCTTTTCAAATAGGTGCTGTTTTGAATGCTTGTGAACTCTATTGTGCTTGTTGTGAACAAGGATGGATCAAGTATCTTTTGTTGCTCCTCAAAGTATTCCCCAAGCACAATCCCTTTACTCTCCATGTTTGATTTGGCTAAGATCAGAATTTGTTTCTTCCTGCACAACTCGTTTGATTGAAGATGATACTCGTCAAAAACAGGTGGTAACGTTGGATCAAACACCAAACTTTCCTTGTAAGTATTTTCAAACGAGAAGGGGGTGTGGACATGACATAGGTCCACCCCGACGCGGCCACACGCGGGTTTGGGGAGGCGAATGAATCTCCATATTAGAATGGATTGAATTGAAATTTAAATCGAAGTGGAGTCGCCACCGAACTTTGTGGGAGTTCGGGCCCGTTCGAACCCACTCTATATCTTAGTGGGTCATGCACAAAGTATGGCCCATTTGGATGTCAGAGTTTATTGGGCTCGTCCCTTTGCATTTGATACCGATACCGACGTTATCGGATACCGTGTATTGAATGACTCTCGTGTGCCAATGGATTCGGATATCCGGAAACCATGGCTCTGAGTAAGGGGTGAGGGTACGTGTTGGGAAGTTCACAAAGAACACCCAACCCCGCCCGCACATTAGCGGCCTCTACTAAGATATCGAATGACGTTTTAATACACGCGTTAGTAAAACGATGAAATGATATGCAAACATTGTTTTCCCTAAATATGCGAAAAAAATTGAATGGGTTGCTATGTCGATTTATTGCACCTAATACTAACGTCAAAGTTATATTTAGCATGCGAGGTTTATGTAAGTACAATAAAATAAACAACGAAAATAAATCGACAAAAAAGGAACAAATAAACTTGTTAGTAACGGTATAACGATAATAGCGGTTTGAGAATAATATAGAATAATGCGGAAAAATGTAAATGCGATGCATGATTTTGGAAAAATAGTATGTCACGTGATTGATTTGACACGTGTTGACCTAAGTCATAAAAAAAACATTATCGAATCTAGGAAGCGATGTAGGACTCACGGTTTTGACCGAGTCATTGAGGGACTCGACCGAGTGGACCTCTGAAGAGGCTTCTGTCCGGATTTCGTGACGTTGCTTGATCGAGTTTTGAGGGAACTCGACCGAGTGCACGGCCACTCGATCGAGTCATTGCGAGACTCGACCGAGTGGTTGTCAAAATAGCGTTCTGTCTCGTTTTTTGGGGTGCCACTCGACCGAGTGGACTAGGCACTCGATCGAGTGCCCCCTATACGAACTAGGGTTCGTCTCGTAATTCATTATTGATTGCGAGATTGCTTTTTGATTTTGGTAAATCGTTGATTTTGTTGAATCGGGCGTAAATTTTATACTCGATTCGAATTTTGACACTCGTCATATACCATATTCGATTATTGAATCGGTATGGAATATTAGAGCGAAACTAAAAAAAAATACTATAAGTCGTTTAAATTAACTAAAACGATATAGATTTTCTCCGCGTTTGTAGTGTCGCATTAATTCTATTGAATTAGATGACAACTATCTTAGCATCAACGAAAATCGTGTTAGTTAAATTATTTGACTAAATCGTTTAGATTCGACATCCAGCTATTGAGTTGGTATCGAATCTAATAGATCGACACTTGTGATTACTTTAATTAAAACAGACTCGATTTGATTCCCTCGGCTTCCTGACATCGTAAGAAATCCTTACGGATTGTGTGATGTCGGATCCGCGTCAACGGGTTTCGACCCAATTTGAATAAAAATACGTGAATAAAAAAAGGTTTTAGAAATCGATGTATGCGATGTTGATGATGACGATGCGACGAAAAATAAAAAACGATTTTGTTGACGTTTGACTTGCTTCAACAATCAAACACTTGGGATGTCGGGATAAGCGACCGGCCGCGTCGGGTGAAACACTCTAGCATTCTTGTTTTCTTATTCCGTCATCCCTCGTATTCGACACGAATTAGCGAGTATTTTAATGTTTTTATACTAATGTTATTATCTATATTAGAACGCAATGATAACGATAAGATGAAAAAAAAAAGGACGACGCGCGAGGAAGAGAAGAAAGAAAGATGGGATTTTGCACCCTCAATCTACATGTTTCTTGTTCTCGGACGGGACTCGCTAATTGTGGCTTTGCACGTGAGTATCGAGATGTAAGTTAAGTTAAGGTGATTAGGGTTTGTAAATTGCTAGGGTTTATTAGGGTTCCTAATGTGTGATTAGGATTTGAAAAGATGTGTGTAAAGCTGAAAATTAGGGTTGAAAAAGTTGTTAATGGTGTGTGTAGAGAGGGGGATTTATAAGAATCTCCCTCTTACCCGACCTAGGGCTACTCGACCGAGTGCCCTACTGACTCGGTCGAGTGGCCCATTGCAGACGCAACTCGGGCCTGATAAGGGCCCACTCGATCGAGTGGGGCTGGCACTCGATCGAGTGGGTCAGCTGGATCGCAAGGGTCCGGTTTTTTGGACCTCGGGTTAGGCATTTTGTGGGCTTTGTATTTGGTTTGGACTTTTGATATTTGCTTGACTATTTTTGTGTTTCGGAAACGGCTTTGATCGGGGTTTGACCCAATCGCTAAAAGTCGGTTTATTTCCGGTGTCGGTTTTCACCCAAATTAGTCTTGTTTGATTGGAAATGACCCACTGGGCCTGAATTTGAGGTTGGTGTTGTGATATTTGTACTCCGTAAATGTTTAAGCCAACAACTAATGGTTTCGAGCCCATATCCGAGCGCATAGAAACACGTTTGCGTCCGATCATCATCGAGTGTTTTTTGGAAACTGCTATAGACATCTGGCGGTCAAAATGTGGGTGTCTACAGAGCCCCCACTCTGACTGAGGCTTGGACAGGGCGAAAGTCAGAGTAGCTACCAAGCCAATAAATGATTAAGACCTGGTAGACTTCCGATCGGGTCGCTTATAGTCCATTAGACTTGCGTGAAAGGCTCGCCAGCCGTAAGATAGAAGTTATACCTGAGCTGATGATGATAACTCCATGGGGAATTTGGACTTGTCGTGTAAGTCCCGGGTGCGCCCATATGTGGGCCCATCCCGTGAAAATTCCACCTTTGGCCTTCCGCTGGGGAGATATGTGAGCTGCGCGGTCTTGAATCGTACCTGTATAAGTTACATAAAATTTTGTATGCAACACTTAGGTAAAACAAATATGACTCGCGTTGGGGAATTGCATTTTTCGAGATTTTGGAATTTTTTGAAAGTTTTGAATTTTTGGAAATTTTTGACTCCATAATAATTTAGGAAAGCTCGGGATGACTAAATTCCGTGCTAAGATTGAGACTAGGCCTGTATGTTTAAGCCTGTTGGGATTAGGAAATTTTTGTGTAGAGGAGATATGGAAAGTGGGTTGTAGGGTTGATGCTATATATAGTCCTCCCTTGCATTAATTTTTCTTCACAACTCCTCATAATTCTCCCTTCTTCAAAGAGAAAGCCCTTTATTTCTTTCAAGAATTCTTAGTCATGGGAATCGATCGATTGACCGTGATGCTGCAAGAATGATCCTGACGCTTTAGGGACACAGATAGAGTGGCTCTGAACCAGACGGGTATTACTCAGCTGTATGCCTTCCGTCAGATGCAGGTCGACCGTTATTTCCTTGATGTTTGCTTGTCCTACTGGGACGACACATATCATGTCTTTGCCTTTCCTCGGGGCGAAATCTGTCCTTTACCCGAGGAGATTGCTGCTGTGGGAGGATGGAACCCGATACTCCGTCCCGCTGTCTCGTTCTCGGTCCACGACCCAAGAAGGAAGCTTCGAGAATTTTTAGGACTTTCTCATAACGAAGTGTCTCGAATGGCTGAAGATATTACAATCTCTTTAATTGACTTGGCCGAGAAATTTATGAACCCGCATGATGTCAGGGTTAGACCGATTCATAGCCGTAGGGCTTTCTCCTTTTGTATGCTCCATGTTTATGCTTTTCAAGGTCACATGGATTGGTTGTCATGCATGGGCGACATCCGTCTTTTTACCGTGGTTGACCTGATGGAGAAGGAGCACAGTCCGGCTTGGCTTATCACGGGTGAAATTATCCAAGGCTTGGACAATCTCAAGAGAGATTCGTCGGTCCGTCTAACCGGAAGCACGCGTTTATTGCAGGTATATTACCTCGAATTTTCCTAATTTTTCCTGATTTCTCGATTTTTGATTTTTCTTCGCAAAATTTTTTTACTGCAATGGGCACTCGATCGAGTGCCCTCGTAAAACCCTTTTGTTTTGCTTTCAGAGGTACTACTCGATCGAGTGACCCCTAGGCACTCGATCGAGTGCCCTTAGGCGGACGCCTATTTCGTCTCGGGAACTCATATTTTTGCTTCCTTTTTCAGATTTGGCTATACGAGAGGTTATCAGTGATAGATCCTCCCCTTGACTCGAGCAACTATCGTCATAGTCAGGTAATGACGAGGAGACGGGCCATTGATTTTTCTCGCCAGATTACTCAAAAGTATTGGGATGAAGTGCTATCCTTTCACAGCGGTCCGTTGATTCGATGGGTAGTGCCGTGGTGGCCCATCTATGTTTAGACAGGTTTGGCCCAGAGGGATAAGGCTCGTCACCAAGTAATTTTGTCTTTCAAGCAGACGATTCATCTTTATCCTGACCGCATACTAAGGCAGTATGGTTGGACCCAAAGAATCCCGAAAGTTGAAGCAGTTGTGAGTAAATCTACCCAACTGACTGACGTGATGTGCAATACTTGGACGCAAAGATGGTACACTCGGCATACTTGGCCCGTTCCCAAATCTCGTCACTCGATCTGGGTTTCAGACTCCTATGTGAAGTGGACTAAAGCAGATAATGCCAAAGACCGAGCTGCTCTGATGGTTGATGAGGCTTTTGACCTGCTGCGAAGGGAGCAAGTTAAAGACAATAGGGGCTTCTTTGACGAAGGTGACACTCCGGCTCCTCTGGTCCGTCTAATGTCAGGCCAGAGAAAGAAAACTAAGACTCAAGCTGAAGGGTCTAGTGCTAGAGGTGCACGGGGGAAAGTGAGCCCCCAGACTGACTTGGAAAGGAGACTTGGCCCAGGACTAGCAGTGCAGGACCGACTTGGCCCGCGGGACAGGCTACCCGAACATGTACGGGCTCGACTTGGACCGGTGACAATAGCAGAAGACCCGTTGTCGAAGAAACGGGTTCGAGCTAAGGAGGTTTCCCTCGTGATTCGGGAACGCTCGCCCCCGCCCCGGCGACCTTGGGCTCCACGCGACCCAAAGGACAAAGGGAAGGGTAAGATGCACAAATATTAGTCTCCTTAATTTTATTATTTAAATATTATTACTATTTTTGCGGTGTGATTTTGTGTGTTTGCCGTTTCCGGCGTTTTTTTATCTTTTCGTTTTTGTAATTTTGAAATTCCCGAGTTTATCAGGATTTTAATAAAAGACATATTAGTGAATTCCGCTCCCGTCTTTTCGTTATTGCAGTGGTTTTACCCTTTTGAGGGGTTGCCTACGTATCCACAATTAGCGGAATCAAACCAAACGTAGTTCAGAAAAGATTTTATTTTTTTTTGCAATTTTCGAAATACATCAAGACTATTAGTTCGAGATGTGCGACAGTAGGATAAGTAATCCTAACTTATTGACTTGTCTATAATTTTTGAAAATTTATAAAAAGACAAATTTTTATAAACTTTTTGCGAATGACATTGAGATAAGGTTTATGGGTAGTAGCGCTTTAACTGGTCCAAGTTGGTCGGGTTGACGAACTTGTTCCCGTCCAGGACTGTCAGCATCACCGCTCCTCCTGATAGGACCTTCTTTACTAAATATGGCCCAGCCCAATTAGGTTTGAACTTTCCTCTTGGGTCAACCGGTAGTAAGGCACGAACCGATTTTAGGACTAGATCCCTTTCTTTGATGTTTCTGGGCCTAACTCTTTTGTTGAAAGCCCGTTGGATCCTCTTTTGATTTATTTGGATATTGTTAAGAGCCCTGGACCGCCGTTCGTCTAAGAGTACTAACAAGTCGTATCGGGCCTATACCCAATCTGCTTCCGGTACTTGGCTTTCAAGTAAAATCCTGAGGGATGACACTTCTAGTTCGACCGGTTGGACCACCTCAATATGTCAAATAATATGGAGTTGCTCCGGTTGCGGTGCGAATTGACGTCCGATACCCCCAGAGAGCAAAAGGTATTTTTTCGGGCCAGTCCCGATAATTCTCAGCCATCTTTTTAAGTATGGTGACAATTGGTTTATTAGCCGCTTCTACCGCTCCATTTGTTTGGGGACGGTAGGGTGAAGATGTATGCCTCTGAATTTTGTATTTCGCTAGCAACGCAGCGGTTTCGGCTTGAAAGTGGGTTCCATGATCACTGATAAACTCGTGTGGGATCCCGTATCGGCATATGATCTTATTCTGGATAAATTTGGCTACATGCTCGGCGTTCAAGATGCGATATGACTCGGCTTCGACCCATTTGGTGAAATAGTCGATAGCTACCAAAATGAAACAGTGGCCTCCTGTCCCGGAAGGGTGCACCTTGCCAATTATATCAATGCCCCATGTCGAAAATGGCCACGGGGACGTCATGGTGTATAGCACAGATGACGGCATATGTTGTACATTGGCAAAGATCTGACAGTTATGACAATGTTTGACATATAACTGACAGTCCGTTTCCATGGTATTCCAGTAATACCCGAGCCTCATGATTTTTCGGGCTAGCATATGGGCATTCATATGCGGACCATTTTCACCATCGTGTACCTCGGACATGACCTTTTCGGCCAGTATTTTATCGATACATAGGAGGATAGCCCCCTGTGTCGTCTTTTTGTATAACTCTCCGTCGTTCGTACGAATAAATTGGGTTGCCAATCTACGCAAGGCCTTCTTGGCCCGGTTCTCAGTTTCCGGGGGATACTCTCCCGTTGTCAAGTAGGTTAGGACAGCCTGATACCAAGTTTTTGGGTCAGTTATCTCGATATCCTGGATGGCGTGGATATAGGCCGGCTCGGACCGTCTTTCAACGCAGATTGGCATGCTAGTTAGATGCTCCGGGATATTTAGCAGGGATGCTAATTTGGAAAGTGCGTCTGCAAACTGATTTTCTTCCCGGGGTAGATAGATATATTCCACCTTCTGGAATTGTTTCTCTAGAACCCTTACTCGTGCTTGGTAAGCCACAAGATTGGCGTTCCGAGTTTTCCATTTTTGATGCGCTTGATTGATGACCAATGATGAGTCACCGTGGACCCGGAGGTTCGTTACCCCTAAATCAGCGGCGGCTTGCAACCCGTGAATGCATGCTTTATATTCGGCTGCATTATTGGTCACGTCAAAGTCCAATTTGATGGATAACGGGGTGCGCTCCCCTTGTGGTGAGATTAATAGAATTCCGACCCCAAATCCCCGGAAATTGGATGCTCCATCAAAATACAAATCCCATGTTTCGGTGTCGGTATGGAATATGTCTTCATCGGGAAAGGCCCAAGTATCGGTGTGTCCCTCTTCAGATATCGGACAATCGGCAAGGAATTCTACCACTACCCGGCCTTTGATGGCTTTTAATGGTACAAATTTGAGGTCAAACTCTACGAGAATCAAAGTCCATCTGGACATCCGACCGTTAAGGATGGGCTTCTCGAACAAGTACTTGATAGGATCCATTTTGGATAGAACATGTAATTCGTGACTAAGCATGTAGTGTCGGAGCTTTTTAGTGGCCCAAACTAAAGCTAGGCACGTCTTTTCGAGCATTGTGTATTTGCATTCGCACTCCAGGAAATTCTTACTGATGTAATAGATAGCCCGTTCTTACGAATCGACTGTCTGAGCCAGCATAGCCCCCATGGCTGTCTCGGTCGTTGTTAGGTATAACGACAAAGGCAGACCAGGTTGAGGTGGCATTAATACCGGCGGAGCAGACAGAATCTCCTTGATTTTATCAAAAGCCGTTTGACATTTATCATCCCATAGTACCCGCTCTCCTATCTTCAGTTTCTTGAAAATGGGCTCGCATACCATGGTTAACTTTGAAATGAACCGGCTAATGTATTGGACTTTTCCGAGGAACTCCCTTATTTCTTTTTCGGTTCTGGGTGGCTGCATCTCGGTGATGGCCTTGATTTTAGCTGGGTCAACCTCGATGTCGCGTTGGCTAACGATATGGCCCAGTAATTTGCCCGACGTTACCCCGAAACTGCATTTTTGAGGGTTCAGCCTCATATTGTACTTACGCAGTCTGGTGAAGACTTTCTTAGGGCCGAGATGTGCCCGCTTCGGTCTTTGGACTTGATGATCATGTCGTCCACATAAACCTCCACTTCCTTATGCATCATATCGTGTAATAAGGTGGTGGCGGTCCGTTGATAAGTGGCTCCGACGTTGATAAGCCCAAATGACATAACGGTGTAATAGTAAGTACCCCAAAGTGTAATGAAAGTGGTCTTACGCATATCCTCTTCTACCATTTTGATCTGATTGTATCCGGCATACCCGTCCATGAATGATAGAAGGGCATGATCGGCCGAGTTATACTATTATCCACCAGTATGTCGATGTGTGGTAACGGAAAATTGTCTTTTGGGCTGGCCTTGTTGAGGTCCCGAAAGTCCACACATAGCCGCACCTTGTCGTCCTTCTTGGGTACCGGCACGATGTTTGCAACCCAGTTCTGGATATTCAGACACTTGTATAAAGCCCGCTTTGAACTGTTTGTCTACTTCTTCTTTGACTTTGAGAGACCATTCGGGCTTCATTCTTCGGAGCTTCTGTTTTACCGGCTTACACCCATCTTTGATGGGTATACGGTGTTCAGCTATTTCCTGATCTATTCCTGACATGTCCTTGTAGGACCATGCGAAGACGTCTTTGAACTCTTGGAGGAGGTCTGTGAATTGTTTTCTTTCCTCGAGATCGAAGGATAGGCCGAACTTAAGCATCTGGGGCTCTAAAATGGTTCCCACGTAAATGGACTCGGTTTCTTCAATTACCGGGTCTCGGGATTCCCTTTGGTCGAGTTTGTAACAACCCGGTTCTTCTAATGACATTAATTAACAAGGCGGAAAATAATTAAGTCGTAAAAAGGGATAAAAATTTAAAACCATCGACTCAAGTGAGTCTTTTACCGATAAATGAACCGTTTGTTAAAATACAACCATTGAAACCCGAATTACAAATTTCTAAATACAATAGTCTGACAAAATTTGTGTTACAAGATTTATAGTTTGACACTCTCATCTGCCACACTGTATCTCTTGCACTCACGCATTCCCCCATGTCCAGTCTTGAGGGTTCGTCAACCTGAATGCATATTTAAATATACATGTCCCACTTAGTGGGAGTAACCTAACCGTCCTTCTAACACGGCCCCGAATAATCAATGTAGTACAATGTTTAGGTTATCTAATTAACAGATAAGCAGGCATGTCACATTACAAATCGACATGTATACAATGTGAGATACAAATGAAGTGATTTCAATTAACATGCGAATCAATTTAAATATATAAGACATGTAGGTTATATAGAATAAAGTAATACATACATCATATGAGTATCATGTGAATAATACAGTAAAGCATAGATCATGGATTCATAGAAGTGTCATGTGAAAATAGAGTAAGACATACATAATACAAATCGTATGAAACATAAAATATAAATCATAATCAATATTCAAGCAAGACATATAACAAAACATCACTTCCCATTATCAAGCATTTCAATCACATCATTAGTCATAAGAGTATAGAACAGTAACAAAGCATAATAGCACATGTTATTTAGAAAACTGTAGTCATTTACTTTTAAAAACAATGGTTTCCTTTCACATAATGCACGGGACGTGACTACTAATGTCTCATGCACACTTAAGGCTTGCATCTCACCATAAATGCGGATGGGAACATCAATCCCGCCAATCATATCGATACTAGGAGGTTTACATCTCACCCCTAGTGCTCAATAGGATCGAACACCTAAATTGACTCGGTTTAGTCGAATGACATACGGAGAAGAAGGACTGCAAGTGCATGGACTCAGAGGCCCCGCTAAACCGAACATGTCCCATACACTGCTAAGGCAAAGGTCGGAAGGTATTCCGCCCCCAAAGATATCCGATATAGAGAGTGAGAGTTGATCAGTGCCCTTGTCTATGTATGCGCACATACCCAATCCATACTCTTGGTCTCGGGAAAGAGAAGCTTTACACAACCGAGCACCTCAATGGCAAATGGACGACAACTACTCTACCGACAAACTCATAAAGAGCTGGCTGCCCATTTACTTCTTAGCATTTTCTCGCACCGGCAGGATGCATCATGGCCTCCCATGAGCAGTGACTCCGAGTGTCGTAGTCTACTTTCGAAGCTGTCTTCTATCGCATCGCCTTCTAAACTTTACCAAGATAGCGCCCAACACGAAACGTAGGCTGAATTTGGGTGTCTTATAAAGACAGAGTCTCTGGAATATCGAGCTCAGCGGTCATCGTGGGGCACATGTCTGATGACCAGAGGGATGAAACAATACCGGGTTCCATAAGGATGACCGGTCTGTAGGCTGTGTATTGACTCGGAACAAGTCATTACAACATGGAATGGTGAAGACGACTCAGAGGGTACTGCCAGGGCACATGTTCATTTTCACCATGACTGGTGTCGATAACATCGTTCGTGAAAACGTGTCTGATAACCGGCTTAGGTAACACACCGACTAGAAGTACGATTGTTCCTATGGAATTTAAGTATGTCGATTTTAAGATTAACAAACATTATCAATCGTCGTAAAATTTATCTTAACTGATAGTTTTAGTATACTGATGTAAGAGATTTGGAACATTTTATTTGAGATATATTATTTGAAGCGTTCATTAGTTGAGATTTGATTAAAGATGGGTTCCTTTATCCTGACTTGGTCTATGTTGACTTAAAAAGCCAAAGTTTGACCAAGATAGACTAGTCAACCCTTAGTTTTGACTTAGTCACTAATTAGTCCTTAAGTGCTTATTATAAAGTTTAAGTGTTGTTTTGCATTTAACCATTGTTTAACTTAGTACTTTTGGGTTATTCGTCTTTTAGTACTCTATACTTTTTGGGCACAAGTATTTAGTACATTTATTGTTCAAGTGTACGTATTTAGTATTTTTATACGGTTTCGTATTTGTACCAGTATACTTATCTCTTAAAGCCTATTTATACTTAGTAAAATATTTCAAACACTAAATAAATCAATAATAATTATAAAAATCATTTTTAACCTTATTAGGTATCATATTTCTCAAAACATAGAGTTTTACAAAGGTAACTTAAAGTAATAATGAAATCGATAATATTATTAAGGATACTAAGTGAGTCATTTTTCAAATGTTATTTTTAAGTTTCGATTTTCATAGGCAACATACTTTTATAAGTTAGGTTTCCAGATATAAAGTCATTTTTCAAAAATAATAAGGTTTATTATTTTCAACAAATTAAAAACGAAAACAGTACGGTTTTCAATACTTTCTTTTAAATCGTTTAAAATACTTAAACGTCATTAAAGTGAACCAAAATTTTATTTTGGATACCTATACTTGTACATAACTTATACCCAGAAATTTAGATTAAAATACTTTATAAATGTTCTTAAATAAAATATTATTTCCAGATCTGACCCATTTTAGTACAAATTTTATAAATGAAAATACATATGATGGATTCATATGAAATTTGACATACACATCTTAGGAAACATCAGGAACATAACATAAGTTTCCCAAGTCCAAAATAAACATTTAACATCACGAAACATATTATTTTCTCAGACAGTACATAAAATCATACAGTACCAGTTTACGAAATAAATCATTACTAAATATATATTTTCATAAAAACTTACTTTTCATATTTTTATCATATTCTAGATATTCAGATCTACAACTTCCATGAAGAAATCTAAGGCTAATTCGAAACATATTTTACACAGAAAAATCGTAAACATACATCACACATCACAGAATTCATTTTACAGCATGTATTGTTAAGTGATAAATCAACAAATAGTTAACTTTAAACTTGGTGATCTAATGATTTAGTCCTAAACATGATGTTATATGTTAGTTAGAGTCTAAACACTATACTACGAGATTTGAGGGCGAAGAAAAGTTAGGTTACCTATTAGCAATTCTCCGGATCAACTATGAAATCAAATATACTAAGATCGAAGCCTCCTTCCTCTTGCTCCTCTTCATGAATAAGTTAGAAGGACACACAAACAAAGTAATTTAGTAAATATAATAGGAATAAGACTTAAAAATAAAGAGTATAAGGTAAGAAAAAGAAAGAGTATGTGCTCTTGAGATATGGTGGTGTAAACACCTTAGAACTTAAAAGAACTTGTATGATTTTCTTTGGTTTTTAGATGGATATTTGAAGGAGTGTTTAAGTGAGTGAATGGATGAGTAAATGAAGAGAAAATGGCTGGTTATAAGCACACAAGTCGTGCATTAGATGGGGGAGCAAAGGGTGGACAAGAACTTGACAATTACCAAAAGTAGCTAAGCATACTTTAAGAGGTACATACCCTATTTGGTGTTTTTGATTAGAAAGTCATATTTTGAGGCTTGGACTTCAAAGTGACGGTATGGCATACCTTAGGGTGATGTTTGTGAGTTTATTTGGTCACACCATGGTTAGGAAAGAAGTACAGAAATCGAATGTCGAGAAACGATTCGTCGGGTGACGGTTTTCGTAGTAAAGGAGCTGTCCAGTACAATATTTTTATGATGAACTTATAAATTGTAATTTGAATATCACCATTGTGTAGATCTTGGAAAATTAATAAAGTTAGGCTTTTGAAACGCCTCAATCGGAGTCCGTATGAGAAAATAGGAATCGTTTTACGAAATCGCGCAGAATTTCGATAACGATAGAAATTTCAGTTTTGCAAACAATGAAGTGAAATAGAAAGGTTCCAAACACAAAAGAATTGAATATTACTATATAAAATATTTTGTCGAGACTCGATTTATTAATATTAATCGTTATTATAAATAACTAAAATGGTCAAAAGCAAGGGTGTTACAGAGTTGCTCGATCAGATGCGGAGGCAGAGGTACCTGTTCGTCGGGTTTCTCAATGTCATTGCATATAAAATTTTTGAAATTGAAAGAAGTTTGGAAATAAGACAAGTCGTAAGCGGAACGGTTTTCGTTATTATTATTAACTAGTGCGAAACCCGTGCCTATGCACGGTTTTATAATTAATCTTTGTTCACGCAAAGAGTTTAATGACTTAACAAAATTTTATTACCTTTGTCTAAGTCAATATGGTTTACATTTTTTTTTTCTTTTACTCTGTCAACCGTTTATGTTTCTATTTTGACAAATGTCTCTTTACCTTTTTTTGTTTTATGCATAATAAAAACAATTTTTCTCTAACCTACCTTGTATTTCTTTCTGTTTTACCTATTTTAGGTCGGAAAAAATATTTTAAATTTTACATTATATTCGACATTACTATTCTTATCATATTTATTAATTATTGTATCTATATTTGAAAATATTACATGGAACTTTGTAGATTTAGCGTTTATTAGAATATTTTTTGGGAATTAATTTGTTTATAAATTTTAGGTGATATGATTGGATAAGAAATTTTTAAATTAGAAAACGGTCATGTCAAATTTCAACTCGACTCGTAAATTCGACCCATTTTTTAGGGTCAAAACTTTAAAATTTTGACCCGCGATCGATTTGACTCAAAACCAAAATAATCCATTAATTTAATGTAGAAACCCGGGTTAACCCGTTAATTCGATGACGTGTCATAAAAAAATAATTAAAATAATAGTAATTGTATATGGTTTTTATATTCCGTATAATAAAATATTTATAAAATAATAATACTCCTATAATTTTCTTTTTACAATTTTTTGATTGTAAATACGGTAAGTATTAAATTTAATAGGTATATTAGTAACATTAGTTATATTTATAATTTCAAACAAATAGTAATTTTAATTTTGATTTGGTAAGATATAAGCGCTGAAAATTATATCAACCTAATATCTAGAAATTATATCTGTCAAGTAATAATTTTGATCTATTATCTGATTATTGTTATTATTATTCTGTATTTGTTTGTCTATTTTGTAGCCTAATAGTTTTTTAGGGAATATAATTTTTTTTCCTAAAATTATCTTGGTAAATCGTTGGGTCCAATTTTTAAATAAAAATTTTGACAACGTATGTGATATGTCGTACAGATTCGTTGAACTGGATCTTAAATTCTTAAAATGAACTGGATCGTATGCGATATGTAGGATCCCATTTTTCATTGAAAAAATATTCTTTTCTAAATTTGTAGTCTAATTAAATCAGGGTACTATATTTGCTATATATATGATATGGATTAGTTTTACATTTCTTGTGATTTTTTGCTAAGAAATTGGATTGGTTCTCCCAAAGCCCAATTCTCTAAATGAATAGGTAAAATTAAGCCCAATTTGTGAAATGAATATGTGATTTTGGCGGGAAAGTTGAAAAGACGGATTTGCCCCTTGGTTTTTGTTTTAGTGAATAGGGGATGGTAAATTTTGAGAACAGCTCGAAGAGAGCGGCCATCTGATCGTTGGTCAGAGGCGGCATAGGGAGTGATCTCGGGACAGGCCCCGAGACTCCAGTGGAAGTGGCTAAAGGGATGGGGGTTACAGACCGGACTCTAGCACCAGACCCCCTAGACTCGGACTCTGACTCAGACTCAGACTCGGTATCCGGCATGTCTCCCTCGCCGGTGGTTAGCTTGTAGACCCGACCCTGGCTGTCGGTCCATTTGATGGTCTTCCTCCAGGCCCTCTTCCCGATGTCTGCACCAACATCGAAGATCAGCTTCGTGGGATCGACCCGTTTGCTGCGGAGGATTAGGTTGACCAGATCATCTTTAGGAGCGGGGATGGCCTTGGCTTCTCCGAATTGGAGCCCCAGCACGGGCTCGGAATCATCGGCGCCCTCTTTGGGGTCTGTCTTGTTGAGGGCAAATATGTCATCAGGGATGAAATTGCATTCCCGAGCCGTTTTGGCCTCGGGATATGTGATAGTGGGTTGGTAAAGGCCCACTTGGATTGCCCCAAATACTGGAGTGACAAACTTGATTACATTTGCCTGGTCCACATTTTTTGGGGCCATAGTGTACCCTAAACCGAATCGAGACCCTCCGTTGTTTAGGACCTCGATAACCTTCCCAGCTGGGAGGTGTGGCTTCGAAGTTGCCTCGGTAAGTAACCCAAGTTTTGTAGCATCGTGTTGATGCTAGTAGTGAAGTAGGGCCTGAAGAGATATTCCTCCTCAATCATTCCCACGAAGTCGAATCCCCGCGGTTCGGCCCAATCCGTGGCGTTGCAGCTAGCCACGGTCATGGGGGTTGCCTCTAGTGTGATGACACCGTCTTGAAGAGGCATTTTGACCTTTCTATGAAGGGTAGATGTCAAGGCCCTGATCGCATGGATCCAAAGCCTCCCGAGCAATAGGTTGAAGGACGAGGTGACATCGATCACCTGAAATTCCAATTCTTTTCGATTGGGCCCGTTATTATTGTCAGCTTAACGACCCCGGCAATCGGTTTTGGGCTTCCGTCGAAAACATGGATAGTTTGCGCCGTCGGGAGGTAGTCGGCCTCGGTGATGCCGAGGGCTTTAGCGGTCCTTAGAGGTAGGACATTCACGGCAGATCCATCATCGTTTAGGGTCATCGGGAGGTACTTCCCTCAACAAATGACCGTGATGTACAGGGCCAAGTTATGGGCGGCCCCAAATGATGGAAGATTGGACTCAGAGAAGGTTATGAGTGGGCCTTCTTCTTTGGATTTGCCCTTGAGATAGGGCATGATGGTGGCTACCATTTCAGCGGGGGTAACCTGTGAGTCGACCTTGATTTGATCGAGAGCCTTAGTCAGTGCCTCCCGATGTTCTTGCGAGCTAACTAGTAACTGCCATATAGTTAAATCAGCTCGAACCCTCTTCAATTGTTGGACCAAGGCCGTGTCGTTGCTTGGTTTCTCAAGAGTGGATTCCGTCCTGGCAGGTTCAGTGATGGTTGTTGGAGTAGAGCGTTCGGCGGTGGCGAGGTGGTTGGTGGCTAAGGCCTTGGACTTAGCTTTTCGAACCTCTTCACTGGTGATGGGGACAACTTCCCCTTTTGCTAAGTACACATCCTCCTCATCATCGAACCATATCCTGTTAATTTGTGGGATAAAGGGGGAAATGAGGTGTGAGCAGTCGATTACCTCTCCGGTGAATATAGCATGGGCACTGAACGGGTTTTCTTTATTGCTCGGCTTGTCCCCGGGCAACGGTATTTTCCCGCTTTCAATCAGATCCTGGATCAGGTGCTTCAGTTTCCAGCACTTCTCCGTATCATGCCCGTTACCTCGATGATACTGGCAGTAGGCTTGGGCATTGTAACTTTTGGATCTTTTCTCCATTGGAACCTCGGGAGTTGGGCCTATCGGCTGGATCAGGCCCTTTGAAGATAGCCTTTGTAAGGCGTAGGTATAGGTGGTCCCTATATCTGTGAATACCCGATTTGAAGCATTCTTTTGGATGAGGCATCCAGTAAATTCACCTCATCGAAGATACTGCGAGTTGCAGCTGCAGGTGTGGGCTTGATCACAGATGAGCTGGCCCCTTGATATCCCTTGGTAGAGGCCTTAGTCAGGTTCTCTAACCGTAAGTCATCCTCGATCCTTGTACCCATTTCAGTTAGGGTGGCAAAGTTGGGGATGACCACGTAATCAGAAACTAGCCCAAATCCCAGAATAGAAAGTACATCCCGAACAAGACTGAAAAGGGAAATGACTCGGAAAAGACACCTAGACGGGTGACATGTGAAAGGTGGGCCTTCCTTAGGATTTGGCGGGTGGGCCGAGTCCTGTTCGAAGAAAGGTCCACGTGAGACATCCCCAGACTTTGGACTCGAATGTGTAGATGGGCCTTCCTTTGTAAGAGTATGTCCTACGTAGGTGGGCCTTGCCTTAGTCTAATAAGGCGGACTGGGATAGGGAGGAAACTCGTGATGTAAGATCGACAGAGTTTCGACGCTAAAGACATCGACGACTTACGACACGACCCGACACATGCTAAATACGGAAAGTCCTAAGAAGAGGAAGGTTTTGAAAAGGATTTTTTTTTGAAAAACAAAAATCCGAAAAACGGTGGAGGAGCCCGATTTTTCGAAAAAAATCGGAAAACATATCGGGCCACGGTTTTGAAAGTTCGAAAATATTTTCGAGTTTTGAAATGGGCAGAATACCGGCTAGAAATAGGCTATTTTGAGTAAAATCATAAGTCCTAAATTCGGTATACGTCCTGGGTTTTGAAATTGGATATTTTGAGAAAAGGATGCAGTTTTTGAAAAATGACGGTTTTTTAAAACGACACTGAAACCAAGTAGCATATAGTCACGCAAGCATTATAACGACACTATGTATGCTCTATACTAAGTCTCGGTTGGTCTAAAAAGGGTCTATACCAGTGCACATAGCCTAGACGTGAATCGGGACGGACTCTCTAAGTCGAGTTGAGCTTAGAACATGCCACGAAACCCATACGAATCTGCTATGGACACCTTTGACATATCCATATTGGAGTACATCACGGTATAGTGGGACGTCGGTCGCGAGTACAGGCCCGGGAAAATATAGGGTTATGCATGAACCGTAAAACTAAAACGCGTATTGTACTAGTCAAACGATTTCTATTCGAGTCTCACCTTGAGGAGGCCGATGGTAAGTCACGCATCAATTAATCCCCAGCGGAGTCGCCAAATTGTGGACATGACATAGGTCCACCCCGACACGGCCACACGCGGGTTTGGGGAGGCGAATGAATCTCCATATGAGAATGGATCGAATTGAAATTTAAATCGAAGTGGAGTCGCCACCGAACTTTGTGGGAGTTCGAACCCGTTCGAACCCACTCTATATCTTAGTGGGCCATGCACAAAGTATGGCCCATTCGGATGTCAGAGTTTATTGGGCTCGTCCCTTTGCATTTGATACCGATATCGACGTTATCGGATACCGTGTATTGAATGACCCTCGTGTGCCAATGGATTCGGATATTCGGAAACCATGGTTCTGAGTAAGGGGTGAGGGTACGTGTTGGGAAGTTCACAAAGAACACCCAACCCCGCCCGCACATTAGCGGCCTCTACTAAGATATCGAATGACGTTTTAATACACGCGTTAGTAAAACGATGAAATGATATGCAAACATTGTTTTCCCTAAACCTGCGAAAAAAAATTGAATGGGTTGCTATGTCGATTTAATGCACCTAATACTAACGTCAAAGTTATATTTAGCATGCGAGGTTTATTTTAGTACAATAAAATAAACAACGAAAATAAATCGACAAAATAACGATAATAACGGTTTGCGAATAATATAGAATAATGCGGAATAATGTAAACGCTACTGTTTGGCACTTCACATCACCCTCAAAGCGATGGGCAAATGGAAGTGACAAACCGTATCTTAGGGACTATTCTTCGAGGTTTGGTGAGTAAAACTCAAAAGGATTGGTATCTTAAGCTTGCACATGCGGAGTTCGCTTATAATCGATCTCCCCCCTATGCAACTAAGCACTCTCCCTTCGAGGTAGTTTATGGGGTTAACCCGTATTTACCTATCGAGTTACTCCCCATCCCTAAAGGGGAATTTGTTCACAAGGACGCGGAGGACAAGGTTAAGGCTATAACAAAGCTACGTGATCAAGTCCGAGCTAGAATCGAGGTGGTGAACGAAACCTACAAACGGCGAGCTAATAAAAACTGACAAGCTAAGACATTCCAACCCGGGGATTTAGTTTGGTTGCACTTGCGCAAGGAAAGGTTTCCGGGAAAACGAAAGAACAAGCTCATGCCGCGAGCCGAGGGTCCGTACAAGGTCGTTGACAAAGTAAACGACAATGCTTACAAGATCGAGCTTCCGAGAGACTATGGAGTCCATGCTACATTCAATGTAGGGGACTTAAGTTCGTACTTAAGCGATGACGGCCTTGCGGAATTGAGGTCAATTCCTTTCGAAGAAGGAGGGGATGATACGAGTAAGCTCGAACCCAAACCGATTGTGCTTGGACCGAACAAAGCCCAAAATGAGACGATGCACTCACTCGGGGTATTCGAAC
Organism: Agrostemma githago; assembly: GCA_958450325.1. Taxonomy (NCBI): domain Eukaryota; kingdom Viridiplantae; phylum Streptophyta; class Magnoliopsida; order Caryophyllales; family Caryophyllaceae; genus Agrostemma; species Agrostemma githago. The sequence continues at coordinate 36,958,955 of OY288254.1, read as the reverse complement.
CAAGCCCAATAAAGATAGGCGTGTGCATGCTTACCCATGTCCCAAATATGGTCTAGGTGCATTAGAGAAAATAAAGACTATGGAAGATATGCGGATGATATCAAGCGTGATCCTTACTCCAAATAATCAAGATCAATCTTCTCATATTTGGCAACAAAATGAATGAGTATCAAGGTTGATTTGATATTTATTTCATGGGAGATATGCGTGAGATATACCACCCAAATAAGGAGGCAGTCTTCTTTTAATTAGGAAGTAAGAATAATAATGATATCTTCAATATCATTCCAAGATATACCTAGGATAAGATATTATATTATTTAGATTAATTACTAGTTTTAATTTGATTAGTATCTCGTAAAATATTCGAGATTATATTTGTGTAAGGCTATAAAAGCCACGTTCCATGTTAGCATTATTCATTGAACGATTGAGCAATAAAATTTCAGCAACGTTTTGATTTTAAATCAACTCTTGTGTTTTATATTTCGAGAAAGTACTTCGAAATCGCGTTGAGGAATTTCTGCACCAATTTCTACGTTATTAGTTTCGGATTCAAGGTCGAATTCGGGCTAAATATCTTTGATTCCGTTGTCTTTATTTCATCACAAAATCCTTACGTAATTCAAAGTATTTCTTTCCTAAAATAGGCGTGTCACAAACGACCTTAGTTCAATTTCACTCCAAAATCCACGTCATCACTCAAGGTTACATTAACCTTCGACCCAACTTCATTTCTTATTCTAAACCGCTTCCGCATTCGCATCATTTTCTCATGTTAAAGTCCCCATAATCATCTTTCTAATGATGCATGTGACATAACTGATGCGGATTTTGTTGTAAAGTCACACTGGTGACATTGTATAGTCATAGAATGTTGTATAGTCGCACTCGTTATGTTGCAGAGTCACACGTTTGATGTTGTATAGTCATACAGAGTTGCCTAGGCTGTTTGCGAAGAAAAATGTTTGAAAGTTGAATAGTCATACAGAGTTGGTTATATAGTCACCCGTTTGAAGCTGTATAGTCACACTCGATATAGTCGCACTCGTTATGCAATTTATATGCTTCCTTGTTGAAGCTTATGTTAAAGTAATCTTATTTTATCATGTTAAAGTCCCCAATCGTCTTTCTAATGATGCATGTGACATAACTGATGCGACTTTTGTTGTAAAGTCACACGGATGACATTGTATAGTCATAATGATTTTGTTGTATAGTCACACGTTTGAATCTACATAGTCGCACTAGTTATTTTGCAGGGTCACACGTTTGAGGTTGTATAGTCATACAGAGTTGCATAGGCTATAAGTTGAATAGTCATATATAGGTATTTATATACTCACCCGTTTGAAGCTGTATAGTCACAATCCTTATATTGTTTAAACACACAGTTGGAAATATACAGTCACATACATTTTATTGTAGAATCACACAGTTGAAGCTGTATACTCAATTGTACAGTCACACTTATTACGCATGTTGTTATTGCAGCAAAAAGGTTGTTACGAAGAAAAAAGATCGAACAAAGGCTGGTAAGAAGAAGGGTGTGGCAGAGACATCGGTTCGCGGCCATGTAATTAGTGATAAAGTGGTTGTGGAAAAAAATTGGGTAAGAAGAAGAAGATTGTGGAAGATACATCGGGGGACAACATCGTTGCCGAGATGGATGTGGGGGGGACATAAATTGTTGAGGAAAGCAGGCGAAAGAAAAAGAAGAGGGTCACATTTGATAAACCGGCCGCACATAGATGGATGTGGGGGGGACAGAAAATTGTTGAGTACAGCAAGCCAAAGAAAAAGAAGAGGGTCACATTTGATCACCGTCCGACACCATTGTTGTGCACGTGTCTCGGGGTAAGAGGAAAAGGGGCCAACAACAGGATCAGCTAGCAGCAAGAAGAGAGCCTGGAGGTCAGCCGGATGTTCACTGTAGGCCCAGGCGGTTGCACCAGGTAATTGCGAAATTTTCGGATGATCAGATTGAGATGGTGCGTGGTGTTGGCTTTGGCGGGCTGTTGGAGTTGAGGTTTGAATCGTTCCCCATTGACCACGCGCTTATGTTCCTCCGTGCATTTTCTGACGGGTCCCATATTTTCTGTGCCTCGCGCCGGGAGGCATTCATGATGTCAAAGTACGACGTCCACGGTTGCCTCCAGCTACCTTTTGGACCTCATCAGGTGAAAGTAATCCCAACAAAAAACAAGAAAGGGGCAGACTCACCTGACGTAATCAGGTTAAAGAGTACTTGGAGGAAGGACTTCGATGTGTTGGACACCAGTGGGCCAATAAAATTAGGGAGTGTGCACGAAACGTTAATGACAACCGATGCCTCTGACGACGACTTTGTCCGTAGGTTCGTGTTGTTCGCGTTGTCATCGTTCCTCGCGCCTACTACGAACAACTCACTCGACCTGAGCCTGCTAGCCGCAGTGGATGACGTGGAATTGATTCGGGAACGGGACTGGTGTAGCTTTGTCCTGCAGGATCTGGTGCGGGCGGGTAAGAAGACACGTGACTCCCAAAAAGTCCTCAACTACCTCCGGGGGTGCATCCCCGTTCTGATGATTGCATACTTCATGCGCTATGATTTCCGTAGAGAGACTTGCAGATGCGACATACCATTTATCAGACATTGGGATTCACGTAAAATAGGCGATCGTCTTGCTGGGAAACTGGAGACAGGGTCACTGGGGAATCAGCTGCGTTCGAAGGTGTCCTACCCACGTACATGTGGGGTAACAGGAAACGAGGGTACCCCCGCTATAACGATGCCCTCTGACAACCAGCACTCTAGTCCCAAAAAAATAACGACAGGGATCAAGAGAGACGATCAACCGGAACACAGCGCCGTTGACGTAAGTGATCTCGCAGCCACTCTTTAAATCATCGATTAATTGTTCGTGAAACAATTTAATCTGACTGCCCTACCTGTGTTTATAAAAGCATATACGATTCATAAAACTGTGTTTATAATACAGTTTAAATTCAATAGTCGTGGTCATTATGTTGTAGGATCACACTCATTCTGATGTATAGTCACAAACATTTAGCACAATCATAATTCTGTATAGTCACACACTTTGAGATGCTTAGTCTTACTCAGTATGAGTTCGTATAGTCACATTTGGCACAATCATTATTACGCTGAAGAAATCAACCGAGACTCCGATGTGCAGGGTTCGATTGGTATGAGTCCGACCGTAGTGGTGGCTCTACGGCGAGCAGGGTGGGAGACCACTGACGCACATTCGGCGGTGGCCAATCTGGCCACGTAATCTGCCTTGCCCTCCACCGTCCATAACGATGGGACGGTCACCGACTAGGGAATGCGTAATGTAATACCGGCTCCGCCGGATGCGTCAGTCAGTTCTAGTCTTGAGAGGGAACTGCACAAAGCAGGCTGGGATGTAGCAGATGCTGTTGTCACCACGCCTGCGACGGCAGAAATTGTCACGGATGAAAATCAGACCGAGATGCACACTGCTCCAACACTACATCATAGGTACATCTTTCCACTCCGACGTAGCATTTAAGTGCATGGATACCGTTCCAGCTAATTTGGGGTGCACGTTGGACTGTGGGAGAATAATGAGTGGGCAGCTTGTGATCTCTGGATTCATGTGCTCCAATATAGTCATCTTCTAGGATATCCTCAGCGTGCGGAAAGATGTAATCGACTACGTCTTCGACCGGTCAACGCCACGTCCGTCAAGGTACGTATTTATTGTGCTGCTCATGTCGTTTTTCAAATACATGTGCTAATCGGGACTTTGTTTGGTCTACAACGAAATGATGGTCGAGTTCACAGATTATGACTGTATAGCGAGGGGCGACATGCAGTCGCACGAGCCTGGCCTGCAGGTGATAAATAACGTCATTGACTACTGGTGTAGGCTACTGAACCTGCTGATCTACGAAAAATCCGAACCAAGAGTAACCAGAAGATGTTACTTCTCTCTTGGACATACGGTACGTTCACCCCCCAAATGTTTGTTGAGGGTGTATAGTCACACACTATTATCTGTATAGTCACATACTATTAGCTGTATAGTCATGCATTTTATGTTGTCTAGTACCACTATAAACTGCATAGTCACACTCTATAAGCTGTATAGTCCTACACAAAAGGTTGTATTGTCACACACTTTCTGCTGTACAGTCACACACTATTATCTGTATAGTCACTCACTATTTGTTGTATAGCCACGCACTTTATGTTGTCTAGTCACCACTATAAACTTCATAATCAAACACTACAAGCTGTATAGTCACAGGCAACAGCATGTATAGTCACACACTTTACTCCGTACAGTTACACACTTCTATGGTGTACTCCCTCCGGTTCCTTGGAATTGCAACACTTAATATGATTTGTGAGGTATATTTTAATCAAATGTTGCAATTCTGAAGAACCAGAGGGAGTATAATAATACACTAACAACTGTACAGTCACGCGTACAAGCATGTATAGTCACGCATGTCAACCACACACTAACTACATTTATTACCATCGATGCATGTGAGCAGGATCCAGTGCTGCAATTGTGGACGAAAAGAGGCCCGGGCATAAATCTTGACGAAGAACTATTTTACGTGTGGGACCAGTGGATAGAAAAGAGTTTCTCCGACTTTGCTTTGGACTCGGACATGGTATTATCCTGCACATACTGTTCGTTAGTAGTTGTTATCAGCGCAACATCCTGACGCATTGTTTGCAGGTGTTCTTCCCGATTTTAACGGGTGACGAGGGCCACTACAGTTGCGCCTGCATAAACTTCAATTTGGAGCAAGTCCAGTACCTTGATAACAGGATGTACGACAAAGATTTTACAACATTGTCTTACTATGGAATTGCTCGAATAGCGGACGGACCCTTTTAATTTAATAATAACTCAAATTTGTGACTGCGAATGTGCTCAACAACTGATCCTATTTAAACTTGTTTTGTAGGCTGATAAAATGGGGGAGTACATGGTAAAGCGAGGGGTGGGGAAAGGTGAGAGGGTCCGTGCATTTAAACTGGTGAACGTTCCGTTGTCTTGGCAGGGGGTGGGCTACTCCGCCAATGACTGTGGAGTGTACCTCATGATGCACATGATGTTGTACAGCGGGTCCCCGTTCAACTGCTCCTTGGGGACAATGGCGGCCATGAATATGTGCAAGGCTGAAATCACATCGACCCTTATTCTGAGCGATGTGAACCAAGTGAGAGACACTGTTTTGAAGAAAGTAGCAGTGTTCGGAAAGTACCAAGGATTTGTTGTTCTTTGCCCGTGCGCTTGAAGACACTTCTGTGAAGGCAACCACCCAGCAGCGAAAGCGTCCGAGCAAATCACCGAGAACACCTGAACCCACCCCCCGATCATTCCCAGAAGAAAGCCAGTCAGCAATCAAGTCTCGATCGCGGGGCGGTGGAGATGGGTTGGGTTGCTCTTTCATCCATTCGATACCGAGACCTTGGAACCCATTCCCGAACCCCTTAGGCTCGATCCCGAGTCCCAAGAATCGATGAAAAACCCATGAGAGGCAAGGAGGGACCTTAAAGATCATATTGAAGGCCTACAAGACTCATCCCCGACGGGAATGACCTCATCCCGTCCGGGATGAAGTGCACGAAAGAGATGGGCCTGTGATGAGCTCTTCCCGACCGGGAAGGTGGCTTCCCGACCGGGAAGGTGGCTTCCCGACCAGGAAGGGACCCTTCCCGACCGGGACCACCTCTTCCCGACCGGGAAGGGCCACTGGCAGCCCGCTTTTGCTTCTTTTCTTCTCCTTACTCATTGTAACCCTATATATACCCTTCCTCTTGTATTCTTAGGATGTTCTTCAGGTTAGATATTAGACACTAAACCCTAGCATAGTTTAGCATAGATTAGCATATATTAGTGTAGATTAGTCCTTAGTTAATCGTTAATCTTAGTTTAATCCTTGTATTAAGGGAATTCTTCAAGATCTTCACCAAGATTGACAACCTTGGGTGATTGTTTTAGGTTTTTCTTATTAATGCAAGTTTCAATCTTTCATCCTCTTGTTAGTATGGTATAATATCTTTATCCTTCCTCTTAATCTTGTTTATAATTAAAGTTTGGTTCTTTGTTCATTGTATTGTTCATAGTTTATTGTTTTCAGTAGTATCATTATGAATGTTTTGTTGCTTGAGTTAGTTTCTCTTGTTCTTGTTAGTTTTAGCATAGATATGTTAGAGTAGACTCTTGCTAGGGTTATTAGGGTGATTGGTTGTGATTGTGGATGATTAGGGTGAGATGGGTGGTATTAGATGTTGTTTTTGTTGTTTCCCATTAACCTTGCACTCCACATGTTTGATGAAATGCTTGTGAGACTAGAGACGATCAATCCTTGTTTTTCTTGCATCTTCTCTTGTATGTATGTGTTTGGTTGGTTGGTTTGGTCGCTTCATTACGTAGCGAGGGCCCGGTGAGGATGACCCCTAGGCCGATTACGTAGCGAGAGCCCGATCGACGTTACCTAGGCTACGGAAGCATGCTAGTAACCCCGTTTTTCCCCTTTTTGCCTCCTTTGCATCCATGAACCCGACCTAACCCTAGTTTTCATTCTTATTGTTATCCTAGCTTCCATTAGTCGTTAGTTACTCGTTTTGTCTCCCCTTTTCATGTTTTAGACCTTAGCCTCCCCCTTAGAATAGCTAGTCTTGAACATAGTCCTAGACCGTAGCACCCATTAGTCCGAACGCATTTTCCGTCCCTGTGGATTCGACCCGACTTGCCCTAGCTACCCTAGTTAGGTTAGTCGGTTATTATTTGATGGCGGGATCCACGGCAAATCCCGCCCATCAAATTGGCGCCGTTGCCGGGGACGGCGTAGTTTAGACTTTTGTTTGCTTAGTTTTGGACTTTGTTCTTGATTTTTGTGTTCTCTTCTCCTTGTGTATCTCCGTTTTACTTCTTGTGTGCTATTCTCTCCTCCTAGTGCCTCAAAAGCACTAGGCTACTAACGTTTGCTCAAGTGCTTCTAGTTCATCCTAGGTATCAAAGCAACGTTATAGAAATGGCACGTCCTAGCTTCCATCAATCATCACGGGACAACTATGGGGCAAATTGCCAAGTCCCAAAATTTCACCAACCATTTCAACCTCATCAACAATCTTACGAACGCCCTCCATATGGTTATCATGAAAGTTGTCAAGGATCATTCCAACATCCTAACAACTACCAAACACCTTCACATAACCCACAACCAAAAATCCCCAATTTTGAAACTTGTCAAATGATGATTCAATTGCTAAAAGGTCAACAAGAGTCGATAACTCTAATGCAAAGAAGTCAACAAGAGATGATGGTTCAATTACAAGGGGTTAGGGAGGAGTTTAGGGCCCAAAAAGCGGTGCAAGATGCTCGAATCGATGCACTTATGGCTCATATCACAATGTTGGCCACTCGAGCTCCACAAATTGTTGGGGAAGGTTCATTTGGGCATGAAGGTCGGGTGTCTCCACAAGAAAGTCAACCCGATCGTGAAGCTACAAATGAAGAAGAGGGGGTCAATCAAGAGATCATTGTTGAGTGTTGCTTGGATGGTGAAGATATGGGAAGAATATAGGAAGTTGAAGCTTCAAGGGTCGACAATGAGGAGGGGTGTGAACATGATTCTCAAGGTAACTCTTGGGTAGCCAATGTATTGGCTATTAAATTGGATTTGTTCGATTTTCTTCGTGATGAACCGGATCTTGACAATCCAAGGCCAAGTGAAGAGATAACCCCTCAAGACCAAATTTTCAAGGTGAGTGAAAAGGAACGTATTATTTGGGAAAAAGAAGTAGATGCCTTGGAACTTGCCTTGAATGGGAAATTGGAGGATCCTAGAGCCTCCAATGAAGAAAACTTGATGCCTTCTCCACCTCTATCGCACTCGATGTCTAGCCCCTTGTCTTGTGAGATGGTTGGTGAAGAGGATCCTTGCCGGGCGGTGGAAAAGAGTTCCACTCTCGACCCCGTAGAAGAAGCGACACCCCTAGGGTGTGATCTCCCACATCATAACACCGAGCATGACTCTAGACCACTATACCTACCGGATGGTCATAAGAGTCGTTGCTATCATGGTTCGCAAGACTCGGAAGATCACAACAACCCCGAGCGTAATGGATTAGATGATTTCTTCTCGACTCGGACTTGGAAACTCTTGTTGATGGCTAGGATTGGCCATATGAGCGTCAATGAAGATGTTGCTAGAGCATTTGACTTACTACTCCGAGCTCTTGATGGCTATGGAGGTGTAGTTGGTGAGAGTAGCTTAGTGTAAATATCTTTTCCCTTTTATTTTGTGCTTGTATTTCTGTTTATGTTTGTTTGGATATTTTGGTTTTTAGGATTGTTAGTTTTTGTGGAGATCTTGTACTTTGGTGTTTTAATGAGCGATATGAGGGAGGGATTTTGATGAATGCTTTGAGCTTGTTTGTTAGGTATGAAGTGAAGATGAAGTCTCGAGGAGAGTAGTTGATGATAGAAGCTTGGAATTGGGCATGGGAGTCGGTTTTTGAAGCTTTGGATAAGCTTTTGGGGTCATGGGAGTCATGAAGACCCTTCCCGGCCGAGAAGGAGGCTTCCTGACCGGGAAGGATGTGCCATCCCGACCGGGAAGGAGCCATCCCGATCGGGATGAGGGTGCAAAAATTAGAGCTTTCTGTGGAGCCATCCCGACCGGGATGAGGGCTTCCCGACCGGGACGGGTGTGTCATCCCGACCGGGACCATCCATCCCGACCGGGATGGTCCCCTTCTCTTCTTTTGGCCTCTTCTTCATGATGTGAGCCCACCCTACCATTTTATACCCCCTCCCAACCTCCCTACCTACCCTTGCACCTATCATATGACCTTGCACTTCATATGCATACCCTCACCTCACCTTCTCTTCACTTTACACCTACTTTCCCATCAAATCCCACCCCCTCACACCATTACTACCTCTACCATGCGTTATTATCAAGTTTGAAGCGGGTTAACAATGATGAAGACAAGCAAACTGCCTATAGTGATCATTGAGACGATGGAGCGAGTGAGTTGCTAACCGATGGGTACGGCAACTATCCTTTCTTTTCCGTCTTTCATTGCTTGTTTTCCCTTGTTTGTCCCCTTCCCCTTGTACACTTTTGTGTCATGGTGTCATGGTGGCCTTCGAGGCCTTGGTAGCTATTGCTCCCAACTCTCGATGACGTGATTACGTCGGGAGTCATTTCAAAATCCAAAGTTACAAGTCTTTTCACTTTATTTTTCACTTTTCGGGATTTAGTCGGATTTAGGCGGAATCCGGGCTAGGTGACTTGATTACACCTAGTCCTCCCCTCTCATTTCCTTTTATTTCCTTCTTTTTATTTCTTCCCCCATCCATATCTTTTCTTGTCTCGGCCCATGGTGACTTGACTACACCCCGGCCGGACACATTGTACCCTTTTGTCCCCTTTATTTTTGATTTTTAGCTTTATTTTTGTATTTTCTTTTCTTTTCTTTTGTGTCTCCACACACTACGATCGAGCATGAGGACATTGCTCGGTTTAAGTGTGGGGGAGCGATATTCTAGTATAGTCTAGTTTATTTTCGTAGTTTTTTGAAAAATCTTTAAAAACCCTAAAAATTTGAAAAATTTCACAAAAATCAAAAAGATTTTCTTTTTGTGTGTTTTTCTTTTGTGTCCTTGTGCCGTATATTTGTTGTGTTGGGTGTTTTGCCTCCCCATTTCCTTGTAGGTTCCACGATCGTCGTCGAGTTTCGAAAAGCAAGACATCCGGTAATATCCCTTCATTTCTTTCTCCTTTTTCCTTTTGTGGAGTTTGGAGGATGTGTTATGATTGTGTGTGCTCGGGCGGAGCTTTTTGAAGTTTGTGGTTGATGTGGTTGCTTGTTTGGAAGCTTCGGGGTGGTGATTGTTTATTTTGTGTGTTTGCTTGTTTGTTTGTTTGTCTTGTTTTGTTTTGTTTGTCTCTTTTTCTTTCGTTTTTGTCGCGTCTTTGTTTTGTGTGTGTAAGTTGTGTCTTGTGTGTAAAACGGTTTTCGAAAACCCGGTTTAGAGGCTAGTGTGCGAGTGTTTACTTTCCCTTTCTAGTAATGTAAATCGAGTTTTGGACCTTAGTCTAGTAGAATGACCCTAAATCAATGATTTCGTTGGTCCTTTACCTTGAGTCCACATAGCTTACTAGGGATTTACCACGGGATTTGCATTTTGACCATTATGACCACCCACAGTGTGAAAAGGCCTTGGTTGCCGAGTCCCGTCCCTTAGGTGACCATGTTTGGGATTGTTTGACTAGTCCAAGTTCTCCCCTTTTTGTGAGTATGAAGGGAAGACGTCGTCCCGACATACCCATTTCCCTACCTTTTACACATATCCGCACAATAAAATTGCAATTTGTTGAAATCTCTCTTTCTAGTTGCAAAAAAATGCCTACGACTCAAATCTAGCCAAAAAGGGCAAAGAAAAGAAAAAGAAAGTGATAAGTGTGGTTTGTAGTGCCTATTTTGTTGTGTTTTGGTCCCATTTCCTTGTAGAATCGCTCCTTGGGAGGGGTTTAGGGGCTTCTTATGCTTCCTTTAGTTCGTTTCAGGTTCCCGAGACCGATTTGGAAGAGTTGGAGCGATTCCGACTCAATACATACACATTTTGGAGCCAACGGAGTAGAGGAACGATGACTCGATGCCTTGGAATCGACCCCGAGACCTCGGGATCCAATCCCGAGCCTCCGAGACCCGATCCCGAGTCTCAAGAATCGACGAGAAGCCCATGAGAGGCAAGGAGGGACCAAAGAGCTCTTAAGGGAGGCCTACAAAGACCCATCCCGTTCGGGATGGCCTCATCCCGTTCAGGATGAAGGGAGCATAAAGCACGGCTACTCTGAGCCCATCCCGATCGGGAAGGTCCTTCCCGACCGGGAAGGATGGCCCATCCCGATCGGGACCAAGCCTTCCCGACCGGGAAGGGTCAGCTGCAGTTCCGCTTTCTTCTTTTCTTCTCCCTTCCATTTGTAACCTTATATATACAATCAAGGAAAACGGGCTAGGATTAGGTCGGGGTGAAAGGGGTAACGGAATGGTCGAGGAAGAACTAGAGGTGAAGGAGGTAGTAGGGTAATCTAGGTAATGCCCGGGCTCTCGCAAGTTAGACTCACCTAGAGGTTCCACCTAAAACCCAACTCGGCGACACAACACAATCGGGGTTACTAGCACGCTATAGGCCTAGGTCGAATCCGGGCTCTCGCTACGTAGACCGACCTAGGGGTCGTCCTCACCGGGCTCTCGCAACTTAATGAGGGGACCTAACCCACAAACAAACTATCAACTACTTAGTCAATCAAGCATTTCAACAAACATGTGATGTGCAACAAACCAAGGAGAAACCCAAATCTTCCACCAACAACTCCAACAATCCCTTAATCACCCAATTAACACCCTAATCACCCTACTAACCCTAGCAAGATACTACTCTAACATATCTAAACTAAAACTAACACTAACAAGAGAAATCAAACCAAACAACAAAACTAACATAATGAAACTAGTCTAACAATGAACTATGAACAATAACAAGAACTAAAGATTCAAACTTTAATGATAAAACAAAGATTAAAAGAAGAGAAAAGAAGATTATTCCTTGTCTTTTTATTTCTTCCCCCATCCATATCTTTTCTTGTCTCGGCCCATGGTGACTTGACTACACCCCGGCCGGACACATTGTACCCTTTTGTCCCCTTTATTTTTGATTTTTAGCTTTATTTTTGTATTTTCTTTTCTTTTCTTTTGTGTCTCCACACACTACGATCGAGCATGAGGACATTGCTCGGTTTAAGTGTGGGGGAGCGATATTCTAGTATAGTCTAGTTTATTTTCGTAGTTTTTTGAAAAATCTTTAAAAACCCTAAAAATTTGAAAAATTTCACAAAAATCAAAAAGATTTTCTTTTTGTGTGTTTTTCTTTTGTGTCCTTGTGCCGTATATTTGTTGTGTTGGGTGTTTTGCCTCCCCATTTCCTTGTAGGTTCCACGATCGTCGTCGAGTTTCGAAAAGCAAGACATCCGGTAATATCCCTTCATTTCTTTCTCCTTTTTCCTTTTGTGGAGTTTGGAGGATGTGTTATGATTGTGTGTGCTCGGGCGGAGCTTTTTGAAGTTTGTGGTTGATGTGGTTGCTTGTTTGGAAGCTTCGGGGTGGTGATTGTTTATTTTGTGTGTTTGCTTGTTTGTTTGTTTGTCTTGTTTTGTTTTGTTTGTCTCTTTTTCTTTCGTTTTTGTCGCGTCTTTGTTTTGTGTGTGTAAGTTGTGTCTTGTGTGTAAAACGGTTTTCGAAAACCCGGTTTAGAGGCTAGTGTGCGAGTGTTTACTTTCCCTTTCTAGTAATGTAAATCGAGTTTTGGACCTTAGTCTAGTAGAATGACCCTAAATCAATGATTTCGTTGGTCCTTTACCTTGAGTCCACATAGCTTACTAGGGATTTACCACGGGATTTGCATTTTGACCATTATGACCACCCACAGTGTGAAAAGGCCTTGGTTGCCGAGTCCCGTCCCTTAGGTGACCATGTTTGGGATTGTTTGACTAGTCCAAGTTCTCCCCTTTTTGTGAGTATGAAGGGAAGACGTCGTCCCGACATACCCATTTCCCTACCTTTTACACATATCCGCACAATAAAATTGCAATTTGTTGAAATCTCTCTTTCTAGTTGCAAAAAAATGCCTACGACTCAAATCTAGCCAAAAAGGGCAAAGAAAAGAAAAAGAAAGTGATAAGTGTGGTTTGTAGTGCCTATTTTGTTGTGTTTTGGTCCCATTTCCTTGTAGAATCGCTCCTTGGGAGGGGTTTAGGGGCTTCTTATGCTTCCTTTAGTTCGTTTCAGGTTCCCGAGACCGATTTGGAAGAGTTGGAGCGATTCCGACTCAATACATACACATTTTGGAGCCAACGGAGTAGAGGAACGATGACTCGATGCCTTGGAATCGACCGCGAGACCTCGGGATCCAATCCCGAGCCTCCGAGACCCGATCCCGAGTCTCGAGAATCGACGAGAAGCCCATGAGAGGCAAGGAGGGACCAAAGAGCTCTTAAGGGAGGCCTACAAAGACCCATCCCGTTCGGGATGGCCTCATCCCGTTCAGGATGAAGGGAGCATAAAGCACGGCTACTGTGAGCCCATCCCGATCGGGAAGGTCCTTCCCGACCGGGAAGGATGGCCCATCCCGATCGGGACCAAGCCTTCCCGACCGGGAAGGGTCAGCTGCAGTTCCGCTTTCTTCTTTTCTTCTCCCTTCCATTTGTAACCTTATATATACAATCAAGGAAAACGGGCTAGAATTAGGTCGGGGTGAAAGGGGTAACGGAATGGTCGAGGAAGAACTAGAGGTGAAGGAGGTAGTAGGGTAATCTAGGTAATGCCCGGGCTCTCGCAAGTTAGACTCACCTAGAGGTTCCACCTAAAACCCAACTCGGCGACACAACACAATCGGGGTTACTAGCACGCTATAGGCCTAGGTCGAATCCGGGCTCTCGCTACGTAGACCGACCTAGGGGTCGTCCTCACCGGGCTCTCGCAACTTAATGAGGGGACCTAACCCACAAACAAACTATCAACTACTTAGTCAATCAAGCATTTCAACAAACATGTGATGTGCAACAAACCAAGGAGAAACCCAAATCTTCCACCAACAACTCCAACAATCCCTTAATCACCCAATTAACACCCTAATCACCCTACTAACCCTAGCAAGATAATACTCTAACATATCTAAACTAAAACTAACACTAACAAGAGAAATAAAACCAAACAACAAAACTAACATAATGAAACTAGTCTAACAATGAACTATGAACAATAACAAGAACTAAAGATTCAAACTTTAATGATAAAACAAAGATTAAAAGAAGAGAAAAGAAGATTATACCAAACTATAGATGAAAGGAAGAAAGAAACTTGCATAAATGGAAGAACCCAAATACCTCAACCAAGGTTGTCAAGCTTGGTTGGAATCTTCAAGAATTCCCAAATTACAAGTACTAATCTAAGATTAACGATAATCTAAGGACTAATCTACACTAATCTATGCTAATCTATCTAGGGTTTAGTCTCTAATGAAAGGAATAAGATAGGATCAGATCTTAATACAAGAGGGGCCCTTAAGAGCTCTTTGGTCCCTCCTTGCCTCTCATCAGAAAGAAAAAGAAAGAAAGAAAAGATTGAAGAAAAAGAAAAGGCACAAAAAGCCAAGAAAAAGAAAATAGAAAAGAAGAAAAAGAAATGGCATAGCAAAACAAAGCAAAAATGCGAAAGAAAGAAAAAAATGCCAAAAGAAAACCGTCTCACAAAAAGATCCCAACTCCACAAAAATAAGTCTTTTACCGACGATTATCGTGAAGAGCCTACCAAAGGACCGAGTCCCTAGGAAGGATGATAGCGGTAATGGTCGGTCTTCCCTCATTTTGCAATATTTTCCACCTTTTTACTTGGACTAGTTGGGCGGTTTCGGGCATGGGACGACCCTCTTGGCTCATCGCTAAAGGGGGCGGGGTCTCACTTACCTACAGTGTCGACTAACACCGTGGTTCATCCTTTTTCCATCCCGCCGATCATCCCGTAGTACGTTCTTAAAAAAGTTAGGAGGACCTAGGTAAGTTATCAACGTTTTTGTTGCTTTATCGTCATACTATTAGGGTTTAGTTCATCTTGGTTTGTATAATTATCCCGGGAACGTTATCACTTGCCTTGAGTCCTAAACCGGTGTTTCATTCACCGCTTTTTAGAGGGAAGCGGTATTTATTTCTCTTCGGGTGCAACCGTTTACTTGTTTGTTTGTGTGCTTGTTTGTCTATGTGTTTTGTGTCCGGTTGCATCCACAGTTTTGTCGCAAGACCCCACTTGCCTTGCGGAGTGCACTTTTCCTCTAAGTGTACTCGCGTGAGTTGAAAGGGCGTAGGGTGCGCTAATACCCGCTCGGATAGTTTAGTAGTTAGCATGTGCTTACTCGAGGGCGAGTAAGGGTTAAGTGTGGGGGAGTTGATAAGTGTAGTTTGTAGTGCCTATTTTGTTGTGTTTTGGTCCCGTTTTCCTTGTGTAATCGCTCCTTGGGATCGGTTTTTGGGGTTACTTATGCTTCCTTTAGTTCGTTTTAGGTTCCCGAGACCATTCATAAAGAATTGGAACGATTCCGACTCGTTTCATACGCTTTTGGAGCCAACGAAGTGAAGGAACGATCACTCGATGCCTTGGATTCGATACCGAGACCTTGGGACCCATTCCCGAGCCCCTTAGGCTCGATCCCGAGTCCCGAGAATCGATGAGAAACCCATGAGAGGCAAGGAGGGACCTTAAAGATCATATTGGAGGCCTACAAGACTCATCCCCGACGGGAATGACCTCATCCCGTCCGGGATGAAGTGCACGAAAGAGATGGGCCTGTGATGAGCTCTTCCCGACCGGGACCACCTCTTCCCGACCGGGAAGGGCCACTGGCAGCCCGCTTTTGCTTCTTTTCTTCTCCTTACTCATTGTAACCCTATATATACCCTTCCTCTTGTATTCTTAGGATGTTCTTCGGTTAGATATTAGACACTAAACCCTAGCATAGTTTAGCATAGATTAGCATATATTAGTGTAGATTAGTCCTTAGTTAATCGTTAATCTTAGTGTAATCATTGTATTAAGAGAATTCTTCAAGATCTCCACCAAGATTGACAACCTTGGGTGATTGTTTTGGGTTTTTCTTATTAATGCAAGTTTCAATCTTTCATCCTCTTGTTAGTATGGTATAATCTCTTTATCCTTCCTCTTAATCTTGTTTATCATTAAAGTTTGATTCTTTGTTCATTGTATTGTTCATAGTTTATTGTTTTCACTAGTATCATTATGAATGTTTTGTTGCTTGAGTTAGTTTCTCTTGTTCTTGTTAGTTTTAGCATAGATATGTTAGAGTAGACTCTTGCTAGGGTTATTAGGGTGATTGGTTGTGATTGTGGATGATTAGGGTGAGATGGGTGGTATTAGATGTTGTTTTTGTTGTTTCCCATTAACCTTGCACTCCACATATTTGATGAAATGCTTGTGAGACTAGAGACGATCAATCCTTGTTTTTCTTGCATCTTCTCTTGTATGTATGTGTTTGGTTGGTTGGTTTGGTCGCTTCATTACGTAGCGAGGGCCCGGTGAGGATGACCCCTAGGCCGATTACGTAGCGAGAGCCCGATCGGCGTTACCTAGGCTACGGAAGCATGCTAGTAACCCTGTTTTTCCCCTTTTTGCCTCCTTTGCATCCATGAACCCGACCTAACCCTAGTTTTCATTCTTATTGTTATCCTAGCTTCCATTAGTCGTTAGTTACTCGTTTTGTCTCCCCTTTTCATGTTTTAGACCTTAGCCTCCCCCTTAGAATAGCTAGTCTTGAACATAGTCCTAGACCGTAGCACCCATTAGTCCGAACGCATTTTCCGTCCCTGTGGATTCGACCCGACTTGCCCTAGCTACCCTAGTTAGGTTAGTTGGTTATTATTTGAGGGCGGGATCCACGGCAAATCCCTCCCATCACTGATATTGGGATTAAGATCGGGGGGCATTATTTGTCGTTCGAGGTTGCAGCGTCCCTCGTCCTTGCTGACATTAATGAAGCTCGTGGGGACGTGTTGCAGAAAATTCACGCTTTCATAGCGGATGCGCATAGCATATGGAAAAAAATCGACGAAAAACGTAAGATAGAAAAAATTGTGGCAGGTAAAACCTCAACGCACCGTAAGGCGTAGTGAAGTAAACACACTTTTTTGGAATGTGTAGTGAAGTAAAAACACTTTTTTGGAATATAGAAAAATCACATGTTAGAGCATCTTTTGAGTTCAGATGAATGACAACTCAGTATTAGGGTCGCATGCTTGATGTGATACAGTCACGCCACTTCTAACTCATAGTCACAGCCAAACTCATGCAGAGTCATGCTTGACAACCACAATTCACTAAATTAATTAAACTAAATCACCCCTACATATATGACCATTCATTTTCTTTCAGTTTATATAATTCATAAGATGCAATTTGATTCGCCAGATACAAACAACAAAAATTATACGATTATTTCACCTTCAAATTTACGATTATTTCGCTGTATAAATTACAATGTAATTCACACACCATGTGTCGACGACACATAAATCATTTCCGTAAAATCATTTCCGCAATCAGATTATTTCATAAAATGTTCAAAAACTGATGTCGATGACAAATAAACAATGCACAGCATGTGTGTGACTGGGAGGGGATGTTTGTGAGTCTCAATGCACATTGAGAAGCACAAACGACCACCTCACTCTCCTAACCCTAATTAATTTAGGAAGATAAGCCCCCCACCTAACCCATCAAATTTTCATCCCCCCTTTACTGCCTAACCCATTGAATTTTCAACCCCCTATTTACTGCCTCCCTCCCCTTTAAATACCAACGCCATTTTTACAGCCCCTACTTACAACTTCACCACTTTAACCTTAGAAAAAAATGGCCAGAAAAATAGAAGAAATCAGAAGTTTTATCGAGGAGTACGATGGTTTATTGGATACCACTATGTCAAATGAATTAACAGCCATGCAGCTAGTCGCCACTGCCATAGACGCGAGGAACTTTGTGGCATCCGCTGGCGATACAGAGAAAGAGGCCGAACTGGACGACTACATCCAATTTTTGATGAAGAGGTCTCTTGAGTGTTTCCGCACTAGGAAAGGGTTCCAGCGTGATTTGGCCAACTTGAAGAAGATGCTTAAAAAGTAAGAGTGTTAAGTAGGTATGGGTTAAGTGCAGCGTTTAGTAATGGACGTTTTTGTGTTTAAAGTTTTGATGATTGTTAAAATGTAGCGTTTAATGGTATGCAATGGATGTTTTCCGCATTATGTCGTAGAATGTTTTTATGTTTCAAGTATTATATATTGTGTAAAAGATGGACTTTTTCTAATGTACTAATATTTCCATCGCTATTTCACTATTTCCATCGCTATTTTTCTAATGTACAGACACATTAACATGGTGTATAGTCACACTCAACAAGTTGTATAGTCACACTCAACATGGTGTATAGTTACAGTCTTCAAGTCATAATACCAATTTAGATTTCTGCTTTTCAAATGTCACACAGTTCAATGTTTAGAATCATAGTCAGTATATTGTAGAGTCACAGGCAGTATCGTGTACAATCACACTCGTACAATTACCGTAACCACGCTCCACCTCTTGTCACAGAATCATGCTCTGACTACTGTAGAGTCACACTCATTACGTTGCACAATCACACTCAATTATTTTGTGTCACCAAACGATTAGGGGCGTAATGATCTTGTACATCTGTATTTGTAGCCAAAGAGAATGCATTTCAAAGACACACTAATGCATTCCAAAGACCCATTACGCTGTAAGGACGCATTTTAAAAAACAGATACTATTTCAAAACGATTGCAAACGACTGCTATTTCAATGTATTTTTACAGCCAATCAACAAAAAACAATTTTGCCCCATGATTTACGACTACGTCATATTGTAAATGATTGAGGTCCGCAATAGGCGAAAACAATATCACGGACCTTGACCATTTCAAACGTTGACAAACTTTATGTTTCAAAAACAATCCTCGATTTTACGACTACGCCATATTAGAAATGATTGAGGTCCGTAATAGGCGACAACAATATCACGAACCTTGACCATTCCAAACTTCAACAATCTTTATGTTTAAAAAAAATAGTTTCTCCATGGAAGAGGATATTCACAAACAATCCTCCTCGGCAACCCCTACCAGGTCCTCCTCCTCTCAACGTCGACAGACAAGTGAGCAGTAGGTGGGTCCTCAGCGAATGGGTTGGGGCAGATCCTCTTGTCGTGGTGCCCCATCCTCTTGCAATTGTTGCACAACCGTTTCGGCCTCACGACAATTGCAGCAGCCTTTGCCTTACTAGACAGCATCTGCTTCCCACTGCCCTTGTTCTTGGCTTTCTTCGGGGGCAATATCGTTATTTCAGTTGCGCTCGTACAACCAAGGATCTACTCTATTTCTTGCGTCTTGCTACAAGGACCAGCAAAAGGCGCCACGTCGGATCTGAAGTCGCGAATGATGTCAGCTAAGTTACTAACGTCTTCCTTACCCATTCTACTGACATGACTGACGGTCTCAAAGAACTCAGAAAACAGCCTCGTGACTGTAACAGCCTTCTCATCGCTTAGGCGACTCTCTGTCAGGGGACATGCATTAACATTACGTAGAGCATCCTTTGTCCATCTACAAACCACGTACCGTTCCGGGATCGTCTCCCGTCCTTTTGAAGAATATATCCAAATAGTGTGCCTGCAAATAATTCCATACCGACGGAACTTCCTGCAAGTACAGCTGACCTCACAGGTACCTGCGAGTGCATTAAAACACGTAAAGAGTGCGACACTGAACCATACGGACAGTAACTACACAACATACAGAATGTGACTTTCTAAAGGTATAATCACAACCTTTACATGGTATAGTCACACCCATTATGCCGCATAGTCACATTCCTTATGTTCCAGAATCAAACGAATTACGTTGGACAATCACACGCACCGTATTTCAGAGTCACACCCTTTATTTTGTATAGTCACACTCATTGAATCGTATAATAAAACTCATTACGTTGTGCATTCACACTTACCACGTTGTATAGTCACACTCATCACTGTTTAGAATCACACCGTTTAGGTTATATAGCCACATTCAGAATATGTGAGTGTGGCAAGACAACATGGACAGTGACTTTCTATGCCAATACCTGGATTGTATTCAACAATATAGATGCTGTCCCGGATGGAGTCCATAACTGTTGTCGCTTCGATCCCGTCCTTCTCCTGATAATTACGAACACTGCATGTGTACAACGAAAACTTGACCTCTTCCTGAAAGTGTGCAAACGCCACATGCGAGTACACCCTTGCCGCGTGGATCTCCATCGGATTCGTCGTTCCCGTTTTGGGAAAAGTCTACCGGTTATCGTTGTCGAGCCTCTTCTGCATGTGCCTCTGTTGGTCCATCGCACTTTCGAAACGCATCCAGAACTGGACCAACGTTCCTTTGTTGTCTTCAAACTTTTTGAAGAAGCTGTTCTCGCTCTTTAATCTCTGCGTTGTTCTCATTTCCGGACATCCTCAGCTCCCTGCAATGCGCGGTGACCCATTTGCTCCTGATATCATACATATTTTCGAACCATTCAATCCCCACAGCATCATGGTCAATCATAATCTGCCCCTACCTATCATCGAACTCCGACGCCACGATGTCGTCATCCCAAATAATTGCGTTGAGGTCTTTTACGAATTTCAAGGCCTCCTCTCTTGATCTGCCGTACTTTGTTGAAACCTTGTTCATGATGTGCCACGTGCAGCACCGTTGGTGCGTTGCTTTGAATATTTCTGGGACGGCTTTTAAAATCCCGGGATCCTGGTCTGTAATGATATAACACGGTTCCTTCCCGCCCATGGATTCCAGAAACCGGGAGAGGACCCAGATAAATGACTCGTAGTCCTCCTTTATTAGCAATGCCCCGCAGAACGTGACTGACCGTTTGTGGTTGTCCATACCAGTGAATGGTGTGAACACCATAGAATACACGTTGGCTCCGTACGTTGGGTCGAACGAAACTGCATCCCCGAAGGCGCGTAGTTCCTTCGAGCTGCACCATCCGCCCAAATCACCCTGCGTAAGCTTCCGTTTACATCGACATCGTAGTCAAAGTAAAAATCCTCCTGACTGTCCCTCAAACTCTTGAAACGGTCTATGAACAATTGCCCATCCTGCTCGTGAACGAAACACTTGACGTCCCTACCCCAGTTCTTGAAATCAACCAACGATGCTTCGATGTTCTGAAATCCGCCCGACATCTCCTTGCACATCCTGTATGTCCGAGTCGCCCCAATCTTCAGCTGCACACACAAAATTGCAACTGCATTAGTCGCACACAGTTAGCAGTCAACAAGGCACTACACAACACTGTTCACAGACGTTACACACCCTCGAGTTGCAAACGATCATCTCCTTGTGATATCTTGATAGACTTCGAGATGACTTTTGAAACTCTCTGTCATTAACCATCACAAGTTCGTGGTTGTGTTCCTCGATGAACTCTTCAATATCCCCGATCATAGCACAGAGCCTAATCCTTGCACCACAGTGCGTCCTCGTCGCCTTCGTATTCCTTTTGGGTTCATACGATCCCACAGACTCTTGCTCATCCTTCTCTCCCATGCTCGACAACTTCACCATGCTCTGGCTAGCTGTTTTGCCCTCCTTGTTACAAGCCAACATGCGTAAGATTGATAAAACAGGAATGCTCCGTCAATGTCCGCGAACTTCTGCCCTACGTAAGGCACACTCACTATGTCTTCAACTGACATATAGATTGGAACAAAAAAGAACTATCAGAGGTTGGAACAATAAAAAGAAACCCTATATTACACACTAAAAACTACTATCAATAAAAAAGAAAACCTATATTACACACTATCAATCTCGCAAGTTGCAACACACGCATTCATCTCTGACCTTAATGAAATGTGACTTTTCTCAACAACGATTGTGACTTTGAAGAACAACGACTGTGACTTTGCTCATATAACGGCATGATTGTTAAAGCTTAACACCCACAACGCATAAGAACTACAAGTACAAAAAACCAAAATGCAATACTCAACAACAACAAAAAACGACAGTAATAAATATAACAATGATAAAGAAACCAACATAAATATTTGGAATAATAAAGCACCTTCAACGTAATACAACTACACCTACAGCAGAAAACTACAACTACAAGGAACCAAAACAATAGTAATTTGGCTTGATAAATGTTTGGATTACAAGTATTAAAATAATAACCCATGTATCAAAACCTGTACTCATCAACGTGTGACTGTCCGTCATATTAAGTGTGACTATCACGTTATAACTGTGTGACTCTTCAAATTAACAAACCAAACAAAAAAATGGATACCATCAAAACTGTTCTCAGTGACGTGTGACTGTCCACCATATTGAGTGTGACAATGACATTATAACTGTGTAACTTTCAAATTAACAAACCAAACAAAAAAATGGAATACCAAATGCAAGATACCAAAAATATATGTATATACTCATCTTACCTCCTACATGTTGAACGGAAATTTTCGACTGCAAATTTTCGAGCATATAATCATCGCATGAATCTTCGAGGAACAACACCATTAAAGCATGGAGATGTAGAGCAAATTACGAATTAGGGTTTAGTTATTTTGAATGATAGTATAAATAAGGGCATGAATTTTGATTTGGGATGAATTTTGAATTTTAGTGAGAGGAAATGGTGAGAGATTGATAGTGAGGGAGTGAATTTTGGTGATGGAAATGGTGATAGAAATGGCGATAGCATGCTGCTTTACCTGCTGCTGTCAGCGTACCAGCTTTCCCTTTTTTTTTATTAATCTAAGCCATCCATCCAACCCAAATCAATGGCCAACAACAAAACTCACCAACTTCCCAATCCCACCAACTCCCTTGATCCCCCCCCCCCCCCCCCTCACACACACACACACACACACACACACATATATATATATATATATATATATATAGAGGCAGGTTCTGGTACATTTGACAATTTTCGTACATTTTACCTCCTTTTAAGGACCATTGGATCTCACATGATCAGCTGAGATTAAAACTCACTTAATGACCAAAACAATTTTTTCCTCAGGTTTTCACAGTTATTTTAATGCACAAACATGATTATTTGATGAAAAAACATAGTTATTTTATGGTAAACTCAATTGTTTACTGATGAGGATAATAATTTTATCATGTTATACATACATAGTCATTCCAATGTAGATACGTAGTTATTCTAATGTAGAAACTCAATTATTGTATTGAATAACTTGTGTGATATTGTATTGAGATGAAACTCAAATATAATCAATTTTAGAATAATGTTATCTGACGTTACGCAGTTATTTCAATGTGGAAACGTAGTTATTGTAATGAATAATTTGTGTTATTGTATTGAGATATAATTCAAATATAATTAGTTTTAGGGTTATTTAACAACAATAATACCAACTATAGGGCGTCTTCCCAAAATAATATCAATTTCAATAAATCTGGGAATAATACGTATTATTGGAGTAGTTAAACCAGAGTAGTATAGGTGACCGGTTACCTGTAGAACCCTTCCACTTTCCTGTTTCACCTTTAATTTTATTTAACAATAATAATACCAATTATAGATCATCTTTCAAAAATAATTCCAATTTTAATAAATCTGAGAATAATACATATTTTTCAAGTAGTTAAACCAGAGTAGTATAGATGACTAGTTACCGGTAGAACTCGTTCCCCTTCCTTTTCGTCTTTAATTTATTTCATACTACTTCACTCCTTTTCACTTACTCAGTGTACATGGCATTAAACGTCATTAATGTCTTCCGTATTTCTCTTCCTTCAACCTCGCCAAATCTAGCTAACAATACAATCCTACACCAAAATCAACACGTTAATCTAAACGAAACGTATAGAAAAAAAACTGAAGAATGATGAAGGGTAATGGAGAGAGAGGATGAAGGAGAGAAGTAAGGAGAAGTAGAGCTGACAAAACTAACCCGACCCGAATAAGCCAAACCGAACCCGACCCGACACCCGAACTGAAGACATGATTTTGACCCGTAATCCGAGTTGACCCGAGCTAACCCGAAACTGACACGACTATTATTATTGAAAACGAGTGGATAACCCTAAAAAAAGTTAAAAACAGCAAACCCGAGAATGACCCGAACCCGAAATTATCTTACCCGACCCCAAGTAAACCCGATTATTATAACCCGAAATTGCCCCGACCCGAAACTGACCCGAAACGGTTCGCCCGTTATCCAGGTCTAAGGAGGAGGATGGAGAATAAGTAACAGGTTAAATATTAATTAAGTGACCTGATGTAGCAGGTGATAAACTTACTTATACCACTCTTGTTTAACTACTCCAATAATACGTATTATTCTCAGATTTATTGAAATTAGTATTATTTTGGGAAGACGCCCTATAGTTAGTATTATTGTCATTAAATAACCCTTAGTTTTATAATAATGTTATTTGATTATTTGATTTTACGTAGTTATTATAATGTAGAAATTTAGTTATTGTAATGAATAACTTGTGTTATTCTATTGAGTTGAAACCAAATATAGTCAACTTTAGAATATTGGTATCTGATTTTACGAAGTTGTTCCATTGTAGAAGTCAATTATTGCAATGAATAATAACTCGTGTTATTATATTTGAATGAAACATCTTGCATATCATTGAGAGCGCATCTAGCAAGAAAACCTCACTGAAAAACAAATAAACAAAAAGAGGGAGTTAGTTACGTTGAAAGTATAAAAAACAAATTGAAGTACAATAATCACGTATGTCCAATAGAATAACTGTAAAAATATTATAAAATAACTGGATAAGAAACACAATAACTAATATAGTGAAATAACTGTAAGAATAATATAGAATAACCGCAACAGTAGTATAAAATAATTGGAATAACATAATAAAATAATTGGGTATTTCATAGATAATATTATGTACCAAACACAAAAATTCATGCTATGAAATAGTATGGTTATTTCAATGTTCATATTCAAGTATTTGATTGTTCATATTCAATTATTACAATAACAAGTTCGGTAAACAATAAAAAGTGGGATATCAACAAGTAACGTAGACACAAGATGATGCACAAAAACAACTCTATTGAATCGGAATGAAATCATAACAAAAATTGACGAAATCAGAACGAAAATTGGAATGCACAAATCAGAACGAAATCAGATTGATGAAATTGACGAAATCAAACGAAAGCAAAAACCTAATAAATTGGAACGAAATCAGATTGACAAAAATTGACGAAAGCAAACGAAAGCAAAAACCTAATAAATTGGAACGAAATTAGATTGACGAAAATTGACGAAATCAAACGAAAATTGACGAATCAAACGAAAGCAAAAACCTAATTGGAATGAAATCAAATTGACGAAAAATGACGAAATCAAACGAAAATTGTAACGAAATTAACGTGCGTGAATTTACCTTAAGTTGGGCGTGCTTCAAATAGGGGGAATAGGGCGTGAATGAGAATGACGAAAATTAGAACATCACATTTTCGTCGAGGTTTCTTTTGTTGGGGAAGAGAGATGTTATGGTTAACGTGATATTGAGGAATTAGGTTTTCTTGCTGTTGGTAGAGTAAAGGGTTTGGGGAAGGGATTAACATGATGTTCTCATTTAATCTTGACTTTTGATTTTACTATATTTGATGGTCAGCAGGATTAGTAGGTAAATTGTAGGAAAATATATGAAATGTATATGATCCCACTTCTATATATATATGTATATATATATATATATATAGAGAGAGAGAGAGAGAGAAGGGATCAAATAAGTTCACCATATGTAATTAAGTCTATATTAAAGTTACAGATGACATACGTTAAAGTTGCATTTTTTCAGAATTGATATGTAACTATAACATTCAGCTCTTTTATCACTTCAAGTGATAAAGTGCAACTTTAACACTCATCTCGTGTAACTTTAAGCACCTTTTGTGTAACTTTAACACTGGAACTTATGAACTTATAAGAGTTGTTGGCCTTATGTGAACGTATCTCTATATATATATATATATATATATATATATATATATGTGTGTGTGTGTGTGTGTGTGTGTGTGTGTGTATGTGTGTGTGTGCGCGCGCGCGCGCTCTGCATAGTATGAAATTCAAATATAATTAACTTTATAATAATCTCATCTGATTTTAATTAGTTATTCCAATATAGAAACTCAGTTATTGTGATGAATAACTCGTGTTATTATATATATTGGGCTGAAATTCTAATATAATCCATTTTAGAATAATGTTATACGGAGTATGATTTTACGTAGTTTGTCCAATGTACAACTCAATTATTGTAAAGAATAATTCGTGTTATTGTACTGAGATAAAACATATTGCATGTCATTGAGAGCACACCCAGTAAAAACAGTTCACTAAAAGACAAAAAAACAAAAAAGATGGGGTTAGTTGGAGTACAAAAAAAAAATGAAATACAATAATCACATATATGCGATAGAATAACTGTAAAAACTCTATAAAATAACTGCTTATGCAACACAGTAACTAATATAATAAAATAACTACAAGAATAATATAGAATAACTGCAACAATAGTAAAGAATAACTGGAATAACATAATAAAATAATTGGTTCTTTCATAGGTAATAATGTACGGGATACCAAAAACAGAAATTTATGCTATGCAATAATGGGTAGTTATTTCAATTTTTTAAAATAACTACATTACAATAAGAAAAAAATTAAAAAATCAGAATCGAAATTGATAAAATTGAAAGAATCAGAATCGAAAAAATTGAAAATTGATAGATGCGTTTTGTGATTTCAATTGAAATACATGATTTCAGATGGGGAAAAAATCAGAATCGAAAAAGTTGATAGATGCGTTTCGTGATTTCAATTGAAATAATACAAAAAAAATTGACATACGTGATTTCAGATGCGACTTGCGATTCAATTTCGTGATTTCAATTGAAAAAAACTTACCTTCGATGTGAATATGGTGAGTGTCCGCAATTCAATTTCGTGATTTCAATTGAAAAAAACTGACCTTCGATGTGAATATGGTAAGCGTCCTTCGCGAATACTGTGAGGTTTTGTTTTTTTGTTTTTCTGATTTAGTTTAGGGTTTGATGATGTCAGATTAAGTTATAATAATCAATCTTGGCCCTTGATTTAACTAGATCTAATGGTTGTAAATTTAAGGTAGATTTTTTTAATTACTCTAATTTATTCTCTTCTTGTTTTGTTTTGATTTTATCTTCATCACCATTCATTTTGTTGATTAGTAGGAGTTTTTTTTAAATGATTTCAAGTGAATGATATACGAACATGATTGGAGTTACAATATATGATCTGAAGTTGCAAAATATATGAACTGAAGTTACATGATATATAAACTGAAGTTATAAAAATATATGAAATGATTAGAATTGAAGTTACAAAAAATGGATTTGAGTTACAATATATGATCTGAAGTTACAAAACATATGAACTGAAATTACAAAACATATAAACTGAAATTACAAAATATGTAAAGTGAAATTACAAAAATATATGAACTGATTAGAATTGAAGTTACAATATACGATCTGAAGTTACAAAATATGTGAACTGAAGTTACAAAATATGTGAACTGAAGTTACAAATATATGGACTGAAGTTACAATGTACGATCTGAAGTTATAAAATATGTGAACTGAAGTTACAAAATATGTGAACTGAAGTTACAAATATATAAAAAAAGCAAGTCATTTACAAAGCTCGTCCGGTCTTCATCTCCATTTTTAATTCTTCCTCTTCGTCTTCATCTCCATTTTTAATTCTTCCTCTTCGTCTTCATCTCCATTTTTAATTCTTCATCTTCATCAGAAATCTGAAATTATTAATTGAAAAACATATACTATATTAATTGAAAAACATTTAATTAAAAAATTAAGACGGAAACAATTTCAATGACAAAAAAAAAAGAAAATCGAGTAAAAGGACAATAAAAATCAAAAACATAATGAAAAAAATATCAATTAACATATAATATTGAAAATAAATGAAAAAGGTGGAAATATGAAACGAAATCAGCCTAATACACACAAATATTGAATATGAAATAAAACCCACAACAATACACACAAAAACCCCTAATTTTTTTTAATATTAAACGAAATCAGCCTAACAGTACTTTAATCTGATTTTAAACGAACTTCGATTCTAAATCTAAAAAACCCTTGATTTTTATGATTTATAAGAAATTTCGATTCTAAACCTAAAAACCTCTAATTTTTTTTTATTTTAAACTAACTTCAATTGCAAACATAAAAAACCCTAACTTTTTTGATTGTAAACATAAAAAACCATAATCTCAGTCCGAAATTAATAGTAAGATTTCAAATTAGGGTTACTCAAATTTTAGATTTATGTTTCAAATTAGGGTTACTCGAATTAACTCGAATTTCAATATGCGAAATTAACAGTAAGATTTACCTGAAATGAAGAAGTGTAATGGAGATGAAGAACTGGAGGTGCTTCGACGGAGATTAAAGGGAAAACAAATGGTGGAGATTGAAGAACAGTAGTAATGGAGACTGAGATTGAAGAGGAGTTTGGTGGAGTAGTAATGGAATCGTGGAGATAGGTTGGAAAGAGAGAGAACAAAGTAATTAATTGTGAGGGAGAAAAAAGAGGTATGGAAAAGGTAAACATTGCTTTTATTTTTTTTTAAATAATTATATATATCAACAAATCTAAGCCATCCATCTCTATTTAATCTGATGGCTGAGATTGGAACTTAGGACTTTACATATATAAGTGGAGCTTATATGATCTCTCCTCTATATATATATATATATATATATATATATATATATATATAGGGACGGGATCCGGTCCGAAACTTAGTTCGGTCCGAACCGTCCGAACTATATATAAAAAAACGCCCAATTCAAAACATACGCTCCTTACTGTTCATCCCATTCTTCCCCAATTCAAAACCCACGCGACCCTCAACAATCAAGCCTCAGAATCGACCCTCAACAATCAATCGATTTCTCAAGCAAGTATTCAACATCATTCACCAGGTATTTGCGATTCAACAATCGACACGCGATTTACGATTCCTTTTTTCAATTTTTGGTTTTTTTTACTGTAATTTCCGTTGCTGGTGTTGTTGAGATTGCTGAGGTAAAAAAAAATTGAATTCTGTATTAATTAATTAATTACTGGGTTTTTGCGTTTTGTTGATGAAAATGTGAATTTTATGGTTTTTTTAGCTGATTATACTGTAAATTTTGCTGTTCTAGAGGTCGGACTGGGTAACGTTTCATTTCTCCCGATTTTACGATACTTCATTGGGTTTTATTGATGAAGATGTGAACTTTCATGGTTTTTTTTGCTGATTATACAGTTAATTTTGTTCGATTTTACGATATTTGATTGGGTTTTGTTGATGAAGATGTGAACTTTCATGGTTTTTTTGCTGATTATACAGTTAATTTGTTTGATTTTACGATATTTGATTGGGTTTTGTTGATGAAGATGTGTTTTTTTGTGTAGAAATTGACATGATTATTGTTATACAAAGGTGGTGAGTGAATAAGCATGTTAGGTAACATTAATTGAATTTTTTTTTTTGGTGAAATGTGAGTTAATTCATTCATCAAAAAAATGGAGTTACAAGCATATTCACACCAACTGAATATATGAAAACAAATCATAAAAAAAAAGGCCTAAGGGAAAATCAACAATTATAGCCTAGGTTCCTGAGATATTTAACATCGTCGCTAGTAACGGAGTCAGTCGACTTGATTTTAACTCTACCCCCTTGCACACGCAGCAATCTTGGATGCTAAGATAGCAGGGTGATAGACCTTCCCTTCGTACAGTGCCATATTGCGTTGGTTCCAAATCATATAATAGCAGGCTGCAAGTAGACCCGCGTGAAGTTTGCTGTGCAGGGAATCCAGCCGCACATTGCAGAAGTGCTGATGCTGCAGATGGACACCCGCCTGATCATTCACTTCCTTCATAACTCTGCTGCTGTAAATGCAATCAAAAAATAGGTGTGGGACAGTTTCCGCATGCTGTAGACACAAACAGCAGCGATCATCATCCACGCAGCCCAGATTATGCATCTTTACCTTTGTATTCAGACTATCATTCATAATAATCCAACAGATATAACTGTGTTTGGGGACATTCCACTGATTCCATACGAAGTTAGCCCATGGTTGCAGTGAATCATCAGGATGCAGCCAGATATAACCTTGCTTTATTGAATAACCCGCAGGATGATGCTTCTAGGTACCATTATCGAACTCATACTTGATCTTTTCTTTGACACGGCATATCGCTTTCCAGGTCCAAGGGCAGTCCGTTGGAGGCTGGTAAGTATGCCATTCCTGGTTCTTCAAATATACAGAATGAATCCATTTCAACCAGAGGCTATCTCGCTTCGTATAAATCCAATTAACAATTTTACCCACAGCTGCAGTATTCCAGGTGGCCGCCTTCTTAATTCCCAATCCGCCAGCCTCCTTACTCATAGTGACTTTGTCCCAAGCAATGAGGGGACTCCTATAGTCACCCGAACCATCCCAAAGAAAATTCCTACAGATAGCCTCAATTCTCTTAATAGTATGAGTCGGGATAATAAACATAGTTGCCCAGTAGTTATGGAGTGAATTGAGAACTGAAGTTATGAGGGTAACTCTACCAGCATAAGAGAGCTTTTTTGCCCCTAAACTCCTAATTCTCTTGAGGATCTTCTCTGACAAAATCAAGCATTCCTGTCTACTTATCTTACCGGCCTGGATAGGCACTCCCAGATAATTAAATGGCATCTTCCCTTCCTTGATACCTGTCACATTGTATAAGTCAATTTTCAAGCTATCAGGAACCCCATTATAGTACCCTTCCGATTTGGCCTTATTCATACGAAGTCCAGTTGCTTTGGAGAAAGTAGAATAGGCTCTGAGTAGAAGCATGGTCGAGGAAGCATCTCCTTTGCAGAAGAGGAGGAGATCATCCGCAAACATTAGATGGGTCAGTTTAATTTGTTTGCATTTAGGATGATAGGAGAACGGCCATCTATTAGTAGCATATGCAATTGTTCTACTCAAATAGTCCATGCAAATGGTAACATTAATTGAATATTGGTGCTGCTACTTGCCATAAATCACTGAAACAAAGTAAAAGTACCTGTTCTTATATGATTGATTTCTATGAGAAGTCTAGAAATTTAGGTTATAGGATTCTATCCGTCTTGTTCATTTGATTGGGCGTTTCTTCATACTACATAATTGTTACCAAATAAACTATTAATTTTAGTTTTAATCGTTTTAGGGTTACACTTGGTTTATTTTCTGTGAAGATGGTAACCATTACAGCTAATTCTTCATCTTTTGGTATGGATTCTTCATTTGGTTTATCAAGGATATCGATCTCTAATGTGATCTTTTAAAACAAAATTATCTCATTCTCTTGTAGGTTACACTTTTAAAGGCTCCACTTACACTTTTTGAAGGCTCCACTTACACTTCTTAAGAAGTGTAAGAAGAGACTAAAATTAGTGTAAGTAGAGGCTATAGAGGTGTAATTATCTCATTCTCTTGGAGGTTACACTTTTAAAGGATCCACTTACACTTTTTGAAGGCTCCACTTACACTTCTTAAGAACTGTAAGAAGAGACTAAAAGTAGTGTAAGTAGAGGCTTTAGAAGTGTAATTATCTCATTCTCTTGGAGGTTACACTTTAAAGGCTCCACTTACAGTTTTTGAAGGCTCCACTTACACTACTTCTTAAGAAGTGTAAGAAGAGACTAAAAGTAGTGTAAGTAGAGGCTATGAAAGTGTAATTATCTCATTTTCTTGTAGGTTACACTTTTAAAGGTCCCACTTACACTTTTTGAAGGCTCTACTTACACTTATTAAGAAGTATAACAAGAGACTAAAACTAGAGGCTATAGAAGTGTAATTATCTCATTCTCTTGTAGGTTAAATTTTTTAAGTATAATTTTGTAATTGCAGATGTACATGTTCAAGTAACTGATGAAGATTCACAAATGGTAGAAGTAGATGCTTGTGAGACACTTGGTTCAACGATTCTTATTGATTCTTCTTTTTGTTTGTGTCGACTCATGAAAGGTTCGTTGTTAATTCTTATTACTTTTTTGTTTATAGTGAGCCTAGAAGTTGTTGCTGAAACTCCAATTTAAGGAGTGCCTTATTGTCGAGAAGAGGTTAACCGTATGTTGGGGTGAAATTTCCAGACTATTGTATTTCAAGTTGTTACTTTTTGTATTGTATACCTCTTTTATTTTGCTTGTTTTTTTTGGGATAAATCAGTGTGTATTAGTAAGGATTTTGTAGATGGAAAGGATGATCTATTGTACTTGTTTGATTGAGTCGGTAAAGAAATGGTGCTTGTTTCTATTACACTTCTTTAGCCTTCAATCTTTTCTTTCTTTCTTTTTTTTTTCTTTTCTTTGCCCTTTTGGCTTGATTTGAGTCATAGGCATTTCTTTGCAACTAAGAAAGAAGATTTCAACAATTTGCAAATTTATTTGGTGGATATGTGTGGAAGGTAGGGGAATGGGTAAGTCGGGACGGCGCCTTCCCTTCAAACCCACAAAAAGGTGGAAAGACTTGGACTAATCGAGCAATTTCAAACACGGTCACCTAAGGGACGGGACTCGGCAACCAAGGCCTTTTCACACCGTGGGTGGTCATAATGGTCAAAAGTGCAAATCCCGTAGTAAATCCCTAGTAAGCTAGGTGGACTCGAGGTAAAGGACCAACGAAATCATTGATTTAGGGTCATTCTACTAGACGTAAGTCCAAGACTCGATTCACACTACTAGAAAGGGAAAGTAAACACTTGCACCCTAGCCTCTAAACCGGGTTTTCGAAAACCTTTTACACACATGACACAACTACACAACGCAAAACAAAGATATGACGAACACGAAAGGAAAAGAAACAAAGGCAACAAAAACAAAACATAACAAAACAAACACATAACGAGACAAACACCACCCCAAATCTCCAAACAAGTCACCAAATCAACCACAAGTATGCACAAGGCTCCACCCGAGCACCCAACATCACAAATCTCCTCCAAACTCCACAAGGAACAAAGAGGAAAAAGGGGTGAAGAGATGTTACCGGATGTCTTGAAAGCTCTCCAAAGGTAACGGTGATTAAGTAACCTATAAGGAAGAAGGGAGGCAAAACACGCACAACAAAACAAATATACGACATAATGACACAAAAGGAAAAACACACAAAATAAAATCTTTTTGATTTTTGTGAAATTTTTTCAAATTTTTAGGGTTTTTTAAAGATTTTTTCGAAAAACTACAAAAATAAAACTAACTATGATAGAATATCGCTCCCCCACACTTAAACTGAGCAATGTCCTCATGCTCGATCGTAGTGTGCGGAGACACAAAAGAAAAGAAAAGAAACTACGAAAATAAAGCTAAAAATCAAAGATAAAGCGAAAAAAAGGGTAGAATGCGTCCTGTCGGGGTGTAGTCAAGTCACCATGGGCCGAGACAAGAAAAGATATGGATGGGGGAAGAAATAAAAGGAAATGGGAGGGGAGGACTAGGTGTAATCAAGTCACCTAGCCCGGATTACGTCCAAATCCGACTAAATCCTAAAAAAAAGGGTGAAAATCTTGGAAATTTGGATTTTTCAAATGACTCTCGATGTAGTCACGTCATCGAGAGTCGGGAGCAACAACTACCAAGGCCTCGAAGGCCACCATGACACCAAAGTGTATAAGGGGAAGGGGATAAACAAGGGGAAAACAAGCAATAAAAGACGGAAAAGAAAGGATAGTTGCCGTACCGATCGGTTAGCAACTCACTCGCTCCATCGTCTCAATGATCACTATAGGCACTCTGCTTGTCTTCTTCATTGTTAACCCGCTTCAAACTCGATATTAACGCATGGTTGAGGTAGTAATGGTATGAGAGGGTGGGATTTGATGTGAAACTCGGTGTAAAGTGGATAGAATATGAGGTGAGGGTATGTAAATGAGGTGCATGGGTCATATGGTATGTGCAAGGATAGGTAGGGAGGTTGGGAGGGGGTAACAATGGTTGGGTGGACTCGAATGTCGAAGAAGAGGCATAACGAGGAGTAGGGGACCATCCCAGTCGGGATGCCTCACCCGTCCCGGTCGGGACGCTCCCTTCCCGGTCGGGAAGGCACTCCAGGAACCTCGAAATTATGCACCCTCATCCCGATTGGGATGGCTCCTTCCCGGTCGGGATGCCTCACCCTTCCCGGTCGGGAAGCCTTCTTCTCGGACGGAAAGAGTCTTCTAGCCTTCCACAAACCCAAAAGCTTATCCTAAGCTTCAAAAACCGATTCCCTTGTTCACAATCCATGCTCTATCGATAGCCAATCTTCTCTAGGGATCACCTTCACTTCACACGTATCACAATAAACTCAAATACAACATCAAATTCTCTCCCTCACATCGCTCATCAACAATCCAAATAACAAGATTATCACAAAAACTCAAAGAAGCTACAAGAAAGAAATATATACAATGAGACGGTTCTTTTGGAACTCCGTCAAACCAAGGATGGTGCACTCTTCAATCTTTTTCTACAACATTATAACCGATTCCATCTCCATCAAGGGCATGAATAAACAAATCGAAGGCTCTTGCAAAGTCTTTAATCAAGCTTGTGATATAACCATCCACATCCCAAGGTTCTTCATGACCTTGTCTCGACGTTCCCGGGGCATCCCGATCTACTAAGTTCAATGGCTTGAACTTTTACTTGCGATCCTTCGGTATATACCCAAACGTCCACCTATTCTCATGTGGCCCCAAGGGAGGCTCATCTTTCTCCTTGTCTTGGCACTTGTCTTCAAACCCATGATATGGGCACCCATCCTCCCCAATCTCGGATTCATCATCATCAAGCTCATAAAAATTGTTCTTCAAGCTTTGTCCCGATTCTTCCCCTAGATCGATGTCTTTCGTGGCGTGGATCATATTGCAAGACTCGTCATTAGTAGGCGAGGTGTTGCCTTGGAGGTCGAACATGAGCTTTTCTTCGCCTAACTCAAATGTGATCCTACCGTTATTCACATCGATCATGGCACCGGCGGTATGTAGAAATGGGCGCCCAAGGATAATGGGAGTGATAGCATCTTCCGGCATGTCAAGTACAAGAAAATCGACCGGAACGAAGAACTTCCCGATTCTTATTGGCACATCTTCTAACATCCCCAATGGTCGGTTGAGTGAACTATCGGCCATTCAGAGCGTAACGGAAGTGCACTTGAGCTCCTTCATTCCAAGTCGCTCACAAATAGAGTAGGGAATGATGCTTACACTCGCACCCAAATCACATAATGCTCTCTCGATCTTGAAGTTGTCTATGGTGCATGGGATCGAGAAGCTACCCGGATCCTTCAACTTGGGAAGCGTAGAACCTTGAATAAGCTTGCTCACTACCCTCGTGAACGCTATGGTCTCTTCCTTGTCGATGGATCTCTTCCTAGCCAAGATTTCTTTCACAAATTTTTCATATGCCGGGATTTGGGTAAGTAGCTCGGTGAATGGGACACTAACATCCAATTTCTTCACAATGTTTAGGAACTTTTCGTATTGAGAATCCACCTTGGTCTTCATTTGCCTTGTTGGGAAAGGCAACTTGATGTGCACTTTTTCTTGCTCGATAGGGGTGGACTTTTCAAACGACACTTTCCCTTTACCATTGTCTTTTCCTTGAAGCGGGGGAAGCTTGCCTTCATGGGGTTTTTCGATCTCCCCTAAGACTTTCTCCTCCATTGGATTTTCAAAGCTTGAATTGTCTTGAGAGGGGGGTATAACTTCTTGCCTTGATTCTTGCTCACTAGGGGGTAAGGGGGAATCATAAGATGTACCACTCCTCGTGGTAATAGCATTTACATGCTCAAAATTCGGTGTTTCACCTTGAGGAGGCAGTTGCCCCTTTTGTCTTGAAGAACTTCCCGAAGCAAGTTGAGATATTTGGGTCTCAAGCATCTTCATATGAGCATCTCTTGCTATGTTATCCCTTTGAACATGAGCAAAGAACTCTTGTTGGTTTCTTGCCATCTCCATTTGGCTTCTTTGCATATCCATCATAGATTTTTGCATGTTGAAATCTCGAGGTGGAGATTGTGGATTGTGCGGAGTATCGGTGAGGGCTAATGGAGTACCACAATCATGAATAGGAGACCGGCTCCTAGGCTTGCTTTCTTGTCTATTCCCTTGAGTTGCTTGTTCTTGTTGATGGTTCCCTTGAACCCATGAGAGTTGCCTTGATTAAGGCCTTGATTGTTGCCATGGTTGTAGTTTTGATACCCTTGGTTGTGGTTTTGGTTGCCTTGGAAGTTTTGGTTCCCTTGGAAACCTCCTTGATTGAAGTTCCCATGTTGGAACCCTTGATTGTTGTTGAATGTACCTTGGTTATGTTGCTTGAAGTTGTTGAATGGTCTTGGGTTACCCACATAACCTTGGTATCCTTGATTGTTGTCCCTTAAGGGAGGTGGAACATAGGGACGAGGTTGTAGAGCTTGTTGATTGGAAGCTTGATGGGAAGCTTGGAACATGTTAGGATAGGAGGCACCTTGCTTGAACGCTTGAAAGGCGTTCACTTGCTCAATACTTCCTCGACAATGTATAGGCTCATGTCCAACTATCCCGCAAGTATCGCACATCCCATAATAAGGTGTAGGAGACACAACTCCCAAAGCATTAATTTCATGAATCGAGTGTTGGTTGGAGGAACTAGAGCTTTGAACTTGATTGAGGTGGCTTTGGAGCTTCTTGTCAATAGTCTCCATGTGGGTTTTCAATTGAGCTCCAAGGTCAATGCTTAATTGTGTAATAGCATCGACCTCGTGCCTACCTCCTCGATTCGCCTTTCTAGGCCTTGAGTATTGGGAGTTGTGCACCGCCATCTCCTCGATTCTTGCCCAAGTTTGATCGTCATCGACCTCGGTAAACCTACCGTTGGAGCCCATATTGAGTATAGCTCTTGAGTCCTCATATAAACCGTTCCAAAACTGTTGGACTAAGAACCATTGTGAAAGTCCATGGTGGGGGCATGATCTAACCAAAGATTTGAACTGTTCCCAAGCTTCATAAAGGCTCTCCTCATCCCGTTGTTGGAAACCGGTGATGGAGGCCCTAAGCAAATTTTCTTCTCCGGAGGGTAAAATTTTTGGTAGAACGCCAATGCAAGTTTCTTCCAAGTATCGATACCCATGGTTGCCCTATCGAGACTCTTGATCCATTGCTTTGCCTTTCCAATGAGAGAGAACGGGAAAAGTACCCAACGAATTTGATCTTGAGTAACCCCGGTTTGAGAGATAGCATCGCAATAATCGGAGAAAGTCTCCATGTGTTGGTGCGGGTCTTCGGTGGGCAAACCACTAAATTGGTTTCTCTCCACAAGTTGGATGAATTGTGTCTTTGCCACGAAATTCCCGGTATAAGTATCCGGTAAAGCACTCGTTCCCGGCAAGACATCCTCGGTAAAAGTGGAGTGAGATGAAAACTTCGGCATAATTGGATGTAAGGGAGACGATGGTGTAGACGGTGTTGAAGAAGAACTAGACGGGGAACTAGGTGAAGAAGAATGGATAGATGAACCAAAGGGATTTATGAAGATCCCTTCGACCGTCTCTCGAGGTGACTCGTTAAAGTCGGATCCTTGAGCTTGCTCTTCAATGGTATTGATAGTACCCGGTTGAGAGTGTCTAACCCGGTCAATCTTCCGTTGGCGAAAGGCTCTAAAGAGTCTCTCCGGCTCTGGATTGAAGAGAAAGAAATCGCCTCTCCTCCTAGGCATACACTACACACTTGAGCAAACGTAAGACCACCTAGTGCTTTTTGGGCACTAGGCAAAGACAATAAATGAACACAACGAAAAACAAAGAGAAAAGAAAGCTAAGAAAACAAGAAAAAAAACTAAAAAATATGCACAAGAGATGATAGAAGAGCACAAAGAAGGGTAACTAAGTCTAGCTATAAGCAAACTAAGTCTAAACAATGCACCGTCCCCGGCAACGGCGCCAAATTGATGGTATGGATTTTGTCGTGGGTCCTAACCAACAATAATAACCAACTAATCC
The DNA here is from genome assembly GCA_958450325.1 of Agrostemma githago. Taxonomy (NCBI): domain Eukaryota; kingdom Viridiplantae; phylum Streptophyta; class Magnoliopsida; order Caryophyllales; family Caryophyllaceae; genus Agrostemma; species Agrostemma githago. The sequence goes on along the minus strand of OY288254.1, from coordinate 36,921,190 downwards.
TAGTGGGTAGCTAGGGTAAGTCGGGTCGTGTCCACGGAGACGGTAATGCAAAGTCTAGACTAAGTCGACCTAAAACGAGACTAGGCTACGAAACGAACACAAAGAGAGCGATAATTGGTAAACTATGATGGTTGAGGAGGAGTATGAGCTAGACTAATAACGAGATAGCTAAAACAAGACTAAATGGAATAACTAGAGACTAACTAAACAATGAGACTAGAGAAATGACGACTAACTAGGAGGATAAAATCAAATAATGAAGGGAGTAGGGTTAGGTCGGGTTCTTAAGTGTAGTAGGGTAATTGGGTGATCAAGGGTGTAGGTGTCTCCTAGTTGTTAGAGTCGGTTTGCGCTCTCGCGTCTAAACCTAGGTCAAGGTCGGTCCGCGCTCTCGCGTCAAAACCCAAGTCTGCACTCTCGTGTCCAAGACTAAACCCGACACAAACACACACTAGTCAAACAAAGAGAAACATGTATAGGAAGCATTGGCCACTACTGCCCACACAAGCAAATCAACAAACACATGGTGTGCCCAATATGTGACTAGCAACAAAGATGTAACCTTTACCCCTAATCAAACCCTAATCACCCATAATCTACCCTTAATCCCCCTACTAACCCCACAAGAGAACTACTCACTCATTATCAAGATGAAACTAACATAAACAAGAGAAAACAAACCAAACATCCAAACATCCATAATGAACAAACAATAACAATAACGATATGTAAAGATTCAAACTTGAGTAAATAAACAATGAACAAGGGATAAGAGATTATACCAACAACAAGATGATGAAAAATATGTAAACTTGCATAAATAAGAAACCCAAATCAACTCCAAGGTTGTCAAGCTTGGATGAATCTTCAAGTATCTTCTTAATACAGGACTAACTAAACTAGATTAACAAAGATTAACCGAAGATTAAAGGAAGATTAAGCTAATGAGAGAAACACTAATCTAGGGTTATGAATGTTCAAGAGAGGCCTAAGAGAGTCTAGGGTAATGTATCATATGTAAACAATACAAGAGGGAAGTATTTATAAGGTTACAAAAATGAAGGAGGAAGAATAAAGAGTCACGCGCAGCAGCACCATGGTCCCGACCGGGACGGACCCAGGACAGAAGCTGCTTCAATTGTGCACCTCATCCCGGACGGGATAAGGCCCTTCCCGTCGGGGATGAGTCTTGTAGGCCTCCAATATGATCTTTTTGGTCCCTCCTTGGTTCTCATGGGCTTCTCACCGATTCTCGGGGCTCGGGATCGAGTCTAAGAGGCTCGAGATCAGGTCCCAAGGTCTCGGGGTCGAATCCAAGGCATCGAGTGATCGTTCGTTCACTTCGTTGGCTCCAAAAAGTGTATGTATCGAGTCGGATTCGCTTCAATTCTTCACAAATGGTCTCGGGAACCTAAAACGAACTAAAGGAAGCATAAGTAACCCATAAACCGCTCCCAAGGAGCGATTCCACAAGGAAAACGGGACCAAAACACAGCAAATTAGGCACTACAAACTACACTTATCAAAGGTAGAAGAAGGGTGTAAGTTGTATGAGAAATTATATGTATGATGGCTGAAAAAAGTTGTATAATTGTATTGCAAAGGGGTGTATTTATAAGGAAAACCCAAACCCCCGACCTAGGGTCACTCAATCGAGTTCCCCTATTGACTCGATCGAGTGGCCCATTAAATGGCAAACAACGGGCCTTTTGAAGGCCCACTCGATCGAGTGAGCTGATACTCGATCGAGTGGGTCGAGCGGACGAGATATTTTGAAGTTTTTGTATTTGGGTTGGATTCTTTGAAGTTCGCAGCTATTTTCTTGTGTCTCGGAAATGACTTTGACCGGGGTTTGACCTGGTCGTTAAAAGACGGTTTTATTTTCGGTGTCGGTTTTGACCCAAATTAGTCTTATTTGATTGGAAACGACCCGCTTGGCCTGAATTTGAGGTCAGTTTTGTGAGATTTGTACTCCGTAAAAAGCCCAAACCAAATACTAACAATTTTGAGCCCATATTCGAGCGCGTAAAAGCACATTCGCGTCCAATCATCATCGGGTATTTTTTGGAAACTGCTATAGACACCTAGAGCCAAATGTGGGTGTCTACAGAGCCCCCACTTTGACTGAGGCTTGGGCAAGGCGAAAGCCAGAGTAGCTACCAGGCTAATCGAAGATTAAGACCTGGCAGACTTCTGGTCGGGTCGTTTATAGTCCATTAGACTCGCGTGAAGGGCTCGCCAGCCATAAGATAGAAATCATACCTTACTTGATGCTGAAAACTCCATGGGGAGTCGGACTTGCTTTAGGAGTCCCGGGTGTGCCTGTATGTAGGCATATCCCGTGTTGTTTCAGGAGAAATGCCGCCTCGGGCTTTCCGCTGGGGAGATAAGTGAGTTGCACGGGCTTGCTTCTGAAGCGTTGAGTGCACCTGTGTACAGGTACATAGAATTTTGCATGTAACATTTAGGTAAAACACGACTCGCGCTAGGGATAAAAGTTTTGAATTTTTGAATGGCTTTGAAATCTTTTGAAAACTTTGACTCCTTTGAAAATTAGGAATGCTCGGGATGACTAATTTCTGTGCTGACATGAGGAATCTGAGATTGGGCATGTATGCCTAAGCCCACTTGGATTAGGAATCATAATGGTAGGAGGATTGTCAGGCTTGGTGTTATAAATACACATCCCATGTCTTAGTTTTTCTGCACTCCTCACAACTCCTTCCTTCCTAAAAAGAGAACTCTCATCCTTTTCAAGAAGTCTAGCCATGGGTATTGAACGTTTGACCGCGATGTTGCAAGAATGGTTCCGACACTTCAGGGACGCGGATAAGTTAGCCTTAAATCAGACGGGTATTTCTCAGTTGTTCACGATCCGTTAGATGCATGTGGATCGTTATTTTCTTGATGCTTGTTTGTCCTATTGGGACGACACATATCATGTTTATGCCTGTCCTCGGGGCGAAATCTATCCTATACCCGAGGAAATTGCTGCTGTGGGAGGATGGAACCCTTTACTCCGTCCTGATGTCCCGTTTTCAGTTCATGATCCCAGGAGGAAGCTGCGGGAATTTTTAGGACTTTCCCATATGGAAGTATCCCGTATGACAGAAGGGGATAATATTTCTTTGTTTGACTTGGCCGAGAAATTTATGAACCCACACGATGTCCGGGTCAGGCCGGCCCACAGCCGTAGGGCTTTTGCTTTTTGTATGCTCCATGTCTATGCTTTCGAAGGTCACATGGATTTGCTGTCATGTATGGGCAACATTCGTTTTTTCACCGTTGTCGACCTGATGGAGATGGAGCACAGTCCGGCTTGGCTGATTACAGGGGAAATTATCCAGGGTTTGGATAATCGCAAAAGGGATTCGTCGGTTCGTCTGGCCGGAAGTACCCGTTTATTGCAGGTATATCGCCTCAGATATTTTTCTCTCTTTTTTTCGCGATACCTTGCTACAGGGGCACTCGATCGAGTGTCTTCGTTGAAAACCCGCTGCCCGATTTCAGGGGTGCCACTCGATCAAGTGACCCCTAGGCACTTGGTCGAGTGCCCCTAGGCGGACGTCAACTTTGCCTCGAGAACTTATAATTTTGTTTCTTTTTCAGCTTTGGCTTTTTGAGAGGCTATCGATCATAGAACCTCCCCTTGACCCAAGTCGATAGCGACCTAATCAGGTGATGACAAGGAAACGGACCATTGACTTTTCTCGCCACATCAATCATAAATATTGGGACGAAGAGTTGTCTTTTCATAGCGGTCAATTGATCCGATGGGTGGTGCCATGGTGGCCTATTTATGTTTGGACAGGTTCGGCATCAAGGGATAAGGCTCGCTATCAGGTGATTTTGTCCTTTAGGCAGATATTTCACCTTTACCCCGACCGCATACTTAGGCAATATGGTTGGTCCCAGAGGATCCCGGAGAATGAAGCAGTCGTGAGTGATCCGACCCAGCTGACAAATATAATGTGCGATACCTGATGCAACGATGGTACACCCGGGTCACTTGGTCTATTCCCGAGTCTCTTCACTCAATTTGGGTATCAGACTCTTATGTGAAATGGACGAAAGCAAATTCTGCCAAGGCCCGAGCTGCTTTAAAGGTTGATGAAGCTTTTGACCTGCTTCGACGAGAGCAGGCTAAAGATAATAGAGGCTTCTTTGACGAAGGCGAGACTCCGTCTACCCTGGTTCGTCTAATGTTAGGTCAGAGGGGAAGGACTAAGACTCGAGCTAAAGGGTCTAGTGCTAGAGGTGCTCGGGGGGAAGTGAGCCCCAAGACAGATTTTGAGAGGAGACTTGGACACCGACTATCAGTCCAGGACCGACTTGGTCCCCGGGACAGGCTACCGGAGAACGTAAAGGCTCGACTTGGACCGGTTACAATATCAGAAGACCCACTGTCGAAGAAACGGGTTCGAGCAAAGGAGGTTCCCCTTGTAATCCGGGAACGCTTGCCCCCGCTCTGGCGACATCGGACTCCGCGTGACCCAAAAGACAAAGGCAAGGGCAAGATGCCCTAAATATCTGTCTCCTCAATTTTATTATTTAAATATTATTATTATTTTTGTGTTGCGCTTTTTTGTTGTTTTTTTTTTGTGATGTAATTTTGAAATTTCCGAGTTTATCGGGTTTTTGATAATAAAAGACATATTTATTAGTGAAAACCGTTTCTGTCTGTTTCGTTATTGCAGTGGTTGTACCCTTTTGAGGGGCTGCCTACGTATCCACAACTAGTGGAATCAAACCAAACGTAGTTCGGGCATAGATTTTTTTTGCAATTTCGAAATATACCAAGATTATTAGTTCGAAGTGCGTGCGACAGCAGGATAAATAATCCTAACTTATTGACTTGCTTATAATTTTGAAAATCATTTATAAAAAGACAAATTTTTATAAATTTTTTGCAAATGACATTGAGATAAGGTTTAGGGGTAGTAGCGGTTCAGCTGGTCCAAGTTGGTCGGGTTGACAAAATCATTCCCGTCCAGGTCCCTCAGCATCACTGCTCCTCCTTATAGAATCTTCTTTACTAGATACGGCCCAGGCCAATTGGGTTTGAATTTTTCTCTTGGGTCAACTGGTAGTAATGCCTGGACGGATTTGAGGACCAAATTCCCTTCTTTGATATTTCTGGGCCTAACTCTTTTGTTGAAAGCCCGTTGTATCCTTTTTTGGTATATTTGGATATTGTTGAGGGCCCGGGACCACCGTTCGTCCAAAAGAACTAGTGAGTCGTATCGAGCTCGGACCCAGTCTGCCTCATGCACTTGGCTTTCTAGTAAAATCCTGAGAGACGGTACTTCTAATTCGACTGGTTGGGCTGCCTCCATTCCGTACGTCAAATAATATGGAGTTGCCTCGGTTGCGGTACGGATTGACGTTCGGTACCCCCAGAGGGCAAAAGGTATTTTGTCGGGTCAGTCCCGGTAATTATCAGCCATCTTTTTAAGTATGGTGACAATAGTTTTATTAGCTACCTCTACCGCTCCATTTGTTTGGGGACGGTAAGGCGAAGATGTATGATTTTGGATTTTATATTTAGCTAGCAAAGTAGCAGTTTCAGCCTGAAAGTGCGTCCCGTGATCACTGATGAACTCATGCGTGATCCCGTACCGCATATAGTCTTGTTTTGGATGAATTTAGCAACATGTTTGACATTCAGAATCCGGTATGACTCCGCTTCGACCCATTTGGTGAAATAGTCGATAGCCACCAAAATGAAACAGTGCTCTTCGGTCCCGGAAGGGTTTACTTTCTCAATTATATCAATCCCCCATGTCGAAAATAGTCATGGTGATGTCATGGTGTATAACAGGGATGACGGCATATGTTGCACGTTGGCGAAAATCTGACAGTTATGCCAGTGTTTGACATATAACTGGCAGTCAGTTTCCATACTGTTCCAATAGTACCCGAGCTTCATAATCTTTCGGAACAGCATATGGGCGTTCATATATGGACCATTTTCACCATCGTGCACTTCGGCCATAACCTTTTCGGCCTTTATTTTGTCGACACATAGGAGGAGAGCCCCCTGTGCCGTCTTTTTGTATAAATGTCCATCGTCCGTACGGAGGAACTGGGTTGCCAATCTCCGTAGGGCTTTCTTGGCCCGGTTTTCAGTTCCCGGAGGATATTCTCCCGTCGTCAAATAGGTTAGAACAACTTGGTACCAAGGTTCTGGATCGGTTATTTCGATGTCTTGAATGGCGTGGATATATGCCGGCTCGGACCGTCTTTCGACGCAAATCGGCATGTTGGTTAGGTGCTCCGGGATGTTTAATAAGGATGTTAATTTGGAAAGTGCATCCGCGAACTGGTTTTCTTCCAGGGGTAGATAGATGTATTCCACCTTTTGGAACTCTTTTTCGAGAACCCTTACTCGCGCCTGATAGGCCACGAGGTTGGCGTTCCGAGTTTTCCATTTTTGGAGAGCTTGGTTGATGACTAGAGATGAGTCACCATGGACCCGGAGATTTGTGACTCCTAAATCTGCGGCGACTTGCAACCCGTGAATGCATGCTTCATATTCGGCTGCGTTGTTAGTCACGTCAAAATCTAGTTTAATGGATAACGGCGTATGCTCCCCTTTTGGTGATATTAGGAGAATGCCGACTCCGAACCCTCGGAAATTGGATGCCCCGTCGAAATATAAATCTCATGTTTCTGTGTCGCTATGGAATATATCTTCATCTGGGAAGGACCAAGTATCGATGTGCCTTTCTTCGGATACGGGACTATCGGCAAGAAATTCGGCTACTACCCGACCTTTAATGGCTTTTAGTGGCACAAATTTGAGGTCAAACTCTGCCAGCATCAAAGTCCATCTGGACATCCTGCCATTGAGGATGGGCTTTTCAAACAGGTACTTGATAGGATCCATTTTGGATAAAACATGTACCTCGTGACTGAGCATATAGTGCCGGAGTTTTTTGGTGGCCCAGACCAGGGCTAGGCACGTCTTCTCGAGCATGGTATATTTGCATTCATACTCCAAGAATTTTTTTGCTTATGTAGTAAATGGCTTGTTCTTCTGAGTCAACTGTCTGGGCCAGCATAGCCCCCATGGCTGTCTCGGTCGTTGTTAGGTATAACGACAGAGGCAAACCGGGTTGAGGTGGTATTAATACCGGCGGAGCAGACAGGATCTCCTTGATTTTGTCGAAAGCTGCTAAGCATTTTATCCCACAGGGTTCGTTCCCCTATTTTCAGTTTTTTGAAAATCGGTTCACACACCATGGTTAGCTTGGATATGAAGTGGCTGATATATTGAACCTTCCCGAGAAACCCCTTTATCTCTTTTTCAGTTTTAGGAGGTTGCATACCGGTAATGGCTTTGATTTTAGTTGGATCGACCTCGATACCGCGTTGGCTGACGATATGACCCAGTAATTTACCAGATGTTGCCCCGAAACTGCACTTTTGAGGGTTTAGCCTCATGTTGTATCTGCGCAATCGGGTGAAAAACTTCCTTAGGGCCGCGATATGCCTGTTTCGGTCTTTGAATTTCACGATCATGACGTCCACATAAACTTCCACTTCCTTATGCATCACGTCGTGTAATAAGGTCGTGGTGGTTCGTTGGTAAGTGGCCCCGGCATTGATGAGACCGAATGGCATGACAGTGTTACAGTAAGTACCCCAAGGTGTAATGAAGGTGGTCTTACTCACGTCTTCTTCTGCCATCTTGATCTGATTATACCCGACATACCCATCCATGAATGGTAGGAGGGCATGATCAGCCGTGTTGTCCACCAGTATGTCGATGAGTGGTAATGGAAAGTCGTCTTTTGGGCTTGCCTTGTTAAGATCCCGAAAGTCTACACATACCCGCACCTTACCGTCCTTTTTAGGTACCGACACGATGTTCGCAACCCAGTCCGGATATTCGGACACTTGTATGAAGCCGGCCTTGAACTGTTTGTCGACCTCTTCTTTGACCTTGAGAGACCATTCGGGCCTCATTATGCGGAGCTTCTGTTTTACCGGCTTACACCCGTCTTTGATGGGTATACGGTGTTCAGCTATTTCCCGATCTATCCCCGGCATGTCCTTGTAGGACCATGCGAAGACATCCTTGAACTCTTGGAGGAGGTTTGTGAATTGTTGTCTCTCCTCGGGATCTAAGGATAAACCTAACTTAAGCATCTGGGGCTCTAAAGTGGTTCCCACATTGATGGACTCGGTTTCTTCGATTACCGGATCTCGGGATTCCCTTTGTTCTAGTTGCTCGATCAGATGCGGAGGTAGAGGTACCTGTTCGTTGGATTTCTCAATGTCATTGCACATAATATTTTTGAAATTGAAAGCGTTTTGAAAATAAGACAAGTCGTAAGCGGAACGGTTATCGTTATTATTGATAGTAAATTTGGAAAACAGCTCAAAGAGAGCGGCCATCTGATCAATTGTCAGAGGCGAGATTGGGAGTGCCCTTAGGATAGACCCCGAGGCTCCAGTGGAAGTGACTACAGGGAGAGGGGTTACAGATCGGACTCTAGCACCAGACCCTCTAGACTCGGACTCAGACTCTAACTCTGACTCTGACTCTGACTCTGACTCAGATTCTATGTCCGGCATGTCTCCTTCGTCGGTGGTCAGCTTGTAGACTCGGCCCTGACCGTCGGTCCACTTAACGATCTTCCTCCATGCCTTGTTCCCGGTGTCAAAGCCAACTTCAGAGATCAGCTTCGTGGGATCGAACCTGTTGCTTCGGAGGATTAGGTTCACCAAGTCTTCTTTAGGGGTCGGGACAGCCTTGTCTTCCCCAAATAGGAGCCCCAGCACGAGCTCAGCATTGTCAGCACCCTCCTTAGATTCAGAATGGATGAGGGCAAAAACGTCATCTGGAATGTAGTTACATTCCCGAGCCAATTTGGTCTTGGGATATGTGATAGTGGGTTGGTAGAGACCAATTTGAACAGCCCCGAATACCGGAGTAACAAAGTAGTCAGTTAATCTTGGGCTGTAAGAGCCCAGGTAGGTACCCTTGATGATGTTGTGGGCCTTTTAGATGTCGGCCCGGACCACATTTCCCGGGGTCATAACATACCCTAAGCCGAAGCGAGACTCTCCGTCATTTAGGACTTCAATAATCTTCCCAGTTGGAAGATTGGCCTTGAAGTAGCCCCCGGTAAATACCCCAAGTTCTGTAGCATCGTGTTGATGCTAGTTTTAAAGTAGGGCCTGAAAAGGTACTCCTCTTCGATCATCCCTACAAAGTCGAACCCGCGGAGGTCCGTACGGCCTGTGGCATTGCAGCTAGCCACAGTTATGGGGGTTGCCTCCAAAGTAATGACATCGTCTTATAGGGGCAGCTTAACCTTTCGATGGAGAGTGGAGGATACCGCCTTAACGACGTGGATCCATGGCCTTCCGAGGAGGAGGTTAAAAGAGAAGGTGACATCAATCACCTGGAACTCCAACTCTTTCTCAATTGGGCCCGTTATAATTGTCAGCTTAACGGCCCCAGCAACTGATTTTGGGCTTCCATCAAAAGCCTGGATCGTCTGTGCGGTTGGAAGGTAATTGGCCTCGGTAATGTCGAGGGCTTTGGCGGTCCTTAAAGGAAGGACATTCACAGCAGACCCATCATCAATTAGGATCATCGGGAGATACTTCCCTGGCAGATCACCGTGATGTACAAGGCCAAGTTGTGGGCAGCCCGAATGGTGGTAGATCGGATTCAGAGAAGGTGATAAGCGGGCCTTCTTCCTTGGACTTGCCCTTGAGATAGGGCATGATAGTGGCTACCATTTTAGCAGGGGTAACCAGTGAGTCGACCTTGATCTGATCGAGAGCCTTAGTAAGTGTTTCCCGATGTTCTTGCGAGCTAACCAAAAGTTGCCATATGATGAGATCAGCTCGAGCCCTTTTCAATTGTTTGACTAGAGCCGTATTAGTGCTAGGCTCTTCTGGGATAATTTCCGTCCTGGCAAGTTCAGTGACGGTCGTTGAGATATGGGTGTCCCTAGAGCTAGTAGCCCGGCTGGCGAGGTGGTTGCTGATAAAGGCTTTGGATTTAGCCTTTCGGACCTCTTCAGGGGTGATGGGGACAACCTCCCCTTTAGCCAGGTAAACATCATCTTCGTCAACAAACCAGATCCCATTAATTTGTGGGATGAAAGGAGAAATGAGGTGAGAACAATCGACTACTTCTCCGTTGAATATGGCATGGGAGCTGAAGGGGTTTTCTTTGTTACTTGGTTTGTCTCCAGGCAACGGTATTTTCCCACTTTTAATTAAGTCTTGGATCAGATGCTTTAATTTCCAGCATATTTCAGTATCGTGCCCATTACCTCGGTGATATTGGCAATAGGCCTGGACATTGTAGCTTTTGGATCGTTTCTCGACTGGGACCTCAGGGGTTGGGCCTATCGGTTGGATCAGACCCTTTGAAGATAGCCTTTGTAAGACATATGTATCAGTAGTCCCTATATCAGTGAATACCCGAGTCGGGGTATTCTTCTTGGACGAGGCATCTAGTAGATTGACCGCGTCAAAGATGTTGCGGGTTGCAGCTGCAGTTGGGGGCTTGGTAGTGGTGGAAGTAGCCCCTTGATATCCCTCGGTAGAGGCCTTAGTAAGGCCCTCTAGCCTCAAGTCATCTTCAATTCTCATCCCCATTTCAGCCAAAGTGGTGAAATTGGGTATGAAGGCATACCGGAGATGGATCCGGTAGGAGGGGAGGAGGTTCTTGACAAAGGCCTTCACTAAAGTCTTTTCACTGGGCTTGTCCACCAGTTTCACACTTTCGGCTCTCCAGCGTTGAAGGTATTTGGTAAAACCTTCTTTGGGCTCCTGAGCCATAACCTCCAAGGAGCGCATCGTGGTCTGGATCTCGGTATTATCAGCGTAATTCCGAGCGAACTCCGTTGCCACGTCATCCCAAGTTGGATATTTCTTGGGGTCCAGCCTTTAGTACCAGGCCCGTGGGTGCTTCTCGAGGGATGCAGCAAAAAGATTCTTGAACATCGAAGAATCTACCTCCTTGATAGCCATGAATTCTTTGAAGGCCCGCACATGTAGTAACGGGTCCTCGGTTCCTTCAAACACTGGCAAACCTGTGAGGTTCAGGTTTGCATGCAGCTTGTCAAGCAGAGGAGAATAAACACGGGAATTTTCCGTGTGAATAGTGTTAGTTCCGGACAAGTGGACCTGTTCCTCCAGTCGGCGGAGTGCGCTGACTAGTTCAGCTAGGGGCCCAGTGGTCTCCGTCCCAGCGGCAGGAGTCCCCTGCTCCACGGCACTCAAACGAGTAACAATAGCTATTTGGTCAGATCTTATAGCTGTCAATTGGGCCTCGATCTGAGTCTGCTTGATGACCATAGCTTCCAATGAGGCTGCCAACTTGTCCAAGGATTCTTGCATTTTGTGCTTCTGTTTGGTTACCGGTGGCCTGTCTGTAAGAATACCGCGTAATCAGAAACTGAGCCCAGATCTCGGAACCAAAAAAGTACATCCCGGGCGAGGAAAAGACTGAAAAGGAAAATGACTCGGAAAAGACACTAGACGGGTGACTCGTGGATGGTGGGCCTTCCTTAGGATCCGGCTATGTGGGCCGAGTCCCGTTTGAAGGAAGGTCCACGTGAGATTTTCCCCAGACTTTGGATTCGAATGTGTAAATGGGCCTTCCTTGGTAGGGGTATGCCCTACGTTGGTTAGCCTTGCCTTAGACAAATAAGGCGGTCTGGGATAGGGAGAAAACCCGTGATGTAAGATCGACGGAGTTTCGACGCTAAAGACCTTCGACGACTTATAAAAAGACCCCGACACTACTAAATGCGGTAAGTCTTAGGATAAGGAAGGTTTTTGAAAAGAAAAGTTTGGATTCCAAGAAAATCGAAGGACGGCCCGACTTTTTGAAATTGGCAAAATGCCGTCGGGCCGAAATTTTTTGATGGTTCGAAAATGTTTTTGAATTTTGAAATGGGCAGCAAACTGGCTAGAAAAAGGCTATTTTGAGTCAAATCATAAGTCCTAAATTCGGTAGCATTCCGGGTTTTGAAATTGGATATTTTTGAAAAGATGCATCTTTGAAAATGATGGTTTTTGAAAATGACACAGAAACTGATTGTAGGATTTGCCGTGGATCCTAACCGTCAATAAATAACCGACTATTCCTAGTGGGTAGTTAGGGCAAGTAGGGTCGATATCCACGGAGACGGTATTGTAGAGTCTAGACTAGGTCCACTAAAAACTAGGCTAAGTCACACAAACAAACACAAAGAGAACGATAATTGATAAACTATGATGGAGAGGAGGTATGAACTAGACTAACAATGAACTAGCTATAACAAGGCTTAAATGAAATAACTAAAGATTAAACAAACTAGCAAACTAGAGAAAATGATGACTAACTAGGTAGAGAAATCAAATATGGAAGGGAGTAGGGTTAAGTCGGGTTCTTAAGTGTAGAAGGGTAATTGGGTGGTCAAGGGTGTAGGTGTCTCCTAGTTGCTAGAGTCGGTCCGGGCTCTCGCTACGTAGACCGATGTCGAGGTAGGTTCGCGATCTCGCGTCTAAACCCTAGTCCGCACTCTCGTGTCTATGACTATTCTCAACACAATCACACAATAGACAAACAATGAGAAGATGAGCACAAGTATGGGGAGCATTGGCCACTACTACTCACACAAGCAATTCAACAAACACATAGAGTGCCCAATATGTGACTAGCAACAAAGGATTCCCCTTTACCCCTAATCAAGCCCTAATCACCCATAATCTACCCTTAATCCCCCTACTAACCCCACAAGAGAACTACTCACTCATTATCATACTCAAACTAACATGAACAAGAGAAAACAAACTAAACATCCAAACATCCATAATGAACAAACAATAACAATAAACAATAGATAAAGATTCAAACTTGATTAATAAACTAAGAACAAGAGTAAAGAGGAGAAGAGGATTATACCAAACTAACAAGGATGAAAAAGATGAGGACTTGAATTAATAAGAAACCCAAATAAAACTCCAAGGTTGTCAAGCTTGGAATAATCTTCAAGAATCTTCTTAATACAAGACTAATTACAATAATTAACTAAAGATTAAAGAAAGATTAAAACTAATGTGAGGAACACTAATCTAGGGTTTGAATGCTTAATGGAGGCCTAAGAGAGTCTAGGGTAATGTATGATCCATTAACAATACAAGAGGGAAGTATTTATATGGTATCAAGAGTGGAGGAGGATGAAAGAATCAAATGCGAGCTGCCACTGTTACTTCCCGCCCGGGACGGCCTGGTCCCGATCGGGACGGGCCACTGGCAGAACACTTCGCTTTTGCACACCCCATCCCGGACGGGATGAGGCCTTCCCGACCGGGATGGGTCTTGTAGGCCTCTTTTAAGATCTTCTTGGTCCCTCCTTGGTTCTCATGGGCTTCTCACCGATTCTCGGGGCTCGGGATCGAGTCTAAGAGGCTCGAGATCGGGTCCCAAGGTCTCGGGGTCGAATCCAAGGCATCGAGTGATCGTTCCTTCACTTCGTTGGCTCCAAAAAGTGTATGCATCGAGTCAGATTTGCTCCAACTCTTCACAAATGGTCTCGGGAACCTGAAACGAACTAAAGGAAGCATAAGTAGCCCATAAACCGCTCCCAAGGAGCGATTCCACAAGGAAAATGGGACCAAAACACAGAAATAGGCACTACAAACTACACTTATCAGAAACCAAGCAGCACATAGTCACGCAAGCATTATAACGACGACATGTATGCTTTACACTAAGTCTCGGGCGGTCTAAATAGGGTCTATACCAGTGCGCATAGCCTTTTCGAGAATCGGGACAAACTTCCTAAGTCGTGTTGATATTAGAACATGCCGCGAAACCCGTATGAATTAGCTATGAACACCTTAACATATCCAATTTGGAATATATCGCGGTATAGTGAGACGTCGGTCACCAATACCGGTTCGGGTAAAGATGAAGTTATGCATGAACCGTAAAACTAAAGCGCGTATTGTACTAATCGAATGATTTCTCCTCGAGTCTCACCCTAAGGATCCCGATGATAAGGCACACATCAGTTCTCCCCAGCGGAGTCGCCAAATTGTGGACATGACATAGGTCCACCCCGACGCGGCCACGCGCGGGTTTTGTGTAGGCGAATGAATCTCATGTGAGATGGTTCTCGGGTTGAAATTTAAATCGAAAATGGAGTCGCCACCGAACTTTGTGGGAGTTCGGGCCATTCCAACCCACTCTGTATTTTGGGTGGACCGTGCACAAAGTACAGCCCACTTCGATACTAGAGCTTGTGGGGTTCGTCCCTTTGCATTACGATACCAATGCCGACATTATCGGGTACCGTATATCGAATGACTCTAGTGCGTAATCCGGAAACCGAGGTTCTGAGTAAGGGGTGAAGGTACGTGTTGGGAAGCCCACAAAGGACACCCAACCCCGCCCGCACTTTAGCGGCCTCTACTAAGATACCGTTCGATTTTAGAATACGTGCGCTAGTGATTCGGTGAAATGAAATGCAAACAGCGTTTTGGCTAAACATGTGAGATGTGTTTGATCTACGTCGTTTAATGCATGTTTGGATTATGTCGAAGTTGTATTTAGCATGTGAGGTTCGTTTTAGTACAATAAAACAAACAACGAAAATAAAGGATAGAAAGCAGATTACAAATACATGAGCGGTATACAACACGGAAATACAATACGACAAATGCGACAATCGAAATAATTGGAATAGTAACGACGATTATAACGGATTATAATGGATGATACGGTGTGCTTTTGAAAATTTAGGCACGTGATTGTCTTGACACGTGATGACTAAAAGATGTAGAAAACGTTTGGTGGGGTTTACGCGATGTATGGAACTCGCGTTTTTTGCGTATAGGAGGGCCACTCGGTCGAGTCATGGCGGGACTCGGTCGAGTGGTCCTGTTATGGACCTTCTGCCCACTTTTGGGGATGTCACTCGATCGAGTGGGCTATGGCACTCGATCGAGTGCCCCTGTACGGACTGTTGTCCGCTTCGAAAAATCGTCGATTTCGAGATTTGCTTTAGCTTTAAATCGATAATTTTACTAAATCGCGTAGAAATATAATATGATTTATACTTGACTTAGTTTTTTTATGCTCGTAATGTGTATGCTACTATTACGCGATCGATTATCGGGAATTTTAGAAAAGACGTTATAAATCGTTTTAGGACGAAATAATTCCCTCCGCGTCGTAATGTCATAATCAGTCCTTTCGGACCGTGTGACAACTATTTCGGCGTCAACGGGTTCGTGCTAGTATGATTTATCAATTGATTATTTTAGACATGATATTCGACTATGGAGTCGGTATCGCATCTTTAGAATAACGTTTTTATTTGTTTGATTAGAGCAAAAGTCGATTCCCTCCGCGTCACGACATAGTTAATAATCCTTGCGGATTATGTGATGTTCGATTTGCATCAACAGGTTTCGTTCTAACCTTAAAAACAAGATCGAGTACACCTAACGACAAATATCCGCGATCGCACTGGGCCCTTGAGTGTTTAGGGCGGCGCTACTTGAAAGGGACACCTCTGTTACACCTCTGTTACGACTCGTAAAGGGATTAGAAGGATCTTAGAATGGGATTTATCTTTAGATATACTCGATACGAAATTGCTTTTATAAATCGACTAATGTAATACCCGTGACACGTCACGGGTTTGTGAACATTTTTTGAAAATAATAAAAAGTTAGAAATAAAGTGCAATACCCGTGTTCACGGGGTTGAAGTGTTTTTTTGCATAAAAAAGTCAAATCACAACTCATATGAGGGTGAACGGAAAGACGATATTGGCTTAAAATAACGTAAATGAAATGAATATTGACACATATGATTATTATAGTGTGTTCAATATCGAAGTCAAAGAACCACGTGAGTATATGTAGGTAAATAACAATTTCGGAGAGTGTATGATAAATGTAGATGTCTTAAGTATAACGACATATGACGTCAAAATGAGTACGTGTATAGTATGTGTTTGACACAATTCATACAAAAAAAAGAAGGCCTATATTATACGTTATTGTCTCTAAAACGCAAATATTTTTGGGACGGAAGCCACCCGAACCGAAATCAGTAATTAAAAAATATTAATATTTTAGACTAAAATTTCAGAAAATAGTACGGAATAAAAAATATTCTATCCCCTTCTCTATAATCTTACACATTTCATATTTTGGTAATTCTCTATTATTTTTTCACTTTCTTTTTTAGTACGTCTTTTATGGTTCTTATTATTTGTGACTCCACTTTCTTTTTCCACTTCCATTTTCATCCACATTCCAGTTCACCTTTATTAATTTTCTCCCAAAACTAATGCGGATCATATAAAAGAAGGGGAGGGAGTATTTATTATTTATTTTCATCCACATTCCAGTCCACCCTTATTAATTTTCTCCCCAAGACTAATGTGGATCATATAAGAGAAGGGGAGGGAGTATTTATTATTTATTTTCAACATTTCTGTGGTAATAATATTATTATAAAAAAAAATGCGGAGTAGTATGTTTTAAATCATACTTTTATCACATGATTATTATAATGATAAAAAATTCAATGAATCGAGTCAAAGTTTGTTATGTGTAAAAAAAATCTATATATCGGTATTCTAATATAAATGCAATATTAAATTAAAGGGAAATAAATGATTAAGAATTCAAACTAAGAATGAAAATGTATTTACATTTAATAAAAAAGTAAAGACAGTTAACATTTTTCAAACGTGTTACTAACGATTTTTAACGGGTTTTTTAACCCAAAGCTCGACATTTTTTAACAATTTTTAACCCGAAGCCTGTCATTTTTTAACACTTTTAAACCCCGACATTTTTGACATCTTTTTTAACCCGAAGCCCGTCATTTTTTAACGATTTTTAACCCGAAGCCCGACATTTTTTAACGGTTTATTAACTTTTGTCAAACGCGTTACAAATGCTTAGATTTGTTGATATGTTTGGTGATACGAAGTATATTTTAAACAATTGATGTTATGTTTGTGGATATGATTAATTGGGCCAATAAGTCTCTTATGAGACGGTCTCACGGAAAAATTACTGTGAGACCTCTCACATAGAGTTAGTTATTAATCTCTTTATATACTAATTGAGAAACCAATGTATAAGTCTTTGGACACGTGTCGCGACGTGATGCAAAATTTTCCCGCTCAAACGATTGTCGATTAATTTAGGAAACTAGCAAAGTATTGAATAATTCAACACATGATTTAGGAATAATTTGTCATAAATTTTATGACGAAAATTAGCTAGCATATTTCCTTCCTAAGATTCAGTAAAAAAAAATTCATACGGAGTATAATAATAATCAATCCAAAATGTGAATCTTTTCGTATTAATCTTTGAGAATAATTTGATGATTAAACAAAAAAAAATTAATTTACTCATCTTTTAATAAAAAAATTAATGTATCATCTAATTTATTTCAATTGACGACTAAAAAATTAACATCTCTTATATACTAATTGAGAAACCAATGTATAAGTTATTGGCTGGACACGTGTCGCGACGTGATGCAAAATTTTCCCGCTCAAACGATTGTCGATTAATTTAGGAAACTAGCAAATTATTGAATAATTCAACCCATGATTTAGGAATAATTTGTCATAAATTGTATGATGGAAAGTAGCTAGCATATTTCCTTCCTAAAATTCAGTAAAAAAAATCATACGGAGTATAATAATAATCAATCCAAAATTGTAAATCTTTTCGTATTAATTTTTGAGAATAATTTGCTGATTAAACAAAAAAAAATTAATTTACTCATCTTTTAAATAAAAAAAATTAATGTATCATCTAAAACTTATTTCAGTATTTTATTTCAATTAACGACTCAAAAATTAACATGAATCGGTATGCTATATTCAAATTTATCTGTATCGATAATATCTGATCACCTACCTAAGCTGTGCATTTGCACGGGACCTAAGCTAGTTTAATAATAACCTCCTATGCGAGAAGTCTCACGATAAATTTACCGTGAAACCGTCTCATAGGAGTTCTTGTGTAATTGGACATAATATTATTATTCACTAAGTACATGCTATTTTTCTCGCATTATATGGAAAGAAGTTGATCATCATAAATTGATTTTAAATTTAAATACTACTTCCATTTTTTTTATCTTTCCATTCCTCAATATATGAATGAGGTGTTACATTTAATTGGGATGATAAAAAAATGGAAGAAGTAATAAACTCTAAACGGAGGACAAATTAAAACAAATCCAAATTGACACATTGTACAATCATAAATAACTGACCCGGTAACGGGTTGCCTCAACCTTATTATAAAATATATGCTGACTTGTTGTGATCCATTTGAAACTCAGCCTAAACTTTAGTTTGCAGTTTTTAATTTGAACAAACAGAGCAAACACAATTGACACATTAGTTGATCATAATTAGGTGACCTGATAACAGCTCAACTCAATCTTATACAAAGTATTTGCTCTGTTCCAATATGTTCTTTACTTTTGCTAGGGAACAATCACTAATAATTTGGATTAAAAATGTGATTTACATGACGCATAAGTCTTATGAGAGATTGGCTCACGCTAAACTAATTCTTCAATATATTCGTACTTGAAAATCAAGTGCTTTTGAGTTCTTCATCCAAAGCACTCACTACCCCTGAAATTTTAAAATTAGACAAATTTTGTTAGATTTATTTGTATGGTTGATAAAAATTGTTGATAATCAATATCCTCAAACAATTATAGAAATATATATATATATATATATATATATATATATATATATATATATATATATATATATATATATATATATATATATATATATATATATATATATATATATATATATATATATATATATTATACATTATCATGTGCATACTCAAATTGCAACTCATTAAGAAGTTTAATTGATGATAATAAGATATAAAAAGAGTAATGTAGGTGAACACGACTCACGCGGTCGATAATGCAACTAATCTAAGATATTTTTTCATGTTGATATATGTATCAAAATCGTATTTTTTAATTTTCCATAAATTTATAATATGTTCATATTTTATAGATCTTGGTCATTATAATTTTTAAATTGTACTATAATACGGAGGAATATTTTAAGATGATTTACTAAAACATAATAAGAAAGGTGTTATTTCAAAAAACGTACAACTATTAAACGATAAATACGGTTTCTAAATAAGATGAGTAGCATCAACTTAAACACTTAGCATCAACAAAAATGAAAACGCATACTTCACACATTTTTTTGTTTACTAAATCCACTCCACACATTAACACTTCATCAAATTCTTGAAAGTTCTTACACAGAAAAAAAAGATCAAATGAAAGAATTATTGGGTACACAAACTCATCTTCTTCCCTCAACATTTCCTGTCATCACCTACACCCTTCCAAACCACCATCGTTTTAATTCAACATTCCCAAAAACCGTCTTACTCAATTGAAATTGATAAAATTTCGATGTTAATTAGTAAGATGTGTGAAATACTTATTTGCATGTTGATTTTATTTCCAGTTTTGTTTGTGTGATGTAAGTGAGTGGTTGAATTTTTTATTCAACCAAGATGCATTCAATGAACATCCATTTTCAAGATATACTCTTAAATGAAGGTGGAGATTACTTCTCCCCTAAACAACCTCATTTCAATTCCATAAACTAATATGCGTAACTATTCCAAAACACTAAAAATAAGGACTTATTCCCAAATTGAGCTCCCACATTGTGCCACATAGCTAAGTGTGGTGTCTTCTTTTATATAAAGAAGATTTTTGCGCGATGTTTTAACGTTGATAATAACGAAAGAATAAAAAAAACGATGACACGAGGAAGAAAAAGACGGACGAAAGAGACGAGAGAAGACGAGAGAAGGGAAGAGAGAAAAGGAGAAATCGGGATTGAATTTGCACCCTCAACCTACATGCTTTGTCTTCTCGGAATAGGCTCGTCTAGTTGTGGCTTAGGCACGGGAGCGTCGAGACAATGTAGATGAGTTATGGTGGTTTAAGGTAGAAGAAGGGTGTAAGTTGTATATGAGAAATTGTATGTATGATGGCTGAAAAAAGTTGTATAATTGTGTTGCAAAGTGGTTTATTTATAGGAAAACCCCAAACCACCGACCTAGGGTCACTTGACCCAGTGCCCCTATTGACTCGATTGAGTGGTCCATTAAATGGCAAACAGCGGGCCTTTTGAAGGCCTACTCGATCGAGTGAGTTGATACTCAATCGAGTGGGTCGAGTGGACGAGATATTTTGAAGTTTTTGTATTTGGGTTGGATTCTTTGAAGTTCGCAGCTATTTTCTTGTGTCTCGGAAACGACTTTGACCGGGGTTTGACCCGGTCGTTAAAAGACGATTTTATTTCCGGTGTCGATTTTGACCCAAATTAGTCTTATTTGATTGGAAACAACCCGCTGGGCCTGAATTTGAGGCCAGTTTTGTGAGATTTGTACTCCGTAAAAAGCCCAAGCCAAATACTAACGATTTTGAGCCCATATTCGAGCGCGTAAAAGCACGTTCGTGTCCGATCATCATCGGGTGTTTTTTGGAAACTGTTATAAACACCTAGCAGCCAAATGTGGGTGTCTACAAACCCCTTTAGGTATAATGAAAATAGTGGTCCAATAGTTATAGAGGGTGTTGAGGACAGAATTAATGAGAACAATTCTCCCCGCATAAAAGAGTTTTCTTGCTCCCAAACTTCTTATTCTGGATATCATTCTCTCTGCATTCTTTGAACATTCCTGCTTGGTCAGCTTCTTTGTTTTGATAGGTATCCCCAAGTAGGTAAAAGGGAGTTCCCTCTCACTAAATCATGTTACCTGAAGTACATCATCCCTAAGTTCCTTATTCATACCATTAAAGTACATGGTAGACTTAGCTTTGTTGATTGTGAGACCTATAGCCTTGGAGAATGAGGATAATGCTCTTACCAACAACATTATAGATTGTCCCCCCTTACAGAACATCATAAGATCATCTGCAAAAAAATAGGCGTGTGAGCTTCATTTGTTTACACATTGGGTGATACCTGAATGTCCATTTCTATGTTGCATACTTTATCATTCTGCTGAGATACTCCATACATAAAGTGAAGATCAAAGGAGATATAGGGTCTCCTTGCCTCAACCCTCTTCTCCCCTTGAAATAACCAAAGGTACGTATGTCCATTAAGATTAAGGGAGAAGCTAGGAGATGTAATACATGTCATAACCATCTTTCTGAATTGTTGAGGGAACTGCAACTGGCATAAAATTTCTTCCGCAAAGCTCCATTCCACTGAATCTTAGGCTTTCTGCAGGTCTATTTTAAATAAACACTAAGGTGAAGCGTGAGCTCTAGAGTAATGTTGAGCAATGTCCTGACATATCAGGATAATTTCAATAATATACCTGTCTTTGGCAAATGCTCCTTGTGTTTCATGAACAATATCAGGTAACACCCTAACTAATCTGCTGCAAAGTAGCTTTGATATAGTCTTGTGTTTCATGAATGATATGAAAGTTATATACTAAAAGAATAGCATTTTTCATCACAAATCTATTTATATCATTTTTATAAATGTTTTTACGATAATTTTTTTGTTAAACGAAATGTAAAAGTTTTTACATAAAATTTTTAATTTCTCGTAAACTATACTGAAATTAAAATAAATCTAATTCTATTAGAATAAAAAAACATTACTTGTAATATTTATATATTTAAATTGTATTAGGATAAAATTTAAAATAGATTAATTCTATTAGGATAAAAATATTACTTTTAATATTTATAATATTTAGATTTTTAGTGTTTTAAAAAAGTTGGATTGTCTCACGTCGCTCGAAAAAAGCTTCAATTATATATTTACATATGATATGATTCTTTTTGTTGATTTGATATCCACGGTATCAATTTTATACCCAAGGAAGGGATTGGATATGGGAAACTGGTGCCTCATGAGTTAACCAGGTTTTTGCAAACAACACAAACACAATGGGGGTTGACTCGTTTCAAAATTCAAATGCATGCCTTATTCCTAGACCTGTCAAAAAGGGGCGGGCGGTCGGGTTTCGGGTTCCGTCATTTCGGGTTCGGATAAAATATGGGTCAGATGTATTTCGGGTTTGAAAAATACGAGTTTTATACGGGTCGGATATATACGGATTTCGGGTCAAATACGGGTTATTAATGCACTTTAAAAACATTAATTTTCTTTACTTTTTTTGTCAGAGATACAACTTTATTTTTAATTTTCTTAATCATCTCATTTAATATAAGATATTAGTGAGAATAAACATGTTTTATTTAATATATATATATATATATATATATATATTGTGAACCCGAAAACGGGATTACAACTGAGCAAGTGCCTCATCCAAAATTCTGTTCGCTATTGACTCGGGTAAATTATTAGTCCACACCGAGTAGCCAACTCGTCCTTGAAACCATCTTCCTAGCGAATGTGCTATCTCGTTGCATTGCCTGGGACTCCACGACCAAGTGACAGCCTCGAACTTGTGCTTGAAAGCTTGTATTTCATCAATCAGAGAGTAGAAACAGATGCGCTCTGTATCTCCTCGCCTCAAGCCATCAATCAGCTCCTTACAATCGGTCTCCATAATAACTCGCTTGTGTCCTCTCCTGCATGCCTCCTTCATCCCTTCCAAAACAGCTTCGGCCTCTGCCTCCCTGATCTCCCGGCTTCCGCGTTTACCCGCACTCACCCCCCACACAAACTCACCCTCAGCCCCTCGACAAACAAAGCCCCAACCCATCCCATTTGACCACACACTCGCATCGCAATTTATTTTCACCGTACCTGCACACGGCTTAGCCCACGCGACCTGCTGCTCCGCCACATCCTGTCCTTCACTCCCCGGAACCCCCCTTCCTCTGTTCTCTCGCTGTTTCCACCTCCCTCAAAATGTCCTCCGTCCTCTGAATGGCTCGTTTACAGTTCACTTCAATCCCCTCAAATACCCATTTGTTCCTCTCCTCCCACATAGCCCAACATCCCGTCATAAACCTCCCTCGCTCCTCTTCCTCCAACTCCCTCCACATATCCTCCACCCACTCTCTCACCCTCTCATGCCCATTTTCCTTCTTAATGTCCACACCCAACCCATCCCAAACCCCTCCCCCCCCCACCCACAACCCTTCACAAGGTGGAGACTAGTCTCCACCTCGCAAAAACAAATCGGGCAAGCTGCATTACCAGTCCTCAATCTCCGGTTGATATTGTAATTAGTCGGAAGAGCTTCAGAACAGAGTTGCCAGAAGAAACACTTAACTCGGGGAAGAACTGGAGCTTGCCATATACTGCTCCATAGCCGTTTTTCGTTATTCAGGTCCGACGTACCAAGCTCGAATAAACCCACCTCCGTAATCAGCCGGTAAGCAGATTTAGCTGAGTAGCATCCTGATTTCTCTGGTTCCCACATCCAGATATCATCTGTTTGTGTACTACTCAGCCTGATCCGAAGTATAGCCTCCTGTTCATCTTCCATGAAAATACTCCGCACCTTAGTCTCGTTCCAACTTCGGCCATTCCCGTTAAGAAGCTCCCACACTTGCATATTTGGGTTATCAGCAGCTCGAGCAGAAAGAGCTAACCTCGAGTTCAAGCCCGGAATCCAGGGATCATCCCAAACTCTAGTGCTCAGTCCATTCCCGATTCTTTTCCTCAAACCCTTCTTAAGAACCTCCTTCGCCTCCCAAATGCTCCTCCACGTATAGCTCGGATTATGTCCTACAGAAGACTGTAAGAACGAACCTCCATTATAGTATTTAGCCCGAAACAATCTTGCTACAAAACTCCCCGGATTGATAGTAAGCTGCCAAGCCTGTTTGCCAAGTAACGCCATGTTAAAACAGTGGACATCACGAAACCCGAGAACCCCAAGCGATTTAGGTTTACAAAGCTTTTGCCATGCTATCCAAGCCATCTTCCTACCACCATTCTTCGATCCCCACCAGAATTTCGACACCATCGGACGGAGCTCCTCACAAAAGTTAGTGGGTAATTTGAAAATACTCATTGCATAGGTGGATATAGATTGGGCCACGGCCTTAATCATTACCTCCCTTCCCGCTTTAGAAAGAAATGTCCCCCTCCACCCTTGAAATTTCTTATTCAATTTATCCCTAATCATGGATGTAAGCACCCTTTTCGACTGCCCCAAAACCATAGGAAGACCAAGATAAGAACCCGGATTACTAACCTCTCGGACACCCAGCTCGTTCGCAATGCTATCCTTAAGGCTTTGACTCGTACTATGGCTAAAAGACGCCGTTGTTTTATCGAAATTCACCAACTGCCCAGAGGCCCTCTCATACTCCTCAAGAACAGCCCTCACCTTCCGTGCCTCCGAAACATTCGCCCGACAGAAGAATAGACTGTCGTCCGCAAAAAGAAGGTGCGAGATGATCGGGGCATCCCGCGCAATCTTAATACCTCGTATAGTTTTCGCCTCAATCTCCCTCCTCATCAAACTGGAGAGCACCTCAGCACACAAGATAAAAAGATAAGGTGACAAAGGGTCCCCCTGCCTTATCCCCCGACTTGGCCGAAACATATTCCCGGGCTGGCCGTTTAGGAGTACCTGGAACGAGACCGACCTCACACAGAGCATGACTCGGTCGATCCACCCAAGGTCAAAATCCATACGTACTAAGACACTCTCGAGAAAATTCCATTCCACCCGATCGTAAGCCTTAGCCATGTCTAACTTAAGCGCCAAGTGTCTCTCTCCTCTCCGAGTATTTTTCATATGATGAAAAGCTTCAAACGCAACCAGAATATTATCCGATATCGCTCGGCCTGGGGTAAAGGCACTCTGGTTTTCAGACACAATATCACTTAAGAAGAACTTCAATCTGTTAGCCAACATTTAGATACAAATTTGTAAATAACATTGCATAAGCTAATAGGGCGAAATTCAGACATACAACTCGGACTCTTCTTCTTAGGTATAAGAACGATGAAAGTCCTGTTAATATCTTCTGGCATAGGCGCTCCTCGCAGGACCGTCAAGACCGTATTAACCACCTCTTTCCCAACCACGTGCCAATAGGTTTGGTAGAACAGACCGTTCATCCCATCTGGACCCGGAGCTTTCAACGGGTGAATCTGCTCTAGGGCCATTTGCACCTCCTCTTCAGTATAATTTGCACGGAGCCAATTATTCATTCGAGACGTGACTCTCCCTTCGACTCCGTTCAGTGTCTCTCTGAACTCCCCTGTTTGACTCGTACTGAAAAGGTTACTGAAGTAGGCCTCTGCTAACAAAGCTAGCTGATGGTAGGGATTTGTCACGTCCCTAGCCAATCAATATAACACCGACTAACCTAGTGAGTAGCTAGGGTAAGTCGGGATCGTATCCACGAGGACGGTACATCAAAGCTTAGACTAGGTCTACTTACAACAAGACTAGATTACCAAACAAACACAAAGAAGCGATGTAAGGAAAAATATGATGGAGAAGAAGTATGACTAAGCTAATGATCGAACTAATGAATAAACTAGAAGAACGATGTCTAACTAAAGAAGATTAACACAAATATGGAAGAGAAGTGGGGTAGGTCGGGTTCATAGAGGTAGAAGGGTAATTGGGGTGATCAAGGGTATAGGTGTCTCCTAATCGCTAGAGTCGGTCCGGGCTCTCGCAACTTAGACCGATGTCAAGGTGAGTCCGGGCTCTCGCAACTTAGACGTACTCTAGTCGGCACTCTCGTGACTATGACTATTCTCAACATTTCCACAAAATAAGCAATCAATGAGAAGATGAACACAAGCATGGGAAGCATGGCCACTACAACTCACACAAGCATATCAACAAACACATAGAGTGCCTACAATGTGACTAACAACAAAGATACAACCTTTTCCCCTTAATCAACCCTAATCATCCATAATCTACCCCTAATCCCCCTACTAACCCCACAAAGAAACTATTCACCCATTATCAAAGAGAAACTAACATTAACAAGAGAGAACAAACTAAACATCCAAGCATTCATTATGAACAACTAACAACAATAACAATAAAAAGATGAAACAAGATTGAATAAACAAAGACAAGAGTAAGAAGGGTTATACCAATACTAGGAAGATGAAAAGATGCAAACTTGTATAAATAAGAACCCAAATAAAACCCAAGGTTGTCAATCTTGGAGAATTCTTCAAGTATCCTCTTAATACAAGAACTAATTACAATAATTAACTAAGAATTAACTAAGATTAAGAGAAGATTAAAGCTAATGAGTGAGAGTAAATCTAGGGTTTTGGAGGCTTAAACTAATGTAGGTTCAGATAAGATCCCTTAAAATTACAAGAAGGGAGTATATATATGGGTACAAGAATGAGGAAGAAAAAAAGAGAAGAGCGGGTGAGCTGTAGCCCATCCCGATCGGGAAGGATCATCCCGATCGGGAAGGTTTCTTCCATCCCGATCGGGAAGGGCTCAACCCGACCGGGAAGGACCCACAGTGGCGCTCCTAAACGTGCATCCCTTCCCGATCGGGAAGGCCACCATCCCGACCGGGAAGGGTCTTGTATGCCTTCCTTTAATGCTCCTTGGTCCTTCCTTGCCTCTCATGGGCTTCCCACCGATTCTCGGGACTCGGGATCGGGTCTCGGAGGCTCGGGATTGGGTCCCAAGGTCTCGGGGTCGATTCCGAGGTCTCGAGTCATCGTTCCTTTATCTCGTTGGCTCCAAAATGTGTATGTATTGAGTCGGAATCGCTCCAACTCTTCCAATTCGGCCTCGGGAACCTGAAACGAACTAAAGGAGGCATAAGAAGCCCATGAATCGCTCCAAAGGAGCGATTTCACAAGGAAAAAGGGACCAAAACACAACAAATAGGCACTACAAACTACACTTATCACTAGTTGCGCATCCCCTTCCCTTCTCACCCTATCTTGATCAATCAGGAAATCAATGTGATTCCTCCGCTTTCTAGCCGACGCCTTCCTGTGGAAAAAACCCGTGTTCTTGTCACCCTCCTTTAGCCACAAAGCTCGAGATCTTTGGCGCCAAAACATTTCTTCTTGTTTCATAAGGTTCGAGATATCGTTGACCAGGCGCTTCCTCTCATGCACATTCTCCTTAGTTCGCTCATACGCTTCAATCTGGGCAAGCCTCCGTCTCTTCCTCCGCATGTCACGAAGCAACTTACCAATATTGACCCATTTCCATTTCATAAGCGCCTCACCACAGATCCGAAGCCGGGCCAAAATGCCTGATTCTCCACTCTCCCACGCCTCCTTTATGGTTTCCTCACATCCCTCCTCTCCCACCCAGACTTGTTCAAACCGAAAAAGTTTGGTTTTACTGGTCCTAGTTGTCTTCCTATCCAGCTCGACCATGATTGGTGCGTGATCCGACTATTCCCGCGTTAAGTGAAGTAGCCTAGCGGTCGTAAATAGCTCGAACCAAGCGTCGTTCCCCATAGCTCTATCGATACGGCTCTGTCTATTTGCTCCCTCACAGTGGCCATTATCGAAGGTATATTCGTACCCTTCGAAGTCTATGTCCCGAAGATTACACTCCTCTACAGCCTCCCTAAAATTATCCATTTGCCATTGAGCTCGAACTCCCCCTTTCATTTCCGTAGCATGCAAAATCTCGTTATAGTCCCCCATACATATCCAAGGACCAACATAATCCTCACCCAAATCCTAAGAAGTTGCCACGAAAGATGCCTCTCGTTCACCGCTGGCCAACCATAAAAACCCGTGAATCGCCACTCCTTGTCTCCAATAGTAACCATGAAATCCATGTGATGTAAAGATGAGGATCAAAAAGAAACCTGTATCCCCTTTCTCCAAAGAAAAGCAAGACCCCCCGACCGACTCGCACTATCCACTTCTACGCTTTCGTAGTCGTCAAAACGCCCCCTAATCCTCCCAAATTCCATACTGCTAAGTTTTGTCTCGCAAAGGAAAACTATAGCAGGGGCCTCCTTCCGTAGAAGATTAAAAAGGCCGCCTACTGCAGTGGGGTTGCCCAGCCCCCTACAGTTAAGGCTCAAAAGACTCATAATGCCCGGCGGGGCTGAGTCTTCTCAACCTCCGCCTCAGGTGAAACTACACCCATGTTAATTTTCACTCTCTTCCCATCCTCGTTTTCCTCACCCATATCCTCTGGCCGTTCCCTCTTTTGCGTTTGGCTTCCACTCCCTCCCATGTTATCGTGTCCCTCTCTGGCCCTCCGTTTCCATTTGCCCCCTGTACTCACCCCTATATTCTTCCCCAATTGATTTGCCACTGCATGTTCCCCCACTCTTAATGATTTGTCAATGGTACTACCTCGAGATAACTCGTCATCCACCTCCATATCCCATTCCACGATACTCTCCGGGTCCTCCACCCCGCTGCCCACTCTCCCTTCAATCTCCCTATCCACCCCAGCTATTATATTCACATTAGCCCCTACATTCAACTCATCCTCCATTCCCTTATCCCCAACTATCTCTCGCCCTCCTTCAATCGCCTTTGTGGTAGTCAGTACAGTAGGTCTTTTCTGCCCTTTGTTCCGCACTACTAAGGCTTGTAACGTGTCAATAAGTTTTGAGATAGCCTCCTCCTCCCTGTCGCGATATTCTTTATCCATAATAGGCTGCAAATTTCTCCCCCTCCCCTCCTTAGTTCCTCTTTCAGTCCTAGCTGGTCTCCACGGTGAAGCTCTGAGATCCTCCCCGAATGGTAGTTCCTCTTCCTCAAACGGGCCCTCCTCACACTCCTTGACCCCATGCCCCAGAATCCCACATCCATAGCAAAAAATGGGTAACTTTTCATACTTCACCGGATAATTTACTCGGTGACCACGTTGCATACGAATGTCAATGGTTTTATGTAGTGGTCTCCTAACGTCATGCAATATACGAACCCTAATTGCCCTGTCCAAACTGAGTTGTGCTGATTCATCTATCCCCAGAAAGACTCCCAGCCTATTGCCAATTTGACGCAAATTCTCCTCCTTATCCCTCCCTTTGAAAGGTAGGTCATAAACCCTAGCCCAGAACGGAACGTGAAAAAAGGGTGTGTCCGTAAGTTTTCCTTCGTCAATTGGATCGTTAAAACACCAAATATGTTTGTCAAAATGCCATGGCTGACCTTCAACAACCCTCGCTTTGTCCCCCTCCGTCTCAAATTCAAAAGCAAATATATGTTCTTTCACGTCGAGAATACTAGCAGTGAGATTACCTTTTGTCGACCATAATCTTGTCATGGTGTCAATGGCTGCTCGAGTATTGATCGCCTTCGTAGTCCAGATCTTCCCCAGCAACACAAAACTGTCCCTCTTCCTAGCGCCATTATCACCCTCATCCCACACCAAATCTTCCTCCTCGCCAACCTTCTTCTTACCCTTATCACGTGATGAACTCATGACGTCGATGTCTTCGTATCGTCTAAACGTGTCGTAGCACTGTGGTCCTACGTACTGTTAAAGTGGTACGTAGAGTAACCGTGATCCAAAGCGGAGAAGAGCCAGGAAAAACCCTAGAAAAATTCTCTCACAGAAACCCTAGAGAGACTTTTGATCACCCTTATATTTTATTGAGAAGATTCAAACTTTTAAAATATATTTTTTAATATACATTGATATTTTATTTCTACAGTAGAGGTACGAATATATATGACGAACTTTGACTCGATTTATTGATTTTTTTTCTCATTATAATAATCATGTGATAAAAATATAATTTGATATAAATAAATATTATTTCTTAAATTTTGAAAATAAAAAAATTTTTTTTTGGTATTTTTGAGAAACTTTAGTGTATAATAACAATATTTTTTTTAATTTATTTATTTTCGGGCGGATAATGGGTTCCGACGGGTTTTGACCCAATATATTCGAGTTATTATCGGGTCGGCTCACTTTTGGGTTTCAGTCATTTTTGGGGGGTTTTTTTTGGTTTTTTTTTCCGGACGATTTTGGATCGGTTTTTCGGGTCGCATCAATCTTTGAGAGGTCTACTCCTAACGCCCCTCAAAAGCAATTGAAAGTAGAGTCTGCTGAGCAAAGTGGCGCACAATGTCGAATCTCTCTTACCTTTCCCTCTTTACTCTCCTCAACCTCGTCATCTTCTACGGTATTTTCACTTTATACAGTCATTTTTAACAGTAACTCGCTCTTTGTATGTGTGTATCAGAGTCGGTCATTCACACTCCAATAGTCTGTCGTATTCCTAAATAATCTGAGTTTTCAAGGTGTAGAATTTGTTTGTTAGGGTATGGAGAGATCATATACGAAGATGGGTACACAGTAACAACGATGGTTGATGGTAATAGACTGAAGATTAACCCACACGCTGTTGTTTCCCGATCAGGATTTCATGATCTCCTTCTTCTTGATTCCTCTGCAAGTGTCTTCTACATACTTCCCTTTCCACTTTCCCAAGGTTTTATTTCCAGTCACCCCCTTGTCAACTGTACTCAATTTTAGTTAAAGGGTTTCTGTTGCTTTCTCATGTTTGACGCTCGTTACCCTATATTAAAGTCTATTCTCCATACTAGTGAACTTTTTTCCGTTAAAAATTGGGGAATTTGAACAGAAAAATCTATGGGTTAAAAGGGAAGTGTGAACATATCAATTGCTGGTGTAGTCAGAAAATTTCGTGCGGGTTTCACTTTCACTTGCATCGCTTCTCGGGGCTTTTTCAGGATGGGATAATCTGTACGAGTAATTATTACTAGTGTAATTAATGTCAAAATAAAGGAAATGGGTAGATGGCTGTGAAAGCAGCAACAGAAAGAGGAGAGGAGAAATTTTACACCGATTGGGGATAGTTGTTACTCAAGGCCTAGGGTTTAGGACCTTAGGTAATTACCTCAAATGATAACTCATGCCGTTTTCTTTGGCTGAAGAGGGTTGAACTGAACAAGTGACTAGGACAAAATAAACCTAATGGGCTTGAGCAGAAGTCATGGGCGGGTTAAGAGCAAGGCTTTATGGGCTATAGCCTAAGAAACTTTTAAGAATAAAAAACATCCATGTATAAAATTTATCAATACTTTAGAGTAGTGTAGTTGATAAAATGGAGGTGATTGGTTTGTTGAAGGGTAGTCGTGTCTCGTGTGTTTGAAACCATGAAGTGCATAGTAGTATATATTTTTGTTTATTCATAGCCTTGCTATTAAATAGCAATTTTGTCTTTTAAATTTTATATTTTTCAATCGTACTACCTCTTTTTTGGAATTTCCACACTTTGTATGATTTGAGAGAAATATTTTTAATCAAATGGGAGGAGTTCCTTAGAATCGGAGGGGGTAACGTTTAGATGGGAGTAATCGATAATAATTTCAGTTAACAAATTTTGGGACTTTCAACATACCTACAACATTTGAGAAATGAGCGTAACACGTTCTAGATTTTTATAATGAAATTTAAATTTTATTTACTAATGAATCATATTTAATAGGATTATTTAACATGAATAATCGCAACTTTGGGTGGTCTTCTTAAAATAAACCGAACTTTATTTAATTTGGGAATAAGCCAAGAATTGGGCATATTTTACCTTAATGGAACTGGGTAATTGACTACCTGTTAAACCCTTCCACTTTTTACTTACATTAACCATTT
The DNA here is from genome assembly GCA_958450325.1 of Agrostemma githago. NCBI lineage: Eukaryota > Viridiplantae > Streptophyta > Magnoliopsida > Caryophyllales > Caryophyllaceae > Agrostemma > Agrostemma githago. Next base: position 36,889,591 of record OY288254.1, on the reverse strand, counting down.
CCATTTTCTAAACTTTTTTGTATCATACTGTATAGATATAAATTGATTATTCTCGGATTTGTTTGTTTAAAATACACTCACATCTCTTGTTTCAGAAGACATTCTTCGACATTTTAGATCTCGGAAAAAAATTGCAGATTTTTGTGTGTGTTTTAACCCAGAAAACCTCTATCAAGCCCAAACAAAGGAAGAAGAAAGAGTTAGACCCAATTCCATTAATGAATAATAGCCCAATATTTGGGTTTATTCCCAGATTAAATAAAGTTCCGGTTTATTTTAAGCGAACCACCCAAAGTTGGGATTATTTTTGTTAAAATTCTACTCCGTATTTAATATTATGGAACCTATATCATTATTAAATTGTAATTAACATTCTTATATAGGAGTTCATTTTGGAATAGTTACTCATATATTTTTAGAAAATGGTCACAATATATTATGGTTCACATGAAAAATTTAGTTTGTATGATGAACCATAAACTTTAGTTTAGATCTAGATAGTTTTGATTCTTGGATCCGTCCCTAAATTGAACCAGTGCACTTAAAAAAAGGTGGAAAGAATGGGCCTTAGGGTTTAGGGTAGGGTAATCTTTCCGTCCAACTACCTCTTTTTTCCTCCTTTCTCCACTATTGCTTTCTTCTTATTGTCATGTATTTCGCCCTTGTAATAATCACCCCTTTCTAAGCAAGTAAGGATGCTTAATTAGCATATGTGCATCTTTCAGTAATAGAGGCAGAGGCACTTATGACTTCTTTTTGTTGCACTGTACTTTACTATGATATACTATTATTGTCTAACGGCCTACCTCTAGACATATCCCTGGTAGCTAGTCATATTTCTTGATGTACGTATGTATGTTGTACACTGAAAGTTGTTCAAATTGTTTGTTGGATTACTCAGAAATTGTGGTGACGAAGTTTGTTGGAAATGAAAAGGGGTATGCTGATGGTGACGCAATTTCAGCTATGTTTAACAAACCCAGGAGCTTTACCGTGGACTCGAAAGGAAATGCATATGTTGCTGATAGAGGCAATTTTGCTGTTCGAAAGATTAGTCGTTCTGGTACAGCTTACTTGCTCCGTTTTTATAACATTGATTCAGTTTGTTAATAACATGGTTAGTTGCATGTGTTATCCACTTATCCTGATACTCCTGAATGAGGTGAGAATTCACCATTATTGATTTGGATTGTGCTGTACAGTAAATTATTTCCCACTAGTTCACAGTGGCTTTTGCTTTTTAACAGAATGCCTGCCGTTAGTTTAAGTTATAAGTTGCAACCCTCAAACACTAATTAGGTGTTGCTTTGTTAGCATTTACGAGTAATATTATATGCTGGCTAACTGCGCCATCCTCTTATTTCATCTCTCAATTAGTTGAAACAAGGAATTATATATGTTGTAACTTTTGCAGCAGCTTAAGGTGATACTCCCTTCATCCCATTTTTATTATACTCCTTTCTATTTTCGGAGCATTGAAAAAAAAGTGATGAACTACCCACTGGTCAATACCCTTTCAATTAAAGAGAGTTAAGATAACATTAGTTTGGTGGTGATGATTGTACCCTAATTAATTATATAGGGGCAAAAGTGGATGCTCCCAACCTTTTCATTACTAAATTTTAAACAGGTTTTCTATCGTGTGCCCACTGATTGGGGACACGTTAACATGTTAATTGTGGAAGGAATCATAATATATGTTGTTTAAGTATGGTAATATACTACTAATATGAGTTAATATTTCAACTTCTCATGATAATATCATTATAATTCTTCCACAATTAACATACTCCTTCCGGTTTTTAATGTTTGTCCCCTTTCAATATAATACTCCTCAAATATATATTCATCAAATGGGCAAAACATTAAAAATCGGAGCGAGTATTAACGTGTGCCCAGTGGGCACATGATAGAAAAACCGAATTTTAAAAGGTACAATTATTTTTGGATAAATTTTGAGGAAAGAGGGGACAATAGAATTGGGATGAAGGGAGTAATTCATTGTCTAATTGTCTGAACACTTTCGTCATTTTATACTTTAAAAACATTTTCATTAACAAGATGCTTGAGTGAAGACACAATCTTCTATGCGTGTGGATGTTAGGTGAGGAATAGGTATCGTAGTTAAATAACTAACGACAAAATGTTAAATGAGTTGTTCATAGACTCTCATGTTGGCTCTGACAATGTCTCCTAGAAATGATCTCATGTGTCATTATGTTTTGAAATTGAAATTAAACTTCCGTGGAACTTTTATTATTACTGTATTAATTGATATGTAGGTCTCACCACCACTATTGCTGGCGGTTACTCAAAGATCCCTGGTCGTGCAGATGGACCCGGACCAAATGTAACCTTTTCAGCGGACTACGAGCTAACCTTTGTTCCAGAGATGTGTGCTCTGCTAATTATGGATCACGGGAACAAACTTATCCGCCTAATCAATCTAAAACAAGAGGATTGCGGTTCTCCAAAGTCTGGTATATCTCTTATTTTATGTACATTTAAATGATTTCTAAACATGGTGTCATATATGTAGAGGTGGCATCTCGACGGCCGGGCCGTGCTTTGTGCCGGCCCGTCGTGCCTGACCCCTCGGCCGGATGACAAGCATGGCCTGGCCGAGCTTGGGATCGGCACAAATCCACCCCTGCTGCCGAAGCATGATATGTGGCACGGGCCCGGTCGTTCCTGGCCCGGTTTGACCTAGTTTTTAGTTTTGTTTTTTTTAATTAAGTTTTTATAATGATTAGTAAAAAACAATGTAAATTAAAGTTAACTCGTTGTATTGTAGATTGACGATTAGTCATTTAGTCGTTACAAAATAAATTGAAATAAATGCGTAAGGTGTAAATGAATAACAAATTTTAATTAAATAAGTGAAGAAATTATATAACATTATAAATAAGGGTGATACTTTTTTATACTTTGACATTACTCAATCATACCTCAAAATTACTACCCTACCCCTCTCATTTCCCCCTCCTCACATAAGTTTCTAGAGAGAGAAAAATATCTCAAAACTCCAAAATTCATCTCTCTGCAACCCCACCACGCCGGTCGCTAGCGACCACTCCAGTCCACTGCGCCGACCACCACTCCGGCCATCTCAATTGTTTTTTGATTTTTATGGGTTTTCCTAAAAGATTATTATTAATGTTATTATTTTTTCAAGATTAAAATTTAAATTAACTATAATTAATTAAAATTATAACAAAATAAAAAAGATGAAATCAATTCGATACTATTCAAATTAGAAAATACAATTCAAATTAAAAAAAAGAGTAAATTAAAAATTACTCCCTTTTAAAACACCAATGTTAAAATTTACTCCAATTTTTGTTAAAAATAACTCCCAAACTCTATCAAAAGTTCAAAATTTCTCCCAAATTTTCTTTTAGGACGAAAATGCCCTTGGCTAGAGGGTGAGGTGGAGTAATATGACATAAAAAAGTTAAGGGTATTTTCGTCCAAAAATTATATTTTGGAGCAATTTTTGAACTTTTGATAGATTTTGGGAGTTATTTTTAACAAAAAATTCAAAAGGGAGTAAATTTTAAAATTGATATCTTAAAAGGAAGTAATTTTTATTTTACTCAAAAAAAAACGTACAAGCTTTAAATCCTAAACCCTGAAATTCAATGTTACCCAATTAACTCTAAATCGAATCCCTTAATTAATGAATTAAAACTAATTTACGATAAAATATTGATTAACAAATTATGATCCATATTTAATTCGCAAATAATTGATGGAATCAGTTTTAGAATTGACGAGAATTAATTTTGATGAAAAAAATTTAGGGTTTAGTTTGGGAGAAAAATAATGAATAAGAGAAAAAGGATAATATTGGAAAATTTATAAAACTTTAGGGATGATTGAGTAATATACAATTATGAAAAAGTAATTCCGATAAATAATATGTCACATTTTCATTAAAAAGGTGTCATAAATAATTTCTTAAGAAAAATATCCACAAAATATTTTATATAAGATTGCCTAGAATATAAGGAGAAGTAGTTTATATAGCTAGTTGAATTGTTTAAAGCAGCTAAAAAGCAACATGCATTTCCATTTTATTCCAACCATCCTCAATTAATTGATAATCAGGAAAAGCCCTCCTAAAAAAAGAGTCTTTAAAATCTACTAGTTGGTGTCCTTGGCAATGCTCGGGCCCTGATATTCCGGTTTGCGTTAAAACAGATTTGTTTAGATGCGTTGATTCAAAAAACGTATAAATTGTTACGGTTACATTTTTGCCCATCACATATTGATTATGTATGTGCACTGATACACCATTGCATCGACGGACATATCTCAAAGTTTACAACATACCTAGTATAATATTGAGGTTCAAATTTTGTACAAAAATACTATATATCATAATGTCCTACTCCTTATGGTTTTTAAAGATTGCCCCATATTCCTTTTTCGGCAAATTTTTAAAGATTTCCCATTTCTCCACTTTCCTTTTTTGTCTTGTCTATTACTTTTTACAATTTGGTCACTACCAACTTCAATTATTTACAAATAATGTCATTCAATAATGTCATATACTCATTAATCTTGATGACTCATCCCTATAAATGGTGTCATTATTGCACTTTTCTACTCACCATTCAACTTCCTTAATTTGTGTGCATTTATCTATGGGGCAATCTTTAAAAGCTGGAGGCAGTACTATTTATTAACATTCATCTTTAATTTTGAACTCTTTTTTTACTTTCGGGTTTTAGACTACTCCTTTCTAATTTAGGTCAAAATAAAAAACCAATCTCATAGACCTGCTTAAGTTAGGTATAACTGTATAACTATGATAATTAATGAGTATAATAATAATATCGAAACAGAATAAGTATCTGATACGTAAAGTATATACTTCTTCCCATTCACTGGAAACCTACCACAAGTTTAACATTCACTGGAAACCTACCACAAGTTTAACATATGTGAAGTATATATTTTAATCAAATGGCGGGATTTCAACGAATGGGAGGGAGTATTTTCTAATTTAAACTATGGTAAAAAAAGGAGGAAGAAACTATCCCAGACCCATATTCTAATATTAATCCAATCTGTAATTTGTATAACCCGTTCCATATTGTAATCCATCTGACCCATTTGATAATACAGTTATAAAGCAATGTTCTTAATAAACAATAATACGTATGTAGCTCCCATCCTTGGGAAGAAAATACTCCGTTGCACAAATAGGGGGGGGGTAGTTTATGAAGAGGAAAAGTACGCAAAACCCATGAAGTCCCGCTCCCTCTTTTTACAGAAGTAAAGATACAAGCACGCAACATAGTATACATAGAATTCCACCTAGTGTTATTTTCTAGGGAAATTTTTCGATACCTTAATCCATTTTGTTTACGAAAATTACGCCACTCTTTATGTCTCCACTTAGTCCTCTTTAAGTGATGCACAATATGTTTAAATTTAGCGTGATATGGAGTATTGTTTAACACCTTTAAGACCATTTTCAATGTATACTTATACAAAATACTCCCTCCCATTCTTTGGAAACCTACCATAACTTGAATATATGTGAGGTATATTTTAATCAAATGGTAGGTTTCCAAAGAATGTGAGGGAGTAACAAGTACATCGAACATGTAACAATTTACCATTTAAAAAAACATTATCTAAACTATTTTTTGACATATTAGCAACTGTCGTCATAGTTGTGAAATTATCAAAAGTAACACATAAAAATTTAGATCTTATTCCATATTTTCTTATGACGTTCGCTCTAATGTTAAGCATATTCCCATCGTTATGGAGAAATTCTAATTTAGCAAACTTAATATTTCATTATTGTAAATTCTATTCACGATCTAACTAGTGAGCTGATATGCATATATGTGAATACTACTTCCAATCCGATTCAATCCAATCTTCTCATTTGACTTTTGGTGGTGTATCACACAACGGTTTGATCGTATTTTTCTCCATTTGTACATTAATATGTATGGATGGCAACTTAGCGACCTTAAATATTGATTCATGTTTGCCGACCTCAAATCTTTTTGGGATTAAGGCTATGATATTGTTGTCTATTACTCCCTCGGTCCCTCCATTCAACTTCATTCTTCACTTTTCTTTTTTCACATTATTTATACCAAAGGGAATTTTAAATATTCTCGACATTCTATAATTGAGAATATAGTCATGTGATTTTGTTTGATTCGTCTTTATGAGTGATGGAGGGATTTGTTGTGGATCCCGACACCAAATAACCAACCTATCCTAACAAGATAGTAAGGGCAAGTCGGGTCGAACCACAAGGACAGAAAATGAGTTTAGACTAAGGTTCACCTAAGAACTAGACCAAGTCACAAGATAACGAGGGGAGAGAATTATCGAGAATTGAATGACTACGACGATACTAAGCTAAAGAATGAGGATAAACAAACTAAGACAATGAAAGGGGAGAAATCTATGACTAGGAAGGACTTAAGTATGACATAAACTAAATATTCAACTAAAGCTAAATACAAACAATAAACAAGAAGAACAATTACTAAGATGAAGAAGAAATCAATAAGGGGAAGAGTAGGGTTAGGTCGGGTTCATAGGTGTATTAGGCTAGTGGGGAAATTGAGGATTAAGGAGTCACCTAGTCACTAAGGTAAGCCCGCTCTCTCGTGACAAGAACGAACCCGAAAACTCATGCAAGAGGCTACCCAAACCATGAGGATTCAACCACCAATCATGCATACAACAAGAAGGAAGAAACAAGCAAGAGTAGTATTGGCCACTACCACCCTAACAAACATTTCATCAAACATATGACATGCATGATAAGAGATTAGCAACAAAGATTCAACTTTTACCCACAATGATTTTTAAAATTCTTATTTATTTAGGCTCATATGTTATATTAGAGAGAATAAACAATTTTATTTAATATTATGCCTTTAGTCCTTTATCGAAGTAATTTATCGGTTATTATACATACATAATAAAAACAATGACTAAATCTATATAATCATATAGATTATATTCTTATAAATGGATAATACTTTTTAATATTCTTATTTATATAGGCTAATACTATATAACCACTTGAACACACAAAATCAAATTATATATAACGGAAAAATTGGGGGTAAAATACTACGGAGTACTAATTTACTACCTACATCAAGTTTAAAAATGTCATTAGCGATCATTTGGATGTAGAGATTGAGTTTTTCCTATCTCTGGCTAACTTTTTGCCCCAAGATAAGAATGTATTTGTGAGAACTGAATTTACTTGCATACTAAAAATGTTTCCATTTATAATGAAACTTACTACATAGGAGTTAACGACGGTTACATTGAGGAGAAATTGTCTTCATGGACTTCAAAAGTCTTACTCTCTCCGTTCCATTTGATTGTTTGCATTTGCTTTTTGGGCATTATTCATAATGAGTTAAATCGTCAATGTAACTTCTACGGAGTAATATATAAGATAAAATATAGTCATGTGAGATCTTGTTTAAATTGTCTAATACATAATATCAAATTTTTATAATTTTTAGAAATACGTAAGTAAAGATATAGATAAAATAAAACGTGCATTGGCAAATGTGAAAAAGCAAATGCAAACAATCAAATGGAACGGAGGGAGTATTATTTTTGTATATTTTGGTGGTATCATAAGTCATAACCATTAATTTCCTCAAACAATCTTAAACATGTGGTATGGCTTCTGTAGGTTTAGCGGTCAGCGTAGTATGGGCTTCAGCAGTGATCGTTCCATGCTTGGTCGGACTAGTCATCGGATTTGCTATTCGTCCTTACGTGATGACACAAGTAAGCCTACCATCTTTTCTCAAATTATAACCTGGGGTTCCTCTTCGCCTTTTTAAGCTAATTGTTTTTAGACAGGAGCTCAGCCTTCTCGGTCTCAGCAGATCATGGATGTCTTACCAAACGAAACTGGGGAGACAAGTACCGATACCTTACTTCGGCATCAAAAACGCAGCTGTTAGCTCAACAATCTCGTTTCTTAGGCAGCTTATTATGCTACCTGTATCTCATGTCTCTCTTATGTTTGGATTCTGGACAAATATATCCAAACCTAGTTCTGCAACTGGTAGTAAAGACCCTGTTTCTCTTTTTGAATGTGATAACTCTGGTAGCTCAGAGTTTGTAATTTCACAAAAGTATGCTAACCAGTTGAAGGACCTCATAACTTCTGATGGAGGCCTCGGATTATCCGGTAACCCTTTGACGCTAGAAGATGTGGTGGAAAAGAATGGGCAAGTCCCTCATCAGATTGATGGTTTGATGGAAGCCAGCATTATGAACTTCACTGAGGATGCTCATGAGCCACGTGCATATAATGGTCTGTTCATTGGGGTGTCTAGTGTAGTCAAGAGGAAATGAAACCTCTTTTGGTGAGTAGTTGTAAATAATGAAGAAGTTTTAACTTTTAACTGTCTATTTGCGTTCACTGTTTAATAACATTGCAAAATGTTTGTGATTGTGGAAGCCATTTTCTTTCCCTTTTGCTTAAAGCCAAAGACTTGAAAATTGGAATGGACTAGTATTAACCCCGTGCATAGCATGCATAGGCGACCACTAAAACATATTTTGCAATTTATGTTTTAGATATCATCACAGTTGTGTATTTTCAATAAACACTCGTACAAAAAAAATGGCGCATTGATATCGTCAAAATAATTTTGTAAAAGAAATAACATGCATACTAGCATACATGTTTATGTCCGTAAAGATCTATATCAATTTTTTTGAAATATTTCCTTGTACACTACTTTTGTCATCATGTTCGATGCACCCCTTTCATCCCCGCAAATAAGAACGTTTTAAGGTAAGTATTTAAGATAAGTAATTACATTAATTTATGATTATGATCTAGTACTATATAATAAAACAGAAACCAAAGCATGTGTAGACACCCACATTTTTACTGCTAGGTGTCTATAGCATTTTCCAAAAAATACCCGATGATGATCGGACGCTAACGTGCTTCTACGCGTTCGGATATGGGCTCAAAACCATTAGTTGTTGGCTTAAGCACTTACGGAGTACAAATCTCACAAAACCGACCTCAAATTCAGGCCCAGTGGGTCGTTTCCAATCGAATAAGGCTAATTTGGGCCAAAATCGATACCAGAAATAAAACTGACTTTTTGCGATTGGGTCAAACCCCGGTCAAAGCCGTTTCCGAGACACATAACAACAGCCGCATAGACATCAAAAAGTCCAACCAAATACAAAACCCACAAAATACCCAACTAAAGGTCCAAAAACCGGACCATTGCGATCCAGCTGACCCACTTGATCGAGTGTCAGCTCCACTCGATCGAGTGGATCCGTAAACAGGCCCGACTGCAGGTGCACTGGGCCACTCGACCGAGTCATCCAGTTACTCGGTCGAGTAACCCTAGACGGGGTACATGGCCATGTCTATATAAACACCCCCATGCAACACACATTCAACATCTTTTTCGAACCCTAAGCAAACCCTAATCTCATGCAACTTACAAATCCTAACCCTAGCATCCAGGAACCCTAACCACCACAACTCGACTTACATCTCTATACTCCCGTGCTAGCCACAACTACGAGTCCCGTCTGAGAACAATAACATGTAGGTTGAGGGTGCCAAATCCCGTTTTTTTTTCTCTCTTCTCCTTCTCTCTCGCGTCGCACGTTGTCTATGTTGTCGTCTTTGTCTCATTTTTTTTATCTTTATCGCATTCTAATATCGCTAATAATCACTAGTATTAAAAGCATAAAAATACTTGCGGATTTGTGTCGAGTGCGAAGAATGTCGAAATAAGAAAACCCGAATATACAAGGGTATTGCACCCAGCGTTGTCGGTCGCTTATCCCGACACCCCTAGCGTTTGATTATTGAAGCAAGTTAACGTAAACAATAGTTTTTTTACTTTCATTCGCGCTATCATCCATCGCCTATTTCATTGATTCTAAAACCTTTTTCAAAACACATATTTTCTATAAGGGTCGAAACCCGTTGACGTAGATCCGACATCCCATAATCCCTAGGGATTCATTACGATGTTGGAAAAGCCGAGGGAATCAAGTCTCTCAATTCAAGTAAAGTGTCAACCTTTTAGATCCGATACCAATTCGATAATTGGATGTCGAATCTAAATAATTTAGTCAAATGTTAGCTAAAACGATTTTCCGTTGATGCTTAATGATGAGACGCATTTTGTATGGTGTAAGATGATATAATTTGTGCTAGTTTTGTTGCTTGGAGAAGGTGTTTGAAGAGCTTTATTGTATATCTTATTTTCAACGGTGTTTATTTCGAGTTATTTGTTATTGTGAGATAATGTGTAACTTGTATTGGACTAGTGAAGTAAGGTGAAGTTGTGATGGTTGACATGGGCCAAGAGAAGCATAAGGAGTTGTATTTGATGGAAGAGTCAAGGCCCAAACACCATAGGTCAAGGCACGAGTCAAGCAAGGAAGCAAACACGGAAGAAAATGAAAGCCGCTTTAAGCGGTTGGATCCGCTCTATGCGGATAGATCAGCCCGCCAAGAAGAATTGAGATGGGGGGAGCCGCTACGAGTGGCTGACTCCGCTTATAGCGGCTGGACTGCACCATGTCTCTTCGGATTCTCTTATTTGATGTTACACTTGTTTTTATTACATTAACTTAGTACTTTATGAGGAGAATTAGACAATAGTTTTTATCTATCACTTTTCCATTACTACTAGAACTCAACACACATTAGAGATTATGTAACACTCTTGATTTTGTAAATTAAATAAAATTAAAATCATGTTCATATTTTTATTTTTACGATTTAACTCGTAATTCTTAAAATTATTATAAAACGAATTTATCGTTCAATTGTTTCAAACTCCTAAAATTCAATTTGACTCGGAAACTCTTCTTATATTTAAAACATATTTTTATTTCTGTTTCGATTCATTTTGTACATTTAATTTAATTCTTATCGAAAGTCTATTTCGTCGATTGGAATTATGAACTTTTATTTATTTATTCACTTTTAAGCTCGAATTTTTATTTTCGGCTCGAAATTCATTTATTTTAAGTTTCGTCAGAACATTTACTTCCTTTCCTCGAGAAATCAATTTAATTCACTATATCGAATATTTTTTTTTTGGGAAATACTATTTCATCGTTTAATTATTTATTTCTATAAAATTCATTTTTTTTCGTCTCGAATAATTATTAATATCTCGAGAAACGTTTATTTTACTCATTTTATTAGTCAGCCCAATTATTTATTTTATTAATTCGATTTTAATTCGGTTTGGTGGTTAGTCAACTTTTTCATCTCGGGAACCGTCTCCTACTTAGTGTCTATTCATTAATCGGTTTTCTAACCCAATTTAACCCACTTTCACCGATTGATTCAATTGCTTTCCCACTCTATACGCGTACACCCCCCCTTACCAGCTTACACTCTCCTTTTCCTTTCTCTTCATATTCCCACCGCTTCACCATCTCTCTACCTCCTCCTTCATTTCTTTTTTCGTCTTCCTGCCTTCCCTTCTTATTCTATTATCATCAATCATCACCACTTTCATTGTCTTTTTCGTTCATTCTTCTTCGTCAATGGTCAACGGTTCATCGTCGCACCCGCTATCGAGCCCCTGTTTTCGTCCTCTGTTACGTGCTGCTGCCTCTGTTTCGCTGCTTCTGCTGTGCGTTGCTATGCTACTGGTGGTTCGTGTGTGCTGCTGTTTTCGTTCATCCATCATCATCAATCTGGTCCGATGCCCTGCTGCTGCTCTTTACTGTTGCTAACTGCTGTACGACGCTATGCTGCTGCTGGTCGTGTTGATGTCGCCTGATCTTCTTCCCTTTTCGTTCTTCTTCGTCCGTAATCAATCTTTCCCCTTCACCATCTTCGTTCGATTCTGCTGCTGCGTTTTGTTGCTGTTATGGTACAATTTCTGGCTGTTTTCGTTTCTTCCTCTTCTTCTCTTCAATCCGTTTTGCTGTCTTTTGTGTCGCCTTCCTGCTACTGCTTTGTTATCGCTCATGTTTTGTACCTGCTGTTTCTTCTCCGTTTCTCCTCTTTCTTTTCTGCTGTTCTTGAGTGTTTTCGCTGATCTAGGACGAGTTCGTCGACCTTCGCCTTTCTCGTTATCGGTTTAGTTTCCGTTCTGCTGCTGTTCGTTGATACTAATTAATGTCGTTGATCTTCTGTTCTTTCATTTTCGTCTCGGTAGCGAGTCGATGCTGTGTGCTGCGTGCTATGCTTCTACTGTTGCTGTAATATTTGTTTTGCTGCTGCTGTCCCGTTCGTTGCTGATGTTCGCTGCTGTTTGTTCTTCTTATTCCTCTTCTCTTCTCTTCTTCAACTGCTCTTCTTCCTCTTCGTCCTGTTTTTGTTCAGCTGATGTTGTCGTTTTGTGGTCGTTGATGCTACTGTTTTGTCCTTAATTCTCATTCCTCTTCTCCATTCTTTTCTTTCTCGTGTTTTCGTGTTGCTATCCACGGTTTACTGCATCGTGCTCGCTGCTGTTCCGTCATTTTGCTACTGTCCAATGTTTGTTTTCCTATTTCGCGAGCTTCATTTTCCGTCCTCCTATTCTATCGTTCTCGTCATTCGTTTCCTTCGACCCTTATTCCGATTTCTTTGTTTCTATTTCTTTTGTCTCGATTTCCATTGGAGCTTAAAGACATCACTAACGTTTTGGACCTTGGACTTATCATGGGCGAGTACGTGTTCGTTTTGGCTATCGACCGAAGGTAACTTTAGGACGTTACTCGATTTTATATCGTATGTTTGAGTAGTAGTATGTAGTAAATATTTTAACTTCGGTTTTCTAATTTTAGCTATATATTATTGCTAATTATATTCTTTTAAATCGTATTTATAAATATTTTACAAGTTTTCGATATCGTTTTATAAATCGTTAGTAATTTTATTATTTGCGATCGTTATATATTTTGTCGGTTATCGTGATACTAGTAACTAAATAATATCGATTTCATATTTTCTTCATATTTTATAAATTTTAACTCAAAATCGTATTTTTATATATATTATAAACGAGATTTGTATATTTGTTCAATAAATTAATTTTCGTTTTACGATTTATACTAATAAATGAGAAAATGGTCGATTTTGTTTTAAATATATTTTTAGTCGAGACTATTTTCACTAATAATTTCCTATTTCTTTCCGATTGACTATTTTTAGTAAAATCCGTATTATTTATTAATAAAAGCTATTTTCTAAAAATAACTTGAAACCTTTGTAAAATCCATTTCATTTATAAAACTCGTTGACTCGATTAATTTTGATATCGTTTTTCTTAAAACATCTATTTTCTAAAATTTATTGTTTTAACTCGATTTCCTAATTATTTATAAAGTACTATATATTGATTTATTATATTTTATTTATATTTTGAGTTACGAATTTAGAAATATATTAAAGTTACGATAACGATGATAATAATAAAATGTTAATTTCGTTAGAAATACTATTTTTATACATTTCACTTATTTTAATAACTTACGTATTTTCTATAACAAATTTTTAATTTAAGTAAGTTTCTAAAAATAGTAAGTTTCTACTTATAGAAAGTTTCCCTTTTAATATAAAATGTTTATTCCTTTTATCCTCATATTATTATAATGATTATATTTATTTTGAATATCGATAATGGCTTGTTTTGGAGTTATGGAATAAAGACAAGTGTGAGGTTAGAGTAATATAATCTGGGGTTTACGGTTTTGCCATCAGCTATAAGGCTAGTGTATCAGGAATCGGTACATTAGTTGTTGAACCGGGTGACAGGTATCCCGGGAGTTGTGTACATTTTGACCTTAAGCTTAAGCCTCGCAGTAAGTCGCCGTCATAATTTGAACTGGGTGACAGGTAATCCCAGGAGGGGTGTGCATTGTCTTAAACTAGGGCCACGCATTTATAAGTCGCCGCTCTATTATAGTTGAGTAGCCTAGTTAGAGACCGATGTTTGATTTGTTTGAACTAAGTTCTCGAAGCTAGTTTTTAGTATTCTCCTAGTGAAAGTCTGACCTTCTACACCGAATATTTCCATAACGCCAGTTTGAATATTTTTATTATTATCGATACATTTTGGTTTGCAGGTTGGCAAATATTTGAAGTTTTCTTCTGAAAACTTGTTCTGATTTTATTGTTCCAATATTTTAAGATTTCTCCGAAAGCTTATTTTTATTATATCATTTAATGTTTTAGATTTTAATTATTTTGATATAGTAATACTATTATTTTTCCATATGATATAATATGGCTGGGAGAACGTCCGAGTTACTCCCCACTGACGTGGCTGTTATGTTTATAACATGACAGGTATTTGCTTCCGGGTTTTGGGTGTGAGCTAGTGAGTAGAGTGGATCCTACTCTTTCTTCATTCGATTTATGGATTTGTATAAACCTGTTTGGAGAATTTTTCTTTTTAACCCTTTTTTAAAAAGAGGCCTTTGTATTGACTTACCATTTCTTTTAATAAGATATAGTTTGTCAGTGTGTTTTAATCCCAACTCTACAGTGTTTCCGCCACTGTAATGCATTATAATTTCTAGGGGATTACAGTTGGTATCAGAGCATTGTTGCTCCCGACGCTTACACCTGATTTTAGGAAAAATACTAGTAAATGTTTTGAACATTAAAGAAATATTAGTGAGAGATGGGTAGAAACAAAGTAAGGACTTAACTGTTAGGTCTATATGTTCTTGTAACTCAATGATTAGCATTGAATATTTGTTGCTTTTGTCTGAAAGAAGATGAATGAACAAGATGCTGACGAGATGCTGCTTCTGATCGGGACAAGACCTACTTAGAACTCTTAACGCTTGCTGACTCGAGTGGACAACTTGGTGCTCCAAGAAAGATGTCATTGGTGACTTTGCAGCTCCGATTTAGTTTGCTCCAGCTACAGGCATGATGATCAAGAGTAGATTTCTGTTCCATGATGTCGAAGTAGGTCCAGATGGAGCGACCCAAGACTTGTGTGCTCGTTCCTCTACAAACAGATGAAATAATCCTTTTAATTTCCTCGTGAACCTTAGAGGACCAAACTTTCCCTTCTCCTCTCAGGTCTTTAGCATCTAGAATTATTGATTATTTTCTTCCTGTTTCTACTTCTTCCAATTCTTCTCTTTTATATTCCCATCTTCAATCTCTCGGTGAACCCTTGTTCTATTCTTCTATTCTATCATCCTTCTCTTGAGATTCTTTGGTTAGATCGGATTCTATCTCAGTAAAACTCGTGGAAAGTTATAAATGTTTGAGGTTTAGTAAACCCTTGTTACCTGGTTTGAGGATTATGAGTCTACCATATCGTCTAAGCAAGTAAGAAATTTTTGAGGATTGAGTTGAATGGTATTAGTTGATTAATGGAGTTAGGTTGATACCTTAGACTCTGAACCTTGGGTTATAGGTTACTTTGACTATTTTGGAGTATTTAGAGTTGAATATATGTTGGAGTAGTAAGAGTATATCATATTTGATGGATCTAGTGTAACTGATAATATTACCTTGGGATTCTTACCTAATGCTTATTTGATGGATGCAACGCGAATATTTGGTATGATAGAGTAATGTTTAAAGTGTTAGCCTGAGTGTTGTGGTACCAATAAAGGTTTTCATTAATGTCGTTAGAAATTTTGGTTGACATAGATTACCGTGTTTCTTATGGATTTGATCGTTGATCGTTTTTTAAGGTTGTAACCTATGAACTTTGAAATTGAGTGGTCTGACTTAGATAAATTGTTATTACTCTTGAAGAAGTGAGCTATCTTACACAATCACGGTTTGTGGTGTTGTTTTGAGGAATACTTTGACGTCAATCATCTTGATGAATTTATAGTTCAGAACCCTTAGACCAACGAGATTGTGGCTTCGTTGAGTTAATATTCTGGTGATTTCGTTGATACGATATGAAATTTGGTGGAATTCTCAGAAAGCTAGTCGAAAGACGTGTTTTGAAGATGTGAGTGTTCGCGCCATTACCTATAGGTTTGAGCGTGTTTGAGGATTCGTAGTACTTTTCCAAGTTCTGTACTTGTGGCTTATTAAATATGTTGATGATCATTTTTGAGGATTTCGTACCCGAGCCTTGTTAAATTGTTGGACCTTGTCTGGTGTTCCTTACTCGTGAAATTTGGAGTATACCTCGAGTTCGAACTTTATGAGCTTTGGACTTAGGAACCTTATCGATCGCAAGTTTGGGTGTGTTTTGATGACCGTTGGAATTTTAATGGATGAGATTAGATTGTAAAACAATTGTGGATTAATATCGTGTCGTTTGAACGATTGGATAATCACGTAAGACATTTTTGGAGATTGTGACTGAGTAGTACCACCTAATGCCTAATATTGGACTTCGTATTATTTGATGGAAATTAGGAACCCGTGTTGTGGGAGTCGTACCGGGAGTCTCGAGATGGTTAAATTATTCTCTAATCTTTGAGAGCTCTTTTTGACTTTCAATTTTGTCTTCCATTAGCTTTTCTTAAATCCTGCTACTTCTTTCTTCGGCCAATCCCTTTGACCTCTTTATCGGGTTTGAAAACTTTTATTTCGATTCGTCGTTGACTCTGACTCTATTTATCCATTTATCATTTTCCCGAACCTATGTTATGAAAAGTTTGACTAATTTAAAATGTCGGACTATCATGAAATTTTAACATTTTGGGTTATAAATTTCAAAACTCTGTATTTCGTTTTTGTCTTATTTTTAGTCATGTTTCAAAATGTCTTAATAATTTATTTTAAAGTATTTCGAAATTATTTAAATTTTAATTTTGATTTTCAAGTGATCAATATTTTATGAAAACTTTCTTAATTACAAATATTTTGATTTCTATGAGATTATTAGGTAAAACGGTTTAAAGTATTCGAAAAATTTCGTACGTCTAAATTTTTGTTTTATTGTCGTTATACATTAAATCTATTATTGAAAATGTTTGTCGACTATTTCGATTTCTATTTACCAACTACCAAAACTTAGTTTCTCAAATTTTTGTTTGGTCTTAAAACAAAATTTTGTCGAATTTCTTAATCAAAACGTTTTACTATTGTTTTGAAAATATTTGGGTACTCTTTCCCCCTCGAGTTTGTTTACAAATATTATTTATCGTCA
Organism: Agrostemma githago; assembly: GCA_958450325.1. Lineage (NCBI taxonomy): Eukaryota > Viridiplantae > Streptophyta > Magnoliopsida > Caryophyllales > Caryophyllaceae > Agrostemma > Agrostemma githago. Next base: position 36,872,486 of record OY288254.1, on the reverse strand, counting down.
TTATTTTATCGAATAATTTTTCCTCTTTTGTTAATTTAAATGATTTTAAACTTTGGGTAGCTGAGCCCAACTCATTTTCAAACAACTCTTTTCTTCGATTTCGATTTCATATTCCGTTTGAAGTTGTAATTTTTCTTTTAAACCGAGATTGTGATGCGAGTTAAGCATTCTCATTTTGTTCAAATGATACAATTTTGTTTTTCATTCTATCCTTATCTTTTTATAAGTTTCGAGGACGAAACTTCTTTTTAGTGGGGAAGATTGTAACACCCTTGATTTTGTAAATTAAATAAAATTAAAATCATGTTCATATTTTTATTTTTACGATTTAACTCGTAATTCTTAAAATTATTATAAAACGAATTTATCGTTCAATCGTTTCAAACTCCTAAAATTCAATTTGACTCGGAAACTCTTCTTATATTTAAAACATATTTTTATTTCTGTTTCGATTCATTTTGTACATTTAATTTAATTCTTATCGAAAGTCTATTTCGTCGATTTGAATTATGAACTTTTATTTATTTATTCACTTTTAAGCTCGAATTTTTATTTTCGGCTCGAAATTCATTTATTTTAAGTTTCGTCAGAACATTTACTTCCTTTCCTCGAGAAATCAATTTAATTCACTATATCGAATATTTATTATTTTTTTTGGGAAATACTATTTCATCGTTTAATTATTTATTTCTATAAAATTCATTTTTTTTTTCGTCTCGAATAATTATTAATATCTCGAGAAACGTTTATTTTACTCATTTTATTAGTCAGCCCAATTATTTATTTTATTAATTCGATATTAATTCGGTTTGGTGGTTAGTCAACTTTTTCATCTCGGGAACCGTCTCCTACTTAGTGTCTATTCATTAATCGGTTTTCTAACCCAATTTAACCCACTTTGACCGATTGATTCAATTTCTTTCTCACTCTATACGCGTACACCCCCCCTTACCAGCTTACACTCTCCTTTTCCTTTCTCTTCATATTCCCACCGCTTCACCATCTCCCTACCTTCTCCTTCATTTCTTTTTTCGTCCTCCTGCCTTCCCTTCTTATTCTATTATCATCAATCATCACCACTTTCATTGTCTTTTTCGTTCATTCTTCTTCGCCAATGGTCAACGGTTCATCGTCGCACCCGCTATCGAGCCCCTGTTTTCGTCCTCTGTTACGTGCTGCTGCCTCTGTTTCGCTGCTTCTGCTGTGCGTTGCTCTGCTACTGGTGGTTCGTGTGTGCTGCTGTTTTCGTTCATCCATCATCATCAATCTGGTCCGATGCCCTGCTGCTGCTCTTTACTGTTGTTAACTGCTGTACGACGCTATGCTGCTGCTGGTCGTGTTGATGTCGCCTGATCTTCTTCCCTTTTCGTTCTTCTTCGTCCGTAATCAATCTTTCCCCTTCACCATCTTCGTTCGATTCTGCTGCTGCGTTTTGTTGCTGTTATGGTACAATTTCTGGCTGTTTTCGTTTCTTCCTCTTCTTCTCTTCAATCCGTTTTGCTGTCTTTTGTGTCGCCTTCCTGCTACTGCTTTGTTATCGCTCATGTTTTGTACCTGCTGTTTCTTCTCTGTTTCTCCTCTTTCTTTTCCGCTGTTCTTGAGTGTTTTCGCTGATCTAGGACGAGTTCGTCGACCTTCGCCTTTCTCGTTATCGGTTTAGTTTCCGTCCTGCTGCTGTTCGTTGATACTAATTAATGTCGTTGATCTTCTGTTCTTTCATTTTCGTCTCGGTAGCGAGTCGATGCTGTGTGCTGCGTGCTATGCTTCTACTGTTGCTGTAATATTTGTTTTGCTGCTGCTGTCCCGTTCGTTGCTGATGTTCGCTGCTGTTTGTTCTTCTTATTCCTCTTCTCTTCTCTTCTTCAACTGCTCTTCTTCCTCTTCGTCCTGTTTTTGTTCAGCTGATGTTGTCGTTTTGTGGTCGTTGATGCTACTGTTTTGTCCTTAATTCTCATTCCTCTTCTCCATTCTTTTCTTTCTCGTGTTTTCGTGTTGCTATCCACGGTTTACTGCATCGTGCTCGCTGCTGTTCCGTCATTTTGCTACTGTCCAATGTTTGTTTTCCTATTTCGCGAGCTTCATTTTCCGTCCTCCTATTCTATCGTTCTCGTCATTCGTTTCCTTCGACCCTTATTCCGATTTCTTTGTTTCTATTTCTTTTGTCTCGATTTCCATTGGAGCTTAAAGACATCACTAACGTTTTGGACCTTGGACTTATCATGGGCGAGTACGTGTTCGTTTTGGCTATCGACCGAAGGTAACTTTAGGACGTTACTCGATTTTATATCGTATGTTTGAGTAGTAGTATGTAGTAAATATTTTAACTTCGGTTTTCTAATTTTAGCTATATATTATTGCTAATTATATTCTTTTAAATCGTATTTATAAATATTTTACAAGTTTTCGATATCGTTTTATAAATCGTTAGTAATTTTATTATTTGCGATCGTTATATATTTTGTCGGTTATCGTGATACTAGTAACTAAATAATATCGATTTCATATTTTCTTCATATTTTATAAATTTTAACTCAAAATCGTATTTTTATATATATTATAAACGAGATTTGTATATTTGTTCAATAAATTAATTTTCGTTTTACGATTTATACTAATAAATGAGAAAATGGTCGATTTTGTTTTAAATATATTTTTAGTCGAGACTATTTTCACTAATAATTTCCTATTTCTTTCCGATTGACTATTTTTAGTAAAATCCGTATTATTTATTAATAAAAGCTATTTTCTAAAAATAACTTGAAACCTTTGTAAAATCCATTTCATTTATAAAACTCGTTGACTCGATTAATTTTGATATCGTTTTTCTTAAAACATCTATTTTCTAAAATTTATAGTTTTAACTCGATTTCCTAATTATTTATAAAGTACTATATATTGATTTATTATATTTTATTTATATTTTGAGTTACGAATTTAGAAATATATTAAAGTTACGATAACGACGATAATAATAAAATGTTAATTTCGTTAGAAATATTATTTTTATACATTTCACTTATTTTAATAACTTACTTATTTTCTATAACAAATTTTTATTTTAAGTAAGTTTCTAAAAATAGTAAGTTTCTATTTATAGAAAGTTTCCCTTTTAATATAAAATGTTTATTCCTTTTATCCTCATATTATTATAATGATTATATTTATTTTGAATATCGATAATGGCTTGTTTTGGAGTTATGGAATAAAGACAAGTGTGAGGTTAGAGTAATATAATCTGGGGTTTACGGTTTTGCCATCAGCTATAAGGCTAGTGTATCAGGAATCGGTACATTAGTTGTTGAACCGGGTGACAGGTATCCCGGGAGTTGTGTACATTTTGACCTTAAGCTTAGGCCTCGCAGTAAGTCGCCGTCATAAGTTGAACTGGGTGACAGGTAATCCCAGGAGGGGTGTGCATTGTCTTAAACTAGGGCCACGCATTTATAAGTCGCCGCTCTATTATAGTTGAGTAGCCTAGTTAGAGACCGATGTTTGATTGAAGTTTTCTTCTGAAAACTTGTTCTGATTTTATTGTTCCAATATTTTAAGATTTCTCCGAAAGCTTATTTTTATTATATCATTTAATGTTTTAGATTTTAATTATTTTGATATAGTAATACTATTATTTTTCCATATGATATAATAGGGCTGGGAGAACGTCCGAGTTACTCCCCACTGACGTGGCTGTTATGTTTATAACATGACAGGTATTTGCTTCCGGGTTTTGTGTGTGAGCTAGCGAGTAGCGTGGATCCTACTCTTTCTTCATTCGATTTATGGATTTGTATAAACCTGTTTGGAGAATTTTTCTTTTTAGCCCTTTTGTAAAAAAAGGCCTTTGTATTGACTTACCATTTCTTTTAATAAGATATAGTTTGTCAGTGTGTTTTAATCCCAACTCTACAGTGTTTCCGCCACTGTAATGCATTAGAATTTCTAGGGGATTACAGTTGGTATCAGAGCATTGTTGATCCCGACGCTTACACCTGATTTTAGGAAAAATACTAGTAAATGTTTTGAACATTAAAGAAATATTAGTGAGAGATGGGTAGAAACAAAGTAAGGACTTAACTGTTAGGTCTATATGTTCTTGTAACTCAATGATTAGCATTGAATATTTGTTGCTTTTGTCCGAAAGAAGATGAATGAACAAGATGCTGACGAGATGCTGCTCCTGATCGGGACAAGACCTACTTAGAACTCTTAACGCTTGCTGACTCGAGTGGACAACTTGGTGCTCCAAGAAAGATGTCATTGGTGACTTTGCAGCTCCGATTTAGTTTGCTCCAGCTACAGGCCTGATGATCAAGAGTAGATTTCTGTTCCATGATGTCGAAGTAGGTCCAGATGGAGCGACCCAAGACTTGTGTGCTCGTTCCTCTACAAACAGATGAAATAATCCTTTTAATTCCCTCGTGAACCTTAGAGGACCAAACTTTCCCTTCTCCTCTCAGGTCTTTAGCATCTAGAATTATTGATTATTTTCTTCCTGTTTCTACTTCTTCCAATTCTTCTCTTTTATATTCCCATCTTCAATCTCTCGGTGAATCCTTGTTCTATTCTTCTATTCTATCATCCTTCTCTTGAGATTCTTTGGTTAGATCGGATTCTATCTCAGTAAAACCCGTGGAAAGTTATAAATGTTTGAGGTTTAGTAAACCCTTGTTACCTGGTTTGAGGATTATGAGTCTACCATATCGTCTAAGCAAGTAAGAAAATTTTGAGGATTGAGTTGAATGGTATTAGTTGATTAATGGAGTTAGGTTGATACCTTAGACTCTGAACCTTGGGTTATAGGTTACTTTGACTATTTTGGAGTATTTAGAGTTGAATATATGTTGGAGTAGTAAGAGTATATCATATTTGATGGATCTAGTGTAACTGATAATATTACCTTGGGATTCTTATCTAATGCTTATTTGATGGATGCAACGCGAATATTTGGGATGATAGAGTAATGTTTAAAGTGTTAGCCTGAGTGTTGTGGTACCAATAAAGGTTTTCATTAATGTCGTTAGAAATTTTGGTTAACATAGATTACCGTGTTTCTTATGGATTTGATCGTTGATCGTTTTTTAAGGTTGTAACCTATGAACTTTAGAATTGAGTGGTCTGACTTGGACAAATTGTTATTACTCTTGAAGAAGTGAGCTATCTTACACAATCACGGTTTGTGGTGTTGTTTTGAGGAATACTTTGACGTCAATCATCTTGATGAATTTATAGTTCAGAACCCTTAGACCAACGAGATTGTGGCTTCGTTGAGTTAATATTTTGGTGATTTCGTTGATACGATATGAAATTTGGTGGAATTCTCAGAAAGCTAGTCGAAAGACGTGTTTTGAAGATGTGAGTGTTCGCGCCATTACCTATAGCTTTGAGCGTGTTTGAGGATTCGTAGTACTTTTCCAAGTTCTGTACTTGTGGCTTATTAAATATGTTGATGATCATTTTTGAGGATTTCGTACCCGAGCCTTGTTAAATTGTTGGACCTTGTCTAGTGTTCCTTACTCGTGAAATTTGGAGTATACCTCGAGTTCGAACTTTATGAGCTTTGGACTTAGGAACCTTATCGATCGCAAGTTTGGGTGTGTTTTGATGACCGTTGGAATTTTAATGGATGAGATTAGATTGTAAAACAATTGTGGATTAATATCGTGTCGTTTGAACGATTGGATAATCACGTAAGACATTTTTGGAGATTGTGACTGAGTAGTACCACCTAATGCCTAATATTGGACTTCGTATTATTTGATGGAAATTAGGAACCCGTGTTGTGGGAGTCGTACCGGGAGTCTCGAGATGGTTAAATTATTCTCTAATCTTTGAGAGCTCTTTTTGACTTTCAATTTTGTCTTCCGTTAGTTTTTCTTAAATCCTGCTACTTCTTTCTTCGGCCAATCCCTTTGACCTCTTTATCGGGTTTGAAAACTTTTATTTCGATTCGTCGTTGACTCTGACTCTATTTATCCATTTATCATTTTCCCGAACCTATGTTATGAAAAGTTTGACTAATTTAAAATGTCGGACTATCATGAAATTTTAACATTTTGGGTTATAAATTTCAAAACTCTGTATTTCGTTTTTGTCTTATTTTTAGTCCTGTTTCAAAATGCCTTAATAATTTATTTTAAAGTATTTCGAAATTGTTTAAATTTTAGTTTTGATTTTCAAGTGATCGATATTTTATGAAAACTTTCTTAATTACAAATATTTTGATTTCTATGAGATTATTAGGTAAATCGGTTTAAAGTATTCGAAAAATTTCGTACGTCTAAATTTTTGTTTTATTGTCGTTATACATTAAATCTATTGTTGAAAATGTTTGTCGACTATTTCGATTTCTATTTACCAACTACCAAAACTTAGTTTCTCAAATTTTTGTTTGGTCTTAAAACAAAATTTTGTCGAATTTCTTAATCAAAACGTTTTACTATTGTTTTGAAAATATTTGGGTACTCTTTCCCCCTCGAGTTTGTTTACAAACATTATTTATCGTCATTATTTTATCGAATAATTTTTCCTCTTTTGTTAATTTAAATGATTTTAAACTTTGGGTAGCTGAGCCCAACTCATTTTCAAACAACTCTTTTCTTCGATTTCGATTTCATATTCCGTTTGAAGTTGTAATTTTTCTTTTAAACCGAGATTGTGATGCGAGTTAAGCATTCTCATTTTGTTCAAATGATACAATTTTGTTTTTCATTCTATCCTTATCTTTTTATAAGTTTCGAGGACGAAACTTCTTTTTAGTGGGGAAGATTGTAATACCCTTGATTTTGTAAATTAAATAAAATTAAAATCATGTTCATATTTTTATTTTTACGATTTAACTCGTAATTCTTAAAATTATTATAAAACGAATTTATCGTTCAATCGTTTCAAACTCCTAAAATTCAATTTGACTCGGAAACTCTTCTTATATTTAAAACATATTTTTATTTCTGTTTCGATTCATTTTGTACATTTAATTTAATTCTTATCGAAAGTCTATTTCGTCGATTTGAATTATGAACTTTTATTTATTTATTCACTTTTAAGCTCGAATTTTTATTTTCGGCTCGAAAATCATTTATTTTAAGTTTCGTCAGAACATTTACTTCCTTTCCTCGAGAAATCAATTTAATTCACTATATCGAATATTTATTATTTTCTTTGGGAAATACTATTTCATCGTTTAATTATTTATTTCTATAAAATTCATTTTTTTTTCGTCTCGAATAATTATTAATATCTCAAGAAACGTTTATTTTACTCATTTTATTAGTCAGCCCAATTATTTATTTTATTAATTCGATATTAATTCGGTTTGGTGGTTAGTCAACTTTTTCATCTCGGGAACCGTCTCCTACTTAGTGTCTATTCATTAATCGGTTTTCTAACCCAATTTAACCCACTTTGACCGATTGATTCAATTGCTTTCTCACTCTATACGCGTACACCCCCCCTTACCAGCTTACACTCTCCTTTTCCTTTCTCTTCATATTCCCACCGCTTCACCATCTCTCTACCTCCTCCTTCATTTCTTTTTTCGTCCTTCTGCCTTCCCTTCTTATTCTATTATCATCAATCATCACCACTTTCATTGTCTTTTTCGTTCATTCTTCTTCGCCAATGGTCAACGGTTCATCGTCGCACCCGCTATCGAGCCCCTGTTTTCGTCCTCTGTTACGTGCTGCTGCCTCTGTTTCGCTGCTTCTGCTGTGCGTTGCTCTGCTACTGGTGGTTCGTGTGTGCTGCTGTTTTCGTTCATCCATCATCATCAATCTGGTCCGATGCCCTGCTGCTGCTCTTTACTGTTGTTAACTGCTGTACGACGCTATGCTGCTGCTGGTCGTGTTGATGTCGCCTGATCTTCTTCCCTTTTCGTTCTTCTTCGTCCGTAATCAATCTTTCCCCTTCACCATCTTCGTTCGATTCTGCTGCTGCGTTTTGTTGCTGTTATGGTACAATTTCTGGCTGTTTTCGTTTCTTCCTCTTCTTCTCTTCAATCCGTTTTGCTGTCTTTTGTGTCGCCTTCCTGCTACTGCTTTGTTATCGCTCATGTTTTGTACCTGCTGTTTCTTCTCCGTTTCTCCTCTTTCTTTTCCGCTGTTCTTGAGTGTTTTCGCTGATCTAGGACGAGTTCGTCGACCTTCGCCTTTCTCGTTATCGGTTTAGTTTCCGTCCTGCTGCTGTTCGTTGATACTAATTAATGTCGTTGATCTTCTGTTCTTTCATTTTCGTCTCGGTAGCGAGTCGATGCTGTGTGCTGCGTGCTATGCTTCTACTGTTGCTGTAATATTTGTTTTGCTGCTGCTGTCCCGTTCGTTGCTGATGTTCGCTGCTGTTTGTTCTTCTTATTCCTCTTCTCTTCTCTTCTTCAACTGCTCTTCTTCCTCTTCGTCCTGTTTTTGTTCAGCTGATGTTGTCGTTTTGTGGTCGTTGATGCTACTGTTTTGTCCTTAATTCTCATTCCTCTTCTCCATTCTTTTCTTTCTCGTGTTTTCGTGTTGCTATCCACGGTTTACTGCATCGTGCTCGCTGCTGTTCCGTCATTTTGCTACTGTCCAATGTTTGTTTTCCTATTTCGCGAGCTTCATTTTCCGTCCTCCTATTCTATCGTTCTCGTCATTCGTTTCCTTCGACCCTTATTCCGATTTCTTTGTTTCTATTTCTTTTGTCTCGATTTCCATTGGAGCTTAAAGACATCACTAACGTTTTGGACCTTGGACTTATCATGGGCGAGTACGTGTTCGTTTTGGCTATCGACCGAAGGTAACTTTAGGACGTTACTCGATTTTATATCGTATGTTTGAGTAGTAGTATGTAGTAAATATTTTAACTTCGGTTTTCTAATTTTAGCTATATATTATTGCTAATTATATTCTTTTAAATCGTATTTATAAATATTTTACAAGTTTTCGATATCGTTTTATAAATCGTTAGTAATTTTATTATTTGCGATCGTTATATATTTTGTCGGTTATCGTGATACTAGTAACTAAATAATATCGATTTCATATTTTCTTCATATTTTATAAATTTTAACTCAAAATCGTATTTTTATATATATTATAAACGAGATTTGTATATTTGTTCAATAAATTAATTTTCGTTTTACGATTTATACTAATAAATGAGAAAATGGTCGATTTTGTTTTAAATATATTTTTAGTCGAGACTACTTTCACTAATAATTTCCTATTTCTTTCCGATTGACTATTTTTAGTAAAATCCGTATTATTTATTAATAAAAGCTATTTTCTAAAAATAACTTGAAACCTTTGTAAAATCCATTTCATTTATAAAACTCGTTGACTCGATTAATTTTGATATCGTTTTTCTTAAAACATCTATTTTCTAAAATTTATAGTTTTAACTCGATTTCCTAATTATTTATAAAGTACTATATATTGTTTTATTATATTTTATTTATATTTTGAGTTACGAATTTAGAAATATATTAAAGTTACGATAACGACGATAATAATAAAATGTTAATTTCGTTAGAAATACTATTTTTATACATTTCACTTATTTTAATAACTTACTTATTTTCTATAACAAATTTTTATTTTAAGTAAGTTTCTAAAAATAGTAAGTTTCTATTTATAGAAAGTTTCCCTTTTAATATAAAATGTTTATTCCTTTTATCCTCATATTATTATAATGATTATATTTATTTTGAATATCGATAATGGCTTGTTTTGGAGTTATGGAATAAAGACAAGTGTGAGGTTAGAGTAATATAATCTGGGGTTTACGGTTTTGCCATCAGCTATAAGGCTAGTGTATCAGGAATCGGTACATTAGTTGTTGAACCGGGTGACAGGTATCCCGGGAGTTGTGTACATTTTGACCTTAAGCTTAGGCCTCGCAGTAAGTCGCCGTCATAAGTTGAACTGGGTGACAGGTAATCCCAGGAGGGGTGTGCATTGTCTTAAACTAGGGCCACGCATTTATAAGTCGCCGCTCTATTATAGTTGAGTAGCCTAGTTAGAGACCGATGTTTGATTGAAGTTTTCTTCTGAAAACTTGTTCTGATTTTATTGTTCCAATATTTTAAGATTTCTCCGAAAGCTTATTTTTATTATATCATTTAATGTTTTAGATTTTAATTATTTTGATATAGTAATACTATTATTTTTCCATATGATATAATAGGGCTGGGAGAACGTCCGAGTTACTCCCCACTGACGTGGCTGTTATGTTTATAACATGACAGGTATTTGCTTCCGGGTTTTGTGTGTGAGCTAGCGAGTAGCGTGGATCCTACTCTTTCTTCATTCGATTTATGGATTTGTATAAACCTGTTTGGAGAATTTTTCTTTTTAGCCCTTTTGTAAAAAAAGGCCTTTGTATTGACTTACCATTTCTTTTAATAAGATATAGTTTGTCAGTGTGTTTTAATCCCAACTCTACAGTGTTTCCGCCACTGTAATGCATTAGAATTTCTAGGGGATTACAGTTGGTATCAGAGCATTGTTGATCCCGACGCTTACACCTGATTTTAGGAAAAATACTAGTAAATGTTTTGAACATTAAAGAAATATTAGTGAGAGATGGGTAGAAACAAAGTAAGGACTTAACTGTTAGGTCTATATGTTCTTGTAACTCAATGATTAGCATTGAATATTTGTTGCTTTTGTCCGAAAGAAGATGAATGAACAAGATGCTGACGAGATGCTGCTCCTGATCGGGACAAGACCTACATAGAACTCTTAACGCTTGCTGACTCGAGTGGACAACTTGGTGCTCCAAGAAAGATGTCATTGGTGACTTTGCAGCTCCGATTTAGTTTGCTCCAGCTACAGGCCTGATGATCAAGAGTAGATTTCTGTTCCATGATGTCGAAGTAGGTCCAGATGGAGCGACCCAAGACTTGTGTGCTCGTTCCTCTACAAACAGATGAAATAATCCTTTTAATTCCCTCGTGAACCTTAGAGGACCAAACTTTCCCTTCTCCTCTCAGGTCTTTAGCATCTAGAATTATTGATTATTTTCTTCCTATTTCTACTTCTTCCAATTCTTCTCTTTTATATTCCCATCTTCAATCTCTCGGTGAATCCTTGTTCTATTCTTCTATTCTATCATCCTTCTCTTGAGATTCTTTGGTTAGATCGGATTCTATCTCAGTAAAACCCGTGGAAAGTTATAAATGTTTGAGGTTTAGTAAACCCTTGTTACCTGGTTTGAGGATTATGAGTCTACCATATCGTCTAAGCAAGTAAGAAAATTTTGAGGATTGAGTTGAATGGTATTAGTTGATTAATGGAGTTAGGTTGATACCTTAGACTCTGAACCTTGGGTTATAGGTTACTTTGACTATTTTGGAGTATTTAGAGTTGAATATATGTTGGAGTAGTAAGAGTATATCATATTTGATGGATCTAGTGTAACTGATAATATTACCTTGGGATTCTTATCTAATGCTTATTTGATGGATGCAACGCGAATATTTGGGATGATAGAGTAATGTTTAAAGTGTTAGCCTGAGTGTTGTGGTACCAATAAAGGTTTTCATTAATGTCGTTAGAAATTTTGGTTAACATAGATTACCGTGTTTCTTATGGATTTGATCGTTGATCGTTTTTTAAGGTTGTAACCTATGAACTTTAGAATTGAGTGGTCTGACTTGGACAAATTGTTATTACTCTTGAAGAAGTGAGCTATCTTACACAATCACGGTTTGTGGTGTTGTTTTGAGGAATACTTTGACGTCAATCATCTTGATGAATTTATAGTTCAGAACCCTTAGACCAACGAGATTGTGGCTTCGTTGAGTTAATATTTTGGTGATTTCGTTGATACGATATGAAATTTGGTGGAATTCTCAGAAAGCTAGTCGAAAGACGTGTTTTGAAGATGTGAGTGTTCGCGCCATTACCTATAGCTTTGAGCGTGTTTGAGGATTCGTAGTACTTTTCCAAGTTCTGTACTTGTGGCTTATTAAATATGTTGATGATCATTTTTGAGGATTTCGTACCCGAGCCTTGTTAAATTGTTGGACCTTGTCTAGTGTTCCTTACTCGTGAAATTTGGAGTATACCTCGAGTTCGAACTTTATGAGCTTTGGACTTAGGAACCTTATCGATCGCAAGTTTGGGTGTGTTTTGATGACCGTTGGAATTTTAATGGATGAGATTAGATTGTAAAACAATTGTGGATTAATATCGTGTCGTTTGAACGATTGGATAATCACGTAAGACATTTTTGGAGATTGTGACTGAGTAGTACCACCTAATGCCTAATATTGGACTTCGTATTATTTGATGGAAATTAGGAACCCGTGTTGTGGGAGTCGTACCGGGAGTCTCGAGATGGTTAAATTATTCTCTAATCTTTGAGAGCTCTTTTTGACTTTCAATTTTGTCTTCCGTTAGTTTTTCTTAAATCCTGCTACTTCTTTCTTCGGCCAATCCCTTTGACCTCTTTATCGGGTTTGAAAACTTTTATTTCGATTCGTCGTTGACTCTGACTCTATTTATCCATTTATCATTTTCCCGAACCTATGTTATGAAAAGTTTGACTAATTTAAAATGTCGGACTATCATGAAATTTTAACATTTTGGGTTATAAATTTCAAAACTCTGTATTTCGTTTTTGTCTTATTTTTAGTCCTGTTTCAAAATGCCTTAATAATTTATTTTAAAGTATTTCGAAATTGTTTAAATTTTAGTTTTGATTTTCAAGTGATCGATATTTTATGAAAACTTTCTTAATTACAAATATTTTGATTTCTATGAGATTATTAGGTAAATCGGTTTAAAGTATTCGAAAAATTTCGTACGTCTAAATTTTTGTTTTATTGTCGTTATACATTAAATCTATTGTTGAAAATGTTTGTCGACTATTTCGATTTCTATTTACCAACTACCAAAACTTAGTTTCTCAAATTTTTGTTTGGTCTTAAAACAAAATTTTGTCGAATTTCTTAATCAAAACGTTTTACTATTGTTTTGAAAATATTTGGGTACTCTTTCCCCCTCGAGTTTGTTTACAAACATTATTTATCGTCATTATTTTATCGAATAATTTTTCCTCTTTTGTTAATTTAAATGATTTTAAACTTTGGGTAGCTGAGCCCAACTCATTTTCAAACAACTCTTTTCTTCGATTTCGATTTCATATTCCGTTTGAAGTTGTAATTTTTCTTTTAAACCGAGATTGTGATGCGAGTTAAGCATTCTCATTTTGTTCAAATGATACAATTTTGTTTTTCATTCTATCCTTATCTTTTTATAAGTTTCGAGGACGAAACTTCTTTTTAGTGGGGAAGATTGTAATACCCTTGATTTTGTAAATTAAATAAAATTAAAATCATGTTCATATTTTTATTTTTACGATTTAACTCGTAATTCTTAAAATTATTATAAAACGAATTTATCGTTCAATCGTTTCAAACTCCTAAAATTCAATTTGACTCGGAAACTCTTCTTATATTTAAAACATATTTTTATTTCTGTTTCGATTCATTTTGTACATTTAATTTAATTCTTATCGAAAGTCTATTTCGTCGATTTGAATTATGAACTTTTATTTATTTATTCACTTTTAAGCTCGAATTTTTATTTTCGGCTCGAAAATCATTTATTTTAAGTTTCGTCAGAACATTTACTTCCTTTCCTCGAGAAATCAATTTAATTCACTATATCGAATATTTATTATTTTCTTTGGGAAATACTATTTCATCGTTTAATTATTTATTTCTATAAAATTCATTTTTTTTTCGTCTCGAATAATTATTAATATCTCAAGAAACGTTTATTTTACTCATTTTATTAGTCAGCCCAATTATTTATTTTATTAATTCGATATTAATTCGGTTTGGTGGTTAGTCAACTTTTTCATCTCGGGAACCGTCTCCTACTTAGTGTCTATTCATTAATCGGTTTTCTAACCCAATTTAACCCACTTTGACCGATTGATTCAATTGCTTTCTCACTCTATACGCGTACACCCCCCCTTACCAGCTTACACTCTCCTTTTCCTTTCTCTTCATATTCCCACCGCTTCACCATCTCTCTACCTCCTCCTTCATTTCTTTTTTCGTCCTTCTGCCTTCCCTTCTTATTCTATTATCATCAATCATCACCACTTTCATTGTCTTTTTCGTTCATTCTTCTTCGCCAATGGTCAACGGTTCATCGTCGCACCCGCTATCGAGCCCCTGTTTTCGTCCTCTGTTACGTGCTGCTGCCTCTGTTTCGCTGCTTCTGCTGTGCGTTGCTCTGCTACTGGTGGTTCGTGTGTGCTGCTGTTTTCGTTCATCCATCATCATCAATCTGGTCCGATGCCCTGCTGCTGCTCTTTACTGTTGTTAACTGCTGTACGACGCTATGCTGCTGCTGGTCGTGTTGATGTCGCCTGATCTTCTTCCCTTTTCGTTCTTCTTCGTCCGTAATCAATCTTTCCCCTTCACCATCTTCGTTCGATTCTGCTGCTGCGTTTTGTTGCTGTTATGGTACAATTTCTGGCTGTTTTCGTTTCTTCCTCTTCTTCTCTTCAATCCGTTTTGCTGTCTTTTGTGTCGCCTTCCTGCTACTGCTTTGTTATCGCTCATGTTTTGTACCTGCTGTTTCTTCTCCGTTTCTCCTCTTTCTTTTCCGCTGTTCTTGAGTGTTTTCGCTGATCTAGGACGAGTTCGTCGACCTTCGCCTTTCTCGTTATCGGTTTAGTTTCCGTCCTGCTGCTGTTCGTTGATACTAATTAATGTCGTTGATCTTCTGTTCTTTCATTTTCGTCTCGGTAGCGAGTCGATGCTGTGTGCTGCGTGCTATGCTTCTACTGTTGCTGTAATATTTGTTTTGCTGCTGCTGTCCCGTTCGTTGCTGATGTTCGCTGCTGTTTGTTCTTCTTATTCCTCTTCTCTTCTCTTCTTCAACTGCTCTTCTTCCTCTTCGTCCTGTTTTTGTTCAGCTGATGTTGTCGTTTTGTGGTCGTTGATGCTACTGTTTTGTCCTTAATTCTCATTCCTCTTCTCCATTCTTTTCTTTCTCGTGTTTTCGTGTTGCTATCCACGGTTTACTGCATCGTGCTCGCTGCTGTTCCGTCATTTTGCTACTGTCCAATGTTTGTTTTCCTATTTCGCGAGCTTCATTTTCCGTCCTCCTATTCTATCGTTCTCGTCATTCGTTTCCTTCGACCCTTATTCCGATTTCTTTGTTTCTATTTCTTTTGTCTCGATTTCCATTGGAGCTTAAAGACATCACTAACGTTTTGGACCTTGGACTTATCATGGGCGAGTACGTGTTCGTTTTGGCTATCGACCGAAGGTAACTTTAGGACGTTACTCGATTTTATATCGTATGTTTGAGTAGTAGTATGTAGTAAATATTTTAACTTCGGTTTTCTAATTTTAGCTATATATTATTGCTAATTATATTCTTTTAAATCGTATTTATAAATATTTTACAAGTTTTCGATATCGTTTTATAAATCGTTAGTAATTTTATTATTTGCGATCGTTATATATTTTGTCGGTTATCGTGATACTAGTAACTAAATAATATCGATTTCATATTTTCTTCATATTTTATAAATTTTAACTCAAAATCGTATTTTTATATATATTATAAACGAGATTTGTATATTTGTTCAATAAATTAATTTTCGTTTTACGATTTATACTAATAAATGAGAAAATGGTCGATTTTGTTTTAAATATATTTTTAGTCGAGACTACTTTCACTAATAATTTCCTATTTCTTTCCGATTGACTATTTTTAGTAAAATCCGTATTATTTATTAATAAAAGCTATTTTCTAAAAATAACTTGAAACCTTTGTAAAATCCATTTCATTTATAAAACTCGTTGACTCGATTAATTTTGATATCGTTTTTCTTAAAACATCTATTTTCTAAAATTTATAGTTTTAACTCGATTTCCTAATTATTTATAAAGTACTATATATTGTTTTATTATATTTTATTTATATTTTGAGTTACGAATTTAGAAATATATTAAAGTTACGATAACGACGATAATAATAAAATGTTAATTTCGTTAGAAATACTATTTTTATACATTTCACTTATTTTAATAACTTACTTATTTTCTATAACAAATTTTTATTTTAAGTAAGTTTCTAAAAATAGTAAGTTTCTATTTATAGAAAGTTTCCCTTTTAATATAAAATGTTTATTCCTTTTATCCTCATATTATTATAATGATTATATTTATTTTGAATATCGATAATGGCTTGTTTTGGAGTTATGGAATAAAGACAAGTGTGAGGTTAGAGTAATATAATCTGGGGTTTACGGTTTTGCCATCAGCTATAAGGCTAGTGTATCAGGAATCGGTACATTAGTTGTTGAACCGGGTGACAGGTATCCCGGGAGTTGTGTACATTTTGACCTTAAGCTTAGGCCTCGCAGTAAGTCGCCGTCATAAGTTGAACTGGGTGACAGGTAATCCCAGGAGGGGTGTGCATTGTCTTAAACTAGGGCCACGCATTTATAAGTCGCCGCTCTATTATAGTTGAGTAGCCTAGTTAGAGACCGATGTTTGATTTGTTTGAACTAAGTTCTCGAAGCTAGTTTTTAGTATTCTCCTAGTGAAAGTCTGACCTTCTACACCGAATATTTCCATAACGCCAGTTTGAATATTTTTATTATTATCGATACATTTTGGTTTGCAGGTTGGCAAATATTTGAAGTTTTCTTCTGAAAACTTGTTCTGATTTTATTGTTCCAATATTTTAAGATTTCTCCGAAAGCTTATTTTTATTATATCATTTAATGTTTTAGATTTTAATTATTTTGATATAGTAATACTATTATTTTTCCATATGATATAATATGGCTGGGAGAACGTCCGAGTTACTCCCCACTGACGTGGCTGTTATGTTTATAACATGACAGGTATTTGCTTCCGGGTTTTGGGTGTGAGCTAGCGAGTAGCGTGGATCCTACTCTTTCTTCATTCGATTTATGGATTTGTATAAACCTGTTTGGAGAATTTTTCTTTTTAGCCCTTTTGTAAAAAGAGGCCTTTGTATTGACTTACCATTTCTTTTAATAAGATATAGTTTGTCAGTGTGTTTTAATCCCAACTCTACAGTGTTTCCGCCACTGTAATGCATTAGAATTTCTAGGGGATTACAGATTATTCATCATTTTTCCACATAGAATTTCGTATTTTCCATTGCTTTTTCTCAACATTCATGGAAGGCTAAATTCCCAATTCTTGGAATAGGAGATTGAAACCTTCAAACTAAGTTGATTGTAAGACTTTAATCTCTACTTTGTCTTTTGAATATCAAGTATTGTTTTATATAATTGTTTGATTGTTAATTTATTTCTAGTTTGATCACCTAGAATTATTCTAATAATCAATTGCTAGTTTGGGTAATAGAATCCGATTGTTCATGTTACCTAGATATTTGTAGCGATTATATTTCATCAATTTGTATGCCAATTCATCGTTGGTGATTTATAAATAAACAATACTTGTGTGAATCGAATTGTATGACCGCTTGTGTATGCAATCGTTTATCTTTGTCAATTCCTATGATTTATTCTGCGTTGTGATTGAACTTAGACGCTTGGACTAGGTTATCATTTTTGTAAGGGCTATTTGTGTACGCTTCCGTAGTAAATAGCTATACTTAATTGGAATGGTAAATTGTGATTTTACATGACAAAGTATTCAAAGACAATTTAGAGTAATTGAGTCAATGATCAATCCTTAGTTTGTTGGTGGAAATCGATTGTTCCAAGATTCGTTTTATAATATTTTTATCATCATAATATTGCACTTTACTTTTAGTAGACTTAGAATCAAAAATCAAAACACCCCCAATTGGTTACTTTAGTTACAATCTCTACACACATTTGATCGACGTTACACCTTCCTCGTGGGTTCGACCCCTACTTTCGCTTGCTATTAGTTTGAGTTGGTAGTGGATAAAATTACTAATTTGGAGACTCGCGACAAGTCTAGCCAAATTTAGGCGTCGTTGCCGGGGAAGGCAATTTTTATTCGTTGATTGTTTGTGTGTTGTGTAAATATTTCTTTATTTCGGTGTTCGGTATATATCGGACACTCGTTCTACTAATAAAAAATTGTTAGATTTTGATCCAGAATTGGAGAAAACTCTATTTCAGATAAGAAGAGAAATTAGGAGGAAGCTTCAATTTGACAATCAAGATAAGAAAGAAGAGAAACAAGAGATCAAAATGGCACGAGAGACTAGAACTTTGAGGGAGCTCACCGCTCCCGACCTTACTCAGCAACCTCTTTGTATTACCTTTCCGGCTTTGGCGGAAAATGCAACATTCGAGTTGAAGTCGGGGTTGATCCATTTATTACCCTCGTTCCATGGGTTAAGTGGAGAAGATCCAAACAAGCATTTATCGGAATTTCATGTTGTATGCACAAGTATGAAGCCGAATGGGGTGACCGAGGAGCAAATAAAGCTACGAGCTTTTCCATTTTCACTAAAGGATTCCGCTCGGGATTGGTTATACTACCTTCCACCGCGTAGTATCACAACATGGGGACACATGAAAAAAGCTTTTCTAGAGAAATATTTCCCCGCTTCCAAGTCTTCACATATCAAGAAGGAGATCTCTAATGTTGAACAAAAAGATGATGAGACACTCTATGACTATTGGGAGCACTTTAAGAAGCTTTGTGCAAGTTGTCCTTACCATGGGTATAGTGAACAAGATCTTATCCTCTATTTTGTTGGAGGGTTGACCTCGGAGGATGCTCGCATGGTACATTCTTCTAGTGGAGGCGGTATTATCAACAAAAATCCGGGTGATGCAATTGCCTTGATTAGTGAGCTTGCCGAAAGTTCACGTCACTTTAATGTGAGATCCAATACAAGAAGAGTGAGTATGGCTAACACAAGCTCTAGCACTTCATTGGAAAATAAGGTGGAGGATTTGACCACTTTGATGAAAGAAATGATGATGGCAAATAGACAACAAGTGAAAGCTTGTAGCATTTGCTCTTCTAATGGGCACGTTGCTGATAGATGCCCACTCATGCAAGAAGATACAATGGAAGAAGTTAATGCGGCAGGGGTCTTTGGCCAATCTCAAAGGAGGTCAACATGGGGGTTTACAACCTCCGGGTCAACAATTTCAAGGGTCCTCTTCCTTTGGTCAACAAGCCTCATCTCAACAATTTGGTCAAGTCCGACCTCATTTTATCCCTAGACCGCAATTTGGTCAACAAGCTTCATCCCAACAATTTGGTCAACAATTTGGTCAACAAGTTCCTACTCCACAACAATTTGGTCAACAAGTTCCTTCTTCATTTGGTCAACAAGTTCCCACTCCTACTCCTACTCCCACTCCTACACAAGGACAATCTTCTTCTACTCCATCTATGTCCACGGAGGACATGATTCGGGCTCTCACTTCTAATGTTGCTACTATGCAAGCTAATCAAGTTCAATTCCAACAAGAGACAAAATCTAGCATTCAAAACTTGGAGAATCAATTTGGGCAAATGTCTAGCAGTCTTGGGAGACTTGAAGCACAAGATTCTGGGAAGTTACCTTCTCAAACCATTCCTAATCCTAAGCCAAATGCAAGTGCTATTAACTTGAGAAGTGGTAAGGAGTTACCCGGGCCAGAATCAAAGTTTAAGGATATTATTCAGCAAGAGGAAGAAGAGTTGGTGGTTGAGCCTAGTGTCACCCCATCAATAGTTCAAAAGGAGGAAACAACACCCATTTCAACACCCGTCTATGAGGATGTCCCACCATTTCCCGAAGCTTTAAAGAGGAAGAGTCGTCCTATGCAAGATAAGGATGTCTATGAAACTTTTCGGAAGTGTGAGGTAAACATTCCTTTGTTAGATTTGTTGAAAAATGTTCCTAGGTATGCTAAATTTCTTAAGGAGTTATGCACAATCAAAAGGAACCAAAAGTTGAAGGGTGTCCAAAAGGTAAAGGTTAGTGAGCATGTGTTGGCAGTGTTCCAACGTAAATTACCCCCCAAATGTAGTGATCCGGGTATGTTCACCGTACCTTGTACCGTAGGAGACACTACATTCCCAAATGCTATGTTAGACCTAGGAGCCTCTATTAATGTGATGCCATACTCTTTGTATCAATCTTTGAAACTAGGTCCATTACATAAAACGGGGGTGGTGATACAATTGGCCGATCGTTCTAATGCCTATCCTAAGGGGGTGGTTGAGGATGTTCTTGTGATGGTAGATGAGTTGATTTTTCCTGCAAATTTTTACGTACTTGATATGGATCATGATTCACATGCGACCCCTATTTTGTTAGGTCGGCCTTTCTTGAAAACTACAAGTACTAAAATTGATGTTTCAAATGGTTCTCTTACCATGGAGTCGGATGGTCAAGTGGTTAAGTTCAACATTTATGATTCCATGAAGTATCCACGTGATGATCACTCTTGCTTTTCCATTGATGTGTTTGAACCTATAGTGCAGGATATTTTCAACTTGGATGGTGAAGATGAGTTGCAAGTTGCTCTTGATAATAGCTTGGTTTGTGATGAATTGGATTTTTCTATGAGTACTAACTTGCAGGAAGTTGTTGCTGCTTTAACCGAGCATGAGAAATTTCCAATTATGCCTCATTTTTCTAAACCAATTTCACTAACCTTGTCTAGTGAAAAGTTGTTACCTTCAGTTGTGCAGGCACCAGTTGTGGAGTTAAAACCTTTGCCGAGCCATTTGAAATATGCATTTCTTGGTGATGGAGATACATTGCCCGTCATTATCTCTAGTAAACTCACCAAGGACCAAGAGGGAAGGTTGCTTGAAGTTCTAAAAGAGCACAAACTTGCCATTGGGTGGACTATCGCCGATATCAAGGGCATTAGTCCTACCATGTGTATGCATCGTATCTTGTTAGAAGATAATTCTAAGCCCGTGAGACAACCGCAGCGGAGGTTGAATCCACCGATGATGGAGGTAGTTAAGAAAGAGATCTTGAAACTTTTGCAAGTGGGTATGATATACCCTATTTCCGATAGCAAATGGGTGAGTCCAACCCAAGTTGTTCCTAAGAAGTCCGGTGTGACGGTCGTTGAAAATAATCAAGGAGAGTTGGTTCCCACCCGAGTGCAAAATGGGTGGAGAGTGTGCATTGACTACCGTAGGCTAAATGCGGTGACTAGAAAGGATCACTTTCCTTTGCCATTCATTGATCAGATGCTTGAAAGACTTGCCGATAAGGCTTATTATTGCTTTCTAGATGGTTATTCTGGCTACTTTCAAGTAGCAATTGCTCCTAAGGATCAGGAGAAGACCACTTTTACTTGCCCATTTGGCATATTTGCGTATCGTCGCATGCCTTTCGGGTTATGTAATGCCCCATCGACTTTTCAACGATGCATGGTTAGTATTTTCTCTGAATATGTGGAGAACTTTATTGAAGTTTTCATGGATGATTTTACTGTGCATGGAGATTCTTTTGATCATTGCTTGTCGCATTTGTCTCTTGTTCTTAAGAGATGTGTTGATATTAATCTTGTTCTAAATTCTGAAAAATGCCATTTTACGGTGGAACAAGGTATTGTGTTAGGGCATGTGGTCTCATCTAAAGGCATTATGATCCGATTGTGGAGCCCGAAAAATTAGTCAACGGTCCTGATAACGCAATTGACTACACACGTGGGCCATCCTATCACAATCCACCATGGGTAGGCGTGTATTGGCCCAAACATGGCCACATTCATGCAACTACACAAGGGATCTATCAAGAGAATATTGCTTATCCTAAAAGGATGTGGAGGATCTCATGGGATTGGCAAGATATCCACAATAATGGTAGGAGGATAAAAGAAGATATGGTTGATATCTATTATAAAAGGCAAGAAGAGGATCTCCAAATATTTGGGATATCAAACTATCTTGAATATGTGGCAAGGAATAAACAAGAGGATCTCAATCAAATAAGTGGAGATGGGAAATCTCGGACATATGGCAAGGAATAACGTGTGAGGATCTTCGCCAAATAATTGGAAGTGTCGTGATCTTCTACATTCAAGCACCACTTACTATTTCAAGCATTAGATCACGCATCACATAGTAATATTGGAGACATGGCAAAAAGATCTTCGTCACATAATAAGAGATGTCGTGATCTCCTATGATCACACACTATCTTTTATTTAAAGCAAGTAGAATAAAGATCACACCCATAGGTGGCATGTGATACTAGTAGTTATATTTATTAGCATTTGTTTCCTTTATTATTACTAGAGTAAGATATCACTTGGAATATCCATGAGGATATCACGCATTATAGGCTATATAAGCCATGATCATTCATTCAATAAATCATCGAATATTTATGAATTTACAAACAACTTGTCAAACTCTGGATTAATTTATTAATCACGTGTTTAAACTTCGAGAAGGTGCTTCGAAGTGTTTAGAGGGTTGGTGTTCCAAACTCTGAGCTATTAATTCCGGGTTTAAGGTCGAACTACGGGTTAAATATCCTTTGGTTACTCACCGATTAACATCGGTACACAAAATACAGAAAATCGAAGCGTTTGCTTCCCAAATATAGCCGAGCCACAAAACTCAAAATCTTCACGGACCTTAACCACGAACCAGGGTTACATTAACCTTAGTTCAATTTCACTCCAAAATCCACGTCATCACTCAAGGTTACATTATCCTTCGACCCCACTTTCATTTCTCATTCTAAACCGCTTCCGCATTCGCATCATTTGGTATCAGAGCCGTGTTTAACGACATGGGAGATAACGAAATCAACGACAACAATGTCAACAACGACGCAAGCAGCATTAATACCGGAGGAGGTAATGACGACAATCTCATCCAACAATTGCTCCGTGCCTTGCGCAATTTACCCGAGAACCGAGCAGGAGGAGGCGCTAGGAGATTCGTGGACGTGCCAAGGCCTCGAGATGAATTCAAAGTCTTGGAATTTCCGGAGTTTGAAGGAGGAGTCGATCCAGAGGAATACTTGGATTGGGAACGCAAGATGGAAAGAATGTTCGATTTCAAGGACGTTCCTGACGAAAAGCGTTGTAAGTATGCTATACTTAGACTCACAAAAACAGCATCTTTATGGTTTGAAGGCATGAAATTGAGGAGGGCTAGAGAGGAAAAGTCAAAGGTTAAAACTTGGGATGACCTTAAACGTAAGTTACGCAAGAGGTATGTGCCCAAGAGTTATAAAGTCGATTTGTATAGGAGAATTGCCGAATTAAGACAAGGGAGTCAAAATGTTAGTAGTTACATTTCAGAGTTTGAGAAAGCGTCTTTGATGTGCGAGTTAGACGAGTTAGAAGAACAAAAAATGGCTCGATTTTGTAGAGGTTTAAATCGTGGTATTGCGGATGTCGTTGACTTACATCCCTACGAGTCATTCGATACACTTTGTTCTTTGTGTCTTAAGGTCGAAACTCAACAAAAAACGAAGTCTACCCATAAGACGGATACTTGGAATAAATCCGAGGAAACTAAGTTTGAAGGGTCAAATTTGCATGTGAGTCCTAAGAGTACCCCTATTTCCCAAATGACACCCAACACGCCCTATAAGGCCAAGGACATGTCTAAGGTCCGTTGTTTCAAGTGTCAAGGGTTCGGTCACTTTAAAACCGAGTGTCCCAATCAAAGAATCATCACCTTAAGGGAGGCGATTACATATCGTGATGATTTGTGGAAACAAGAGGAAAGTGACGAGGAGGGAAAAGTTTATATGGCAAAGGGAGGAGAGAAAGAGGTGGAAGAAGTCTTAGAGTTTGAGGCTCCTACACACGTTGAGTCACTAGTCTTGCGTCGTACACTACACACACTTGCTAAATCGTCTATAACGAAGCAAAGAGACGAAATCTTTCATACTAAATGTCAAGTGAATGATAAGTGGTGTAATGTGATTATTGATGGGGGGAGTTGCACTAATGTCGCATTCCAAGAAATGGTGGACAAACTTGCCTTGACCACTACGCCCCACCCAAAACCCCACACACTACATTGGCTTGATGACGGAAAGAAGGTGAAGGTCACAAAGCAAGTGCGAGTTGGATTCACAATGGGTCCGTATAATGATGAAATCACGTGTGACGTGATTCCCATGGATGCGTGCCACATTCTTTTGGGCAGGCCATGGCAGTTCGATCGTGATGTACGTCACCAAGGGAGGACTAACGAGTATGCGTTGATGGTGAATGGTAAGCGAATCGTCCTAAGGCCGATGGCACCGAAGGATGTTCGTTCTATGCATTCTAACCGGGCTACCAAGCCTAGTTTATCTGTGTTTGCTAGTGAGCAGGTGGTAGCAAACAAAGAAGAGAGTTGCGCCCTTAAAGCGTTTGGCATGTCCGTAGTTTCAAGAGGGAACGATCTTGACCAAGGTTACATTAACCTTGACCAAGTTTACCCTAACCTTGACACTAACGTACCTATGCAACCTCTAGTAGGTGAGTCTGAAGATGTATTTTCGAGTGATCTTGAGTCTAGCTTGTCTGCAGTTGTTAGTCAAAGCAGATTTGAACCGGTGATTGACCGGGAAGAAAAGGTGAATACGCTTATTGCGTCAAAGCGGCATGTACCTCAAGAGGCCCAACCCGGGCTCGTACACTCGATTCGAAGGAGGGACAAGGACAATGGAATCCACACCACTTTAGCCCTAGTCTTAAGCAAAAATGACCTTACGGAATTGAGGTCAATTCCTTTTGAAGAGGGAGGGGATGATCCGATTGTGGAGCCCGAAAAATTAGTCAACGGTCCTGATAACGCAATTGACTACACACGTGGGCCATCCTATCACAATCCACCATGGGTAGGCATGTATTGGCCCAAACATGGCCACATTCATGCAACTACACAAGGGATCTATCAAGAGAATATTGCTTATCCTAAAAGGATGTGGAGGATCTCATGGGATTGGCAAGATATCCACAATAATGGTAGGAGGATAAAAGAAGATATGGTTGATATCTATTATAAAAGGCAACAAGAGGATCTCCAAATATTTGGGATATCAAACTATCTTGAATATGTGGCAAGGAATAAACAAGAGGATCTCAATCAAATAAGTGGAGATGGGAAAATCTCGGACATATGGCAAGGAATAACGTGTGAGGATCTTCGCCAAATAATTGGAAGTGTCGTGATCTTCTACATTCAAGCACCACTTACTATTTCAAGCATTAGATCACGCATCACATAGTAATATTGGAGACATGGCAAAAAGATCTTCTTCACATAATAAGAGATGTCGTGATCTCCTATGATCACACACTATCTTTTATTTAAAGCAAGTAGAATAAAGATCACACCCATAGGTGGCATGTGATACTAGTAGTTATATTTATTAGCATTTGTTTCCTTTATTATTACTAGAGTAAGATATCACTTGGAATATCCATGAGGATATCACGCATTATAGGCTATATAAGCCATGATCATTCATTCAATAAATCATCGAATATTTATGAATTTACAAACAACTTGTCAAACTCTGGATTAATTTATTAATCACGTGTTTAAACTTCGAGAAGGTGCTTCGAAGTGTTTAGAGGGTTGGTGTTCCAAACTCTGAGCTGTTAATTCCGGGTTCAAGGTCGAACTACGGGTTAAATATCCTTTGGTTACTCACCGATTAACATCGGTACACAAAATACAGAAAATCGAAGCGTTTGCTTCCCAAAAATAGCCGAGCCACAAAACTCAAAATCTTCACGGACCTTAACCACGAACCAGGGTTACATTAACCTTAGTTCAATTTCACTCCAAAATCCACGTCATCACTCAACGTTACATTATCCTTCGACCCCACTTTCATTTCTCATTCTAAACCACTTCCGCATTCGCATCATTTGGTATCAGAGCCGTGTTTAACGACATGGGAGATAACGAAATCAACGACAACAATGTCAACAACGACGCAAGCAGTATTAATACCGGAGGAGGTAATGACGACAATCTCATCCAACAATTGCTCCGTGCCTTGCGCAATTTACCCGAGAACCGAGCAGGAGGAGGCGCTAGGAGATTCGTGGACGTGCCAAGGCCTCGAGATGAATTGAAAGTCACGGAATTTCCGAAGTTTGAAGGAGGAGTCGATCCAGAGGAATACTTGGATTGGGAACGCAAGATGGAAAGAATGTTCGATTTCAAGGACGTTCCTGACGAAAAGCGTTGTAAGTATGCTATACTTAGACTCACAAAAACAGCATCTTTATGGTTTGAAGGCATGAAATTGAGGAGGGCTAGAGAGGAAAAGTCAAAGGTTAAAACTTGGGATGACCTTAAACGTAAGTTACGCAAGAGGTATGTGCCCAAGAATTATAAAGTCGATTTGTGTAGGAGAATTGCCGAATTAAGACAAGGGAGTCTAAATGTTAGTAGTTACATTTCAGAGTTTGAGAAAGCGTCTTTGATGTGCGAGTTAGACGAGTTAGAAGAACAAAAAATGGCTCGATTTTGTAGAGGTTTAAATCGTGGTATTGCGGATGTCGTTGACTTACATCCCTACGAGTCATTCGATACACTTTGTTCTTTGTGTCTTAAGGTCGAAACTCAACAAAAAACGAAGTCTACCCCTAAGACGGATACTTGGAATAAATCCGAGGAAACTAAGTTTGAAGGGTCAAATTTGCATGTGAGTCCTAAGAGTACCCCTATTTCCCAAATGACACCCAACACGCCCTATAAGGCCAAGGACATGTCTAAGGCCCGTTGTTTCAAGTGTCAAGGGTTCGGTCACTTTAAAACCGAGTGTCCCAATCAAAGAATCATAACCTTAAGGGAGGCGATTACATATCGTGATGATTTGTGGAAACAAGAGGAAAGTGACGAGGAGGGAAAAGTTTATATGGCAAAGGGAGGAGAGAAAGAGGTGGAAGAAGTCTTAGAGTTTGAGGCTCCTACACACGTTGAGTCACTAGTCTTGCGTCGTACACTACACACACTTGCTAAATCGTCTATAACGAAGCAAAGAGACCAAATCTTTCATACTAAATGTCAAGTGAATGATAAGTGGTGTAATGTGATTATTGATGGGGGGAGTTGCACAAATGTCGCATTCCAAGAAATGGTGGACAAACTTGCCTTGACCACTACGCCCCACCCAAAACCCCACACACTACATTGGCTTGATGACGGAAAGAAGGTGAAGGTCACAAAGCAAGTGCGAGTTGGATTCACAATGGGTCCGTATAATGATGAAATCACGTGTGACGTGATTCCCATGGATGCGTGCCACATTCTTTTGGGCAGGCCATGGCAGTTCGATCGTGATGTACGTCACCAAGGGAGGACTAACGAGTATGCGTTGATGGTGAATGGTAAGCGAATCGTCCTAAGGCCGATGGCACCGAAGGATGTTCGTTCAATGCATTCTAACCGGGCTACCAAGCCTAGTTTATCTGTGTTTGCTAGTGAGCAGGTGGTAGCAAACAAAGAAGAGAGTTGCGCCCTTAAAGCGTTTGGCATGTCCGTAGTTTCAAGAGGGAACGATCTTGACCAAGGTTACATTAACCTTGACCAAGTTTACCCTAACCTTGACACTAACGTACCTATGCAACCTCTAGTAGGTGAGTCTGAAGATGTATTTTCGAGTGATCTTGAGTCTAGCTTGTCTGCAGTTGTTAGTCAAAGCAGAATTGAACCGGTGATTGACCGGGAAGAAAAGGTGAATACGCTTATTGCGTCAAAGCGGCATGTACCTTAAGAGGCCCAACCTGGGCTCGTACACTCGATTCGAAGGAGGGACAAGGACAATGGAATCCACACCACTTTAGCCCTAGTCTTAAGCAAAAATGACCTTACGGAATTGAGGTCAATTCCTTTTGAAGAGGGAGGGGATGATCCGATTGTGGAGCCCGAAAAATTAGTCAACGGTCCTGATAACGCAATTGACTACACACGTGGGCCATCCTATCACAATCCACCATGGGTAGGCATGTATTGGCCCAAACATGGCCACATTCATGCAACTACACAAGGGATCTATCAAGAGAATATTGCTTATCCTAAAAGGATGTGGAGGATCTCATGGGATTGGCAAGATATCCACAATAATGGTAGGAGGATAAAAGAAGATATGGTTGATATCTATTATAAAAGGCAACAAGAGGATCTCCAAATATTTGGGATATCAAACTATCTTGAATATGTGGCAAGGAATAAACAAGAGGATCTCAATCAAATGAGTGGAGATGGGAAAATCTCGGACATATGGCAAGGAATAACGTGTGAGGATCTTCGCCAAATAATTGGAAGTGTCGTGATCTTCTACATTCAAGCACCACTTACTATTTCAAGCATTAGATCACGCATCACATAGTAATATTGGAGACATGGCAAAAAGATCTTCGTCACATAATAAGAGATGTCGTGATCTCCTATGATCACACACTATCTTTTATTTAAAGCAAGTAGAATAAAGATCACACCCATAGGTGGCATGTGATACTAGTAGTTATATTTATTAGCATTTGTTTCCATTATTATTACTAGAGTAAGATATCACTTGGAATATCCATGAGGATATCACGCATTATAGGCTATATAAGCCATGATCATTCATTCAATAAATCATCGAATATTTATGAATTTACAAACAACTTGTCACACTCTGGATTAATTTATTAATCACGTGTTTAAACTTCGAGAAGGTGCTTCGAAGTGTTTAGAGGGTTGGTGTTCCAAACTCTGAGCTGTTAATTCCGGGTTCAAGGTCGAACTACGGGTTAAATATCCTTTGGTTACTCACCGATTAACATCGGTACACAAAATACAGAAAATCGAAGCGTTTGCTTCCCAAAAATAGCCGAGCCACAAAACTCAAAATCTTCACGGACCTTAACCACGAACCAGGGTTACATTAACCTTAGTTCAATTTCACTCCAAAATCCACGTCATCACTCAAGGTTACATTATCCTTCGACCCCACTTTCATTTCTCATTCTAACCCGCTTCCGCATTCGCATCATTTGGTATCAGAGCCGTGTTTAACGACATGGGAGATAACGAAATCAACGACAACAATGTCAACAACGACGCAAGCAGCATTAATACCGGAGGAGGTAATGACGACAATCTCATCCAACAATTGCTCCGTGCCTTGCGCAATTTACCCGAGAACCGAGCAGAAGGAGGCGCTAGGAGATTCGTGGACGTGCCAAGGCCTCGAGATGAATTCAAAGTCACGGAATTTCCGGAGTTTGAAGGAGGAGTCGATCCAGAGGAATACTTGGAT
Source organism: Agrostemma githago (assembly GCA_958450325.1). NCBI lineage: Eukaryota > Viridiplantae > Streptophyta > Magnoliopsida > Caryophyllales > Caryophyllaceae > Agrostemma > Agrostemma githago. The sequence goes on along the minus strand of OY288254.1, from coordinate 36,843,318 downwards.
TGGGAACGCAAGATGGAAAGAATGTTCGATTTCAAGGACGTTCCTGACGAAAAGCGTTGTAAGTATGCTATACTTAGACTCACAAAAACAGCATCTTTATGGTTTGAAGGCATGAAATTGAGGAGGGCTAGAGAGGAAAAGTCAAAGGTTAAAACTTGGGATGACCTTAAACGTAAGTTACGCAAGAGGTATGTGCCCAAAAGTTATAAAGTCGATTTGTGTAGGAGAATTACTGAATTAAGACAAGGGAGTCTAAATGTTAGTAGTTACATTTCAGAGTTTGAGAAAGCGTCTTTGATGTGCGAGTTAGACGAGTTAGAAGAACAAAAAATGGCTCGATTTTGTAGAGGTTTAAATCGTGGTATTGCGGATGTCGTTGACTTACATCCCTACGAGTCATTCGATACACTTTGTTCTTTGTGTCTTAAGGTCGAAACTCAACAAAAAACGAAGTCTACCCCTAAGACGGATACTTGGAATAAATCCGAGGAAACTAAGTTTGAAGGGTCAAATTTGCATGTGAGTCCTAAGAGTACCCCTATTTCCCAAATGACACCCAACACGCCCTATAAGGCCAAGGACATGTCTAAGGCCCGTTGTTTCAAGTGTCAAGGGTTCGGTCACTTTAAAACCGAGTGTCCCAATCAAAGAATCATAACCTTAAGGGAGGCGATTACATATCGTGATGATTTGTGGAAACAAGAGGAAAGTGACGAGGAGGGAAAAGTTTATATGGCAAAGGGAGGAGAGAAAGAGGTGGAAGAAGTCTTAGAGTTTGAGGCTCCTACACACGTTGAGTCACTAGTCTTGCGTCGTACACTACACACACTTGCTAAATCGTCTATAACGAAGCAAAGAGACGAAATCTTTCATACTAAATGTCAAGTGAATGATAAGTGGTGTAATGTGATTATTGATGGGGGGAGTTGCACAAATGTCGCATTCCAAGAAATGGTGGACAAACTTGCCTTGACCACTACGCCCCACCCAAAACCCCACACACTACATTGGCTTGATGACGGAAAGAAGGTGAAGGTCACAAAGCAAGTGCGAGTTGGATTCACAATGGGTCCGTATAATGATGAAATCACGTGTGACGTGATTCCCATGGATGCGTGCCACATTCTTTTGGGCAGGCCATGGCAGTTCGATCGTGATGTACGTCACCAAGGGAGGACTAACGAGTATGCGTTGATGGTGAATGGTAAGCGAATCGTCCTAAGGCCGATGGCACCGAAGGATGTTCGTTCAATGCATTCTAACCGGGCTACCAAGCCTAGTTTATCTGTGTTTGCTAGTGAGCAGGTGGTAGCAAACAAAGAAGAGAGTTGCGCCCTTAAAGCGTTTGGCATGTCCGTAGTTTCAAGAGGGAACGATCTTGACCAAGGTTACATTAACCTTGACCAAGTTTACCCTAACCTTGACACTAACGTACCTATGCAACCTCTAGTAGGTGAGTCTGAAGATGTATTTTCGAGTGATCTTGAGTCTAGCTTGTCTGCAGTTGTTAGTCAAAGCAGAATTGAACCGGTGATTGACCGGGAAGAAAAGGTGAATACGCTTATTGCGTCAAAGCGGCATGTACCTTAAGAGGCCCAACCTGGGCTCGTACACTCGATTCGAAGGAGGGACAAGGACAATGGAATCCACACCACTTTAGCCCTAGTCTTAAGCAAAAATGACCTTACGGAATTGAGGTCAATTCCTTTTGAAGAGGGAGGGGATGATCCGATTGTGGAGCCCGAAAAATTAGTCAACGGTCCTGATAACGCAATTGACTACACACGTGGGCCATCCTATCACAATCCACCATGGGTAGGCATGTATTGGCCCAAACATGGCCACATTCATGCAACTACACAAGGGATCTATCAAGAGAATATTGCTTATCCTAAAAGGATGTGGAGGATCTCATGGGATTGGCAAGATATCCACAATAATGGTAGGAGGATAAAAGAAGATATGGTTGATATCTATTATAAAAGGCAACAAGAGGATCTCCAAATATTTGGGATATCAAACTATCTTGAATATGTGGCAAGGAATAAACAAGAGGATCTCAATCAAATGAGTGGAGATGGGAAAATCTCGGACATATGGCAAGGAATAACGTGTGAGGATCTTCGCCAAATAATTGGAAGTGTCGTGATCTTCTACATTCAAGCACCACTTACTATTTCAAGCATTAGATCACGCATCACATAGTAATATTGGAGACATGGCAAAAAGATCTTCGTCACATAATAAGAGATGTCGTGATCTCCTATGATCACACACTATCTTTTATTTAAAGCAAGTAGAATAAAGATCACACCCATAGGTGGCATGTGATACTAGTAGTTATATTTATTAGCATTTGTTTCCATTATTATTACTAGAGTAAGATATCACTTGGAATATCCATGAGGATATCACGCATTATAGGCTATATAAGCCATGATCATTCATTCAATAAATCATCGAATATTTATGAATTTACAAACAACTTGTCACACTCTGGATTAATTTATTAATCACGTGTTTAAACTTCGAGAAGGTGCTTCGAAGTGTTTAGAGGGTTGGTGTTCCAAACTCTGAGCTGTTAATTCCGGGTTCAAGGTCGAACTACGGGTTAAATATCCTTTGGTTACTCACCGATTAACATCGGTACACAAAATACAGAAAATCGAAGCGTTTGCTTCCCAAAAATAGCCGAGCCACAAAACTCAAAATCTTCACGGACCTTAACCACGAACCAGGGTTACATTAACCTTAGTTCAATTTCACTCCAAAATCCACGTCATCACTCAAGGTTACATTATCCTTCGACCCCACTTTCATTTCTCATTCTAACCCGCTTCCGCATTCGCATCATTTGGTATCAGAGCCGTGTTTAACGACATGGGAGATAACGAAATCAACGACAACAATGTCAACAACGACGCAAGCAGCATTAATACCGGAGGAGGTAATGACGACAATCTCATCCAACAATTGCTCCGTGCCTTGCGCAATTTACCCGAGAACCGAGCAGAAGGAGGCGCTAGGAGATTCGTGGACGTGCCAAGGCCTCGAGATGAATTCAAAGTCACGGAATTTCCGGAGTTTGAAGGAGGAGTCGATCCAGAGGAATACTTGGATTGGGAACGCAAGATGGAAAGAATGTTCGATTTCAAGGACGTTCCTGACGAAAAGCGTTGTAAGTATGCTATACTTAGACTCACAAAAACAGCATCTTTATGGTTTGAAGGCATGAAATTGAGGAGGGCTAGAGAGGAAAAGTCAAAGGTTAAAACTTGGGATGACCTTAAACGTAAGTTACGCAAGAGGTATGTGCCCAAAAGTTATAAAGTCGATTTGTGTAGGAGAATTACTGAATTAAGACAAGGGAGTCTAAATGTTAGTAGTTACATTTCAGAGTTTGAGAAAGCGTCTTTGATGTGCGAGTTAGACGAGTTAGAAGAACAAAAAATGGCTCGATTTTGTAGAGGTTTAAATCGTGGTATTGCGGATGTCGTTGACTTACATCCCTACGAGTCATTCGATACACTTTGTTCTTTGTGTCTTAAGGTCGAAACTCAATAAAAAAAAAGAAGTCTACCCCTAAGACGGATACTTGGAATAAATCCGAGGAAACTAAGTTTGAAGGGTCAAATTTGCATGTGACTCCAAAGACTACCCCTATTTCCCAAATGACACCCAACACGCCCTATAAGGCCAAGGACATGTCTAAGGTCCGTTGTTTCAAGTGTCAAGGGTTCGGTCACTTTAAAACCGAGTGTCCCAATCAAAGAATCATCACCTTAAGGGAGGCGATTACATATCGTGATGATTTGTGGAAACAAGAGGAAAGTGACGAGGAGGGAAAAGTTTATATGGCAAAGGGAGGAGAGAAAGAGGTGGAAGAAGTCTTAGAGTTTGAGGCTCCTACACACGTTGAGTCACTAGTCTTGCGTCGTACACTACACACACTTGCTAAATCGTCTATAACGAAGCAAAGAGACCAAATCTTTCATACTAAATGTCAAGTGAATGATAAGTGGTGTAATGTGATTATTGATGGGGGGAGTTGCACTAATGTCGCATCCCAAGAAATGGTGGACAAACTTGCCTTGACCACTACGCCCCACCCAAAACCCCACACACTACATTGGCTTGATGACGGAAAGAAGGTGAAGGTCACAAAGCAAGTGCGAGTTGGATTCATAATGGGTCCGTATAATGATGAAATCACGTGTGACGTGATTCCCATGGATGCGTGCCACATTCTTTTGGGCAGGCCATGGCAGTTCGATCGTGATGTACGTCACCAAGGGAGGACTAACGAGTATGCGTTGATGGTGAATGGTAAGCGAATCGTCCTAAGGCCGATGGCACCGAAGGATGTTCGTTCAATGCATTCTAACCGGGCTACCAAGCCTAGTTTATCTGTGTTTGCTAGTGAGCAGGTGGTAGCAAACAAAGAAGAGAGTTGCGCCCTTAAAGCGTTTGGCATGTCCGTAGTTTCAAGAGGGAACGATCTTGACCAAGGTTACATTAACCTTGACCAAGTTTACCCTAACCTTGACACTAACGTACCTATGCAACCTCTAGTAGGTGAGTTTGAAGATGTATTTTCGAGTGATCTTGAGTCTAGCTTGTCTGCAGTTGTTAGTCAAAGCAGAATTGAACCGGTGATTGACCGGGAAGAAAAGGTGAATACGCTTATTGCGTCAAAGCGGCATGTACCTCAAGAGGCCCAACCCGGGATCGTACACTCGATTCGAAGGAGGGACAAGGACAATGGAATCCACACCACTTTAGCCCTAGTCTTAAGCAAAAATGACCTTACGGAATTGAGGTCAATTCCTTTTGAAGAGGGAGGGGATGATCCGATTGTGGAGCCCGAAAAATTAGTCAACGGTCCTGATAACGCAATTGACTACACACGTGGGCCATCCTATCACAATCCACCATGGGTAGGCATGTATTGGCCCAAACATGGCCACATTCATGCAACTACACAAGGGATCTATCAAGAGAATATTGCTTATCCTAAAAGGATGTGGAGGATCTCATGGGATTGGCAAGATATCCACAATAATGGTAGGAGGATAAAAGAAGATATGGTTGATATCTATTATAAAAGGCAACAAGAGGATCTCCAAATATTTGGGATATCAAACTATCTTGAATATGTGGCAAGGAATAAACAAGAGGATCTCAATCAAATGAGTGGAGATGGGAAAATCTCGGACATATGGCAAGGAATAACGTGTGAGGATCTTCGCCAAATAATTGGAAGTGTCGTGATCTTCTACATTCAAGCACCACTTACTATTTCAAGCATTAGATCACGCATCACATAGTAATATTGGAGACATGCCAAAAAGATCTTCGTCACATAATAAGAGATGTCGTGATCTCCTATGATCACACACTATCTTTTATTTAAAGCAAGTAGAATAAAGATCACACCCATAGGTGGCATGTGATACTAGTAGTTATATTTATTAGCATTTGTTTCCTTTATTATTACTAGAGTAAGATATCACTTGGAATATCCATGAGGATATCACGCATTATAGGCTATATAAGCCATGATCATTCATTCAATAAATCATCGAATATTTATGAATTTACAAACAACTTGTCAAACTCTGGATTAATTTATTAATCACGTGTTTAAACTTCGAGAAGGTGCTTCGAAGTGTTTAGAGGGTTGGTGTTCCAAACTCTGAGCTGTTAATTCCGGGTTCAAGGTCGAACTACGGGTTAAATATCCTTTGGTTACTCACCGATTAACATCGGTACACAAAATACAGAAAATCGAAGCGTTTGCTTCCCAAAAATAGCCGAGCCACAAAACTCAAAATCTTCACGGACCTTAACCACGAACCAGGGTTACAATAACCTTAGTTCAATTTCACTCCAAAATCCACGTCATCACTCAAGGTTACATTATCCTTCGACCCCACTTTCATTTTTCATTCTAAACCGCTTCCGCATTCGCATCATTTGGTATCAGAGCCGTGTTTAACGACATGGGAGATAACGAAATCAACGACATCAATGTCAACAACGACGCAAGCAGCATTAATACCGGAGGAGGTAATGACGACAATCTCATCCAACAATTGCTCCGTGCCTTGCGCAATTTACCCGAGAACCGAGCAGAAGGAGGCGCTTGGAGATTCGTGGACGTGCCAAGGCCTCGAGATGAATTCAAAGTCATGGAATTTACGGAGTTTGAAGGAGGAGTCGATCCAGAGGAATACTTGGATTGGGAACGCAAGATGGAAAGAATGTTCGATTTCAAGGACGTTCCTGACGAAAAGCGTTGTAAGTATGCTATACTTAGACTCACAAAAACAGCATCTTTATGGTTTGAAGGCATGAAATTGAGGAGGGCTAGAGAGGAAAAGTCAAAGGTTAAAACTTGGGATGACCTTAAACGTAAGTTACGCAAGAGGTATGTGCCCAAAAGTTATAAAGTCGATTTGTGTAGGAGAATTACTGAATTAAGACAAGGGAGTCTAAATGTTAGTAGTTACATTTCAGAGTTTGAGAAAGCGTCTTTGATGTGCGAGTTAGACGAGTTAGAAGAACAAAAAATGGCTCGATTTTGTAGAGGTTTAAATCGTGGTATTGCGGATGTCGTTGACTTACATCCCTACGAGTCATTCGATACACTTTGTTCTTTGTGTCTTAAGGTCGAAACTCAATAAAAAAAAGAAGTCTACCCCTAAGACGGATACTTGGAATAAATCCGAGGAAACTAAGTTTGAAGGGTCAAATTTGCATGTGACTCCAAAGACTACCCCTATTTCCCAAATGACACCCAACACGCCCTATAAGGCCAAGGACATGTCTAAGGTCCGTTGTTTCAAGTGTCAAGGGTTCGGTCACTTTAAAACCGAGTGTCCCAATCAAAGAATCATCACCTTAAGGGAGGCGATTACATATCGTGATGATTTGTGGAAACAAGAGGAAAGTGACGAGGAGGGAAAAGTTTATATGGCAAAGGGAGGAGAGAAAGAGGTGGAAGAATTCTTAGAGTTTGAGGCTCCTACACACGTTGAGTCACTAGTCTTGCGTCGTACACTACACACACTTGCTAAATCGTCTATAACGAAGCAAAGAGACCAAATCTTTCATACTAAATGTCAAGTGAATGATAAGTGGTGTAATGTGATTATTGATGGGGGGAGTTGCACTAATGTCGCATCCCAAGAAATGGTGGACAAACTTGCCTTGACCACTACGCCCCACCCAAAACCCCACACACTACATTGGCTTGATGACGGAAAGAAGGTGAAGGTCACAAAGCAAGTGCGAGTTGGATTCATAATGGGTCCGTATAATGATGAAATCACGTGTGACGTGATTCCCATGGATGCGTGCCACATTCTTTTGGGCAGGCCATGGCAGTTCGATCGTGATGTACGTCACCAAGGGAGGACTAACGAGTATGCGTTGATGGTGAATGGTAAGCGAATCGTCCTAAGGCCGATGGCACCGAAGGATGTTCGTTCTATGCATTCTAACCGGGCTACCAAGCCTAGTTTATCTGTGTTTGCTAGTGAGCAGGTGGTAGCAAACAAAGAAGAGAGTTGCGCCCTTAAAGCGTTTGACATGTCCGTAGTTTCAAGAGGGAACGATCTTGACCAAGGTTACATTAACCTTGACCAAGTTTACCCTAACCTTGACACTAACGTACCTATGCAACCTCTAGTAGGTGAGTCTGAAGATGTATTTTCGAGTGATCTTGAGTCTAGCTTGTCTGCAGTTGTTAGTCAAAGCAGAATTGAACCGGTGATTGACCGGGAAGAAAAGGTGAATACGCGTATTGCGTCAAAGCGGCATGTACCTCAAAAGGCCCAACCCGGGCTCGTACACTCGATTCGAAGGAGGGACAAGGACAATGGAATCCACACCACTTTAGCCCTAGTCTTAAGCAAAAATGACCTTACGGAATTGAGGTCAAGTCCTTTTGAAGAGGGAGGGGATGATCCGATTGTGGAGCCCGAAAAATTAGTCAACGGTCCTGATAACGCAATTGACTACACACGTGGGCCATCCTATCACAATCCACCATGGGTAGGCATGTATTGGCCCAAACATGGCCACATTCATGCAACTACACAAGGGATCTATCAAGAGAATATTGCTTATCCTAAAAGGATGTGGAGGATCTCATGGGATTGGCAAGATATCCACAATAATGGTAGGAGGATAAAAGAAGATATGGTTGATATCTATTATAAAAGGCAACAAGAGGATCTCCAAATATTTCGGATATCAAACTATCTTGAATATGTGGCAAGGAATAAACAAGAGGATCTCAATCAAATAAGTGGAGATGGGAAAATCTCGGACATATGGCAAGGAATAACGTGTGAGGATCTTCGCCAAATAATTGGAAGTGTCGTGATCTTCTACATTCAAGCACCACTTACTATTTCAAGCATTAGATCACGCATCACATAGTAATCTTGGAGACATGGCAAAAAGATCTTCGTCACATAATAAGAGATGTCGTGATCTCCTATGATCACACACTATCTTTTATTTAAAGCAAGTAGAATAAAGATCACACCCATAGGTGGCATGTGATACTAGTAGTTATATTTATTAGCATTTGTTTCCTTTATTATTACTAGAGTAAGATATCACTTGGAATATCCATGAGGATATCACGCATTATAGGCTATATAAGCCATGATCATTCATTCAATAAATCATCGAATATTTATGAATTTACAAACAACTTGTCAAACTCTGGATTAATTTATTAATCACGTGTTTAAATTTCGAGAAGGTGCTTCGAAGTGTTTAGAGGGTTGGTGTTCCAAACTCTGAGCTGTTAATTCCGGGTTCAAGGTCGAACTACGGGTTAAATATCCTTTGGTTACTCACCGATTAACATCGGTACACAAAATACAGAAAATCTAAGCGTTTGCTTCCCAAAAATAGCCGAGCCACAAAACTCAAAATCTTCACGGACCTTAACCACGAACCAGGGTTACATTAACCTTAGTTCAATTTCACTCCAAAATCCACGTCATCACTCAAGGTTACATTATCCTTCGACCCCACTTTCATTTCTCATTCTAAACCGCTTCCGCATTCGCATCATTTGGTATCAGAGACGTGTTTAACGACATGGGAGATAACGAAATCAACGACAACAATGTCAACAACGACGCAAGCAGCATTAATACCGGAGGAGGTAATGACGACAATCTCATCCAACAATTGCTCCGTGCCTTGCGCAATTTACCCGAGAACCGAGCAGAAGGAGGCGCTAGGAGATTCGTGGACGTGCCAAGGCCTCGAGATGAATTCAAAGTCACGGAATTTCCGGAGTTTGAAGGAGGAGTCGATCCAGAGGAATACTTGGATTGGGAACGCAAGATGGAAAGAATGTACGATTTCAAGGACGTTCCTGACGAAAAGTGTTGTAAGTATGCTATACTTAGACTCACAAAAACAGCATCTTTATGGTTTGAAGGCATGAAATTGAGGAGGGCTAGAGAGGAAAAGTCAAAGGTTAAAACTTGGGATGACCTTAAACGTAAGTTACGCAAGAGGTATGTGCCCATAAGTTATAAAGTCGATTTGTGTAGGAGAATTACTGAATTAAGACAAGGGAGTCTAAATGTTAGTAGTTACATTTCAGAGTTTGAGAAAGCGTCTTTGATGTGCGAGTTAGACGAGTTAGAAGAACAAAAAATGGCTCGATTTTGTAGAGGTTTAAATCGTGGTATTGCGGATGTCGTTGACTTACATCCCTACGAGTCATTCGATACACTTTGTTCTTTGTGTCTTAAGGTCGAAACTCAATAAAAAAAAGAAGTCTACCCCTAAGACGGATACTTGGAAAAAATCCGAGGAAACTAAGTTTGAAGGGTCAAATTTGCATGTGACTCCAAAGACTACCCCTATTTCCCAAATGACACCCAACACGCCCTATAAGGCCAAGGACATGTCTAAGGTCCGTTGTTTCAAGTGTCAAGGGTTCGGTCACTTTAAAACCGAGTGTCCCAATCAAAGAATCATCACCTTAAGGGAGGCGATTACATATCGTGATGATTTGTGGAAACAAGAGGAAAGTGATGAGGACGGAAAAGTTTATATGGCAAAGGGAGGAGAGAAAGAGGTGGAAGAAGTCTTAGAGTTTGAGGCTCCTACACACGTTGAGTCACTAGTCTTGCGTCGTACACTACACACACTTGCTAAATCGTCTATAACGAAGCAAAGAGACCAAATCTTTCATACTAAATGTCAAGTGAATGATAAGTGGTGTAATGTGATTATTGATGGGGGGAGTTGCACTAATGTCGCATCCCAAGAAATGGTGGACAAACTTGCCTTGACTACTACGCCCCACCCAAAACCCCACACACTACATTGGCTTGATGACGGAAAGAAGGTGAAGGTCACAAAGCAAGTGCGAGTTGGATTCACAATGGGTCCGTATAATGATGAAATTACGTGTGACGTGATTCCCATGGATGCGTGCCACATTCTTTTGGGCAGGCCATGGCAGTTCGATCGTGATGTACGTCACCAAGGGAGGACTAACGAGTATGCGTTGATGGTGAATGGTAAGCGAATCGTCCTAAGGCCGATGGCACCGAAGGATGTTCGTTCTATGCATTCTAACCGGGCTACCAAGCCTAGTTTATCTGTGTTTGCTAGTGAGCAGGTGGTAGCAAAGAAAGAAGAGAGTTGCGCCCTTAAAGCGTTTGGCATGTCCGTAGTTTCAAGAGGGAACGATCTTGACCAAGGTTACATTAACCTTGACCAAGTTTACCCTAACCTTGACACTAACGTACCTATGCAACCTCTAGTAGGTGAGTCTGAAGATGTATTTTCGAGTGATCTTGAGTCTAGCTTGTCTGCAGTTGTTAGTCAAAGCAGAATTGAACCAGTGATTGACCGGGAAGAAAAGGTGAATACGCTTATTGCGTCAAAGCGGCATGTACCTCAAGAGGCCCAACCCGGGCTCGTACACTCGATTCGAAGGAGGGACAAGGACAATGGAATCCACACCACTTTAGCTCTAGTCTTAAGCAAAAATGACCTTACGGAATTGAGGTCAATTCCTTTTGAAGAGGGAGGGGATGATCCGATTGTGGAGCCCGAAAAATTAGTCAACGGTCCTGATAACGCAATTGACTACACACGTGGGCCATCCTATCACAATCCACCATGGGTAGGCATGTATTGGCCCAAACATGGCCACATTCATGCAACTACACAAGGGATCTATCAAGAGAATATTGCTTATCCTAAAAGGATGTGGAGGATCTCATGGGATTGGCAAGATATCCACAATAATGGTAGGAGGATAAAAGAAGATATGGTTGATATCTATTATAAAAGGCAACAAGAGGATCTCCAAATATTTGGGATATCAAACTATCTTGAATATGTGGCAAGGAATAAACAAGAGGATCTCAATCAAATAAGTGGAGATGGGAAAATCTCGGACATATGGGAAGGAATAACGTGTGAGGATCTTCGCCAAATAATTGGAAGTGTCGTGATCTTCTACATTCAAGCACCACTTACTATTTCAAGCATTAGATCACGCATCACATAGTAATCTTGGAGACATGGCAAAAAGATCTTCGTCACATAATAAGAGATGTCGTGATCTCCTATGATCACACACTATCTTTTATTTAAAGCAAGTAGAATAAAGATCACACCCATAGGTGGCATGTGATACTAGTAGTTATATTTATTAGCATTTGTTTCCTTTATTATTACTAGAGTAAGATATCACTTGGAATATCCATGAGGATATCACGCATTATAGGCTATATAAGCCATGATCATTCATTCAATAAATTATCGAATATTTATGAATTTACAAACAACTTGTCAAACTCTGGATTAATTTATTAATCACGTGTTTAAACTTCGAGAAGGTGCTTCGAAGTGTTTAGAGGGTTGGTGTTCCAAACTCTGAGCTGTTAATTCCGGGTTCAAGGTCGAACTACGGGTTAAATATCCTTTGGTTACTCACCGATTAACATCGGTACACAAAATACAGAAAATCGAAGCGTTTGCTTCCCAAAAATAGCCGAGCCACAAAACTCAAAATCTTCACGGACCTTAACCACGAACCAGGGTTACATTAACCTTAGTTCAATTTCACTCCAAAATCCACGTCATCACTCAAGGTTACATTATCCTTCGAGTCCACTTTCATTTCTCATTCTAAACCGCTTCCGCATTCGCATCATTTGGTATCAGAGCCGTGTTTAACGACATGGGAGATAACGAAATCAACGACAACAATGTCAACAACGACGCAAGCAGCATTAATACCGGAGGAGGTAATGACGACAATCTCATCCAACAATTGCTCCGTGCCTTGCGCAATTTACCCGAGAACCGAACAGGAGGAGGCGCTAGGAGATTCGTGGACGTGCCAAGGCCTCGAGATGAATTCAAAGTCACGGAATTTCCGGAGTTTGAAGGAGGAGTCGATCCAGAGGAATACTTGGATTGGGAACGCAAGATGGAAAGAATGTTCGATTTCAAGGACGTTCCTGACGAAAAGCGTTGTAAGTATGCTATACTTAGACTCACAAAAACAACATCTTTATGGTTTGAAGGCATGAAATTGAGGAGGGCTAGAGAGGAAAAGTCAAAGGTTCAAACTTGGGATGACCTTAAACGTAAGTTACGCAAGAGGTATGTGCCCAAAAGTTATAAAGTCGATTTGTGTAGGAGAATTACTGAATTAAGACAAGGGAGTCTAAATGTTAGTAGTTACATTTCAGAGTTTGAGAAAGCGTCTTTGATGTGCGAGTTAGACGAGTTAGAAGAACAAAAAATGGCTCGATTTTGTAGAGGTTTAAATCGTGGTATTGCGGATGTCGTTGACTTACATCCCTACGAGTCATTCGATACACTTTGTTCTTTGTGTCTTAAGGTCGAAACTCAATAAAAAAAAAGAAGTCTACCCCTAAGACGGATACTTGGAAAAAATCCGAGGAAACTAAGTTTGAAGGGTCAAATTTGCATGTGACTCCAAAGACTACCCCTATTTCCCAAATGACACCCAACACGCCCTATAAGGCCAAGGACATGTCTAAGGTCCGTTGTTTCAAGTGTCAAGGGTTCGGTCACTTTAAAACCGAGTGTCCCAATCAAAGAATCATCACCTTAAGGGAGAAGATTACATATCGTGATGATTTGTGGAAACAAGAGGAAAGTGATGAGGACGGAAAAGTTTATATGGCAGAGGGAGGAGAGAAAGAGGTGGAAGAAGTCTTAGAGTTTGAGGCTCCTACACACGTTGAGTCACTAGTCTTGCGTCGTACACTACACACACTTGCTAAATCGTCTATAACGAAGCAAAGAGACCAAATCTTTCATACTAAATGTCAAGTGAATGATAAGTGGTGTAATGTGATTATTGATGGGGGGAGTTGCACTAATGTCGCATCCCAAGAAATGGTGGACAAACTTGCCTTGACCACTACGCCCCACCCAAAACCCCACACACTACATTGGCTTGATGACGGAAAGAAGGTGAAGGTCACAAAGCAAGTGCGAGTTGGATTCACAATGGGTCCGTATAATGATGAAATCACGTGTGACGTGATTCCCATGGATGCGTGCCACATTCTTTTGGGCAGGCCATGGCAGTTCGATCGTGATGTACGTCACCAAGGGAGGACTAACGAGTATGCGTTGATGGTGAATGGTAAGCGAATCGTCCTAAGGCCGATGGCACCGAAGGATGTTCGTTCTATGCATTCTAACCGGGCTACCAAGCCTAGTTTATCTGTGTTTGCTAGTGAGCAGGTGGTAGCAAACAAAGAAGAGAGTTGCGCCCTTAAAGCGTTTGGCATGTCCGTAGTTTCAAGAGGGAACGATCTTGACCAAGGTTACATTAACCTTGACCAAGTTTACCCTAACCTTGACACTAACGTACCTATGCAACCTCTAGTAGGTGAGTCTGAAGATGTATTTTCGAGTGATCTTGAGTCTAGCTTGTCTACAGTTGTTAGTCAAAGCAGAATTGAACCGGTGATTGACCGGGAAGAAAAGGTGAATACGCTTATTACGTCAAAGCGGCATGTACCTCAAGAGGCCCAACCCGGGCTCGTACACTCGATTCGAAGGAGGGACAAGGACAATGGAATCCACACCACTTTAGCCCTAGTCTTAAGCAAAAATGACCTTACGGAATTGAGGTCAATTCCTTTTGAAGAGGGAGGGGATGATCCGATTGTGGAGCCCGAAAAATTAGTCAACGGTCCTGATAACGCAATTGACTACACACGTGGGCCATCCTATCACAATCCACCATGGGTAGGCATGTATTGGCCCAAACATGGCCACATTCATGCAACTACACAAGGGATCTATCAAGAGAATATTGCTTATCCTAAAAGGATGTGGAGGATCTCATGGGATTGGCAAGATATCCACAATAATGGTAGGAGGATAAAAGAAGATATGGTTGATATCTATTATGAAAGGCAACAAGAGGATCTCCAAATATTTGGGATATCAAACTATCTTGAATATGTGGCAAGGAATAAACAAGAGGATCTCAATCAAATAAGTGGAGATGGGAAAATCTCGGACATATGGCAAGGAATAACGTGTGAGGATCTTCGCCAAATAATTGGAAGTGTCGTGATCTTCTACATCCAAGCACCACTTACTATTTCAAGCATTAGATCACGCATCACATAGTAATCTTGGAGACATGGCAAAAAGATCTTCGTCACATAATAAGAGATGTCGTGATCTCCTATGATCACACACTATCTTTTATTTAAAGCAAGTAGAATAAAGATCACACCCATAGGTGGCATGTGATACTAGTAGTTATATTTATTAGCATTTGTTTCCTTTATTATTACTAGAGTAAGATATCACTTGGAATATCCATGAGGATATCACGCATTATAGGCTATATAAGCCATGATCATTCATTCAATAAATCATCGAATATTTATGAATTTACAAACAACTTGTCAAACTCTGGATTAATTTATTAATCACGTGTTTAAACTTCGAGAAGGTGCTTCGAAGTGTTTAGAGGGTTGGTGTTCCAAACTCTGAGCTGTTAATTCCGGGTTCAAGGTCGAACTACGGGTTAAATATCCTTTGGTTACTCACCGATTAACATCGGTACACAAAATACAGAAAATCGAAGCGTTTGCTTCCCAAAAATAGCCGAGCCACAAAACTCAAAATCTTCACGGACCTTAACCACGAACCAGGGTTACATTAACCTTAGTTCAATTTCACTCCAAAATCCACGTCATCACTCAAGGTTACATTATCCTTCGACCCCACTTTCATTTCTCATTCTAAACCGCTTCCGCATTCGCATCATTTGGTATCAGAGCCGTGTTTAACGACATGGGAGATAACGAAATCAACGACAACAATGTCAACAACGACGCAAGCAGCATTAATACCGGAGGAGGTAATGACGACAATCTCATCCAACAATTGCTCCGTGCCTTGCGCAATTTACCCGAGAACCGAGCAGGAGGAGGCGCTAGGAGATTCGTGGACGTGCCAAAGCCTCGAGATGAATTCAAAGTCACGGAATTTCCGGAGTTTGAAGGAGGAGTTGATCCAGAGGAATACTTGGATTGGGAACGCAAGATGGAAAGAATGTTCGATTTCAAGGACGTTCCTGACGAAAAGCGTTGTAAGTATGCTATACTTAGACTCACAAAAACAGCATCTTTATGGTTTGAAGGCATGAAATTGAGGAGGGCTAGAGAGGAAAAGTCAAAGGTTAAAACTTGGGATGACCTTAAACGTAAGTTACGCAAGAGGTATGTGCCCAAGAGTTATAAAGTCGATTTGTGTAGGAGAATTGCTGAATTAAGACAAGGGAGTCTAAATGTTAGTAGTTACATTTCAGAGTTTGAGAAAGCGTCTTTGATGTGCGAGTTAGACGAGTTAGAAGAACAAAAAATGGCTCGATTTTGTAGAGGTTTAAATCGTGGTATTGCGGATGTCGTTGACTTACATCCCTACGAGTCATTCGATACACTTTGTTCTTTGTGTCTTAAGGTCGAAACTCAATAAAAAAAAAGAAGTCTACCCCTAAGACGGATACTTGGAAAAAATCCGAGGAAACTAAGTTTGAAGGGTCAAATTTGCATGTGACTCCAAAGACTACCCCTATTTCCCAAATGACACCCAACACGCCCTATAAGGCCAAGGACATGTCTAAGGTCCGTTGTTTCAAGTGTCAAGGGTTCGGTCACTTTAAAACCGAGTGTCCCAATCAAAGAATCATCACCTTAAGGGAGGCGATTACATATCGTGATGATTTGTGGAAACAAGAGGAAAGTGATGAGGACGGAAAAGTTTATATGGCAAAGGGAGGAGAGAAAGAGGTGGAAGAAGTCTTAGAGTTTGAGGCTCCTACACACGTTGAGTCACTAGTCTTGCGTCGTACACTACACACACTTGCTAAATCGTCTATAACGAAGCAAAGAGACCAAATATTTCATACTAAATGTCAAGTGAATGATAAGTGGTGTAATGTGATTATTGATGGGGGGAGTTGCACTAATGTCGCATCCCAAGAAATGGTGGACAAACTTGCCTTGACCACTACGCCCCACCCAAAACCCCACACACTACATTGGCTTGATGACGGAAAGAAGGTGAAGGTCACAAAGCAAGTGCGAGTTGGATTCACAATGGGTCCGTATAATGATGAAATCACGTGTGACGTGATTCCCATGGATGCGTGCCACATTCTTTTGGGCAGACCATGGCAGTTCGATCGTGATGTACGTCACCAAGGGAGGACTAACGAGTATGCGTTGATGGTGAATGGTAAGCGAATCGTCCTAAGGCCGATGGCACCGAAGGATGTTCGTTCTATGCATTCTAACCGGGCTACCAAGCCTAGTTTATCTGTGTTTGCTAGTGAGCAGGTGGTAGCAAACAAAGAAGAGAGTTGCGCCCTTAAAGCGTTTGACATGTCCGTAGTTTCAAGAGGGAACGATCTTGACCAAGGTTATATTAACCTTGACCAAGTTTACCCTAACCTTGACACTAACGTACCTATGCAACCGCTATTAGGTGAGTCTGAAGATGTATATTCGAGTGATCTTGAGTCTAGCTTGTCTGCAGTTGTTAGTCAAAGCAGAATTGAACCGGTGATTGACCGGGAAGAAAAGGTGAATACGCTTATTGCGTCAAAGCGGCATGTACCTCAAGAGGCCCAACCCGGGCTCGTACACTCGATTCGAAGGAGGGACAAGGACAATGGAATCCACACCACTTTAGCCCTAGTCTTAAGCAAAAATGACCTTACGGAATTGAGGTCAATTCCTTTTGAAGAGGGAGGGGATGATCCGATTGTGGAGCCCGAAAAATTAGTCAACGGTCCTGATAACGCAATTGACTACACACGTGGGCCATCCTATCACAATCCACCATGGGTAGGCATGTATTGGCCCAAACATGGCCACATTCATGCAACTACACAAGGGATCTATCAAGAGAATATTGCTTATCCTAAAAGGATGTGGAGGATCTCATGGGATTGGCAAGATATCCACAATAATGGTAGGAGGATAAAAGAAGATATGGTTGATATCTATTATAAAAGGCAACAAGAGGATCTCCAAATATTTGGGATATCAAACTATCTTGAATATGTGGCAAGGAATAAACAAGAGGATCTCAATCAAATAAGTGGAGATGGGAAAATCTCGGACATATGGCAAGGAATAACGTGTGAGGATCTTCGCCAAATAATTGGAAGTGTCGTGATCTTCTACATTCAAGCACCACTTACTATTTCAAGCATTAGATCACGCATCACATAGTAATCTTGGAGACATGGCAAAACGATCTTCGTCACATAATAAGAGATGTCGTGATCTCCTATGATCACACACTATCTTTTATTTAAAGCAAGTAGAATAAAGATCACACCCATAGGTGGCATGTGATACTAGTAGTTATATTTATTAGCATTTGTTTCCTTTATTATTACTAGAGTAAGATATCACTTGGAATATCCATGAGGATATCACGCATTATAGGCTATATAAGCCATGATCATTCATTCAATAAATCATCGAATATTTATGAATTTACAAACAACTTGTCAAACTCTGGATTGATTTATTAATCACGTGTTTAAACTTCGAGAAGGTGCTTCGAAGTGTTTAGAGGGTTGGTGTTCCAAACTCTGAGCTATTAATTCCGGGTTCAAGGCCGAACTACGGGTTAAATATCATTTGGTTACTCACCGATTAACATCGGTACACAAAATACAGAAAATCAAAGCGTTTGCTTCCCAAAAATAACCGAGCCACAAAACTCAAAATCTTCACGGACCTTAACCACGAACCAGGGTTACATTAACCTTTGTTCAATTTCACTCCAAAATCCACGTCATCACTCAAGGTTACATTATCCTTCGACCCCAGTTTCATTTCTCATTCTAAATCGCTTCCGCATTCGCATCATTTGGTATCAGAGCCGTGTTTAACGACATGGGAGATAACGAAATCAACGACAACAATGTCAACAACGACGCAAGCAGCATTAATACCGGAGGAGGTAATGACGAAAATCTCATCCAACAATTGCTCCGTGCCTTGCGTAATTTACCCGAGAACCGAGCAGGAGGAGGCGCTAGGAGATTCGTGGACGTGCCAAGGCCTCGAGATGAATTCAAAGTCACGGAATTTCCGGAGTTTGAAGGAGGAGTCGATCCAGAGGAATACTTGGATTGGGAACGCAAGATGGAAAGAATGTTCGATTTCAAGGACGTTCCTGACGAAAAGCGTTGTAAGTATGCTATACTTAGACTCACAAAAACAGCATCTTTATGGTTTGAAGGCATGAAATTGAGGAGGGCTAGAGAGGAAAAGTCAAAGGTTAAAACTTGGGATGACCTTAAACGTAAGTTACGCAAGAGGTATGTGCCCAAGAGTTATAAAGTCGATTTGTGTAGGAGAATTGCTGAATTAAGACAAGGGAGTCTAAATGTTAGTAGTTACATTTCAGAGTTTGAGAAAGCGTCTTTGATGTGCGAGTTAGACGAGTTAGAAGAACAAAAAATGGCTCGATTTTGTAGAGGTTTAAATCGTGGTATTGCGGATGTCGTTGACTTACATCCCTACGAGTCATTCGATACACTTTGTTCTTTGTGTCTTAAGGTCGAAACTCAATAAAAAAAAGAAGTCTACCCCTAAGACGGATACTTGGAATAAATTAGAGGAAACTAAGTTTGAAGGGTCAAATTTGCATGTGACTCCAAAGACTACCCCTATTTCCCAAATGACACCCAACACGCCCTATAAGGCCAAGGACATGTCTAAGGTCCGTTGTTTCAAGTGTCAAGGGTTCGGTCACTTTAAAACCGAGTGTCCCAATCAAAGAATCATCACCTTAAGGGAGGCGATTACATATCGTGATGATTTGTGGAAACAAGAGGAAAGTGATGAGGACGGAAAAGTTTATATGGCAAAGGGAGGAGAGAAAGAGGTGGAAGAAGTCTTAGAGTTTGAGGCTCCTACACACGTTGAGTCACTAGTCTTGCGTCGTACACTACACACACTTGCTAAATCGTCTATAACGAAGCAAAGAGACCAAATCTTTCATACTAAATGTCAAGTGAATGATAAGTGGTGTAATGTGATTATTGATGGGGGGAGTTGCACTAATGTCGCATCCCAAGAAATGGTGGACAAACTTGCCTTGACCACTACGCCCCACCCAAAACCCCACACACTACATTGGCTTGATGACGGAAAGAAGGTGAAGGTCACAAATCAAGTGCGAGTTGGATTCACAATGGGTCCGTATAATGATGAAATCACGTGTGACGTGATTCCCATGGATGCGTGCCACATTCTTTTGGGCAGACCATGGCAGTTCGATCGTGATGTACGTCACCAAGGGAGGACTAACGAGTATGCGTTGATGGTGAATGGTAAGCGAATCGTCCTAAGGCCGATGGCACCGAAGGATGTTCGTTCTATGCATTCTAACCGGGCTACCAAGCCTAGTTTATCTGTGTTTGCTAGTGAGCAGGTGGTAGCAAACAAAGAAGAGAGTTGCGCCCTTAAAGCGTTTGGCATGTCCGTAGTTTCAAGAGGGAACGATCTTGACCAAGGTTACATTAACCTTGACCAAGTTTACCCTAACCTTGACACTAACATACCTATGCAACCGCTATTAGGTGAGTCTGAAGATGTATATTCGAGTGATCTTGAGTCTAGCTTGTCTGCAGTTGTTAGTCAAAGCAGAATTGAACCGTTGATTGACCGGGAAGAAAAGGTGAATACGCTTATTGCGTCAAAGCGGTATGTACCTCAAGAGGCCCAACCCGGGCTCGTACACTCGATTCGAAGGAGGGACAAGGACAATGGAATCCACACCACTTTAGCCCTAGTCTTAAGCAAAAATGACCTTACGGAATTGAGGTCAATTCCTTTTGAAGAGGGAGGGGATGATCCGATTGTGGAGCCCGAAAAATTAGTCAACGGTCCTGATAACGCAATTGACTACGCACGTGGGCCATCCTATCACAATCCACCATGGGTAGGCATGTATTGGCCCAAACATGGCCACATTCATGCAACTACACAGGGGATCTATCAAGAGAATATTGCTTATCCTAAAAGGATGTGGAGGATCTCATGGGATTGGCAAGATATCCACAATAATGGTAGGAGGATAAAAGAAGATATGGTTGATATCTATTATAAAAGGCAACAAGAGGATCTCCAAATATTTGGGATATCAAACTATCTTGAATATGTGGCAAGGAATAAACAAGAGGATCTCAATCAAATAAGTGGAGATGGGAAAATCTTGGACATATGGCAAGGAATAACGTGTGAGGATCTTCGCCAAATAATTGGAAGTGTCGTGATCTTCTACATTCAAGCACTACTTACTATTTCAAGCATTAGATCACGCATCACATAGTAATCTTGGAGACATGGCAAAAAGATCTTCGTCACATAATAAGAGATGTCGTGATCTCCTATGATCACACACTATCTTTTATTTAAAGTAAGTAGAATAAAGATCACACCCATAGGTGGCATGTGATACTAGTAGTTATATTTATTAGCATTTGTTTCCTTTATTATTACTAGAGTAAGATATCACTTGGAATATCCATGAGGATATCACACATTATAGGCTATATAAGCCATGATCATTCATTCAATGAATCATCGAATATTTATGAATTTACAAACAACTTGTCAAACTCTGGATTGATTTATTAATCACGTGTTTAAATTTCGAGAAGGTGCTTCGAAGTGTTTAGAGGGTTGGTGTTCCAAACTCTGAGCTATTAATTCCGGGTTCAAGGCCGAACTACGGGTTAAATATCATTTAGTTACTCACCGATTAACATCGGTACACAAAATACAGAAAATCGAAGCGTTTGCTTCCCAAAAATAACCGAGCCACAAAACTCAAAATCTTCACGGACCTTAACCACGAACCAGGGTTACATTAACCTTTGTTCAATTTCACTCCAAAATCAACGTCATCACTCAAGGTTACATTATCCTTCGACCCCACTTTCATTTCTCATTCTAAATCGATTCCGCATTCGCATCATTTGGTATCAGAGCCGTGTTTAACGACATGGGAGATAACGAATTCAACGACGACAATGTCAACAACGACGCAAGCAGCATTAATACCGGAGGAGGTAATGACGACAATCTCATCCAACAATTGCTCCGTGCCTTGCGTAATTTACCCGAGAACCGAGAAGGAGGAGGCGCTAGGAGATTCGTGGACGTGCCAAGGCCTCGAGATGAATTCAAAGTCACGGAATTTCCGGAGTTTGAAGGAGGAGTCGATCCAGAGGAATACTTGGATTGGGAACGCAAGATGGAAAGAATGTTCGATTTCAAGGACGTTCCTGACGAAAAGCGTTGTAAGTATGCTATACTTAGACTCACAAAAACAGCATCTTTATGGTTTGAAGGCATGAAATTGAGGAGGGCTAGAGAGGAAAAGTCAAAGGTTAAAACTTGGGATGACCTTAAACGTAAGTTACGCAAGAGGTATGTGCCCAAGAGTTATAAAGTCGATTTGTGTAGGAGAATTGCTGAATTAAGACAAGGGAGTCTAAATGTTAGTAGTTACATTTCAGAGTTTGAGAAAGCGTCTTTGATGTGCGAGTTAGACGAGTTAGAAGAACAAAAAATGGCTCGATTTTGTAGAGGTTTAAATCGTGGTATTGCGGATGTCGTTGACTTACATCCCTACGAGTCATTCGATACACTTTGTTCTTTGTGTCTTAAGGTCGAAACTCAATAAAAAAAAAGAAGTCTACCCCTAAGACGGATACTTGGAATAAATTAGAGGAAACTAAGTTTGAAGGGTCAAATTTGCATGTGACTCCAAAGACTACCCCTATTTCCCAAATGACACCCAACACGCCCTATAAGGCCAAGGACATGTCTAAGGTCCATTGTTTCAAGTGTCAAGGGTTCGGTCACTTTAAAACCGAGTGTCCCAATCAAAGAATCATCACCTTAAGGGAGGCGATTACATATCGTGATGATTTGTGGAAACAAGAGGAAAGTGACGAGGAGGGAAAAGTTTATATGGCAAAGGGAGGAGAGAAATAGGTGGAAGAAGTCTTAGAGTTTGAGGCTCCGACACACGTTGAGTCACTAGTCTTGCGTCGTACACTACACACACTTGCTAAATCGTCTATAACGAAGCAAAGAGACCAAATCTTTCATACTAAATGTCAAGTGAATGATAAGTGGTGTAATGTGATTATTGATGGGGGGAGTTGCACTAATGTCGCATCCCAAGAAATGGTGGACAAACATGCCTTGACCACTACGCCCCACCCAAAACCCCACACACTACATTGGCTTGATGACGGAAAGAAGGTGAAGGTCACAAATCAAGTGCGAGTTGGATTCACAATGGGTCCGTATAATGATGAAATCACGTGTGACGTGATTCCCATGGATGCGTGCCACATTCTTTTGGGCAGGCCATGGCAGTTCGATCGTGATGTACGTCACCAAGGGAGGACTAACGAGTATGCGTTGATGGTGAATGGTAAGCGAATCGTCCTAAGGCCGATGGCACCGAAGGATGTTCGTTCTATGCATTCTAACCGGGCTACCAAGCCTAGTTTATCTGTGTTTGCTAGTGAGCAGGTGGTAGCAAACAAAGAAGAGAGTTGCGCCCTTAAAGCGTTTGGCATGTCCGTAGTTTCAAGAGGGAACGATCTTGACCAAGGTTACATTAACCTTGACCAAGTTTACCCTAACCCTGACACTAACGTACCTATGCAACCGCTAGTAGGTGAGTCTGAAGATGTATTTTCGAGTGATCTTGAGTCTAGCTTGTCTGCAGTTGTTAGTCAAAGCAGAATTGAACCGGTGATTGACCGGGAAGAAAAGGTGAATACGCTTATTGCGTCAAAGCGGCATGTACCTCAAGAGGCCCAACCCGGGCTCGTACACTCGATTCGAAGGAGGGACAAGGACAATGGAATCCACACCACTTTAGCCCTAGTCTTAAGCAAAAATGACCTTACGGAATTGAAGTCAATTCCTTTTGAAGAGGGAGGGGATGATCCGATTGTGGAGCCCGAAAAATTAGTCAACGGTCCTGATAACGCAATTGACTACACACGTGGGCCATCCTATCACAATCCACCATGGGTAGGCATGTATTGGCCCAAACATGGCCACATTCATGCAACTACACAAGGGATCTATCAAGAGAATATTGCTTATCCTAAAAGGATGTGGAGGATCTCATGGGATTGGCAAGATATCCACAATAATGGTAGGAGGATAAAAGAAGATATGGTTGATATCTATTATAAAAGGCAACAAGAGGATCTCCAAATATTTGGGATATCAAACTATCTTGAATATGTGGCAAGGAATAAACAAGAGGATCTCAATCAAATAAGTGGAGATGGGAAAATCTCGGACATATGGCAAGGAATAACGTGTGAGGATCTTCGCCAAATAATTGGAAGTGTCGTGATCTTCTACATTCAAGCACCACTTACTATTTAATGCATTAGATCACGCATCACATAGTAATCTTGGAGACATGGCAAAAAGATCTTCGTCACATAATAAGAGATGTCGTGATCTCCTATGATCACACACTATCTTTTATTTAAAGCAAGTAGAATAAAGATCACACCCATAGGTGGCATGTGATACTAGTAGTTATATTTATTAGCATTTGTTTCCTTTATTATTACTAGAGTAAGATATCACTTGGAATATCCATGAGGATATCACGCATTATAGGCTATATAAGCCATGATCATTCATTCAATAAATCATCGAATATTTATGAATTTACAAACAACTTGTCAAACTCTGGATTAATTTATTAATCACGTGTTTAAACTTCGAGAAGGTGCTTCGAAGTGTTTAGAGGGTTGGTGTTCCAAACTCTGAGCTATTAATTCCGGGTTCAAGGTCGAACTACGGGTTAAATATCCTTTGGTTACTCACCGATTAACATCGGTACACAATATACAGAAAATCGAAGCGTTTGCTTCCCAAAAATAACCGAGCCACAAAACTCAAAATCTTCACGGACCTTAACCACGAACCAGGGTTACATTAACCTTTGTTCAATTTCACTCCAAAATCCACGTCATCACTCAAGGTTACATTATCCTTCGACCCCACTTTCATTTCTCATTCTAAACCGCTTCCGCATTCGCATCATTTGGTATCAGAGCCGTGTTTAACGACATGGGAGATAACGAAATCAACGACAACAATGTCAACAAAGACGCAAGCAACATTAATACCGGAGGAGGTAATGGCGACAATCTCATCCAACAATTGCTCCGTGCCTTGCGCAATTTACCCGAGAACCGAGCAGGAGGAGGCGCTAGGAGATTCGTGGACGTGCCAAGGCCTCGAGATGAATTCAAAGTCATGGAATTTCCGGAGTTTGAAGGAGGAGTCGATCCAGAGGAATACTTGGATTGGGAACGCAAGATGGAAAGAATGTTCGATTTCAAGGACGTTCCTGACGAAAAGCGTTGTAAGTATGCTATACTTAGACTCACAAAAACAGCATCTTTATGGTTTGAAGGCATGAAATTGAGGAGGGCTAGAGAGGAAAAGTCAAAGGTTAAAACTTGGGATGACCTTAAACGTAAGTTACGCAAGAGGTATGTGCCCAAGAGTTATAAAGTCGATTTGTATAGGAGAGTTGCCGAATTAAGACAAGGGAGTCTAAATGTTAGTAGTTACATTTCAGAGTTTGAGAAAGCTTCTTTGATGTGCGAGTTAGACGAGTTAGAAGAACAAAAAATGGCTCGATTTAGTAGAGGTTTAAATCGTGGTATTGCGGATGTCGTTGACTTACATCCCTACTGGTCATTCGATACACTTTGTTCTTTGTGTCTTAAAGTCGAAACTCAACAAAAAAAGAAGTCTACCCCTAAGACGGATACTTGGAATAAATCCGAGGAAACTAAGTTTGAAGGGTCAAATTTGCATGTGACTCCTAAGACTACCCCTATTTCCCAAATGACACCCAACACGCCCTATAAGGCCAAGGACATGTCTAAGGTCCGTTGTTTCAAGTGTCAAGGGTTCGGTCACTTTTAAACCGAGTGTCCCAATCAAAGAATCATCACCTTAAGGGAGGCGATTACATATCGTGATGATTTGTGGAAACAAGAGGAAAGTGACGAGGAGGGAAAAGTTTATATGGCAAAGGGAGGAGAGAAATAGGTGGAAGAAGTCTTAGAGTTTGAGGCTCCGACACACGTTGAGTCACTAGTCTTGCGTCGTACACTACACACACTTGCTAAATCGTCTATAACGAAGCAAAGAGACCAAATCTTTCATACTAAATGTCAAGTGAATGATAAGTGGTGTAATGTGATTATTGATGGGGGGAGTTGCACTAATGTCGCATCCCAAGAAATGGTGGACAAACTTGCCTTGACCACTACGCCCCACCCAAAACCCCACACATTACATTGGCTTGATGACGGAAAGAAGGTGAAGGTCACAAAGCAAGTGCGAGTTGAATTCACAATGGGTCCGTATAATGATGAAATCACGTGTGACATGATTCCCATGGATGCGTGCCATATTCTTTTGGGCAGGCCATGGCAGTTCGATCGTGATGTACGTCACCAAGGGAGGACTAACGAGTATGCGTTGATGGTGAATGGTAAGCGAATCGTCCTAAGGCCGATGGCACCGAAGGATGTTCGTTCTATGAATTCTAACCGGGCTACCAAGCCTAGTTTATCTGTGTTTGCTAGTGAGCAGGTGGTAGCAAACAAAGAAGAGAGTTGCGCCCTTAAAGCGTTTGGCATGTCCGTAGTTTCAAGAGGGAACGATCTTGACCAAGGTTACATTAACCTTGACCAAGTTTACCCTAACCCTGACACTAACGTACCTATGCAACCGCTAGTAGGTGAGTCTGAAGATGTATTTTCGAGTGATCTTGAGTCTAGCTTGTCTGCAGTTGTTAGTCAAAGCAGAATTGAACCGGTGATTGACCGGGAAGAAAAGGTGAATACGCTTATTGCGTCAAAGCGGCATGTACCTCAAGAGGCCCAACCCGGGCTCGTACACTCGATTCGAAGGAGGGACAAGGACAATGGAATCCACACCACTTTAGCCCTAGTCTTAAGCAAAAATGACCTTACGGAATTGAAGTCAATTCCTTTTGAAGAGGGAGGGGATGATCCGATTGTGGAGCCCGAAAAATTAGTCAACGGTCCTAATAACGCAATTGACTACACACGTGGGCCATCCTATCACAATCCACCATGGGTAGGCATGTATTGGCCCAAACATGGCCACATTCATGCAACTACACAAGGGATCTATCAAGAGAATATTGCTTATTCTAAAAGGATGTGGAGGATCTCATGGGATTGGCAAGATATCCACAATAATGGTAGGAGGATAAAAGAAGATATGGTTGATATCTATTATAAAAGGCAACAAGAGGATCTCCAAATATTTGGGATATCAAACTATCTTGAATATGTGGCAAGGAATAAACAAGAGGATCTCAATCAAATAAGTGGAGATGGGAAAATCTCGGACATATGGCAAGGAATAACGTGTGAGGATCTTCGCCAAATAATTGGAAGTGTCGTGATCTTCTACATTCAAGCACCACTTATTATTTCAAGCATTAGATCACGCATCACATAGTAATCTTGGGGACATGGCAAAAAGATCTTCGTCACATAATAAGAGATGTCGTGATCTCCTATGATCACACACTATCTTCTATTTAAAGCAAGTAGAATAAAGATCACACCCATAGGTGGCATGTGATACTAGTAGTTTTATTTATTAGCATTTGTTTCCTTTATTATTACTAGAGTAAGATATCACTTGGAATATCCATGAGGATATCACGCATTATAGGCTATATAAGCCATGATCATTCATTTAATAAATCATCGAATATTTATGAATTTACAAACAACTTGTCAAACTCTGGATTAATTTATTAATCACGTGTTTAAACATCGAGAAGGTGCTTCGAAGTGTTTAGAGGGTTGGTGTTCCAAACTCTGAGCTATTAATTCCGGGTTCAAGGTCGAACTACGGGTTAAATATCCTTTGGTTACTCACCGATTAACATCGGTACACAAAATACAGAAAATCGAAGCGTTTGCTTCCCAAAAATAACCGAGCCACAAAACTCAAAATCTTCACGGACCTTAACCACGAACCAGGGTTACATTAACCTTTGTTCAATTTCACTCCAAAATCCACGTCATCACTCAAGGTTACATTATCCTTCGACCCCACTTTCATTTCTCATTCTAAACCGCTTCCGCATTCGCATCATTTGGTATCAGAGCCGTGTTTAACGACATGGGAGATAACGAAATCAACGACAACAATGTCAACAAAGACGCAAGCAACATTAATACCGGAGGAGGTAATGACGAGAATCTCATCCAACAATTGCTCCGTGCCTTGCGCAATTTACCCGAGAACCGAGCAGGAGGAGGCGCTAGGAGATTCGTGGACGTGCCAAGGCCTCGAGATGAATTCAAAGTCATGGAATTTCCGGAGTTTGAAGGAGGAGTCGATCCAGAGGAATACTTGGATTGGGAACGCAAGATGGAAAGAATGTTCGATTTCAAGGACGTTCCTGACGAAAAGCGTTGTAAGTATGCTATACTTAGACTCACAAAAACAGCATCTTTATGGTTTGAAGGCATGAAATTGAGGAGGGCTAGAGAGGAAAAGTCAAAGGTTAAAACTTGGGATGACCTTAAACGTAAGTTACGCAAGAGGTATGTGCCCAAGAGTTATAAAGTCGATTTGTATAGGAGAATTGCCGAATTAAGACAAGGGAGTCTAAATGTTAGTAGTTACATTTCAGAGTTTGAGAAAGCTTCTTTGATGTGCGAGTTAGACGAGTTAGAAGAACAAAAAATGGCTCGATTTAGTAGAGGTTTAAATCGTGGTATTGCGGATGTCGTTGACTTACATCCCTACTGGTCATTCGATACACTTTGTTCTTGTGTCTTAAGGTCGAAACTCAACAAAAAAAGAAGTCTACCCCTAAGACGGATACTTGGAATAAATCCGAGGAAACTAAGTTTGAAGGGTCAAATTTGCATGTGACTCCTAAGACTACCCCTATTTCCCAAATGACACCCAACACGCCCTATAAGGCCAAGGACATGTCTAAGGTCCGTTGTTTCAAGTGTCACGGGTTCGGTCACTTTTAAACCGAGTGTCCCAATCAAAGAATCATCACCTTAAGGGAGGCGATTACATATCGTGATGATTTGTGGAAACAAGAGGAAAGTGACGAGGAGGGAAAAGTTTATATGGCAAAGGGAGGAGAGAAAGAGGTGGAAGAAGTCTTAGAGTTTGAGGCTCCTACACACGTTGAGTCACTAGTCTTGCGTCGTACACTACACACACTTGCTAAATCGTCTATAACGAAGCAAAGAGACCAAATCTTTCATACTAAATGTCAAGTGAATGATAAGTGGTGTAATGTGATTATTGATGGGGGGAGTTGCACTAATGTCGCATCCCAAAAAATGGTGGACAAACTTGCCTTGACCACTACGCCCCACCCAAAACCCCACACATTACATTGGCTTGATGACGGAAAGAAGGTGAAGGTCACAAAGCAAGTGCGAGTAGAATTCACAATGGGTCCGTATAATGATGAAATCACGTGTGACGTGATTCCCATGGATGCGTGCCATATTCTTTTGGGCAGGCCATGGCAGTTCGATCGTGATGTACGTCACCAAGGGAGGACTAACGAGTATGCGTTGATGGTGAATGGTAAGCGAATCGTCCTAAGGCCGATGGCACGGAAGGATGTTCGTTCTAGGCATTCTAACCGGGCTACCAAGCCTAGTTTATCTATGTTTGCTAGTGAGCAGGTGGTTGCAAACAAAGAAGAGAGTTGCGCCCTTAAAGCGTTTGGCATGTCCGTAGTTTCAAGAGGGAACGATCTTGACCAAGGTTACATTAACCTTGACCAAGTTTACCCTAACCTTGACACTAACGTACCTATGCAACCGCTAGTAGGTGAGTCTGAAGATGTATTTTCGAGTGATCTTGAGTCTAGCTTGTCTGCAGTTGTTAGTCAAAGCAGAATTGAACCGGTGATTGACCGGGAAGAAAAGGTGAATACGCTTATTGCGTCAAAGCGGCATGTACCTCAAGAGGCCCAACCCGGGCTCGTACACTCGATTCGAAGGAGGGACAAGGACAATGGAATCCACACCACTTTAGCCCTAGTCTTAAGCAAAAATGACCTTACGGAATTGAGGTCAATTCCTTTTGAAGAGGGAGGGGATGATCCGATTGTGGAGCCCGAAAAATTAGTCAACGGTTCTGATAACGGAATTGACTACACACGTGGGCCATCCTATCACAATCCACCATGGGTAGGCGTGTATTGGCCCAAACATGGCCACATTCATGCAACTACACAAGGGATCTATCAAGAGAATATTGCTTATTCTAAAAGGATGTGGAGGATCTCATGGGATTGGCAAGATATCCACAATAATGGTAGGAGGATAAAAGAAGATATGGTTGATATCTATTATAAAAGGCAACAAGAGGATCTCCAAATATTTGGGATATCAAACTATCTTGAATATGTGGCAAGGAATAAACAAGAGGATCTCAATCAAATAAGTGGAGATGGGAAAATCTCGGACATATGGCAAGGAATAACGTGTGAGGATCTTCGCCAAATAATTGGAAGTGTCGTGATCTTCTACATTCAAGCACCACTTATTATTTCAAGCATTAGATCACGCATCACATAGTAATCTTGGGGACATGGCAAAAAGATCTTCGTCACATAATAAGAGATGTCGTGATCTCCTATGATCACACACTATCTTCTATTTAAAGCAAGTAGAATAAAGATCACACCCATAGGTGGCATGTGATACTAGTAGTTTTATTTATTAGCATTTGTTTCCTTTATTATTACTAGAGTAAGATATCACTTGGAATATCCATGAGGATATCACGCATTATAGGCTATATAAGCCATGATCATTCATTTAATAAATCATCGAATATTTATGAATTTACAAACAACTTGTCAAACTCTGGATTAATTTATTAATCACGTGTTTAAACATCGAGAAGGTGCTTCGAAGTGTTTAGAGGGTTGGTGTTCCAAACTCTGAGCTATTAATTCCGGGTTCAAGGTCGAACTACGGGTTAAATATCCTTTGGTTACTCACCGATTAACATCGGTACACAAAATACAGAAAATCGAAGCGTTTGCTTCCCAAAAATAACCGAGCCACAAAACTCAAAATCTTCACGGACCTTAACCACGAACCAGGGTTACATTAACCTTTGTTCAATTTCACTCCAAAATCCACGTCATCACTCAAGGTTACATTATCCTTCGACCCCACTTTCATTTCTCATTCTAAACCGCTTCCGCATTCGCATCATTTGGTATCAGAGCCGTGTTTAACGACATGGGAGATAACGAAATCAACGACAACAATGTCAACAAAGACGCAAGCAACATTAATACCGGAGGAGGTAATGACGAGAATCTCATCCAACAATTGCTCCGTGCCTTGCGCAATTTACCCGAGAACCGAGCAGGAGGAGGCGCTAGGAGATTCGTGGACGTGCCAAGGCCTCGAGATGAATTCAAAGTCATGGAATTTCCGGAGTTTGAAGGAGGAGTCGATCCAGAGGAATACTTGGATTGGGAACGCAAGATGGAAAGAATGTTCGATTTCAAGGACGTTCCTGACGAAAAGCGTTGTAAGTATGCTATACTTAGACTCACAAAAACAGCATCTTTATGGTTTGAAGGCATGAAATTGAGGAGGGCTAGAGAGGAAAAGTCAAAGGTTAAAACTTGGGATGACCTTAAACGTAAGTTACGCAAGAGGTATGTGCCCAAGAGTTATAAAGTCGATTTGTATAGGAGAATTGCCGAATTAAGACAAGGGAGTCTAAATGTTAGTAGTTACATTTCAGAGTTTGAGAAAGCTTCTTTGATGTGCGAGTTAGACGAGTTAGAAGAACAAAAAATGGCTCGATTTAGTAGAGGTTTAAATCGTGGTATTGCGGATGTCGTTGACTTACATCCCTACTGGTCATTCGATACACTTTGTTCTTGTGTCTTAAGGTCGAAACTCAACAAAAAAAGAAGTCTACCCCTAAGACGGATACTTGGAATAAATCCGAGGAAACTAAGTTTGAAGGGTCAAATTTGCATGTGACTCCTAAGACTACCCCTATTTCCCAAATGACACCCAACACGCCCTATAAGGCCAAGGACATGTCTAAGGTCCGTTGTTTCAAGTGTCACGGGTTCGGTCACTTTTAAACCGAGTGTCCCAATCAAAGAATCATCACCTTAAGGGAGGCGATTACATATCGTGATGATTTGTGGAAACAAGAGGAAAGTGACGAGGAGGGAAAAGTTTATATGGCAAAGGGAGGAGAGAAAGAGGTGGAAGAAGTCTTAGAGTTTGAGGCTCCTACACACGTTGAGTCACTAGTCTTGCGTCGTACACTACACACACTTGCTAAATCGTCTATAACGAAGCAAAGAGACCAAATCTTTCATACTAAATGTCAAGTGAATGATAAGTGGTGTAATGTGATTATTGATGGGGGGAGTTGCACTAATGTCGCATCCCAAAAAATGGTGGACAAACTTGCCTTGACCACTACGCCCCACCCAAAACCCCACACATTACATTGGCTTGATGACGGAAAGAAGGTGAAGGTCACAAAGCAAGTGCGAGTAGAATTCACAATGGGTCCGTATAATGATGAAATCACGTGTGACGTGATTCCCATGGATGCGTGCCATATTCTTTTGGGCAGGCCATGGCAGTTCGATCGTGATGTACGTCACCAAGGGAGGACTAACGAGTATGCGTTGATGGTGAATGGTAAGCGAATCGTCCTAAGGCCGATGGCACGGAAGGATGTTCGTTCTAGGCATTCTAACCGGGCTACCAAGCCTAGTTTATCTATGTTTGCTAGTGAGCAGGTGGTTGCAAACAAAGAAGAGAGTTGCGCCCTTAAAGCGTTTGGCATGTCCGTAGTTTCAAGAGGGAACGATCTTGACCAAGGTTACATTAACCTTGACCAAGTTTACCCTAACCTTGACACTAACGTACCTATGCAACCGCTAGTAGGTGAGTCTGAAGATGTATTTTCGAGTGATCTTGAGTCTAGCTTGTCTGCAGTTGTTAGTCAAAGCAGAATTGAACCGGTGATTGACCGGGAAGAAAAGGTGAATACGCTTATTGCGTCAAAGCGGCATGTACCTCAAGAGGCCCAACCCGGGCTCGTACACTCGATTCGAAGGAGGGACAAGGACAATGGAATCCACACCACTTTAGCCCTAGTCTTAAGCAAAAATGACCTTACGGAATTGAGGTCAATTCCTTTTGAAGAGGGAGGGGATGATCCGATTGTGGAGCCCGAAAAATTAGTCAACGGTTCTGATAACGGAATTGACTACACACGTGGGCCATCCTATCACAATCCACCATGGGTAGGCGTGTATTGGCCCAAACATGGCCACATTCATGCAACTACACAAGGGATCTATCAAGAGAATATTGCTTATCCTAAAAGGATGTGGAGGATCTCATGGGATTGGCAAGATATCCACAATAATGGTAGGAGGATAAAAGAAGATATGGTTGATATCTATTATAAAAGGCAACAAGAGGATCACCAAATATTTGGGATATCAAACTATCTTGAATATGTGGCAAGGAATAAACAAGAGGATCTCAATAAAATAAGTGGAGATGGGAAAATCTCGGACATATGACAAGGAATAACGTGTGAGGATCTTCGCTGATTGTGTTCTCACTTATTCATTGTATCTAGCTATTTAGTTCTAGCCTAGTTCATTTCCCTTTCTTTGTTTTTGTCACCCAATTTGTGAGGCTTGACTTTGTTTGTTAGCCTCATCCTTGGGTTGAGTTGTAGGCTATAAATAGCCAAGTACCTGATTAATAAATCATTCAATCTTCATCAAACAAAGTATTAGAGTAAGTATTACAAAGTACCTGATTATTAAATCATTCAATCTGTGTTAAGCTTTGCTTTCCTTTTCGTCTTTGTAGTTCACAAGACAAAGTATTAGAGTAAGTCGCGTTACAAGCTCTATACTCGCTATTTCAATCGTGTGTTTGAATTAGTACACGCTTTGTTGAGGTATAGGTCTATCTCACTTAGCACACTATCTTTGGTTACGTTCCATCATCATTTTACAATAGCTATTTCAACCTGATTTCGTTGCTTTGTTTCGTTCATTTCAAATTACTATCTATCGTCAAATCACTTGTTCAAAGTTCATTCTAACTCACATCATAAGTGGTGTCAGAGCTACAACTCTTGATTTTTCTTAAAATCAGGACGGTCGAAGGAGTGTCGAAGCCAAGTTATTAGTTGAATTTCTAATTGCGATTGTAATTGAAGGGTTAAACTCGAGCGAGGTAGTTCAAGGGTTAATCGGTTTTGATTATCTCGTGGTTCTTGTTCAAATTTCGATACATTTGTTTCTTACTATTCTCGTTTGTACTGTTCACATAAAAAAATGTCATCAATTTTCTCGTTTGAAAACACTTACGAGGAAAGTTTGGTGTTTGATCCAACGTTACCACCTGGTTTTGACGAGTATCATCTTCAACCAAACGGGTTATGCAGGAAGAAACAAGTTCCGATCTTAGCCAAAACGAACATGGAGAGTGAAGGGATTGGGCTTGTGGAATATTTTGAAAAGCAACAAAAGAGACTTGATCCATCCTTGTTCACAACAAGCAAATTAGAGTTCACAAGCATTCAAAACAGCACCTATTTGAAAAGGAGTCGGGCTTGTGGTCGAGCCATAATACCAACGTTACCCACACTTATGTCTATTTGGAGTGAGGATGTGTTGATCCTAACAAATTTTGTATTTGATCCAGGTGGGATACTTGTTACAAGAATTGAGGACAATTCTTTTTCAAAGAAGGAGAGTATGACGCGAGTTCATTTTGCAGGGTTGTTTTGATCGGTCCATATCTCGAGTTATACTTGGAATTCCGTAGTCATTCAAATTGGAGAAGATAGATTTCGAGCCTATCTTTCCAATGACTACTCGTGAAGGTTCGATGAACAAGTATTGACGAAGTTATGCCCCAAACAAGTCAGCTGTGCATTGAAAAACGCTGCAGTTAAATTCTTTGACAGAATTGTTTCTTTTGCCTCGATTTTATTTAAAGCTTTCAATAAATTCCCGACGAGAAGAGCTGCTATTTTCAAGTCCGTTTAATCAAGACTACTCAAGCAAACAAGGGCCTTGCATCTCATTTGGAGCATGGAAAGTAAGCTGATTGTGTTCTCACTTATTCATTGTATCTAGCTATTTAGTTCTAGCCTAGTTCATTTTTCTTTCTTTGTTTTTGTCACCCACTTTGTGAGGCTTGACTTTGCTGGTTAGTCTCATCCTTGGGTTGAGTTGTAGGCTATAAATATCCAAGTACCTGATGAATAAATCATTCAATATTCATCAAACAAAATCTGAGTTAAGCTTTTCTTTCCTTTTCGTCTTTGTAGTTCACGAGACAAAGTATTAGAGTAAGTCGCGTTACAAGCTCTATACTCGCTATTTCAATCGTGTGTTTGAATTAGCACCCGCTTTGTTGAGGTATAGGTCTATCTCACTTAGCACACTATCTTTAGTTATGTTACACCATCACTTTACAACAGATATTTCAACCTGATTTCGTTGTTTTGTTTCGTTCATTTCAAATTACTATCTATCATCAAATCACTTGTTCAAAGTTCATTCTAACTCACATCATAAGTGGTGTCAGAGCTACAACTCTTGATTTTTCTTAAAATCAGGACGGTCCAAGGAGTGTCGAAGCCAAGTTATTAGTTGAATTTCTGATTGCGATTGGAATTGAAGGGTTAAACTCGAGCGAGGTAGTTCGAGGGTTAATCGGTTTTGATTATCTCGTGGTTCTTGTTCAAGTTCCAATACATTTGTTTCTTACTATTCTCGTTTGTACTGTTCACACACAAAAATGTCATCAATTTTCTCATTTGAAAACACTTACGAGGAAAGTTTGGTGTTTGATCCAACGTTACCACCTCGTTTTGACGAGTATCATCTTCAACCAAATGGGTTATGCAGGAAGAAACAAGTTCCGATCTTAGCCAAAACGAACATGGAGAGTGAAGGGATTGGGCTTGTGGAATATTTTGAAAAGCAACAAAAGAGACTTGATCCATCCTTGTTCACAACAAGCAAAGTAGAGTTCACAAGCATTCAAAACAACACCTATTTGAAAAGGAGTCGGGCTTGTGGTCGAGCCATAATACCAACGTTACCCACACTTATGTCTATTTGGAGTGAGGATGTGTTGATCCTAACAAATTTTGTATTTGATCCAGGTGAGATACTTCTTACAAGAATTGAGGACAATTCTTTTTCAAAGAAGGAGAGTATGACGCGAGTTCATTTTGCAACGTTGTTTTGATCGGTCCATATCTCGAGTTATACTTGGAATTCCGTAGTCATTCAAATTGGAGAAGATAGATTTCGAGCATATCTTTCCAATGACTACTCGTGAAGGTTCGATGAACAAGTATTGACGAAGTTATGCCCCAAACAAGTCAGCTGTGCATTGAAAAACGCTGCTGTTAATTTTTTTGACGGAATTGTTTCTTTTGCCTCGATTTTATTTAAAGCTTTCAATAAATTCCCGAGGAGAAGAGCTGCTATTTTCAAGTCCGTTTAATCAAGACTACTCGAGCAAACAAGGGCCTTGCATCTGATTTGGAGCATGGAAAGTAAGCTGATTGTGTTCTCACTTATTCATTGCATCTAGCTATTTAGTTCTAGCCTAGTTCATTTTCCTTTCTTTGTTTTTGTCACCCACTTTGTGAGGCTTGACTTTGCTGGTTAGTCTCATCCTTGGGTTGAGTTATAGGCTATAAATATCCAAGTACCTGATGAATAAATCATTCAATATTCATCAAACAAAATCTGATCAGTTAAGCTTTTCTTTCCTTTTCGTCTTTGTAGTTCATGAGACAAAGTATTAGAGTAAGTCGCGTTACAAGCTCTATACTCGCTATTTCAATCGTGTGTTTGAATTAGCACCCGCTTTGTTGAGGTATAGGTTTATCTCACTTAGCACACTATCATTGGTTACGTTCCATCATCACTTTACAACAACTATTTCAACCTGATTTCGTTGCTTTGTTTCGTTCATTTCAAATTACTATCTATCATCAAATCACTTGTTCAAAGTTCATTCTAACTCACATCATAAGTGGTGTCAGAGCTACAACTCTTGTTTTTTCTTAAAATCAGGACGGTCCAAGGAGTGTCGAAGCCAAGTTATTAGTTGAATTTCTGATTGCGATTGGAATTGAAGGGTTAAACTCGAGCGAGGTAGTTCAAGGGTTAATCGGTTTTGATTATCTCGTGGTTCTTGTTCAAGTTCCGATACATTTGTTTCTTACTATTCTCGTTTGTACTGTTCACACAAAAAAATGTCAGCAATTTTCTCGTTTGAAAACACTTACGAGGAAAGTTTGGTGTTTGATCCAACGTTACCACCTGGTTTTGACGAGTATCATCTTCAACCAAACGGGTTATGCAGGAAGAAACAAGTTCAGATCTTAGCCAAAACGAACATGGAGAGTGAAGGGATTGGGCTTGTGGAATATTTTGAAAAGCAACAAAAGAGACTTGATCCATCCTTGTTCACAACAAGCAAAGTAGAGTTCACAAGCATTCAAAACAGCACCTATTTGAAAAGGAGTCGGGCTTGTGGTCGAGCCATGATACCAACGTTACCCACACTTATGTCTATTTGGAGTGAGGATATGTTGATCCTAACAAATTTTGTATTTGATCCAGGTGGGATACTTGTTACAAGAATTGAGGACAATTCCTTTTCAAAGGAGAGTATGACGCGAGTTCATTTTGCAGTGTTGTTTTGATCGGTCCATATCTCGAGTTATACTTGAAATTCCGTAGTCATTCAAATTGGAGAAGATAGATTTCGAGCTTATCTTTCCAATGACTACTCGTGAAGGTTCGATGAACAAGTATTGACGAAGTTATGCCCCAAACAAGTCAGCTGTGCATTGAAAAACGCTGCTGTTAAATTCGTTGACGGAATTGTTTCTTTTGCCTCGATTTTCTTTAAAGCTTTCAATAAATTCCCGAGTTGAAGAGCTGCTATTTTCAAGTCTGTTTAATCAAGACTGCTCGAGAAAACACGGGCCTTGCATCTGATTTGGAGCATGGAAAGTAGGCTGATTGTGTTCTCACTTATTCATTGTATCTAGCTATTTAGTTCTAGCCTAGTTCATTTCCCTTTCTTTGTTTTTGTCACCCACTTTGTGAGGCTTGACTTTGCTGGTTAGCCTCATCCTTGGGTTGAGTTGTAGGCTATAAATAGCCAAGTACCTGATGAATAAATCATTCAATCTTCATCAAACAAAATCTGAGTTAAGCTTTGCTTTCCTTTTCGTCTTTGTAGTTCACGAGACAAAGTATTAGAGTAAGTCGCGTTACAAGCTGTATACTCGCTATTTCAATCGTGTGTTTGAATTAGCACCCGATTTGTTGAGGTATAGGTCTATATCACTTAGCACACTATCTTTGGTTACGTTCCATCATCACTTTACAACAGCTATTTCAACCTGATTTCGTTGCTTTGTTTCGTTCATTTCAAATTACTATCTATCATCAAATCACTTGTTCAAAGTTCATTCTAACTCACATCATAAGTGGTGTCAGAGCTACAACTCTTGATTTTTCTTAAAATCAGGACGGTCCAAGGAGTGTCGAAACCAAGTTATTAGTTGAATTTCTGATTGCGATTGGAATTGAAGGGTTAAACTCGAGCGAGGTAGTTCAAGGGTTAATCGGTTTTGATTATCTCGTGGTTCTTGTTCAAGTTCCGATACATTTGTTTCTTACTATTCTCGTTTGTACTGTTCACACAAAAAAATGTCAGCAATTTTCTCGTTTGAAAACACTTACGAGGAAATTTTGGTGTTTGATCCAACGTTACCACCTGGTTTTGACGAGTATCATCTTCAACCAAATGGGTTATGCAGGAAGAAACAAGTTCTGATCTTAGCCAAAACGAACATGGAGAGTGAAGGGATTGGGCTTGTGGAATATTTTGAAAAGCAACAAAAGAGACTTGATCCATCCTTGTTCACAACAAGCAAAGTAGAGTTCACAAGCATTCAAAACAACACCTATTTGAAAAGGAGTCGGGCTTGTGGTCGAGCCATAATACCAACGTTACCCACACTTATGTCTATTTGGAGTGAGGATGTGTTGATCCTAACAAATTTTGTATTTGATCCAGGTGAGATACTTCTTACAAGAATTGAGGACAATTCTTTTTCAAAGAAGGAGAGTATGACGCGAGTTCATTTTGCAACGTTGTTTTGATCGGTCCATATCTCGAGTTATACTTGGAATTCCGTAGTCATTCAAATTGGAGAAGATAGATTTCGAGCATATCTTTCCAATGACTACTCGTGAAGGTTCGATGAACAAGTATTGACGAAGTTATGCCCCAAACAAGTCAGCTGTGCATTGAAAAACGCTGCTGTTAATTTTTTTGACGGAATTGTTTCTTTTGCCTCGATTTTATTTAAAGCTTTCAATAAATTCCCGAGGAGAAGAGCTGCTATTTTCAAGTCCGTTTAATCAAGACTACTCGAGCAAACAAGGGCCTTGCATCTGATTTGGAGCATGGAAAGTAAGCTGATTGTGTTCTCACTTATTCATTGCATCTAGCTATTTAGTTCTAGCCTAGTTCATTTTCCTTTCTTTGTTTTTGTCACCCACTTTGTGAGGCTTGACTTTGCTGGTTAGTCTCATCCTTGGGTTGAGTTATAGGCTATAAATATCCAAGTACCTGATGAATAAATCATTCAATATTCATCAAACAAAATCTGATCAGTTAAGCTTTTCTTTCCTTTTCGTCTTTGTAGTTCATGAGACAAAGTATTAGAGTAAGTCGCGTTACAAGCTCTATACTCGCTATTTCAATCGTGTGTTTGAATTAGCACCCGCTTTGTTGAGGTATAGGTTTATCTCACTTAGCACACTATCATTGGTTACGTTCCATCATCACTTTACAACAACTATTTCAACCTGATTTCGTTGCTTTGTTTCGTTCATTTCAAATTACTATCTATCATCAAATCACTTGTTCAAAGTTCATTCTAACTCACATCATAAGTGGTGTCAGAGCTACAACTCTTGTTTTTTCTTAAAATCAGGACGGTCCAAGGAGTGTCGAAGCCAAGTTATTAGTTGAATTTCTGATTGCGATTGGAATTGAAGGGTTAAACTCGAGCGAGGTAGTTCAAGGGTTAATCGGTTTTGATTATCTCGTGGTTCTTGTTCAAGTTCCGATACATTTGTTTCTTACTATTCTCGTTTGTACTGTTCACACAAAAAAATGTCAGCAATTTTCTCGTTTGAAAACACTTACGAGGAAAGTTTGGTGTTTGATCCAACGTTACCACCTGGTTTTGACGAGTATCATCTTCAACCAAACGGGTTATGCAGGAAGAAACAAGTTCAGATCTTAGCCAAAACGAACATGGAGAGTGAAGGGATTGGGCTTGTGGAATATTTTGAAAAGCAACAAAAGAGACTTGATCCATCCTTGTTCACAACAAGCAAAGTAGAGTTCACAAGCATTCAAAACAGCACCTATTTGAAAAGGAGTCGGGCTTGTGGTCGAGCCATGATACCAACGTTACCCACACTTATGTCTATTTGGAGTGAGGATATGTTGATCCTAACAAATTTTGTATTTGATCCAGGTGGGATACTTGTTACAAGAATTGAGGACAATTCCTTTTCAAAGGAGAGTATGACGCGAGTTCATTTTGCAGTGTTGTTTTGATCGGTCCATATCTCGAGTTATACTTGAAATTCCGTAGTCATTCAAATTGGAGAAGATAGATTTCGAGCTTATCTTTCCAATGACTACTCGTGAAGGTTCGATGAACAAGTATTGACGAAGTTATGCCCCAAACAAGTCAGCTGTGCATTGAAAAACGCTGCTGTTAAATTCGTTGACGGAATTGTTTCTTTTGCCTCGATTTTCTTTAAAGCTTTCAATAAATTCCCGAGTTGAAGAGCTGCTATTTTCAAGTCTGTTTAATCAAGACTGCTCGAGAAAACACGGGCCTTGCATCTGATTTGGAGCATGGAAAGTAGGCTGATTGTGTTCTCACTTATTCATTGTATCTAGCTATTTAGTTCTAGCCTAGTTCATTTCCCTTTCTTTGTTTTTGTCACCCACTTTGTGAGGCTTGACTTTGCTGGTTAGCCTCATCCTTGGGTTGAGTTGTAGGCTATAAATAGCCAAGTACCTGATGAATAAATCATTCAATCTTCATCAAACAAAATCTGAGTTAAGCTTTGCTTTCCTTTTCGTCTTTGTAGTTCACGAGACAAAGTATTAGAGTAAGTCGCGTTACAAGCTGTATACTCGCTATTTCAATCGTGTGTTTGAATTAGCACCCGCTTTGTTGAGGTATAGGTCTATCTCACTTAGCACACTATCTTTGGTTACGTTCTATCATCACTTTACAACAGCTATTTCAACCTTATTTCCTTGCTTTGTTTCGTTTATTTTAAATTACTATCTATCATCAAATCACTTGTTCAAAGTTCATTCTAACTCACATCATAAGTGGTATCAGAGCTACAACTCTTGATTTTTCTTAAAATCAGGACGGTCGAAGGAGTGTCAAAGCCAAGTTATTAGTTGAATTTTTGATTGCGATTGGAATTGAAGGGTTAAACTCGAGCGAGGTAGTTCGAGGGTTAATCGGTTTTGATTATCTCGTGGTTCTTGTTCAAGATCCGATACATTTGTTTCTTACTATTCACGTTTGTACTGTTCACACAAAAAAATGTCAGCAATTTTCTCGTTTGAAAACACTTACGAGGAAAGTTTGGTGTTTGATCCAACGTTACCACCTGTTTTTGACGAGTATCATTTTCAACCAAACGGGCTGTGCAGGAAGAAACAAGTTCCGATCTTAGCCAAAACGAACATGGAGAGTGAGGGGATTGGGCTTGTGGAATATTTTGAAAAGCAACAAAAGAGACTTGATCCATCCTTGTTCACAACAAGCAAAGTAGAGTTCACAAGCATTCAAAACAGCACCTATTTGAAAAGGAGTCGGGCTTGTGGTCGAGCCATAATACCAACGTTACCCACACTTATGTCTATTTGGAGTGAGGATGTGTTGATTCTAACAAATTTTGTATTTGATCCAGGTGGGATACTTGTTACAAGAATTGAGGACAATTCTTTTTCAAAGAAGGAGAGTATGACGCGAGTTCGTTTTGCAGCGTTTTTTGATCGGTCCATATCTCGAGTTATACTTGAAATTCCGTAGTCATTCAAATTGGAGAAGATAGATTTCGAGCTTATCTTTCCAATGACTACTCGTGAAGGTTCGATGAACAAGTATTGACGAAGTTATGCCCCAAACAAGTCAGCTGTGCATTGAAAAACGCTGCTGTTAAATTCGTTGACGGAATTGTTTCTTTTGCCTCGATTTTCTTTAAAGCTTTCAATAAATTCCCGAGGAGAAGAGCTGCTATTTTCAAGTCTGTTTAATCAAGACTGCTCGAGAAAACACGGGCCTTGCATCTGATTTGGAGCATGGAAAGTAGGCTGATTGTGTTCTCACTTATTCATTGTATCTAGCTATTTAGTTCTAGCCTAGTTCATTTCTCTTTCTTTGTTTTTGTCACCCACTCTGTGAGGCTTGACTTTGCTGGTTAGCCTCATCCTTGGGTTGAGTTGTAGGCTATAAATAGCCAAGTACCTGATGAATAAATCATTCAATCTTCATCAAACAAAATCTGAGTTAAGCTTTGCTTTCCTTTTCGTCTTTGTAGTTCACGAGACAAAGTATTAGAGTAAGTCGCGTTACAAGCTCTATACTCGCTATTTCAATCGTGTGTTTGAATTAGCACCCGCTTTGTTGAGGTATAGGTCTATCTCACTTAGCACACTATCTTTGGTTACGTTCTATCATCACTTTACAACAGCTATTTCAACCTGATTTCGTTGCTTTGTTTCGTTCATTTCAAATTACAATCTATCATCAAATCAGTTGTTCAAAGTTCATTCTAACTCACATCATAAGTGGTATCAGAGCTACAACTCTTGATTTTTCTTAAAATCAGGACGGTCCAAGGAGTGTCAAAGCCAAGTTATTAGTTGAATTTCTGATTGCGATTGGAATTGAAGGGTTAAACTCGAGCGAGGTAGTTCGAGGGTTAATCGATTTTGATTATCTCGTGGTTCTTTTTGAAGTTCCGATACATTTGTTTCTTACTATTCACGTTTGTACTGTTCACACAAAAAATGTCAGCAATTTTCTCGTTTGAAAACACTTAGGAGGAAAGTTTGGTGTTTGATCCAACGTTACCACCTGTTTTTTGACGAGTATCATCTTCAACCAAACGGGCTGTGCAGGAAGAAACAAGTTCCGATCTTAGCCAAAACGAACATGGAGAGTGAAGGGATTGGGCTTGTGGAATATTT
This sequence comes from Agrostemma githago, assembly GCA_958450325.1. NCBI lineage: Eukaryota > Viridiplantae > Streptophyta > Magnoliopsida > Caryophyllales > Caryophyllaceae > Agrostemma > Agrostemma githago. Next base: position 36,800,216 of record OY288254.1, on the reverse strand, counting down.
TGAAAAGCAACAAAAGAGACTTGATCCATCCTTGTTCACAACAAGCAAAGTAGAGTTCACAAGCATTCAAAACAGCACCTATTTGAAAAGGAGTCGGGCTTGTGGTCGAACCATAATACCAACGTTACCCACACTTATGTCTATTCGGAGTGAGGATGTGTTGATCCTAACAAATTTTGTATTTGATCCAGGTGGGATACTTGTTACAAGAATTGAGGACAATTCTTTTTCAAAGAAGGACAGTATGACGCGAGTTCATTTTGCAGCGTTGTTTTGATCGGTCCATATTTCGAGTTATACTTGGAATTCCGTATTCATTCAAATTGGAGAAGATAGATTTCGAGATTATCTTTCCAATGACTACTCGTGAAGGTTCGATGAACAAGTATTGACGAAGTTATGCCCCAAACAAGTCAGCTGTGCATTGAAAAACGCTGCTGTTAAATTCTTTGACGGAATTGTTTCTTTTGTCTCGATTTTCACTAAAGCTTTCAATAAATTCCCGAGGAGAAGAGCTGCTATTTTCAAGTCCGTTTAATCAAGACTACTCGAGCAAACACGGGCCTTGCATCTGATTTGGAGCATGGAAAGTAGGCTGATTGTGTTCTCACTTATTCATTGTATCTAGCTATTTAGTTCTAGCCTAGTTCATTTCCCTTTCTTTGTTTTTGTCACCCACTTTGTGAGGCTTGACTTTGTTGGTTAGCCTCATTCTTGGGTTGAGTTGTAGGCTATAAATAGCCAAGTACCTGATTAATAAATCATTCAATCTTCATCAAACAAAATCTGAGTAAAGCTTTACTTTCCTTTTCGTCTTTGTAGTTCACGAGACAAAGTATTAGAGTAAGTCGCGTTACAAGCTCTATACTCGCTATTTCAATCGTGTGTTTGAATTAGCACCCGCTTTGTTGAGGTATAGGTCTATCTCACTTAGCACACTATCTTTGGTTACGTTCCATCATCACTTTACAGCAGTTATTTCAACCTGATTTCGTTGCTTTGTTTCGTTCATTTCAAATTACTATCTATCATCAAATCACTTGTTCAAAGTTCATTCTAACTCACATCATAAGTGGTATCAGAGCTACAACTCTTGATTTTTCTTAAAATCAGGGCGGTCGAAAGAGTGTCGAAGCAAAGTTATTAGTTGAATTTCTGATTGCGATTGGAATTGAAGGGTTAAACTCGAGCGAGGTAGTTCGAGGGTTAATCGATTTTGATTATCTCATGGTTCTTGTTGAAGTTCCGATACATTTGTTTCTTACTATTCACGTTTGTACTGTTCACACAAAAAAATGTCAGCAATTTTCTCGTTTGAAAACACTTACGAGGAAAGTTTGGTGTTTGATCCAACGTTACCACCTGTTTTTGACGAGTATCATCTTCAACCAAACGAGTTGTGCAGGAAGAAACAAGTTCCGATCTTAGCCAAAACGAACATGGAGAGTGAAGGGATTGGGCTTGTGGAATATTTTGAAAAGCAACAAAAGAGACTTGATCCATCCTTGTTCACAACAAGCAAAGTAGAGTTCACAAGCATTCAAAACAACACCTATTTGAAAAGGAGTCTGGCTTGTGGTCGAACCATAATACCAACGTTACCCACACTTATGTCTATTTGGAGTGAGGATGAGTTGATTCTAACAAATTTTGTATTTGATCCAGGTGGGATACTTGTTACAAGAATTGAGGACAATTATTTTTCAAAGAAGGAGAGTATGACGCGAGTTCATTTTGCAGCGTTGTTTTGATCGGTCCATATCTCGAGTTATACTTGGAATTCCGTAGTCATTCAAATAGGAGAAGATAGATTTCGAGCTTATCTTTCCAATGACTACTCGTGAAGGTTCGATGAACAAGTATCGATGAAGTTATGCCCCAAACAAGTCAGCTGTGCATTGAAAAACGCTGCTGTTAAATTCTTTGACGGAATTGTTTCTTTTGCCTTGATTTTCTTTAAAGCTTTCAATAAATTCCCAAGGAGAAGAGCTGCTATTTTCAAGTCCATTTAATCAAGACTACTCGAGGAAATAAGGGCCTTGCATCTGATTTGGAGCATGGAAAGTAGGATGATTGTGTTCTCACTTATTCATTGTATCTAGCTATTTAGTTCTAGCCTAGTTCATTTCCCTTTCTTTGTTTTTGTCACCCACTTGTGAGGCTTGACTTTGCTGGTTAGCCTCATCCTTGGGTTCAATTGTAGGCTATAAATAGCCAAGTACCTGATGAATAAATCATTCAATCTTCATCAAAAAAAATCTGAGTAAAGCTTTGCTTTCCTTTTCGTCTTTGTAGTTCACGAGACAAAGTATTAGAGTAAGTCGCGTTACAAGCTCTATACTCGCTATTTCAATCGTGTGTTTGAATTAGCACCCGCTTTGTTGAGGTATAGGTCTATCTCACTTAGCATACTATCTTTGGTTACGTTCCATCATCACTTTACACCAGCTATTTCAACCTGATTTCGTTGCTTTGTTTCGTTCATTTCAAATTACTATCTATCATCAAATCACTTGTTCAAAGTTCATACTATCTCACATCATAAGTTGTATCAGAGCTACAACTCTTGATTTTTCTTAAAATCAGAGCGGTCGAAGGAGTGTCGAAGCCAAGTTATTAGTTGAATTTCTGATTGCGATTGGAATTGAAGGGTTAAACTCGAGCGAGGTAGTTCGAGGGTTAATCGGTTTTGATTATCTCGTGGTTCTTGTTGAAGTTCCGATACATTTGTTTCTTACTATTCACGTTTGTTCTGTTCACACAAAAAAATATCAGCAATTTTCTCGTTTGAAAACACTTACGAGGAAAGTTTGGTGTTTGATCCAACGTTACCACCTGTTTTTGACGAGTATCATCTTCAACCAAACGGGCTGTGCAGAAAGAAAAAAGTTCCGATCTTAGCCAAAACGAACATGGAGAGTGAAGGGATTGGGCTTGTGGAATATTTTGAAAAGCAACAAAAGAGACTTGATCCATCATTGTTCACAACAAGCAAAGTAGAGTTCACAAGCATTCAAAACAGCACCTATTTGAAAAGGAGTCGGGCTTGTGGTCGAACCATAATACCAACGTTACCCACACTTATGTCTATTTGGAGTGAGGATGTGTTGATCCTAACAAATTTTGTATTTGATCCAGGTGGGATACTTGTTACAAGAATTGAGGACAATTCTTTTTCAAAGAAGGACAGTGTAACGCGAGTTCATTTTGCAGCGTTGTTTTGATCGGTCCATATCTCGAGTTATACTTGGAATTCCGTATTCATTCAAATTGGAGAAGATAGATTTCGAGCTTATCTTTCCAATGACTACTCGTGAAGGTTCGATGAACAAGTATCGATGAAGTTATTCCCCAAACAAGTCAGCTGTGCATTGAAAAACGCTGCTGTTAAATTCTTTGACGGAATTGTTTCTTTTGCCTTGATTTTCTTTAAAGCTTTCAATAAATTCCCGAGGAGAAGAGCTGCTATTTTCAAGTCCATTTTATCAAGACTACTCGACCAAACACGGGCCTTGCATCTGATTTGGAGCATGGAAAGTAGGATGATTGTGTTCTCACTTATTCATTGTATCTAGCTATTTAGTTCTAGCCTAGTTCATTTCCCTTTCTTTGTTTTTGTCACCCACTTGTGAGGCTTGACTTTGCTGGTTAGCCTCATCCTTGGGTTGAATTGTAGGCTATAAATAGCCAAGTACCTGATGAATAAATCATTCAATCTTCATCAAAAAAAATCTGAGTAAAGCTTTGCTTTCCTTTTCGTCTTTGTAGTTCACGAGACAAAGTATTAGAGTAAGTCGCGTTACAAGCTCTATACTCGCTATTTCAATCGTGTGTTTGAATTAGCACCCGCTTTGTTGAGGTATAGGTCTATCTCACTTAGAATACTATCTTTGGTTACGTTCCATCATCACTTTACACCAGCTATTTCAACCTGATTTCGTTGCTTTGTTTCGTTCATTTCAAATTACTATCTATCATCAAATCACTTGTTCAAAGTTCATACTATCTCACATCATAAGTCGTATCAGAGCTACAACTCTTGATTTTTCTTAAAATCAGAGCGGTCGAAGGAGTGTCGAAGCCAAGTTATTAGTTGAATTTCTGATTGCGATTGGAATTGAAGGGTTAAACTCGAGCGAGGTAGTTCGAGGGTTAATCGGTTTTGATTATCTCGTGGTTCTTGTTGAAGTTCCGATACATTTGTTTCTTACTATTCTTGTTTGTTCTGTTCACACAAAAAAATATCAGCAATTTTCTTGTTTGAAAACACTTACGAGGAAAGTTTGGTGTTTGATCCAACGTTACCACCTGTTTTTGACGAGTATCATCTTCAACCAAACGGGCTGTGCAGAAAGAAAAAAGTTCCGATCTTAGCCAAAACGAACATGGAGAGTGAAGGGATTGGGCTTGTGGAATATTTTGAAAAGCAACAAAAGAGACTTGATCCATCCTTGTTCACAACAAGCAAAGTAGAGTTCACAAGCATTCAAAACAGCACCTATTTGAAAAGGAGTCGGGCTTGTGGTCGAACCATAATACCAACGTTACCCACACTTATGTCTATTTGGAGTGAGGATGTGTTGATCCTAACAAATTTTGTATTTGATCCAGGTGGGATACTTGTTACAAGAATTGAGGACAATTCTTTTTCAAAGGACAGTGCAACGCGAGTTCATTTTGCAGCGTTGTTTTGATCGGTCCATATCTCGAGTTATACTTGGAATTCCGTATTCATTCAAATTGGAGAAGATAGATTTCGAGCTTATCTTTCCAATGACTACTCGTGAAGGTTCGATGAACAAGTATCGATGAAGTTATGCCCCAAACAAGTCAGCTGTGCATTGAAAAACGCTGCTGTTAAATTCTTTGACGGAATTGTTTCTTTTGCCTTGATTTTCTTTAAAGCTTTCAATAAATTCCCGAGGAGAAGAGCTGCTATTTTCAAGTCCATTTTATCAAGACTACTCGAGCAAACACGGGCCTTGCATCTGATTTGGAGCATGGAAAGTAGGATGATTGTGTTCTCACTTATTCATTGTATCTAGCTATTTAGTTCTAGCCTAGTTCATTTCCCTTTCTTTGTTTTTGTCACCCACTTGTGAGGCTTGACTTTGCTGGTTATCCTCATCCTTGGGTTGAATTGTAGGCTATAAATAGCCAAGTACCTGATGAATAAATCATTCAATCTTCATCAAAAAAAATCTGAGTAAAGCTTTGCTTTCCTTTTCGTCTTTGTAGTTCACGAGACAAAGTATTAGAGTAAGTCGCGTTACAAGCTCTATACTCGCTATTTCAATCGTGTGTTTGAATTAGCACCCGCTTTGTTGAGGTATATGTCTATCTCACTTAGCATACTATCTTTGGTTACGTTCCATCATCACTTTACACCAGCTATTTCAACCTGATTTCGTTGCTTTGTTTCGTTCATTTCAAATTACTATCTATCATCAAATCACTTGTTCAAAGTTCATTCTATCTCACATCATAAGTCGTATCAGAGCTACAACTCGTGATTTTTCATAAAATCAGAGCGGTCGAAGGAGTGTCGAAGCCAAGTTATTAGTTGAATTTCTGATTGCGATTGGAATTGAAGGGTTAAACTCGAGCGAGGTAGTTCGAGGGTTAATCGGTTTTGATTATCTCGTGGTTCTTGTTGATGTTCCGATACATTTGTTTCTTACTATTCACGTTTGTACTGTTCACACAAAAAAATGTCAGCAATTTTCTCGTTTGAAAACACTTACGAGGAAAGTTTGGTGTTTGATCCAACGTTACCACCTGTTTTTGACGAGTATCATCTTCAACCAAACGAGTTGTGCAGGAAGAAACAAGTTCCGATCTTAGCCAAAACGAACATGGAGAGTGAAGGGATTGGGCTTGTGGAATATTTTGAAAAGCAACAAAAGAGACTTGATCCATCCTTGTTCACAACAAGCAAAGTAGAGTTCACAAGCATTCAAAACAGCACCTATTTGAAAAGGAGTCTGGCTTGTGGTCGAACCATAATACCAACGTTACCCACACTTATGTCTATTTGGAGTGAGGATGTGTTGATTCTAACAAATTTTGTATTTGATCTAGGTGGGATACTTGTTACAAGAATTGAGGACAATTATTTTTCAAAGAAGGAGAGTATGACGCGAGTTCATTTTGCAGCGTTGTTTTGATCGGTCCATATCTCGAGTTATACTTGGAATTCCGTAGTCATTCAAATAGGAGAAGATAGATTTTGAGCTTATCTTTCCAATGACTACTCGTGAAGGTTCGATGAACAAGTATCGATGAAGTTATGCCCCAAACAAGTCAGCTGTGCATTGAAAAACGCTGCTGTTAAATTCTTTGACGGAATTGTTTCTTTTGCCTTGATTTTCTTTAAAGCTTTCAATAAATTCCCAAGGAGAAGAGCTGCTATTTTCAAGTCCATTTAATCAAGACTACTCGAGCAAACACGGGCCTTGCATCTGATTTGGAGCATGGAAAGTAGGATGATTGTGTTCTCACTTATTCATTGTATCTAGCTATTTAGTTCTAGCCTAGTTCATTTCCCTTTCTTTGTTTTTGTCACCCACTTTGTGAGGCTTGACTTTGCTGGTTAGCCTCATCCTTGGGTTGAATTGTAGGCTATAAATAGCCAAGTACCTGATGAATAAATCATTCAATCTTCATAAAAAAAAATCTGAGTAAAGCTTTGCTTTCCTTTTCGTCTTTGTAGTTCACGAGATAAAGTATTAGAGTAAGTCGCGTTACAAGCTCTATACTCGCTATTTCAATCGTGTGTTTGAATTAGCACCCGCTTTGTTGAGGTATAGGTCTATCTCACTTAGCATACTATCTTTGGTTACGTTCCATCATCACTTTACACCAGCTATTTCAACCTGATTTCGTTGCTTTGTTTCGTTCATTTCAAATTACTATCTATCATCAAATCACTTGTTCAAAGTTCATACTATCTCACATCATAAGTCGTATCAGAGCTACAACTCTTGATTTTTCTTAAAATCAGAGCGGTCGAAGGAGTGTCGAAGCCAAGTTATTAGTTGAATTTCTGATTGCGATTGGAATTGAAGGGTTAAACTCGAGCGAGGTAGTTCGAGGGTTAATCGGTTTTGATTATCTCGTGGTTCTTGTTGAAGTTCCGATACATTTGTTTCTTACTATTCACGTTTGTTCTGTTCACACAAAAAAATATCAGCAATTTTCTCGTTTGAAAACACTTACGAGGAAAGTTTGGTGTTTGATCCAACGTTACCACCTGTTTTTGACGAGTATCATCTTCAACCAAACGGGCTGTGCAGAAAGAAAAAAGTTCCGATCTTAGCCAAAACGAACATGGAGACTGAAGGGATTGGGCTTGCGGAATATTTTGAAAAGCAACAAAAGAGACTTGATCCATCCTTGTTCACAACAAGCAAAGTAGAGTTCACAAGCATTCAAAACAGCACCTATTTGAAAAGGAGTCGGGCTTGTGGTCGAACCATAATACCAGCGTTACCCACACTTATGTCTATTTGGAGTGAGGATGTGTTGATCCTAACAAATTTTGTATTTGATCCAGGTTGGATACTTGTTACAAGAATTGAGGACAATTCTTTTTCAAAGAAGGACAGTATGACGCGAGTTCATTTTGCTGCGTTGTTTTGATCGATCCATATCTCGAGTTATACTTGGAATTCTGTATTCATTCAAATTGGAGAAGATAGATTTCGAGCTTATCTTTCCAATGACTACTCGTGAAGGTTCGATGAACAAGTATTGACGAAGTTATGCCCCAAACAAGTCAGTTGTGCATTGAAAAACGCTGCTGTTAAATTCTTTGACGGAATTGTTTCTTTTGCCTCGATTTTCATTAAAGCTTTCAATAAATTTCCGAGGAGAAGAGCTGCTATTTTCAAGTCCGTTTAATCAAGACTACTCGAGCAAACACGGGCCTTGCATCTGATTTGGAGCTTGGAAAGTAGGCTGATTGTGTTCTCACTTATTCATTGTATCTAGCTATTTAGTTCTAGCCTAGTTCATTTCCCTTTCTTTGTTTTTGTCACCCACTTTGTGAGGCTTGACTTTGTTGGTTAGCCTCATTCTTGGGTTGAGTTGTAGGCTATAAATAGCCAAGTACCTGATTAATAAATCATTCAATCTTCATCAAACAAAATCTGAGTAAAGCTTTGCTTTCCTTTTCGTCTTTGTAGTTCACGAGACAAAGTATTAGAGTAAGTCGCGTTACAAGCTCTATACTCGCTATTTCAATCGTGTGTTTGAATTAGCACCCGCTTTGTTGAGGTATAGGTCTATCTCACTTAGCACACTATCTTTGGTTACGTTCCATCATCACTTTACAACAGCTATTTCAACCTGATTTCGTTGCTTTGTTTCGTTCATTTCAAATTACTATCTATCATCAAATCACTTGTTCAAAGTTCATTCTAACTCACATCATAAGTGGTATCAGAGCTACAACTCTTGATTTTTCTTAAAATCAGGACGGTCCAAGGAGTGTCGAAGCAAAGTTATTAGTTGAATTTCTGATTGCGATTGGAATTGAAGGGTTAAACTCGAGCGAGGTAGTTCGAGGGTTAATCGGTTTTGATTATCTCGTGGTTCTTGTTGAAGTTCCGATACATTTGTTTCTTACTATTCACGTTTGTACTGTTCACACAAAAAAATGTCAGCAATTTTCTCGTTTGAAAACCCTTACGAGGAAAGTTTGGTGTTTGATCCAAACTGTTTTCTCGTTTGAAAACACTTTCCAAACGTTACCACCTGTTTTTAACGAGTATCATCTTCAACCAAACGGGCTGTGCAGGAAGAAACAAGATACGATCTTAGCCAAAACGAACATGGAGAGTGAAGGGATTGGGCTTGTGGAATATTTTGAAAAGCAACAACAGAGACTTGATCCATCCTTGTTCACAACAAGCAAAGTAGAGTTCACAAGCATTCAAAACAGCACCTATTTGAAAAGGAGTCGGGCTTGTGGTCGAGCCATAATACCAACGTTACCCACACTTATGTCTATTTGAAGTGAGGATGTGTTGATCCTAACAAATTTTGTATTTGATCCAGGTGGGATACTTGTTACATGAATTGAGGACAATTCTTTTTCAAAGAAGGAGAGTATGACGCGAGTTCATTTTGCAGCGTTGTTTTGATCGGTCCATATCTCGAGTTATACTTGGAATTCCGTAGTTATTCAAATTGGAGAAGATAGATTTTGAGCTTATCTTTCCAATGACTACTCGTGAAGGTTCGATGAACAAGTATTGACGAAGTTATGCCCCAAACAAGTCAGCTGTGCATTGAAAAACGCTGCTGTTAAATTCTTTGACGGAATTGTTTCATTTGCCTCGATTTTCTTTAAAGCTTTCAATAAATTCCCGAGGAGAAGAGCTGCTATTTTCAAGTCCGTTTAATCAAGACTACTCGAGCAAACACGAGCCTTGCATCTGATTTGGAGCATGGAAAGTAGGATGACTGTGTTCTCACTTATTCATTGTATCTAGCTATTTAGTTCTAGCCTAGTTCATTTCCCTTTCTTTTTTTTTGTCACCCACTTTGTGAGGCTTGACTTTGCTGGTTAGCCTCATCCTTGGGTTGAATTGTAGTCTATAAATAGCCAAGCACCTGATGAATAAATCATTCAATATTCATCAAACAAAATCTGAGTTAAGCTTTGCTTTCCTTTTCGTCTTTGTAGTTCACGAGACAAAGTATTAGAGTAAGTCGCGTTACAAGCTCTATACTCGCTATTTCAATCGTGTGTTTGAATTACCACCCGCTTTGTTGAGGTATAGGTCTATCTCACTTAGCACACTATCTTTGGTTACGTTCCATCATCACTTTACAGCAGCTATTTCAACCTGATTTCGTTGCTTTGTTTCGTTCATTTCGAATTACTATCTATCATCAAATCACTTGTTCAAAGTTCATTCTAACGCACATCATAAGTGGTATCAGAGCTACAACTCTTGATTTTTCTTAAAATCAGGGCGGTCGAAGGAGTGTCGAAGCCAACTTATAAGTTGAATTTCTGATTGCGATTGGAATTGAAGGGTTAAACTCGATCGAGGTAGTTCGTGGGTTAATCGGTTTTGATTATCTCGTGGTTCTTGTTGAAGTTCCGATACATTTGTTTCTTACTATTCACGTTTGTACTATTCACACAAAAATGTCAGCAATTTTCTCGTTTGAAAACACTTACGAGGAAAGTTTGGTGTTTGATCCAACGTTACCACCTGTTTTTGACGAGTATCATCTTCAACCAAACGGGTATGCAGGAAGAAACAAGTTCCGATCCTAGCCAAAATGAACATGGAGAGTGAAGGGATTGGGCTTGTGGAATATTTTGAAAAGCAACAAAAGAGACTTGATCCATCCTTGTTCACAACAAGCAAAGTAGAGTTCACAAGCATTCAAAACAGCACCTATTTGAAAAGGAGTCGGGCTTGTGGTCGAGCCATAATACCAACGTTACCCACACTTATGTCTATTTGGAGTGAGGATATGTTGATCATAACAAATTTTGTATTTGATCCAGGTGGGATACTTGTTACAAGAATTGAGGACAATTCTTTTTCAAAGAAGGAGAGTATGACGCGAGTTCATTTTGCAGCGTTGTTTTGATCGGTCCATATCTCGAGTTATACTTGGAATTCCGTAGTTATTCAAATTGGAGAAGATAGATTTTGAGCTTATTTTTCCAATGACTACTCGTGAAGGTTCGATGAACAAGTATTGACGAAGTTATTCCCCAAACAAGTCAGCTGTGCATTGAAAAACGCTGCTGTTAAATTCTTTGACGGAATTGTTTCTTTTGCCTCGATTTTATTTAAAGCTTTCAATAAATTCCCGAGGAGAAGAGCTGCTATTTTCAAGTCCGTTTAATCAAGACTACTCGAGCAAACACAGGCCTTGCATCTGATTTGGAGCATGGAAAGTAGGATGATTGTGTTCTCACTTATTCATTGTATCTAGCTATTTAGTTCTAGCCTAGTTCATTTCCCTTTCTTTGTTTTTGTCACCCACATTGTGAGGCTTGACTTTGCTGGTTAGCCTCATCCTTGGGTTGAATTGTAGGCTATAAATAGCCAAGTACCTGATGAATAAATCATTCAATATTCATCAAACAAAATCTGAGTTAAGCTTTGCTTTCCTTTTCGTCTTTGTAGTTCACGAGACAAAGTATTAGAGTAAGTCGCGTTACAAGCTCTATACTCGCTATTTCAATCGTGTGTTTGAATTAGCACCCGCTTTGTTGAGGTATAGGTCTATCTCACTTAGCACACTATCTTTGGTTACGTTCCATCATCACTTTACAGCAGCTATTTCAACCTGATTTCGTTGCTTTGTTTCGTTCATTTCAAATTACTATCTATCATCAAATAACTTGTTCAAAGTTCATTCTAACTCACATCATAAGTGGTATCAGAGCTACAACTCTTGATTTTTCTTAAAATCAGGACGGTCCAAGGAGTGTCGAAGCCAAGTTATTAGTTGAATTTCTGATTGCGATTGGAATTGAAGGGTTAAACTCGAGCGAGGTAGTTCGCGGGTTAATCGGTTTTGATTATCTCGTGGTTCTTGTTGAAGTTCCGATACATTTGTTTCTTACTATTCACGTTTGTACTGTTCACACAAAAATGTCAGCAATTTTCTCGTTTGAAAACACTTACGAGGAAAGTTTGGTGTTTGATCCAACGTTACCACCTGTTTTTGACGAGTATCATCTTCAACCAAACGGGTATGCAGGAAGAAACAAGTTCCGATCTTAGCCAAAATGAACATGGAGAGTGAAGGGATTGGGCTTGTGGAATATTTTGAAAAGCAACAAAAGAGACTTGATCCATCCTTGTTCACAACAAGCAAAGTAGAGTTCACAAGCATTCAAAACAGCACCTATTTGAAAAGGAGTCGGGCTTGTGGTCGAGCCATAATACCAACGTTACCCACACTTATGTCTATTTGGAGTGAGGATGTGTTGATCCTAACAAATTTTGTATTTGATCCAGGTGGGATACTTGTTACAAGAATTGAGGACAATTCTTTTTCAAAGAAGGAGAGTATGACGCGAGTTCATTTTGCAGCGTTGTTTTGATCGGTCCATATCTCGAGTTATACTTGGAATTTCTTAGTTATTCAAATTGGAGAAGATAGATTTTGAGCTTATCTTTCCAATGACTACTCGTGAAGGTTCGATGAACAAGTATTGACGAAGTTATTCCCCAAACAAGTCAGCTGTGCATTGAAAAACGCTGCTGTTAAATTCTTTGACGGAATTGTTTCTTTTGCCTCGATTTTCATTAATGCTTTCAATAAATTCCCGAGGAGAAGAGCTGCTATTTTCAAGTCCGTTTAATCAAGACTACTCGAGCAAACACAGGCCTTGCATCTGATTTGGAGCATGGAAAGTAGGATGATTGTGTTCTCACTTATTCATTGTATCTAGCTATTTAGTTCTAGCCTAGTTCATTTCCCTTTCTTTGTTTTTGTCACCCACTTTGTGAGGCTTGACTTTGCTGGTTAGCCTCATCCTTGGGTTGAATTGTAGGCTATAAATAGCCAAGTACCTGATGAATAAATCATTCAATATTCATCAAACAAAATCTGAGTTAAGCTTTGCTTTCCTTTTCGTCTTTGTAGTTCACGAGACAAAGTATTAGAGTAAGTCGCGTTACAAGCTCTATACTCGCTATTTCAATCGTGTGTTTGAATTAGCACCCGCTTTGTTGAGGTATAGGTCTATCTCACTTAGCACACTATCTTTGGTTACGTTCCATCATCACTTTACAGCAGCTATTTCAACCTGATTTCGTTGCTTTGTTTCGTTCATTTCAAATTACTATCTATCATCAAATAACTTGTTCAATGTTCATTCTAACTCACATCATAAGTGGTATCAGAGCTACAACTCTTGATTTTTCTTAAAATCAGGACGGTCCAAGGAGTGTCGAAGCCAAGTTATTAGTTGAATTTCTGATTGCGATTGGAATTGAAGGGTTAAACTCGAGCGAGGTAGTTCGCGGGTTAATCGGTTTTGATTATCTCGTGGTTCTTGTTGAAGTTCCGATACATTTGTTTCTTACTATTCACGTTTGTACTGTTCACACAAAAATGTCAGCAATTTTCTCGTTTGAAAACACTTACGAGGAAAGTTTGGTGTTTGATCCAACGTTACCACCTGTTTTTGACGAGTATCATCTTCAACCAAACGGGTATGCAGGAAGAAACAAGTTCCGATCTTAGCCAAAATGAACATGGAGAGTGAAGGGATTGGGCTTGTGGAATATTTTGAAAAGCAACAAAAGAGACTTGATCCATCCTTGTTCACAACAAGCAAAGTAGAGTTCACAAGCATTCAAAACAGCACCTATTTGAAAAGGAGTCGGGCTTGTGGTCGAGCCATAATACCAACGTTACCCACACTTATGTCTATTTGGAGTGAGGATATGTTGATCCTAACAAATTTTGTATTTGATCCAGGTGGGATACTTGCTACAAGAATTGAGGACAATTCTTTTTCAAAGAAGGAGAGTATGACGCGAGTTCATTTTGCAGCGTTGTTTTGATCGGTCCATATCTCGAGTTATACTTGGAATTCCGTAGTTATTCAAATTGGAGAAGATAGATTTTGAGCTTATCTTTCCAATGACTACTCGTGAAGGTTCGATGAACAAGTATTGACGAAGTTATTCCCCAAACAAGTCAGCTGTGCATTGAAAAACGCTGCTGTTAAATTCTTTGACGGAATTGTTTCTTTTGCCTCGATTTTCTTTAAAGCTTTCAATAAACTCCCGAGGAGAAGAGCTGCTATTTTCAAGTCCGTTTAATCAAGACTACTCGAGCAAACACAGGCCTTGCATCTGATTTGGAGCATGGAAAGTAGGATGATTGTGTTCTCACTTATTCATTGTATCTAGCTATTTAGTTCTAGCCTAGTTCATTTCCCTTTCTTTGTTTTTGTCACCCACTTTGTGAGGCTTGACTTTGCTGGTTAGCCTCATCCTTGGGTTGAATTGTAGGCTATAAATAGCCAAGTACCTGATGAATAAATCATTCAATATTCATCAAACAAAATCTGAGTTAAGTATAGTTTTCCTTTTCGTCTTTGTAGTTCACGAGACAAAGTATTAGAGTAAGTCGCGTTACAAGCTCTATACTCGCTATTTCAATCGTGTGTTTGAATTAGCACCCGCTTTGTTGAGGTATAGGTCTATCTCACTTAGCACACTATCTTTGGTTACGTTCCATCATCACTTTACAGCAGCTATTTCAACCTGATTTCGTTGCTTTGTTTCGTTCATTTCAAATTACTATCTATCATCAAATAACTTGTTCAATGTTCATTCTAACTCACATCATAAGTGGTATCAGAGCTACAACTCTTGATTTTTCTTAAAATCAGGACGGTCCAAGGAGTGTCGAAGCCAAGTTATTAGTTGAATTTCTGATTGCGATTGGAATTGAAGGGTTAAACTCGAGCGAGGTAGTTCGCGGGTTAATCGGTTTTGATTATCTCGTGGTTCTTGTTGAAGTTCCGATACATTTGTTTCTTACTATTCACGTTTGTACTGTTCACACAAAAATGTCAGCAATTTTCTCGTTTGAAAACACTTACGAGGAAAGTTTGGTGTTTGATCCAACGTTACCACCTGTTTTTGACGAGTATCATCTTCAACCAAACGGGTATGCAGGAAGAAACAAGTTCCGATCTTAGCCAAAATGAACATGGAGAGTGAAGGGATTGGGCTTGTGGAATATTTTGAAAAGCAACAAAAGAGACTTGATCCATCCTTGTTCACAACAAGCAAAGTAGAGTTCACAAGCATTCAAAACAGCACCTATTTGAAAAGGAGTCGGGCTTGTGGTCGAGCCATAATACCAACGTTACCCACACTTATGTCTATTTGGAGTGAGGATATGTTGATCCTAACAAATTTTGTATTTGATCCAGGTGGGATACTTGCTACAAGAATTGAGGACAATTCTTTTTCAAAGAAGGAGAGTATGACGCGAGTTCATTTTGCAGCGTTGTTTTGATCGGTCCATATCTCGAGTTATACTTGGAATTCCGTAGTTATTCAAATTGGAGAAGATAGATTTTGAGCTTATCTTTCCAATGACTACTCGTGAAGGTTCGATGAACAAGTATTGACGAAGTTATTCCCCAAACAAGTCAGCTGTGCATTGAAAAACGCTGCTGTTAAATTCTTTGACGGAATTGTTTCTTTTGCCTCGATTTTCTTTAAAGCTTTCAATAAACTCCCGAGGAGAAGAGCTGCTATTTTCAAGTCCGTTTAATCAAGACTACTCGAGCAAACACAGGCCTTGCATCTGATTTGGAGCATGGAAAGTAGGATGATTGTGTTCTCACTTATTCATTGTATCTAGCTATTTAGTTCTAGCCTAGTTCATTTCCCTTTCTTTGTTTTTGTCACCCACTTTGTGAGGCTTGACTTTGCTGGTTAGCCTCATCCTTGGGTTGAATTGTAGGCTATAAATAGCCAAGTACCTGATGAATAAATCATTCAATATTCATCAAACAAAATCTGAGTTAAGTATAGTTTTCCTTTTCGTCTTTGTAGTTCACGAGACAAAGTATTAGAGTAAGTCGCGTTACAAGCTCTATACTCGCTATTTCAATCGTGTGTTTGAATTAGCACCCGCTTTGTTGAGGTATAGGTCTATCTCACTTAGCACACTATCTTTGGTTACGTTCCATCATCACTTTACAGCAGCTATTTCAACCTGATTTCGTTGCTTTGTTTCGTTCATTTCAAATTACTATCTATCATCAAATAACTTGTTCAAAGTTCATTCTAACTCACATCATAAGTGGTATCAGAGCTACAACTCTTGATTTTTCTTAAAATCAGGACGGTCCAAGGAGTGTCGAAGCCAAGTTATTAGTTGAATTTCTGATTGCGATTGGAATTGAAGGGTTAAACTCGAGCGAGGTAGTTCGCGGTTTAATCGGTTTTGATTATCTCGTGGTTCTTGTTGAAGTTCCGATACATTTGTTTCTTACTATTCACGTTTGTACTGTTCACACAAAAATGTCAGCAATTTTCTCGTTTGAAAACACTTACGAGGAAAGTTTGGTGTTTGATCCAACGTTACCACCTGTTTTTGACGAGTATCATCTTCAACCAAACGGGTATGCAGGAAGAAACAAGTTCCGATCTTAGCCAAAATGAACATGGAGAGTGAAGGGATTGGGCTTGTGGAATATTTTGAAAAGCAACAAAAGAGACTTGATCCATCCTTGTTCACAACAAGCAAAGTAGAGTTCACAAGCATTCAAAACAGCACCTATTTGAAAAGGAGTCGGGCTTGTGGTCGAGCCATAATACCAACGTTACCCACACTTATGTCTATTTGGAGTGAGGATGTGTTGATCCTAACAAATTTTGTATTTGATCCAGGTGGGATACTTGTTACAAGAATTGAGGACAATTCTTTTTCAAAGAAGGAGAGTATGACGCGAGTTCATTTTGCAGCGTTGTTTTGATCGGTCCATATCTCGAGTTATACTTGGAATTCCGTAGTTATTCAAATTGGAGAAGATAGATTTTGAGCTTATCTTTCCAATGACTACTCGTGAAGGTTCGATGAACAAGGATTGACGAAGTTATTCCCCAAACAAGTCAGCTGTGCATTGAAAAACGCTGCTGTTAAATTCTTTGACGGAATTGTTTCTTTTGCCTCGATTTTCTTTAAAGCTTTCAATAAATTCCCGAGGAGAAGAGCTGCTATTTTCAAGTCCGTTTAATCAAGACTACTCGAGCAAACACAGGCCTTGCATCTGATTTGGAGCATGGAAAGTAGGATGATTGTGTTCTCACTTATTCATTGTATCTAGCTATTTAGTTCTAGCCTAGTTCATTTCCCTTTCTTTGTTTTTGTCACCCACTTTGTGAGGCTTGACTTTGCTGGTTAGCCTCATCCTTGGGTTGAATTGTAGGCTATAAATATCCAAGTACCTGATGAATAAATCATTCAATATTCATCAAACAAAATCTGAGTTAAGCTTTGCTTTCCTTTTCGTCTTTGTAGTTCACGAGACAAAGTATTAGAGTAAGTCGCGTTACAAGCTCTATACTCGCTATTTCAATCGTGTGTTTGAATTAGCACCCGCTTTGTTGAGGTATAGGTCTATCTCACTTAGCACACTATCTTTGGTTACGTTCCATCATCACTTTACAGCAGCTATTTCAACCTGATTTCGTTGCTTTGTTTCGTTCATTTCAAATTACTATCTATCATCAAATAACTTGTTCAAAGTTCATTCTAACTCACATCATAAGTGGTATCAGAGCTACAACTCTTGATTTTTATTAAAATCAGGACGGTCCAAGGAGTGTCGAAGCCAAGTTATTAGTTGAATTTCTGATTGCGATTGGAATTGAAGGGTTAAACTCGAGCGAGGTAGTTCGCGGGTTAATCGGTTTTGATTATCTCGTGGTTCTTGTTGAAGTTCCGATACATTTGTTTCTTACTATTCACGTTTGTACTGTTCACACAAAAATGTCAGCAATTTTCTCGTTTGAAAACACTTACGAGGAAAGTTTGGTGTTTGATCCAACGTTACCACCTGTTTTTGACGAGTATCATCTTCAACCAAACGGGTATGCAGGAAGAAACAAGTTCCGATCTTAGCCAAAATGAACATGGAGAGTGAAGGGATTGGGCTTGTGGAATATTTTGAAAAGCAACAAAAGAGACTTGATCCATCCTTGTTCACAACAAGCAAAGTAGAGTTCACAAGCATTCAAAACAACACCTATTTGAAAAGGAGTCGGGCTTGTGGTCGAGCCATAATACCAACGTTACCCACACTTATGTCTATTTGGAGTGAGGATGTGTTGATCCTAACAAATTTTGTATTTGATCCAGGTGGGATACTTGTTACAAGAATTGAGGACAATTCTTTTTCAAAGAAGGAGAGTATGACACGAGTTCATTTTGCAGCGTTGTTTTGATCGGTCCATATCTCGAGTTATACTTGGAATTCCGTAGTTATTCAAATTGGAGAAGATAGATTTTGAGCTTATCTTTCCAATGACTACTCGTGAAGGTTCGATGAACAAGTATTGACGAAGTTATGCCCCAAACAAGTCAGCTGTGCATTGAAAAACGCTGCTGTTAAATTCTTTGGCGGAATTGTTTCTTTTGCCTCGATTTTCTTTAAAGCTTTCAATAAATTCCCGAGGATAAGAGCTACTATTTTCAAGTCCGTTTAATCAAGACTACTCGAGCAAACACGAGACTTGCATCTGATTTGGAGCATGGAAAGTAGGATGATTGTGTTCTCACTTATTCATTGTATCTAGCTATTTAGTTCTAGCCTAGTTCATTTCCCTTTCTTTGTTTTTGTCACCCACTTTGTGAGGCTTGACTTTGCTGGTTAGCCTCATCCTTGGGTTGAATTGTAGGCTATAAATAGCCAAGTACCTGATGAATAAATCATTCAATATTCATCAAACAAAATCTGAGTTAAGCTTTGCTTTCCTTTTCGTCTTTGTAGTTCACGAGACAAAGTATTAGAGTAAGTCGCGTTACAAGCTCTATACTCGCTATTTCAATCGTGTGTTTGAATTAGCACCCGCTTTGTTGAGGTATAGGTCTATCTCACTTAGCACACTATCTTTGGTTACGTTCCATCATCACTTTACAGCAGCTATTTCAACCTGATTTCGTTGCTTTGTTTCGTTCATTTCAAATTACTATCTATCATCAAATAACTTGTTCAAAGTTCATTCTAACTCACATCATAAGTGGTATCAGAGCTACAACTCTTGATTTTTATTAAAATCAGGACGGTCCAAGGAGTGTCGAAGCCAAGTTATTAGTTGAATTTCTGATTGCGATTGGAATTGAAGGGTTAAACTCGAGCGAGGTAGTTCGCGGGTTAATCGGTTTTGATTATCTCGTGGTTCTTGTTGAAGTTCCGATACATTTGTTTCTTACTATTCACGTTTGTACTGTTCACACAAAAATGTCAGCAATTTTCTCGTTTGAAAACACTTACGAGGAAAGTTTGGTGTTTGATCCAACGTTACCACCTGGTTTTGACGAGTATCATCTTCAACCAAACGGGTATGCAGGAAGAAACAAGTTCCGATCTTAGCCAAAATGAACATGGAGAGTGAAGGGATTGGGCTTGTGGAATATTTTGAAAAGCAACAAAATAGACTTGATCCATCCTTGTTCACAACAAGCAAAGTAGAGTTCACAAGCATTCAAAACAACACCTATTTGAAAAGGAGTCGGGCTTGTGGTCGAGCCATAATACCAACGTTACCCACACTTATGTCTATTTGGAGTGAGGATGTGTTGATCCTAACAAATTTTGTATTTGATCCAGGTGGGATACTTGTTACAAGAATTGAGGACAATT
Organism: Agrostemma githago; assembly: GCA_958450325.1. NCBI lineage: Eukaryota > Viridiplantae > Streptophyta > Magnoliopsida > Caryophyllales > Caryophyllaceae > Agrostemma > Agrostemma githago. The sequence goes on along the minus strand of OY288254.1, from coordinate 36,780,826 downwards.
CTTTTTCAAAGAAGGAGAGTATGACGCGAGTTCATTTTGCAGCGTTGTTTTGATCGGTCCATATCTCGAGTTATACTTGGAATTCCGTAGTTATTCAAATTGTAGAAGATATATTTTGAGCTTATCTTTCCAATGACTACTCGTGAAGGTTCGATGAACAAGTATTGACGAAGTTATTCCCCAAACAAGTCAGCTGTGCATTGAAAAACGCTGCTGTTAAATTCTTTGACGGAATTGTTTCTTTTGCCTCGATTTTCTTTAAAGCTTTCAATAAATTCCCGAGGAGAAGAGCTGCTATTTTCAAGTCCGTTTAATCAAGACTACTCGAGCAAACACAGGCCTTGCATCTGATTTGGAGCATGGAAAGTAGGATGATTGTGTTCTCACTTATTCATTGTATCTAGCTATTTAGTTCTAGCCTAGTTCATTTCCCTTTCTTTGTTTTTGTCACCCACTTTGTGAGGCTTGACTTTGCTGGTTAGCCTCATCCTTGGGTTGAATTGTAGGCTATAAATAGCCAAGTACCTGATGAATAAATCATTCAATATTCATTAAACAAAATCTGAGTTAAGCTTTGCTTTCCTTTTCGTCTTTGTAGTTCACGAGACAAAGTATTAGAGTAAGTCGCGTTACAAGCTCTATACTCGCTATTTCAATCGTGTGTTTGAATTAGCACCCGCTTTGTTGAGGTATAGGTCTATCTCACTTAGCACACTATCTTTGGTTACGTTCCATCATCACTTTACAGCAGCTATTTCAACCTGATTTCGTTGCTTTGTTTCGTTCATTTCAAATTACTATCTATCATCAAATAACTTGTTCAAAGTTCATTCTAACTCACATCATAAGTGGTATCAGAGCTACAACTCTTGATTTTTATTAAAATCAGGACGGTCCAAGGAGTGTCGAAGCCAAGTTATTAGTTGAATTTCTGATTGCGATTGGAATTGAAGGGTTAAACTCGAGCGAGGTAGTTCGCGGGTTAATCGGTTTTGATTATCTCGTGGTTCTTGTTGAAGTTCCGATACATTTGTTTCTTACTATTCACGTTTGTACTGTTCACACAAAAAATGTCAGCAATTTTCTCGTTTGAAAACACTTACGAGGAAAGTTTGGTGTTTGATCCAACGTTACCACCTGTTTTTGACGAGTATCATCTTCAACCAAACGGGTATGCAGGAAGAAACAAGTTCCGATCTTAGCCAAAATGAACATGGAGAGTGAAGGGATTGGGCTTGTGGAATATTTTGAAAAGCAACAAAAGAGACTTGATCCATCCTTGTTCACAACAAGCAAAGTAGAGTTCACAAGCATTCAAAACAACACCTATTTGAAAAGGAGTCGGGCTTGTGGTCGAGCCATAATACCAACGTTACCCACACTTATGTCTATTTGGAGTGAGGATGTGTTGATCCTAACAAATTTTGTATTTGATCCAGGTGGGATACTTGTTACAAGAATTGAGGACAATTCTTTTTCAAAGAAGGAGAGTATGACACGAGTTCATTTTGCAGCGTTGTTTTGATCGGTCCATATCTCGAGTTATACTTGGAATTCCGTAGTTATTCAAATTGGAGAAGATAGATTTTGAGCTTATCTTTCCAATGACTACTCGTGAAGGTTCGATGAACAAGTATTGACGAAGTTATGCCCCAAACAAGTCACCTGTGCATTGAAAAACGCTGCTGTTAAATTCTTTGGCGGAATTGTTTCTTTTGCCTCGATTTTCTTTAAAGCTTTCAATAAATTCCCGAGGATAAGAGCTACTATTTTCAAGTCCGTTTAATCAAGACTACTCGAGCAAACACGAGACTTGCATCTGATTTGGAGCATGGAAAGTAGGATGATTGTGTTCTCACTTATTCATTGTATCTAGCTATTTAGTTCTAGCCTAGTTCATTTCCCTTTCTTTGTTTTTGTCACCCACTTTGTGAGGCTTGACTTTGCTGGTTAGCCTCATCCTTGGGTTGAATTGTAGTCTATAAATAGCCAAGTACCTGATGAATAAATCATTCAATATTCATTAAACAAAATCTGAGTTAAGCTTTGCTTTCCTTTTCGTCTTTGTAGTTCACGAGACAAAGTATTAGAGTAAGTCGCGTTACAAGCTCTATACTCGTTATTTCAATCGTGTGTTTGAATTACCACCCGCTTTGTTGAGGTATAGGTCTATCTCACTTAGCACACTATCTTTGGTTACGTTATATCATCACTTTACAGCAGCTATTTCAACCTGATTTCGTTGCTTTGTTTCGTTCATTTCGAATTACTATCTATCATCAAATCACTTGTTCAAAGTTCATTCTAACGCACATCATAAGTGGTATCAGAGCTACAACTCTTGATTTTTCTTAAAATCAGGACGGTCCAAGGAGTGTCGAAGCCAAGTTATTAGTTGAATTTCTGATTGCGATTTGAATTGAAGGGTTAAACTCGAGCGAGGTAGTTCGCGGGTTAATCGGTTTTGATTATCTCGTGGTTCTTTTTGAAGTTCCGATACATTTGTTTCTTACTATTCACGTTTGTACTGTTCACACAAAAATGTCAGCAATTTTCTCGTTTGAAAACACTTACGAGGAAAGTTTGGTGTTTGATCCAACGTTACCACCTGTTTTTGACGAGTATCATCTTCAACCAAACGGGCTGTGCAGGAAGAAACAAGTTCCGATCTTAGCCAAAACGAACATGGAGAGTGAGGGGATTGGGCTTGTGGAATATTTTGAAAAGCAACAAAAGAGACTTGATCCATCCTTGTTCACAACAAGCAAAGTAGAGTTCACAAGCATTCAAAACAGCACCTATTTGAAAAGGAGTCGGGCTTGTGGTCGAGCCATAATACCAACGTTACCCACACTTATGTCTATTTGGAGTGAGGATGTGTTGATCCTAACAAATTTTGTATTTGATCCAGGTGGGATACTTGTTACAAGAATTGAGGACAATTCTTTTTCAAAGAAGGAGAGTATGACGCGAGTTCATTTTGCAGCGTTGTTTTGATCGGTCCATATCTCGAGTTATACTTGGAATTCCGTAGTTATTCAAATTGGAGAAGATAGATTTTGAGCTTATCTTTCCAATGACTACTCGTGAAGGTTCGATGAACAAGTATTGACGAAGTTATGCCCCAAACAAGTCACCTGTGCATTGAAAAACGCTGCTGTTAAATTCTTTGGCGGAATTGTTTCTTTTGCCTCGATTTTCTTTAAAGCTTTCAATAAATTCCCGAGGATAAGAGCTACTATTTTCAAGTCCGTTTAATCAAGACTACTCGAGCAAACACGAGCCTTGCATCTGATTTGGAGCATGGAAAGTAGGATGATTGTGTTCTCACTTATTCATTGTATCTAGCTATTTAGTTCTAGCCTAGTTCATTTCCCTTTCTTTGTTTTTGTCACCCACTTTGTGAGGCTTGACTTTGCTGGTTAGCCTCATCCTTGGGTTGAATTGTAGGCTATAAATAGCCAAGTACCTGATGAATAAATCATTCAATATTCATCAAACAAAATCTGAGTTAAGCTTTGCTTTCCTTTTCGTCTTTGTAGTTCACGAGACAAAGTATTAGAGTAAGTCGCGTTACAAGCTCTATACTCGCTATTTCAATCGTGTGTTTGAATTAGCACCCGCTTTGTTGAGGTATAGGTCTATCTCACATAGCACACTATCTTTGGTTACGTTCCATCATCACTTTACAGCAGATATTTCAACCTGATTTCGTTGCTTTGTTTCGTTCATTTCAAATTACTATCTATCATCAAATCACTTGTTCAAAGTTCATTCTATCTCACATCATAAGTGGTATCAGAGCTACAACTCTTGATTTTTATTAAAATCAGGGCGGTCGAAGGAGTGTCGAAGCCAAGTTATTAGTTGAATTTCTGATTGCGATTGGAATTGAAGGGTTAAACTCGATCGAGGTAGTTCGCGGGTTAATCGGTTTTGATTATCTCGTGGTTCTTGTTGAAGTTCCGATACATTTGTTTCTTACTATTCGCGTTTGTACTGTTCACACAAAAATGTCAGCAATTTTCTCGTTTGAAAACACTTACGAGGAAAGTTTGGTGTTTGATCCAACGTTACCACCTGTTTTTGACGAGTATCATCTTCAACCAAACGGGTATGCAGGAAGAAACAAGTTCCGATCTTAGCCAAAATGAACATGGAGAGTGAAGGGATTGGGCTTGTGGAATATTTTGAAAAGCAACAAAAGAGACTTGATCCATCCTTGTTCACAATAAGCAAAGTAGAGTTCACAAGCATTCAAAACAGCACCTATTTGAAAAGGAGTCGGGCTTGTGGTCGAGCCATAATACCAACGTTACCCACACTTATGTCTATTTGGAGTGAGGATATGTTGATCCTAACAAATTTTGTATTTGATCCAGGTGGGATACTTGTTACAAGAATTGAGGACAATTCTTTTTCAAAGAAGGAGAGTATGACGCGAGTTCATTTTGCAGCGTTGTTTTGATTGGTCCATATCTCGAGTTATACTTGGAATTCCGTAGTTATTCAAATTGGAGAAGATAGATTTTGAGCTTATCTTTCCAATGACTACTTGTGAAGGTTCGATGAACAAGTATTGACGAAGTTATTCCCCAAACAAGTCAGCTGTGCATTGAAAAACGCTGCTGTTAAATTCTTTGACGAAATTGTTTCTTTTGCCTCGATTTTCTTTAAAGCTTTCAATAAATTCCCGAGGAGAAGAGCTGCTATTTTCAAGTCCGTTTAATCAAGACTACTCGAGCAAACACAGGCCTTGCATCTGATTTGGAGCATGGAAAGTAGGATGATTGTGTTCTCACTTATTCATTGTATCTAGCTATTTAGTTCTAGCCTAGTTCATTTCCCTTTCTTTGTTTTTGTCACCCACTTTGTGAGGCTTGACTTTGCTGGTTAGCCTCATCCTTGGGTTGAATTGTAGGCTATAAATAGCCAAGTACCTGATGAATAAATCATTCAATATTCATCAAACAAAATCTGAGTTAAGCTTTGCTTTCCTTTTCGTCTTTGTAGTTCACGAGACAAAGTATTAGAGTAAGTCGCGTTAAAAGCTCTATACTCGCTATTTCAATCGTGTGTTTGAATTAGCACCCGCTTTGTTGAGGTATAGGTCTATCTCACTTAGCACACTATCTTTGGTTACGTTCCATCATCACTTTACAGCAGCTATTTCAACCTGATTTCGTTGCTTTGTTTCGTTCATTTCAAATTACTATCTATCATCAAATAACTTGTTCAAAGTTCATTCTAACTCACATCATAAGTGGTATCAGAGCTACAACTCTTGATTTTTGTTAAAATCAGGACGGTCCAAAGAGTGTCGAAGCCAAGTTATTAGTTGAATTTCTGATTGTGATTGGAATTGAAGGGTTAAACTCGAGCGAGGTAGTTCGCGGGTTAATCGGTTTTGATTATCTCGTGGTTCTTGTTGAAGTTCCGATACATTTGTTTCTTACTATTCACGTTTGTACTGTTCACACAAAAATGTCAGCAATTTTCTCGTTTGAAAACACTTACGAGGAAAGTTTGGTGTTTGATCCAACGTTACCACCTGTTTTTGACGAGTATCATCTTCAACCAAACGGGTATGCAGGAAGAAACAAGTTCCGATCTTAGCCAAAATGAACATGGAGAGTGAAGGGATTGGGCTTGTGGAATATTTTGAAAAGCAACAAAAGAGACTTGATCCATCCTTGTTCACAACAAGCAAAGTAGAGTTCACAAGCATTCAAAACAGCACCTATTTGAAAAGGAGTCGGGCTTGTGGTCGAGCCATAATACCAACGTTACCCACACTTATGTCTATTTGGAGTGAGGATGTGTTGATCCTAACAAATTTTGTATTTGATCCATGTGGGATACTTGTTACAAGAATTGAGGACAATTCTTTTTCAAAGAAGGAGAGTATGACGCGAGTTCATTTTGCAGCGTTGTTTTGATCGGTCCATATCTCGAGTTATACTTGGAATTCCGTAGTTATTCAAATTGGAGAAGATAGATTTTGAGCTTATCTTTCCAATGACTACTCGTGAAGGTTCGATGAACAAGGATTGACGAAGTTATTCCCCAAACAAGTCAGCTGTGCATTGAAAAACGCTGCTGTTAAATTCTTTGACGGAATTGTTTCTTTTGCCTCGATTTTCTTTAAAGCTTTCAATAAATTCCCGAGGAGAAGAGCTGCTATTTTCAAGTCCGTTTAATCAAGACTACTCGAGCAAACACAGGCCTTGCATCTGATTTGGAGCATGGAAAGTAGGATGATTGTGTTCTCACTTATTCATTGTATCTAGCTATTTAGTTCTAGCCTAGTTCATTTCCCTTTCTTTGTTTTTGTCACCCACTTTGTGAGGCTTGACTTTGCTGGTTAGCCTCATCCTTGGGTTGAATTGTAGGCTATAAATATCCAAGTACCTGATGAATAAATCATTCAATATTCATCAAACAAAATCTGAGTTAAGCTTTGCTTTCCTTTTCGTCTTTGTAGTTCACGAGACAAAGTATTAGAGTAAGTCGCGTTACAAGCTCTATACTCGCTATTTCAATCGTGTGTTTGAATTAGCACCCGCTTTGTTGAGGTATAGGTCTATCTCACATAGCACACTATCTTTGGTTACGTTCCATCATCACTTTACAGCAGATATTTCAACCTGATTTCGTTGCTTTGTTTCGTTCATTTCAAATTACTATCTATCATCAAATCACTTGTTCAAAGTTCATTCTATCTCACATCATAAGTGGTATTAGAGCTACAACTCTTGATTTTTATTAAAATCAGGGCGGTCGAAGGAGTGTCGAAGCCAAGTTATTAGTTGAATTTCTGATTGCGATTGGAATTGAAGGGTTAAACTCGATCGAGGTAGTTCGCGGGTTAATCGGTTTTGATTATCTCGTGGTTCTTGTTGAAGTTCCGATACATTTGTTTCTTACTATTCACGTTTGTACTGTTCACACCAAAATGTCAGCAATTTTCTCGTTTGAAAACACTTACGAGGAAAGTTTGGTGTTTGATCCAACGTTACCACCTGTTTTTGACGAGTATCATCTTCAACCAAACGGGTATGCAGGAAGAAACAAGTTCCGATCTTAGCCAAAATGAACATGGAGAGTGAAGGGATTGGGCTTGTGGAATATTTTGAAAAGCAACAAAAGAGACTTGATCCATCCTTGTTCACAATAAGCAAAGTAGAGTTCACAAGCATTCAAAACAGCACCTATTTGAAAAGGAGTCGGGCTTGTGGTCGAGCCATAATACCAACGTTACCCACACTTATGTCTATTTGGAGTGAGGATATGTTGATCCTAACAAATTTTGTATTTGATCCAGGTGGGATACTTGTTACAAGAATTGAGGACAATTCTTTTTCAAAGAAGGAGAGTATGACGCGAGTTCATTTTGTAGCGTTGTTTTGATTGGTCCATATCTCGAGTTATACTTGGAATTCCGTAGTTATTCAAATTGGAGAAGATAGATTTTGATCTTATCTTTCCAATGACTACTCGTGAAGGTTCGATGAACAAGTATTGACGAAGTTATTCCCCAAACAAGTCAGCTGTGCATTGAAAAACGCTGCTGTTAAATTCTTTGACGAAATTGTTTCTTTTGCCTCGATTTTCTTTAAAGCTTTCAATAAATTCCCGAGGAGAAGAGCTGCTATTTTCAAGTCCGTTTAATCAAGACTACTCGAGCAAACACAGGCCTTGCATCTGATTTGGAGCATGGAAAGTAGGATGATTGTGTTCTCACTTATTCATTGTATCTAGCTATTTAGTTCTAGCCTAGTTCATTTCCCTTTCTTTGTTTTTGTCACCCACTTTGTGAGGCTTGACTTTGCTGGTTAGCCTCATCCTTGGGTTGAATTGTAGGCTATAAATAGCCAAGTACCTGATGAATAAATCATTCAATATTCATCAAACAAAATCTGAGTTAAGCTTTGCTTTCCTTTTCGTCTTTGTAGTTCACGAGACAAAGTATTAGAGTAAGTCGCGTTACAAGCTCTATACTCGCTATTTCAATCGTGTGTTTGAATTAGCACCCGCTTTGTTGAGGTATAGGTCTATCTCACTTAGCACACTATCTTTGGTTACGTTCCATCATCACTTTACAGCAGCTATTTCAACCTGATTTCGTTGCTTTGTTTCGTTCATTTCAAATTACTATCTATCATCAAATAACTTGTTCAAAGTTCATTCTAACTCACATCATAAGTGGTATCAGAGCTACAACTCTTGATTTTTGTTAAAATCAGGACGGTCCAAAGAGTGTCGAAGCCAAGTTATTAGTTGAATTTCTGATTGTGATTGGAATTGAAGGGTTAAACTCGAGCGAGGTAGTTCGCGGGTTAATCGGTTTTGATTATCTCGTGGTTCTTGTTGAAGTTCCGATACATTTGTTTCTTACTATTCACGTTTGTACTGTTCACACAAAAATGTCAGCAATTTTCTCGTTTGAAAACACTTACGAGAAAAGTTTGGTGTTTGATCCAACGTTACCACCTGTTTTTGACGAGTATCATCTTCAACCAAACGGGTATGCAGGAAGAAACAAGTTCCGATCTTAGCCAAAATGAACATGGAGAGTGAAGGGATTGGGGTTGTGGAATATTTTGAAAAGCAACAAAAGAGACTTGATCCATCCTTGTTCACAACAAGCAAAGTAGAGTTCACAAGCATTCAAAACAGCACCTATTTGAAAAGGAGTCGGGCTTGTGGTCGAGCCATAATACCAACGTTACCCACACTTATGTCTATTTGGAGTGAGGATGTGTTGATCCTAACAAATTTTGTATTTGATCCAGGTGGGATACTTGTTACAAGAATTGAAGACAAGTCTTTTTCAAAGAAGGAGAGTATGACGCGAGTTCATTTTGCAGCGTTGTTTTGATCGGTCCATATCTCGAGTTATACTTGGAATTCCGTAGTCATTCAAATAGGAGAAGATAGATTTCGAGCTTATCTTTCCAATGACTACTCGTGAAGGTTCGATGAACAAGTATTGATGAAGTTATGCCCCAAACAAGTCAGCTGTGCATTGAAAAACGCTGCTGTTAAATTCTTTGACGGAATTGTTTCTTTTGCCTCGATTTTATTTAAAGCTTTCAATAAATTCCAGAGGAGAAGAGCTGCTATTTTCAAGTCCGTTTAATCAAGACTACTCGAGCAAACAAGGGCCTTGCATCTGATTTGGAGCATGGAAAGTAAGCTGATTGTGTTCTCACTTATTCATTGTATCTAGCTATTTAGTTCTAGCCTAGTTCATTTCCCTTTCTTTGTTTTTGTCACCCACTTTATGAGGCTTGACTTTGCTGGTTAGCCTCATCCTTGGGTTGAATTGTAGGCTATAAATAGTGATAAGTGTAGTTTGTAGTGCCTAATTGTTGTGTTTTGGTCCCATTTTCCTTGTGGAATCGCTCCTTGGGAGCGATTTATGGGCTTCTTATGCTTCCTTTAGTTCGTTTCAGGTTCCCGAGACCGATTTGGAAGAGTTGGAGCGATTCCGACTCAATACATACACATTTTGGAGCCAACGGAGTAAAGGAACGATGACTCGATGCCTAGGAATCGACCCCGAGGCCTTGGGACCCAATCCCGAGCCTCCGAGACCTGATCCCAAGTCCCGAGAATCGCGGGAAGCCCATGAGAGGCAAGGAGGGTCCAAGAAGCTCTTAAGGGAGGCATACAAGACCCATCCCGTTCGGGATGGTCTCATCCCGTTCGGGATGAGGTGCACGATTAGGAGCGCCACTGTGAGCCCATCCCGATCGGGAAGGCCCTTCCCGATCGGGAAGGATGGCCCATCCCGATCGGGACCAAGCCTTCCCGACCGGGAAGGGTTAGTTACAGCTCGCGACTTCTTATTTCTTCTCCTTCATTCTTGTACCCATATATATACTCCCCTCTTGTATTAGTAAGACATCTTATCATACTTTAGACTAATTTAAGCCTCTCTACAACCCTAAAACCCTAGATTTACTTTCACTCATTAGTTTTAATCTTTCCTTAATCTTAGTTTATCCTTAGTTAATCCTTGTAGTTAGTTCTTGTATTAAGAGGATACTTGAAGAATTCTCCAAGCTTGACAACCTTGGGTTTTATTTGGGTTCTTATTTATACAAGATTGCATCTTTTCATCTTCCTAGTGTTGGTATAATCATCTTTACCCTTGTTCTTAGTTATTTAATCTTGTTTCATCTTTTCATATTGTTATTGTTATTATCCTTGTTATTTATTATGGATGTTTGTTTTGTGGTATTGATTTCTCTCGTGAATGTTGGTTTTCTCTTAACTATGAGTGAGTAGTCTTCTTGTGGGGTTAGTAGGGGGATTAGGGGTAGATTATGGATGATTAGGGTTGATTAAGGGAAAAGGGTGAATCTTTGTTGTTAGTCACATTGTGGGCACTCTATGTGTTTGTTGATATGCTTGTATGAGTTGTAGTGGACATGCTTCCCATACTTGTGCTCATATTCTCATTGATTGTCTATTACGTGGAAATGTTGAGAATAGTTTAGTCGCGAGAGCGTGGACTAGGGTCTAAGTTGCGAGAGCTCGGACCCACCTTGGCATCGGTTTAAGTTGCGAGAGCCCGGACCGACCCTAGCAACTAGGAGACACCCATTACCCTTGATCACCCCAATCACCCTTCTACTCCTAAGAACCCGACCTACCCCACTTCCTTCCATATTTGAGTTCATCGTCTTAGCTAGTCATCGTCTCATTAGTTTCATAGTTTAGTTTGTTTCTAGTTAATCATTAGTCTAGTTCTTACTTCTCCTCCATCACACTTTGTCAATTATAGCTTTCTTTGTGTTCGTTTGTGTGACTTAGCCTAGTTTTTAGTGGACCTAGTCTAGACCTTACTCTACCGTCCCCGTGGATATTGACCCTACTTGCCCTAGCTACCCACTAGGAATAGTCGGTTTATTATTGATGGTTAGGACCCACGGCAAATCCTACCATCAATTTGGCGCCGTTGCCGGGGACGGTGCTAGTTTGGACTTTGTTTTCCTAGTTACTTGACTTTGTCTTTGTCTTTGTGTTTTTCTTTTTTCTTTTTGTTTATTTGCTTCTTGTGTGTGTGAAGTTTATTTCTCTCTTGTCTAGTGCCCAAAAAGCACTAGGCTTCTCACGTTTGTTCTTAGTCTACAGTTTGTGCTTAGAGATGGTGACTATCTTCTTCTTGCAGCTTAGAGCCGCTTTAACGGACGGTTGCTAGAGTGCGAGGTTTCCAACCGGGTATGGACTACGATTTTCGAGCAAGCATGGGGTTTGATCTAAACTCCACACACTCGGGAGTCGATATGAGTAACTCCTCTTCTTCCATGAACCAAGGGTATGACATGACGGCCCCCTACCACTATCAAGCTTCTTGGGGTGACTCTAGTGGGTATGAACTTCAAGGTTATGAAAACGGCTACCAACAAGTGAATGACTATCAATCCTACGATCATGGTGGTTATTACTCGATTTATGATTGTGAACCCACCATTTTCAATCAAGATTCACCATATGGAAGCCAATATTCCCAAAACCCACCATATTACCCTCCACCCCAACCACAATATGAACCCCATGACCCACAATACTACCAATCACCCCAACCTTGCTACCAACAATATGATGCCCCACCCCTTGGGCATTATCAAGATTATCAAGGAACTTTACAAGACCCCAATGACCACCAAATACCGAGCTTGGAGTTTCATCAATCGATGCTTCAAATGCAACAAGAAATGGCCATCCAATCGCAAAAGAATAATGAACTCTTGGCCGAAATCCTTAGGGAAAAGGAGAAATCTAAAGCCAAATTGAATGCCTTAACGGCTCAAACCCTAATGCTCTTAACTCGATCTTCACAACTTGATGAGGGATGTTCATTTGGGGAAGGGGAACAACCCAATGACGAGGCCGTTAATGAATTCCCTATGAGGAGCGAGACTTGCTTTGAAGAACCTCAATCGTCTACCCAAAAGGAGACGAATGAGGATATGGCTCTTGGTGAAGGCATAGTTGGTGAGGAATTGGAGGAGGGTAGTGGGTTGGATGAGTTGGTGGAATTTGTGAAGTTGTTGGGTGAAATTGATAGCCTCGAGTTGCCCTTGTGCGATAATGTGGATGAGCATCAAGAGCTCCTTGCTAGTACACCGAGAGATGGTTTGGAAGAGATTGAAACCGCAGGTAGAAGTTTCGATTCTCTCCTCCAATATGATATGGGGCCAAATGATGAAGATGGGGAACCACAACTTGAGGAAAGTGTGGGGGTGTGCAACGAGGAAATGAGGCCAAAACCGCTTTTTGTGCCTCGTTTCTTGGAGATGAAGCTTGCTTGTGATTGGAGGTGATGCCTAGGGAGGAAGAGGTCGGTTAAGCTCGTAGGATGGATAGACCTCGGAGACAACTTTGATGATGACGTTGGGTCTTGGGATTCCTACTTCTTGCCTCCTCCATATTGGAGGCCGTGGAGGATAGCTAGGCTCGAGCGCTCCTTGGGCCGTCTCTATGATGTCGGTAGTGCGTTCGACTTGCTCCTCCATGCCCTTGAGGGCTATGGTTGAAGAATGGAGTCCACCATCCTCGGTTTGACGGAGTTCCTAAAGAACCGTCATGTTGTATATTCCCCCTTCCTCTTCTTTAGAGTACTTGTGCTTGTATTTGTGATTTTTGTTTCTAGGACTCTTTTGTTTTGTGATATTCTTGTCATTTGGATTTTTGATGAGCGATGTGAGGGAGTGAATTTGATGTGTATATGAGCTTTGTTTGATAGGTGAAGTGAAGACAATTCCTAGAGAGGAATGGCTATGATAGAGCTTGGATTGTAAGCATGAGGATCGGGTTTTTGAAGCTTGGAGTGAGCTTTTGGGATTGTGGAAGGTCAAGAAGACCCATCCCGACCGGGAAGAAGGCTTCCCGACCGGGAAAGGTTCGGAATCCTGATCGGGAAGGGTGCGGAATCCCGACCGGGGAGGAGCCATCCCGATCGGGATGAGTGCACCAAAGTTCGAGCTCACTGGAGGTCCGTCCCGACCGGGATGAGGGCGTCCCGACCGGGACGAGTGAGACATCCCGACCGGGACCATCCATCCCGACAGGGATGGTCCCCTACTCCCCTTTGTGTTTCTTCTTGGACTTATGAGTCCGCTCAACCATTATATACCCCCTCCCTACCTCCCTAACTTTCCTTGCTCATATCATATGACCCATACACCTCACTTTACACTGAGATCCACATCAATTTCCACCCCCTCACACAATTACTACCTCAACCATGCGGTTTTATCAAGTTTGAAGCGGGATAGCAATGATGGAGACTAGCTATGTGCTTACATTGATTTATGAGACGATGGAGCGAGTGAGTTGCTAACCTATTGGTACGACAACTATCCTTTCTTTTCCGTCTTTTATAGCTTGTTTTCCTTTGTGTTTGTTCCCTTCCCCTTGTACAGTTTTGTGTCATGGTGTCGTGGTGGCCTTCGAGGCCTTGGTATATGTTTCTCCCGACTCTCGATGATGTGACTACATCGAGAGCCATTTTCAAAATCCAATTTTACAAGATTTTCACTTTCTTTTTGAGGATTTAGTCGGATTTAGGCGGAATCCGGGCTAGGTGACTTGATTACACCTAGCCCTCCCCTCCCATTTCCTTTTATTTCCTTCCTTTTATTTCTTCCCCCATCCATATCTTTTTCTCGTCTCGGCCCATGGTGACTTGACTACACCCCGGCCGGACACCTTCTACCATTTCTTCATTTTTATCCTTGATTTTTAGCTTTATTTTCGTAGTTTCTTTTCTTTTCTTTTGTCTCTCCGCACACTACGATCGAGCATGAGGGCATTGCTCGGTTTAAGTGTTGGGGAGCGATATTCTATCGTAGTTAGTTTTATTTTCATAGCTTTCCAAAAAAAATCTTTAAAATCCCTAAAAATTTGAAAAATTTCGCAAAAATCAAAAAGATTTTCTTTTGTGTCTTTCCCTTTTGTGTCGTTATGTCGTATTTTTGTTTTGTTGTGCGTGTTTTGCCTCCCTCTTTCCTTATAGGTTGCCTAACTACCGTTAGCTTTGGAGAGCTTTCAAGACCTCCGGTAACATCTTCTATCCCTTTTTCCCCTTTGTCTCTTGTGGAGTTTGGAGGAGATTGTGATGTTGTGTGCTCGGGCGGAGCTTTAAAAAGTTTGTGGTGGATTTGGAGGCTTGTTTGGAAGTTCGGGGTGGTGTTTGTTTTGTTCATGTGTTTATTTTGTTTTGTTTTGTTGTTTCTTGTTTCTTTTCCCCTCGTTTTCGTCATGTCTTTAATTTTGTGATGTGTTGTGTAGTTGTGTCTTGTATAAATGGTTTTCTAAAACCCGGTTTAGAGGCTAGGGTGCGAGTGTTTACTTTTCCTTCCTAGTAAAATAAATCGAGTCTTGGATTTTAGTCTAGTAGAATGACTTTAAATCAATGAATTCGTTGGTCCTTTACCTTGAGTCCACCTAGCTTACTAGGGATTTACTACGGGATTTGCACTTTTGACCATTATGACCACCCACGGTGTGAAAAGGCTTTGGTTACCGAGTCTCGTCCCTTAGGTGACCGTGTTTAGGATCGTTTGATTAGTCCAAGTTTTTCCCTTTTTTGTGGGTTTGAAGGGAAAGCGCGCTCCCACTCACCCATTACCCTACCTTCTACACACATCCGCACAATAAATTGCAATTTGTGAATTCTTTCTTTCTTGCTACACAAAGAAGTGGCAAAAAGCCAAAACAAGCCAAAAGGGCAAAGAAAAGAAAAAGAAAGACAAAATGAAAGAAAGAAATGAAATGAAGAAAAAGAAAAGGCACAAAAGCCAAAAAGAAAATAGCAAAGATGAAAAAGAAATGGCATGGCGACAAACAAAGCAAAAATGTCAAAAAGAAAGAAAAATGCCAAAAGAAAATCGTCTCACAAAAAGATCCTAACCCCACAAAAATAAGCCTTTTTCCGACTTTTGCCGTGAAGAGCCTACCAAAGGACCGAGTCCCTAGGAAAGATGATAGCGGCATTAGTCGGTCTTCCCTCATTTTGCAATATTTCTCCCTTTTTACTTGGATTAGTTGAGCGGTTTTGGACATGGGACGACCCTCTTGGCTCATCGCTAAAGGGGGCGGGGTCTCACTTACCTACAGTGTCGACTAACACCGTGGTTCATCCCTTTTCCACTCCGCCGATCATCCCGTAGTACGTTCTTAGAAAGTTAGGAGGACCTAGGTAAGCTACCAACGTTTTTGTTGCTTTATCGTCATACTATTAGGCTTTAGTCCATTTTGGTTTGTATTGCTAGCTTGGGAACGTTGTCACTTACCTTGAGTCCTAAACCGGTGTTTATTTCACCGCTTGTTTGAGGGAAGCGGTAATTGTTTTCTTTTGGGTGCAACCGATTATTTTTTTGTTCGTGTGTTTGTTTGTTTATGTGTTGTTGTGTCCGGTTGCATCCATGGTTTTGTCGCAAGACCCCACTTGCCTTGCGGAGTGCACTTGTCCTCTAAGTGTACTCGCGTGAGTTGAAAGGGCGTAGGGTGCGCTAATACCCACTCGGCTAGTTTAGTAGATAGTATGTGCTTACTCGAGGGCGAGTAAGTGTTAAGTGTGGGGGAGTTGATAAGTGTAGTTTGTAGTGCCTATTTCGTAGTGTTTTGGTCCTATTTTCCTTGTGGAATCGCTCCTTGGGAGCGATTTATGGGTTACTTATGCTTCCTTTAGCTCGTTTCAGGTTCCCGACCATTCATGAAGAATTGGAACGATTCCGACTCGTTTCATACACTTTTGGAGCCAACGAAGAGAAGGAATGATCACTCGATGCCTTGGATTCGACCCCGAGACCTTGGGACCCAATCCCGAGCCTCTTAGACTCGATCTCGAGACCCGAGAGTCGGTGAGAAGCCCATGAGAACAAAGGAGGGACCAAAAAGATCATAATGGAGGCCTACAAGGTCCTTCTCGGGCGGGATAGTGGCCTTCCCGATCGGGAAGGAGTGCAAAAAACCAACAGCTCCTGTCTTGAGCCCGTCCCGGGCGAGACCATCTCGTCCCGGGCGAGACCATCTCGTCCCGGGCGGGATGAGTGAGCTATAGCACGCAACTCATTCTTTTCTTCTCCTTACTCATTGTAACCCTATATATACTCTTCCCTTGTTTTGTTAAGCTTATGCACTTCATTAGACAATAAACCCCAGATTATTTTAGCATAGATTATATTAGATTAGTGTAGATTAGTCTTTAGATTAGTTCTTAATCTTAGTTTAGTCTTGTATTAAGGGAATTCTTCAAGATCCATTCAAGCTTGACAACCTTGGGTGTTTGTTCTGGGTTCTTCTCATTAATGCAAGTTTCAATCTTTCTTCTTCACTAGTATGGTATAATCTTCTCTTCCTTTTTACTCTTTATCTTGTTTATTCATCCAAGTTTACATCTTTGTTCATCTTATTGTTCATAGTTCATAGTTTTCACTAGTTTGTTTATGTTTGTTTAGGTTCTTATGTTGAATCCTCTTGTCTTGTTAGTTGTAGTATGATTATGTTAGAGTAGTATCTTGCTAGGGTTATTAGGGTGATTAGGTTATTAATTGGATGATTAAGGGATTGTTGGAGATGTTGGTGGAAGATTTGGGTTTCCTCTTGAATTGATGCATATCACATGTTTGTTGAAATGCTTGAATGACTAGTATGTGCATATGCTTGTTTTCCTTGCTTTTCTCTTGTGGGTGATAGTTTGTTTGTGGGTTTGGTTCCCTCACTACGTAGCAAGAGCCCGGTGAGGACGACCCCTAGGTCGGTCGAAGTAGCGAGAGCCCGGATGCGACCTAGGCCACTATAGCGTGCTAGTAACCCCGTTTGTCATGTGTGTCGCCGAGATGAGTTTTAGGTGAAACCTCTAGGTCGGTCTACGTAGCGAGAGCCCGGACCTCACCTAGATTACCCTACTACTTCCTTCAGTCTAGTTCTTCCTCGACCATTCCGTTACCCCTTTGACCCCGACCAAATCCTAGCCCGTTTTCCTTGTTTGTTCTCCTTAGTCATAGTCTAGCCTTCTCCCCTTCCTATCATTCTAGTTTAGTTTAGCTCGTTGACTTAGTCTCGTATTTAGGCGACCTTAGTCTAAACGCCTCTTACCGTCCCCGTGGATTCGACCCGACTTACCCTATCTACCCTAGTTAGGATTAGCCGGTTTTATTTATTGATCGGTTGGGACGTGACGAATCCCTCCCATCAAATAGCCAAGTACCTGATGAATAAATCATTCAATCTTCATCAAACAAAATCTGAGTTAAGCTTTGCTTTCCTTTTCGTCTTTGTAGTTCACGAGACAAAGTATTAGTGTAAGTCGCGTTACAAGCTCTATACTCGCTATTTCAATCGTGTGTTTGAATTAGCACCCGCTTTGTTGAGGTATAGATCTATCTCACTTAGCACACTATCTTTGGTTACGTTCTATCATCACTTTACAACAGCTATTTCAACCTGATTTCGTTGCTTTGTTTCGTTCATTTCAAATTACTATCTATCATCAAATCACTTGTTCAAAGTTCATTCTAACTCACATCATAAGTGGTATCGGAGCTACAACTCTTGATTTTTCTTAAAATCAGGACGGTCGAAGGAGTGTCGAAGCCAAGTTATTAGTTGAATTTCTGATTGCGATTGGAATTGAAGGGTTAAACTCCAGCGAGGTAGTTCAAGGGTTAATCGGTTTTGATTATCTCGTGGTTCTTGTTTAAGTTCCGATACATTTGTTTCTTACTTTTCACGTTTGTACTGTTCACACAAAAAAATGTCAGCAATTTTCTCGTTTGAAAACACTTACGAGGAAAGTTTGGTGTTTGATCCAACGTTACCACCTGTTTTTGACGAGTATCATCTTCAACCAAACGGGTATGCAGGAAGAAACAAGTTCCGATCTTAGCCAAAACGAACATGGAGAGTAAAGGGATTGGGCTTCTGGAATATTTTGAAAAGCAACAAAAGAGTCTTGATCTATCCTTGTTCACAACAAGCAAAGTAGAGTTCACAAGCATTCAAAACAGCACCTATTTGAAAAGGAGTCGGGCTTGTGGTCGAGCCATAATACCAACGTTACCCACACTTATGTCTATTTGGAGTGAGGATGTGTTGATCCTAACAAATTTTGTATTTGATCCAGGTGGGATACTTGTTACAAGAATTGAGGACAATTCTTTTTCAAAGAAGGAGAGTATGACGCGAGTTCATTTTGCAGCGTTGTTTTGATCGGTCCATATCTCGAGTTATACTTCGAATTCCGTAGTCATTCAAAATGGAGAAGATATATTTCGAGCTTATCTTTCCAATGACTACTCGTGAAGGTTCGATGAACAAGTATTGACGAAGTTATGCCCCAAACAAGGCAGTTGTGCATTGAAAAACACTGCTGTTAAATTCTTTGACGGAATTGTTTCTTTTGCCTCGATTTTCTTTAAAGCTTTCAATAAATTCCCGAGGAGAAGAGCTGCTATTTTCAAGTCCGTTTAATCAAGACTACTCGAGCAAACACGGGCCTTGCATCTGATTTGGAGCATGGAAAGTAGGCTGATTGGGTTCTCACTTATTCATTGTATCTAGCTATTTAGTTCTAGCCTAGTTCATCTCCCTTTGTTTGTTTTTGTCACCCACTTTGTGAGGCTTGACTTTGCTGGTTAGCCTCATCCTTGGGTTGAGGGTTAGGATATAAATAGCCAAGTACCTAATGAATAAATCATTCAATCTTCATCAAACAAAATCTGAGTTAAGCTTTGCTTTCCTTTTCGTCTTTGTAGTTCACGAGACAAAGTATTAGAGTAAGTCGCGTTACAAGCTCTATTCTCGCTATTTCAATCGTGTGTTTGAATTAGCACCCGCTTTGTTGAGGTATAGGTCTATCTCACTTAGCACACTATCTTTGGTTACGTTCTATGATGGTAGGGATTCGTCACGTCCCTAGCCGATCAATAAAACACCGACAAACCTAGTGGGTAGCTAGGGCAAGTCGGGATCGTATCCACGAGGACGGTATATCAAGGTTTAGACTATGTCGGCCTACAACGAGACTAGATTACCAAACAAACACAAAGAAGATGAAATGGAAAAACTATGATGGAAGGGAAGAGAAAAGACTAAGCTAATGATCGAACTAATAATTAAGCTAAAAGAGCGATGGCTAACTAAAGAAATGAACACAAATATGGAATGAAGTGGGGTAGGTCGGGTTCATAGGAGTAGAAGGATAGTTGGGGCGATCAAGGGTATAGGTGCCTCATAATTGCTAGAGTCGGTCCGGGCTCTCGCAACTTAGACCGATGTCAAGGTGGGTCCGGGCTCTTGCAACTTAGACCCTAGTCCGCGCTCTCGCGACTAAACTATTCTCAACATTTCCACAAAATAAGCAATAAATGAGAAGATGAACACAAGCATGGGAAGCATGGCCACTACAACTCACACAAGCATATCAACAAACACATAGAGTGCCTACAATGTGACTAACAACAAAGATGCAACCTTTTCCCCTTAATCAACCCTAATCATCCATAATCTACCCCTAATCCTCCTACTAACCCCACAAGATTACTACTCACTCATTATCAAATTACCCATAACAATAACAAGAGAAAACAAACTAAACATCAAAACATTCATTATGAACAACTAACAACAACAACAATATAAAAAGATGGAAACAAGATTAAATAACTAAGAACAAGAGTAAGAAAGGTTATACCAACACTAGGAAGTTTAAAAGATGCAAACTTGTATAAAATAAGAACCCAAACAAAACCCAAGGTTGTCAATCTTGGAGAATTCTTCAAGTATCCTCTTAATACAAGAACTAATTACAAGGATTAACTAGAGATTAACTAAGATTAAGGGAGGATTAAAACTAATGAGAGTAGCAATCTAGGGTTTTGGAGGCTTCCACTAGTCTAGGTTAACATAAGATGTCTTAAAATTACAAGAAGGGAGTATATATATGGGTACAAGAATGAAGGAGAAGAAAAGAAGAAATGCGGGTGAGCTGTAGCCCATTTCGACCGGGACGGATCATCCCGATCGGGAAGGGTTCTGCCATCCCGATCGGGAAGGGCTCAACCCGACCGGGAAGGACCCACAGTGGCGCTTCTAAATGTGCCTCCCTTCCCGATCGGGAAGGCTATTATCCCGACCGGGAAGGGTCTTGTATGCCTTCAATAAGAGCTCTAGGGTCCCTCCTTGTATTTTATGGGCTTCCCGTCGATTCTCGGGACTCGGGATCGGGTCTCGGAGGTTCGGGATCGGGTCTCAAGGTCTCGGAGTCGATTCCAAGGCCTCGAGTCATCGTTCCTTTATCTCGTTGGCTCCAAAATGTGTATGCATTGAGTCGGAATCGCTCCAAATCTTCCAAATTGGTCTCGGGAACCTGAAACGGACTAAAGGAAGCATAAGAAGCCCATGAATCGCTCCAAAGGAGCGATTCTACAAGGAAAATGGGACCAAAACACTACGAAATAGGCACTACAAATGACACTTATCAACTCCCCCACACTTAACCCTTACTCGCCCTCGAGTAAGCACATACTAACCACTACACTAACCGAATGGGTATTAGCGCACCCAACGCCCTTTCAACTCACGCGAGTACACTTAGAGGAAAAGTGCACTCCGCAAGGCAAGTGAGGTCTTGCGACAAAACTGTGGATGCAACCGGACACAAAGCACACAAACAAACAAACACACAAACAAACACCTAGATGGTTGCACCCAAAACAAAAGAAATACCGCTTCCCTCTAAAAGCGGTGAATGAAACTCCGGTTTAGGACTCGAGGTAAATGACAACGTTCCCTATGCTAGTAATACAAACCAAGGTGGACTAAACCCTAATAGTATGACGAAAAAGCAACAAAAACGTTGGTAACTTACCTAGGTCCTCCTAACTTTCTAGAAACGTACTACGGGACGATCGGCGGAGTGGAAAAGTGAGGAACCACGGTGTTAGTCGACACTGTAGGTAAGTGAGACCCCGCCCCCTTTAGCGTGAGCCAAGAGGGTCGTCCCGTGTCCAAAACCGCCTAACTACTCCAAGTAAAAAGGTGGAAAACATGCAAAATGAGGGAAGACCGACTAATGCCGCTATCATACTTCCTAGGGACTCGGTCCTTTGGTAGGCTCTTCACGGCAAAAGTCGGAAAAAGACTTATTTTTGTGGGGATTTGTTTTTGTGAGATGGGTTTTCTTTTGGCATTTTCTATCTTTTCGACGTTTTTGCTTTGTTTGTTGCCATGCCATTTCTTTTTCTTCTTTTCTATTTTCTTTTTTTTGGCTATTGTGCCTTTTCATTTTCTTCATTTCTTTTCTTTCTTTCATTTTTTTTCTTTCTTTTCTTTCCTTTGCCTTTTTTGGCAAGATTTGGCTTTTTAGCCTTTTCATTGGGTGATGAGAAAGAGAGACCTCAACAAATTACATTTTATTGTGTGGATATGCGTAGGAGGTAGGGTAATAGGTATGTCGGGACGACGTCTTCCTTTCATACTCACAAAAAGGGGAGAACTTGGACTAATCAAACGATCCTAAACACGGTCACCTAAGGGACGAGACTCGGTAACCAAGGCCTTTTCACACCGTGGGTGGTCATAATGGTCAAAAGTGCAAATCCCGTAGTAAATCCCTAGTAAGCTAGGTGGACTCAAGGTAAAGGACCAACGAAATCATTGATTTAGGGTCATTCTACTAGATTAAAATCCAAGACTCGATTTACACTACTAGGAAGGGAAAGTACACACTCACACACTAGCCTCTAAACCAGGTTTTCGAAAACCATTTACATACAAGACACACAACACAACACAAAATGAAGACATGACGAAAACAAAAGGAAAAGGAACAAAAGCAACAAAAACAAAACAAGGCAAAACAAAACACATAGACAAAACAACCACCACCCCTATATTCCATACAAGCCACCAAATCATCCACCAATATGCACAAAGCTCCACCCGAGCACACCTCAACACAACCTTCTCCAAACATCACAAGGAATAAAGGAGAAAAAGGGATAAGATGTTACCGGAAGTCTTTAGAGCTTTCCAAAGTCATTGGCGATTAAAGCAACCTATAAGAACAAAGGGAGGCAAAACACGCAGACAAAACAAATATACGACACAAAGACACAAAATGAAAACACAAAAGAGAAAATCTTTTTGATTTTTGTGAAATTTTTTCAAATTTTTAGGATTTTTAAAGGTTTTTTGAAAAACTATGAAAATAAAACTACTATGATAGAATATCGCTACCCCACACTTAAATCGAACAATGTCCTCATATGCTCAATCGTAGTGTGTGGAGAGACAAAAGAAAAGAAAATAAACTACGAAAATAAAGCTAAAATTAAAAACAAAGTGGAGAAAAAGGTAGAAGGTGTCCGGCCGGGGTGTAGTCAAGTCACCATGGGCCGAGACGAGAAAAAGATATGGAAGGGGGAAGAAAAATAAAAAGAAAGAAATGAAAGGAAAAGGGAGGGAAGGGCTAGGTGTAATCAAGTCACCTAGCCCGGATTCTGTCCATGTCCGACTAACTCCTAAAAAGGGGTGAAAATCTTGTAAATGGATTAATCGATTGACTCTCGACGTAATCACGTCGTCGGCAGTCGGGAGCAACCAAACTATGGCCTCGAAGGCCCCTAGATATCGAGACTCAAGGGAAGGGGCAAACAATGAAAAAGAAGCGATAAAAAGACGGAAAAGTAAGGATAGTTACCCAAACCGAGCGGCTAGTAACTCACTTGCTCCATCGTCTCGTTGATCATTAGAGGCACGTCGCTTGTTTTCTCGGTTGCCATCTCGCTTCACACTTGAAGAGAACTCACGGTATAGGTGGTAATGGTAGGGGGTGGGATTTGATGTGAGAGTCGGCGTAAAGCGGATAGGAAATGGAGTGAGGGCATGACAATGAAGTACATGGGGCATATGATAAGGCTAGGGTAGCTAGGGAGGTTGGGAGGGGGCATAAAACGGTTGGGTGGACTCGATTTGCGAAGAAGAATCACAAAGGGGGAGCAGAGGACCTTCCCGGTCGGGAAGAATGATCCCGATCGGGTTACCTCACCCGTCCCGGTCGGGAAGCCTTCATCCCGGTCGGGAAGGACTCACAGGAAGCACAAAAAGAGGTGCACCCTTCCCGATCGGGACGGCTCCCTTCCCGGTCGGGAAACCTTACCCATCCCGGTCGGGACGCCTCATCCCGGTCGGGACGGGCCTTCTTCAACTTCCATGGCCCCAAAAGCTTACTTCAAGCTTCAAAAACCCGATTCTCTTGCTCACAACCCAAGGTATATCATAGCCAATCCTCTCTAGGAGCGTTCTCACTTCACCTATCAAACAATACTCAAACACAACTCAAACTCTCTCCCTCACAACGCTCATCAATCAATCCAAATAACAAGAATTCACACAAATCCAACTAACTACAAGAAAGAGATATATACAATGAGACGGTTCTTGTGGAACTCCGTCAAACCAAGGTGGTGCTTTCTTCAATCTTTTTCAACAACCAAAACTAGTTCCGTCTCCATCAAGGGCACGTAATAACAAGTCGAAGGCCCTAGAGAAGTCTTCAATCAAGCATGTCATATAACCGACCACATCCCAAGGCTCCTCATGGCCTTGCCTTGACGTTCCCGGGGCTTCCCGCTCTTCCAAGTTCAACGACTTGAACTTGTACTTTTGTTCCTTGGGGATATACCCAAACGTCCACCGGTCCTCATGCGGCCCCAAGGGAGGCTCATCTTCTTCCTTGTCATTGCACTTCAACTTGTCATCAAGCCCATGAATTAGGCACTCATCTTCCTCCATATCGGAGTCGTCATCCTCAAGTACATAAGAGTACTTCTTCAAGCTTTGTTCCGGTTCACCCCCTAGATCGATGTCTTTCTTGGCTTGGAGCATATTGCATGATTCATCCTTAGTAGGCGTAGTGTTGCCTTGGAGGTCGAACACTATCTTTTCCTCGCCTAACTCGAATGTGATCCTACCGTTCTTCACATCGATCATGGCACCCGCGGTGTGTAGAAATGGGCGTCCAAGGATGATGGGAGTGTTGGCATCCTCCGGCATGTCAAGCACAATGAAGTCGACCGGAATGAAGTATTTCCCCACTCGTACCGGTACGTCCTCTAACATTCCTAATGGTCGATTGAATGATTTATCGGCCATTTAGAGGGTGAGGGACGTACATTTCAACTCCTTCATTCCGAGTCGGCAAGAAATAGAATAGGGAATGATGCTCACACTCGCGCCCAAGTCACATAACGCATTCTTGATCAAGAAGTTGCCTATGGTGCAAGGGATCGAAAAACTACCCGGATCCTTCAACTTCGGAAGCGTGGAACCTTGTATGAGCTCGCTCACCACCCTCGTGAACGCTACGGTCACTTCCTTGTCGACGGATCTCTTCCTAGCTAGGATTTCTCTCATAAATCTTCCATATGCCGGGATTTGGGTAAGTAATTCGGTGAACGGGACACTAACATCCAATTTCTTCACAATACTAAGGAACTTGTCGTAATGAGTGTCAACCTTAGTTTTCATTTGCCTTGATGGATAAAGCAACATGATTTGGTACTTGTTTTGATCATTAAGGGTGGACTCTTCGAAGGACACTTTCCTTTTTCCCTTGTTTTTCTCTTGAAGAGGAGGAGGGTTGTCTTCTTGGGGTTTCTCAACTTCCCATAGAACTTGTTCCTCCATTGGATTATCATAGCTTGCATCTTCTTGATTCGGAGATGTCATTTCCATTGTCGGTTCTTGCATCGGCTCTTGCTCATTAGGATATGGAGGGGGGTCATAAGAGGTACCTCTCCTTGTGGTGATGGCATTTACAAGCTCAAATGTCGGTGTTTCACCTTGAGAAGGTAGTTGCCCCTTTTGCCTTGAGGAGCTCCCCGAAGCTAGTTGAGATATTTGATTCTCGAGTATCTTCATACGGGTATCTCTTATTGCGTTTTCCCCTTGAATGTAAGTGAAGAGCTCATGATGATTCCTTGACATGTCCACTTGACTTTGTTGCAAATCTTGATTACTCCTTTGTATTTCCATCAAAGTCTTTTGAATGTCAAAATTCCGAGGTGGGGACGATGGATTATGTGG
The DNA here is from genome assembly GCA_958450325.1 of Agrostemma githago. Taxonomy (NCBI): domain Eukaryota; kingdom Viridiplantae; phylum Streptophyta; class Magnoliopsida; order Caryophyllales; family Caryophyllaceae; genus Agrostemma; species Agrostemma githago. Next base: position 36,755,716 of record OY288254.1, on the reverse strand, counting down.
AGTGTCGGTGATGGCGAGGGGAATGCCATAATCATGAGTAGGAGATCGGCTCCTAGGCTTGCTTTGTTGTTGTTGATTTTGAGTTGCTTGTTGACGGTTCCCTTGGAACCCATGAGAATTACCTTGTTGATGGCCTTGATTGTTGCCATGGTTGCGGTTTTGATACCCTTGAAAATTTTGGTTTCCTTGGAAACCACCTTGATTGAAGTTCCCTTGTTGGAACCCTTGCTTGTTGTTGAAGTTGCCTTGGTTATTTTGCTTGAAATTGTTGAAGGGTCTTTGGTTACCCACATAACCTTGGTAACTTTCATTGTTGTCCCGTAAGGGAGGTGGAACATAGGGACGATGTTGTTGTTGATGTTGAAGTGCTTGTTGTTGAGGGACTTGGTTGGAACCTTGGTATTGATTAGAGTAGGAGGCACCTTGCTTGAACGCTTGAAAGGCGTTCACTTGCTCAATACTCCCTCTACAATTCATAGGGTCATGACCAACGATTCCACAAGTGTCGCACATCCCAAAGTAAGGTGTAGGAGGTGCGAACCCCAAAGCATTCACTTCTTGAATCGGTTGATGGTGGTATGAACTAGAGCCTTGGACTTGGTTGAGGTGGCTTTGGAGCTTCTTGTCAATAGTCTCCAAGTGTGTTTTCAATTGAGCTCCAAGGTCAACGCTTAATTTGGTGATAGCATCGACCTCATGTATGCCTCCTCGATGTGCCTTCCTAGGCCTAGAGTATTACGAATTATGCACCGCCATCTCTTCGATTCTCGCCCATGTTTGGTCGTCATCGACCTCGGTAAACCTACCATTGGAGCCCATGTTGAGAATGGCTCTCGAGTCCTCATAAAGACCATTCCAAAATTGTTGCACCAAGAACCATTGTGAGAGTCCATGATGAGGGCACGATCTTACCAAAGACTTAAACCGCTCCCAAGCTTCATATAGGCTCTCTTCATCCCTTTGTTGGAACCCGGTGATGGAGGCCCTAAGCAAGTTCGTCTTTTCCGGAGGGTAAAACTTTTGGTAGAACGCCAAGGCAAGCTTTTTCCAAGTATCGATCCCCATGGTTGCCCTATCGAGACTCTTGATCCATTGCTTCGCTTTTCCAATAAGAGAAAACGGGAAGAGTACCCAACGAATTTGATCTTGAGTAACCGCGGTTTGAGATATAGCGTCACAATAATCGGAGAAAGTCTCCATATGTTGGTGCGGGTCTTCGGTGGGCAAACCACTAAATGGGGTCCTCTCCACAAGTTGGATAAATTGAGTCTTTGCCACAAAATTCCCGGTATAGGTTTCCGGTAATGCACTCGGTCCCGACAAGACATCTTCCGTAAAAGTGGAGTGAGAGGAAACCTTAGGCATTCTTGGATGTAAGGGAGAAGATGGTGGTGTAGAGAGTGTTGATGTAGATGAAGAGGGGGAACTAGGAGAAGAATCACCGAAGGGATTGATGAAGGTCCCTCCGGCCGTCTCTCGAGGTGAATTGTTCAAGTCGGCTCCTTGGGCTTGCCCTTGATGAGTATTGCTTGCACTCGGTTGAGAGATCCTAACCCGATTAATCGTCCGTTGGCGAAAGGCTCTAAAGAGTCTCTCCGGCTCCGGATTAAAGAGATAGAAGTCGCCTCCCCTCCTAGGCATACACTACACACTTAGAACAAACGTAAGAACGCCTAGTGCTTTATGGGCACTAGGCAACGACAATAAACAAACACAACTAGAGACAAAGAGAAAAGAAAACTAAGAAAAGAAGAGAAACTAGAAAATATTCACAAGTGAAGATGGGAGAACACAAAAAAGGGTAACTAAGTCTAGAAATAAGCAAACTAAGTCTAAACAATGCACCGTCCCCGGCAACGGCGCCAAATTGATGGTAGGGATTCGTCACGTCCCTAGCCGATCAATAAAACACCGACTAACCTAGTGGGTAGCTAGGGCAAGTCGGGATCGTATCCACGAGGACGGTATGTCAAGGTTTAGACTATGTCGGCCTACAACGAGACTAGATTACCAAACAAACACAAAGAAGATGAAATGGAAAAACTATGATGGAAGGGAAGAGAAAAGACTAAGCTAATGATCGAACTAATAATTAAGCTAAAAGAACGATGGCTAACTAAAGAAATGAACACAAATATGGAAAGAAGTGGGGTAGGTCGGGTTCATAGGAGTAGAAGGATAGTTGGGGCGATCAAGGGTATAGGTGCCTCATAATTGCTAGAGTCGGTCCGGGCTCTCGCAACTTAGACCGATGTCAAGGTGGGTCCGGAATCTCGCAAATTAGACCCTAGTCCGCGCTCTCGCGACTAAACTATTCTCAACATTTCCACAAAATAAGCAATCAATGAGAAGATCAACACAAGCATGGGAAGCATGGCCACTACAACTCACACAAGCATATCAACAAACACATAGACTAAGATTGACAACCTTGGGATTGTATTTGGGTTTCTCATTAATACAAGTTTTCATCTTTTCTTCATCTATTGTTGGTATAATCTTTTCTTCCTTAGTCTTTGTTATTTATTCAAGTTTCTTTCTTATTGTTATTGTTATTGCTATTGTTCTTGTTAATGATAATGGATGCTTGTTTTGTGACATTGATTTCTCTTATTATTGTTGGTTTTCTCTTAATGATGAGTGAGTAGTTTCTTTGTGGGGTTAGTAGGGGGATTAGGGGTAGATTATGGATGATTAGGGTTGATTAAGGGGAAAAGGTTGCATCTTTGTTGTTAGTCACATTGTGGGCACTCTATGTGTTTGTTGATATGCTTGTATGAGTTGTAGTGGCCATGCTTCCCATACTTGTGTTCATCTTCTCATTGATTGCTTATGTTGTGGAAATGTTGAGAATAGTTTAGTCGCGAGAGCGCGGACTAGGGTCTAAGTTGCGAGAGCCCGGACCCACCTTGAGATCGGTCTAAGTTGCGAGAGCCCGGACCGACTCTAGCGATTAGGAGACACCTATACCCTTGATCACCCCAATTATCCTTCTACCTCTATGAACCCGACCTATCCCACTTCTTTCCATATTTGTGTTAATCATCCTAGTTAGCTATCGTTCTTTTAGTTTATTCATTAGTTCGATCATTAGCTTAGTCTTACTTCTTCTCCATCATAATTTTTCTTACATCGCTTCTTTGTGTTTGTTCGGTGACCTAGTCTCGTTGTAGGCCGCCCTAGTCCAAGCTTTGATATACCGTCCTCGTGGATACGATCCCGACTTACCCTAGCTACCCACTAGGTGTAATCGGTAGTTTATTGTTGGCTAGGGACGTGACGAATCCCAACCATCACACCCACTTTGTGAGGCTTGACTTTGCTGGTTAGTCTCATCCTTGGGTTGAGTTGTAGGCTATAAATAGCCAAGTACTTGATGAATAAATCATTCAATATTCATCAAACAAAATCTCATTAAGCTTTTCTTTCCTTTTCGTCTTTGTAGTTCACGAGACAAAGTATTAGAGTAAGTCGCGTTACAAGCTCTATACTCGCTATTCAATCGTGTGTTTGAATTAGCACCTGCTTTGCTGAGGTATAGGTCTATCTCACTTAGCACACTATCTTTGGTTACGTTCTATCATCACTTTACAGCAGCTATTTCAACCTGATTTCGTTGCTTTGTTTCGTTCATTTCAAATTACTATCTATCATCAAATCACTTGTTCAAAGTTCATTCTAACTCACATCATAAGTGGTATCAGAGCTACAACTCTTGATTTTTCTTAAAATCAAGACGGTCCAAGGAGTGTCGAAGCCAAGTTATTAGTTGAATTTCTGATTGCGATTGGAATTGAAGGGTTAGACTCGAGCGAGGTAGTTCGAGGGTTAATCGGTTTTGATTATCTCGTGGTTCTTGTTGAAGTTCCGATACATTTGTTTCTTACTATTCACGTTTGTACTGTTCACACAAAAAAATGTCAGCAATTTTCTCGTTTGAAAACACTTACGAGGAAAGTTTGGTGTTTGATCTAACGTTACCACCTATTTTTGACGAGTATCATCTTCAACCAAACGGGTATGCAGGAAGAAACAAGTTCTGATCTTAGCCAAAACAAGAGTTGGAGTGATTCCGACTCAATACATACACATTTTGGAGCCAAGGAGATAAAGGAACGATGACTCGAGGCCTTGGAATCGACCCCGAGACCTTGGGGCCCAATCCCGAGCCTCCGAGAATCGACGGGAAGCCCATGAGATACAAGGAGGGACCCTAGAGCTCTTACTGGAGGCATACAAGACCCTTCCCGGTCGGGATAATGGCCTTCCCGATCGGGAAGGGATGCACATTTAGAAGCGCCACTGTGGGTCCTTCCCGGTCGGGTTGAGCCCTTCTCGATCGGGATGGCAGAACCCTTCCCGATCGGGATGATCTGTCCCGGTCGGGATGGGCTACAGCTCACCCGCATTTCTTCTTTTCTTCTCCTTCATTCTTGGACCCATATATATACTCCCTAATTGTAATTTTAAGACATCTTATCTTACCCTAGATTAGTTTAAGCCACCATTATCATTCAAAACCCTAGATTATTGCTACTCTTATTAGTTTAATCCTCTCATTAATCCTTAGATAATTATTGTAATTAGTCTTGGATTAAGGGATTCTTGAAGATTGTTCCAAGATTGACAACCTTGGGATTGTATTTGGGTTTCTCATTAATACAAGTTTTCATCTTTTCTTCATCTATTGTTGGTATAATCTTGTACTCCTTAGTCTTTGTTATTTATTCAAGTTTCTTTCTTATTGTTATTGCTATTGTTCTTGCCAATGATAATGGATGCTTGTTTTGTGACATTGATTTCTCTTATTATTGTTGGTTTTCTCTTAATGATGAGTGAGTAGTAATCTTGTGGGGTTAGTAGGGGGATTAGGGGTAGATTATGGATGATTAGGGTTGATTAAAGGGAAAATGTTACATCTTTGTTGTTAGTCACATTGTAGGCACTCTATGTGTTTGTTGATATGCTTGTGTGAGTTGTAGTGGCCATGCTTCCCATACTTGTGTTCATCTTCTCATTGATTGCTTATGTTGTGGAAATGTTGAGAATAGTTTAGTCGCGAGAGCGCGGACTAGGGTCTAAGTTGCGAGAGCCCGGACCCACCTTGACATCGGTCTAAGTTGCGAGAGCCCGGACCGACTCTAGTAACTAGGAGACACCTATACCTTTGATCACCCCAATTACCCTTCTACTCCTATGAACCCGACCTACCCCACTTTCTTTCCATATTTGATCCATCGTTGTAGTTAGTCGTCATTTCTATAGTTACGTTGTTTAGCTAGTTCTCATAGTTAGCACTATCATTAGTCTAGCTATCTCTTCTCCTCCATCTTAGTTTTCCATTTATTGCATTCTTTGTGTTTGTTTGGTAATCTAGTCTCGTTGTAGGCCGACCTAGTCTAAACCTTGATATACCGTCCTCGTGGATACGATCTCGACTTTCCCTAGCTACCCACTAGGTTAGTCGGTGTTCTATTGATTGGCTAGGGACGTGACAAATCCTTACCATCAATTTGGCGCCGTTGCCGGGGACGGTGCATTGTTTAGACTTTGTTTGCTTATTTCTAGACTTAGTTACCCTTGTTTGTGTTCTCCCATCTTCTCTTGTGAATACTTTCTAGTTTCTCTTCTTTCCTTAGCTTTCTTTTTCTCTTTGTCTCTAGTTGTGTTTGTTTATTGTCGTTGCCTAGTGCCCACAAAGCACTAGGTGTTCTCACGTTTGTTCTAGTGTGTAGTGTATGTCTAGGAGGGGAGGCGACTTCTATCTCTTTAATCCAGAGCCGGAGAGACTCTTTCTAGCCTTTCGCCAACGAACGATTAATCGGGTTAGGATCTCTCAACCGAGTGCAAGCAATACTCATTAAGGGCAAGCCCAAGGAGCCGGCTTGAACAATCCACATCGAGAGACGGCCGAAGGGGGATTCATTAACCCTTTTGGTGATTCTTCTCCTAGTTCCCCCTCTTCATCTACATCAACACTCTCTACACCACCATCTTCTCCCTTACATCCAAGAATGCCTAAGTTCTCCTCTCACTTCACATTCACCGAGGATGTCTTGCCGGGACCGAGTGCATTACCGGAAGCCTATACCGGGAATTTTGTGGCAAAAACTCAATTTATCCAACTTGTGGAGAGGAGCCCATTTAGTGGTTTGCCCACCGAAGACCCGCACCAACACATGGAGAATTTCTCCGATTATTGTGACGCTATATCTTAAACCGGGGTTACTCAAGATCAAATTCGTTGAGTACTATTCCCGTTTTCTCTTATTGGAAAAGCGAAGCAATGGATCAAGTGTCTCGATTGGGCAACCATGGGTATCGACACTTGGAAAAAGCTTGCCTTGGCGTTCTACCAAAAGTTTTACCCTCCGAAAAAGACGAATTTGCTTAGGGCCTCCATCACCGGGTTCCAACAAAGGGATGAAGAGAGCCTATATGAAGCTTGGGAGCGGTTTAAGTCTTTGGTAAGATCGTGCCCTCATCATGGACTCTCACAATGGTTCTTAGTGAAACAATTTTGGAATGGACTTTATGAGGACTCGAGTGCCATTCTAAACATGGGCTCCAATGGTAGGTTTACCGAGGTCGACGACGACCAAACATGGGCGAGAATCGAAGAGATGGCGGTGCATAATTCGCAATATTCTAGGCCTAGGAAAGCACATCGAGGAGGCATACATGAGGTCGATGCTATCACCAAATTAAGCATTGACCTTGGAGCTCAATTGAAAACACACATGGAGACTATTGACAAGAAGCTCCAAAGTCACCTCGATCAAGTCCAAGGCACTAGTTAACTCACACCATCAACCGATTCAAGAAGTGAATGCTTTGGGGTTCGCACCTCCTTTACCTTACTATGGGATGTGCGATACTTGTGGAATAGTTGGACATGATCCTATGTATTGCCGTGGAAGTATCGAGCAAGTGAAAGCCTTTCAAGCGTTCAAGCAAGGTACCTCTTACACTAATCAATTCCAAGCTTCCCAACAAGTCCCCAGACAACAAGCCTTTCAACATCAACAACAACACCGTCCCTATGTTCCACCTCCCTTAAGGGACAACAACCAAGGTTACCAAGGTTACATGGGTAATCCAAGACCCTTCAACAACTTCAAGCAAAATAACCAAGGTACCTTTCACAACAACAATCAAGGGTTCCAACAAGGGAACTTCAATCAAGGCGGTTTCAAAGGAAACCAAGGCTTCCAACAACAACAAAACCACAATCAAGGCCTTAATCAAGGCAATTCTCATGGGTTCCAAGGGAACCGTCAACAAGCAACTCAAAATCAACAACAACAAAGCAAGCCTAGGAGTCGGTCTCCTACTCATGATTATGGTATTCCTCTCGCCATCACCGACACTCCACATAATACATCATCCCCACCTCGAAATTTTGACATTCAAAAGACTTTGATGGAAATTCAAAAGAGTAATCAAGATATGCAAAAGAATACTCAAGATGTGCAAAAATGTCAAATGGATATGTCAAAAACCCAACAAGAGCTCTTTGCTTATGTTCAAGGGGAAAATGCGGTATGAGATGCTCGTATGAAGATGCTTGAAACCCAAGTATCTCAACTTGCTTCGGGGAGCTCCTCAAGACAAAAGGGGCAACTACTTTCTCAAGGTGAAACACCGATATTTGAGCATGTAAATGCTATCACCACAAGGAGAGGTACATCCTACAACTCCCCTCCATATCCTAATATGCAAGAGCCGATGCAAGAACCGACAATGGAAATGACATCTCCAAATCAAGAAGAATCAAGCTTGGACAATCCAATTGAGGAGCAAGTCTTAAGGGAAGTTGAAAAACCCCAAAAAGACAACCCTCCCCCTCTTCAAGAGAAAGACAAGGGAAAAAGGAAAGTGTCCTTTGAGGAGTCCACCTCAATTGATCAAAACAAGTACCAAATTAAGTTGCCTTACCCATCAAGGCAAATGAAGACTAAGGAGGACACTCAATACGACAAGTTCCTTAGTATTGTGAAGAGATGGATGTGAGTGTCCCGTTCACCGAACTACTTACCCAAATCCCGGCATATGGAAGATTTATGAGAGAAATCCTAGCTAGGAAGAGATCCGTCGACAAGGAAGAGATCGTAGCGTTCACGAGGGTGGTGAGCGAGCTCATACAAGGTTCCACGCTTCTGAAGTTGAAGGATCCGGGTAGTTTTTCGATCCCTTGCACCATAGGTAACTTCTTGATCAAGAATGCGTTATGTGACTTGGGCGCGAGTGTGAGCATCATTCCCTATTCTATTTGTTGCCGACTCGGAATGAAGGAGTTGAAATGTATGTCCCTCACCCTCCAAATGGCCGATAAATCATTCAATCGACCATTAGGATTGTTAGAGGACGTACCGGTACGAGTGGGGAAATACTTCATTCCGGTTGACTTCATTGTGCTTGACATGCCGGAGGATGCCAACACTCCCATCATCCTTGGACGCCCATTTCTACACACCGCGGGTACCATGATCGATGTGAAGAACGGTAGGATCACATTTGAGTTAGGCGGGGAAAAGATAGTGTTCGACCTCCAAGGCAACACTACGCCTACCAAGGATGAATCATGCAATATGATCCCAGCCAAGAAAGACATCGATCTAGGGGGTGAGCCGGAACAAAGCTTGAAGAAGTACTCTTATGTACTTGATGATGATGACTCCGAGAGTGAGGAGGATGAGTGCCCATGTCATGGGCTTGATGACAAGTTGAAGTGCAATGACAAGGAAGAAGATAAGCCTCCCTTGGGGCCGCATGAGGACCGGTGGACGTTTGGGTATATCCCCAAGGACCAAAAGTACAAGTTCAAGTCGTTGAACTTGGAAGAGCGGGATGCCCCGGGAACGTCAAGGCAAGGCCATGAGGAGCCTTGGGATGTGGTCGGTTATATGACATGCTTGATTGAAGACTTCTCTAGGGCCTTCGACTTGTTCTTACGTGCCCTTGATGGAGATGGAACTAGTTTTGGTTGTTGAAAATGATTGAAGAAAGCACCACCTTGGTTTGACGGAGTTCCACAAGAACCGTCTCATTGTATATATCTCTTCCTTGTAGTTAGTTGGATTTTTGTGAATTCTTGTTATTTGGATTGATTGATGAGCGTTGTGAGGGAGAGAGTTTGATGTGTGTTTGAGTATTGTTAGATAGGTGAAGTAAGAACGCTCCTAGAGAGGATTGGCTATGATATACCTTGGGTTGTGAGCAAGAGGATCGGGTTTTTGAAGCTTAGAACGAGCATTTGGGATCATGGAAGTTGAAGAAGACCCATCCCGACCGGGATGAGGCGTCCCGACCGGGAAGGGTAAGGCTTCCCGACCGGGAAGGGTGCCATCCCGATCGGGAAGGGCGCACCACATTTCGAGCTTACTGTGGGCTCGTCCCGATCGGGATGAGGGTGTCCCGACCGGGACGGGTGAGGTAACCCGATCGGGACCAGTCTTCCCGACCGGGATGGTCCTCTCCTCCCCCTTTGTGATTCTTCTTCGCAAATCAAGTCTACCCAACCGTTTTATGCCCCCTCCCAACCTCCCTACTCCTCCTTGTTCCTATCATATGACCCATACACCTCACCTTACACCGAGATCCACATCAAATCCCACCCCCTCGCACCTTTACCACCTCTACCATGCGATGTTACCGAGAATGAAGCGGAACAACAATGATGAAGACAAGCACGTGCCTTTATTGATCTATGAGACGACAGAGAGAGTGAGTAGCTAACCTATGGTATGGCAACTATCCTTTCTTTTCCGTTTTTGTTGTTGCTTGTTTTCCTTTGTTTATTCCCTTCCCCCTATACACTTGTGTGTCTTGATGTCATGGTGGCCTCCGATGCCTCGGTAGTGGTTGCTCCCGACTCCCGACGACATGATTACGTTGAGAGTCAATCGATTAGTCCAATTTACAAGATTTTCACCCCTTTTTAGGAGTTAGTCGGACTTGGACGGAATCCGGGCTAGGTGACTTGATTACACCTAGCCCTCCCCTCCAATTTCCTTTCATTTCTTTCTTTTTATTTTTCTTCCCCCTTCCATATCTTTTTCTCGTCTCGGCCCATGGTGACTTGACGACACCCCGGCCGGGCACCTTCTACCTTTTTCTCCACTTTGTTTTTAATTTTAGCTTTATTTTCGTAGTTTATTTTCTTTTCTTTTGTCTCTCCGCACCCTACGATCGAGCATGAGGACATGGCTCGATTTAAGTGTGGGGGAGCGATATTCTAGCGTAGTTAGTTTTATTTTCTTAGTTTTTCGTAAAATCTTCAAAAATCCTAAAAATTTGAAATTTTTTCACAAAAATAAAAAAGATTTTCTCTTTTGTGTTTTCATTTGGTGTCTTTGTGTCGTATATTTGTTTTGTGTGCGTGTTTTGCCTCCCTTTGTTCTTATAGGTTGCTTTAATCGCCAATGACTTTGGAAAGCTCTAATGACTTCCGGTAACATCTTATCCCTTTTTCTTCTTTTTTCCTTGTGATGTTTGGAGAAGGTTGTGTTGAGGTGTGCTCGGGTGGAGCTTTGCGCATATTGGTGGATGATTTGGTGGCTTGTATGGAATATAGGGGTGGTGGTTGTTTTGTCTATGTGTTTTGTTTTGCCTTGTTTTGTTTTTGTTGCCTTTGTTTCTTTTCCTTTTGTTTTTGTCATGTCTTCATTTTGTGTTGTGTTGTGAGTCTTATGTGTAAATGGTTTTCGAAAACCCGGTTTAGAGGCTAGTGTGTGAGTATGTACTTTTCCTTCCTAGTAGTGTAAATCGAGTCTTGGACTTTAATCTAGTAGAATGACCCTAAATCAACGAGTTCGTTGGTCCTTTACTTTGAGTCCACCTAGCCTACTAGGAATTTACTACGGGATTTGCACTTTTGACCATTATGACCACCCACGGTGTGAAAAGGCCTTGGTTACCGAGTCTCGTCCCCTAGGTGACCGTGTTTAGAATTGTTTGATTAGTCCAAGTTCTCCACTTTTTGTTGGTTTGAAGGGTCTTGGCCCGTCCCGACTCACCCATTACCCTACCTCCTACACATACCCACACAAATAAAATGCAAATTGTCGATCTCTCTCTTTCTCAACTATCAAAGGAATGCCAAAAATGCCAAATCTTGCCAAAAGTGGCAAAGAAAAGAAAAGAAAGAAAAATGAAAGAAAGAAAAGAATGAAGAAAAAGAAAAGGCACAAAAGCCAAAAAGAAAATAGAAAAGAAGAAAAAGAAATGGCATGGCAACAAACAAATCAAAACGTCGAAAAGAAAGAAAATGCCAAAAGAAAACCCGTCTCACAAAAAGAAATCCTCACAAAAATAAGCCTTTTTCCCTACTTTTGCCGTGAAGAGCCTACCAAAAGACCGAGTCCAGAGGAAGGATGATAGCGGCATTAGTCGGTCTTCCCTCATTTTGCATGTTTTCCACTCTTTTTACATGGACTAGTTAGGCGGTCTTGGACACGGGATGACCCTCTTGGCTCACGCTAAAGGGGGCGGGGTCTCACTTACCTACAGTGTCGACTAACACCGTGATTCCTCAATTTTCCACTCCGCCGATCGTCCCGTAGTACGTTTTTAGAAAGATAGGAGGACCTAGGTAAGTTACCAACATTTTTGTTGCTTTATCGTCATACTATTAGGGTTTAGTCCACCTTGGTTAGTATTGCTAGCTTGGGAACGTTGTCGCTTACCTCGAGTCTTAAACCAGTGTTTCATTCACCGCTTTTAGAGGGGAGCGGTATTTCTTTTGTTTTGGGTGCAACCGTCTATGTGTTTGTTTGTGTGTTTGTTTGTTTATGTGTTTTGCGTCCGGTTGCATCCACAGTTTTGTCGCAAGACCCAACTTGCCTTGCGGAGTGCACTTGTCCTCTAAGTGCACTCGCGTGAGTTGAAAGGGCGTAGGGTGCGCTAATACCCACTCGGTTGGTTTAGTATTAGTGTGTGCTTACTCGAGGGCGAGTAAGGGTTAAGTGTGGGGGAGTTTATAAGTGTAGTTTGTAGTGCCTATTTTGCTTTGTTTTAGTCCCATTTCCTTGTGTAATCGCTCCTTGGGAGCGATTCATGGGCTTCTTATGCTTCCTTTAGTCCGTTTCAGGTTCCCGAGACCGATTTACAAGAGTTGGAGTGATTCCGACTCAATACATACACATTTTGGAGCCAACGAGATAAAGGAACGATGATTCGAGGGCTTGGAATCGACCCTGAGACCTTGAGGCCCAATCCTGAGCCTCCGAGACCCGATCCCGAGTCCCGAGAATCGACGGGAAGCCCATGAGATACAAGGAGGGACCCTAGAGCTCTTATTGGAGGCATACAAGACCCTTCCCGGTCGGGATAATGGCCTTCCCGATCGGGAAGGGATGCAATTTTAGAAGCGCCACTTTGGGTCCTTCCCGGTCGGGTTGAGCCCTTCCCGATCAGGATGGCAGAACCCTTCCCGATCGGGATGATCCGTCCCGGTCGGTATGGGCCACAGCTCACCCGCATTTCTTCTTTTCTTCTCCTTCATTCTTGGACCCATATATATACTCCCTTCTTTTAATTTTAAGACATCTTATCTTACCCTAGATTAGTTTAAGCCTCCATTATCATTCAAAACCCTAGATTATTGCTACTCTCATTAGTTTAATCCTCTCTTTAATCCTTAGATAATTATTGTAATTAGTCTTGGATTAAGGGATTCTTGAAGATTGTTCCAAGATTGACAACCTTGGGATTGTATTTGGGTTTCTCATTAATACAAGTTTTCATCTTTTCTTCATCTATTGTTGGTATAATCTTGTACTCCTTAGTCTTTGTTATTTATTCAAGTTTCTTTCTTATTGTTATTGCTATTGTTCTTGCCAATGATAATGGATGCTTGTTTTGTGACATTGATTTCTCTTATTATTGTTGGTTTTCTCTTAATGATGAGTGAGTAGTAATCTTGTGGGGTTAGTAGGGGGATTAGGGGTAGATTATGGATGATTAGGGTTGATTAAAGGGAAAAGGTTACATCTTTGTTGTTAGTCACATTGTAGGCACTCTATGTGTTTGTTGATATGCTTGTGTGAGTTGTAGTGGCCATGCTTCCCGTACTTGTGTTCATCTTCTCATTGATTGCTTATGTTGTGGTAATGTTGAGAATAGTTTAGTCGCGAGAGCGCGGACTAGGGTCTAAGTTGCGAGAGCCCGGACCCACCTTGACATGGGTCTAAGTTACGAGAGCCCGGACCGACTCTAGTAACTAGGAGACAGCTATACCTTTGATCACCCCAATTACCCTTCTACTCCTATGAACCCGACCTACCCCACTTTCTTTCCATATTTGATCCATCGTTGTAGTTAGTCGTCATTTCTATAGTTACATTGTTTAGCTAGTTCTCATAGTTAGTACTATCATTAGTCTAGCTATCTCTTCTCCTCCATCTTAGTTTTCCATTTATTGCATTCTTTGTGTTTGTTTGGTAATCTAGTCTCGTTGTAGGCCGACCTAGTCTAAACCTTGATATACCGTCCTCGTGGATACGATCTCGACTTGCCCTAGCTACCCACTAGGTTAGTCGGTGTTCTATTGATTGGCTAGGGACGTGACAAATCCTTACCATCAACCAACGTTACCCACACTTATGTCTATTTGGAGTGAGGATGTGTTGATCCTAACAAATTTTGTATTTGATCTAGGTGGGATACTTGTTACAAGAATTGAGGACAATTCTTTTTCAAAGAAGGAGAGTATGACGCGAGTTCATTTTGCAGCGTTGTTTTGATCGGTCCATATCTCGAGTTATACTTGGAATTCGTAGTCATTCAAATTGGAGAAGGTAGATTTCGAGCCTATCTTTCCTATGACTACTCGTGAAGGTTCGACGAACAAGTATTGACGAAGTTATGCCCCAAACAAGTCCGCTGTGCATTGAAAAACGCTGCTGTTAAATTCTTTGACGGAATTGTTTCTTTTGCCTCGATTTTATTTAAAGCTTTCAATAAATTCCCGAGGAGAAGAGCTGCTATTTTCAAGTCCGTTTAATCAAGACTACTCGAGCAAACAAGGGCCTTGCATCTGATTTGGAGCATGGAAAGTAAGCTGATTGTGTTCTCACTTATTCATTGTATCTAGCTATTTAGTTCTAGCCTAGTTCATTTTCCTTTCTTTGTTTTTGTCACCCACTTTGTGAGGCTTGACTTTGCTGGTTAGTCTCATCCTTGGGTTGAGTTGTAGGCTATAAATAGCCAAATACCTGATGAATAAATCATTCAATATTCATCAAACAAAATCTGAGTTAAGCTTTTCTTTCCTTTTCGTCTTTGTAGTTCACGAGACAATGTATTAGAGTAAGTCGCGTTACAAGCTCTATACTCGCTATTTTAATCGTGTGTTTGAATTAGCACCCGCTTTGTTGAGGTATAGGTCTATCTCACTTAGCACACTATCTTTGGTTACGTTCTATCATCACTTTACAGCAGCTATTTCAACCTGATTTCGTTGCTTTGTTTCGTTCATTTCAAATTACTGTCTATCATCAAATCACTTGTTCAAAGTTCATTCTAACTCACATCATAAGTGGTATCAGAGCTACAACTCTTGATTTTTCATAAAATCAGTTTTCTTAAAATCAGGACGGTCCAATGAGTGTCGAAGCCAAGTTATTAGTTGAATTTCTGATTGCGATTGAAATTGAAGGGTTAAACTCGAGCGAGGTAGTTCGAGGGTTAATCGGTTTTGATTATCTTGTGGTTCTTGTTGAAGTTCCGATACATTTGTTTCTTACTATTCACGTTTGTACTGTTCACACAAAAAATGTCAGCAATTTTCTCGTTTGACAACACTTACGAGGAAAGTTTGGTGTTTGATCTAACGTTACCACCTGTTTTTGACGAGTATCATCTTCAACCAAACGGGCTGTGCAGGAAGAAACAAGTTCTGATCTTAGCCAAAACGAACATGGAGAGTGAAGGGATTGGGCTTGTGGAATATTTTGAAAAGCAACAAAAGAGACTTGATCCATCCTTGTTCACAACAAGCAAAGTAGAGTTCACAAGCATTCAAAACAGCACCTATTTGAAAAGGAGTCGGGCTTGTGGTCGAGCCATAATACCAACGTTACCCACACTTATGTCTATTTTGAGTGAGGATGTGTTGATCCTAACAAATTTTGTATTTGATCAAGGTGGGATACTTGTTACAAGAATTGAGGACAATTCTTTTTCAAAGAAGGAGAGTATGACGCGAGTTCATTTTGCAGCGTTGTTTTGATCGGTCCATATCTCGAGTTATACTTGGAATTCCGTAGTCATTCAAATTGGAGAAGATAGACTTCTAGCCTATCTTTCCAATGACTACTCGTGAAGGTTCGACGAACAAGTATTGACGAAGTTATGCCCCAAACAAGTCAGCTATGCATTGAAAAACGCTGCTGTTAAATTATTTGACGGAATTGTTTCTTTTGCCTCGATTTTATTTAAAGCTTTCAATAAATTCCCGAGGAGAAGAGCTGCTATTTTCAAGTCCGTTTAATCAAGACTACTCGAGCAAACAAGGGCCTTGCATCTGATTTGGAGCATGGAAAGTAAGCTGATTGTGTTCTCAATTATTCATTGTATCTAGCTATTTAGTTCTAGCCTGGTTCATTTTCCTTTCTTTGTTTTTGTCACCCACTTTGTGAGACTTGACTTTGCTGGTTAGTCTCATCCTTGGGTTGAGTTGTAGGCTATAAATAGCCAAGTACCTGATGAATAAATCATTCAATATTCATCAAACAAAATCTGAGTTAAGCTTTTCTTTCCTTTTCGTCTTTGTAGTTCACGAGACAAAGTATTAGAGTAAGTCGCGTTACAAGCTCTATACTCGCTATTTCAATCGTGTGTTTGAATTAGCACCCGCTTTGTTGAGGTATAGGTCTATCTCACTTAGCACACTATCTTTGGTTACGTTCTATCATCACTTTACAGCAGCTATTTCAACCTGAGTTCGTTGCTTTGTTTCGTTCATTTCAAATTACTGTCTATCATCAAATCACTTGTTCAAATTTCATTCTAACTCACATCATAAGTGGTATCAGAGCTACAACTCTTGATTTTTCTTAAAATCAGGACGGTCCAAGGAGTGTCGAAGCCAAGTTATTAGTTGAATTTCTGATTGCGATTGGAATTGAAGGGTTAAACTCGAGCGAGGTAGTTCGAGGGTTAATCGGTTTTGATTATCTTGTGGTTCTTGTTGAAGTTCCGAAAAATTTGTTTCTTACTATTCACGTTTGTACTGTTCACACAAAAAAATGTCATCAATTTTCTCGTTTGAAAACACTTACGAGGAAAGTTTGGTGTTTCATCTAACGTTACCACCTGTTTTTGACGAGTATCATCTTCAACCAAACGGGTTGTGCAGGAAGAAATAAGTTCTGATCTTAGCCAAAACGAACATGGAGAGTGAAGGGATTGGGCTTGTGTAATATTTTGAAAAGCAAGAAAAGAGACTTGATCCATCCTTGTTCACAACAAGCAATGTAGAGTTCACAAGAATTCAAAACAGCACCTATTTGAAAAGGAGTCGGGCTTGTGGTCGAGCCATAATACCAACGTTACCCACACTTATGTCTATTTGGAGTGAGGATGTGTTGATCCTAACAAATTTTGTATTTGATCCAGGTGGGATACTTGTTACAAGAATTGAGGACAATTCTTTTTCAAAGAAGGAGAGTATGACGCGAGTTCATTTTGCAGCGTTGTTTTGATCGGTCCATATCTCGAGTTATACTTGGATTTCCGTAGTCATTCAAATTGGAGAAGATAGATTTCGAGCCTATCTTTCCAATGACTACTCGTGAAGGTTCGACGAACAATTATTGACGAAGTTATGCCCCAAACAAGTCAGCTGTGCATTGAAAAACGCTGCTGTTAAATTCTTTGACGGAATTGTTTCTTTTGCCTCGATTTTATTTAAAGCTTTCAATAAATTCCCGAGGAGAAGAGCTGCTATTTTCAAGTCCGTTTAATCAAGACTACTCGAGCAAACAAGGGCCTTGCATCTGATTTGGAGCATGGAAAGTAAGCTGATTGTGTTCTCAATTATTCATTGTATCTAGCTATTTAGTTCTAGCCTGGTTCATTTTCCTTTCTTTGTTTTTGTCACCCACTTTGTGAGACTTGACTTTGCTGGTTAGTCTCATCCTTGGGTTGAGTTGTAGGCTATAAATAGCCAAGTACCTGATGAATAAATCATTCAATATTCATCAAACAAAATCTGAGTTAAGCTTTTCTTTCCTTTTCGTCTTTGTAGTTCACGAGACAAAGTATTAGAGTAAGTCGCGTTACAAGCTCTATACTCGCTATTTCAATCGTGTGTTTGAATTAGCACCCGCTTTGTTGAGGTATAGGTCTATCTCACTTAGCACACTATCTTTGGTTACGTTCTATCATCACTTTACAGCAGCTATTTCAACCTGAGTTCGTTGCTTTGTTTCGTTCATTTCAAATTACTGTCTATCATCAAATCACTTGTTCAAATTTCATTCTAACTCACATCATAAGTGGTATCAGAGCTACAACTCTTGATTTTTCTTAAAATCAGGACGGTCCAAGGAGTGTCGAAGCCAAGTTATTAGTTGAATTTCTGATTGCGATTGGAATTGAAGGGTTAAACTCGAGCGAGGTAGTTCGAGGGTTAATCGGTTTTGATTATCTTGTGGTTCTTGTTGAAGTTCCGAAAAATTTGTTTCTTACTATTCACGTTTGTACTGTTCACACAAAAAAATGTCATCAATTTTCTCGTTTGAAAACACTTACGAGGAAAGTTTGGTGTTTGATCTAACGTTACCACTTGTTTTTGACGAGTATCATCTTCAACCAAACGGGTTGTGCAGGAAGAAATAAGTTCTGATCTTAGCCAAAACGAACATGGAGAGTGAAGGGATTGGGCTTGTGTAATATTTTGAAAAGCAAGAAAAGAGACTTGATCCATCCTTGTTCACAACAAGCAATGTAGAGTTCACAAGAATTCAAAACAGCACCTATTTGAAAAGGAGTCGGGCTTGTGGTCGAGCCATAATACCAACGTTACCCACACTTATGTCTATTTGGAGTGAGGATGTGTTGATCCTAACAAATTTTGTATTTGATCCAGGTGGGATACTTGTTACAAGAATTGAGGACAATTCTTTTTCAAAGAAGGAGAGTATGACGCGAGTTCATTTTGCAGCGTTGTTTTGATCGGTCCATATCTCGAGTTATACTTGGATTTCCGTAGTCATTCAAATTGGAGAAGATAGATTTCGAGCCTATCTTTCCAATGACTACTTGTGAAGGTTCGACGAACAATTATTGACGAAGTTATGCCCCAAACAAGTCAGCTGTGCATTGAAAAACGCTGCTGTTAAATTCTTTGACGGAATTGTTTCTTTTGCCTCGATTTTATTTAAAGCTTTCAATAAATTCCCTAGGAGAAGAGCTGCTATTTTCAAGTCTGTTTAATCAAGACTACTCGAGCAAACAAGGGCCTTGCATCTGATTTGGAGCATGGAAAGTAAGCTGATTGTGTTCTCACTTATTCATTGTATCTAGCTATTTAGTTCTAGCCAAGTTCATTTTCCTTTCTTTGTTTTTGTCACCCACTTTGTGAGGCTTGACTTTGTTGGTTAGTCTCATCCTTGGGTTGAGTTGTAGGCTATAAATAGCCAAGTACCTGATGAATAAATCATTCAATATTCATCAAACAAAATCTGAGTTAAGCTTTTCTTTCCTTTTCGTCTTTGTAGTTCACGAGACAAAGTATTAGAGTAAGTCGCGTTACAAGCTCTATACTCGCTATTTCAATCGTGTGTTTGAATTAGCACCCGCTTTGTTGAGGTATAGGTCTATCTCACTTAGCACACTATCTTTGGTTACGTTCTATCATCACTTTACATCATCTATTTCAACCTGATTTCTTTGCTTTGTTTCATTCATTTCAAATTACTGTCTATCATCAAATCACTTGTTCAAAGTTCATTCTAACTCACATCATAAGTGGTATCAGAGCTACAATTCTTGATTTTTCTTAAAATCAGGACTGTCCAAGGAGTGTCGAAGCCAAGTTATTAGTTGAATTTCTGATGGAATTGAAGGGTTAAACTCGAGCGAGGTAGTTCGAGGGTTAATCGATTTTGATTATCTTGTGGTTCTTGTTGAAGTTCCGATACATTTGTTTCTTACTATTCACATTTGTACTGTTCACACAAAAAAATGTCAGCAATTTTCTCGTTTGAAAACACTTACGAGGAAAGTTTGGTGTTTGATCTAACGTTACCACCTGTTTTTGACGAGTATCATCTTCAACCAAACGGGCTGTGCAGGAAGAAACAAGTTCTGATCTTAGCCAAAACGAACATGGAGAGTGAAGGGATTGGGCTTGTGGAATATTTTGAAAAGCAACAAAAGAGATTTGATCCATCCTTGTTCACAACAAGCAAAGTAGAGTTCACAAGCATTCAAAACAGCACCTATTTGAAAAGGAGTCGGGCTTGTGGTCGAGCCATAATACCAACGTTACCCACACTTATGTCTATTTGGAGTGAGGATGTGTTTATCCTAACAAATTTTGTATTTGATCCAGGTGGGATACTTGTTACAAGAATTGGGGACAATTCTTTTTCAAAGAAGGAGAGTATGACGCGAGTTCATTTTGCAGCGTTGTTTTGATCGGTCCATATCTCGAGTTATGCTTGGAATTCCGTAGTCATTCAAATTGGAGAAGATAGATTTCGAGCCTATCTTTCCAATGACTACTCGTGAAGGTTCGACGAACAAGTATTGACGAAGTTATGCCCCAAACAAGTCAGCTGTGCATTGAAAAACGCTGCTGTAAAATTCTTTGACGGAATTGTTTCTTTTGCCTCGATTTTATTAAAGCTTTTAAATAATTCCCGAGGAGAAGAGCTGCTATTTTCAAGTCCGTTTAATCAAGACTACTCGACCAAACAAGGGCCTTGCATCTGATTTGGAGCATGGAAAGTAAGCTGATTGTGTTCTCACTTATTCATTGTATCTAGCTATTTAGTTCTAGCCTAGTTCATTTTCCTTTCTTTGTTTTTGTCACCCACTTTGTGAGGCTTGACTTTCCTGGTTAGTCTCATCCTTGGGTTGAGTTGTAGGTTATAAATAGCCAAGTACCTGATGAATAAATCATTCAATATTCATCAAACAAAATCTAAGTTAAGCTTTTCTTTCCTTTTCGTCTTTGTAGTTCACGAGACAAAGTATTAGAGTAAGTCGCGTTACAAGCTCTATACTCGCTATTTCAATCGTGTGTTTGAATTAGCACCCGCTTTGTTGAGGTATAGGTCTATCTCACTTAGCACACTATCTTTGGTTACGTTCTATCATCACTTTACATCAGCTATTTCAACCTGATTTCTTTGCTTTGTTTCGTTCATTTCAAATTACTGTCTATCATCAAATCACTTGTTCAAAGTTCATTCTAACTCACATCATAAGTGGTATCAGAGCTACAACTCTTGATTTTTCTTAAAATCAGGACGGTCCAAGGAGTGTCGAAGCCAAGTTATTAGTTGAATTTCTGATTGCGATTGGAATTGAAGGGTTAAACTCGAGCGAGGTAGTTCGAGGGTTAATCGGTTTTGATTATCTTGTGGTTCTTGTTGAAGTTCCGATACATTTGTTTCTTACTATTCACGTTTGTACTGTTCACACAAAAAATGTCAGCAATTTTCTCGTTTGACAACACTTACGAGGAAAGTTTGGTGTTTGATCTAACGTTACCACCTGTTTTTGACGAGTATCATCTTCAACCAAACGGGCTGTGCAGGAAGAAACAAGTTCTGATCTTAGCCAAAACGAACATGGAGAGTGAAGGGATTGGGGTTGTGGAATATTTTGAAAAGCAACAAAAGAGACTTGATCCATCCTTGTTCACAACAAGCAAAGTAGAGTTCACAAGCATTCAAAACAGCACCTATTTGAAAAGGAGTCGGGCTTGTGGTCGAGCCATAATACCAACGTTACCCACACTTATGTCTATTTGAAGTGAGGATTTGTTGATCCTAACAAATTTTGTATTTGATCCAGGTGGGATACTTGTTACAAGAATTGGGGACAATTCTTTTTCAAAGAAGGAGAGTATGACGCGAGTTCATTTTGCAGCGTTGTTTTGATCGGTCCATATCTCGAGTTATGCTTGGAATTCCGTAGTCATTCAAATTGGAGAAGATAGATTTCGAGCCTATCTTTCCAATGACTACTCGTGAAGGTTCGACGAACAAGTATTGACGAAGTTATGCCCCAAACAAGTCAGCTGTGCATTGAAAAACGCTGCTGTAAAATTCTTTGACGGAATTGTTTCTTTTGCCTCGATTTTATTAAAGCTTTTAAATAATTCCCGAGGAGAAGAGCTGCTATTTTCAAGTCCGTTTAATCAAGACTATTCGACCAAACAAGGGCCTTGCATCTGATTTGGAGCATGGAAAGTAAGCTGATTGTGTTCTCACTTATTCATTGTATCTAGCTATTTAGTTCTAGCCTAGTTCATTTTCCTTTCTTTGTTTTTGTCACCCACTTTGTGAGGCTTGACTTTCCTGGTTAGTCTCATCCTTGGGTTGAGTTGTAGGCTATAAATAGCCAAGTACCTGATGAATAAATCATTCAATATTCATCAAACAAAATCTAAGTTAAGCTTTTCTTTCCTTTTCGTCTTTGTAGTTCACGAGACAAAGTATTAGAGTAAGTCGCGTTACAAGCTCTATACTCGCTATTTCAATCGTGTGTTTGAATTAGCACCCGCTTTGTTGAGGTATAGATCTATCTCACTTAGCACACTATCTTTGGTTACGTTCTATCATCACTTTACATCAGCTATTTCAACCTGATTTCTTTGCTTTGTTTCGTTCATTTCAAATTACTGTCTATCATCAAATCACTTGTTCAAAGTTCATTCTAACTCACATCATAAGTGGTATCAGAGCTACAACTCTTGATTTTTATTAAAATCAGGACGGTCCAAGGAGTGTCGAAGCCAAGTTATTAGTTGAATTTCTGATTGTGATTGGAATTGAAGGGTTAAACTCGAGCGAGGTAGTTCGAGGGTTAATCGGTTTTGATTATCTTGTGGATCTTGTTGAAGTTCCGATACATTTGTTTCTTACTATTCACGTTTGTACTGTTCACACAAAAAATGTCAGCAATTTTCTCGTTTGACAACACTTACGAGGAAAGTTTGGTGTTTGATCTAACGTTACCACCTGTTTTTGACGAGTATCATCTTCAACCAAACGGGCTGTGCAGGAAGAAACAAGTTCTGATCTTAGCCAAAATGAACATGGAGAGTGAAGGGATTGGGGTTGTGGAATATTTTGAAAAGCAACAAAATAGACTTGATCCATCCTTGTTCACAACAAGCAAAGTAGAGTTCACAAGCATTCAAAACAGCACCTATTTGAAAAGGACTCGGGCTTGTGGTCGAGCCATAATATCAACGTTACCCACACTTATGTCTATTTGAAGTGAGGATGTGTTGATCCTAACAAATTTTGTATTTGATCCAGGTGGGATACTTGTTACAAGAATTGGGGACAATTCTTTTTCAAAGAAGGAGAGTATGACGCGAGTTCATTTTGCAGCGTTGTTTTGATAGGTCCATATCTCGAGTTATGCTTGGAATTCCGTAGTCATTCAAATTGGAGAAGATAGATTTCGAGCCTATCTTTCCAATGACTACTCGTGAAGGTTCGACGAACAAGTATCGACGAAGTTATGCCCCAAACAAGTCAGCTGTGCATTGAAAAACGCTGCTGTAAAATTCTTTGACGGAATTGTTTCTTTTGCCTCGATTTTATTAAAGCTTTTAAATAATTCCCGAGGAGAACAGCTGCTATTTTCAAGTCCGTTTAATCAAGACTACTCGACCAAACAAGGGCCTTGCATCTGATTTGGAGCATGGAAAGTAAGCTGATTGTGTTCTCACTTATTCATTGTATCTAGCTATTTAGTTCTAGCCTAGTTCATTTTCCTTTCTTTGTTTTTGTCACCCACTTTGTGAGGCTTGACTTTGTTGGTTAGTCTCATCCTTGGGTTGAGTTGTAGGCTATAAATAGCCAAGTACCTGATGAATAAATCATTCAATATTCATCAAACAAAATCTGAGTTAAGCTTTTCTTTCCTTTTCGTCTTTGTAGTTCACGAGACAAAGTATTAGAGTAAGTCGCGTTACAAGCTCTATACTCGCTATTTCAATCGTGTGTTTGAATTAGCACCCGCTTTGTTGAGGTATAGGTCTATCTCACTTAGCACACTATCTTTGGTTACGTTCTATCATCACTTTACATCATCTATTTCAACCTGATTTCTTTGCTTTGTTTCATTCATTTCAAATTACTGTCTACCATCAAATCACTTGTTCAAAGTTCATTCTAACTCACATCATAAGTGGTATCAGAGCTACAATTCTTGATTTTTCTTAAAATCAGGACGGTCCAAGGAGTGTCGAAGCCAAGTTATTAGTTGAATTTCTGATGGAATTGAAGGGTTAAACTCGAGCGAGGTAGTTCGAGGGTTAATCGATTTTGATTATCTTGTGGTTCTTGTTGAAGTTCCGATACATTTGTTTCTTACTATTCACATTTGTACTGTTCACACAAAAAAATGTCAGCAATTTTCTCGTTTGAAAACACTTACGAGGAAAGTTTGGTGTTTGATCTAACGTTACCACCTGTTTTTGACGAGTATCATCTTCAACCAAACGGGCTGTGCAGGAAGAAACAAGTTCTGATCTTAGCCAAAACGAACATGGAGAGTGAAGGGATTGGGCTTGTGGAATATTTTGAAAAGCAACAAAAGAGACTTGATCCATCCTTGTTCACAACAAGCAAAGTAGAGTTCACAAGCATTCAAAACAGCACCTATTTGAAAAGGAGTCGGGCTTGTGGTCGAGCCATAATACCAACGTTACCCACACTTATGTCTATTTGGAGTGAGGATGTGTTGATCCTAACAAATTTTGTATTTGATCCAGGTGGGATACTTGTTACAAGAATTGGGGACAATTCTTTTTCAAAGAAGGAGAGTATGACGCGAGTTCATTTTGCAGCGTTGTTTTGATCGGTCCATATCTCGAGTTATGCTTGGAATTCCGTAGTCATTCAAATTGGAGAAGATAGATTTCGAGCCTATCTTTCCAATGACTACTCGTGAAGGTTCGACGAACAAGTATTGACGAAGTTATGCCCCAAACAAGTCAGCTGTGCATTGAAAAACGCTGCTGTAAAATTCTTTGACGGAATTGTTTCTTTTGCCTCGATTTTATTAAAGCTTTTAAATAATTCCCGAGGAGAAGAGCTGCTATTTTCAAGTCCGTTTAATCAAGACTACTCGACCAAACAAGGGCCTTGCATCTGATTTGGAGCATGGAAAGTAAGCTGATTGTGTTCTCACTTATTCATTGTATCTAGCTATTTAGTTCTAGCCTAGTTCATTTTCCTTTCTTTGTTTTTGTCACCCACTTTGTGAGGCTTGACTTTCCTGGTTAGTCTCATCCTTGGGTTGAGTTGTAGGTTATAAATAGCCAAGTACCTGATGAATAAATCATTCAATATTCATCAAACAAAATCTAAGTTAAGCTTTTCTTTCCTTTTCGTCTTTGTAGTTCACGAGACAAAGTATTAGAGTAAGTCGCGTTACAAGCTCTATACTCGCTATTTCAATCGTGTGTTTGAATTAGCACCCGCTTTGTTGAGGTATAGGTCTATCTCACTTAGCACACTATCTTTGGTTACGTTCTATCATCACTTTACATCAGCTATTTCAACCTGATTTCTTTGCTTTGTTTCGTTCATTTCAAATTACTGTCTATCATCAAATCACTTGTTCAAAGTTCATTCTAACTCACATCATAAGTGGTATCAGAGCTACAACTCTTGATTTTTCTTAAAATCAGGACGGTCCAAGGAGTGTCGAAGCCAAGTTATTAGTTGAATTTCTGATTGCGATTGGAATTGAAGGGTTAAACTCGAGCGAGGTAGTTCGAGGGTTAATCGGTTTTGATTATCTTGTGGATCTTGTTGAAGTTCCGATACATTTGTTTCTTACTATTCACGTTTGTACTGTTCACACAAAAAATGTCAGCAATTTTCTCGTTTGACAACACTTACGAGGAAAGTTTGGTGTTTGATCTAACGTTACCACCTGTTTTTGACGAGTATCATCTTCAAC
Source organism: Agrostemma githago (assembly GCA_958450325.1). Taxonomy (NCBI): domain Eukaryota; kingdom Viridiplantae; phylum Streptophyta; class Magnoliopsida; order Caryophyllales; family Caryophyllaceae; genus Agrostemma; species Agrostemma githago. The sequence goes on along the minus strand of OY288254.1, from coordinate 36,730,549 downwards.
CAAACGGGCTGTGCAGGAAGAAACAAGTTCTGATCTTAGCCAAAATGAACATGGAGAGTGAAGGGATTGGGGTTGTGGAATATTTTGAAAAGCAACAAAATAGACTTGATCCATCCTTGTTCACAACAAGCAAAGTAGAGTTCACAAGCATTCAAAACAGCACCTATTTGAAAAGGAGTCGGGCTTGTGGTCGAGCCATAATATCAACGTTACCCACACTTATGTCTATTTGAAGTGAGGATGTGTTGATCCTAACAAATTTTGTATTTGATCCAGGTGGGATACTTGTTACAAGAATTGGGGACAATTCTTTTTCAAAGAAGGAGAGTATGACGCGAGTTCATTTTGCAGCGTTGTTTTGATAGGTCCATATCTCGAGTTATGCTTGGAATTCCGTAGTCATTCAAATTGGAGAAGATAGATTTCGAGCCTATCTTTCCAATGACTACTCGTGAAGGTTCGACGAACAAGTATCGACGAAGTTATGCCCCAAACAAGTCAGCTGTGCATTGAAAAACGCTGCTGTAAAATTCTTTGACGGAATTGTTTCTTTTGCCTCGATTTTATTAAAGCTTTTAAATAATTCCCGAGGAGAACAGCTGCTATTTTCAAGTCCGTTTAATCAAGACTACTCGACCAAACAAGGGCCTTGCATCTGATTTGGAGCATGGAAAGTAAGCTGATTGTGTTCTCACTTATTCATTGTATCTAGCTATTTAGTTCTAGCCTAGTTCATTTTCCTTTCTTTGTTTTTGTCACCCACTTTGTGAGGCTTGACTTTCCTGGTTAGTCTCATCCTTGGGTTGAGTTGTAGGCTATAAATAGCCAAGTACCTGATGAATAAATCATTCAATATTCATCAAACAAAATCTAAGTTAAGCTTTTCTTTCCTTTTCGTCTTTGTAGTTCACGAGACAAAGTATTAGAGTAAGTCGCGTTACAAGCTCTATACTCGCTATTTCAATCGTGTGTTTGAATTAGCACCCGCTTTGTTGAGGTATAGGTCTATCTCACTTAGCACACTATCTTTGGTTACGTTCTATCATCACTTTACATCAGCTATTTCAACCTGATTTCTTTGCTTTGTTTCGTTCATTTCAAATTACTGTCTATCATCAAATCACTTGTTCAAAGTTCATTCTAACTCACATCATAAGTGGTATCAGAGCTACAACTCTTGATTTTTCTTAAAATCAGGACGGTCCAAGGAGTGTCGAAGCCAAGTTATTAGTTGAATTTCTGATTGCGATTGGAATTGAAGGGTTAAACTCGAGCGAGGTAGTTCGAGGGTTAATCGGTTTTGATTATCTTGTGGATCTTGTTGAAGTTCCGATACATTTGTTTCTTACTATTCACGTTTGTACTGTTCACACAAAAAAAGTCAGCAATTTTCTCGTTTGACAACACTTACGAGGAAAGTTTGGTGTTTGATCTAACATTACCACCTGTTTTTGACGAGTATCATCTTCAACCAAAAGGGCTGTGCAGGAAGAAACAAGTTCTGATCTTAGCCAAAACGAACATGGAGAGTGAAGGGATTGGGGTTGTGGAATATTTTGAAAAGCAACAAAAGAGACTTGATCCATCCTTGTTCACAACAAGCAAAGTAGAGTTCACAAGCATTCAAAACAGCACCTATTTGAAAAGGAGTCGGGCTTGTGGTCGAGCCATAATACCAACGTTACCCACACTTATGTCTATTTGAAGTGAGGATTTGTTGATCCTAACAAATTTTGTATTTGATCCAGGTGGGATACTTGTTACAAGAATTGGGGACAATTCTTTTTCAAAGAAGGAGAGTATGACGCGAGTTCATTTTGCAGCGTTGTTTTGATAGGTCCATATCTCGAGTTATGCTTGGAATTCCGTAGTCATTCAAATTGGAGAAGATAGATTTCGAGCCTATCTTTCCAATAACTACTCGTGAAGGTTCGACGAACAAGTATTGACGAAGTTATGCCCCAAACAAGTCAGCTGTGCATTGAAAAACGCTGCTGTAAAATTCTTTGACGGAATTGTTTCTTTTGCCTTGATTTTATTAAAGCTTTTAAATAATTCTCGAGGAGAAGAGCTGCTATTTTCAAGTCCGTTTAATCAAGACTACTCGACCAAACAAGGGCCTTGCATCTGATTTGGAGCATGGAAAGTAAGCTGATTGTGTTCTCACTTATTCATTGTATCTAGCTATTTAGTTCTAGCCTAGTTCATTTTCCTTTCTTTGTTTTTGTCACCCACTTTGTGAGGCTTGACTTTCCTGGTTAGTCTCATCCTTGGGTTGAGTTGTAGGCTATAAATAGCCAAGTACCTGATGAATAAATCATTCAATATTCATCAAACAAAATCTAAGTTAAGCTTTTCTTTCCTTTTCGTCTTTGTAGTTCACGAGACAAAGTATTAGAGTAAGTCGCGTTACAAGCTCTATACTCGCTATTTCAATCGTGTGTTTGAATTAGCACCCGCTTTGTTGAGGTATAGGTCTATCTCACTTAGCACACTATCTTTGGTTACGTTCTATCATCACTTTACATCAGCTATTTCAACCTGATTTCTTTGCTTTGTTTCGTTCATTTCAAATTACTGTCTATCATCAAATCACTTGTTCAAAGTTCATTCTAACTCACATCATAAGTGGTATCAGAGCTACAACTCTTGATTTTTCTTAAAATCAGGACGGTCCAAGGAGTGTCGAAGCCAAGTTATTAGTTGAATTTCTGATTGCGATTGGAATTGAAGGGTTAAACTCGAGCGAGGTAGTTCGAGGGTTAATCGGTTTTGATTATCTTGTGGATCTTGTTGAAGTTCCGATACATTTGTTTCTTACTATTCACGTTTGTACTGTTCACACAAAAAATGTCAGCAATTTTCTCGTTTGACAACACTTACGAGGAAAGTTTGGTGTTTGATCTAACGTTACCACCTGTTTTTGACGAGTATCATCTTCAACCAAACGGGCTGTGCAGGAAGAAACAAGTTCTGATCATAGCCAAAACGAACATGGAGAGTGAAGGGATTGGGGTTGTGGAATATTTTGAAAAGCAACAAAATAGACTTGATCCATCCTTGTTCACAACAAGCAAAGTAGAGTTCACAAGCATTCAAAACAGCACCTATTTGAAAAGGAGTCGGGCTTGTGGTCGAGCCATAATATCAACGTTACCCACACTTATATCTATTTGAAGTGAGGATGTGTTGATCCTAACAAATTTTGTATTTGATCCAGGTGGGATACTAGTTACAAGAATTGGGGACAATTCTTTTTCAAAGAAGGAGAGTATGACGCGAGTTCATTTTGCAGCGTTGTTTTGATAGGTCCATATCTCTAGTTATGCTTGGAATTCCGTAGTCATTCAAATTGGAGAAGATAGATTTCGAGCCTATCTTTCCAATGACTACTCGTGAAGGTTCGACGAACAAGTATTGACGAAGTTATGCCCCAAACAAGTCAGCTGTGCATTGAAAAACGCTGCTGTAAAATTCTTTGACGGAATTGTTTCTTTTGCCTCGATTTTATTAAAGCTTTTAAATAATTCCTGAGGAGAAGAGCTACTATTTTCAAGTCCGTTTAATCAAGACTACTCGACCAAACAAGGGCCTTGCATCTGATTTGGAGCATGGAAAGTAAGCTGATTGTGTTCTCACTTATTCATTGTATCTAGCTATTTAGTTCTAGCCTAGTTCATTTTCCTTTCTTTGTTTTTGTTACCCACTTTGTGAGGCTTGACTTTCCTGGTTAGTCTCATCCTTGGGTTGAGTTGTAGGCTATAAATAGCCAAGTACCTGATGAATAAATCATTCAATATTCATCAAACAAAATCTAAGTTAAGCTTTTCTTTCCTTTTCGTCTTTGTAGTTCACGAGACAAAGTATTAGAGTAAGTCGCGTTACAAGCTCTATACTCGCTATTTCAATCGTGTGTTTGAATTAGCACCCGCTTTGTTGAGGTATAGGTCTATCTCACTTACCACACTATCTTTGGTTACGTTCTATCATCACTTTACATCAGCTATTTCAACCTGATTTCTTTGCTTTGTTTCGTTCATTTCAAATTACTGTCTATCATCAAATCACTTGTTCAAAGTTCATTCTAACTCACATCATAAGTGGTATCAGAGCTACAACTCTTGATTTTTCTTAAAATCACGACGGTCCAAGGAGTGTCGAAGCCAAGTTATTAGTTGAATTTCTGATTGCGATTGGAATTGAAGGGTTAAACTCGAGCGAGGTAGTTCGAGGGTTAATCGGTTTTGATTATCTTGTGGTTCTTGTTGAAGTTCGGATACATTTGTTTCTTACTATTCACGTTTGTACTGTTCACACAAAAAATGTCAGCAATTTTCTCGTTTGACAACACTTACGAGGAAAGTTTGGTGTTTGATCTAACGTTACCACCTGTTTTTGACGAGTATCATCTTCAACCAAACGGGCTGTGCAGGAAGAAACAAGTTCTGATCTTAGCCAAAACGAACATGGAGAGTGAAGGGATTGGGGTTGTGGAATATTTTGAAAAGCAACAAAATAGACTTGATCCATCCTTGTTCACAACAAGCAAAGTAGAGTTCACAAGCATTCAAAACAGCACCTATTTGAAAAGGAGTCGGGCTTGTGGTCGAGCCATAATATCAACGTTACCCACACTTATGTCTATTTGAAGTGAGGATGTGTTGATCCTAACAAATTTTGTATTTGATCCAGGTGGGATACTTGTTACAAGAATTGGGGACAATTCTTTTTCAAAGAAGGAGAGTATGACGCGAGTTCATTTTGCAGCGTTGTTTTGATCGGTCCATATCTCGAGTTATGCTTGGAATTCCGTAGTCATTCAAATTGGAGAAGATAGATTTCGAGCCTATCTTTCCAATGACTACTCGTGAAGGTTCGACGAACAAGTATTGACGAAGTTATGCCCCAAACAAGTCAGTTGTGCATTGAAAAACGCTGCTGTAAAATTCTTTGACGGAATTGTTTCTTTTTCCTCGATTTTATTAAAGCTTTTAAATAATTCCCGAGGAGAAGAGCTGCTATTTTTAAGTCCGTTTAATCAAGACTACTCGACCAACCAAGGGCCTTGCATCTGATTTGGAGCATGGAAAGTAAGCTGATTGTGTTCTCACTTATTCATTGTATCTAGCTATTTAGTTCTAGCCTAGTTCATTTTCCTTTCTTTGTTTTTGTCACCCACTTTGTGAGGCTTGACTTTCCTGGTTAGTCTCATCCTTGGGTTGAGTTGTAGGCTATAAATAGCCAAGTACCTGATGAATAAATCATTCAATATTCATCAAACAAAATCTAAGTTAAGCTTTTCTTTCCTTTTCGTCTTTGTAGTTCACGAGACAAAGTATTAGAGTAAGTCGCGTTACAAGCTCTATACTCGCTATTTCAATCGTGTGTTTGAATTAGCACCCGCTTTGTTGAGGTATAGGTCTATCTCACTTAGCACACTATCTTTGGTTATGTTCTATCATCACCTTACATCAGCTATTTCAACCTGATTTCTTTGCTTTGTTTCGTTCATTTCAAATTACTGTCTATCATCAAATCACTTGTTCAAAGTTCATTCTAACTCACATCATAAGTGGTATCAGAGCTACAACTCTTGATTTTTCTTAAAATCAGGATGGTCCAAGGAGTGTCGAAGCCAAGTTATTAGTTGAATTTCTGATTGCGATTGGAATTGAAGGGTTAAACTCGAGCGAGGTAGTTCGAGGGTTAATCGGTTTTGATTATCTTGTGGTTCTTGTTGAAGTTCCGATACATTTGTTTCTTACTATTCACGTTTGTACTGTTCACACAAAAAATGTCAGCAATTTTCTCGTTTGACAACACTTACGAGGAAAGTTTGGTGTTTGATCTAACGTTACCACCTGTTTTTGACGAGTATCATCTTTAACCAAACGGGCTGTGTAGGAAGAAACAAGTTCTGATCTTAGCCAAAACGAACATGGAGAGTGAAGGGATTGGGGTTGTGGAATATTTTGAAAAGCAACAAAAGAGACTTGATCCATCCTTGTTCACAACAAGCAAAGTAGAGTTCACAAGCATTCAAAACAGCACCTATTTGAAAAGGAGTCGGGCTTGTGGTCGAGCCATAATACCAACGTTACCCACACTTATGTCTATTTGGAGTGAGGATGTGTTGATCCTAACAAATTTTGTATTTGATCCAGGTGGGATACTTGTTAAAAGAATTGGGGACAATTCTTTTTCAAAGAAGGAGAGTATGACGCGAGTTCATTTTGCAGCGTTGTTTTGATCGGTCCATATCTCGAGTTATGCTTGGAATTCCGTAGTCATTCAAATTGGAGAAGATAGATTTCGAGCCTATCTTTCCAATGACTACTCGTGAAGGTTCGACGAACAAGTATTGACGAAGTTACGCCCCAAACAAGTCAGCTGTGCATTGAAAAACGCTGTTGTTAAATTCTTTGACGGAATTGTTTCTTTTGCCTCGATTTTATTTAAAGATTTAAATAATTCCCGAGGAGAAGAGCTGCTATTTTCAAGTCCGTTTTATCAAGACTACTCGAGCAAACAAGGGCCTTGCATCTGATTTGGAGCATGGAAAGTAAGCTGATTGTGTTCTCACTTATTCATTGTATCTAGCTATTTAGTTCTAGCCTAGTTCATTTTCCTTTCTTTGTTTTTGTCACCCACTTTGTGAGGCTTGACTTTGCTGGTTAGTCTCATCCTTGGGTTGAGTTGTAGGCTATAAAAAGCCAAGTACCTGATGAATAAATCATTCAATATTCATCAAACAAAATCTGAGTTAAGCTTTTCTTTCCTTTTCGTCTTTGTAGTTCACGAGACAAAGTATTAGAGTAAGTCGCGTTACAAGCTCTATACTCGCTATTTCAATCGTGTGTTTGAATTAGCACCCGCTTTGTTGAGGTATAGGTCTATCTCACTTAGCATACTATCTTTGGTTACGTTCTATCATCACTTTACAGCAGCTATTTCAACCTGATTTCGTTGCTTTGTTTCGTTCATTTCAAATTACTATCTATCATCAAATCACTTGTTCAAAGTTTATTCTAACTCACATCATAAGTGGTATCAGAGCTACAACTCTTGATTTTTCTTAAAATCAGGACGGTCCAAGGAGTGTCGAAGCCAAGTTATTAGTTGAGTTTCTGATGGAATTGAAGGGTTAAACTCGAGCGAGGTAGTTCGAGGGTTAATCGGTTTTGATTATCTTGTGGTTCTTGTTGAAGTTCCGATACATTTGTTTCTTACTATTCACGTTTGTACTGTTCACACAAAAAATGTCAGCAATTTTCTCGTTTGACAACACTTACGAGGAAAGTTTGGTGTTAGATCTAACGTTACCACCTGTTTTTGACGAGTATCATCTTCAACCAAATGGGCTGTGCAGGAAGAAACAAGTTCTGATCTTAGCCAAAACGAACATGGAGAGTGAAGGGATTGGGGTTGTGGAATATTTTGAAAAGCAAGAAAAGAGACTTGATCCATCCTTGTTCACAACAAGCAAAGTAGAGTTCACAAGCATTCAAAACAGCACCTATTTGAAAAGGAGTCGGGCTTGTGGTCGAGCCATAATACCAACATTACCCACACTTATGTCTATTTGGAGTGAGGATGTGTTGATCCTAACAAATTTTGTATTTGATACAGGTGGGATACTTGTTACAAGAATTGAGGACAATTCTTTTTCAAAGAAGGAGAGTATGACGCGAGTTCATTTTGCAGCGTTGTTTTGATCGGTCCATATCTCGAGTTATACTTGGAATTCCGTAGTCATTCAAATTGGAGAAGATAGATTTCGAGCCTATCTTTCCAATGACTACTCGTGAAGGTTCGACGAACAAGTATTGACGAAGTTATGCCCCAAACAAGTCAGCTGTGCATTGAAAAATGCTGCTGTTAAATTCTTTGACGGAATTGTTTCTTTTGCCTCGATTTTATTAAAGCTTTTAAATAATTCCCGAGGAGAAGAGCTGCTATTTTCAAGTCCGTTTAATCAAGACTACTCGACCAGCAAGGGCCTTGCATCTGATTTGGAGCATGGAAAGTAAGCTGATTGTGTTCTCACTTATTCATTGTATCTAGCTATTTAGTTCTAGCCTAGTTCATTTTCCTTTCTTTGTTTTTGTCACCCACGTTGTGAGGCTTGACTTTGCTGGTTAGTCTCATCCTTGGGTTGAGTTGTAGGCTATAAATAGCCAAGTACCTGATGAATAAATCATTCAATATTCATCAAACAAAATCTGAGTTAAGCTTTTCTTTCCTTGTCGTCTTTGTAGTTCACGAGACAAAGTATTAGAGTAAGTCGCGTTACAAGCTCTATACTCGCTATTTCAATAGTGTGTTTGAATTAGCACCCGCTTTGTTGAGGTATAGGTCTATCTCACTTAGCACACTATCTTTGGTTACGTTCTATCATCACTTTACATCAGCTATTTCAACCTGATTTCTTTGCTTTGTTTCGTTCATTTCAAATTACTGTCTATCATCAAATCACTTGTTCAAAGTTCATTCTAACTCACATCATAAGTGGTATCAGAGCTACAACTCTTGATTTTTCTTAAAATCAGGACGGTCCAAGGAGTGTCGAAGCCAAGTTATTAGTTGAATTTCTGATTGCGATTGGAATTGAAGGGTTAAACTCGAGCGAGGTAGTTCGAGGGTTAATCGGTTTTGATTATCTTGTGGTTCTTGTTGAAGTTCCGATATATTTGTTTCTTACTATTCACATTTGAACTGTTCACACAAAAAAATTTCAGCAATTTTCTCGTTTGAAAACACTTACGAGGAAAGTTTGGTGTTTGATCTAACGTTACCACCTGTTTTTGACGAGTATCATCTTCAACCAAACGGGCTGTGCAGGAAGAAACAAGTTCTGATCTTAGCCAAAATGAACATGTAGAGTGAAGGGATTGGGCTTGTGGAATATTTTGAAAAGCAAGAAAAGAGACTTGATCCATCCTTGTTCACAACAAGCAAAGTAGAGTTCACAAGCATTCAAAACAGCACCTATTTGAAAAGGAGTCGGGCTTGTGGTCGAGCCATAATACCAACATTACCCACACTTATGTCTATTTGGAGTGAGGATGTGTTGATCCTAACAAATTTTGTATTTGATACAGGTGGGATACTTGTTACAAGAATTGAGGACAATTCTTTTTCAAAGAAGGAGAGTATGACGCGAGTTCATTTTGCAGCGTTGTTTTGATCGGTCCATATCTCGAGTTATACTTGGAATTCCGTAGTCATTCAAATTGGAGAAGATAGATTTCGAGCGTTTCTTTCCAATGAGTACTCGTGAAGGTTCGACGAACAAGTATTGACGAAGTTATGCCCCAAACAAGTCAGCTGTGCATTGAAAAACGCTGTTGTTAAATTCTTTGACGGAATTGTTTCTTTTGCCTCGATTTTATTAAAGCTTTTAAATAATTCCCGAGGAGAAGAGCTGCTATTTTCAAGTCCGTTTAATCAAGACTACTCGACCAAACAAGGGCCTTGCATCTGATTTGGAGCATGGAAAGTAAGCTGATTGTGTTCTCACTTATTCATTGTATCTAGCTATTTAGTTCTAGCCTAGTTCATTTTCCTTTCTTTGTTTTTGTCACCCACTTTGTGAGGCTTGACTTTGCTGGTTAGTCTCATCCTTGGGTTGAGTTGTAGGCTATAAATAGCCAAGTACCTGATGAATAAATCATTCAATATTCATCAAACAAAATCTGAGTTAAGCTTTTCTTTCCTTGTCGTCTTTGTAGTTCACGAGACAAAGTATTAGAGTAAGTCGCGTTACAAGCTCTATACTCGCTATTTCTAAAGTGTGTTTGAATTAGCACCCGCTTTGTTGAGGTATAGGTCTATCTCACTTAGCACACTATCTTTGGTTACGTTCTATCATCACTTTACATCAGCTATTTCAACCTGATTTCTTTGCTTTGTTTCGTTCATTTTAAATTACTGTCTATCATCAAATCACTTGTTTAAAGTTCATTCTAACTCACATCATAAGTGGTATCAGAGCTACAACTCTTGATTTTTCTTAAAATCAGGACGGTCCAAGGAGTGTCGAAGCCAAGTTATTAGTTGAATTTCTGATTGCGATTGGAATTGAAGGGTTAAACTCGAGGGAGGTAGTTCGAGGGTTAATCAGTTTTGATTATCTTGTGGTTCTTGTTGAAGTTCCGATATATTTGTTTCTTACTATTCACATTTGTACTGTTCACACAAAAAAATGTCAGCAATTTTCTCGTTTGAAAACACTTACGAGGAATGTTTTGTGTTTGATCTAACGTTACCACCTGTTTTTGACGAGTATCATCTTCAACCAAACGGGCTGTGCAGGAAGAAACAAGTTCTGATCTTAGCCAAAATGAACATGGAGAGTGAAGGGATTGGGCTTGTGGAATATTTTGAAAAGCAAGAAAAGAGACTTGATCCATCCTTGTTCACAACAAGCAAAGTAGAGTTCACAAGCATTCAAAACAGCACCTATTTGAAAAGGAGTCGGGCTTGTGGTCGAGCCATAATATCAACGTTACCCACACTTATGTCTATTTGAAGTGAGGATGTGTTGATCCTAACAAATTTTGTATTTGATCCAGGTGGGATACTTGTTACAAGAATTGGGGACAATTCTTTTTCAAAGAAGGAGAGTATGACGCGAGTTCATTTTGCAGCGTTGTTTTGATAGGTCCATATCTCGAGTTATGCTTGGAATTCCGTAGTCATTCAAATTGGAGAAGATAGATTTCGAGCCTATCTTTCCAATGACTACTCGTGAAGGTTCGACGAACAAGTATTGACGAAGTTATGCCCCAAACAAGTCAGCTGTGCATTGAAAAACGCTGTTGTTAAATTCTTTGACGGAATTGTTTCTTTTGCAACGATTTTCTTAAAGCTTTTAAATAATTCCCGAGGAGAAGAGCTGCTATTTTCAAGTCCGTTTAATCAAGACTACTCGACCAAACAAGGGCCTTGCATCTGATTTGGAGCATGGAAAGTAAGCTGATTGTGTTCTCACTTATTCATTGTATCTAGCTATTTAGTTCTAGCCTAGTTCATTTTCCTTTCTTTGTTTTTGTCACCCACTTTGTGAGGCTTGACTTTGCTGGTTAGTCTCATCCTTGGGTTGAGTTGTAGGCTATAAATAGCCAAGTACCTGATGAATAAATCATTCAATATTCATCAGTTAAGCTTTTCTTTCCTTGTCGTCTTTGTAGTTCACGAGACAAAGTATTAGAGTAAGTCGCGTTACAAGCTCTATACTCGCTATTTCAATAGTGTGTTTGAATTAGCACCCGCTTTGTTGAGGTATAGGTCTATCTCACTTAGCACACTATCTTTGGTTACGTTCTATCATCACTTTACATCAGCTATTTCAACCTGATTTCTTTGCTTTGTTTCGTTCATTTCAAATTACTGTCTATCATCAAATCACTTGTTCAAAGTTCATTCTAACTCACATCATAAGTGGTATCAGAGCTACAACTCTTGATTTTTCTTAAAATCAGGACGGTCCAAGGAGTGTCGAAGCCAAGTTATTAGTTGAATTTCTGATTGCGATTGGAATTCAAGGGTTAAACTCGAGCGAGGTAGTTCGAGGGTTAATCGGTTTTGATTATATCGTGGTTCTTGTTGAAGTTCCGATACATTTGTTTCTTACTATTCACGTTTGTACTGTTCACACACAAAAATGTCAGCAATTTTCTCGTTTGAAAACACTTACGAGGAAAGTTTGGTGTTTGATCCAACGTTACCGCCTGTTTTTAACGAGTATCATCTTCAACCAAACGGGTTGTGCAGGAAGAAACAAGTTCCGATCTTAGCCAAAACGAACATGGAGAGTGAAGGGATTGGGCTTGTGGAATATTTTGAAAAGCAAGAAAAGAGACTTGATCCATCCTTGTTCACAACAAGCAAAGTAGAGTTCACAAGCATTCAAAACATCACCTATTTGAAAAGGAGTCGGGCTTGTGGTCGAGCCATAATACCAACGTTACCCACAGTTATGTCTATTTGGAGTGAGGATGTGTTGATCCTAACAAATTTTGTATTTGATCCAGGTGAGATACTTGTTACAAGAATTGAGGACAATTCTTTTTCAAAGAAGGAGAGTATGACGCGAGTTCATTTTGCAGCGTTGTTTTGATCGGTCCATATCTCAAGTTATACTTGGAATTCCGTAGTCATTCAAATTGGAGAAGATAGATTTCGAGCCTATCTTTCCAATGACTACTCGTGAAGGTTCGACGAACAATTATTGACGAAGTTATGCCCCAAACAAGTCAGCTGTGCATTGAAAAACGCTGCTGTTAAATTCTTTGACGGAATTGTTTCTTTTGCCTCGATTTTATTTAAAGCTTTCAATAAATTCCCGAGGAGAAGAGCTGCTATTTTCAAGTCCGTTTAATCAAGACTACTCGAGCAAACAAGGGCCTTGCATCTGATTTGGAGCATGGAAAGTAAGCTGATTGTGTTCTCACTTATTCATTGTATCTAGCTATTTAGTTCTAGCCTAGTTCATTTTCCTTTCTTTGTTTTTGTCACCCACTTTGTGAGGCTTGACTTTGCTGGTTAGTCTCATCCTTGGGTTGAGTTGTAGGCTATAAATAGCCAAGTACCTGATGAATAAATCATTCAATATTCATCAAACAAAATCTGAGTTAAGCTTTTCTTTCCTTTTCGTCTTTGTAGTTCACGAGACAAAGTATTAGAGTAAGTCGTGTTACAAGCTCTATACTCGCTATTTCAATCGTGTGTTTTAATTAGCACCCGCTTTGTTGAGGTATATGTCTATCTCACTTAGCACACTTGTTCAAAGTTCATTTTAACTCACATCATAAGTGGTATCAGAGCTACAACTCTTGATTTTTCTTAAAATCAGGACGGTCCAAGGAGTGTCGAAGCCAAGTTATTAGTTGAATTTCTGATTGCGATTGGAATTGAAGGGTTAAACTCGAGCGAGGTAGTTCGAGGGTTAATCGGTTTTGATTATCTTGTGGTTCTTGTTGAAGTTCCGATACATTTGTTTCTTACTATTCACGTTTGTACTATTCACACAAAAAAATGTCAGCAATTTTCTCGTTTGAAAAAACTTACGAGGAAAGTTTGGTTTTGATCTAACGTTACCACCTGTTTTTGACGAGTATCATCTTCAACCAAACGGGCTGTGCAGGAAGAAACAAGTTCTGATCTTAGCCAAAACGAACATGGAGAGTGAAGGGATTGGGCTTGTGGAATATTTTGAAACGCAACAAAAGAGACTTGATCCATCCTTGTTCACAACAAGCAAAGTAGAGTTCACAAGCATTCAAAACAGCACCTATTTGAAAAGGAGTCGGGCTTGTGGTCGAGCCATAATACCAACGTTACCCACAGTTATGTCTATTTGGAGTGAGGATGTGTTGATCCTAACAAATTTTGTATTTGATCCAGGTGAGATACTTGTTACAAGAATTGAGGACAATTCTTTTTCAAAGAAGGAGAGTATGACGCGAGTTCATTTTGCAGCGTTGTTTTGATCGGTCCATATCTCAAGTTATACTTGGAATTCCGTAGTCATTCAAATTGGAGAAGATAGATTTCGAGCCTATCTTTCCAATGACTACTCGTGAAGGTTCGACGAACAATTATTGACGAAGTTATGCCCCAAACAAGTCAGCTGTGCATTGAAAAACGCTGCTGTTAAATTCTTTGACGGAATTGTTTCTTTTGCCTCGATTTTATTTAAAGCTTTCAATAAATTCCCGAGGAGAAGAGCTGCTATTTTCAAGTCCGTTTAATCAAGACTACTCGAGCAAACAAGGGCCTTGCATCTGATTTGGAGCATGGAAAGTAAGCTGATTGTGTTCTCACTTATTCATTGTATCTAGCTATTTAGTTCTAGCCTAGTTCATTTTCCTTTCTTTGTTTTTGTCACCCACTTTGTGAGGCTTGACTTTGCTGGTTAGTCTCATCCTTGGGTTGAGTTGTAGGCTATAAATAGCCAAGTACCTGATGAATAAATCATTCAATATTCATCAAACAAAATCTGAGTTAAGCTTTTCTTTCCTTTTCGTCTTTGTAGTTCACGAGACAAAGTATTAGAGTAAGTCGTGTTACAAGCTCTATACTCGCTATTTCAATCGTGTGTTTTAATTAGCACCCGCTTTGTTGAGGTATATGTCTATCTCACTTAGCACACTATCTTTGGTTACGTTCTATCATCACTTTACATCAGCTATTTCAACCTGATTTCTTTGCTTTGTTTCGTTCATTTCAAATTACTGTCTATCATCAAATCACTTGTTCAAAGTTCATTTTAACTCACATCATAAGTGGTATCAGAGCTACAACTCTTGATTTTTCTTAAAATCAGGACGGTCCAAGGAGTGTCGAAGCCAAGTTATTAGTTGAATTTCTGATTGCGATTGGAATTGAAGGGTTAAACTCGAGCGAGGTAGTTCGAGGGTTAATCGGTTTTGATTATCTTGTGGTTCTTGTTGAAGTTCCGATACATTTGTTTCTTACTATTCACGTTTGTACTATTCACACAAAAAAATGTCAGCAATTTTCTCGTTTGAAAAAACTTACGAGGAATGTTTGGTTTTGATCTAACGTTACCACCTGTTTTTGACGAGTATCATCTTCAACCAAACGGGCTGTGCAGGAAGAAACAAGTTCTGATCTTAGCCAAAACGAACATGGAGAGTGAAGGGATTGGGCTTGTGGAATATTTTGAAACGCAACAAAAGAGACTTGATCCATCCTTGTTCACAACAAGCAAAGTAGAGTTCACAAGCATTCAAAACAGCACCTATTTGAAAAGGAGTCGGGCTTGTGGTCGAGCCATAATACCAACGTTACCCACAGTTATGTCTATTTGGAGTGAGGATGTGTTGATCCTAACAAATTTTGTATTTGATCCAGGTGAGATACTTGTTACAAGAATTGAGGACAATTCTTTTTCAAAGAAGGAGAGTATGACGCGAGTTCATTTTGCAGCGTTGTTTTGATCGGTCCATATCTCAAGTTATACTTGGAATTCCGTAGTCATTCAAATTGGAGAAGATAGATTTCGAGCCTATCTTTCCAATGACTACTCGTGAAGGTTCGACGAACAATTATTGACGAAGTTATGCCCCAAACAAGTCAGCTGTGCATTGAAAAACGCTGCTGTTAAATTCTTTGACGGAATTGTTTCTTTTGCCTCGATTTTATTTAAAGCTTTCAATAAATTCCCGAGGAGAAGAGCTGCTATTTTCAAGTCCGTTTAATCAAGACTACTCGAGCAAACAAGGGCCTTGCATCTGATTTGGAGCATGGAAAGTAAGCTGATTGTGTTCTCACTTATTCATTGTATCTAGCTATTTAGTTCTAGCCTAGTTCATTTTCCTTTCTTTGTTTTTGTCACCCACTTTGTGAGGCTTGACTTTGCTGGTTAGTCTCATCCTTGGGTTGAGTTGTAGGCTATAAATAGCCAAGTACCTGATGAATAAATCATTCAATATTCATCAAACAAAATCTGAGTTAAGCTTTTCCTTTCTTTTCGTCTTTGTAGTTCACGAGACAAAGTATTAGAGTAAGTCGTGTTACAAGCTCTATACTCGCTATTTCAATCGTGTGTTTTAATTAGCACCCGCTTTGTTGAGGTATATGTCTATCTCACTTAGCACACTATCTTTGGTTACGTTCTATCATCACTTTACATCAGCTATTTCAACCTGATTTCTTTGCTTTGTTTCGTTCATTTCAAATTACTGTCTATCATCAAATCACTTGTTCAAAGTTCATTTTAACTCACATCATAAGTGGTATCAGAGCTACAACTCTTGATTTTTCTTAAAATCAGGACGGTCCAAGGAGTGTCGAAGCCAAGTTATTAGTTGAATTTCTGATTGCGATTGGAATTGAAGGGTTAAACTCGAGCGAGGTAGTTCGAGGGTTAATCGGTTTTGATTATCTTGTGGTTCTTGTTGAAGTTCCGATACATTTGTTTCTTACTATTCACGTTTGTACTATTCACACAAAAAAATGTCAGCAATTTTCTCGTTTGAAAAAACTTACGAGGAATGTTTGGTTTTGATCTAACGTTACCACCTGTTTTTGACGAGTATCATCTTCAACCAAACGGGCTGTGCAGGAAGAAACAAGTTCTGATCTTAGCCAAAACGAACATGGAGAGTGAAGGGATTGGGCTTGTGGAATATTTTGAAACGCAACAAAAGAGACTTGATCCATCCTTGTTCACAACAAGCAAAGTAGAGTTCACAAGCATTCAAAACAGCACCTATTTGAAAAGGAGTCGGGCTTGTGGTCGAGCCATAATACCAACGTTACCCACACTTATGTCTATTTGGAGTGAGGATGTGTTGATCCTAACAAATTTTGTATTTGATACAGGTGGGATACTTGTTACAAGAATTGAGGACAATTCTTTTTCAAAGAAGGAGAGTATGACGCGAGTTCATTTTGCAGCGTTGTTTTGATCGGTCCATATCTCGAGTTATACTTGGAATTCCGTAGTCATTCAAATTGGAGAAGATAGATTTCGAGCCTATCTTTCCAATGACTACTCGTGAAGGTTCGACGAACAAGTATTGACGAAGTTATGCCCCAAACAAGTCAGCTGTGCATTGAAAAACGCTGCTGTTAAATTCTTTGACGGAATTGTTTCTTTTGCCTCGATTTTATTTAAAGCTTTCAATAAATTCCCGAGGAGAAGAGCTGCTATTTTCAAGTCCGTTTAATCAAGACTACTCGAGCAAACAAGGGCCTTGCATCTGATTTGGAGCATGGAAAGTAAGCTGATTGTGTTCTCACTTATTCATTGTATCTAGCTATTTAGTTCTAGCCTAGTTCATTTTCCTTTCTTTGTTTTTGTCACCCACTTTGTGAGGCTTGACTTTGCTGGTTAGTCTCATCCTTGGGTTGAGTTGTAGGCTATAAATAGCCAAGTACCTGATGAATAAATCATTCAATATTCATCAAACAAAATCTGAGTTAAGCTTTTCCTTTCTTTTCGTCTTTGTAGTTCACGAGACAAAGTATTAGAGTAAGTCGTGTTACAAGCTCTATACTCGCTATTTCAATCGTGTGTTTTAATTAGCACCCGCTTTGTTGAGGTATATGTCTATCTCACTTAGCACACTATCTTTGGTTACGTTCTATCATCACTTTACATCAGCTATTTCAACCTGATTTCTTTGCTTTGTTTCGTTCATTTCAAATTACTGTCTATCATCAAATCACTTGTTCAAAGTTCATTTTAACTCACAACATAAGTGGTATCAGAGCTACAACTCTTGATTTTTCTTAAAATCAGGACGGTCCAAGGAGTGTCGAAGCCAAGTTATTAGTTGAATTTCTGATTGCGATTGGAATTGAAGGGTTAAACTCGAGCGAGGTAGTTCGAGGGTTAATCGGTTTTGATTATCTTGTGGTTCTTGTTGAAGTTCCGATACATTTGTTTCTTACTATTCACGTTTGTACTATTCACACAAAAAAATGTCAGCAATTTTCTCGTTTGAAAAAACTTACGAGGAATGTTTGGTTTTGATCTAACGTTACCACCTGTTTTTGACGAGTATCATCTTCAACCAAACGGGCTGTGCAGGAAGAAACAAGTTCTGATCTTAGCCAAAACGAACATGGAGAGTGAAGGGATTGGGCTTGTGGAATATTTTGAAACGCAACAAAAGAGACTTGATCCATCCTTGTTCACAACAAGCAAAGTAGAGTTCACAAGCATTCAAAACAGCACCTATTTGAAAAGGAGTCGGGCTTGTGGTCGAGCCATAATACCAACGTTACCCACACTTATGTCTATTTGGAGTGAGGATGTGTTGATCCTAACAAATTTTGTATTTGATACAGGTGGGATACTTGTTACAAGAATTGAGGACAATTCTTTTTCAAAGAAGGAGAGTATGACGCGAGTTCATTTTGCAGCGTTGTTTTGATCGGTCCATATCTCGAGTTATACTTGGAATTCCGTAGTCATTCAAATTGGAGAAGATAGATTTCGAGCCTATCTTTCCAATGACTACTCGTGAAGGTTCGACGAACAAGTATTGACGAAGTTATGCCCCAAACAAGTCAGCTGTGCATTGAAAAACGCTGCTGTTAAATTCTTTGACGGAATTGTTTCTTTTGCCTCGATTTTATTTAAAGCTTTCAATAAATTCCCGAGGAGAAGAGCTGCTATTTTCAAGTCCGTTTAATCAAGACTACTCGAGCAAACAAGGGCCTTGCATCTGATTTGGAGCATGGAAAGTAAGCTGATTGTGTTCTCACTTATTCATTGTATCTAGCTATTTAGTTCTAGCCTAGTTCATTTTCCTTTCTTTGTTTTTGTCACCCACTTTGTGAGGCTTGACTTTGCTGGTTAGTCTCATCCTTGGGTTGAGTTGTAGGCTATAAATAGCCAAGTACCTGATGAATAAATCATTCAATATTCATCAAACAAAATCTGAGTTAAGCTTTTCCTTTCTTTTCGTCTTTGTAGTTCACGAGACAAAGTATTAGAGTAAGTCGCGTTACAAGCTCTATACTCGCTATTTCAATCGTGTGTTTTAATTAGCACCCGCTTTGTTGAGGTATAGGTCTATCTCACTTAGCACACTATCTTTGGTTACGTTCGATCATCACTTTACAGCAGCTATTTCAACCTGATTTCGTTGCTTTGTATCGTTCATTTCAAATTACTATCTATCATCAAATCACTTGTTTAAAGTTCATTCTAACTCACATCATAAGTGGTATCAGAGCTACAACTCTTGATTTTTCTTAAAATCAGGACGGTCCAAGGAGTGTCGAAGCCAAGTTATTAGTTGAATTTCTGATTGCGATTGGAATTGAAGGGTTAAACTCGAGCGAGGTAGTTCGAGGGTTAATCGGTTTTGATTATCTTGTGGTTCTTGCTGAAGTTCCGATACATTTGTTTCTTACTATTCACGTTTGCACTGTTCACAAAAAGAAAATGTCAGCAATTTTCTCGTTTGAAAACACTTACGAGAAAAGTTTGGTGTTTGATCTAACTCTACCACCTGTTTTTGACGAGTATCATCTTCAACCAAACGGGCTGTGCAGGAAGAAACAAGTTCTGATCTTAGCCAAAACGAACATGGAGAGTGAAGGGATTGGGCTTGTGGAATATTTTGAAAAGCAACAAAAGAGACTTGATCCATCCTTGTTCACAACAAGCAAAGTAGAGTTCATAAGCATTCAAAACAGCACCTATTTGAAAAGGAGTCGGGCTTGTGGTCGAGCCATAATACCAACGTTACCCACACTTATGTCTATTTGGAGTGAGGATGTGTTGATCCTAACAAATTTTGTATTTGATCCAGGTGAGATACTTGTTACAAGAATTGAGGACAATTCTTTTTCAAAGAAGGAGAGTATGACGCGAGTTCATTTTGCAGCGTTGTTTTGATCGGTCCATATCTCGAGTTATACTTGGAATTCCGTACTCATTCAAATTGGAGAAGATAGATTTCGAGCCTATCTTTCCAATGACTACTCGTGATGGTTCGACGAACAAGTATTGACGAAGTTATGCCCCAACCAAGTCAGCTGTGCATTGAAAAACGCTGCTGTTAAATTCTTTGGCGGAATTGTTTCTTTTGCCTCGATTTTATTTAAAGCTTTCAATAAACTCCCAAGGAGAAGAGCTGCTATTTTCAAGTCCGTTTAATCAAGACTACTCGAGCAAACAAGGACCTTGCATCTGATTTGGAGCATGGAAAGTAAGCTGATTGAGTTCTCACTTATTCATTGTATCTAGCTATTTAGTTCTAGCCTAGTTCATTTTCCTTTCTTTGTTTTTGTCACCCACTTTGTGAGGCTTGACTTTGCTGGTTAGTCTCATCCTTGGGTTGAGTTGTAGGCTATAAATAGCCAAGTACCTGATAACTAAATCATTCAATATTCATCAAACAAAATCTGAGTTAAGCTTTTCTTTCCTTTTCGTCTTTGTAGTTCAGGAGACAAAGTATTAGAGTAAGTCGTGTTACAAGCTCTATACTCGCTATTTCAATCGTGTGTTTTAATTAGCACCCGCTTTGTTGAGGTATATGTCTATCTCACTTAGCACACTATCTTTGGTTACGTTCTATCATCACTTTACATCAGCTATTTCAACCTGATTTCTTTGCTTTGTTTCGTTCATTTCAAATTACTGTCTATCATCAAATCACTTGTTCAAAGTTCATTTTAACTCACATCATAAGTGGTATCAGAGCTACAACTCTTGATTTTTCTTAAAATCAGGACGGTCCAAGGAGTGTCGAAGCCAAGTTATTAGTTGAATTTCTGATTGCGATTGGAATTGAAGGGTTAAACTCGAGCGAGGTAGTTCGAGGGTTAATCGGTTTTGATTATCTTGTGGTTCTTGTTGAAGTTCCGATACATTTGTTTCTTACTATTCACGTTTGCACTGTTCACAAAAAGAAAATGTCAGCAATTTTCTCGTTTGAAAACACTTACGAGAAAAGTTTGGTGTTTGATCTAACTCTACCACCTGTTTTTGACGAGTATCATCTTCAACCAAACGGGCTGTGCAGGAAGAAACAAGTTCTGATCTTAGCCAAAACGAACATGGAGAGTGAAGGGATTGGGCTTGTGGAATATTTTGAAAAGCAACAAAAGAGACTTGATCCATCCTTGTTCACAACAAGCAAAGTAGAGTTCACAAGCATTCAAAACAGCACCTATTTGAAAAGGAGTCGGGCTTGTGGTCGAGCCATAATACCAACGTTACCCACACTTATGTCTATTTGGAGTGAGGATGTGTTGATCCTAACAAATTTTGTATTTGATCCAGGTGAGATACTTGTTACAAGAATTGAGGACAATTCTTTTTCAAAGAAGGAGAGTATGACGCGAGTTCATTTTGCAGCGTTGTTTTGATCGGTCCATATCTCGAGTTATACTTGGAATTCCGTAGTCATTCAAATTGGAGAAGATAGATTTCGAGCCTATCTTTCCAATGACTACTCGTGAAGGTTCGACGAACAAGTATTGACGAAGTTATGCCCCAACCAAGTCAGCTGTGCATTGAAAAACGCTGCTGTTAAATTCTTTGGCGGAATTGTTTCTTTTGCCTCGATTTTATTTAAAGCTTTCAATAAACTCCCAAGGAGAAGAGCTGCTATTTTCAAGTCCGTTTAATCAAGACTACTCGAGCAAACAAGGACCTTGCATCTGATTTGGAGCATGGAAAGTAAGCTGATTGAGTTCTCACTTATTCATTGTATCTAGCTATTTAGTTCTAGCCTAGTTCATTTTCCTTTCTTTGTTTTTGTCACCCACTTTGTGAGGCTTGACTTTGCTGGTTAGTCTCATCCTTGGGTTGAGTTGTAGGCTATAAATAGCCAAGTACCTGATAACTAAATCATTCAATATTCATCAAACAAAATCTGAGTTAAGCTTTTCTTTCCTTTTCGTCTTTGTAGTTCAGGAGACAAAGTATTAGAGTAAGTCGTGTTACAAGCTCTATACTCGCTATTTCAATCGTGTGTTTTAATTAGCACCCGCTTTGTTGAGGTATATGTCTATCTCACTTAGCACACTATCTTTGGTTACGTTCTATTATCACTTTACATCAGCTATTTCAACCTGATTTCTTTGCTTTGTTTCGTTCATTTCAAATTACTGTCTATCATCAAATCACTTGTTCAAAGTTCATTTTAACTCACATCATAAGTGGTATCAGAGCTACAACTCTTGATTTTTCTTAAAATCAGGACGGTCCAAGGAGTGTCGAAACCAAGTTATTAGTTGAATTTCTGATTGCGATTAGAATTGAAGGGTTAAACTCGAGCGAGGTAGTTCGAGGGTTAATCGGTTTTGATTATCTTGTGGTTCTTGTTGAAGTTCCGATACATTTGTTTCTTACTATTCACGTTTGCACTGTTCACAAAAAGAAAATGTCAGCAATTTTCTCGTTTGAAAAAACTTACGAGGAAAGTTTGGTGTTTGATCTAACTCTACCACCTGTTTTTGACGAGTATCATCTTCAACCAAACGGGCTGTGCAGGAAGAAACAAGTTCTGATCTTAGCCAAAACGAACATGGAGAGTGAATGGATTGGGCTTGTGGAATATTTTGAAAAGCAACAAAAGAGACTTGATCCATCCTTGTTCACAACAAGCAAAGTAGAGTTCACAAGCATTCAAAACAGCACCTATTTGAAAAGGAGTCGGGCTTGTGGTCGAGCCATAATACCAACGTTACCCACACTTATGTCTATTTGGAGTGAGGATGTGTTGATCCTAACAAATTTTGTATTTGATCCAGGTGAGATACTTGTTACAAGAATTGAGGACAATTCTTTTTCAAAGAAGGAGAGTATGACGCGAGTTCATTTTGCAGCGTTGTTTTGATCGGTCCATATCTCGAGTTATACTTGGAATTCCGTAGTCATTCAAATTGGAGAAGATAGATTTCGAGCCTATATTTCCAATGACTACTCGTGAAGGTTTGACGAACAAGTATTGACGAAGTTATGCCCCAAACAAGTCAGCTGTGCATTGAAAAACGCTGCTGTTAAATTCTTTGGCGGAATTGTTTCTTTTGCCTCGATTTTATTTAAAGCTTTCAATAAATTCCCAAGGAGAAGAGCTGCTATTTTCAAGTCCAATTAATCAAGACTACTCGAGCAAACAAGGACCTTGCATCTGATTTGGAGCATGGAAAGTAAGCTGATTGAGTTCTCACTTATTCATTGTATCTAGCTATTTAGTTCTAGCCTAGTTCATTTTCC
Organism: Agrostemma githago; assembly: GCA_958450325.1. Classification (NCBI taxonomy): domain Eukaryota; kingdom Viridiplantae; phylum Streptophyta; class Magnoliopsida; order Caryophyllales; family Caryophyllaceae; genus Agrostemma; species Agrostemma githago. Next base: position 36,707,832 of record OY288254.1, on the reverse strand, counting down.
TTTCTTTGTTTTTGTCACCCACTTTGTGAGGCTTGACTTTGCTGGTTAGTCTCATCCTTGGGTTGAGTTGTAGGCTATAAATAGCCAAGTACCTGATGAATAAATCATTCAATATTCATCAAACAAAATCTGAGTTAAGCTTTTCTTTCCTTTTCGTCTTTGTAGTTCACGAGACAAAGTATTAGAGTAAGTCGTGTTACAAGCTCTATACTCGCTATTTCAATCGTGTGTTTTAATTAGCACCCGCTTTGTTGAGGTATATGTCTATCTTACTTAGCACACTATCTTTGGTTACGTTCTATCATCACTTTACATCAGCTATTTCAACCTGATTTCTTTGCTTTGTTTCGTTCATTTCAAATTACTGTCTATCATCAAATCACTTGTTCAAAGTTCATTTTAACTCACATCATAAGTGGTATCAGAGCTACAACTCTTGATTTTTCTTAAAATCAGGACGGTCCAAGGCGTGTCGAAGCCAAGTTATTAGTTGAATTTCTGATTGCGATTGGAATTGAAGGGTTAAACTCGAGCGAGGTAGTTCGAGGGTTAATCGGTTTTGATTATCTTGTGGTTCTTGTTGAAGTTCCGATACATTTGTTTCTTACTATTCACGTTTGTACTATTCACACAAAAAAATGTCAGCAATTTTCTCGTTTGAAAAAACTTACGAGGAAAGTTTGGTTTTGATCTAACGTTACCACCTGTTTTTGACGAGTATCATCTTCAACCAAACGGGCTGTGAAGGAAGAAACAAGTTCTGATCTTAGCCAAAACGAACATGGAGAGTGAAGGGATTGGGCTTGTGGAATATTTTGAAACGCAACAAAAGAGACTTGATCCATCCTTGTTCACAACAAGCAAAGTAGAGTTCACAAGCATTCAAAACAGCACCTATTTGAAAAGGAGTCGGGCTTGTGGTCGAGCCATAATACCAACGTTACCCACACTTATGTCTATTTGGAGTGAGGATGTGTTGATCCTAACAAATTTTGTATTTGATACAGGTGGGATACTTGTTACAAGAATTGAGGACAATTCTTTTTCAAAGAAGGAGAGTATGACGCGAGTTCATTTTGCAGCGTTGTTTTGATCGGTCCATATCTCGAGTTATACTTGGAATTCCGTAGTCATTCAAATTGGAGAAGATAGATTTCGAGCCTATCTTTCCAATGACTACTCGTGAAGGTTCGACGAACAAGTATTGACGAAGTTATGCCCCAAACAAGTCAGCTGTGCATTGAAAAACGCTGCTGTTAAATTCTTTGACGGAATTGTTTCTTTTGCCTCGATTTTATTTAAAGCTTTCAATAAATTCCCAAGGAGAAGAGCTGCTATTTTCAAGTCCAATTAATCAAGACTACTCGAGCAAACAAGGACCTTGCATCTGATTTGGAGCATGGAAAGTAAGCTGATTGAGTTCTCACTTATTCATTGTATCTAGCTATTTAGTTCTAGCCTAGTTCATTTTCCTTTCTTTGTTTTTGTCACCCACTTTGTGAGGCTTGACTTTGCTGGTTAGTCTCATCCTTGGGTTGAGTTGTAGGCTATAAATAGCCAAGTACCTGATGAATAAATCATTCAATATTCATCAAACAAAATCTGAGTTAAGCTTTTCCTTCCTTTTCGTCTTTGTAGTTCACGAGACAAAGTATTAGAGTAAGTCGCGTTACAAGCTCTATACTCGCTATTTCAATCGTGTGTTTTAATTAGCACCCGCTTTGTTGAGGTATAGGTCTATCTCACTTAGCACACTATCTTTGGTTACGTTCTATCATCACTTTACAGCAGCTATTTCAACCTGATTTCGTTGCTTTGTATCGTTCATTTCAAATTACTATCTATCATCAAATCACTTGTTTAAAGTTCATTCTAACTCACATCATAAGTGGTATCAGAGCTACAACTCTTGATTTTTCTTAAAATCAGGACGGTCCAAGGAGTGTCGAAGCCAAGTTATTAGTTGAATTTCTGATTGCGATTGGAATTGAAGGGTTAAACTCGAGCGAGGTAGTTCGAGGGTTAATCGGTTTTGATTATCTTGTGGTTCTTGTTGAAGTTCCGATACATTTGTTTCTTACTATTCACGTTTGCACTGTTCACAAAAAGAAAATGTCAGCAATTTTCTCGTTTGAAAACACTTACGAGAAAAGTTTGGTGTTTGATCTAACTCTACCACCTGTTTTTGACGAGTATCATCTTCAACCAAACGGGCTGTGCAGGAAGAAACAAGTTCTGATCATAGCCAAAACGAACATGGAGAGTGAATGGATTGGGCTTGTGGAATATTTTGAAAAGCAACAAAAGAGACTTGATCCATCCTTGTTCACAACAAGCAAAGTAGAGTTCACAAGCATTCAAAACAGCACCTATTTGAAAAGGAGTCGGGCTTGTGGTCGAGCCATAATACCAACGTTACCCACACTTATGTCTATTTGGAGTGAGAATGTGTTGATCCTAACAAATTTTGTATTTGATCCAGGTGAGATACTTGTTACAAGAATTGAGGACAATTCTTTTTCAAAGAAGGAGAGTATGACGCGAGTTCATTTTGCAGCGTTGTTTTGATCGGTCCATATCTCGAGTTATACTTGGAATTCCGTAGTCATTCAAATTGGAGAAGATAGATTTCGAGCCTATATTTCCAATGACTACTCGTGAAGGTTTGACGAACAAGTATTGACGAAGTTATGCCCCAAACAAGTCAGCTGTGCATTGAAAAACGCTGCTGTTAAATTCTTTGGCGGAATTGTTTCTTTTGCCTCGATTTTATTTAAAGCTTTCAATAAATTCCCAAGGAGAAGAGCTGCTATTTTCAAGTCCAATTAATCAAGACTACTCGAGCAAACAAGGACCTTGCATCTGATTTGGAGCATGGAAAGTAAGCTGATTGAGTTCTCACTTATTCATTGTATCTAGCTATTTAGTTCTAGCCTAGTTCATTTTCCTTTCTTTGTTTTTGTCACCCACTTTGTGAGGCTTGACTTTGCTGGTTAGTCTCATCCTTGGGTTGAGTTGTAGGCTATAAATAGCCAAGTACCTGATGAATAAATCATTCAATATTCATCAAACAAAATCTGAGTTAAGCTTTTCTTTCCTTTTCGTCTTTGTAGTTCACGAGACAAAGTATTAGAGTAAGTCGTGTTACAAGCTCTATACTCGCTATTTCAATCGTGTGTTTTAATTAGCACCCGCTTTGTTGAGGTATAGGTCTATCTCACTTAGCACACTATCTTTGGTTACGTTCTATCATCACTTTACAGCAGCTATTTCAACCTGATTTCGTTGCTTTGTATCGTTCATTTCAAATTACTATCTATCATCAAATCACTTGTTTAAAGTTCATTCTAACTCACATCATAAGTGGTATCAGAGCTACAACTCTTGATTTTTCTTAAAATCAGGACGGTCCAAGGAGTGTCGAAGCCAAGTTATTAGTTGAATTTCTGATTGCGATTGGAATTGAAGGGTTAAACTCGAGCGAGGTAGTTCGAGGGTTAATCGGTTTTGATTATCTTGTGGTTCTTGTTGAAGTTCCGATACATTTGTTTCTTACTATTCACGTTTGCACTGTTCACAAAAAGAAAATGTCAGCAATTTTCTCGTTTGAAAACACTTACGAGAAAAGTTTGGTGTTTGATCTAACTCTACCACCTGTTTTTGACGAGTATCATCTTCAACCAAACGGGCTGTGCAGGAAGAAACAAGTTCTGATCATAGCCAAAACGAACATGGAGAGTGAATGGATTGGGCTTGTGGAATATTTTGAAAAGCAACAAAAGAGACTTGATCCATCCTTGTTCACAACAAGCAAAGTAGAGTTCACAAGCATTCAAAACAACACCTATTTGAAAAGGAGTCGGGCTTGTGGTCGAGCCATAATACCAACGTTACCCACACTTATGTCTATTTGGAGTGAGGATGTGTTGATCCTAACAAATTTTGTATTTGATCCAGGTGAGATACTTGTTACAAGAATTGAGGACAATTCTTTTTCAAAGAAGGAGAGTATGACGCGAGTTCATTTTGCAGCGTTGTTTTGATCGGTCCATATCTCGAGTTATACTTGGAATTCCGTAGTCATTCAAATTGGAGAAGATAGATTTCGAGCCTATCTTTCCAATGACTACTCGTGAAGGTTCGACGAACAAGTATTGACGAAGTTATGCCCCAAACAAGTCAGCTGTGCATTGAAAAACGCTGCTGTTAAATTCTTTGACGGAATTGTTTCTTTTGCCTCGATTTTATTTAAAGCTTTCAATAAATTCCCAAGGAGAAGAGCTGCTATTTTCAAGTCCAATTAATCAAGACTACTCGAGCAAACAAGGACCTTGCATCTGATTTGGAGCATGGAAAGTAAGCTGATTGAGTTCTCACTTATTCATTGTATCTAGCTATTTAGTTCTAGCCTAGTTCATTTTCCTTTCTTTGTTTTTGTCACCCACTTTGTGAGGCTTGACTTTGCTGGTTAGTCTCATCCTTGGGTTGAGTTGTAGGCTATAAATAGCCAAGTACCTGATAACTAAATCATTCAATATTCATCAAACAAAATCTGAGTTAAGCTTTTCTTTCCTTTTCGTCTTTGTAGTTCAGGAGACAAAGTATTAGAGTAAGTCGTGTTACAAGCTCTATACTCGCTATTTCAATCGTGTGTTTTAATTAGCACCCGCTTTGTTGAGGTATAGGTCTATCTCACTTAGCACACTATCTTTGGTTACGTTCTATCATCACTTTACAGCAGCTATTTCAACCTGATTTCGTTGCTTTGTATCGTTCATTTCAAATTACTATCTATCATCAAATCACTTGTTTAAAGTTCATTCTAACTCACATCATAAGTGGTATCAGAGCTACAACTCTTGATTTTTCTTAAAATCAGGACGGTCCAAGGAGTGTCGAAGCCAAGTTATTAGTTGAATTTCTGATTGCGATTGGAATTGAAGGGTTAAACTCGAGCGAGGTAGTTCGAGGGTTAATCGGTTTTGATTATCTTGTGGTTCTTGTTGAAGTTCCGATACATTTGTTTCTTACTATTCACGTTTGCACTGTTCACAAAAAGAAAATGTCAGCAATTTTCTCGTTTGAAAACACTTACGAGAAAAGTTTGGTGTTTGATCTAACTCTACCACCTGTTTTTGACGAGTATCATCTTCAACCAAACGGGCTGTGCAGGAAGAAACAAGTTCTGATCATAGCCAAAACGAACATGGAGAGTGAATGGATTGGGCTTGTGGAATATTTTGAAAAGCAACAAAAGAGACTTGATCCATCCTTGTTCACAACAAGCAAAGTAGAGTTCACAAGCATTCAAAACAACACCTATTTGAAAAGGAGTCGGGCTTGTGGTCGAGCCATAATACCAACGTTACCCACACTTATGTCTATTTGGAGTGAGGATGTGTTGATCCTAACAAATTTTGTATTTGATCCAGGTGAGATACTTGTTACAAGAATTGAGGACAATTCTTTTTCAAAGAAGGAGAGTATGACGCGAGTTCATTTTGCAGCGTTGTTTTGATCGGTCCATATCTCGAGTTATACTTGGAATTCCGTAGTCATTCAAATTGGAGAAGATAGATTTCGAGCCTATATTTCCAATGACTACTCGTGAAGGTTTGACGAACAAGTATTGACGAAGTTATGCCCCAAACAAGTCAGCTGTGCATTGAAAAACGCTGCTGTTAAATTCTTTGGCGGAATTGTTTCTTTTGCCTCGATTTTATTTAAAGCTTTCAATAAATTCCCAAGGAGAAGAGCTGCTATTTTCAAGTCCAATTAATCAAGACTACTCGAGCAAACAAGGACCTTGCATCTGATTTGGAGCATGGAAAGTAAGCTGATTGAGTTCTCACTTATTCATTGTATCTAGCTATTTAGTTCTAGCCTAGTTCATTTTCCTTTCTTTGTTTTTGTCACCCACTTTGTGAGGCTTGACTTTGCTGGTTAGTCTCATCCTTGGGTTGAGTTGTAGGCTATAAATAGCCAAGTACCTGATGAATAAATCATTCAATATTCATCAAACAAAATCTGAGTTAAGCTTTTCTTTCCTTTTCGTCTTTGTAGTTCACGAGACAAAGTATTAGAGTAAGTCGTGTTACAAGCTCTATACTCGCTATTTCAATCGTGTGTTTTAATTAGCACCCTCTTTGTTGAGGTATATGTCTATCTTACTTAGCACACTATCTTTGGTTACGTTCTATCATCACTTTACATCAGCTATTTCAACCTGATTTCTTTGCTTTGTTTCGTTCATTTCAAATTACTGTCTATCATCAAATCACTTGTTCAAAGTTCATTTTAACTCACATCATAAGTGGTATCAGAGCTACAACTCTTGATTTTTCTTAAAATCAGGACGGTCCAAGGCGTGTCGAAGCCAAGTTATTAGTTGAATTTCTGATTGCGATTGGAATTGAAGGGTTAAACTCGAGCGAGGTAGTTCGAGGGTTAATCGGTTTTGATTATCTTGTGGTTCTTGTTGAAGTTCCGATACATTTGTTTCTTACTATTCACGTTTGTACTATTCACACAAAAAAATGTCAGCAATTTTCTCGTTTGAAAAAACTTACGAGGAAAGTTTGGTTTTGATCTAACGTTACCACCTGTTTTTGACGAGTATCATCTTCAACCAAACGGGCTGTGAAGGAAGAAACAAGTTCTGATCTTAGCCAAAACGAACATGGAGAGTGAAGGGATTGGGCTTGTGGAATATTTTGAAACGCAACAAAAGAGACTTGATCCATCCTTGTTCACAACAAGCAAAGTAGAGTTCACAAGCATTCAAAATAGCACCTATTTGAAAAGGAGTCGGGCTTGTGGTCGAGCCATAATACCAACGTTACCCACACTTATGTCTATTTGGAGTGAGGATGTGTTGATCCTAACAAATTTTGTATTTGATACAGGTGGGATACTTGTTACAAGAATTGAGGACAATTCTTTTTCAAAGAAGGAGAGTATGACGCGAGTTCATTTTGCAGCGTTGTTTTGATCGGTCCATATCTCGAGTTATACTTGGAATTCCGTAGTCATTCAAATTGGAGAAGATAGATTTCGAGCCTATCTTTCCAATGACTACTCGTGAAGGTTCGACGAACAAGTATTGACGAAGTTATGCCCCAAACAAGTCAGCTGTGCATTGAAAAACGCTGCTGTTAAATTCTTTGACGGAATTGTTTCTTTTGCCTCGATTTTATTTAAAGCTTTCAATAAATTCCCAAGGAGAAGAGCTGCTATTTTCAAGTCCAATTAATCAAGACTACTCGAGCAAACAAGGACCTTGCATCTGATTTGGAGCATGGAAAGTAAGCTGATTGAGTTCTCACTTATTCATTGTATCTAGCTATTTAGTTCTAGCCTAGTTCATTTTCCTTTCTTTGTTTTTGTCACCCACTTTGTGAGGCTTGACTTTGCTGGTTAGTCTCATCCTTGGGTTGAGTTGTAGGCTATAAATAGCCAAGTACCTGATAACTAAATCATTCAATATTCATCAAACAAAATCTGAGTTAAGCTTTTCTTTCCTTTTCGTCTTTGTAGTTCAGGAGACAAAGTATTAGAGTAAGTCGTGTTACAAGCTCTATACTCGCTATTTCAATCGTGTGTTTTAATTAGCACCCGCTTTGTTGAGGTATAGGTCTATCTCACTTAGCACACTATCTTTGGTTACGTTCTATCATCACTTTACAGCAGCTATTTCAACCTGATTTCGTTGCTTTGTATCGTTCATTTCAAATTACTATCTATCATCAAATCACTTGTTTAAAGTTCATTCTAACTCACATCATAAGTGGTATCAGAGCTACAACTCTTGATTTTTCTTAAAATCAGGACGGTCCAAGGAGTGTCGAAGCCAAGTTATTAGTTGAATTTCTGATTGCGATTGGAATTGAAGGGTTAAACTCGAGCGAGGTAGTTCGAGGGTTAATCGGTTTTGATTATCTTGTGGTTCTTGTTGAAGTTCCGATACATTTGTTTCTTACTATTCACGTTTGCACTGTTCACAAAAAGAAAATGTCAGCAATTTTCTCGTTTGAAAACACTTACGAGAAAAGTTTGGTGTTTGATCTAACTCTACCACCTGTTTTTGACGAGTATCATCTTCAACCAAACGGGCTGTGCAGGAAGAAACAAGTTCTGATCATAGCCAAAACGAACATGGAGAGTGAATGGATTGGGCTTGTGGAATATTTTGAAAAGCAACAAAAGAGACTTGATCCATCCTTGTTCACAACAAGCAAAGTAGAGTTCACAAGCATTCAAAACAACACCTATTTGAAAAGGAGTCGGGCTTGTGGTCGAGCCATAATACCAACGTTACCCACACTTATGTCTATTTGGAGTGAGGATGTGTTGATCCTAACAAATTTTGTATTTGATCCAGGTGAGATACTTGTTACAAGAATTGAGGACAATTCTTTTTCAAAGAAGGAGAGTATGACGCGAGTTCATTTTGCAGCGTTGTTTTGATCGGTCCATATCTCGAGTTATACTTGGAATTCCGTAGTCATTCAAATTGGAGAAGATAGATTTCGAGCCTATATTTCCAATGACTACTCGTGAAGGTTTGACGAACAAGTATTGACGAAGTTATGCCCCAAACAAGTCAGCTGTGCATTGAAAAACGCTGCTGTTAAATTCTTTGGCGGAATTGTTTCTTTTGCCTCGATTTTATTTAAAGCTTTCAATAAATTCCCAAGGAGAAGAGCTGCTATTTTCAAGTCCAATTAATCAAGACTACTCGAGCAAACAAGGACCTTGCATCTGATTTGGAGCATGGAAAGTAAGCTGATTGAGTTCTCACTTATTCATTGTATCTAGCTATTTAGTTCTAGCCTAGTTCATTTTCCTTTCTTTGTTTTTGTCACCCACTTTGTGAGGCTTGACTTTGCTGGTTAGTCTCATCCTTGGGTTGAGTTGTAGGCTATAAATAGCCAAGTACCTGATGAATAAATCATTCAATATTCATCAAACAAAATCTGAGTTAAGCTTTTCTTTCCTTTTCGTCTTTGTAGTTCACGAGACAAAGTATTAGAGTAAGTCGTGTTACAAGCTCTATACTCGCTATTTCAATCGTGTGTTTTAATTAGCACCCTCTTTGTTGAGGTATATGTCTATCTTACTTAGCACACTATCTTTGGTTACGTTCTATCATCACTTTACATCAGCTATTTCAACCTGATTTCTTTGCTTTGTTTCGTTCATTTCAAATTACTGTCTATCATCAAATCACTTGTTCAAAGTTCATTTTAACTCACATCATAAGTGGTATCAGAGCTACAACTCTTGATTTTTCTTAAAATCAGGACGGTCCAAGGCGTGTCGAAGCCAAGTTATTAGTTGAATTTCTGATTGCGATTGGAATTGAAGGGTTAAACTCGAGCGAGGTAGTTCGAGGGTTAATCGGTTTTGATTATCTTGTGGTTCTTGTTGAAGTTCCGATACATTTGTTTCTTACTATTCACGTTTGTACTATTCACACAAAAAAATGTCAGCAATTTTCTCGTTTGAAAAAACTTACGAGGAAAGTTTGGTTTTGATCTAACGTTACCACCTGTTTTTGACGAGTATCATCTTCAACCAAACGGGCTGTGAAGGAAGAAACAAGTTCTGATCTTAGCCAAAACGAACATGGAGAGTGAAGGGATTGGGCTTGTGGAATATTTTGAAACGCAACAAAAGAGACTTGATCCATCCTTGTTCACAACAAGCAAAGTAGAGTTCACAAGCATTCAAAATAGCACCTATTTGAAAAGGAGTCGGGCTTGTGGTCGAGCCATAATACCAACGTTACCCACACTTATGTCTATTTGGAGTGAGGATGTGTTGATCCTAACAAATTTTGTATTTGATACAGGTGGGATACTTGTTACAAGAATTGAGGACAATTCTTTTTCAAAGAAGGAGAGTATGACGCGAGTTCATTTTGCAGCGTTGTTTTGATCGGTCCATATCTCGAGTTATACTTGGAATTCCGTAGTCATTCAAATTGGAGAAGATAGATTTCGAGCCTATCTTTCCAATGACTACTCGTGAAGGTTCGACGAACAAGTATTGACGAAGTTATGCCCCAAACAAGTCAGCTGTGCATTGAAAAACGCTGCTGTTAAATTCTTTGACGGAATTGTTTCTTTTGCCTCGATTTTATTTAAAGCTTTCAATAAATTCCCAAGGAGAAGAGCTGCTATTTTCAAGTCCAATTAATCAAGACTACTCGAGCAAACAAGGACCTTGCATCTGATTTGGAGCATGGAAAGTAAGCTGATTGAGTTCTCACTTATTCATTGTATCTAGCTATTTAGTTCTAGCCTAGTTCATTTTCCTTTCTTTGTTTTTGTCACCCACTTTGTGAGGCTTGACTTTGCTGGTTAGTCTCATCCTTGGGTTGAGTTGTAGGCTATAAATAGCCAAGTACCTGATGAATAAATCATTCAATATTCATCAAACAAAATCTGAGTTAAGCTTTTCCTTCCTTTTCGTCTTTGTAGTTCACGAGACAAAGTATTAGAGTAAGTCGCGTTACAAGCTCTATACTCGCTATTTCAATCGTGTGTTTTAATTAGCACCCGCTTTGTTGAGGTATAGGTCTATCTCACTTAGCACACTATCTTTGGTTACGTTCTATCATCACTTTACAGCAGCTATTTCAACCTGATTTCGTTGCTTTGTATCGTTCATTTCAAATTACTATATATCATCAAATCACTTGTTTAAAGTTCATTCTAACTCACATCATAAGTGGTATCAGAGCTACAACTCTTGATTTTTCTTAAAATCAGGACGGTCCAAGGAGTGTCGAAGCCAAGTTATTAGTTGAATTTCTGATTGCGATTGGAATTGAAGGGTTAAACTCGAGCGAGGTAGTTCGAGGGTTAATCGGTTTTGATTATCTTGTGGTTCTTGTTGAAGTTCCGATACATTTGTTTCTTACTATTCACGTTTGCACTGTTCACAAAAAGAAAATGTCAGCAATTTTCTCGTTTGAAAACACTTACGAGAAAAGTTTGGTGTTTGATCTAACTCTACCACCTGTTTTTGACGAGTATCATCTTCAACCAAACGGGCTGTGCAGGAAGAAACAAGTTCTGATCATAGCCAAAACGAACATGGAGAGTGAATGGATTGGGCTTGTGGAATATTTTGAAAAGCAACAAAAGAGACTTGATCCATCCTTGTTCACAACAAGCAAAGTAGAGTTCACAAGCATTCAAAACAGCACCTATTTGAAAAGGAGTCGGGCTTGTGGTCGAGCCATAATACCAACGTTACCCACACTTATGTCTATTTGGAGTGAGGATGTGTTGATCCTAACAAATTTTGTATTTGATCCAGGTGAGATACTTGTTACAAGAATTGAGGACAATTCTTTTTCAAAGAAGGAGAGTATGACGCGAGTTCATTTTGCAGCGTTGTTTTGATCGGTCCATATCTCGAGTTATACTTGGAATTCCGTAGTCATTCAAATTGGAGAAGATAGATTTCGAGCCTATATTTCCAATGACTACTCGTGAAGGTTTGACGAACAAGTATTGACGAAGTTATGCCCCAAACAAGTCAGCTGTGCATTGAAAAACGCTGCTGTTAAATTCTTTGGCGGAATTGTTTCTTTTGCCTCGATTTTATTTAAAGCTTTCAATAAATTCCCAAGGAGAAGAGCTGCTATTTTCAAGTCCAATTAATCAAGACTACTCGAGCAAACAAGGACCTTGCATCTGATTTGGAGCATGGAAAGTAAGCTGATTGAGTTCTCACTTATTCATTGTATCTAGCTATTTAGTTCTAGCCTAGTTCATTTTCCTTTCTTTGTTTTTGTCACCCACTTTGTGAGGCTTGACTTTGCTGGTTAGTCTCATCCTTGGGTTGAGTTGTAGGCTATAAATAGCCAAGTACCTGATGAATAAATCATTCAATATTCATCAAACAAAATCTGAGTTAAGCTTTTCCTTCCTTTTCGTCTTTGTAGTTCACGAGACAAAGTATTAGAGTAAGTCGCGTTACAAGCTCTATACTCGCTATTTCAATCGTGTGTTTTAATTAGCACCCGCTTTGTTGAGGTATAGGTCTATCTCACTTAGCACACTATCTTTGGTTACGTTCTATCATCACTTTACAGCAGCTATTTCAACCTGATTTCGTTGCTTTGTATCGTTCATTTCAAATTACTATCTATCATCAAATCACTTGTTTAAAGTTCATTCAAACTCACATCATAAGTGGTATCAGAGCTACAACTCTTGATTTTTCTTAAAATCAGGACGGTCCAAGGAGTGTCGAAGCCAAGTTATTAGTTGAATTTCTGATTGCGATTGGAATTGAAGGGTTAAACTCGAGCGAGGTAGTTCGAGGGTTAATCGGTTTTGATTATCTTGTGGTTCTTGTTGAAGTTCCGATACATTTGTTTCTTACTATTCACGTTTGCACTGTTCACAAAAAGAAAATGTCAGCAATTTTCTCGTTTGAAAACACTTACGAGAAAAGTTTGGTGTTTGATCTAACTCTACCACCTGTTTTTGACGAGTATCATCTTCAACCAAACGGGCTGTGCAGGAAGAAACAAGTTCTGATCTTAGCCAAAACGAACATGGAGAGTGAAGGGATTGGGCTTGTGGAATATTTTGAAAAGCAATAAAAGAGACTTGATCCATCCTTGTTCACAACAAGCAAAGTAGAGTTCACAAGCATTCAAAACAGCACCTATTTGAAAAGGAGTCGGGCTTGTGGTCGAGCCATAATACCAACGTTACCCACACTTATGTCTATTTGGAGTGAGGATGTGTTGATCCTAACAAATTTTGTATTTGATCCAGGTGAGATACTTGTTACAAGAATTGAGGACAATTCTTTTTCAAAGAAGGAGAGTATGACGCGAGTTCATTTTGCAGCGTTGTTTTGATCGGTCCATATCTCGAGTTATACTTGGAATTCCGTAGTCATTCAAATTGGAGAAGATAGATTTTGAGCCTATCTTTCCAATGACTACTCGTGAAGGTTCGACGAACAAGTATTGACGAAGTTTTGCCCCAAACAAGTCAGCTGTGCATTGAAAAACGCTGCTGTTAAATTCTTTGGCGGAATTGTTTCTTTTGCCTCGATTTTATTTAAAGCTTTCAATAAATTCCCAAGGAGAAGAGCTGCTATTTTCAAGTCCGTTTAATCAAGACTACTCGAGCAAACAAGGACCTTGCATCTGATTTGGAGCATGGAAAGTAAGCTGATTGTGTTCTCACTTATTCATTGTATCTAGCTATTTAGTTCTAGCCTAGTTCATTTTCCTTTCTTTGTTTTTGTCACCCACTTTGTGAGGCTTGACTTTGCTGGTTAGTCTCATCCTTGGGTTGAGTTGTAGGCTATAAATAGCCAAGTACCTGATGAATAAATCATTCAATATTCATCAAACAAAATCTGAGTTAAGCTTTTCTTTCCTTTTCGTCTTTGTAGTTCACGAGACAAAGTATTAGAGTAAGTCGTGTTACAAGCTCTATACTCGCTATTTCAATCGTGTGTTTTAATTAGCACCCGCTTTGTTGAGGTATATGTCTATCTTACTTAGCACACTATCTTTGGTTACGTTCTATCATCACTTTACATCAGCTATTTCAACCTGATTTCTTTGCTTTGTTTCGTTCATTTCAAATTACTGTCTATCATCAAATCACTTGTTCAAAGTTCATTTTAACTCACATCATAAGTGGTATCAGAGCTACAACTCTTGATTTTTCTTAAAATCAGGACGGTCCAAGGCGTGTCGAAGCCAAGTTATTAGTTGAATTTCTGATTGCGATTGGAATTGAAGGGTTAAACTCGAGCGAGGTAGTTCGAGGGTTAATCGGTTTTGATTATCTTGTGGTTCTTGTTGAAGTTCCGATACATTTGTTTCTTACTATTCACGTTTGTACTATTCACACAAAAAAATGTCAGCAATTTTCTCGTTTGAAAAAACTTACGAGGAAAGTTTGGTTTTGATCTAACGTTACCACCTGTTTTTGACGAGTATCATCTTCAACCAAACGGGCTGTGCAGGAAGAAACAAGTTCTGATCTTAGCCAAAACGAACATGGAGAGTGAAGGGATTGGGCTTGTGGAATATTTTGAAACGCAACAAAAGAGACTTGATCCATCCTTGTTCACAACAAGCAAAGTAGAGTTCACAAGCATTCAAAACAGCACCTATTTGAAAAGGAGTCGGGCTTGTGGTCGAGCCATAATACCAACGTTACCCACACTAATGTCTATTTGGAGTGAGGATGTGTTGATCCTAACAAATTTTGTATTTGATACAGGTGGGATACTTGTTACAAGAATTGAGGACAATTCTTTTTCAAAGAAGGAGAGTATGACACGAGTTCATTTTGCAGCGTTGTTTTGATCGGTCCATATCTCGAGTTATACTTGGAATTCCGTAGTCATTCAAATTGTAGAAGATAGATTTCGAGCCTATCTTTCCAATGACTACTCGTGAAGGTTCGACGAACAAGTATTGACGAAGTTATGCCCCAAACAAGTCAGCTGTGCATTGAAAAACGCTGCTGTTAAATTCTTTGACGGAATTGTTTCTTTTGCCTCGATTTTATTTAAAGCTTTCAATAAATTCCCGAGGAGAAGAGCTGCTATTTTCAAGTCCGTTTAATCAAGACTACTCGAGCAAACAAGGGCCTTGCATCTGATTTGGAGCATGGAAAGTAAGCTGATTGTGTTCTCACTTATTCATTGTATCTAGCTATTTAGTTCTAGCCTAGTTCATTTTCCTTTCTTTGTTTTTGTCACCCACTTTGTGAGGCTTGACTTTGCTGGTTAGTCTCATCCTTGGGTTGAGTTGTAGGCTATAAATAGCCAAGTACCTGATGAATAAATCATTCAATATTCATCAAACAAAATCTGAGTTAAGCTTTTCCTTCCTTTTCGTCTTTGTAGTTCACGAGACAAAGTATTAGAGTAAGTCGCGTTACAAGCTCTATACTCGCTATTTCAATCGTGTGTTTTAATTAGCACCCGCTTTGTTGAGGTATAGGTCTATCTTACTTAGCACACTATCTTTGGTTACGTTCTATCATCACTTTACAGCAGCTATTTCAACCTGATTTCGTTGCTTTGTATCGTTCATTTCAAATTACTATCTATCATCAAATCACTTGTTTAAAGTTCATTCTAACTCACATCATAAGTGGTATCAGAGCTACAACTCTTGATTTTTCTTAAAATCAGGACGGTCCAAGGAGTGTCGAAGCCAAGTTATTAGTTGAATTTCTGATTGCGATTGGAATTGAAGGGTTAAACTCGAGCGAGGTAGTTCGAGGGTTAATCGGTTTTGATTATCTTGTGGTTCTTGTTGAAGTTCCGATACATTTGTTTCTTACTATTCACGTTTGCACTGTTCACAAAAAGAAAATGTCAGCAATTTTCTCGTTTGAAAACACTTACGAGAAAAGTTTGGTGTTTGATCTAACTCTACCACCTGTTTTTGACGAGTATCATCTTCAACCAAACGGGCTGTGCAGGAAGAAACAAGTTCTGATCTTAGCCAAAACGAACATGGAGAGTGAAGGGATTGGGCTTGTGGAATATTTTGAAAAGCAATAAAAGAGACTTGATCCATCCTTGTTCACAACAAGCAAAGTAGAGTTCACAAGCATTCAAAACAGCACCTATTTGAAAAGGAGTCGGGCTTGTGGTCGAGCCATAATACCAACGTTACCCACACTTATGTCTATTTGGAGTGAGGATGTGTTGATCCTAACAAATTTTGTATTTGATCCAGGTGAGATACTTGTTACAAGAATTGAGGACAATTCTTTTTCAAAGAAGGAGAGTATGACGCGAGTTCATTTTGCAGCGTTGTTTTGATCGGTCCATATCTCGAGTTATACTTGGAATTCCGTAGTCATTCAAATTGGAGAAGATAGATTTTGAGCCTATCTTTCCAATGACTACTCGTGAAGGTTCGACGAACAAGTATTGACGAAGTTTTGCCCCAAACAAGTCAGCTGTGCATTGAAAAACGCTGCTGTTAAATTCTTTGGCGGAATTGTTTCTTTTGCCTCGATTTTATTTAAAGCTTTCAATAAATTCCCAAGGAGAAGAGCTGCTATTTTCAAGTCCGTTTAATCAAGACTACTCGAGCAAACAAGGACCTTGCATCTGATTTGGAGCATGGAAAGTAAGCTGATTGTGTTCTCACTTATTCATTGTATCTAGCTATTTAGTTCTAGCCTAGTTCATTTTCCTTTCTTTGTTTTTGTCACCCACTTTGTGAGGCTTGACTTTGCTGGTTAGTCTCATCCTTGGGTTGAGTTGTAGGCTATAAATAGCCAAGTACCTGATGAATAAATCATTCAATATTCATCAAACAAAATCTGAGTTAAGCTTTTCCTTCCTTTTCGTCTTTGTAGTTCACGAGACAAAGTATTAGAGTAAGTCGCGTTACAAGCTCTATACTCGCTATTTCAATCGTGTGTTTTAATTAGCACCCGCTTTGTTGAGGTATAGGTCTATCTCACTTAGCACACTATCTTTGGTTACGTTCTATCATCACTTTACAGCAGCTATTTCAACCTGATTTCGTTGCTTTGTATCGTTCATTTCAAATTACTATCTATCATCAAATCACTTGTTTAAAGTTCATTCTAACTCACATCATAAGTGGTATCAGAGCTACAACTCTTGATTTTTCTTAAAATCAGGACGGTCCAAGGAGTGTCGAAGCCAAGTTATTAGTTGAATTTCTGATTGCGATTGGAATTGAAGGGTTAAACTCGAGCGAGGTAGTTCGAGGGTTAATCGGTTTTGATTATCTTGTGGTTCTTGTTGAAGTTCCGATACATTTGTTTCTTACTATTCACGTTTGTACTATTCACACAAAAAAATGTCAGCAATTTTCTCGTTTGAAAAAACTTACGAGGAAAGTTTGGTTTTGATCTAACGTTACCACCTGTTTTTGACGAGTATCATCTTCAACCAAACGGGCTGTGCAGGAAGAAACAAGTTCTGATCTTAGCCAAAACGAACATGGAGAGTGAAGGGATTGGGCTTGTGGAATATTTTGAAACGCAACAAAAGAGACTTGATCCATCCTTGTTCACAACAAGCAAAGTAGAGTTCACAAGCATTCAAAACAGCACCTATTTGAAAAGGAGTCGGGCTTGTGGTCGAGCCATAATACCAACGTTACCCACACTTATGTCTATTTGGAGTGAGGATGTGTTGATCCTAACAAATTTTGTATTTGATACAGGTGGGATACTTGTTACAAGAATTGAGGACAATTCTTTTTCAAAGAAGGAGAGTATGACACGAGTTCATTTTGCAGCGTTGTTTTGATCGGTCCATATCTCGAGTTATACTTGGAATTCCGTAGTCATTCAAATTGGAGAAGATAGATTTCGAGCCTATCTTTCCAATGACTACTCGTGAAGGTTCGACGAACAAGTATTGACGAAGTTATGCCCCAAACAAGTCAGCTGTGCATTGAAAAACGCTGCTGTTAAATTCTTTGACGGAATTGTTTCTTTTGCCTCGATTTTATTTAAAGCTTTCAATAAATTCCCGAGGAGAAGAGCTGCTATTTTCAAGTCCGTTTAATCAAGACTACTCGAGCAAACAAGGGCCTTGCATCTGATTTGGAGCATGGAAAGTAAGCTGATTGTGTTCTCACTTATTCATTGTATCTAGCTATTTAGTTCTAGCCTAGTTCATTTTCCTTTCTTTGTTTTTGTCACCCACTTTGTGAGGCTTGACTTTGCTGGTTAGTCTCATCCTTGGGTTGAGTTGTAGGCTATAAATAGCCAAGTACCTGATGAATAAATCATTCAATATTCATCAAACAAAATCTGAGTTAAGCTTTTCCTTCCTTTTCGTCTTTGTAGTTCACGAGACAAAGTATTAGAGTAAGTCGCGTTACAAGCTCTATACTCGCTATTTCAATCGTGTGTTTTAATTAGCACCCGCTTTGTTGAGGTATAGGTCTATCTCACTTAGCACACTATCTTTGGTTACGTTCTATCATCACTTTACAGCAGCTATTTCAACCTGATTTCGTTGCTTTGTATCGTTCATTTCAAATTACTATCTATCATCAAATCACTTGTTTAAAGTTCATTCTAACTCACATCATAAGTGGTATCAGAGCTACAACTCTTGATTTTTCTTAAAATCAGGACGGTCCAAGGAGTGTCGAAGCCAAGTTATTAGTTGAATTTCTGATTGCGATTGGAATTGAAGGGTTAAACTCGAGCGAGGTAGTTCGAGGGTTAATCGGTTTTGATTATCTTGTGGTTCTTGTTGAAGTTCCGATACATTTGTTTCTTACTATTCACGTTTGCACTGTTCACAAAAAGAAAATGTCAGCAATTTTCTCGTTTGAAAACACTTACGAGAAAAGTTTGGTGTTTGATCTAACTCTACCACCTGTTTTTGACGAGTATCATCTTCAACCAAACGGGCTGTGCAGGAAGAAACAAGTTCTGATCTTAGCCAAAACGAACATGGAGAGTGAAGGGATTGGGCTTGTGGAATATTTTGAAAAGCAACAAAAGAGACTTGATCCATCCTTGTTCACAACAAGCAAAGTAGAGTTCACAAGCATTCAAAACAGCACCTATTTGAAAAGGAGTCGGGCTTGTGGTCGAGCCATAATACCAACGTTACCCACACTTATGTCTATTTGGAGTGAGGATGTGTTGATCCTAACAAATTTTGTATTTGATCCAGGTGAGATACTTGTTACAAGAATTGAGGACAATTCTTTTTCAAAGAAGGAGAGTATGACGCGAGTTCATTTTGCAGCGTTGTTTTGATCGGTCCATATCTCGAGTTATACTTGGAATTCCGTAGTCATTCAAATTGGAGAAGATAGATTTTGAGCCTATCTTTCCAATGACTACTCGTGAAGGTTCGACGAACAAGTATTGACGAAGTTTTGCCCCAAACAAGTCAGCTGTGCATTGAAAAACGCTGCTGTTAAATTCTTTGGCGGAATTGTTTCTTTTGCCTCGATTTTATTTAAAGCTTTCAATAAATTCCCAAGGAGAAGAGCTGCTATTTTCAAGTCCGTTTAATCAAGACTACTCGAGCAAACAAGGACCTTGCATCTGATTTGGAGCATGGAAAGTAAGCTGATTGTGTTCTCACTTATTCATTGTATCTAGCTATTTAGTTCTAGCCTAGTTCATTTTCCTTTCTTTGTTTTTGTCACCCACTTTGTGAGGCTTGACTTTGCTGGTTAGTCTCATCCTTGGGTTGAGTTGTAGGCTATAAATAGCCAAGTACCTGATGAATAAATCATTCAATATTCATCAAACAAAATCTGAGTTAAGCTTTTCCTTCCTTTTCGTCTTTGTAGTTCACGAGACAAAGTATTAGAGTAAGTCGCGTTACAAGCTCTATACTCGCTATTTCAATCGTGTGTTTTAATTAGCACCCGCTTTGTTGAGGTATAGGTCTATCTCACTTAGCACACTATCTTTGGTTACGTTCTATCATCACTTTACAGCAGCTATTTCAACCTGATTTCGTTGCTTTGTATCGTTCATTTCAAATTACTATCTATCATCAAATCACTTGTTTAAAGTTCATTCTAACTCACATCATAAGTGGTATCAGAGCTACAACTCTTGATTTTTCTTAAAACCAGGACGGTCCAAGGAGTGTCGAAGCCAAGTTATTAGTTGAATTTCTGATTGCGATTGGAATTGAAGGGTTAAACTCGAGCGAGGTAGTTCGAGGGTTAATCGGTTTTGATTATCTTGTGGTTCATGTTGAAGTTCCGATACATTTGTTTCTTACTATTCACGTTTGCACTGTTCACAAAAAGAAAATGTCAGCAATTTTCTCGTTTGAAAACACTTACGAGAAAAGTTTGGTGTTTGATCTAACTCTACCACCTGTTTTTGACGAGTATCATCTTCAACCAAACGGGCTGTGCAGGAAGAAACAAGTTCTGATCTTAGCCAAAACGAACATGGAGAGTGAAGGGATTGGGCTTGTGGAATATTTTGAAAAGCAACAAAAGAGACTTGATCCATCCTTGTTCACAACAAGCAAAGTAGAGTTCACAAGCATTCAAAACAGCACCTATTTGAAAAGGAGTCGGGCTTGTGGTCGAGCCATAATACCAACGTTACCCACACTTATGTCTATTTGGAGTGAGGATGTGTTGATCCTAACAAATTTTTTATTTGATCCAGGTGAGATACTTGTTACAAGAATTGAGGACAATTCTTTTTCAAAGAAGGAGAGTATGACGCGAGTTCATTTTGCAGCGTTGTTTTGATCGGTCCATATCTCGAGTTATACTTGGAATTCCGTAGTCATTCAAATTGGAGAAGATAGATTTCGAGCCTATCTTTCCAATGACTACTCGTGAAGGTTCGACGAACAAGTATTAACGAAGTTATGCCCCAAACAAGTCAGCTGTGCATTGAAAAACGCTGCTGTTAAATTCTTTGGCGGAATTGTTTCTTTTGCCTCGATTTTATTTAAAGCTTTCAATAAATTCCCAAGGAGAAGAGCTGCTATTTTCAAGTCCGTTTAATCAAGACTACTCGAGCAAACAAGGACCTTGC
The DNA here is from genome assembly GCA_958450325.1 of Agrostemma githago. Taxonomy (NCBI): domain Eukaryota; kingdom Viridiplantae; phylum Streptophyta; class Magnoliopsida; order Caryophyllales; family Caryophyllaceae; genus Agrostemma; species Agrostemma githago. Next base: position 36,687,280 of record OY288254.1, on the reverse strand, counting down.
ATCTGATTTGGAGCATGGAAAGTAAGCTGATTGTGTTCTCACTTATTCATTGTATCTAGCTATTTTGTTCTAGCCTAGTTCATTTTCCTTTCTTTGTTTTTGTCACCCACTTTGTGAGGCTTGACTTTGCTGGTTAGTCTCATCCTTGGGTTGAGTTGTAGGCTATAAATAGCCAAGTACCTGATGAATAAATCATTCAATATTCATCAAACAAAATCTGAGTTAAGCTTTTCCTTCCTTTTCGTCTTTGTAGTTCACGAGACAAAGTATTAGAGTAAGTCGCGTTACAAGCTCTATACTCGCTATTTCAATCGTGTGTTTTAATTAGCACCCGCTTTGTTGAGGTATAGGTCTATCTCACTTAGTACACTATCTTTGGTTACGTTCTATCATCACTTTACAGCAGCTATTTCAACCTGATTTCGTTGCTTTGTATCGTTCATTTCAAATTACTATCTATCATCAAATCACTTGTTTAAAGTTCATTCTAACTCACATCATAAGTGGTATCAGAGCTACAACTCTTGATTTTTCTTAAAATCAGGACGGTCCAAGGAGTGTCGAAACCAAGTTATTAGTTGAATTTCTGATTGCGATTGGAATTGAAGGGTTAAACTCGAGCGAGGTAGTTCGAGGGTTAATCGGTTTTGATTATCTTGTGGTTCATGTTGAAGTTCTTATACATTTGTTTCTTACTATTCACGTTTGCACTGTTCACAAAAAGAAAATGTCAGCAATTTTCTCGTTTTAAAACACTTACGAGAAAAGTTTGGTGTTTGATCTAACTCTACCACCTGTTTTTGACGAGTATCATCTTCAACCAAACGGGCTGTGCAGGAAGAAACAAGTTCTGATCTTAGCCAAAACGAACATGGAGAGTGAAGGGATTGGGCTTGTGGAATATTTTGAAAAGCAACAAAAGAGACTTGATCCATCCTTGTTCACAACAAGCAAAGTAGAGTTCACAAGCATTCAAAACAGCACCTATTTGAAAAGGAGTCGGGCTTGTGGTCGAGCCATAATACCAACGTTACCCACACTTATGTCTATTTGGAGTGAGGATGTGTTGATCCTAACAAATTTTGTATTTGATCCAGGTGAGATACTTCTTACAAGAATTGAGGACAATTCTTTTTCAAAGAAGGAGAGTATGACGCGAGTTCATTTTGCAGAGTTGTTTTGGTCGGTCCATATCTCAAGTTATACTTGGAATTCCGTAGTCATTCAAATTGGAGAAGATAGATTTCGAGCCTATCTTTCCAATGACTACTCGTGAAGGTTCGACGAACAAGTATTGACGAAGTTATGCCCCAAACAAGTCAGCTGTGCATTGAAAAACGCTGCTGTTAAATTCTTTGACGGAATTGTTTCTTTTGCCTCGATTTTATTTAAAGCTTTCAATAAATTCCCGAGGAGAAGAGCTTCTATTTTCAAGTCCGTTTAATCAAGACTACTCGAGCAAACAAGGGCCTTGCATCTGATTTGGAGCATGGAAAGTAAGCTGATTGTGTTCTCACTTATTCATTGTATCTAGCTATTTAGTTCTAGCCTAGTTCATTTTCCTTTCTTTGTTTTTGTCACCCACTTTGTGAGGCTTGACTTTGCTGGTTAGTCTCATCCTTGGGTTGAGTTGTAGGCTATAAATAGCCAAGTACCTGATGAATAAATCATTCAATATTCATCAAACAAAATCTGAGTTAAGCTTTTCTTTCCTTTTCGTCTTTGTAGTTCACGAGACAAAGTATTAGAGTAAGTCGCGTTACAAGCTCTATACTCGCTATTTCAATCGTGTGTTTTAATTAGCACCCGCTTTGTTGAGGTATAGGTCTATCTCACTTAGCACACTATCTTTGGTTACGTTCTATCATCACTTTACAGCAGCTATTTCAACCTGATTTCGTTTCTTTGTTTCGTTCATTTCAAATTACTATCTATCATCAAATCACTTGTTTAAAGTTCATTCTAACTCACATCATAAGTGGTATCAGAGCTACAACTCTTGATTTTTCTTAAAATCAGGACGGTCCAAGGAGTGTCGAAGCCAAGTTTAGTTGAATTTCTGATTGCGATTGGAATTGAAGGGTTAAACTCGAGCGAGGTAGTTCGAGGGTTAATCAGTTTTGATTATCTTGTGGTTCTTGTTGAAGTTCCGTTACATTTGTTTCTTACTATTCACGTTTGCACTGTTCACAAAAAAAAATGTCAGCAATTTTCTCGTTTGAAAACACTTACGAGGAAAGTTTGGTGTTTGATCTAACTCTACCACCTTTTTTTGACGAGTATCATCTTCAACCAAACGGGCTGTGCAGGAAGAAAAAAGTTCTGATCTTAGCCAAAACGAACATGGAGAGTGAAGGGATTGGGCTTGTGGAATATTTTGAAAAGCAACAAAAGAGACTTGATCCATCCTTGTTCACAACAAGCAAAGTAGAGTTCACAAGCATTCAAAACAGCACCTATTTGAAAAGGAGTCGGGCTTGTGGTTAAGCCATAATACCAACGTTACCCACACTTATGTCTATTTGGAGTGAGGATGTGTTGATCCCTACAAATTTTGTATTTGATCCAGGTGAGATACTTGTTACAAGAATTGAGGACAATTCTTTTTCAAAGAAGGAGAGTATGACGCGAGTTCATTTTGCAGCGTTGTTTTGATCGGTCCATATATCGAGTTATACTTGGAATTCCGTAGTCATTAAAATTGGAGAAGATAGATTTCGAGCCTATATTTCCAATGACTACTCGTGAAGGTTCGACGAACAAGTATTGACGAAGTTATGCCCCAAACAAGTCAGCTGTGCATTGAAAAACGCTGCTGTTAAATTCTTTGACGGAATTATTTCTTTTTCCTCGATTTTATTTAAAGCTTTCAATAAATTCCCAAGGAGAAGAGCTGCTATTTTCAAGTCCGTTTAATCAAGACTACTCGAGCAAACAAGGGCCTTGCATCTGATTTGGAGCATGGAAAGTAAGCTGATTGTGTTCTCACTTATTCATTGTATCTAGCTATTTAGTTCTAGCCTAGTTCATTTTCCTTTCTTTGTTTTTGTCACCCACTTTGTGAGGCTTGACTTTGCTGGTTAGTCTCATCCTTGGGTTGAGTTGTAGGCTATAAATAGCCAAGTACCTGATGAATAAATCATTCAATATTCATCAAACAAAATCTGAGTTAAGCTTTTCCTTCCTTTTCGTCTTTGTAGTTCACGAGACAAAGTATTAGAGTAAGTCGCGTTACAAGCTCTATACTCGCTATTTCAATCGTGTGTTTGAATTAGCACCCGCTTTGTTGAGGTATAGGTCTATCTCACTTAACACACTATCTTTGGTTACGTTCTATCATCACTTTACAGCAGCTATTTCAACCTGATTTCGTTGCTTTGTTTCGTTCATTTCAAATTACTGTCTATCATCAAATCAGTTGTTCAAATTTCATTCTAACTCACATCATAAGTGGTATCAGAGCTACAACTCTTGATTTTTCTTAAAATCAGGACGGTCCAAGGAGTGTCGAAGCCAAGTTATTAGTTGAATTTCTGATTGCGATTGGAATTGAAGGGATAAACTCGAGCGAGATAGTTCGAGGGTTAATCGGTTTTGATTATCTTGTGGTTCTTGTTGAAGTTCCGATACATTTGTTTCTTACTATTCACGTTTGTACTGTTCACACAAAAAAATGTCAGCAATTTTCTCGTTTGAAAACACTTACGAGGAAAGTTTGGTGTTTGATCTAACGTTACCACCTGTTTTTGACGAGTATCATCTTCAACCAAACGGGCTGTGCAGGAAGAAACAAGTTCTGATCTTAGCCAAAACGAACATGGAGAGTGAAGGGATTGGGCTTGTGGAATATTTTGAAAAGCAACAAAAGAGACTTGATCCATCCTTGTTCACAACAAGCAAAGTAGAGTTCACAAGCATTCAAAAAACAGCACCTATTTGAAAAGGAGTCGGGCTTGTGGTCGAGCCATAATACCAACTGATAAGTGTCATTTGTAGTGTCTATTTTGTAGTGTTTTGGTCCTGTTTTCCTTGTAGAATCGCTCCTCGGGAGCGGTTTAGGGGCTTCTTATGCTTCCTTTAGTTCGTTTCAGGTTCCCGAGACCGATTTGGAAGAGTTGGAGCGATTCCGACTCGATACATACACATTTTGGAGCCAACGATGTAAAGGAACGATGCCTCGATGCCTTGGAATCGACCCCGAGACCTTGGGACCCAATCCCGAGCTTCTGAGACCCGATCCCGAGTCCCGAGAATCGATGGGAAGCCCATGAGAAGCAAGGAGGGACCAAAAAGTTCATATTGGAGGCCTACAAGGCTCATCCCGAACGGGTATGGCCTCATCCCGTTCGGGATGAATGAGCAATTGAAGGAGCTGCTGTCTGTGGCTCGTCCCGACCGGGACCGACACCATCCCGACCGGGACCACCCCGTCTCCGCCGGGACGGGCCACTGCTACTCCGCTTTGTTTCTTTTCTTCTCCCTTTCATTTGTAACCCTATATATACTTTTCCCTTGTTATGTTAAGCTTATGCCTTTGATGAGAGACTAAACCCTAGATAGATTTGCAAAGATTAGTGTAGATTAGTCCTTAGATTATCGTTAATCTTAGATTAGTGCTTGTAATTTGGGATTTCTTCAAGATCTTCACCAAGCTTGACAAACTTGGATGTTTGTTTTGGGTTCTTCCATTTATGCAAGTTTCTTTCTTCCTTTCATCTCTAGTTTGGTATAATCTTCTTTTCTCTTCTCTTAATATTTGTTTTATCATTAAAGTTTGATTCTTTGTTCTTGTAATGGTTCATAGTTCATAGTTGTTGTTACTTTCTTCATGTTTGTTTTGATGTTTGTGATGATTCCTCTTCTTAGTGTTAGTTTTAGTATAGATATGTTAGAGTAGTAGCTTGCTAGGGTTAGTAAGGTGATTAGGGTGCTAATTGGATGATTAAGGGATTGTTGGAGATGTTGGTGGAAGATTTGGGTTTCCCCTTGGTTTGTTGCACATCACATGTTTGTTGAAATGCTTGAATGACTAAGTATGTACGAATGCTTGTTTTTCTTGCTTTTCTCTTGTGGGTATTAGTTTGTTTGTGGGTTAGGTTCCCTCATTAAGTTGCGAGAGCCCGGTGAGGACGACCCCTAGGTCGGTCTAAGTTGCGAGAGCCCAGATGCGACCTAGGCCTATAGCATGCTAGTACTCCGTTTGTCGTTTGTGTCGCCAAGGTGGGTTTTAGGTGGAACCTCTAGGTGGGTCAAAGTTGCGAGAGCCCGGACTATACCTAGATTACCATACTACCTCCTTCACTCTAGTTCTCCCTCGACCATTCCGTTACCCCTTTGACCCCGACCTAATCCTAGCCTGTTTCCATTGTTTGTTTCCTTGTCTTAGACCTAGCTTAGCCTTAGTCTCCCCCTCCTTAGAATAGATTGTCTCGAGCCTAGTCCTAGACCGTAGCACACCTTAGTCCGACCTCCCGTCCCTGTGGATTCGACCCGACTTACCCTAGCTACCCACTAGGTATAGCCGGTTTTGTTTGACGGTTGGGATTCACGACAAATCCCTACCCATCAAATTGGCGCCGTTGCCGGGGACGGCGTAGTTTAGACTTTTGTTTGCTTAGTTGTGGACTTTGTTCATGATTTTTGTGTTATCTTCTCCTTGTGTATCTGCATTTTTCTTCTTATGTGTTACTCTCTCTTTCTAGTGCCTCAAAAGCACTAGGATACTAACGTTTGCTCAAGTGCTTCTAGCTCATCCTAGGTACCAAAGCGACGTTATGGACATGGCTCGTCCAAGCTACCATCAATCATCACGGGACAACTATGGGGCGAATGACCAAAACCCACAATTTCACCAACCATATCAACCTCATCAACAATCTTATGAACGCCCTTCTTATGGTTACCAAGAAAGTTGTCAAGGATCGTTCCCACATCCTAACAACTACCAAACACTCTCATATAACCCACAACCAAATATCCTTGAGACTTGTCAAATGTTGGCCCAAACACAAGGGAGCCAACATGAGATGATGATGTTATTGCAAAAGGGTCAACAATTGATGTTGACTCAAATACAAGGGGTTGAAAGGGAGCTCAAGGCCCAAATAGGAGTGCAAGATGCTCGCATTAATGCATTCATGGCCCATATCACGATGTCGGCCACTCGAGCTCCACAACATGTTGAGGAAGGTTCATTTGGGCAAGAAGGTCGGGTGCCTCCACAAGAAAGTCAACCTAACCTTGAAGCTACAAATGAAGAAGAGAGGGTCGATCAAGAGACCATTGTTAAGTGTTGCTTGGGCGGTGAAGATAGGGGAAGAATAGAGGAAGTTGAGGCTTCAAGGGCCCACAATGAGGAGGGAGTTGAGCATGATTATCAAGATAGCTCTTGGGGAGCCAATGTATTGGCTATAAAGTTGGATTTGTTTGATTTTCTTCGTGAAGAACCGGGTGTTGACAATCCAAACCCAAGTGAAGAGATGACCTCTCATGACCAATTAGACAAGGTGAGTGAAAAGGAGCGCAATACTTGGGAAAAAGAAGTAGATGCCTTGGAACTTGCTTTGTATGGGAATTTGGAGGATCCTAAAGCCTCCAATGAAGAAAACTTGATGCCTTCTCCTCCTCTACCGCACTCGATGCCTAGTCCTTTGTCTTGTGAGACGGTTGGTGAAGAGGATCCTAGTCGGGCGGTGGAAAAGAGTTCCACTCTCGACCCCGTAGAAGAAGCGACCCATTTAGGGTGTCATCTCCCGCATCATATTGCCGAGCATGACTCTAGACCACTATACCTACCGGATGGTCATAAGAGTCGTAGCTATGTTGGTTCCGAAGACCCGGAAGATCACGATAACCCCGAGCATAATGAAGATGATCGCTCCTTCCCTCCGACTTGGAAACTTTTGGGACTGGCTAGGCTCGGCCATGTGAGCTTAATTGAAGATGTTGCTAGAGCATTTGACTTACTCCTTCGAGCTCTTGATGGCTATGGAGGCGTTGTTGGTGAGAGTATTTAGTGTAAATATCTCTTTTTCTTTTCTTTTGTGCTTGTATTTGTGTTCATGTTTGTTTGTATAGTTTGGTTTCTAGGGTTTGTTAGCCTTTGTGCAACTCTTGTTCATTTTGATTGTTGATGAGCGATGTGAGAGAGGGAATTTGATGTTGTATTTGAGCTTATTGTCATAGGTGTGAAGTGAAGATGATTCCTAGAGAAGAATGGTTAATGATAGAGCTTGGATCGTGAGTATGGAAGTCGGTTTTTGAAGCTTCGGTGAAGTTTTTGGGGTTTTGGAGGTCAAGAAGACCCATCCCGGGCAGGAAGGGAGCTTCCCGACCGGGAAGGGTGTGCCATCCCGACCGGGAAGAAGCCGTCCCGATCGGGATGGAGGTGCAAAAATTGGAGCATTCTGGAGTGTCATCCCGACCGTGACGAGGGCTTCCCGATCGGGACGGGTGTGTCATCCCGATCGGGACCATCCATCCCGACCGGGATGGTCTCTTTTCTCCTCTTTTGGCCTCTTCTTTAACATTTGAGCCCACCCAACCATTGTATACCCCCACCCAACCTCCCTACCCATCCTTGCTCATGTCATATGACCATTACACTTCATTTACATACCCTCACCTCATTTCTCTTCCCTTTATACCGAGTTTAACATCGAATCCTACCCCCCTCACACCATTACTACCTCTACCATGTGTTTTATCAAGTTCGAAGCGGGCTAGCAATGATGAAGACAAGCAAAGTGCCTTTATTGATCTACGAGACGATGGAGCGAGTGAGTTGCTATCCTATTGGTACGGCAACTATCCTTTCTTTTCCGTCTTTTATTGCTTGTTTTCCTTTGTTTACTCCCCTTCCCTTATCATTTGTGTCATGGTGGCCTTCGAGGCCTTGGTTTATGGTTGCTCCCGACTCTCGATGATGTGACTACATCGAGAGTCATTTTCAAAATCCTAATTTTTTCAAGTTTTTCACCTTTTTTTGTTGGATTTAGTCGGATTTAGGTGCAATCCGGGCTAGGTGATTTGATTACACCTAGCCCTCCCCTCCCATTTCCTTTTATTTCCTTCTTTTTATTTTTTTCCCCCTTCCATATCTTTTTCTTGTCTCGGCCCATGGTGACTTGATTACACCCCGGCCGGACACATTCTACCCTTTATTCACTTTTCTTTTTGTTTTTTAGCTTTATTTTCGTAGTTTCTTTTTCTTTCTTTTGTCTCTCCGCACCCTACGATCGAGCATGAGGACATGGCTCGATTTAAGTGTGGGAGAGCGATATTCTAGTATAGTTTAGTTTATTTTCTTAGTTTTTCGAAAAACCTTTAAAAATACCTAAATAAATTGAAAAATTTTCACAAAAATCAAAAAGATTTTTCTTTTGTGTGTTTTCTCTTTGTCCTTGTGTCATGTTTTTGTCGTATTGTGCGTGTTTTGCCCCCCTTTTTCCTTATAGGTTGCCTAATCGCCGCTAATTTTGGAGAGCTTGCAAGACTTCCGGTAACATCTCTTCATCCCTTTTTCCTTCTTTGCTTCTTGTGAGTTTGGAGAAGATTTGTGATGATGTGTGCACGGGAGGAGCTTTGTAAAGATTGTGGTGGATTTGGAGACTTGTTTGAAGATCGGGTTGGTGTTTGTTTTGTTTATGTGTTGTTTCTCCTTGTTTTGTTTTGTTTTGTTTTGTCTTTTTTTTTTCTTCCATCTTCGTTATGTCTTTGTTTTGTGTTTTGTTGTGTGTCATGTGTGTAAACATTTTTCGAAAACCTGGTTTAGAGGCTAGTGTGCGAATGTTTACTTTCCCTTCCTAGTTGTATAAATCGAGTCTTGGACTTTAGCCTAGTAGAATGACCCTAAATCAATGATTTCGTTGGTCCTTTACCTTGAGTCCACCTTGCTTACTAGGGATTTACTACGGGATTTGCATTTTGACCATTATGACCACCCACGGTGTGAAAAGGCCTTGGTTACCGAATCTCGTCCCTTAGGTGACCGTGTCTAGGATCGTTTGATTAGTTCAAGTTCCCCCCCTTTTTTGTGAGTATGAAGGGAAGACGTCGTCCCGACATACCCATTCACCTACCTCCTACACATACCCACACAATAAAAATGCAATTTGTTGATCTCTCTTTCTTATTACTAAGGAATGCCAAAAAGCCGAATCAAGCCAAAGAGGGCTAAGAAAAGAAAAAAAAAATGAAACAAAGAATAGAATGAAGAAAAAGAAAAGGCACAAAAGCCAAAAAGAAAATAGAAAAGAAGAAAAAGAATGGCATGGCAAAACAAAGAAAAAAAGGCAAAAGAAAAGAGAAAATGCCACCCGATTCACAAAAATAACCCCTACCTCTCAAAATAAGCCTTTTTCCGACTTTTGCCGTGAAGAGCCTACCAAAGGACCGAGTCCCGAGGAAGGATGATAGCGGCATTAGTCGGTCTTCCCTCATTTTGCATGCTTTCCACCTTTTTACTTGGACTAGTTAGGCGGTTTTAGACATGGGACGACCCTCTTGGCTCACGCTAAAGGGGGCGAGGTCTCTCTTACCTACAGTGTCGACTAACACCGTGGTTCTTCACTTTTCCACTCCGCCGATCGTCCCGTAGTACGTTTTTAGAAAGTTAGGAGGACCTAGGTAAGTTACCAACGTTTTTGTTGCTTTATCGTCATACTATTAGGGTTTAGTCCACCTTGGTTAGTATTGCTAGCTTGGGAACGTTGTCGCTTACCTCGAGTCTTAAACCAGTGTTTCATTCACCGCTTTTAGAGGGAAGCGGTATTTCTTTTGTTTTAGGTGCAATCGATTATGTGTTTGTTTTGTGTGTTTGTTTGTTTGTGTATTTTGTGTCCGGTTGCATCCATAGTTTTGTCGCAAGACCCAACTTGCCTTGCAGAGTGAACTTGTCCTCTAAGTGCTCTCGCGTGAGTTGAAGGGGCGTAGGGTGCGCTAATACCCACTCGGATAGTTTAGTAGTAGTATGTGCTTACTCGAGGGCGAGTAAGGGTTAAGTGTGGGGGAATTGATAAGTGTCATTTGTAGTGCCTATTTTGTAGTGTTTTGGTCCCGTTTTCATTGTAGAATCGCTCCTTGGGAGCGGTTTAGGGGCTTCTTATGCTTCCTTTAGTTCGTTTCAGGTTCCCGAGACCGATTTGGAAGAGTTGGAGCGATTCCGACTCGATACATACACATTTTGGAGCCAACGAAGTAAAGGAACGATGCCTCGATGCCTTGGAATCGACCTCGAGACCTTGGGACCCAATCCCGAGCTTCCGAGACCCGATCCCGAGTCCCGATAATCGATGGGAAGCCCATGAGAAGAAAGGAGGGACCAAAAAGTTCATATTGGAGGCCTACAAGGCTCATCCCGAACGGGTATGGCCTCATCCCGTTCGGGATGAAGGAGCAATTGAAGGAGCTGCTGTCTGTGGCTCGTCCCGACCGAAAGCATCTCGTCTCGACCGGGACCGACCCCATCCCGACCGGGACCACCATGTCTCGGCCGGGACGGGCCACTGCTACTCCGCTTTGTTTCTTTTCTTCTCCCTTTCATTTGTAACCCTATATATACTCTTCCCTTGTTATGTTAAGCTTATGCCTTTGATGAGAGACTAAACCCTAGATAGATTAGCATAGATTAGTGTAGATTAGTCCTTAGATTATCGTTAATCTTAGATTAGTGCTTGTAATTTGGGATTTCTTCAAGATCTTCACCAAGCTTGACAAACTTGGATGTTTGTTTTGGGTTCTTCCATTTATGCAAGTTTCTTTCTTCCTTTCATCTCTAGTTTGGTATAATCTTCTTTTCTCATCTCTTAATCTTTGTTTTATCATTAAAGTTTGATTCTTTGTTCTTGTTATGGTTCATAGTTCATAGTTGTTGTTAGTTTCTTCATGTTTGTTTTGATGTTTGTGATGATTCCTCTTCTTAGTGTTACTTTTAGTATAGATATGTTAGAGTAGTAGCTTGCTAGGGTTAGTAAGGTGATTAGGGTGCTAATTGGATGATTAAGGGATTGTTGGAGATGTTGGTGGAAGATTTGGGTTTCCCCTTGGTTTGTTGAACATCACATGTTTGTTGAAATGCTTGAATGACTAAGTATGTACGAATGCTTGTTTTTCTTGCTTTTCTCTTGTGGGTATTAGTTTGTTTGTGGGTTCGGTTCCCTCATTATGTTGCCAGAGCCCGGTGAGGACGACCCCTAGGTCGGTCTAAGTTGCGAGAGCCCGGATGCGACCTAGGCCTATAGCATGCTAGTACTTCGTTTGTCGTTTGTGTCGCCAAGGTGGGTTTTAGGTGGAACCTCTAGGTGGGTCTAAGTTGCGAGAGCCCGGACTATACCTAGATTACCCTACTACCTCCTTCACTCTAGTTCTCCCTCGACCATTCCGTTACCCCTTTGACCCCGACCTAATCCTAGCTCCTTTCCATTGTTTGTTTCCTTGTCTTAGACCTAGCTTAGGCTTAGTCTCCCCCTCCTTAGAATAGATTGTCTCGAGCCTAGTCCTAGACCGTAGCACACCTTAGTCCGACCTCCCGTCTCTGTGGATTCGACCCGACTTACCCTAGCTACCCACTAGGTATAGCCGGTTTTGTTTGACGGTTAGGATTCACGACAAATCCCTACCCATCACCAACGTTACCCACACTTATGTCTATTTGGAGTGAGGATGTGTTGATCCTAACAAATTTTATATTTGATCCAGGTGGGATACTTGTTACAAGAATTGAGGACAATTCTTTTTCAAAGAAGGAGAGTATGACGCGAGTTCATTTTGCAGCGTTGTTTTGATCGGTCCATATCTCGAGTTATACTTGGAATTCCGTAGTCATTCAAATTGAAGAAGATAGATTCCGAGCCTATCTTTCCAATGACTACTCGTGAAGGTTCGACGAACAAGTATTGACGAAGTTATGCCCCAAACAAGTCAGCTGTGCATTGAAAAACGCTGCTGTTAAATTCTTTGACGGAATTGTTTCTTTTGCCTCGATTTTATTTAAAGCTTTCAATAAATTCCCGAGGAGAAGAGCTGCTATTTTCAAGTCCGTTTAATCAAGACTACTCGAGCAAACAAGGGCCTTGCATCTGATTTGGAGCATGGAAAGTAAGTTGATTGTGTTCTCACTTATTCATTGTATCTAGCTATTTAGTTCTAGCCTAGTTCATTTTCCTTTCTTTGTTTTTGTCACCCACTTTGTGAGGCTTGACTTTGCTGGTTAGTCTCATCCTTGGGTTGAGTGTAGGCTATAAATAGCCAAGTACCTGATGAATAAATCATTCAATATTCATCAAACAAAATCTGAATTAAGCTTTTCTTTCCATTTCGTCTTTGTAGTTCACGAGACAAAGTATTAGAGTAAGTCGCGTTACAAGCTCTATACTCGCTATTTCAATCGTGTGTTTTAATTAGCACTCGTTTTGTTGAGGTATAGGTCTATCTCACTTAGCACACTATCTTTGGTTACGTTCTATCATCACTTTACAGCAGCTATTTCAACCTGATTTCGTTGCTTTGTTTCGTTAATTTCAAATTACTATCTCTCATCAAATCACTTTTTCAAAGTTCATTCTAACTCACATCATAAGTGGTATCAGAGCTACAACTCTTGATTTTTCTAAAAATCAGGACGGTCCAAGGAGTGTCGAAGCCAAGTTATTGGTTGAATTTCTGATTGCGATTGGAATTGAAGGGTTAAACTTGAGCGAGGTAGTTCGAGGGTTAATCGGTTTTGATTATCTTGTGGTTCTTGTTCAAGTTCCGATACATTTGTTTCTTACTATTCTCGTTTGTACTGTTCACACAAAAAAATGTCAGCAATTTTCTCGTTTGAAAACACTTACGAGTAAAGTTTGGTGTTTGATCCAACGTTACCACCTGTTTTTGACGAGTATCATCTTCAACCAAACGGGATGTGCAGGAAGAAACAAGTTCTGATCTTAGCCAAAACGAACATGGAGAGTGAAGGGATTGGGCTTGTGGAATATTTTGAAAAGCAACAAAAGAGACTTGATCCATCCTTGTTCACAACAAGCAAAGTAGAGTTCACAAGCATTCAAAACAGCACCTATTCGAAAAGGAGTCGGGCTTGTGGTCGAGCCATAATACCAACGTTACCCACACTTATGTCTATTTGGAGTGAGGATATGTTGATCCTAACAAATTTTGTATTTGATCCAGGTGGGATACTTGTTACAATAATTGAGGACAATTCCTTTTCAAAGAAGGAGAGTATGACGCGAGTTCATTTTGCTGCGTTGTTTCGATCGGTCCATATCTCGATTTATACTTGGAATTCCGTAGTCATTCAAATTGGAGAAGATAGATTTCGTGCCTATCTTTCCAATGACTACTCGTGAAGGTTCGACGAACAAGTATTGACGAAGTTGTGCCCCAAACAAGTCAGTTGTGCATTGAAAAACGCTTCTGTTAAATTCTTTGACGGAATTGTTTCTTTTGCCTCGATTTTATTAAAGCTTTTAAATAATTCCCGAGGGGAAGAGCTGCTATTTTCAAGTCCGTTTAATCAAGACTACTCGACCAAACAAGGGCCTTGCATCTGATTTGGAGCATGGAAAGTAAGCTGATTGTGTTCTCACTTATTCATTGTATCTAGCTATTTAGTTCTAGCCTAGTTCATTTTCCTTTCTTTGTTTTTGTCACCCACTTTGTGAGGCTTGACTTTCCTGGTTAGTCTCATCCTTGGGTTGAGTTGTAGGCTATAAATAGCCAAGTACCTGATGAATAAATCATTCAATATTCATCAAACAAAATCTAAGTTAAGCTTTTCTTTCCTTTTCGTCTTTGTAGTTCACGAGACAAAGTATTAGAGTAAGTCGCGTTACAAGCTCTATACTCGCTATTTCAATCGTGTGTTTGAATTAGCACCCGCTTTGTTGAGGTATAGGTCTATCTCACTTAGCACACTATCTTTGGTTACGTTCTATCATCACTTTACATCAGCTATTTCAACCTGATTTCTTTTCTTTGTTTCGTTCATTTCAAATTACTGTCTATCATCAAATCACTTGTTCAAAGTTCATTCTAACTCACATCATAAGTGGTATCAGAGCTACAACTCTTGATTTTTCTTAAAATCAGGACGGTCCAAGGAGTGTCGAAGCCAAGTTATTAGTTGAATTTCTGATTGCGATTGGAATTGAAGGGTTAAACTCGAGCGAGGTAGTTCGAGGGTTAATCGGTTTTGATTATCTTGTGGTTCTTGTTGAAGTTCCGATACATTTGTTTCTTACTATTCACGTTTGTACTGTTCACACAAAAAATGTCAGCAATTTTCTCGTTTGACAACACTTACGAGGAAAGTTTGGTGTTTGATCTAACGTTACCACCTGTTTTTGACGAGTATCATCTTCAACCAAACGGGCTGTGCAGGAAGAAACAAGTTCTGATCTTAGCCAAAACGAACATGGAGAGTGAAGGGATAGGGGTTGTGGAATATTTTGAAAAGCAACAAAAGAGACTTGATCCATCCTTGTTCACAACAAGCAAAGTAGAGTTCACAAGCATTCAAAACAGCACCTATTTGAAAAGGAGTCGGGCTTGTGGTCGAGCCATAATACCAACGTTACCCACACTTATGTCTATTTGAAGTGAGGATGTGTTGATCCTAACAAATTTTGTATTTGATCCAGGTGGGATACTTGTTACAAGAATTGGGGACAATTCTTTTTCAAAGAAGGAGAGTATGACGCGAGTTCATTTTGCAGCGTTGTTTTGATCGGTCCATATCTCGAGTTATGCTTGGAATTCCGTAGTCATTCAAATTGGAGAAGATAGATTTCGAGCCTATCTTTCCAATGACTACTCGTGAAGGTTCGACGAACAAGTATTGACGAAGTTATGCCCTAAACAAGTCAGCTGTGCATTGAAAAACGCTGCTGTAAAATTCTTTGACGGAATTGTTTCTTTTGCCTCGATTTTATTAAAGCTTTTAAATAATTCACGAGGAGAAGAGCTGCTATTTTCAAGTCCGTTTCATCAAGACTACTCGACCAAACAAGGGCCTTGCATCTGATTTGGAGCATGGAAAGTAAGCTGATTGTGTTCTCACTTATTCATTGTATCTAGCTATTTAGTTCTAGCCTAGTTCATTTTCCTTTATTTGTTTTTGTCACCCACTTTGTGAGGCTTGACTTTGCTGGTTAGTCTCATCCTTGGGTTGAGTTGTAGGCTATAAATAGCCAAGTACCTGATGAATAAATCATTCAATATTCATCAAACAAAATCTGAGTTAAGCTTTTCTTTCTTTTTCGTCTTTGTAGTTCACGAGACAAAGTATTAGAGTAAGTCGCGTTACAAGCTCTATACTCGCTATTTCAATCGTGTGTTTTAATTAGCACTCGTTTTGTTGAGGTATAGGTCTATCTCACTTAGCACACTATCTTTGGTTACGTTCTATCATCACTTTACAACAGCTATTTCAACCTGATTTCGTTGCTTTGTTTCGTTCATTTCAAATTACTATCTATTATCAAATCACTTGTTCAAAGTTCATTCTAACTCACATCATAAGTGGTATCAGAGCTACAATTCTTGATTTTCTTAAAATCAGGACGGTCCAAGGAGTGTCGAAGCCAAGTTATTAGTTGAATTTCTGATTGCGATTGGAATTGAAGGGTTAAACTCGAGCGAGGTAGTTCGAGGGTTAATCGGTTTTGATTATCTCGTGGTTCTTGTTCAAGTTCCGATACATTTGTTTCTTACTATTCTCGTTTGTACTGTTCACACAAAAAAAATGTCAGCAATTTTCTCGTTTGAAAACACTTACGAGGAAAGTTTGGTGTTTGATCCAACGTTACCACCTGTTTTTGACGAGTATCATCTTCAACCAAACAGGCTGTGCAGGAAGAAACAAGTTCTGATATTAGCCAAAACGAACATGGAGAGTGAAGGGATTGGGCTTGTGGAATATTTTGAAAAGCAACAAAAGAGACTTGATCCATCCTTGTTCACAACAAGCAAAGTAGAGTTCACAAGCATTCAAAACAGCACCTATTCAAAAAGGAGTCGGGCTTGTGGTCGAGCCATAATACCAACGTTACCCACACTTATGTCTATTTGGAGTGAGGATATGTTGATCCTAACAAATTTTGTATTTGATCCAGGTGGGATACTTGTTACAAGAATTGAGGACAATTCCTTTTCAAAGAAGAAGAGTATGACGCGAGTTCATTTTGCAGTGTTGTTTTGATCGGTCCATATCTCGATTTATACTTGAAATTTCGTAGTCATTCAAATTGGAGAAGATAGATTTCGAGCCTATCTTTCCAATGACTACTCGTGAAGGTTCGACGAACAAGTATTGACGAAGTTGTGCCCCAAACAAGTCAGCTGTGCATTGAAAAACGCTGCTGTTAAATTCTTTGACGGAATTGTTTCTTTTGCCTCGATTTTATTTAAAGCTTTCAATAAATTCCCGAGGAAAAGAGCTGCTATTTTCAAGTCCGTTTAATCAAGACTACTTGAGCAAACAAGGGCCTTGCATCTGATTTGGAGCATGGAAAGTAAGCTGATTATGTTCTCACTTATTCATTGTATCTAGCTATTTAGTTCTAGCCTAGTTTATTTTCCTTTCTTTGTTTTTGTCACCCACTTTGTGAGGCTTGACTTTGCTGGTTAGTCTCATCCTTGGGTTGAGTTGTAGGCTATAAATAGCCAAGTACCTGATGAATAAATCATTCAATATTCATCAAACAAAATCTGAGTTAAGCTTTTCTTTCCTTTTCGTCTTTGTAGTTCACGAGACAAAGTATTAGAGTAAGTCGCGTTACAAGCTCTATACTCGCTATTTCAATCGTGTGTTTTAATTAGCACTCGTTTTGTTGAGGTATAGGTCTATCTCACTTAGCACACTATCTTTGGTTACGTTCTATCATCACTTTACAGCAGCTATTTCAACATGATTTCGTTGCTTTATTTCGTTCATTTGAAATTACTATCTATTATCAAATCACTTGTTCAAAGTTCATTCTAACTCACATCATAAGTGGTATGAGAGCTACAACTCTTGATTTTCTTAAAATCAGGACGGTCCAAGGAGTGTCGAAGCCCAGTTATTAGTTGAATTTCTGATTGCGATTGGAATTGAAGGGTTAAACTCGAGCGAGGTAGTTCGAGGGTTAATCGGTTTTGATTATCTCGTGGTTCTTGTTCAAGTTCCGATACATTTGTTTCTTACTATTCTCGTTTGTACTGTTCACACAAAAAAATGTCAGCAATTTTCTCGTTTAAAAACACTTACGAGGAAAGTTTGGTGTTTGATCCAACGTTACCACCTGTTTTTGACGAGTATCATCTTCAACCAAACGGGCTGTGCAGGAAGAAACAAGTTCTGATCTTAGCCAAAACGAACATGGAGAGTGAAGGGATTGGGCTTGTAGAATATTTTGAAAAGCAACAAAAGAGACTTGATCCATCCTTGTTCACAACAAGCAAAGTAGAGTTCACAAGCATTCAAAACAGCACCTATTCAAAAAGGAGTCGGGCTTGTGGTCGAGCCATAATACCAACGTTACCCACACTTATGTCTATTTGGAGTGAGGATATGTTGATCCTAACAAATTTTGTATTTGATCCAGGTGGGATACTTGTTACAAGAATTGAGGACAATTCCTTTTCAAAGAAGAACAGTATGACGCGAGTTCATTTTGCAGTGTTGTTTTGATCGGTCCATATCTCGATTTATACTTGGAATTTCGTAGTCATTCAAATTGGAGAAGATAGATTTCGAGCCTATCTTTCCAATGACTACTCGTGAAGGTTCGACGAACAAGTATTGACGAAGTTGTGCCCCAAACAAGTCAGCTGTGCATTGAAAAACGCTGCTGTTAAATTCTTTGACGGAATTGTTTCTTTTGCCTCGATTTTATTTAAAGCTTTCAATAAATTCCCGAGGAGAAGAGCTGCTATTTTCAAGTCCGTTTAATCAAGACTACTCGAGCAAACAAGGGCCTTGCATCTGATTTGGAGCATGGAAAGTAAGCTGATTGTGTTCTCACTTATTCATTGTATCTAGCTATTTAGTTCTAGCCTAGTTTATTTTCCTTTCTTTGTTTTTGTCACCCACTTTGTGAGGCTTGACTTTGCTGGTTAGTCTCATCCTTGGGTTGAGTTGTAGGCTATAAATAGCCAAGTACCTGATGAATAAATCATTCAATATTCATCAAACAAAATCTGAGTTAAGATTTTCTTTCCTTTTCGTCTTTGTAGTTCACGAGACAAAGTATTAGAGTAAGTCGCGTTACAAGCTCTATACTCGCTATTTCAATCGTGTGTTTTAATTAGCACTCGTTTTGTTGAGGTATAGGTCTATCTCACTTAGCACACTATCTTTGGTTACGTTCTATCATCACTTTACAGCAGCTATTTCAACATGATTTCGTTGCTTTATTTCGTTCATTTGAAATTACTA
The DNA here is from genome assembly GCA_958450325.1 of Agrostemma githago. Classification (NCBI taxonomy): domain Eukaryota; kingdom Viridiplantae; phylum Streptophyta; class Magnoliopsida; order Caryophyllales; family Caryophyllaceae; genus Agrostemma; species Agrostemma githago. Next base: position 36,668,859 of record OY288254.1, on the reverse strand, counting down.
TCTATTATCAAATCACTTGTTCAAAGTTCATTCTAACTCACATCATAAGTGGTATGAGAGCTACAACTCTTGATTTTCTTAAAATCAGGACGGTCCAAGGAGTGTCGAAGCCCAGTTATTAGTTGAATTTCTGATTGCGATTGGAATTGAAGGGTTAAACTCGAGCGAGGTAGTTCGAGGGTTAATCGGTTTTGATTATCTCGTGGTTCTTGTTCAAGTTCCGATACATTTGTTTCTTAATATTCTCGTTTGTACTGTTCACACAAAAAAATGTCAGCAATTTTCTCGTTTAAAAACACTTACGAGGAAAGTTTGGTGTTTGATCCAACGTTACCACCTGTTTTTGACGAGTATCATCTTCAACCAAACGGGCTGTGCAGGAAGAAACAAGTTCTGATCTTAGCCAAAACGAACATGGAGAGTGAAGGGATTGGGCTTGTAGAATATTTTGAAAAGCAACAAAAGAGACTTGATCCATCCTTGTTCACAACAAGCAAAGTAGAGTTCACAAGCATTCAAAACAGCACCTATTCAAAAAGGAGTCGGGCTTGTGGTCGAGCCATAATACCAACGTTACCCACACTTATGTCTATTTGGAGTGAGGATATGTTGATCCTAACAAATTTTGTATTTGATCCAGGTGGGATACTTGTTACAAGAATTGAGGACAATTCCTTTTCAAAGAAGGAGAGTATGACGCGAGTTCATTTTGCAGCGTTGTTTTTATCGTTCCATATCTCGATTTATACTTGGAATTTCGTAGTCATTCAAATTGGAGAAGATAGATTTCGAGCCTATCTTTCCAATGACTACTCGTGAAGGTTCGACGAACAAGTATTGACGAAGTTGTGCCCCAAACAAGTCAGCTGTGCATTGAAAAACGCTGCTGTTAAATTCTTTGACGGAATTGTTTCTTTTGCCTCGATTTTATTTAAAGCTTTCAATAAATTCCCGAGGAGAAGAGCTGCTATTTTCAAGTCCGTTTAATCAAGACTACTCGAGCAAACAAGGGCCTTGCATCTGATTTGGAGCATGGAAAGTAAGCTGATTGTGTTCTCACTTATTCATTGTATCTAGCTATTTAGTTCTAGCCTAGTTTATTTTCCTTTCTTTGTTTTTGTCACCCACTTTGTGAGGCTTGACTTTGCTGGTTAGTCTCATCCTTGGGTTGAGTTGTAGGCTATAAATAGCCAAGTACCTGATGAATAAATCATTCAATATTCATCAAACAAAATCTGAGTTAAGCTTTTCTTTCCTTTTCGTCTTTGTAGTTCACGAGACAAAGTATTACAGTAAGTCGCGTTACAAGCTCTATACTCGCTATTTCAATCGTGTGTTTTAATTAGCACTCGTTTTGTTGAGGTATAGGTCTATCTCACTTAGCACACTATCTTTGGTTACGTTCTATCATCACTTTACAACAGCTATTTCAACCTGATTTCGTTGCTTTATTTCGTTCATTTCAAATTACTATCTATTATCAAATCACTTGTTCAAAGTTCATTCTAACTCACATCATAAGTGGTATGAGAGCTACAACTCTTGATTTTCTTAAAATCAGGACGGTCCAAGGAGTGTCGAAGCCCAGTTATTAGTTGAATTTCTGATTGCGATGGGAATTGAAGGGTTAAACTCGAGCGAGGTAGTTCGAGGGTTAATCGGTTTTGATTATCTCGTGGTTCTTGTTCAAGTTCCGATACATTTGTTTCTTACTATTCTCGTTTGTACTGTTCACACAAAAAAATGTCAGCAATTTTCTCGTTTGAAAACACTTACGAGGAAAGTTTGGTGTTTGATCCAACGTTACCACCTGTTTTTGACGAGTATCATCTTCAACCAAACGGGCTGTGCAGGAAGAAACAAGTTCTGATCTTAGCCAAAACGAACATGGAGAGTGAAGGGATTGGGCTTGTGGAATATTTTGAAAAGCAACAAAAGAGACTTGATCCATCCTTGTTCACAACAAGCAAAGTAGAGTTCACAAGCATTCAAAACAGCACCTATTTGAAAAGGAGTCGGGCTTGTGGTCGAGCCATAATACCAACGTTACCCACACTTATGTCTATTTGGAGTGAGGATATGTTGATCCTAACAAATTTTGTATTTGATCCAGGTGGGATACTTGTTACAAGAATTGAGGACAATTCCTTTTCAAAGAAGGAGAGTATGACGCGAGTTCATTTTGCAGCGTTGTTTTGATCGTTCCATATCTCGAGTTATACTTGGAATTCCGTAGTCATTCAAATTGGAAAAGATAGATTTCGAGCTTATCTTTCCAATGACTACTCGTGAAGGTTCGACGAACAAGTATTGACGAAGTTGTGCCCCAAACAAGTCAGCTGTGCATTGAAAAACGCTGCTGTTAAATTCTTTGACGGAATTGTTTCTTTTGCCTCGATTTTATTTAAAGCTTTCAATAAATTCCCGAGGAGAAGAGCTGCTATTTTCAAGTCCGTTTAATCAAGACTACTCGAGCAAACAAGGGCCTTGCATCTGATTTGGAGCATGGAAAGTAAGCTGATTGTGTTCTCACTTATTCATTGTATCTAGCTATTTAGTTCTAGCCTAGTTCATTTTCCTTTCTTTGTTTTTGTCACCCACTTTGTGAGGCTTGACTTTGCTGGTTAGTCTCATCCTTGGGTTGAGTTGTAGGCTATAAATAGCCAAGTACCTGATGAATAAATCATTCAATATTCATCAAACAAAATTTGAGTTAAGCTTTTCTTTCCTTTTCGTCTTTGTAGTTCACGAGACAAAGTATTAGAGTAAGTCGCGTTACAAGCTCTATACTCGCTATTTCAATCGTGTGTTTTAATTAGCACTCGTTTTGTTGAGGTATAGGTCTATCTCACTTAGCACACTATCTTTGGTTACGTTCTATCATCACTTTACAGGAGCTATTTCAACCTGATTTCGTTGCTTTATTTCGTTCATTTCAAATTACTATCTATTATCAAATCACTTGTTCAAAGTTCATTCTAACTCACATCATAAGTGGTATCAGAGCTACAACTCTTGATTTTCTTAAAATCAGGAAGGTCCAAGGAGTGTCGAAGCCAAGTTATTAGTTGAATTTCTGATTGCGATTGGAATTGAAGGGTTAAACTCGAGCGAGGTAGTTCGAGGGTTAATCGGTTTTGATTATCTCGTGGTTCTTGTTCAAGTTCCGATACATTTGTTTCTTACTATTCTCGTTTGTACTGTTCACACAAAAAAATGTCAGCAATTTTCTCGTTTGAAAACACTTACGAGGAAAGTTTGGTGTTTGATCCAACGTTACCACCTGTTTTTGACGAGTATCATCTTCAACCAAACGGGCTGTGCAGGAAGAAACAAGTTCTGATCTTAGCCAAAACGAACATGGAGAGTGAAGGGATTGGGCTTGTGGAATATTTTGAAAAGCAACAAAAGAGACTTGATCCATCCTTGTTCACGACAAGCAAAGTAGAGTTCACAAGCATTCAAAACAGCACCTATTTGAAAAGGAGTCGGGCTTGTGGTCGAGCCATAATACCAACGTTACCCACACTTATGTCTATTTGGAGTGAGGATATGTTGATCCTAACAAATTTTGTATTTGATCCAGGTGGGATACTTGTTACAAGAATTGAGGACAATTCCTTTTCAAAGAAGGAGAGTATGACGCGAGTTCATTTTGCAGCGTTGTTTTTATCGTTCCATATCTCGAGTTATACTTGGAATTCCGTATTCATTCAAATTGGAAAAGATAGATTTCGAGCTTATCTTTCCAATGACTACTCGTGAAGGTTCGACGAACAAGTATTGACGAAGTTGTGCCCCAAACAAGTCAGCTGTGCATTGAAAAACGCTGCTGTTAAATTCTTTGACGGAATTGTTTCTTTTGCCTCGATTTTATTTAAAGCTTTCAATAAATTCCCGAGGAGAAGAGCTGCTATTTTCAAGTCCGTTTAATCAAGACTACTCGAGTAAACAAGGGCCTTGCATCTGATTTGGAGCATGGAAAGTAAGCTGATTGTGTTCTCACTTATTCATTGTATCTAGCTATTTAGTTCTAGCCTAGTTCATTTTCCTTTCTTTGTTTTTGTCACCCACTTTGTGAGGCTTGACTTTGCTGGTTAGTCTCATCCTTGGGTTGAGTTGTAGGCTATAAAAAGCCAAGTACCTGATGAATAAATCATTCAATATTCATCAAACAAAATCTGAGTTAAGCTTTTCTTTCCTTTTCGTCTTTGTAGTTCACGAGACAAAGTATTAGAGTAAGTCGCGTTACAAGCTCTATATAGTCGCTATTTCAATCGTGTGTTTTAATTAGCACTCGTTTTGTTGAGGTATAGGTCTATCTCACTTAGCACACTATCTTTGGTTACGTTCTATCATCACTTTACAACAGCTATTTCAACCTGATTTCGTTGCTTTATTTCGTTCATTTCAAATTACTATCTATTATCAAATCACTTGTTCAAAGTTCATTCTAACTCACATCATAAGTGGTATGAGAGCTACAACTCTTGATTTTCTTAAAATCAGGACGGTCCAAGGAGTGTCGAAGCCCAGTTATTAGTTGAATTTCTGATTGCGATGGGAATTGAAGGGTTAAACTCGAGCGAGGTAGTTCGAGGGTTAATCGGTTTTGATTATCTCGTGGTTCTTGTTCAAGTTCCGATACATTTGTTTCTTACTATTCTCGTTTGTACTGTTCACACAAAAAAATGTCAGCAATTTTCTCGTTTGAAAACACTTACGAGGAAAGTTTGGTGTTTGATCCAACGTTACCACCTGTTTTTGACGAGTATCATCTTCAACCAAACGGGCTGTGCAGGAAGAAACAAGTTCTGATCTTAGCCAAAACGAACATGGAGAGTGAAGGGATTGGGCTTGTGGAATATTTTGAAAAGCAACAAAAGAGACTTGATCCATCCTTGTTCACAACAAGCAAAGTAGAGTTCACAAGCATTCAAAACAGCACCTATTTGAAAAGGAGTCGGGCTTGTGGTCGAGCCATAATACCAACGTTACCCACACTTATGTCTATTTGGAGTGAGGATATGTTGATCCTAACAAATTTTGTATTTGATCCAGGTGGGATACTTGTTACAAGAATTGAGGACAATTCCTTTTCAAAGAAGGAGAGTATGACGCGAGTTCATTTTGCAGCGTTGTTTTGATCGTTCCATATCTCGAGTTATACTTGGAATTCCGTAGTCATTCAAATTGGAAAAGATAGATTTCGAGCTTATCTTTCCAATGACTACTCGTGAAGGTTCGACGAACAAGTATTGACGAAGTTGTGCCCCAAACAAGTCAGCTGTGCATTGAAAAACGCTGCTGTTAAATTCTTTGACGGAATTGTTTCTTTTGCCTCGATTTTATTTAAAGCTTTCAATAAATTCCCGAGGAGAAGAGCTGCTATTTTCAAGTCCGTTTAATCAAGACTACTCGAGCAAACAAGGGCCTTGCATCTGATTTGGAGCATGGAAAGTAAGCTGATTGTGTTCTCACTTATTCATTGTATCTAGCTATTTAGTTCTAGCCTAGTTCATTTTCCTTTCTTTGTTTTTGTCACCCACTTTGTGAGGCTTGACTTTGCTGGTTAGTCTCATCCTTGGGTTGAGTTGTAGGCTATAAATAGCCAAGTACCTGATGAATAAATCATTCAATATTCATCAAACAAAATTTGAGTTAAGCTTTTCTTTCCTTTTCGTCTTTGTAGTTCACGAGACAAAGTATTAGAGTAAGTCGCGTTACAAGCTCTATACTCGCTATTTCAATCGTGTGTTTTAATTAGCACTCGTTTTGTTGAGGTATAGGTCTATCTCACTTAGCACACTATCTTTGGTTACGTTCTATCATCACTTTACAGGAGCTATTTCAACCTGATTTCGTTGCTTTATTTCGTTCATTTCAAATTACTATCTATTATCAAATCACTTGTTCAAAGTTCATTCTAACTCACATCATAAGTGGTATCAGAGCTACAACTCTTGATTTTCTTAAAATCAGGAAGGTCCAAGGAGTGTCGAAGCCAAGTTATTAGTTGAATTTCTGATTGCGATTGGAATTGAAGGGTTAAACTCGAGCGAGGTAGTTCGAGGGTTAATCGGTTTTGATTATCTCGTGGTTCTTGTTCAAGTTCCGATACATTTGTTTCTTACTATTCTCGTTTGTACTGTTCACACAAAAAAATGTCAGCAATTTTCTCGTTTGAAAACACTTACGAGGAAAGTTTGGTGTTTGATCCAACGTTACCACCTGTTTTTGACGAGTATCATCTTCAACCAAACGGGCTGTGCAGGAAGAAACAAGTTCTGATCTTAGCCAAAACGAACATGGAGAGTGAAGGGATTGGGCTTGTGGAATATTTTGAAAAGCAACAAAAGAGACTTGATCCATCCTTGTTCACGACAAGCAAAGTAGAGTTCACAAGCATTCAAAACAGCACCTATTTGAAAAGGAGTCGGGCTTGTGGTCGAGCCATAATACCAACGTTACCCACACTTATGTCTATTTGGAGTGAGGATATGTTGATCCTAACAAATTTTGTATTTGATCCAGGTGGGATACTTGTTACAAGAATTGAGGACAATTCCTTTTCAAAGAAGGAGAGTATGACGCGAGTTCATTTTGCAGCGTTGTTTTTATCGTTCCATATCTCGAGTTATACTTGGAATTCCGTATTCATTCAAATTGGAAAAGATAGATTTCGAGCTTATCTTTCCAATGACTACTCGTGAAGGTTCGACGAACAAGTATTGACGAAGTTGTGCCCCAAACAAGTCAGCTGTGCATTGAAAAACGCTGCTGTTAAATTCTTTGACGGAATTGTTTCTTTTGCCTCGATTTTATTTAAAGCTTTCAATAAATTCCCGAGGAGAAGAGCTGCTATTTTCAAGTCCGTTTAATCAAGACTACTCGAGTAAACAAGGGCCTTGCATCTGATTTGGAGCATGGAAAGTAAGCTGATTGTGTTCTCACTTATTCATTGTATCTAGCTATTTAGTTCTAGCCTAGTTCATTTTCCTTTCTTTGTTTTTGTCACCCACTTTGTGAGGCTTGACTTTGCTGGTTAGTCTCATCCTTGGGTTGAGTTGTAGGCTATAAAAAGCCAAGTACCTGATGAATAAATCATTCAATATTCATCAAACAAAATCTGAGTTAAGCTTTTCTTTCCTTTTCGTCTTTGTAGTTCACGAGACAAAGTATTAGAGTAAGTCGCGTTACAAGCTCTATACTCGCTATTTCAATCGTGTGTTTTAATTAGCACTCGTTTTGTTGAGGTATAGGTCTATCTCACTTAGCACACTATCTTTGGTTACGTTCTATCATCACTTTACAGCAGCTATTTCAACCTGATTTCGTTGCTTTATTTCGTTCATTTCAAATTACTATCTATTATCAAATCACTTGTTCAAAGTTCATTCTAACTCACATCATAAGTGGTATCAGAGCTACAACTCTTGATTTTCTTAAAATCAGGATGGTCCAAGGAGTGTCGAAGCCAAGTTATTAGTTGAATTTCTGATTGCGATTGGAATTGAAGGGTTAAACTCGAGCGAGGTAGTTCGAGGGTTAATCGGTTTTGATTATCTCGTGGTTTTTGTTCAAGTTCCGATACATTTGTTTCTTACTATTCTCGTTTGTACTGTTCACACAAAAAAATGTCAGCAATTTTCTCGTTTGAAAACACTTACGAGGAAAGTTTGGTGTTTGATCCAACGTTACCACCTGTTTTTGACGAGTATCATCTTCAACCAAACGGACTGTGCAGGAAGAAACAAGTTCTGATCTTAGCCAAAACGAACATGGAGAGTGAAGGGATTGGGCTTGTGGAATATTTTGAAAAGCAACAAAAGAGACTTGATCCATCCTTGTTCACGACAAGCAAAGTAGAGTTCACAAGCATTCAAAACAGCACCTATTTGAAAAGGAGTCGGGCTTGTGGTCGAGCCATAATACCAACGTTACCCACACTTATGTCTATTTGGAGTGAGGATATGTTGATCCTAACAAATTTTGTATTTGATCCAGGTGGGATACTTGTTACAAGAATTGAGGACAATTCCTTTTCAAAGAAGGAGAGTATGACGCGAGTTCATTTTGCAGCGTTGTTTTGATCGTTCCATATCTCGAGTTATACTTGGAATTCCGTATTCATTCAAATTGGAAAAGATAGATTTCGAGCTTATCTTTCCAATGACTACTCGTGAAGGTTCGACGAACAAGTATTGACGAAGTTGTGCCCCAAACAAGTCAGCTGTGCATTGAAAAACGCTGCTGTTAAATTCTTTGACGGAATTGTTTCTTTTGCCTCGATTTTATTTAAAGCTTTCAATAAATTCCCGAGGAGAAGAGCTGCTATTTTCAAGTCCGTTTAATCAAGACTACTCGAGTAAACAAGGGCCTTGCATCTGATTTGGAGCATGGAAAGTAAGCTGATTGTGTTCTCACTTATTCATTGTATCTAGCTATTTAGTTCTAGCCTAGTTCATTTTCCTTTCTTTGTTTTTGTCACCCACTTTGTGAGGCTTGACTTTGCTGGTTAGTATCATCCTTGGGTTGAGTTGTAGGCTATAAAAAGCCAAGTACCTGATGAATAAATCATTCAATATTCATCAAACAAAATCTGAGTTAAGCTTTTCTTTCCTTTTCGTCTTTGTAGTTCACGAGACAAAGTATTAGAGTAAGTCGCGTTACAAGCTCTATACTCGCTATTTCAATCGTGTGTTTTAATTAGCACTCGTTTTGTTGAGGTATAGGTCTATCTCACTTAGCACACTATCTTTGGTTACGTTCTATCATCACTTTACAGCAGCTATTTCAACCTGATTTCGTTGCTTTATTTCGTTCATTTCAAATTACTATCTATTATCAAATCACTTGTTCAAAGTTCATTCTAACTCACATCATAAGTGGTATCAGAGCTACAACTCTTGATTTTCTTAAAATCAGGATGGTCCAAGGAGTGTCGAAGCCAAGTTATTAGTTGAATTTCTGATTGCGATTGGAATTGAAGGGTTAAACTCGAGCGAGGTAGTTCGAGGGTTAATCGGTTTTGATTATCTCGTGGTTCTTGTTCAAGTTCCGATACATTTGTTTCTTACTATTCTCGTTTGTACTGTTCACACAAAAAAATGTCAGCAATTTTCTCGTTTGAAAACACTTACGAGGAAAGTTTGGTGTTTGATCCAACGTTACCACCTGTTTTTGACGAGTATCATCTTCAACCGAACGGGCTGTGCAGGAAGAAACAAGTTCTGATCTTAGCCAAAACGAACATGGAGAGTGAAGGGATTGGGCTTGTGGAATATTTTGAAAAGCAACAAAAGAGACTTGATCCATCCTTGTTCACGACAAGCAAAGTAGAGTTCACAAGCATTCAAAACAGCACCTATTTGAAAAGGAGTCGGGCTTGTGGTCGAGCCATAATACCAACGTTACCCACACTTATGTCTATTTGGAGTGAGGATATGTTGATCCTAACAAATTTTGTATTTGATCCAGGTGGGATACTTGTTACAAGAATTGAGGACAATTCCTTTTCAAAGAAGGAGAGTATGACGCGAGTTCATTTTGCAGGGTTGTTTTGATCGTTACATATCTCGAGTTATACTTGGAATTCCGTAGTCATTCAAATTGGAAAAGATAGATTTCGAGCTTATCTTTCCAATGACTACTCGTGAAGGTTCGGCGAACAAGTATTGACGAAGTTGTGCCCCAAACAAGTCAGCTGTGCATTGAAAAACGCTGCTGTTAAATTCTTTGACGGAATTGTTTCTTTTGCCTCGATTTTATTTAAAGCTTTCAATAAATTCCCGAGGAGAAGAGCTGCCATTTTCAAGTCCGTTTAATCAAGACTACTCGAGCAAACAAGGGCCTTGCATCTGATTTGAAGCATGGAAAGTAAGCTGATTGTGTTCTCACTTATTCATTGTATCTAGCTATTTAGTTCTAGCCTAGTTCATTTTCCTTTCTTTGTTTTTGTCACCCACTTTGTGAGGCTTGACTTTGCTGGTTAGTCTTATCCTTGGGTTGAGTTGTAGGCTATAAAAAGCCAAGTACCTGATGAATAAATCATTCAATATTCATCAAACAAAATCTGAGTTAAGCTTTTCTTTCCTTTTCGTCTTTGTAGTTCACGAGACAAAGTATTAGAGTAAGTCGCGTTACAAGCTCTATACTCGCTATTTCAATCGTGTGTTTTAATTAGCACTCGTTTTGTTGAGGTATAGGTCTATCTCACTTAGCACACTATCTTTGGTTACGTTCTATCATCACTTTACAGCAGCTATTTCAACCTGATTTCGTTGCTTTATTTCGTTCATTTCAAATTACGATCTATTATCAAATCACTTGTTCAAAGTTCATTCTAACTCACATCATAAGTGGTATCAGAGCTACAACTCTTGATTTTCTTAAAATCAGGATGGTCGAAGGAGTGTCGAAGCCAAGTTATTAGTTGAATTTCTGATTGCGATTGGAATTGAAGGGTTAAACTCGAGCGAGGTAGTTCGAGGGTTAATCGGTTTTGATTATCTCGTGGTTCTTGTTCAAGTTCCGATACATTTGTTTCTTACTATTCTCGTTTGTACTGTTCACACAAAAAAATGTCAGCAATTTTCTCGTTTGAAAACACTTACGAGGAAAGTTTGGTGTTTGATCCAACGTTACCACCTGTTTTTGACGAGTATCATCTTCAACCAAACGGGCTGTGCAGGAAGAAACAAGTTCTGATCTTAGCCAAAACGAACATGGAGAGTGAAGGGATTGGGCTTGTGGAATATTTTGAAAAGCAACAAAAGAGACTTGATCCATCCTTGTTCACGACAAGCAAAGTAGAGTTCACAAGCATTCAAAACAGCACCTATTTGAAAAGGAGTCGGGCTTGTGGTCGAGCCATAATACCAACGTTACCCACACTTATGTCTATTTGGAGTGAGGATATGTTGATCCTAACAAATTTTGTATTTGATCCAGGTGGGATACTTGTTACAAGAATTGAGGACAATTCCTTTTCAAAGAAGGAGAGTATGACGCGAGTTCATTTTGCAGCGTTGTTTTGATCGTTCCATATCTCGAGTTATACTTGGAATTCCGTATTCATTCAAATTGGAAAAGATAGATTTCGAGCTTATCTTTCCAATGACTACTCGTGAAGGTTCGACGAACAAGTATTGACGAAGTTGTGCCCCAAACAAGTCAGCTGTGCATTGAAAAACGCTGCTGTTAAATTCTTTGACGGAATTGTTTCTTTTGCCTCGATTTTATTTAAAGCTTTCAATAAATTCCCAAGGAGAAGAGCTGCTATTTTCAAGTCCAATTAATCAAGACTACTCGAGCAAACAAGGACCTTGCATCTGATTTGGAGCATGGAAAGTAAGCTGATTGAGTTCTCACTTATTCATTGTATCTAGCTATTTAGTTCTAGCCTAGTTCATTTTCCTTTCTTTGTTTTTGTCACCCACTTTGTGAGGCTTGACTTTGCTGGTTAGTCTCATCCTTGGGTTGAGTTGTAGGCTATAAATAGCCAAGTACCTGATGAATAAATCATTCAATATTCATCAAACAAAATTTGAGTTAAGCTTTTCTTTCCTTTTCGTCTTTGTAGTTCACGAGACAAAGTATTAGAGTAAGTCGCGTTACAAGCTCTATACTCGCTATTTCAATCGTGTGTTTTAATTAGCACTCGTTTTGTTGAGGTATAGGTCTATCTCACTTAGCACACTATCTTTGGTTACGTTCTATCATCACTTTACAGGAGCTATTTCAACCTGATTTCGTTGCTTTATTTCGTTCATTTCAAATTACTATCTATTATCAAATCACTTGTTCAAAGTTCATTCTAACTCACATCATAAGTGGTATCAGAGCTACAACTCTTGATTTTCTTAAAATCAGGAAGGTCCAAGGAGTGTCGAAGCCAAGTTATTAGTTGAATTTCTGATTGCGATTGGAATTGAAGGGTTAAACTCGAGCGAGGTAGTTCGAGGGTTAATCGGTTTTGATTATCTCGTGGTTCTTGTTCAAGTTCCGATACATTTGTTTCTTACTATTCTCGTTTGTACTGTTCACACAAAAAAATGTCAGCAATTTTCTCGTTTGAAAACACTTACGAGGAAAGTTTGGTGTTTGATCCAACGTTACCACCTGTTTTTGACGAGTATCATCTTCAACCAAACGGGCTGTGCAGGAAGAAACAAGTTCTGATCTTAGCCAAAACGAACATGGAGAGTGAAGGGATTGGGCTTGTGGAATATTTTGAAAAGCAACAAAAGAGACTTGATCCATCCTTGTTCACGACAAGCAAAGTAGAGTTCACAAGCATTCAAAACAGCACCTATTTGAAAAGGAGTCGGGCTTGTGGTCGAGCCATAATACCAACGTTACCCACACTTATGTCTATTTGGAGTGAGGATATGTTGATCCTAACAAATTTTGTATTTGATCCAGGTGGGATACTTGTTACAAGAATTGAGGACAATTCCTTTTCAAAGAAGGAGAGTATGACGCGAGTTCATTTTGCAGCGTTGTTTTTATCGTTCCATATCTCGAGTTATACTTGGAATTCCGTATTCATTCAAATTGGAAAAGATAGATTTCGAGCTTATCTTTCCAATGACTACTCGTGAAGGTTCGACGAACAAGTATTGACGAAGTTGTGCCCCAAACAAGTCAGCTGTGCATTGAAAAACGCTGCTGTTAAATTCTTTGACGGAATTGTTTCTTTTGCCTCGATTTTATTTAAAGCTTTCAATAAATTCCCGAGGAGAAGAGCTGCTATTTTCAAGTCCGTTTAATCAAGACTACTCGAGTAAACAAGGGCCTTGCATCTGATTTGGAGCATGGAAAGTAAGCTGATTGTGTTCTCACTTATTCATTGTATCTAGCTATTTAGTTCTAGCCTAGTTCATTTTCCTTTCTTTGTTTTTGTCACCCACTTTGTGAGGCTTGACTTTGCTGGTTAGTCTCATCCTTGGGTTGAGTTGTAGGCTATAAAAAGCCAAGTACCTGATGAATAAATCATTCAATATTCATCAAACAAAATCTGAGTTAAGCTTTTCTTTCCTTTTCGTCTTTGTAGTTCACGAGACAAAGTATTAGAGTAAGTCGCGTTACAAGCTCTATACTCGCTATTTCAATCGTGTGTTTTAATTAGCACTCGTTTTGTTGAGGTATAGGTCTATCTCACTTAGCACACTATCTTTGGTTACGTTCTATCATCACTTTACAGCAGCTATTTCAACCTGATTTCGTTGCTTTATTTCGTTCATTTCAAATTACTATCTATTATCAAATCACTTGTTCAAAGTTCATTCTAACTCACATCATAAGTGGTATCAGAGCTACAACTCTTGATTTTCTTAAAATCAGGATGGTCCAAGGAGTGTCGAAGCCAAGTTATTAGTTGAATTTCTGATTGCGATTGGAATTGAAGGGTTAAACTCGAGCGAGGTAGTTCGAGGGTTAATCGGTTTTGATTATCTCGTGGTTCTTGTTCAAGTTCCGATACATTTGTTTCTTACTATTCTCGTTTGTACTGTTCACACAAAAAAATGTCAGCAATTTTCTCGTTTGAAAACACTTACGAGGAAAGTTTGGTGTTTGATCCAACGTTACCACCTGTTTTTGACGAGTATCATCTTCAACCGAACGGGCTGTGCAGGAAGAAACAAGTTCTGATCTTAGCCAAAACGAACATGGAGAGTGAAGGGATTGGGCTTGTGGAATATTTTGAAAAGCAACAAAAGAGACTTGATCCATCCTTGTTCACGACAAGCAAAGTAGAGTTCACAAGCATTCAAAACAGCACCTATTTGAAAAGGAGTCGGGCTTGTGGTCGAGCCATAATACCAACGTTACCCACACTTATGTCTATTTGGAGTGAGGATATGTTGATCCTAACAAATTTTGTATTTGATCCAGGTGGGATACTTGTTACAAGAATTGAGGACAATTCCTTTTCAAAGAAGGAGAGTATGACGCGAGTTCATTTTGCAGGGTTGTTTTGATCGTTACATATCTCGAGTTATACTTGGAATTCCGTAGTCATTCAAATTGGAAAAGATAGATTTCGAGCTTATCTTTTCAATGACTACTCGTGAAGGTTCGGCGAACAAGTATTGACGAAGTTGTGCCCCAAACAAGTCAGCTGTGCATTGAAAAACGCTGCTGTTAAATTCTTTGACGGAATTGTTTCTTTTGCCTCGATTTTATTTAAAGCTTTCAATAAATTCCCGAGGAGAAGAGCTGCCATTTTCAAGTCCGTTTAATCAAGACTACTCGAGCAAACAAGGGCCTTGCATCTGATTTGAAGCATGGAAAGTAAGCTGATTGTGTTCTCACTTATTCATTGTATCTAGCTATTTAGTTCTAGCCTAGTTCATTTTCCTTTCTTTGTTTTTGTCACCCACTTTGTGAGGCTTGACTTTGCTGGTTAGTCTTATCCTTGGGTTGAGTTGTAGGCTATAAAAAGCCAAGTACCTGATGAATAAATCATTCAATATTCATCAAAAAAAATCTGAGTTAAGCTTTTCTTTCCTTTTCGTCTTTGTAGTTCACGAGACAAAGTATTACAGTAAGTCGCGTTACAAGCTCTATACTCGCTATTTCAATCGTGTGTTTTAATTAGCACTCGTTTTGTTGAGGTATAGGTCTATCTCACTTAGCACACTATCTTTGGTTACGTTCTATCATCACTTTACAGCAGCTATTTCAACCTGATTTCGTTGCTTTATTTCGTTCATTTCAAATTACTATCTATTATCAAATCACTTGTTCAAAGTTCATTCTAACTCACATCATAAGTGGTATCAGAGCTACAACTCTTGATTTTCTTAAAATCAGGATGGTCCAAGGAGTGTCGAAGCCAAGTTATTAGTTGAATTTCTGATTGCGATTGGAATTGAAGGGTTAAACTCGAGCGAGGTAGTTCGAGGGTTAATCGGTTTTGATTATCTCGTGGTTCTTGTTCAAGTTCCGATACATTTGTTTCTTACTATTCTCGTTTGTACTGTTCACACAAAAAAATGTCAGCAATTTTCTCGTTTGAAAACACTTACGAGGAAAGTTTGGTGTTTGATCCAACGTTACCACCTGTTTTTGACGAGTATCATCTTCAACCAAACGGGCTGTGCAGGAAGAAACAAGTTCTGATCTTAGCCAAAACGAACATGGAGAGTGAAGGGATTGGGCTTGTGGAATATTTTGAAAAGCAACAAAAGAGACTTGATCCATCCTTGTTCACGACAAGCAAAGTAGAGTTCACAAGCATTCAAAACAGCACCTATTTGAAAAGGAGTCGGGCTTGTGGTCGAGCCATAATACCAACGTTACCCACACTTATGTCTATTTGGAGTGAGGATATGTTGACCCTAACAAATTTTGTATTTGATCCAGGTGGGATACTTGTTACAAGAATTGAGGACAATTCCTTTTCAAAGAAGGAGAGTATGACGCGAGTTCATTTTGCAGTGTTGTTTTGATCGTTCCATATCTCGAGTTATACTTGGAATTCCGTAGTCATTCAAATTGGAAAAGATAGATTTCGAGCTTATCTTTCCAATGACTACTCGTGAAGGTTCGATGAACAAGTATTGACGAAGTTGTGCCCCAAACAAGTCAGTTGTGCATTGAAAAACGCTGCTGTTAAATTCTTTGACGGAATTGTTTCTTTTGCCTCGATTTTATTTAAAGCTTTCAATAAATTCCCGAGGAGAAGAGCTGTTATTTTCAAGTCCGTTTAATCAAGACTACTCGAGCAAACAAGGGCCTTGCATCTGATTTGGAGCATGGAAAGTAGGCTGATTGTGTTCTCAATTATTCATTGTATCTAGCTATTTAGTTCTAGCCTAGTTCATTTCCCTTTCTTTGTTTTTGTCACCCACTTTGTGAGGCTTGACTTTGCTGGTTAGTCTCATCCTTGGGTTGAGTTGTAGGCTATAAATAGCCAAGTACCTGAAGAATAAATCATTCAATATTCATCAAACAAAATCTGAGTTAAGCTTTTCTTTCCTTTTCGTCTTTGTAGTTCACGAGACAAAGTATTAGAGTAAGTCGCGTTACAAGCTCTATACTCGCTATTTCAATCGTGTGTTTTAATTAGCACTCGTTTTGTTGAGGTATAGGTCTATCTCACTTAGCACACTATCTTTGGTTACGTTCTATCATCACTTTACAGCAGGTATTTCAACCTGATTTCGTTGCTTTATTTCGTTCATTTCAAATTACTATCTATTATCAAATCACTTGTTCAAAGTTCATTCTAACTCACATCATAAGTGGTATCAGAGCTACAACTCTTGATTTTCTTAAAATCAGGATGGTCCAAGGAGTGTCGAAGCCAAGTTATTAGTTGAATTTCTGATTGCGATTGGAATTGAAGGGTTAAACTCGAGCGAGGTAGTTCGAGGGTTAATCGGTTTTGATTATCTCGTGGTTCTTGTTCAAGTTCCGATACATTTGTTTCTTACTATTCTCGTTTGTATTGTTCACACAAAAAAATGTCAGCAATTTTCTCGTTTGAAAACACTTACGAGGAAAGTTTGGTGTTTGATCCGACGTTACCACCTGTTTTTGACGAGTATCATCTTCAACCAAACGGGCTGTGCAGGAAGAAACAAGTTCTGATCTTAGCCAAAACGAACATGGAGAGTGAAGGGATTGGGCTTGTGGAATATTTTGAAAAGCAACAAAAGAGACTTGATCCATCCTTGTTCACGACAAGCAAAGTAGAGTTCACAAGCATTCAAAACAGCAACTATTTGAAAAGGAGTCGGGCTTGTGGTCGAGCCATAATACCAACGTTACCCACGCTTATGTCTATTTGGAGTGAGGATATGTTGATCCTAACAAATTTTGTATTTGATCCAGGTGGGATACTTGTTACAAGAATTGAGGACAATTCCTTTTCAAAGAAGGAGAGTATGACGCGAGTTCATTTTGCAGCGTTGTTTTGATCGTTCCATATCTCGAGTTATACTTGGAATTCCGTAGTCATTCAAATTGGAAAAGATAGATTTCGAGCTTATCTTTCCAATGACTTCTCGTGAAGGTTCGATGAACAAGTATTGACGAAGTTGTGCCCCAAACAAGTCAGTTGTGCATTGAAAAACGCTGCTGTTAAATTCTTTGACGGAATTGTTTCTTTTGCCTCGATTTTATTTAAAGCTTTCAATAAAAACCCGAGGAGAAGAACTGTTATTTTCAAGTCCGTTTAATCAAGACTACTCGAGCAAACAAGGGCCTTGCATCTGATTTGGAGCATGGAAAGTAAGTTGATTGTGTTCTCACTTATTCATTGTATCTAGCTATTTATTTCTAGCCTAGTTCATTTTCCTTTCTTTGTTTTTGTCACCCACTTTGTGAGGCTTGACTTTGCTGGTTAGTCTCATCCTTGGGTTGAGTTGTAGGCTATAAATAGCCAAGTACCTGATGAATAAATCATTCAATATTCATCAAACAAAATCTGAGTTAAGCTTTTCTTTCCTTTTCGTCTTTGAAGTTCACGAGACAAAGTATTAGAGTAAGTCGCGTTACAAGCTCTATACTCGCTATTTCAATCGTGTGTTTTAATTAGCACTCGTTTTGTTGAGGTATAGGTCTATCTGACTTAGCACACTACCTTTGGTTACGTTCTATCATCACTTTACAGCAGCTATTTCAACCTGATTTCGTTGCTTTGTTTCGTTCATTTCAAATTACTATCTATCATCAAATCACTTGTTCAAAGTTCATTCTAACTCACATCATAAGTGGTATCAGAGCTACAACTCTTAATTTTCTTAAAATCAGGACGGTCCAAGGAGTGTCGAAGCCAAGTTATTAGTTGAATTTCTGATTGCGATTGGAATTGAAGGGTTAAACTCGAGCGAGGTAGTTCGAGGGTTAATCGGTTTTGATTATCTCGTGGTTCTTGTTCAAGTTCCGATACATTTGTTTCTTACTATTCTCGTTTGTACTGTTCACACAAAAAAATGTCAGCAATTTTCTCGTTTGAAAACACTTACGAGGAAAGTTTGGTGTTTGATCCAACGTTACCACCTGTTTTTGACGAGTATCATCTTCAACCAAACGGGCTGTGCAGGAAGAAACAAGTTCTGATCTTAGCCAAAACGAACATGGAGAGTGAAGGGATTGGGCTTGTGGAATATTTTGAAAAGCAACAAAAGAGACTTGATCCATCCTTGTTCACAACAAGCAAAGTAGAGTTCACAAGCATTCAAAACAGCACCTATTTGAAAAGGAGTCGGGCTTGTGGTCGAGCCATAATACCAACGTTACCCACACTTATGTCTATTTGGAGTGAGGATATGTTGATCCTAACAAATTTTGTATTTGATCCAGGTGGGATACTTGTTACAAGAATTGAGGACAATTCCTTTTCAAAGAAGGAGAGTATGACGCGAGTTCATTTTGCAGCGTTGTTTTGATCGGTCCATATCTCGATTTATACTTGGAATTCCGTAGTCATTCAAATTGGAGAAGATAGATTTCGAGCCTATCTGTCCAATGACTACTCGTGAAGGTTCGACGAACAAGTATTGACGAAGTTGTGCCCCAAACAAGTCAACTGTGCATTGAAAAACGCTGCTATTAAATTCTTGGACGGAATTGTTTCTTTTGCCTCGATTTTATTTAAAGCTTTCAATAAATTCCCGAGGAGAAGAGCTGCTATTTTCAAGTCCGTTTAATCAAGACTACTCGAGCAAACAAGGGCCTTGCATCTGATTTGGAGCATGGAAAGTAAGCTGATTGTGTTCTCACTTATTCATTGTATCTAGCTATTTAGTTCTAGCCTATTTCATTTTCCTTTCTTTGTTTTTGTCACCCACTTTGTGAGGCTTGACTTTGCTGGTTAGTCTCATCCTTGGGTTGAGTTGTAGGCTATAAATAGCCAAGTACCTGATGAATAAATCATTCAATATTCATCAAACAAAATCTGAGTTAAGCTTTTCTTTCCTTTTCGTCTTTGTAGTTCACGAGACAAAGTATTAGAGTAAGTCGCGTTACAAGCTCTATACTCGCTATTTCAATCGTGTGTTTTAATTAGCACTCGTTTTGTTGAGGTATAGGTCTATCTCACTTAGCACACTATCTTTGGTTACGTTCTATCATCACTTTACAACAGCTATTTCAACCTGATTTCGTTGCTTTGTTTCGTTCATTTCAAATTACTATCTATCATCAAATCACTTGTTCAAAGTTCATTCTAACTCACATCATAAGTGGTATCAGAGCTACAACTCTTGATTTTTCTTAAAATCAGGACGGTCGAAGGAGTGTCGAAGCCAAGTCATTAGTTGAATTTCTGATTGCGATTGGAATTGAAGGGTTAAACTCGAGCGAGGCAGTTCGAGGGTTAATCGGTTTTGATTATCTCGTGGTTCTTGTTCAAGTTCCGATACATTTGTTTCTTACTATTCTCGTTTGTACTGTTCACACAAAAAAATGTCAGCAATTTTCTCGTTTGAAAACACTTACGAGGAAAGATTGGTGTTTGATCCAACGTTACCACCTGTTTTTGACGAGTATCATCTTCAACCAAACGGGTTATGCAGGAAGAAACAAGTTCCGATCTTAGCCAAAAAGAACATGGAGAGTGAAGGGATTGGGCTTGTGGAATATTTTGAAAAGCAACAAAAGAGACTTGATCCATCCTTGTTCACAACAAGCAAAGTAGAGTTCACAAGCATTCAAAACATCACCTATCTGAAAAGGAGTCGGGCTTGTGGTCGAGCCATAATACCAACGTTACCCACACTTATGTCTATTTGGAGTGACGATATGTTGATCCTAAAAAATTTTTTATTTGATCCAGGTGGGATACTTGTTACAAGAATTGAGGACAATTCCTTTTCAAAGAAGGAGAGTATGACGCGAGTTCATTTTGCAGCGTTGTTTTGATCGGTCCATATCTCGATTTATACTTGGAATTCCGTAGTCATTCAAATTGGAGAAGATAGATTTCGAGCCTATCTTTCCAATGACTACTCGTGAAGGTTCGACGAACAAGTATTGACGAAGTTGTGCCCCAAACAAGTCAGCTGTGCGTTGAAAAACGCTGCTGTTAAATTCTTTGACGGAATTGTTTCTTTTGCGTCGATTTTATTTAAAGCTTTCAATAAATTCCCGAGGAGAAGAGCTGATATTTTCAAGTCCGTTTAATCAAGACTACTCGAGCAAACAAGGGCCTTGCATCTGATTTGGAGCATGGAAAGTAAGCTGATTGTGTTCTCACTTATTCATTGTATCTAGCTATTTAGTTCTAGCCTAGTTCATTTTCCTTTCTTTGTTTTTGTCACCCACTTTGTGAGGCTTGACTTTGCTGGTTAGTCTCATCCTTGGGTTGAGTTGTAGGCTATAAATAGCCAAGTACCTGATGAATAAATCATTCAATATTCATCAAACAAAATCTGAGTTAAGCTTTTCTTTCCTTTTCGTCTTTGTAGTTCACGAGACAAAGTATTAGAGTAAGTCGCGTTATAAGGTCTATAATCGCTATTTCAATCGTGTGTTTTAATTACCACTCGTTTTGTTGAGGTATAGGTCTATCTCACTTAGCACACTATCTTTGGTTACGTTCTATCATCACTTTACAGCAGCTATTTCAACCTGATTTCGTTGCTTTGTTTCGTTCATTTCAAATTACTATCTATCATCAAATCACTTGTTCAAAGTTCATTCTAACTCACATCATAAGTGGTATCAGAGCTACAACTCTTGATTTTTCTTAAAATCAGGACGGTCGAAGGAGTGTCGAAGCCAAGTTATTAGTTGAATTTCTGATTGCGATTGGAATTGAAGGGTTAAACTTGAGCGAGGTAGTTCGAGGGTTAATCGGTTTTGATTATCTCGTGGTTCTTGTTCAAGTTCCGATACATTTGTTTCTTACTATTCTCGTTTGTACTGTTCACTAAAAAAATGTCAGCAATTTTCTCGTTTGAAAACACTTACGAGGAAAGTTTGGTGTTTGATCCAACGTTACCACCTGTTTTTGACGAGTATCATCTTCAACCAAACGGGCTGTGCAGGAAGAAACAAGTTCCGATCTTAGCCAAAAAGAACATGGAGAGTGAAGGGATTGGGCTTGTGGAATATTTTGAAAAGCAACAAAAGAGACTTGATCCATCCTTGTTCACAACAAGCAAAATAGAGTTCACAAGCATTCAAAACATCACCTATTTGAAAAGGAGTCGGGCTTGTGGTCCAGCCATAATACCAACGTTACCCACTCTTATGTCTATTTGGAGTGAGAATATGTTGATCCTAACAAATTTTGTATTTGATCCAGGTGGGATACTTGTTACAAGAATTGAGGACAATTCCTTTTCAAAGAAGAAGAGTATGACGCGAATTCATTTTGCAGCGTTGTTTTGATCGGTCCATATCTCGATTTAT
Source organism: Agrostemma githago (assembly GCA_958450325.1). Classification (NCBI taxonomy): domain Eukaryota; kingdom Viridiplantae; phylum Streptophyta; class Magnoliopsida; order Caryophyllales; family Caryophyllaceae; genus Agrostemma; species Agrostemma githago. The sequence continues at coordinate 36,647,487 of OY288254.1, read as the reverse complement.
ACTTGAAATTCCGTAGTCATTCAAATTGGAGAAGATAGATTTCGAGCCTATCTTTCCAATGACTACTCGTGAAGGTTCGACGAACAAGTATTGACGAAGTTGTGCCCCAAACAAGTCAGCTGTGCGTTGAAAAACGCTGCTGTTAAATTCTTTGACGGAATTGTTTCTTTTGCGTCGATTTTATTTAAAGCTTTCAATAAATTCCCGAGGAGAAGAGCTGCTATTTTCAAGTCCGTTTAATCAAGACTACTCGAGCAAACAAGGGCCTTGCATCTGATTTGGAGCATGGAAAGTAAGCTGATTGTGTTCTCACTTATTCATTGTATCTAGCTATTTAGTTCTAGCCTAGTTCATTTTCCTTTCTTTGTTTTTGTCACCCACTTTGTGAGGCTTGACTTTGCTGGTTAGTCTCATCCTTGGGTTGAGTTCTAGGCTATAAATAGCCAAGTACCTGATGAATAAATCATTCAATATTCATCAAACAAAATCTGAGTTAAGCTTTTCTTTCCTTTTCGTCTTTGTAGTTCACGAGACAAAGTATTAGAGTAAGTCGCGTTATAAGGTCTATAATCGCTATTTCAATCGTGTGTTTTAATTAGCACTCGTTTTGTTGAGGTATAGGTCTATCTCACTTAGCACACTATCTTTGGTTACGTTCTATCATCACTTTACAGCAGCTATTTCAACCTGATTTCGTTGCTTTGTTTCGTTCATTTCAAATTACTATCTATCATCAAATCACTTGTTCAAAGTTCATTCTAACTCACATCATAAGTGGTATCAGAGCTACAACTCTTGATTTTTCTTAAAATCAGGACGGTCGAAGGAGTGTCGAAGCCAAGTCATTAGTTGAATTTCTGATTGCGATTGGAATTGAAGGGTTAAACTTGAGCGAGGTAGTTCGAGGGTTAATCGGTTTTGATTATCTCGTGGTTCTTGTTCAAGTTCCGATACATTTGTTTCTTACTATTCTCGTTTGTACTGTTCACACAAAAAAATGTCAGCAATTTTCTCGTTTGAAAACACTTACGAGGAAAGTTTGGTGTTTGATCCAACGTTACCACCTGTTTTTGACGAGTATCATCTTCAACCAAACGGGCTGTGCAGGAAGAAACAAGTTCCGATCTTAGCCAAAAAGAACATGGAGAGTGAAGGGATTGGGCTTGTGGAATATTTTGAAAAGCAACAAAAGAGACTTGATCCATCCTTGTTCACAACAAGCAAAATAGAGTTCACAAGCATTCAAAACATCACCTATTTGAAAAGGAGTCGGGCTTGTGGTCCAGCCATAATACCAACGTTACCCACTCTTATGTCTATTTGGAGTGAGAATATGTTGTTCCTAACAAATTTTGTATTTGATCCAGGTGGGATACTTGTTACAAGAATTGAGGACAATTCCTTTTCAAAGAAGGAGAGTATGACGCGAGTTCATTTTGCAGCGTTGTTTTGATCGGTCCATATCTCGATTTATACTTGAAATTCCGTAGTCATTCAAATTGGAGAAGATAGATTTCGAGCCTATCTTTCCAATGACTACTCGTGAAGGTTCGACGAACAAGTATTGACGAAGTTGTGCCCCAAACAAGTCAGCTGTGCGTTGAAAAACGCTGCTGTTAAATTCTTTGACGGAATTGTTTCTTTTGCGTCGATTATATTTAAAGCTTTCAATAAATTCCCGAGGAGAAGAGCTGCTATTTTCAAGTCCGTTTAATCAAGACTACTCGAGCAAACAAGGGCCTTGCATCTGATTTGGAGCATGGAAAGTAAGCTGATTGTGTTCTCACTTATTCATTGTATCTAGCTATTTAGTTCTAGCCTAGTTCATTTTCCTTTCTTTGTTTTTGTCACCCACTTTGTGAGGCTTGACTTTGCTGGTTAGTCTCATCCTTGGGTTGAGTTGTAGGCTATAAATAGCCAAGTACCTGATGAATAAATCATTCAATATTCATCAAACAAAATCTGAGTTAAGCTTTTCTTTCCTTTTCGTCTTTGTAGTTCACGAGACAAAGTATTAGAGTAAGTCGCGTTATAAGGTCTATTATCGCTATTTCAATCGTGTGTTTTAATTAGCACTCGTTTTGTTGAGGTATAGGTCTATCTCACTTAGCACAATATCTTTGGTTACGTTCTATCATCACTTTACAGCAGCTATTTCAACCTGATTTCGTTGCTTTGTTTCGTTCATTTCAAATTACTATCTATCATCAAATCACTTGTTCAAAGTTCATTCTAACTCACATCATAAGTGGTATCAGAGCTACAACTCTTGATTTTTCTTAAAATCAGGACGGTCGAAGGAGTGTCGAAGCCAAGTTATTAGTTGAATTTCTGATTGCGATTGGAATTGAAGGGTTAAACTTGAGCGAGGTAGTTCGAGGGTTAATCGGTTTTGATTATCTCGTGGTTCTTGTTCAAGTTCCGATACATTTGTTTCTTACTATTCTCGTTTATACTGTTCACACAAAAAAATGTCAGCAATTTTCTCGTTTGAAAACACTTACGAGGAAAGTTTGGTGTTTGATCCAACGTTACCACCTGTTTTTGACGAGTATCATCTTCAACCAAACGGGCTGTGCAGGAAGAAACAAGTTCCGATCTTAGCCAAAAAGAACATGGAGAGTGAAGGGATTGGGCTTGTGGAATATTTTGAAAAGCAACAAAAGAGACTTGATCCATCCTTGTTCACAACAAGCAAAATAGAGTTCACAAGCATTCAAAACATCACCTATTTGAAAAGGAGTCGGGCTTGTGGTCCAGCCATAATACCAACGTTACCCACTCTTATGTCTATTTGGAGTGAGGATATGTTGATCCTAACAAATTTTGTATTTGATCCAGGTGGGATACTTGTTACAAGAATTGAGGACAATTCCTTTTCAAAGAAGGAGAGTATGACGCGAGTTCATTTTGCAGCGTTGTTTTGATCGGTCCATATCTCGATTTATACTTGAAATTCCGTAGTCATTCAAATTGGAGTAGATAGATGTCGAGCCTATCTTTCCAATGACTACTCGTGAAGGTTCGACGAACAAGTATTGACGAAGTTGTTCCCCAAACAAGTCAGCTGTGCGTTGAAAAACGCTGCTGTTAAATTCTTTGACGGAATTGTTTCTTTTGCCTCGATTTTATTTAAAGCTTTCAATAAATTCCCGAGGAGAAGAGCTGCTATTTTCAAGTCCGTTTAATCAAGACTACTCGAGCAAACAAGGGCCTTGCATCTGATTTGGAGCATGGAAAGTAAGCTGATTGTGTTCTCACTTATTCATTGTATCTAGCTATTTAGTTCTAGCCTAGTTCATTTTCCTTTCTTTGTTTTTGTCACCCACTTTGTGAGGCTTGACTTTGCTGGTTAGTCTCATCCTTGGGTTGAGTTGTAGGCTATAAATAGCCAAGTACCTGATGAATAAATCATTCAATATTCATCAAACAAAATCTGAGTTAAGCTTTTCTTTCCTTTTCGTCTTTGTAGTTCACGAGACAAAGTATTAGAGTAAGTCGCGTTACAAGCTCTATACTCGCTATTTCAATCGTGTGTTTTAATTAGCACTCGTTTTGTTGAGGTATAGGTTTATCTCACTTAGCACACTATCTTTGGTTACGTTCTATCATCACTTTATAGCAGCTATTTCAACCTGATTTCGTTGCTTTGTTTCGTTCATTTCAAATTACTATCTATCATCAAATCACTTGTTCAAAGTTCATTCTAACTCACATCATAAGTGGTATCAGAGCTACAACTCTTGATTTTTCTTAAAATCAGGACGGTCCAAGGAGTGTCGAACCCAAGTTATTAGTTGAATTTCTGATTGCGATTGGAATTGAAGGGTTAAACTCGAGCGAGGCAGTTCGAGGGTTAATCGGTTTTGATTATCTCGTGGTTCTTGTTCAAGTTCCGATACATTTGTTTCTTACTATTCTCGTTTGTACTGTTCACACAAAAAAATGTCAGCAATTTTCTCGTTTGAAAACACTTACGAGGAAAGTTTGGTGTTTGATCCAACGTTACCACCTGTTTTTGACGAGTATCATCTTCAACCAAACGGGTTATGCAGGAAGAAACAAGTTCCGATCTTAGCCAAAAAGAACATGGAGAGTGAAGGGATTGGGCTTGTGGAATATTTTGAAAAGCAACAAAAGAGACTTGATCCATCCTTGTTCACAACAAGCAAAGTAGAGTTCACAAGCATTCAAAACATCACCTATCTGAAAAGGAGTCGGGCTTGTGGTCGAGCCATAATACCAACGTTACCCACACTTATGTCTATTTGGAGTGACGATATGTTGATCCTAACAAATTTTGTATTTGATCCAGGTGGGATACTTGTTACAAGAATTGAGGACAATTCCTTTTCTAAGAAGGAGAGTATGACGCGAGTTCATTTTGCAGCGTTGTTTTGATCGGTCCATATCTCGATTTATACTTGAAATTCCGTAGTCATTCAAATTGGAGAAGATAGATTTCGAGCCTATCTTTCCAATGACTACTCGTGAAGGTTCGACGAACAAGTATTGACGAAGTTGTGCCCCAAACAAGTCAGCTGTGCGTTGAAAAACGCTGCTGTTAAATTCTTTGACGGAATTGTTTCTTTTGCGTCGATTATATTTAAAGCTTTCAATAAATTCCCGAGGAGAAGAGCTGCTATTTTCAAGTCAGTTTAATCAAGACTACTCGAGCAAACAAGGGCCTTGCATCTGATTTGGAGCATGGAAAGTAAGCTGATTGTGTTCTCACTTATTCATTGTATCTAGCTATTTAGTTCTAGCCTAGTTCATTTTCCTTTCTTTGTTTTTGTCACCCACTTTGTGAGGCTTGACTTTGCTGGTTAGTCTCATCCTTGGGTTGAGTTGTAGGCTATAAATAGCCAAGTACCTGATGAATAAATCATTCAATATTCATCAAACAAAATCTGAGTTAAGCTTTTCTTTCCTTTTCGTCTTTGTAGTTCACGAGACAAAGTATTAGAGTAAGTCGCGTTATAAGCTCTATAATCGCTATTTTAATCGTGTGTTTTAATTAGCACTCGTTTTGTTGAGGTATAGGTCTATCTCACTTAGCACACTATCTTTGGTTACGTTCTATCATCACTTTACAGCAGCTATTTCAACCTTATTTCGTTGCTTTGTTTCGTTCATTTCAAATTACTATCTATCATCAAATCACTTGTTCAAAGTTCATTCTAACTCACATCATAAGTGGTATCAGAGCTACAACTCTTGATTTTTCTTAAAATCAGGACGGTCGAAGGAGTGTCGAAGCCAAGTTATTAGTTGAATTTCTGATTGCGATTGGAATTGAAGGGTTAAACTTGAGCGAGGTAGTTCGAGGGTTAATCGGTTTTGATTATCTCGTGGTTCTTGTTCAAGTTCCGATACATTTGTTTCTTACTATTCTCGTTTGTACTGTTCACACAAAAAAATGTCAGCAATTTTCTCGTTTGAAAACACTTACGAGGAAAGTTTGGTGTTTGATCCAACGTTACCACCTGTTTTTGACGAGTATCATCTTCAACCAAACGGGCTGTGCAGGAAGAAACAAGTTCCGATCTTAGCCAAAAAGAACATGGAGAGTGAAGGGATTGGGCTTGTGGAATATTTTGAAAAGCAACAAAATAGACTTGATCCATCCTTGTTCACAACAAGCAAAATAGAGTTCACAAGCATTCAAAACATCACCTATTTGAAAAGGAGTCGGGCTTGTGGTCGAGCCATAATACCAACGTTACCCACTCTTATGTCTATTTGGAGTGAGGATATGTTGATCCTAACAAATTTTGTATTTGACCCAGGTGGGATACTTGTTACAAGAATTGAGGACAATTCCTTTTCAAAGAAGGAGAGTATGACGCGAGTTCATTTTGCAGCGTTGTTTTGATCGGTCCATATCTCGATTTATACTTGAAATTCCGTAGTTATTCAAATTGGAGAAGATAGATTTCGAGCCTATCTTTCCAATGACTACTCGTGAAGGTTCGACGAACAAGTATTGACGAAGTTGTGCCCCAAACAAGTCAGCTGTGCGTTGAAAAACGCTGCTGTTAAATTCTTTGACGGAATTGTTTCTTTTGCCTCGATTTTATTTAAAGCTTTCAATAAATTCCCGAGGAGAAGAGCTGCTATTTTCAAGTCCGTTTAATCAAGACTACTCGAGCAAACAAGGGCCTTGCATCTGATTTGGAGCATGGAAAGTAAGTTGATTGTGTTCTCACTTATTCATTGTATCTAGCTATTTAGTTCTAGCCTAGTTCATTTTCCTTTCTTTGTTTTTGTCACCCACTTTGTGAGGCTTGACTTTGCTGGTTAGTCTCATCCTTGGGTTGAGTTGTAGGCTATAAATAGCCAAGTACCTGATGAATAAATCATTCAATATTCATCAAACAAAATCTGAGTTAAGCTTTTCTTTCCTTTTCGTCTTTGTAGTTCACGAGACAAAGTATTAGAGTAAGTCGCGTTACAAGCTCTATACTCGCTATTTCAATCGTGTGTTTTAATTAGCACTCGTTTTGTTGAGGTATAGGTCTATCTCACTTAGCACACTATCTTTGGTTACGTTCTATCATCACTTTACAGCAGCTATTTCAACCTGATTTCGTTGCTTTGTTTCGTTCATTTCAAATTACTATCTATCATCAAATCACTTGTTCAAAGTTCATTCTAACTCACATCATAAGTGGTATCAGAGCTACAACTCTTGATTTTTCTTAAAATCAGGACGGTCCAAGGAGTGTCGAACCCAAGTTATTAGTTGAATTTCTGATTGCGATTGGATTTGAAGGGTTAAACTCGAGCGAGGTAGTTCGAGGGCTAATCGGTTTTGATTATCTCGTGGTTCTTGTTCAAGTTCCGATACATTTGTTTCTTACTATTCTCGTTTGTACTGTTCACACAAAAAAATGTCAGCAATTTTCTCGTTTGAAAACACTTACGAGGAAAGTTTGGTGTTTGATCCAACGTTACCACCTGTTTTTGACGAGTATCATCTTCAACCAAACGGGTTATGCAGGAAGAAACAAGTTCCGATCTTAGCCAAAACGAACATGGAGAGTGAAGGGATTGGGCTTGTGGAATATTTTGAAAAGCAACAAAAGAGACTTGATCCATCCTTGTTCAAAACAAGCAAAGTAGAGTTCACAAGCATTCAAAACAGCACCTATTTGAAAAGGAGTCGGGCTTGTGGTCGAGCCATAATACCAACGTTACCCACACTTATGTCTATTTGGAGTGAGGATATGTTGATCCTAACAAATTTTGTATTTGATCCAGGTGGGATACTTGTTACAAGAATTGAGGACAATTCCTTTTCAAAGAAGGAGAGTATGACGCGAGTTCATTTTGCAGCGTTGTTTTGATCGGTCCATATCTCGATTTATACTTGGAATTCCGTAGTCATTCAAATTGGAGAAGATAGATTTCGAGCCTATCTTTTTAATGACTACTCGTGAAGGTTCGATGAACAAGTATTGACGAAGTTATGCCCCAAACAAGTCAGCTGTGTATTGAAAAACGCTGCTGTTAAATTCTTTGACGGAATTGTTTCTTTTGCCTCGATTTTATTAAAGCTTTTAAATAATTCCCGAGGAGAAGAGCTGCTATTTTCAAGTCCGTTTAATCAAGACTACTCGAGAAAACAAGGGCCTTGCATCTGATTTGGAGCATGGAAAGTAAGCTGATTGTGTTCTCACTTATTCATTGTATCTAGCTATTTAGTTCTAGCCTAGTTCATTTCCCTTTCTTTGTTTTTGTCAACCCACTTTGTGAGGCTTGACTTTGCTGGTTAGCCTCATCCTTGGGTTGAGTTGTAGGCTATAAATAGCCAAGTACCTGATGAATAAATCATTCAATCTTCATCAAACAAAATCTGTGTTAAGCTTTGCTTTCCTTTTCGTCTTTGTAGTTCACAAGACAAAGTATTAGAGTAAGTCGCGTTACAAGCTCTATACTCGCTATTTCAATCGTGTGTTTGAATTAGCACCCGCTTTGTTGAGGTATAGGTCTATCTCACTTAGCACACTATCTTTGGTTACGCTCTATCATCACTTTATAGCAGCTATTTCAACCTGATTTCGTTGTTTTGTTTCATTCATTTCAAATTACTATCTATCATCAAATCACTTGTTCAAAGTTCATTCTAACTCACATCATAAGTGGTATCAGAGCTACAACTCTTGATTTTTCTTAAAATCAGGACGGTCCAAGGAGTATCGAAGCCAAGTTATTAGTTGAATTTCTGATTGCGATTGGAATTCAAGGGTTAAACTCGAGCGAGGTAGTTCGAGGGTTAATCGGTTTTGATTATCTCGTGGTTCTTGTTGAAGTTCCGATACATTTGTTTCTTACTATTCACGTTTGTACTGTTCACACACAAAAATGTCAGCAATTTTCTCGTTTGAAAACACTTACGAGGAATGTTTGGTGTTTGATCCAACGTTACCACCTGTTTTTGACGAGTATCATCTTCAACCAAACGGGTTGTGCAGGAAGAAACAACTTCCGATCTTAGCCAAAACGAACATGGAGAGTGAAGGGATTGGGCTTGTGGAATATTTTGAAAAGCAACAAAAGAGACTTGATCCATCCTTGTTCACAACAAGCAAAGTAGAGTTCACAAGCATTCAAAACAACACCTATTTGAAAAGGAGTCGGGCTTGTGGTCGAGCCAGAATACCAACGTTACCCACACTTATGTCTATTTGGAGTGAGGATGTGTTGATCCTAACAAATTTTGTATTTGATCCAGGTGGGATACTAGTTACAAGAATTGAGGACAATTCTTTTTCAAAGAAGGAGAGTATGACGTGAGTTCATTTCGCAGCGTTGTTTTGATCGGTCCATATCTCGAGTTATACTTGGAATTCCGTGAATTCCGTAGTCATTCAAAATGGAGAAGATAGATTTCGAGCTTATCTTTCGAATGACTACTCGTGAAGGTTCGATGAACAAGTATTGACGAAGTTATGCCCCAAACAAGTCAGCTGTGCATTGAAAAACGCTGCTGTTAAATTCTTTGACGGAATTGTTTCTTTTGCCTCGATTTTATCTAAAGCTTTCAATAAATTCCCGAGGAGAAGAGCTGCTATTTTCAAGTCCGTTTAATCAAGACTACTCGAGAAAACAAGGGCCTTGCATCTGATTTGGAGCATGGAAAGTAGGCTGATTGTGTTCTCAATTATTCATTGTATCTAGCTATTTAGTTCTAGCCTAGTTCATTTCCCTTTCTTTGTTTTTGTCAACCCACTTTGTGAGGCTTGACTTTGCTGGTTAGCCTAATCCTAGGGTTGAGTTGTAGGCTATAAATAGCCAAGTACCTGATGAATAAATCATTCAATCTTCATCAAACAAAATCTGAGTTAAGCTTTACTTTCCTTTTCGTCTTTGTAGTTCACAAGACAAAGTATTAGAGTAAGTCGCGTTACAAGCTCTATACTCGCTATTTCAATCGTGTGTTTGAATTAGCACCCGCTTTGTTGAGGTATAGGTCTATCTCACTTAGCACACTATCTTTGGTTACGTTCTATCATCACTTTACACCAGCTATTTCAACCTCATTTCGTTGTTTTGTTTCATTCATTTCAAATTACTATCTATCATCAAATCACTTGTTCAAAGTTCATTCTAACTCACATCGTAAGTGGTATTAGAACTACAACTCTTGATTTTTCTTAAAATCAGGACGGTCCAAGGAGTATCGAAGCCAAGTTATTAGTTGAATTTCTGATTGCGATTGGAATTCAAGGGTTAAACTCGAGCGAGGTAGTTCGAGGGTTAATCGGTTTTGATTATCTCGTGGTTCATGTTGAAGTTCCGATACATTTGTTTCTTACTATTCACGTTTGTACTGTTCACACACAAAAATGTCAGCAATTTTCTCGTTTGAAAACACTTACGAGGAATGTTTGGTGTTTGATCCAACGTTACCACCTGTTTTTGACGAGTATCATCTTCAACCAAACGGGTTGTGCAGGAAGAAACAACTTCCGATCTTAGCCAAAACGAACATGGAGAGTGAAGGGATTGGGCTTGTGGAATATTTTGAAAAGCAACAAAAGAGAATTGATCCATCCTTGTTCACAACAAGCAAAGTAGAGTTCACAAGCATTCAAAACAACACCTATTTGAAAAGGAGTCGGGCTTGTGGTCGAGCCAGAATACCAACGTTACCCACACTTATGTCTATTTGGAGTGAGGATGTGTTGATCCTAACAAATTTTGTATTTGATCCAGGTGGGATACTAGTTACAAGAATTGAGGACAATTCTTTTTCAAAGAAGGAGAGTATGACGTGAGTTCATTTCGCAGCGTTGTTTTGATCGGTCCATATCTCGAGTTATACTTGGAATTCCGTGAATTCCGTAGTCATTCAAAATGGAGATGATAGATTTCGAGCTTATCTTTCGAATGACTACTCGTGAAGGTTCGATGAACAAGTATTGACGAAGTTATGCCCCAAACAAGTCAGCTGTGCATTGAAAAACGCTGCTGTTAAATTCTTTGACGGAATTATTTCTTTTGCCTCGATTTTCTCTAAAGCTTTCAATAAATTCCCGAGGAGAAGAGCTGCTATTTTCAAGTCCGTTCAATCAAGACTACTCGAGCAAACAAGGGCCTTGCATATGATTTGGAGCATGGAAAGTAGGCTGATTGTGTTCTCAATTATTCATTGTATCTAGCTATTTAGTTCTAGCCTAGTTCATTTCCCTTTCTTTGTTTTTGTCAACCCACTTTGTGAGGCTTGACTTTGCTGGTTAGCCTAATCCTAGGGTTGAGTTGTAGGCTATAAATAGCCAAGTACCTGATGAATAAATCATTCAATCTTCATCAAACAAAATCTGAGTTAAGCTTTGCTTTCCTTTTCGTCTTTGTAGTTCACAAGACAAAGTATTATTGTAAGTCGCGTTACAAGCTCTATACTCGCTATTTCAATCGTGTGTTTGAATTAGCACCCGCTTTGTTGAGGTATAGGTCTATCTCACTTAGCACACTATCTTTGGTTACGTTCTATCATCACTTTACACCAGCTATTTCAACCTGATTTCGTTGTTTTGTTTCATTCATTTCAAATTACTATCTATCATCAAATCACTTGTTCATAGTTCATTCTAACTCACATCATAAGTGGTATCAGAGCTACAACTGTTGATTTTTCTTAAAATCAGGACGGTCCATGGAGTATCGAAGCCAAGTTATTAGTTGAATTTCTGATTGCGATTGGAATTCAAGGGTTAAACTCGAGCGAGGTAGTTCGAGGGTTAATCGGTTTTGATTATCTCGTGGTTCTTGTTGAAGTTCCGATACATTGTTTCTTACTATTCACGTTTGTACTGTTCACACACAAAAATGTCAGCAATTTTCTCGTTTGAAAACACTTACGAGGAAAGTTTGGTGTTTGATCCAACGTTACCACCTGTTTTTGACGAGTATCATCTTCAACCAAACGGGTTGTGCAGGAAGAAACAAGTTCCGATCTTAGCCAAAACGAACATGGAGAGTGAAGGGATTGGGCTTGTGGAATATTTTGAAAAGCAACAAAAGAGACTTGATCCATCCTTGTTCACAACAAGCAAAGTAGAGTTCACAAGCATTCAAAACAACACCTATTTGAAAAGGATTCGGGCTTGTGGTCGAGCCAGAATACCAACGTTACCCACACTTATGTCTATTTGGAGTGAGGATGTGTTGATCCTAACAAATTTTGTATTTGATCCAGGTGGGATACTAGTTACAAGAATTGAGGACAATTCTTTTTCAAAGAAGGAGAGTATGACGTGAGTTCATTTCACAGCGTTGTTTTGATCGGTCCATATCTCGAGTTATACTTGGAATTCCGTGAATTCCGTAGTCATTCAAAATGGAGAAGATAGATTTCGAGCTTATCTTTCGAATGACTACTCGTGAAGGTTCGATGAACAAGTATTGACGAAGTTATGCCCCAAACAAGTCAGCTGTGCATTGAAAAACGCTGCTGTTAAATTCTTTGACGGAATTGTTTCTTTTGCCTCGATTTTCTCTAAAGCTTTCAATAAATTCCCGAGGAGAAGAGCTGCTATTTTCAAGTCCGTTTAATCAAGACTACTCGAGCAAACAAGGGCCTTGCATCTGATTTGGAGCATGGAAAGTAGGCTGATTGTGTTCTCAATTATTCATTGTATCTAGCTATTTAGTTCTAGCCTAGTTCATTTCCCTTTCTTTGTTTTTGTCAACCCACTTTGTGAGGCTTGACTTTGCTGGTTAGCCTAATCCTAGGGTTGAGTTGTAGGCTATAAATAGCCAAGTACCTGATGAATAAATCATTCAATCTTCATCAAACAAAATCTGAGTTAAGCTTTGCTTTCCTTTTCGTCTTTGTAGTTCACAAGACAAAGTATTAGAGTAAGTCGCGTTACAAGCTCTATACTCGCTATTTCAATCGTGTGTTTGAATTACCACCCGCTTTGTTGAGGTATAGGTCTATCTCACTTAGCACACTATCTTTGGTTACGTTCTATCATCACTTTACAGCAGCTATTTCAACCTGATTTCGTTGTTTTGTTTCATTCATTTCAAATTACTATCTATCATCAAATCACTTGTTCAAAGTTCATTCTAACTCACATCATAAGTGGTATCAGAGCTACAACTCTTGATTTTTCTTAAAATCAGGACGGTCCAAGGAGTATCGAAGCCAAGTTATGAGTTGAATTTCTGATTGCGATTGGAATTCAAGGGTTAAACTCGAGCGAGGTAGTTCGAGGGTTAATCGGTTTTGATTATCTCGTGGTTCTTGTTGAAGTTCCGATACATTTGTTTCTTACTATTCACGTTTGTACTGTTCACACACAAAAATGTCAGCAATTTTCTCGTTTGAAAACACTTACGAGGAAAGTTTGGTGTTTGATCAAACGTTACCACCTGTTTTTGACGAGTATCATCTTCAACCAAACGGGCTGTGCAGGAAGAAAAAAGTTCTGATCTTAGCCAAAACGAACATTGAGAGTGAAGGGATTGGGGTTGTGGAATATTTTGAAAAGCAACAAAAGAGACTTGATCCATCCTTGTTCACAACAAGCAAAGTAGAGTTCACAAGCATTCAAAACAGCACCTATTTGAAAAGGAGTCGGGCTTGTGGTCGAGCCAGAATACCAACGTTACCCACACTTATGTCTATTTGGAGTAAGGATGTGTTGATCCTAACAAATTTTGTATTTGATCCAGGTGGGATACTAGTTACAAGAATTGAGGACAATTCTTTTTCAAAGAAGGAGAGTATGACGTGAGTTCATTTCGCAGCGTTGTTTTGATCGGTCCATATCTCGAGTTATACTTGGAATTCCGTGAATACCGTAGTCATTCAAAATGGAGAAGATAGATTTCGAGCTTATCTTTCGAATGACTACTCGTGAAGGTTCGACGAACAAGTATTGACGAAGTTGTGCCCCAAACAAGTCAGCTGTGCATTGAAAAACGCTGCTGTTAAATTCTTTGACGGAATTGTTTCTTTTGCCTCGATTTTCTCTAAAGCTTTCAATAAATTCCCGAGGAGAAGAGCTGCTATTTTCAAGTCCGTTTAATCAAGACTACTCGAGCAAACAAGGGCCTTGCATCTGATTTGGAGCATGGAAAGTAGGCTGATTGTGTTCTCAATTATTCATTGTATCTAGCTATTTAGTTCTAGCCTAGTTCATTTCCCTTTCTTTGTTTTTGTCAACCCACTTTGTGAGGCTTGACTTTGCTTGTTAGCCTAATCCTAGGGTTGAGTTGTAGGCTATAAATAGCCAAGTACCTGATGAATAAATCATTCAATCTTCATCAAACAAAATCTGAGTTAAGCTTTGCTTTCCTTTTCGTCTTTGTAGTTCACAAGACAAAGTATTAGAGTAAGTCGCGTTACAAGCTCTATACTCGCTATTTCAATCGTGTGTTTGAATTAGCACCCGCTTTGTTGAGGTATAGGTCTATCTCACATAGCACACTATCTTTGGTTACGTTCTATCATCACTTTACAGCAGCTATTTCAACCTGATTTCGTTGTTTTGTTTCATTCATTTCAAATTACTATCTATCATCAAATCACTTGTTCAAAGTTCATTCTAACTCACATCATAAGTGGTATCAGAGCTACAAATCTTGATTTTTCTTAAAATCAGGACGGTCCAAGGAGTGTCGAAGCCAAGTTATTAGTTGAATTTCTGATTGCGATTGGAATTCAAGGGTTAAACTTGAGCGAGGTAGTTCGAGGGTTAATCGGTTTTGATTATCTCGTGGTTCTTGTTGAAGTTCCGATACATTTGTTTCTTACTATTCACGTTTGTACTGTTCACACACAAAAATGTCAGCAATTTTCTCGTTTGAAAACACTTACGAGGAAAGTTTGGTGATTGATCCAACGTTACCACCGGTTTTTGACGAGTATCATCTTCAACCAAACGGGTTGTGCAGGAAGAAACAAGTTCCGATCTTAGCCAAAACGAACATGGAGAGTGAAGGGATTGGGCTTGTGGAATATTTTGAAAAGCGACAAAAGAGACTTGATCCATCCTTGTTCACAACAAGCAAAGTAGAGTTCACAAGCATTCAAAACAGCACCTATTTGAAAAGGAGTCGGGCTTGTGGTCGAGCCATAATACCAACGTTACCCACACTTATGTCTATTTGGAGTGAGGATGTGTTGATCCTAACAAATTTTGTATTTGATCCAGGTGGGATACTAGTTACAAGAATTGAGGACAATTCTTTTTCAAAGAAGGAGAGTATGACGTGAGTTCATTTCGCAGCGTTGTTTTGATCGGTCCATATCTCGAGTTATACTTGGAATTCCGTGAATTCCGTAGTCATTCAAAATGGAGAAGATAGATTTCGAGCTTATCTTTCGAATGACTACTCGTGAAGGTTCGATGAACAAGTATTGACGAAGTTATGCCCCAAACAAGTCAGCTGTGCATTGAAAAACGCTGCTGTTAAATTCTTTGACGGAGTTGTTTCTTTTGCCTCGATTTTCTCTAAAGCTTTCAATAAATTCCCGAGGAGAAGAGCTGCTATTTTCAAGTCCGTTTAATCAAGACTACTCGAGCAAACAAGGGCCTTGCATCTGATTTGGAGTATGGAAAGTAGGCTGATTGTGTTCTCAATTATTCATTGTATCTAGCTATTTAGTTCTAGCCTAGTTCATTTCCCTTTCTTTGTTTTTGTCAACCCACTTTGTGAGGCTTGACTTTGCTGGTTAGCCTAATCCTAGGGTTGAGTTGTAGGCTATAAATAGCCAAGACCTGATGAATAAATCATTCAATCTTCATCAAACAAAATCTGAGTTAAGCTTTGCTTTCCTTTTCGTCTTTGTAGTTCACAAGACAAAGTATTAGAGTAAGTCGCGTTACAAGCTCTATACTCGCTATTTCAATCGTGTGTTTGAATTAGCACCCGCTTTGTTGAGGTATAGGTCTATCTCACTTAGCACACTATCTTTGGTTACGTTCTATCATCACTTTACAGCAGCTATTTCAACCTGATTTCGTTGTTTTGTTTCATTCATTTCAAATTACTATCTATCATCAAATCACTTGTTCAAAGTTCATTCTAACTCACATCATAAGTGGTATCAGAGCTACAACTCTTGATTTTTCTTAAAATCAGGACGGTCCAAGGAGTGTCGAAGCCAAGTTATTAGTTGAATTTCTGATTGCGATTGGAATTCAAGGGTTAAACTCGAGCGAGGTAGTTCGAGGGTTAATCGGTTTTGATTATCTTGTGGTTCTTGTTGATGTTCCGATACATTTGTTTCTTACTATTCACGTTTGTACTGTTCACACAAAAAAAATGTCAGCAATTTTCTCGTTTGAAAACACTTACGAGAAAAGTTTGGGGATCTAACGTTACCACCTGTTTTTGACGAGTATCATCTTCAACCAAACGGGCTGTGTAGGAAGAAACAAGTTCTGATCTTCGCCAAAACGAACATGGAGAGTGAAGGGATTGGGCTTGTGGAATATTTTGAAAAGCAACAAAAGAGACTTGATCCATCCTTGTTCACAACAAGCAAAGTAGAGTTCACAAGCATTCAAAACAGCACCTATTTGAAAAGGAGTCGGGCTTGTGGTCGAGCCATAATACCAACGTTACCCACACTTATATCTATTTGGAGTGAGGATGTGTTGATCCTAACAAATTTTGTATTTGATCCAGGTGGGATACTAGTTACAAGAATTGAGGACAATTCTTTTTCAAAGAAGGAGAGTATGACGTGAGTTCATTTCGCAGCGTTGTTTTGATCGGTCCATATCTCGAGTTATACTTGGAATTCCGTGAAATCCGTAGTGTTTCAAAATGGAGAAGATAGATTTCGAGCTTATCTTTCGAATGACTACTCGTGAAGGTTCGATGAACAAGTATTGACGAAGTTATGCCCCAAACAAGTCAGCTGTGCATTGAAAAACGCTGCTGTTAAATTCTTTGACGGAATTGTTTCTTTTGCCTCGATTTTCTCTAAAGCTTTCAATAAATTCTCGAGGAGAAGAGCTGCTATTTTCAAGTCCGTTTAATCAAGACTACTCGAGCAAACAAGGGCCTTGCATCTGATTTGGAGCATGGAAAGTAGGCTGATTGTGTTCTCACTTATTCATTGTATCTAGCTATTTAGTTCTAGCCTAGTTCATTTCCCTTTCTTTGTTTTTGTCAACCCACTTTGTGAGGCCTGACTTTGCTGGTTAGCCTCATCCTTGGGTTGAGTTGTAGGCTATAAATAGCCAAGTACCTGATGAATAAATC
Organism: Agrostemma githago; assembly: GCA_958450325.1. NCBI lineage: Eukaryota > Viridiplantae > Streptophyta > Magnoliopsida > Caryophyllales > Caryophyllaceae > Agrostemma > Agrostemma githago. The sequence continues at coordinate 36,630,753 of OY288254.1, read as the reverse complement.
ATTCAATCTTCATCAAACAAAATCTGAGTTAAGCTTTGCTTTCCTTTTCGTCTTTGTAGTTCACAAGACAAAGTATTAGAGTAAGTCGCGTTACAAGCTCTATACTCGCTATTTCAATCGTGTGTTTGAATTAGCACCCGCTTTGTTGAGGTATAGGTCTATCTCACTTAGCACACTATCTTTGGTTACGTTCTATCATCACTTTACACCAGCTATTTCAACCTGATTTCGTTGTTTTGTTTCATTCATTTCAAATTACTATCTATCATCAAATCACTTGTTCAAAGTTCATTCTAACTCACATCATAAGTGGTATCAGAGCTACAACTCTTGATTTTTCTTAAAATCAGGACGGTCCAAGGAGTGTCGAAGCCAAGTTATTAGTTGAATTTCTTATTGCGATTGGAATTCAAGGGTTAAACTCGAGCGAGGTAGTTCGAGGGTTAATCGGTTTTGATTATCTCGTGGTTCTTGTTGAAGTTCCGATACATTTGTTTCTTACTATTCACGTTTGTACTGTTCACACACAAAAATGTCAGCAATTTTCTCGTTTGAAAACACTTACGAGGAAAGTTTGGTGTTTGATCAAACGTTACCACCTGTTTTTGACGAGTATCATCTTCAACCAAACGGGTTGTGCAGGAAGAAACAAGTTCCGATCATAGCCAAAACGAACATGGAGAGTGAAGGGATTGGGCTTGTGGAATATTTTGAAAAGCAACAAAAGAGACTTGATCCATCCTTGTTCACAACAAGCAAAGTAGAGTTCACAAGCATTCAAAACAGCACCTATTTGAAAAGGAGTCGGGCTTGTGGTCGAGCCATAATACCAACGTTACCCACACTTATGTCTATTTGGAGTGAGGATGTGTTGATCCTAACAAATTTTGTATTTGATCCAGGTGGGATACTAGTTACAAGAATTGAGGACAATTCTTTTTCAAAGAAGGAGAGTATGACGTGAGTTCATTTCGCAGCGTTGTTTTGATCGGTCCATATCTCGAGTTATACTTGGAATTCCGTGAATTCCGTAGTCATTCAAAATGGAGAAGATAGATTTCGAGCTTATCTTTCGAATGACTACTCGTGAAGGTTCGATGGACAAGTATTGACGAAGTTATGCCCCAAACAAGTCAGTTGTGCATTGAAAAACGCTGCTGTTAAATTGACGGAATTGTTTCTTTTGCCTCGATTTTCTCTAAAGCTTTCAATAAATTCCCGAGGAGAAGAGCTGCTATTTTCAAGTCCGTTTAATCAAGACTACTCGAGCAAATAAGGGCCTTGCATCTGATTTGGAGCATGGAAAGTAGGCTGATTGTGTTCTCACTTATTCATTGTATCTAGCTATTTAGTTCTAGCCTAGTTCATTTCCCTTTCTTTGTTTTTGTCAACCCACTTTGTGAGGCTTGACTTTGCTGGTTAGCCTCATCCTTGGGTTGAGTTGTAGGCTATAAATAGCGAAGATGAATAAATCATTCAATCTTCATCAAACAAAATCTGAGTTAAGCTTTGCTTTCCTTTTCGTCTTTGTAGTTCACAAGACAAAGTATTAGAGTAAGTCGCGTTACAAGCTCTATACCCGCTATTTCAATCGTGTGTTTGAATTAGCACCCGCTTTGTTGAGGTATAGGTCTATCTCACTTAGCACACTATCTTTGGTTACGTTCTATCATCACTTTACAGCAGCTATTTCAACCTGATTTCGTTGTTTTGTTTCATTCATTTCAAGTAACTATCTATCATCAAATAACTTGTTCAAAGTTCATTCTAACTCCCATAATAAGTGGTATCAGAACTACAACTCTTGATTTTTCTTAAAATCAGGACGGTCCAAGGAGTGTCGAAGCCAAGTTATTAGTTGAATTTCTGATTGCGATTGGAATTGAAGGGTTAAACTCGAGCGAGGTAGTTCGAGGGTTAATCGGTTTTGATTATCTCGTGGTTCTTGTTGAAGTTCCGATACATTTTTTTCTTACTATTCACGTTTGTACTGTTCACACACAAAAATGTCAGCAATTTTCTCGTTTGAAAACACTTACGAGGAAAGTTTGGTATTTGATCCAACGTTACCACCGGTTTTTGACGAGTATCATCTTCAACCAAACGGGTTGTGCAGGAAGAAACAAATTTCGATCTTAGCCAAAACGAACATGGAGAGTGAAGGGATTGGGCTTGTGGAATATTTTGAAAAGCAACAAAAGAGACTTGATCCATCCTTGTTCAACAAGCAAAGTAGAGTTCACAAGCATTCAAAACAGCACCAATTTGAAAAGGAGTCAGGCTTGTGGTCGAGCCATAATACCAACGTTACCCACACTTATGTCTATTTGGAGTGAGGATGTGTTGATACTAACAAATTTTGTATTTGATCCAGGTGGGATACTAGTTACAAGAATTGAGGACAATTCTTTTTCAAAGGAGAGTATGACGTGAGTTCATTTCGCAGCGTTGTTTTGATCGGTCCATATCTCGAGTTATACTTTGAATTCCGTGAATTCCGTAGTCATTCAAAATGGAGAAGATAGATTTCGAGCTTATCTTTCGAATGACTACTCGTGAAGGTTCGATGGACAAGTATTGACGAAGTTATGCCCCAAACAAGTCAGTTGTGCATTGAAAAACGCTGCTGTTAAATTGACGGAATTGTTTCTTTTGCCTCGATTTTCTCTAAAGCTTTCAATAAATTCCCGAGGAGAAGAGCTGCTATTTTCAAGTCCGTTTAATCAAGACTACTCGAGCAAACAAGGGCCTTGCATCTGATTTGGAGCATGGAAAGTAGGCTGATTGTGTTCTCACTTATTCATTGTATCTAGCTATTTAGTTCTAGCCTAGTTCATTTCCCTTTCTTTGTTTTTGTCAACCCACTTTGTGAGGCTTGACTTTGCTGGTTAGCCTCATCCTTGGGTTGAGTTGTAGGCTATAAATAGCCAAGTACCTGATGAATAAATCATTCAATCTTCATCAAACAAAATCTGAGTTAAGCTTTGCTTTCCTTTTCGTCTTTGTAGTTCACAAGACAAAGTATTAGAGTAAGTCGCGTTACAAGCTCTATACTCGCTATTTCAATCGTGTGTTTGAATTAGCACCCGCTTTGTTGAGGTATAGGTCTATCTCACTTAGCACACTATCTTTGGTTACGTTCTATCATCACTTTACAGCAGCTATTTCAACCTGATTTCGTTGTTTTGTTTCATTCATTTCAAATAACTATCTATCATCAAATAACTTGTTCAAAGTTCATTCTAACTCCCATAATAAGTGGTATCAGAACTACAACTCTTGATTTTTCTTAAAATCAGGACGGTCCAAGGAGTGTCGAAGCCAAGTTATTAGTTGAATTTCTGATTGCGATTGGAATTCAAGGGTTAAACTCGAGCGAGGTAGTTCGAGGGTTAATCGGTTTTGATTATCTCGTGGTTCTTGTTGAAGTTCCGATACATTTGTTTCTTACTATTCACGTTTGTACTGTTCACACACAAAAATGTCAGCAATTTTCTCGTTTGAAAACACTTACGAGGAAAGTTTGGTGTTTGATCCAACGTTACCGCCTGTTTTTGACGAGTATCATCTTCAACCAAACGGGTTGTGCAGGAAGAAACAAGTTCCGATCTTAGCCAAAACGAACATGGAGAGTGAAGGGATTGGGCTTGTGGAATATTTTGAAAAGCAACAAAAGAGACTTGATCCATCCTTGTTCACAACAAGCAAAGTAGAGTTCACAAGCATTCAAAACAGCACCTATTTGAAAAGGAGTCGGGCTTGTGGTCGAGCCATAATAACAACGTTACCCACACTTATGTCTATTTGGAGTGAGGATGTGTTGATCCTAACAAATTTTGTATTTGATCCAGGTGGGATACTAGTTACAAGAATTGAGGACAATTCTTTTTCAAAGAAGGAGAGTATGACGTGAGTTCATTTCGCAGCGTTGTTTTGATCGGTCCATATCTCGAGTTATACTTGGAATTCCGTGAATTCCGTAGTCATTCAAAATGGAGAAGATAGATTTCGAGCTTATCTTTCGAATGACTACTCGTGAAGGTTCGATGGACAAGTATTGACGAAGTTATGCCCCAAACAAGTCAGTTGTGCATTGAAAAACGCTGCTGTTAAATTGATGGAATTGTTTCTTTTGCCTCGATTTTCTCTAAAGCTTTCAATAAATTCCCGAGGAGAAGAGCTGCTATTTTCAAGTCCGTTTAATCAAGACTACTCGAGCAAACAAGGGCCTTGCATCTGATTTGGAGCATGGAAAGTAGGCTGATTGTGTTCTCACTTATTCATTGTATCTAGCTATTTAGTTCTAGCCTAGTTCATTTCCCTTTCTTTGTTTTTGTCAACCCACTTTGTGAGGCTTGACTTTGCTGGTTAGCCTCATCCTTGGGTTGAGTTGTAGGCTATAAATAGCCAAGTACCTGATGAATAAATCATTCAATCTTCATCAAACAAAATCTGAGTTAAGCTTTGCTTTCCTTTTCGTCTTTGTAGTTCACAAGACAAAGTATTAGAGTAAGTCGCGTTACAAGCTCTATACCCGCTATTTCAATCGTGTGTTTGAATTAGCACCCGCTTTGTTGAGGTATAGGTCTATTTCACTTAGCACACTATCTTTGGTTACGTTCTATCATCACTTTACAGCAGCTATTTCAACCTGATTTCGTTGTTTTGTTTCATTCATTTCAAGTAACTATCTATCATCAAATAACTTGTTCAAAGTTCATTCTAACTCCCATAATAAGTGGTATCAGAACTACAACTCTTGATTTTTCTTAAAATCAGGACGGTCCAAGGAGTGTCGAAGCCAAGTTATTAGTTGAATTTCTGATTGCGATTGGAATTCAAGGGTTAAACTCGAGCGAGGTAGTTCGAGGGTTAATCGGTTTTGATTATATCGTGGTTCTTGTTGAAGTTCCGATACATTTGTTTCTTACTATTCACGTTTGTACTGTTCACACACAAAAATGTCAGCAATTTTCTCGTTTGAAAACACTTACGAGGAAAGTTTGGTGTTTGATCCAACGTTACCGCCTGTTTTTAACGAGTATCATCTTCAACCAAACGGGTTGTGCAGGAAGAAACAAGTTCCGATCTTAGCCAAAACGAACATGGAGAGTGAAGGGATTGGGCTTGTGGAATATTTTGAAAAGCAACAAAAGAGACTTGATCCATCCTTGTTCACAACAAGCAAAGTAGAGTTCACAAGCATTCAAAACAGCACCTATTTGAAAAGGAGTCGGGCTTGTGGTCGAGCCATAATACCAACGTTACCCACAATTATGTCTATTTGGAGTGAGGATGTGTTGATACTAACAAATTTTGTATTTGATCCAGGTGGGATACTAGTTACAAGAATTGAGGACAATTCTTTTTCAAAGGAGAGTATGACGTGAGTTCATTTCGCAGCGTTGTTTTGATCGGTCCATATCTCGAGTTATACTTTGAATTCCGTGAATTCCGTAGTCATTCAAAATGGAGAAGATAGATTTCGAGCTTATCTTTCGAATGACTACTCGTGAAGGTTCGATGAACAAGTATTGACGAAGTTATGCCCCAAACAAGTCAGATGTGCATTGAAAAACGCTGCTGTTAAATTCTTTGACGGAATTGTTTCTTTTGCCTCGATTTTCTCTAAAGCTTTCAATAAATTCCTGAAGAGAAGAGCTGCTATTTTCAAGTCCGTTTAATCAAGACTACTCGAGCAAACAAGGGCCTTGCATCTGATTTGGAGCATGGAAAGTAGGCTGATTGTGTTCTCACTTATTCATTGTATCTAGCTATTTAGTTCTAGCCTAGTTCATTTCCCTTTCTTTGTTTTTGTCAACCCACTTTGTGAGGCTTGACTTTGCTGGTTAGCCTCATCCTTGGGTTGAGTTGTAGGCTATAAATAGCCAAGTACCTGATGAATAAATCATTCAATCTTCATCAAACAAAATCTGAGTTAAGCTTTGCTTTCCTTTTCGTCTTTGTAGTTCACAAGACAAAGTATTAGAGTAAGTCGCGGTACAAGCTCTATACTCGCTATTTCAATCGTGTGTTTGAATTAGCACCCGCTTTGTTGAGGTATAGGTCTATCTCACTTAGCACACTATCTTTGGTTACGTTCTATCATCACTTTACAGCAGCTATTTCAACCTGATTTCGTTGTTTTGTTTCATTCATTTCAAATTACTATCTATCATCAAATCACTTGTTCAAAGTTCATTGTAACTCACATCATAAGTGGTATCAGAGCTACAACTCTTGATTTTTCTTAAAATCAGGACGGTCCAAGGAGTGTCGAAGCCAAGTTATTAGTTGAATTTCTGATTGCGATTGGAATTCAAGGGTTAAACTCGAGCGAGGTAGTTCGAGGGTTAATCAGTGTTGATTATCTCGTGGTTCTTGTTGAAGTTCCGATACATTTGTTTCTTACTATTCACTTTTGTACTGTTCACACACAAAAATGTCAGCATTTTTCTCGTTTGAAAACACTTATGAGGAAAGTTTAGTGTTTGATCCAATGTTACCACCGGTTTTTGACGAGTATCATCTTCAACCAAACGGGTTGTGCAGGAAGAAACAAGTTCCGATCTTAGCCTAAACGAACATGGAGAGTGAAGGGATTGGGCTTGTGGAATATTTTGAAAAGCAACAAAAGAGACTTGATCCATCCTTGTTCACAACAAGCAAAGTAGAGTTCACAAGCTTTCAAAACAGCACCTATTTGAAAAGGAGTCGGGCTTGTGGTCGAGCCATAATACCAACGTTACCCACACTTATGTCTATTTGGAGTGAGGATGTGTTGATACTAACAAATTTTGTATTTGATCCAGGTGGGATACTAGTTACAAGAATTGAGGACAATTCTTTTTCAAAGGAGAGTATGACGTGAGTTCATTTCGCAGCGTTGTTTTGATCGGTCCATATCTCGAGTTATACTTTGAATTCCGTGAATTCCGTAGTCATTCAAAATGGAGAAGATAGATTTCGAGCTTATCTTTCGAATGACTACTCGTGAAGGTTCGATGAACAAGTATTGACGAAGTTATGCCCCAAACAAGTCGGATGTGCATTGAAAAACGCTGCTGTTAAATTCTTTGACGGAATTGTTTCTTTTGCCTCGATTTTCTCTAAAGCTTTCAATAAATTCCTGAAGAGAAGAGCTGCTATTTTCAAGTCCGTTTAATCAAGACTACTCGAGCAAACAAGGGCCTTGCATCTGATTTGGAGCATGGAAAGTAGGCTGATTGTGTTCTCACTTATTCATTGTATCTAGCTATTTAGTTCTAGCCTAGTTCATTTCCCTTTCTTTGTTTTTGTCAACCCACTTTGTGAGGCTTGACTTTGCTGGTTAGCCTCATCCTTGGGTTGAGTTGTAGGCTATAAATAGCCAAGTACCTGATGAATAAATCATTCAATCTTCATCAAACAAAATCTGAGTTAAGCTTTGCTTTCCTTTTCGTCTTTGTAGTTCACAAGACAAAGTATTAGAGTAAGTCGCGTTACAAGCTCTATACTCGCTATTTCAATCGTGTGTTTGAATTAGCACCCGCTTTGTTGAGGTATAGGTCTATCTCACTTAGCACACTATCTTTGGTTACGTTCTATCATCACTTTACAGCAGCTATTTCAACCTGATTTCGTTGTTTTGTTTCATTCATTTCAAATTACTATCTATCATCAAATCACTTGTTCAAAGTTCATTCTAACTCACATCATAAGTGGTATCAGAGCTACAACTCTTGATTTTTCTTAAAATCAGGACGGTCCAAGGAGTGTCGAAGCCAAGTTATTAGTTGAATTTCTGATTGCGATTGGAATTCAAGGGTTAAACTCGAGCGAGGTAGTTCGAGGGTTAATCGGTGTTGATTATCTCGTGGTTCTTGTTGAAGTTCCGATACATTTGTTTCTTACTATTCACTTTTGTACTGTTCACACACAAAAATGTCAGCAATTTTCTCGTTTGAAAACACTTACGAGGAAAGTTTGGTGTTTGATCCAACGTTACCACCTGTTTTTGACGAGTATCATCTTCAACCAAACGGGCTGTGCAGGAAGAAACAAGTTCTGATCTTCGCCAAAACGAACATGGAGAGTGAAGGGATTGGGCTTGTGGAATATTTTGAAAAGCAACAAAAGAGACTTGATCCATCCTTGTTCACAACAAGCAAAATAGAGTTCACAAGCATTCAAAACAGCACCTATTTGAAAAGGAGTCGGGCTTGTGGTCGAGCCATAATACCAACGTTACCCACACTTATGTCTATTTGGAGTGAGGATGTGTTGATACTAACAAATTTTGTATTTGATCCAGGTGGGATACTAGTTACAAGAATTAAGGACAATTCTTTTTCAAAGGAGAGTATGACGTGAGTTCATTTCGCAGCGTTGTTTTGATCGGTCCATATCTCGAGTTATACTTTGAATTCCGTGAATTCCGTAGTCATTCAAAACGGAGAAGATAGATTTCGAGCTTATCTTTCGAATGACTACTCGTGAAGGTTCGATGAACAAGTATTGACGAAGTTATGCCCCAAACAAGTCAGCTGTGCATTGAAAAACGCTGCTGTTAAATTCTTTGACGGAATTGTTTCTTTTGCCTCGATTTTCTCTAAAGCTTTCAATAAATTCCTGAAGAGAAGAGCTGCTATTTTCAAGTCCGTTTAATCAAGACTACTCGAGCAAACAAGGGCCTTGCATCTGATTTGGAGCATGGAAAGTAGGCTGATTGTGTTCTCACTTATTCATTGTATCTAGCTATTTAGTTCTAGCCTAGTTCATTTCCCTTTCTTTGTTTTTGTCAACCCACTTTGTGAGGCTTGACTTTGCTGGTTAGCCTCATCCTTGGGTTGAGTTGTAGGCTATAAATAGCCAAGTACCTGATGAATAAATCATTCAATCTTCATCAAACAAAATCTGAGTTAAGCTTTGCTTTCCTTTTCGTCTTTGTAGTTCACAAGACAAAGTATTAGAGTAAGTCGCGTTACAAGCTCTATACTCGCTATTTCAATCGTGTGTTTGAATTAGCACCCGCTTTGTTGAGGTATAGGTCTATCTCACTTAGCACACTATCTTTGGTTACGTTCTATCATCACTTTACAGCAGCTATTTCAACCTGATTTCGTTGTTTTGTTTCATTCATTTCAAATTACTATCTATCATCAAATCACTTGTTCAAAGTTCATTCTAACTCACATCATAAGTGGTATCAGAGCTACAACTCTTGATTTTTCTTAAAATCAGGACGGTCCAAGGAGTGTCGAAGCCAAGTTATTAGTTGAATTTCTGATTGCGATTGGAATTCAAGGGTTAAACTCGAGCGAGGTAGTTCGAGGGTTAATCAGTGTTGATTATCTCGTGGTTCTTGTTGAAGTTCCGATACATTTGTTTCTTACTATTCACTTTTGTACTGTTCACACACAAAAATGTCAGCATTTTTCTCGTTTGAAAACACTTATGAGGAAAGTTTAGTGTTTGATCCAACGTTACCACCGGTTTTTGACGAGTATCATCTTCAACCAAACGGGTTGTGCAGGAAGAAACAAGTTCCGATCTTAGCCTAAACGAACATGGAGAGTGAAGGGATTGGGCTTGTGGAATATTTTGAAAAGCAACAAAAGAGACTTGATCCATCCTTGTTCACAACAAGCAAAGTAGAGTTCACAAGCATTCAAAACAGCACCTATTTGAAAAGGAGTCGGGCTTGTGGTCGAGCCATAATACCAACGTTACCCACACTTATGTCTATTTGGAGTGAGGATGTGTTGATACTAACAAATTTTGTATTTGATCCAGGTGGGATACTAGTTACAAGAATTGAGGACAATTCTTTTTCAAAGGAGAGTATGACGTGAGTTCATTTCGCAGCGTTGTTTTGATCGGTCCATATCTCGTGTTATACTTTGAATTCCGTGAATTCCGTAGTCATTCAAAATGGAGAAGATAGATTTCGAGCTTATCTTTCGAATGACTACTCGTGAAGGTTCGATGAACAAGTATTGACGAAGTTATGCCCCAAACAAGTCAGATGGGCATTGAAAAACGCTGCTGTTAAATTCTTTGACGGAATTGTTTCTTTTGCCTCGATTTTCTCTAAAGCTTTCAATAAATTCCCGAGGAGAAGAGCTGCTATTTTCAAGTCCGTTTAATCAAGACTACTCGAGCAAACAAGGGCCTTGCATCTGATTTGGAGCATGGAAAGTAGGCTGATTGTGTTCTCACTTATTCATTGTATCTAGCTATTTAGTTCTAGCCTAGTTCATTTCCCTTTCTTTGTTTTTGTCAACCCACTTTGTGAGGCTTGACTTTGCTGGTTAGCCTCATCCTTGGGTTGAGTTGTAGGCTATAAATAGCCAAGTACCTGATGAATAAATCATTCAATCTTCATCAAACAAAATCTGAGTTAAGCTTTGCTTTCCTTTTCGTCTTTGTAGTTCACAAGACAAAGTATTAGAGTAAGTCGCGTTACAAGCTCTATACTCGCTATTTCAATCGTGTGTTTGAATTAGCACCCGCTTTGTTGAGGTATAGGTCTATCTCACTTAGCACACTATCTTTGGTTACGTTCTATCATCACTTTACAGCAGCTATTTCAACCTGATTTCGTTGTTTTGTTTCATTCATTTCAAATTACTATCTATCATCAAATCACTTGTTCAAAGTTCATTCTAACTCACATCATAAGTGGTATCAGAGCTACAACTCTTGATTTTTCTTAAAATCAGGACGGTCCAAGGAGTGTCGAAGCCAAGTTATTAGTTGAATTTCTGATTGCGATTGGAATTCAAGGGTTAAACTCGAGCGAGGTAGTTCGAGGGTTAATCAGTGTTGATTATCTCGTGGTTCTTGTTGAAGTTCCGATACATTTGTTTCTTACTATTCACTTTTGTACTGTTCACACACAAAAATGTCAGCATTTTTCTCGTTTGAAAACACTTATGAGGAAAGTTTAGTGTTTGATCCAACGTTACCACCGGTTTTTGACGAGTATCATCTTCAACCAAACGGGTTGTGCAGGAAGAAACAAGTTCCGATCTTAGCCTAAACGAACATGGAGAGTGAAGGGATTGGGCTTGTGGAATATTTTGAAAAGCAACAAAAGAGACTTGATCCATCCTTGTTCACAACAAGCAAAGTAGAGTTCACAAGCATTCAAAACAGCACCTATTTGAAAAGGAGTCGGGCTTGTGGTCGAGCCATAATACCAACGTTACCCACACTTATGTCTATTTGGAGTGAGGATGTGTTGATACTAACAAATTTTGTATTTGATCCAGGTGGGATACTAGTTACAAGAATTGAGGACAATTCTTTTTCAAAGGAGAGTATGACGTGAGTTCATTTCGCAGCGTTGTTTTGATCGGTCCATATCTCGTGTTATACTTTGAATTCCGTGAATTCCGTAGTCATTCAAAATGGAGAAGATAGATTTCGAGCTTATGTTTCGAATGACTACTCGTGAAGGTTCGATGAACAAGTATTGACGAAGTTATGCCCCAAACAAGTCAGATGGGCATTGAAAAACGCTGCTGTTAAATTCTTTGACGGAATTGTTTCTTTTGCCTCGATTTTCTCTAAAGCTTTCAATAAATTCCCGAGGAGAAGAGCTGCTATTTTCAAGTCCGTTTAATCAAGACTACTCGAGCAAACAAGGGCCTTGCATCTGATTTGGAGCATGGAAAGTAGGCTGATTGTGTTCTCACTTATTCATTGTATCTAGCTATTTAGTTCTAGCCTAGTTCATTTCCCTTTCTTTGTTTTTGTCAACCCACTTTGTGAGGCTTGACTTTGCTGGTTAGCCTCATCCTTGGGTTGAGTTGTAGGCTATAAATAGCCAAGTACCTGATGAATAAATCATTCAATCTTCATCAAACAAAATCTGAGTTAAGCTTTGCTTTCCTTTTCGTCTTTGTAGTTCACAAGACAAAGTATTAGAGTAAGTCGCGTTACAAGCTCTATACTCGCTATTTCAATCGTGTGTTTGAATTAGCACCCGCTTTGTTGAGGTATAGGTCTATCTCACTTAGCACACTATCTTTGGTTACGTTCTATCATCACTTTACAGCAGCTATTTCAACCTGATTTCGTTGTTTTGTTTCATTCATTTCAAATTACTATCTATCATCAAATCACTTGTTCAAAGTTCATTCTAACTCACATCATAAGTGGTATCAGAGCTACAACTCTTGATTTTTCTTAAAATCAGGACGGTCCAAGGAGTGTCGAAGCCAAGTTACTAGTTGAATTTCTGATTGCGATTGGAATTCAAGGGTTAAACTTGAGCGAGGTAGTTCGAGGGTTAATCAGTGTTGATTATCTCGTGGTTCTTGTTGAAGTTCTGATACATTTGTTTCTTACTATTCACTTTTGTACTGTTCACACACAAAAATGTCAGCATTTTTCTCGTTTGAAAACACTTATGAGGAAAGTTTAGTGTTTGATCCAACGTTACCACCGGTTTTTGACGAGTATCATCTTCAACCAAACGGGTTGTGCAGGAAGAAACAAGTTCCGATCTTAGCCTAAACGAACATGGAGAGTGAAGGGATTGGGCTTGTGGAATATTTTGAAAAGCAACAAAAGAGACTTGATCCATCCTTGTTCACAACAAGCAAAGTAGAGTTCACAAGCATTCAAAACAGCACCTATTTGAAAAGGAGTCGGGCTTGTGGTCGAGCCATAATACCAACGTTACCCACACTTATGTCTATTTGGAGTGAGGATGTGTTGATACTAACAAATTTTGTATTTGATCCAGGTGGGATACTAGTTACAAGAATTGAGGACAATTCTTTTTCAAAGGAGAGTATGACGTGAGTTCATTTCGCAGCGTTGTTTTGATCGGTCCATATCTCGAGTTATACTTTGAATTCCGTGAATTCCGTAGTCATTCAAAATGGAGAAGATAGATTTCGAGCTTATCTTTCGAATGACTACTCGTGAAGGTTCGATGAACAAGTATTGACGAAGTTATGCCCCAAACAAGTCAGATGTGCATTGAAAAACGCTGCTGTTAAATTCTTTGACGGAATTGTTTCTTTTGCCTCGATTTTCTCTAAAGCTTTCAATAAATTCCTGAAGAGAAGAGCTGCTATTTTCAAGTCCGTTTAATCAAGACTACTCGAGCAAACAAGGGCCTTGCATCTGATTTGGAGCATGGAAAGTAGGCTGATTGTGTTCTCACTTATTCATTGTATCTAGCTATTTAGTTCTAGCCTAGTTCATTTCCCTTTCTTTGTTTTTGTCAACCCACTTTGTGAGGCTTGACTTTGCTGGTTAGCCTCATCCTTGGGTTGAGTTGTAGGCTATAAATAGCCAAGTACCTGATGAATAAATCATTCAATCTTCATCAAACAAAATCTGAGTTAAGCTTTGCTTTCCTTTTCGTCTTTGTAGTTCACAAGACAAAGTATTAGAGTAAGTCGCGTTACAAGCTCTATACTCGCTATTTCAATCGTGTGTTTGAATTAGCACCCGCTTTGTTGAGGTATAGGTCTATCTCACTTAGCACACTATCTTTGGTTACGTTCTATCATCACTTTACAGCAGCTATTTCAACCTGATTTCGTTGTTTTGTTTCATTCATTTCAAATTACTATCTATCATCAAATCACTTGTTCAAAGTTCATTCTAACTCACATCATAAGTGGTATCAGAGCTACAACTCTTGATTTTTCTTAAAATCAGGACGGTCCAAGGAGTGTCGAAGCCAAGTTATTAGTTGAATTTCTGATTGCGATTGGAATTCAAGGGTTAAACTCGAGCGAGGTAGTTCGAGGGTTAATCGGTGTTGATTATCTTGTGGTTCTTGTTGAAGTTCCGATACATTTGTTTCTTACTATTCACTTTTGTACTGTTCACACACAAAAATGTCAACATTTTTCTCGTTTGAAAACACTTATGAGGAAAGTTTAGTGTTTGATCCAACGTTACCACCGGTTTTTGACGAGTATCATCTTCAACCAAACGGGCTGTGCAGGAAGAAACAAGTTCCGATCTTAGCCTAAACGAACATGGAGAGTGAAGGGATTGGGCTTGTGGAATATTTTGAAAAGCAACAAAAGAGACTTGATCCATCCTTGTTCACAACAAGCAAAATAGAGTTCACAAGCATTCAAAACAGCACCTATTTGAAAAGGAGTCGGGCTTGTGGTCGAGCCATAATACCAACGTTACCCACACTTATGTCTATTTGGAGTGAGGATGTGTTGATACTAACAAATTTTGTATTTGATCCAGGTGGGATACTAGTTACAAGAATTGAGGACAATTCTTTTTCAAAGGAGAGTATGACGTGAGTTCATTTCGCAGCGTTGTTTTGATCGGTCCATATCTCGAGTTATACTTTGAATTCCGTGAATTCCGTAGTCATTCAAAATGGAGAAGATAGATTTCGAGCTTATCTTTCGAATGACTACTCGTGAAGGTTCGATGAACAAGTATTGACGAAGTTATGCCCCAAACAAGTCAGCTGTGCATTGAAAAACGCTGCTGTTAAATTCTTTGACGGAATTGTTTCTTTTGCCTCGATTTTCTCTAAAGCTTTCAATAAATTCCTGAAGAGAAGAGCTGCTATTTTCAAGTCCGTTTAATCAAGACTACTCGAGCAAACAAGGGCCTTGCATCTGATTTGGAGCATGGAAAGTAGGCTGATTGTGTTCTCACTTATTCATTGTATCTAGCTATTTAGTTCTAGCCTAGTTCATTTCCCTTTCTTTGTTTTTGTCAACCCACTTTGTGAGGCTTGACTTTGCTGGTTAGCCTCATCCTTGGGTTGAGTTGTAGGCTATAAATAGCCAAGTACCTGATGAATAAATCATTCAATCTTCATCAAACAAAATCTGAGTTAAGCTTTGCTTTCCTTTTCGTCTTTGTAGTTCACAAGACAAAGTATTAGAGTAAGTCGCGTTACAAGCTCTATACTCGCTATTTCAATCGTGTGTTTGAATTAGCACCCGCTTTGTTGAGGTATAGGTCTATCTCACTTAGCACACTATCTTTGGTTACGTTCTATCATCACTTTACAGCAGCTATTTCAACCTGATTTCGTTGTTTTGTTTCATTCATTTCAAATTACTATCTATCATCAAATCACTTGTTCAAAGTTCATTCTAACTCACATCATAAGTGGTATCAGAGCTACAACTCTTGATTTTTCTTAAAATCAGGACGGTCCAAGGAGTGTCGAAGCCAAGTTATTAGTTGAATTTCTGATTGCGATTGGAATTCAAGGGTTAAACTCGAGCGAGGTAGTTCGAGGGTTAATCGGTGTTGATTATCTCGTGGTTCTTGTTGAAGTTCCGATACATTTGTTTCTTACTATTCACTTTTGTACTGTTCACACACAAAAATGTCAGCAATTTTCTCGTTTGAAAACACTTACGAGGAAAGTTTGGTGTTTGATCCAACGTTACCACCTGTTTTTGACGAGTATCATCTTCAACCAAACGGGCTGTGCAGGAAGAAACAAGTTCCGATCTTCGCCAAAACGAACATGGAGAGTGAAGGGATTGGGCTTGTGGAATATTTTGAAAAGCAACAAAAGAGACTTGATCCATCCTTGTTCACAACAAGCAAAATAGAGTTCACAAGCATTCAAAACAGCACCTATTTGAAAAGGAGTCGGGCTTGTGGTCGAGCCATAATACCAACGTTACCCACACTTATGTCTATTTGGAGTGAGGATGTGTTGATACTAACAAATTTTGTATTTGATCCAGGTGGGATACTAGTTACAAGAATTGAGGACAATTCTTTTTCAAAGGAGAGTATGACGTGAGTTCATTTCGCAGCGTTGTTTTGATCGGTCCATATCTCGAGTTATACTTTGAATTCCGTGAATTCCGTAGTCATTCAAAATGGAGAAGATAGATTTCGAGCTTATCTTTCGAATGACTACTCGTGAAGGTTCGATGAACAAGTATTGACGAAGTTATGCCCCAAACAAGTCAGCTGTGCATTGAAAAACGCTGCTGTTAAATTCTTTGACGGAATTGTTTCTTTTGCCTCGATTTTCTCTAAAGCTTTCAATAAATTCCTGAAGAGAAGAGCTGCTATTTTCAAGTCCGTTTAATCAAGACTACTCGAGCAAACAAGGGCCTTGCATCTGATTTGGAGCATGGAAAGTAGGCTGATTGTGTTCTCACTTATTCATTGTATCTAGCTATTTAGTTCTAGCCTAGTTCATTTCCCTTTCTTTGTTTTTGTCAACCCACTTTGTGAGGCTTGACTTTGCTGGTTAGCCTCATCCTTGGGTTGAGTTGTAGGCTATAAATAGCCAAGTACCTGATGAATAAATCATTCAATCTTCATCAAACAAAATCTGAGTTAAGCTTTGCTTTCCTTTTCGTCTTTGTAGTTCACAAGACAAAGTATTAGAGTAAGTCGCGTTACAAGCTCTATACTCGCTATTTCAATCGTGTGTTTGAATTAGCACCCGCTTTGTTGAGGTATAGGTCTATCTCACTTAGCACACTATCTTTGGTTACGTTCTATCATCACTTTACAGCAGCTATTTCAACCTGATTTCGTTGTTTTGTTTCATTCATTTCAAATTACTATCTATCATCAAATCACTTGTTCAAAGTTCATTCTAACTCACATCATAAGTGGTATCAGAGCTACAACTCTTGATTTTTCTTAAAATCAGGACGGTCCAAGGAGTGTCGAAGCCAAGTTATTAGTTGAATTTCTGATTGCGATTGGAATTCAAGGGTTAAACTCGAGCGAGGTAGTTCGAGGGTTAATCGGTGTTGATTATCTCGTGGTTCTTGTTGAAGTTCCGATACATTTGTTTCTTACTATTCACTTTTGTACTGTTCACACACAAAAATGTCAGCAATTTTCTCGTTTGAAAACACTTACGAGGAAAGTTTGGTGTTTGATCCAACGTTACCACCTGTTTTTGACGAGTATCATCTTCAACCAAACGGGCTGTGCAGGAAGAAACAAGTTCCGATCTTCGCCAAAACGAACATGGAGAGTGAAGGGATTGGGCTTGTGGAATATTTTGAAAAGCAACAAAAGAGACTTGATCCATCCTTGTTCACAACAAGCAAAATAGAGTTCACAAGCATTCAAAACAGCACCTATTTGAAAAGGAGTCGGGCTTGTGGTCGAGCCATAATACCAACGTTACCCACACTTATGTCTATTTGGAGTGAGGATGTGTTGATACTAACAAATTTTGTATTTGATCCAGGTGGGATACTAGTTACAAGAATTGAGGACAATTCTTTTTCAAAGGAGAGTATGACGTGAGTTCATTTCGCAGCGTTGTTTTGATCGGTCCATATCTCGAGTTATACTTTGAATTCCGTGAATTCCGTAGTCATTCAAAATGGAGAAGATAGATTTCGAGCTTATATTTCGAATGACTACTCGTGAAGGTTCGATGAACAAGTATTGACGAAGTTATGCCCCAAACAAGTCAGCTGTGCATTGAAAAACGCTGCTGTTAAATTCTTTGACGGAATTGTTTCTTTTGCCTCGATTTTCTCTAAAGCTTTCAATAAATTCCTGAAGAGAAGAGCTGCTATTTTCATGTCCGTTTAATCAAGACTACTCGAGCAAACAAGGGCCTTGCATCTGATTTGGAGCATGGAAAGTAGGCTGATTGTGTTCTCACTTATTCATTGTATCTAGCTATTTAGTTCTAGCCTAGTTCATTTCCCTTTCTTTGTTTTTGTCAACCCACTTTGTGAGGCTTGACTTTGCTGGTTAGCCTCATCCTTGGGTTGAGTTGTAGGCTATAAATAGCCAAGTACCTGATGAATAAATCATTCAATCTTCATCAAACAAAATCTGAGTTAAGCTTTGCATTCCTTTTCGTCTTTGTAGTTCACAAGACAAAGTATTAGAGTAAGTCGCGTTACAAGCTCTATACTCGCTATTTCAATCGTGTGTTTGAATTAGCACCCGCTTTGTTGAGGTATAGGTCTATCTCACTTAGCACACTATCTTTGGTTACGTTCTATCATCACTTTACAGCAGCTATTTCAACCTGATTTCGTTGTTTTGTTTCATTCATTTCAAATTACTATCTATCATCAAATCACTTGTTCAAAGTTCATTCTAACTCACATCATAAGTGGTATCAGAGCTACAACTCTTGATTTTTCTTAAAATCAGGACGGTCCAAGGAGTGTCGAAGCCAAGTTATTAGTTGAATTTCTGATTGCGATTGGAATTCAAGGGTTAAACTCGAGCGAGGTAGTTCGAGGGTTAATCGGTGTTGATTATCTCGTGGTTCTTGTTGAAGTTCCGATACATTTGTTTCTTACTATTCACTTTTGTACTGTTCACACACAAAAATGTCAGCAATTTTCTCGTTTGAAAACACTTACGAGGAAAGTTTGGTGTTTGATCCAACGTTACCACCTGTTTTTGACGAGTATCATCTTCAACCAAACGGGCTGTGCAGGAAGAAACAAGTTCCGATCTTCGCCAAAACGAACATGGAGAGTGAAGGGATTGGGCTTGTGGAATATTTTGAAAAGCAACAAAAGAGACTTGATCCATCCTTGTTCACAACAAGCAAAATAGAGTTCACAAGCATTCAAAACAGCACCTATTTGAAAAGGAGTCGGGCTTGTGGTCGAGCCATAATACCAACGTTACCCACACTTATGTCTATTTGGAGTGAGGATGTGTTGATACTAACAAATTTTGTATTTGATCCAGGTGGGATACTAGTTACAAGAATTAAGGACAATTCTTTTTCAAAGGAGAGTATGACGTGAGTTCATTTCGCAGCGTTGTTTTGATCGGTCCATATCTCGAGTTATACTTTGAATTCCGTGAATTCCGTAGTCATTCAAAACGGAGAAGATAGATTTCGAGCTTATCTTTCGAATGACTACTCGTGAAGGTTCGATGAACAAGTATTGACGAAGTTATGCCCCAAACAAGTCAGCTGTGCATTGAAAAACGCTGCTGTTAAATTCTTTGACGGAATTGTTTCTTTTGCCTCGATTTTCTCTAAAGCTTTCAATAAATTCCTGAAGAGAAGAGCTGCTATTTTCAAGTCCGTTTAATCAAGACTACTCGAGCAAACAAGGGCCTTGCATCTGATTTGGAGCATGGAAAGTAGGCTGATTGTGTTCTCACTTATTCATTGTATCTAGCTATTTAGTTCTAGCCTAGTTCATTTCCCTTTCTTTGTTTTTGTCAACCCACTTTGTGAGGCTTGACTTTGCTGGTTAGCCTCATCCTTGGGTTGAGTTGTAGGCTATAAATAGCCAAGTACCTGATGAATAAATCATTCAATCTTCATCAAACAAAATCTGAGTTAAGCTTTGCTTTCCTTTTCGTCTTTGTAGTTCACAAGACAAAGTATTAGAGTAAGTCGCGTTACAAGCTCTATACTCGCTATTTCAATCGTGTGTTTGAATTAGCACCCGCTTTGTTGAGGTATAGGTCTATCTCACTTAGCACACTATCTTTGGTTACGTTCTATCATCACTTTACAGCAGCTATTTCAACCTGATTTCGTTGTTTTGTTTCATTCATTTCAAATTACTATCTATCATCAAATCACTTGTTCAAAGTTCATTCTAACTCACATCATAAGTGGTATCAGAGCTACAACTCTTGATTTTTCTTAAAATCAGGACGGTCCAAGGAGTGTCGAAGCCAAGTTATTAGTTGAATTTCTGATTGCGATTGGAATTCAAGGGTTAAACTCGAGCGAGGTAGTTCGAGGGTTAATCAGTGTTGATTATCTCGTGGTTCTTGTTGAAGTTCCGATACATTTGTTTCTTACTATTCACTTTTGTACTGTTCACACACAAAAATGTCAGCATTTTTCTCGTTTGAAAACACTTATGAGGAAAGTTTAGTGTTTGATCCAACGTTACCACCGGTTTTTGACGAGTATCATCTTCAACCAAACGGGTTGTGCAGGAAGAAACAAGTTCCGATCTTAGCCTAAACGAACATGGAGAGTGAAGGGATTGGGCTTGTGGAATATTTTGAAAAGCAACAAAAGAGACTTGATCCATCCTTGTTCACAACAAGCAAAGTAGAGTTCACAAGCATTCAAAACAGCACCTATTTGAAAAGGAGTCGGGCTTGTGGTCGAGCCATAATACCAACGTTACCCACACTTATGTCTATTTGGAGTGATGATGTGTTGATCCTAACAAATTTTGTATTTGATCCAGGTGGGATACTAGTTACAAGAATTGAGGACAATTCGTTTTCAAAGAAGGAGAGTATGACGTGAGTTCATTTCACAGCGTTGTTTTGATCGGTGCATATCTCGAGTTATACTTGGAATTCCGTGAATTCCGTAGTCATTCAAAATGGAGAAGATAGATTTCGAGCTTATCTTTCGAATGACTACTCGTGAAGGTTCAATGAACAAGTATTGACGAAGTTATGCCCCAAACAAGTAAGCTGTGCATTGAAAAACGCTGCTATTAAATTCTTTGACGGAATTGTTTCTTTTGCCTCGATTTTCTCTAAAGCTTTCAATAAATTCCCGAGGAGAAGAGCTGTTATTTTCAAGTCCGTTTAATCAAGACTACTCGAGCAAACAAGGGCCTTGCATCTGATTTGGAGCATGGAAAGTAGGCTGATTGTGTTCTCACTTATTCATTGTATCAAGCTATTTAGTTCTAGCCTAGTTCATTTCCCTTTCTTTGTTTTTGTCAACCCACTTTGTGAGGCTTGACTTTGCTGGTTAGCCTCATCCTTGGGTTGAGTTGTAGGCTATAAATAGCCAAGTACCTGATGAATAAATCATTCAATCTTCATCAAACAAAATCTGAGTTAAGCTTTGCTTTCCTTTTCGTCTTTGTAGTTCACAAGACAAAGTATTAGAGTAAGTCGCGTTACAAGCTCTATACTCGCTATTTCAATCGTGTGTTTGAATTAGCACCCGCTTTGTTGAGGTATAGGTCTATCTCACTTAGCACACTATCTTTGGTTACGTTCTATCATCACTTTACAGCAGCTATTTCAACCTGATTTCGTTGTTTTGTTTCATTCATTTCAAATTACTATCTATCATCAAATCACTTGTTCAAAGTTCATTCTAACTCACATCATAAGTGGTATCAGAGCTACAACTCTTGATTTTTCTTAAAATCAGGACGGTCCAAGGAGTGTCGAAGCCAAGTTATTAGTTGAATTTCTGATTGCGATTGGAATTCAAGGGTTAAACTCGAGCGAGGTAGTTCGAGGGTTAATCAGTGTTGATTATCTCGTGGTTCTTGTTGAAGTTCCGATACATTTGTTTCTTACTATTCACTTTTGTACTGTTCACACACAAAAATGTCAGCATTTTTCTCGTTTGAAAACACTTATGAGGAAAGTTTAGTGTTTGATCCAACGTTACCACCGGTTTTTGACGAGTATCATCTTCAACCAAACGGGTTGTGCAGGAAGAAACAAGTTCCGATCTTAGCCTAAACGAACATGGAGAGTGAAGGGATTGGGCTTGTGGAATATTTTGAAAAGCAACAAAAGAGACTTGATCCATCCTTGTTCACAACAAGCAAAGTAGAGTTCACAAGCATTCAAAACAGCACCTATTTGAAAAGGAGTCGGGCTTGTGGTCGAGCCATAATACCAACGTTACCCACACTTATGTCTATTTGGAGTGATGATGTGTTGATCCTAACAAATTTTGTATTTGATCCAGGTGGGATACTAGTTACAAGAATTGAGGACAATTCGTTTTCAAAGAAGGAGAGTATGACGTGAGTTCATTTCACAGCGTTGTTTTGATCGGTGCATATCTCGAGTTATACTTGGAATTCCGTGAATTCCGTAGTCATTCAAAATGGAGAAGATAGATTTCGAGCTTATCTTTCGAATGACTACTCGTGAAGGTTCAATGAACAAGTATTGACGAAGTTATGCCCCAAACAAGTAAGCTGTGCATTGAAAAACGCTGCTATTAAATTCTTTGACGGAATTGTTTCTTTTGCCTCGATTTTCTCTAAAGCTTTCAATAAATTCCCGAGGAGAAGAGCTGTTATTTTCAAGTCCGTTTAATCAAGACTACTCGAGCAAACAAGGGCCTTGCATCTGATTTGGAGCATGGAAAGTAGGCTGATTGTGTTCTCACTTATTCATTGTATCAAGCTATTTAGTTCTAGCCTAGTTCATTTCCCTTTCTTTGTTTTTGTCAACCCACTTTGTGAGGCTTGACTTTGCTGGTTAGCCTCATCCTTGGGTTGAGTTGTAGGCTATAAATAGCCAAGTACCTGATGAATAAATCATTCAATCTTCATCAAACAAAATCTGAGTTAAGCTTTGCTTTCCTTTTCGTCTTTGTAGTTCACAAGACAAAGTATTAGAGTAAGTCGCGTTACAAGCTCTATACTCGCTATTTCAATCGTGTGTTTGAATTAGCACCCGCTTTGTTGAGGTATAGGTCTATCTCACTTAGCACACTATCTTTGGTTACGTTCTATCATCACTTTACAGCAGCTATTTCAACCTGATTTCGTTGTTTTGTTTCATTCATTTCAAATTACTATCTATCATCAAATCACTTGTTCAAAGTTCATTCTAACTCACATCATAAGTGGTATCAGAGCTACAACTCTTGATTTTTCTTAAAATCAGGACGGTCCAAGGAGTGTCGAAGCCAAGTTATTAGTTGAATTTCTGATTGCGATTGGAATTCAAGGGTTAAACTCGAGCGAGGTAGTTCGAGGGTTAATCGGTTTTGATTATCTCGTGGTTCTTGTTGAAGTTCCGATACATTTGTTTCTTACTATTCACGTTTGTACTGTTCACACACAAAAATGTCAGCAATTTTCTCGTTTGAAAACACTTACGAGGAAAGTTTGGTGTTTGATCTAACGTTACCACCTGTTTTTGACGAGTATCATCTTCAACCAAACGGGCTGTGCAGGAAGAAACAAGTTCTGATCTTCGCCAAAACGAACATGGAGAGTGAAGGGATTGGGCTTGTGGAATATTTTGAAAAGCATCAAAAGAGACTTGATCCATCCTTGTTCACAACAAGCAAAGTAGAGTTCACAAGTATTCAAAACAGCACCTATTTGAAAAGGAGTCGGGCTTGTGGTCGAGCCATAATACCAACGTTACCCACACTTATGTCTATTTGAAGTGAGGATGTGTTGATCCTAACAAATTTTGTAGTTGATCCAGGTGGGATACTAGTTACAAGAATTGAGGACACTTCTTTTTCATAGAAGGAGAGTATGACGTGAGTTCATTTCGCCGCGTTGTTTTGATCGGTCCATATCTCGAGTTATACTTGGAATTCCGTGAATTCCGTAGTCATTCAAAATGGAGAAGATAGATTTCGAGCTTATCTTTCGAATGACTACTCGTGAATGTTTGATGAACAAGTATTGACGAAGTTATGCCCCAAACAAGTCAGCTGTGCATTGAAAAACGCTGCTGTTAAATTCTTTGACGGAATTGTTTCTTTTGCCTCGATTTTCTCTAAAGCTTTCAATAAATTCCCGAGGAGAAGAGCTGCTATTTTCAAGTCCGTTTAATCAAGACTACTCGAGCAAACAAGGGCCTTGCATCTGATTTGGAGCATGGAAAGTAGGCTGTTTGTGTTCTCATATATTCATTGTATCTAGCTATTTAGTTCTAGCCTAGTTCATTTCCCTTTCATTGTTTTTGTCAACCCACTTTGTGAGGCTTGACTTTGCTGGTTAGCCTCATCCTTCGGTTGAGTTGTAGGCTATAAATAGCCAAGTACCTGATGAATAAATCATTCAATCTTCATCAAACAAAATCGGA
The DNA here is from genome assembly GCA_958450325.1 of Agrostemma githago. Classification (NCBI taxonomy): domain Eukaryota; kingdom Viridiplantae; phylum Streptophyta; class Magnoliopsida; order Caryophyllales; family Caryophyllaceae; genus Agrostemma; species Agrostemma githago. The sequence continues at coordinate 36,607,035 of OY288254.1, read as the reverse complement.
GTTAAGCTTTGCTTTCCTTTTCGTCTTTGTAGTTCACAAGACAAAGTATTAGAGTAAGTCGCGTTACAAGCTCTATACTCGCTATTTCAATCGTGTGTTTGAATTAGCACCCGCTTTGTTGAGGTATAGGTCTATCTCACTTAGCACACTATCTTTGGTTACGTTCTATCATCACTTTACAACAGCTATTTCAACCTGATTTCGTTGTTTTGTTTCATTCATTTCAAATTACTATCTATCATCAAACCACTTGTTCAAAGTTCATTCTAACTCACATCATAAGTGGTATCAGAGCTACAACTCTTGATTTTTCTTAAAATCAGAACGGTCCAAGGATTGTCGAAGCCAAGTTATTAGTTGAATTTCTGATTGCGATTGGAATTCAAGGGTTAAACTCGAGCGAGGTAGTTCGAGGGTTAATCGGTTTTGATTATCTCATGGTTCTTGTTGAAGTTCCGATACATTTGTTACTTACTATTCACGTTTGTACTGTTCACACACAAAAATGTCAGCAATTTTCTCGTTTGAAAACACTTACGAGGAAAGTTTGGTGTTTGATCCAACGTTACCACCTGTTTTTGACGAGTATCATCTTCAACCAAACGGGCTGTGCAGGAAGAAACAAGTTCTGATCTTCGCCAAAACGAACATGGAGAGTGAAGGGATTGGGCTTGTGGAATATTTTGAAAAGCAACAAAAGAGACTTGATCCATCCTTGTTCACAACAAGCAAAGTAGAGTTCACAAGCATTCAAAACAACACCTATTTGAAAAGGAGTCGGGCTTGTGGTCGAGCCATAATACCAACGTTACCCACACTTATGTCTATTTGGAGTGAGGATGTGTTGATCCTAACAAATTTTGTAGTTGATCCAGGTGGGATACTAGTTACAAGAATTGAGGACACTTCTTTTTCATAGAAGGAGAGTATGACGTGAGTTCATTTCGCCGCGTTGTTTTGATCGGTCCATATCTCGAGTTATACTTGGAATTCCGTGAATTCCGTAGTCATTCAAAATGGAGAAGATAGATTTCGAGCTTATCTTTCGAATGACTACTCGTGAATGTTCGATAAACAAGTATTGACGAAGTTATGCCCCAAACAAGTCAGCTGTGCATTGAAAAACGCTGCTGTTAAATTCTTTGACGGAATTGTTTCTCTTGCCTCGATTTTCTCTAAAGCTTTCAATAAATTCCCGAGGAGAAGAGCTGCTATTTTCAAGTCCGTTTAATCAAGACTACTCGAGCAAACAAGGGCCTTGCATCTGATTTGGAGCATGGAAAGTAGGCTGATTGTGTTCTCACTTATTCATTGTATCTAGCTATTTAGTTCTAGCCTAGTTCATTTCCCTTTCTTTGTTTTTGTCAACCCACTTTGTGAGGCTTGACTTTGCTGGTTAGCCTCATCCTTCGGTTGAGTTGTAGGCTATAAATAGCCAAGTACCTGATGAATAAATCATTCAATCTTCATCAAACAAAATCGGAGTTAAGCTTTGCTTTCCTTTTCGTCTTTGTAGTTCACAAGACAAAGTATTAGAGTAAGTCGCGTTACAAGCTCTATACTCGCTATTTCAATCGTGTGTTTGAATTAGCACCCGCTTTGTTGAGGTATAGGTCTATCTCACTTAGCACACTATCTTTGGTTACGTTCTATCATCACTTTACAGCAGCTATTTCAACCTGATTTCGTTGTTTTGTTTCATTCATTTCAAATTACTATCTATCATCAAATCACTTGTTCAAAGTTCATTCTAACTCACATCATAAGTGGTATCAGAGCTACAACTCTTGATTTTTCTTAAAATCAGAACGGTCCAAGGAGTGTCGAAGCCAAGTTATTAGTTGAATTTCTGATTGCGATTGGAATTCAAGGGTTAAACTCGAGCGAGGTAGTTCGAGGGTTAATCGGTTTTGATTATCTCATGGTTCTTGTTGAAGTTCCGATACATTTGTTACTTACTATTCACGTTTGTACTGTTCACACACAAAAATGTCAGCAATTTTCTCGTTTGAAAACACTTACGAGGAAAGTTTGGTGTTTGATCCAACGTTACCACCTGTTTTTGACGAGTATCATCTTCAACCAAACGGGCTGTACAGGAAGAAACAAGTTCTGATCTTCGCCAAAACGAACATGGAGAGTGAAGGGATTGGGCTTGTGGAATATTTTGAAAAGCAACAAAAGAGACTTGATCCATCCTTGTTCACAACAAGCAAAGTAGAGTTCACAAGCATTCAAAACAACACCTATTTGAAAAGGAGTCGGGCTTGTGGTCGAGCCATAATACCAACGTTACCCACACTTATGTCTATTTGGAGTGAGGATGTGTTGATCCTAACAAATTTTGTAGTTGATCCAGGTGGGATACTAGTTACAAGAATTGAGGACACTTCTTTTTCATAGAAGGAGAGTATGACGTGAGTTCATTTCGCCGCGTTGTTTTGATCGGTCCATATCTCGAGTTACACTTGGAATTCCGTGAATTCCGTAGTCATTCAAAATGGAGAAGATAGATTTCGAGCTTATCTTTCGAATGACTACTCGTGAATGTTCGATGAACAAGTATTGACGAAGTTATGCCCTAAACAAATCAGCTGTGCATTGAAAAACGCTGCTGTTAAATTCTTTGACGGAATTGTTTCTTTTGCCTCGATTTTCTCTAAAGCTTTCAATAAATTCCCGAGGAGAAGAGCTGCTATTTTCAAGTCCGTTTAATCAAGACTACTCGAGCAAACAAGGGCCTTGCATCTGATTTGGAGCATGGAAAGTAGGCTGTTTGTGTTCTCACTTATTCATTGTATCTAGCTATTTAGTTCTAGCCTAGTTCATTTCCCTTTCATTGTTTTTGTCAACCCACTTTGTGAGGCTTGACTTTGCTGGTTAGCCTCATCCTTCGGTTGAGTTGTAGGCTATAAATAGCCAAGTACCTGATGAATAAATCATTCAATATTCATCAAACAAAATCGGAGTTAAGCTTTGCTTTCCTTTTCGTCTTTGTAGTTCACAAGACAAAGTATTAGAGTAAGTCGCGTTACAAGCTCTATACTCGCTATTTCAATCGTGTGTTTGAATTAGCACCCGCTTTGTTGAGGTATAGGTCTATCTCACTTAGCATACTATCTTTGGTTACGTTCCATCATCACTTTACAACAGCTATTTCAACCTGATTTCGTTGCTTTGTTTCGTTCATTTCAAATTACTATCTATCATCAAATCACTTGTTCAAAGTTCATTCTAACTCACATCATAAGTGGTATCAGAGCTACAACTCTTGATTTTTCTTAAAATCAGAACGGTCCAAGGAGTGTCGAAGCCAAGTTATTAGTTGAATTTCTGATTGCGATTGGAATTCGAGGGTTAAACTCGAGCGAGGTAGTTCGAGGGTTAATCGGTTTTGATTATCTCGTGGTTCTTGTTGAAGTTCCGATACATTTGTTTCTTACTATTCACGTTGGACTGTTCACACACAAAAATGTCAGCAATTTTCTCGTTTGAAAACACTTACGAGGAAAGTTTGGTGTTTGATCCAACGTTACCACCTGTTTTTGACGAGTATCATCTTCAACCAAACGGGCTGTGCAGGAAGAAACAAGTTCTGATCTTCGCCAAAACGAACATGGAGAGTGAAGGGATTGGGCTTGTGGAATATTTTGAAAAGCAACAAAAGAGACTTGATCCATCCTTGTTCACAACAAGCAAAGTAGAGTTCACAAGCATTCAAAACAGCACCTATTTGAAAAGGAGTCGGGCTTGTGGTCGAGCCATAATACCAACGTTACCCACACTTATGTCTATTTGGAGTGAGGATGTGTTGATCCTAACAAATTTTGTAGTTGATCCAGGTGGGATACTAGTTACAAGAATTGAGGACACTTCTTTTTCATAGATGGAGAGTATGACGTGAGTTCATTTCGCCGCGTTGTTTTGATCGGTCCATATCTCGAGTTATACTTGGAATTCCGTGAATTCCGTAGTCATTCAAAATGGAGAAGATAGATTTCGAGCTTATCTTTCGAATGACTACTCGTGAATGTTCGATGAACAAGTATTGACGAAGTTATGCCCCAAACAAGTCAGCTGTGCATTGAAAAACGCTGCTGTTAAATTCTTTGACGGAATTGTTTCTTTTGCCTCGATTTTCTCTAAAGCTTTCAATAAATTCCCGAGGAGAAGAGCTGCTATTTTCAAGTCCGTTTAATCAAGACTACTCGAGCAAACAAGGGCCTTGCATCTGATTTGGAGCATGGAAAGTAGGCTGATTGTGTTCTCACTTATTCATTGTATCTAGCTATTTAGTTCTAGCCTAGTTCATTTCCCTTTCTTTGTTTTTGTCAACCCACTTTGTGAGGCTTGACTTTGCTGGTTAGCCTCATCCTTCGGTTGAGTTGTAGGCTATAAATAGCCAAGTACCTGATGAATAAATCATTCAATCTTCATCAAACAAAATCGGAGTTAAGCTTTGCTTTCCTTTTCGTCTTTGTAGTTCACAAGACAAAGTATTAGAGTAAGTCGCGTTACAAGCTCTATACTCGCTATTTCAATCGTGTGTTTGAATTAGCACCCGCTTTGTTGAGGTATAGGTCTATCTCACTTAGCACACTATCTTTGGTTACGTTCTATCATCACTTTACAGCAGCTATTTCAACCTGATTTCGTTGTTTTGTTTCATTCATTTCAAATTACTATCTATCATCAAATCACTTGTTCAAAGTTCATTCTAACTCACATCATAAGTGGTATCAGAGCTACAACTCTTGATTTTTCTTAAAATCAGAACGGTCCAAGGAGTGTCGAAGCCAAGTTATTAGTTGAATTTCTGATTGCGATTGGAATTCAAGGGTTAAACTCGAGCGAGGTAGTTCGAGGGTTAATCGGTTTTGATTATCTCGTGGTTCTTGTTGAAGTTCCGATACATTTGTTTCTTACTATTCACGTTTGTACTGTTCACACACAAAAATGTCAGCAATTTTCTCGTTTGAAAACACTTACGAGGAAAGTTTGGTGTTTGATCCAACGTTACCACCTGTTTTTGACGAGTATCATCTTCAACCAAACGGGCTGTGCAGGAAGAAACAAGTTCTGATCTTCGCCAAAACGAACATGGAGAGTGAAGGGATTGGGCTTGTGGAATATTTTGAAAAGCAACAAAAGAGACTTGATCCATCCTTGTTCACAACAAGCAAAGTAGAGTTCACAAGCATTCAAAACAGCACCTATTTGAAAAGGAGTCGGGCTTGTGGTCGAGCCATAATACCAACGTTACCCACACTTATGTCTATTTGGAGTGAGGATGTGTTGATCCTAACAAATTTTGTAGTTGATCCAGGTGGGATACTAGTTACAAGAATTGAGGACACTTCTTTTTCATAGAAGGAGAGTATGACGTGAGTTCATTTCGCCGCGTTGTTTTGATCGGTCCATATCTCGAGTTATACTTGGAATTCCGTGAATTCCGTAGTCATTCAAAATGGAGAAGATAGATTTCGAGCTTATCTTTCGAATGACTACTCGTGAATGTTCGATGAACAAGTATTGACGAAGTTATGCCCCAAACAAGTCAGCTGTGCATTGAAAAACGCTGCTGTTAAATTCTTTGACGGAATTGTTTCTTTTGCCTCGATTTTCTCTAAAGCTTTCAATAAATTCACGAGGAGAAGAGCTGCTATTTTCAAGTCCGTTTAATCAAGACTACTCGAGCAAACAAGGGCCTTGCATCTGATTTGGAGCATGGAAAGTAGGCTGATTGTGTTCTCACTTATTCATTGTATCTAGCTATTTAGTTCTAGCCTAGTTCATTTCCCTTTCTTTGTTTTTGTCAACCCACTTTGTGAGGCTTGACTTTGCTGGTTAGCCTCATCCTTCGGTTGAGTTGTAGGCTATAAATAGCCAAGTACCTGATGAATAAATCATTCAATCTTCATCAAACAAAATCTGAGTTAAGCTTTGCTTTCCTTTTCGTCTTTGTAGTTCACAAGACAAAGTATTAGAGTAAGTCGCGTTACAAGCTCTATACTCGCTATTTCAATCGTGTGTTTGAATTAGCACCCGCTTTGTTGAGGTATAGGTCTATCTCACTTAGCACACTATCTTTGGTTACGTTCTATCATCACTTTACAACAGCTATTTCAACCTGATTTCGTTGTTTTGTTTCATTCATTTCAAATTACTATCTATCATCAAATCACTTGTTCAAAGTTCATTCTAACTCACATCATAAGTGGTATCAGAGCTACAACTCTTGATTTTTCTTAAAATCAGAACGGTCCAAGGAGTGTCGAAGCCAAGTTATTAGTTGAATTTCTGATTGCGATTGGAATTCAAGGGTTAAACTCGAGCGAGGTAGTTCGAGGGTTAATCGGTTTTGATTATCTCGTGGTTCTTGTTGAAGTTCCGATACATTTGTTTCTTACTATTCACGTTTGTACTGTTCACACACAAAAATGTCAGCAATTTTCTCGTTTGAAAACACTTACGAGGAAAGTTTGGTGTTTGATCCAACGTTACCACCTGTTTTTGACGAGTATCATCTTCAACCAAACGGGCTGTGCAGGAAGAAACAAGTTCTGATCTTCGCCAAAACGAACATGGAGAGTGAAGGGATTGGGCTTGTGGAATATTTTGAAAAGCAACAAAAGAGACTTGATCCATCCTTGTTCACAACAAGCAAAGTAGAGTTCACAAGCATTCAAAACAGCACCTATTTGAAAAGGAGTCGGGCTTGTGGTCGAGCCATAATACCAACGTTACCCACACTTATGTCTATTTGGAGTGAGGATGTGTTGATCCTAACAAATTTTGTAGTTGATCCAGGTGGGATACTAGTTACAAGAATTGAGGACACTTCTTTTTCATAGAAGGAGAGTATGACGTGAGTTCATTTCGCCGCGTTGTTTTGATCGGTCCATATCTCGAGTTATACTTGGAATTCCGTGAATTCCGTAGTCATTCAAAATGGAGAAGATAGATTTCGAGCTTATCTTTCGAATGACTACTCGTGAATGTTCGATGAACAAGTATTGACGAAGTTATGCCCCAAACAAGTCAGCTGTGCATTGAAAAACGCTGCTGTTAAATTCTTTGACGGAATTGTTTCTTTTGCCTCGATTTTCTCTAAAGCTTTCAATAAATTCCCGAGGAGAAGAGCTGCTATTTTCAAGTCCGTTTAATCAAGACTACTCGAGCAAACAAGGGCCTTGCATCTGATTTGGAGCATGGAAAGTAGGCTGATTGTGTTCTCACTTATTCATTGTATCTAGCTATTTAGTTCTAGCCTAGTTCATTTCCCTTTCTTTGTTTTTGTCAACCCACTTTGTGAGGCTTGACTTTGCTGGTTAGCCTCATCCTTCGGTTGAGTTGTAGGCTATAAATAGCCAAGTACCTGATGAATAAATCATTCAATCTTCATCAAACAAAATCTGAGTTAAGCTTTGCTTTCCTTTTCGTCTTTGTAGTTCACAAGACAAAGTATTAGAGTAAGTCGCGTTACAAGCTCTATACTCGCTATTTCAATCGTGTGTTTGAATTAGCACCCGCTTTGTTGAGGTATAGGTCTATCTCACTTAGCACACTATCTTTGGTTACGTTCTATCATCACTTTACAGCAGCTATTTCAACCTGATTTCGTTGTTTTGTTTCATTCATTTCAAATTACTATCTATCATCAAATCACTTGTTCAAAGTTCATTCTAACTCACATCATAAGTGGTATCAGAGCTACAACTCTTGATTTTTCTTAAAATCAGAACGGTCCAAGGAGTGTCGAAGCCAAGTTATTAGTTGAATTTCTGATTGCGATTGGAATTCAAGGGTTAAACTCGAGCGAGGTAGTTCGAGGGTTAATCGGTTTTGATTATCTCGTGGTTCTTGTTGAAGTTCCGATACATTTGTTTCTTACTATTCACGTTTGTACTGTTCACACACAAAAATGTCAGCAATTTTCTCGTTTGAAAACACTTACGAGGAAAGTTTGGTGTTTGATCCAACGTTACCACCTGTTTTTGACGAGTATCATCTTCAACCAAACGGGCTGTGCAGGAAGAAACAAGTTCTGATCTTCGCCAAAACGAACATGGAGAGTGAAGGGATTGGGCTTGTGGAATATTTTGAAAAGCAACAAAAGAGACTTGATCCATCCTTGTTCACAACAAGCAAAGTAGAGTTCACAAGCATTCAAAACAGCACCTATTTGAAAAGGAGTCGGGCTTGTGGTCGAGCCATAATACCAACGTTACCCACACTTATGTCTATTTGGAGTGAGGATGTGTTGATCCTAACAAATTTTGTAGTTGATCCAGGTGGGATACTAGTTACAAGAATTGAGGACACTTCTTTTTCATAGAAGGAGAGTATGACGTGAGTTCATTTCGCCGCGTTGTTTTGATCGGTCCATATCTCGAGTTATACTTGGAATTCCGTGAATTCCGTAGTCATTCAAAATGGAGAAGATAGATTTCGAGCTTATCTTTCGAATGACTACTCGTGAATGTTCGATGAACAAGTATTGACGAAGTTATGCCCCAAACAAGTCAGCTGTGCATTGAAAAACGCTGCTGTTAAATTCTTTGACGGAATTGTTTCTTTTGCCTCGATTTTCTCTAAAGCTTTCAATAAATTCCCGAGGAGAAGAGCTGCTATTTTCAAGTCCGTTTAATCAAGACTACTCGAGCAAACAAGGGCCTTGCATCTGATTTGGAGCATGGAAAGTAGGCTGATTGTGTTCTCACTTATTCATTGTATCTAGCTATTTAGTTCTAGCCTAGTTCATTTCCCTTTCTTTGTTTTTGTCAACCCACTTTGTGAGGCTTGACTTTGCTGGTTAGCCTCATCCTTCGGTTGAGTTGTAGGCTATAAATAGCCAAGTACCTGATGAATAAATCATTCAATCTTCATCAAACAAAATCGGAGTTAAGCTTTGCTTTCCTTTTCGTCTTTGTAGTTCACAAGACAAAGTATTAGAGTAAGTCGCGTTACAAGCTCTATACTCGCTATTTCAATCGTGTGTTTGAATTAGCACCCGCTTTGTTGAGGTATAGGTCTATCTCACTTAGCACACTATCTTTGGTTACGTTCTATCATCACTTTACAGCAGCTATTTCAACCTGATTTCGTTGTTTTGTTTCATTCATTTCAAATTACTATCTATCATCAAATCACTTGTTCAAAGTTCATTCTAACTCACATCATAAGTGGTATCAGAGCTACAACTCTTGATTTTTCTTAAAATCAGAACGGTCCAAGGAGTGTCGAAGCCAAGTTATTAGTTGAATTTCTGATTGCGATTGGAATTCAAGGGTTAAACTCGAGCGAGGTAGTTCGAGGGTTAATCGGTTTTGATTATCTCGTGGTTCTTGTTGAAGTTCCGATACATTTGTTTCTTACTATTCACGTTTGTACTGTTCACACACAAAAATGTCAGCAATTTTCTCGTTTGAAAACACTTACGAGGAAAGTTTGGTGTTTGATCCAACGTTACCACCTGTTTTTGACGAGTATCATCTTCAACCAAACGGGCTGTGCAGGAAGAAACAAGTTCTGATCTTCGCCAAAACGAACATGGAGAGTGAAGGGATTGGGCTTGTGGAATATTTTGAAAAGCAACAAAAGAGACTTGATCCATCCTTGTTCACAACAAGCAAAGTAGAGTTCACAAGCATTCAAAACAGCACCTATTTGAAAAGGAGTCGGGCTTGTGGTCCAGCCATAATACCAACGTTACCCACACTTATGTCTATTTGGAGTGAGGATGTGTTGATCCTAACAAATTTTGTAGTTGATCCAGGTGGGATACTAGTTACAAGAATTGAGGACACTTCTTTTTCATAGAAGGAGAGTATGACGTGAGTTCATTTCGCCGCGTTGTTTTGATCGGTCCATATCTCGAGTTATACTTGGAATTCCGTGAATTCCGTAGTCATTCAAAATGGAGAAGATAGATTTCGAGCTTATCTTTCGAATGACTACTCGTGAATGATCGATGAACAAGTATTGACGAAGTTATGCCCCAAACAAGTCAGCTGTGCATTGAAAAACGCTGCTGTTAAATTCTTTGACGGAATTGTTTCTTTTGCCTCGATTTTCTCTAAAGCTTTCAATAAATTCCCGAGGAGAAGAGCTGCTATTTTCAAGTCCGTTTAATCAAGACTACTCGAGCAAACAAGGGCCTTGCATCTGATTTGGAGCATGGAAAGTAGGCTGATTGTGTTCTCACTTATTCATTGTATCTAGCTATTTAGTTCTAGCCTAGTTCATTTCCCTTTCTTTGTTTTTGTCAACCCACTTTGTGAGGCTTGACTTTGCTGGTTAGCCTCATCCTTCGGTTGAGTTGTAGGCTATAAATAGCCAAGTACCTGATGAATAAATCATTCAATCTTCATCAAACAAAATCGGAGTTAAGCTTTGCTTTCCTTTTCGTCTTTGTAGTTCACAAGACAAAGTATTAGAGTAAGTCGCGTTACAAGCTCTATACTCGCTATTTCAATCGTGTGTTTGAATTAGCACCCGCTTTGTTGAGGTATAGGTCTATCTCACTTAGCACACTATCTTTGGTTACGTTCTATCATCACTTTACAGCAGCTATTTCAACCTGATTTCGTTGTTTTGTTTCATTCATTTCAAATTACTATCTATCATCAAATCACTTGTTCAAAGTTCATTCTAACTCACATCATAAGTGGTATCAGAGCTACAACTCTTGATTTTTCTTAAAATCAGAACGGTCCAAGGAGTGTCGAAGCCAAGTTATTAGTTGAATTTCTGATTGCGATTGGAATTCAAGGGTTAAACTCGAGCGAGGTAGTTCGAGGGTTAATCGGTTTTGATTATCTCGTGGTTCTTGTTGAAGTTCCGATACATTTGTTTCTTACTATTCACGTTTGTACTGTTCACACACAAAAATGTCAGCAATTTTCTCGTTTGAAAACACTTACGAGGAAAGTTTGGTGTTTGATCCAACGTTACCACCTGTTTTTGACGAGTATCATCTTCAACCAAACGGGCTGTGCAGGAAGAAACAAGTTCTGATCTTCGCCAAAACGAACATGGAGAGTGAAGGGATTGGGCTTGTGGAATATTTTGAAAAGCAACAAAAGAGACTTGATCCATCCTTGTTCACAACAAGCAAAGTAGAGTTCACAAGAATTCAAAACAGCACCTATTTGAAAGGGAGTCGGGCTTGTGGTCGAGCCATAATACCAACGTTACCCACACTTATGTCTATTTGGAGTGAGGATGTGTTGATCCTAACAAATTTTGTAGTTGATCCAGGTGGGATACTAGTTACAAGAATTGAGGACACTTCTTTTTCATAGAAGGAGAGTATGACGTGAGTTCATTTCGCCGCGTTGTTTTGATCGGTCCATATCTCGAGTTATACTTGAAATTCCGTGAATTCCGTAGTCATTCAAAATGGAGAAGATAGATTTCGAGCTTATCTTTCGAATGACTACTCGTGAAGGTTCGATGAACAAGTATTGACGAAGTTATGCCCCAAACAAGTCAGCTGTGCATTGAAAAATGCTGCTGTTAAATTCTTTGACGGAATTGTTTCTTTTGCCTCGATTTTCTCTAAAGCTTTCAATAAATTCCCGGGGAGAAGAGCTGCTATTTTCAAGTCCGTTTAATCAAGACTACTCGAGCAAACAAGGGCCTTGCATCTGATTTGGAGCATGGAAAGTAGGCTGATTGTGTTCTCACTTATTTATTGTATCTAGCTATTTAGTTCTAGCCTAGTTCATTTCCCTTTCTTTGTTTTTGTCAACCCACTTTGTGAGGCTTGACTTTGCTGGTTAGCCTCATCCTTCGGTTGAGTTGTATGCTATAAATAGCCAAGTACCTGATGAATAAATCATTCAATCTTCATCAAACAAAATCGGAGTTAAGCTTTGCTTTCCTTTTCGTCTTTGTAGTTCACAAGACAAAGTATTAGAGTAAGTCGCGTTACAAGCTCTATACTCGCTATTTCAATCGTGTGTTTGAATTAGCACCCGCTTTGTTGAGGTATAGGTCTATCTCACTTAGCACACTATCTTTGGTTACGTTCTATCATCACTTTACAGCAGCTATTTCAACCTGATTTCGTTGTTTTGTTTCATTCATTTCAAATTACTATCTATCATCAAATCACTTGTTCAAAGTTCATTCTAACTCACATCATAAGTGGTATCAGAGCTACAACTCTTGATTTTTCTTAAAATCAGAACGGTCCAAGGAGTGTCGAAGCCAAGTTATTAGTTGAATTTCTGATTGCGATTGGAATTCAAGGGTTAAACTCGAGCGAGGTAGTTCGAGGGTTAATCGGTTTTGATTATCTCGTGGTTCTTGTTGAAGTTCCGATACATTTGTTTCTTACTATTCACGTTGGACTGTTCACACACAAAAATGTCAGCAATTTTCTCGTTTGAAAACACTTACGAGGAAAGTTTGGTGTTTGATTCAACGTTACCACCTGTTTTTGACGAGTATCATCTTCAACCAAACGGGCTGTGCAGGAAGAAACAAGTTCTGATCTTCGCCAAAACGAACATGGAGAGTGAAGGGATTGGGCTTGTGGAATATTTTGAAAAGCAACAAAAGAGACTTGATCCATCCTTGTTCACAACAAGCAAAGTAGAGTTCACAAGCATTCAAAACAGCACCTATTTGAAAAGGAGTCGGGCTTGTGGTCGAGCCATAATACCAACGTTACCCACACTTATGTCTATTTGGAGTGAGGATGTGTTGATCCTAACAAATTTTGTAGTTGATCCAGGTGGGATACTAGTTACAAGAATTGAGGACACTTCTTTTTCATAGATGGAGAGTATGACGTGAGTTCATTTCGCCGCGTTGTTTTGATCGGTCCATATCTCGAGTTATACTTGGAATTCCGTGAATTCCGTAGTCATTCAAAATGGAGAAGATAGATTTCGAGCTTATCTTTCGAATGACTACTCGTGAAGGTTCGATGAACAAGTATTGACGAAGTTATGCCCCAAACAAGTCAGCTGTGCATTGAAAAATGCTGCTGTTAAATTCTTTGACGGAATTGTTTCTTTTGCCTCGATTTTCTCTAAAGCTTTCAATAAATTCCCGGGGAGAAGAGCTGCTATTTTCAAGTCCGTTTAATCAAGACTACTCGAGCAAACAAGGGCCTTGCATCTGATTTGGAGCATGGAAAGTAGGCTGATTGTGTTCTCACTTATTCATTGTATCTAGCTATTTAGTTCTAGCCTAGTTCATTTCCCTTTCTTTGTTTTTGTCAACCCACTTTGTGAGGCTTGACTTTGCTGGTTAGCCTCATCCTTCGGTTGAGTTGTAGGCTATAAATAGCCAAGTACCTGATGAATAAATCATTCAATCTTCATCAAACAAAATCGGAGTTAAGCTTTGCTTTCCTTTTCGTCTTTGTAGTTCACAAGACAAAGTATTAGAGTAAGTCGCGTTACAAGCTCTATACTCGCTATTTCAATCGTGTGTTTGAATTAGCACCCGCTTTGTTGAGGTATAGGTCTATCTCACTTAGCACACTATCTTTGGTTACGTTCTATCATCACTTTACAGCAGCTATTTCAACCTGATTTCGTTGTTTTGTTTCATTCATTTCAAATTACTATCTATCATCAAATCACTTGTTCAAAGTTCATTCTAACTCACATCATAAGTGGTATCAGAGCTACAACTCTTGATTTTTCTTAAAATCAGAACGGTCCAAGGAGTGTCGAAGCCAAGTTATTAGTTGAATTTCTGATTGCGATTGGAATTCAAGGGTTAAACTCGAGCGAGGTAGTTCGAGGGTTAATCGGTTTTGATTATCTCGTGGTTCTTGTTGAAGTTCCGATACATTTGTTTCTTACTATTCACGTTTGTACTGTTCACACACAAAAATGTCAGCAATTCTCTCGTTTGAAAACACTTACGAGGAAAGTTTGGTGTTTGATCCAACGTTACCACCTGTTTTTGACGAGTATCATCTTCAACCAAACGGGCTGTGCAGGAAGAAACAAGTTCTGATCTTCGCCAAAACGAACATGGAGAGTGAAGGGATTGGGCTTGTGGAATATTTTGAAAAGCAACAAAAGAGACTTGATCCATCCTTGTTCACAACAAGCAAAGTAGAGTTCACAAGCATTCAAAACAGCACCTATTTGAAAAGGAGTCGGGCTTGTGGTCGAGCCATAATACCAACGTTACCCACACTTATGTCTATTTGGAGTGAGGATGTGTTGATCCTAACAAATTTTTTAGTTGATCCAGGTGGGATACTAGTTACAAAAATTGAGGACACTTCTTTTTCATAGAAGGAGAGTATGACGTGAGTTCATTTCGCCGCGTTGTTTTGATCGGTCCATATCTCGAGTTATACTTGGAATTTCGTGAATTCCGTAGTCATTCAAAATGGAGAAGATAGATTTCGAGCTTATCTTTCGAATGACTACTCGTGAAGGTTCGATGAACAAGTATTGACGAAGTTATGCCCCAAACAAGTCAGCTGTGCATTGAAAAACGCTGCTGTTAAATTCTTTGACGGAATTGTTTCTTTTGCCTCGATTTTCTCTAAAGCTTTCAATAAATTCCCGGGGAGAAGAGCTGCTATTTTCAAGTCCGTTTAATCAAGACTACTCGAGCAAACAAGGGCCTTGCATCTGATTTGGAGCATGGAAAGTAGGCTGATTGTGTTCTCACTTATTCATTGTATCTAGCTATTTAGTTCTAGCCTAGTTCATTTCCCTTTCTTTGTTTTTGTCAACCCACTTTGTGAGGCTTGACTTTGCTGGTTAGCCTCATCCTTCGGTTGAGTTGTAGGCTATAAATAGCCAAGTACCTGATGAATAAATCATTCAATCTTCATCAAACAAAATCGGAGTTAAGCTTTGCTTTCCTTTTCGTCTTTGTAGTTCACAAGACAAAGTATTAGAGTAAGTCGCGTTACAAGCTCTATACTCGCTATTTCAATCGTGTGTTTGAATTAGCACCCGCTTTGTTGAGGTATAGGTCTATCTCACTTAGCACACTATCTTTGGTTACGTTCTATCATCACTTTACAGCAGCTATTTCAACCTGATTTCGTTGTTTTGTTTCATTCATTTCAAATTACTATCTATCATCAAATCACTTGTTCAAAGTTCATTCTAACTCACATCATAAGTGGTATCAGAGCTACAACTCTTGATTTTTCTTAAAATCAGAACGGTCCAAGGAGTGTCGAAGCCAAGTTATTAGTTGAATTTCTGATTGCGATTGGAATTCAAGGGTTAAACTCGAGCGAGGTAGTTCGAGGGTTAATCGGTTTTGATTATCTCGTGGTTCTTGTTGAAGTTCCGATACATTTGTTTCTTACTATTCACGTTTGTACTGTTCACACACAAAAATGTCAGCAATTCTCTCGTTTGAAAACACTTACGAGGAAAGTTTGGTGTTTGATCCAACGTTACCACCTGTTTTTGACGAGTATCATCTTCAACCAAACGGGCTGTGCAGGAAGAAACAAGTTCTGATCTTCGCCAAAACGAACATGGAGAGTGAAGGGATTGGGCTTGTGGAATATTTTGAAAAGCAACAAAAGAGACTTGATCCATCCTTGTTCACAACAAGCAAAGTAGAGTTCACAAGCATTCAAAACAGCACCTATTTGAAAAGGAGTCGGGCTTGTGGTCGAGCCATAATACCAACGTTACCCACACTTATGTCTATTTGGAGTGAGGATGTGTTGATCCTAACAAATTTTGTAGTTGATCCAGGTGGGATACTAGTTACAAAAATTGAGGACACTTCTTTTTCATAGAAGGAGAGTATGACGTGAGTTCATTTCGCCGCGTTGTTTTGATCGGTCCATATCTCGAGTTATACTTGGAATTCCGTGAATTCCGTAGTCATTCAAAATGGAGAAGATAGATTTCGAGCTTATCTTTCGAATGACTACTCGTGAAGGTTCGATGAACAAGTATTGACGAAGTTATGCCCCAAACAAGTCAGCTGTGCATTGAAAAACGCTGCTGTTAAATTCTTTGACGGAATTGTTTCTTTTGCCTCGATTTTCTCTAAAGCTTTCAATAAATTCCCGAGGAGAAGAGCTGCTATTTTCAAGTCCGTTTAATCAAGACTACTCGAGTAAACAAGGGCCTTGCATCTGATTTGGAGCATGGAAAGTAAGCTGATTGTGTTCTCACTTATTCATTGTATCTAGCTATTTAGTTCTAGCCTAGTTCATTTTCCTTTCTTTGTTTTTGTCACCCACTTTGTGAGGCTTGACTTTGCTGGTTAGTCTCATCCTTGGGTTGAGTTGTAGGCTATAAAAAGCCAAGTACCTGATGAATAAATCATTCAATATTCATCAAACAAAATCTGAGTTAAGCTTTTCTTTCCTTTTCGTCTTTGTAGTTCACGAGACAAAGTATTAGAGTAAGTCGCGTTACAAGCTCTATACTCGCTATTTCAATCGTGTGTTTTAATTAGCACTCGTTTTGTTGAGGTATAGGTCTATCTCACTTAGCACACTATCTTTGGTTACGTTCTATCATCACTTTACAGCAGCTATTTCAACCTGATTTCGTTGTTTTGTTTCATTCATTTCAAATTACTATCTATCATCAAATCACTTGTTCAAAGTTCATTCTAACTCACATCATAAGTGGTATCAGAGCTACAACTCTTGATTTTTCTTAAAATCAGAACGGTCCAAGGAGTGTCGAAGCCAAGTTATTAGTTGAATTTCTGATTGCGATTGAAATTCAAGGGTTAAACTCGAGCGAGGTAGTTCGAGGGTTAATCGGTTTTGATTATCTCGTGGTTCTTGTTGAAGTTCCGATACATTTGTTTCTTACTATTCACGTTTGTACTGTTCACACACAAAAATGTCAGCAATTTTTTCGTTTGAAAACACTTACGAGGAAAGTTTGGTGTTTGATCCAACGTTACCACCTGTTTTTGACGAGTATCATCTTCAACCAAACGGGCTGTGCAGGAAGAAACAAGTTCTGATCTTCGCCAAAACGAACATGGAGAGTGAAGGGATTGGGCTTGTGGAATATTTTGAAAAGCAACAAAAGAGACTTGATCCATCCTTGTTCACAACAAGCAAAGTAGAGTTCACAAGCATTCAAAACAGCACCTATTTGAAAAGGAGTCGGGCTTGTGGTCGAGCCATAATAACAACGTTACCCACACTTATGTCTATTTGGAGTGAGGATGTGTTGATCCTAACAAATTTTGTAGTTGATCCAGGTGGGATACTAGTTACAAGAATTGAGGACACTTCTTTTTCATAGATGGAGAGTATGACGTGAGTTCATTTCGCCGCGTTGTTTTGATCGGTCCATATCTCGAGTTATACTTGGAATTCCGTGAATTCCGTAGTCATTCAAAATGGAGAAGATAGATTTCGAGCTTATCTTTCGAATGACTACTCGTGAATGTTCGATGAACAAGTATTGACGAAGTTATGCCCCAAACAAGTCAGCTGTGCATTGAAAAACGCTGCTGTTAAATTCTTTGACGGAATTGTTTCTTTTGCCTCGATTTTCTCTAAAGCTTTCAATAAATTCCCGAGGAGAAGAGCTGCTATTTTCAAGTCCGTTTAATCAAGACTACTCGAGCAAACAAGGGCCTTGCATCTGATTTGGAGCATGGAAAGTAGGCTGATTGTGTTCTCACTTATTCATTGTATCTAGCTATTTAGTTCTAGCCTAGTTCATTTCCCTTTCTTTGTTTTTGTCAACCCACTTTGTGAGGCTTGACTTTGCTGGTTAGCCTCATCCTTCGGTTGAGTTGTAGGCTATAAATAGCCAAGTACCTGATGAATAAATCATTCAATCTTCATCAAACAAAATCGGAGTTAAGCTTTGCTTTCCTTTTCGTCTTTGTAGTTCACAAGACAAAGTATTAGAGTAAGTCGCGTTACAAGCTCTATACTCGCTATTTCAATCGTGTGTTTGAATTAGCACCCGCTTTGTTGAGGTATAGGTCTATCTCACTTAGCACACTATCTTTGGTTACGTTCTATCATCACTTTACAGCAGCTATTTCAACCTGATTTCGTTGTTTTGTTTCATTCATTTCAAATTACTATCTATCATCTAATCACTTGTTCAAAGTTCATTCTAACTCACATCATAAGTGGTATCAGAGCTACAACTCTTGATTTTTCTTAAAATCAGAACGGTCCAAGGAGTGTCGAAGCCAAGTTATTAGTTGAATTTCTGATTGCGATTGGAATTCAAGGGTTAAACTCGAGCGAGGTAGTTCGAGGGTTAATCGGTTTTGATTATCTCGTGGTTCTTGTTGAAGTTCCGATACATTTGTTTCTTACTATTCACGTTTGTACTGTTCACACACAAAAATGTCAGCAATTCTCTCGTTTGAAAACACTTACGAGGAAAGTTTGGTGTTTGATCCAACGTTACCACCTGTTTTTGACGAGTATCATCTTCAACCAAACGGGCTGTGCAGGAAGAAACAAGTTCTGATCTTCGCCAAAACGAACATGGAGAGTGAAGGGATTGGGCTTGTGGAATATTTTGAAAAGCAACAAAAGAGACTTGATCCATCCTTGTTCACAACAAGCAAAGTAGAGTTCACAAGCATTCAAAACAGCACCTATTTGAAAAGGAGTCGGGCTTGTGGTCGAGCCATAATACCAACGTTACCCACACTTATGTCTATTTGGAGTGAGGATGTGTTGATCCTAACAAATTTTGTAGTTGATCCAGGTGGGATACTAGTTACAAAAATTGAGGACACTTCTTTTTCATAGAAGGAGAGTATGACGTGAGTTCATTTCGCCGCGTTGTTTTGATCGGTCCATATCTCGAGTTATACTTGGAATTCCGTGAATTCCGTAGTCATTCAAAATGGAGAAGATAGATTTCGAGCTTATCTTTCGAATGACTACTCGTGAATGTTCGATGAACAAGTATTGACGAAGTTATGCCCCAAACAAGTCAGCTGTGCATTGAAAAACGCTGCTGTTAAATTCTTTGACGGAATTGTTTCTTTTGCCTCGATTTTCTCTAAAGCTTTCAATAAATTCCCGAGGAGAAGAGCTGCTATTTTCAAGTCCGTTTAATCAAGACTACTCGAGCAAACAAGGGCCTTGCATCTGATTTGGAGCATGGAAAGTAGGCTGATTGTGTTCTCACTTATTCATTGTATCTAGCTATTTAGTTCTAGCCTAGTTCATTTCCCTTTCTTTGTTTTTGTCAACCCACTTTTTGAGGCTTGACTTTGCTGGTTAGCCTCATCCTTCGGTTGAGTTGTAGGCTATAAATAGCCAAGTACCTGATGAATAAATCATTCAATCTTCATCAAACAAAATCGGAGTTAAGCTTTGCTTTCCTTTTCGTCTTTGTAGTTCACAAGACAAAGTATTAGAGTAAGTCGCGTTACAAGCTCTATACTCGCTATTTCAATCGTGTGTTTGAATTAGCACCCGCTTTGTTGAGGTATAGGTCTATCTCACTTAGCACACTATCTTTGGTTACGTTCTATCATCACTTTACAGCAGCTATTTCAACCTGATTTCGTTGTTTTGTTTCATTCATTTCAAATTACTATCTATCATCTAATCACTTGTTCAAAGTTCATTCTAACTCACATCATAAGTGGTATCAGAGCTACAACTCTTGATTTTTCTTAAAATCAGGGCGGTTGAAGGAGTGTCGAAGCCAAGTTATTAGTTGAATTTCTGATTGCGATTGGAATTCAAGGGTTAAACTCGAGCGAGGTAGTTCGAGGGTTAATCGGTTTTGATTATCTCGTGGTTCTTGTTGAAGTTCCGATACATTTGTTTCTTACTATTCACGTTTGTACTGTTCACACACAAAAATGTCAGCAATTCTCTCGTTTGAAAACACTTACGAGGAAAGTTTGGTGTTTGATCCAACGTTACCACCTGTTTTTGACGAGTATCATCTTCAACCAAACGGGCTGTGCAGGAAGAAACAAGTTCTGATCTTCGCCAAAACGAACATGGAGAGTGAAGGGATTGGGCTTGTGGAATATTTTGAAAAGCAACAAAAGAGACTTGATCCATCCTTGTTCACAACAAGCAAAGTAGAGTTCACAAGCATTCAAAACAGCACCTATTTGAAAAGGAGTCGGGCTTGTGGTCGAGCCATAATACCAACGTTACCCACACTTATGTCTATTTGGAGTGAGGATGTGTTGATCCTAACAAATTTTGTAGTTGATCCAGGTGGGATACTAGTTACAAAAATTGAGGACACTTCTTTTTCATAGAAGGAGAGTATGACGTGAGTTCATTTCGCCGCGTTGTTTTGATCGGTCCATATCTCGAGTTATACTTGGAATTCCGTGAATTCCGTAGTCATTCAAAATGGAGAAGATAGATTTCGAGCTTATCTTTCGAATGACTACTCGTGAATGTTCGATGAACAAGTATTGACGAAGTTATGCCCCAAACAAGTCAGCTGTGCATTGAAAAACGCTGCTGTTAAATTCTTTGACGGAATTGTTTCTTTTGCCTCGATTTTCTCTAAAGCTTTCAATAAATTCCCGAGGAGAAGAGCTGCTATTTTCAAGTCCGTTTAATCAAGACTACTCGAGCAAACAAGGGCCTTGCATCTGATTTGGAGCATGGAAAGTAGGCTGATTGTGTTCTCACTTATTCATTGTATCTAGCTATTTAGTTCTAGCCTAGTTCATTTCCCTTTCTTTGTTTTTGTCAACCCACTTTGTGAGGCTTGACTTTGCTGGTTAGCCTCATCCTTCGGTTGAGTTGTAGGCTATAAATAGCCAAGTACCTGATGAATAAATCATTCAATCTTCATCAAACAAAATCGGAGTTAAGCTTTGCTTTCCTTTTCGTCTTTGTAGTTCACAAGACAAAGTATTAGAGTAAGTCGCGTTACAAGCTCTATACTCGCTATTTCAATCGTGTGTTTGAATTAGCACCCGCTTTGTTGAGGTATAGGTCTATCTCACTTAGCACACTATCTTTGGTTACGTTCTATCATCACTTTACAGCAGCTATTTCAACCTGATTTCGTTGTTTTGTTTCATTCATTTCAAATTACTATCTATCATCAAATCACTTGTTCAAAGTTCATTCTAACTCACATCATAAGTGGTATCAGAGCTACAACTCTTGATTTTTCTTAAAATCAGAACGGTCCAAGGAGTGTCGAAGCCAAGTTATTAGTTGAATTTCTGATTGCGATTGGAATTTAAGGGTTAAACTCGAGCGAGGTAGTTCGAGGGTTAATCGGTTTTGATTATCTCGTGGTTCTTGTTGAAGTTCCGATACATTTGTTTCTTACTATTCACGTTTGTACTGTTCACACACAAAAATGTCAGCAATTTTCTCGTTTGAAAACACTTACGAGGAAAGTTTGGTGTTTGATCCAACGTTACCACCTGTTTTTGACGAGTATCATCTTCAACCAAACGGGTTGTGCAGGAAGAAACAAGTTCCGATCTTAGCCAAAACGAACATGGAGAGTGAAGGGATTGGGCTTGTGGAATATTTTGAAAAGCAACAAAAGAGACTTGATCCATCCTTGTTCACAACAAGCAAAGTAGAGTTCACAAGCATTCAAAACAGCACCTATTTGAAAAGGAGTCGGGCTTGTGGTCGAGCCATAATACCAACGTTACCCACACTTATGTCTATTTGGAGTGAGGATGTGTTGATCCTAACAAATTTTGTATTTGATCCAGGTGGGATACTAGTTACAAGAATTGAGGACAATTCATTTTCAAAGAAGGAGAGTATGACGTGAGTTCATTTTGCAGCGTTGTTTTGATCGGTCCATATCTCGAGTTATACTTTGAATTTCGTGAATTCCGTAGTCATTCAAAATGGAGAAGATAGATTTCGAGCTTATCTTTCGAATGACTACTCGTGAAGGTTCGATGAAAAAGTATTGACGAAGTTATGCCCCAAACAAGTCAGCTGTGCATTGAAAAACGCTGCTGTTAAATTCTTTGACGGAATTGTTTCTTTTGCCTCGATTTTCTCAAAAGATTTCAATAAATTCCCGAGGAGAAGAGATGCTATTTTCAAGTCCGTTTAATCAAGACTACTCGAGCAAACAAGGGCCTTGCATCTGATTTGGAGCATGGAAAGTAGGCTGATTGTGTTCTCACTTATTCATTGTATCTAGCTATTTAGTTCTAGCCTAGTTCATTTCCCTTTCTTTGTTTTTGTCAACCCACTTTGTGAGGCTTGACTTTGCTGGTTAGCCTCATCCTTCGGTTGAGTTGTAGGCTATAAATAGCCAAGTACCTGATGAATAAATCATTCAATCTTCATCAAACAAAATCGGAGTTAAGCTTTGCTTTCCTTTTCGTCTTTGTAGTTCACAAGACAAAGTATTAGAGTAAGTCGCGTTACAAGCTCTATACTCGCTATTTCAATCGTGTGTTTGAATTAGCACCCGCTTTGTTGAGGTATAGGTCTATCTCACTTAACATACTATCTTTGGTTACGTTCCATCATCACTTTACACCAGCTATTTCAACCTGATTTCGTTGCTTTGTTTCGTTCATTTCAAATTACTATCTATCATCAAATCACTTGTTCAATGTTCATTCTAACTCACATCATAAGTGGTATCAGAGCTACAACTCTTGATTTTTCTTAAAATCAGGGCGGTTGAAGGAGTGTCGAAGCCAAGTTATTAGTTGAATTTCTGATTGCGATTGGAATTGAAGGGTTAAACTCGAGCGAGGTAGTTCGAGGGTTAATCGGTTTTGATTATCTCGTGGTTCTTGTTGAAGTTCCGATACATTTGTTTCTTACTATTCACGTTTGTACTGTTCACACACAAAAATGTCAGCAATTTTCTCTTTTGAAAACACTTACGAGGAAAGTTTGGTGTTTGATCCAACGTTACCACCTGTTTTTGACGAGTATCATCTTCATCCAAACGGGTTGTGCAGGAAGAAACAAGTTCCGATCTTAGCCAAAAGGAACATGGAGAGTGAAGGGATTGGGCTTGTGGAATATTTTGAAAAGCAACAAAAGAGACTTGATCCATCCTTGTTCACAACAAGCAAAGTAGAGTTCACAAGCATTCGAAACAGCACCTATTTGAAAAGGAGTCGGGCTTGTGGTCGAGCCATAATACCAACGTTACCCACACTTATGTCTATTTGGAGTGAGGATGTGTTGATCCTAACAAATTTTGTATTTGATCCAGGTGGGATACTAGTTACAAGAATTGAGGACAATTCTTTTTCAAAGAAGGAGAGTATGACGTGAGTTCATTTCGCAGCGTTGTTTTGATCGGTCCATATCTCGAGTTATACTTGGAATTCTGTGAATTCCGTAGTCATTCAAAATGGAGAAGATAGATTTCGAGCTTATCTTTCGAATGACTACTCGTGAAGGTTCGATGAACAAGTATTGACGAAGTTATTCCCCAAACAAGTCAGCTGTGCATTGAAAAACGCTGCTGTTAAATTCTTTGACGGAATTGTTTCTTTTGCCTCGATTTTCTCTAAAGCTTTCAATAAATTCCCGAGGAGAAGAGCTGCTATTTTCAAGTCCGTTTAATCAAGACTACTCGAGCAAACAAGGGCCTTGCATCTAATTTGGAGCATGGAAAGTAGGCTGTTGTGTTATCACTTATTCATTGTATCTAGCTATTTAGTTCTAGCCTAGTTCATTTCCCTTTCTTTGTTTTTGTCAACCCACTTTGTGAGGCTTGACTTTGCTGGTTAGCCTCATCCTTGGGTTGAGTTGTAGTCTATAAATAGCCAAGTACCTGATGAATAAATCATTCAATCTTCATCAAACAAAATCTGAGTTAAGCTTTGCTTTCCTTTTCGTCTTTGTAGTTCACAAGACAAAGTATTAGAGTAAGTCGCGTTACAAGCTCTATACTCGCTATTTCAATTGTGTGTTTGAATTAGCACCCGCTTTGTTGAGGTATAGGTCTATCTCACTTAGCATACTATCTTTGGTTACGTTCCATCATCACTTTACAACAGCTATTTCAACCTGATTTCGTTGCTTTGTTTCGTTCATTTCAAATTACTATCTATCATCAAATCACTTGTTCAATGTTCATTCTAACTCACATCATAAGTGGTATCAGAGCTACAACTCTTGATTTTTCTTAAAATCAGGGCGGTTGAAGGAGTGTCGAAGCCAAGTTATTAGTTGAATTTCTGATTGCGATTGGAATTCAAGGGTTAAACTCGAGCGAGGTAGTTCGAGGGTTAATCGGTTTTGATTATCTCGTGGTTCTTGTTGAAGTTCCGATACATTTGTTTCTTACTATTCACGTTTGTACTGTTCACACACAAAAATGTCAGCAATTTTCTCTTTTGAAAACACTTACGAGGAAAGTTTGGTGTTTGATCCAACGTTACCACCTGTTTTTGACGAGTATCATCTTCATCCAAACGGGTTGTGCAGGAAGAAACAAGTTCCGATCTTAGCCAAAAGGAACATGGAGAGTGAAGGGATTGGGCTTGTGGAATATTTTGAAAAGCAACAAAAGAGACTTGATCCATCCTTGTTCACAACAAGCAAAGTAGAGTTCACAAGCATTCGAAACAGCACCTATTTGAAAAGGAGTCGGGCTTGTGGTCGAGCCATAATACCAACGTTACCCACACTTATGTCTATTTGGAGTGAGGATGTGTTGATCCTAACAAATTTTGTATTTGATCCAGGTGGGATACTAGTTACAAGAATTGAGGACAATTCTTTTTCAAAGAAGGAGAGTATGACGTGAGTTCATTTCGCAGCGTTGTTTTGATCGGTCCATATCTCGAGTTATACTTGGAATTCTGTGAATTCCGTAGTCATTCAAAATGGAGAAGATAGATTTCGAGCTTATCTTTCGAATGACTACTCGTGAAGGTTCGATGAACAAGTATTGACAAAGTTATTCCCCAAACAAGTCAGCTGTGCATTGAAAAACGCTGCTGTTAAATTCTTTGACGGAATTGTTTCTTTTGTATTTGATCCAGGTGGGATACTAGTTACAAGAATTGAGGACAATTCTTTTTCAAAGAAGGAGAGTATGACGTGAGTTCATTTCGCAGCGTTGTTTTGATCGGTCCATATCTCGAGTTATACTTGGAATTCCGTGAATTCCGTAGTCATTCAAAATGGAGAAGATAGATTTCGAGCTTATCTTTCGAATGACTACTCGTGAAGGTTCGATGAACAAGTATTGACGAAGTTATGCCCCAAACAAGTTAGTTGTGCATTGAAAAACACTGCTGTTAAATTCTTTGACGGAATTGTTTCTTTTGCCTCGATTTTCTCTAAAGCTTTCAATAAATTCCCGAGGAGAAGAGCTGCTATTTTCAAGTCCGTTTAATCAAGACTACTCGAGCAAACAAGGGCCTTGCATCTGATTTGGAGCATGGAAAGTAGGCTGATTGTGTTATCACTTATTCATTGTATCTAGCTATTTAGTTCTAGCCTAGTTCATTTCCCTTTCTTTGTTTTTGTCAACCCACTTTGTGATGCTTGACTTTGCTGGTTAGCCTCATCCTTGGGTTGAGTTGTAGTCTATAAATAGCCAAGTACCTGATGAATAAATCATTCAATCTTCATCAAACAAAATCTGAGTTAAGCTTTGCTTTCCTTTTCGTCTTTGTAGTTCACAAGACAAAGTATTAGAGTACGTCGCGTTACAAGCTCTATACTCGCTATTTCAATCGTGTGTTTGAATTAGCACCCGCTTTGTTGAGGTATAGGTCTATCTCACTTAGCATACTATCTTTGGTTACGTTCCATCATCACTTTACACCAGCTATTTCAACCTGATTTCGTTGCTTTGTTTCGTTCATTTCAAATTACTATCTATCATCAAATCACTTGTTCAATGTTCATTCTAACTCACACCATAAGTGGTATCAGAGCTACAACTCTTGATTTTTCTTAAAATCAGGGCGGTTGAAGGAGTGTCGAAGCCAAGTTATTAGTTGAATTTCTGATTGAGATTGGAATTGAAGGGTTAAACTCGAGCGAGGTAGTTCGAGGGTTAATCGGTTTTGATTATCTCGTGGTTCTTGTTGAAGTTCCGATACATTTGTTTCTTACTATTCACGTTTGTACTGTTCACACACAAAAATGTCAGCAATTTTCTCGTTTGAAAACACTTACGAGGAAAGTTTGGTGTTTGATCCAACGTTACCACCTGTTTTTGACGAGTATCATCTTCATCCAAACGGGTTGTGCAGGAAGAAACAAGTTCCGATCTTCGCCAAAAAGAACATGGAGAGTGAAGGGATTGGGCCTGTGGAATATTTTGAAAAGCAACAAAAGAGACTTGATCCATCCTTGTTCACAACAAGCAAAGTAGAGTTCACAAGCATTTAAAACAGCACCTATTTGAAAAGGAGTCGGGCTTGTGGTCGAGCCATAATACCAACGTTACCCACACTTATGTCTATTTGGAGTGAGGATGTGTTGATCCTAACAAATTTTGTATTTGATCCAGGTGGGATACTAGTTACTAGAATTGAGGACAATTCTTTTTCAAAGAAGGAGAGTATGACATGAGTTCATTTCGCAGCGTTGTTTTGATCGGTCCATATCTCGAGTTATACTTGGAATTCCGTGAATTCCGTAGTCATTCAAAAATGGAGAAGATAGATTTCGAGCTTATCTTTCGAATGACTACTCGTGAAGGTTCGATGAACAAGTATTGACGAAGTTATGCCCCAAACAAGTCAGCTGTGCATTGAAAAACGCTGCTATTAAATTCTTTGACGGAATTGTTTCTTTTGCCTCGATTTTCTCTAAAGCTTTCAATAAATTCCCGAGGAGAAGAGCTGCTATTTTCAAGTCCGTTTAATCAAGACTACTCGAGAAAACAAGGGCCTTGCATCTGATTTGGAGCATGGAAAGTAGGCTGATTGTGTTATCACTTATTCAATGTATCTAGCTATTTAGTTCTAGCCTAGTTCATTTCCCTTTCTTTGTTTTTGTCAACCCACTTTGTGAGGCTTGACTTTGCTGGTTAGCCTCATCCTTGGGTTGAGTTGTAGTCTATAAATAGCCAAGTACCTGATGAATAAATCATTCAATCTTCATCAAACAAAATCTGAGTTAAGCTTTGCTTTCCTTTTCGTCTTTGTAGTTCACAAGACAAAGTATTAGAGTACGTCGCGTTACAAGCTCTATACTCGCTATTTCAATCGTGTGTTTGAATTAGCACCCGCTTTGTTGAGGTATAGGTCTATCTCACTTAGCATACTATCTTTGGTTACGTTCCATCATCACTTTACACCAGCTATTTCAACCTGATTTCGTTGCTTTGTTTCGTTCATTTCAAATTACTATCTATCATCAAATCACTTGTTCAATGTTCATTCTAACTCACATCATAAGTGGTATCAGAGCTACAACTCTTGATTTTTCTTAAAATCAGGGCGGTTGAAGGAGTGTCGAAGCCAAGTTATTAGTTGAATTTCTGATTGCGATTGGAATTGAAGGGTTAAACTCGAGCGAGGTAGTTCGAGGGTTAATCGGTTTTGATTATCTCGTGGTTCTTGTTGAAGTTCCGATACATTTGTTTCTTACTATTCACGTTTGTACTGTTCACACAAAAAAATGTCAGCAATTTTCTCGTTTGAAAACACTAACGAGAAAAGTTTGGTGTTTCATCTAACGTTACCACCTGTTTTTGACGAGTATCATCTTCAACCAAACGGGCTGTGCAGGAAGAAACAAGTTCTGATCTTCGCCAAAAAGAACATGGAGAGTGAAGGGATTGGGCTTGTGGAATATTTTGAAAAGCAACAAAAGAGACTTGATCCATCCTTGTTCACAACAAGCAAAGTAGAGTTCACAAGCATTCAAAACAGCACCTATTTGAAAAGGAGTTGGGCTTGTGGTCGAGCCATAATACCAACGTTACCCACACTTATGTCTATTTGGAGTGAGGATGTGTTGATCCTAACAAATTTTGTATTTGATCCAGGTGGGATACTAGTTACAAGAATTGAGGACAATTCTTTTTCAAAGAAGGAGAGTATGACGTGAGTTCATTTCGCAGCGTTGTTTTGATCGGTCCATATCTCGAGTTATACTTGGAATTCCGTGAATTCCGTAGTCATTCAAAATGGAGAAGATAGATTTCGAGCTTATCTTTCGAATGACTACTCGTGAAGGTTCGATGAACAAGTATTGACGAAGTTATGCCCCAAACAAGTTAGTTGTGCATTGAAAAACACTGCTGTTAAATTCTTTGACGGAATTGTTTCTTTTGCCTCGATTTTCTCTAAAGCTTTCAATAAATTCCCGAGGAGAAGAGCTGCTATTTTCAAGTCCGTTTAATCAAGACTACTCGAGCAAACAAGGGCCTTGCATCTGATTTGGAGCATGGAAAGTAGGCTGATTGTGTTATCACTTATTCATTGTATCTAGCTATTTAGTTCTAGCCTAGTTCATTTCCCTTTCTTTGTTTTTGTCAACCCACTTTGTGAGGCTTGACTTTGCTGGTTAGCCTCATCCTTGGGTTGAGTTGTAGTCTATAAATAGCCAAGAACCTGATGAATAAATCATTCAATCTTCATCAAACAAAATCTGAGTTAAGCTTTGCTTTCCTTTTCGTCGTCGTAGTTCACAAGACAAAGTATTAGAGTACGTCGCGTTACAAGCTCTATACTCGCTATTTCAATCGTGTGTTTGAATTAGCACCCGCTTTGTTGAGGTATAGGTCTATCTCACTTAGCATACTATCTTTGGTTACGTTCCATCATCACTTTACACCAGCTATTTCAACCTGATTTCGTTGCTTTGTTTCGTTCATTTCAAATTACTATCTATCATCAAATCACTTGTTCAATGTTCATTCTAACTCACATCATAAGTGGTATCAGAGCTACAACTCTTGATTTTTCTTAAAATCAGGGCGGTTGAAGGAGTGTCGAAGCCAAGTTATTAGTTGAATTTCTGATTGCGATTGGAATTGAAGGGTTAAACTCGAGCGAGGTAGTTCGAGGGTTAATCGGTTTTGATTATCTCGTGGTTCTTGTTGAAATTCCGATACATTTGTTTCTTACTATTCACGTTTGTACTGTTCACACAAAAAAATGTCAGCAATTTTCTCGTTTGAAAACACTAACGAGAAAAGTTTGGTGTTTCATCTAACGTTACCACCTGTTTTTGACGAGTATCATCTTCAACCAAACGGGCTGTGCAGGAAGAAACAAGTTCTGATCTTCTCCAAAAAGAACATGGAGAGTGAAGGGATTGGGCTTGTGGAATATTTTGAAAAGCAACAAAAGAGACTTGATCCATCCTTGTTCACAACAAGTAAAGTAGAGTTCACAAGCATTCAAAACAGCACCTATTTGAAAAGGAGTTGGGCTTGTGGTCGAGCCATAATACCAACGTTACCCACACTTATGTCTATTTGGAGTGATGATGTGTTGATCCTAACAAATTTTGTATTTGATCCAGGTGGGATACTAGTTACAAGAATTGAGGACAATTCTTTTTCAAAGAAGGAGAGTATGACGTGAGTTCATTTCGCAGTGTTGTTTTGATCGGTCCATATCTCGAGTTATACTTGGAATTCCGTGAATTCCGTAGTCATTCAAAATGGAGAAGATAGATTTCGAGCTTATCTTTCGAATGACTACTCGTGAAGGTTCGATGAACAAGTATTGACGAAGTTATACCCCAAACAAGTTAGTTGTGCATTGAAAAACACTGCTGTTAAATTCTTTGACGGAATTGTTTCTTTTGCCTCGATTTTCTCTAAAGCTTTCAATAAATTCCCGAGGAGAAGAGCTGCTATTTTCAAGTCCGTTTAATCAAGACTACTCGAGCAAACAAGGGCCTTGCATCTGATTTGGAGCATGGAAAGTAGGCTGATTGTGTTATCACTTATTCATTGTATCTAGCTATTTAGTTCTAGCCTAGTTCATTTCCCTTTCTTTGTTTTTGTCAACCCACTTTGTGAGGCTTGACTTTTCTGGTTAGCCTCATCCTTGGGTTGAGTTGTAGTCTATAAATAGCCAAGTACCTGATGAATAAATCATTCAATCTTCATCAAACAAAATCTGAGTTAAGCTTTGCTTTCCTTTTCGTCTTTGTAGTTCACAAGACAAAGTATTAGAGTAAGTCGCGTTACAAGCTCTATACTCGCTATTTCAATCGTGTGTTTGAATTAGCACCCGCTTTGTTGAGGTATAGGTCTATCTCACTTAGCATACTATCTTTGGTTACGTTCCATCATCACTTTACAACAGCTATTTCAACCTGATTTCGTTGCTTTGTTTCGTTCATTTCAAATTACTATCTATCATCAAATCACTTGTTCAAAGTTCATTCTAACTCACATCATAAGTGGTATCAGAGCTACAACTCTTGATTTTTCTTAAAATCAGGGCGGTTGAAGGAGTGTCGAAGCCAAGTTATTAGTTGAATTTCTGATTGCGATTGGAATTGAAGGGTTAAACTCGAGCGAGGTAGTTCGAGGGTTAATCGGTTTTGATTATCTCGTGGTTCTTGTTGAAGTTCCGATACATTTGTTTCTTACTATTCACGTTTGTACTGTTCACACAAAAAAATGTCATCAATTTTCTCGTTTGAAAACACTAACGAGAAAAGTTTGGTGTTTCATCTGAAGTTACCACCTGTTTTTGACGAGTATCATCTTCAACCAAACGGGCTGTGCAGGAAGAAACAAGTTCTGATCTTCTCCAAAAAGAACATGGAGAGTGAAGGGATTGGGCTTGTGGAATATTTTGAAAAGCAACAAAAGAGACTTGATCCATCCTTGTTCACAACAAGTAAAGTAGAGTTCACAAGCATTCAAAACAGCACCTATTTGAAAAGGAGTTGGGCTTGTGGTCGAGCCATAATACCAACGTTACCCACACTTATGTCTATTTGGAGTGATGATGTGTTGATCCTAACAAATTTTGTATTTGATCCAGGTGGGATACTAGTTACAAGAATTGAGGACACTTCTTTTTCAAAGAAGGAGAGTATGACGTGAGTTCATTTCGCAGTGTTGTTTTGATCGGTCCATATCTCGAGTTATACTTGGAATTCCGTGAATTCCGTAGTCATTCAAAATGGAGAAGATAGATTTCGAGCTTATCTTTCGAATGACTACTCGTGAAGGTTCGATGAACAAGTATTGACGAAGTTATGCCCCAAACAAGTCAGCAGTGCATTGAAAAACGCTGCTGTTAAATTCTTTGACGGAATTGTTTCTTTTGCCTCGATTTTCTCTAAAGCTTTCAATAAATTCCCGAGGAGAAGAGCTGCTATTTTCAAGTCCGTTTAATCAAGACTACTCGAGCAAACAAGGGCCTTGCATCTGATTTGGAGCATGGAAAGTAGGCTGTTGTGTTATCACTTATTCATTGTATCTAGCTATTTAGTTCTAGCCTAGTTCATTTCCCTTTCTTTGTTTTTGTCAACCCACTTTGTGAGGCTTGACTTTTCTGGTTAGCCTCATCCTTGGGTTGAGTTGTAGTCTATAAATAGCCAAGTACCTGATGAATAAATCATTCAATCTTCATCAAACAAAATCTGAGTTAAGCTTTGCTTTCCTTTTCGTCTTTGTAGTTCACAAGACAAAGTATTAGAGTAAGTCGCGTTACAAGCTCTATACTCGCTATTTCAATCGTGTGTTTGAATTAGCACCCGCTTTGTTGAGGTATAGGTCTATCTCACTTAGCATACTATCTTTGGTTACGTTCCATCATCACTTTACAACAGCTATTTCAACCTGATTTCGTTGCTTTGTTTCGTTCATTTCAAATTACTATCTATCATCAAATCACTTGTTCAAAGTTCATTCTAACTCACATCATAAGTGGTATCAGAGCTACAACTCTTGATTTTTCTTAAAATCAGGGCGGTTGAAGGAGTGTCGAAGCCAAGTTATTAGTTGAATTTCTGATTGCGATTGGAATTGAAGGGTTAAACTCGAGCGAGGTAGTTCGAGGGTTAATCGGTTTTGATTATCTCGTGGTTCTTGTTGAAGTTCCGATACATTTGTTTCTTACTATTCACGTTTGTACTGTTCACAGAAAAAAATGTCATCAATTTTCTCGTTTGAAAACACTTACGAGAAAAGTTTGGTGTTTCATCTGAAGTTACCACCTGTTTTTGACGAGTATCATCTTCAACCAAACGGGCTGTGCAGGAAGAAACAAGTTCTGATCTTCGCCAAAAAGAACATGGAGAGTGAAGGGATTGGGCTTGTGGAATATTTTGAAAAGCAACAAAAGAGACTTGATCCATCCTTGTTCACAACAAGCAAAGTAGAGTTCACAAGCATTCAAAACAGCACCTATTTGAAAAGGAGTCGGGCTTGTGGTCGAGCCATAATACCAACGTTACCCACACTTATGTCTATTTGGAGTGAGGATGTGTTGATCCTAACAAATTTTGTAGTTGATCCAGGTGGGATACTAGTTACAAGAATTGAGGACACTTCTTTGTCATAGAAGGAGAGTATGACGTGAGTTCATTTCGCCGCGTTGTTTTGATCGGTCCATATCTCGAGTTATACTTGGAATTCCGTGAATTCCGTAGTCATTTAAAATGGAGAAGATAGATTTCGAGCTTATCTTTCGAATGACTACTCGTGAATGTTCGATGAACAAGTATTGACGAAGTTATGCCCCAAACAAGTCAGCAGTGCATTGAAAAACGCTGCTGTTAAATTCTTTGACGGAATTGTTTCTTTTGCCTCGATTTTCTCTAAAGCTTTCAATAAATTCCCGAGGAGAAGAGCTGCTATTTTCAAGTCCGTTTAATCAAGACTACTCGAGCAAACAAGGGCCTTGCATCTGATTTGGAGCATGGAAAGTAGGCTGATTGTGTTATCACTTATTCATTGTATCTAGCTATTTAGTTCTAGCCTAGTTCATTTCCCTTTCTTTGTTTTTGTCAACCCACTTTGTGAGGCTTGACTTTGCTGGTTAGCCTCATCCTTGGGTTTAGTTGTAGGCTATAAATAGCCAAGTACCTGATGAATAAATCATTCAATCTTCATCAAACAAAATCTGAGTTAAGCTTTGCTTTCCTTTTCGTCTTTGTAGTTCACAAGACAAAGTATTAGAGTAAGTCGCGTTACAAGCTCTATACTCGCTATTTCAATCGTGTGTTTGAATTAGCACCCGCTTTGTTGAGGTATAGGTCTATCTCACTTAGCATACTATCTTTGGTTACGTTCCATCATCACATTACACCAGCTATTTCAACCTGATTTCGTTGCTTTGTTTCGTTCATTTCAAATTACTATCTATCATCAAATCACTTGTTCAAAGTTCATTCTAACTCACATCATAAGTGGTATCGGAGCTACAACTCTTGATTTTTCTTAAAATCAGGGCGGTTGAAGGAGTGTCGAAGCCAAGTTATTAGTTGAATTTCTGATTGCGATTGGAATTGAAGGGTTAAACTCGAGCGAGGTAGTTCGAGGGTTAATCGGTTTTGATTATCTCCTGGTTCTTGTTGAAGTTCCGATACATTTGTTTCTTACTATTCACGTTTGTACTGTTCACACAAATAAATGTCAGCAATTTTCTCGTTTGAAAACACTTACGAGAAAAGTTTAGTGTTTCATCTAACGTTACCACCTGTTTTTGACGAGTATCATCTTCAACCAAACGGGCTGTGCAGGAAGAAACTAGTTCTGATATTCGCCAAAAAGAACATGGAGAGTGAAGGGATTGGGCTTGTGGAATATTTTGAAAAGCAACAAAAGAGACTTGATCCATCCTTGTTCACAACAAGCAAAGTAGAGTTCACAAGCATTCAAAACAGCACCTATTTGAAAAGGAGTCGGGCTTGTGGTCGAGCCATAATACCAACGTTACCCACACTTATGTCTATTTGGAGTGAGGATGTGTTGATCCTAACAAATTTTGTATTTGATCCAGGTGGGATACTAGTAAAAAGAATTGAGGACAATTCTTTTTCAAAGAAGGAGAGTATGACGTGAGTTCATTTCGCAGCGTTGTTTTGATCGGTCCATATCTCGAGTTATACTTGGAATTCCGTGAATTCCGTAGTCATTCAAAAATGGAGAAGATAGATTTCGAGCTTATCTTTCGAATGACTACTCGTGAATGTTTGATGAACAAGTATTGACGAAGTTATGCCCCAAACAAGTCAGCTGTGCATTGAAAAACGCTGTTGTTAAATTCTTTGACGGAATTGTTTCTTTTGCCTCGATTTTCTCTAAAGCTTTCAATAAATTCCCGAGGAGAAGAGATGCTATTTTCAAGTCCGTTTAATCAAGACTACTGGAGCAAACAAGGGCCTTGCATCTGATTTGGAGCATGGAAAGTAGGCTGATTGTGTTATCACTTATTCATTGTATCTAGCTATTTAGTTCTAGCCTAGTTCATTTCCCTTTCTTTGTTTTTGTCAACCCACTTTGTGAGGCTTGACTTTGCTGGTTAGCCTCATCCTTGGGTTGAGTTGTAGTCTATAAATAGCCAAGTACCTGATGAATAAATCATTCAATCTTCATCAAACAAAATATGAGTTAAGCTTTTCTTTCCTTTTCGTCTTTGTAGTTCACAAGACAAAGTATTAGAGTAAGTCGCGTTACAAGCTCTATACTCGCTATTTCAATCGTGTGTTTGAATTAGCCCCCGCTTTGTTGAGGTATAGGTCTATCTCACTTAGCATACTATCTTTGGTTACGTTCCATCATCACTTTACAACAGCTATTTCAACCTGATTTCGTTGCTTTGTTTCGTTCATTTCAAATTACTATCTATCATCAAATCACTTGTTCAAAGTTCATTCTAACTCACATCATAAGTGGTATCAGAGCTACAACTCTTGATTTTTCTTAAAATCAGGGCGGTTGAAGGAGTGTCGAAGCCAAGTTATTAGTTGAATTTCTGATTGCGATTGGAATTGAAGGGTTAAACTCGAGCGAGGTAGTTCGAGGGTTAATCGGTTTTGATTATCTCGTGGTTCTTGTTGAAGTTCCGATATATTTGTTTCTTACTATTCACGTTTGTACTGTTCACACAAAAAATGTCATCAATTTTCTCGTTTGAAAACACTTACGAGAAAAGTTTGGTGTTTCATCTAACGTTACCACCTGTTTTTGACGAGTATCATCTTCAACCAAACGGGCTGTGCAGGAAGAAACAAGTTCTGATCTTCGCCAAAAAGAACATGGAGAGTGAAGGGATTGGGCTTGTTGATTATTTTGAAAAGCAACAAAAGAGACTTGATCCATCCTTGTTCACAACAAGCAAAGTAGAGTTCACAAGCATTAAAAATAGCACCTATTTGAAAAGGAGTCGGGCTTGTGGTCGAGCCATAATACCAACGTTACCCACACTTATGTCTATTTGGAGTAAGGATGTGTTGATCCTAACAAATTTTGTATTTGATCCAGGTGGGATACTAGTTACAAGAATTGAGGACAATTCTTTTTCAAAGAAGGAGAGTATGACGTGAGTTCATTTCGCAGCGTTGTTTTGATCGGTCCATATCTCGAGTTATACTTGGAATTCCGTGAATTCCGTAGTCATTCAAAAATGGAGAAGATAGATTTCGAGCTTATCTTTCGAATGACTACTCGTGAAGGTTCGATGAACAAGTATTGACGAAGTTATGCCGCAAACAAGTCAGCTGTGCATTGAAAAACGCTGCTGTTAAATTCTTTGACGGAATTGTTTCTTTTGCCTCGATTTTCTCTAAAGCTTTCAATAAATTCCCGAGGAGAAGAGCTGCTATTTTCAAGTCCGTTTAATCAAGACTACTCGAGCAAACAAGGGCCTTGCATCTGATTTGGAGCATGGAAAGTAGGCTGATTGTGTTATCACTTATTCATTGTATCTAGCTATTTAGTTCTAGCCTAGTTTATTTCCCTTTCTTTGTTTTTGTCAACCCACTTTGTGAGGCTTGACTTTGCTGGTTAGCCTCATCCTTGGGTTGAGTTGTAGTCTATAAATAGCCAAGTACCTGATGAATAAATCATTCAATCTTCATCAAACAAAATCTGAGTTAAGCTTTTCTTTCCTTTTCGTCTTTGTAGTTCACAAGACAAAGTATTAGAGTAAGTCGCGTTACAAGCTCTATACTCGCTATTTCAATCGTGTGTTTGAATTAGCCCCCGCTTTGTTGAGGTATAGGTCTATCTCACTTAGCATACTATCTTTGGTTACGTTCCATCATCACTTTACAACAGCTATTTCAACCTGATTTCGTTGCTTTGTTTCGTTCATTTCAAATTACTATCTATCATCAAATCACTTGTTCAAAGTTCATTCTAACTCACATCATAAGTGGTATCAGAGCTACAACTCTTGATTTTTCTTAAAATCAGGGCGGTTGAAGGAGTGTCGAAGCCAAGTTATTAGTTGAATTTCTGATTGCGATTGGAATTGAAGGGTTAAACTCGAGCGAGGTAGTTCGAGGGTTAATCGGTTTTGATTATCTCGTGGTTCTTGTTGAAGTTCCGATATATTTGTTTCTTACTATTCACGTTTGTACTGTTCACACAAAAAATGTCATCAATTTTCTCGTTTGAAAACACTTACGAGAAAAGTTTGGTGTTTCATCTAACGTTACCACCTGTTTTTGACGAGTATCATCTTCAACCAAACGGGCTGTGCAGGAAGAAACAAGTTCTGATCTTCGCCAAAAAGAACATGGAGAGTGAAGGGATTGGGCTTGTGGATTATTTTGAAAAGCAACAAAAGAGACTTGATCCATCCTTGTTCACAACAAGCAAAGTAGAGTTCACAAGCATTCAAAATAGCACCTATTTGAAAAGGAGTCGGGCTTGTGGTCGAGCCATAATACCAACGTTACCCACACTTATGTCTATTTGGAGTAAGGATGTGTTGATCCTAACAAATTTTGTATTTGATCCAGGTGGGATACTAGTTACAAGAATTGAGGACAATTCTTTTTCAAAGAAGGAGAGTATGACGTGAGTTCATTTCGCAGCGTTGTTTTGATCGGTCCATATCTCGAGTTATACTTGGAATTCCGTGAATTCCGTAGTCATTCAAAAATGGAGAAGATAGATTTCGAGCTTATCTTTCGAATGACTACTCGTGAAGGTTCGATGAACAAGTATTGACGAAGTTATGCCGCAAACAAGTCAGCTGTGCATTGAAAAACGCTGCTGTTAAATTCTTTGACGGAATTGTTTCTTTTGCCTCGATTTTCTCTAAAGCTTTCAATAAATTCCCGAGGAGAAGAGCTGCTATTTTCAAGTCCGTTTAATCAAGACTACTCGAGCAAACAAGGGCCTTGCATCTGATTTGGAGCATGGAAAGTAGGCTGATTGTGTTATCACTTATTCATTGTATCTAGCTATTTAGTTCTAGCCTAGTTCATTTCCCTTTCTTTGTTTTTGTCAACCCACTTTGTGAGGCTTGACTTTGCTGGTTAGCCTCATCCTTGGGTTGAGTTGTAGGCTATAAATAGCCAAGTACCTGATGAATAAATCATTCAATCTTCATCAAACAAAATCTGAGTTAAGCTTTGCTTTCCTTTTCGTCTTTGTAGTTCACAAGACAAAGTATTAGAGTAAGTCGCGTTACAAGCTCTATACTCTCTATTTCAATCGTGTGTTTGAATTAGCACCCGCTTTGTTGAGGTATAGGTCTATCTCACTTAGCACACTATCTTTGGTTACGTTCTATCATCACTTTACAGCAGCTATTTCAACCTGATTTCGTTGTTTTGTTTCATTCATTTCAAATTACTATCTATCATCAAATCAGTTGTTCAAAGTTCATTCTAACTCACATCATAAGTGGTATCAGAGCTACAACTCTTGATTTTTCTTAAAATCAGGACGGTCCAAGGAGTGTCGAAGCCAAGTTATTAGTTGAACTTCTGATTGCGATTGGAATTGAAGGGTTAAACTCGAGCGAGGTAGTTCAAGGGCTAATCGGTTTTGATTATCTCGTGGTTCTTGTTGAAGTTCCGATAGATTTGTTTCTTACTATTCACGTTTGTACTGTTCACACAAAAAAATGTCAGCAATTTTCTCGTTTGAAAACACTTACGAGAAAAGTTTGGTGTTTGATCTAACGTTACCACCTGTTTTTGACGAGTATCATCTTCAACCAAACGGGCTGTGTAGGAAGAAACAAGTTCTGATCTTCGCCAAAATGAACATGGAGAGTGAAGGGATTGGGCTTGTGGAATATTTTGAAAAGCAACAAAAGAAACTTGATCCATCTTTGTTCACAACAAGCAAAGTAGAGTTCACAAGCATTCAAAACAGCACCTATTTGAAAAGGAGTCGGGCTTGTGGTCGAGCCATAATACCAACTTTACCCACACTTGTGTCTATTTGGAGTAAGGATGTGTTGATCCTAACAAATTTTGTATTTGATCCAGGTGGGATACTAGTTACAAGAATTGAGGACAATTCTTTTTCAAAGAAGGAGAGTATGACGTGAGTTCATTTCGCAGCGTTGTTTTGATCGGTCCATATCTCGAGTTATACATGGAATTTCGTGAATTCCGTAGTCATTCAAAATGGAGAAGATAGATTTCGAGCTTATCTTTCGAATGACTACTGATGAAGGTTCGATGAACAAGTATTGACGAAGTTATGCCCCAAACAAGTCAGCTGTGCATTGAAAAACGCTGCTGTTAAATTCTTTGACGGAATTGTTTCTTTTGCCTCGATTTTCTCTAAAGCTTTCAATAAATTCCCGAGGAGAAGAGCTGCTATTTTCAAGTCCGTTTAATCAAGACTACTCGAGCAAACAAGGGCCTTGCATCTGATTTGGAGCATGGAAAGTAGGCTGATTGTGTTCTCACTTATTCATTGTATCGAGCAATTTAGTTCTAGCCTAGTTCATTTCCCTTTCTTTGTTTTTGTCAACCCATTTTGTGAGGCTTGACTTTGCTGGTTAGCCTCATCCTTGGGTTGAGTTGTAGGCTATAAATAGCCAAGTACCTGATGAATAAATCATTCAATCTTCATCAAACAAAATATGAGTTAAGCTTTGCTTTCCTTTTCGTCTTTGTAGTTCACAAGACAAAGTATTAGAGTAAGTCGCGTTACAAGCTCTATACTCGCTATTTCAATCGTGTGTTTGAATTAGCACCCGCTTTGTTGAGGTATAGGTCTATCTCACTTAGCATACTATCTTTGGTTACGTTCCATCATCACTTTACAACAGCTATTTCAACCTGATTTCGTTGCTTTGTTTCGTTCATTTCAAATTACTATCTATCATCAAATCACTTGTTCAAAGTTCATTCTAACTCACATCATAAGTGGTATCAGAGCTACAACTCTTGATTTTTCTTAAAATCAGGACGGTCCAAGGAGTGTCGAAGCCAAGTTATTAGTGGAATTTCTTATTGCGATTGGAATTCAAGGGTTAAACTCGAGCGAGGTAGTTCGAGGGTTAATCGGTTTTGATTATCTCGTGGTTCTTGTTGAAGTTCCGATACATTTGTTTCTTATTATTCACGTTTGTACTGCTCACACACAAAAATGTCAGCAATTTTCTCGTTTGAAAACACTTACGAGGAAAGTTTGGTGTTTGATCCAACGTTACCACCTGTTTTTGACGAGTATCATCTTCAACCAAACGGGTTGTGCAGGAAGAAGCAAGTTCCGATCTTAGCCAAAACGAACATGGAGAGTGAAGGGATTGGGCTTGTGGAATATTTTGAAAAGCAACAAAAGAGACATGATCCATCCTTGTTCACAACAAGCAAAGTAGAGTTCACAAGCATTCAAAACAGCACCTATTTGAAAAGGAGTCGGGCTTGTGGTCGAGCCATAATACCAACGTTACCCACATTTATGTCTATTTGGAGTGAGGATGTGTTGATCCTAACAAATTTTGTATTTGATCCAGGTGGGATACTAGTTACAAGAATTGAGGACAATTCTTTTTCAAAGAAGGAGAGTATGACGTGAGTTCATTTCGCAGCGTTGTTTTGATCGGTCCATATCTCGAGTTATACTTGGAATTCCGTGAATTCCTTAGTCATTCAAAATGGAGAAGATAGATTTCGAGCTTATCTTTCGAATGACTACTCGTGAAGGTTCGATGAACAAGTATTGACGAAGTTATGCCCCAAACAAGTCAGCTGTGCATTGAAAAACGCTGCTGTTAAATTCTTTGACGGAATTGTTTCTTTTGCCTCGATTTTCTCTAAAGCTTTCAATAAATTCCCGAGGAGAAGAGCTGCTATTTTCAAGTCCATTTAATCAAGACTACTCGAGGAAACAAGGGCCTTGCATCTGATTTGGAGCATGGAAAGTAGGTTGATTGTGTTTTCACTTGTTCATTGTATCTAGCTATTTAGTTCTAGCCTAGTTCATTTCCCTTTCTTTGTTTTTGTCAACCCACTTTGTGAGGCTTGACTTTGCTGGTTAGCCTCATCCTTGGGTTGATTTGTAGTCTATAAATAGCAAAGTACCTGATGAATAAATCATTCAATCTTCATCAAACAAAATCTGAGTTAAGCTTTGCTTTCCTTTTCGTCTTTGTAGTTCACAAGACAAAGTATTAGAGTAAGTCGCGTTACAAGCTCTATACTCGCTATTTCAATCGTGTGTTTGAATTAGCACCCGCTTTGTTGAGGTATAGGTCTATCTCACTTAGCACACTATCTTTGGTTACGTTCTATTATCACTTTACAGCAGCTATTTCAACCTGATTTCGTTGTTTTGTTTCATTTATTTCAAATTACTATCTATCATCAAATCACTTGTTCAAAGTTCATTCTAACTCACATCATAACTGGTATCAGAGCTACAACTCTTGATTTTTCCTAAAATCAGGACGGTCCAAGGAGTGTCGAAGCCAAGTTATTAGATGAATTTCTGATTGCGATTGGAATTCAAGGGTTAAACTCGAGCGAGGTAGTTCGAGGGTTAATCGGTTTTGATTATCTCGTGGTTCTTGTTGAAGTTCCGATACAT
Source organism: Agrostemma githago (assembly GCA_958450325.1). Taxonomy (NCBI): domain Eukaryota; kingdom Viridiplantae; phylum Streptophyta; class Magnoliopsida; order Caryophyllales; family Caryophyllaceae; genus Agrostemma; species Agrostemma githago. The sequence continues at coordinate 36,566,206 of OY288254.1, read as the reverse complement.
TTGTTTCTTACTATTCACGTTTGTACTGTTCACACACAAAAATGTCAGCAGTTTTCTCGTTTGAAAACACTTACGAGGAAAGTTTGGTGTTTGATCCAACGTTACCACCTGTTTTTGACGAGTATCATCTTCAACCAAACGGGTTGTGCAGGAAGAAACAAGTTCCGATCTTAGCCAAAACGAACATGGAGAGTGAAGGGATTGGGCTTGTGGAATATTTTGAAAAGCAACAAAAGAGACTTGATCCATCCTTGTTCACAACAAGCAAAGTAGAGTTCACAAGCATTCAAAACAACACCTATTTGAAAAGGAGTCGGGCTTGTGGTCGAGCCATAATACCAACGTTACCCACACTTATGTCTATTTGGAGTGAGGATGTGTTGATCCTAACAAATTTTGTATTTGATCCAGGTGGGATACTAGTTACAAGAATTGAGGACAATTCTTTTTCAAAGAAGGAGAGTATGACGTGAGTTCATTTCGCAACGTTGTTTTGATCGGTCCATATCTCGAGTTATACTTGGAATTCCGTGAATTCCTTAGTCATTCAAAATGGAGAAGATAGATTTCGAGCTTATCTTTCGAATGACTACTCGTGAAGGTTCGATGAACAAGTATTGACGAAGTTATGCCCCAAACAAGTCAGCTGTGCATTGAAAAACGCTGCTGTTAAATTCTTTGACGGAATTGTTTCTTTTGCCTCGATTTTCTCTAAAGCTTTCAATAAATTCCCGAGGAGAAGAGCTGCTATTTTCAAGTCCATTTAATCAAGACTACTCGAGGAAACAAGGGCCTTGCATCTGATTTGGAGCATGGAAAGTAGGTTGATTGTGTTTTCACTTGTTCATTGTATCTAGCTATTTAGTTCTATCCTAGTTCATTTCCCTTTCTTTGTTTTTGTCAACCCACTTTGTGAGGCTTGACTTTGCTGGTTAGCCTCATCCTTGGATTGAGTTGTAGTCTATAAATAGCAAAGTACCTGATGAATAAATCATTCAATCTTCATCAAACAAAATCTGAGTTAAGCTTTGCTTTCCTTTTCGTCTTTGTAGTTCACAAGACAAAGTATTAGAGTAAGTCGCGTTACAAGCTCTATACTCGCTATTTCAATCGTGTGTTTGAATTAGCACCCGCTTTGTTGAGGTATAGGTCTATCTCACTTAGCACACTATCTTTGGTTACGTTCTATCATCACTTTACAGCAGCTATTTCAACCTGATTTCGTTGTTTTGTTTCATTTATTTCAAATTACTATCTATCATCAAATCACTTGTTCAAAGTTCATTCTAACTCACATCATAAGTGGTATCAGAGCTACAACTCTTGATTTTTCCTAAAATCAGGACGGTCCAAGGAGTGTCGAAGCCAAGTTATTAGATGAATTTCTGATTGCGATTGGAATTCAAGGGTTAAACTCGAGCGAGGTAGTTCGAGGGTTAATCGGTTTTGATTATCTCGTGGTTCTTGTTGAAGTTCTGATACATTTGTTTCTTACTATTCACGTTTGTACTGTTCACACACAAAAATGTCAGCAATTTTCTCGTTTGAAAACACTTACGAGGAAAGTTTGGTGTTTGATCCAACGTTACCACCTGTTTTTGACGAGTATCATCTTCAACCAAACGGGTTGTGCAGGAAGAAACAAGTTCCGATCTTAGCCAAAACGAACATGGAGAGTGAAGGGATTGGGCTTGTGGAATATTTTGAAAAGCAACAAAAGAGACTTGATCCATCCTTGTTCACAACAAGCAAAGTAGAGTTCACAAGCATTCAAAACAACACCTATTTGAAAAGGAGTCGGGCTTGTGGTCGAGCCATAATACCAACGTTACCCACACTTATGTCTATTTGGAGTGAGGATGTGTTGATCCTAACAAATTTTGTATTTGATCCAGGTGGGATACTAGTTACAAGAATTGAGGACAATTCTTTTTCAAAGAAGGAGAGTATGACGTGAGTTCATTTCGCAGCGTTGTTTTGATCGGTCCATATCTCGAGTTATACTTGGAATTCCGTGAATTCCATAGTCATTCAAAAATGGAGAAGATAGATTTCGAGCTTATCTTTCGAATGACTACTCGTGAAGGTTCGATGAACAAGTATTGACGAAGTTATGCCCCAAACAAGTCAGCTGTGCATTGAAAAACGCTGCTGTTAAATTCTTTGACGGAATTGTTTCTTTTGCCTCGATTTTCTCTAAAGCTTTCAATAAATTCCCGAGGAGAAGAGCCGCTATTTTCAAGTCCGTTTAATCAAGACTACTCGAGCAAACAAGTGCCTTGCATCTGATTTGGAGCATGGAAAGTAGGCTGATTGTGTTCTCACTTATTCATTGTATCTAGCTATTTAGTTCTAGCCTAGTTCATTTCCCTTTCTTTGTTTTTGTCAACCCACTTTGTGAGGCTTGACTTTTCTGGTTAGCCTCATCCTTGGGTTGAGTTGTAGGCTATAAATAGCCAAGTACCTGATGAATAAATCATTCAATCTTCATCAAACAAAATCTGAGTTAAGCTTTGCTTTCCTTTTCGTCTTTGTAGTTCACAAGACAAAGTATTAGTGTAAGTCGCGTTACAAGCTCTATACTCGCTATTTCAATCGTGTGTTTGAATTAGCACCCGCTTTGTTGAGGTATAGGTCTATCTCACTTAGCACACTATCTTTGGTTACGTTCTATCATCACTTTACAGCAGCTATTTCAACCTGATTTCGTTGTTTTGTTTCATTCATTTCAAATTACTATCTATCATCAAATCACTTGTTCAAAGTTCATTCTAACTCACATCATAAGTGGTATCAATGCTACAACTCTTGATTTTTCTTAAAATCAGGACGGTCCAAGGAGTGTCGAAGCCAAGTTATTAGTTGAATTTCTGATTGCGATTGGAATTCAAGGGTTAAACTCGAGCGAGGTAGTTCGAGGGTTAATCGGTTTTGATTATCTCGTGGTTCTTGTTGAAGTTCCGATACATTTGTTTCTTACTATTCACGTTTGTACTGTTCACACACAAAAATGTCAGCAATTTTCTCGTTTGAAAACACTTACGAGGAAAGTTTGGTGTTTGATCCAACGTTACCACCTGTTTTTGACGAGTATCATCTTCAACCAAACGGGTTGTGCAGGAAGAAACAAGTTCCGATCTTAGCCAAAAGGAACATGGAGAGTGAAGGGATTGGGCTTGTGGAATATTTTGAAAAGCAACAAAAGAGACTTGATCCATCCTTGTTCACAACAAGCAAAGTAGAGTTCACAAGCATTCGAAACAGCACCTATTTGAAAAGGAGTCGGGCTTGTGGTCGAGCCATAATACCAACGTTACCCACACTTATGTCTATTTGGAGTGAGGATGTGTTGATCCTAACAAATTTTGTATTTGATCCAGGTGGGATACTAGTTACAAGAATTGAGGACAATTCTTTTTCAAAGAAGGAGAGTATGACGTGAGTTCATTTCGCAGCGTTGTTTTGATCGGTCCATATCTCGAGTTATACTTGGAATTCCGTGAATTCCGTAGTCATTCAAAATGGAGAAGATAGATTTCGAGCTTATCTTTCGAATGACTACTCGTGAAGGTTCGATGAACAAGTATTGACGAAGTTATGCCCCAAACAAGTCAGCTGTGCATTGAAAAACGCTGCTGTTAAATTCTTTGACAGAATTGTTTCTTTTGCCTCGATTTTCTCTAAAGCTTTCAATAAATTCCCGAGGAGAAGAGCCGCTATTTTCAAGTCCGTTTAATCAAGACTACTCGAGCAAACAAGGGCCTTGCATCTGATTTGGAGCATGGAAAGTAGGCTGATTGTGTTCTCACTTATTCATTGTATCTAGCTATTTAGTTCTAGCCTAGTTCATTTCCCTTTCTTTGTTTTTGTCAACCCACTTTGTGAGGCTTGACTTTGCTGGTTAGCCTCATCCTTGGGTTGAGTTGTAGGCTATAAATAGCCAAGTACCTGATGAATAAATCATTCAATCTTCATCAAACAAAATCTGAGTTAAGCTTTGCTTTACTTTTCGTCTTTGTAGTTCACAAGACAAAGTATTAGTGTAAGTCGCGTTACAAGCTCTATACTCGCTATTTCAATCGTGTGTTTGAATTAGCACCCGATTTGTTGAGGTATAGGTCTATCTCACTTAACACACTATCTTTGGTTACGTTCTATCATCACTTTACAGCAGCTGTTTCAACCTGATTTCGTTGTTTTGTTTCATTCATTTCAAATTACTATCTATCATCAAATCACTTGTTCAAAGTTCATTCTAACTCACATCATAAGTGGTATCAGAGCTACAACTATTGATTTTTCTTAAAATCAGGACGGTCCAAGGAGTGTCGAAACCAAGTTATTAGTTGAATTTCTGATTGCGATTGGAATTCAAGGGTTAAACTCGAGCGAGGTAGTTCGAGGGTTAATTGGTTTTGATTATCTCGTGGTTCTTGTTGAAGTTCCGATACATTTGTTTCTTACTATTCACGTTTGTACTGTTCACACACAAAAATGTCAGCAATTTTCTCGTTTGAAAACACTTACGAGGAAAGTTTGGTGTTTGATCCAACGTTACCACCTGTTTTTGACGAGTATCATCTTCAACCAAACGGGTTGTGCAGGAAGAAACAAGTTCCGATCTTAGCCAAAAGGAACATGGAGAGTGAAGGGATTGGGCTTGTGGAATATTTTGAAAAGCAACAAAAGAGACTTGATCCATCCTTGTTCACAACAAGCAAAGTAGAGTTCACAAGCATTCGAAACAGCACCTATTTGAAAAGGAGTCGGGCTTGTGGTCGAGCCATAATACCAACGTTACCCACACTTATGTCTATTTGGAGTGAGGATGTGTTGATCCTAACAAATTTTGTATTTGATCCAGGTGGGATACTAGTTACAAGAATTTAGGACAATTCTTTTTCAAAGAAGGAGAGTATGACGTGAGTTCATTTCGCAGCGTTGTTTTGATCGGTCCATATCTCGAGTTATACTTGGAATTCCGTGAATTCCGTAGTCATTCAAAATGGAGAAGATAGATTTCGAGCTTATCTTTCGAATGACTACTCGTGAAGGTTCGATGAACAAGTATTGACGAAGTTATGCCCCAAACAAGTCAGCTGTGCATTGAAAAACGCTGCTGTTAAATTCTTTGACAGAATTGTTTCTTTTGCCTCGATTTTCTCTAAAGCTTTCAATAAATTCCCGAGGAGAAGAGCCGCTATTTTCAAGTCCGTTTAATCAAGACTACTCGAGCAAACAAGGGCCTTGCATCTGATTTGGAGCATGGAAAGTAGGCTGATTGTGTTCTCACTTATTCATTGTATCTAGCTATTTAGTTCTAGCCTAGTTCATTTCCCTTTCTTTGTTTTTGTCAACCCACTTTGTGAGGCTTGACTTTGCTGGTTAGCCTCATCCTTGGGTTGAGTTGTAGGCTATAAATAGCCAAGTACCTGATGAATAAATCATTCAATCTTCATCAAACAAAATCTGAGTTAAGCTTTGCTTTACTTTTCGTCTTTGTAGTTCACAAGACAAAGTATTAGTGTAAGTCGCGTTACAAGCTCTATACTCGCTATTTCAATCGTGTGTTTGAATTAGCACCCGATTTGTTGAGGTATAGGTCTATCTCACTTAGCACACTATCTTTGGTTACGTTCTATCATCACTTTACAACAGCTGTTTCAACCTGATTTCGTTGTTTTGTTTCATTCATTTCAAATTACTATCTATCATCAAATCACTTGTTCAAAGTTCATTCTAACTCACATCATAAGTGGTATCAGAGCTACAACTATTGATTTTTCTTAAAATCAGGACGGTCCAAGGAGTGTCGAAACCAAGTTATTAGTTGAATTTCTGATTGCGATTGGAATTCAAGGGTTAAACTCGAGCGAGGTAGTTCGAGGGTTAATTGGTTTTGATTATCTCGTGGTTCTTGTTGAAGTTCCGATACATTTGTTTCTTACTATTCACGTTTGTACTGTTCACACACAAAAATGTCAGCAATTTTCTCGTTTGAAAACACTTACGAGGAAAGTTTGGTGTTTGATCCAACGTTACCACCTGTTTTTGACGAGTATCATCTTCAACCAAACGGGTTGTGCAGGAAGAAACAAGTTCCGATCTTAGCCAAAAGGAACATGGAGAGTGAAGGGATTGGGCTTGTGGAATATTTTGAAAAGCAACAAAAGAGACTTGATCCATCCTTGTTCACAACAAGCAAAGTAGAGTTCACAAGCATTCAAAACAGCACCTATTCGAAAAGGAGTCGGGCTTGTGGTCGAGCCATAATACCAACGTTACCCACACTTATGTCTATTTGGAGTGAGGATGTGTTGATCCTAACAAATTTTGTATTTGATCCAGGTGGGATACTAGTTACAAGAATTGAGGACAATTCTTTTTCAAAGAAGGAGAGTATGACGTGAGTTCATTTCGCAGCGTTGTTTTGATCGGTCCATATCTCGAGTTATACTTGGAATTCCGTGAATTCCGTAGTCATTCAAAATGGAGAAGATAGATTTCGAGCTTATCTTTCGAATGACTACTCGTGAAGGTTCGATGAACAAGTATTGACGAAGTTATGCCCCAAACAAGTCAGCTGTGCATTGAAAAACGCTGCTGTTAAATTCTTTGACGGTATTGTTTCTTTTGCCTCGATTTTCTCTAAAGCTTTCAATAAATTCCCGAGGAGAAGAGCCGCTATTTTCAAGTCCGTTTAATCAAGACTACTCGAGCAAACAAGGGCCTTGCATCTGATTTGGAGCATGGAAAGTAGGCTGATTGTGTTCTCACTTATTCATTGTATCTAGCTATTTAGTTCTAGCCTAGTTCATTTCCCTTTCTTTGTTTTTGTCAACCCACTTTGTGAGGCTTGACTTTGCTGGTTAGCCTCATCCTTGGGTTGAGTTGTAGGCTATAAATAGCCAAGTACCTGATGAATAAATCATTCAATCTTCATCAAACAAAATCTGAGTTAAGCTTTGCTTTCCTTTTCGTCTTTGTAGTTCACAAGACAAAGTATTAGTGTAAGTCGCGTTACAAGCTCTATACTCGCTATTTCAATCGCGTGTTTGAATTAGCACCCGCTTTGTTGAGGTATAGGTCTATCTCACTTAGCACACTATCATTGGTTACGTTCTATCATCACTTTACAGCAGCTGTTTCAACCTGATTTCGTTGTTTTGTTTCATTCATTTCAAATTACTATCTATCATCAAATCACTTGTTCAAAGTTCATTCTAACTCACATCATAAGTGGTATCAGAGCTACAACTCTTGATTTTTCTTAAAATCAGGACGGTCCAAGGAGTGTCGAAGCCAAGTTATTAGTTGAATTTCTGATTGCGATTGGAATTCAAGGGTTAAACTCGAGCGAGGTAGTTCGAGGGTTAATTGGTTTTGATTATCTCGTGGTTCTTGTTGAAGTTCCGATACATTTGTTTTTACTATTCACGTTTGTACTGTTCACACACAAAAATGTCAGCAATTTTCTCGTTTGAAAACACTTACGAGGAAAGTTTGGTGTTTGATCCAACGTTACCACCTGTTTTTGACGAGTATCATCTTCAACCAAACGGGTTGTGCAGGAAGAAACAAGTTCCGATCTTAGCCAAAACGAACATGGAGAGTGAAGGGATTGGGCTTGTGGAATATTTTGAAAAGCAACAAAAGAGACTTGATCCATCCTTGTTCACAACAAGCAAAGTAGAGTTCACAAGCATTCAAAACAACACCTATTTGAAAAGGAGTCGGGCTTGTGGTCGAGCCATAATACCAACGTTACCCACACTTATGTCTATTTGGAGTGAGGATGTGTTGATCCTAACAAATTTTGTATTTGATCCAGGTGGGATACTAGTTACAAGAATTGAGGACAATTCTTTTTCAAAGAAGGAGAGTATGACGTGAGTTCATTTCGCAGCGTTGTTTTGATCGGTCCATATCTCGAGTTATACTTGGAATTCCGTGAATTCCGTAGTTATTCAAAATGGAGAAGATAGATTTCGAGCTTATCTTTCGAATGACTACTCGTGAAGGTTCGATGAACAAGTATTGACGAAGTTATGCCCCAAACAAGTCAGCTGTGCATTGAAAAACGCTGCTGTTAAATTCTTTGACGGTATTGTTTCTTTTGCCTCGATTTTCTCTAAAGCTTTCAATAAATTCCCGAGGAGAAGAGCCGCTATTTTCAAGTCCGTTTAATCAAGACTACTCGAGCAAACAAGGGCCTTGCATCTGATTTGGAGCATGGAAAGTAGGCTGATTGTGTTCTCACTTATTCATTGTATCTAGCTATTTAGTTCTAGCCTAGTTCATTTCCCTTTCTTTGTTTTTGTCAACCCACTTTGTGAGGCTTGACTTTGCTGGTTAGCCTCATCCTTGGGTTGAGTTGTAGGCTATAAATAGCCAAGTACCTGATGAATAAATCATTCAATCTTCATCAAACAAAATCTGAGTTAAGCTTTGGTTTCCTTTTCGTCTTTGTAGTTCACAAGACAAAGTATTAGTGTAAGTCGCGTTACAAGCTCTATACTCGCTATTTCAATCGTGTGTTTGAATTAGCACCCGCTTTGTTGAGGTATAGGTCTATCTCACTTAGCACACTATCTTTGGTTACGTTCTATCATCACTTTACAGCAGCTGTTTCAACCTGATTTCGTTATTTTGTTTCATTCATTTCAAATTACTATCTATCATCAAATCACTTGTTCAAAGTTCATTCTAACTCACATCATAAGTGGTATCAGAGCTACAACTCTTGATTTTTCTTAAAATCAGGACGGTCCAAGGAGTGTCGAAGCCAAGTTATTAGTTGAATTTCTGATTGCGATTGGAATTCAAGGGTTAAACTCGAGCGAGGTAGTTCGAGGGTTAATTGGTTTTGATTATCTCGTGGTTCTTGTTGAAGTTCCGATACATTTGTTTTTACTATTCACGTTTGTACTGTTCACACACAAAAATGTCAGCAATTTTCTCGTTTGAAAACACTTACGAGGAAAGTTTGGTGTTTGATCCAACGTTACCACCTGTTTTTGACGAGTATCATCTTCAACCAAACGGGTTGTGCAGGAAGAAACAAGTTCCGATCTTAGCCAAAACGAACATGGAGAGTGAAGGGATTGGGCTTGTGGAATATTTTGAAAAGCAACAAAAGAGACTTGATCCATCCTTGTTCACAACAAGCAAAGTAGAGTTCACAAGCATTCAAAACAACACCTATTTGAAAAGGAGTCGGGCTTGTGGTCGAGCCATAATACCAACGTTACCCACACTTATGTCTATTTGGAGTGAGGATGTGTTGATCCTAACAAATTTTGTATTTGATCCAGGTGGGATACTAGTTACAAGAATTGAGGACAATTCTTTTTCAAAGAAGGAGAGTATGACGTGAGTTCATTTCGCAGCGTTGTTTTGATCGGTCCATATCTCGAGTTATACTTGGAATTCCGTGAATTCCGTAGTTATTCAAAATGGAGAAGATAGATTTCGAGCTTATCTTTCGAATGACTACTCGTGAAGGTTCGATGAACAAGTATTGACGAAGTTATGCCCCAAACAAGTCAGCTGTGCATTAAAAAACGCTGCTGTTAAATTCTTTGACGGTATTGTTTCTTTTGCCTCGATTTTCTCTAAAGCTTTCAATAAATTCCCGAGGAGAAGAGCCGCTATTTTCAAGTCCGTTTAATCAAGACTACTCGAGCAAACAAGGGCCTTGCATCTGATTTGGAGCATGGAAAGTAGGCTGATTGTGTTCTCACTTATTCATTGTATCTAGCTATTTAGTTCTAGCCTAGTTCATTTCCCTTTCTTTGTTTTTGTCAACCCACTTTGTGAGGCTTGACTTTGCTGGTTAGCCTCATCCTTGGGTTGAGTTGTAGGCTATAAATAGCCAAGTACCTGATGAATAAATCATTCAATCTTCATCAAACAAAATCTGAGTTAAGCTTTGCTTTCCTTTTCGTCTTTGTAGTTCACAAGACAAAGTATTAGTGTAAGTCGCGTTACAAGCTCTATACTCGCTATTTCAATCGTGTGTTTGAATTAGCACCCGCTTTGTTGAGGTATAGGTCTATCTCACTTAGCACACTATCTTTGGTTACGTTCTATCATCACTTTACAGCAGCTGTTTCAACCTGATTTCGTTATTTTGTTTCATTCATTTCAAATTACTATCTATCATCAAATCACTTGTTCAAAGTTCATTCTAACTCACATCATAAGTGGTATCAGAGCTACAACTCTTGATTTTTCTTAAAATCAGGACGGTCCAAGGAGTGTCGAAGCCAAGTTATTAGTTGAATTTCTGATTGCGATTGGAATTCAAGGGTTAAACTCGAGCGAGGTAGTTCGAGGGTTAATTGGTTTTGATTATCTCGTGGTTCTTGTTGAAGTTCCGATACATTTGTTTTTACTATTCACGTTTGTACTGTTCACACACAAAAATGTCAGCAATTTTCTCGTTTGAAAACACTTACGAGGAAAGTTTGGTGTTTGATCCAACGTTACCACCTGTTTTTGACGAGTATCATCTTCAACCAAACGGGTTGTGCAGGAAGAAACAAGTTCCGATCTTAGCCAAAAGGAACATGGAGAGTGAAGGGATTGGGCTTGTGGAATATTTTGAAAAGCAACAAAAGAGACTTGATCCATCCTTGTTCACAACAAGCAAAGTAGAGTTCACAAGCATTCAAAACAGCACCTATTCGAAAAGGAGTCGGGCTTGTGGTCGAGCCATAATACCAACGTTACCCACACTTATGTCTATTTGGAGTGAGGTTGTGTTGATCCTAACAAATTTTGTATTTGATCCAGGTGGGATACTAGTTACAAGAATTGAGGACAATTCTTTTTCAAAGAAGGAGAGTATGACGTGAGTTCATTTCGCAGCGTTGTTTTGATCGGTCCATATCTCGAGTTATACTTGGAATTCCGTGAATTCCGTAGTCATTCAAAAATGGAGAAGATAGATTTCGAGCTTATCTTTCGAATGACTACTCGTGAAGGTTCGATGAACAAGTATTGACGAAGTTATGCCCCAAACAAGTCAGTTGTGCATTGAAAAACGCTGCTGTTAAATTCTTTGACGGAATTGTTTCTTTTGCCTCGATTTTCTCTAAAGCTTTCAACAAATTCCCGAGGAGAAGAGCTGCTATTTTCAAGTCCGTTTAATCAAGACTACTCGAGCAAACAAGGGCCTTGCATCTGATTTGGAGCATGGAAAGTAGGCTGATTGTGTTCTCACTTATTCATAGTATCTAGCTATTTAGTTCTAGCCTAGTTCATTTCCCTTTCTTTGTTTTTGTCAACCCACTTTGTGAGGCTTGACTTTGCTGGTTAGCCTCATCCTTGGGTTGAGTTGTAGGCTATAAATAGCCAAGTACCTGATGAATAAATCATTCAATCTTCATCAAACAAAATCTGAGTTAAGCTTTGCTTTCCTTTTCGTCTTTGTAGTTCACAAGACAAAGTATTAGTGTAAGTCGCGTTACAAGCTCTATACTCGCTATTTCAATCGTGTGTTTGAATTAGCACCCGCTTTGTTGAGGTATAGGTCTATCTCACTTAGCACACTATCTTTGGTTACGTTCTATCATCACTTCACGACAGCTATTTCAACCTGATTTCGTTGTTTTGTTTCATTCATTTCAAATTACTATCTATCATCAAATCACTTGTTCAAAGTTCATTCTAACTCACATCATAAGTGGTATCAGAGCTACAACTCTTGATTTTTCTTAAAATCAGGACGGTCCAAGGAGTGTCGAAGCCAAGTTATTAGTTGAATTTCTGATTGCGATTGGAATTCAAGGGTTAAACTTGAGCGAGGTAGTTCGAGGATTAATCGGTTTTGATTATCTCGTGGTTCTTGTTGAAGTTCCGATACATTTGTTTCTTACTATTCACGTTTGTACTGTTCACACACAAAAATGTCAGCAATTTTCTCGTTTGAAAACACTTACGAGGAAAGTTCGGTGTTTGATCCAACGTTACCACCTGTTTTTGACGAGTTTCATCTTCAACCAAACGGGTTGTGCAGGAAGAAACAAGTTCCGATCTTAGCCAAAAAGAACATGGAGAGTGAAGGGATTGGGCTTGTGGAATATTTTGAAAAGCAACAAAAGAGACTTGATCCATCCTTGTTCACAACAAGCAAAGTAGAGTTCACAAGCATTCAAAACAGCACCTATTCGAAAAGGAGTCGGGCTTGTGGTCGAGCCATAATACCAACGTTACCCACACTTATGTCTATTTGGAGTGAGGATGTGTTGATCCTAACAAATTTTGTATTTGATCCAGGTGGGATACTAGTTACAAGAATTGAGGACAATTCTTTTTCAAAGAAGGAGAGTATGACGTGAGTTCATTTCGCAGCGTTGTTTTGATCGGTCCATATCTCGAGTTATACTTGGAATTTCGTGAATTCCGTAGTCATTCAAAATGGAGAAGATAGATTTCGAGCTTATCTTTCGAATGACTACTCGTGAAGGTTCGATGAACAAGTATTGACGAAGTTATGCCCCAAACAAGTCAGCTGTGCATTGAAAAACGCTGCTGTTAAATTCTTTGACGGTATTGTTTCTTTCGCCTCGATTTTCTCTAAAGCTTTCAATAAATTCCCGAGGAGAAGAGCCGCTATTTTCAAGTCCGTTTAATCAAGACTACTCGAGCAAACAAGGGCCTTGCATCTGATTTGGAGCATGGAAAGTAGGCTGATTGTGTTCTCACTTATTCATTGTATCTAGCTATTTAGTTCTATCCTAGTTCATTTCCCTTTCTTTGTTTTTGTCAACCCACTTTGTGAGGCTTGACTTTGCTGGTTAGCCTCATCCTTGGGTTGAGTTGTAGGCTATAAATAGCCAAGTACCTGATGAATAAATCATTCAATCTTCATCAAACAAAATCTGAGTTAAGCTTTGCTTTCCTTTTCGTCTTTGTAGTTCAAAAGACAAAGTATTAGTGTAAGTCGCGTTACAAGCTGTATAGTCGCTATTTCAATCATGTGTTTGAATTAGCACCCGCTTTGTTGAGGTATAGGTCTATCTCACTTAGCACACTATCTTTGGTTACGTTCTATCATCACTTTACAGCAGCTGTTTCAACCTGATTTCGTTGTTTTGTTTCATTCATTTCAAATTACTATCTATCATCAAATCACTTGTTCAAATTTCATTCTAACTCACATCATAAGTGGTATCAGAGCTACAACTCTTTATTTTTCTTAAAATCAGGACGGTCCAAGGAGTGTCGAAGCCAAGTTATTAGTTGAATTTCTGATTGCGATTGGAATTCAAGGGTTAAACTCGAGCGAGGTAGTTCGAGGGTTAATTGGTTTTGATTATCTCGTGGTTCTTGTTGAATTTCCGATACATTTGTTTCTTACTATTCACGTTTGTACTGTTCACACACAAAAATGTCAGCAATTTTCTCGTTTGAAAACACTTACGAGGAAAGTTTGGTGTTTGATCCAACGTTACCACCTGTTTTTGACGAGTATCATCTTCAACCAAACGGGTTGTGCAGGAAGAAACAAGTTCCGATCTTAGCCAAAAGGAACATGTAGAGTGAAGGGATTGGGCTTGTGGAATATTTTGAAAAGCAACAAAAGAGACTTGATCCATCCTTGTTCACAACAAGCAAAGTAGAGTTCACAAGCATTCGAAACAGCACCTATTTGAAAAGGAGTCGGGCTTGTGGTCGAGCCATAATACCAACGTTACCCACACTTATGTCTATTTGGAGTGAGGTTGTGTTGATCCTAACAAATTTTGTATTTGATCCAGGTGGGATACTAGTTACAAGAATTGAGGACAATTCTTTTTCAAAGAAGGAGAGTATGACGTGAGTTCATTTCGCAGCGTTGTTTTGATCGGTCCATATCTCGAGTTATACTTGGAATTCCGTGAATTCCGTAGTCATTCAAAAATGGAGAAGATAGATTTCGAGCTTATATTTCGAATGACTACTCGTGAAGGTTCGATGAACAAGTATTGACGAAGTTATGCCCCAAACAAGTCAGCTGTGCATTGAAAAACGCTGCTGTTAAATTCTTTGACGGAATTGTTTCTTTTGCCTCGATTTTCTCTAAAGCTTTCAACAAATTCCCGAGGAGAGGAGCTGCTATTTTCAAGTCCGTTTAATCAAGACTACTCGAGCAAACAAGGGCCTTGCATCTGATTTGGAGCATGGAAAGTAGGCTGATTGTGTTCTCACTTATTCATAGTATCTAGCTATTTAGTTCTAGCCTAGTTCATTTCCCTTTCTTTGTTTTTGTCAACCCACTTTGTGAGGCTTGACTTTGCTGGTTAGCCTCATCCTTGGGTTGTGTTGTAGGCTATAAATAGCCAAGTACCTGATGAATAAATCATTCAATCTTCATCAAACAAAATCTGAGTTAAGCTTTGCTTTCCTTTTCGTCTTTGTAGTTCACAAGACAAAGTATTAGTGTAAGTCGCGTTACAAGCTCTATACTCGCTATTTCAATCGTGTGTTTGAATTAGCACCCGCTTTGTTGAGGTATAGGTCTATCTCACTTAGCACACTATCTTTGGTTACGTTCTATCATCACTTCACGACAGCTATTTCAACCTGATTTCGTTGTTTTGTTTCATTCATTTCAAATTACTATCTATCATCAAATCACTTGTTCAAAGTTCATTCTAACTCACATCATAAGTGGTATCAGAGCTACAACTCTTGATTTTTCTTAAAATCAGGACGGTCCAAGGAGTGTCGAAGCCAAGTTATTAGTTGAATTTCTGATTGCGATTGGAATTCAAGGGTTAAACTTGAGCGAGGTAGTTCGAGGATTAATCGGTTTTGATTATCTCGTGGTTCTTGTTGAAGTTCCGATACATTTGTTTCTTACTATTCACGTTTGTACTGTTCACACACAAAAATGTCAGCAATTTTCTCGTTTGAAAACACTTACGAGGAAAGTTTGGTGTTTGATCCAACGTTACCACCTGTTTTTGACGAGTTTCATCTTCAACCAAACGGGTTGTGCAGGAAGAAACAAGTTCCGATCTTAGCCAAAAAGAACATGGAGAGTGAAGGGATTGGGCTTGTGGAATATTTTGAAAAGCAACAAAAGAGACTTGATCCATCCTTGTTCACAACAAGCAAAGTAGAGTTCACAAGCATTCAAAACAGCACCTATTCGAAAAGGAGTCGGGCTTGTGGTCGAGCCATAATACCAACGTTACCCACACTTATGTCTATTTGGAGTGAGGATGTGTTGATCCTAACAAATTTTGTATTTGATCCAGGTGGGATACTAGTTACAAGAATTGAGGACAATTCTTTTTCAAAGAAGGAGAGTATGACGTGAGTTCATTTCGCAGCGTTGTTTTGATCGGTCCATATCTCGAGTTATACTTGGAATTTCGTGAATTCCGTAGTCATTCAAAATGGAGAAGATAGATTTCGAGCTTATCTTTCGAATGACTACTCGTGAAGGTTCGATGAACAAGTATTGACGAAGTTATGCCCCAAACAAGTCAGCTGTGCATTGAAAAACACTGCTGTTAAATTCTTTGACGGTATTGTTTCTTTTGCCTCGATTTTCTCTAAAGCTTTCAATAAATTCCCGAGGAGAAGAGCCGCTATTTTCAAGTCCGTTTAATCAAGACTACTCGAGCAAACAAGGGCCTTGCATCTGATTTGGAGCATGGAAAGTAGGCTGATTGTGTTCTCACTTATTCATTGTATCTAGCTATTTAGTTCTATCCTAGTTCATTTCCCTTTCTTTGTTTTTGTCAACCCACTTTGTGAGGCTTGACTTTGCTGGTTAGCCTCATCCTTGGGTTGAGTTGTAGGCTATAAATAGCCAAGTACCTGATGAATAAATCATTCAATCTTCATCAAACAAAATCTGAGTTAAGCTTTGCTTTCCTTTTCGTCTTTGTAGTTCACAAGACAAAGTATTAGTGTAAGTCGCGTTACAAGCTCTATACTCGCTATTTCAATCGTGTGTTTGAATTAGCACCCGCTTTGTTGAGGTATAGGTCTATCTCACTTAGCACACTATCTTTGGTTACGTTCTATCATCACTTTACAGCAGCTGTTTCAACCTGATTTCGTTGTTTTGTTTCATTCATTTCAAATTACTATCTATCATCAAATCACTTGTTCAAAGTTCATTCTAACTCACATCATAAGTGGTATCAGAGCTACAACTCTTGATTTTTCTTAAAATCAGGACGGTCCAAGGAGTGTCGAAGCCAAGTTATTAGTTGAATTTCTGATTGCGATTGGAATTCAAGGGTTAAACTCGAGCGAGGTAGTTCGAGGGTTAATTGGTTTTGATTATCTCTTGGTTCTTGTTGAAGTTCCGATACATTTGTTTTTACTATTCACGTTTGTACTGTTCACACACAAAAATGTCAGCAATTTTCTCGTTTGAAAACACTTACGAGGAAAGTTTGGTGTTTGATCCAACGTTACCACCTGTTTTTGACGAGTTTCATCTTCAACCAAACGGGTTGTGCAGGAAGAAACAAGTTCCGATCTTAGCCAAAAAGAACATGGAGAGTGAAGGGATTGGGCTTGTGGAATATTTTGAAAAGCAACAAAAGAGACTTGATCCATCCTTGTTCACAACAAGCAAAGTAGAGTTCACAAGCATTCAAAACAGCACCTATTCGAAAAGGAGTCGGGCTTGTGGTCGAGCCATAATACCAACGTTACCCACACTTATGTCTATTTGGAGTGAGGATGTGTTGATCCTAACAAATTTTGTATTTGATCCAGGTGGGATACTAGTTACAAGAATTGAGGACAATTCTTTTTCAAAGAAGGAGAGTATGACGTGAGTTCATTTCGCAGCGTTGTTTTGATCGGTCCATATCTCGAGTTATACTTGGAATTTCGTGAATTCCGTAGTCATTCAAAATGGAGAAGATAGATTTCGAGCTTATCTTTCGAATGACTACTCGTGAAGGTTCGATGAACAAGTATTGACGAAGTTATGCCCCAAACAAGTCAGCTGTGCATTGAAAAACACTGCTGTTAAATTCTTTGACGGTATTGTTTCTTTTGCCTCGATTTTCTCTAAAGCTTTCAATAAATTCCCGAGGAGAAGAGCCGCTATTTTCAAGTCCGTTTAATCAAGACTACTCGAGCAAACAAGGGCCTTGCATCTGATTTGGAGCATGGAAAGTAGGCTGATTGTGTTCTCACTTATTCATTGTATCTAGCTATTTAGTTCTATCCTAGTTCATTTCCCTTTCTTTGTTTTTGTCAACCCACTTTGTGAGGCTTGACTTTGCTGGTTAGCCTCATCCTTGGGTTGAGTTGTAGGCTATAAATAGCCAAGTACCTGATGAATAAATCATTCAATCTTCATCAAACAAAATCTGAGTTAAGCTTTGCTTTCCTTTTCGTCTTTGTAGTTCACAAGACAAAGTATTAGTGTAAGTCGCGTTACAAGCTCTATACTCGCTATTTCAATCGTGTTTTTGAATTAGCACCCGCTTTGTTGAGGTATAGGTCTATCTCACTTAGCACACTATCTTTGGTTACGTTCTATCATCACTTTACAGCAGCTGTTTCAACCTGATTTCGTTGTTTTGTTTCATTCATTTCAAATTACTATCTATCATCAAATCACTTGTTCAAAGTTCATTCTAACTCACATCATAAGTGGTATCAGAGCTACAACTCTTGATTTTTCTTAAAATCAGGACGGTCCAAGGAGTGTCGAAGCCAAGTTATTAGTTGAATTTCTGATTGCGATTGGAATTCAAGGGTTAAACTCGAGCGAGGTAGTTCGAGGGTTAATTGGTTTTGATTATCTCTTGGTTCTTGTTGAAGTTCCGATACATTTGTTTTTACTATTCACGTTTGTACTGTTCACACACAAAAATGTCAGCAATTTTCTCGTTTGAAAACACTTACGAGGAAAGTTTGGTGTTTGATCCAACGTTACCACCTGTTTTTGACGAGTATCATCTTCAACCAAACGGGTTGTGCAGGAAGAAACAAGTTCCGATCTTAGCCAAAAAGAACATGGAGAGTGAAGGGATTGGGCTTGTGGAATATTTTGAAAAGCAACAAAAGAGACTTGATCCATCCTTGTTCACAACAAGCAAAGTAGAGTTCACAAGCATTCAAAACAGCACCTATTCGAAAAGGAGTCGGGCTTGTGGTCGAGCCATAATACCAACGTTACCCACACTTATGTCTATTTGGAGTGAGGATGTGTTGATCCTAACAAATTTTGTATTTGATCCAGGTGGGATACTAGTTACAAGAATTGAGGACAATTCTTTTTCAAAGAAGGAGAGTATGACGTGAGTTCATTTCGCAGCGTTGTTTTGATCGGTCCATATCTCGAGTTATACTTGGAATTTCGTGAATTCCGTAGTCATTCAAAATGGAGAAGATAGATTTCGAGCTTATCTTTCGAATGACTACTCGTGAAGGTTCGATGAACAAGTATTGACGAAGTTATGCCCCAAACAAGTCAGCTGTGCATTGAAAAACGCTGCTGTTAAATTCTTTGACGGAATTGTTTCTTTTGCCTCGATTTTCTCTAAAGCTTTCAATAAATTCCCGAGGAGAAGAGCTGCTATTTTCAAGTCCGTTTAATCAAGACTACTCGAGCAAACAAGGGCCTTGCATCTGATTTGGAGCATGGAAAGTAGGCTGATTGTGTTCTCACTTATTCATTGTATCTAGCTATTTAGTTCTATCCTAGTTCATTTCCCTTTCTTTGTTTTTGTCAACCCACTTTGTGAGGCTTGACTTTGCTGGTTAGCCTCATCCTTGGGTTGAGTTGTAGGCTATAAATAGCCAAGTACCTGATGAATAAATCATTCAATCTTCATCAAACAAAATCTGAGTTAAGCTTTGCTTTCCTTTTCGTCTTTGTAGTTCACAAGACAAAGTATTAGTGTAAGTCGCGTTACAAGCTCTATACTCGCTATTTCAATCGTGTGTTTGAATTAGCACCCGCTTTGTTGAGGTATAGGTCTATCTCACTTAGCACACTATCTTTGGTTAGGTTCTATCATCACTTTACAGCAGCTGTTTCAACCTGATTTCGTTGTTTTGTTTCATTCATTTCAAATTACTATCTATCATCAAATCACTTGTTCAAAGTTCATTCTAACTCACATCATTAGTGGTATCAGAGCTACAACTCTTGATTTTTCTTAAAATCAGGACGGTCCAAGGAGTGTCGAAGCCAAGTTATTAGTTGAATTTCTGATTGCGATTGGAATTCAAGGGTTAAACTCGAGCGAGGTAGTTCGAGGGTTAATTGGTTTTGATTATCTCTTGGTTCTTGTTGAAGTTCCGATACATTTGTTTTTACTATTCACGTTTGTACTGTTCACACACAAAAATGTCAGCAATTTTCTCGTTTGAAAACACTTACGAGGAAAGTTTGGTGTTTGATCCAACGTTACCACCTGTTTTTGACGAGTATCATCTTCAACCAAACGGGTTGTGCAGGAAGAAACAAGTTCCGATCTTAGCCAAAAGGAACATGGAGAGTGAAGGGATTGGGCTTGTGGAATATTTTGAAAAGCAACAAAAGAGACTTGGTCCATCCTTGTTCACAACAAGCAAAGTAGAGTTCACAAGCATTCAAAACAGCACCTATTCGAAAAGGAGTCGGGCTTGTGGTCGAGCCATAATACCAACGTTACCCACACTTATGTCTATTTGGAGTGAGGATGTGTTGATCCTAACAAATTTTGTATTTGATCCAGGTGGGATACTAGTTACAAGAATTGAGGACAATTCTTTTTCAAAGAAGGAGAGTATGACGTGAGTTCATTTCGCAGCGTTGTTTTGATCGGTCCATATATCGAGTTATACTTAGAATTCCGTGAATTCCGTAGTCATTCAAAATGGAGAAGATAGATTTCGAGCTTATCTTTCGAATGACTACTCGTGAAGGTTCGATGAACAAGTATTGACGAAGTTATGCCCCAAACAAGTCAGCTGTGCATTGAAAAACGCTGCTGTTAAATTCTTTGACGGTATTGTTTCTTTTGCCTCGATTTTCTCTAAAGCTTTCAATAAATTCCCGAGGAGAAGAGCCGCTATTTTCAAGTCCGTTTAATCAAGACTACTCGAGCAAACAAGGGCCTTGCATCTGATTTGGAGCATGGAAAGTAGGCTGATTGTGTTCTCACTTATTCATTGTATCTAGCTATTTAGTTCTAGCCTAGTTCATTTCCCTTTCTTTGTTTTTGTCAACCCACTTTGTGAGGCTTGACTTTGCTGGTTAGCCTCATCCTTGGGTTGAGTTGTAGGCTATAAATAGCCAAGTACCTGATGAATAAATCATTCAATCTTCATCAAACAAAATCTGAGTTAAGCTTTGCTTTCCTTTTCGTCTTTGTAGTTCACAAGACAAAGTATTAGTGTAAGTCGCGTTACAAGCTCTATACTCGCTATTTCAATCGTGTGTTTGAATTAGCACCCGCTTTGTTGAGGTATAGGTCTATCTCACTTAGCACACTATCTTTGGTTAGGTTCTATCATCACTTTACAGCAGCTGTTTCAACCTGATTTCGTTGTTTTGTTTCATTCATTTCAAATTACTATCTATCATCAAATCACTTGTTCAAAGTTCATTCTAACTCACATCATAAGTGGTATCAGAGCTACAACTCTTGATTTTTCTTAAAATCAGGACGGTCCAAGGAGTGTCGAAGCCAAGTTATTAGTTGAATTTCTGATTGCGATTGGAATTCAAGGGTTAAACTCGAGCGAGGTAGTTCGAGGGTTAATTGGTTTTGATTATCTCGTGGTTCTTGTTGAAGTTCCGATACATTTGTTTTTACTATTCACGTTTGTACTGTTCACACACAAAAATGTCAGCAATTTTCTCGTTTGAAAACACTTACGAGGAAAGTTTGGTGTTTGATCCAACGTTACCACCTGTTTTTGACGAGTATCATCTTCAACCAAACGGGTTGTGCAGGAAGAAACAAGTTCCGATCTTAGCCAAAAGGAACATGGAGAGTGAAGGGATTGGGCTTGTGGAATATTTTGAAAAGCAACAAAAGAGACTTGATCCATCCTTGTTCACAACAAGCAAAGTAGAGTTCACAAGCATTCAAAACAGCACCTATTCGAAAAGGAGTCGGGCTTGTGGTCGAGCCATAATACCAACGTTACCCACACTTATGTCTATTTGGAGTGAGGATGTGTTGATCCTAACAAATTTTGTATTTGATCCAGGTGGGATACTAGTTACAAGAATTGAGGACAATTCTTTTTCAAAGAAGGAGAGTATGACGTGAGTTCATTTCGCAGCGTTGTTTTGATCGGTCCATATCTCGAGTTATACTTGGAATTCCGTTAATTCCGTAGTCATTCAAAAATGGAGAAGATAGATTTCGAGCTTATCTTTCGAATGACTACTCGTGAAGGTTCGATGAACAAGTATTGACGAAGTTATGCCCCAAACAAGTCAGTTGTGCATTGAAAAACGCTGCTGTTAAATTCTTTGACGGAATTGTTTCTTTTGCCTCGATTTTCTCTAAAGCTTTCAATAAATTCCCGAGGAGAAGAGCTGCTATTTTCAAGTCCGTTTAATCAAGACTACTCGAGCAAACAAGGGCCTTGCATCTGATTTGGAGCATGGAATGTAGGTTGATTGTGTTCTCACTTATTCATTGTATCTAGCTATTTAGTTATAGCCTAGTTCATTTCCCTTTCTTTGTTTTTGTCAACCCACTTTGTGAGGCTTGACTTTGCTGGTTAGCCTCATCCTTGGGTTGAGTTGTAGGCTATAAATAGCCAAGTACCTGATGAATAAATCATTCAATCTTCATCAAACAAAATCTGAGTTAAGCTTTGCTTTCCTTTTCGTCTTTGTAGTTCACAAGACAAAGTATTAGTGTAAGTCTCGTTACAAGCTCTATACTCACTATTTCAATCGTGTGTTTGAATTAGCACCCGCTTTGTTGAGGTATAGGTCTATCTCACTTAGCACACTATCTTTGGTTACGTTCTATCATCACTTTACAGCAGCTATTTCAACCTGATTTCGTTGTTTTGTTTCATTCATTTCAAATTACTATCTATCATCAAATCACTTGTTCAAAGTTCATTCTAACTCACATCATAAGTGGTATCAGAGCTACAACTCTTGATTTTTCTTAAAATCAGGACGGTCCAAGGAGTGTCGAAGCCAAGTTATTAGTTGAATTTCTGATTGCGATTGGAATTTAAGGGTTAAACTCGAGCGAGGTAGTTCGAGGGTTAATTGGTTTTGATTATCTCGTGGTTCTTGTTGAAGTTCCGATACATTTGTTTCTTACTATTCACGTTTGTACTGTTCACACACAAAAATGTCAGCAATTTTATTTGCCTCGGGAATTCTTCTTATATTTAAAACATATTTTTATTTCTGTTTCGATTCATTTTATACATTCAATTTAATTCACTTTATCGAAAATTTATTATTTATCGGGAAATATTATTTGATCGTTTAAGTATTTATTTCTATAAGCTTCGTTTTTGTCTCGAATAATCTATTTACTCATTTTATTTGGCGGTCCGATTATTTATTAATTTTATTAACTCGTTTTAACGCGATTCATAGGTCGGTCAACTTATCGTTACGGAATTTATCTTCTACCCGATTCATTTAATCAATCCGTATTTCCGACCCACTTTATTTTGAACGGATTCATTTCCCATTCCTTTTGTTTCCAACGTGTTGCTTTCCCATTGGATTCAATGTATCCTCTTCATGTTTAAACCCCTTTGTTTTCCTTGTCTTTTCCCCCACCGCTCAACTTAACCTCTTCCCACATTACTGACATTGACTCCCCTTCTTTTCATTTCTTTTCCTCCGCTTCACCGTCTTCATTCAACCCTCCTTTTCATCTCCTTCTTCGTTTGTCCGTCATTTTCTATCCTTCACCCCTAGCCTTCATCGATTCCCCTCTTTCCCCCCTATTTTCTTGTCATTCGGTGTGTGATCTCTGCTGCCGCGGTACGCCTCCTGCTGCTGCCGTGAATTCTGCTGTTTTACTCGGCTCTGAGGTCAGTTTTGTCGCCCTTTTCTGTCCTCGTTGTCGTTCTCGGTTTCGGTTCGTGTTGCTGCTGCGTGTTGCCTTTGTCCTGTTCCTCACCATTTCTCGATCTTCCCTGCTGTCCTGTACACGCCGCTGTACTTCGCTGCTGCTGCTGTTACGGTTCTGCCATTGCTCTGCTGCTGTTCTGTTACTGTTACCGCTTCACAGGTGTCACTACTGCTGATGCGTTTGTCTCTCCGGCCAAGCATCCCTGTCTTCATCCCTTTCATCGTCGAAACTCAGTGAGCAATTTGTCTTTGCTCTTCCGTTTCCTGTTTGCTGCTGTTGCTACGTTTTGTCCTTGATTTTTGCTGCTGTTTTTGTCTCCTTCTTCTTCCTTATTTCGTTCTCCTCTTTCTTTTCCACTGTTCTTGAGCGTTTTCGCTGAATCTAGGACGAGTTTGTTGACCTTTGCCTTTCTCGTTATCGTATTAGTTTCCGTTCTGCTGCTGCTTCGTTTTCTATGTGCTGCTGTTGCGTTTCGTTGCTGTTACGGTACTGCCGCTGCTCTTTTTCGTTCCTTCTTCTTCTTCTTCTTCTTCTTCGTTTAGCGGTACTGTTGATGCTACTGCTATTCTTGTTTCGGTTGTCATCATTGGTTGTGGTTACTGCTCTCTTTCGATCTGCTGCTGCTACCCTCGTTTTACGATTGATGTTTTTCGTATTTGTTGCTGTTTCTACGTTTGGCTGCTACTGCTGTTGTGCTGATGTGCGTACTGTAGATGTTGTCGTTCTATTGCTTATGTCGTTGCCCGTTTGTTCTGCCTTGCACTGCTATTCATTGATTATTGATGCTACTGCCGGTACGGGTGTTGTTCTTCACTGTTTGCTCAGTTCGATGTCGAATCGGTGCTCTTTTCCTTCTCCTATCGGGTCGATTTGATTCCTCCTTCCCTCGGTTTTGCTTGCCTTGTTTCTCATGTTCTCTTTGTCCCTATTCTCCTCGTCCCAATCTCGTTTGTTTCCACTTCAAGGTCTCGAAGTTCTATTGAAGAGCAAGAGCAGGAGCATGACTTTCAAAGTCAAGGTTAAGCTGGACTAAGTAAGAAGATTACGTGTTCGTTTCGGTTATCGACTTGAGGTAACTTTAGGACGTTACTCGATTTTATATCGTATGTTTGAGTAGTAGTATGTAGTAAATATTTTAACTTCGATTTTCTAATTTTAGCTATATATTATTGCTAATTATATTCTTTTAAATCGTATTTATAAATATTTTACAAGTTTTCGATATCGTTTTACAAATCGTTAGTAATTTGATTATTTACGATCGTTATAATATTTTGTTGGCTATCGTGACACTAGTAACTAAATAATGTCGATTTCATATTTTCGTCATATTTTGTTAAGTTATGATTTTTGACTCAAAACCGTATTTTTATATTATAATCGAGATTTGTACACTTGTTTAATAAATTAATTAACGTTTTACGATTTATACTAATAAATGAGAAAATAGTCGATTTAGTTTTAAATATATTTTTAATCGAGACTATTTTCACTAATTTTTTTTCCGATTGACTATTTTTATTAAAATCCGTATTATTTATTAATAAAAGCTATTTATTAAAAATAATTTGAAGTCTTTGTAACTCTCATTTTTTTTAAAACTCGTTGATTCAATTAATTTTGATATCGTTTTTTTCTTAAAACATCTCTTTTCTAAAAATCTATAATTTTAACTCGATTTCCTAATTATTTATATAATACTCTATATTGACTTATTATATATTCTTTATGTTTTGAGTAACGAATTTAGAAATATAATAAAGTTACGATAACGAGGATAATAATAAAATGTTAATTTCGTTAAAAATGCTATTTTTATACATTTCACATATTTTAATAACTTACGTATTTTCTATAACAATATATCTATTTTAAGTAAGTTTCTAAAATTAGTAACTTTCTATTTATAGAAAGTTTACCTTTTTATATAAAATGTTTATTCCTTTCATCCCCATATTATTCATATTGATTATATTTATTCTTGAATATCGATAATGGCTTGTTTTGGAGTTATGGAATAAAGGCAAGTGTGGGGTTAGAGTAACATATTCTGGGATTTACGTTTTTGCCATCAACTATAAGGCTGGTGTGTCTTTATGGGGCACACTGGTTGTTGAACCGAGCATATATGGTGTTCGGGAGTGTGTGTACATTTTGACCTTAAACTCGTGCCTCGCAGTGTAAGACGCCGTCGGGTTGAACTGAGTATTTATGGTGCTCGGGAGGGGTGTACATATCATCTTAAATTAGGGCCACACATTTATAAGTCGCCGTCCTATTATGGTTGAGTAGCCTAGTTAGAGACCGAAGTTTGATTTGTTTGAACTAGGTTCTCGAAGCTAGTTTTTAGTATTCTCCTAGTGAAAGTCTAGCCTTCATCACTACTCCTATCCATACGCCATTTTGAATATTTTTATTATTATCGATACATCTTGATTTGCAGGTTGGCAAATATTTGAAGTTTTCTTCTGAAAACTTGTTCTGATTTTATTGTTCCAATATTTTAAGTTTTCTCCGAAAGCTTATTTTTATTATATACTTTTTAATGTTTTTCTCATTTTAACTATTTTGATATAACAATAATATTATTTTTCCATATGATATAATATGGCTGGGAGAACGTCCGAGTTACTCCCCACTGACGTGGCTGTTATGTTTATAACATGACATGTATTTGCCGCTGGGTTTTGGGTGTGAGCTAGCGAGTAGCGTGAATCCTACTCTTTCTTATTTCATGTTTATTTATGGGTTTGTATAAACCCGTTTGGAGATTTTACTTTTAGCCCTTTTGTAAAAAGAGGCCTATGTATTGACTTACCATTTCTTTTAATAAGATATAGTTTGTCAGTGTGTTTTAATCCCACTCTACAGTGTTTCCGCCACTGTATTGCGTTAGAATTTCTAGGGGATTACAGTTGGTATCAGAGCATTGTTGCTCCCGACGCTTACACCTGGTTTTAGGAAAAATACTCGTAAATGATTTGAACGATAATAAAATATTAGTTAGAGATGGGTAGAAACCTAAATAAGGACTTAACTGTTAGGTTTATATGTTCTTGCAACTCAATGACTAGCATTGAACATTTGTTTCTTTTGTTGAGAAGAAGATGAATGAACATGATATTGATCGGATGCTGCTCCAGATCGGGACAAGACCTGCTTAGAACTCTCAACTACTGTTGGCTCGAGTGGACAACTTAGCGCTCCAAGAAAAATGTCGATGGTGACTTTTCAGCTCCGGTTTAGTTTGCTTAAACTACAGGCCTGATGATCAAGAGTAGATTCCTGTTCCATGATGTTGCAGTAGATCCAGATCGAGCAACCCAAGACTTGCGTGCTCGTTCCTCTGCAAGAAGATGAATTAATCCTTTTGGTTCCCTCGTGAACCTTAGAGGTCTGAACTTTTCCTTCTCGTTATAGGTCTTCCTCATCTTGAATCATTGATTCTTTTCTTCCTGTTTCTGCTTTTACTTCTTCCAATTCTTCTCTTTTATATTCTCATCTTCATTCGCTTGGTGAATCCTGGTTCTATTCTCCTACTTTACCATCTTTTCTCTTGAGATTCTTTGGTTAAACCGAATTCTGTCCCTGTGAACCCTAAAGTTATGGATGTTTGAGGTTTAGTAAACCCTTGTGACCTGATTTGAGGATTGTGAGTTTACCCTATCCTCTGAGCAAGTAAGAAATTCTTGAGGAATAGTTTGATTGGTAAATTATTGTTTGATGGAATTAGGATGATACTGTAGACACTGAACCTTGGGTTATAGGTTACTTTGATTATTTTGGAGGACTTAGAGTTGAATATATTTTGGAATGGTAAGAGTATGTCATAATTGATGGATACCTGGTACCTAACCTAGAACCGAACTAAGTGTAACTGATAATATTACTTTGGGATTCTTACCTAATGCTTATTTGATGGATGCATCGTGATTATTTGGGATCGTAGAGTATTGTTTAAAATGTTAGCCTGAGTGTTGTGGTACCAATAAAGGTTTTCATTAATGTCGTTAGAAATTTTGGTTGACATAGATTACCGTGTTTCTTATGGATTTGATCGTTGATCGTTGTTTAAGGTTGTAACCTATGAACTTTGGAATTGAGTGGTCTGACTTGGATAAATTTTGTTACCCTTGAAGAAGAGAGCTATCTTACACAATCACGGTTTGTGGTGTTGTTTTGAGGAATACTTTGTTGTCAATCATCTTGATGGATTTATAGTTCAGAACCCTTAGACCAACGAGATTGTGGCTTCGTTGAGTTAATATTTTGGTGATTTCGTTGATACGATATGAAATTTAGTGGAATTCTCAGAAAGCTTAGTCGAAGACGTGTTTTGAAGATGTGAGTGTTCGCGCCATTACCTATAGGTTTGAGCGTGTTTGAGGATTCGTAGTACTTTTCCAAGTTCTGTACATGTGGCATATTAAATATGTCGTTGATCATTTTTGAGGATTTCGTACCCGAGCATTGTTAATTGGTGGATCTTATTTACTGTTCCTACTTGAGAAATTTGGGATGTACCTCGAGTTCGAACCTTATGAGCTTTGGATTTAGGAACCTTATCGATTGCGAGTTGGACATTTTTTGATGAGTTTTGGAATTTTAAGTGATGAGATTAGATTGTAAAACAATTGTGGATTGGTATCGTGTCGTATGAATGATTGGATAGTCATGTAGGACATTTTTGGGATTGCGACCAATATGCCTAATATTGGACTTAACGTTATTTGATGGAAATTAGGAACCCGTGTTGTGGGAGTCGTACCGGGAATCTCGAGACGTTTAATTTATTCTCTAACCCTTGAGAGCTCTTTTTGACCCTCAATTTCGTCCTTCCCTTAGTTTTCTTCAATCTTGCTACTTCTTCGGCCAATCTCTTCGACTACCTTATCGGGTTTTGTTTCGATTTGTCGTTGACTTTGAGTCTATTTATCCATTTATTATTTCCCCAAACTTGTGTTATGAAAAATTTGACTATTATAAAATTTTGGGCTGTCGTGAAATTTTAACATTTTGAGTTATAAATTTCAAAACTTTTTATTTCGTTTTTGTTTTATTTTGGTCATATTTCAAAAGGGGCTTAATAATTTCTTTTAAAGTATTTCGAAATTATTTAAAATTTCAATTTCAATTTTCGCGTGATCGAGATTTTATGAAAACTTTCGTAATTGCAAATATTTTGGATTTTTATAAGATTATTATGTAAAATGATTTAATATTTTCGAAAAACTTCGTACGTCTAAATTTTTGTTTTATTGTTGTTAGACTTTAAATCTGTTAATGAAAATGTTTGTCGACTGATTCGATTCTTATTTATTAACTACAAAACTTGATCTCTCGAAATTTTGTTTGGTCTTGAAGCAAAATATTGTCGAATTTCTTAATCAAAACGTTTTACTGTCGCTTTGAAAATATTTGGGTACTCTCTCCCTCGAGTTCGTTTACAGATACTCCCTGGAGTATTTTTATCGTCATTATAAAAAAAAAAAAATAATTTTAACTTGCGGTTCTATTAATTTAAATGATTTCAAACTTTGGGAACCAAGCCCAAACTATCTTGAGATAAATTTTGTCTTCGAATTCGATTTCATGTCATGTTTGAAGTTGTAAAAAAAATAATATTAAACCGAGATTGTGATGCGAGTTAAGCATTCTCATTTTGTTCAAGTGATATAATTTTGTTTTTCATTCTATCTTTATCTTTTATAAGTTTCGAGGACGAAACTTCTTTTTAGTGGGGAAGATTGTAACACCCCTGATTTTATAAATTTAAAATTTAATTAAAATTATGTTCGTATTTTTATTTTTACGATTTGACTCGTAACTCTTAAAATTATTATAAAACGAATTTATCGTTTAATCGTTTCAAACTCCTAAAATTCTATTTGTCTCGGGAATTCTTCTTATATTTAAAACATATTTTTATTTCTGTTTCGATTCATTTTATACATTCAATTTAATTCACTTTATCGAAAATTTATTATTTATCGGGAAATATTATTTGATCGTTTAAGTATTTATTTCTATAAGCTTCGTTTTTGTCTCGAATAATCTATTTACTCATTTTATTTGGCGGTCCGATTATTTATTAATTTTATTAACTCGTTTTAACCCGATTCATAGGTCGGTCAACTTATCGTTACGGAATTTATCTTCTACCCGATTCATTTAATCAATCCGTATTTCCGACCCACTTTATTTTGAACGGATTCATTTCCCATTCCTTTTGTTTCCAGTGTGTTGCTTTCCCATTGGATTCAATGTATCCTCTTCATGTTTAAACCCCTTTGTTTTCCTTGTCTTTTCCCCCACCGCTCAACTTAACCTCTTCCCACATTACTGACATTGACTCCCCTTCTTTTCATTTCTTTTCCTCCGCTTCACCGTCTTCATTCAACCCTCCTTTTCATCTCCTTCTTTGTTTGTCCGTCATTTTCTCTCCTTCACCCCTAGCCTTCATCGATTCCCCTCTTTCCCCCCTGTTTTCTTGTCATTCGGTGTGTGATCTCTGCTGCCGCGGTACGCCTCCTGCTGCTGCCGTGAATTCTGCTGTTTTACTCGGCTCTGAGGTCAGTTTTGTCGCCCTTTTCTGTCCTCGTTGTCGTTCTCGGTTTCGGTTCGTGTTGCTGCTGCGTGTTGCCTTTGTCCTGTTCCTCACCATTTCTCGATCTTCCCTGCTGTCCTGTACACGCCGCTGTACTTCGCCGCTGCTGCTGTTACGGTTCTGCCATTGCTCTGCTGCTGTTCTGTTACTGTTACCGCTTCACAGGTGTCACTACTGCTGATGCGTTTGTCTCTCCGGCCAAGCATCCCTGTCTTCATCCCTTTCATCGTCGAAACTCGGTGAGCAATTTGTCTTTGCTCTTCCGTTTCCTGTTTGCTGCTGTTGCTACGTTTTGTCCTTGATTTTTGCTGCTGTTTTTGTCTCCTTCTTCTTCCTTATTTCGTTCTCCTCTTTCTTTTCCACTGTTCTTGAGCGTTTTCGCTGAATCTAGGACGAGTTTGTTGACCTTTGCCTTTCTCGTTATCGTATTAGTTTCCGTTCTGCTGCTGCTTCGTTTTCTATGTGCTGCTGTTGCGTTTCGTTGCTGTTACGGTACTGCCGCTGCTCTTTTTCGTTCCTTCTTCTTCTTCTTCTTCTTCTTCTTCGTTTAGCGGTACTGTTGATGCTACTGCTATTCTTGTTTCGGTTGTCATCATTGGTTGTGGTTACTGCTCTCTTTCGATCTGCTGCTGCTACCCTCGTTTTACGATTGATGTTTTTCGTATTTGTTGCTGTTTCTACGTTTGGCTGCTACTGCTGTTGTGCTGATGTGCGTACTGTAGATGTTGTCGTTCTATTGCTTATGTCGTTGCCCGTTTGTTCTGCCTTGCACTGCTATTCATTGATTATTGATGCTACTGCCGGTACGGGTGTTGTTCTTCACTGTTTGCTCAGTTCGATGTCGAATCGGTGCTCTTTTCCTTCTCCTATCGGGTCGATTTGATTCCTCCTTCCCTCGGTTTTGCTTGCCTTGTTTCTCATGTTCTCTTTGTCCCTATTCTCCTCGTCCCAATCTCGTTTGTTTCCACTTCAAGGTCTCGAAGTTCTATTGAAGAGCAAGAGCAGGAGCATGACTTTCAAAGTCAAGGTTAAGCTGGACTAAGTAAGAAGATTACGTGTTCGTTTCGGTTATCGACTTGAGGTAACTTTAGGACGTTACTCGATTTTATATCGTATGTTTGAGTAGTAGTATGTAGTAAATATTTTAACTTCGATTTTCTAATTTTAGCTATATATTATTGCTAATTATATTCTTTTAAATCGTATTTATAAATATTTTACAAGTTTTCGATATCGTTTTACAAATCGTTAGTAATTTGATTATTTACGATCGTTATAATATTTTGTTGGCTATCGTGACACTAGTAACTAAATAATGTCGATTTCATATTTTCGTCATATTTTGTTAAGTTATGATTTTTGACTCAAAACCGTATTTTTATATTATAATCGAGATTTGTACACTTGTTTAATAAATTAATTAACGTTTTACGATTTATACTAATAAATGAGAAAATAGTCGATTTAGTTTTAAATATATTTTTAATCGAGACTATTTTCACTAATTTTTTTTCCGATTGACTATTTTTATTAAAATCCGTATTATTTATTAATAAAAGCTATTTATTAAAAATAATTTGAAGTCTTTGTAACTCTCATTTTTTTTAAAACTCGTTGATTCAATTAATTTTGATATCGTTTTTTTCTTAAAACATCTCTTTTCTAAAAATCTATAATTTTAACTCGATTTCCTAATTATTTATATAATACTCTATATTGACTTATTATATATTCTTTATGTTTTGAGTAACGAATTTAGAAATATAATAAAGTTACGATAACGAGGATAATAATAAAATGTTAATTTCGTTAAAAATGCTATTTTTATACATTTCACATATTTTAATAACTTACGTATTTTCTATAACAATATATCTATTTTAAGTAAGTTTCTAAAATTAGTAACTTTCTATTTATAGAAAGTTTACCTTTTTATATAAAATGTTTATTCCTTTCATCCCCATATTATTCATATTGATTATATTTATTCTTGAATATCGATAATGGCTTGTTTTGGAGTTATGGAATAAAGGCAAGTGTGGGGTTAGAGTAATATATTCTGGGATTTACGTTTTTGCCATCAACTATAAGGCTGGTGTGTCTTTATGGGGCACACTGGTTGTTGAACCGAGCATATATGGTGTTCGGGAGTGTGTGTACATTTTGACCTTAAACTCGTGCCTCGCAGTGTAAGACGCCGTCGGGTTGAACTGAGTATTTATGGTGCTCGGGAGGGGTGTACATATCATCTTAAACTAGGGCCACACATTTATAAGTCGCCGTCCTATTATGGTTGAGTAGCCTAGTTAGAGACCGAAGTTTGATTTGTTTGAACTAGGTTCTCGAAGCTAGTTTTTAGTATTCTCCTAGTGAAAGTCTAGCCTTCATCACTACTCCTATCCATACGCCATTTTGAATATTTTTATTATTATCGATACATCTTGATTTGCAGGTTGGCAAATATTTGAAGTTTTCTTCTGAAAACTTGTTCTGATTTTATTGTTCCAATATTTTAAGTTTTCTCCGAAAGCTTATTTTTATTATATACTTTTTAATGTTTTTCTCATTTTAACTATTTTGATATAACAATAATATTATTTTTCCATATGATATAATATGGCTGGGAGAACGTCCGAGTTACTCCCCACTGACGTGGCTGTTATGTTTATAACATGACATGTATTTGCCGCTGGGTTTTGGGTGTGAGCTAGCGAGTAGCGTGAATCCTACTCTTTCTTATTTCATGTTTATTTATGGGTTTGTATAAACCCGTTTGGAGATTTTACTTTTAGCCCTTTTGTAAAAAGAGGCCTATGTATTGACTTACCATTTCTTTTAATAAGATATAGTTTGTCAGTGTGTTTTAATCCCACTCTACAGTGTTTCCGCCACTGTATTGCGTTAGAATTTCTAGGGGATTACAGTTGGTATCAGAGCATTGTTGCTCCCGACGCTTACACCTGGTTTTAGGAAAAATACTCGTAAATGATTTGAACGATAATAAAATATTAGTTAGAGATGGGTAGAAACCTAAATAAGGACTTAACTGTTAGGTTTATATGTTCTTGCAACTCAATGACTAGCATTGAACATTTGTTTCTTTTGTTGAGAAGAAGATGAATGAACATGATATTGATCGGATGCTGCTCCAGATCGGGACAAGACCTGCTTAGAACTCTCAACTACTGTTGGCTCGAGTGGACAACTTAGCGCTCCAAGAAAAATGTCGATGGTGACTTTTCAGCTCCGGTTTAGTTTGCTTAAACTACAGGCCTGATGATCAAGAGTAGATTCCTGTTCCATGATGTTGCAGTAGATCCAGATCGAGCAACCCAAGACTTGCGTGCTCGTTCCTCTGCAAGAAGATGAATTAATCCTTTTGGTTCCCTCGTGAACCTTAGAGGTCTGAACTTTTCCTTCTCGTTATAGGTCTTCCTCATCTTGAATCATTGATTCTTTTCTTCCTGTTTCTGCTTTTACTTCTTCCAATTCTTCTCTTTTATATTCTCATCTTCATTCGCTTGGTGAATCCTGGTTCTATTCTCCTACTTTACCATCTTTTCTCTTGAGATTCTTTGGTTAAACCGAATTCTGTCCCTGTGAACCCTAAAGTTATGGATGTTTGAGGTTTAGTAAACCCTTGTGACCTGATTTGAGGATTGTGAGTTTACCCTATCCTCTGAGCAAGTAAGAAATTCTTGAGGAATAGTTTGATTGGTAAATTATTGTTTGATGGAATTAGGATGATACTGTAGACACTGAACCTTGGGTTATAGGTTACTTTGATTATTTTGGAGGACTTAGAGTTGAATATATTTTGGAATGGTAAGAGTATGTCATAATTGATGGATACCTGGTACCTAACCTAGAACCGAACTAAGTGTAACTGATAATATTACTTTGGGATTCTTACCTAATGCTTATTTGATGGATGCATCGTGATTATTTGGGATCGTAGAGTATTGTTTAAAATGTTAGCCTGAGTGTTGTGGTACCAATAAAGGTTTTCATTAATGTCGTTAGAAATTTTGGTTGACATAGATTACCGTGTTTCTTATGGATTTGATCGTTGATCGTTGTTTAAGGTTGTAACCTATGAACTTTGGAATTGAGTGGTCTGACTTGGATAAATTTTGTTACCCTTGAAGAAGAGAGCTATCTTACACAATCACGGTTTGTGGTGTTGTTTTGAGGAATACTTTGTTGTCAATCATCTTGATGGATTTATAGTTCAGAACCCTTAGACCAACGAGATTGTGGCTTCGTTGAGTTAATATTTTGGTGATTTCGTTGATACGATATGAAATTTAGTGGAATTCTCAGAAAGCTTAGTCGAAGACGTGTTTTGAAGATGTGAGTGTTCGCGCCATTACCTATAGGTTTGAGCGTGTTTGAGGATTCGTAGTACTTTTCCAAGTTCTGTACATGTGGCATATTAAATATGTCGTTGATCATTTTTGAGGATTTCGTACCCGAGCATTGTTAATTGGTGGATCTTATTTACTGTTCCTACTTGAGAAATTTGGGATGTACCTCGAGTTCGAACCTTATGAGCTTTGGATTTAGGAACCTTATCGATTGCGAGTTGGACATTTTTTGATGAGTTTTGGAATTTTAAGTGATGAGATTAGATTGTAAAACAATTGTGGATTGGTATCGTGTCGTATGAATGATTGGATAGTCATGTAGGACATTTTTGGGATTGCGACCAATATGCCTAATATTGGACTTAACGTTATTTGATGGAAATTAGGAACCCGTGTTGTGGGAGTCGTACCGGGAATCTCGAGACGTTTAATTTATTCTCTAACCCGTGTTGATGGAAGTAAGTTTCTAAAATTAGTAACTTTCTATTTATAGAAAGTTTACCTTTTTATATAAAATGTTTATTCCTTTCATCCCCATATTATTCATAATGATTATATTTATTCTTGAATATCGATAATGGCTTGTTTTGGAGTTATGGAATAAAGGCAAGTGTGGGGTTAGAGTAATATATTCTGGGATTTACGTTTTTGGAGTTAGCCTCATCCTTCGGTTGAGTTGTAGGCTTTAAATAGCCAAGTACCTGATGAATAAATCATTCAATCTTCATCAAACAAAATCTGAGTTAAGCTTTGCTTTCCTTTTCGTCTTTGTAGTTCACAAGACAAAGTATTAGTGTAAGTCGCGTTACAAGCTCTATACTCGCTATTTCAATCGTATGTTTGAATTAGCACCCGCTTTGTTGAGGTATAGGTGTATCTCACTTAGCACACTATCTTTGGTTACGTTATATCATCACTTTACAGCAGCTATTTCAACCTGATTTCGTTGTTTTGTTTCATTCATTTCAAATTACTATCTATCATCAAATCACTTGTTCAAAGTTCATTCTAACTCACCTCATAAGTGGTATCAGAGCTACAACTCTTGATTTTTCTTAAAATCAGGACGGTCCAAGGAGTGTCGAAGCCAAGTTATTAGTTGAATTTCTGATTGCGATTGGAATTCAAGGGTTAAACTCGAGCGAGGTAGTTCGAGGGTTAATCGGTTTTGATTATCTCGTGGTTCTTGTTGAAGTTCTGATACATTTGTTTCTTACTATTCACGTTTGTACTGTTCACACACAAAAATGTCAGCAATTTTCTCGTTTGAAAACACTTACGAGGAAAGTTTGGTGTTTGATCCAACGTTACCACCTGTTTTTGACGAGTATCATCTTCAACCAAACGGGTTGTGCAGGAAGAAACAAGTTCCGATCTTAGCCAAAAGGAACATGGAGAGTGAAGGGATTGGGCTTGTGGAATATTTTGAAAAGCAACAAAAGAGACTTGATCCATCCTTGTTCACAACAAGCAAAGTAGAGTTCACAAGCATTCAAAACAGCACCTATTTGAAAAGGAGTCGGGCTTGTGGTCGAGGCATAATACCAACGTTACCCACACTTATGTCTATTTGGAGTGAGGATGTGTTGATCCTAACAAATTTTGTATTTGATCTAGGTGGGATACTAGTTACAAGAATTGAGGACAATTCTTTTTCAAAGAAGGAGAGTATGACGTGAGTTCATTTCGCAGCATTGTTTTGATTGATCCATATCTCGAGTTATACTTGGAATTCCGTGAATTCCGTAGTCATTCAAAATGGAGAAGATAGATTTCGAGCTTATCTTTCGAATGACTACTCGTGAAGGTTCGATGAACAAGTATTGACGAAGTTATGCCCCAAACAAGTCAGTTGTGCATTGAAAAACGCTGCTGTTAAATTCTTTGACGGAATTGTTTCTTTTGCCTCGATTTTCTCTATAGCTTTCAATAAATTCCCGAGGAGAAGAGCTGCTATTTTCAAGTCCGTTTAATCAAGACTACTCGAGCAAACAAGGGCCTTGCATCTGATTTGGAGCATGGAAAGTAGGCTGATTGTGTTCTCACTTATTCATAGTATCTAGCTATTTAGTTCTAGCCTAGTTCATTTCCCTTTCTTTGTTTTTGTCAACCCACTTTGTGAGGCTTGACTTTGCTGGTTAGCCTCATCCTTGGGTTGAGTTGTAGGCTATAAATAGCCAAGTACCTGATGAATAAATCATTCAATCTTCATCAAACAAAATCTGAGTTAAGCTTTGCTTTCCTTTTCGTCTTTGTAGTTCACAAGACAATGTATTAGTGTAAGTCGCGTTACAAGCTCTATACTCGCTATTTCAATCGTGTGTTTGAATTAGCACCCGCTTTGTTGAGGTATAGGTCTATCTCACTTAGCACACTATCTTTGGTTACGTTCTATCATCACTTTACAGCAGCTATTTCAACCTGATTTCGTTGCTTTGTTTCGTTCATTTCAAATTACTATCTATCATCAAATCACTTGTTCAAAGTTCATTCTAACTCACATCATAAGTGGTATCAGAGCTACAACTCTTGATTTTTCTTAAAATCAGGACGGTCCAAGGAATGTCGAAGCCAAGTTATTAGTTGAATTTCTGATTGCGATTGGAATTCAAGGGTTAAACTCGAGCGAGGTAGTTCGAGGGTTAATCGGTTTTGATTATCTCGTGGTTCTTGTTGAAGTTCCGATATATTTGTTTCTTACTATTCACGTTTGTACTGTTCACACACAAAAATGTCAGCAATTTTCTCGTTTGAAAACACTTACGAGGAAAGTTTGGTGATTGATCCAACGTTACCACCTGTTTTTGACGAGTATCATCTTCAACCAAATGGGTTGTGCAGGAAGAAACAAGTTCCGATCTTAGCCAAGAGGAACATGGAGAGTGAAGGGATTGGGCTTGTGGAATATTTTGAAAAGCAACAAAAGAGACTTGATCCATCCTTGTTCACAACAAGCAAAGTAGAGTTCACAAACATTCAAAACAGCACCTATTTGAAAAGGAGTCGGGCTTGTGGTCGAGCCATAATACCAACGTTACCCACACTTATGTCTATTTGGAGTGAGGATGTGTTGATCCTAACAAATTTTGTATTTGATCCAGGTGGGATACTAGTTACAAGAATTGAGGACAATTCTTTTTCAAAGAAGGAGAGTATGACGTGAGTTCATTTCGCAGCGTTGTTTTGATCGGTCCATATCTCGAGTTATACTTGGAATTCTGTGAATTCCGTAGTCATTCAAAATGGAGAAGATAGATTTCGAGCTTATCTTTCGAATGACTACTCGTGAAGGTTCGATGAACAAGTATTGACGAAGTTATGCCCCAAACAAGTCAGCTGTGCATTGAAAAATGCTGCTGTTAAATTCTTTGACGGAATTGTTTCTTTTGCCTCGATTTTCTCTAAAGCTTTCAATAAATTCCCGAGGAGAAGAGCTGCTATTTTCAAGTCCGTTTAATCAAGACTACTCGAGCAAACAAGGGCCTTGCATCTGATTTGGAGCATGGAAAGTAGGCTGATTGTGTTCTCACTTATTCATTGTATCTAGCTATTTAGTTCTAGCCTAGTTCATTTCCATTTCTTTGTTTTTGTCAACCCACTTTGTGAGGCTTGACTTTGCTGGTTAGCCTCATCCTTCGGTTGAGTTGTAGGCTTTAAATAGCCAAGTACCTGATGAATAAATCATTCAATCTTCATCAAACAAAATCTGAGTTAAGCTTTGCTTTCCTTTTCGTCTTTGTAGTTCACAAGACAAAGTATTAGAGTAAGTCGCGTTACAAGCTCTATACTCGCTATTTCAATCGTGTGTTTGAATTAGCACCCGCTTTGTTGAGGTATAGGTCTATCTCACTTAGCACACTATCTTTGGTTACGTTCTATCATCACTTTACAGCAGCTATTTCAACCTGATTTCGTTGTTTTGTTTCATTCATTTCAAATTACTATCTATCATCAAATCACTTGTTCAAAGTTCATTCTAACTCACATCATAAGTGGTATCAGAGCTACAACTCTTGATTTTTCTTAAAATCAGGACGGTCCAAGGAGTGTCGAAGCCAAGTTATTAGTTGAATTTCTGATTGCGATTGGAATTCAAGGGTTAAACTCGAGCGAGGTAGTTCGAGGGTTAATCGGTTTTGATTATCTCGTGGTTCTTGTTGAAGTTCCGATACATTTGTTTCTTACTATTCACGTTTGTACTGTTCACACACAAAAATGTCAGCAATTTTCTCGTTTGAAAGCACTTACGAGGAAAGTTTGGTGTTTGATCCAATGTTACCACCTGTTTTTGACGAGTATCATCTTCAACCAAACGGGTTGTGCAGGAAGAAACAAGTTCCGATCTTAGCCAAAAGGAACATGGAGAGTGAAGGGATTGGGCTTGTGGAATATTTTGAAAAGCAACAAAAGAGACTTGATCCATCCTTGTTCACAACAAGCAAAGTAGAGTTCACAAGCATTCAAAACAGCACCTATTTGAAAAGGAGTCGGGCTTGTGGTCGAGCCATAATACCAACGTTACCCACACTTATGTCTATTTGGAGTGAGGATGTGTTGATCCTAACAAATTTTGTATTTGATCCAGGTGGGATACTAGTTACAAGAATTGAGGACAATTCTTTTTCAAAGAAGGAGAGTATGACGTGAGTTCATTTCGCAGCGTTGTTTTGATCGGTCCATATCTCGAGTTATACTTGGAATTCTGTGAATTCCGTAGTCATTCAAAATGGAGAAGATAGATTTCGAGCTTATCTTTCGAATGACTACTCGTGAAGGTTCGATGAACAAGTGTTGACGAAGTTATGCCCCAAACAAGTCAGCTGTGCATTGAAAAATGCTGCTGTTAAATTCTTTGACGGAATTGTTTCTTTTGCCTCGATTTTCTCTAAAGCTTTCAATAAATTCCCGAGGAGAAGAGCTGCTATTTTCAAGTCCGTTTAATCAAGACTACTCGAGCAAACAAGGGCCTTGCATCTGATTTGGAGCATGGAAAGTAGGCTGATTGTGTTCTCACTTATTCATTGTATCTAGCTATTTAGTTCTAGCCTAGTTCATTTCCATTTCTTTGTTTTTGTCAACCCTCTTTGTGAGGCTTGACTTTGCTGGTTAGCCTCATCCTTCGGTTGAGTTGTAGGCTTTAAATAGCCAAGTACCTGATGAATAAATCATTCAATCTTCATCAAACAAAATCTGAGTTAAGCTTTGCTTTCCTTTTCGTCTTTGTAGTTCACAAGACAAAGTATTAGAGTAAGTCGCGTTACAAGCTCTATACTCGCTATTTCAATCGTGTGTTTGAATTAGCACCCGCTTTGTTGAGGTATAGGTCTATCTCACTTAGCACACTATCTTTGGTTACGTTCTATCATCACTTTACAGCAGCTATTTCAACCTGATTTCGTTGTTTTGTTTCATTCATTTCAAATTACTATCTATCATCAAATCACTTGTTCAAAGTTCATTCTAACTCACATCATAAGTGGTATCAGAGCTACAACTCTTGATTTTTCTTAAAATCAGGACGGTCCAAGGAGTGTCGAAGCCAAGTTATTAGTTGAATTTCTGATTGCGATTGGAATTCAAGGGTTAAACTCGAGCGAGGTAGTTCGAGGGTTAATCGGTTTTGATTATCTCGTGGTTCTTGTTGAAGTTCCGATACATTTGTTTCTTACTATTCACGTTTGTACTGTTCACACACAAAAATGTCAGCAATTTTCTCGTTTGAAAGCACTTACGAGGAAAGTTTGGTGTTTGATCCAATGTTACCACCTGTTTTTGACGAGTATCATCTTCAACCAAACGGGTTGTGCAGGAAGAAACAAGTTCCGATCTTAGCCAAAAGGAACATGGAGAGTGAAGGGATTGGGCTTGTGGAATATTTTGAAAAGCAACAAAAGAGACTTGATCCATCCTTGTTCACAACAAGCAAAGTAGAGTTCACAAGCATTCAAAACAGCACCTATTTGAAAAGGAGTCGGGCTTGTGGTCGAGCCATAATACCAACGTTAACCACACTTATGTCTATTTGGAGTGAGGATGTGTTGATCCTAACAAATTTTGTATTTGATCCAGGTGGGATACTAGTTACAAGAATTGAGGACAATTCTTTTTCAAAGAAGGAGAGTATGACGTGAGTTCATTTCGCAGCGTTGTTTTGATCGGTCCATATCTCGAGTTATACTTGGAATTCTGTGAATTCCGTAGTCATTCAAAATGGAGAAGATAGATTTCGAGCTTATCTTTCGAATGACTACTCGTGAAGGTTCGATGAACAAGTGTTGACGAAGTTATGCCCCAAACAAGTCAGCTGTGCATTGAAAAATGCTGCTGTTAAATTCTTTGACGGAATTGTTTCTTTTGCCTCGATTTTCTCTAAAGCTTTCAATAAATTCCCGAGGAGAAGAGCTGCTATTTTCAAGTCCGTTTAATCAAGACTACTCGAGCAAACAAGGGCCTTGCATCTGATTTGGAGCATGGAAAGTAGGCTGATTGTGTTCTCACTTATTCATTGTATCTAGCTATTTAGTTCTAGCCTAGTTCATTTCCATTTCTTTGTTTTTGTCAACCCACTTTGTGAGGCTTGACTTTGCTGGTTAGCCTCATCCTTCGGTTGAGTTGTAGGCTTTAAATAGCCAAGTACCTGATGAATAAATCATTCAATCTTCATCAAACAAAATCTGAGTTAAGCTTTGCTTTCCTTTTCGTCTTTGTAGTTCACAAGACAAAGTATTAGAGTAAGTCGCGTTACAAGCTCTATACTCGCTATTTCAATCGTGTGTTTGAATTAGCACCCGCTTTGTTGAGGTATAGGTCTATCTCACTTAGCACACTATCTTTGGTTACGTTCTATCATCACTTTACAGCAGCTATTTCAACCTGATTTCGTTGTTTTGTTTCATTCATTTCAAATTACTATCTATCATCAAATCACTTGTTCAAAGTTCATTCTAAATCACATCATAAGTGGTATCAGAGCTACAACTCTTGATTTTTCTTAAAATCAGGACGGTCCAAGGAGTGTCGAAGCCAAGTTATTAGTTGAATTTCTGATTGCGATTGGAATTCAAGGGTTAAACTCGAGCGAGGTAGTTCGAGGGTTAATCGGTTTTGATTATCTCGTGGTTCTTGTTGAAGTTCCGATACATTTGTTTCTTACTATTCACGTTTGTACTGTTCACACACAAAAATGTCAGCAATTTTCTCGTTTGAAAGCACTTACGAGGAAAGTTTGGTGTTTGATCCAATGTTACCACCTGTTTTTGACGAGTATCATCTTCAACCAAACGGGTTGTGCAGGAAGAAACAAGTTCCGATCTTAGCCAAAAGGAACATGGAGAGTGAAGGGATTGGGCTTGTGGAATATTTTGAAAAGCAACAAAAGAGACTTGATCCATCCTTGTTCACAACAAGCAAAGTAGAGTTCACAAGCATTCAAAACAGCACCTATTTGAAAAGGAGTCGGGCTTGTGGTCGAGCCATAATACCA
Organism: Agrostemma githago; assembly: GCA_958450325.1. Classification (NCBI taxonomy): domain Eukaryota; kingdom Viridiplantae; phylum Streptophyta; class Magnoliopsida; order Caryophyllales; family Caryophyllaceae; genus Agrostemma; species Agrostemma githago. Next base: position 36,524,710 of record OY288254.1, on the reverse strand, counting down.
ACGTTACCCACACTTATGTCTATTTGGAGTGAGGATGTGTTGATCCTAACAAATTTTGTATTTGATCTAGGTGGGATACTAGTTACAAGAATTGAGGACAATTCTTTTTCAAAGAAGGAGAGTATGACGTGAGTTCATTTCGCAGCATTGTTTTGATCGGTCCATATCTCGAGTTATACTTGGAATTCCGTGAATTCCGTAGTCATTCAAAATGGAGAAGATAGATTTCGAGCTTATCTTTCGAATGACTACTCGTGAAGGTTCGATGAACAAGTATTGACGAAGTTATGCCCCAAACAAGTCAGTTGTGCATTGAAAAACGCTGCTGTTAAATTCTTTGACGGAATTGTTTCTTTTGCCTCGATTTTCTCTATAGCTTTCAATAAAATCCCGAGGAGAAGAGCTGCTATTTTCAAGTCCGTTTAATCAAGACTACTCGAGCAAACAAGGGCCTTACATCTGATTTGGAGCATGGAAAGTAGGTTGATTGTGTTCTCACTTATTCATTGTATCTAGCTATTTAGTTCTGGCCTAGTTCATTTCTGTAGACACCCACATTTTGACCGCCAGGTGTCTATAGTAGGTCCCGCCAAACACCCGATGATGATAGGACGCAAACGTGCTTTAATGGACTCGGATATGGGCTCGAAATCATGGACATTTGGTTTAGGCTCATTGTGGAGTACATATCTCACAAAACCAACCTCAAATCCAGGTCCAGTGGGTCGTTTCGAGTCAAATGAGACTAATTTGGGTCGATTCTGACACCGGGGGTAAAACCGTCTTTTAGCGACCGAGTCAAACCCGGTCAAAGATATTTTTTCCCGAGTCACACGAGATGGCGGTGACACTACACGGCTGATTCGGACTCGAACACCAAAAAAAATCAGCTTCAAATAATATTAAACAAATCCGTTTAAGGATAGAATTCGATCTCAAGTAGGAATTCTATTCGGAAACCGAATCAGACATCGACCGAGCATCAAAATACTCCGCCAAGATACCCCAGGACAGCCGAAATACCTCCCCACCAGCCGAGACTTTTGGCTTCTTCACCAAGAAATGAGAAGTTTATTTCCTTACGAACTCTCGTATTTCCTATCCAAACCGGTGTTTCTTGTCACACAAACAAGACCACCTCGATTCCTATAAATAGGACCTTATATCCGACACAAAAAACAACAGTTTTGATACACAATTTTTCAGCAACTCATACACGATTATTGTAGCAAAAACAATCTCGAAATCCGCATCTGAAGGAATACCAAAATAGTGTCCAAAAACCGACGAATCCGTCCCGTCACCCGGCCGAACCCACGCCTCACACACACACACAAAAACGCTCCAAAAACCGACATCTTAACTCACCCGCATCATCTCGACGCTCCCGTGCCTAAGCCACCGTCCGACGAGCCTTATACCGAGAAACTAAAGCATGTAGGTTGAGGGTGTAAATCAACCCGATTCTTCTCCTTTCTCTCTCTCTCTCTCTCATGTCTTTCTCCCCTTTTTCGTCCGTTTTTTTATTTTATAATTATTTTTTTCTATCGATCGTTTCGCATTATTAATATGGGTCGTTTGTCGCATCATATTTTTATTTATTTTCAATGATAAAAACTTTTTTATAACGTGCTTAAAATACGATACCGATTCTCTAATCGAATATCGTACCTACAAGAACTAAATTAAATCGATTTTCGTTGCTGCTAATAAAATCATTACCTTTATTTAACAAAATTCGATGATTTTTAACGCGGAGAAAATTAACATCTTTTTTCGTTCAAAAACGAGTTTTTCAAAACTTTTTTATAAAATCATTCCGACTATTCGATATCGATTTCATAATCGAATATCGAATACGACGAAAATCGAAAATATAAATCGAGTATAAATTAATCCATATTTGTACGCGATTTATAAGAATTAACGATTTTTCGAACAAAATAAAAAAACCCGAACAGGCTGTCACGCGAGTCGCGCGCCTGTCAGGCGACTCGCGCCACAGCCTGCTCGGTCGAGTCCTTTTTTTTCGTTTCTTCGCTTTTCTATTTTTAATTCTTTTCGAACCTTTACATTAAAATGCGACTTTCGCGACATATTTTAATAAATACTTTTTTTTTCCGACCTCGGTCAACACGTGTTAATCAATCACGTGTCATCAAATCTTTTCTAAAATCATGCATATTATTTATTTACGTCTTTTTTAATTTATTCATCGTTACCAACTCGTTTTCTCGTGTTTGTAGCTTTTTATTTGTTTTTATCGTTTTATTAGACTAAAACGAATTCACATGCTAAAATAACTTTGACGTTATTAATTTAATATGCATTAAACGACTTAGCAACCCATTTTATTTTTCTCACATGCTTAGGAAAATAATGTTTGCATATAATTCAACCGTTGAACTAACCCGTGTACACCAAAAACGAATGATATCCTAGTAAAGGCCGCTAAGTGCGGGCGGGGTTGGGTGTTCTTAGTGAACTTCCCAACACGTACCCTCACCCCTTACTCAGAACCATGGTTTCCGGATGTCCGAATCCATTGGCTACGAAAGTCATTCAATATACGATTAACCGCCCAGTCGGCATCGGTATCGATATGCAAAAGGACGAGCCCAATAAACTCTGACATCGGAAATGGGCCGTATTTTGTATACGGCCCACTACGACATAGAGTGGGCTCAAACGGTTCCGAATAACCACAAAATTCGGTGGCGACTCCTACTTCGATTTAAATTTTAATTTGACCATCTCATATGGAGATTCATTCGCCTCCCCAAACCCGCGCGTGGCCGCGTCGGGGTGGACCTATGTCATGTCCACAATTTCCCTTTCTTTGTTTTTGTCAACCCACTTTGTGAGGCTTGACTTTGCTGGTTAGCCTCATCCTTGGGTTGAGTTGTAGGCTATAAATAGCCAAGTACCTGATGAATAAATCATTCAATCTTCATCAAACAAAATCTGAGTTAAGCTTTGCTTTCTTTTTCGTCTTTGTAGTTCAAAAGACAAGGTATTAGAGTAAGTCGCGTTACAAGCTCTATACTTGCCATTTCAATCGTGTGTTTGAATTAGCACCCGCATTGTTGAGGTATAGGTCTATCTCACTTAGCACACTATCTTTGGTTACGTTCTATCATCACTTTACAGCAGCTATTTTAACCTGATTTCGTTGCTTTGTTTTGTTCATTTCAAATTACTATCTATCATCAAATCACATGTTCAAAGTTCATTCTAACTCACATCATAAGTGGTATCAGAGCTACAACTCTTTATTTTTCTTAAAATCAGGACGGTCCAAGGAGTGTCGAAGCCAAGTTATTAGTTGAATTTCTGATTGCGATTGGAATTCAAGGGTTAAACTCGAGCGAGGTAGTTCGAGGGTTAATCGGTTTTTAATATCTCGTGGTTCTTGTTGAAGTTCCGATACATTTGTTTCTTACTATTCACGTTTGTACTGTTCACACACAAAAATGTCATCAATTTGCTCGTTTGAAAACACTTACGAGGAAAGTTTGGCGTTTGATCCAACGTTACCACCTGTTTTTGACGAGTATCATCTTCAACCAAACGGGTTGTGCAGGAAGAAACAACTTCCGTTCTTAGCCAAAACGAACATGGAGAGTGAAGGGATTGGGCTTGTTGAATATTTTGAAAAGCAACAAAAGAGACTTGATCCATCCTTGTTCACAACAAGCAAAGTAGAGTTCACAAGCATTCAAAAACAGCACCTATTTGAAAAGGAGTCGGGCTTGTGGTCTACCCATAATACCAACGTTACCCACACTTATGTCTATTTGGAGTGAGGATATGTTGATCCTAACAAATTTTGTATTTGATCCAGGTGGGATACTTGTTACAAGAATTGAGGACAATTCCTTTTCAAAGAAGGAGAGTATGACGCGAGTTCATTTTGCAGCGTTGTTTTGATTGGTCCATATCTCGAGTTATACTTGAAATTCTGTAGTCATTCAAATTGGAAAAGATATATTTCGAGCTTATCTTTCCAATGACTACTCGTGAAGGTTCGATGAACAAGTATTGACGAAGTTATGCCCCAAACAAGTCAGCTGTGCATTGAAAAACGCTGCTGTTAAATTCTGTGACGGAATTGTTTCTTTTGCCTCGATTTTATTTAAAGCTTTCAATAAAAACCCGAGGAGAAGAGCTACTATTTTCAAGTCCGTTTAATCAAGACTACTAGATCAAACAAGGGCCTTGCATTTGATTTGGAGCATGGAAAGTAAGCTGATTGTGTTCTCACTTATTCATTGTATCTAGCTATTTAGTTCTAGCCTAGTTCATTTCCCTATCTTTGTTTTTGTCACCCACTTCGTGAGGCTTGACTTTGCTGGTTAGCCTCATCCTTGGGTTGAGTTGTAGGCTATAAATAGCCAAGTACCTGATGAATAAATCATTCAATCTTCATCAAACAAAATCTGAGTTAAGCTTTGCTTTCTTTTTCGTCTTTGTAGTTCACGAGACAAAGTATTAGAGTAAGTCACGTTACAAGCTCTATACTCGCTATTTCAATCTTGTGTTTGAATTAGCACCTGCTTTGTTGAGGTATAGGTCTATCTCACTTGGCACACTATCTTTGGTTACGTTCCATCATCACTTTACAGCACCTATTTCAACCTGATTTCTCGGCTTTGTTTCGTTCATTTCAAATTACTATCTATCATCAAATCACTTGTTCAAAGTTCATTCTAACTCACATCATAAGTGGTATCAGAGCTACAACTCTTGATTTTTCTTAAAATCAGGACGGTCCAAGGAGTGTCGAAGCCAAGTTATTAGTTGAATTTCTGATTGCGATTGGAATTCAAGGGTTAAACTCGAGCGAGGTAGTTCGAGGGTTAATCGGTTTTAATTATCTCGTGGTTCTTGTTGAAGTTCCGATACATTTGTTTCTTACTATTCACGTTTGTACTGTTCACACAAAATAATGTCAGCAATTTTCTCGTTTGAAAACACTTACGAGGAAAGTTTGGTGTTTGATCCAACGTTACCACCTGTTTTTGACGAGTATCATCTTCAACAAAACGGGTTGTGCAGGAAGAAACAAGTTCTGATCTTAGCCAAAAAGAACATGGAGATTAAAGGGATTGGGCTTGTGGAATATTTTGAAAAGCAACAAAAGAGACTTGATCTATCCTTGTTCACAACAAGCAAAGTAGAGTTCACAAGCATTCAAAAACAGCACCTATTTGAAAAGGAGTCTGGCTTGTGGTGGAGCCATAATACCAACGTTACCCACACTTATGTCTATTTGGAGTGAGGATGTGTTGATCCTAACAAATTTTGTATTTGATCCAGGTGGGATACTAGTTACAAGAATTGAGGACAATTCTTTTTCAAAGAAGGAGAGTATGCCGTGAGTTCATTTTGCAGCGTTGTTTTGATCGGTCCATATCTCGAGTTATACTTGGAATTCCGTGAATTCCGTAGTCATTCAAAATAGAGAAGATATTCGAATGACTACTCGTGAAGGTTCGATGAACAAGTATTGACGAAGTTATGCCCCAAACAAGTCAGCTGTGCATTGAAAAACGCTGCTGTTAAATTCTTTGACGGAATTGGTTCTTTTGCCTCGATTTTCTTTAAAGCTTTCATTAAATTCCCGAGGACAAGAGATGCTATTTTCAAGTCCGTTTAATCAAGACTACTCGAGGAAACAAGGGCCTTGCATCTGATTTGGAGCATGGAAAGTAGGCTGATTGTGTTCTCACTTATTCATTGTATCTAGCTATTTAGTTCTAGCCTAGTTCATTTCCCTTTCTTTGTTTTTGTCAACCCACTTTGTGAGGCTTGACTTTGCTGGTTAGCCTCATCCTTGGGTTGAGTTGTAGGCTATAAATAGCCAAGTACCTGATGAATAAATCATTCAATCTTCATCAAACAAAATCTGAGTTAAGCTTTGCTTTCCTTTTCGTCTTTGTAGTTCACAAGACAAAGTATAAGAGTAAGTCGCGTTACAAGCTCTATACTCGTTATTTCAATCGTGTTTTTGAATTAGCACCCGCTTTGTTGAGGTATAGGTCTATCTTACTTAGCACACTATCTTTGGTTACGTTCTATCATCACTTTACAACAGCTATTTCAACCTGATTTCGTTGTTTTGTTTCGTTCATTTCAAATTACTATCTATCATCAAATCACTTGTTCAAAGTTCATTCTAATTCACATCATAAGTGGTATCAGAGCTACAACTCTTGATTTTTCTTAAAATCAGGACGGTCCAAGGAGTGTCGAAGCCAAGTTATTAGTTGAATTTCTGATTGCGATTGGAATTCAAGGGTTAAACTCGAGCGAGGTAGTTCGAGGGTTAATCGGTTTTGATTATCTCGTGGTTCTTGTCGAAGTTCCGATACATTTGTTTCTTACTATTCACGTTTGTACTGTTCCCACAAAAAAATGGCAGCAATTTTCTCGTTTGAAAACACTTACGAGGAAAGTTTGGTGTTTGATCCAACGTTACCACCTGTTTTTGACGAGTATCGTCTTCAAAAAAAAATGAGTTGTGCAGGAAGAAACAAGTTCTGATCTTAGCCAAAACGAACATGGAGATTAAAGGGATTGGGCTTGTGGAATATTTTGAAAAGCAACAAAAGAGACTTGATCTATCCTTGTTCACAACAAGCAAAGTAGAGTTCACAAGCATTAAAAAACAGCACCTATTTGAAAAGGAGTCTGGCTTGTGGTCGAGCCATAATACCAACGTTACCCACACTTTTGTCTATTTGGAGTGAGGATGTGTTGATCCTAACAAATTTTGTATTTGATCCAGGTGGGATACTAGTTACAGGCATTGAGGACAATTCTTTTTCAAAGAAGGAGAGTATGACGTGAGTTCATTTTGCAGCGTTGTTTTGATCGGTCCATATCTCGAGTTATACTTGGAATTTCGTGAATTCCGTAGTCATTCAAAATAGAGAAGATATTCGAATGACTACTCGTGAAGGTTCGATGAACAAGTATTGACGAAGTTATGCCCCAAACAAGTCAGCTGTGCATTGAAAAACGCTGCTGTTAAATTCTTTGACGGAATTGGTTCTTTTGCCTCGATTTTCTTTAAAGCTTTCATTAAATTCCCGAGGAGAAGAGATTCTATTTTCAAGTCCGTTTAATCAAGACTACTCGAGGAAACAAGGGCCTTGCATCTGATTTGGAGCATGGAAAGTAGGATGATTGTGTTCTCACTTATTCATTGTATCTAGCTATTTAGTTCTAGCCTAGTTCATTTCCCTTTCTTTGTTTTTGTCAACCCACTTTGTGAGGCTTGACTTTGCTGGTTAGCCTCATCCTTGGTTTGAGTTGTAGGCTATAAATAGCCAAGTCCCTGATGAATAAATCATTCAATCTTCATCAAACGAAACCTGAGTTAAGCTTTGGTTTCCTTTTCGTCTTTGTAGTTCACAAGACAAAGTATAAGAGTAAGTCGCGTTACAAGCTCTGTACTCGCTATTTCAATCGTGTGTTTGAATTAGCACCCGCTTTGTTGAGGTATAGGTCTATCTCACTTAGCACACTATCTTTGGTTACGTTCTATCATCACTTTACAGCAGCTATTTCAACCTGATTTCGTTGTTTTGTTTCGTTCATTTCAAATTACTATCTATCATCAAATCACTTGTTCAAATTTCATTCTAATTCACATCATAAGTGGTATCAGAGCTACAACTCTTGATTTTTCTTAAAATCAGGACGGTCCAAGGAATGTCGAAGCCAAGTTATTAGTTGAATTTCTGATTGCGATTGGAATTCAAGGGTTAAACTCGAGCGAGGTAGTTCGAGGTTTAATCGGTTTTGATTATCTCGTGGTTCTTGTTGAAGGTCCGATACATTTGTTTCTTACTATTCACGTTTGTACTGTTCACACAAAAAAATGTCAGCAATTTTCTCGTTTGAAAACACTTACGAGGAAAGTTTGGTGTTTGATCCAACGTTACCACCTATTTTTGACGAGTATCATCTTCAACCAAACGGGTTGTGCAGGAAGAAACAAGTTCCGATCTTAGCCAAAACGAACATGGACAGTGAAGGGATTGGACTTGTGAAATATTTTGAAAAGCGACAAAAGAGACTTGATCCATCCTTGTTCACAACAAGCAAAGTAGAGTTCACAATCATTCAAAACAACACCTATTTGAAAAGGAGTCGGGCTTGTGGTCGAGCCATAATACCAACGTTACCCACACTTATGTCTATTTGGAGTGAGGATGTGTTGATCCTAAATTTTTTTTATTTGATCCAGGTGGGATAATTGTTACAAGAATTGAGGACAATTCTTTTTCAAAGAAGGAGAGTTTGACGCGAGTTCATTTTGCAGCGTTGTTTTGATCGGTCCATATCTCGAGTTATACTTGGAATTCCGTAGTCGTACAAAATGGAGAATATAGATTCGAGCTTATCTTTCCAATGACTACTCGTGAAGGTTCGATGAACAAGTATTGACGAAGTTATGCCCCAAACAAGTCAGCTGTGCATGGAAAATGCTGCAGTTAAATTCTTTGACGGAATTGTTTCTTTTGCCTCGATTTTCTTTAAAGCTTGCAATAAATTCCCGAGGAGAAGAGTTGCTATTTTCAAGTCCGTTTAATCAAGACTACTCGAGCAAACAAGGGCCTTGCATCTGATTTGGAGCATGGAAAGTAGGCTGATTCTGTTCTTACTTATTCATTGTATCTAGCTATTTAGTTCTAGCCTAGTTCATTTCCCTTTCTTTGTTTTTGTCACCCACTTTGTGAGTCTTGACTTTGCTGGTTAGCCTCATCCTTGGGTTGAGTTGTAGGCTATAAATAGCCAAGTACCTAATGAATAAATCATTCAATATTCATCAAACAAAATCTGAGTTAAGCTTTGCTTTCCTTTTCGTCTTTATAGTTCACGAGACAAAGTATTAGAGTAAGTCGCGTTACAAGCTCTATACTCGCTATTTCAATCGTGTGTTTGAATTACCACCCGCTTTGTTGAGGTATAGGTCTATCCCACTTAGCACACTATCTTTGGTTACGTTTCATCATCACTTTACAGCACCTATTTCAACCTGATTTCTCGGCTTTGTTTCGTTCATTTCAAATTACTATCTATCATCAAATCACTTGTTCAAAGTTCATTCTAACTCACATCATAAGTGGTATCAGAGCTACAACTCTTTATTTTTCTTAAAATCAGGACGGTCCAAGGAGTGTCGAAGCCAAGTTATTAGTTGAATTTCTGATTGCGATTGGAATTCAAGGGTTAAACTCGAGCGAGGTAGTTCGAGGGTTAATCGGTTTTGATTATCTCGTGGTTCTTGTTGAAGTTCTGATACATTTGTTTCTTACTATTCACGTTTGTACTGTTCACACAAAAAAATGTCAGCAATTTTCTCGTTTGAAAACACTTACGAGGAAAGTTTGGTGTTTGATCCAACGTTACCACCTATTTTTGACGAGTATCATCTTCAACCAAACGGGTTGTGCAGGAAGAAACAAGTTCCGATCTTAGCCAAAACGAACATGGACAGTGAAGGGATTGGACTTGTGAAATATTTTGAAAAGCGACATAAGAGACTTGATCCATCCTTGTTCACAACAAGCAAAGTAGAGTTCACAATCATTCAAAACAGCACCTATTTGAAAAGGAGTCGGGCTTGTGGTCGAGCCATAATACCAACGTTACCCACACTTATGTCTATTTGGAGTGAGGATGTGTTGATCCTAAATTTTTTTTATTTGATCCAGGTGGGATAATTGTTACAAGAATTGAGGACAATTCTTTTTCAAAGAAGGAGAGTTTGACGCGAGTTCATTTTGTAGCGTTGTTTTGATCGGTCCATATCTCGAGTTATACTTGGAATTCCGTAGTCGTACAAAATGGAGAATATAGATTTCGAGCTTATCTTTCCAATGACTACTCGTGAAGGTTCGATGAACAAGTATTGACGAAGTTATGCCCCAAACAAGTCAGCTGTGCATGGAAAATGCTGCAGTTAAATTCTTTGACGGAATTGTTTCTTTTGCCTCGATTTTCTTTAAAGCTTGCAATAAATTCCCGAGGAGAAGAGTTGCTATTTTCAAGTCCGTTTAATCAAGACTACTCGAGCAAACAAGGGCCTTGCATCTGATTTGGAGCATGGAAAGTAGGCTGATTCTGTTCTTACTTATTCATTGTATCTAGCTATTTAGTTCTAGCCTAGTTCATTTCCCTTTCTTTGTTTTTGTCACCCACTTTGTGAGTCTTGACTTTTCTGGTTAGCCTCATCCTTGGGTTGAGTTGTAGGCTATAAATAGCCAAGTACCTAATGAATAAATCATTCAATATTCATCAAACAAAATCTGAGTTAAGCTTTGCTTTCCTTTTCGTCTTTATAGTTCACGAGACAAAGTATTAGAGTAAGTCGCATTACAAGCTCTATACTCGCTATTTCAATCGTGTGTTTGAATTACCACCCGCTTTGTTGAGGTATAGGTCAATCCCAATTAGCACACTATCTTTGGTTACGTTTCATCATCACTTTACAGCACCTATTTCAACCTGATTTCTCGGCTTTGTTTCGTTCATTTCAAATTACTATCTATCATCAAATCACTTGTTCAAAGTTCATTCTAACTCACATCATAAGTGGTATCAGAGCTACAACTCTTGATTTTTCTTAAAATCAGGACGGTCCAAGGAGTGTCGAAGCCAAGTTATTAGTTGAATTTCTGATTGCGATTGGAATTCAAGGGTTAAACTCGAGCGAGGTAGTTCGAGGGTTAATCGGTTTTGATTATCTCGTGGTTCTTGTTGAAGTTCTGATACATTTGTTTCTTACTATTCACGTTTGTACTGTTCACACAAAAAAATGTCAGCAATTTTCTCGTTTGAAAACACTTACGAGGAAAGTTTGGTGTTTGATCCAACGTTACCACCTATTTTTGACGAGTATCATCTTCAACCAAACGGGTTGTGCAGGAAGAAACAAGTTCCGATCTTAGCCAAAACGAACATGGAGAGTGAAGGGATTGGACTTGTGAAATATTTTGAAAAGCAACAAAAGAGACTTGATCCATCCTTGTTCACAACAACCAAAGTAGAGTTCACAATCATTCAAAACAACACCTATTTGAAAAGGAGTCGGGCTTGTGGTCGAGCCATAATACCAACGTTACCCACACTTATGTCTATTTTGAGTGAGGATGTGTTGATCCTAAATTTTTTTTATTTGATCCAGGTGGGATACTTGTTACAAGAATTGAGGACAATTCTTTTTCAAAGAAGGAGAGTTTGACGCGAGTTCATTTTGCAGCGTTGTTTTGATCGGTCCATATCTCGAGTTATACTTGGAATTCCGTAGTCGTACAAAATGGAGAATATAGATTTCGAGCTTATCTTTCCAATGACTACTCGTGAAGGTTCGATGAACAAGTATTGACGAAGTTATGCCCCAAACAAGTCAGCTGTGCATGGAAAATGCTGCTGTTAAATTCTTTGACGGAATTGTTTCTTTTGCCTCGATTTTCTTTAAAGCTTGCAATAAATTCCCGAGGAGAAGAGCTTCTATTTTCAAGTCCGTTTAATCAAGACTACTCGAGCAAACAAGGGCCTTGCATTTGATTTGGAGCATGGAAAGTAGGCTGATTGTGTTCTTACTTATTCATTGTATCTAGCTATTTAGTTCTAGCCTAGTTCATTTCCCTTTCTTTGTTTTTGTCACCCACTTTGTGAGTCTTGACTTTGCTGGTTAGCCTCATCCTTGGGTTGAGTTGTAGGCTATAAATAGCCAAGTACCTAATGAATAAATCATTCAATATTCATCAAACAAAATCTGAGTTAAGCTTTTCTTTCCTTTTCGTCTTTATAGTTCACGAGACAAAGTATTAGAGTAAGTCGCGTTACAAGCTCTATACTCGCTATTTCAATCATGTGTTTGAATTACCACCCGCTTTGTTGAGGTATAGGTCTATCCCACTTAGCACACTATCTTTGGTTACGTTTCATCATCACTTTACAGCACCTATTTCAACCTGATTTCTCGGCTTTGTTTCGTTCATTTCAAATTACTATCTATCATCAAATCACTTGTTCAAAGTTCATTCTAACTCACATCATAAGTGGTATCAGAGCTACAACTCATGATTTTTCTTAAAATCAGGACGGTCCAAGGAGTGTCGAAGCCAAGTTAATAGTTGAATTTCTGATTGCGATTGGAATTCAAGGGTTAAACTCGAGCGAGGTAGTTCGAGGGTTAATCGGTTTTGATTATCTCGTGGTTCTTGTTGAAGTTCGGATACATTTGTTTCTTACTATTCACGTTTGTACTGTTCACACAAAAAAATGTCAGCAATTTTCTCGTTTGAAAACACTTTCGAGGAAAGTTTGGTGTTTGATCCAACGTTACCACCTATTTTTGACGAGTATCATCTTCAACCAAACGGGTTGTGCAGGAAGAAACAAGTTCCGATCTTAGCCAAAACGAACATGGAGAGTGAAGGGATTGGTCTTGTGAAATATTTTAAAAAGCAACAAAAGAGACTTGATCCATCCTTGTTCACAACAACCAAAGTAGAGTTCACAATCATTCAAAACAACACCTATTTGAAAAGGAGTCGGGCTTGTGGTCGAGCCATAATACCAACGTTACCCACACTTATGTCTATTTGGAGTGAGGATGTGTTGATCCTAAATTTTTTTTATTTGATCCAGGTGGGATACTTGTTACAAGAATTGAGGACAATTCTTTTTCAAAGAAGGAGAGTTTGACGCGAGTTCATTTTGCAGCGTTGTTTTGATCGGTCCATATCTCGAGTTATACTTGGAATTCCGTAGTCGTACAAAATGGAGAATATAGATTTCGAGCTTATCTTTCCAATGACTACTCGTGAAGGTTCGATGAACAAGTATTGACGAAGTTATGCCCCAAACAAGTCAGCTGTGCATGGAAAATGCTGCTGTTAAATTCTTTGACGGAATTGTTTCTTTTGCCTCGATTTTCTTTAAAGCTTGCAATAAATTCCCGAGGAGAAGAGCTTCTATTTTCAAGTCCGTTTAATCAAGACTACTCGAGCAAACAAGGGCCTTGCATTTGATTTGGAGCATGGAAAGTAGGCTGATTGTGTTCTTACTTATTCATTGTATCTAGCTATTTAGTTCTAGCCTAGTTCATTTCCCTTTCTTTGTTTTTGTCACCCACTTTGTGAGTCTTGACTTTGCTGGTTAGCCTCATCCTTGGGTTGAGTTGTAGGCTATAAATAGCCAAGTACCTAATGAATAAATCATTCAATATTCATCAAACAAAATCTGAGTTAAGCTTTGCTTTCCTTTTCGTCTTTATAGTTCACGAGACAAAGTATTAGAGTAAGTCGCATTACAAGCTCTATACTCGCTATTTCAATCGTGTGTTTGAATTACCACCCGCTTTGTTGAGGTATAGGTCAATCCCAATTAGCACACTATCTTTGGTTACGTTTCATCATCACTTTACAGCACCTATTTCAACCTGATTTCTCGGCTTTGTTTCGTTCATTTCAAATTACTATCTATCATCAAATCACTTGTTCAAAGTTCATTCTAACTCACATCATAAGTGGTATCAGAGCTACAACTCTTGATTTTTCTTAAAATCAGGACGGTCCAAGGAGTGTCGAAGCCAAGTTATTAGTTGAATTTCTGATTGCGATTGGAATTCAAGGGTTAAACTCGAGCGAGGTAGTTCGAGGGTTAATCGGTTTTGATTATCTCGTGGTTCTTGTTGAAGTTCTGATACATTTGTTTCTTACTATTCACGTTTGTACTGTTCACACAAAAAAATGTCAGCATTTTTCTCGTTTGAAAACACTTACGAGGAAAGTTTGGTGTTTGATCCAACGTTACCACCTATTTTTGACGAGTATCATCTTCAACCAAACGGGTTGTGCAGGAAGAAACAAGTTCCGATCTTAGCCAAAACGAACATGGAGAGTGAAGGGATTGGACTTGTGAAATATTTTGAAAAGCAACAAAAGAGACTTGATCCATCCTTGTTCACAACAACCAAAGTAGAGTTCACAATCATTCAAAACAACACCTATTTGAAAAGGAGTCGGGCTTGTGGTCGAGCCATAATACCAACGTTACCCACACTTATGTCTATTTGGAGTGAGGATGTGTTGATCCTAAATTTTTTTTATTTGATCCAGGTGGGATACTTGTTACAAGAATTGAGGACAATTCTTTTTCAAAGAAGGAGAGTTTGACGCGAGTTCATTTTGCAGCGTTGTTTTGATCGGTCCATATCTCGAGTTATACTTGGAATTCCGTAGTCGTACAAAATGGAGAATATAGATTTCGAGCTTATCTTTCCAATGACTACTCGTGAAGGTTCGATGAACAAGTATTGACGAAGTTATGCCCCAAACAAGTCAGCTGTGCATGGAAAATGCTGCTGTTAAATTCTTTGACGGAATTGTTTCTTTTGCCTCGATTTTCTTTAAAGCTTGCAATAAATTCCCGAGGAGAAGAGCTTCTATTTTCAAGTCCGTTTAATCAAGACTACTCGAGCAAACAAGGGCCTTGCATTTGATTTGGAGCATGGAAAGTAGGCTGATTGTGTTCTTACTTATTCATTGTATCTAGCTATTTAGTTCTAGCCTAGTTCATTTCCCTTTCTTTGTTTTTGTCACCCACTTTGTGAGTCTTGACTTTGCTGGTTAGCCTCATCCTTGGGTTGAGTTGTAGGCTATAAATAGCCAAGTACCTAATGAATAAATCATTCAATATTCATCAAACCAAATCTGAGTTAAGCTTTTCTTTCCTTTTCGTCTTTATAGTTCACGAGACAAAGTATTAGAGTAAGTCGCGTTACAAGCTCTATACTCGCTATTTCAATCATGTGTTTGAATTACCACCCGCTTTGTTGAGGTATAGGTCTATCCCACTTAGCACACTATCTTTGGTTACGTTTCATCATCACTTTACAGCACCTATTTCAACCTGATTTCTCGGCTTTGTTTCGTTCATTTCAAATTACTATCTATCATCAAATCACTTGTTCAAAGTTCATTCTAACTCACATCATAAGTGGTATCAGAGCTACAACTCATGATTTTTCTTAAAATCAGGACGGTCCAAGGAGTGTCGAAGCCAAGTTAATAGTTGAATTTCTGATTGCGATTGGAATTCAAGGGTTAAACTCGAGCGAGGTAGTTCGAGGGTTAATCGGTTTTGATTATCTCGTGGTTCTTGTTGAAGTTCGGATACATTTGTTTCTTACTATTCACGTTTGTACTGTTCACACAAAAAAATGTCAGCAATTTTCTCGTTTGAAAACACTTTCGAGGAAAGTTTGGTGTTTGATCCAACGTTACCACCTATTTTTGACGAGTATCATCTTCAACCAAACGGGTTGTGCAGGAAGAAACAAGTTCCGATCTTAGCCAAAACGAACATGGAGAGTGAAGGGATTGGTCTTGTGAAATATTTTAAAAAGCAACAAAAGAGACTTGATCCATCCTTGTTCACAACAACCAAAGTAGAGTTCACAATCATTCAAAACAACACCTATTTGAAAAGGAGTCGGGCTTGTGGTCGAGCCATAATACCAACGTTACCCACACTTATGTCTATTTGGAGTGAGGATGTGTTGATCCTAAATTTTTTTTATTTGATCCAGGTGGGATACTTGTTACAAGAATTGACGACAATTCTTTTTCAAAGAAGGAGAGTTTGACGCGAGTTCATTTTGCAGCGTTGTTTTGATCGGTCCATATCTCGAGTTATACTTGGAATTCCGTAGTCGTACAAAATGGAGAATATAGATTTCGAGCTTATCTTTCCAATGACTACTCGTGAAGGTTCGATGAACAAGTATTGACGAAGTTATGCCCCAAACAAGTCAGCTGTGCATGGAAAATGCTGCTGTTAAATTCTTTGACGGAATTGTTTCTTTTGCCTCGATTTTCTTTAAAGCTTGCAATAAATTCCCGAGGAGAAGAGCTTCTATTTTCAAGTCCGTTTAATCAAGACTACTCGAGCAAACAAGGGCCTTGCATTTGATTTGGAGCATGGAAAGTAGGCTGATTGTGTTCTTACTTATTCATTGTATCTAGCTATTTAGTTCTAGCCTAGTTCATTTCCCTTTCTTTGTTTTTGTCACCCACTTTGTGAGTCTTGACTTTGCTGGTTAGCCTCATCCTTGGGTTGAGTTGTAGGCTATAAATAGCCAAGTACCTAATGAATAAATCATTCAATATTCATCAAACAAAATCTGAGTTAAGCTTTGCTTTCCTTTTCGTCTTTATAGTTCACGAGACAAAGTATTAGAGTAAGTCGCGTTACAAGCTCTATACTCGCTATTTCAATCATGTGTTTGAATTACCACCCGCTTTGTTGAGGTATAGGTCTATCCCACTTAGCACACTATCTTTGGTTACGTTTCATCATCACTTTACAGCACCTATTTCAACCTGATTTCTCGGCTTTGTTTCGTTCATTTCAAATTACTATCTATCATCAAATCACTTGTTCAAAGTTCATTCTAACTCACATCATAAGTGGTATCAGAGCTACAACTCATGATTTTTCTTAAAATCAGGACGGTCCAAGGAGTGTCGAAGCCAAGTTAATAGTTGAATTTCTGATTGCGATTGGAATTCAAGGGTTAAACTCGAGCGAGGTAGTTCGAGGGTTAATCGGTTTTGATTATCTCGTGGTTCTTGTTGAAGTTCGGATACATTTGTTTCTTACTATTCACGTTTGTACTGTTCACACAAAAAAATGTCAGCAATTTTCTCGTTTGAAAACACTTTCGAGGAAAGTTTGGTGTTTGATCCAACGTTACCACCTATTTTTGACGAGTATCATCTTCAACCAAACGGGTTGTGCAGGAAGAAACAAGTTCCGATCTTAGCCAAAACGAACATGGAGAGTGAAGGGATTGGTCTTGTGAAATATTTTAAAAAGCAACAAAAGAGACTTGATCCATCCTTGTTCACAACAACCAAAGTAGAGTTCACAATCATTCAAAACAACACCTATTTGAAAAGGAGTCGGGCTTGTGGTCGAGCCATAATACCAACGTTACCCACACTTATGTCTATTTGGAGTGAGGATGTGTTGATCCTAAATTTTTTTTATTTGATCCAGGTGGGATACTTGTTACAAGAATTGACGACAATTCTTTTTCAAAGAAGGAGAGTTTGACGCGAGTTCATTTTGCAGCGTTGTTTTGATCGGTCCATATCTCGAGTTATACTTGGAATTCCGTAGTCGTACAAAATGGAGAATATAGATATCGAGCTTATCTTTCCAATGACTACTCGTGAAGGTTCGATGAACAAGTATTGACGAAGTTATGCCCCAAACAAGTCAGCTGTGCATGGAAAATGCTGCTGTTAAATTCTTTGACGGAATTGTTTCTTTTGCCTCGATTTTCTTTAAAGCTTGCAATAACTTCCCGAGGAGAAGAGCTTCTATTTTCAAGTCCGTTTAATCAAGAATACTCGAGCAAACAAGGGCCTTGCATCTGATTTGGAGCATGGAAAGTAGGCTGATTGTGTTCTTACTTATTCATTGTATCTAGCTATTTAGTTCTAGCCTAGTTCATTTCCCTTTCTTTGTTTTTGTCACCCACTTTGTGAGTCTTGACTTTGCTGGTTAGCCTCATCCTTGGGTTGAGTTGTAGGCTATAAATAGCCAAGTACCTAATGAATAAATCATTCAATATTCATCAAACAAAATCTGAGTTAAGCTTTGCTTTCCTTTTCGTCTTTATAGTTCACGAGACAAAGTATTAGAGTAAGTCGCGTTACAAGCTCTATACTCGCTATTTCAATCGTGTGTTTGAATTACCACCCGCTTTGTTGAGGTATAGGTCTATCCCACTTAGCACACTATCTTTGGTTACGTTTCATCATCACTTTACAGCACCTATTTCAACCTGATTTCTCGGCTTTGTTTCGTTCATTTCAAATTACTATCTATCATCAAATCACTTGTTCAAAGTTCATTCTAACTCACATCATAAGTGGTATCAGAGCTACAACTCTTGATTTTTCTTAAAATCAGGACGGTCCAAGGAGTGTCGAAGCCAAGTTATTAGTTGAATTTCTGATTGCAATTGGAATTCAAGGGTTAAACTCGAGCGAGGTAGTTCGAGGGTTAATCGGTTTTGATTATCTCGTGGTTCTTGTTGAAGTTCCGATACATTTGTTTCTTACTATTCACGTTTGTACTGTTCCCACAAAAAAATGTCAGCAATTTTCTCGTTTGAAAACACTTACGAGGAAAGTTTGGTGTTTGATCCAACATTACCACCTATTTTTGACGAGTATCATCTTCAACCAAACGGGTTGTGCAGGAAGAAACAAGTTCCGATCTTAGCCAAAACGAACATGGAGAGTGAAGGGATTGGACTTGTGAAATATTTTGAAAAGCAACAAAAGAGACTTGATCCATCCTTGTTCACAACAACCAAAGTAGAGTTCACAATCATTCAAAACAACACCTATTTGAAAAGGAGTCGCGCTTGTGGTCGAGCCATAATACCAACGTTACCCACACTTATGTCTATTTGGAGTGAGGATGTGTTGATCCTAATTTTTTTTTATTTGATCCAGGTGGGATAGTTGTTACAAGAATTGAGGACAATTCTTTTTCAAAGAAGGAGAGTTTGACGCGAGTTCATTTTGCAGCGTTGTTTTGATCGGTCCATATCTCGAGTTATACTTGGAATTCCGTAGTCGTACAAAATGGAGAATATAGATTTCGAGCTTATCTTTCCAATGACTACTCGTGAAGGTTCGATGAACAAGTATTGACGAAGTTATGCCCCAAACAAGTCAGCTGTGCATGGAAAATGCTGCTGTTAAATTCTTTGACGGAATTGTTTCTTTTGCCTCGATTTTCTTTAAAGCTTGCAATAAATTCCCGAGGAGAAGAGCTTCTATTTTCAAGTCCGTTTAATCAAGAATACTCGAGCAAACAAGGGCCTTGCATCTGATTTGGAGCATGGAAAGTAGGCTGATTGTGTTCTTACTTATTCATTGTATCTAGCTATTTAGTTCTAGCCTAGTTCATTTCCCTTTCTTTGTTTTTGTCACCCACTTTGTGAGTCTTGACTTTGCTGGTTAGCCTCATCCTTGGGTTGAGTTGTAGGCTATAAATAGCCAAGTACCTAATGAATAAATCATTCAATATTCATCAAACAAAATCTGAGTTAAGCTTTGCTTTCCTTTTCGTCTTTATAGTTCACGAGACAAAGTATTAGAGTAAGTCGCGTTACAAGCTCTATACTCGCTATTTCAATCGTGTGTTTGAATTAGCACCCGCTTTGTTGAGGTATAGGTCTATCTCACTTAGCACACTATCTTTGGTTACGTTTCATCATCACTTTACAGCACCTATTTCAACCTGATTTCTCGGCTTTGTTTCGTTCATTTCAAATTACTATCTATCATCAAATCACTTGTTCAAAGTTCATTCTAACTCACATCATAAGCGGTATCAGAGCTACAACTCTTGATTTTTCTTAAAATCAGGACGGTCCAAGGAGT
This sequence comes from Agrostemma githago, assembly GCA_958450325.1. NCBI lineage: Eukaryota > Viridiplantae > Streptophyta > Magnoliopsida > Caryophyllales > Caryophyllaceae > Agrostemma > Agrostemma githago. The sequence continues at coordinate 36,505,214 of OY288254.1, read as the reverse complement.
GTCGAAGCCAAGTTATTAGTTGAATTTCTGATTGCGATTGGAATTCAAGGGTTAAACTCGAGCGATGTAGTTCGAGGGTTAATCGGTTTTGATTATCTCGTGGTTCTTGTTGAAGTTCCGATACATTTGTTTCTTACTATTCACGTTTGTACTGTTCACACAAAAAAATGGCAGCAATTTTCTCGTTTGAAAACACTTACGAGGAAAGTTTGGTGTTTGATCCAACGTTACCACCTGTTTTTTACGAGTATCATCTTCAAAAAAACGGGTTGTGCAGGAAGAAACAAGTTCTGATCTTAGCCAAAAAGAACATGGAGATTAAAGGGATTGGGCTTGTGGAATATTTTGAAAAGCTACAAAAGAGACTTGATCTATCCTTGTTCACAACAAGCAAAGTAGAGTTCACAAGCATTCAAAAACAGCACCTATTTGAAAAGGAGTCTGGCTTGTGGTCGAGCCATAATTCCAACGTTACCCACACTTATGTCTATTTGGAGTGAGGATGTGTTGATCCTAACAAATTTTGTATTTAATCCAGGTGGGATACTAGTTACAGGAGTTGAGGACAATTCTTTTTCAAAGAAGGAGAGTATGACGTGAGTTCATTTTGCAGCGTTGTTTTGATCGGTCCATATCTCGAGTTATACTTGGAATTCCGTGAATTCCGTAGTCATTCAAAATAGAGAAGATATTCGAATGCGTGAAGGTTCGATGAACAAGTATTGACGAAGTTATGCCCCAAACAAGTCAGTTGTGCATTGAAAAACGCTGCTGTTTAATTCTTTGACGGAATTGTTTCTTTTGCCTCGATTTTCTTTAAAGCTTTAAATAAATTCCCGAGGAGAAGGCTATTTTCAAGTACGTTTAATCAAGACTACTCGAGCAAACAAGGTCCTTGCATCTGATTTGGAGCATGGAAAGTAGGCTGATTGTGTTCTCACTTATTCATTGTATCAAGCTATTTAGTTCTAGCCTAGTTCATTTCCCTTTCTTTGTTTTTGTCAAGCCACTTTGTGAGGCTTGACTTTGCTGGTTAGCCTCATCCTTGGGTTGAGTTGTAGGCTATAAATAGCCAAGTACCTGATGAATAAATCATTCAATCTTCATCAAACAAAATCTGAGTTAAGCTTTGCTTTCCTTTTCGTCTTTGTAGTTCACAAGACAAAGTATAAGAGTAAGTCGCGTTACAAGCTCTATACTCGCTATTTCAATCGTGTGTTTGAATTAGCACCCGCTTTGTTGAGGTATAGGTCTATCTCACTTAGCACACTATCTTTGGTTACGTTCTATCATCACTTTACAGCAGCTATTTCAATCTGATTTCGTTGTTTTGTTTCGTTCATTTCAAATTACTATCTATCATCTAATCATTTGTTCAAAGTTCATTCTAATTCACATCATAAGTGGTATCAGAGCAACAACTCTTGATTTTTCTTAAAATCAGGACGGTTCAAGGAGTGTCGAAGCCAAGTTATTAGTTGAATTTCTGATTGCGATTGGAATTCAAGGGTTAAACTCGAGCGAGATAGTTCGAGGGTTAATCGGTTTTGATTATCTCGTGGTTCTTGTTGAAGTTCCGATAAATTTGTTTCTTACTATTCACGTTTGTACTGTTCACACAAAAAAATGTCAGCAATTTTCTCGTTTGAAAACACTTACGAGGAAAGTTTGGTGTTTGATCCAACGTTACCACCTGTTTTTGACGAGTATCATCTTCAACCAAACGGGTTGTGCAGGAAGAAACAAGTTCCGATCTTAGCCAAAACGAACATGGAGAGTGAAGGGATTGGACTTGTGAAATATTTTGACAAGCAACGAAAGAGACTTGATCCATCCTTGTTCACAACAAGCAAAGTAGAGTTCACAATCATTGAAAACAGCACCTATTTGAAAAGGAGTCGGGCTTGTGGTCGAGCCATAATACCAATGTTACCCACACTTATGTCTATTTGGAGTGAGGATGTGTTGATCCTAAAAAAAAATTATTTGATCCAGGTGGGATACTTGTTACAAGAATTGAGGACAATTCTTTTTCAAAGAAGGAGAGTTTGACGCGAGTTCATTTTGCAGCGTTGTTTTGAACGGTCCATATCTCGAGTTATACTTGGAATTCCGTAGTCGTACAAAATGGAGAATATAGATTTCGAGCTTATCTTTCCAATGACTACTCGTGAAGGTTCGATGAACAAGTATTGACGAAGTTATGCCCCAAACAAGTCAGCTGTGCATGGAAAATGCTGCTGTTAAATTCTTTGACGGAATTGTTTCTTTTGCCTCGATTTTCTTTAAAGCTTTCAATAAATTCCCGAGGAGAAGAGCTGCTATTTTCAAGTCCGTTTAATCAAGACTACTCGAGCAAATAAGGGCCTTGCATCTGATTTGGAGCATGGAAAGTAGGCTGATTCTGTTCTTACTTATTCATTGTATCTTGCTATTTAGTTCTAGCCTAGTTCATTTCCCTTACTTTGTTTTTGTCACCAGCTTTGTGAGTCTTGACTTTGCTGGTTAGCCTCATCCTTGGGTTGAGTTGTAGGCTATAAATAGCCAAGTACCTAATGAATAAATCATTCAATATTCATTAAACAAAATCTGAGTTAAGCTTTGCTTTCCTTTTCGTCTTTATAGTTCACGAGACAAAGTATTAGAGTAAGTCGCGTTACAAGCTCTATACTCGCTATTTCAATCGTGTGTTTGAATTAGCACCCGCTTTGTTGAGGTATAGGTCTATCTCACTTAGCACACTATCTTTGGTTACGTTCTATCATCACTTTACAGCAGCTATTTCAATCTGATTTCGTTGTTTTGTTTCGTTCATTTCAAATTACTATCTATCATCAAATCACTTGTTCAAAGTTCATTCTAATTCACATCATAAGTGGTATCAGAGCTACAACTCTTGATTTTTCTTAAAATCAGGACGGTTCAAGGAGTGTCGAAGCCAAGTTATTAGTTGAATTTCTGATTGCGATTGGAATTCAAGGGTTAAACTCGAGCGAGGTAGTTTGAGGGTTAATCGGTTTTGATTATCTCGTGGTTCTTGTTAAAGTTCCGATAAATTTGTTTCTTACTATTCACGTTTGTACTGTTCACACAAAAAAATGTCAGCAATTTTCTCGTTTGAAAACACTTACGAGGAAAGTTTGGTGTTTGATCCAACGTTACCACCTGTTTTTGACGAGTATCATCTTCAACCAAACGGGTTGTGCAGGAAGAAACAAGTTCCGATCTTAGCCAAAACGAACATGGAGAGTGAAGGGATTGGGCTTGTGGAATATTTTGAAAAGCAACAAAAGAGACTTGATCTATCCTTGTTCACAATAAGCAAAGTAGAGTTCACAAGCATTCAAAAACAGCACCTATTTGAAAAGGAGTCGGGATTGTGGTCGAGCCATAATACCAACGTTACCCACACTTATGTCTATTTGGAGTGAGGATGTGTTGATCCTAACAAATTTTGTATTTGATCCAGGTGGGATACTAGTTACAAGAATTGAGGACAATTCTTTTTCAAAGAAGGAGAGTATGACATGAGTTCATTTTGCAGCGTTGTTTTGATCGGTCCATATCTCGAGTTATACTTGGAATTCCGTGAATTCCGTACTCATTCAAAATAGAGAAGATATTCGAATGACTACTCGTGAAGGTTCGATGAACAAGTATTGACGAAGTTATGTCCCAAACAAGTCAGCTGTGCATTGAAAAACGCTGCTGTTAAATTCTTTGACGGAATTGTTTCTTTTGTCTCGATTTTCTTTAAAGCTTTAAATAAATTCCCGAGGAGAAGGCTATTTTCAAGTCCGTTTAATCAAGACTACTCGAGCAAACAAGGTCCTTGCATCTGATTTGGAGCATGGAAAGTAGGCTGATTGTGTTCTCACTTATTCATTGTATCTAGCTATTTAGTTCTAGCCTAGTTCATTTCCCTTTCTTTGTTTTTGTCAACCCACTTTGTGAGGCTTGACTTTGCTGGTTAGCCTCATCCTTGGCTTGAGTTGTAGGCTATAAATAGCCAAGTACCTGATGAATAAATCATTCAATCTTCATCAAACAAAATCTGAGTTAAGCTTTGCTTTCCTTTTCGTCTTTGTAGTTCACAAGACAAAGTATAAAAGTAAGTCGCTTTACAAGCTCTATACTCGCTATTTCAATCGTGTGTTTGAATTAGCACCCGCTTTGTTGAGGTATAGGTCTATCTCACTTAGCACACTATCTTTGGTTACGTTCTATCATCACTTTACAGCAGCTATTTCAATCTGATTTCGTTGTTTTGTTTCGTTCATTTCAAATTACTATCTATCATCAAATCACTTGTTCAAAGTTCATTCTAATTCACATCATAAGTGGTATCAGAGCTACAACTCTTGATTTTTCTTAAAATCAGGACGTTTCAAGGAGTGTCGAAGCCAAGTTATTAGTTGAATTTCTGATTGCGATTGGAATTCAAGGGTTAAACTCGAGCGAGGTAGTTCGAGGGTTAATCGGTTTTGATTATCTCGTGGTTCTTGTTGAAGTTCCGATAAATTTGTTTCTTACTATTCACGTTTGTACTGTTCACACAAAAAAATGTCAGCAATTTTCTCGTTTGAAAACACTTACGAGGAAAGTTTGGTGTTTGATCCAACGTTACCACCTGTTTTTGACGAGTATCATCTTCAACCAAACGGGTTGTGCAGGAAGAAATAAGTTCCGATCTTAGCCAAAACGAACATGGAGAGTGAAGGGATTGGGCTTGTGGAATATTTTGAAAAGCAACAAAAGAGACTTGATCTATCCTTGTTCACAATAAGCAAAGTAGAGTTCACAAGCATTCAAAAACAGCACCTATTTGAAAAGGAGTCGGGCTTGTGGTCGAGCCATAATACCAACATTACCCACACTTATGTCTATTTGGAGTGAGGATGTGTTGATCCTAACAAATTTTGTATTTGATCCAGGTGGGATACTAGTTACACGAATTGAGGACAATTCTTTTTCTAAGAAGGAGAGTATGACGTGAGTTCATTTTGCAGCGTTGTTTTGATCGGTCCATATCTCGAGTTATACTTGGAATTCCGTGAATTCCGTACTCATTCAAAATAGAGAAGATATTCGAATGACTACTCGCGAAGGTTCGATGAACAAGTATTGACGAAGTTATGTCCCAAACAAGTCAGCTGTGCATTGAAAAACGCTGCTGTTAAATTCTTTGACGGAATTGTTTCTTTTGTCTCGATTTTCTTTAAAGCTTTAAATAAATTCCCGAGGAGAAGGCTATTTTCAAGTCCGTTTAATCAAGACTACTCGAGCAAACAAGGTCCTTGCATCTGATTTGGAGAATGGAAAGTAGGCTGATTGTGTTCTCACTTATTCATTGTATCTAGCTATTTAGTTCTAGCCTAGTTCATTTCCCTTTCTTTGTTTTTGTCAACCCACTTTGTGAGGCTTGACTTTGCTGGTTAGCCTCATCCTTGGGTTGAGTTGTAGGTTATAAATAGCCAAGTACCTGATGAATAAATCATTCAATCTTCATAAAACAAAATCTGAGTTAAGCTTTGCTTTCCTTTTCGTCTTTGTAGTTCACAAGACAAATTATAAGATTAAGTCGCGTTACAAGCTCTATACTCGCTATTTCAATCGTGTGTTTGAATTAGCACCCGCTTTGTTGAGGTATAGGTCTATCACACTTAGCACACTATCTTTGGTTACGTTCTATCATCACTTTACAGCAGCTATTTCAATCTGATTTCGTTGTTTTGTTTCGTTCATTTCAAATTACTATCTTTCATCAAATCACTTGTTCAAAGTTCATTCTAATTCACATCATAAGTGGTATCAGAGCTACAACTCTTGATTTTTCTTAAAATCAGGACGGTTCAAGGAGTGTCGAAGCCAAGTTATTAGTTGAATTTCTGATTGCGATTGGAATTCAAGGGTTAAACTCGAGCGAGGTAGTTCGAGGGTTAATCGGTTTTGATTATCTCGTGGTTCTTGTTGAAGTTCCGATAAATTTGTTTCTTACTATTCACGTTTGTACTGTTCACACAAAAAAATGTCAGCAATTTTCTCGTATGAAAACACTTACGAGGAAAGTTTGGTGTTTGATCCAACGTTACCACCTGTTTTTGACGAGTATCATCTTCAACCAAACGGGTTGTGCAGGAAGAAACAAGTTCCGATCTTAGCCAAAACGAACATGGAGAGTGAAGGGATTGGGCTTGTGGAATATTTTGAAAAGCAACAAAAGAGACTTGATCTATCCTTGTTCACAATAAGCAAATAGAGTTCACAAGCATTCAAAAACAGCACCTATTTGAAAAGGAGTCGGGCTTGTGGTCGAGCCATAATACCAACGTTACCCACACTTATGTCTATTTGGAGTGAGGATGTGTTGATCCTAACAAATTTTGTATTTGATCCAGGTGGGATACTAGTTACAAGAATTGAGGACAATTCTTTTTCAAAGAAGGAGAGTATGACGTGAGTTCATTTTGCAGCGTTGTTTTGATCGATCCATATCTCGAGTTATACTTGGGATTCCGTGAATTCCGTACTCATTAAAAATAGAGAAGATATTCGAATGACTACTCGTGAAGGTTCGATGAAAAAGTATTGACGAAGTTATGTCCCAAACAAGTCAGCTGTGCATTGAAAAACGCTGCTGTTAAATTCTTTGACGGAATTGTTTCTTTTGTCTCGATTTTCTTTAAAGCTTTAAATAAATTCCCGAGGAGAAGGCTATTTTCAAGTCCGTTTAATCAAGACTACTCGAGCAAACAAGGTCCTTGCATCTGATTTGGAGCATGGAAAGTAGGCTGATTGTGTTCTCACTTATTCATTGTATCTAGCTATTTAGTTCTAGCCTAGTTCATTTCCCTTTCTTTGTTTTTGTCAACCCACTTTGTGAGGCTTGACTTTGCTGGTTAGCCTCATCCTTGGGTTGAGTTGTAGGCTATAAATAGCCAAGTACCTGATGAATAAATCATTCAATCTTCATCAAACAAAATCTGAGTTAAGCTTTGCTTTCCTTTTCGTCTTTGTAGTTCACAAGACAAAGTATAAGAGTAAGTCGCGTTACAAGCTCTATACTCGCTATTTCAATCGTGTGTTTGAATTAGCACCCGCTTTGTTGAGGTATAGGTCTATCTCACTTAGCACACTATCTTTGGTTACGTTCCATCATCACTTTACAACACCTATTTCAACCTGATTTCTCGGCTTTGTTTCGTTCATTTCAAATTACTATCTATCATCAAATCACTTGTTCAAAGTTCATTCTAACTCACATCATAAGTGGTATCAGAGCTACAACTCTTGATTTTTCTTAAAATCAGGACGGTCCAAGGAGTGTCGAAGCCAAGTTATTAGTTGAATTTCTGATTGCGATTGGAATTCAAGGGTTAAACTCGAGCGAGGTAGTTCGAGGGTTAATCGGTTTTGATTATCTCGTGGTTCTTGTTGAAGTTCCGATACATTTGTTTCTTAATATTCACGTTTGTACTGTTCACACAAAATAATGTCAGCAATTTTCTCGTTTGAAAACACTTACGAGGAAAGTTTGGTGTTTGATCCAACGTTACCACCTGTTTTTGACAAGTATCATCTTCAACAAAACGGGTTGTGCAGGAAGAAAGATCTTAGCCAAAACGAACATGGAGATTAAAGGGTTTGGGCTTGTGGAATATTTTGAAAAGCAACAAAAGAGACTTGATCTATCCTTGTTCACAACAAGCAAAGTAGAGTTCACAAGCATTCAAAAACAACACCTATTTGAAAAGGAGTCGGGCTTGTGGTCGAGCCATAATACCAACATTACCCACACTTATGCCTATTTGGAGTGAGGATGTGTTGATCCTAACAAATTTTGTATTTGATCCAGGTGGGATACTTGTTACAAGAATTGAGGACAATTCTTTTTCAAAGAAGGAGAGTATGACGCGAGTTCATTTTGCAGCGTTGTTTTGATCGGTCCATATCGAGTTATACTTGGAATTCCGTAGTCATACAAAATGGAGAATATAGATTTCGAGCTTATATTTCCAATGACTACTCGTGAAGGTTCGATGAACAAGTATTGACGAAGTTATGCCAAACAAGTCAGTTGTGCATTGAAAAATGCTGCTGTTAAATTCTTTGACGGAATTGTTTCATTTGCCTCGATTTTCTTTAAAGCTTTAAATAAATTCCCGAGGAGAAGAGCTGCTATTTTCAAGTCCGTTTAGACTACTCGAGCAAACAAGGTCCTTGCATCTGATTTGGAGCATGGAAAGTAGGCTGATTGTGTTCTCACTTATTCATTGTATCTAGCTATTTAGTTCTAGCCTAGTTCATTTCCCTTTCTTTGTTTTTGTCAACCCACATTGTGAGGCTTGACTTTGCTGGTTAGCCTCATCCTTGGGTTGAGTTGTAGATTATAAATAGCCAAGTACCTGATGAATAAATCATTCAATCTTCATCAAACAAAATCTGAGTTAAGCTTTGCTTTCCTTTTCGTCTTTGTAGTTCACAAGACAAAGTATAAGAGTAAGTCGCGTTACAAGCTCTATACTCGCTATTTCAATCGTGTGTTTGAATTAGCACCCGCTTTGTTGAGGTATAGGTCTATCTCACTTAGCACACTATCTTTGGTTACGTTCCATCATCACTTTACAACACCTATTTCAACCTGATTTCTCGGCTTTGTTTCGTTCATTTCAAATTACTATCTATCATCAAATCACTTGTTCAAAGTTCATTCTAACTCACATCATAAGTGGTATCAGAGCTACAACTCTTGATTTTTCTTAAAATCAGGACGGTCCAAGGAGTGTCGAAGCCAAGTTATTAGTTGAATTTCTGATTGCGATTGGAATTCAAGGGTTAAACTCGAGCGAGGTAGTTCGAGGGTTAATCGGTTTTGATTATCTCGTGGTTCTTGTTGAAGTTCCGATACATTTGTTTCTTAATATTCACGTTTGTACTGTTCACACAAAATAATGTCAGCAATTTTCTCGTTTGAAAACACTTACGAGGAAAGTTTGGTGTTTGATCCAACGTTACCACCTGTTTTTGACAAGTATGATCTTCAACAAAACGGGTTGTGCAGGAAGAAAGATCTTAGCCAAAACGAACATGGAGATTAAAGGGTTTGGGCTTGTGGAATATTTTGAAAAGCAACAAAAGAGACTTGATCTATCCTTGTTCACAACAAGCAAAGTAGAGTTCACAAGCATTCAAAAACAACACCTATTTGAAAAGGAGTCGGGCTTGTGGTCGAGCCATAATACCAACATTACCCACACTTATGCCTATTTGGAGTGAGGATGTGTTGATCCTAACAAATTTTGTATTTGATCCAGGTGGGATACTTGTTACAAGAATTGAGGACAATTCTTTTTCAAAGAAGGAGAGTATGACGCGAGTTCATTTTGCAGCGTTGTTTTGATCGGTCCATATCGAGTTATACTTGGAATTCCGTAGTCATACAAAATGGAGAATATAGATTTCGAGCTTATATTTCCAATGACTACTCGTGAAGGTTCGATGAACAAGTATTGACGAAGTTATGCCCCAAACAAGTCAGTTGTGCATTGAAAAATGCTGCTGTTAAATTCTTTGACGGAATTGTTTCTTTTGCCTCGATTTTCTTTAAAGCTTTAAATAAATTCCCGAGGAGAAGAGCTGCTATTTTCAAGTCCGTTTAGACTACTCGAGCAAACAAGGTCCTTGCATCTGATTTGGAGCATGGAAAGTAGGCTGATTGTGTTCTCACTTATTCATTGTATCTAGCTATTTAGTTCTAGCCTAGTTCATTTCCCTTTCTTTGTTTTTGTCAACCCACATTGTGAGGCTTGACTTTGCTGGTTAGCCTCATCCTTGGGTTGAGTTGTAGATTATAAATAGCCAAGTACCTGATGAATAAATCATTCAATCTTCATCAAACAAAATCTGAGTTAAGCTTTGCTTTCCTTTTCGTTTTTGTAGTTCACAAGACAAAGTATAAGAGTAAGTCGCGTTACAAGCTCTATACTCGCTATTTCAATCGTGTGTTTGAATTAGAACCCGCTTTGTTGAGGTATAGGTCTATCTTACTTAGCACACTATCTTTGGTTACGTTCCATCATCACTTTACAGCACCTATTTCAACCTGATTTCTCGGCTTTGTTTCGTTCATTTCAAATTACTATCTATCATCAAATCACTTATTCAAAGTTCATTCTAACTCACATCATAAGTGGTATCAGAGCTACAACTCTTGATTTTTCTTAAAATCAGGACGGTCCAAGGAGTGTCGAAGCCAAGTTATTTGTTGAATTTCTTATTGCGATTGGAATTCAAGGGTTAAACTCGTGCGAGGTAGTTCGAGGGTTAATCGGTTTTGATTATCCCGTGGTTCTTGTTGAAGTTCCGATACATTTGTTTCTTACTATTCACGTTTGTACTGTTCACACAAAATAATGTCAGCAATTTTCTCGTTTGAAAACACTTACGAGGAAAGTTTGGTGTTTGATCCAACGTTACCACCTGTTTTTGACGAGTATCATCTTCAACAAAACGGGTTGTGCAGGAAGAAACAAGTTCTGATCTTAGCCAAAACGAACATGGAGATTAAAGGGATTGGGCTTGGGGAATATTTTGAAAAGCAACAAAAGAGACTTGATCTATCCTTGTTCACAACAAGCAAAGTAGAGTTCACAAGCATTCAAAAACAGCACCTATTTGAAAAGGAGTCTGGCTTGTGGTCGAGCCATAATACCAACATTACCCACACTTATGTCTATTTGGAGTGAGGATGTGTTGATCCTAACAAATTTTGTATTTGATCCAGGTGGAATACTAGTTACAAGAATTGAGGACAATTCTTTTTCAAAGAAGGAGAGTATAAGGTGAGTTCATTTTGCAGCGTTGTTTTGATCGGTCCATATCTCGAGTTATACTTGGAATTCCGTGAATTCCGTACTCATTCAAAATAGAGAAGATATTCGAATGACTACTCGTGAAGGTTCGATGAACAAGTATTGACGAAGTTATGCCCCAAATAAGTCAGCTGTGCATTGAAAAACGCTGCTGTTAAATTCTTTGACGGAATTGTTTCTTTTGCCTCGATTTTCTTTAAAGCTTTAAATAAATTCCCGAGGAGAAGAGCTGCTATTTTCAAGTCCGTTTAATCAAGACTACTCGAGCAAACAAGGTCCTTGCATCTGATTTGGAGCATGGAAACTAGGCTGATTGTGTTCTCATGTATTCATTGTATCTAGCTATTTAGTTCTAGCCTAGTTCATTTCCCTTTCTTTGTTTTTGTCAACCCACTTTGTGAGGCTTGACTTTGCTGGTTAGCCTCATCCTTGGGTTGAGTTGTAGGTTATAAATAGCCATGTACCTGATGAATAAATCATTCAATCTTCATCAAACAAAATCTGAGTTAAGCTTTGCTTTCCTTTTCGTCTTTGTAGTTCACAAGACAAAGTATAAGAGTAAGTCGCGTTACAAGCTCTATACTCGCTATTTCAATCGTGTGTTTGAATTAGCACCCGCTTTGTTGAGGTATATGTCTATCTCACTTAGCACACTATCTTTGGTTACGTTCTATCATCAATTTACAACAGCTATTTCAACCTGATTTCGTTGTTTTGTTTCGTTCATTTCAAATTACTATCTATCATCAAATCACTTGTTCAAAGTTCATTCAAATTCACATCATAAATGGTATCAGAGCTACAACTCTTGATTTTTCTTAAAATCAGGACGGTCCAAGGAGTGTCGAAGCCAAGTTATTAGTTGAATTTCTGATTTCGCTTGGAATTCAAGGGTTAAACTCGAGCGAGGTAGTTCGAGGGTTAATCGGTTTTGATTATCTCGTGGTTCTTGTTGAAGTTCCGATACATTTGTTTCTTATTATTCACGTTTGTACTGTTCACACCAAAAAATGGCAGCAATTTTCTCGTTTGAAAACAGTTACGAGGAAAGTTTGGTGTTTGATCCAACGTTACCACCTGTTTTTGACGAGTATCATCTTAAAAAAAACGGGTTGTGCAGGAAGAAACAAGTTCTGATCTTAGCCAAAAAGAACATGGAGATTAAAGGGATTGGGCTTGTGGAATATTTTGAAAAGCTACAAAAGAGACTTGATCTATCCTTGTTCACAACAAGCAAAGTAGAGTTCACAAGCATTCAAAAACAGCACCTATTTGAAAAGGAGTCTGGCTTGTGGTCGAGCCATAATACCAACATTACCCACACTTATGTCTATTTGGAGTGAGGATGTGTTGATCCTAACAAATTTTGTATTTGATCCAGGTGGAATACTAGTTACAAGAATTGAGGACAATTCTTTTTCAAAGAAGGAGAGTATAAGGTGATTTCATTTTGCAGCGTTGTTTTGATCGGTCCATATCTCGAGTTATACTTGGAATTCCGTGAATTTCGTACTCATTCAAAATAGAGAAGATATTCGAATGACTACTCGTGAAGGTTCGATGAACAAGTATTGACGAAGTTATGCCCCAAATAAGTCAGCTGTGCATTGAAAAACGCTGCTGTTAAATTCTTTGACGGAATTGTTTCTTTTGCCTCGATTTTCTTTAAAGCTTTAAATAAATTCCCGAGGAGAAGAGCTGCTATTTTCAAGTCCGTTTAATCAAGACTACTCGAGCAAACAAGGTCCTTGCATCTGATTTGGAGCATGGAAACTAGGCTGATTGTGTTCTCACTTATTCACTGTATCTAGCTATTTAGTTCTAGCCTAGTTCATTTCCCTTTCTTTGTTTTTGTCAACCCACTTTGTGAGGCTTGACTTTGCTGGTTAGCCTCATCCTTGGGTTGAGTTGTAGGTTATAAATAGCCAAGGACCTGATGAATAAATCATTCAATCTTCATCAAACAAAATCTGAGTTAAGCTTTGCTTTCCTTTTCGTCTTTGTAGTTCACAAGACAAAGTATAAGAGTAAGTCGCGTTACAAGCTCTATACTCGCTATTTCAATCGTGTGTTTGAATTAGCACCCGCTTTGTTGAGGTATATGTCTATCTCACTTAGCACACTATCTTTGGTTACGTTCTATCATCAATTTACAGCAGCTATTTCAACCTGATTTCGTTGTTTTGTTTCGTTCATTTCAAATTACTATCTATCATCAAATCACTTGTTCAAAGTTCATTCAAATTCACATCATAAATGGTATCAGAGCTACAACTCTTGATTTTTCTTAAAATCAGGACGGTCCAAGGAGTGTCGAAGCCAAGTTATTAGTTGAATTTCTGATTGCGCTTGGAATTCAAGGGTTAAACTCGAGCGAGGTAGTTCGAGGGTTAATCGGTTTTGATTATCTCGTGGTTCTTGTTGAAGTTCCGATACATTTGTTTCTTACTATTCACGTTTGTACTGTTCACACCAAAAAATGGCAGCAATTTTCTCGTTTGAAAACACTTACGAGGAAAGTTTGGTGTTTGATCCAACGTTACCACCTGTTTTTGACGAGTATCATCTTCAAAAAAACGGGTTGTGCAGGAAGAAACAAGTTCTGATCTTAGCCAAAACGAACATGGAGATTAAAGGGATTGGGCTTGTGGAATATTTTGAAAAGCAACAAAAGAGACTTGATCAATCCTTGTTCACAACAAGCAAAGTAGAGTTCACAAGCATTCAAAAACAGCACCTATTTGAAAAGGAGTCTGGCTTGTGGTCGAGCCATAATGCCAACGTTACCCACACTTATGTCTATTTGGAGTGAGGATGTGTTGATCCTAACAAATTTTGTATTTGATCTAGGTGGGATACTAGTTACAAGAATTGAGGACAATTCTTTTTCAAAGAAGGAGAGTATGACGTGATTTCATTTTGCAGCGTTGTTTTGATCGGTCCATATCTCGAGTTATACTTGGAATTCCGTGAATTCCGTAGTCATTCAAAATAGAGAAGATATTCGAATGACTACTCGAGAAGGTTCGATGAACAAGTATTGACGAAGTTATGCCCCAAACAAGTCAGCTGTGCATTGAAAAACGCTGCTGTTAAATTCTTTGACGGAATTGTTTCTTTTGCCTCAATTTTCTTTAAAGCTTTAAATAAATTCCCGAGGAGAAGAGCTGCTATTCTGAAGTCCGTTTAATCAAGACTACTCGAGCAAACAAGGTCCTTGCATCTGATTTGGAGCATGGAAAGTAGGCTGATTGTGTTCTCACTTATTCATTGTATCTAGCTATTTAGTTCTAGCCTAGTTCATTTCCCTTTCTTTGTTTTTGTCAACCCACTTTGTGAGGCTTGACTTTGCTGGTTAGCCTCATCCTTGGGTTGAGTTGTAGGCTATAAATAGCCAAGTACCTGATGAATAAATCATTCAATCTTCATCAAACAAAATCTGAGTTAAGCTTTGCTTTCCTTTTCGTCTTTGTAGTTCACAAGACAAAGTATAAGAGTAAGTCGCGTTACAAGCTCTATACTCGCTATTTCAATCGTGTGTTTGAATTAGCACCCGCTTTGTTGAGGTATAGGTCTATCTCACTTAGCACACTATCTTTGGTTACGTTCTATCATCACTTTACAGCAGCTATTTCAACCTGATTTCGTTGTTTTGTTTCGTTCATTTCAAATTACTATCTATCATCAAATCACTTGTTCAAAGTTCGTTCTAATTCACATCATAAGTGGTATCAGAGCTACAACTCTTGATTTTTCTTAAAATCAGGACGGTCCAAGGAGTGTCGAAGCCAAGTTATTAGTTGAATTTCTGATTGCGATTGGAATTCAAGGGTTAAACTCGAGCGAGGTAGTTCGAGGGTTAATCGGTTTTGATTATCTCGTGGTTCTTGTTGAAGTTCCGATACATTTGTTTCTTACTATTCACGTTTGTACTGTTCACACCAAAAAATGGCAGCAATTTTCTCGTTTGAAAACACTTACGAGGAAAGTTTGGTGTTTGATCCAACGTTACCACCTGTTTTTGACGAGTATCATCTTCAAAAAAACGGGTTGTGCAGGAAGAAACAAGTTCTGATCTTAGCCAAAAAGAACATGGAGATTAAAGGGATTGGGCTTGTGGAATATTTTGAAAAGCTACAAAAGAGACTTGATCTATCCTTGTTCACAACAACCAAAGTAGAGTTCACAAGCATTCAAAAACAGCACCTATTTGAAAATGAGTCTGGCTTGTGGTCGAGCCATAATGCCAACGTTACCCACACTTATGTCTATTTGGAGTGAGGATGTGTTGATCCTAACCAATTTTGTATTTGATCCAGGTGGGATACTAGTTACAAGAATTGAGGACAATTCTTTTTCAAAGAAGGAGAGTATGACGTGATTTCATTTTGCAGCGTTGTTTTGATCGGTCCATATCTCGAGTTATACTTGGAATTCCGTGAATTCCGTAGTCATTCAAAATAGAGAAGATATTCGAATGACTACTCGAGAAGGTTCGATGAACAAGTATTGACGAAGTTATGCCCCAAACAAGTCAGCTGTGCATTGAAAAACGCTGCTGTTAAATTCTTTGACGGAATTGTTTATTTTGCCTCGATTTTCTTTAAAGCTTTAAATAAATTCCCGAGGAGAAGAGCTGCTATTCTGAAGTCCGTTTAATCAAGACTACTCGAGCAAACAAGGTCCTTGCATCTGATTTGGAGCATGGAAAGTAGGCTGATTGTGTTCTCACTTATTCATTGTATCTAGCTATTTAGTTCTAGCCTACTTCATTTCCCTTTCTTTGTTTTTGTCAACCCACTTTGTGAGGCTTGACTTTGCTGGTTAGCCTCATCCTTGGGTTGAGTTGTAGGCTATAAATAGCCAAGTACCTGATGAATAAATCATTCAATCTTCATCAAACAAAATCTGAGTTAAGCTTTGCTTTCCTTTTTGTCTTTGTAGTTCACAAGACAAAGTATAAGAGTAAGTCGCGTTACAAGCTCTATACTCGCTATTTCAATCGTGTGTTTGAATTAGCACCCGCTTTGTTGAGGTATAGGTCTATCTCACTTAGCACACTATCTTTGGTTACGTTCTATCATCACTTTACAGCAGCTATTTCAACCTGATTTCGTTGTTTTATTTCGTTCATTTCAAATTACTATCTATCATCAAATCACTTGTTCAAATTTCATTCTAATTCACATCATAAGTGGTATCAGAGCTACAACTCTTGATTTTTTTTAAAATCAGGACGGTCCAAGGAGTGTCGAAGTCAAGTTATTAGTTGAATTTCTGATTGCGATTGGAATTCAAGGGTTAAACTCGAGCGAGGTAGTTCGAGGGTTAATCGGTTTTGATTATCTCGTGGTTCTTGTTGAAGTTCCGATACATTTGTTTCTTACTATTCACGTTTGTACTGTTCACACAAAAAAATAGCAGCAATTTTCTCGTTTGAAAACACTTACGAGGAAAGTTTTGTGTTTTATCCAACGTTACCACCTGTTTTTGACGAGTATCATCTTCAACCAAATGGGTTGTGCAGGAAGAAACAAGTTCCGATCTTAGCCAAAACGAACATGGAGAGTGAAGGGATTGGACTTGTGAAATATTTTGAAAAGCAACAAAAGAGACTTGACCCATCCTTGTTCACAACAAGCAAAGTAGAGTTCACAATCATTCAAAACAGCACCTATTTGAAAAGGAGTCGGGCTTGTGGTCGAGCCATAATACCAACGTTACCCACACTTATGTCTATTTGGAGTGAGGATGTGTTGATCCTAAAATTTTTTTTATTTGATCCAGGTGGGATACTTGTTACAAGAATTGAGGACAATTCTTTTTCAAAGAAGGAGAGTTTGACGCGAGTTCATTTTGCAGCGTTGTTTTGATCGGTCCATATCTCGAGTTATACTTGGAATTCCGTAGTCATATAAATTGGAGAATATAGATTTCGTGCTTATCTTTCCAATGACTACTCGTGAAGGTTCGATGAACAAGTATTGACGAAGTTATGCCCCAAACAAGTCAGCTGTGCATTGAAAACGCTGCTGTTAAATTCTTTGACGGAATTGTTTCTTTTGCCTCGATTTTCTTTAAAGCTTTAAATAAATTCCCGAGGAGAAGAGCTGCTATTCTGAAGTCCGTTTAACCAAGACTACTCGAGCAAACAAGGTCCTTGCATCTGATTTGGAGCATGGAAAGTAGGCTGATTGTGTTCTCACTTATTCATTGTATCTAGCTATTTAGTTCTAGCCTACTTCATTTCCCTTTCTTTGTTTTTGTCAACCCACTTTGTGAGGCTTGACTTTGCTGGTTAGCCTCATCCTTGGGTTGAGTTGTAGGCTATAAATAGCCAAGTACCTGATGAATAAATCATTCAATCTTCATCAAACAAAATCTGAGTTAAGCTTTGCTTTCCTTTTTGTCTTTGTAGTTCACAAGACAAAGTATAAGAGTAAGTCGCGTTACAAGCTCTATACTCGCTATTTCAATCGTGTGTTTGAATTAGCACCCGCTTTGTTGAGGTATAGGTCTATCTCACTTAGCACACTATCTTTGGTTACGTTCTATCATCACTTTACAGCAGCTATTTCAACCTGATTTCGTTGTTTTGTTTCGTTCATTTCAAATTACTATCTATCATCAAATCACTTGTTCAAAGTTCGTTCTAATTCACATCATAAGTGGTATCAGAGCTACAACTCTTGATTTTTCTTAAAATCAGGACGGTCCAAGGAGTGTCGAAGCCAAGTTATTAGTTGAATTTCTGATTGCGATTGGAATTCAAGGGTTAAACTCGAGCGAGGTAGTTCGAGGGTTAATCGGTTTTGATTATCTCGTGGTTCTTGTTGAAGTTCCGATACATTTGTTTCTTACTATTCACGTTTGTACTGTTCACACCAAAAAATGGCAGCAATTTTCTCGTTTGAAAACACTTACGAGGAAAGTTTGGTGTTTGATCCAACGTTACCACCTGTTTTTGACGAGTATCATCTTCAAAAAAACGGGTTGTGCAGGAAGAAACAAGTTCTGATCTTAGCCAAAAAGAACATGGAGATTAAAGGGATTGGGCTTGTGGAATATTTTGAAAAGCTACAAAAGAGACTTGATCTATCCTTGTTCACAACAACCAAAGTAGAGTTCACAAGCATTCAAAAACAGCACCTATTTGAAAATGAGTCTGGCTTGTGGTCGAGCCATAATGCCAACGTTACCCACACTTATGTCTATTTGGAGTGAGGATGTGTTGATCCTAACCAATTTTGTATTTGATCCAGGTGGGATACTAGTTACAAGAATTGAGGACAATTCTTTTTCAAAGAAGGAGAGTATGACGTGATTTCATTTTGCAGCGTTGTTTTGATCGGTCCATATCTCGAGTTATACTTGGAATTCCGTGAATTCCGTAGTCATTCAAAATAGAGAAGATATTCGAATGACTACTCGAGAAGGTTCGATGAACAAGTATTGACGAAGTTATGCCCCAAACAAGTCAGCTGTGCATTGAAAAACGCTGCTGTTAAATTCTTTGACGGAATTGTTTATTTTGCCTCGATTTTCTTTAAAGCTTTAAATAAATTCCCGAGGAGAAGAGCTGCTATTCTGAAGTCCGTTTAATCAAGACTACTCGAGCAAACAAGGTCCTTGCATCTGATTTGGAGCATGGAAAGTAGGCTGATTGTGTTCTCACTTATTCATTGTATCTAGCTATTTAGTTCTAGCCTACTTCATTTCCCTTTCTTTGTTTTTGTCAACCCACTTTGTGAGGCTTGACTTTGCTGGTTAGCCTCATCCTTGGGTTGAGTTGTAGGCTATAAATAGCCAAGTACCTGATGAATAAATCATTCAATCTTCATCAAACAAAATCTGAGTTAAGCTTTGCTTTCCTTTTTGTCTTTGTAGTTCACAAGACAAAGTATAAGAGTAAGTCGCGTTACAAGCTCTATACTCGCTATTTCAATCGTGTGTTTGAATTAGCACCCGCTTTGTTGAGGTATAGGTCTATCTCACTTAGCACACTATCTTTGGTTACGTTCTATCATCACTTTACAGCAGCTATTTCAACCTGATTTCGTTGTTTTATTTCGTTCATTTCAAATTACTATCTATCATCAAATCACTTGTTCAAATTTCATTCTAATTCACATCATAAGTGGTATCAGAGCTACAACTCTTGATTTTTTTTAAAATCAGGACGGTCCAAGGAGTGTCGAAGTCAAGTTATTAGTTGAATTTCTGATTGCGATTGGAATTCAAGGGTTAAACTCGAGCGAGGTAGTTCGAGGGTTAATCGGTTTTGATTATCTCGTGGTTCTTGTTGAAGTTCCGATACATTTGTTTCTTACTATTCACGTTTGTACTGTTCACACAAAAAAATAGCAGCAATTTTCTCGTTTGAAAACACTTACGAGGAAAGTTTTGTGTTTTATCCAACGTTACCACCTGTTTTTGACGAGTATCATCTTCAACCAAATGGGTTGTGCAGGAAGAAACAAGTTCCGATCTTAGCCAAAACGAACATGGAGAGTGAAGGGATTGGACTTGTGAAATATTTTGAAAAGCAACAAAAGAGACTTGACCCATCCTTGTTCACAACAAGCAAAGTAGAGTTCACAATCATTCAAAACAGCACCTATTTGAAAAGGAGTCGGGCTTGTGGTCGAGCCATAATACCAACGTTACCCACACTTATGTCTATTTGGAGTGAGGATGTGTTGATCCTAAATTTTTTTTTATTTGATCCAGGTGGGATACTTGTTACAAGAATTGAGGACAATTCTTTTTCAAAGAAGGAGAGTTTGACGCGAGTTCATTTTGCAGCGTTGTTTTGATCGGTCCATATCTCGAGTTATACTTGGAATTCCGTAGTCATATAAATTGGAGAATATAGATTTCGTGCTTATCTTTCCAATGACTACTCGTGAAGGTTCGATGAACAAGTATTGACGAAGTTATGCCCCAAACAAGTCAGCTGTGCATTGAAAACGCTGCTGTTAAATTCTTTGACGGAATTGTTTCTTTTGCCTCGATTTTCTTTAAAGCTTTAAATAAATTCCCGAGGAGAAGAGCTGCTATTCTGAAGTCCGTTTAACCAAGACTACTCGAGCAAACAAGGTCCTTGCATCTGATTTGGAGCATGGAAAGTAGGCTGATTGTGTTCTCACTTATTCATTGTATCTAGCTATTTAGTTCTAGCCTACTTCATTTTCCTTTCTTTGTTTTTGTCAACCCACTTTGTGAGGCTTGACTTTGCTGGTTAGCCTCATCCTTGGGTTGAGTTGTAGGCTATAAATAGCCAAGTACCTGATGAATAAATCATTCAATCTTCATCAAACAAAATCTGAGTTAAGCTTTGCTTTCCTTTTTGTCTTTGTAGTTCACAAGACAAAGTATAAGAGTAAGTCGCGTTACAAGCTCTATACTCGCTATTTCAATCGTGTGTTTGAATTAGCACCCGCTTTGTTGAGGTATAGGTCTATCTCACTTAGCACACTATCTTTGGTTACGTTCTATCATCACTTTACAGCAGCTATTTCAACCTGATTTCGTTGTTTTGTTTCGTTCATTTCAAATTACTATCTATCATCAAATCACTTGTTCAAAGTTCATTCTAATTCACATCATAAGTGGTATCAGAGCTACAACTCTTGATTTTTCTTAAAATCAGGACGGTCCAAGGAGTGTCGAAGCCAAGTTATTAGTTGAATTTCTGATTGCGATTGGAATTCAAGGGTTAAACTCGAGCGAGGTAGTTCAAGGGTTAATCGGTTTTGATTATCTCGTGGTTCTTGTTGAAGTTCTGATACATTTGTTTCTTACTATTCACGTTTGTACTGTTCACACAAAAAAATAGCAGCAATTTTCTCGTTTGAAAACACTTACGAGGAAAGTTTGGTGTTTGATCCAACGTTACCACCTGTTTTTGACGAGTATCATCTTCAACCAAACGGGTTGTGCAGGAAGAAACAAGTTCCGATCTTAGCCAAAACGAACATGGAGAGTGAAGGGATTGGACTTGTGAAATATTTTGAAAAGCAACAAAAGAGACTTGATCCATCCTTGTTCACAACAAGCAAAGTAGAGTTCACAATCATTCAAAACAGCACCTATTTGAAAAGGAGTCGGGCTTGTGGTCGAGCCATAATACCAACGTTACCCACACTTATGTCTATTTGGAGTGAGGATGTGTTGATCCTAAAATTTTTTTTATTTGATCCAGGTGGGATACTTGTTACAAGAATTGAGGACAATTCTTTTTCAAAGAAGGAGAGTTTGACGCGAGTTCATTTTGCAACATTGTTTTGATCGGTCCATATCTCGAGTTATACTTGGAATTCCGTAGTCATATAAATTGGAGAATAAAGATTTCGAGCTTATCTTTCCAATGACTACTCGTGAAGGTTCGATGAACAAGTATTGACGAAGTTATGCCCCAAACAAGTCAGCTGTGCATTGAAAACGCTGTTGTTAAATTCTTTGACGGAATTGTTTCTTTTGCCTCGATTTTCTTTAAAGCTTTAAATAAATTCCCGAGGAGAAGAGCTGCTATTTTCAAGTCCGTTTAATCATGACTACTCAAGCAAACAAGGTCCTTGCATCTGATTTGGAGCATGGAAAGTAGGCTGATTGTGTTCTCACTTATTCATTGTATCTAGCTATTTAGTTCTAGCCTAGTTCATTTCCCTTTATTTGTTTTTGTCAACCCACTTTGTGAGGCTTGACTTTGCTGGTTAGCCTCATCCTTGGGTTGAGTTGTAGGTTATAAATAGCCAAGTACCTGATGAATAAATTATTCAATATTCATCAAACAAAATCTGAGTTAAGCTTTGCTTTCCTTTTCGTCTTTGTAGTTCACAAGACAAAGTATAAGAGTAAGTCGCGTTACAAGCTCTATACTCCCTATTTCAATCGTGTGTTTGAATTAGCACCCGCTTTGTTGAGGTATAGGTCTATCTCACTTAGAACACTATCTTTGGTTACGTTCTATCATCAATTTACAGCAGCTATTTCAACCTGATTTCGTTGTTTTGTTTCGTTCATTTCAAATTACTATCTATCATCAAATCACTTGTTCAAAGTTCATTCTAATTCACATCATAAGTGGTATCAGAGCTACAACTCTTGATTTTTCTTAAAATCAGGACGGTCCAAGGAGTATCGAAGCCAAGTTATTAGTTGAATTTCTGATTGCGATTGGAATTCAAGGATTAAACTCGAGCGAGGTAGTTCGAGGGTTAATCGGTTTTGATTATCTCGTGGTTCTTGTAGATGTTCCGATACATTTGTTTCTTACTATTCACGTTTGTACTGTTCACACAAAAAAATGTCAGCAATTTTCTCGTTTGAAAACACTTACGAGGAAAGTTTGGTGTTTGATCCAACGTTACTACCTGTTTTTGACGAGTATCATCTTCAACCAAACGGGTTGTGCAGGAAGAAACAAGTTCCGATCTTAGCCAAAACGAACATGGAGAGTGAAGGGATTGGTCTTGTGAAATATTTTGAAAAGCAACAAAAGAGACTTGATCCATCCTTGTTCACAACAAGCAAAGTAGAGTTCACAATCATTCAAAACAGCACCTATTTGAAAAGGAGTCGGGCTTGTGGTCGAGCCATAATACCAACGTTACCCACACTTATGTCTATTTGGAGTGAGGATGTGTTGATCCTAAAAATTGTTTTATTTGATCCAGGTGGGATACTTGTTACAAGAATTGAGGACAAATCTTTTTCAAAGAAGGAGAGTTAGACGCGAGTTCATTTTGCAGCGTTGTTTTGATCGGTCCATATCTCGAGTTATACTTGGAATTCCGTAGTCATACAAATTGGAGAATATAGATTTCGAGCTTATCTTTCCAATGACTACTCGTGAAGGTTCGATGAACAAGTATTGACGAAGTTATGCCCCAAACAAGTCAGCTGTGCATTGAAAATGCTGCTGTTAAATTCTTTGACGGAATTGTTTCTTTTGCCTCGATTTTCTTTAAAGCTTTCAATAAATTCCCGAGGAGAAGAGCTGCTATTTTCAAGTCCGTTTAATCAAGACTACTCGAGCAAACAAGGGCCTTGCATCTGATTTGGAGCATGGAAAGTAGGCTGATTGTGTTCTCACTTATTCATTGTATCTAGCTATTTAGTTCTTGCCTACTTCATTTCCCTTTCTTTGTTTTCGTCAACCCACTTTGTGAGGCTTGACTTTGCTGGTTAGCCTCATCCTTGGGTTGAGTTGTAGGCTATAAATAGCCAAGTACCTGATGAATAAATCATTCAATCTTCATCAAACAAAATCTGAGTTAAGCTTTGCTTTCCTTTTCGTCTTTGTAGTTCACGAGACAAAGTATTAGAGTAAGTCGCGTTACAAGCTCTATACTCGCTATTTCAATCGTGTGTTTGAATTAGCACCCGCTTTGTTAAGGTATAGGTCTATCTCACTTAGCACACTATCTTTGGTTACGTTCTATCATCAATTTACAACAGCTATTTCAACCTGATTTCGTTGTTTTGTTTCGTTCATTTCAAATTACTATCTATCATCAAATCACTTGTTCAAAGTTCATTCTAATTCACATCATAAATGGTATCAGAGCTACAACTCTTGATTTTTCTTAAAATCAGGACGGTCCAAGGAGTGTCGAAGCCAAGTTATTAGTTGAATTTCTGATTGCGATTGGAATTCAAGGGTTAAACTCGAGCGAGGTAGTTCGAGGGTTAATCGGTTTTGATTATCTCGTGGTTCTTGTTGAAGTTCCGATACATTTGTTTCTTACTATTCACGTTTGTACTGTTCACACAAAAAAAATGGCAGCAATTTTCTCGTTTGAAAACACTTACGAGGAAAGTTTGGTGTTTGATCCAACGTTACCACCTGTTTTTGACGAGTATCATCTTCAAAAAAAAGGGTTGTGCAGGAAGAAACAAGTTCTGATCTTTGCCAAAACGAACATGGAGATTAAAGGGATTGGGCTTGTGGAATATTTTGAAAAGCAACAAAAGAGACTTGATCTATCCTTGTTCACAACAAGCAAAGTAGAGTTCACAAGCATTCAAAAACAGCACCTATTTGAAAAGGAGTCTGGCTTGTGGTCGAGCCATAATGCCAACGTTACCCACACTTATGTCTATTTAGAGTGAGGATGTGTTGATCCTAACAAATTTTGTATTTGATCCAGGTGGGATACTAGTTACAAGAATTGAGGACAATTCTTTTTCAAAGAAGGAGAGTATGACGTGAGTTCATTTTGCAGCGTTGTTTTGATAGGTCCATATCTCGAGTTATACTTGGAATTCCGTGAATTCCGTACTCATTCAAAATAGAGAAGATATTCGAATGACTACTCGTGAAGGTTCGATGAACAAGTATTGACGAAGTTATGCCCCAAACAAGTCAGCTGTGCATTGAAAAACGCTGCTGTTAAATTCTTTGACGGAATTGTTTCTTTTGCCTCGATTTTCTTTAAAGCTTTAAATAAATTCCCGAGGAGAAGAGCTGCTATTTTCAAGTCCGTTTAATCAAGACTACTCGAGCAAACAAGGTCCTTGCATCTGATTTGGAGCATGGAAAGTAGGCTGATTGTGTTCTCACTTATTCATTGTATCTAGCTATTTCGTTCTAGCCTAGTTCATTTCCCTTTCTTTGTTTTTGTCAACCCACTTTGTGAGGCTTGACTTTGCTGGTTAGCCTCATCCTTGGGTTGAGTTGTAGGTTATAAATAGCCAAGTACCTGATGAATAAATCATTCAATCTTCATCAAACAAAATCTGAGTTAAGCTTTGCTTCCCTTTTCGTCTTTGTTGTTCACAAGACAAAGTATAAGAGTAAGTAGCGTTACAAGCTCTATACTCGCTATTTCAATCGTGTGTTTGAATTAGCACCCGCTTTGTTGAGGTATAGGTCTATCTCACTTAGCACACTATCTTTGGTTACGTTCTATCATCAATTTACAGCAGCTATTTCAACCTGATTTCGTTGTTTTGTTTCGTTCATTTCAAATTACTATCTATCATCAAATCACTTGTTCAAAGTTCATTCTAATTCACATCATAAATGGTATCAGAGCTACAACTCTTGATTTTTCTTAAAATCAGGACGGTCCAAGGAGTGTCGAAGCCAAGTTATTAGTTGAATTTCTGATTGCGATTGGAATTCAAGGGTTAAACTCGAGCGAGGTAGTTCGAGGGTTAATCGGTTTTGATTATCTCGTGGTTCTTGTTGAAGTTCCGATACATTTGTTTCTTACTATTCACGTTTGTACTGTTCACACAAAAAAATGGCAGCAATTTTCTCGTTTGAAAACACTTACGAGGAAAGTTTGGTGTTTGATCCAACGTTACCACCTGTTTTTGACGAGTATCATCTTCAAAAAAACGGGTTGTGCAGGAAGAAACAAGTTCTGATCTTAGCCAAAACGAACATGGAGATTAAAGGGATTGGGCTTGTGGAATATTTTGAAAAGCAACAAAAGAGACTTGATCTATCCTTGTTCACAACAAGCAAAGTAGAGTTCACAAGCATTCAAAAACAGCACCTATTTGAAAAGGAGTCTGGCTTGTGGTCGAGCCATAATGCCAACGTTACCCACACTTATGTCTATTTGGAGTGAGGATGTGTTGATCCTAACAAATTTTGTATTTGATCCAGGTGGGATACTAGTTACAAGAATTGAGGACAATTCTTTTTCGAAGAAGGAGAGTATGACGTGAGTTCATTTTGCAGCGTTGTTTTGATCGGTCCATATCTCGAGTTATACTTGGAATTCCGTGAATTCCGTACTCATTCAAAATAGAGAAGATATTCGAATGACTACTCGTGAAGGTTCGATGAACAAGTATTGACGAAGTTATGCCCCAAACAAGTCAGCTGTGCATTGAAAAACGCTGCTGTTAAATTCTTTGACCGAATTGTTTCTTTTGCCTCGATTTTCTTTAAAGCTTTCAATAAATTCCCGAGGAGAATAGCTGCTATTTTCAAGTCCGTTTAATCAAGACTACTCGAGCAAACAAGGGCCTTGCATCTGATTTGGAGCATGGAAAGTAGGCTGATTGTGTTCTCACTTATTCATTGTATCTAGCTATTTCGTTCTAGCCTAGTTCATTTCCCTTTCTTTGTTTTTGTCAACCCACTTTGTGAGGCTTGACTTTGCTGGTTAGCCTCATCCTTGGGTTGAGTTGTAGGTTATAAATAGCCAAGTACCTGATGAATAAATCATTCAATCTTCATCAAACAAAATCTGAGTTAAGCTTTGTTTCCCTTTTCGTCTTTGTTGTTCACAAGACAAAGTATAAGAGTAAGTAGCAATACAAGCTCTATACTCGCTATTTCAATCGTGTGTTTGAATTAGCACCCGCTTTGTTGAGGTATAGGTCTATCTCACTTAGCACACTATCTTTGGTTACGTTCTATCATCAATTTACAGCAGCTATTTCAACCTGATTTCGTTGTTTTGTTTCGTTCATTTCAAATTACTATCTATCATCAAATCACTTGTTCAAAGTTCATTCTAATTCACATCATAAATGGTATCAGAGCTACAACTCTTGATTTTTCTTAAAATCAGGACGGTCCAAGGAGTGTCGAAGCCAAGTTATTAGTTGAATTTCTGATTGCGATTGGAATTCAAGGGTTAAACTCGAGCGAGGTAGTTCGAGGGTTAATCGGTTTTGATTATCTCGTGGTTCTTGTTGAAGTTCCGATACATTTGTTTCTTACTATTCACGTTTGTACTGTTCACACAAAAAAATGGCAGCAATTTTCTCGTTTGAAAACAGTTACGAGGAAAGTTTGGTGTTTGATCCAACGTTACCACCTGTTTTTGACGAGTATCATCTTCAAAAAAACGGGTTGTGCAGGAAGAAACAAGTTCTGATCTTAGCCAAAACGAACATGGAGATTAAAGGGATTGGGCTTGTGGAATATTTTGAAAAGCAACAAAAGAGACTTGATCTATCCTTGTTCACAACAAGCAAAGTAGAGTTCACAAGCATTCAAAAACAGCACCTATTTGAAAAGGAGTCTGGCTTGTGGTCGAGCCATAATGCCAACGTTACCCACACTTATGTCTATTTGGAGTGAGGATGTGTTGATCCTAACAAATTTTGTATTTGATCCAGGTGGGATACTAGTTACAAGAATTGAGGACAATTCTTTTTCAAAGAAGGAGAGTATGACGTGAGTTCATTTTGCAGCGTTGTTTTGATCGGTCCATATCTCGAGTTATACTTGGAATTCCGTGAATTCCGTACTCATTCAAAATAGAGAAGATATTCGAATGACTACTCGTGAAGGTTCGATGAACAAGTATTGACGAAGTTATGCCCCAAACAAGTCAGCTGTGCATTGAAAAACGCTGCTGTTAAATTCTTTGACCGAATTGTTTCTTTTGCCTCGATTTTCTTTAAAGCTTTCAATAAATTCCCGAGGAGAAGAGCTGCTATTTTCAAGTCCGTTTAATCAAGACTACTCGAGCAAACAAGGGCCTTGCATCTGATTTGGAGCATGGAAAGTAGGCTGATTGTGTTCTCACTTATTCATTGTATCTAGCTATTTCGTTCTAGCCTAGTTCATTTCCCTTTCTTTGTTTTTGTCAACCCACTTTGTGAGGCTTGACTTTGCTGGTTAGCCTCATCCTTGGGTTGAGTTGTAGGTTATAAATAGCCAAGTACCTGATGAATAAATCATTCAATCTTCATCAAACAAAATCTGAGTTAAGCTTTGTTTCCCTTTTCGTCTTTGTTGTTCACAAGACAAAGTATAAGAGTAAGTAGCAATACAAGCTCTATACTCGCTATTTCAATCGTGTGTTTGAATTAGCACCCGCTTTGTTGAGGTATAGGTCTATCTCACTTAGCACACTATCTTTGGTTACGTTCTATCATCAATTTACAGCAGCTATTTCAACCTGATTTCGTTGTTTTGTTTCGTTCATTTCAAATTACTATCTATCATCAAATCACTTGTTCAAAGTTCATTCTAATTCACATCATAAATGGTATCAGAGCTACAACTCTTGATTTTTCTTAAAATCAGGACGGTCCAAGGAGTGTCGAAGCCAAGTTATTAGTTGAATTTCTGATTGCGATTGGAATTCAAGGGTTAAACTCGAGCGAGGTAGTTCGAGGGTTAATCGGTTTTGATTATCTCGTGGTTCTTGTTGAAGTTCCGATACATTTGTTTCTTACTATTCACGTTTGTACTGTTCACACAAAAAAATGGCAGCAATTTTCTCGTTTGAAAACAGTTACGAGGAAAGTTTGGTGTTTGATCCAACGTTACCACCTGTTTTTGACGAGTATCATCTTCAAAAAAACGGGTTGTGCAGGAAGAAACAAGTTCTGATCTTAGCCAAAACGAACATGGAGATTAAAGGGATTGGGCTTGTGGAATATTTTGAAAAGCAACAAAAGAGACTTGATCTATCCTTGTTCACAACAAGCAAAGTAGAGTTCACAAGCATTCAAAAACAGCACCTATTTGAAAAGGAGTCTGGCTTGTGGTCGAGCCATAATGCCAACGTTACCCACACTTATGTCTATTTGGAGTGAGGATGTGTTGATCCTAACAAATTTTGTATTTGATCCAGGTGGGATACTAGTTACAAGAATTGAGGACAATTCTTTTTCAAAGAAGGAGAGTATGACGTGAGTTCATTTTGCAGCGTTGTTTTGATCGGTCCATATCTCGAGTTATACTTGGAATTCCGTGAATTCCGTACTCATTCAAAATAGAGAAGATATTCGAATGACTACTCGTGAAGGTTCGATGAACAAGTATTGACGAAGTTATGCCCCAAACAAGTCAGCTGTGCATTGAAAAACGCTGCTGTTAAATTCTTTGACCGAATTGTTTCTTTTGCCTCGATTTTCTTTAAAGCTTTCAATAAATTCCCGAGGAGAAGAGCTGCTATTTTCAAGTCCGTTTAATCAAGACTACTCGAGCAAACAAGGGCCTTGCATCTGATTTGGAGCATGGAAAGTAGGCTGATTGTGTTCTCACTTATTCATTGTATCTAGCTATTTCGTTCTAGCCTAGTTCATTTCCCTTTCTTTGTTTTTGTCAACCCACTTTGTGAGGCTTGACTTTGCTGGTTAGCCTCATCCTTGGGTTGAGTTGTAGGTTATAAATAGCCAAGTACCTGATGAATAAATCATTCAATCTTCATCAAACAAAATCTGAGTTAAGCTTTGTTTCCCTTTTCGTCTTTGTTGTTCACAAGACAAAGTATAAGAGTAAGTAGCAATACAAGCTCTATACTCGCTATTTCAATCGTGTGTTTGAATTAGCACCCGCTTTGTTGAGGTATAGGTCTATCTCACTTAGCACACTATCTTTGGTTACGTTCTATCATCAATTTACAGCAGCTATTTCAACCTGATTTCGTTGTTTTGTTTCGTTCATTTCAAATTACTATCTATCATCAAATCACTTGTTCAAAGTTCATTCTAATTCACATCATAAATGGTATCAGAGCTACAACTCTTGATTTTTCTTAAAATCAGGACGGTCCAAGGAGTGTCGAAGCCAAGTTATTAGTTGAATTTCTGATTGCGATTGGAATTCAAGGGTTAAACTCGAGCGAGGTAGTTCGAGGGTTAATCGGTTTTGATTATCTCGTGGTTCTTGTTGAAGTTCCGATACATTTGTTTCTTACTATTCACGTTTGTACTGTTCACACAAAAAAATGGCAGCAATTTTCTCGTTTGAAAACACTTACGAGGAAAGTTTGGTGTTTGATCCAACGTTACCACCTGTTTTTGACGAGTATCATCTTCAAAAAAACGGGTTGTGCAGGAAGAAACAAGTTCTGATCTTAGCCAAAACGAACATGGAGATTAAAGGGATTGGGCTTGTGGAATATTTTGAAAAGCAACAAAAGAGACTTGATCTATCCTTGTTCACAACAAGCAAAGTAGAGTTCACAAGCATTCAAAAACAGCACCTATTTGAAAAGGAGTCTGGCTTGTGGTCGAGCCATAATGCCAACGTTACCCACACTTATGTCTATTTGGAGTGAGGATGTGTTGATCCTAACAAATTTTGTATTTGATCCAGGTGGGATACTAGTTACAAGAATTGAGGACAATTCTTTTTCAAAGAAGGAGAGTATGACGTGAGTTCATTTTGCAGCGTTGTTTTGATCGGTCCATATCTCGAGTTATACTTGGAATTCCGTGAATTCCGTACTCATTCAAAATAGAGAAGATATTCGAATGACTACTCGTGAAGGTTCGATGAACAAGTATTGACGAAGTTATGCCCCAAACAAGTCAGCTGTGCATTGAAAAACGCTGCTGTTAAATTCTTTGACCGAATTGTTTCTTTTGCCTCGATTTTCTTTAAAGCTTTCAATAAATTCCCGAGGAGAAGAGCTGCTATTTTCAAGTCCGTTTAATCAAGACTACTCGAGCAAACAAGGGCCTTGCATCTGATTTGGAGCATGGAAAGTAGGCTGATTGTGTTCTCACTTATTCATTGTATCTAGCTATTTCGTTCTAGCCTAGTTCATTTCCCTTTCTTTGTTTTTGTCAACCCACTTTGTGAGGCTTGACTTTGCTGGTTAGCCTCATCCTTGGGTTGAGTTGTAGGTTATAAATAGCCAAGTACCTGATGAATAAATCATTCAATCTTCATCAAACAAAATCTGAGTTAAGCTTTGTTTCCCTTTTCGTCTTTGTTGTTCACAAGACAAAGTATAAGAGTAAGTAGCAATACAAGCTCTATACTCGCTATTTCAATCGTGTGTTTGAATTAGCACCCGCTTTGTTGAGGTATAGGTCTATCTCACTTAGCACACTATCTTTGGTTACGTTCTATCATCAATTTACAGCAGCTATTTCAACCTGATTTCGTTGTTTTGTTTCGTTCATTTCAAATTACTATCTATCATCAAATCACTTGTTCAAAGTTCATTCTAATTCACATCATAAATGGTATCAGAGCTACAACTCTTGATTTTTCTTAAAATCAGGACGGTCCAAGGAGTGTCGAAGCCAAGTTATTAGTTGAATTTCTGATTGCGATTGGAATTCAAGGGTTAAACTCGAGCGAGGTAGTTCGAGGGTTAATCGGTTTTGATTATCTCGTGGTTCTTGTTGAAGTTCCGATACATTTGTTTCTTACTATTCACGTTTGTACTGTTCACACAAAAAAATGGCAGCAATTTTCTCGTTTGAAAACACTTACGAGGAAAGTTTGGTGTTTGATCCAACGTTACCACCTGTTTTTGACGAGTATCATCTTCAAAAAAACGGGTTGTGCAGGAAGAAACAAGTTCTGATCTTAGCCAAAACGAACATGGAGATTAAAGGGATTGGGCTTGTGGAATATTTTGAAAAGCAACAAAAGAGACTTGATCTATCCTTGTTCACAACAAGCAAAGTAGAGTTCACAAGCATTCAAAAACAGCACCTATTTGAAAAGGAGTCTGGCTTGTGGTCGAGCCATAATGCCAACGTTACCCACACTTATGTCTATTTGGAGTGAGGATGTGTTGATCCTAACAAATTTTGTATTTGATCCAGGTGGGATACTAGTTACAAGAATTGAGGACAATTCTTTTTCAAAGAAGGAGAGTATGACGTGAGTTCATTTTGCAGCGTTGTTTTGATCGGTCCATATCTCGAGTTATACTTGGAATTCCGTGAATTCCGTACTCATTCAAAATAGAGAAGATATTCGAATGACTACTCGTGAAGGTTCGATGAACAAGTATTGACGAAGTTATGCCCCAAACAAGTCAGCTGTGCATTGAAAAACGCTGCTGTTAAATTCTTTGACCGAATTGTTTCTTTTGCCTCGATTTTCTTTAAAGCTTTCAATAAATTCCCGAGGAGAAGAGCTGCTATTTTCAAGTCCGTTTAATCAAGACTACTCGAGCAAACAAGGGCCTTGCATCTGATTTGGAGCATGGAAAGTAGGCTGATTGTGTTCTCACTTATTCATTGTATCTAGCTATTTCGTTCTAGCCTAGTTCATTTCCCTTTCTTTGTTTTTGTCAACCCACTTTGTGAGGCTTGACTTTGCTGGTTAGCCTCATCCTTGGGTTGAGTTGTAGGTTATAAATAGCCAAGTACCTGATGAATAAATCATTCAATCTTCATCAAACAAAATCTGAGTTAAGCTTTGTTTCCCTTTTCGTCTTTGTTGTTCACAAGACAAAGTATAAGAGTAAGTAGCAATACAAGCTCTATACTCGCTATTTCAATCGTGTGTTTGAATTAGCACCCGCTTTGTTGAGGTATAGGTCTATCTCACTTAGCACACTATCTTTGGTTACGTTCTATCATCAATTTACAGCAGCTATTTCAACCTGATTTCGTTGTTTTGTTTCGTTCATTTCAAATTACTATCTATCATCAAATCACTTGTTCAAAGTTCATTCTAATTCACATCATAAATGGTATCAGAGCTACAACTCTTGATTTTTCTTAAAATCAGGACGGTCCAAGGAGTGTCGAAGCCAAGTTATTAGTTGAATTTCTGATTGCGATTGGAATTCAAGGGTTAAACTCGAGCGAGGTAGTTCGAGGGTTAATCGGTTTTGATTATCTCGTGGTTCTTGTTGAAGTTCCGATACATTTGTTTCTTACTATTCACGTTTGTACTGTTCACACAAAAAAATGGCAGCAATTTTCTCGTTTGAAAACAGTTACGAGGAAAGTTTGGTGTTTGATCCAACGTTACCACCTGTTTTTGACGAGTATCATCTTCAAAAAAACGGGTTGTGCAGGAAGAAACAAGTTCTGATCTTAGCCAAAACGAACATGGAGATTAAAGGGATTGGGCTTGTGGAATATTTTGAAAAGCAACAAAAGAGACTTGATCTATCCTTGTTCACAACAAGCAAAGTAGAGTTCACAAGCATTCAAAAACAGCACCTATTTGAAAAGGAGTCTGGCTTGTGGTCGAGCCATAATGCCAACGTTACCCACACTTATGTCTATTTGGAGTGAGGATGTGTTGATCCTAACAAATTTTGTATTTGATCCAGGTGGGATACTAGTTACAAGAATTGAGGACAATTCTTTTTCAAAGAAGGAGAGTATGACGTGAGTTCATTTTGCAGCGTTGTTTTGATCGGTCCATATCTCGAGTTATACTTGGAATTCCGTGAATTCCGTACTCATTCAAAATAGAGAAGATATTCGAATGACTACTCGTGAAGGTTCGATGAACAAGTATTGACGAAGTTATGCCCCAAACAAGTCAGCTGTGCATTGAAAAACGCTGCTGTTAAATTCTTTGACCGAATTGTTTCTTTTGCCTCGATTTTCTTTAAAGCTTTCAATAAATTCCCGAGGAGAAGAGCTGCTATTTTCAAGTCCGTTTAATCAAGACTACTCGAGCAAACAAGGGCCTTGCATCTGATTTGGAGCATGGAAAGTAGGCTGATTGTGTTCTCACTTATTCATTGTATCTAGCTATTTCGTTCTAGCCTAGTTCATTTCCCTTTCTTTGTTTTTGTCAACCCACTTTGTGAGGCTTGACTTTGCTGGTTAGCCTCATCCTTGGGTTGAGTTGTAGGTTATAAATAGCCAAGTACCTGATGAATAAATCATTCAATCTTCATCAAACAAAATCTGAGTTAAGCTTTGTTTCCCTTTTCGTCTTTGTTGTTCACAAGACAAAGTATAAGAGTAAGTAGCAATACAAGCTCTATACTCGCTATTTCAATCGTGTGTTTGAATTAGCACCCGCTTTGTTGAGGTATAGGTCTATCTCACTTTGCACACTATCTTTGGTTACGTTCTATCATCAATTTACAGCAGCTATTTCAACCTGATTTCGTTGTTTTGTTTCGTTCATTTCAAATTACTATCTATCATCAAATCACTTGTTCAAAGTTCATTCTAATTCACATCATAAATGGTATCAGAGCTACAACTCTTGATTTTTCTTAAAATCAGGACGGTCCAAGGAGTGTCGAAGCCAAGTTATTAGTTGAATTTCTGATTGCGATTGGAATTCAAGGGTTAAACTCGAGCGAGGTAGTTCGAGGGTTAATCGGTTTTGATTATCTCGTGGTTCTTGTTGAAGTTCCGATACATTTGTTTCTTACTATTCACGTTTGTACTGTTCACACAAAAAAATGGCAGCAATTTTCTCGTTTGAAAACAGTTACGAGGAAAGTTTGGTGTTTGATCCAACGTTACCACCTGTTTTTGACGAGTATCATCTTCAAAAAAACGGGTTGTGCAGGAAGAAACAAGTTCTGATCTTAGCCAAAACGAACATGGAGATTAAAGGGATTGGGCTTGTGGAATATTTTGAAAAGCAACAAAAGAGACTTGATCTATCCTTGTTCACAACAAGCAAAGTAGAGTTCACAAGCATTCAAAAACAGCACCTATTTGAAAAGGAGTCTGGCTTGTGGTCGAGCCATAATGCCAACGTTACCCACACTTATGTCTATTTGGAGTGAGGATGTGTTGATCCTAACAAATTTTGTATTTGATCCAGGTGGGATACTAGTTACAAGAATTGAGGACAATTCTTTTTCAAAGAAGGAGAGTATGACGTGAGTTCATTTTGCAGCGTTGTTTTGATCGGTCCATATCTCGAGTTATACTTGGAATTCCGTGAATTCCGTACTCATTCAAAATAGAGAAGATATTCGAATGACTACTCGTGAAGGTTCGATGAACAAGTATTGACGAAGTTATGCCCCAAACAAGTCAGCTGTGCATTGAAAAACGCTGCTGTTAAATTCTTTGACCGAATTGTTTCTTTTGCCTCGATTTTCTTTAAAGCTTTCATTAAATTCCCGAGGAGAAGAGCTGCTATTTTCAAGTCCGTTTAATCAAGACTACTCGAGCAAACAAGGGCCTTGCATCTGATTTGGAGCATGGAAAGTAGGCTGATTGTGTTCTCACTTATTCATTGTATCTAGCTATTTCGTTCTAGCCTACTTCATTTCCCTTTCTTTGTTTTTGTCAACCCACTTTGTGAGGCTTGACTTTGCTGGTTAGCCTCATCCTTGGGTTGAGTTGTAGGTTATAAATAGCCAAGTACCTGATGAATAAATCATTCAATCTTCATCAAACAAAATCTGAGTTAAGCTTTGCTTCCCTTTTCGTCTTTGTTGTTCACAAGACAAAGTATAAGAGTAAGTAGCGTTACAAGCTCTATACTCGCTATTTCAATCGTGTGTTTGAATTAGCACCCGCTTTGTTGAGGTATAGGTCTATCTCACTTAGCACACTATCTTTGGTTACGTTCTATCATCAATTTACAGCAGCTATTTCAACCTGATTTCGTTGTTTTGTTTCGTTCATTTCAAATTACTATCTATCATCAAATCACTTGTTCAAAGTTCATTCTAATTCACATCATAAATGGTATCAGAGCTACAACTCTTGATTTTTCTTAAAATCAGGACGGTCCAAGGAGTGTCGAAGCCAAGTTATTAGTTGAATTTCTGATTGCGATTGGAATTCAAGGGTTAAACTCGAGCGAGGTAGTTCGAGGGTTAATCGGTTTTGATTATCTCGTGGTTCTTGTTGAAGTTCCGATACATTTGTTTCTTACTATTCACGTTTGTACTGTTCACACAAAAAAATGGCAGCAATTTTCTCGTTTGAAAACACTTACGAGGAAAGTTTGGTGTTTGATCCAACGTTACCACCTGTTTTTGACGAGTATCATCTTCAAAAAAACGGGTTGTGCAGGAAGAAACAAGTTCTGATCTTAGCCAAAACGAACATGGAGATTAAAGGGATTGGGCTTGTGGAATATTTTGAAAAGCAACAAAAGAGACTTGATCTATCCTTGTTCACAACAAGCAAAGTAGAGTTCACAAGCATTCAAAAACAGCACCTATTTGAAAAGGAGTCTGCCTTGTGGTCGAGCCATAATGCCAACGTTACCCACACTTATGTCTATTTGGAGTGAGGATGTGTTGATCCTAACAAATTTTGTATTTGATCCAGGTGGGATACTAGTTACAAGAATTGAGGACAATTCTTTTTCAAAGAAGGAGAGTATGACGTGAGTTCAGTTTGCAGCGTTGTTTTGATCGGTCCATATCTCGAGTTATACTTGGAATTCCGTGAATTCCGTACTCATTCAAAATAGAGAAGATATTCGAATGACTACTCGTGAAGGTTCGATGAACAAGTATTGACGAAGTTATGCCCCAAACAAGTCAGCTGTGCATTGAAAAACGCTGCTGTTAAATTCTTTGACCGAATTGTTTCTTTTGCCTCGATTTTCTTTAAAGCTTTCATTAAATTCCCGAGGAGAAGAGCTGCTATTTTCAAGTCCGTTTAATCAAGACTACTCGAGCAAACAAGGGCCTTGCATCTGATTTGGAGCATGGAAAGTAGGTTGATTGTGTTCTCACTTATTCATTGTATCTAGCTATTTCGTTCTAGCCTACTTCATTTCCCTTTCTTTGTTTTTGTCAACCCACTTTGTGAGGCTTGACTTTGCTGGTTAGCCTCATCCTTGGGTTGAGTTGTAGGTTATAAATAGCCAAGTACCTGATGAATAAATCATTCAATCTTCATCAAACAAAATCTGAGTTAAGCTTTGCTTCCCTTTTCGTCTTTGTTGTTCACAAGACAAAGTATAAGAGTAAGTAGCGTTACAAGCTCTATACTCGCTATTTCAATCGTGTGTTTGAATTAGCACCCGCTTTGTTGAGGTATAGGTCTATCTCACTTAGCACACTATCTTTGGTTACGTTCTATCATCAATTTACAGCAGCTATTTCAACCTGATTTCGTTGTTTTGTTTCGTTCATTTCAAATTACTATCTATCATCAAATCACTTGTTCAAAGTTCATTCTAATTCACATCATAAATGGTATCAGAGCTACAACTCTTGATTTTTCTTAAAATCAGGACGGTCCAAGGAGTGTCGAAGCCAAGTTATTAGTTGAATTTCTGATTGCGATTGGAATTCAAGGGTTAAACTCGAGCGAGGTAGTTCGAGGGTTAATCGGTTTTGATTATCTCGTGGTTCTTGTTGAAGTTCCGATACATTTGTTTCTTACTATTCACGTTTGTACTGTTCACACAAAAAAATGGCAGCAATTTTCTCGTTTGAAAACAGTTACGAGGAAAGTTTGGTGTTTGATCCAACGTTACCACCTGTTTTTGACGAGTATCATCTTCAAAAAAACGGGTTGTGCAGGAAGAAACAAGTTCTGATCTTAGCCAAAACGAACATGGAGATTAAAGGGATTGGGCTTGTGGAATATTTTGAAAAGCAACAAAAGAGACTTGATCTATCCTTGTTCACAACAACCAAAGTAGAGTTCACAAGCATTCAAAAACAGCACCTATTTGAAATGGAGTCTGGCTTGTGGTCGAGCCATAATGCCAACGTTACCCACACTTATGTCTATTTGGAGTGAGGATGTGTTGATCCTAACAAATTTTGTATTTGATCCAGGTGGGATACTAGTTACAAGAATTGAGGACAATTCTTTTTCAAAGAAGGAGAGTATGACGTGAGTTCATTTTGCAGCGTTGTTTTGATCGGTCCATATCTCGAGTTATACTTGGAATTCCGTGAATTCCGTACTCATTCAAAATAGAGAAGATATTCGAATGACTACTCGTGAAGGTTCGATGAACAAGTATTGACGAAGTTATGCCCCAAACAAGTCAGTTGTGCATTGAAAACGCTGCTGTTAAATTATTTGACGGAATTGTTTCTTTTGCCTCGATTTTCTTTAAAGCTTTCAATAAATTCCCGAGGAGAAGAGCTGCTATTTTCAAGTCCGTTTAATCAAGACTACTCGAGCAAACAAGGGCCTTGCATCTGATTTGGAGCATGGAAAGTAGGCTGATTGTGTTCTCACTTATTCATTGTATCTAGCTATTTAGTTCTAGACAAGTTCATTTCCCTTTCTTTGTTTTTGTCACCCACTTTGTGAGGCTTGACTTTGCTGGTTAGCCTCATCCTTGGGTTGAGTTATAGGCTATAAATAGCCAAGTACCTAATGAATAAATCATTCAATATTCATCAAACAAAATTTGAGTTAAGCTTTGCTTTCCTTTTCGTCTTTGTAGTTCACGAGACAAAGTATTAGAGTAAGTCGCGTTACAAGCTCTATACTCGCTATTTCAATCGTGTGTTTGAATTAGCACCCGCTTTGTTGAGGTATAGGTCTATCTCACTTAGCTCACTATCTTTGGTTACGTTCTATCATCAATTTACAGCAGCTATTTCAACCTGATTTCGTTGTTTTGTTTCGTTCATTTCAAATTACTATCTATCATCAAATCACTTGTTCAAAGTTCATTCTAATTCACATCATAAATGGTATCAAAGCTACAACTCTTGATTTTTCTTAAAATCAGGACGGTCCAAGGAGTGTCGAAGCCAAGTTATTAGTTGAATTTCTGATTGCGATTGGAATTCAAGGGTTAAACTCGAGCGAGGTAGTTCGAGGGTTAATCGGTTTTGATTATCTCGTGGTTCTTGTTGAAGTTCCGATACATTTGTTTCTTACTATTCACGTTTGTACTGTTCACACAAAAAAATGGCAGCAATTTTCTCGTTTGAAAACACTTAGGAGGAAAGTTTGGTGTTTGATCCAACGTTACCACCTGTTTTTGACGAGTATCATCTTCAAAAAAACGGGTTGTGCAGGAAGAAACAAGTTCTGATCTTAGCCAAAACGAACATGGAGATTAAAGGGATTGGGCTTGTGGAATATTTTGAAAAGCAACAAAAGAGACTTGATCTATCCTTGTTCACAACAAGCAAAGTAGAGTTCACAAGCATTCAAAAACAGCACCTATTTGAAAAGGAGTCTGGCTTGTGGTCGAGCCATAATGCCAACGTTACCCACACTTATGTCTATTTGGAGTGAGGATGTGTTGATCCTAACAAATTTTGTATTTGATCCAGGTGGGATACTAGTTACAAGAATTGAGGACAATTCTTTTTCAAAGAAGGAGAGTATGACGTGAGTTCATTTTGCAGCGTTGTTTTGATCGGTCCATATCTCGAGTTATACTTGGAATTCCGTGAATTCCGTACTCATTCAAAATAGAGAAGATATTCGAATGACTACTCGTGAAGGTTCGATGAACAAGTATTGACGAAGTTATGCCCCAAACAAGTCAGCTGTGCATTGAAAAACGCTGCTGTTAAATTCTTTGACCGAATTGTTTCTTTTGCCTCGATTTTCTTTAAAGCTTTCATTAAATTCCCGAGGAGAAGAGCTGCTATTTTCAAGTCCGTTTAATCAAGACTACTCGAGCAAACAAGGGCCTTGCATCTGATTTGGAGCATGGAAAGTAGGCTGATTGTGTTCTCACTTATTCATTGTATCTAGCTATTTCGTTCTAGCCTACTTCATTTCCCTTTCTTTGTTTTTGTCAACCCACTTTGTGAGGCTTGACTTTGCTGGTTAGCCTCATCCTTGGGTTGAGTTGTAGGTTATAAATAGCCAAGTACCTGATGAATAAATCATTCAATCTTCATCAAACAAAATCTGAGTTAAGCTTTGCTTCCCTTTTCGTCTTTGTTGTTCACAAGACAAAGCTTAGCACACTATCTTTGGTTACGTTCTATCATCAATTTACAGCAGCTATTTCAACCTGATTTCGTTGTTTTGTTTCGTTCATTTCAAATTACTATCTATCATCAAATCACTTGTTCAAAGTTCATTCTAATTCACATCATAAATGGTATCAGAGCTACAACTCTTGATTTTTCTTAAAATCAGGACGGTCCAAGGAGTGTCGAAGCCAAGTTATTAGTTGAATTTCTGATTGCGATTGGAATTCAAGGGTTAAACTCGAGCGAGGTAGTTCGAGGGTTAATCGGTTTTGATTATCTCGTGGTTCTTGTTGAAGTTCCGATACATTTGTTTCTTACTATTCACGTTTGTACTGTTCTCACAAAAAAATGGCAGCAATTTTCTCGTTTGAAAACACTTACGAGGAAAGTTTGGTGTTTGATCCAACGTTACCACCTGTTTTTGACGAGTATCATCTTCAAAAAAACGGGTTGTGCAGGAAGAAACAAGTTCTGATCTTAGCCAAAACGAACATGGAGATTAAAGGGATTGGGCTTGTGGAATATTTTGAAAAGCAACAAAAGAGACTTGATCTATCCTTGTTCACAACAAGCAAAGTAGAGTTCACAAGCATTCAAAAACAGCACCTATTTGAAATGGAGTCTGGCTTGTGGTCGAGCCATAATGCCAACGTTACCCACACTTATGTCTATTTGGAGTGAGGATGTGTTGATCCTAACAAATTTTGTATTTGATCCAGGTGGGATACTAGTTACAAGAATTGAGGACAATTCTTTTTCAAAGAAGGAGAGTATGACGTGAGTTCATTTTGCAGCGTTGTTTTGATCGGTCCATATCTCGAGTTATACTTGGAATTCCGTGAATTCCCCACTCATTCAAAATAGAGAAGATATTCGAATGACTACTCGTGAAGGTTCGATGAACAAGTATTGACGAAGTTATGCCCCAAACAAGTCAGTTGTGCATTGAAAACGCTGCTGTTAAATTCTTTGACGGAATTGTTTCTTTTGCCTCGATTTTCTTTAAAGCTTTCAATAAATTCCCGAGGAGAAGAGCTGCTATTTTCAAGTCCGTTTAATCAAGACTACTCGAGCAAACAAGGGCCTTGCATCTGATTTGGAGCATGGAAAGTAGGCTGATTGTGTTCTCACTTATTCATTGTATCTAGCTATTTAGTTCTAGACAAGTTCATTTCCCTTTCTTTGTTTTTGTCACCCACTTTGTGAGGCTTGACTTTGCTGGTTAGCCTCATCCTTGGGTTGAGTTATAGGCTATAAATAGCCAAGTACCTAATGAATAAATCATTCAATATTCATCAAACAAAATTTGAGTTAAGCTTTGCTTTCCTTTTCGTCTTTGTAGTTCACGAGACAAAGTATTAGAGTAAGTCGCGTTACAAGCTCTATACTCGCTATTTCAATCGTGTTTTTGAATTAGCACCCGCTTTGTTGAGGTATAGGTCTATCTCACTTAGCTCACTATCTTTGGTTACGTTCTATCATCAATTTACAGCAGCTATTTCAACCTGATTTCGTTGTTTTGTTTCGTTCATTTCAAATTACTATCTATCATCAAATCACTTGTTCAAAGTTCATTCTAATTCACATCATAAATGGTATCAAAGCTACAACTCTTGATTTTTCTTAAAATCAGGACGGTCCAAGGAGTGTCGAAGCCAAGTTATTAGTTGAATTTCTGATTGCGATTGGAATTCAAGGGTTAAACTCGAGCGAGGTAGTTCGAGGGTTAATCGGTTTTGATTATCTCGTGGTTCTTGTTGAAGTTCCGATACATTTGTTTCTTACTATTCACGTTTGTACTGTTCACACAAAAAAATGGCAGCAATTTTCTCGTTTGAAAACACTTAGGAGGAAAGTTTGGTGTTTGATCCAACGTTACCACCTGTTTTTGACGAGTATCATCTTCAAAAAAACGGGTTGTGCAGGAAGAAACAAGTTCTGATCTTAGCCAAAACGAACATGGAGATTAAAGGGATTGGGCTTGTGGAATATTTTGAAAAGCAACAAAAGAGACTTGATCTATCCTTGTTCACAACAAGCAAAGTAGAGTTCACAAGCATTCAAAAACAGCACCTATTTGAAAAGGAGTCTGGCTTGTGGTCGAGCCATAATGCCAACGTTACCCACACTTATGTCTATTTGGAGTGAGGATGTGTTGATCCTAACAAATTTTGTATTTGATCCAGGTGGGATACTAGTTACAAGAATTGAGGACAATTCTTTTTCAAAGAAGGAGAGTATGACGTGAGTTCATTTTGCAGCGTTGTTTTGATCGGTCCATATCTCGAGTTATACTTGGAATTCCGTGAATTCCGTACTCATTCAAAATAGAGAAGATATTCGAATGACTACTCGTGAAGGTTCGATGAACAAGTATTGACGAAGTTATGCCCCAAACAAGTCAGTTGTGCATTGAAAACGCTGCTGTTAAATTCTTTGACGGAATTGTTTCTTTTGCCTCGATTTTCTTTAAAGCTTTCAATAAATTCCCGAGGAGAAGAGCTGCTATTTTCAAGTCCGTTTAATCAAGACTACTCGAGCAAACAAGGGCCTTGCATCTGATTTGGAGCATGGAAAGTAGGCTGATTGTGTTCTCACTTATTCATTGTATCTAGCTATTTAGTTCTAGACAAGTTCATTTCCCTTTCTTTGTTTTTGTCACCCACTTTGTGAGGCTTGACTTTGCTGGTTAGCCTCATCCTTGGGTTGAGTTATAGGCTATAAATAGCCAAGTACCTAATGAATAAATCATTCAATATTCATCAAACAAAATTTGAGTTAAGCTTTGCTTTCCTTTTCGTCTTTGTAGTTCACGAGACAAAGTATTAGAGTAAGTCGCGTTACAAGCTCTATACTCGCTATTTCAATCGTGTGTTTGAATAAGCACCCGCTTTGTTGAGGTATAGGTCTATCTCACTTAGCTCACTATCTTTGGTTACGTTCTATCATCAATTTACAGCAGCTATTTCAACCTGATTTCGTTGTTTTGTTTCGTTCATTTCAAATTACTATCTATCATCAAATCACTTGTTCAAAGTTCATTCTAATTCACATCATAAATGGTATCAAAGCTACAACTCTTGATTTTTCTTAAAATCAGGACGGTCCAAGGAGTGTCGAAGCCAAGTTATTAGTTGAATTTCTGATTGCGATTGGAATTCAAGGGTTAAACTCGAGCGAGGTAGTTCGAGGGTTAATCGGTTTTGATTATCTCGTGGTTCTTGTTGAAGTTCCGATACATTTGTTTCTTACTATTCACGTTTGTACTGTTCACACAAAAAAATGGCAGCAATTTTCTCGTTTGAAAACACTTAGGAGGAAAGTTTGGTGTTTGATCCAACGTTACCACCTGTTTTTGACGAGTATCATCTTCAAAAAAACGGGTTGTGCAGGAAGAAACAAGTTCTGATCTTAGCCAAAACGAACATGGAGATTAAAGGGATTGGGCTTGTGGAATATTTTGAAAAGCAACAAAAGAGACTTGATCTATCCTTGTTCACAACAAGCAAAGTAGAGTTCACAAGCATTCAAAAACAGCACCTATTTGAAAAGGAGTCTGGCTTGTGGTCGAGCCATAATGCCAACGTTACCCACACTTATGTCTATTTGGAGTGAGGATGTGTTGATCCTAACAAATTTTGTATTTGATCCAGGTGGGATACTAGTTACAAGAATTGAGGTCAATTCTTTTTCAAAGAAGGAGAGTATGACGTGAGTTCATTTTGCAGCGTTGTTTTGATCGGTCCATATCTCGAGTTATACTTGGAATTCCGTGAATTCCGTACTCATTCAAAATAGAGAAGATATTCGAATGACTACTCGTGAAGGTTCGATGAACAAGTATTGACGAAGTTATGCCCCAAACAAGTCAGCTGTGCATTGAAAACGCTGCTGTTAAATTCTTTGACGGAATTGTTTCTTTTGCCTCGATTTTCTTTAAAGCTTTCAATAAATTCCCGAGGAGAAGAGCTGCTATTTTCAAGTCCGTTTAATCAAGACTACTCGAGCAAACAAGGGCCTTGCATCTGATTTGGAGCATGGAAAGTAGGCTGATTGTGTTCTCACTTATTCATTGTATCTAGCTATTTAGTTCTAGACAAGTTCATTTCCCTTTCTTTGTTTTTGTCACCCACTTTGTGAGGCTTGACTTTGCTGGTTAGCCTCATCCTTGAGTTGAGTTATAGGCTATAAATAGCCAAGTACCTAATGAATAAATCATTCAATATTCATCAAACAAAATCTGAGTTAAGCTTTGCTTTCCTTTTCGTCTTTGTAGTTCACGAGACAAAGTATTAGAGTAAGTCGCGTTACAAGCTCTATACTCGCTATTTCAATCGTGTGTTTGAATTAGCACCCGCTTTGTTGAGGTATAGGTCTATCTCACTTAGCTCACTATCTTTGGTTACGTTCTATCATCAATTTACAGCAGCTATTTCAACCTGATTTCGTTGTTTTGTTTCGTTCATTTCAAATTACTATCTATCATCAAATCACTTGTTCAAAGTTCATTCTAATTCACATCATAAATGGTATCAAAGCTACAACTCTTGATTTTTCTTAAAATCAGGACGGTCCAAGGAGTGTCGAAGCCAAGTTATTAGTTGAATTTCTGATTGCGATTGGAATTCAAGGGTTAAACTCGAGCGAGGTAGTTCGAGGGTTAATCGGTTTTGATTATCTCGTGGTTCTTGTTGAAGTTCCGATACATTTGTTTCTTACTATTCACGTTTGTACTGTTCACACAAAAAAATGGCAGCAATTTTCTCGTTTGAAAACACTTACGAGGAAAGTTTGGTGTTTGATCCAACGTTACCACCTGTTTTTGACGAGTATCATCTTCAAAAAAACGGGTTGTGCAGGAAGAAACAAGTTCTGATCTTAGCCAAAACGAACATGGAGATTAAAGGGATTGGGCTTGTGGAATATTTTGAAAAGCAACAAAAGAGACTTGATCTATCCTTGTTCACAACAAGCAAAGTAGAGTTCACAAGCATTCAAAAACAGCACCTATTTGAAAAGGAGTCT
The DNA here is from genome assembly GCA_958450325.1 of Agrostemma githago. Lineage (NCBI taxonomy): Eukaryota > Viridiplantae > Streptophyta > Magnoliopsida > Caryophyllales > Caryophyllaceae > Agrostemma > Agrostemma githago. The sequence continues at coordinate 36,460,819 of OY288254.1, read as the reverse complement.
GGCTTGTGGTCGAGCCATAATGCCAACGTTACCCACACTTATGTCTATTTGGAGTGAGGATGTGTTGATCCTAACAAATTTTGTATTTGATCCAGGTGGGATACTAGTTACAAGAATTGAGGACAATTCTTTTTCAAAGAAGGAGAGTATGACGTGAGTTCATTTTGCAGCGTTGTTTTGATCGGTCCATATCTCGAGTTATACTTGGAATTCCGTGAATTCCGTACTCATTCAAAATAGAGAAGATATTCGAATGACTACTCGTGAAGGTTCGATGAACAAGTATTGACGAAGTTATGCCCCAAACAAGTCAGCTGTGCATTGAAAACGCTGCTGTTAAATTCTTTGACCGAATTGTTTCTTTTGCCTCGATTTTCTTTAAAGCTTTCAATAAATTCCCGAGGAGAAGAGCTGCTATTTTCAAGTCCGTTTAATCAAGACTACTCGAGCAAACAAGGGCCTTGCATCTGATTTGGAGCATGGAAAGTAGGCTGATTGTGTTCTCACTTATTCATTGTATCTAGCTATTTCGTTCTAGCCTAGTTCATTTCCCTTTCTTTGTTTTTGTCAACCCACTTTGTGAGGCTTGACTTTGCTGGTTAGCCTCATCCTTGGGTTGAGTTGTAGGTTATAAATAGCCAAGTACCTGATGAATAAATCATTCAATCTTCATCAAACAAAATCTGAGTTAAGCTATGCTTCCCTTTTCGTCTTTGTAGTTCACAAGACAAAGTATAAGAGTAAGTAGCGTTACAAGCTCTATACTCGCTATTTCAATCGTGTGTTTGAATTAGCACCCGCTTTGTTGAGGTATAGGTCTATCTCACTTAGCACACTATCTTTGGTTACGTTCTATCATCACTTTACAGCAGCTATTTCAACCTGATTTCGTTGTTTTGTTTCGTTCATTTCAAATTACTATCTATCATCAAATCACTTGTTCAAAGTTCATTCTAATTCACATCATAAATGGTATCAGAGCTACAACTCTTGATTTTTCTTAAAATCAGGACGGTCCAAGGAGTGTCGAAGCCAAGTTATTAGTTGAATTTCTGATTGCGATTGGAATTCAAGGGTTAAACTCGAGCGAGGTAGTTCGAGGGTTAATCGGTTTTGATTATCTCGTGGTTCTTGTTGAAGTTCCGATACATTTGTTTCTTACTATTCACGTTTGTACTGTTCACACAAAAAAATGGCAGCAATTTTCTCGTTTGAAAACACTTACGAGGAAAGTTTGGTGTTTGATCCAACGTTACCACCTGTTTTTGACGAGTATCATCTTCAAAAAAACGGGTTGTGCAGGAAGAAACAAGTTCTGATCTTAGCCAAAACGAACATGGAGATTAAAGGGATTGGGCTTGTGGAATATTTTGAAAAGCAACAAAAGAGACTTGATCTATCCTTGTTCACAACAAGCAAAGTAGAGTTCACAAGCATTCAAAAACAGCACCTATTTGAAAAGGAGTCTGGCTTGTGGTCGAGCCATAATGCCAACGTTACCCACACTTATGTCTATTTGGAGTGAGGATGTGTTGATCCTAACAAATTTTGTATTTGATCCAGGTGGGATACTAGTTACAAGAATTGAGGACAATTCTTTTTCAAAGAAGGAGAGTATGACGTGAGTTCATTTTGCAGCGTTGTTTTGATCGGTCCATATCTCGAGTTATACTTGGAATTCCGTGAATTCCGTACTCATTCAAAATAGAGAAGATATTCGAATGACTACTCGTGAAGGTTCGATGAACAAGTATTGACGAAGTTATGCCCCAAACAAGTCAGTTGTGCATTGAAAACGCTGATGTTAAATTCTTTGACCGAATTGTTTCTTTTGCCTCGATTTTCTTAAAAGCTTTCAATAAATTCCCGAGGAGAAGAGCTGCTATTTTCAAGTCCGTTTAATGAAGACTACTCGAGCAAACAAGGGCCTCGCATCTGATTTGGAGCATGGAAAGTAGGCTGATTGTGTTCTCACTTATTCATTGTATCTAGCTATTTCGTTCTAGCCTAGTTCATTTCCCTTTCTTTGTTTTTGTCAACCCACTTTGTGAGGCTTGACTTTGCTGGTTAGCCTCATCCTTGGGTTGAGTTGTAGGTTATAAATAGCCAAGTACCTAATGAATAAATCATTCAATCTTCATCAAACAAAATCTGAGTTAAGCTTTGCTTTCCTTTTCGTCTTTGTAGTTCACAAGACAAAGTATAAGAGTAAGTCGCGTTACAAGCTCTATACTCGCTATTTCAATCGTGTGTTTGAATTAGCACCCGCTTTGTTGAGGTATAGGTCTATCTCACTTAGCACACTATCTTTGGTTACGTTCTATCATCAATTTACAGCAGCTATTTCAACCTGATTTCGTTGTTTTGTTTCGTTCATTTCAAATTACTATCTATCATCAAATCACTTGTTCAAAGTTCATTCTAACTCACATCATAAGTGGTATCAGAGCTACAACTCTTGATTTTTCTTAAAATCAGGACGGTCCAAGGAGTGTCGAAGCCAAGTTATTAGTTGAATTTCTGATTGCGATTGGAATTCAAGGGTTAAACTCGAGCGAGGTAGTTCGAGGGTTAATCGGTTTTGATTATCTCGTGGTTCTTGTTGAAGTTCCGATACATTTGTTTCTTACTATTCACGTTTGTACTGTTCACACAAAAAAATGGCAGCAATTTTCTCGTTTGAAAACACTTACGAGGAAAGTTTGGTGTTTGATCCAACGTTACCACCTGTTTTTGACGAGTATTATCTTCAAAAAAACGGGTTGTGCAGGAAGAAACAAGTTCTGATCTTAGCCAAAACGAACATGGAGATTAAAGGGATTGGGCTTGTGGAATATTTTGAAAAGCAACAAAAGAGACTTGATCTATCCTTGTTCACAACAAGCAAAGTAGAGTTCACAAGCATTCAAAAACAGCACCTATTTGAAAAGGAGTCTGGCTTGTGGTCGAGCCATAATGCCAACGTTACCCACACTTATGTCTATTTGGAGTGAGGATGTGTTGATCCTAACAAATTTTGTATTTGATCCAGGTGGGATACTAGTTACAAGAATTGAGGACAATTCTTTTTCAAAGAAGGAGAGTATGACGTGAGTTCATTTTGCAGCGTTGTTTTGATCGGTCCATATCTCGAGTTATACTTGGAATTCCGTGAATTCCATACTCATTCAAAATAGAGAAGATATTCGAATGACTACTCGTGAAGGTTCGATGAACAAGTATTGACGAAGTTATGCCCCAAACAAGTCAGCTGTGCATTGAAAACGCTGCTGTTAAATTCTTTGACCGAATTGTTTCTTTTGCCTCGATTTTCTTTAAAGCTTTCAATAAATTCCCGAGGAGAAGAGCTGCTATTTTCAAGTCCGTTTAATCAAGACTACTCGAGCAAACAAGGGCCTTGCATCTGATTTGGAGCATGGAAAGTAGGCTGATTGTGTTCTCACTTATTCATTGTATCTAGCTATTTCGTTCTAGCCTAGTTCATTTCCCTTTCTTTGTTTTTGTCAACCCACTTTGTGAGGCTTGACTTTGCTGGTTAGCCTCATCCTTGGGTTGAGTTGTAGGTTATAAATAGCCAAGTACCTGATGAATAAATCATTCAATCTTCATCAAACAAAATCTGAGTTAAGCTTTGCTTTCCTTTTCGTCTTTGTAGTTCACAAGACAAAGTATAAGAGTAAGTCGCGTTACAAGCTCTATACTCGCTATTTCAATCGTGTGTTTGAATTAGCACCCGCTTTGTTGAGGTATAGGTCTATCTCACTTAGCACACTATCTTTGGTTACGTTCTATCATCAATTTACAGCAGCTATTTCAACCTGATTTCGTTGTTTTGTTTCGTTCATTTCAAATTACTATCTATCATCAAATCACTTGTTCAAAGTTCATTCTAACTCACATCATAAGTGGTATCAGAGCTACAACTCTTGATTTTTCTTAAAATCAGGACGGTCCAAGGAGTGTCGAAGCCAAGTTATTAGTTGAATTTCTGATTGCGATTGGAATTCAAGGGTTAAACTCGAGCGAGGTAGTTCGAGGGTTAATCGGTTTTGATTATCTCGTGGTTCTTGTTGAAGTTCCGATACATTTGTTTCTTACTATTCACGTTTGTACTGTTCACACAAAAAAATGGCAGCAATTTTCCCGTTTGAAAACACTTACGAGGAAAGTTTGGTGTTTGATCCAACGTTACCACCTGTTTTTGACGAGTATTATCTTCAAAAAAACGGGTTGTGCAGGAAGAAACAAGTTCTGATCTTAGCCAAAACGAACATGGAGATTAAAGGGATTGGGCTTGTGGAATATTTTGAAAAGCAACAAAAGAGACTTGATCTATCCTTGTTCACAACAAGCAAAGTAGAGTTCACAAGCATTCAAAAACAGCACCTATTTGAAAAGGAGTCTGGCTTGTGGTCGAGCCATAATGCCAACGTTACCCACACTTATGTCTATTTGGAGTGAGGATGTGTTGATCCTAACAAATTTTGTATTTGATCCAGGTGGGATACTAGTTACAAGAATTGAGGACAATTCTTTTTCAAAGAAGGAGAGTATGACGTGAGTTCATTTTGCAGCGTTGTTTTGATCGGTCCATATCTCGAGTTATACTTGGAATTCCGTGAATTCCGTACTCATTCAAAATAGAGAAGATATTCGAATGACTACTCGTGAAGGTTCGATGAACAAGTATTGACGAAGTTATGCCCCAAACAAGTCAGCTGTGCATTGAAAACGCTGCTGTTAAATTCTTTGACCGAATTGTTTCTTTTGCCTCGATTTTCTTTAAAGCTTTCAATAAATTCCCGAGGAGAAGAGATGCTATTTTCAAGTCCGTTTAATCAAGACTACTCGAGCAAACAAGGGCCTTGCATCTGATTTGGAGCATGGAAAGTAGGCTTATTGTGTTCTCACTTATTCATTGTATCTAGATATTTCGTTCTAGCCTAGTTCATTTCCCTTTCTTTGTTTTTGTCAACCCAGTTTGTGAGGCTTGACTTTGCTGGTTAGCCTCATACTTGGGTTGAGTTGTAGGTTATAAATAGCCAAGTACCTAATGAATAAATCATTCAATCTTCATCAAACAAAATCTGAGTTAAGCTTTGCTTTCCTTTTCGTCTTTGTAGTTCACAAGACAAAGTATAAGAGTAAGTCGCGTTACAAGCTCTATACTCGCTATTTCAATCGTGTCTTTGAATTAGCACCCGCTTTGTTGAGGTATAGGTCTATCTCACTTAGCACACTATCTTTGGTTACGTTCTATCATCAATTTACAGCAGCTATTTCAACCTGATTTCGTTGTTTTGTTTCGTTCATTTCAAATTACTATCTATCATCAAATCACTTGTTCAAAGTTCATTCTAACTCACATCATAAGTGGTATCAGAGCTACAACTCTTGATTTTTCTTAAAATCAGGACGGTCCAAGGAGTGTCGAAGCCAAGTTATTAGTTGAATTTCTGATTGCGATTGGAATTCAAGGGTTAAACTCGAGCGAGGTAGTTCGAGGGTTAATCGGTTTTGATTATCTCGTGGTTCTTGTTGAAGTTCCGATACATTTGTTTCTTACTATTCACGTTTGTACTGTTCACACAAAAAAATGGCAGGAATTTTCTCGTTTGAAAACACTTACGAGGAAAGTTTGGTGTTTGATCCAACGTTACCACCTGTTTTTGACGAGTATTATCTTCAAAAAAACGGGTTGTGCAGGAAGAAACAAGTTCTGATCTTAGCCAAAACGAACATGGAGATTAAAGGGATTGGGCTTGTGGAATATTTTGAAAAGCAACAAAAGAGACTTGATCTATCCTTGTTCACAACAAGCAAAGTAGAGTTCACAAGCATTCAAAAACAGCACCTATTTGAAAAGGAGTCTGGCTTGTGGTCGAGCCATAATGCCAACGTTACCCACACTTATGTCTATTTGGAGTGAGGATGTGTTGATCCTAACAAATTTTGTATTTGATCCAGGTGGGATACTAGTTACAAGAATTGAGGACAATTCTTTTTCAAAGAAGGAGAGTATGACGTGAGTTCATTTTGCAGCGTTGTTTTGATCGGTCCATATCTCGAGTTATACTTGGAATTCCGTGAATTCCGTACTCATTCAAATTAGAGAAGATATTCGAATGACTACTCGTGAAGGTTCGATGAACAAGTATTGACGAAGTTATGCCCCAAACAAGTCAGCTGTGCATTGAAAACGCTGCTGTTAAATTCTTTGACCGAATTGTTTCTTTTGCCTCGATTTTCTTTAAAGCTTTCAATAAATTCCCGAGGAGAAGAGCTGCTATTTTCAAGTCCGTTTAATCAAGACTACTCGAGCAAACAAGGGCCTTGCATCTGATTTGGAGCATGGAAAGTAGGCTGATTGTGTTCTCACTTATTCATTGTATCTAGCTATTTCGTTCTAGCCTAGTTCATTTCCCTTTCTTTGTTTTTGTCAACCCACTTTGTGAGGCTTGACTTTGCTGGTTAGCCTCATCCTTGGGTTGAGTTGTAGGTTATAAATAGCCAAGTACCTGATGAATAAATCATTCAATCTTCATCAAACAAAATCTGAGTTAAGCTTTGCTTTCCTTTTCGTCTTTGTAGTTCACAAGACAAAGTATAAGAGTAAGTCGCGTTACAAGCTCTATACTCGCTATTTCAATCGTGTGTTTGAATTAGCACCCGCTTTGTTGAGGTATAGGTCTATCTCACTTAGCACACTATCTTTGGTTACGTTCTATCATCAATTTACAGCAGCTATTTCAACCTGATTTCGTTGTTTTGTTTCGTTCATTTCAAATTACTATCTATCATCAAATCACTTGTTCAAAGTTCATTCTAACTCACATCATAAGTGGTATCAGAGCTACAACTCTTGATTTTTCTTAAAATCAGGACGGTCCAAGGAGTGTCGAAGCCAAGTTATTAGTTGAATTTCTGATTGCGATTGGAATTCAAGGGTTAAACTCGAGCGAGGTAGTTCGAGGGTTAATCGGTTTTGATTATCTCGTGGTTCTTGTTGAAGTTCCGATACATTTGTTTCTTACTATTCACGTTTGTACTGTTCACACAAAAAAATGGCAGCAATTTTCCCGTTTGAAAACACTTACGAGGAAAGTTTGGTGTTTGATCCAACGTTACCACCTGTTTTTGACGAGTATTATCTTCAAAAAAACGGGTTGTGCAGGAAGAAACAAGTTCTGATCTTAGCTAAAACGAACATGGAGATTAAAGGGATTGGGCTTGTGGAATATTTTGAAAAGCAACAAAAGAGACTTGATCTATCCTTGTTCACAACAAGCAAAGTAGAGTTCACAAGCATTCAAAAACAGCACCTATTTGAAAAGCAGTCTGGCTTGTGGTCGAGCCATAATGCCAACGTTACCCACACTTATGTCTATTTGGAGTGAGGATGTGTTGATCCTAACAAATTTTGTATTTGATCCAGGTGGGATACTAGTTACAAGAATTGAGGACAATTCTTTTTCAAAGAAGGAGAGTATGACGTGAGTTCATTTTGCAGCGTTGTTTTGATCGGTCCATATCTCGAGTTATACTTGGAATTCCGTGAATTCCGTACTCATTCAAAATAGAGAAGATATTCGAATGACTACTCGTGAAGGTTCGATGAACAAGTATTGACGAAGTTATGCCCCAAACAAGTCAGTTGTGCATTGAAAAACGCTGCTGTTAAATTCTTTGACGGAATTGTTTCTTTTTCCTCGATTTTCTTTAAAGCTTTAAATAAATTCCCGAGGAGAAGAGCTGCCATTTTGAAGTCCGTGTAATCAAGACTACTCGAGCAAACAAGGTCCTTGCATCTGATTTGGAGCATGGAAAGTAGGCTGATTGTGTTCTCACTTATTCATTGTATCTAGCTATTTAGTTCTAGCCTACTTCATTTCCCTTTCTTTGTTTTTGTCAACCCACTTTGTGAGGCTTGACTTTGCTGGTTAGCCTCATCCTTGGGTTGATTTGTAGGCTATAAATAGCCAAGTTCCTGATGAATAAATCATTCAATCTTCATCAAACAAAATCTGAGGTAAGCTTTGCTTTCCTTTTCGTCTTTGTAGTTCACAAGACAAAGTATAAGAGTAAGTCGCGTTACAAGCTCTATACTCGCTATTTCAATCGTGTGTTTGAATTAGCACCCGCTTTGTTGAGGTATAGGTCTATCTCACTTAGCACACTATCTTTGGTTACGTTCTATCATCACTTTATAGCAGCTATTTCAACCTGATTTCGTTTTTTTGTTTCGTTCATTTCAAATTACTATCTATCATCAAATCACTTGTTCAAAGTTCATTCTAATTCACATCATAAGTGGTATCAGAGCTACAACTCTTGATTTTTCTTAAAATCAGGACGGTCCAAGGAGTGTCGAAGCCAAGTTATTAGTTGAATTTCTGATTGCGATTGGAATTCAAGGGTTAAACTCGAGCGAGGTAGTTCGAGGGTTAATCGGTTTTGATTATCTCGTTGTTCTTGTTGAAGTTCCGATACATTTGTTTCTTACTATTCACGTTTGTACTGTTCACACAAAAAAATGGCAGCAATTTTCTCGTTTGAAAACACTTACGAGGAAAGTTTGGTGTTTGATCCAACGTTACCACCTGTTTTTGACGAGTATCATCTTCAACCAAACGGGTTGTGCAGGAAGAAACAAGTTCCGATCTTAGCCAAAACGAACATGGAGAGTGAAGGGATTGGACTTGTGAAATATTTTGAAAAGCAACAAAAGAGACTTGATCCATCCTTGTTCACAACAAGCAAAGTAGAGTTCACAATCATTCAAAACAGCACCTATTTGAAAAGGAGTCGGGCTTGTGGTCGAGCCATAATACCAACGTTACCCACACTTATGTCTATTTGGAGTGAGGATGTGTTGATCCTAAAATTTTTTTTATTTGATCCAGGTGGGATACTTGTTACAAGAATTGAGGACAATTCTTTTTCAAAGAAGGAGAGTTTGACGCGAGTTCATTTTGCAGCGTTGTTTTGATCGGTCCATATCTCGAGTTATACTTGGAATTCCGTAGTCATACAAATTGGAGAATATAGATTTCGAGCTCATCTTTCTAATGACTACTCGTGAAGGTTCGATGAACAAGTATTGACGAAGTTATGCCCCAAACAAGTCAGCTGTGCATTGAAAACGCTGCTGTTAAATTCTTTGACGGAATTGTTTCTTTTGCCTCGATTTTCTTTAAAGCTTTAAATAAATTCCCGAGGAGAAGAGCTGCTATTTTCAAGTCCGTTTAATCAAGACTACTCGAGCAAACAAGGGCCTTGCATCTGATTTGGAGCATGGAAAGTAGGCTGATTGTGTTCTCACTTATTCATTGTATCTAGCAATTTAGTTCTAGCCTAGTTCATTTCCCTTTCTTTGTTTTTGTCACCCACTTTGTGAGGCTTGACTTTGCTGGTTAGCCTCATCCTTGGGTTGAGTTGTAGGCTATAAATAGCCAAGTACCTAATGAATAAATCATTCAATATTCATCAAACAAAATCTGAGTTAAGCTTTGCTTTCCTTTTCGTCTTTGTAGTTCACGAGACAAAGTATTAGAGTAAGTCGCGTTACAAGCTCTATACTCGCTATTTCAATCGTGTGTTTGAATTAGCACCCGCTTTGTTGAGGTATAGGTCTATCTCACTTAGCATACTATCTTTGGTTACGTTCTATCATCAATTTACAGCAGCTATTTCAACCTGATTTCGTTGTTTTGTTTCGTTCATTTCAAATTACTATCTATCATCAAATCACTTGTTCAAAGTTCATTCTAATTCACATCATAAATGGTATCAGAGCTACAACTCTTGATTTTTCTTAAAATCAGGACGGTCCAAGGAGTGTCGAAGCCAATTTATTAGTTGAATTTCTGATTGCGATTGGAATTCAAAGGTTAAACTCGAGCGAGGTAGTTCGAGGGTTAATCGGTTTTGATTATCTCGTGGTTCTTGTTGAAGTTCCGATACATTTCTTTCTTACTATTCACGTTTGTACTGTTCACACAAAAAAATGGCAGCAATTTTCACGTTTGAAAACACTTACGAGGAAATTTTTGTGTTTGATCCAACGTTACCACCTGTTTTTGACGAGTATCATCTTCAAAAAAACGGGTTGTGCAGGAAGAAACAAGTTCTGATCTTAGCCAAAACGAACATGGAGATTAAAGGGATTGGGCTTGTGGAATATTTTGAAAAGTAACAAAAGAGACTTGATCTATCCTTGTTCACAACAAGCAAAGTAGAGTTCACAAGCATTCAAAAACAGCACCTATTTGAAAAGGAGTCTGGCTTGTGGTCGAGCCATAATGCCAACGTTACCCACACTTATGTCTATTTGGAGTGAGGATGTGTTGATCCTAACAAATTTTGTATTTGATCCAGGTGGGATACTAGTTACAAGAATTGAGGACAATTCTTTTTCAAAGAAGGAGAGTATGACGTGAGTTCATTTTGCAGCGTTGTTTTAATCGGTCCATATCTCGAGTTATACTTGGAATTCCGTGAATTCCGTAGTCATTCAAAATAGAGAAGATATTCGAATGACTACTCGTGAAGGTTCGATGAACAAGTATTGACGAAGTTATGCCCAAACAAGTCAGCTGTGCATTGAAAAACGCTGCTGTTAAATTCTTTGACGGAATTGTTTCTTTTGCCTCTATTTTCTTTAAAGCTTTCAATAAATTCCCGAGGAGAAGAGCTGCTATTTTCAAGTCCGTTTAATCAAGACTACTCGAGCAAACAAGGGCCTTGCATCTGATTTGGAGCATGGAAAGTAGGCTGATTGTGTTCTCACTTATTCATTGTATCTAGCTATTTAGTTCTAGCCTAGTTCATTTCCCTTTCTTTGTTTTTGTCACCCACTTTGTGAGGCTTGACTTTGCTGGTTAGCCTCATCCTTGGGTTGAGTTCTAGGCTATAAATAGCCAAGTACCTAATGAATAAATCATTCAATATTCATCAAACAAAATCTGAGGTAAGCTTTGCTTTCCTTTTCGTCTTTGTAGTTCACGAGACAAAGTATTAGAGTAAGTCGCGTTACAAGCTCTATACTCGCTATTTCAATCGTGTGTTTGAATTAGCACCCGCTTTGTTGAGGTATAGGTCTATCTCACTTAGCATACTATCTTTGGTTACGTTCTATCATCAATTTACAGCAGCTATTTCAACCTGATTTCGTTGTTTTGTTTCGTTCATTTCAAATTACTATCTATCATCAAATCACTTGTTCAAAGTTCATTCTAATTCACATCATAAATGGTATCAGAGCTACAACTCTTGATTTTTCTTAAAATCAGGACGGTCCAAGGAGTGTCGAAGCCAATTTATTAGTTGAATTTCTGATTGCGATTGGAATTCAAGGGTTAAACTCGAGCGAGGTAGTTCGAGGGTTAATCGGTTTTGATTATCTCGTGGTTCTTGTTGAAGTTCCGATACATTTCTTTCTTACTATTCACGTTTGTACTGTTCACACAAAAAAATGGCAGCAATTTTCACGTTTGAAAACACTTACGAGGAAATTTTGGTGTTTGATCCAACGTTACCACCTGTTTTTGACGAGTATCATCTTCAAAAAAACGGGTTGTGCAGGAAGAAACAAGTTCTGATCTTAGCCAAAACGAACATGGAGATTAAAGGGATTGGGCTTGTGGAATATTTTGAAAAGTAACAAAAGAGACTTGATCTATCCTTGTTCACAACAAGCAAAGTAGAGTTCACAAGCATTCAAAAACAGCACCTATTTGAAAAGGAGTCTGGCTTATGGTCGAGCCATAATGCCAACGTTACCCACACTTATGTCTATTTGGAGTGAGGATGTGTTGATCCTAACAAATTTTGTATTTGATCCAGGTGGGATACTAGTTACAAGAATTGAGGACAATTCTTTTTCAAAGAAGGAGAGTATGACGTGAGTTCATTTTGCAGCGTTGTTTTGATCGGTCCATATCTCGAGTTATACTTGGAATTCCGTGAATTCCGTAGTCATTCAAAATAGAGAAGATATTCGAATGACTACTTGTGAAGGTTCGATGAACAAGTATTGACGAAGTTATGCCCCAAACAAGTCAGTTGTGCATTGAAAAACGCTGCTGTTAAATTCTTTGACGGAATTGTTTCTTTTGCCTCGATTTTCTTTAAAGCTTTAAATAAATTCCCGAGGAGAAGAGCTGCTATTTTCAAGTCCGTTTAATCAAGACTACTCGAGCAAACAAGGGCCTTGCATCTGATTTGGAGCATGGAAAGTAGGCTGATTGTGTTCTCACTTATTCATTGTATCTAGCTATTTAGTTCTAGCCTAGTTCATTTCCCTTTCTTTGTTTTTGTCACCCACTTTGTGAGGCTTGACTTTGCTGGTTAGCCTCATCCTTAGGTTGAGTTGTAGGCTATAAATAGCCAAGTATCTAATGAATAAATCATTCAATATTCATCAAACAAAATCTGAGTTAAGCTTTGCTTTCCTTTTCGTCTTTGTAGTTCACGAGACAAAGTATTAGAGTAAGTCGCGTTACAAGCTCTATACTCGCTATTTCAATCGTGTGTTTGAATTAGCACCCGCTTTGTTGAGGTATAGGTCTATCTCACTTAGCATACTATCTTTGGTTACGTTCTATCATCAATTTACAGCAGCTATTTCAACCTGATTTCGTTGTTTTGTTTCGTTCATTTCAAATTACTATCTATCATCAAATCACTTGTTCAAAGTTCATTCTAATTCACATCATAAATGGTATCAGAGCTACAACTCTTGATTTTTCTTAAAATCAGGACGGTCCAAGGAGTGTCGAAGCCAATTTATTAGTTGAATTTCTGATTGCGATTGGAATTCAAGGGTTAAACTCGAGCGAGGTAGTTCGAGGGTTAATCGGTTTTGATTATCTCGTGGTTCTTGTTGAAGTTCCGATACATTTCTTTCTTACTATTCACGTTTGTACTGTTCACACAAAAAATGGCAGCAATTTTCACGTTTGAAAACACTTACGAGGAAATTTTGGTGTTTGATCCAACGTTACCACCTGTTTTTGACGAGTATCATCTTCAAAAAAACGGGTTGTGCAGGAAGAAACAACTTCTGATCTTAGCCAAAACGAACATGGAGATTAAAGGGATTGGGCTTGTGGAATATTTTGAAAAGTAACAAAAGAGACTTGATCTATCCTTGTTCACAACAAGCAAAGTAGAGTTCACAAGCATTCAAAAACAGCACCTATTTGAAAAGGAGTCTGGCTTGTGGTCGAGCCATAATGCCAACGTTACCCACACTTATGTCTATTTGGAGTGAGGATGTGTTGATCCTAACAAATTTTGTATTTGATCCAGGTGGGATACTAGTTACAAGAATTGAGGACAATTCTTTTTCAAAGAAGGAGAGTATGACGTGAGTTCATTTTGCAGCGTTGTTTTGATCGGTCCATATCTCGAGTTATACTTGGAATTCCGTGAATTCCGTAGTCATTCAAAATAGAGAAGATATTCGAATGACTACTTGTGAAGGTTCGATGAACAAGTATTGACGAAGTTATGCCCCAAACAAGTCAGTTGTGCATTGAAAAACGCTGCTGTTAAATTCTTTGACGGAATTGTTTCTTTTGCCTCGATTTTCTTTAAAGCTTTAAATAAATTCCCGACGAGAAGAGCTGCTATTTTCAAGTCCGTTTAATAAAGACTACTCGAGCAAACAAGGTCCTTGCATCTGATTTGGAGCATGGAAAGTAGGCTGATTGTGTTCTCACTTATTCATTGTATCTAGCTATTTAGTTCTAGCCTAGTTCATTTCCCTTTCTTTGTTTTTGTCACCCACTTTGTGAGGCTTGACTTTGCTGGTTAGCCTCATCCTTGGGTTGAGTTGTAGGCTATAAATAGCCAAGTACCTAATGAATAAATCATTCAATATTCATCAAACAAAATCTGAGGTAAGCTTTGCTTTCCTTTTCGTCTTTGTAGTTCACGAGACAAAGTATTAGAGTAAGTCGCGTTACAAGCTCTATACTCGCTATTTCAATCGTGTGTTTGAATTAGCACCCGCTTTGTTGAGGTATAGGTCTATCTCACTTAGCATACTATCTTTGGTTACGTTCTATCATCAATTTACAGCAGCTATTTCAACCTGATTTCGTTGTTTTGTTTCGTTCATTTCAAATTACTATCTATCATCAAATCACTTGTTCAAAGTTCATTCTAATTCACATCATAAATGGTATCAGAGCTACAACTCTTGATTTTTCTTAAAATCAGGACGGTCCAAGGAGTGTCGAAGCCAATTTATTAGTTGAATTTCTGATTGCGATTGGAATTCAAGGGTTAAACTCGAGCGAGGTAGTTCGAGGGTTAATCGGTTTTGATTATCTCGTGGTTCTTGTTGAAGTTCCGATACATTTCTTTCTTACTATTCACGTTTGTACTGTTCACACAAAAAAATGGCAGCAATTTTCACGTTTGAAAACACTTACGAGGAAATTTTGGTGTTTGATCCAACGTTACCACCTGTTTTTGACGAGTATCATCTTCAAAAAAACGGGTTGTGCAGGAAGAAACAAGTTCTGATCTTAGCCAAAACGAACATGGAGATTAAAGGGATTGGGCTTGTGGAATATTTTGAAAAGTAACAAAAGAGACTTGATCTATCCTTGTTCACAACAAGCAAAGTAGAGTTCACAAGCATTCAAAAACAGCACCTATTTGAAAAGGAGTCTGGCTTATGGTCGAGCCATAATGCCAACGTTACCCACACTTATGTCTATTTGGAGTGAGGATGTGTTGATCCTAACAAATTTTGTATTTGATCCAGGTGGGATACTAGTTACAAGAATTGAGGACAATTCTTTTTCAAAGAAGGAGAGTATGACGTGAGTTCATTTTGCAGCGTTGTTTTGATCGGTCCATATCTCGAGTTATACTTGGAATTCCGTGAATTCCGTAGTCATTCAAAATAGAGAAGATATTCGAATGACTACTTGTGAAGGTTCGATGAACAAGTATTGACGAAGTTATGCCCCAAACAAGTCAGTTGTGCATTGAAAAACGCTGCTGTTAAATTCTTTGACGGAATTGTTTCTTTTGCCTCGATTTTCTTTAAAGCTTTAAATAAATTCCCGAGGAGAAGAGCTGCTATTTTCAAGTCCGTTTAATCAAGACTACTCGAGCAAACAAGGGCCTTGCATCTGATTTGGAGCATGGAAAGTAGGCTGATTGTGTTCTCACTTATTCATTGTATCTAGCTATTTAGTTCTAGCCTAGTTCATTTCCCTTTCTTTGTTTTTGTCACCCACTTTGTGAGGCTTGACTTTGCTGGTTAGCCTCATCCTTAGGTTGAGTTGTAGGCTATAAATAGCCAAGTATCTAATGAATAAATCATTCAATATTCATCAAACAAAATCTGAGTTAAGCTTTGCTTTCCTTTTCGTCTTTGTAGTTCACGAGACAAAGTATTAGAGTAAGTCGCGTTACAAGCTCTATACTCGCTATTTCAATCGTGTGTTTGAATTAGCACCCGCTTTGTTGAGGTATAGGTCTATCTCACTTAGCATACTATCTTTGGTTACGTTCTATCATCAATTTACAGCAGCTATTTCAACCTGATTTCGTTGTTTTGTTTCGTTCATTTCAAATTACTATCTATCATCAAATCACTTGTTCAAAGTTCATTCTAATTCACATCATAAATGGTATCAGAGCTACAACTCTTGATTTTTCTTAAAATCAGGACGGTCCAAGGAGTGTCGAAGCCAATTTATTAGTTGAATTTCTGATTGCGATTGGAATTCAAGGGTTAAACTCGAGCGAGGTAGTTCGAGGGTTAATCGGTTTTGATTATCTCGTGGTTCTTGTTGAAGTTCCGATACATTTCTTTCTTACTATTCACGTTTGTACTGTTCACACAAAAAATGGCAGCAATTTTCACGTTTGAAAACACTTACGAGGAAATTTTGGTGTTTGATCCAACGTTACCACCTGTTTTTGACGAGTATCATCTTCAAAAAAACGGGTTGTGCAGGAAGAAACAAGTTCTGATCTTAGCCAAAACGAACATGGAGATTAAAGGGATTGGGCTTGTGGAATATTTTGAAAAGTAACAAAAGAGACTTGATCTATCCTTGTTCACAACAAGCAAAGTAGAGTTCACAAGCATTCAAAAACAGCACCTATTTGAAAAGGAGTCTGGCTTGTGGTCGAGCCATAATGCCAACGTTACCCACACTTATGTCTATTTGGAGTGAGGATGTGTTGATCCTAACAAATTTTGTATTTGATCCAGGTGGGATACTAGTTACAAGAATTGAGGACAATTCTTTTTCAAAGAAGGAGAGTATGACGTGAGTTCATTTTGCAGCGTTGTTTTGATCGGTCCATATCTCGAGTTATACTTGGAATTCCGTGAATTCCGTAGTCATTCAAAATAGAGAAGATATTCGAATGACTACTTGTGAAGGTTCGATGAACAAGTATTGACGAAGTTATGCCCCAAACAAGTCAGTTGTGCATTGAAAAACGCTGCTGTTAAATTCTTTGACGGAATTGTTTCTTTTGCCTCGATTTTCTTTAAAGCTTTAAATAAATTCCCGACGAGAAGAGCTGCTATTTTCAAGTCCGTTTAATAAAGACTACTCGAGCAAACAAGGTCCTTGCATCTGATTTGGAGCATGGAAAGTAGGCTGATTGTGTTCTCACTTATTCATTGTATCTAGCTATTTAGTTCTAGCCTAGTTCATTTCCCTTTCTTTGTTTTTGTCAACTCACTTTGTGAGTCTTGACTTTGCTGGTTAGCCTCATCCTTGGGTTGAGTTGTAGGTTATAAATAGCCAAGTACCTGATGAATAAATCATTCAATCTTCATCAAACAAAATCTGAGTTAAGCTTTGCTTTCCTTTTCGTCTTTGTAGTTCACAAGACAAAGTATAAGAGTAAGTCGCGTTACAAGCTCTATACTCGCTATTTCAATCGTGTGTTTGAATTAGCACCCGCTTTGTTGAGGTATAGGTCTATCTCCCTTAGCACACTATCTTTGGTTACGTTCTATCATCACTTTACAGCAGCTATTTCAACCTGATTTCGTTGTTTTGTTTCGTTCATTTCAAATTACTATCTATCATCAAATCACTTGTTCAAAGATCATTCTAATTCACATCATAAGTGGTATCAGAGCTACAACTCTTGATTTTTCTTAAAATCAGGACGGTCCAAGGAGTGTCGAAGCCAAGTTATTAGTTGAATTTCTGATTGCGATTGGAATTCAAGGGTTAAGGGTTAAACTCGAGCGAGGTAGTTCGAGGGTTAATCGGTTTTGATTATCTCGTGGTTCTTGTTGAAGTTCCGACACATTTGTTTCTTACTATTCACGTTTGTACTGTTCACACAAAAAAATGTCAGCAATTTTCTCGTTTGAAAACACTTACGAGGAAAGTTTGGTGTTTGATCCAACGTTACCACCTATTTTTGACGAGTATCATCTTCAACCAAACGGGTTGTGCAGGAAGAAACAAGTTCCGATCTTAGCCAAAACGAACATGGAGAGTGAAGGGATTGGACTTGTGAAATATTTTGAAAAGCAACAAAAGAGACTTGATCCATCCTTGTTCACAACAAGCAAAGTAGAGTTCACAATCATTCAAAACAGCACCTATTTGAAAAGGAGTCGGCCTTGTGGTCGAGCCATAATACCAACGTTACCCACACTTATGTCTATTTGGAGTGAGGATGTGTTGATCCTAAATTTTTTTTTATTTGATCCAGGTGGGATACTTGTTACAAGAATTGAGGACAATTCTTTTTCAAAGAAGGAGAGTTTGATGCGAGTTCATTTTGCAGCGTTGTTTTGATCGGTCCATATCTCGAGTTATACTTGGAATTCCGTAGTCATACAAAATGGAGAATATAGATTTCGAGCTTATCTTTCCAATGACTACTCGTGAAGGTTCGATGAACAAGTATTGACGAAGTTATGCCCCAAACAATTCAGCTGTGCATTGAAAACGCTGCTGTTAAATTCTTTGACGGAATTGTTTCTTTTGCCTCGATTTTCTTTAAAGCTTTAAATAAATTCCCGAGGAGAAGAGCTGCTATTTTCAAGTCCGTTTAATCAAGACTACTCGATCAAACAAGGGACTTGCATCTGATTTGGAGCATGGAAAGTAGGCTGATTGTGTTCTCACGTATTCATTGTATCTAGCTATTTAGTTCTAGCCTAGTTCATTTCCCTTTCTTTGTTTTTGTCAACCACTTTGTGAGGCTTGACTTTGCTGGTTAGCCTCATCCTTGGGTTGAGTTGTAGGCTATAAATAGCCAAGTACGTAATGAATAAATCATTCAATATTCATCAAACAAAATCTGAGTTAAGCTTTGCTTTCCTTTTCGTCTTTGTAGTTCACGAGACAAAGTATTACAGTAAGTCGCGTTACAAGCTCTATACTCGCTATTTCAATCGTGTGTTTGAATTAGCACCCGCTTTGTTGAGGTATAGGTCTATCTCACTTAGCACACTATCTTTGGTTACGTTCCATCATCACTTTACAACACCTATTTCAACCTGATTTCTCGGCTTTGTTTCGTTCATTTCAAATTACTATCTATCATCAAATCACTTGTTCAAAGTTCATTCTAACTCACATCATAAGTGGTATCAGAGCTACAACTCTTGATTTTTCTTAAAATCAGGACGGTCCAAGGAGTGTCGAAGCCAAGTTATTAGTTGAATTTCAGATTGCGATTGGAATTCAAGGGTTAAACTCGAGCGAGGTAGTTCGAGGGTTAATCGGTTTTGATTATCTCGTGGTTCTTGTTGAAGTTCCGATACATTTGTTTCTTACTATTCACGTTTGTACTGTTTACACAAAAAAATGGCAGCAATTTTCTCGTTTGAAAACACTTACGAGGAAAGTTTGGTGTTTGATCCAACGTTACCACCTGTTTTTGACGAGTATCATCTTCAAAAAACCGGTTGTGCAGGAAGAAACAAGTTCTGATCTTAGCCAAAACGAACATGGAGATTAAAGGGATTGGGCTTGTGGAATATTTTGAAAAGCAACAAAAGACACTTTATCTATCCTTATTCACAACAAGCAAAGTAGAGTTCACAAGCATTCAAAAACAGTACCTATTTGAAAAGGAGTCTGGCTTGTGGTCGAGCCATAATGCCAACGTTACCCACACTTATGTCTATTTGGAGTGAGGATGTGTTGATCCTAACAAATTTTGTATTTGATCCAGGTGGGATACTAGTTACAGGAATTGAGGACAATTCTTTTTCAAAGAAGGAGAGTATGACGTGAGTTCATTTTGCAGCGTTGTTTTGATCGGTCCATATCTCGAGTTATACTTGGAATTCCGTGAATTCCGTAGTCATTCAAAATAGAGAAGATATTCGAATGACTACTCGTGAAGGTTCGATGAACAAGTATTGACGAAGTTATGCCCCAAACAAGTCAGCTGTGCATTGAAAAACGCTGCTGTTAAATTCTTTGACGAAATTGTTTCTTTTGCCTCGATTTTCTTTAAAGCTTTCAATAAATTCCCGAGGAGAAGAGCTGCTATTTTCAAGTCCGTTTATTCAAGACTACTCGAGCAAACAAGGTCCTTGCATCTGATTTGGAGCATGGAAAGTAGGCTGATTGTGTTCTCACTTATTCTTTGTATCTAGCTATTTAGTTCTTGCCTAGTTCATTTCCCTTTCTTTGTTTTTGTCACCCACTTTGTGAGGCTTGACTTTGCTGGTTAGCCTTATCCTTGGGTTGAGTTGTAGGCTATAAATAGCCAAGTACCTAATGAATAAATCATTCAATATTCATCAAACAAAATCTGAGTTAAGCTTTGCTTTCCTTTTCGTCTTTGTAGTTCACGAGACAAAGTATTACAGTAAGTCGCGTTACAAGCTCTATACTCGCTATTTCAATCGTGTGTTTGAATTAGCACCCGCTTTGTTGAGGTATAGGTCTATCTCACTTAGCACACTATCTTTGGTTACGTTCCATCATCACTTTACAGCACCTATTTCAACCTGATTTCTCGGCTTTGTTTCGTTCATTTCAAATTACTATCTATCATCAAATCACTTGTTCAAAGTTCATTCTAAGTCACATCATAAGTGGTATCAGAGCTACAACTCTTGATTTTTCTTAAAATCAGGACGGTCCAAGGAGTGTCGAAGCCAAGTTATTAGTTGAATTTCTGATTGCGATTGGAATTCAAGGGTTAAACTCGAGCGAGGTAGTTCGAGGGTTAATCGGTTTTGATTATGTCGTGGTTCTTGTTGAAGTTCCGATACATTTGTTTCTTACTATTCACGTTTGTACTGTTCACACAAAAAAATGTCAGCAATTTTCTCTTTTGAAAACACTTACGAGGAAAGATTGGTGTTTGATCCAACGTTACCACCTGTTTTTGACGAGTATCATCTTCAACCAAACGGGTTGTGCAGGAAGGAACAAGTTCCGATCTTAGCCAAAACGAACATGGAGAGTGAAGGGATTGGACTTGTGAAATATTTTGAAAAGCAACAAAAGAGACTTGATCCATCCTTGTTCACAACAAGCAAAGTAGAGTTCACAATCATTCAAAACAGCACCTATTTGAAAAGGAGTCGGGCTTGTGGTCGAGCCATAATACCAACGTTACCCACACTTATGTCTATTTGGAGTGAGGATGTGTTGATCCTAAATTTTTTTTATTTGATCCAGGTGGGATACTTGTTACAAGAATTGAGGACAATTCTTTTTCAAAGAAGGAGAGTTTGATGCGAGTTCATTTTACAGCGTTGTTTTGATCGGTCCATATCTCGAGTTATACTTGGAATTCCGTAGTCATACAAAATGGAGAATATAGATTTCGAGCTTATCTTTCCAATGACTACTCATGAAGGTTCGATGAACAAGTATTGACGAAGTTATGCCCCAAACAAGTCAGCTGTGCATTGAAAACGCTGCTGTTAAATTCTTTGACGGAATTGTTTCTTTTGCCTCGATTTTCTTTAAAGCTTTCAATAAATTCCCGAGGAGAAGAGCTGCTATTTTCAAGTCCGTTTAATCAAGACTACTCGAGCAAACAGGGGCCTTGCATCTGATTTGGAGCATGGAAAGTAGGCTGATTGTGTTCTCACTTATTCATTGTATCTAGCTATTTAGTTCTAGCCTAGTTCATTTCCCTTTCTTTGTTTTTGTCACCCACTTTGTGAGGCTTGACTTTGCTGGTTAGCCTCATCCTTGGGTTGAGTTGTAGGCTATAAATAGCCAAGTATCTAATGAATAAATCATTCAATATTCATCAATCAAAATCTTAGTTAAGCATTGCTTTCCATTTCGTCTTTGTAGTTCACGAGACAAAGTATTAGAGTAAGTCGCGTTACAAGCTCTATACTCGCTATTTCAATCGTGTGTTTGAATTAGCACCCGCTTTGTTGAGGTATAGGTCTATCTCACTTAGCACACTATCTTTGGTTACGTTCCATCATCACTTTACAGCACCTATTTCAACCTGATTTCTCGGCTTTGTTTCGTTCATTTCAAATTACTATCTATCATCAAATCACTTGTTCAAAGTTCATTCTAACTCATATCATAAGTGGTATCAGAGCTACAACTCTTGATTTTTCTTAAAATCAGGACGGTCCAAGGAGTGTCGAAGCCAAGTTATTAGTTGAATTTCTGATTGCGATTGGAATTCAAGGGTTAAACTCGAGTGAGGTAGTTCGAAGGTTAATCGGTTTTGATTATCTCGTGGTTCTTGTTGAAGTTCCGATACATTTGTTTCTTACTATTCACGTTTGTACTGTTCACACAAAAAATGGCAGTAATTTTCTCGTTTGAAAACACTTACGAGGAAAGTTTGGTGTTTGATCCAACGTTACCACCTGTTTTTGACGAGTATCATCTTCAAAAAAACGGGTTGTGCAGGAAGAAACAAGTTCTGATCTTAGCCAAAACGAACATGGAGATTAAAGGGATTGGGCTTGGGAATATTTTGAAAAGCAACAAAAGAGACTTGACCTATCCTTGTTCACAACAAGCAAAGTAGAGTTCACAAGCATTCAAAAACAGCACCTATTTGAAAAGGAGTCTGGCTTGTGGTCGAGCCATAATGCCAACGTTACCCACACTTATGTCTATTTGGAGTGAGGATGTGTTGATCCTAACAAATTTTGTATTTGATCTAGGTGGGATACTAGTTACAAGAATTGAGGACAATTCTTTTTTAAAGAAGGAGAGTATGACGTGAGTTCATTTTGCAGCGTTGTTTTAATCGGTCCATATCTCGAGTTATACTTGGAATTCCGTGAATTCCGTAGTCATTCAAAATAGAGAAGATATTCGAATGACTACTCGTGAAGGTTCGATGAACAAGTATTGACGAAGTTATGCCCCAAACAAGTCAGCTGTGCATTGAAAAACGCTGCTGTTAAATTCTTTGACGGAATTGTTTCTTTTGCCTCGATTTTCTTTAAAGCTTTCAATAAATTCCCGAGGAGAAGAGCTGCTATTTTCAAGTCCGTTTAATCAAGACTACTCGAGCAAACAAGGTCCTTGCATCTGATTTGGAGCATGGAAAGTACGCTGATTGTGTTCTCACTTATTCATTGTATCTAGCTATTTAGTTCTAGCCTAGTTCATTTCCCTTTCTTTTTTTTTGTCAACCCACTTTGTGAGGCTTGACTTTGCTGGTTAGCCTCATCCTTGGGTTGAGTTGTAGGCTATAAATAGCCAAGTATCTAATGAATAAATCATTCAATATTCATCAATCAAAATCTGAGTTAAGCATTGCTTTCCATTTCGTCTTTGTAGTTCACGAGACAAAGTATTAGAGTAAGTCGCGTTACAAGCTCTATACTCGCTATTTCAATCGTGTGTTTGAATTAGCACCCGCTTTGTTGAGGTATAGGTCTATCTCACTTAGCACACTATCTTTGGTTACGTTCCATCATCACTTTACAGCACCTATTTCAACCTGATTTCTCGGCTTTGTTTCGTTCATTTCAAATTACTATCTATCATCAAATCACTTGTTCAAAGTTCATTCTAACTCACATCATAAGTGGTATCAGAGCTACAACTCTTGATTTTTCTTAAAATCAGGACGGTCCAAGGAGTGTCGAAGCCAAGTTATTAGTTGAATTTCTAATTGCGATTGGAATTCAAGGGTTAAACTCGAGCGAGGTAGTTCGAAGGTTAATCGGTTTTGATTATCTCGTGGTTCTTGTTGAAGTTCCGATACATTTGTTTCTTACTATTCACGTTTGTACTGTTCACACAAAAAATGGCAGTAATTTTCTCGTTTGAAAACACTTACGAGGAAAGTTTGGTGTTTGATCCAACGTTACCACCTGTTTTTGACGAGTATCATCTTCAAAAAAACGGGTTGTGCAGGAAGAAACAAGTTCTGATCTTAGCCAAAACGAACATGGAGATTAAAGGGATTGGGCTTGGGAATATTTTGAAAAGCAACAAAAGAGACTTGACCTATCCTTGTTCACAACAAGCAAAGTAGAGTTCACAAGCATTCAAAAACAGCACCTATTTGAAAAGGAGTCTGGCTTGTGGTCGAGCCATAATGCCAACGTTACCCACACTTATGTCTATTTGGAGTGAGGATGTGTTGATCCTAACAAATTTTGTATTTGATCTAGGTGGGATACTAGTTACAAGAATTGAGGACAATTCTTTTTCAAAGAAGGAGAGTATGACGTGAGTTCATTTTGCAGCGTTGTTTTAATCGGTCCATATCTCGAGTTATACTTGGAATTCCGTGAATTCCGTAGTCATTCAAAATAGAGAAGATATTCGAATGACTACTCGTGAAGGTTCGATGAACAAGTATTGACGAAGTTATGCCCCAAACAAGTCAGCTGTGCATTGAAAAACGCTGCTGTTAAATTCTTTGACGGAATTGTTTCTTTTGCCTCGATTTTCTTTAAAGCTTTCAATAAATTCCCGAGGAGAAGAGCTGCTATTTTCAAGTCCGTTTAATCAAGACTACTCGAGCAAACAAGGTCCTTGCATCTGATTTGGAGCATGGAAAGTACGCTGATTGTGTTCTCACTTATTCATTGTATCAGCTATTTAGTTCTAGCCTAGTTCATTTCCCTTTCTTTTTTTTTGTCAACCCACTTTGTGAGGCTTGAGTTTGCTGGTTAGCCTCATCCTTGGGTTGAGTTGGAGGCTATAAATAGCCAAGTACCTGATGAATAAATCATTCAATCTTCATCAAACAAAATCTGAGTTAAGCTTTGCTTTCCTTTTCGTCTTTGTAGTTCACGAGACAAAGTATTACAGTAAGTCGCGTTACAAGCTCTATACTCGCTATTTCAATTGTGTGTTTGAATTAGCACCCGCTTTGTTGAGGTATAGGTCTATCTCACTTAGCACACTATCTTTGGTTACGTTCCATCATCACTTTACAGCACCTATTTCAACCTGATTTCTCGGCTTTGTTTCGTTCATTTCAAATTACTATCTATCATCAAATCACTTGTTCAAAGTTCATTCTAACTCACATCATAAGTGGTATCAGAGCTACAACTCTTGATTTTTCTTAAAATCAGGACGGTCCAAGGAGTGTCGAAGCCAAGTTATTAGTTGAATTTCTGATTGCGATTGGAATTCAAGGGTTAAACTCGAGCGAGGTAGTTCGAAGGTTAATCGGTTTTGATTATCTCGTGGTTCTTGTTGAAGTTCCGATACATTTGTTTCTTACTATTCACGTTTGTACTGTTCACACAAAAAATGGTAGTAATTTTCTCGTTTGAAAACACTTACGAGGAAAGTTTGGTGTTTGATCCAACGTTACCACCTGTTTTTGACGAGTATCATCTTCAAAAAAACGGGTTGTGCAGGAAGAAACAAGTTCTGATCTTAGCCAAAACGAACATGGAGATTAAAGGGATTGGGCTTGGGATTATTTTGAAAAGCAACAAAAGAGACTTGACCTATCCTTGTTCACAACAAGCAAAGTAGAGTTCACAAGCATTCAAAAACAGCACCTATTTGAAAAGGAGTCTGGCTTGTGGTCGAGCCATAATGCCAACGTTACCCACACTTATGTCTATTTGGAGTGAGGATGTGTTGATCCTAACAAATTTTGTATTTGATCTAGGTGGGATACTAGTTACAAGAATTGAGGACAATTCTTTTTCAAAGAAGGAGAGTATGACGTGAGTTCATTTTGCAGCGTTGTTTTAATCGGTCCATATCTCGAGTTATACTTGGAATTCCGTGAATTCCGTAGTCATTCAAAATAGAGAAGATATTCGAATGACTACTCGTGAAGGTTCGATGAACAAGTATTGACGAAGTTATGCCCCAAACAAGTCAGCTGTGCATTGAAAAACGCTGCTGTTAAATTCTTTGACGGAATTGTTTCTTTTGCCTCGATTTTCTTTAAAGCTTTCAATAAATTCCCGAGGAGAAGAGCTGCTATTTTCAAGTCCGTTTAATCAAGACTACTCGAGCAAACAAGGTCCTTGCATCTGATTTGGAGCATGGAAAGTACGCTGATTGTGTTCTCACTTATTCATTGTATCAGCTATTTAGTTCTAGCCTAGTTCATTTCCCTTTCTTTTTTTTTGTCAACCCACTTTGTGAGGCTTGAGTTTGCTGGTTAGCCTCATCCTTGGGTTGAGTTGGAGGCTATAAATAGCCAAGTACCTGATGAATAAATCATTCAATCTTCATCAAACAAAATCTGAGTTAAGCTTTGCTTTCCTTTTCGTCTTTGTAGTTCACGAGACAAAGTATTACAGTAAGTCGCGTTACAAGCTCTATACTCGCTATTTCAATTGTGTGTTTGAATTAGCACCCGCTTTGTTGAGGTATAGGTCTATCTCACTTAGCACACTATCTTTGGTTACGTTCCATCATCACTTTACAGCACCTATTTCAACCTGATTTCTCGGCTTTGTTTCGTTCATTTCAAATTACTATCTATCATCAAATCACTTGTTCAAAGTTCATTCTAACTCACATCATAAGTGGTATCAGAGCTACAACTCTTGATTTTTCTTAAAATCAGGACGGTCCAAGGAGTGTCGAAGCCAAGTTATTAGTTGAATTTCTGATTGCGATTGGAATTCAAGGGTTAAACTCGAGCGAGGTAGTTCGAAGGTTAATCGGTTTTGATTATCTCGTGGTTCTTGTTGAAGTTCCGATACATTTGTTTCTTACTATTCACGTTTGTACTGTTCACACAAAAAATGGCAGTAATTTTCTCGTTTGAAAACACTTACGAGGAAAGTTTGGTGTTTGATCCAACGTTACCACCTGTTTTTGACGAGTATCATCTTCAAAAAAACGGGTTGTGCAGGAAGAAACAAGTTCTGATCTTAGCCAAAACGAACATGGAGATTAAAGGGATTGGGCTTGGGATTATTTTGAAAAGCAACAAAAGAGACTTGACCTATCCTTGTTCACAACAAGCAAAGTAGAGTTCACAAGCATTCAAAAACAGCACCTATTTGAAAAGGAGTCTGGCTTGTGGTCGAGCCATAATGCCAACGTTACCCACACTTATGTCTATTTGGAGTGAGGATGTGTTGATCCTAACAAATTTTGTATTTGATCTAGGTGGGATACTAGTTACAAGAATTGAGGACAATTCTTTTTCAAAGAAGGAGAGTATGACGTGAGTTCATTTTGCAGCGTTGTTTTAATCGGTCCATATCTCGAGTTATACTTGGAATTCCGTGAATTCCGTAGTCATTCAAAATAGAGAAGATATTCGAATGACTACTCGTGAAGGTTCGATGAACAAGTATTGACGAAGTTATGCCCCAAACAAGTCAGCTGTGCATTGAAAAACGCTGCTGTTAAATTCTTTGACGGAATTGTTTCTTTTGCCTCGATTTTCTTTAAAGCTTTCAATAAATTCCCGAGGAGAAGAGCTGCTATTTTCAAGTCCGTTTAATCAAGACTACTCGAGCAAACAAGGTCCTTGCATCTGATTTGGAGCATGGAAAGTACGCTGATTGTGTTCTCACTTATTCATTGTATCTAGCTATTTAGTTCTAGCCTAGTTCATTTCCCTTTCATTTTTTTTGTCAACCCACTTTGTGAGGCTTGACTTTGCTGGTTAGCCTCATCCTTGGGTTGAGTTGGAGGCTATAAATAGCCAAGTACCTGATGAATAAATCATTCAATCTTCATCAAACAAAATCTGAGTTAAGCTTTGCTTTCCTTTTCGTCTTTATAGTTCACGAGACAAAGTATTACAGTAAGTCGCGTTACAAGCTCTATACTCGCTATTTCAATTGTGTGTTTGAATTAGCACCCGCTTTGTTGAGGTATAGGTCTATCTCACTTAGCACACTATCTTTGGTTACGTTCCATCATCACTTTACAGCACCTATTTCAACCTGATTTCTCGGCTTTGTTTCGTTCATTTCAAATTACTATCTATCATCAAATCACTTGTTCAAAGTTCATTCTAACTCACATCATAAGTGGTATCAGAGCTACAACTCTTGATTTTTCTTAAAATCAGGACGGTCCAAGGAGTGTCGAAGCCAAGTTATTAGTTGAATTTCTGATTGCGATTGGAATTCAAGGGTTAAACTCGAGCGAGGTAGTTCGAAGGTTAATCGGTTTTGATTATCTCGTGGTTCTTGTTGAAGTTCCGATACATTTGTTTCTTACTATTCACGTTTGTACTGTTCACACAAAAAATGGCAGTAATTTTCTCGTTTGAAAACACTTACGAGGAAAGTTTGGTGTTTGATCCAACGTTACCACCTGTTTTTGACGAGTATCATCTTCAAAAAAACGGGTTGTGCAGGAAGAAACAAGTTCTGATCTTAGCCAAAACGAACATGGAGATTAAAGGGATTGGGCTTGGGAATATTTTGAAAAGCAACAAAAGAGACTTGACCTATCCTTGTTCACAACAAGCAAAGTAGAGTTCACAAGCATTCAAAAACAGCACCTATTTGAAAAGGAGTCTGGCTTGTGGTCGAGCCATAATGCCAACGTTACCCACACTTATGTCTATTTGGAGTGAGGATGTGTTGATCCTAACAAATTTTGTATTTGATCTAGGTGGGATACTAGTTACAAGAATTGAGGACAATTCTTTTTCAAAGAAGGAGAGTATGACGTGAGTTCATTTTGCAGCGTTGTTTTAATCGGTCCATATCTCGAGTTATACTTGGAATTCCGTGAATTCCGTAGTCATTCAAAATAGAGAAGATATTCGAATGACTACTCGTGAAGGTTCGATGAACAAGTATTGACGAAGTTATGCCCCAAACAAGTCAGCTGTGCATTGAAAAACGCTGCTGTTAAATTCTTTGACGGAATTGTTTCTTTTGCCTCGATTTTCTTTAAAGCTTTCAATAAATTCCCGAGGAGAAGAGCTGCTATTTTCAAGTCCGTTTAATCAAGACTACTCGAGCAAACAAGGTCCTTGCATCTGATTTGGAGCATGGAAAGTACGCTGATTGTGTTCTCACTTATTCATTGTATCTAGCTATTTAGTTCTAGCCTAGTTCATTTCCCTTTCATTTTTTTTGTCAACCCACTTTGTGAGGCTTGACTTTGCTGGTTAGCCTCATCCTTGGGTTGAGTTGGAGGCTATAAATAGCCAAGTACCTGATGAATAAATCATTCAATCTTCATCAAACAAAATCTGAGTTAAGCTTTGCTTTCCTTTTCGTCTTTGTAGTTCACGAGACAAAGTATTACAGTAAGTCGCGTTACAAGCTCTATACTCGCTATTTCAATTGTGTGTTTGAATTAGCACCCGCTTTGTTGAGGTATAGGTCTATCTCACTTAGCACACTATCTTTGGTTACGTTCCATCATCACTTTACAGCACCTATTTCAACCTGATTTCTCGGCTTTGTTTCGTTCATTTTAAATTACTATCTATCATCAAATCACTTGTTCAAAGTTCATTCTAACTCACATCATAAGTGGTATCAGAGCTACAACTCTTGATTTTTCTTAAAATCAGGACGGTCCAAGGAGTGTCGAAGCCAAGTTATTAGTTGAATTTCTGATTGCGATTGGAATTCAAGGGTTAAACTCGAGCGAGGTAGTTCGAAGGTTAATCGGTTTTGATTATCTCGTGGTTCTTGTTGAAGTTCCGATACATTTGTTTCTTACTATTCACGTTTGTACTGTTCACACAAAAAATGGCAGTAATTTTCTCGTTTGAAAACACTTACGAGGAAAGTTTGGTGTTTGATCCAACGTTACCACCTGTTTTTGACGAGTATCATCTTCAAAAAAACGGGTTGTGCAGGAAGAAACAAGTTCTGATCTTAGCCAAAACGAACATGGAGATTAAAGGGATTGGGCTTGGGAATATTTTGAAAAGCAACAAAAGAGACTTGACCTATCCTTGTTCACAACAAGCAAAGTAGAGTTCACAAGCATTCAAAAACAGCACCTATTTGAAAAGGAGTCTGGCTTGTGGTCGAGCCATAATGCCAACGTTACCCACACTTATGTCTATTTGGAGTGAGGATGTGTTGATCCTAACAAATTTTGTATTTGATCTAGGTGGGATACTAGTTACAAGAATTGAGGACAATTCTTTTTCAAAGAAGGAGAGTATGACGTGAGTTCATTTTGCAGCGTTGTTTTAATCGGTCCATATCTCGAGTTATACTTGGAATTCCGTGAATTCCGTAGTCATTCAAAATAGAGAAGATATTCGAATGACTACTCGTGAAGGTTCGATGAACAAGTATTGACGAAGTTATGCCCCAAACAAGTCAGCTGTGCATTGAAAAACGCTGCTGTTAAATTCTTTGACGGAATTGTTTCTTTTGCCTCGATTTTCTTTAAAGCTTTCAATAAATTCCCGAGGAGAAGAGCTGCTATTTTCAAGTCCGTTTAATCAAGACTACTCGAGCAAACAAGGTCCTTGCATCTGATTTGGAGCATGGAAAGTACGCTGATTGTGTTCTCACTTATTCATTGTATCTAGCTATTTAGTTCTAGCCTAGTTCATTTCCCTTTCATTTTTTTTGTCAACCCACTTTGTGAGGCTTGACTTTGCTGGTTAGCCTCATCCTTGGGTTGAGTTGGAGGCTATAAATAGCCAAGTACCTGATGAATAAATCATTCAATCTTCATCAAACAAAATCTGAGTTAAGCTTTGCTTTCCTTTTCGTCTTTGTAGTTCACGAGACAAAGTATTACAGTAAGTCGCGTTACAAGCTCTATACTCGCTATTTCAATTGTGTGTTTGAATTAGCACCCGCTTTGTTGAGGTATAGGTCTATCTCACTTAGCACACTATCTTTGGTTACGTTCCATCATCACTTTACAGCACCTATTTCAACCTGATTTCTCGGCTTTGTTTCGTTCATTTCAAATTACTATCTATCATCAAATCACTTGTTCAAAGTTCATTCTAACTCACATCATAAGTGGTATCAGAGCTACAACTTTTGATTTTTCTTAAAATCAGGACGGTCCAAGGAGTGTCGAAGCCAAGTTATTAGTTGAATTTCTGATTGCGATTGGAATTCAAGGGTTAAACTCGAGCGAGGTAGTTCGAAGGTTAATCGGTTTTGATTATCTCGTGGTTCTTGTTGAAGTTCCGATACATTTGTTTCTTACTATTCACGTTTGTACTGTTCACACAAAAAATGGCAGTAATTTTCTCGTTTGAAAACACTTACGAGGAAAGTTTGGTGTTTGATCCAACGTTACCACCTGTTTTTGACGAGTATCATCTTCAAAAAAACGGGTTGTGCAGGAAGAAACAAGTTCTGATCTTAGCCAAAACGAACATGGAGATTAAAGGGATTGGGCTTGGGATTATTTTGAAAAGCAACAAAAGAGACTTGACCTATCCTTGTTCACAACAAGCAAAGTAGAGTTCACAAGCATTCAAAAACAGCACCTATTTGAAAAGGAGTCTGGGTTGTGGTCGAGCCATAATGCCAACGTTACCCACACTTATGTCTATTTGGAGTGAGGATGTGTTGATCCTAACAAATTTTGTATTTGATCTAGGTGGGATACTAGTTACAAGAATTGAGGACAATTCTTTTTCAAAGAAGGAGAGTATGACGTGAGTTCATTTTGCAGCGTTGTTTTAATCGGTCCATATCTCGAGTTATACTTGGAATTCCGTGAATTCCGTAGTCATTCAAAATAGAGAAGATATTCGAATGACTACTCGTGAAGGTTCGATGAACAAGTATTGACGAAGTTATGCCCCAAACAAGTCAGCTGTGCATTGAAAAACGCTGCTGTTAAATTCTTTGACGGAATTGTTTCTTTTGCCTCGATTTTCTTTAAAGCTTTCAATAAATTCCCGAGGAGAAGAGCTGCTATTTTCAAGTCCGTTTAATCAAGACTACTCGAGCAAACAAGGTCCTTGTATCTGATTTGGAGCATGGAAAGTACGCTGATTGTGTTCTCACTTATTCATTGTATCTAGCTATTTAGTTCTAGCCTAGTTCATTTCCCTTTCTTTTTTTTTGTCAACCCACTTTGTGAGGCTTGACTTTGCTGGTTAGCCTCATCCTTGGGTTGAGTTGGAGGCTATAAATAGCCAAGTACCTGATGAATAAATCATTCAATCTTCATCAAACAAAATCTGAGTTAAGCTTTGCTTTCCTTTTCGTCTTTGTAGTTCACGAGACAAAGTATTACAGTAAGTCGCGTTACAAGCTCTATACTCGCTATTTCAATCGTGTGTTTGAATTAGCACCCGCTTTGTTGAGGTATAGGTCTATCTCACTTAGCACACTATCTTTGGTTACGTTCCATCATCACTTTACAGCACCTATTTCAACCTAATTTCTCGGCTTTGTTTCGTTCATTTCAAATTACTATCTATCATCAAATCACTTGTTCAAAGTTCATTCTAACTCACATCATAAGTGGTATCAGAGCTACAACTCTTGATTTTTCTTAAAATCAGGACGGTCCAAGGAGTGTCGAAGCCAAGTTATTAGTTGAATTTCTGATTGCGATTGGAATTCAAGGGTTAAACTCGAGCGAGGTAGTTCGAGGGTTAATCGGTTTTGATTATCTCGTGGTTCTTGTTGAAGTTCCGATACATTTGTTTCTTACTATTCACGTTTGTACTGTTCACAAAAAAAAATGTCAGCAATTTTCTCGTTTGAAAACACTTACGAGGAATGTTTTGTGTTTGATCCAACGTTACCACCTGTTTTTGACGAGTATCATCTTCAACCAAACGGCTTGTGCAGGAAGAAACAAGTTCCGATCTTAGCCAAAACGAACATGGAGAGTGAAGGGATTGGACTTGTGAAATATTTTGAAAAGCAACAAAAGAGACTTGATCCATCCTTGTTCACAACAAGCAAAGTAGAGTTCACAATCATTCAAAACAGCACCTATTTGAAAAGGAGTCGGGCTTGTGGTCGAGCCATAATACCAACGTTACCCACACTTATGTCTATTTGGAGTGAGGATGTGTTGATCCTAAAATTTTTTTATTTGATCCAGGTGGGATACTTGTTACAAGAATTGAGGACAATTCTTTTTCAAAGAAGGAGAGTTTGATGCGAGTTCATTTTACAGCGTTGTTTTGATCGGTCCATATCTCGAGTTATACTTGGAATTCCGTAGTCATACAAAATGGAGAATATAGATTTCGAGCTTATCTTTCCAATGACTACTCGTGAAGGTTCGATGAACAAGTATTGACAAAGTTATGCCCCAAACAAGTCAGCTGTGCATTAAAAAACGCTGCTGTTAAATTCTTTGACGGAATTGTTTCTTTTGCCTCGATTTTCTTTAAAGCTTTCAATAAATTCCCGAGGAGAAGAGCTGCTATTTTCAAGTCCGTTTAATCAAGACTACTCGAGCAAACAAGGTCCTTGCATCTGATTTGGAGCATGGAAAGTACGCTAATTGTGTTCTCACTTATTCATTGTATCTAGCTATTTAGTTCTAGCCTAGTTCATTTCCCTTTCTTTTTTTTTGTCAACCCACTTTGTGAGGCTTGACTTTGCTGGTTAGCCTCATCCTTGGGTTGAGTTGGAGGCTATAAATAGCCAAGTACCTGATGAATAAATCATTCAATCTTCATCAAACAAAATCTGAGTTAAGCTTTGCTTTCCTTTTCGTCTTTGTAGTTCACGAGACAAAGTATTACAGTAAGTCGCGTTACAAGCTCTATACTCGCTATTTCAATTGTGTGTTTGAATTAGCACCCGCTTTGTTGAGGTATAGGTCTATCTCACTTAGCACATTATCTTTGGTTACGTTCCATCATCACTTTACAGCACCTATTTCAACCTGATTTCTCGGCTTTGTTTCGTTCATTTCAAATTACTATCTATCATCAAATCACTTGTTCAAAGTTCATTCTAACTCACATCATAAGTGGTATCAGAGCTACAACTTTTGATTTTTCTTAAAATCAGGACGGTCCAAGGAGTGTCGAAGCCAAGTTATTAGTTGAATTTCTGATTGCGATTGGAATTCAAGGGTTAAACTCGAGCGAGGTAGTTCGAAGGTTAATCGGTTTTGATTATCTCGTGGTTCTTGTTGAAGTTCCGATACATTTGTTTCTTACTATTCACGTTTGTACTGTTCACACAAAAAATGGCAGCAATTTTCTCGTTTGAAAACACTTACGAGGAAAGTTTGGTTTTTGATCCAACGTTACCACCTGTTTTTGACGAGTATCATCTTCAAAAAAACGGGTTGTGCAGGAAGAAACAAGTTCTGATCTTAGCCAAAACGAACATGGAGATTAAAGGGATTGGGCTTGTGGAATATTTTGAAAAGCAACAAAAGAGACTTGACCTATCCTTGTTCACAACAAGCAAAGTAGAGTTCACAAGCATTCAAAAACAGCACCTATTTGAAAAGGAGTCTGGGTTGTGGTCGAGCCATAATGCCAACGTTACCCACACTTATGTCTATTTGGAGTGAGGATGTGTTGATCCTAACAAATTTTGTATTTGATCTAGGTGGGATACTAGTTACAAGAATTGAGGACAATTCTTTTTAAAAGAAGGAGAGTATGACGTGAGTTCATTTTGCAGCGTTGTTTTAATCGGTCCATATCTCGAGTTATACTTGGAATTCCGTGAATTCCGTAGTCATTCAAAATAGAGAAGATATTCGAATGACTACTCGTGAAGGTTCGATGAACAAGTATTGAAGAAGTTATGCCCCAAACAAGTCAGCTGTGCATTGAAAAACGCTGCTGTTAAATTCTTTGACGGAATTGTTTCTTTTGCCTCTATTTTCTTTAAAGCTTTCAATAAATTCCCAAGGAGAAGAGCTGCTATTTTCAAGTCCGTTTAATCAAGACTACTCGAGCAAACAAGGTCCTTGCATCTGATTTGGAGCATGGAAAGTAGGCTGATTGTGTTCTCACTTATTCATTGTATCTAGCTATTTAGTTCTAGCCTAGTTCATTTCCCTTTCTTTGTTTTTGTCAACCCACTTTGTGAGGCTTGACTTTGCTGGTTAGCCTCATCCTTGGGTTGAGTTGGAGGCTATAAATAGCCAAGCACCTGATGAATAAATCATTCAATCTTCATCAAACAAAATCTGAGTTAAGCTTTGCTTTCCTTTTCGTCTTTGTAGTTCACAAGACAAAGTATAAGAGTAAGTCGCGTTACAAGCTCTATACTCGTTATTTCAATCGTGTGTTTGAATTAGCACCCGCTTTGTTGAGGTATAGGTCTATCTCACTTAGCACACTATCTTTGGTTACGTTCTATCATCACTTCACGACAGCTATTTCAACCTGATTTCGTTGTTTTGTTTCATTCATTTCAAATTACTATCTATCATCAAATCACTTGTTCAAAGTTCATTCTAACTCACATCATAAGTGGTATCAGAGCTACAACTCTTGATTTTTCTTAAAATCAGGACGGTCCAAGGAGTGTCGAAGCCAAGTTATTAGTTGAATTTCTGATTGCGATTGGAATTCAAGGGTTAAACTCGAGCGAGGTAGTTCGAGGGTTAATCGGTTTTGATTATCTCGTGGTTCTTGTTGAAGTTCCGATACATTTGTTTCTTACTATTCACGTTTGTACTGTTCACACAAAAAAATGTCAGCAATTTTCTCGTTTGAAAACACTTACGAGGAAAGTTTGGTGTTTGATCCAACGTTACCACCTGTTTTTGACGAGTATCATCTTCAACCTAACGGGTTGTGCAGGAAGAAAAAAGTTCCGATCTTAGCCAAAACGAACATGGAGAGTGAAGGGATTGGACTTGTGAAATATTTTGAAAAGCAACAAAAGAGACTTGATCCATCCTTGTTCACAACAAGCAAAGTAGAGTTCACAATCATTCAAAACAGCACCTATTTGAAAAGGAGTCGGGCTTGTGGTCGAGCCATAATACCAACGTTACCCACACTTATGTCTATTTGGAGTGAGGATGTGTTGATCCTAAATTTTTTTTATTTGATCCAGGTGGGATACTTGTTACAAGAATTGAGGACAATTCTTTTTCAAAGAAGGAGAGTTTGATGCGAGTTCATTTTACAGCGTTGTTTTGATCGGTCCATATCTCGAGTTATACTTGGAATTCCGTAGTCATACAAAATGGAGAATATAGATTTCGAGCTTATCTTTCCAATGACTACTCGTGAAGGTTCGATGAACAAGTATTGACAAAGTTATGCCCCAAACAAGTCAGCTGTGCATTGAAACCGCTGCTGTTAAATTCTTGGACGGAATTGTTTCTTTTGCCTCGATTTTCTTTAAAGCTTTCAATAAATTCCCGAGGAGAAGAGCTGCTATTTTCAAGTCCGTTTAATCAAGACTACTCGAGCAAACAAGGGCCTTGCATCTGATTTGGAGCATGGAAAGTAGGCTGATTGTGTTCTCACTTATTCATTGTATCTAGCTATTTAGTTCTAGCCTAGTTCATTTCCCTTTCTTTGTTTTTGTCACCCACTTTGTGAGGCTTGACTTTGCTGGTTAGCCTCATCCTTGGGTTGAGTTGTAGGCTATAAATAGCCAAGTACCTAATGAATAAATCATTCAATATTCATCAAACAAAATCTGAGTTAAGCTTTGCTTTCCTTTTCGTCTTTGTAGTTCACGAGACAAAGTATTACAGTAAGTCGCGTTACAAGCTCTATACTCGCTATTTCAATTGTGTGTTTGAATTAGCACCCGCTTTGTTGAGGTATAGGTCTATCTCACTTAGCACACTATCTTTGGTTACGTTCCATCATCACTTTACAGCACCTATTTCAACCTGATTTCTCGGCTTTGTTTCGTTCATTTCAAATTACTATCTATCATCAAATCACTTGTTCAAAGTTCATTCTAACTCACATCATAAGTGGTATCAGAGCTACAACTCTTGATTTTTCTTAAAATCAGGACGGTCCAAGGAGTGTCGAAGCCAAGTTATTAGTTGAATTTCTGATTGCGATTGGAATTCAAGGGTTAAACTCGAGCGAGGTAGTTCGAGGGTTAATCGGTTTTGATTATCTCGTGGTTCTTGTTGAAGTTCCGATACATTTGTTTCTTACTATTCACGTTTGTACTGTTCACACAAAAAATGGCAGCAATTTTCTCGTTTGAAAACACTTACGAGGAAAGTTTGGTGTTTGATCCAACGTTACCACCTGTTTTTGACGAGTATCATCTTCAAAAAAACGGGTTGTGCAGGAAGAAACAAGTTCTGATCTTAGCCAAAACGAACATGGAGATTAAAGGGATTGGGCTTGTGGAATATTTTGAAAAGCAACAAAAGAGACTTGACCTATCCTTGTTCACAACAAGCAAAGTAGAGTTCACAAGCATTCAAAAACAGCACCTATTTGAAAAGGAGTCTGGCTTGTGGTCGAGCCATAATGCCAACGTTACCCACACTTATGTCTATTTGGAGTGAGGATGTGTTGATCCTAACAAATTTTGTATTTGATCCAGGTGGGATACTAGTTACAAGAATTGAGGACAATTCTTTTTCAAAGAAGGAGAGTATGACGTGAGTTCATTTTGCAGCGTTGTTTTAATCGGTCCATATCTCGAGTTATACTTGGAATTCCGTGAATTCCGTAGTCATTCAAAATAGAGAAGATATTCGAATGACTACTCGTGAAGGTTCGATGAACAAGTATTGACGAAGTTATGCCCAAACAAGTCAGCTGTGCATTGAAAAACGCTGCTGTTAAATTCTTTGACGGAATTGTTTCTTTTGCCTCTATTTTCTTTAAAGCTTTCAATAAATTCCCGAGGAGAAGAGCTGCTATTTTCAAGTCCGTTTAATCAAGACTACTCGAGCAAACAAGGTCCTTGCATCTGATTTGGAGCATGGAAAGTAGGCTGATTGTGTTCTCACTTATTCATTGTATCTAGCTATTTAGTTCTAGCCTAGTTCATTTCCCTTTCTTTGTTTTTGTCAACCCACTTTGTGAGGCTTGACTTTGCTGGTTAGCCTCATCCTTGGGTTGAGTTGGAGGCTATAAATAGCCAAGTACCTGATGAATAAATCATTCAATCTTCATCAAACAAAATCTGAGTTAAGCTTTGCTTTCCTTTTCGTCTTTGTAGTTCACAAGACAAAGTATAAGAGTAAGTCGCGTTACAAGCTCTATACTCGCTATTTCAATCGTGTGTTTGAATTAGCACCCGCTTTGTTGAGGTATAGGTCTATCTCACTTAGCCCACTATCTTTGGTTACGTTCTATCATCACTTTACAGCAGCTATTTCAACCTGATTTCGTTGTTTTGTTTCGTTCATTTCAAATTACTGTCTATCATCAAATCACTTGTTCAAAGTTCATTCTAATTCACATCATAAGTGGTATCAGAGCTACAACTCTTGATTTTTCTTAAAATCAGGACGGTCCAAGGAGTGTCGAAGCCAAGTTATTAGTTGAATTTCTGATTGCGATTGGAATTCAAGGGTTAAACTCGAGCGAGGTAGTTCGAGGGTTAATCGGTTTTGATTATCTCGTGGTTCTTGTTGAAGTTCCGATACATTTGTTTCGTACTATTCACGTTTGTACTGTTCACACAAAAAAATGTCAGCAATTCTCGTTTGAAAACACTTACGAGGAAAGTTTGGTGTTTGATCCAACGTTACCACCTGTTTTTGACGAGTATTATCTTCAACCAAACGGGTTGTGCAGGAAGAAACAAGTTCCGATCTTAGCCAAAACGAACATGGAGATTAAAGGGATTGGACTTGTGAAATATTTTGAAAAGCAACAAAAGAGACTTGATCTATCCTTGTTCACAACAAGCAAAGTAGAGTTCACAAGCATTCAAAAACAGCACCTATTTGAAAAGGAGTCTGGCTTGTGGTCGAGCCATAATGCCAACGTTACCCACACTTATGTCTATTTGGAGTGAGGATGTGTTGATCCTAACAAATTTTGTATTTGATCCAGGTGGGATACTAGTTACAAGAATTGAGGACAATTCTTTTTCAAAGAAGGAGAGTATGACGTGAGTTCATTTTGCAGCGTTGTTTTAATCGGTCCATATCTCGAGTTATACTTGGAATTCCGTGAATTCCGTAGTCATTCAAAATAGAGAAGATATTCGAATGACTACTCGTGAAGGTTCGATGAACAAGTATTGACGAAGTTATGCCCAAACAAGTCAGCTGTGCATTGAAAAACGCTGCTGTTAAATTCTTTGACGGAATTGTTTCTTTTGCCTCTATTTTCTTTAAAGCTTTCAATAAATTCCCGAGGAGAAGAGCTGCTATTTTCAAGTCCGTTTAATCAAGACTACTCGAGCAAACAAGGGCCTTGCATCTGATTTGGAGAATGGAAAGTAGGCTGATTGTGTTCTCACTTATTCATTGTATCTAGCTATTTAGTTCTAGCCTAGTTCATTTCCCTTTCTTTGTTTTTGTCACCCACTTTGTGAGGCTTGACTTTGCTGGTTAGCCTCATCCTTGGGTTGAGTTGTAGGCTATAAATAGCCAAGTACCTAATGAATAAATCATTCAATATTCATCAAACAAAATCTGAGTTAAGCTTTGCTTTCCTTTTCGTCTTTGTAGTTCACGAGACAAAGTATTACAGTAAGTCGCGTTACAAGCTCTATACTCGCTATTTCAATTGTGTGTTTGAATTAGCACCCGCTTTGTTGAGGTATAGGTCTATCTCACTTAGCACACTATCTTTGGTTACGTTCCATCATCACTTTACAGCACCTATTTCAACCTGATTTCTGGGCTTTGTTTCGTTCATTTCAAATTACTATCTATCATCAAATCACTTGTTCAAAGTTCATTCTAACTCACATCATAAGTGGTATTAGAGCTACAACTCTTGATTTTTCTTAAAATCAGGACGGTCCAAGGAGTGTCGAAGCCAAGTTATTAGTTGAATTTCTGATTGCGATTGGAATTCAAGGGTTAAACTCGAGCGAGGTAGTTCGAAGGTTAATCGGTTTTGATTATCTCGTGGTTCTTGTTGAAGTTCCGATACATTTGTTTCTTACTATTCACGTTTGTACTGTTCACACAAAAAATGGCAGCAATTTTCTCGTTTGAAAACACTTACGAGGAAAGTTTGGTGTTTGATCCAACGTTACCACCTGTTTTTGACGAGTATCATCTTCAAAAAAACGGGTTGTGCAGGAAGAAACAAGTTCTGATCTTAGCCAAAACAAACATGGAGATTAAAGGGATTGGGCTTGTGGAATATTTTGAAAAGCAACAAAAGAGACTTGACCTATCCTTGTTCACAACAAGCAAAGTAGAGTTCACAAGCATTCAAAAACAGCACCTATTTGAAAAGGAGTCTGGCTTGTGGTCGAGCCATAATGCCAACGTTACCCACACTTATGTCTATTTGGAGTGAGGATGTGTTGATCCTAACAAATTTTGTATTTGATCCAGGTGGGATACTAGTTACAAGAATTGAGGACAATTCTTTTTCAAAGAAGGAGAGTATGACGTGAGTTCATTTTGCAGCGTTGTTTTAATCGGTCCATATCTCGAGTTATACTTGGAATTCCGTGAATTCCGTAGTCATTCAAAATAGAGAAGATATTCGAATGACTACTCGTGAAGGTTCGATGAACAAGTATTGACGAAGTTATGCCCAAACAAGTCAGCTGTGCATTGAAAAACGCTGCTGTTAAATTCTTTGACGGAATTGTTTCTTTTGCCTCTATTTTCTTTAAAGCTTTCAATAAATTCCCGAGGAGAAGAGCTGCTATTTTCAAGTCCGTTTAATCAAGACTACTCGAGCAAACAAGGTCCTTGCATCTGATTTGGAGCATGGAAAGTAGGCTGATTGTGTTCTCACTTATTCATTGTATCTAGCTATTTAGTTCTAGCCTAGTTCATTTCCCTTTCTTTGTTTTTGTCAACCCACTTTGTGAGGCTTGACTTTGCTGGTTAGCCTCATCCTTGGGTTGAGTTGGAGGCTATAAATAGCCAAGTACCTGATGAATAAATCATTCAATCTTCATCAAACAAAATCTGAGTTAAGCTTTGCTTTCCTTTTCGTCTTTGTAGTTCACAAGACAAAGTATAAGAGTAAGTCGCGTTACAAGATCTATACTCGCTATTTCAATCGTGTGTTTGAATTAGCACCCGCTTTGTTGAGGTATAGGTCTATCTCACTTAGCCCACTATCTTTGGTTACGTTCTATCATCACTTTACAGCAGCTATTTCAACCTGATTTCGTTGTTTTGTTTCGTTCATTTCAAATTACTGTCTATCATCAAATCACTTGTTCAAAGTTCATTCTAATTCACATCATAAGTGGTATCAGAGCTACAACTCTTGATTTTTCTTAAAATCAGGACGGTCCAAGGAGTGTCGAAGCCAAGTTATTAGTTGAATTTCTGATTGCGATTGGAATTCAAGGGTTAAACTCGAGCGAGGTAGTTCGAGGGTTAATCGGTTTTGATTATCTCGTGGTTCTTGTTGAAGTTCCGATACATTTGTTTCGTACTATTCACGTTTGTACTGTTCACACAAAAAAATGTCAGCAATTCTCGTTTGAAAACACTTACGAGGAAAGTTTGGTGTTTGATCCAACGTTACCACCTGTTTTTGACGAGTATTATCTTCAACCAAACGGGTTGTGCAGGAAGAAACAAGTTCCGATCTTAGCCAAAACGAACATGGAGATTAAAGGGATTGGACTTGTGAAATATTTTGAAAAGCAACAAAAGAGACTTGATCTATCCTTGTTCACAACAAGCAAAGTAGAGTTCACAAGCATTCAAAAACAGCACCTATTTGAAAAGGAGTCTGGCTTGTGGTCGAGCCATAATGCCAACGTTACCCACACTTATGTCTATTTGGAGTGAGGATGTGTTGATCCTAACAAATTTTGTATTTGATCCAGGTGGGATACTAGTTACAAGAATTGAGGACAATTCTTTTTCAAAGAAGGAGAGTATGACGTGAGTTCATTTTGCAGCGTTGTTTTAATCGGTCCATATCTCGAGTTATACTTGGAATTCCGTGAATTCCGTAGTCATTCAAAATAGAGAAGATATTCGAATGACTACTCGTGAAGGTTCGATGAACAAGTATTGACGAAGTTATGCCCAAACAAGTCAGCTGTGCATTGAAAAACGCTGCTGTTAAATTCTTTGACGGAATTGTTTCTTTTGCCTCTATTTTCTTTAAAGCTTTCAATAAATTCCCGAGGAGAAGAGCTGCTATTTTCAAGTCCGTTTAATCAAGACTACTCGAGCAAACAAGGGCCTTGCATCTGATTTGGAGAATGGAAAGTTGGCTGATTGTGTTCTCACTTATTCATTGTATCTAGCTATTTAGTTCTAGCCTAGTTCATTTCCCTTTCTTTGTTTTTGTCACCCACTTTGTGAGGCTTGACTTTGCTGGTTAGCCTCATCCTTGGGTTGAGTTGTAGGCTATAAATAGCCAAGTACCTAATGAATAAATCATTCAATATTCATCAAACAAAATCTGAGTTAAGCTTTGCTTTCCTTTTCGTCTTTGTAGTTCACGAGACAAAGTATTACAGTAAGTCGCGTTACAAGCTCTATACTCGCTATTTCAATTGTGTGTTTGAATTAGCACCCGCTTTGTTGAGGTATAGGTCTATCTCACTTAGCACACTATCTTTGGTTACGTTCCATCATCACTTTACAGCACCTATTTCAACCTGATTTCTGGGCTTTGTTTCGTTCATTTCAAATTACTATCTATCATCAAATCACTTGTTCAAAGTTCATTCTAACTCACATCATAAGTGGTATCAGAGCTACAACTCTTGATTTTTCTTAAAATCAGGACGGTCCAAGGAGTGTCGAAGCCAAGTTATTAGTTGAATTTCTGATTGCGATTGGAATTCAAGGGTTAAACTCGAGCGAGGTAGTTCGAAGGTTAATCGGTTTTGATTATCTCGTGGTTCTTGTTGAAGTTCCGATACATTTGTTTCTTACTATTCACGTTTGTACTGTTCACACAAAAAATGGCAGCAATTTTCTCGTTTGAAAACACTTACGAGGAAAGTTTGGTGTTTGATCCAACGTTACCACCTGTTTTTGACGAGTATCATCTTCAAAAAAACGGGTTGTGCAGGAAGAAACAAGTTCTGATCTTAGCCAAAACGAACATGGAGATTAAAGGGATTGGGCTTGTGGAATATTTTGAAAAGCAACAAAAGAGACTTGACCTATCCTTGTTCACAACAAGCAAAGTAGAGTTCACAAGCATTCAAAAACAGCACCTATTTGAAAAGGAGTCTGGCTTGTGGTCGAGCCATAATGCCAACGTTACCCACACTTATGTCTATTTGGAGTGAGGATGTGTTGATCCTAACAAATTTTGTATTTGATCCAGGTGGGA
This sequence comes from Agrostemma githago, assembly GCA_958450325.1. NCBI lineage: Eukaryota > Viridiplantae > Streptophyta > Magnoliopsida > Caryophyllales > Caryophyllaceae > Agrostemma > Agrostemma githago. The sequence goes on along the minus strand of OY288254.1, from coordinate 36,418,135 downwards.
TACTAGTTACAAGAATTGAGGACAATTCTTTTTCAAAGAAGGAGAGTATGACGTGAGTTCATTTTGCAGCGTTGTTTTAATCGGTCCATATCTCGAGTTATACTTGGAATTCCGTGAATTCCGTAGTCATTCAAAATAGAGAAGATATTCGAATGACTACTCGTGAAGGTTCGATGAACAAGTATTGACGAAGTTATGCCCAAACAAGTCAGTTGTGCATTGAAAAACGCTGCTGTTAAATTCTTTGACGGAATTGTTACTTTTGCCTCTATTTTCTTTAAAGCTTTCAATAAATTCCCGAGGAGAAGAGCTACTATTTTCAAGTCCGTTTAATCAAGACTACTCGAGCAAACAAGGTCCTTGCATCTGATTTGGAGCATGGAAAGTAGGCTGATTGTGTTCTCACTTATTCATTGTATCTAGCTATTTAGTTCTAGCCTAGTTCATTTCCCTTTCTTTGTTTTTGTCAACCCACTTTGTGAGGCTTGACTTTGCTGGTTAGCCTCATCCTTGGGTTGAGTTGGAGGCTATAAATAGCCAAGTACCTGATGAATAAATCATTCAATCTTCATCAAACAAAATCTGAGTTAAGCTTTGCTTTCCTTTTCGTCTTTGTAGTTCAGAAGACAAAGTATAAGAGTAAGTCGCGTTACAAGCTCTATACTCCCTATTTCAATCGTGTGTTTGAATTAGCACCCGCTTTGTTGAGGTATAGGTCTATCTCACTTAGCACACTATCTTTGGTTACGTTCTATCATCACTTTACAGCAGCTATTTCAACCTGATTTCGTTGTTTTGTTTCGTTCATTTCAAATTACTGTCTATCATCAAATCACTTGTTCAAAGTTCATTCTAATTCACATCATAAGTGGTATCAGAGCTACAACTCTTGATTTTTCTTAAAATCAGGACGGTCCAAGGAGTGTCGAAGCCAAGTTATTAGTTGAATTTCTGATTGCGATTGGAATTCAAGGGTTAAACTCGAGCGAGGTAGTTCGAGGGTTAATCGGTTTTGATTATCTCGTGGTTCTTGTTGAAGTTCCGATACATTTGTTTCTTACTATTCACGTTTGTACTGTTCACACAAAAAAATGTCAGCAATTCTCGTTTGAAAACACTTACGAGGAAAGTTTGGTGTTTGATCCAACGTTACCACCTGTTTTTGACGAGTATTATCTTCAACCAAACGGGTTGTGCAGGAAGAAACAAGTTCCGATCTTAGCCAAAACGAACATGGAGATTAAAGGGATTGGACTTGTGAAATATTTTGAAAAGCAACAAAAGAGACTTGATCTATCCTTGTTCACAACAAGCAAAGTAGAGTTCACAAGCATTCAAAAACAGCACCTATTTGAAAAGGAGTCTGGCTTGTGGTCGAGCCATAATGCCAACGTTACCCACACTTATGTCTATTTGGAGTGAGGATGTGTTGATCCTAACAAATTTTGTATTTGATCCAGGTGGGATACTAGTTACAAGAATTGAGGACAATTCTTTTTCAAAGAAGGAGAGTATGACGTGAGTTCATTTTGCAGCGTTGTTTTAATCGGTCCATATCTCGAGTTATACTTGGAATTCCGTGAATTCCGTAGTCATTCAAAATAGAGAAGATATTCGAATGACTACTCGTGAAGGTTCGATGAACAAGTATTGACGAAGTTATGCCCAAACAAGTCAGCTGTGCATTGAAAAACGCTGCTGTTAAATTCTTTGACGGAATTGTTTCTTTTGCCTCTATTTTCTTTAAAGCTTTCAATAAATTCCCGAGGAGAAGAGCTGCTATTTTCAAGTCCGTTTAATCAAGACTACTCGAGCAAACAAGGGCCTTGCATCTGATTTGGAGAATGGAAGGTAGGCTGATTGTGTTCTCACTTATTCATTGTATCTAGCTATTTAGTTCTAGCCTAGTTCATTTCCCTTTCTTTGTTTTTGTCACCCACTTTGTGAGGCTTGACTTTGCTGGTTAGCCTCATCCTTGGGTTGAGTTGTAGGCTATAAATAGCCAAGTACCTAATAATAAATCATTCAATATTCATCAAACAAAATCTGAGTTAAGCTTTGCTTTCCTTTTCGTCTTTGTAGTTCACGAGACAAAGTATTACAGTAAGTCGCGTTACAAGCTCTATACTCGCTATTTCAATTGTGTGTTTGAATTAGCACCCGCTTTGTTGAGGTATAGGTCTATCTCACTTAGCACACTATCTTTGGTTACGTTCCATCATCACTTTACAGCACCTATTTCAACCTGATTTCTCGGCTTTGTTTCGTTCATTTCAAATTACTATCTATCATCAAATCACTTGTTCAAAGTTCATTCTAACTCACATCATAAGTGGTATCAGAGCTACAACTCTTGATTTTTCTTAAAATCAGGACGGTCCAAGGAGTGTCGAAGCCAAGTTATTAGTTGAATTTCTGATTGCGATTGGAATTCAAGGGTTAAACTCGAGCGAGGTAGTTCGAGGGTTAATCGGTTTTGATTATCTCGTGGTTCTTGTTGAAGTTCCGATACATTTGTTTCTTACTATTCACGTTTGTACTGTTCACACAAAAAAATGTCAGCAATTCTCGTTTGAAAACACTTACGAGGAAAGTTTGGTGTTTGATCCAACGTTACCACCTGTTTTTGACGAGTATTATCTTCAACCAAACGGGTTGTGCAGGAAGAAACAAGTTCTGATCTTAGCCAAAACGAACATGGAGATTAAAGGGATTGGGCTTGTGGAATATTTTGAAAAGCAACAAAAGAGACTTGACCTATCCTTGTTCACAACAAGCAAAGTAGAGTTCACAAGCATTCAAAAACAGCACCTATTTGAAAAGGAGTCTGGCTTGTGGTCGAGCCATAATGCCAACGTTACCCACACTTATGTCTATTTGGAGTGAGGATGTGTTGATCCTAACAAATTTTGTATTTGATCCAGGTGGGATACTAGTTACAAGAATTGAGGACAATTCTTTTTCAAAGAAGGAGAGTATGACGTGAGTTCATTTTGCAGCGTTGTTTTAATCGGTCCATATCTCGAGTTATACTTGGAATTCCGTGAATTCCGTAGTCATTCAAAATAGAGAAGATATTCGAATGACTACTCGTGAAGGTTCGATGAACAAGTATTGACGAAGTTATGCCCAAACAAGTCAGCTGTGCATTGAAAAACGCTGCTGTTAAATTCTTTGACGGAATTGTTACTTTTGCCTCTATTTTCTTTAAAGCTTTCAATAAATTCCCGAGGAGAAGAGCTACTATTTTCAAGTCCGTTTAATCAAGACTACTCGAGCAAACAAGGTCCTTGCATCTGATTTGGAGAATGGAAGGTAGGCTGATTGTGTTCTCACTTATTCATTGTATCTAGCTATTTAGTTCTAGCCTAGTTCATTTCCCTTTCTTTGTTTTTGTCAACCCACTTTGTGAGGCTTGACTTTGCTGGTTAGCCTCATCCTTGGGTTGAGTTGGAGGCTATAAATAGCCAAGTACCTGATGAATAAATCATTCAATCTTCATCAAACAAAATCTGAGTTAAGCTTTGCTTTCCTTTTCGTCTTTGTAGTTCAGAAGACAAAGTATAAGAGTAAGTCGCGTTACAAGCTCTATACTCCCTATTTCAATCGTGTGTTTGAATTAGCACCCGCTTTGTTGAGGTATAGGTCTATCTCACTTAGCACACTATCTTTGGTTACGTTCTATCATCACTTTACAGCAGCTATTTCAACCTGATTTCGTTGTTTTGTTTCGTTCATTTCAAATTACTGTCTATCATCAAATCACTTGTTCAAAGTTCATTCTAATTCACATCATAAGTGGTATCAGAGCTACAACTCTTGATTTTTCTTAAAATCAGGACGGTCCAAGGAGTGTCGAAGCCAAGTTATTAGTTGAATTTCTGATTGCGATTGGAATTCAAGGGTTAAACTCGAGCGAGGTAGTTCGAGGGTTAATCGGTTTTGATTATCTCGTGGTTCTTGTTGAAGTTCCGATACATTTGTTTCTTACTATTCACGTTTGTACTGTTCACACAAAAAAATGTCAGCAATTCTCGTTTGAAAACACTTACGAGGAAAGTTTGGTGTTTGATCCAACGTTACCACCTGTTTTTGACGAGTATTATCTTCAACCAAACGGGTTGTGCAGGAAGAAACAAGTTCCGATCTTAGCCAAAACGAACATGGAGATTAAAGGGATTGGACTTGTGAAATATTTTGAAAAGCAACAAAAGAGACTTGATCTATCCTTGTTCACAACAAGCAAAGTAGAGTTCACAAGCATTCAAAAACAGCACCTATTTGAAAAGGAGTCTGGCTTGTGGTCGAGCCATAATGCCAACGTTACCCACACTTATGTCTATTTGGAGTGAGGATGTGTTGATCCTAACAAATTTTGTATTTGATCCAGGTGGGATACTAGTTACAAGAATTGAGGACAATTCTTTTTCAAAGAAGGAGAGTATGACGTGAGTTCATTTTGCAGCGTTGTTTTAATCGGTCCATATCTCGAGTTATACTTGGAATTCCGTGAATTCCGTAGTCATTCAAAATAGAGAAGATATTCGAATGACTACTCGTGAAGGTTCGATGAACAAGTATTGACGAAGTTATGCCCAAACAAGTCAGCTGTGCATTGAAAAACGCTGCTGTTAAATTCTTTGACGGAATTGTTTCTTTTGCCTCTATTTTCTTTAAAGCTTTCAATAAATTCCCGAGGAGAAGAGCTGCTATTTTCAAGTCCGTTTAATCAAGACTACTCGAGCAAACAAGGGCCTTGCATCTGATTTGGAGAATGGAAGGTAGGCTGATTGTGTTCTCACTTATTCATTGTATCTAGCTATTTAGTTCTAGCCTAGTTCATTTCCCTTTCTTTTTTTTTGTCAACCCACTTTGTGAGGCTTGAGTTTGCTGGTTAGCCTCATCCTTGGGTTGAGTTGGAGGCTATAAATAGCCAAGTACCTGATGAATAAATCATTCAATCTTCATCAAACAAAATCTGAGTTAAGCTTTGCTTTCCTTTTCGTCTTTGTAGTTCACGAGACAAAGTATTACAGTAAGTCGCGTTACAAGCTCTATACTCGCTATTTCAATTGTGTGTTTGAATTAGCACCCGCTTTGTTGAGGTATAGGTCTATCTCACTTAGCACACTATCTTTGGTTACGTTCCATCATCACTTTACAGCACCTATTTCAACCTGATTTCTCGGCTTTGTTTCGTTCATTTCAAATTACTATCTATCATCAAATCACTTGTTCAAAGTTCATTCTAACTCACATCATAAGTGGTATCAGAGCTACAACTCTTGATTTTTCTTAAAATCAGGACGGTCCAAGGAGTGTCGAAGCCAAGTTATTAGTTGAATTTCTGATTGCGATTGGAATTCAAGGGTTAAACTCGAGCGAGGTAGTTCGAGGGTTAATCGGTTTTGATTATCTCGTGGTTCTTGTTGAAGTTCCGATACATTTGTTTCTTACTATTCACGTTTGTACTGTTCACACAAAAAAATGTCAGCAATTCTCGTTTGAAAACACTTACGAGGAAAGTTTGGTGTTTGATCCAACGTTACCACCTGTTTTTGACGAGTATTATCTTCAACCAAACGGGTTGTGCAGGAAGAAACAAGTTCTGATCTTAGCCAAAACGAACATGGAGATTAAAGGGATTGGGCTTGTGGAATATTTTGAAAAGCAACAAAAGAGACTTGACCTATCCTTGTTCACAACAAGCAAAGTAGAGTTCACAAGCATTCAAAAACAGCACCTATTTGAAAAGGAGTCTGGCTTGTGGTCGAGCCATAATGCCAACGTTACCCACACTTATGTCTATTTGGAGTGAGGATGTGTTGATCCTAACAAATTTTGTATTTGATCCAGGTGGGATACTAGTTACAAGAATTGAGGACAATTCTTTTTCAAAGAAGGAGAGTATGACGTGAGTTCATTTTGCAGCGTTGTTTTAATCGGTCCATATCTCGAGTTATACTTGGAATTCCGTGAATTCCGTAGTCATTCAAAATAGAGAAGATATTCGAATGACTACTCGTGAAGGTTCGATGAACAAGTATTGACGAAGTTATGCCCAAACAAGTCAGCTGTGCATTGAAAAACGCTGCTGTTAAATTCTTTGACGGAATTGTTACTTTTGCCTCTATTTTCTTTAAAGCTTTCAATAAATTCCCGAGGAGAAGAGCTACTATTTTCAAGTCCGTTTAATCAAGACTACTCGAGCAAACAAGGTCCTTGCATCTGATTTGGAGAATGGAAGGTAGGCTGATTGTGTTCTCACTTATTCATTGTATCTAGCTATTTAGTTCTAGCCTAGTTCATTTCCCTTTCTTTGTTTTTGTCAACCCACTTTGTGAGGCTTGACTTTGCTGGTTAGCCTCATCCTTGGGTTGAGTTGGAGGCTATAAATAGCCAAGTACCTGATGAATAAATCATTCAATCTTCATCAAACAAAATCTGAGTTAAGCTTTGCTTTCCTTTTCGTCTTTGTAGTTCAGAAGACAAAGTATAAGAGTAAGTCGCGTTACAAGCTCTATACTCCCTATTTCAATCGTGTGTTTGAATTAGCACCCGCTTTGTTGAGGTATAGGTCTATCTCACTTAGCACACTATCTTTGGTTACGTTCTATCATCACTTTACAGCAGCTATTTCAACCTGATTTCGTTGTTTTGTTTCGTTCATTTCAAATTACTGTCTATCATCAAATCACTTGTTCAAAGTTCATTCTAATTCACATCATAAGTGGTATCAGAGCTACAACTCTTGATTTTTCTTAAAATCAGGACGGTCCAAGGAGTGTCGAAGCCAAGTTATTAGTTGAATTTCTGATTGCGATTGGAATTCAAGGGTTAAACTCGAGCGAGGTAGTTCGAGGGTTAATCGGTTTTGATTATCTCGTGGTTCTTGTTGAAGTTCCGATACATTTGTTTCTTACTATTCACGTTTGTACTGTTCACACAAAAAAATGTCAGCAATTCTCGTTTGAAAACACTTACGAGGAAAGTTTGGTGTTTGATCCAACGTTACCACCTGTTTTTGACGAGTATTATCTTCAACCAAACGGGTTGTGCAGGAAGAAACAAGTTCCGATCTTAGCCAAAACGAACATGGAGATTAAAGGGATTGGACTTGTGAAATATTTTGAAAAGCAACAAAAGAGACTTGATCTATCCTTGTTCACAACAAGCAAAGTAGAGTTCACAAGCATTCAAAAACAGCACCTATTTGAAAAGGAGTCTGGCTTGTGGTCGAGCCATAATGCCAACGTTACCCACACTTATGTCTATTTGGAGTGAGGATGTGTTGATCCTAACAAATTTTGTATTTGATCCAGGTGGGATACTAGTTACAAGAATTGAGGACAATTCTTTTTCAAAGAAGGAGAGTATGACGTGAGTTCATTTTGCAGCGTTGTTTTAATCGGTCCATATCTCGAGTTATACTTGGAATTCCGTGAATTCCGTAGTCATTCAAAATAGAGAAGATATTCGAATGACTACTCGTGAAGGTTCGATGAACAAGTATTGACGAAGTTATGCCCAAACAAGTCAGCTGTGCATTGAAAAACGCTGCTGTTAAATTCTTTGACGGAATTGTTTCTTTTGCCTCTATTTTCTTTAAAGCTTTCAATAAATTCCCGAGGAGAAGAGCTGCTATTTTCAAGTCCGTTTAATCAAGACTACTCGAGCAAACAAGGGCCTTGCATCTGATTTGGAGAATGGAAGGTAGGCTGATTGTGTTCTCACTTATTCATTGTATCTAGCTATTTAGTTCTAGCCTAGTTCATTTCCCTTTCTTTGTTTTTGTCACCCACTTTGTGAGGCTTGACTTTGCTGGTTAGCCTCATCCTTGGGTTGAGTTGTAGGCTATAAATAGCCAAGTACCTAATAATAAATCATTCAATATTCATCAAACAAAATCTGAGTTAAGCTTTGCTTTCCTTTTCGTCTTTGTAGTTCACGAGACAAAGTATTACAGTAAGTCGCGTTACAAGCTCTATACTCGCTATTTCAATTGTGTGTTTGAATTAGCACCCGCTTTGTTGAGGTATAGGTCTATCTCACTTAGCACACTATCTTTGGTTACGTTCCATCATCACTTTACAGCACCTATTTCAACCTGATTTCTCGGCTTTGTTTCGTTCATTTCAAATTACTATCTATCATCAAATCACTTGTTCAAAGTTCATTCTAACTCACATCATAAGTGGTATCAGAGCTACAACTCTTGATTTTTCTTAAAATCAGGACGGTCCAAGGAGTGTCGAAGCCAAGTTATTAGTTGAATTTCTGATTGCGATTGGAATTCAAGGGTTAAACTCGAGCGAGGTAGTTCGAAGGTTAATCGGTTTTGATTATCTCGTGGTTCTTGTTGAAGTTCCGATACATTTGTTTCTTACTATTCACGTTTGTACTGTTCACACAAAAAATGGCAGCAATTTTCTCGTTTGAAAACACTTACGAGGAAAGTTTGGTGTTTGATCCAACGTTACCACCTGTTTTTGACGAGTATCATCTTCAAAAAAACGGGTTGTGCAGGAAGAAACAAGTTCTGATCTTAGCCAAAACGAAAATGGAGATTAAAGGGATTGGGCTTGTGGAATATTTTGAAAAGCAACAAAAGAGACTTGACCTATCCTTGTTCACAACAAGCAAAGTAGAGTTCACAAGCATTCAAAAACAGCACCTATTTGAAAAGGAGTCTGGCTTGTGGTCGAGCCATAATGCCAACGTTACCCACACTTATGTCTATTTGGAGTGAGGATGTGTTGATCCTAACAAATTTTGTATTTGATCCAGGTGGGATACTAGTTACAAGAATTGAGGACAATTCTTTTTCAAAGAAGGAGAGTATGACGTGAGTTCATTTTGCAGCGTTGTTTTAATCGGTCCATATCTCGAGTTATACTTGGAATTCCGTGAATTCCGTAGTCATTCAAAATAGAGAAGATATTCGAATGACTACTCGTGAAGGTTCGATGAACAAGTATTGACGAAGTTATGCCCAAACAAGTCAGCTGTGCATTGAAAAACGCTGCTGTTAAATTCTTTGACGGAATTGTTACTTTTGCCTCTATTTTCTTTAAAGCTTTCAATAAATTCTCGAGGAGAAGAGCTACTATTTTCAAGTCCGTTTAATCAAGACTACTCGAGCAAACAAGGTCCTTGCATCTGATTTGGAGCATGGAAAGTAGGCTGATTGTGTTCTCACTTATTCATTGTATCTAGCTATTTAGTTCTAGCCTAGTTCATTTCCCTTTCTTTGTTTTTGTCAACCCACTTTGTGAGGCTTGACTTTGCTGGTTAGCCTCATCCTTGGGTTGAGTTGGAGGCTATAAATAGCCAAGTACCTGATGAATAAATCATTCAATCTTCATCAAACAAAATCTGAGTTAAGCTTTGCTTTCCTTTTCGTCTTTGTAGTTCAGAAGACAAAGTATAAGAGTAAGTCGCGTTACAAGCTCTATACTCCCTATTTCAATCGTGTGTTTGAATTAGCACCCGCTTTGTTGAGGTATAGGTCTATCTCACTTAGCACACTATCTTTGGTTACGTTCTATCATCACTTTACAGCAGCTATTTCAACCTGATTTCGTTGTTTTGTTTCGTTCATTTCAAATTACTGTCTATCATCAAATCACTTGTTCAAAGTTCATTCTAATTCACATCATAAGTGGTATCAGAGCTACAACTCTTGATTTTTCTTAAAATCAGGACGGTCCAAGGAGTGTCGAAGCCAAGTTATTAGTTGAATTTCTGATTGCGATTGGAATTCAAGGGTTAAACTCGAGCGAGGTAGTTCGAGGGTTAATCGGTTTTGATTATCTCGTGGTTCTTGTTGAAGTTCCGATACATTTGTTTCTTACTATTCACGTTTGTACTGTTCACACAAAAAAATGTCAGCAATTTTCTCGTTTGAAAACACTTACGAGGAAAGTTTGGTGTTTGATCCAACGTTACCACCTGTTTTTGACGAGTATCATCCTCAACCAAACGGGTTGTGCAGGAAGAAACAAGTTCCGATCTTAGCCAAAACGAACATGGAGATTAAAGGGATTGGACTTGTGAAATATTTAGAAAAGCAACAAAAGAGACTTGATCTATCCTTGTTCACAACAAGCAAAGTAGAGTTCACAAGCATTCAAAAACAGCACCTATTTGAAAAGGAGTCTGGCTTGTGGTCGAGCCATAATGCCAACTTTACCCACACTTATGTCTATTTGGAGTGAGGATGTGTTGATCCTAACAAATTTTGTATTTGATCCAGGTGGGATACTAGTTACAAGAATTGAGGACAATTCTTTTTCAAAGAAGGAGAGTATGACGTGAGTTCATTTTGCAGCGTTGTTTTGATCGGTCCATATCTCGAGTTATACTTGGAATTCCGTGAATTCCGTAGTCATTCAAAATAGAGAAGATATTCGAATGACTACTCGTGAAGGTTCGATGAACAAGTATTGACGAAGTTATGCCCCAAACAAGTCAGCTGTGCATTGAAAAACGCTGCTGTTAAATTCTTTGACGGAATTGTTTCTTTTGCCTCGATTTTCTTTAAAGCTTTCAATAAATTCCCGAGGAGAAGAGCTGCTATTTTCATGTCCTTTTAATCAAGACTACTCGAGCAAACAAGGGCCTTGCATCTGATTTGGAGCATGGAAAGTAGGCTGATTGTGTTCTCACTTTTTCATTGTATCTAGCTATTTAGTTCTAGCCTAGTTCATTTCCCTTTCTTTGTTTTTGTCACCCACTTTGTGAGGCTTGACTTTGCTGGTTAGCCTCATCCTTGGGTTGAGTTGTAGGCTATAAATAGCCAAGTACCTAATGAATAAATCATTCAATATTCATCAAACAAAATCTGAGTTAAGCTTTGCTTTCCTTTTCGTCTTTGTAGTTCACGAGACAAAGTATTAGAGTAAGTCGCGTTACAAGCTCTATACTCGCTATTTCAATCGTGTGTTTGAATTAGCACCCGCTTTGTTCAGGTATAGGTCTATCTCACTTAGCAAACTATCTTTGGTTACGTTCCATCATCACTTTACAGCACCTATTTCAACCTAATTTCTCGGCTTTGTTTCGTTCATTTCAAATTACTATCTATCATCAAATCACTTGTTCAAAGTTCATTCTAACTCACATCATAAGTGGTATCAGAGCTACAACTCTTGATTTTTCTTAAAATCAGGACGGTCCAAGGAGTGTCGAAGCCAAGTTATTAGTTGAATTTCTGATTGCGATTGGAATTCAAGGGTTAAACTCGAGCGAGGTAGTTCGAGGGTTAATCGGTTTTGATTATCTCGTGGTTCTTGTTGAAGTTCCGTTACATTTGTTTCTTACTATTAAAGTTTGTACTGTTCACACAAAAAAATGTCAGCAATTTTCTCGTTTGAAAAAACTTACGAGGAAAGTTTGGTGTTTGATCCAACGTTACCACCTGTTTTTGACGAGTATCATCTTCAACCAAACGGGTTGTGCAGGAAGAAACAAGTTCCGATCTTAGCCAAAACGAACATGGAGAGTGAAGGGATTGGACTTGTGAAATATTTTGAAAAGCAACAAAAGAGACTTGATCTATCCTTGTTCACAACAAGCAAAGTAGAGTTCACAAGCATTCAAAAACAGCACCTATTTGAAAAGGAGTCTGGCTTGTGGTCGAGCCATAATGCCAACGTTACCCACACTTATGTCTATTTGGAGTGAGGATGTGTTGATCCTAACAAATTTTGTATTTGATCCAGGTGGGATACTAGTTATAAGAATTGAGGACAATTCTTTTTCAAAGAAGGAGAGTATGACGTGAGTTCATTTTGCAGCGTTGTTTTGATCGGTCCATATCTCGAGTTATACTTGGAATTCCGTGAATTCCGTAGTCATTCAAAATAGAGAAGATATTCGAATGACTACTCGTGAAGGTTCGATGAACAAGTATTGACGAAGTTATGCCCCAAACAAGTCAGCTGTGCATTGAAAAATGCTGCTGTTAAATTCTTTGACGGAATTGTTTCTTTTGCCTCGATTTTCTTTAAAGCTTTCAATAAATTCCCGAGGAGAAGAGATGCTATTTTCATGTCCGTTTAATCAAGACTACTCGAGCAAACAAGGGCCTTGCATCTGATTTGGAGCATGGAAAGTAGGCTGATTGTGTTCTCACTTTTTCATTGTATCTAGCTATTTAGTTCTAGCCTAGTTCATTTCCCTTTCTTTGTTTTTGTCACCCACTTTGTGAGGCTTGACTTTGCTGGTTAGCCTCATCCTTGGGTTGAGTTGTAGGCTATAAATAGCCAAGTACCTAATGAATAAATCATTCAATATTCATCAAACAAAATCTGAGTTAAGCTTTGCTTTCCTTTTCGTCTTTGTAGTTCACGAGACAAAGTATTAGAGTAAGTCGCGTTACAAGCTCTATACTCGCTATTTCAATCGTGTGTTTGAATTAGCACCCGCTTTGTTCAGGTATAGGTCTATCTCACTTAGCAAACTATCTTTGGTTACGTTCCATCATCACTTTACAGCACCTATTTCAACCTGATTTCTCGGCTTTGTTTCGTTCATTTCAAATTACTATCTATCATCAAATCACTTGTTCAAAGTTCATTCTAACTCACATCATAAGTGGTATCAGAGCTACAACTCTTGATTTTTCTTAAAATCAGGACGGTCCAAGGAGTGTCGAAGCCAAGTTATTAGTTGAATTTCTGATTGCGATTGGAATTCAAGGGTTAAACTCGAGCGAGGTAGTTCGAGGGTTAATCGGTTTTGATTATCTCGTGGTTCTTGTTGAAGTTCCGTTACATTTGTTTCTTACTATTCAAGTTTGTACTGTTCACACAAAAAAATGTCAGCAATTTTCTCGTTTGAAAAAACTTACGAGGAAAGTTTGGTGTTTGATCCAACGTTACCACCTGTTTTTGACGAGTATCATCTTCAACCAAACGGGTTGTGCAGGAAGAAACAAGTTCCGATCTTAGCCAAAACGAACATGGAGAGTGAAGGGATTGGACTTGTGAAATATTTTGAAAAGCAACAAAAGAGACTTGATCTATCCTTGTTCACAACAAGCAAAGTAGAGTTCACAAGCATTCAAAAACAGCACCTATTTGAAAAGGAGTCTGGCTTGTGGTCGAGCCATAATGCCAACGTTACCCACACTTATGTCTATTTGGAGTGAGGATGTGTTGATCCTAACAAATTTTGTATTTGATCCAGGTGGGATACTAGTTACAAGAATTGAGGACAATTCTTTTTCAAAGAAGGAGAGTATGACGTGAGTTCATTTTGCAGCGTTGTTTTGATCGGTCCATATCTCGAGTTATACTTGGAATTCCGTGAATTCCGTAGTCATTCAAAATAGAGAAGATATTCGAATGACTACTCGTGAAGGTTCGATGAACAAGTATTGACGAAGTTATGCCCCAAACATGTCAGCTGTGCATTGAAAAACGCTGCTGTTAAATTCTTTGACGGAATTGTTTCTTTTGCCTCGATTTTCTTTAAAGCTTTCAATAAATTCCCGAGGAGAAGAGCTGCAATTTTCAAGTCCGTTTAATCAAGACTACTCGAGCAAACAAGGGCCTTGCATCTGATTTGGAGCATGGAAAGTAGGCTGATTGTGTTCTCACTTATTCATTGTATCTAGCTATTTAGTTCTAGCCTAGTTCATTCTTTGTTTTTGTCACCCACTTTGTGAGGCTTGACTTTGCTGGTTAGCCTCATCCTTGGGTTGAGTTGTGGGCTATAAATAGCCAAGTACCTAATGAATAAATCATTCAATATTCATCAAACAAAATCTGAGTTAAGCTTTGCTTTCCTTTTCGTCTTTGTAGTTCACGAGACAAAGTATTAGAGTAAGTCGCGTTAAAAGCTCTATACTCGCTATTTCAATCGTGTGTTTGAATTAGCACCCGCTTTGTTCAGGTATAGGTCTATCTCACTTAGCAAACTATCTTTGGTTACGTTCCATCATCACTTTACAGCACCTATTTCAACCTGATTTCTCGGCTTTGTTTCGTTCATTTCAAATTACTATCTATCATCAAATCACTTGTTCAAAGTTCATTCTAACTCACATCATAAGTGGTATCAGAGCTACAACTCTTGATTTTTCTTAAAATCAGGACGGTCCAAGGAGTGTCGAAGCCAAGTTATTAGTTGAATTTCTGATTGCGATTGGAATTCAAGGGTTAAACTCGAGCGAGGTAGTTCGAGGGTTAATCGGTTTTGATTATCTCGTGGTTCTTGTTGAAGTTCCGATACATTTGTTTCTTACTATTCAAGTTTGTACTGTTCACACAAAAAAAAATGTCAGCAATTTTCTCGTTTGAAAACACTTACGAGGAAAGTTTGGTGTTTGATCCAACGTTACCACCTGTTTTTGACGAGTATCATCTTCAACCAAACGGGTTGTGCAGGAAGAAACAAGTTCCGATCTTAGCCAAAACGAACATGGAGATTAAAGGGATTGGACTTGTGAAATATTTTGAAAAGCAACAAAAGAGACTTGATCTATCCTTGTTCACAACAAGCAAAGTAGAGTTCACAAGCATTCAAAAACAGCACCTATTTGAAAAGGAGTCTGGCTTGTGGTCGAGCCATAATGCCAACGTTACCCACACTTATGTCTATTTGGAGTGAGGATGTGTTGATCCTAACAAATTTTGTATTTGATCCAGGTGGGATACTAGTTACAAGAATTGAGGACAATTCTTTTTCAAAGAAGGAGAGTATGACGTGAGTTCATTTTGCAGCGTTGTTTTGATCGGTCCATATCTCGATTTATACTTGGAATTCCGTGAATTCCGTAGTCATTCAAAATAGAGAAGATATTCGAATGACTACTCGTGAAGGTTCGATGAACAAGTATTGATGAAGTTATGCCCCAAACAACTCAGCTGTGCATTGAAAAACGCTGCTGTTAAATTCTTTGACGGAATTGTTTCTTTTGCCTCGATTTTCTTTAAAGCTTTCAATAAATTCCCGAGGAGAAGAGCTGCTATTTTCAAGTCCGTTTAATCAAGACTACTCGAGCAAACAAGGGCCTTGCATCTGATTTGGAGCATGGAAAGTAGGCTGATTGTGTTCTCACTTATTCATTGTATCTAGCTATTTAGTTCTAGCGTAGTTCATTCTTTGTTTTTGTCACCCACTTTGTGAGGCTTGACTTTGCTGGTTAGCCTCATCCTTGGGTTGACTTGTAGGCTATAAATAGCCAAGTACCTAATGAATAAATCATTCAATATTCATCAAACAAAATCTGAGTTAAGCTTTGCTTTCCTTTTCGTCTTTGTAGTTCACGAGACAAAGTATTAGAGTAAGTCGCGTTAAAAGCTCTATACTCGCTATTTCAATCGTGTGTTTGAATTAGCACCCGCTTTGTTCAGGTATAGGTCTATCTCACTTAGCAAACTATCTTTGGTTACGTTCCATCATCACTTTACAGCACCTATTTCAACCTGATTTCTCGGCTTTGTTTCGTTCATTTCAAATTACTATCTATCATCAAATCACTTGTTCAAAGTTCATTCTAACTCACATCATAAGTGGTATCAGAGCTACAACTCTTGATTTTTCTTAAAATCAGGACGGTCCAAGGAGTGTCGAAGCCAAGTTATTAGTTGAATTTCTGATTGCGATTGGAATTCAAGGGTTAAACTCGAGCGAGGTAGTTCGAGGGTTAATCGGTTTTGATTATCTCGTGGTTCTTGTTGAAGTTCCGATACATTTGTTTCTTACTATTCAAGTTTGTACTGTTCACACAAAAAAAATGTCAGCAATTTTCTCGTTTGAAAACACTTACGAGGAAAGTTTGGTGTTTGATCCAACGTTACCACCTGTTTTTGACGAGTATCATCTTCAACCAAACGGGTTGTGCAGGAAGAAACAAGTTCCGATCTTAGCCAAAACGAACATGGAGATTAAAGGGATTGGACTTGTGAAATATTTTGAAAAGCAACAAAAGAGACTTGATCTATCCTTGTTCACAACAAGCAAAGTAGAGTTCACAAGCATTCAAAAACAGCACCTATTTGAAAAGGAGTCTGGCTTGTGGTCGAGCCATAATGCCAACGTTACCCACACTTATGTCTATTTGGAGTGAGGATGTGTTGATCCTAACAAATTTTGTATTTGATCCAGGTGGGATACTAGTTACAAGAATTGAGGACAATTCTTTTTCAAAGAAGGAGAGTATGACGTGAGTTCATTTTGCAGCGTTGTTTTGATCGGTCCATATCTCGAGTTATACTTGGAATTCCGTGAATTCCGTAGTCATTCAAAATAGAGAAGATATTCGAATGACTACTCTTGAAGGTTCGATGAACAAGTATTGATGAAGTTATGCCCCAAACAACTCAGCTGTGCATTGAAAAACGCTGCTGTTAAATTCTTTGACGGAATTGTTTCTTTTGCCTCGATTTTCTTTAAAGCTTTCAATAAATTCACGAGGAGAAGAGCTGCTATTTTCAAGTCCGTTTAATCAAGACTACTCGAGCAAACAAGGGCCTTGCATCTGATTTGGAGCATGGAAAGTAGGCTGATTGTGTTCTCACTTATTCATTGTATCTAGCTATTTAGTTCTAGCCTAGTTCATTCTTTGTTTTTGTCACCCACTTTGTGAGGCTTGACTTTGCTGGTTAGCCTCATCCTTGGGTTGAGTTGTAGGCTATAAATAGCCAAGTACCTAACGAATAAATCATTCAATATTCATCAAACAAAATCTGAGTTAAGCTTTGCTTTCCTTTTCGTCTTTGTAGTTCACGAGACAAAGTATTAGAGTAACTCGCGTTAAAAGCTCTATACTCGCTATTTCAATCGTGTGTTTGAATTAGCACCCGCTTTGTTCAGGTATAGGTCTATCTCACTGAGCAAACTATCTTTGGTTACGTTCCATCATCACTTTACAGCACCTATTTCAACCTGATTTCTCGGCTTTGTTTCGTTCATTTCAAATTACTATCTATCATCAAATCACTTGTTCAAAGTTCATTCTAACTCACATCATAAGTGGTATCAGAGCTACAACTCTTGATTTTTCTTAAAATCAGGACGGTCCAAGGAGTGTCGAAGCCAAGTTATTAGTTGAATTTCTGATTGCGATTGGAATTCAAGGGTTAAACTCGAGCGAGGTAGTTCGAGGGTTAATCGGTTTTGATTATCTCGTGGTTCTTGTTGAAGTTCCGATACATTTGTTTCTTACTATTCAAGTTTGTACTGTTCACACAATAAAATGTCAGCAATTTTCTCATTTGAAAACACTTACGAGGAAAGTTTGGTGTTTGATCCAACGTTACCACCTGTTTTTGACGAGTATCATCTTCAACCAAACGGGTTATGCAGGAAGAAACAAGTTCCGATCTTAGCCAAAACGAACATGGAGATTAAAGGGATTGGACTTGTGAAATATTTTGAAAAGCAACAAAAGAGACTTGATCTATCCTTGTTCACAACAAGCAAAGTAGAGTTCACAAGCATTCAAAAACAGCACCTATTTGAAAAGGAGTCTGGCTTGTGGTCGAGCCATAATGCCAACGTTACCCACACTTATATCTATTTGGAGTGAGGATGTGTTGATCCTAACAAATTTTGTATTTGATCAAGGTGGGATACTAGTTACAAGAATTGAGGACAATTCTTTTTCAAAGAAGGAGAGTATGACGTGAGTTCATTTCGCAGCGTTGTTTTGATCGGTCCATATCTCGAGTTATACTTGGAATTCCGTGAATTCCGTAGTCATTCAAAATAGAGAAGATATTCGAATGACTACTCGTGAAGGTTCGATGAACAAGTATTGACGAAGTTATGCCCCAAACAAGTCAGCTGTGCATTGAAAAACGCTGCTGTTAAATTCTTTGACGGAATTGTTTCTTTTGCCTCGATTTTCTTTAAAGCTTTCAATAAATTCCCGAGGAGAAGAGCTGCTATTTTCAAGTCCGTTTAATCAAGACTACTCGAGCAAACAAGGGCCTTGCATCTGATTTGGAGCATGGAAAGTAGGCTGATTGTCTTCTCACTTTTTCATTGTATCTAGCTATTTAGTTCTAGCCTAGTTCATTTCCCTTTCTTTGTTTTTGTCACCCACTTTGTGAGGCTTGACTTTGCTGGTTAGCCTCATCCTTGGGTTGAGTTGTAGGCTATAAATAGCCAAGTACCTAATGAATAAATCATTCAATATTCATCAAACAAAATCTGAGTTAAGCTTTGCTTTCCTTTTCGTCTTTGTAGTTCACGAGACAAAGTATTAGAGTAAGTCGCGTTACAAGCTCTATACTCGCTATTTCAATCGTGTGTTTGAATTAGCACCCGCTTTGTTCAGGTATAGGTCTATCTCACTTAGCAAACTATCTTTGGTTACGTTCCATCATCACTTTACAGCACCTATTTCAACCTGATTTCTCGGCTTTGTTTCGTTCATTTCAAATTACTATCTATCATCAAATCACTTGTTCAAAGTTCATTCTAACTCACATCATAAGTGGTATCAGAGCTACAACTCTTGATTTTTCTTAAAATGAGGACGGTCCAAGGAGTGTCGAAGCCAAGTTATTAGTTGAATTTCTGATTGCGATTGGAATTCAAGGGTTAAACTCGAGCGAGGTAGTTCGAGGGTTAATCGGTTTTGATTATGTCGTGGTTCTTGTTGAAGTTCCGATACATTTGTTTCTTACTATTCACGTTTGTACTGTTCACACAAAAAAATGGCAGCAATTTTCTCGTTTGAAAACACTTACGAGGAAAGTTTGGTGTTTGATCCAACGTTACCACCTGTTTTTGACGAGTATCATCTTCAAAAAAACGGGTTGTGCAGGAAGAAACAAGTTCTGATCTTAGCCAAAACGTACATGGAGATTAAAGGGATTGGGCTTGTGGAATATTTTGAAAAATAACAAAAGAGACTTGATCTATCCTTGTTCACAACAAGCAAAGTAGAGTTCACAAGCATTCAAAAACAGCACCTATTTGAAAAGGAGTCTGGCTTGTGGTCGAGCCATAATGTCAACGTTACCCACACTTATGTCTATTTGGAGTGAGGATGTGTTGATCCTAACAAATTTTGTATTTGATCCAGGAGGGATACTAGTTACAAGAATTGAGGACAATTCTTTTTCAAAGAAGGAGAGTATGACGTGAGTTCATTTTGCAGCGTTGTTTTGATCGGTCCATATCTCGAGTTATACTTGGAATTCCGTGAATTCCGTAGTCATTCAAAATAGAGAAGATATTCGAATGACTACTCGTGAAGGTTCGATGAACAAGTATTGACGAAGTTATGCCCCAAACAAGTCAGTTGTTCATTGAAAAACGCTGCTGTTAAATTCTTTGACGGAATTGTTTCTTTTGCCTCGATTTTCTTTAAAGCTTTAAATAAATTCCCGAGGAGAAGAGCACCTATTTTCAAGTTTGTTTAATCAAGACTACTCGAGCAAACAAGGTCCTTGCATCTGATTTGGAGCATGGAAAGTAGGTTGATTGTGTTCTCACTTATTCATTGTATCTAGCTATTTAGTTCTAGCCTAGTTCATTTCCCTTTCTTTGTTTTTGTCAACCCACTTTGTGAGGCTTGACTTTGCTGGTGAGCCTCATCCTTGGGTTGAGTTGTAGGCTATAAATAGCCAAGTACCTGATGAATAAATCATTCAATATTCATCAAACAAAATCTGAGTTAAGCTTTGCTTTCCTTTTCGTCTTTGTAGTTCACGAGACAAAGTATTAGAGTAAGTCGCGTTAAAAGCTCTATACTCGCTATTTCAATCGTGTGTTTGAATTAGCACCCGCTTTGTTCAGGTATAGGTCTATCTCACTTAGCAAACTATCTTTGGTTACGTTCCATCATCACTTTACAGCAACTATTTCAACCTGATTTCTCGGCTTTGTTTCGTTCATTTCAAATTACTATCTATCATCAAATCACTTGTTCAAAGTTCATTCTAACTCACATCATAAGTGGTATCAGAGCTACAACTCTTGATTTTTCTTAAAATCAGGACGGTCCAAGGAGTGTCGAAGCCAAGTTATTAGTTGAATTTCTGATTGCGATTGGAATTCAAGGGTTAAACTCGAGCGAGGTAGTTCGAGGGTTAATCGGTTTTGATTATCTCGTGGTTCTTGTTGAAGTTCCGATACATTTGTTTCTTACTATTCAAGTTTGTACTGTTCACACAAAAAAATGTCAGCAATTTTCTCGTTTGAAAACACTTACGAGGAAAGTTTGGTGTTTGATCCAACGTTACCACCTGTTTTTGACGAGTATCATCTTCAACCAAACGGGTTGTGCATGAAGAAACAAGTTCCGATCTTAGCCAAAACGAACATGGAGATTAAAGGGATTGGACTTGTGAAATATTTTGAAAAGCAACAAAAGAGACTTGATCTATCCTTGTTCACAACAAGCAAAGTAGAGTTCACAAGCATTCAAAAACAGCACCTATTTGAAAAGGAGTCTGGCTTGTGGTCGAGCCATAATGCCAACGTTACCCACACTTATGTCTATTTGGAGTGAGGATGTGTTGATCCTAACAAATTTTGTATTTGATCCAGGTGGGATACTAGTTACAAGAATTGAGGACAATTCTTTTTCAAAGAAGGAGAGTATGACGTGAGTTCATTTTGCAGCGTTGTTTTGATCGGTCCATATCTCGATTTATACTTGGAATTCCGTGAATTCCGTAGTCATTCAAAATAGAGAAGATATTCGAATGACTACTCGTGAAGGTTCGATGAACAAGTATTGATGAAGTTATGCCCCAAACAACTCAGCTGTGCATTGAAAAACGCTGCTGTTAAATTCTTTGACGGAATTGTTTCTTTTGCCTCGATTTTCTTTAAAGCTTTCAATAAATTCCCGAGGAGAAGAGCTGCTATTTTCAAGTCCGTTTAATCAAGACTACTCGAGCAAACAAGGGCCTTGCATCTGATTTGGAGCATGGAAAGTAGGCTGATTGTGTTCTCACTTATTCATTGTATCTAGCTATTTAGTTCTAGCCTAGTTCATTCTTTGTTTTTGTCACCCACTTTGTGAGGCTTGACTTTGCTGGTTAGCCTCATCCTTGGGTTGAGTTGTAGGCTATAAATAGCCAAGTACCTAATAATAAATCATTCAATATTCATCAAACAAAATCTGAGTTAAGCTTTGCTTTCCTTTTCGTCTTTGTAGTTCACGAGACAAAGTATTAGAGTAAGTCGCGTTAAAAGCTCTATACTCGCTATTTCAATCGTGTGTTTGAATTAGCACCCGCTTTGTTCAGGTATAGGTCTATCTCACTTAGCAAACTATCTTTGGTTACGTTCCATCATCACTTTACAGCACCTATTTCAACCTAATTTCTCGGCTTTGTTTCGTTCATTTCAAATTACTATCTATCATCAAATCACTTGTTCAAAGTTCATTCTAACTCACATCATAAGTGGTATCAGAGCTACAACTTTTGATTTTTCTTAAAATCAGGACGGTCCAAGGAGTGTCGAAGCCAAGTTATTAGTTGAATTTCTGATTGCGATTGGAATTCAAGGGTTAAACTCGAGCGAGGTAGTTCGAGGGTTAATCGGTTTTGATTATCTCGTGGTTCTTGTTGAAGTTCCGATACATTTGTTTCTTACTATTCAAGTTTGTACTGTTTACACAATAAAATGTCAGCAATTTTCTCATTTGAAAACACTTACGAGGAAAGTTTGGTGTTTGATCCAACGTTACCACCTGTTTTTGACGAGTATCATCTTCAACCAAACGGGTTATGCAGGAAGAAACAAGTTCCGATCTTAGCCAAAACGAACATGGAGATTAAAGGGATTGGACTTGTGAAATATTTTGAAAAGCAACAAAAGAGACTTGATCTATCCTTGTTCACAACAAGCAAAGTAGAGTTCACAAGCATTCAAAAACAGCACCTATTTGAAAAGGAGTCTGGCTTGTGGTCGAGCCATAATGCCAACGTTACCCACACTTATGTCTATTTGGAGTGAGGATGTGTTGATCCTAACAAATTTTGTATTTGATCAAGGTGGGATACTAGTTACAAGAATTGAGGACAATTCTTTTTCAAAGAAGGAGAGTATGACGTGAGTTCATTTCGCAGCGTTGTTTTGATCGGTCCATATCTCGAGTTATACTTGGAATTCCGTGAATTCCGTAGTCATTCAAAATAGAGAAGATATTCGAATGACTACTCGTGAAGGTTCGATGAACAAGTATTGACGAAGTTATGCCCCAAACAAGTCAGCTGTGCATTGAAAAACGCTGCTGTTAAGTTCTTTGACGGAATTGTTTCTTTTGCCTCGATTTTCTTTAAAGCTTTCAATAAATTCCCGAGGAGAAGAGCTGCTATTTTCAAGTCCGTTTAATCAAGACTACTCGAGCAAACAAGGGCCTTGCATCTGATTTGGAGCATGGAAAGTAGGCTGATTGTCTTCTCACTTTTTCATTGTATCTAGCTATTTAGTTCTAGCCTAGTTCATTTCCCTTTCTTTGTTTTTGTCACCCACTTTGTGAGGCTTGACTTTGCTGGTTAGCCTCATCCTTGGGTTGAGTTGTAGGCTATAAATAGCCAAGTACCTAATGAATAAATCATTCAATATTCATCAAACAAAATCTGAGTTAAGCTTTGCTTTCCTTTTCGTCTTTGTAGTTCACGAGACAAAGTATTAGAGTAAGTCGCGTTACAAGCTCTATACTCGCTATTTCAATCGTGTGTTTGAATTAGCACCCGCTTTGTTCAGGTATAGGTCTATCTCACTTAGCAAACTATCTTTGGTTACGTTCCATCATCACTTTACAGCACCTATTTCAACCTGATTTCTCGGCTTTGTTTCGTTTATTTCAAATTACTATCTATCATCAAATCACTTGTTCAAAGTTCATTCTAACTCACATCATAACTGGTATCAGAGCTACAACTCTTGATTTTTCTTAAAATCAGGACGGTCCAAGGAGTGTCGAAGCCAAGTTATTAGTTGAATTTCTTATTGCGATTGGAGGGTTAAACTCGAGCGAGGTAGTTCGAGGGTTAATCGGTTTTGATTATGTCGTGGTTCTTGTTGAAGTTCCGATACATTTGTTTCTTACTATTTACGTTTGTACTGTTCACACAAAAAAATGGCAGCAATTTTCTCGTTTGAAAACACTTACGAGGAAAGTTTGGTGTTTGATCCAACGTTACCACCTGTTTTTGACGAGTATCATCTTCAAAAAAACGGGTTGTGCAGGAAGAAACAAGTTCTGATCATAGCCAAAACGAACATGGAGATTAAAGGGATTGGGCTTGTGGAATATTTTGAAAAATAACAAAAGAGACTTGATCTATCCTTGTTCACAACAAGCAAAGTAGAGTTCACAAGCATTCAAAAACAGCACCTATTTGAAAAGGAGTCTGGCTTGTGGTCGAGCCATAATGCCAACGTTACCCACACTTATGTCTATTTGGAGTGAGGATGTGTTGATCCTAACAAATTTTGTATTTGATCCAGGAGGGATACTAGTTACAAGAATTGAGGACAATTCTTTTTCAAAGAAGGAGAGTATGACGTGAGTTCATTTTGCAGCGTTGTTTTGATCGGTCCATATCTCGAGTTATACTTGGAATTCCGTGAATTCCGTAGTCATTCAAAATAGAGAAGATATTCGAATGACTACTCGTGAAGGTTCGATGAACAAGTATTGACGAAGTTATGCCCCAAACAAGTCAGCTGTGCATTGAAAAACGCTGCTGTTAAATTCTTTGACGGAATTGTTTCTTTTGCCTCGATTTTCTTTAAAGCTTTCAATAAATTCCCGAGGAGAAGAGCTTCTATTTTCAAGTCCGTTTAATCAAGACTACTCGAGCAAACAAGGGCCTTGCATCTGATTTGGAGCATGGAAAGTAGGCTGATTGTCTTCTCACTTTTTCATTGTATCTAGCTATTTAGTTCTAGCCTAGTTCATTTCCCTTTCTTTGTTTTTGTCACCCACTTTGTGAGGCTTGACTTTGCTGGTTAGCCTCATCCTTGGGTTGAGTTGTAGGCTATAAATAGCCAAGTACCTAATGAATAAATCATTCAATATTCATCAAACAAAATCTGAGTTAAGCTTTGCTTTCCTTTTCGTCTTTGTAGTTCACGAGACAAAGTATTAGAGTAAGTCGCGTTACAAGCTCTATACTCGCTATTTCAATCGTGTGTTTGAATTAGCACCCGCTTTGTTCAGGTATAGGTCTATCTTACTTAGCAAACTATCTTTGGTTACGTTCCATCATCACTTTACAGCACCTATTTCAACCTGATTTCTCGGCTTTGTTTCGTTTATTTCAAATTACTATCTATCATCAAATCACTTGTTCAAAGTTCATTCTAACTCACATCATAAGTGGTATCAGAGCTACAACTCTTGATTTTTCTTAAAATCAGGACGGTCCAAGGAGTGTCGAAGCCAAGTTATTAGTTGAATTTCTTATTGCGATTGGAGTTCAAGGGTTAAACTCGAGCGAGGTAGTTCGAGGGTTAATCGGTTTTGATTATGTCGTGGTTCTTGTTGAAGTTCCGATACATTTGTTTCTTACTATTTACGTTTGTACTGTTCACACAAAAAAATGGCAGCAATTTTCTCGTTTGAAAACACTTACGAGGAAAGTTTGGTGTTTGATCCAACGTTACCACCTGTTTTTGACGAGTATCATCTTCAAAAAAACGGGTTGTGCAGGAAGAAACAAGTTCTGATCATAGCCAAAACGAACATGGAGATTAAAGGGATTGGGCTTGTGGAATATTTTGAAAAATAACAAAAGAGACTTGATCTATCCTTGTTCACAACAAGCAAAGTAGAGTTCACAAGCATTCAAAAACAGCACCTATTTGAAAAGGAGTCTGGCTTGTGGTCGAGCCATAATGCCAACGTTACCCACACTTATGTCTATTTGGAGTGAGGATGTGTTGATCCTAACAAATTTTGTATTTGATCCAGGAGGGATACTAGTTACAAGAATTGAGGACAATTCTTTTTCAAAGAAGGAGAGTATGACGTGAGTTCATTTTGCAGCGTTGTTTTGATCGGTCCATATCTCGAGTTATACTTGGAATTCCGTGAATTCCGTAGTCATTCAAAATAGAGAAGATATTCGAATGACTACTCGTGAAGGTTCGATGAACAAGTATTGACGAAGTTATGCCCCAAACAAGTCAGCTGTGCATTGAAAAACGCTGCTGTTAAATTCTTTGACGGAATTGTTTCTTTTGCCTCGATTTTCTTTAAAGCTTTAAATAAATTCCCGAGGAGAAGAGCACCTATTTTCAAGTCTGTTTAATCAAGACTACTCGAGCAAACAAGGTCCTTGCATCTGATTTGGAGCATGGAAAGTAGGTTGATTGTGTTCTCACTTATTCATTGTATCTAGCTATTTAGTTCTAGCCTAGTTCATTTCCCTTTCTTTGTTTTTGTCAACCCACTTTGTGAGGCTTGACTTTGCTGGTGAGCCTCATCCTTGGGTTGAGTTGTTGGCTATAAATAGCCAAGTACCTGATGAATAAATCATTCAATATTCATCAAACAAAATCTGAGTTAAGCTTTGCTTTCCTTTTCGTCTTTGTAGTTCACGAGACAAAGTATTAGAGTAAGTCGCGTTACAAGCTCTATACTCGCTATTTCAATCGTGTGTTTGAATTAGCACCCGCTTTGTTCAGGTATAGGTCTATCTCACTTAGCAAACTATCTTTGGTTACGTTCCATCATCACTTTACAGCACCTATTTCAACCTGATTTCTCGGCTTTGTTTCGTTCATTTCAAATTACTATCTATCATCAAATCACTTGTTCAAAGTTCATTCTAACTCACATCATAAGTGGTATCAGAGCTACAACTCTTGATTTTTCTTAAAATCAGGACGGTCCAAGGAGTGTCGAAGCCAAGTTATTAGTTGAATTTCTGATTGCGATTGGAATTCAAGGGTTAAACTCGAGCGAGGTAGTTCGAGGGTTAATCGGTTTTGATTATCTCGTGGTTCTTGTTGAAGTTCCGATACATTTGTTTCTTACTATTCAAGTTTGTACTGTTCACACAAAAAAATGTCAGCAATTTTCTCGTTTGAAAACACTTACGAGGAAAGTTTGGTGTTTGATCCAACGTTACCACCTGTTTTTGACGAGTATCATCTTCAACCAAACGGGTTGTGCATGAAGAAACAAGTTCCGATCTTAGCCAAAACGAACATGGAGATTAAAGGGATTGGACTTGTGAAATATTTTGAAAAGCAACAAAAGAGACTTGATCTATCCTTGTTCACAACAAGCAAAGTAGAGTTCACAAGCATTCAAAAACAGCACCTATTTGAAAAGGAGTCTGGCTTGTGGTCGACCCATAATGCCAACGTTACCCACACTTATGTCTATTTGGAGTGAGGATGTGTTGATCCTAACAAATTTTGTATTTGATCCAGGTGGGATACTAGTTACAAGAATTGAGGACAATTCTTTTTCAAAGAAGGAGAGTATGACGTGAGTTCATTTTGCAGCGTTGTTTTGATCGGTCCATATCTCGATTTATACTTGGAATTCCGTGAATTCCGTAGTCATTCAAAATAGAGAAGATATTCGAATGACTACTCGTGAAGGTTCGATGAACAAGTATTGATGAAGTTATGCCCCAAACAACTCAGCTGTGCATTGAAAAACGCTGCTGTTAAATTCTTTGACGGAATTGTTTCT
This sequence comes from Agrostemma githago, assembly GCA_958450325.1. Lineage (NCBI taxonomy): Eukaryota > Viridiplantae > Streptophyta > Magnoliopsida > Caryophyllales > Caryophyllaceae > Agrostemma > Agrostemma githago. The sequence goes on along the minus strand of OY288254.1, from coordinate 36,391,494 downwards.
TTTGCCTCGATTTTCTTTAAAGCTTTCAATAAATTCCCGAGGAGAAGAGCTGCTATTTTCAAGTCCGTTTAATCAAGACTACTCGAGCAAACAAGGGCCTTTCATCTGATTTGGAGCATGGAAAGTAGGCTGATTGTGTTCTCACTTTTTCATTGTATCTAGCTATTTAGTTCTAGCCTAGTTCATTTCCCTTTCTTTGTTTTTGTCACCCACTTTGTGAGGCTTGACTTTGCTGGTTAGCCTCATCCTTGGGTTGAGTTGTAGGCTATAAATAGCCAAGTACCTAATGAATAAATCATTCAATATTCATCAAACAAAATCTGAGTTAAGCTTTGCTTTCCTTTTCGTCTTTGTAGTTCACGAGACAAAGTATTAGAGTAAGTCGCGTTACAAGCTCTATACTCGCTATTTCAATCGTGTGTTTGAATTAGCACCCGCTTTGTTCAGGTATAGGTCTATCTCACTTAGCAAACTATCTTTGGTTACGTTCCATCATCACTTTACAGCACCTATTTCAACCTGATTTCTCGGCTTTGTTTCGTTCATTTCAAATTACTATCTATCATCAAATCACTTGTTCAAAGTTCATTCTAACTCACATCATAAGTGGTATCAGAGCTACAACTCTTGATTTTTCTTAAAATCAGGACGGTCCAAGGAGTGTCGAAGCCAAGTTATTAGTTGAATTTCTGATTGCGATTGGAATTCAAGGGTTAAACTCGAGCGAGGTAGTTCGAGGGTTAATCGGTTTTGATTATCTCGTGGTTCTTGTTGAAGTTCCGATACATTTGTTTCTTACTATTGACGTTTGTACTGTTCACACAAAAAAATGGCAGCAATTTTCTCGTTTGAAAACACTTACGAGGAAAGTTTGGTGTTTGATCCAACGTTACCACCTGTTATTGACGAGTATCATCTTCAAAAAAACGGGTTGTGTAGGAAGAAACAAGTTCTGATCTTAGCTAAAACGAACATGGAGATTAAAGAGATTGGGCTTGTGGAATATTTTGAAAAATAACAAAAGAGACTTGATCTATCCTTGTTCACAACAAGCAAAGTAGAGTTCACAAGCATTCAAAAACAGCACCTATTTGAAAAGGAGTCTGGCTTGTGGTCGAGCCATAATGCCAACGTTACCCACACTTATGTCTATTTGGAGTGAGGATGTGTTGATCCTAACAAATTTTGTATTTGATCCAGGAGGGATACTAGTTACAAGAATTGAGGACAATTCTTTTTCAAAGAAGGAGAGTATGACGTGAGTTCATTTTGCAGCGTTGTTTTGATCGGTCCATATCTCGAGTTATACTTGGAATTCCGTGAATTCCGTAGTCATTCAAAATAGAGAAGATATTCGAATGACTACTCGTGAAGGTTCGATGAACAAGTATTGACGAAGTTATGCCCCAAACAAGTCAGCTGTGCATTGAAAAACGCTCCTGTTAAATTCTTTGACGGAATTGTTTCTTTTGCCTCGATTTTCTTTAAAGCTTTCAATAAATTCCCGAGAAGAAGAGCTGCTATTTTCAAGTCTGTTTAATCAAGACTACTCGAGCAAACAAGGTCCTTGCATCTGATTTGGAGCATGGAAAGTAGGTTGATTGTGTTCTCACTTATTCATTGTATCTAGCTATTTAGTTCTAGCCTAGTTCATTTCCCTTTCTTTGTTTTTGTCAACCCACTTTGTGAGGCTTGACTTTGCTGGTGAGCCTCATCCTTGGGTTGAGTTGTAGGCTATAAATAGCCAAGTACCTGATGAATAAATCATTCAATCTTCGTCAAACAAAATCTGAGTTAAGCTTTGCTTTCCTTTTCGTCTTTGTAGTTCACAAGACAAAGTATAAGAGTGTGTCGCGTTACAAGCTCTATACTCGCTATTTCAATCGTGTGTTTGAATTAGCACCCGCTTTGTTGAGGTATAGGTCTATCTCACTTAGCACACTATCTTTGGTTACGTTCTATCATCACTTTACAGCAGCTATTTCAACCTGATTTCGTTGTTTTGTTTCGTTCATTTCAAATTACTATCTATCATCAAATCACTTGTTCAAAGTTCATTCTAATTCACATCATAAGTGGTATCAGAGCTACAACACTTGATTTTTCTTAAAATCAGGACGGTCCAAGGAGTGTCGAAGCCAAGTTATTAGTTGAATTTCTGATTACGATTGGAATTCAAGGGTTAAACTCGAGCGAGGTAGTTCGAGGGTTAATCGGTTTTGATTATCTCGTGGTTCTTGTTGAAGTTCCGATACATTTGTTTCTTACTATTCACGTTTGTACTGTTCACACAAAAAAATGTCAGCAATTTTCTCGTTTGAAAACACTTACGAGGAAAGTTTGGTGTTTGATCCAACGTTACCACCTGTTTTTGACGAGTATCATCTTCAACCAAACGGGTTGTGCAGGAAGAAACAAGTTCCGATCTTAGCCAAAAAGAACATGGAGATTAAAGGGATTGGGCTTGTGGAATATTTTGAAAAGCAACAAAAGAGACTTGATCTATCCTTGTTCACAACAAGCAAAGTAGAGTTCACAAGCATTCAAAAACAGCACCTATTTGAAAAGGAGTCTGGCTTGTGGTCGAGCCATAATGCCAACGTTACCCACACTTATGTCTATTTGGAGTAAGGATGTGTTGATCCTAACAAATTTTGTATTTGATCCAGGTGGGATACTAGTTACAAGAATTGAGGACAATTCTTTTTCAAAGAAGGAGAGTATGACGTGAGTTCATTTTGCAGCGTTGTTTTGATCGGTCCATATCTCGAGTTATACTTGGAATTCCGTGAATTCCGTAGTCATTCAAAATAGAGAAGATATTCGAATGACTACTCGTGAAGGTTCGATGAACAAGTATTGACGAAGTTATGCCCCAAACAAGTCAGCTGTGCATTGAAAAACGCTGCTGTTAAATTCTTTGACGGAATTGTTTCTTTTGCCTCGATTTTCTTTAAAGCTTTAAATAAATTCCCGAGGAGAAGAGCTGCTATTTTCAAGTCCGTTTAATCAAGACTACTCGAGCAAACAAGGTTCTTGCATCTGATTTGGAGCATGGAAAGTAGGCTGATTGTGTTCTCACTTATTTATTGTATCTAGCTATTTGGTTCTAGCCTAGTTCATTTCTCTTTCTTTGTTTTTGTCAACCCACTTTGTGAGGCTTGACTTTGCTGGTTAGCCTCATCCTTGGGTTGAGTTTTAGGCTATAAATAGCCAAGTACCTGATGAATAAATCATTCAATCTTCATGAAACAAAATCTGAGTTAAGCTTTGCTTTCCGTTTCGTCTTTGTAGTTCACAAGACAAAGTATAAGAGTAAGTCGCGTTACAAGCTCTATACTCGCTATTTCAATCTTGTGTTTGAATTAGCACCCGCTTTGTTGAGGTATAGGTCTATCTCACTTAGCACACTATCTTTGGTTACGTTCCATCATCACTTTACAGCACCTATTTCAACCTGATTTCTCAGCTTTGTTTCGTTCATTTCAAATTACTATCTATCATCAAATCACTTGTTCAAAGTTCATTCTAACTCACATCATAAGTGGTATCATAGCTACAACTCTTGATTTTTCTTAAAATCAGGACGGTCCAAGGAGTGTCGAAGCCAAGTTATTAGTTGAATTTCTGATTGCGATTGGAATTCAAGGGTTAAACTCGAGCGAGGTAGTTCGAGGGTTAATCGGTTTTGATTATCTCGTGGTTCTTGTTGAAGTTCCGATACATTTGTTTCTTACTATTCACGTTTGTACTGTTCACACAAAAAAATGGCAGCAATTTTCTCGTTTGAAAACACTTACGAGGAAAGTTTGGTGTTTGATCCAACGTTACCACCTGTTTTTGACGAGTATCATCTTCAAAAAAAACGGGTTGTGCAGGAAGATACAATTTCTGATCTTAGCCAAAAACGAACATGGAGATTAAAGGGATTGGGCTTGTGGAATATTTTGAAAAATAACAAAAGAGACTTGATCTATCCTTGTTCACAACAAGCAAAGTAGAGTTCACAAGCATTCAAAAACAGCACCTATTTGAAAAGGAGTCTGGCTTGTGGTCGAGCCATAATGCCAACGTTACCCACACTTATGTCTATTTGGAGTGAGGATGTGTTGATCCTAACAAATTTTGTATTTGATCCAGGTGGGATACTAGTTACAAGAATTGAGGACAATTCTTTTTCAAAGAAGGAGAGTATGACGTGAGTTCATTTTGCAGCGTTGTTTTGATCGGTCCATATCTCGAGTTATACTTGGAATTCCGTGAATTCCGTAGTCATTCAAAATAGAGAAGATATTCGAATGACTACTCGTGAAGGTTCGATGAACAAGTATTGACGAAGTTATGCCCCAAACAAGTCAGCTGTGCATTGAAAAACGCTGCTGTTAAATTCTTTGACGGAATTGTTTCTTTTGCCTCGATTTTCTTTAAAGCTTTTAATAAATTCCCGAGGAGAAGAGCACCTATTTTCAAGTCTGTTTAATCAAGACTACTCGAGCAAACGAGGTCCTTGCATCTGATTTGGAGCATGGAAAGTAGGCTGATTGTGTTCTCACTTATTCATTGTATCTAGCTATTTAGTTCTAGCCTAGTTCATTTCCCTTTCTTTGTTTTTGTCAACCCACTTTGTGAGGCTTGACTTTGCTGGTTAGCCTCATCCTTGGGTTGAGTTGTAGGCTATAAATAGCCAAGTACCTAATGAATAAATCATTCAATATTCATCAAACAAAATCTGAGTTAAGCTTTGCTTTCCTTTTCGTCTTTGTAGTTCACGAGACAAAGTATTAGAGTAAGTCGCGTTACAAGCTCTATACTCGCTATTTCAATCGTGTGTTTGAATTAGCACCCGCTTTGTTCAGGTATAGGTCTATCTCACTTAGCAAACTATCTTTGGTTACGTTTTATCATCACTTTACAGCAGCTATTTCAACCTGATTTCGTTGTTTTGTTTCGTTCATTTCAAATTACTATCTATCATCAAATCACTTGTTCAAAGTTCATTCTAACTCACATCATAAGTGGTATCAGAGCAACAACTCTTGATTTTTCTTAAAATCAGGACGGTCCAAGGAATGTCGAAGCGAAGTTATTAGTTGAATTTCTGATTGCGATTGGAATTCAAGGGTTAAACTCGAGCGAGGTAGTTCGAGGGTTAATCGGTTTTGATTATCTCGTGGTTCTTGTTGAACTTCCGATACATATTTTTCTTACTATTCACGTTTGTACTGTTCACACAAAAAAATGGCAGCAATTTTCTCGTTTGAAAACACTTACGAGGAAAGTTTGGTGTTTGATCCAACGTTACCACCTGTTTTTGACGAGTATCATCTTCAAAAAAACGGGTTGTGCAGGAAGAAACAAGTTCTGATCTTAGCCAAAACGAACATGGAGATTAAAGGGATTGGGCTTGTGGAATATTTAGAAAAGCAACAAAAGCGACTTGATCTATCCTTGTTCACAACAAGCAAAGTAGAGTTCACAAGCATTCAAAAACAGCACCCATTTGAAAAGGAGTCTGGCTTGTGGTCGAGCCATAATGCCAACATTACCTACACTTATGTCTATTTGGAGTGAGGATGTGTTGATCCTAACAAATTTTGTATTTGATCCAGGTGGGATACTAGTTACAAGAATTGAGGACAATTCTTTTTCAAAGAAGGAGAGTATGACGTGAGTTCATTTTGCAGCGTTGTTTTGATCGGTCCATAACTCGAGTTATACTTGGAATTCCGTGAATTCCGTAGTCATTAAAAATAGAGAAGATATTCGAATGACTACTCGTGAAGGTTCGATGAACAAGTATTGACGAAGTTATGCCCCAAACAAGTCAGTTGTGCTTTGAAAAACGCTGCTGTTAAATTCTTTGACGGAATTGTTTCTTTTGCCTCGATTTTCTTTAAAGCTTTCAATAAATTCCCGAGGAGAAGAGCTGCTATTTTCAAGTCCGTTTAATCAAGACTACTCGAGCAAACAAGGTCCTTGCATCTGATTTGGAGCATGGAAAGTAGGCTGATTGTGTTCTCACTTATTCATTGTATCTAGCTATTTAGTTCTAGCCAAGTTCATTTCCCTTTCTTTGTTTTTGTCACCCACTTTGTGAGGCTTGACTTTGCTGGTTAGCCTCATCCTTGGGTTGAGTTGTAGGCTATAAATAGCCAAGTACCTAATGAATAAATCATTCAATATTCATCAAACAAAATCTGAGTTAAGCTTTGCTTTCCTTTTCGTCTTTGTAGTTCACGAGACAAAGTATTAGAGTAAGTCGCGTTACAAGCTCTATACTCGCTATTTCAATCGTGTGTTTGAATTAGCACCCGCTTTGTTCAGGTATAGGTCTATCTCACTTAGCAAACTATCTTTGGTTACGTTTTATCATCACTTTACAGCAGCTATTTCAACCTGATTTCGTTGTTTTGTTTCGTTCATTTCAAATTACTATCTATCATCAAATCACTTGTTCAAAGTTCATTCTAACTCACATCATAAGTGGTATCAGAGCAACAACTCTTGATTTTTCTTAAAATCAGGACGGTCCAAGGAATGTCGAAGCGAAGTTATTAGTTGAATTTCTGATTGCGATTGGAATTCAAGGGTTAAACTCGAGCGAGGTAGTTCGAGGGTTAATCGGTTTTGATTATCTCGTGGTTCTTGTTGAACTTCCGATACATATTTTTCTTACTATTCACGTTTGTACTGTTCACACAAAAAAATGGCAGCAATTTTCTCGTTTGAAAACACTTACGAGGAAAGTTTGGTGTTTGATCCAACGTTACCACCTGTTTTTGACGAGTATCATCTTCAAAAAAACGGGTTGTGCAGGAAGAAACAAGTTCTGATCTTAGCCAAAACGAACATGGAGATTAAAGGGATTGGGCTTGTGGAATATTTAGAAAAGCAACAAAAGCGACTTGATCTATCCTTGTTCACAACAAGCAAAGTAGAGTTCACAAGCATTCAAAAACAGCACCTATTTGAAAAGGAGTCTGGCTTGTGGTCGAGCCATAATGCCAACGTTACCCACACTTATGTCTATTTGGAGTGAGGATGTGTTGATCCTAACAAATTTTGTATTTGATCCAGGTGGGATACTAGTTACAAGAATTGAGGACAATTCTTTTTCAAAGAAGGAGAGTATGACGTGAGTTCATTTTGCAGCGTTGTTTTGATCGGTCCATATCTCGAGTTATACTTGGAATTCCGTGAATTCCGTAGTCATTCAAAATAGAGAAGATATTCGAATGACTACTCGTGAAGGTTCGATGAACAAGTATTGACGAAGTTATGCCCCAAACAAGTCAGCTGTGCATTGAAAAACGCTGCTGTTAAATTCTTTGACGGAATTGTTTCTTTTGCCTCGATTTTCTTTAAAGCTTTTAATAAATTCCCGAGGAGAAGAGCACCTATTTTCAAGTCTGTTTAATCAAGACTACTCGAGCAAACGAGGTCCTTGCATCTGATTTGGAGCATGGAAAGTAGGCTGATTGTGTTCTCACTTATTCATTGTATCTAGCTATTTAGTTCTAGCCTAGTTCATTTCCCTTTCTTTGTTTTTGTCAACCCACTTTGTGAGGCTTGACTTTGCTGGTTAGCCTCATCCTTGGGTTGAGTTGTAGGCTATAAATAGCCAAGTACCTAATGAATAAATCATTCAATATTCATCAAACAAAATCTGAGTTAAGCTTTGCTTTCCTTTTCGTCTTTGTAGTTCACGAGACAAAGTATTAGAGTAAGTCGCGTTACAAGCTCTATACTCGCTATTTCAATCGTGTGTTTGAATTAGCACCCGCTTTGTTCAGGTATAGGTCTATCTCACTTAGCAAACTATCTTTGGTTACGTTTTATCATCACTTTACAGCAGCTATTTCAACCTGATTTCGTTGTTTTGTTTCGTTCATTTCAAATTACTATCTATCATCAAATCACTTGTTCAAAGTTCATTCTAACTCACATCATAAGTGGTATCAGAGCAACAACTCTTGATTTTTCTTAAAATCAGGACGGTCCAAGGAATGTCGAAGCGAAGTTATTAGTTGAATTTCTGATTGCGATTGGAATTCAAGGGTTAAACTCGAGCGAGGTAGTTCGAGGGTTAATCGGTTTTGATTATCTCGTGGTTCTTGTTGAACTTCCGATACATATTTTTCTTACTATTCACGTTTGTACTGTTCACACAAAAAAATGGCAGCAATTTTCTCGTTTGAAAACACTTACGAGGAAAGTTTGGTGTTTGATCCAACGTTACCACCTGTTTTTGACGAGTATCATCTTCAAAAAAACGGGTTGTGCAGGAAGAAACAAGTTCTGATCTTAGCCAAAACGAACATGGAGATTAAAGGGATTGGGCTTGTGGAATATTTAGAAAAGCAACAAAAGCGACTTGATCTATCCTTGTTCACAACAAGCAAAGTAGAGTTCACAAGCATTCAAAAACAGCACCCATTTGAAAAGGAGTCTGGCTTGTGGTCGAGCCATAATGCCAACATTACCTACACTTATGTCTATTTGGAGTGAGGATGTGTTGATCCTAACAAATTTTGTATTTGATCCAGGTGGGATACTAGTTACAAGAATTGAGGACAATTCTTTTTCAAAGAAGGAGAGTATGACGTGAGTTCATTTTGCAGCGTTGTTTTGATCGGTCCATAACTCGAGTTATACTTGGAATTCCGTGAATTCCGTAGTCATTAAAAATAGAGAAGATATTCGAATGACTACTCGTGAAGGTTCGATGAACAAGTATTGACGAAGTTATGCCCCAAACAAGTCAGTTGTGCTTTGAAAAACGCTGCTGTTAAATTCTTTGACGGAATTGTTTCTTTTGCCTCGATTTTCTTTAAAGCTTTCAATAAATTCCCGAGGAGAAGAGCTGCTATTTTCAAGTCCGTTTAATCAAGACTACTCGAGCAAACAAGGTCCTTGCATCTGATTTGGAGCATGGAAAGTAGGCTGATTGTGTTCTCACTTATTCATTGTATCTAGCTATTTAGTTCTAGCCAAGTTCATTTCCCTTTCTTTGTTTTTGTCACCCACTTTGTGAGGCTTGACTTTGCTGGTTAGCCTCATCCTTGGGTTGAGTTGTAGGCTATAAATAGCCAAGTACCTAATGAATAAATCATTCAATATTCATCAAACAAAATCTGAGTTAAGCTTTGCTTTCCTTTTCGTCTTTGTAGTTCACGAGACAAAGTATTAGAGTAAGTCGCGTTACAAGCTCTATACTCGCTATTTCAATCGTGTGTTTGAATTAGCACCCGCTTTGTTGAGGTATAGGTCTATCTCACTTAGCACACTATCTTTGGTTACGTTCTATCATCAATTTACAGCACCTATTTCAACCTGATTTCTCGGCTTTGTTTCGTTCATTTCAAATTACTATCTATCATCAAATCACTTGTTCAAAGTTCATTCTAAGTCATATCATAAGTGGTATCAGAGCTACAACTCTTGATTTTTCTTAAAATCAGGACGGTCCAAGGAGTGTCGAAGCCAAGTTATTAGTTGAATTTCTGATTGCGATTGGAATTCAAGGGTTAAACTCGAGCGAGGTAGTTCGAGGGTTAATCGGTTTTGATTATCTCGTGGTTCTTGTTGAAGTTCCGATACATTTGTTTCTTACTATTCACGTTTGTACTGTTCACACAAAAAAATGGCAGCAATTTTTGTAATCCCCAAGAAAATCTAACGTAATACAGTGGCGGAAACACTATAGATTTGGGATTAAGGTTCCTAAATCCAAAGCTCATAAAGTTTGAACTCGAGGTACACTCCAAATCTCTCGAGTAAGGATCATTAAACAAGATCCACCAATTTAACAAGGCTCGGGTACGAAATCCTCAAAAATGATCATCAACATGTTTAATATGCCACAAGTACAAAACTTGGAAAAGTACAACGAATCCTCAAACACGCTCAAACCTATAGGTAATGGCGCGAACACTCCCATCTTCAAATACGTCATTTAACTACGGTTTTTGGGAATTCCCTCAAATCTCACATCGTACCAGCGAAACCCCCAAAATATTTATTAACTCAACGAAGCCACAATCACGTTGGTCTAAGGTTCTAAACTGAAAGTCCCAAAAAGATGATATGTACTATAATATTCCTCAAACAACACAATAAGCTCAAATTATGGTTGTGCGAGATACTTCTCTTCTTCAAGATTAAGAATAATTCACCCAAGTTAGATCACTCAACTCCAAATTTCATAAGTTACAACCCTGAACAATGATCAACGATCTAATCCACAAGAAATACGGGTAATCTATGTCAACCAAAATTTCTAACAACATTAATGAAAACCTTTAAGGGTACCACAACAGACTAACATTTTAACCAATACTCTATGATCCCGAATATTCATGACGCATCCATCAAATAAGCATTAGGTAGAAATCCCAAAGTAATAGTATCAGTTACACTTAGTTCGGTTCTAGGTTAGGTACTAGGTATCCATCAAATATCACACTCTTATTACTCCAAAAATATATTCAACTCTAAGTACTCCAAAATAATCAAGTAACCTATAACCCAAGGTTCAATCTTTAAAGCATCATCCTAATTCCATAAATCAACAATTTCTCAAGAATTTCTTACTTGCTTAGAAGGTAGGGTAGACTCACAATCCTCAACTCATAGGTAATAAGGGTTTACTAAATCTCAAACATCTATAACACGGGTTCACCAAGACGGAAATCGGTCAAACCAAGAATCTCAAGAGGAAAGATGGTAAAGTAGGAGAATAGAACAAAGATTCACCAAGCGAATGAAGATGAGAACATATACGAGAAGAATTGGGAGAAGTAGAGGAAGGAAGAAAAGAATCGATGATCCTAAATGACCAAGATTTAAAACGAGAATAGAATCTTTAGACCTCTAAAGTTCCACAAAGGGACTCACGGTATCTTCACCTCCTCGTAGAGACACGAGGACCTCAGTGTTGCTTCATCTGGATCTACTGCAACATATTGGAACATGAATCTACTCTTCATCGTCCAACCTGTAGCTTAAGCAAACTAAACCGGAGCTAAAAAGTCACCATCGGCATCTTTCTTGGAGCACCAAGTTTTCCACTCGAGTCGCAGGCGTTGAGAGTGCTAAGCAGGTCTTGTCCCGATCTGGAGCAGCATATCAACATCTTCTCGATAAAAGAAACAAATATTCAATGCTAGTCATTGAGTTACAAGAACAATTAATCATAACAGTTAACTCCTTATTTTGATTTCTACCCATCTCTCACTAATATTTTATTATCATTCAAATCATTTACGAGTATTTTTCCTAAAATCAGGTGTAAGCGTCGGGAGCAACAATGCTCTGATACCAACTGTAATCCCCAAGAAAATCTAACGTAATATAGTGGCGGAAACACTATAGATTTGGGATTAAAACACACTGACAAATTATATCTCATTAAAAGAAATGGTAAGTCAATACAAAGGCCTCTTTTTACAAAAGGGCTAAAAAGAAATTCTCCAAACAGGTTTATACAATTCCATAAATTGTGAATGAAGAAAGAGTAGGATCCATGCTACTCGCTAGCTCACACCCAAAACCCAACAACAAATACCTGTCATGTTATAAACATAACAGCCACGTCAGTGGGGAGTAACTCGAACGTTCTCCCAGCCATATTATATCATATGGAAAAATAATAGTATTACTATATCAAAATAATTAAAATGGAAAACATTAAATGATATAATGAAAATAAGCTTTCGGAGAAAACTTAAAATATTGGAATAATAAAATCAGAAAAGTTTTCAGAAGAAAACCCATATTTGCCAACCTGCAAACCAAAATGTATCGATGATAATAATAATATTCAAAATGGCGTTATGGATAGGATTAGTGTAGACGGCTAGACTTTCACTAGGAGAATACTAAAACTAGCTTCGAGAATTTAGTTCAAACGAATCAAACCTCGATCTCTAACTAGGCTACTCAACCATAATAGGACGGCGACTTATAAATGCGTGGCCCTAGTTTAAGATAATATGCACACCCCTCCCGAGCACCATAAATACTCAGTTCAACCCGACGGCGTCTTACACTGCGAGGCACGAGTTTAAGGTCAAAATGTACACACACTCCCGAACACCATATATACTCGGTTCAACAACCAGTGTGCCCCATAAAGACACACCAGCCTTATAGTTGATGGCAAAAACGTAAACTCCAGAATATATTACTCTAAACCTCACACTTGTCCTTGTTCCATAACTCCAAAACAAGCCATTATCGATATATACAAAAGATATAATCAATATAAATAATATGAGGATAAAAGGAATAAACATTTTATATTAAAAGGGGAAACTTTCTATAAATAGAAACTTGCTAATTTTAGAAACTTACTTAAAATAGAAATATTCTTATAGAAATACGTAAATCATTGAAATTAGTGAAATATATAAAAATAGCATTTCTAACGAAATTAACATTTTATTATTATCGTCGTTATCGTAACTTTAATATATTTCTAAATTCGTTACTCAAAATATAATTAAAATATAATAAGTCAATATATAGAATTTTATAAATAATTAGGAAATCGAGGTAAAACAATAAATCTTAGAAAAGAGGTGTTTCACGAAAACGATATCAAAATTAATTGAGTCACGAGTTTTATAAATGAAATGAATTCACAAAGATTTCAAATTATTTTTAACAAATAGCTTTTATTAATAAATAATACAGATTTTACCAAAAATAGTCAATTGTAAACAAATAAGAAATTATTAGTGAAAATAGTCTCGACTAAAAATATATTTAAAACAAAATCGACTATTTTCTCATTTATTAGAATAATTCGTAAAACGAAAATTAATTTATTAACAAGTATACAAATTTCGATTAAAATATAAAAATATGCTTTTTAAGTTAAGGTTATAAATTAAAGAAATATGACGAAATATGAAATTGACATTATTTAGTTACTACTGTCACGATAACCAACAAAATATTATAACGATCGTAAACAATAAAATTATTAACGATTTGTAAAACGATATCGAAAACTTGTAAAACTATTTATAAGGCATACGATTTAAAAATAATATTTTTAGCAAATAATACGTAGCTAATAAAAATAGATAACCGAAGTTAAAATATTTACTACATACTACTACTCAAACATACAATATAAAATCGAGTAACGTCCTAAAGTTACCTTTAGACGTTACCAACCCGATCACGTACTAGCCTCCCTTAAAAGTCCTAGCCCAAATCCTCGACTCTGAAGATCATCAAACATATTCTTCAATAAGGCTTCAAGGCTGAATCAAATCGAAAATATGAAGAGACGGAAACGTACGAATTAGAATCGAACAGAGGAAAGAAGAATAAGGGAAAGAGACAAAAAGAAACAGAAACAGAGAGGGAAAGAAGAAGGAACGAAGGATAAAAGAAAGAAGAAGGAATTGGACAGCAAACAACAGCCGTAATGTGACAGAAGCAGTACAGGAACATCAACCAACACGATAAGCAGCAGCAATAATCGTCAATTGGAAAAAGGAAGAAGAAGAACTACGACCATGAATCAACAACGACACACGAAGGACCGAAACGGAGTAATAAACCACGCCCAACAGCAGCGGCAAAACAGTGACAACAACAACAACAAACGTGATAGCAGAAAATCAGATTCGAACCAGGAACAGATGACAGCAAACAAAGACTGAACCAAGACCGAAAACGAAAGTAAACAAAGAAGGGCGTAGGAGACATGGGCCAACACGTCAAAGCAGAATTAAAACAAAGCAACAGGCAGAAATTGATATGAGAAGGGCAACAACAACAAAACGCAGCAGACCGAAGGAGAAGAAAGATGCATCAGTACACCAATAACAGTAGCAGCAATGACGACATCAAAACGCGACACCAGCAGCGATGCAGCACAGAAACAACAGCAGCAGAAATGGAGAAAAGAAAGAGAAGGAGAAGAGGAGGAAGAAGATGGAAACAGATTGCTCACCAAGTTCCGAAGACGGAGACCGCAGGAACGAAGCAGTAGAAGAACACGGAAACGAAGAAGAAGAAACGAGCAGTAGCAGCAAAAGTAGTACGCAGCATCAGCAGGAGCAGTTCGCAGCAGCAGCAGTGAGCAACCATACGCATCGAAAAGAAAAAAAACGAAAACAGGAAAACAGAGGGGACAGAGGAAGAAGGAGATTGTCGATGAAAAGGAAGAAGAGGGTCGAAAGATTGGTGATGGAAGCTGCGTTGGTAAGGGCTGAACAAACGAAATGAAAGAGGAAAAGGGAGAGCGACCGATGAGCAGAACGAAATTATGGAAAGAGGAAAAGCAGGGGATGGAATGATGAAAAAGAAACGGTGGAGAGGAAGAATGAAGAGGTGGACTGCACCCATCAAATGTAAGGGGACACGTCAAATAAAGGAAGGGAAAGGGGATGAACGTACAGTGGGAAAACAAGGGGGTTAAATGAATACGGATTGGTTAAATGAATCGGGTGAGAAACGAATTTCGTAACTAAGTTGACTGACCCACAAGTTGAATAAAAACGAGTTAATAAAATCAAATAAATAATCGGGCCGTGAAATAAAATACTCGAGACGAAAATGAAGCTTATAGAATTAAATAATCAGACGGCGAAATAATATTTCCCGATAAATAATAAATTTTCAATAAAATGAACTAAATTGATTTCTCGAGGAAAAGAGTAAATATTTTGACGAAACTTTAAAATAATGAACTTTGATTCGAAAATAGAAATTCGAGCTTAAATAAATATAATTAAATAAAAGAATTTAGGACTTAAAAATCGCCGAAATAGGCTTTCGATAAGAATTAAATTAAATCTATAAAATAAATCAAAACAGGAATAAAAATATGTTTTAAATATAAGAAGAGTTTCCGAGTCAAATACAATTTTAGGAGTTTGAAACAATTAAACAATAAATTCGTTTTATAATAAATTTTAAGAATTACGAGTTAAATCGTAAAAATAAAAATACGAACAAAATTTTAAATTAATTTAATTTATAAAATCAGGGGTGTTACAACTTTCTCGTTTGAAAACACTTACGAGGAAAGTTTGGTGTTTGATCCAACGTTACCACCTGTTTTTGACGAGTATCATCTTCAAAAAAACGGGTTGTGCAGGAAGAAAGAATTTCTGATCTTAGCCAAAACGAACATGGAGATTAAAGGGATTGGGCTTGTGGAATATTTTGAAAAATAACAAAAGAGACTTGATCTATCCTTGTTCACAACAAGCAAAGTAGAGTTCACAAGCATTCAAAAACAGCACCTATTTGAAAAGGAGTCTGGCTTGTGGTCGAGCCATAATGGCAACGTTACCCACACTTATGTCTATTTGGAGTGAGGATGTGTTGATCCTAACAAATTTTGTATTTGATCCAGGTGGGATACTAGTTACAAGAATTGAGGACAATTCTTTTTCAAAGAAGGAGAGTATGACGTGAGTTCATTTTGCAGCGTTGTTTTGATCGGTCCATATCTCGAGTTATACTTGGAATTCCGTGAATTCCGTAGTCATTCAAAATAGAGAAGATATTCGAATGACTACTCGTGAAGGTTTGATGAACAAGTATTGACGAAGTTATGCCCCAAACAAGTCAGCTGTGCATTGAAAAACGCTGCTGTTAAATTCTTTGACGGAATTGTTTCTTTTGCCTCGATTTTCTTTAAAGCTTTTAATAAATTCCCGAGGAGAAGAGCACCTATTTTCAAGTCTGTTTAATCAAGACTACTCGAGCAAACAAGGTCCTTGCATCTGATTTGGAGCATGGAAAGTAGGCTGATTGTGTTCTCACTTATTCATTGTATCTAGCTATTTAGTTCTAGCCTAGTTCATTTCCCTTTCTTTGTTTTTGTCAACCCACTTTGTGAGGCTTGACTTTGCTGGTTAGCCTCATCCTTGGGTTGAGTTGTAGGCTATAAATAGCCAAGTACCTGATGAATAAATCATTCAATCTTCATCAAACAAAATCTGAGTTAAGCTTTGCTTTCCTTTTCGTCTTTGTAGTTCACAAGATAAAGTATAAGAGTAAGTCGCGTTACAAGCTCTATACTCGTTATTTCAATCGTGTGTTTGAATTAGCACCCGCTTTGTTGAGGTATAGGTCTATCTCACTTAGCACAATATCTTTGGTTACGTTCTATCATCACTTTACAGCAGCTATTTCAACCTGATTTCGTTGTTTTGTTTCGTTCATTTCAAACTACTATCTATCATCAAATCACTTGTTCAAAGTTCATTCTAACTCACATCATAAGTGGTATCAGAGCTACAACTCTTGATTTTTCTTAAAATCAGGACGGTCCAAGGAGTGTCGAAGCCAAGTTATTAGTTGAATTTCTGATTGCGATTGGAATTCAAGGGTTAAACTCGAGCGAGGTAGTTCGAGGGTTAATCGGTTTTGATTATCTCGTGGTTCTTGTTGAAGTTCCGATACATTTGTTTCTTACTATTCACGTTTGTACTGTTCACACAAAAAAATGGCAGCAATTTTCTCGTTTGAATACACTTACGAGGAAAGTTTGGTGTTTGATCCAACGTTACCACCTGTTTTTGACGTGTATCATCTTCAAAAAAATGGGTTGTGCAGGAAGAAACAATTTCTGATCTTAGCCAAAACGAACATGGAGATTAAAGGGATTGGGCTTGTGGAATATTTTGAAAAATAACAAAAGAGACTTGATCTATCCTTGTTCACAACAAGCAAAGTAGAGTTCACAAGCATTCAAAAACAGCACCTATTTGAAAAGGAGTCTGGCTTGTGGTCGAGCCATAATGCCAACGTTACCCACACTTATGTCTATTTGGAGTGAGGATGTGTTGATCCTAACAAATTTTGTACTTGATCCAGGTGGGATACTAGTTACAAGAATTGAGGACAATTATTTTTCAAAGAAGGAGAGTATGACGTGAGTTCATTTTGCAGCGTTGTTTTGATCGGTCCATATCTCGAGTTATACTTGGAATTCCGTGAATTCCGTAGTCATACAAAATAGAGAAGATATTCGAATGACTACTCGTGAAGGTTCGATGAACAAGTATTGACGAAGTTATGCCCCAAACAAGTCAGCTGTGCATTGAAAAACGCTGCTGTTAAATTCTTTGACGGAATTGTTTCTTTTGCCTCGATTTTCTTTAAAGCTTTTAATAAATTCCCGAGGAGAAGAGCACCTATTTTCAAGTCTGTTTAATCAAGACTACTCGAGTAAACAAGGTCCTTGCATCTGATTTGGAGCATGGAAAGTAGGCTGATTGTGTTCTCACTTATTCATTGTATCTAGCTATTTAGTTCTAGCCTAGTTCATTTCCCTTTCTTTGTTTTTGTCAACCCACTTTGTGAGGCTTGACTTTGCTGGTTAGCCTCATCCTTGGGTTGAGTTGTAGGCTATAAATAGCCAAGTACCTGATGAATAAATCATTCAATCTTCATCAAACAAAATCTGAGTTAAGCTTTGCTTTCCTTTTCGTCTTTGTAGTTCACAAGATAAAGTATAAGAGTAAGTCGCGTTACAAGCTCTATACTCGCTATTTCAATCGTGTGTTTGAATTAGCACCCGCTTTGTTGAGGTATAGGTCTATCTCACTTAGCACACTATTTTTGGTTACGTTCTATCATCACTTTACAGCAGCTATTTCAACCTGATTTCGTTGTTTTGTTTCGTTCATTTCAAATTACTATCTATCATCAAATCACTTGTTCAAAGTTCATTCTAACTCACATCATAAGTGGTATCAGAGCTACAACTCTTGATTTTTCTTAAAATCAGGACGGTCCAAGGAGTGTCGAAGCCAAGTTATTAGTTGAATTTCTGATTGCGATTGGAATTCAAGGGTTAAACTAGAGCGAGGTAGTTCGAGGGTTAATCGGTTTTGATTATCTCGTGGTTCTTGTTGAACTTCCGATACATATTTTTCTTACTATTCACGTTTGTACTGTTCACACAAAAAAATGGCAGCAATTTTCTCGTTTGAAAACACTTACGAGGAAAGTTTGGTGTTTGATCCAACGTTACCATCTGTTTTTGACGAGTATCATCTTCAAAAAAACGGGTTGTGCAGGAAGAAACAAGTTCTGATCTTAGCCAAAACGAACATGGAGATTAAAGGGATTGGGCTTGTGGAATATTTAGAAAAGCAACAAAAGCGACTTGATCTATCCTTGTTCACAACAAGCAAAGTAGAGTTCACAAGCATTCAAAAACAGCACCTATTTGAAAAGGAGTCTGGCTTGTGGTCGAGCCATAATGCCAACGTTACCCACACTTATGTCTATTTGGAGTGAGGATGTGTTGATCCTAACAAATTTTGTATTTGATCCAGGTGGGATACTAGTTACAAGAATTGAGGACAATTCTTTTTCAAAGAAGGAGAGTATGACGTGAGTTCATTTTGCAGCGTTGTTTTAATCGGTCCATATCTCGAGTTATACTTGGAATTCCGTGAATTCCGTAGTCATTCAAAATAGAGAAGATATTCGAATGACTACTCGTGAAGGTTCGATGAACAAGTATTGACGAAGTTATGCCCCAAACAAGTCAGCTGTGCATTGAAAAACGCCGCTGTTAAATTCTTTGACGGAATTGTTTCTTTTGCCTCGATTTTCTTTAAAGCTTTTAATAAATTCCCGAGGAGAAGAGCACCTATTTTCAAGTCTGTTTAATCAAGACTACTCGAGCAAACAAGGTCCTTGCATCTGATTTGGAGCATGGAAAGTAGGCTGATTGTGTTCTCACTTATTCATTGTATCTAGCTATTTAGTTCTAGCCTAGTTCATTTCCCTTTCTTTGTTTTTGTCAACCCACTTTGTGAGGCTTGACTTTGCTGGTTAGCCTCATCCTTGGGTTGAGTTGTAGGCTATAAATAGCCAAGTACCTGATGAATAAATCATTCAATCTTCATCAAACAAAATCTGAGTTAAGCTTTGCTTTCCTTTTCGTCTTTGTAGTTCACAAGATAAAGTATAAGAGTAAGTCGCGTTACAAGCTCTATACTCGCTATTTCAATCGTGTGTTTGAATTAGCACCCGCTTTGTTGAGGTATAGGTCTATCTCACTTAGCACAATATCTTTGGTTACGTTCTATCATCACTTTACAGCAGCTATTTCAACCTGATTTCGTTGTTTTGTTTCGTTCATTTCAAACTACTATCTATCATCAAATCACTTGTTCAAAGTTCATTCTAACTCACATCATAAGTGGTATCAGAGCTACAACTCTTGATTTTTCTTAAAATCAGGACGGTCCAAGGAGTGTCGAAGCCAAGTTATTAGTTGAATTTCTGATTGCGATTGGAATTCAAGGGTTAAACTCGAGCGAGGTAGTTCGAGGGTTAATCGGTTTTGATTATCTCGTGGTTCTTGTTGAAGTTCCGATACATTTGTTTCTTACTATTCACGTTTGTACTGTTCACACAAAAAAATGGCAGCAATTTTCTCGTTTGAATACACTTACGAGGAAAGTTTGGTGTTTGATCCAACGTTACCACCTGTTTTTGACGTGTATCATCTTCAAAAAAATGGGTTGTGCAGGAAGAAACAATTTCTGATCTTAGCCAAAACGAACATGGAGATTAAAGGGATTGGGCTTGTGGAATATTTTGAAAAATAACAAAAGAGACTTGATCTATCCTTGTTCACAACAAGCAAAGTAGAGTTCACAAGCATTCAAAAACAGCACCTATTTGAAAAGGAGTCTGGCTTGTGGTCGAGCCATAATGCCAACGTTACCCACACTTATGTCTATTTGGAGTGAGGATGTGTTGATCCTAACAAATTTTGTACTTGATCCAGGTGGGATACTAGTTACAAGAATTGAGGACAATTCTTTTTCAAAGAAGGAGAGTATGACGTGAGTTCATTTTGCAGCGTTGTTTTGATCGGTCCATATCTCGAGTTATACTTGGAATTCCGTGAATTCCGTAGTCATTCAAAATAGAGAAGATATTCGAATGACTACTCGTGAAGGTTCGATGAACAAGTATTGACGAAGTTATGCCCCAAACAAGTCAGCTGTGCATTGAAAAACGCCGCTGTTAAATTCTTTGACGGAATTGTTTCTTTTGCCTCGATTTTCTTTAAAGCTTTTAATAAATTCCCGAGGAGAAGAGCACCTATTTTCAAGTCTGTTTAATCAAGACTACTCGAGCAAACAAGGTCCTTGCATCTGATTTGGAGCATGGAAAGTAGGCTGATTGTGTTCTCACTTATTCATTGTATCTAGCTATTTAGTTCTAGCCTAGTTCATTTCCCTTTCTTTGTTTTTGTCAACCCACTTTGTGAGGCTTGACTTTGCTGGTTAGCCTCATCCTTGGGTTGAGTTGTAGGCTATAAATAGCCAAGTACCTGATGAATAAATCATTCAATCTTCATCAAACAAAATCTGAGTTAAGCTTTGCTTTCCTTTTCGTCTTTGTAGTTCACAAGATAAAGTATAAGAGTAAGTCGCGTTACAAGCTCTATACTCGCTATTTCAATCGTGTGTTTGAATTAGCACCCGCTTTGTTGAGGTATAGGTCTATCTCACTTAGCACACTATTTTTGGTTACGTTCTATCATCACTTTACAGCAGCTATTTCAACCTGATTTCGTTGTTTTGTTTCGTTCATTTCAAATTACTATCTATCATCAAATCACTTGTTCAAAGTTCATTCTAACTCACATCATAAGTGGTATCAGAGCTACAACTCTTGATTTTTCTTAAAATCAGGACGGTCCAAGGAGTGTCGAAGCCAAGTTATTAGTTGAATTTCTGATTGCGATTGGAATTCAAGGGTTAAACTAGAGCGAGGTAGTTCGAGGGTTAATCGGTTTTGATTATCTCGTGGTTCTTGTTGAACTTCCGATACATATTTTTCTTACTATTCACGTTTGTACTGTTCACACAAAAAAATGGCAGCAATTTTCTCGTTTGAAAATACTTACGAGGAAAGTTTGGTGTTTGATCCAACGTTACCACCTGTTTTTGACGAGTATCATCTTCAAAAAAACGGGTTGTGCAGGAAGAAACAAGTTCTGATCTTAGCCAAAACGAACATGGAGATTAAAGGGATTGGGCTTGTGGAATATTTAGAAAAGCAACAAAAGCGACTTGATCTATCCTTGTTCACAACAAGCAAAGTAGAGTTCACAAGCATTCAAAAACAGCACCTATTTGAAAAGGAGTCTGGCTTGTGGTCGAGCCATAATGCCAACGTTACCCACACTTATGTCTATTTGGAGTGAGGATGTGTTGATCCTAACAAATTTTGTATTTGATCCAGGTGGGATACTAGTTACAAGAATTGAGGACAATTCTTTTTCAAAGAAGGAGAGTATGACGTGAGTTCATTTTGCAGCGTTGTTTTGATCGGTCCATATCTCGAGTTATACTTGGAATTCCGTGAATTCCGTAGTCATTCAAAATAGAGAAGATATTCGAATGACTACTCGTGAAGGTTCGATGAACAAGTATTGACGAAGTTATGCCCCAAACAAGTCAGTTGTGTATTGAAAAACGCTGCTGTTAAATTCTTTGACGGAATTGTTTCTTTTGCCTCGATTTTCTTTAAAGCTTTCAATAAATTCCCGAGGAGAAGAGCTGCTATTTTCAAGTCCGTTTAATCAAGACTACTCGAGCAAACAAGGTCCTTGCATCTGATTTGGAGCATGGAAAGTAGGCTGATTGTGTTCTCACTTATTCATTGTATCTAGCTATTTAGTTCTAGCCGAGTTCATTTCCCTTTCTTTGTTTTTGTCACCCACTTTGTGAGGCTTGACTTTCCTGGTTAGCCTCATCCTTGGGTTGAGTTGTAGGCTATAAATAGCCAAGTACCTAATGAATAAATCATTCAATATTCATCAATCAAAATCTGAGTTAAGCTTTGCTTTCCTTTTCGTCTTTGTAGTTCACGAGACAAAGTATTAGAGTAAGTCGCGTTACAAGCTCTATACTCGCTATTTCAATCTTGTGTTTGAATTAGCACCCGCTTTGTTGAGGTATAGGTCTATCTCACTTAGCACACTATCTTTGGTTACGTTCCATCACTTTACAGCACATATTTCAACCTGATTTCTCGGCTTTGTTTCGTTCTTTTCAAATTACTATCTATCATCAAATCACTTGTTCAAAGTTCATTCTAACTCACATCATAAGTGGTATCAGAGCTACAACTCTTGATTTTTCTTAAAATCAGGACGGTCCAAGGAGTGTCGAAGCCAAGTTATTAGTTGAATTTCTGATTGCGATTGGAATTCAAGGGTTAAACTCGAGCGAGGTAGTTCGAGGATTAATCAGTTTTGATTATCTCGTGGTTCTTGTTGAAGTTCCGATACATTTGTTTCTTACTATTCACGTTTGTACTGTTCACACAAAAAAATGGCAGCAATTTTCTCGTTTGAAAACACTTACGAGGAAAGTTTGGTGTTTGATCCAACGTTACCACCTGTTTTTGACGAGTATCATCTTCAACCAAACGGATTGTGCAGTGCAGGAAGAAACAAGTTCCGATCTTAGCCAAAACGAACATGGAGAGTGAAGGGATTGAACTTGTGAAATATTTTGAAAAGCAACAAAAGAGACTTGATCCATCCTTGTTCACAACAAGCAAAGTAGAGTTCACAATCATTCATAACAGCACCTATTTGAAAAGGAGTCGGGCTTGTGGTCGAGCCATAATACCAACGTTACCCACACTTATGTCTATTTGGAGTGAGGATGTGTTGATCCTAAAAATTTTTTTATTTGATCCAGGTAGGATACTTGTTACAAGAATTGAGGACAATTCTTTTTCGAAGAAGGAGAGTATGACGTGAGTTCATTTTGCAGCGTTGTTTTAATCGGTCCATATCTCGAGTTATACTTGGAATTCCGTGAATTCCGTAGTCATTCAAAATAGAGAAGATATTCAAATGACTACTCGTGAAGGTTCGATGAACAAGTATTGACGAAGTTATGCCCCAAACAAGTCAGCTGTGCATTGAAAAACGCTGCTGTTAAATTCTTTGACGGAATTGTTTCTTTTGCCTCGATTTTCTTTAAAGCTTTAATCAAATTCCCGAGGAGAAGAGCTGCTATTTTCAAGTCCGTTTAATCAAGACTACTCGAGCAAACAAGGTCCTTGCATCTGATTTGGAGCATGGAAAGTAGGCTGATTGTGTTCTCACTTATTCATTGTATCTAGCTATTTAGTTCTAGCCTAGTTCATTTCCCTTTCTTTGTTTTTGTCAACCCACTTTGTGAGGCTTGACTTTGCTGGTGAGCCTCATCCTTGGGTTGAGTTGTAGGCTATAAATAGCCAAGTACCTGATGAATAAATCATTCAATATTCATCAAACAAAATCTGAGTTAAGCTTTGCTTTCCTTTTCGTCTTTGTAGTTCACGAGACAAAGTATTAGAGTAAGTCGCGTTAAAAGCTCTATACTCGCTATTTCAATCGTGTGTTTGAATTAGCACCCGCTTTGTTCAGGTATAGGTCTATCTCACTTAGCAAACTATCTTTGGTTACGTTCCATCATCACTTTACAGCACCTATTTCAACCTGATTTCTCGGCTTTGTTTCGTTCATTTCAAATTACTATCTATCATCAAATCACTTGTTCAAAGTTCATTCTAACTCACATCATAAGTGGTATCAGAGCTACAACTCTTGATTTTTCTTAAAATCAGGACGGTCCAAGGAGTGTCGAAGCCAAGTTATTAGTTGAATTTCTGATTGCGATTGGAATTCAAGGGTTAAACTCGAGCGAGTTAGTTCGAGGGTTAATCGGTTTTGATTATCTCGTGGTTCTTGTTGAAGTTCCGATACATTTGTTTCTTACTATTCACGTTTGTACTGTTCACACAAAAAAATGGCAGCAATTTTCTCGTTTGAAAACACTTACGAGGAAAGTTTGGTGTTTGATCCAACGTTACCACCTGTTTTTGACGTGTATCATCTTCAAAAAAATGGGTTGTGCAGGAAGAAACAATTTCTGATCTTAGCCAAAACGAACATGGAGATTAAAGGGATTGGGCTTGTGGAATATTTTGAAAAATAACAAAAGAGACTTGATCTATCCTTGTTCACAACAAGCAAAGTAGAGTTCACAAGCATTCAAAAACAGCACCTATTTGAAAAGGAGTCTGGCTTGTGGTCGAGCCATAATGCCAACGTTACCCACACTTATGTCTATTTGGAGTGAGGATGTGTTGATCCTAACAAATTTTGTATTTGATCCAGGTGGGATACTAGTTACAAGAATTGAGGACAATTCTTTTTCAAAGAAGGAGAGTATGACGTGAGTTCATTTTGCAGCGTTGTTTTGATCGGTCCATATCTCGAGTTATACTTGGAATTCCGTGAATTCCGTAGTCATTCAAAATAGAGAAGATATTCGAATGACTACTCGTGAAGGTTCGATGAACAAGTATTGACGAAGGTATGCCCCAAACAAGTCAGCTGTGCATTGAAAAACGCCGCTGTTAAATTCTTTGACGGAATTGTTTCTTTTGCCTCGATTTTCTTTAAAGCTTTAAATAAATTCCCGAGGAGAAGAGCTGCTATTTTCAAGTCCGTTTAATCAAGACTACTCGAGCAAACAAGGTCCTTGCATCTGATTTGGAGCATGGAAAGTAGGCTGATTGTGTTCTCACTTATTCATTGTATCTAGCTATTTAGTTCTAGCCTAGTTCATTTCCCTTTCTTTGTTTTTGTCAACCCACTTTGTGAGGCTTGACTTTGCTGGTGAGCCTCATCCTTGGGTTGAGTTGTAGGCTATAAATAGCCAAGTACCTGATGAATAAATCATTCAATATTCATCAAACAAAATCTGAGTTAAGCTTTGCTTTCCTTTTCGTCTTTGTAGTTCACGAGACAAAGTATTAGAGTAAGTCGCGTTAAAAGCTCTATACTCGCTATTTCAATCGTGTGTTTGAATTAGCACCCGCTTTGTTCAGGTATAGGTCTATCTCACTTAGCAAACTATCTTTGGTTACGTTCCATCATCACTTTACAGCACCTATTTCAACCTGATTTCTCGGCTTTGTTTCGTTCATTTCAAATTACTATCTATCATCAAATCACTTGTTCAAAGTTCATTCTAACTCACATCATAAGTGGTATCAGAGCTACAACTCTTGATTTTTCTTAAAATCAGGACGGTCCAAGGAGTGTCGAAGCCAAGTTATTAGTTGAATTTCTGATTGCGATTGGAATTCAAGGGTTAAACTCGAGCGAGTTAGTTCGAGGGTTAATCGGTTTTGATTATCTCGTGGTTCTTGTTGAAGTTCCGATACATTTGTTTCTTACTATTCACGTTTGTACTGTTCACACAAAAAAATGGCAGCAATTTTCTCGTTTGAAAACACTTACGAGGAAAGTTTGGTGTTTGATCCAACGTTACCACCTGTTTTTGACGTGTATCATCTTCAAAAAAATGGGTTGTGCAGGAAGAAACAATTTCTGATCTTAGCCAAAACGAACATGGAGATTAAAGGGATTGGGCTTGTGGAATATTTTGAAAAATAACAAAAGAGACTTGATCTATCCTTGTTCACAACAAGCAAAGTAGAGTTCACAAGCATTCAAAAACAGCACCTATTTGAAAAGGAGTCTGGCTTGTGGTCGAGCCATAATGCCAACGTTACCCACACTTATGTCTATTTGGAGTGAGGATGTGTTGATCCTAACAAATTTTGTATTTGATCCAGGTGGGATACTAGTTACAAGAATTGAGGACAATTCTTTTTCAAAGAAGGAGAGTATGACGTGAGTTCATTTTGCAGCGTTGTTTTGATCGGTCCATATCTCGAGTTATACTTGGAATTCCGTGAATTCCGTAGTCATTCAAAATAGAGAAGATATTCGAATGACTACTCGTGAAGGTTCGAT
Source organism: Agrostemma githago (assembly GCA_958450325.1). NCBI lineage: Eukaryota > Viridiplantae > Streptophyta > Magnoliopsida > Caryophyllales > Caryophyllaceae > Agrostemma > Agrostemma githago. Next base: position 36,365,648 of record OY288254.1, on the reverse strand, counting down.
GAACAAGTATTGACGAAGGTATGCCCCAAACAAGTCAGCTGTGCATTGAAAAACGCCGCTGTTAAATTCTTTGACGGAATTGTTTCTTTTGCCTCGATTTTCTTTAAAGCTTTAAATAAATTCCCGAGGAGAAGAGCTGCTATTTTCAAGTCCGTTTAATCAAGACTACTCGAGCAAACAAGGTCCTTGCATCTGATTTGGAGCATGGAAAGTAGGCTGATTGTGTTCTCACTTATTCATTGTATCTAGCTATTTAGTTCTAGCCTAGTTCATTTCCCTTTCTTTGTTTTTGTCAACCCACTTTGTGAGGCTTGACTTTGCTGGTGAGCCTCATCCTTGGGTTGAGTTGTAGGCTATAAATAGCCAAGTACCTGATGAATAAATCATTCAATATTCATCAAACAAAATCTGAGTTAAGCTTTGCTTTCCTTTTCGTCTTTGTAGTTCACGAGACAAAGTATTAGAGTAAGTCGCGTTACAAGCTCTATACTCGCTATTTCAATCGTGTGTTTGAATTAGTACCCGCTTTGTTGAGGTATAGGTCCATCTCACTTAGCACACTATCTTTGGTTACGTTCCATCATCACTTTACAGCACCTATTTCAACCTGATTTCTCGGCTTTGTTTCGTTCATTTCAAATTACTATCTATCATCAAATCACTTGTTCAAAGTTCATTCTAACTCACATCATAAGTGGTATCAGAGCTACAACTCTTGATTTTTCTTAAAATCAGGACGGTCCAAGGAGTGTCGAAGCCAAGTTATTAGTTGAATTTCTGATTGCGATTGGAATTCAAGGGTTAAACTCGAGCGAGGTAGTTCGAGGATTAATCAGTTTTGATTATCTCGTGGTTCTTGTTGAAGTTCCGATACATTTGTTTCTTACTATTCACGTTTGTACTGTTCACACAAAAAAATGGCAGCAATTTTCTCGTTTGAAAACACTTACGAGGAAAGTTTGGTGTTTGATCCAACGTTACCACCTGTTTTTGACGAGTATCATCTTCAACCAAACGGATTGTGCAGTGCAGGAAGAAACAAGTTCCGATCTTAGCCAAAACGAACATGGAGAGTGAAGGGATTGAACTTGTGAAATATTTTGAAAAGCAACAAAAGAGACTTGATCCATCCTTGTTCACAACAAGCAAAGTAGAGTTCACAATCATTCATAACAGCACCTATTTGAAAAGGAGTCGGGCTTGTGGTCGAGCCATAATACCAACGTTACCCACACTTATGTCTATTTGGAGTGAGGATGTGTTGATCCTAAAAATTTTTTTATTTGATCCAGGTAGGATACTTGTTACAAGAATTGAGGACAATTCTTTTTCGAAGAAGGAGAGTATGACGTGAGTTCATTTTGCAGCGTTGTTTTAATCGGTCCATATCTCGAGTTATACTTGGAATTCCGTGAATTCCGTAGTCATTCAAAATAGAGAAGATATTCAAATGACTACTCGTGAAGGTTCGATGAACAAGTATTGACGAAGTTATGCCCCAAACAAGTCAGCTGTGCATTGAAAAACGCTGCTGTTAAATTCTTTGACGGAATTGTTTCTTTTGCCTCGATTTTCTTTAAAGCTTTAAATAAATTCCCGAGGAGAAGAGCTGCTATTTTCAAGTCCGTTTAATCAAGACTACTCGAGCAAACAAGGTCCTTGCATCTGATTTGGAGCATGGAAAGTAGGCTGATTGTGTTCTCACTTATTCATTGTATCTAGCTATTTAGTTCTAGCCTAGTTCATTTCCCTTTCTTTGTTTTTGTCAACCCACTTTGTGAGGCTTGACTTTGCTGGTGAGCCTCATCCTTGGGTTGAGTTGTAGGCTATAAATAGCCAAGTACCTGATGAATAAATCATTCAATATTCATCAAACAAAATCTGAGTTAAGCTTTGCTTTCCTTTTCGTCTTTGTAGTTCACGAGACAAAGTATTAGAGTAAGTCGCGTTAAAAGCTCTATACTCGCTATTTCAATCGTGTGTTTGAATTAGCACCCGCTTTGTTCAGGTATAGGTCTATCTCACTTAGCAAACTATCTTTGGTTACGTTCCATCATCACTTTACAGCACCTATTTCAACCTGATTTCTCGGCTTTGTTTCGTTCATTTCAAATTACTATCTATCATCAAATCACTTGTTCAAAGTTCATTCTAACTCACATCATAAGTGGTATCAGAGCTACAACTCTTGATTTTTCTTAAAATCAGGACGGTCCAAGGAGTGTCGAAGCCAAGTTATTAGTTGAATTTCTGATTGCGATTGGAATTCAAGGGTTAAACTCGAGCGAGTTAGTTCGAGGGTTAATCGGTTTTGATTATCTCGTGGTTCTTGTTGAAGTTCCGATACATTTGTTTCTTACTATTCACGTTTGTACTGTTCACACAAAAAAATGGCAGCAATTTTCTCGTTTGAAAACACTTATGAGGAAAGTTTGGTGTTTGATCCAACGTTACCACCTGTTTTTGACGTGTATCATCTTCAAAAAAATGGGTTGTGCAGGAAGAAACAATTTCTGATCTTAGCCAAAACGAACATGGAGATTAAAGGGATTGGGCTTGTGGAATATTTTGAAAAATAACAAAAGAGACTTGATCTATCCTTGTTCACAACAAGCAAAGTAGAGTTCACAAGCATTCAAAAACAGCACCTATTTGAAAAGGAGTCTGGCTTGTGGTCGAGCCATAATGCCAACGTTACCCACACTTATGTCTATTTGGAGTGAGGATGTGTTGATCCTAACAAATTTTGTATTTGATCCAGGTGGGATACTAGTTACAAGAATTGAGGACAATTCTTTTTCAAAGAAGGAGAGTATGACGTGAGTTCATTTTGCAGCGTTGTTTTGATCGGTCCATATCTCGAGTTATACTTGGAATTCCGTGAATTCCGTAGTCATTCAAAATAGAGAAGATATTCGAATGACTACTCGTGAAGGTTCGATGAACAAGTATTGACGAAGGTATGCCCCAAACAAGTCAGCTGTGCATTGAAAAACGCCGCTGTTAAATTCTTTGACGGAATTGTTTCTTTTGCCTCGATTTTCTTTAAAGCTTTAAATAAATTCCCGAGGAGAAGAGCTGCTATTTTCAAGTCCGTTTAATCCAGACTACTCTAGCAAACAAGGTCCTTGCATCTGATTTGGAGCATGGAAAGTAGGCTGATTGTGTTCTCACTTATTCATTGTATCTAGCTATTTAGTTCTAGCCTAGTTCATTTCCCTTTCTTTGTTTTTGTCAACCCACTTTGTGAGGCTTGACTTTGCTGGTGAGCCTCATCCTTGGGTTGAGTTGTAGGCTATAAATAGCCAAGTACCTGATGAATAAATCATTCAATATTCATCAAACAAAATCTGAGTTAAGCTTTGCTTTCCTTTTCGTCTTTGTAGTTCACGAGACAAAGTATTAGAGTAAGTCGCGTTAAAAGCTCTATACTCGCTATTTCAATCGTGTGTTTGAATTAGCACCCGCTTTGTTCAGGTATAGGTCTATCTCACTTAGCAAACTATCTTTGGTTACGTTCCATCATCACTTTACAGCACCTATTTCAACCTGATTTCTCGGCTTTGTTTCGTTCATTTCAAATTACTATCTATCATCAAATCACTTGTTCAAAGTTCATTCTAACTCACATCATAAGTGGTATCAGAGCTACAACTCTTGATTTTTCTTAAAATCAGGACGGTCCAAGGAGTGTCGAAGCCAAGTTATTAGTTGAATTTCTGATTGCGATTGGAATTCAAGGGTTAAACTCGAGCGAGTTAGTTCGAGGGTTAATCGGTTTTGATTATCTCGTGGTTCTTGTTGAAGTTCCGATACATTTGTTTCTTACTATTCACGTTTGTACTGTTCACACAAAAAAATGGCAGCAATTTTCTCGTTTGAAAACACTTACGAGGAAAGTTTGGTGTTTGATCCAACGTTACCACCTGTTTTTGACGTGTATCATCTTCAAAAAAATGGGTTGTGCAGGAAGAAACAATTTCTGATCTTAGCCAAAACGAACATGGAGATTAAAGGGATTGGGCTTGTGGAATATTTTGAAAAATAACAAAAGATACTTGATCTATCCTTGTTCACAACAAGCAAAGTAGAGTTCACAAGCATTCAAAAACAGCACCTATTTGAAAAGGAGTCTGGCTTGTGGTCGAGCCATAATGCCAACGTTACCCACACTTATGTCTATTTGGAGTGAGGATGTGTTGATCCTAACAAATTTTGTATTTGATCCAGGTGGGATACTAGTTACAAGAATTGAGGACAATTCTTTTTCAAAGAAGGAGAGTATGACGTGAGTTCATTTTGCAGCGTTGTTTTGATCGGTCCATATCTCGAGTTATACTTGGAATTCCGTGAATTCCGTAGTCATTCAAAATAGAGAAGATATTCGAATGACTACTCGTGAAGGTTCGATGAACAAGTATTGACGAAGTTATGCCCCAAACAAGTCAGCTGTGCATTGAAAAACGCCGCTGTTAAATTCTTTGACGGAATTGTTTCTTTTGCCTCGATTTTCTTTAAAGCTTTTAATAAATTCCCGAGGAGAAGAGCACCTATTTTCAAGTCTGTTTAATCAAGACTACTCGAGCAAACAAGGTCCTTGCATCTGATTTGGAGCATGGAAAGTAGGCTGATTGTGTTCTCACTTATTCATTGTATCTAGCTATTTAGTTCTAGCCTAGTTCATTTCCCTTTCTTTGTTTTTGTCAACCCACTTTGTGAGGCTTGACTTTGCTGGTTAGCCTCATCCTTGGGTTGAGTTGTAGGCTATAAATAGCCAAGTACCTGATGAATAAATCATTCAATCTTCATCAAACAAAATCTGAGTTAAGCTTTGCTTTCCTTTTCGTCTTTGTAGTTCACGAGACAAAGTATTAGAGTAAGTCGCGTTACAAGCTCTATACTCGCTATTTCAATCGTGTGTTTGAATTAGTACCCGCTTTGTTGAGGTATAGGTCCATCTCACTTAGCACACTATCTTTGGTTACGTTCCATCATCACTTTACAGCACCTATTTCAACCTGATTTCTCGGCTTTGTTTCGTTCATTTCAAATTACTATCTATCATCAAATCACTTGTTCAAAGTTCATTCTAACTCACATCATAAGTGGTATCAGAGCTACAACTCTTGATTTTTCTTAAAATCAGGACGGTCCAAGGAGTGTCGAAGCCAAGTTATTAGTTGAATTTCTGATTGCGATTGGAATTCAAGGGTTAAACTCGAGCGAGTTAGTTCGAGGGTTAATCGGTTTTGATTATCTCGTGGTTCTTGTTGAAGTTCCGATACATTTGTTTCTTACTATTCACGTTTGTACTGTTCACACAAAAAAATGGCAGCAATTTTCTCGTTTGAAAACACTTACGAGGAAAGTTTGGTGTTTGATCCAACGTTACCACCTGTTTTTGACGTGTATCATCTTCAAAAAAATGGGTTGTGCAGGAAGAAACAATTTCTGATCTTAGCCAAAACGAACATGGAGATTAAAGGGATTGGGCTTGTGGAATATTTTGAAAAATAACAAAAGAGACTTGATCTATCCTTGTTCACAACAAGCAAAGTAGAGTTCACAAGCATTCAAAAACAGCACCTATTTGAAAAGGAGTCTGGCTTGTGGTCGAGCCATAATGCCAACGTTACCCACACTTATGTCTATTTGGAGTGAGGATGTGTTGATCCTAACAAATTTTGTATTTGATCCAGGTGGGATACTAGTTACAAGAATTGAGGACAATTCTTTTTCAAAGAAGGAGAGTATGACGTGAGTTCATTTTGCAGCGTTGTTTTGATCGGTCCATATCTCGAGTTATACTTGGAATTCCGTGAATTCCGTAGTCATTCAAAATAGAGAAGATATTCGAATGACTACTCGTGAAGGTTCGATGAACAAGTATTGACGAAGGTATGCCCCAAACAAGTCAGCTGTGAATTGAAAAACGCCGCTGTTAAATTCTTTGACGGAATTGTTTCTTTTGCCTCGATTTTCTTTAAAGCTTTAAATAAATTCCCGAGGAGAAGAGCTGCTATTTTCAAGTCCGTTTAATCAAGACTACTCGAGCAAACAAGGTCCTTGCATCTGATTTGGAGCATGGAAAGTAGGCTGATTGTGTTCTCACTTATTCATTGTATCTAGCTATTTAGTTCTAGCCTAGTTCATTTCCCTTTCTTTGTTTTTGTCAACCCACTTTGTGAGGCTTGACTTTGCTGGTGAGCCTCATCCTTGGGTTGAGTTGTAGGCTATAAATAGCCAAGTACCTGATGAATAAATCATTCAATATTCATCAAACAAAATCTGAGTTAAGCTTTGCTTTCCTTTTCGTCTTTGTAGTTCACGAGACAAAGTATTAGAGTAAGTCGCGTTAAAAGCTCTATACTCGCTATTTCAATCGTGTGTTTGAATTAGCACCCGCTTTGTTCAGGTATAGGTCTATCTCACTTAGCAAACTATCTTTGGTTACGTTCCATCATCACTTTACAGCACCTATTTCAACCTGATTTCTCGGCTTTGTTTCGTTCATTTCAAATTACTATCTATCATCAAATCACTTGTTCAAAGTTCATTCTAACTCACATCATAAGTGGTATCAGAGCTACAACTCTTGATTTTTCTTAAAATCAGGACGGTCCAAGGAGTGTCGAAGCCAAGTTATTAGTTGAATTTCTGATTGCGATTGGAATTCAAGGGTTAAACTCGAGCGAGGTAGTTCGAGGGTTAATCGGTTTTGATTATCTCGTGGTGCTTGCTGAAGTTCTGATACATTTGTTTCTTACTATTCACGTTTGTACTATTCACACAAAAAAATGGCAGCAATTTTCCCGTTTGAAAACACTTACGAGGAAAGTTTGGTGTTTGATCCAACGTTACCACCTGTTTTTGACGAGTATCATCTTCAACCAAACGGGTTGTGCAGGAAGAAACAAGTTCCGATCTTAGCCAAAACGAACATGGAGAGTGAAGGGATTGGACTTGTGAAATATTTTGAAAAGCAACAAAAGAGACTTGATCCATCCTTGTTCACAACAAGCAAAGTAGAGTTCACAATCATTCAAAACAGCACCTATTTGAAAAGGAGTCGGGCTTGTGGTCGAGCCATAATACCAACGTTACCCACACTTATGTCTATTTGGAGTGAGGATGTGTTGATCCTAAAAAAAATTTTATTTGATCCAGGTGGGATACTTGTTACAAGAATTGAGGACAATTCTTTTTCAAAGAAGGAGAGTATGACGTGAGTTCATTTTGCAGCGTTGTTTTGATCGGTCCATATCTCGAGTTATACTTGGAATTCCGTGAATTTCGTAGTCATTCAAAATAGAGAAGATATTCAAATGACTACTCGTGAAGGTTCGATGAACAAGTATTGACGAAGTTATGCCCCAAACAAGTCAGCTGTGCATTGAAAAACGCTGCTGTTAAATTCTTTGACGGAATTGTTTCTTTTTCCTCGATTTTCTTTAAAGCTGTAAATAAATTCCCGAGGAGAAGAGCTGCTATTTTCAAGTCCGTTTAATCAAGACTACTCGAGCAAACAAGGTCCTTGCATCTGATTTGGAGCATGGAAAGTAGGCTGATTGTGTTCTCACTTATTCATTGTATCTAGCTATTTAGTTCTAGCCTAGTTCATTTCCCTTTCTTTGTTTTTGTCACCCACTTTGTGAGGCTTGACTTTGCTGGTTAGCCTCATCCTTGGATTGAGTTGTAGGCTATAAATAGCCAAGTACCTAATGAATAAATCATTCAATATTCATCAATCAAAATCTGAGTTAAGCTTTGCTTTCCTTTTCGTCTTTGTAGTTCACGAGACAAAGTATTAGAGTAAGTCGCGTTACAAGCTCTATACTCGCTATTTCAATCGTGTGTTTGAATTAGTACCCGCTTTGTTGAGGTATAGGTCCATCTCACTTAGCACACTATCTTTGGTTACGTTCCATCATCACTTTACAGCACCTATTTCAACCTGATTTCTCGGCTTTGTTTCGTTCATTTCAAATTACTATCTATCATCAAATCACTTGTTCAAAGTTCATTCTAACTCACATCATAAGTGGTATCAGAGCTACAACTCTTGATTTTTCTTAAAATCAGGACGGTCCAAGGAGTGTCGAAGCCAAGTTATTAGTTGAATTTCTGATTGCGATTGGAATTCAAGGGTTAAACTCGAGCGAGGTAGTTCGAGGATTAATCAGTTTTGATTATCTCGTGGTTCTTGTTGAAGTTCCGATACATTTGTTTCTTACTATTCACGTTTGTACTATTCACACAAAAAAATGGCAGCAATTTTCTCGTTTGAAAACACTTACGAGGAAAGTTTGGTGTTTGATCCAACGTTACCACCTGTTTTTGACGAGTATCATCTTCAACCAAACGGATTGTGCAGTGCAGGAAGAAACAAGTTCCGATCTTAGCCAAAACGAACATGGAGAGTGAAGGGATTGAACTTGTGAAATATTTTGAAAAGCAACAAAAGAGACTTGATCCATCCTTGTTCACAACAAGCAAAGTAGAGTTCACAATCATTCATAACAGCACCTATTTGAAAAGGAGTCGGGCTTGTGGTCGAGCCATAATACCAACGTTACCCACACTTATGTCTATTTGGAGTGAGGATGTGTTGATCCTAAAAATTTTTTTATTTGATCCAGGTAGGATACTTGTTACAAGAATTGAGGACAATTCTTTTTCGAAGAAGGAGAGTATGACGTGAGTTCATTTTGCAGCGTTGTTTTAATCGGTCCATATCTCGAGTTATACTTGGAATTCCGTGAATTCCGTAGTCATTCAAAATAGAGAAGATATTCAAATGACTACTCGTGAAGGTTCGATGAACAAGTATTGACGAAGTTATGCCCCAAACAAGTCAGCTGTGCATTGAAAAACGCTGCTGTTAAATTCTTTGACGGAATTGTTTCTTTTGCCTCGATTTTCTTTAAAGCTTTAAATAAATTCCCGAGGAGAAGAGCTGCTATTTTCAAGTCCGTTTAATCAAGACTACTCGAGCAAACAAGGTCCTTGCATCTGATTTGGAGCATGGAAAGTAGGCTGATTGTGTTCTCACTTATTCATTGTATCTAGCTATTTAGTTCTAGCCTAGTTCATTTCCCTTTCTTTGTTTTTGTCAACCCACTTTGTGAGGCTTGACTTTGCTGGTGAGCCTCATCCTTGGGTTGAGTTGTAGGCTATAAATAGCCAAGTACCTGATGAATAAATCATTCAATATTCATCAAACAAAATCTGAGTTAAGCTTTGCTTTCCTTTTCGTCTTTGTAGTTCACGAGACAAAGTATTAGAGTAAGTCGCGTTAAAAGCTCTATACTCGCTATTTCAATCGTGTGTTTGAATTAGCACCCGCTTTGTTCAGGTATAGGTCTATCTCACTTAGCAAACTATCTTTGGTTACGTTCCATCATCACTTTACAGCACCTATTTCAACCTGATTTCTCGGCTTTGTTTCGTTCATTTCAAATTACTATCTATCATCAAATCACTTGTTCAAAGTTCATTCTAACTCACATCATAAGTGGTATCAGAGCTACAACTCTTGATTTTTCTTAAAATCAGGACGGTCCAAGGAGTGTCGAAGCCAAGTTATTAGTTGAATTTCTGATTGCGATTGGAATTCAAGGGTTAAACTCGAGCGAGTTAGTTCGAGGGTTAATCGGTTTTGATTATCTCGTGGTTCTTGTTGAAGTTCCGATACATTTGTTTCTTACTATTCACGTTTGTATTGTTCACACAAAAAAATGGCAGCAATTTTCTCGTTTGAAAACACTTACGAGGAAAGTTTGGTGTTTGATCCAACGTTACCACCTGTTTTTGACGTGTATCATCTTCAAAAAAATGGGTTGTGCAGGAAGAAACAATTTCTGATCTTAGCCAAAACGAACATGGAGATTAAAGGGATTGGGCTTGTGGAATATTTTGAAAAATAACAAAAGAGACTTGATCTATCCTTGTTCACAACAAGCAAAGTAGAGTTCACAAGCATTCAAAAACAGCACCTATTTGAAAAGGAGTCTGGCTTGTGGTCGAGCCATAATGCCAACGTTACCCACACTTATGTCTATTTGGAGTGAGGATGTGTTGATCCTAACAAATTTTGTATTTGATCCAGGTGGGATACTAGTTACAAGAATTGAGGACAATTCTTTTTCAAAGAAGGAGAGTATGACGTGAGTTCATTTTGCAGCGTTGTTTTGATCGGTCCATATCTCGAGTTATACTTGGAATTCCGTGAATTCCGTAGTCATTCAAAATAGAGAAGATATTCGAATGACTACTCGTGAAGGTTCGATGAACAAGTATTGACGAAGTTATGCCCCAAACAAGTCAGCTGTGCGTTGAAAAACGCCGCTGTTAAATTCTTTGACGGAATTGTTTCTTTTGCCTCGATTTTCTTTAAAGCTTTAAATAAATTCCCGAGGAGAAGAGCTGCTATTTTCAAGTCCGTTTAATCAAGACTACTCGAGCAAACAAGGTCCTTGCATCTGATTTGGAGCATGGAAAGTAGGCTGATTGTGTTCTCACTTATTCATTGTATCTAGCTATTTAGTTCTAGCCTAGTTCATTTCCCTTTCATTGTTTTTGTCAACCCACTTTGTGAGGCTTGACTTTGCTGGTGAGCCTCATCCTTGGGTTGAGTTGTAGGCTATAAATAGCCAAGTACCTGATGAATAAATCATTCAATATTCATCAAACAAAATCTGAGTTAAGCTTTGCTTTCCTTTTCGTCTTTGTAGTTCACGAGACAAAGTATTAGAGTAAGTCGCGTTAAAAGCTCTATACTCGCTATTTCAATCGTGTGTTTGAATTAGCACCCGCTTTGTTCAGGTATAGGTCTATCTCACTTAGCAAACTATCTTTGGTTACGTTCCATCATCACTTTACAGCACCTATTTCAACCTGATTTCTCGGCTTTGTTTCGTTCATTTCAAATTACTATCTATCATCAAATCACTTGTTCAAAGTTCATTCTAACTCACATCATAAGTGGTATCAGAGCTACAACTCTTGATTTTTCTTAAAATCAGGACGGTCCAAGGAGTGTCGAAGCCAAGTTATTAGTTGAATTTCTGATTGCGATTGGAATTCAAGGGTTAAACTCGAGCGAGGTAGTTCGAGGGTTAATCGGTTTTGATTATCTCGTGGTGCTTGCTGAAGTTCTGATACATTTGTTTCTTACTATTCACGTTTGTACTATTCACACAAAAAAATGGCAGCAATTTTCCCGTTTGAAAACACTTACGAGGAAAGTTTGGTGTTTGATCCAACGTTACCACCTGTTTTTGACGAGTATCATCTTCAACCAAACGGGTTGTGCAGGAAGAAACAAGTTCCGATCTTAGCCAAAACGAACATGGAGAGTAAAGGGATTGGACTTGTGAAATATTTTGAAAAGCAACAAAAGAGACTTGATCCATCCTTGTTCACAACAAGCAAAGTAGAGTTCACAATCATTCAAAACAGCACCTATTTGAAAAGGAGTCGGGCTTGTGGTCGAGCCATAATACCAACGTTACCCACACTTATGTCTATTTGGAGTGAGGATGTGTTGATCCTAAAAAAAATTTTATTTGATCCAGGTGGGATACTTGTTACAAGAATTGAGGACAATTCTTTTTCAAAGAAGGAGAGTATGACGTGAGTTCATTTTGCAGCGTTGTTTTGATCGGTCCATATCTCGAGTTATACTTGGAATTCCGTGAATTTCGTAGTCATTCAAAATAGAGAAGATATTCAAATGACTACTCGTGAAGGTTCGATGAACAAGTATTGACGAAGTTATGCCCCAAACAAGTCAGCTGTGCATTGAAAAACGCTGCTGTTAAATTCTTTGACGGAATTGTTTCTTTTTCCTCGATTTTCTTTAAAACTGTAAATAAATTCCCGAGGAGAAGAGCTGCTATTTTCAAGTCCGTTTAATCAAGACTACTCGAGCAAACAAGGTCCTTGCATCTGATTTGGAGCATGGAAAGTAGGCTGATTGTGTTCTCACTTATTCATTGTATCTAGCTATTTAGTTCTAGCCTAGTTCATTTCCCTTTCTTTGTTTTTGTCACCCACTTTGTGAGGCTTGACTTTGCTGGTTAGCCTCATCCTTGGGTTGAGTTGTAGGCTATAAATAGCCAAGTACCTAATGAATAAATCATTCAATATTCATCAATCAAAATCTGAGTTAAGCTTTGCTTTCCTTTTCGTCTTTGTAGTTCACGAGACAAAGTATTAGAGTAAGTCGCGTTACAAGCTCTATACTCGCTATTTCAATCGTGTGTTTGAATTAGTACCCGCTTTGTTGAGGTATAGGTCCATCTCACTTAGCACACTATCTTTGGTTACGTTCCATCATCACTTTACAGCACCTATTTCAACCTGATTTCTCGGCTTTGTTTCGTTCATTTCAAATTACTATCTATCATCAAATCACTTGTTCAAAGTTCATTCTAACTCACATCATAAGTGGTATCAGAGCTACAACTCTTGATTTTTCTTAAAATCAGGACGGTCCAAGGAGTGTCGAAGCCAAGTTATTAGTTGAATTTCTGATTGCGATTGGAATTCAAGGGTTAAACTCGAGCGAGTTAGTTCGAGGGTTAATCGGTTTTGATTATCTCGTGGTTCTTGTTGAAGTTCCGATACATTTGTTTCTTACTATTCACGTTTGTACTGTTCACACAAAAAAATGGCAGCAATTTTCTCGTTTGAAAACACTTACGAGGAAAGTTTGGTGTTTGATCCAACGTTACCACCTGTTTTTGACGTGTATCATCTTCAAAAAAATGGGTTGTGCAGGAAGAAACAATTTCTGATCTTAGCCAAAACGAACATGGAGATTAAAGGGATTGGGCTTGTGGAATATTTTGAAAAATAACAAAAGAGACTTGATCTATCCTTGTTCACAACAAGCAAAGTAGAGTTCACAAGCATTCAAAAACAGCACCTATTTGAAAAGGAGTCTGGCTTGTGGTCGAGCCATAATGCCAACGTTACCCACACTTATGTCTATTTGGAGTGAGGATGTGTTGATCCTAACAAATTTTGTATTTGATCCAGGTGGGATACTAGTTACAAGAATTGAGGACAATTCTTTTTCAAAGAAGGAGAGTATGACGTGAGTTCATTTTGCAGCGTTGTTTTGATCGGTCCATATCTCGAGTTATACTTGGAATTCCGTGAATTCCGTAGTCATTCAAAATAGAGAAGATATTCGAATGACTACTCGTGAAGGTTCGATGAACAAGTATTGACGAAGTTATGCCCCAAACAAGTCAGCTGTGCATTGAAAAACGCCGCTGTTAAATTCTTTGACGGAATTGTTTCTTTTGCCTCGATTTTCTTTAAAGCTTTTAATAAATTCCCGAGGAGAAGAGCACCTATTTTCAAGTCTGTTTAATCAAGACTACTCGAGCAAACAAGGTCCTTGCATCTGATTTGGAGCATGGAAAGTAGGCTGATTGTGTTCTCACTTATTCATTGTATCTAGCTATTTAGTTCTAGCCTAGTTCATTTCCCTTTCTTTGTTTTTGTCAACCCACTTTGTGAGGCTTGACTTTGCTGGTTAGCCTCATCCTTGGGTTGAGTTGTAGGCTATAAATAGCCAAGTACCTGATGAATAAATCATTCAATCTTCATCAAACAAAATCTGAGTTAAGCTTTGCTTTCCTTTTCGTCTTTGTAGTTCACAAGATAAAGTATAAGAGTAAGTCGCGTTACAAGCTCTATACTCGCTATTTCAATCGTGTGTTTGAATTAGCACCCGCTTTGTTGAGGTATAGGTCTATCTCACTTAGCACAATATCTTTGGTTACGTTCTATCATCACTTTACAGCAGCTATTTCAACCTGATTTCGTTGTTTTGTTTCGTTCATTTCAAATTACTATCTATCATCAAATCACTTGTTCAAAGTTCATTCTAACTCACATCATAAGTGGTATCAGAGCTACAACTCTTGATTTTTCTTAAAATCAGGACGGTCCAAGGAGTGTCGAAGCCAAGTTATTAGTTGAATTTCTGATTGCGATTGGAATTCAAGGGTTAAACTCGAGCGAGGTAGTTCGAGGGTTAATCGGTTTTGATTATCTCGTGGTTCTTGTTGAAGTTCCGATACATTTGTTTCTTACTATTCACGTTTGTACTGTTCACACAAAAAAATGGCAGCAATTTTCTCGTTTGAAAACACTTACGAGGAAAGTTTGGTGTTTGATCCAACGTTACCACCTGTTTTTGACGTGTATCATCTTCAAAAAAATGGGTTGTGCAGGAAGAAACAATTTCTGATCTTAGCCAAAACGAACATGGAGATTAAAGGGATTGGGCTTGTGGAATATTTTGAAAAATAACAAAAGAGACTTGATCTATCCTTGTTCACAACAAGCAAAGTAGAGTTCACAAGCATTCAAAAACAGCACCTATTTGAAAAGGAGTCTGGCTTGTGGTCGAGCCATAATGCCAACGTTACCCACACTTATGTCTATTTGGAGTGAGGATGTGTTGATCCTAACAAATTTTGTATTTGATCCAGGTGGGATACTAGTTACAAGAATTGAGGACAATTCTTTTTCAAAGAAGGAGAGTATGACGTGAGTTCATTTTGCAGCGTTGTTTTGATCGGTCCATATCTCGAGTTATACTTGGAATTCCGTGAATTCCGTAGTCATTCAAAATAGAGAAGATATTTGAATGACTACTCGTGAAGGTTCGATGAACAAGTATTGACGAAGTTATGCCCCAAACAAGTCAGCTGTGCATTGAAAAACGCCGCTGTTAAATTCTTTGACGGAATTGTTTCTTTTGCCTCGATTTTCTTTAAAGCTTTTAATAAATTCCCGAGGAGAAGAGCACCTATTTTCAAGTCTGTTTAATCAAGACTACTCGAGCAAACAAGGTCCTTGCATCTGATTTGGAGCATGGAAAGTAGGCTGATTGTGTTCTCACTTATTCATTGTATCTAGCTATTTAGTTCTAGCCTAGTTCATTTCCCTTTCTTTGTTTTTGTCAACCCACTTTGTGAGGCTTGACTTTGCTGGTTAGCGTCATCCTTGGGTTGAGTTGTAGGCTATAAATAGCCAAGTACCTGATGAATAAATCATTCAATCTTCATCAAACAAAATCTGAGTTAAGCTTTGCATTCCTTTTCGTCTTTGTAGTTCACAAGATAAAGTATAAGAGTAAGTCGCGTTACAAGCTCTATACTCGCTATTTCAATCGTGTGTTTGAATTAGCACCCGCTTTGTTGAGGTATAGGTCTATCTCACTTAGCACAATATCTTTGGTTACGTTCTATCATCACTTTACAGCAGCTATTTCAACCTGATTTCGTTGTTTTGTTTCGTTCATTTCAAATTACTATCTATCATCAAATCACTTGTTCAAAGTTCATTCTAACTCACATCATAAGTGGTATCAGAGCTACAACTCTTGATTTTTCTTAAAATCAGGACGGTCCAAGGAGTGTCGAAGCCAAGTTATTAGTTGAATTTCTGATTGCGATTGGAATTCAAGGGTTAAACTCGAGCGAGGTAGTTCGAGGGTTAATCGGTTTTGATTATCTCGTGGTTCTTGTTGAAGTTCCGATACATTTGTTTCTTACTATTCACGTTTGTACTGTTCACACAAAAAAATGGCAGCAATTTTCTCGTTTGAAAACACTTACGAGGAAAGTTTGGTGTTTGATCCAACGTTACCACCTGTTTTTGACGTGTATCATCTTCAAAAAAATGGGTTGTGCAGGAAGAAACAAGTTCTGATCTTAGCCAAAACGAACATGGAGATTAAAGGGATTGGGCTTGTGGAATATTTTGAAAAATAACAAAAGAGACTTCATCTATCCTTGTTCACAACAAGCAAAGTAGAGTTCACAAGCATTCAAAAACAGCACCTATTTGAAAAGGAGTCTGGCTTGTGGTCGAGCCATAATGCCAACGTTACCCACACTTATGTCTATTTGGAGTGAGGATGTGTTGATCCTAACAAATTTTGTATTTGATCCAGGTGGGATACTAGTTACAAGAATTGAGGACAATTCTTTTTCAAAGAAGGAGAGTATGACGTGAGTTCATTTTGCAGCGTTGTTTTGATCGGTCCATATCTCGAGTTATACTTGGAATTCCGTGAATTCCGTAGTCATTCAAAATAGAGAAGATATTCGAATGACTACTCGTGAAGGTTCGATGAACAAGTATTGACGAAGTTATGCCCCAAACAAGTCAGTTGTGCATTGAAAAACGCCGCTGTTAAATTCTTTGACGGAATTGTTTCTTTTGCCTCGATTTTCTTTAAAGCTTTTAATAAATTCCCGAGGAGAAGAGCACCTATTTTCAAGTCTGTTTAATCAAGACTACTCGAGCAAACAAGGTCCTTGCATCTGATTTGGAGCATGGAAAGTAGGCTGATTGTGTTCTCACTTATTCATTGTATCTAGCTATTTAGTTCTAGCCTAGTTCATTTCCCTTTCTTTGTTTTTGTCAACCCACTTTGTGAGGCTTGACTTTGCTGGTTAGCCTCATCCTTGGGTTGAGTTGTAGGCTATAAATAGCCAAGTACCTGATGAATAAATCATTCAATCTTCATCAAACAAAATCTGAGTTAAGCTTTGCATTCCTTTTCGTCTTTGTAGTTCACAAGATAAAGTATAAGAGTAAGTCGCGTTACAAGCTCTATACTCGCTATTTCAATCGTGTGTTTGAATTAGCACCCGCTTTGTTGAGGTATAGGTCTATCTCACTTAGCACAATATCTTTGGTTACGTTCTATCATCACTTTACAGCAGTTATTTCAACCTGATTTCGTTGTTTTGTTTCGTTCATTTCAAATTACTATCTATCATCAAATCACTTGTTCAAAGTTCATTCTAACTCACATCATAAGTGGTATCAGAGCTACAACTCTTGATTTTTCTTAAAATCAGGACGGTCCAAGGAGTGTCGAAGCCAAGTTATTAGTTGAATTTCTGATTGCGATTGGAATTCAAGGGTTAAACTCGAGCGAGGTAGTTCGAGGGTTAATCGGTTTTGATTATCTCGTGGTTCTTGTTGAAGTTCCGATACATTTGTTTCTTACTATTCACGTTTGTACTGTTCACACAAAAAAATGGCAGCAATTTTCTCGTTTGAAAACACTTACGAGGAAAGTTTGGTGTTTGATCCAACGTTACCACCTGTTTTTGACGTGTATCATCTTCAAAAAAATGGGTTGTGCAGGAAGAAACAATTTCTGATCTTAGCCAAAACGAACATGGAGATTAAAGGGATTGGGCTTGTGGAATATTTTGAAAAATAACAAAAGAGACATGATCTATCCTTGTTCACAACAAGCAAAGTAGAGTTCACAAGCATTCAAAAACAGCACCTATTTGAAAAGGAGTCTGGCTTGTGGTCGAGCCATAATGTCAATGTTACCCACACTTATGTCTATTTGGAGTGAGGATGTGTTGATCCTAACAAATTTTGTATTTGATCCAGGTGGGATACTAGTTACAAGAATTGAGGACAATTCTTTTTCAAAGAAGGAGAGTATGACGTGAGTTCATTTTGCAGCGTTGTTTTGATCGGTCCATATCTCGAGTTATACTTGGAATTCCGTGAATTCCGTAGTCATTCAAAATAGAGAAGATATTCGAATGACTACTCGTGAAGGTTCGATGAACAAGTATTGACGAAGTTATGCCCCAAACAAGTCAGCTGTGCATTGAAAAACGCCGCTGTTAAATTCTTTGACGGAATTGTTTCTTTTGCCTCGATTTTCTTTAAAGCTTTTAATAAATTCCCGAGGAGAAGAGCACCTATTTTCAAGTCTGTTTAATCAAGACTACTCGAGCAAACAAGGTCCTTGCATCTGATTTGGAGCATGGAAAGTAGGCTGATTGTGTTCTCACTTATTCATTGTATCTAGCTATTTAGTTCTAGCCTAGTTCATTTCCCTTTCTTTGTTTTTGTCAACCCACTTTGTGAGGCTTGACTTTGCTGGTTAGCCTCATCCTTGGGTTGAGTTGTAGGCTATAAATAGCCAAGTACCTGATGAATAAATCATTCAATCTTCATCAAACAAAATCTGAGTTAAGCTTTGCTTTCCTTTTCGTCTTTGTAGTTCACAAGATAAAGTATAAGAGTAAGTCGCGTTACAAGCTCTATACTCGCTATTTCAATCGTGTGTTTGAATTAGCACCCGCTTTGTTGAGGTATAGGTCTATCTCACTTAGCACAATATCTTTGGTTACGTTCTATCATCACTTTACAGCAGCTATTTCAACCTGATTTCGTTGTTTTGTTTCGTTCATTTCAAATTACTATCTATCATCAAATCACTTGTTCAAAGTTCATTCTAACTCACATCATAAGTGGTATCAGAGCTACAACTCTTGATTTTTCTTAAAATCAGGACGGTCCAAGGAGTGTCGAAGCCAAGTTATTAGTTGAATTTCTGATTGCGATTGGAATTCAAGGGTTAAACTCGAGCGAGGTAGTTCGAGGGTTAATCGGTTTTGATTATCTCGTGGTTCTTGTTGAAGTTCCGATACATTTGTTTCTTACTATTCACGTTTGTACTGTTCACACAAAAAAATGGCAGCAATTTTCTCGTTTGAAAACACTTACGAGGAAAGTTTGGTGTTTGATCCAACGTTACCACCTGTTTTTGACGTGTATCATCTTCAAAAAAATGGGTTGTGCAGGAAGAAACAATTTCTGATCTTAGCCAAAATGAACATGGAGATTAAAGGGATTGGGCTTGTGGAATATTTTGAAAAATAACAAAAGAGACTTGATCTATCCTTGTTCACAACAAGCAAAGTAGAGTTCACAAGCATTCAAAAACAGCACCTATTTGAAAAGGAGTCTGGCTTGTGGTCGAGCCATAATGCCAACGTTACCCACACTTATGTCTATTTGGAGTGAGGATGTGTTGATCCTAACAAATTTTGTATTTGATCCAGGTGGGATACTAGTTACAAGAATTGAGGACAATTCTTTTTCAAAGAAGGAGAGTATGACGTGAGTTCATTTTGCAGCGTTGTTTTGATCGGTCCATATCTCGAGTTATACTTGGAATTCCGTGAATTCCGTAGTCATTCAAAATAGAGAAGATATTCGAATGACTACTCGTGAAGGTTCGATGAACAAGTATTGACGAAGTTATGCCCCAAACAAGTCAGCTGTGCATTGAAAAACGCTGCTGTTAAATTCTTTGAAGGAATTGTTTCTTTTGCCTCGATTTTCTTTAAAGCTTTTAATAAATTCCCGAGGAGAAGAGCACCTATTTTCAAGTCTGTTTAATCAAGACTACTCGAAGCAAACAAGGTCCTTGCATCTGATTTGGAGCATGGAAAGTAGGCTGATTGTGTTCTCACTTATTCATTGTATCTAGCTATTTAGTTCTAGCCTAGTTCATTTCCCTTTCTTTGTTTTTGTCAACCCACTTTGTGAGGCTTGACTTTGCTGGTTAGCCTCATCCTTGGGTTGAGTTGTAGGCTATAAATAGCCAAGTACCTGATGAATAAATCATTCAATCTTCATCAAACAAAATCTGAGTTAAGCTTTGCTTTCCTTTTCGTCTTTGTAGTTCACAAGATAAAGTATAAGAGTAAGTCGCGTTACAAGCTCTATACTCGCAATTTCAATTGTGTGTTTGAATTAGCACCCGCTTTGTTGAGGTATAGGTCTATCTCACTTAGCACACTATTTTTGGTTACGTTCTATCATCACTTTACAGCAGCTATTTCAACCTGATTTCGTTGTTTTGTTTCGTTCATTTCAAATTACTATCTATCATCAAATCACTTGTTCAAAGTTCATTCTAACTCACATCATAAGTGGTATCAGAGCTACAACTCTTGATTTTTCTTAAAATCAGGACGGTCCAAGGAGTGTCGAAGCCAAGTTATTAGTTGAATTTCTGATTGCGATTGGAATTCAAGGGTTAAACTAGAGCGAGGTAGTTCGAGGGTTAATCGGTTTTGATTATCTCGTGGTTCTTGTTGAAATTCCGATACATATTTTTCTTACTATTCACGTTTGTACTGTTCACACAAAAAAATGGCAGCAATTTTCTCGTTTGAAAACACTTACGAGGAAAGTTTGGTGTTTGATCCAACGTTACCACCTGTTTTTGACGAGTATCATCTTCAAAAAAACGGGTTGTGCAGGAAGAAACAAGTTCTGATCTTAGCCAAAACGAACATGGAGATTAAAGGGATTGGGCTTGTGGAATATTTAGAAAAGCAACAAAAGCGACTTGATCTATCCTTGTTCACAACAAGCAAAGTAGAGTTCACAAGCATTCAAAAACAGCACCTATTTGAAAAGGAGTCTGGCTTGTGGTCGAGCCATAATGCCAACGTTACCCACACTTATGTCTATTTGGAGTGAGGATGTGTTGATCCTAACAAATTTTGTATTTGATCCAGGTGGGATACTAGTTACAAGAATTGAGGACAATTCTTTTTCAAAGAAGGAGAGTATGACGTGAGTTCATTTTGCAGCGTTGTTTTGATCGGTCCATATCTCGAGTTATACTTGGAATTCCGTGAATTCCGTAGTCATTCAAAATAGAGAAGATATTCGAATGACTACTCGTGAAGGTTCGATGAACAAGTATTGACGAAGTTATGCCCCAAACAAGTCAGTTGTGTATTGAAAAACGCTGCTGTTAAATTCTTTGACGGAATTGTTTCTTTTGCCTCGATTTTCTTTAAAGCTTTCAATAAATTCCCGAGGAGAAGAGCTGCTATTTTCAAGTCCGTTTAATCAAGACTACTCGAGCAAACAAGGTCCTTGCATCTGATTTGGAGCATGGAAAGTAGGCTGATTGTGTTCTCACTTATTCATTGTATCTAGCTATTTAGTTCTAGCCGAGTTCATTTCCCTTTCTTTGTTTTTGTCACCCACTTTGTGAGGCTTGACTTTGCTGGTTAGCCTCATCCTTGGGTTGAGTTGTAGGCTATAAATAGCCAAGTACCTAATGAATAAATCATTCAATATTCATCAATCAAAATCTGAGTTAAGCTTTGCTTTCCTTTTCGTCTTTGTAGTTCACGAGACAAAGTATTAGAGTAAGTCGCGTTACAAGCTCTATACTCGCTATTTCAATCTTGTGTTTGAATTAGCACCCGCTTTGTTGAGGTATAGGTCTATCTCACTTAGCACACTATCTTTGGTTACGTTCCATCACTTTACAGCACATATTTCAACCTGATTTCTCGGCTTTGTTTCGTTCTTTTCAAATTACTATCTATCATCAAATCACTTGTTCAAAGTTCATTCTAACTCACATCATAAGTGGTATCAGAGCTACAACTCTTGATTTTTCTTAAAATCAAGACGGTCCAAGGAGTGTCGAAGCCAAGTTATTAGTTGAATTTCTGATTGCGATTGGAATTCAAGGGTTAAACTCGAGCGAGGTAGTTCGAGGGTTAATCGGTTTTGATTATCTCGTGGTGCTTGCTGAAGTTCTGATACATTTGTTTCTTACTATTCACGTTTGTACTATTCACACAAAAAAATGGCAGCAATTTTCTC
The DNA here is from genome assembly GCA_958450325.1 of Agrostemma githago. Classification (NCBI taxonomy): domain Eukaryota; kingdom Viridiplantae; phylum Streptophyta; class Magnoliopsida; order Caryophyllales; family Caryophyllaceae; genus Agrostemma; species Agrostemma githago. The sequence goes on along the minus strand of OY288254.1, from coordinate 36,344,147 downwards.
GTTTGAAAACACTTACGAGGAAAGTTTGGTGTTTGATCCAACGTTACCACCTGTTTTTGACGAGTATCATCTTCAAAAAAACGGGTTGTGCAGGAAGAAACAAGTTCTGATCTTAGCCAAAACGAACATGGAGATTAAAGGGATTGGGCTTGTGGAATATTTAGAAAAGCAACAAAAGCGACTTGATCTATCCTTGTTCACAACAAGCAAAGTAGAGTTCACAAGCATTCAAAAACAGCACCTATTTGAAAAGGAGTCTGGCTTGTGGTCGAGCCATAATGCCAACGTTACCCACACTTATGTCTATTTGGAGTGAGGATGTGTTGATCCTAACAAATTTTGTATTTGATCCAGGTGGGATACTAGTTACAAGAATTGAGGACAATTCTTTTTCAAAGAAGGAGAGTATGACGTGAGTTCATTTTGCAGCGTTGTTTTGATCGGTCCATATCTCGAGTTATACTTGGAATTCCGTGAATTCCGTAGTCATTCAAAATAGAGAAGATATTCGAATGACTACTCGTGAAGGTTCGATGAACAAGTATTGACGAAGTTATGCCCCAAACAAGTCAGTTGTGTATTGAAAAACGCTGCTGTTAAATTCTTTGACGGAATTGTTTCTTTTGCCTCGATTTTCTTTAAAGCTTTCAATAAATTCCCGAGGAGAAGAGCTGCTATTTTCAAGTCCGTTTAATCAAGACTACTCGAGCAAACAAGGTCCTTGCATCTGATTTGGAGCATGGAAAGTAGGCTGATTGTGTTCTCACTTATTCATTGTATCTAGCTATTTAGTTCTAGCCGAGTTCATTTCCCTTTCTTTGTTTTTGTCACCCACTTTGTGAGGCTTGACTTTGCTGGTTAGCCTCATCCTTGGGTTGAGTTGTAGGCTATAAATAGCCAAGTACCTAATGAATAAATCATTCAATATTCATCAATCAAAATCTGAGTTAAGCTTTGCTTTCCTTTTCGTCTTTGTAGTTCACGAGACAAAGTATTAGAGTAAGTCGCGTTACAAGCTCTATACTCGCTATTTCAATCGTGTGTTTGAATTAGTACCCGCTTTGGTGAGGTACAGGTCCATCTCACTTAGCACACTATCTTTGGTTACGTTCCATCATCACTTTACAGCACCTATTTCAACCTGATTTCTCGGCTTTGTTTCGTTCTTTTCAAATTACTATCTATCATCAAATCACTTGTTCAAAGTTCATTCTAACTCACATCATAAGTGGTATCAGAGCTACAACTCTTGATTTTTCTTAAAATCAGGACGGTCCGAGGAGTGTCGAAGCCAAGTTATTAGTTGAATTTCTGATTGCGATTGGAATTCAAGGGTTAAACTCGAGCGAGGTAGTTCGAGGGTTAATCGGTTTTGATTATCTCGTGGTGCTTGTTGAAGTTCTGATACATTTGTTTCTTACTATTCACGTTTGTACTATTCACTCAAAAAAATGGCAGCAATTTTCTCGTTTGAAAACACTTACGAGGAAAGTTTGGTGTTTGATCCAACGTTACCACCTGATTTTGACGAGTATCATCTTCAACCAAACGGGTTGTGCAGGAAGAAACAAGTTCTGATCTTAGCCAAAACGAACATGGAGAGTGAAGGGATTAGACTTGTGAAATATTTTGAAAAGCAACAAAAGAGACTTGATCCATCCTTGTTCACAACAAGCAAAGTAGAGTTCACAATCATTCAAAACAGCACCTATTTGAAAAGGAGTCGGGCTTGTGGTCGAGCCATAATACCAACGTTACCCACACTTATGTCTATTTGGAGTGAGGATGTGTTGATCCTAAAAAAAATTTATTTGATCCAGGTGGGATACTTGTTACAAGAATTGAGGACAATTCTTTTTCAAAGAAGGAGAGTATGACGTGAGTTCATTTTGCAGCGTTGTTTTGATCGGTCCATATCTCGAGTTATACTTGGAATTCCGTGAATTTCGTAGTCATTCAAAATAGAGAAGATATTCAAATGACTACTCGTGAAGGTTCGATGAACAAGTATTGACGAAGTTATGCCCCAAACAAGTCAGCTGTGCATTGAAAAACGCTGCTGTTAAATTCTTTGACGGAATTGTTTCTTTTTCCTCAATTTTCTTTAAAGCTTTCAATAAATTCCCGAGGAGAAGAGCTGCTATTTTCAAGTCCGTTTAATCAAGACTACTCGAGCAAACAAGGTCCTTGCATCTGATTTGGAGCATGGAAAGTAGGCTGATTGTGTTCTCACTTATTCATTGTATCTAGCTATTTAGTTCTAGCCGAGTTCATTTCCCTTTCTTTGTTTTTGTCACCCACTTTGTGAGGCTTGACTTTGCTGGTTAGCCTCATCCTTGGGTTGAGTTGTAGGCTATAAATAGCCAAGTACCTAATGAATAAATCATTCAATATTCATCAATCAAAATCTGAGTTAAGCTTTGCTTTCCTTTTCGTCTTTGTAGTTCACGAGACAAAGTATTAGAGTAAGTCGCGTTACAAGCTCTATACTCGCTATTTCAATCTTGTGTTTGAATTAGCACCCGCTTTGTTGAGGTATAGATCTATCTCACTTAGCACACTATCTTTGGTTACGTTCCATCACTTTACAGCACATATTTCAACCTGATTTCTCGGCTTTGTTTCGTTCTTTTCAAATTACTATCTATCATCAAATCACTTGTTCAAAGTTCATTCTAACTCACATCATAAGTGGTATCAGAGCTACAACTCTTGATTTTTCTTAAAATCAGGACGGTCCAAGGAGTGTCGAAGCCAAGTTATTAGTTGAATTTCTGATTGCGATTGGAATTCAAGGGTTAAACTCGAGCGAGGTAGTTCGAGGATTAATCAGTTTTGATTATCTCGTGGTTCTTGTTAAAGTTCCGATACATTTGTTTCTTACTATTCACGTTTGTACTGTTCACACAAAAAAATGGCAGCAATTTTCTCGTTTGAAAACACTTACGAGGAAAGTTTGGTGTTTGATCCAACGTTACCACCTGTTTTTGACGAGTATCATCTTCAACCAAACGGATTGTGCAGTGCAGGAAGAAACAAGTTCCGATCTTAGCCAAAACGAACATGGAGAGTGAAGGGATTGAACTTGTGAAATATTTTGAAAAGCAACAAAAGAGACTTGATCCATCCTTGTTCACAACAAGCAAAGTAGAGTTCACAATCATTCATAACAGCACCTATTTGAAAAGGAGTCGGGCTTGTGGTCGAGCCATAATACCAACGTTACCCACACTTATGTCTATTTGGAGTGAGTATGTGTTGATCCTAAAAATTTTTTTATTTGATCCAGGTGGGATACTTGTTACAAGAATTGAGGATAATTCTTTTTCAAAGAAGGAGAGTATGACGTGAGTTCATTTTGCAGCGTTGTTTTAATCGGTCCATATCTCGAGTTATACTTGGAATTCCGTGAATTCCGTAGTCATTCAAAATAGAGAAGATATTCAAATGACTACTCGTGAAGGTTCGATGAACAAGTATTGACAAAGTTATGCCCCAAACAAGTCATCTGTGCATTGAAAAACGCTGCTGTTAAATTCTTTGACGGAATTGTTTCTTTTGCCTCGATTTTCTTTAAAGCTTTAAATAAATTCCCGAGGAGAAGAGCTGCTATTTTCAAGTCCGTTTAATCAAGACTACTCGAGCAAACAAGGTCCTTGCATCTGATTTGGAGCATGGAAAGTAGGCTGATTGTGTTCTCACTTATTCATTGTATCTAGCTATTTAGTTCTAGCCTAGTTCATTTCCCTTTCTTTGTTTTTGTCAACCCACTTTGTGAGGCTTGACTTTGCTGGTGAGCCTCATCCTTGGGTTGAGTTGTAGGCTATAAATAGCCAAGTACCTGATGAATAAATCATTCAATATTCATCAAACAAAATCTGAGTTAAGCTTTGCTTTCCTTTTCGTCTTTGTAGTTCACGAGACAAAGTATTAGAGTAAGTCGCGTTAAAAGCTCTATACTCGCTATTTCAATCGTGTGTTTGAATTAGCACCCGCTTTGTTCAGGTATAGGTCTATCTCACTTAGCAAACTATCTTTGGTTACGTTCCATCATCACTTTACAGCACCTATTTCAACCTGATTTCTCGGCTTTGTTTCGTTCATTTCAAATTACTATCTATCATCAAATCACTTGTTCAAAGTTCATTCTAACTCACATCATAAGTGGTATCAGAGCTACAACTCTTGATTTTTCTTAAAATCAGGACGGTCCAAGGAGTGTCGAAGCCAAGTTATTAGTTGAATTTCTGATTGCGATTGGAATTCAAGGGTTAAACTCGAGCGAGGTAGTTCGAGGGTTAATCGGTTTTGATTATCTCGTGGTGCTTGCTGAAGTTCTGATACATTTGTTTCTTACTATTCACGTTTGTACTATTCACACAAAAAAATGGCAGCAATTTTCCCGTTTGAAAACACTTACGAGGAAAGTTTGGTGTTTGATCCAACGTTACCACCTGTTTTTGACGAGTATCATCTTCAACCAAACGGGTTGTGCAGGAAGAAACAAGTTCCGATCTTAGCCAAAACGAACATGGAGAGTGAAGGGATTGGACTTGCGAAATATTTTGAAAAGCAACAAAAGAGACTTGATCCATCCTTGTTCACAACAAGCAAAGTAGAGTTCATAATCATTCAAAACAGCACCTATTTGAAAAGGAGTCGGGCTTGTGGTCGAGCCATAATACCAACGTTACCCACACTTATGTCTATTTGGAGTGAGGATGTGTTGATCCTAAAAAAATTTTTATTTGATCCAGGTGGGATACTTGTTACAAGAATTGAGGACAATTCTTTTTCAAAGAAGAAGAGTATGACGTGAGTTCATTTTGCAGCGTTGTTTTGATCGGTCCATATCTCGAGTTATACTTGGAATTCCGTGAATTTCGTAGTCATTCAAAATAGAGAAGATATTCAAATGACTACTCGTGAAGGTTCGATGAACAAGTATTGACGAAGTTATGCCCCAAACAAGTCAGCTGTGCATTGAAAAACGCTGCTGTTAAATTCTTTGACGGAATTGTTTCTTTTTCCTCGATTTTCTTTAAAGCTGTAAATAAATTCCCGAGGAGAAGAGCTGCTATTTTCAACTCCGTTTAATCAAGACTACTCGAGCAAACAAGGTCCTTGCATCTGATTTGGAGCATGGAAAGTAGGCTGATTGTGTTCTCACTTATTCATTGTATCTAGCTATTTAGTTCTAGCCTAGTTCATTTCCCTTTCTTTGTTTTTGTCACCCACTTTGTGAGGCTTGACTTTGCTGGTTAGCCTCATCCTTGGGTTGAGTTGTAGGCTATAAATAGCCAAGTACCTAATGAATAAATCATTCAATATTCATCAATCAAAATCTGAGTTAAGCTTTGCTTTCCTTTTCGTCTTTGCAGTTCACGAGACAAAGTATTAGAGTAAGTCGCGTTACAAGCTCTATACTCGCTATTTCAATCGTGTGTTTGAATTAGCACCCGCTTTGTTGAGGTATAGGTCCATCTCACTTAGCACACTATCTTTGGTTACGTTCCATCATCACTTTACAGCACCTATTTCAACCTGATTTCTCGGCTTTGTTTCGTTCATTTCAAATTACTATCTATCATCAAATCACTTGTTCAAAGTTCATTCTAACTCACATCATAAGTGGTATCAGAGCTACAACTCTTGATTTTTCTTAAAATCAGGACGGTCCAAGGAGTGTCGAAGCCAAGTTATTAGTTGAATTTCTGATTGCGATTGGAATTCAAGGGTTAAACTCGAGCGAGGTAGTTCGAGGGTTAATCGGTTTTGATTATTTCGTGGTGCTTGTTGAAGTTCTGATACATTTGTTTCTTACTATTCACGTTTGTACTATTCACACAAAAAAATGGCAGCAATTTTCTCGTTTGAAAACACTTACGAGGAAAGTTTGGTGTTTGATCCAACGTTACCACCTGATTTTGACGAGTATCATCTTCAACCAAACGGGTTGTGCAGGAAGAAACAAGTTCTGATCTTAGCCAAAACGAACATGGAGAGTGAAGGGATTAGACTTGTGAAATATTTTGAAAAGCAACAAAAGAGACTTGATCCATCCTTGTTCACAACAAGCAAAGTAGAGTTCACAATCATTCAAAACAGCACCTATTTGAAAAGGAGTCGGGCTTGTGGTCGAGCCATAATACCAACGTTACCCACACTTATGTCTATTTGGAGTGAGGATGTGTTGATCCTAAAAAAAATTTATTTGATCCAGGTGGGATACTTGTTACAAGAATTGAGGACAATTCTTTTTCAAAGAAGGAGAGTATGACGTGAGTTCATTTTGCAGCGTTGTTTTGATCGGTCCATATCTCGAGTTATACTTGGAATTCCGTGAATTTCGTAGTCATTCAAAATAGAGAAGATATTCAAATGACTACTCGTGAAGGTTCGATGAACAAGTATTGACGAAGTTATGCCCCAAACAAGTCAGCTGTGCATTGAAAAACGCTGCTGTTAAATTCTTTGACGGAATTGTTTCTTTTTCCTCGATTTTCTTTAAAGCTGTAAATAAATTCCCGAGGAGAAGAGCTGCTATTTTCAAGTCCGTTTAATCAAGACTACTCGAGCAAACAAGGTCCTTGCATCTGATTTGGAGCATGGAAAGTAGGCTGATTGTGTTCTCACTTATTCATTGTATCTAGCTATTTAGTTCTAGCCTAGTTCATTTTTGTCGCCCACTTTGTGAGGCTTGACTTTGCTGGTTAGCCTCATCCTTGGGTTGAGTTGTAGGCTATAAATAGCCAAGTACCTAATGAATAAATCATTCAATATTCATCAATCAAAATCTGAGTTAAGCTTTGCTTTCCTTTTCGTCTTTGTAGTTCACGAGACAAAGTATTAGAGTAAGTCGCGTTACATGCTCTATACTCGTTATTTCAATCGTGTGTTTGAATTAGCACCCGCTTTGTTGAGGTATAGGTCCATCTCACTTAGCACACTATCTTTGGTTACGTTCCATCATCACTTTACAGCACCTATTTAAACCTGATTTCTCGGCTTTGTTTCGTTCATTTCAAATTACTATCTATCATCAAATCACTTGTTCAAAGTTCATTCTAACTCACATCATAAGTGGTATCAGAGCTACAACTCTTGATTTTTCTTAAAATCAGGACGGTCCAAGGAGTGTCGAAGCCAAGTTATTAGTTGAATTTCTGATTGCGATTGGAATTGAAGGGTTAAACTCGAGCGAGGTAGTTCGAGGGTTAATCGGTTTTGATTATCTCGTAGTGCTTGTTGAAGTTCCGATACATTTGTTTCTTACTATTCACGTTTGTACTGTTCACACAAAAAAATGGAAGCAATTTTCTCGTTTGAAAACACTTACGAGGAAAGTTTGGTGTTTGATCCAACATTACCACCTGTTTTTGACGAGTATCATCTTCAACCAAACGGATTGTGCAGGAAGAAACAAGTTCCGATCTTAGCCAAAACGAACATGGAGAGTGAAGGGATTGGACTTGTGAAATATTTTGAAAAGCAACAAAAGAGACTTGATCCATCCTTGTTCACAACAAGCAAAGTAGAGTTCACAATCATTCAAAACAGCACCTATTTGAAAAGGAGTCGGGCTTGTGGTCAAGCCATAATACCAACGTTACCCACACTTATGTCTATTTGAAGTGAGGATGTGTTGATCCTAAAAAAATTTTTATTTGATCCAGGTGGGATACTTGTTACAAGAATTGAGGACAATTCTTTTTCAAAGAAGGAGAGTATGACGTGAGTTCATTTTGCAGCGTTGTTTTGATCGGTCCATATCTCGAGTTATACTTGGAATTCCGTGAATTTCGTAGTCATTCAAAATAGAGAAGATATTCAAATGACTACTCTTGAAGGTTCGATGAACAAGTATTGACGAAGTTATGCCCCAAACAAGTCAGCTAAGCATTGAAAAACGCTGCTGTTAAATTCTTTGACGGAATTGTTTCTTTTTCCTCGATTTTCTTTAAAGCTTTAAATAAATTCCTGAGGAGAAGAGCTGCTATTTTCAAGTCCGTTTAATCAAGACTACTCGAGCAAACAAGGTCCTTGCATCTGATTTGGAGCATGGAAAGTAGGCTGATTGTGTTCTCACTTATTCATTGTATCTAGCTATTTAGTTCTAGCCTAGTTCATTTCCCTTTCTTTGTTTTTGTCGCCCACTTTGTGAGGCTTGACTTTGCTGGTTAGCCTCATCCGTGGGTTGAGTTGTAGGCTATAAATAGCCAAGTACCTAATGAATAAATCATTCAATATTCATCAATCAAAATCTGAGTTAAGCTTTGCTTTCCTTTTCGTCTTTGTAGTTCACGAGACAAAGTATTAGAGTAAGTCGCGTTACAAGCTCTATACTCGCTATTTCAATCTTGTGTTTGAATTAGCACCCGCTTTGTTGAGGTATAGGTCTATCTCACTTAGCACACTATCTTTGGTTACGTTCCATCACTTTACAGCACCTATTTCAACCTGATTTCTCGGCTTTGTTTCGTTCATTTCAAATTACTATCTATCATCAAATCACTTGTTCAAAGTTCATTCTAACTCACATCATAAGTGGTATCAGAGCTACAACTCTTGATTTTTCTTAAAATCAGGACGGTCCAAGGAGTGTCGAAGCCAAGTTATTAGTTGAATTTCTGATTGCGATTGGAATTCAAGGGTTAAACTCGAGCGAGGTAGTTCGAGGATTATTCAGTTTTGATTATCTCGTGGTTCTTGTTGAAGTTCCGATACATTTGTTTCTTACTATTCACGTTTGTACTGTTCACACAAAAAAATGGCAGCAATTTTCTCGTTTGAAAACACTTACGAGGAAAGTTTGGTGTTTGATTCAACGTTACCACCTGTTTTTGACGAGTATTATCTTCAACCAAACGGATTGTGCAGGAAGAAACAAGTTCCGATCTTAGCCAAAACGAACATGGAGAGTGAAGGGATTGGACTTGTGAAATATTTTGAAAAGCAACAAAAGAGACTTGATCCATCCTTGTTCACAACAAGCAAAGTAGAGTTCACAATCATTCATAACAGCACCTATTTGAAAAGGAGTCGGGCTTGTGGTCGAGCCATAATACCAACGTTACCCACACTTATGTCTATTTGGAGTGAGGATGTGTTGATCCTAAAAAATTTTTTATTTGATCCAGGTGGGATACTTGTTACAAGAATTGAGGACAATTCTTTTTCAAAGAAGGAGAGTATGACGTGAGTTCATTTTGCAGCGTTGTTTTGATCGGTCCATATCTCGAGTTATACTTGGAATTCCGTGAATTCCGTAGTCATTCAAAATAGAGAAGATATTCAAATGACTACTCGTGAAGGTTCGATGAACAAGTATTGACGAAGTTATGCCCCAAACAAGTCAGCTGCGCATTGAAAAACGCTGCTGTTAAATTCTTTGACGGAATTGTTTCTTTTGCCTCGATTTTCTTTAAAGCTTTAAATAAACTCCCGAGGAGAAGAGCTGCTATTTTCAAGTCCGTTTAATCAAGACTACTCCAGCAAACAAGGTCCTTGCATCTGATTTGGAGCATGGAAAGTAGGCTGATTGTGTTCTCACTTATTCATTGTATCTAGCTATTTAGTTCTAGCCTAGTTCATTTCCCTTTCTTTGTTTTTGTCACCCACTTTGTGAGGCTTGACTTTGCTGGTTAGCCTCATCCTTGGGTTGAGTTGTAGGCTATAAATAGCCAAGTACCTAATGAATAAATCATTCAATATTCATCAATCAAAATCTGAGTTAAGCTTTGCTTTCCTTTTCGTCTTTGTAGTTCACGAGACAAAGTATTAGAGTAAGTCGCGTTACAAGCTCTATACTCGCAATTTCAATCTTGTGTTTGAATTAGCACCCGCTTTGTTGAGGTATAGGTCTATCTCACTTAGCACACTATCTTTGGTTACGTTCCATCACTTTACAGCACCTATTTCAACCTGATTTCTCGGCTTTGTTTCGTTCATTTCAAATTACTATCTATCATCAAATCACTTGTTCAAAGTTCATTCTAACTCACATCATAAGTGGTATCAGAGCTACAACTCTTGATTTTTCTTAAAATCAGGACGGTCCAAGGAGTGTCGAAGCCAAGTTATTAGTTGAATTTCTGATTGCGATTGGAATTCAAGGGTTAAACTCGAGCGAGGTAGTTCGAGGATTATTCAGTTTTGGTTATCTCGTGGTTCTTGTTGAAGTTCCGATACATTTGTTTCTTACTATTCACGTTTGTACTGTTCACACAAAAAAATGGCAGCAATTTTCTCGTTTGAAAACACTTACGAGGAAAGTTTGGTGTTTGATTCAACATTACCACCTGTTTTTGACGAGTATCATCTTCAACCAAACGGATTGTGCAGGAAGAAACAAGTTCCGATCTTAGCTAAAACGAACATGGAGAGTGAAGGGATTGGACTTGTGAAATATTTTGAAAAGCAACAAAAGAGACTTGATCCATCCTTGTTCACAACAAGCAAAGTAGAGTTCACAATCATTCAAAACAGCACCTATTTGAAAAGGAGTCGGGCTTGTGGTCGAGCCATAATACCAACGTTACCCACACTTATGTCTATTTGGAGTGAGGATGTGTTGATCCTAAAAATTTTTTTATTTGATCCAGCTGGGATACTTGTTACAAGAATTGAGGACAATTCTTTTTCAAAGAAGGAGAGTATGACGTGAGTTCATTTTGCAGCGTTGTTTTGATCGGTCCATATCTCGAGTTATACTTGGAATTCCGTGAATTCCGTAGTCATTGAAAATAGAGAAGATATTCAAATGACTACTCGTGAAGGTCCGATGAACAAGTATTGACGAAGTTATGCCCCAAACAAGTCAGCTGTGCATTGAAAAACGCTGCTGTTAAATTCTTTGACGGAATTGTTTCTTTTGCCTCGATTTTCTTTAAAGCTTTAAATAAATTCCCGAGGAGAAGAGCTGCTATTTTCAAGTCCGTTTAATCAAGACTACTCGAGCAAACAAGGTCCTTGCATCTGATTTGGAGCATGGAAAGTTGGCTGATTGTGTTCTCACTTATTCATTGTATCTAGCTATTTAGTTCTAGCCTAGTTCATTTCCCTTTCTTTGTTTTTGTCACCCACTTTGTGAGGCTTGACTTTGCTGGTTAGCCTCATCCTTGGGTTGAGTTGTAGGCTATAAATAGCCAAGTACCTAATGAATAAATCATTCAATATTCATCAATCAAAATCTGAGTTAAGCTTTGCTTTCCTTTTCGTCTTTGTAGTTCACGAGACAAAGTATTAGAGTAAGTCGCGTTACAAGCTCTATACTCGCTATTTCAATCTTGTGTTTGAATTAGCACCCGCTTTGTTGAGGTATAGGTCTATCTCACTTAGCACACTATCTTTGGTTACGTTCCATCACTTTACAGCACCTATTTCAACCTGATTTCTCGGCTTTGTTTCGTTCATTTCAAATTACTATCTATCATCAAATCACTTGTTCAAAGTTCATTCTAACTCACATCATAAGTGGTATCAGAGCTACAACTCTTGATTTTTCTTAAAATCAGGACGGTCCAAGGAGTGTCGAAGCCAAGTTATTAGTTGAATTTCTGATTGCGATTGGAATTCAAGGGTTAAACTCGAGCGAGGTAGTTCGAGGATTATTCAGTTTTGGTTATCTCGTGGTTCTTGTTAAAGTTCCGATACATTTGTTTCTTACTATTCACGTTTGTACTGTTCACACAAAAAAATGGCAGCAATTTTCTCGTTTGAAAACACTTACGAGGAAAGTTTGGTGTTTGATTCAACGTTACCACCTGTTTTTGACGAGTATCATCTTCAACCAAACGGATTGTGCAGGAAGAAACAAGTTCCGATCTTAGCCAAAACGAACATGGAGAGTGAAGGGATTGGACTTGTGAAATATTTTGAAAAGCAACAAAAGAGACTTGATCCATCCTTGTTCACAACAAGCAAAGTAGAGTTCACAATCATTCATAACAGCACCTATTTGAAAAGGAGTCGGGCTTGTGGTCGAGCCATAATACCAACGTTACCCACACTTATGTCTATTTGGAGTGAGGATGTGTTGATCCTAAAAAATTTTTTATTTGATCCAGGTGGGATACTTGTTACAAGAATTGAGGACAATTCTTTTTCAAAGAAGGAGAGTATGACGTGAGTTCATTTTGCAGCGTTGTTTTGATCGGTCCATATCTCGAGTTATACTTGGAATTCCGTGAATTCCGTAGTCATTCAAAATAGAGAAGATATTCAAATGACTACTTGTGAAGGTTCGATGAACAAGTATTGACGAAGTTATGCCCCAAACAAGTCAGCTGCGCATTGAAAAACGCTGCTGTTAAATTATTTGACGGAATTGTTTCTTTTGCCTCGATTTTCTTTAAAGCTTTAAATAAATTCCCGAGGAGAAGAGCTGCTATTTTCAAGTCCGTTTAATCAAGACTACTCGAGCAAACAAGGTCCTTGCATCTGATTTGGAGCATGGAAAGTAGGCTGATTGTGTTCTCACTTATTCATTGTATCTAGCTATTTAGTTCTAGCCTAGTTCATTTCCCTTTCTTTGTTTTTGTCACCCACTTTGTGAGGCTTGACTTTGCTGGTTAGCCTCATCCTTGGGTTGAGTTGTAGGCTATAAATAGCCAAGTACCTAATGAATAAATCATTCAATATTCATCAATCAAAATCTGAGTTAAGCTTTGCTTTCCTTTTCGTCTTTGTAGTTCACGAGACAAAGTATTAGAGTAAGTCGCGTTACAAGCTCTATACTCGCTATTTCAATCTTGTGTTTGAATTAGCACCCGCTTTGTTGAGGTATAGGTCTATCTCACTTAGCACACTATCTTTGGTTACGTTCCATCATCACTTTACAGCACCTATTTCAACCTTATTTCTCGGCTTTGTTTCGTTCATTTCAAATTACTATCTATCATCAAATCACTTGTTCAAAGTTCATTCTAACTCACATCATAAGTGGTATCAGAGCTACAACTCTTGATTTTTCTTAAAATCAGGACGGTGCAAGGAGTGTCGAAGCCAAGTTATTAGTTGAATTTCTGATTGCGATTGGAATTCAAGGGTTAAACTCGAGCGAGGTAGTTCGAGGATTAATCAGTTTTGATTATCTCGTGGTTCTTGTTGAAGTTCCGATACATTTGTTTCTTACTATTCACGTTTGTACTGTTCACACAAAAAAATGGCAGCAATTTTCTCGTTTGAAAACACTTACGAGGAAAGTTTGGTGTTTGATTCAACGTTACCACCTGTTTTTGACGAGTATCATCTTCAACCAAACGGATTGTGCAGGAAGAAACAAGTTCCGATCTTAGCTAAAACGAACATGGAGAGTGAAGGGATTGGACTTGTGAAATATTTTGAAAAGCAACAAAAGAGACTTGATCCATCCTTGTTCACAACAAGCAAAGTAGAGTTCACAATCATTCAAAACAGCACCTATTTGAAAAGGAGTCGGGCTTGTGGTCGAGCCATAATACCAACGTTACCCACACTTATGTCTATTTGGAGTGAGGATGTGTTGATCCTAAAAATTTTTTTATTTGATCCAGCTGGGATACTTGTTACAAGAATTGAGGACAATTCTTTTTCAAAGAAGGAGAGTATGACGTGAGTTCATTTTGCAGCGTTGTTTTGATCGGTCCATATCTCGAGTTATACTTGGAATTCCGTGAATTCCGTAGTCATTGAAAATAGAGAAGATATTCAAATGACTACTCGTGAAGGTCCGATGAACAAGTATTGACGAAGTTATGCCCCAAACAAGTCAGCTGTGCATTGAAAAACGCTGCTGTTAAATTCTTTGACGGAATTGTTTCTTTTGCCTCGATTTTCTTTAAAGCTTTAAATAAATTCCCGAGGAGAAGAGCTGCTATTTTCAAGTCCGTTTAATCAAGACTACTCGAGCAAACAAGGTCCTTGCATCTGATTTGGAGCATGGAAAGTTGGCTGATTGTGTTCTCACTTATTCATTGTATCTAGCTATTTAGTTCTAGCCTAGTTCATTTCCCTTTCTTTGTTTTTGTCACCCACTTTGTGAGGCTTGACTTTGCTGGTTAGCCTCATCCTTGGGTTGAGTTGTAGGCTATAAATAGCCAAGTACCTAATGAATAAATCATTCAATATTCATCAATCAAAATCTGAGTTAAGCTTTGCTTTCCTTTTCGTCTTTGTAGTTCACGAGACAAAGTATTAGAGTAAGTCGCGTTACAAGCTCTATACTCGCTATTTCAATCTTGTGTTTGAATTAGCACCCGCTTTGTTGAGGTATAGGTCTATCTCACTTAGCACACTATCTTTGGTTACGTTCCATCATCACTTTACAGCACCTATTTCAACCTGATTTCTCGGCTTTGTTTCGTTCATTTCAAATTACTATCTATCATCAAATCACTTGTTCAAAGTTCATTCTAACTCACATCATAAGTGGTATCAGAGCTACAACTCTTGATTTTTCTTAAAATCAGGACGGTCCAAGGAGTGTCGAAGCCAAGTTATTAGTTGAATTTCTGATTGCGATTGGAATTCAAGGGTTAAACTCGAGCGAGGTAGTTCGAGGATTAATCAGTTTTGATTATCTCGTGGTTCTTGTTGAAGTTCCGATACATTTGTTTCTTACTATTCACGTTTGTACTGTTCACACAAAAAAATGGCAGCAATTTTCTCGTTTGAAAACACTTACGAGGAAAGTTTGGTGTTTGATCCAACGTTACCACCTGTTTTTGACGAGTATGATCTTCAACCAAACGGGTTGTGCAGGAAGAAACAAGTTCCGATCTTAGCAAAAACGAACATGGAGAGTGAAGGGATTGGACTTGTGAAATATTTTGAAAAGCAACAAAAGAGACTTGATCCATCCTTGTTCACAACAAGCAAAGTAGAGTTCACAATCATTCAAAACAGCACCTATTTGAAAAGGAGTCGGGCTTGTGGTCGAGCCATAATACCAACGTTACCCACACTTATGTCTATTTGGAGTGAGGATGTGTTGATCCTAAAAATTTTTTTATTTGATCCAGCTGGGATACTTGTTACAAGAATTGAGGACAATTCTTTTTCAAAGAAGGAGAGTATGACGTGAGTTCATTTTGCAGCGTTGTTTTGATCGGTCCATATCTCGAGTTATACTTGGAATTCCGTGAATTCCGTAGTCATTCAAAATAGAGAAGATATTCAAATGACTACTCGTGAAGGTTCGATGAACAAGTATTGACGAAGTTATGCCCCAAACAAGTCAGCTGTGCATTGAAAAACGCTGCTGTTAAATTCTTTGACGGAATTGTTTCTTTTGCCTCGATTTTCTTTAAAGCTTTAAATAAATTCCCGAGGAGAAGAGCTGCTATTTTCAAGTCCGTTTAATCAAGACTACTCGAGCAAACAAGGTCCTTGCATCTGATTTGGAGCATGGAAAGTTGGCTGATTGTGTTCTCACTTATTCATTGTATCTAGCTATTTAGTTCTAGCCTAGTTCATTTCCCTTTCTTTGTTTTTGTCACCCACTTTGTGAGGCTTGACTTTGCTGGTTAGCCTCATCCTTGGGTTGAGTTGTAGGCTATAAATAGCCAAGTACCGAATGAATAAATCATTCAATATTCATCAATCAAAATCTGAGTTAAGCTTTGCTTTCCTTTTCGTCTTTGTAGTTCACGAGACAAAGTATTAGAGTAAGTCGCGTTACAAGCTCTATACTCGCTATTTCAATCTTGTGTTTGAATTAGCACCCGCTTTGTTGAGGTATAGGTCTATCTCACTTAGCACACTATCTTTGGTTACGTTCCATCATCACTTTACAGCACGTATTTCAACCTGATTTCTCGGCTTTGTTTCGTTCATTTCAAATTACTATCTATCGTCAAATCACTTGTTCAAAGTTCATTCAAACTCACATCATAAGTGGTATCAGAGCTACAACTCTTGATTTTTCTTAAAATCAGGACGGTCCAAGGAGTGTCGAAGCCAAGTTATTAGTTGAATTTCTGATTGCGATTGGAATTCAAAGGTTAAACTCGAACGAGGTAGTTCGAGGGTTAATCGGTTTTGATTATCTCGTGGTTCGTTGAAGTTCCGATACATTTGTTTCTTACTATTCACGTTTGTACTGTTCACACAAAAAAATGGCAGCAATTTTCTCGTTTGAAAACACTTACGAGGAAAGTTTGGTGTTTGATCCAACGTTACCACCTGTTTTTGACGAGTATCATCTTCAAAAAAACGGGTTGTGCAGGAAGAAACAAGTTCTGATTTTAGCCAAAACGAACATGGAGATTAAAGGGATTGGGCTTGTGGAATATTTTGAAAAGCAACAAAAGAGACTTGATCTATCCTTGTTCACAACAAGCAAAGTAGAGTTCACAAGCATTCAAAAACAGCACCTATTTGAAAAGGAGTCTGGCTTGTAGTCGAGCCATAATGCCAACGTTACCCACACTTATGTCTATTTGGAGTGAGGATGTGTTGATCCTAACAAATTTTGTATTTGATCCAGGTGGGATACTAGTTACAAGAATTGAGGACAATTCTTTTTCAAAGAAGGAGAGTATGACGTGAGTTCATTTTGCAGCGTTGTTTTGATCGGTCCATATCTCGAGTTATACTTGGAATTCCGTGAATTTCGTAGTCATTCAAAATAGAGAAAATATTCGAATGACTACTCGTGAAGGTTCGATGAACAAGTATTGACGAAGTTATGCCCCAAACAAGTCAGCTGTGCATTGAAAAACGCTGCTGTTAAATTCTTTGACGGAATTGTTTCTTTTGCCTCGATTTTCTTTAAAGCTTTAAATAAATTCCCGAGGAGAAGAGCTGCTATTTTCAAGTCCGTTTAATCAAGACTACTCGAGCAAACAAGGTCCTTGCATCTGATTTGGAGCATGGAAAGTAGGCTGATTGTGTTCTCACTTATTCATTGTATCTAGCTATTTAGTTCTAGCCTAGTTCATTTCCCTTTCTTTGTTTTTGTCACCCACTTTGTGAGGCTTGACTTTGCTGGTTAGCCTCATCCTTGGGTTGAGTTGTAGGCTATAAATAGCCAAGTACCTAATGAATAAATCATTCAATATTCATCAATCAAAATCTGAGTTAAGCTTTGCTTTCCTTTTCGTCTTTATAGTTCACGAGACAAAGTATTAGAGTAAGTCGCGTTACAAGCTCTATACTCGCTATTTCAATCGTGTGTTTGAATTAGCACCCGCTTTGTTGAGGTATAGGTCTATCTCACTTAGCACACTATCTTTGGTTACGTTCCATCATCACTTTACAGCACCTATTTCAACCTGATTTCTCGGCTTTGTTTCGTTCATTTCAAATTACTATCTATCATCAAATCACTTGTTCAAAGTTCATTCTAACTCACATCATAAGTGGTATCAGAGCTACAACTCTTGATTTTTCTTAAAATCAGGACGGTCCAAGGAGTGTCGAAGCCAAGTTATTAGTTGAATTTCTGATTGCGATTGGAATTCAAGGGTTAAACTCGAGCGAGGTAGTTCGAGGGTTAATCGGTTTTGATTATCTCGTGGTGCTTGTTGAAGTTCTGATACATTTGTTTCTTACTATTCACGTTTGTACTATTCACACAAAAAAATGGCAGCAATTTTCTCGTTTGAAAACACTTACAAGGAAAGTTTGGTGTTTGATCCAACGTTACCACCTGTTTTTGACGAGTATCATCTTCAACCAAACGGGTTGTGCAGGAAGAAACAAGTTTCGATCTTAGCCAAAACGAACATGGAGAGTGAAGGGATTGGACTTGTGAAATATTTTGAAAAGCAACAAAAGAGACTTGATCCATCCTTGTTCACAACAAGCAAAGTAGAGTTCACAATCATTCAAAACAGCACCTATTTGAAAAGGAGTCGGGCTTGTGGTCGAGCCATAATACCAACGTTACCCACACTTATGTCTATTTGGAGTGAGGATGTGTTGATCCTAAAAAATTTTTTATTTGATCCAGCTGGGATACTTGTTACAAGAATTGAGGACAATTCTTTTTCAAAGAAGGAGAGTATGACGTGAGTTCATTTTGCAGCGTTGTTTTGATCGGTCCATATCTCGAGTTATACTTGGAATTCCGTGAATTCCGTAGTCATTCAAAATAGAGAAGATATTCAAATGACTACTCGTGAAGGTTCGATGAACAATTATTGACGAAGTTATGCCCCAAACAAGTCAGCTGTGCATTGAAAAACGCTGCTGTTAAATTCTTTGACGGAATTGTTTCTTTTGCCTCGATTTTCTTTAAAGCTTTAAATAAATTCCCGAGGAGAAGAGCTGTTATTTTCAAGTCCGTTTAATCAAGACTACTCGAGCAAACAAGGTCCTTGCATCTGATTTGGAGCATGGAAAGTTGGCTGATTGTGTTCTCACTTATTCATTGTATCTAGCTATTTAGTTCTAGCCTAGTTCATTTCCCTTTCTTTGTTTTTGTCACCCACTTTGTGAGGCTTGACTTTGCTGGTTAGCCTCATCCTTGGGTTGAGTTGTAGGCTATAAATAGCCAAGTACCTAATGAATAAATCATTCAATATTCATCAATCAAAATCTGAGTTAAGCTTTGCTTTCCTTTTCGTCTTTGTAGTTCACGAGACAAAGTATTAGAGTAAGTCGCGTTACAAGCTCTATACTCGCTATTTCAATCTTGTGTTTGAATTAGCACCCGCTTTGTTGAGGTATAGGTCTATCTCACTTAGCACACTATCTTTGGTTACGTTCCATCATCACTTTACAGCACCTATTTCAACCTGATTTCTCGGCTTTGTTTCGTTCATTTCAAATTACTATCTATCATCAAATCACTTGTTCAAAGTTCATTCTAACTCACATCATAAGTGGTATCAGAGCTACAACTCTTGATTTTTCTTAAAATCAGGACGGTCCAAGGAGTGTCGAAGCCAAGTTATTAGTTGAATTTCTGATTGCGATTGGAATTCAAGGGTTAAACTCGAGCGAGGTAGTTCGAGGATTAATCAGTTTTGATTATCTCGTGGTTCTTGTTGAAGTTCCGATACATTTGTTTCTTACTATTCACGTTTGTACTGTTCACACAAAAAAATGGCAGCAATTTTCTCGTTTGAAAACACTTACGAGGAAAGTTTGGTGTTTGATCCAACGTTACCACCTGTTTTTGACGAGTATCATCTTCAACCAAACGGGTTGTGCAGGAAGAAACAAGTTCCGATCTTAGCCAAAACGAACATGGAGAGTGAAGGGATTGGACTTGTGAAATATTTTGAAAAGCAACAAAAGAGACTTGATCCATCCTTGTTCACAACAAGCAAAGTAGAGTTCACAATCATTCAAAACAGCACCTATTTGAAAAGGAGTCGGGCTTGTGGTCGAGCCATAATACCAACGTTACCCACACTTATGTCTATTTGGAGTGAGGATGTATTGATCCTAAAAATTTTTTTATTTGATCCAGCTGGGATACTTGTTACAAGAATTGAGGACAATTCTTTTTCAAAGAAGGAGAGTATGACGTGAGTTCATTTTGCAGCGTTGTTTTGATCGGTCCATATCTCGAGTTATACTTGGAATTCCGTGAATTCCGTAGTCATTCAAAATAGAGAAGATATTCAAATGACTACTCGTGAAGGTTCGATGAACAAGTATTGACGAAGTTATGCCCCAAACAAGTCAGCTGTGCATTGAAAAACGCTGCTGTTAAATTCTTTGACGGAATTGTTTCTTTTGCCTCGATTTTCTTTAAAGCTTTAAATAAATTCCCGAGGAGAAGAGCTGCTATTTTCAAGTCCGTTTAATCAAGACTACTCGAGCAAACAAGGTCCTTGCATCTGATTTGGAGCATGGAAAGTTGGCTGATTGTGTTCTCACTTATTCATTGTATCTAGCTATTTAGTTCTAGCCTAGTTCATTTCCCTTTCTTTGTTTTTGTCACCCACTTTGTGAGGCTTGACTTTGCTGGTTAGCCTCATCCTTGGGTTGAGTTGTAGGCTATAAATAGCCAAGTACCGAATGAATAAATCATTCAATATTCATCAATCAAAATCTGAGTTAAGCTTTGCTTTCCTTTTCGTCTTTGTAGTTCACGAGACAAAGTATTAGAGTAAGTCGCGTTACAAGCTCTATACTCGCTATTTCAATCTTGTGTTTGAATTAGCACCCGCTTTGTTGAGATATAGGTCTATCTCACTTAGCACACTATCTTTGGTTACGTTCCATCATCACTTTACAGCACCTATTTCAACCTGATTTCTTGGCTTTGTTTCGTTCATTTCAAATTACTATCTATCGTCAAATCACTTGTTCAAAGTTCATTCTAACTCACATCATAAGTGGTATCAGAGCTACAACTCTTGATTTTTCTTAAAATCAGGACGGTCCAAGGAGTGTCGAAGCCAAGTTATTAGTTGAATTTCTGATTGCGATTGGAATTCAAAGGTTAAACTCGAGCGAGGTAGTTCGAGGGTTAATCGGTTTTGATTATCTCGTGGTTCTTGTTGAAGTTCCGATACATTTGTTTCTTACTATTCACGTTTGTACTGTTCACACAAAAAAATGTCAGCAATTTTCTCGTTTGAAAACACTTACGAGGAAAGTTTGGTGTTTGATCCAACGTTACCACCTGTTTTTGACGAGTATCATCTTCAAAAAAACGGGTTGTGCAGGAAGAAACAAGTTCTGAATTTAGCCAAAACGAACATGGAGATTAAAGGGATTGGGCTTGTGGAATATTTTGAAAAGCAACAAAAGAGACTTGATCTATCCTTGTTCACAACAAGCAAAGTAGAGTTCACAAGCATTCAAAAACAGCACCTATTTGAAAAGGAGTCTGGCTTGTGGTCGAGCCATAATGCCAACGTTACCCACACTTATGTCTATTTGGAGTGAGGATGTGTTGATCCTAACAAATTTTGTATTTGATCCAGGTGGGATACTAGTTACAAGAATTGAGGACAATTCTTTTTCAAAGAAGGAGAGTATGACGTGAGTTCATTTTGCAGCGTTGTTTTGATCGGTCCATATCTCGAGTTATACTTGGAATTCCGTGAATTTCGTAGTCATTCAAAATAGAGAAAATATTCGAATGACTACTCGTGAAGGTTCGATGAACAAGTATTGACGAAGTTATGCCCCAAACAAGTCAGCTGTGCATTGAAAAACGCTGCTGTTAAATTCTTTGACGGAATTGTTTCTTTTGCCTCGATTTTCTTTAAAGCTTTAAATAAATTCCCGAGGAGAAGAGCTGCTATTTTCAAGTCCGTTTAATCAAGACTACTCGAGCAAACAAGGTCCTTGCATCTGATTTGGAGCATGGAAAGTAGGCTGATTGTGTTCTCACTTATTCATTGTATCTAGCTATTTCGTTCTAGCCTAGTTCATTTCCCCTTCTTTGTTTTTGTCACCCAATTTGTGAGGCTTGACTTTGCTGGTTAGCCTCATCCTTAGGGTTGAGTTGTAGGCTATAAATAGCCAAGTACCTAATGAATAAATCATTCAATATTCATCAAACAAAATCTGAGTTAAGCTTTGCTTTCCTTTTCGTCTTTGTAGTTCACGAGACAAAGTATTAGAGTAAGTCGCGTTACAAGCTCTATACTCGCTATTTCAATCGTGTGTTTGAATTAGCACCCGCTTTGTTGAGGTATAGGTCTATCTCACTTAGCACACTATCTTTGGTTACGTTCTATCATCACTTTACAGCAGCTATTTCAACCTGATTTCGTTGTTTTGTTTCGTTCATTTCAAATTACTATCTATCATCAAATCACTTGTTCAAAGTTCATTCTAACTCACATCATAAGTGGTATCAGAGCTACAACTCTTGATTTTTCTTAAAATCAGGACGGTCCAAAGAGTGTCGAAGCCAAGTTATTAGTTGAATTTCTGATTGCGATTGGAATTCAAAGGTTAAACTCGAACGAGGTAGTTCGAGGGTTAATCGGTTTTGATTATCTCGTGGTTCGTTGAAGTTCCGATACATTTGTTTCTTACTATTCACGTTTGTACTGTTCACACAAAAAAATGGCAGCAATTTTCTCGTTTGAAAACACTTACGAGGAAAGTTTGGTGTTTGATCCAACGTTACCACCTATTTTTGACGAGTATCATCTTCAAAAAAACGGGTTGTGCAGGAAGAAACAAGTTCAGATTTTAGCCAAAACGAACATGGAGATTAAAGGGATTGGGCTTGTGGAATATTTTGAAAAGCAACAAAAGAGACTTGATCTATCCTTGTTCACAACAAGCAAAGTAGAGTTCACAAGCATTCAAAAACAGCACCTGTTTGAAAAGGAGTCTGGCTTGTGGTCGAGCCATAATGCCAACGTTACCCACACTTATGTCTATTTGGAGTGAGGATGTGTTGATCCTAACAAATTTTGTATTTGATCCAGGTGGGATACTAGTTACAAGAATTGAGGACAATTCTTTTTCAAAGAAGGAGAGTATGACGTGAGTTCATTTTGCAGCGTTGTTTTGATCGGTCCATATCTCGAGTTATACTTGGAATTCCGTGAATTTCGTAGTCATTCAAAATAGAGAAGATATTCGAATGACTACTCGTGAAGGTTCGATGAACAAGTATTGACGAAGTTATGCCCCAAACAAGTCAGCTGTGCATTGAAAAACGCTGCTGTTAAATTCTTTGACGGAATTGTTTCTTTTGCCTCGATTTTCTTTAAAGCTTTAAATAAATTCCCGAGGAGAAGAGCTGCTATTTTCAAGTCCGTTTAATCAAGACTACTCGAGCAAACAAGGTCCTTGCATCTGATTTGGAGCATGGAAAGTAGGCTGATTGTGTTCTCACTTATTCATTGTATCTAGCTATTTAGTTCTAGCTTAGTTCATTTCCCTTTCTTTGTTTTTGTCACCCACTTTGTGAGGCTTCACTTTGTTGGTTAGCCTCATCCTTGGGTTGAGTTGTAGGCTATAAATAGCCAAGTACCTAATGAATAAATCATTCAATATTCATCAAACAAAATCTGAGTTAAGCTTTGCTTTCCTTTTCGTCTTTGTAGTTCACGAGACAAAGTATTAGAGTAAGTCGCGTTACAAGCTCTATACTCGCTATTTCAATCTTGTGTTTGAATTAGCACCCGCTTTGTTGAGGTATAGGTCTATCTCACTTAGCACACTATCTTTGGTTACGTTCCATCATCACTTTACAGCACCTATTTCAACCTGATTTCTCGGCTTTGTTTCGTTCATTTCAAATTACTATCTATCATCAAATCACTTGTTCAAAGTTCATTCTAACTCACATCATAAGTGGTATCAGAGCTACAACTCTTGATTTTTCTTAAAATCAGGACGGTCCAAGGAGTGTCGAAGCCAAGTTATTAGTTGAATTTCTGATTGCGATTGGAATTCAAGGGTTAAACTCGAGCGAGGTAGTTCGAGGGTTAATCGGTTTTGATTATCTCGTGGTTCTTGTTGAAGTTCCGATACATTTGTTTCTTACTATTCACGTTTGTACTGTTCACACAAAAAAATGGCAGCAATTTTATCATTTGAAAACACTTACGAGGAAAGTTTTGTGTTTGATCCAACGTTACCACCTGTTTTTGACGAGTATCATCTTCAAAAAAACGGGTTGTGCAGGAAGAAACAAGTTCTGATCTTAGCCAAAACGAACATGGAGATTAAAGGGATTGGGCTTGTGGAATATTTTGAAAAGCAACAAAAGAGACTTGATCTATCCTTGTTCGCAACAAGCAAAGTAGAGTTCACAAGCATTCAAAACAGCACCTATTTGAAAAGGAGTCTGGCTTGTGGTCGAGCCATAATGCCAACGTTACCCACACTTATGTCTATTTGGAGTTAGGATGTGTTGATCCTAACAAATTTTGTATTTGATCCAGGTGGGATACTAGTTACAAGAATTGAGGACAATTATTTTTCAAAGAAGGAGAGTATGACGTGAGTTCATTTTGCAGCGTTGTTTTGATCGGTCCATATCTCGAGTTATACTTGGAATTCCGTGAATTCCATAGTCATTCAAAATAGAGAAGATATCCGAATGACTACTCGTGAAGGTTCGATGAACAAGTATTGACGAAGTTACGCCCCAAACAAGTCAGCTGTGCATTGAAAAATGCTGCTGTTAAATTCTTTGACGGAATTGTTTCTTTTGCCTCGATTTTCTTTAAAGCTTTAAATAAATTCCCGAGGAGAAGAGCTGCTATTTTCAAGTCCGTTTAATCAAGACTACTCGAGCAAACAAGGTCCTTGCATCTGATTTGGAGCATGGAAAGTAGGCTGATTGTGTTCTCACTTATTCATTGTATCTAGCTATTTAGTTCTAGCCTAGTTCATTTCCCTTTCTTTGTTTTTTTCACCCACTTTGTGAGGCTTGACTTTGCTGGTTAGCCTCATCCTTGGGTCGAGTTGTAAGCTATAAATAGCCAAGTACCTAATGAATAAATCATTCAATATTCATCAAACAAAATCTGAGTTAAGCTTTGCTTTCCTTTTCGTCTTTGTAGTTCACTAGACAAAGTATTAGAGTAAGTCGCGTTACAAGCTCTATACTCGCTATTTCAATCGTGTGTTTGAATTAGCACCCGCTTTGTTGAGGTATAGGTCTATCTCACTTAGCACACTATCTTTGGTTACGTTCCATCATCACTTTACAGCACCTATTTCAACCTAATTTCTCGGCTTTGTTTCGTTCATTTCAAATTACTATCTATCATCAAATCACTTGTTCAAAGTTCATTCTAACTCACATCATAAGTGGTATCAGAGCTACAACTCTTGATTTTTCTTAAAATCAGGACGGTCCAAGGAGTGTCGAAGCCAAGTTATTAGTTGAATTTCTGATTGCGATTGGAATTCAAGGGTTAAACTCGAGCGAGGTAGTTCGAGGGTTAATCGGTTTTGATTATCTCGTGGTTCTTGTTGAAGTTCCGATACATTTGTTTCTTACTATTCACGTTTGTACTGTCCACACAAAAAAATGGCAGCAATTTTCTCGTTTGAAAACACTTACGAGGAAAGTTTGGTGTTTGATCCAACGTTACCACCTGTTTTTGACGAGTATCATCTTCAACCAAACGGGTTGTGCAGGAAGAAACAAGTTCCGATCTTAGCCAAAATGAAAATGGAAAGTGAAGGGATTGGACTTGTGAAATATTTTGAAAAGCAACAAAAGAGACTTGATCCATCCTTGTTCACAACAAGCAAAGTAGAGTTCACAAGCATTCAAAACAGCACCTATTTGAAAAGGAGTCTGGCTTGTGGTCGAGCCATAATGCCAACGTTACCCACACTTATGTCTATTTGGAGTTAGGATGTGTTGATCCTAACAAATTTTGTATTTGATCCAGGTGGGATACTAGTTACAAGAATTGAGGACAATTCTTTTTCAAAGAAGGAGAGTATGACGTGAGTTCATTTTGCAGCGTTGTTTTGATCGGTCCATATCTCGAGTTATACTTGGAATTCCGTGAATTCCGTAGTCATTCAAAATAGAGAAGATATCCGAATGACTACTCGTGAAGGTTCGATGAACAAGTATTGACGAAGTTACGCCCCAAACAAGTCAGCTGTGCATTGAAAAACGCTGCTGTTAAATTCTTTGACGGAATTGTTTCTTTTGCCTCGATTTTCTTTAAAGCTTTAAATAAATTCCCGAGGAGAAGAGCTGCTATTTTCAAGTCCGTTTAATCAAGACTACTCGAGCAAACAAGGTCCTTGCATCTGATTTGGAGCATGGAAAGTAGGCTGATTGTGTTCTCACTTATTCATTGTATCTAGCTATTTAGTTCTAGCCTAGTTCATTTCCCTTTCTTTGTTTTTTTCACCCACTTTGTGAGGCTTGACTTTGCTGGTTAGCCTCATCCTTGGGTCGAGTTGTAAGCTATAAATAGCCAAGTACCTAATGAATAAATCATTCAATATTCATCAAACAAAATCTGAGTTAAGCTTTGCTTTCCTTTTCGTCTTTGTAGTTCACTAGACAAAGTATTAGAGTAAGTCGCGTTACAAGCTCTATACTCGCTATTTCAATCGTGTGTTTGAATTAGCACCCGCTTTGTTGAGGTATAGGTCTATCTCACTTAGCACACTATCTTTGGTTACGTTCCATCATCACTTTACAGCACCTATTTCAACCTAATTTCTCGGCTTTGTTTCGTTCATTTCAAATTACTATCTATCATCAAATCACTTGTTCAAAGTTCATTCTAACTCACATCATAAGTGGTATCAGAGCTACAACTCTTGATTTTTCTTAAAATCAGGACGGTCCAAGGAGTGTCGAAGCCAAGTTATTAGTTGAATTTCTGATTGCGATTGGAATTCAAGGGTTAAACTCGAGCGAGGTAGTTCGAGGGTTAATCGGTTTTGATTATCTCGTGGTTCTTGTTGAAGTTCCGATACATTTGTTTCTTACTATTCACATTTGTACTGTCCACACAAAAAAATGGCAGCAATTTTCTCGTTTGAAAACACTTACGAGGAAAGTTTGGTGTTTGATCCAACGTTACCACCTGTTTTTGACGAGTATCATCTTCAACCAAACGGGTTGTGCAGGAAGAAACAAGTTCCGATCTTAGCCAAAATGAAAATGGAAAGTGAAGGGATTGGACTTGTGAAATATTTTGAAAAGCAACAAAAGAGACTTGATCCATCCTTGTTCACAACAAGCAAAGTAGAGTTCACAATCATTCAAAACAGCACCTATTTGAAAAGGAGTCGGGCTTGTGGTCGAGCCATAATACCAACGTTACCCACACTTATGTCTATTTGGAGTGAGGATGTGTTGATCCTAAAAAAAATTATTTGATCCACGTGGGATACTTGTTACAAGAATTAAGGACAATTCTTTTTCAAAGAAGGAGAGTTTGATGCGAGTTCATTTTGCAGCGTTGTTTTGATCGGTCCATATCTCGAGTTATACTTGGAATTCCGTAGTCATACAAAATGGAGAATATAGATTTCGAGCTTATCTTTCCAATGACTACTCGTGAAGGTTCGATGAACAAGTATTGACGAAGTTATGCCCCAAACAAGTCAGCTGTGCATTGAAAACGCTGCTGTTAAATTCTTTGACGGAATTGTTTCTTTTGCCTCGATTTTCTTAAAAGCTTTCAATAAATTCCCGAGGAGAAGAGCTGCTATTTTCAAGTCCGTTTAATCAAGACTACTCGAGCAAACAAGGGCCTTGCATCTGATTTGGAGCATGGAAAGTAGGCTGATTGTGTTCTCACTTATTCATTGTATCTAGCTAT
Organism: Agrostemma githago; assembly: GCA_958450325.1. Classification (NCBI taxonomy): domain Eukaryota; kingdom Viridiplantae; phylum Streptophyta; class Magnoliopsida; order Caryophyllales; family Caryophyllaceae; genus Agrostemma; species Agrostemma githago. Next base: position 36,316,971 of record OY288254.1, on the reverse strand, counting down.
TTAGTTCTAGCCTAGTTCATTTCCCTTTCTTTGTTTTTGTCACCCACTTTGTGAGGCTTGACTTTGCTGGTTAGCCTCATCCTTGGGTTGAGTTGTAGGCTATAAATAGCCAAGTACCTAATGAATAAATCATTCAATATTCATCAAACAAAATCTGAGTTAAGCTTTGCTTTCCTTTTTGTCTTTGTAGTTCACGAGACAAAGTATTAGAGTAAGTCGCGTTACAAGCTCTATACTCGCTATTTCAATTGTGTGTTTGAATTAGCACCCGCTTTGTTGAGGTATAAGTCTATCTCACTTAGCACACTATCTTTGGTTACGTTCCATCATCACTTTACAGCACCTATTTCAACCTGATTTCTCGGCTTTGTTTCGTTCATTTGAAATTACTATCTATCATCAAATCACTTGTTCAAAGTTCATTCTAACTCACATCATAAGTGGTATCAGAGCTACAACTCTTGATTTTTCTTAAAATCAGGACGGTCCAAGGAGTGTCGAAGCCAAGTTATTAGTTGAATTTCTGATTGCGATTGGAATTCAAGGGTTAAACTCGAGCGAGGTAGTTCGAGGGTTAATCGGTTTTGATTATCTCGTGGTTCTTGTTGAAGTTCCGATACATTTGTTTCTTACTATTCACGTTTGTACTGTTCACACAAAAAAATGGCAGCAATTTTATCATTTGAAAACACTTACGAGGAAAGTTTTGTGTTTGATCCAACGTTACCACCTGTTTTTGACGAGTATCATCTTCAAAAAAACGGGTTGTGCAGGAAGAAACAAGTTCTGATCTTAGCCAAAACGAACATGGAGATTAAAGGGATTGGGCTTGTGGAATATTTTGAAAAGCAACAAAAGAGACTTGATCTATCCTTGTTCGCAACAAGCAAAGTAGAGTTCACAAGCATTCAAAACAGCACCTATTTGAAAAGGAGTCTGGCTTGTGGTCGAGCCATAATGCCAACGTTACCCACACTTATGTCTATTTGGAGTTAGGATGTGTTGATCCTAACAAATTTTGTATTTGATCCAGGTGGGATACTAGTTACAAGAATTGAGGACAATTCTTTTTCAAAGAAGGAGAGTATGACGTGAGTTCATTTTGCAGCGTTGTTTTGATCGGTCCATATCTCGAGTTATACTTGGAATTCCGTGAATTCCGTAGTCATTCAAAATAGAGAAGATATCCGAATGACTACTCGTGAAGGTTCGATGAACAAGTATTGACGAAGTTACGCCCCAAACAAGTCAGCTGTGCATTGAAAAACGCTGCTGTTAAATTCTTTGACGGAATTGTTTCTTTTGCCTCGATTTTCTTTAAAGCTTTAAATAAATTCCCGAGGAGAAGAGCTGCTATTTTCAAGTCCGTTTAATCAAGACTACTCGAGCAAACAAGGTCCTTGCATCTGATTTGGAGCATGGAAAGTAGGCTGATTGTGTTCTCACTTATTCATTGTATCTAGCTATTTAGTTCTAGCCTAGTTCATTTCCCTTTCTTTGTTTTTTTCACCCACTTTGTGAGGCTTGACTTTGCTGGTTAGCCTCATCCTTGGGTCGAGTTGTAAGCTATAAATAGCCAAGTACCTAATGAATAAATCATTCAATATTCATCAAACAAAATCTGAGTTAAGCTTTGCTTTCCTTTTCGTCTTTGTAGTTCACTAGACAAAGTATTAGAGTAAGTCGCGTTACAAGCTCTATACTCGCTATTTCAATCGTGTGTTTGAATTAGCACCCGCTTTGTTGAGGTATAGGTCTATCTCACTTAGCACACTATCTTTGGTTACGTTCCATCATCACTTTACAGCACCTATTTCAACCTAATTTCTCGGCTTTGTTTCGTTCATTTCAAATTACTATCTATCATCAAATCACTTGTTCAAAGTTCATTCTAACTCACATCATAAGTGGTATCAGAGCTACAACTCTTGATTTTTCTTAAAATCAGGACGGTCCAAGGAGTGTCGAAGCCAAGTTATTAGTTGAATTTCTGATTGCGATTGGAATTCAAGGGTTAAACTCGAGCGAGGTAGTTCGAGGGTTAATCGGTTTTGATTATCTCGTGGTTCTTGTTGAAGTTCCGATACATTTGTTTCTTACTATTCACGTTTGTACTGTCCACACAAAAAAATGTCAGTAATTTTCTCGTTTGAAAACACTTACGAGGAAAGTTTGGTGTTTGATCCAACGTTACCACCTGTTTTTGACGAGTATCATCTTCAACCAAACGGGTTGTGCAGGAAGAAACAAGTTCCGATCTTAGCCAAAATGAAAATGGAAAGTGAAGGGATTGGACTTGTGAAATATTTTGAAAAGCAACAAAAGAGACTTGATCCATCCTTGTTCACAACAAGCAAAGTAGAGTTCACAAGCATTCAAAACAGCACCTATTTGAAAAGGAGTCTGGCTTGTGGTCGAGCCATAATGCCAACGTTACCCACACTTATGTCTATTTGGAGTTAGGATGTGTTGATCCTAACAAATTTTGTATTTGATCCAGGTGGGATACTAGTTACAAGAATTGAGGACAATTCTTTTTCAAAGAAGGAGAGTATGACGTGAGTTCATTTTGCAGCGTTGTTTTGATCGGTCCATATCTCGAGTTATACTTGGAATTCCGTGAATTCCGTAGTCATTCAAAATAGAGAAGATATCCGAATGACTACTCGTGAAGGTTCGATGAACAAGTATTGACGAAGTTACGCCCCAAACAAGTCAGCTGTGCATTGAAAAACGCTGCTGTTAAATTCTTTGACGGAATTGTTTCTTTTGCCTCGATTTTCTTTAAAGCTTTAAATAAATTCCCGAGGAGAAGAGCTGCTATTTTCAAGTCCGTTTAATCAAGACTACTCGAGCAAACAAGGTCCTTGCATCTGATTTGGAGCATGGAAAGTAGGCTGATTGTGTTCTCACTTATTCATTGTATCTAGCTATTTAGTTCTAGCCTAGTTCATTTCCCTTTCTTTGTTTTTTTCACCCACTTTGTGAGGCTTGACTTTGCTGGTTAGCCTCATCCTTGGGTCGAGTTGTAAGCTATAAATAGCCAAGTACCTAATGAATAAATCATTCAATATTCATCAAACAAAATCTGAGTTAAGCTTTGCTTTCCTTTTCGTCTTTGTAGTTCACTAGACAAAGTATTAGAGTAAGTCGCGTTACAAGCTCTATACTCGCTATTTCAATCGTGTGTTTGAATTAGCACCCGCTTTGTTGAGGTATAGGTCTATCTCACTTAGCACACTATCTTTGGTTACGTTCCATCATCACTTTACAGCACCTATTTCAACCTAATTTCTCGGCTTTGTTTCGTTCATTTCAAATTACTATCTATCATCAAATCACTTGTTCAAAGTTCATTCTAACTCACATCATAAGTGGTATCAGAGCTACAACTCTTGATTTTTCTTAAAATCAGGACGGTCCAAGGAGTGTCGAAGCCAAGTTATTAGTTGAATTTCTGATTGCGATTGGAATTCAAGGGTTAAACTCGAGCGAGGTAGTTCGAGGGTTAATCGGTTTTGATTATCTCGTGGTTCTTGTTGAAGTTCCGATACATTTGTTTCTTACTATTCACGTTTGTACTGTCCACACAAAAAAATGTCAGTAATTTTCTCGTTTGAAAACACTTACGAGGAAAGTTTGGTGTTTGATCCAACGTTACCACCTGTTTTTGACGAGTATCATCTTCAACCAAACGGGTTGTGCAGGAAGAAACAAGTTCCGATCTTAGCCAAAATGAAAATGGAAAGTGAAGGGATTGGACTTGTGAAATATTTTGAAAAGCAACAAAAGAGACTTGATCCATCCTTGTTCACAACAAGCAAAGTAGAGTTCACAAGCATTCAAAACAGCACCTATTTGAAAAGGAGTCTGGCTTGTGGTCGAGCCATAATGCCAACGTTACCCACACTTATGTCTATTTGGAGTTAGGATGTGTTGATCCTAACAAATTTTGTATTTGATCCAGGTGGGATACTAGTTACAAGAATTGAGGACAATTCTTTTTCAAAGAAGGAGAGTATGACGTGAGTTCATTTTGCAGCGTTGTTTTGATCGGTCCATATCTCGAGTTATACTTGGAATTCCGTGAATTCCGTAGTCATTCAAAATAGAGAAGATATCCGAATGACTACTCGTGAAGGTTCGATGAACAAGTATTGACGAAGTTACGCCCCAAACAAGTCAGCTGTGCATTGAAAAACGCTGCTGTTAAATTCTTTGACGGAATTGTTTCTTTTGCCTCGATTTTCTTTAAAGCTTTAAATAAATTCCCGAGGAGAAGAGCTGCTATTTTCAAGTCCGTTTAATCAAGACTACTCGAGCAAACAAGGTCCTTGCATCTGATTTGGAGCATGGAAAGTAGGCTGATTGTGTTCTCACTTATTCATTGTATCTAGCTATTTAGTTCTAGCCTAGTTCATTTCCCTTTCTTTGTTTTTTTCACCCACTTTGTGAGGCTTGACTTTGCTGGTTAGCCTCATCCTTGGGTCGAGTTGTAAGCTATAAATAGCCAAGTACCTAATGAATAAATCATTCAATATTCATCAAACAAAATCTGAGTTAAGCTTTGCTTTCCTTTTCGTCTTTGTAGTTCACTAGACAAAGTATTAGAGTAAGTCGCGTTACAAGCTCTATACTCGCTATTTCAATCGTGTGTTTGAATTAGCACCCGCTTTGTTGAGGTATAGGTCTATCTCACTTAGCACACTATCTTTGGTTACGTTCCATCATCACTTTACAGCACCTATTTCAACCTAATTTCTCGGCTTTGTTTCGTTCATTTCAAATTACTATCTATCATCAAATCACTTGTTCAAAGTTCATTCTAACTCACATCATAAGTGGTATCAGAGCTACAACTCTTGATTTTTCTTAAAATCAGGACGGTCCAAGGAGTGTCGAAGCCAAGTTATTAGTTGAATTTCTGATTGCGATTGGAATTCAAGGGTTAAACTCGAGCGAGGTAGTTCGAGGGTTAATCGGTTTTGATTATCTCGTGGTTCTTGTTGAAGTTCCGATACATTTGTTTCTTACTATTCACGTTTGTACTGTCCACACAAAAAAATGTCAGTAATTTTCTCGTTTGAAAACACTTACGAGGAAAGTTTGGTGTTTGATCCAACGTTACCACCTGTTTTTGACGAGTATCATCTTCAACCAAACGGGTTGTGCAGGAAGAAACAAGTTCCGATCTTAGCCAAAATGAAAATGGAAAGTGAAGGGATTGGACTTGTGAAATATTTTGAAAAGCAACAAAAGAGACTTGATCCATCCTTGTTCACAACAAGCAAAGTAGAGTTCACAAGCATTCAAAACAGCACCTATTTGAAAAGGAGTCTGGCTTGTGGTCGAGCCATAATGCCAACGTTACCCACACTTATGTCTATTTGGAGTTAGGATGTGTTGATCCTAACAAATTTTGTATTTGATCCAGGTGGGATACTAGTTACAAGAATTGAGGACAATTCTTTTTCAAAGAAGGAGAGTATGACGTGAGTTCATTTTGCAGCGTTGTTTTGATCGGTCCATATCTCGAGTTATACTTGGAATTCCGTGAATTCCGTAGTCATTCAAAATAGAGAAGATATCCGAATGACTACTCGTGAAGGTTCGATGAACAAGTATTGACGAAGTTACGCCCCAAACAAGTCAGCTGTGCATTGAAAAACGCTGCTGTTAAATTCTTTGACGGAATTGTTTCTTTTGCCTCGATTTTCTTTAAAGCTTTAAATAAATTCCCGAGGAGAAGAGCTGCTATTTTCAAGTCCGTTTAATCAAGACTACTCGAGCAAACAAGGTCCTTGCATCTGATTTGGAGCATGGAAAGTAGGCTGATTGTGTTCTCACTTATTCATTGTATCTAGCTATTTAGTTCTAGCCTAGTTCATTTCCCTTTCTTTGTTTTTTTCACCCACTTTGTGAGGCTTGACTTTGCTGGTTAGCCTCATCCTTGGGTCGAGTTGTAAGCTATAAATAGCCAAGTACCTAATGAATAAATCATTCAATATTCATCAAACAAAATCTGAGTTAAGCTTTGCTTTCCTTTTCGTCTTTGTAGTTCACTAGACAAAGTATTAGAGTAAGTCGCGTTACAAGCTCTATACTCGCTATTTCAATCGTGTGTTTGAATTAGCACCCGCTTTGTTGAGGTATAGGTCTATCTCACTTAGCACACTATCTTTGGTTACGTTCCATCATCACTTTACAGCACCTATTTCAACCTAATTTCTCGGCTTTGTTTCGTTCATTTCAAATTACTATCTATCATCAAATCACTTGTTCAAAGTTCATTCTAACTCACATCATAAGTGGTATCAGAGCTACAACTCTTGATTTTTCTTAAAATCAGGACGGTCCAAGGAGTGTCGAAGCCAAGTTATTAGTTGAATTTCTGATTGCGATTGGAATTCAAGGGTTAAACTCGAGCGAGGTAGTTCGAGGGTTAATCGGTTTTGATTATCTCGTGGTTCTTGTTGAAGTTCCGATACATTTGTTTCTTACTATTCACGTTTGTACTGTCCACACAAAAAAATGGCAGCAATTTTCTCGTTTGAAAACACTTACGAGGAAAGTTTGGTGTTTGATCCAACGTTACCACCTGTTTTTGACGAGTATCATCTTCAACCAAACGGGTTGTGCAGGAAGAAACAAGTTCCGATCTTAGCCAAAATGAAAATGGAAAGTGAAGGGATTGGACTTGTGAAATATTTTGAAAAGCAACAAAAGAGACTTGATCCATCCTTGTTCACAACAAGCAAAGTAGAGTTCACAATCATTCAAAACAGCACCTATTTGAAAAGGAGTCGGGCTTGTGGTCGAGCCATAATACCAACGTTACCCACACTTATGTCTATTTGGAGTGAGGATGTGTTGATCCTAAAATTTTTTTTATTTGATCGAGGTGGGATACTTGTTACAAGAATTGGGGACAATTCTTTTTCAAAGAAGGAGAGTTTGACGCGAGTTCATTTTGCAGCGTTGTTTTGATCGGTCCATATCTCGAGTTATACTTGGAATTCCGTAGTCATACAAAATGGAGAATATAGATTTCGAGCTTATCTTTCCAATGACTACTCGTGAAGGTTCGATGAACAAGTATTGACGAAGTTATGCCCCAAACAAGTCAGCTGTGCATTGAAAACGCTGCTGTTAAATTCTTTGACGGAATTGTTTCTTTTGCCTCGATTTTCTTAAAAGCTTTCAATAAATTCCCGAGGAGAAGAGCTGCTATTTTCAAGTCCGTTTAATCAAGACTACTCGAGCAAACAAGGGCCTTGCATCTGATTTGGAGCATGGAAAGTAGGCTGATTGTGTTCTCACTTATTCATTGTATCTAGCTATTTAGTTCTAGCCTAGTTCATTTCCCTTTCTTTGTTTTTGTCACCCACTTTGTGAGGCTTGACTTTGCTGGTTAGCCTCATCCTTGGGTTGAGTTGTAGGCTATAAATAGCCAAGTACCTAATGAATAAATCATTCAATATTCATCAAACAAAATCTGAGTTAAGCTTTGCTTTCCTTTTTGTCTTTGTAGTTCACGAGACAAAGTATTAGAGTAAGTCGCGTTACAAGCTCTATACTCGCTATTTCAATTGTGTGTTTGAATTAGCACCCGCTTTGTTGAGGTATAAGTCTATCTCACTTAGCACACTATCTTTGGTTACGTTCCATCATCACTTTACAGCACCTATTTCAACCTGATTTCTCGGCTTTGTTTCGTTCATTTGAAATTACTATCTATCATCAAATCACTTGTTCAAAGTTCATTCTAACTCACATCATAAGTGGTATCAGAGCTACAACTCTTGATTTTTCTTAAAATCAGGACGGTCCAAGGAGTGTCGAAGCCAAGTTATTAGTTGAATTTCTGATTGCGATTGGAATTCAAGGGTTAAACTCGAGCGAGGTAGTTTGAGGGTTAATCGGTTTTGATTATCTCGTGGTTCTTGTTGAATTTCCGATACATTGGTTTCTTACTATTCACGTTTGTATTGTTCACACAAAAATATGGCAGCAATTTTCTCGTTTGAAAACACTTACGAGGAAAGTTTGGTGTTTGATCCAACGTTACCACCTGTTTTTGACGAGTATCGTCTTCAAAAAAACGGGTTGTGCAAGAAGAAACAAGTTCTGATCTTAGCCAAAACGAACATGGAGATTAAAGGGATTGGGCTTGTGGAATATTTTGAAAAGCAACAAAAGAGACTTGATCTATCCTTGTTCACAACAAGCAAAGTAGAGTTCACAAGCATTCAAAAACAGCACCTATTTGAAAAGGAGTCTGGCTTGTGGTCGAGCCATAATGCCAACGTTACCCACACTTATGTCTATTTGGAGTGAGGATGTGTTGATCCTAACAAATTTTGTCTTTGATCCAGGTGGGATACTAGTTACAAGAATTAAGGACAATTCTTTTTCAAAGAAGGAGAGTATGACGTGAGTTCATTTTGCAGCGTTGTTTTGATCGGTCCATATCTCGAGTTATACATGGAATTCCGTGAATTCCGTAGTCATTCAAAATAGAGAAGATATTCGAATGACTACTCGTGAAGGTTCGATGAACAAGTATTGACGAAGTTATGCCCCAAACAAGTCAGCTGTGCATTGAAAAACGCTGCTGTTAAATTCTTTGACGGAATTATTTCTTTTGCCTCGATTTTCTTTAAAGCTTTAAATAAATTCCCGAGGAGAAGAGCTGCTATTTTCAATTCCGTTTAATCAAGACTACTCGAGCAAACAAGGTCCTTGCATCTGATTTGGAGCATGGAAAGTAGGCTGATTGTGTTCTCACTTATTCATTGTATCTAGCTATTTAGTTCTAGCCTAGTTCATTTCCCTTTCTTTGTTTTTGTCAACCCACTTTGTGAGGCTTGACTTTGCTGGTTATGCTCATCCTTGGGTTGAATTGTAGGCTATAAATAGCCAAGTACCTGATGAATAAATCATTCAATCTTCATCAAACAAAATCTGAGTTAAGCTTTGCTTTCCTTTTCGTCTTTGTAGTTCACAAGACAAAGTATAAGAGTAAGTCGCGTTACAAGCTCTATACTCGCTATTTCAATCGTGTGTTTGAATTAGCACCCGCTTTGTTGAGGTATAGGTCTATCTCACTTAGCACACTATCTTTGGTTACGTTCTATCATCACTTTACAGCAGCTATTTCAACCTGATTTCGTTGTTTTGTTTCGTTCATTTCAAATTACTATCTATCATCAAATCACTTGTTCAAAGTTCATTCTAATTCACATCATAAGTGGTATCAAAGCTACAACTCTTGATTTTTGTTAAAATCAGGACGGTCCAAGGAGTGTCGAAGCCAAGTTATTAGTTGAATTTCTGATTGCGATTGGAATTCAAGGGTTAAACTCGAGCGAGGTAGTTCGAGGGTTAATCGGTTTTGATTATCTCGTGGTTCTTGTTGAAGTTCCGATACATTTGTTTCTTACTATTCACGTTTGTACTGTTCACACAAAAAAATGTCAGCAATTTTCTCGTTTGAAAACACTTACGAGGAAAGTTTGGTGTTTGATCCAACGTTACCACCTATTTTTGACGAGTATCATCTTCAAAAAAACGGGTTGTGCAGGAAGAAACAAGTTCTGATCTTAGCCAAAACGAACATGGAGATTAAAGGGATTGGGCTTGTGGAATATTTTGAAAAGCAACAAAAGAGACATGATCCATCCTTGTTCACAACAAGCAAAGTAGAGTTCACAATCATTCAAAACAGCACCTATTTGAAAAGGAGTCGGGCTTGTGGTCGAGCCATAATACCAACGTTACCCACACTTATGTCTATTTGGAGTGAGGATGTGTTGATCCTAACAAATTTTGTATTTGATCCAGGTGGGATACTAGTTACAAGAATTGAGGACAATTCTTTTTCAAAGAAGGAGAGTATGACGTGAGTTCATTTTGCAGCGTTGTTTTGATCGGTCCATATCTCGAGTTATACTTGGAATTCCGTGAATTCCGTAGTCATTCAAAATAGAGAAGATATTCGAATGACTACTCGTGAAGGTTCGATGAACAAGTATTGACGAAGTTATGCCCCAAACAAGTCAGCTGTGCATTGAAAAACGCTGCTGTTAAATTCTTTGACGGAATTGTTTCTTTTGCCTCGATTTTCTTTAATGTAATCCCCTAGAAATTCTAACGCAATACAGTGGCAGAAACACTGTAGAAGTGGGATTATAACACACTGTAGCTATGTATTGATTAAATAAAAATGGTAAGTCAATACATAAGCCATAAAATAAAAAATGGCTACAAAAATAAATAAATAAATAAAATCCATAAAAAGGGTTTTAACAATCCATAATACAGTGATCTGATTAAAACAAGCAGGATCCATAACTGCTCGCTAACCCACCCGAAGGAAAACACATATACCTGCCATGTTAAAAACATAACAGCCACAATCAGTGGGGAGCAACGCCAACGTTCTCCCAGCCGTATAACAGGATTCTAAAACTGTAATTACTATTATAGAAAAATAGTAAAAATGGAAAATAGTAAAACAACATATTAAAAATAAGCTTTCAGTGATAAATTTCACGTAACGAAACAATATAAATAAAATGAGTTTTCCGAAGAAAACATAAAACATTTGCCAACCTGCAAATGAAAATATATCGATAATAATAAAAATATTCAAAACGGCGTTATGGATAGGAGTAATGTAGACGGCTAGACTTTCACTAGGAGAATACTAAAAACTAGCTTCGAGAACTTAGTTCAAACAAATCAAACTTCGATCTCTAACTAGGCTACTCAACTATAATAGAGCGGCGACTTATAAATGCATGGCCCTAGTTTAAGACAATGCACACCCCTCCTGGGATTACCTGTCACCCAGTTCAACTTATGACGGCGACTTACTGCGAGGCCTAAGCTTAAGGTCAAAATGTACACAACTCCCGGGATACCTGTCACCCGGTTCAACAACCAATGTACCGATTACTGATACACTAGCCTTATAGTTGATGGCAAAATCGTAAACCCTAGAATATATTACTCTAACCTCACACTTGTCCTTATTCCATAACTCCGAAACAAAGCCATTATCGATATTCAAAAGATATAATCAATATAAATAATATGAGGATAAAAGAAGTAAACATTTATATTCTAAAAGAGGAAACTTTCTATTCTAGGAAACTTCTATTTTTAGAAACTTTACTAAAAATAACATTATATCAAAATAGTGAAAATATTAGTTTATACTAATTTGACATTTTAGTAAACGATATAGATTTATAAAAACTAGTACTTTCGGCCTTAACGATATTACTTATCAAAGTGAGAGTATTTAGATTTATGAAATTATTGAAAAACCATACAAGTGTTTACAAAATAATTAAAAATGTCTTAAACACTTTAGTACTACTAATTAGGGTGTTTCCAAAATTTATAAAACTAAAATTTCCTAATTATTATTAGTTACGACAATACGATTATAAATAGGATTTTACGGCAAAAGGTCAAATTAAATCTTTAACGTCTTTTATTTAATTAAACCAATGAATATATTTAGAGTATGTTAAGGGATGATTTAACTCTTAAAGTTTCAGATTTAAATATTTTCAAAATTGCTGGAAAAATAATTCTTTTATGTAAGACGAAGAATTTTAACGATAAAGCACAATTTGTCCGAAAATCCATAATTATTAATTAAAGACTTTTAATAAATAGTACAAAAATTACGTAAAATAGTTAAAACATATTTACGGACATTCTGTCCAGAAAAGAAAATTTTCCAGAATCATAAAACTCGGTTTTTAAAGCGTTTTCCCGTTAATCGTCTAATCTCGACAATAACGATTAATAAAAATAGTAATTACAAAACGATTTAAGTATTAATATCCAAAAAATTTTATTAAACTTAAAAATCATGATTTTCCAGAATATAAATTTTTCAGATTTTTCCAAAATTCCAGATTTAACAAATTCCAACAAAACCGTCATTTAAACCCGTTTTCACAATTAACGATTTCATTAATAAACTTATCGTTCCTAACATTTTACTAAGGCACTAAAAATCATAAAAATATATATTAATATGAAATCATCAGAATCACATTTTTTTTCCAGATTCAAACCAAAGGCCAGAATTCGAGAATTTAAACAACAAACACGGTTTTAATGATAAACGATGATTTAAAGTGATTAATTAATTCATCCACTTAACAATTCCGAAAATTTATGAAAACATTCAGAAAATTCTATTTCACCAGAAAGTTTCACCACGCCAAAAATCAGATTAAAATAAAATGTTTAGGTACTAGAACTAAAAATCGGCTTTTAATCGTTTTTGTCCGTAAACGGTAATAATTCAATAATCGATATTTAAAATATCAGAAAAATCCTAAATTATTATAAATCATCAAAAATATCAATTTTACAGAATATAAACATATATTACATGTTTAGGCCGAATATTATGATTTTACAAATTAATATGACGATTTAATCGTTAATCTCGTAAAAGCTATAAAAATACCGAAACATGCAAATTTTCAACTTTTGAAAATTTTCCAGGTTTTGTGACATACGTATATTGTCAAAATAAAATATAAAAATATATACATGCAAATACACAATTAAAATCATGAAATACCGAGTAACATCGACGTTACCTCTACTCCAAGTCTGAATCGATAATATATTCCTCGGCTTCGGGATCATTCAAAAAATCCTTCAACACATGAAAAACATGGTGAAAAAATACCATGAGAAAACTAAGAAAATGAAGGCAAATATCGATCGAAAACAACATCGATTATTACCTTAACGAAGGGATCGGAGTGACGATTAATTTGGAGATGAAAATGAGACGATCAAGACTCACTTTGAGACAAAATTTGGCTAGAAAAGCTGCTGGAAAATCTCAGCCAAGAGAGACAAAGGGAGGAAATGTTTAATTTTTTGTAAAAAGAATGATAAGAAAGTGGATGGTTTTCTAAAGCATAAATGATAAGTAAATTTTGATGAAAACTATGTCATAATACATGCACAATTCAGCCAAAATGAGAGAGGAAGGGAGTGTGAAGAGTTTGTGTTTAAGGCCAAAAATAAATGGGTGAGAAAAAAAAATATCTATGGCTTAAACATCATAAAATGAAATGTGTAATAAAATGTGTAGTAAGGGGTGTGACAAGGGTTGTCACGGTCCAACATGTGAGAAAAGGTTCCAAAATAATTGTAAGTTGATAAAAAGAAGAATCGTAAAATTATTAAAGGTATTTCAAAGCAATTCAAGTAAACCGCGCGTCCGAAAATAATTAATTACGAAACTTCGTAATAAAATCATTAAATGATAGATTTTCATAAATAAAAATATTTTCTTAGTTAGAAATATTATATAAACGTATTTGGGCCCTTTTAGAAAAATAAATAACCCAAATTCAAGCTTAAAATGATAGTTCGTATAAAATGAGATTCTTTGTGAATTAAATAAATAGTTTGCGACGAAAATTTAATAAATAGATTTATTAAAGGAAAATAAAATATTTAAAATATTTTAATGAAAATAAATAATATTTGACTCGAAAATATTATGAAGTTTGAAAATGAAGGATACTGAAGGCAGAAAAAAAATCACAGAGTCATGACGGAGTCATAACAGAATAGATAACAACGCCTAGAAAATTAGCGGGTGTTACAATCCTCCCCACTAAAAGAAAGTTTCGTCCTTGAAACTAAGAATAAGAAAAAAGGAGTCAAGATTACCCCACTCGAAAAGATGAGGATATAAATTTCGCATAAAAATTTTGCTGTAAAAGAAAATTTTACAACTTTTAAAGTGATATGAAATCAAATGCAATCATTTATTCCAAGAGAAATTGGGCTAAGCTACCCGGAATTTGAAATCTTTTAATTAGTGAAATCGTAAAGTAAAGTTATTTGATAAAATAACGACGCTAAATAGCATTTGTAACGAGCTTGAAGGAAATAGGGTAATTAAAACATTTTCAAAACAAAAGTAAAACAATTTGATTAAGAAATTTAATAATATTTCTTTTTATGATGAGACGAAATTTAGTTTGGAGAAATCAAAATTTGTAGTTAGTAAAAATCAAACCAGTCGTCAAACATTTTCAATAACAGATTCAAAAGTCCACCAACAATAAAGTGAAACTAATTTCAAAACGTTAAAATTTCGAAAATGTTATCAAAGTAATTATGAAAGTTTTCAAAAATGTTATCAAACTTGAACATTCAAAATAATTTCGACAATGTTAAAACGCTTTACAAAATAATCCGATAGAAGTTGAAGTATTTGGAAATATGAAAGTCTTCATAAAATTCCAATCGTTTGAAAATCAAAAATTGAAATATTTTCAAAATAATTTAAAATAAATTATTAAGGCATTTTGAAACAGGACTAAATATAAATATCAACCAAAGATAAAACAAAAGTGAAGTATAAAGTTCTTAAATTATAATTCAAAAATGTTAAATTTCACGATATCCGAAAAGTTTAAATTAGTCAAATTTTTACAAAATGGGGAGTTTTAAAATTTGAAATTATGCTTCAAAATGTTAAAATTTCATGAAAATCAAAATTTTTAAATTAGTCAAACTTTTCATAAGTTTGGGGAAATGATGAACGGATAAATAGAGTCAAGGTCAACGACAAATCGAAACAAAAGTTTCAAACCCGAAAAAGAAGTTGAAGGGATTAGCAGTAGATGCGGTAACAGAATTCAATAGAAGTAGAAAGGAAGACGGAGTTGAGAGTCAGAAAAAGCTCTCAAGGATTATAGAAGAAACTAACCATCTCGAGATTCCTAGCACGACTCTCACAAACACGGGTTCCTAATTGCCCCATCAAATAACGCTAAGTCCAATATCAGTACAGGGTGGTCCTACTCAATCTACAACCTCCAAAATTAAGTCTTACATACTTATATAATCTACCAATTAGTATCGTAAGAATCCACAAATGATTTAGACTAATCCTTTAATTAAGACTCCAATGGTTATCAAAACGTACCCAAACTCGTAATCACTAAGGTTCATAATTTAAAGCTCATAAGGCCTGAACTCGAGGTATACTTCAAATTTCTCGAGTAAGGAAGACTAAATAAAATCCACCAATTAACAATGTTCGGACACGAAATCCTCAAAAATCATCACCAACATATTTATAATACCACAAGTACAGAAGTTGGGGAAGTATAATAAATTCTCAAACACGCTCAAACCTATAGGTAATGGCGCAAACACTCACATCTTCAAACACGTCATTCGATTTGTAATCCCCTAGAAAATCTAACGCAATACAGTGGCGGAAACACTATAGAGTTGGATTAAAACACACTGACAAACTATATCTTATTAAAAGAAATGGCAAGTCAATACAAAGGCCTCTTTTTACAAAAGGGCTAAAGGTAAAAAATCTTCAAACGGGTTTAATCAAATCCATAAATTACAAGAATGAAGAAAGAGTAGGATCCACGCTACTCGCTAGCTCACACCCAAAACCCAGCAGCAAATACCTGTCATGTTATAAACATAACAGCCACGTCAGTGGGGAGTAACTCGGACGTTCTCCCAGCCATATTATATCATATGGAAAAATAATAGTAATACTATATCAAAATAATTAAAATGGAAAACATTAAGTGATATAATGAAAATAAGCTTTCGGAGAAAACTTAAAATATTGGAACAATAAAATCAGAACAAGTTTTCAGAAGAAAACTTCAAATGTTTGCCAACCTGCAAACCAAAATGTATCGATAATAATAAAAATATTCAAAATGGCGTTATGGATAGGATTAGTGATGAAGGCTAGACTTTCACTAGGAGAATACTAAAACTAGCTTCGAGAACTTAGTTCAAACAAATCAAACTTCGGTCTCTAACTAGGCTACTCAACCATAATAGGACGGCGACTTATAAATGCGTGGCCCTAGTTTAAGATAATATGTACACCCCTCCCGAGCACCATAAATACTCAGTTCAACCCGACGACGTCTTACACTGCGAGGCACGAGCTTAAGAAAATATACACACACTCCCGAACACCATATATGCTCGGTTCAACAACCAGTGTGCCCCATAAAGACACACCAGCTTTATAGTTGATGGCAAAACCGTAAACCCCAGATTATATTACTCTAAGCCTCACACTTGTCCTTATTCCATAACTCCAAAACAGCCATTATCGATATATACAAGAGATATAATCATTATGAATAATATGAAGATAAAAGAAACGAACATTTTATATTAAAAGGGGAAACTTTCTATAAATAGAAACTTCCTAATTTTAGAAACTTACTTAAAATAGAAAAATTGTTATAGAAAATTCGTAAGTTATTAAAATAAGTGAAATGTATAAAAAAAATAGCATTTCTAACGAAATTAACATTTTATTATTATCGTCGTTATCGTAACTTTAATATATTTCTAAATTCGTTACTCAAAATATAAATAAAATATAATAAATCATTTTATAGTATTTTATAAATAATTAGGAAATCGAGTTAAAACCATAAATTTTAAAAAAGAGACGTTTTATGAAAAACGATATTGAAATTTATTCGAGTCAACGAGTTTTGGAAATGAAATGAATTTTACAAAGGTTTCGAACTATTTTTAGCAAATAGCCTTTATTAATAAATAATACAGATTTTAATAAAAATAGTCAATCGAAAATAAATAAGAAATTATTAGTGAAAATAGTCTCGACTAAAAATATATTTAAAATGAAATCGACTATTTTCTCATTTATTAGAATAAATCGTAAAATGAAAATTAATTTTTTAACAAGTATACAAATTTCGATTAAAATATAAAAATACGATTTTGAGTTAAAATTATAAATTAACGAAATATGACGGAAATATGAAATCGACATTATTTAGTTACTATTGTCACAATAACCAACAAAATATTATAACAATCTTAAATAATTAAATTTCTAACGATTTATAAAACGATATCGAAAATTATAAAATTATTGATAAGGCATACGATTTAAAAGAATAATTAGCAATAATATATAGCTAAAATTAGAAAATCGAAGTTAAAATATTTACTACATACTACTACTCAAACATACGATATAAAATCGAGTAACGTCCTAAAGTTACCTTGAGTCGACACCCATAACGATCACGCATTCGTCCTTCTCGATCAGTTCAAGCAAGCTCCTCCCTCCACTAGTCCTAAAGTCATCTCGGAAACTTCTTCACTAAAACTGATGTGTCAACGGTATGATCGAGAATACACCAAGGAACAGAAATAAAGAAATTCGAAGTTAACGAAGGTGGAAAGAATCAGGCAATACGGAAAATATGACAAGGAAGACAAAGGGTAGGAGAAGGGATCAACTACAAAATGAGTCGGGAAAATAAAAGGGGCAGCCTTCCGTGAAACAAGGTGCAAACAACGAAGGGAAGGCGGGATGAATGAGTAAAGAGAAGAACGGAGAACAATGGATTGATATAACCAAAGCAGCAATATAACAGTAGCATTGACAACACTCAGATCCCAAAAACGACAAGCGACATCGGTAACGAAGACCGGCACTAGCGACGGAAAGCAGTACACGCACCACCGAACAGAGGACGAGAAAAAGAGTAACAAACTCACATCAACGATAAGTAATTAGCAGCATAGAGAAGGAGAAACAATCATGAAACCGACGGTAAATAGAGCAACACGAACAGGGGAATACGCATCCGAAATGACGAGCAAAGAAGACGTCAGCAACCACAAATGACGGCCAAAACAGCAGCAACATCGA
The DNA here is from genome assembly GCA_958450325.1 of Agrostemma githago. NCBI lineage: Eukaryota > Viridiplantae > Streptophyta > Magnoliopsida > Caryophyllales > Caryophyllaceae > Agrostemma > Agrostemma githago. The sequence goes on along the minus strand of OY288254.1, from coordinate 36,299,213 downwards.
ACCACAACAAAGGGCGGTACAGTAGCAGCACACACAGAAGACGAAAGGAGGAAAAAAAAGGAGAAGAGAAGTACAGCAGGATGAACAAACGGACAGCAGCACAAACGTAACAGCAGACATCAACAGCGAAGAGGAAAAGAAGAAAAAAAGAAGAAAGGAAGCAGACATTGATCACAAAAGCAACGGAAAAGCAGAACAGTAGCAAAGAGAATCATAAAACGCAGGGGAAGAAGAAGAAGATGGAGAAACGATTGATTGACGATAAGAACGAAATGAGGAACATGAAAGACTCTACCTTTCAACTTAAAGTAGCAGCCATGTCAAGCATCAGACACGGACAGCAGCAGCAGCGAAGCATAGCAGCAAAACGCAGCAAGGGGACGCAGCAGTAGCGGGATAAGGCAGCAGCAGCGAGCGTCAAAAGACGAAGAAAAGGGAAGAAAAGCAGAGGAATGAAGAGTTGACAGAGGTGCGCCGAAAAATGAACGAAGAGGAATTGATGAAGATGAAGATGGGTTAGCGAAGGAAACAAGGAAAGAAAAAGAAGATGACCCAAGAGGTGAGGGAGGTGTACAAAGTTAATAAGGAATGAATGAAGCGGTGGATGAGGAGCCAAAGGGATATGAATCACATGGGTGAAAAAGTAAGTAATTAAATGAGGGGTTGAACGTACTAACAAGTGGGAAGAATTCAACTCACCAAAAGTGTACGGATCCCGAGACAACGAGTATACGCTGTAAACGGATAATTAAATGAATTGGGGTAGGAAACGAATTCCGTACGATAAGTTGACTGACTCACGAACCGAATTAAACTCGAGTTAATAAAATAATTGGGCCGACTAATAAAATTAGTAAAATAAACGTTTCTCGAGATAAAAGAAAGATGAAGTTTATATAAATAAATAATTAGACGATGAAATAGTATTTCTCGATAAATAATAAATTTTTGATAAAGTGAATTAAAATGATTTCTCGAGGAAAGGAAATAAATGTTTTGACGAAATTTCAAATAAATGAACTTCGAGCCGAAAATAGAAATTCGAGCTTAAATATAAATAAATAAGAGAATTTAGAATTTAAATCGTCAAAATAGATTTCCGATAAGAATTTAATTAAATGTATAAAATAAATCAAAAGAGAAATAAAAATATGTTTTAAATATAAGAGTTTCCGAGATAAATAGAGTTTTAGGAGTTTGAAACGATTAAAAAATAAATTCGTTTTATAAAAATTTTAAGAATTACGAGTTCAATCGTAAACAAAATAAAATACGAACATAACTTTAATTAAATTAAATTTATAAAATTAGGGGTGTTACAATCTCCCCCACTAAAAGAAGTTTCGTCCTCGAAACTAACAAAAATATAGTAATAAAATGGAAAATGAGGTTATATCACTTGAACAAAAGGAAAATGCTTAACTCGCATCACAATCTCGGTTTAAAAATTTTACAACTTCAAACGTGATATGAAATCGAAATCGAAATCGAAATCGAAGACAAAATTTTATTTCAAGATGAGTTGGGCTCAGTTCCCAAAGTTTAAAATTATTAAAAACAATAAAATAGTAAGTAAAAATTTATTTAATAAAATAATAACGATAAATAATATTTGTAAACGAGCTCGAGGGTGAAAGTTACCCAAATGTTTTCAATGCAACAGTAAAACGTTTTGATTAAAAAAAATCATCAATATTTTGTTTTAAAACCAAACAAAACAAAATTGAGAAATCAAATTTTGTAGTTAGAAAATAAAAATCGAACTAGTCGTCAAACATTTTCAATAACAGATTTAAAGTCTAACGACAATAAAACAAAAATTTAGACGTACGAAGTTTTTCGAAAATATTAAATCGTTTTACATAATCTTAAAAAAAATCCAAAATATTTGTAATTATGAAAGTTTTCATAAAATCTCGATCATTTGAAAATCAGAATTAAAATTTTATACAATTTCGAAATACTTTAAAATAAATTATTTAGACCCTTTTGAAACGGGACCAAAAATAAAACAAAAATGAAATACAAAGTTTTGAAATTTATGACTCAAAATGTTAAAATTTCATGAAAATCAAGATTTTTTTAATTAGTCAAACTTTTCATAACTTAAGTTCGGGGAAATGATAAACGGATAAATAGAGTCAAAGTCAACGACAAAGCGAAACAAAAGTTTTCAAATCCGAAAAAGAAGTCGAAAAGGATTGGCCGAAAAAGAAGAAGCGGGATTTAAGAAAGGCTAAGGGAAGGACGAAATTGAGAGTCAAACGAAGCTCTCAAGGAATAACAAAAGAAGTTAACAATCTCGAGATTCTCGGTACGAATTCCACAACACGGGTTCCTAATTTCCATCAAATAACGTTAAGTCCAATATTAGGCACTAGGTGGTACTACTGGTCACAATCCCAAAAATGTCTTACGTGACTATCCAATCGTTCAAACGACACGACACTAATCCACAAATGCTTTAGAATCTAATCTCATCACTTAAGATTCCACGGACAACCGAACACACCCAAACACTTGATCGATAAGGCTCCTAAATCCCAAGCTCATAAGGTTTGAACTCGAGGTATATTTCAAATTCTCGAGTAAGGAACACTAAACAAGATCCACCAATTTAACAATGTTCGGGTACAAAATCCTCAAAAATGATCACCAACATATTTATAATGCCACAAGTACAGAAGTTGGGAAAAGTACAACGAATCCTCAAACACGCTCAAACCTATAGGTAATGGCGCGAACACTCACATCTTCAAAACACGTCTTTCGACTAAGGTTTCTGAGAATTCCACCAAATTTCATATCGTATCAGCGAAATCACAAAAATATTAACTCAACGAAGCCACAATCTCATTGGTCTAAGGGTTCTGAACTATAAATCCATCAAGATGATTCGCATTAAGTATTCCTCAAAACAACGCGATAAATCCAACCTCTAATTGTGCAATATGTCTCTCTTCTTCAACAATTTATCCAAGTTAGATCACTCAACTCCAAAGTTCATAGGTTACAACCCTAAACAACGATCAACGATCTAATCAAATCCTTAAGAAACACGGGTAATCTATATCAACCAAAATTTACAACGATATTAATGAAAATCTTCAATGGTACCAGAACACTCAGGTTAACACTTTAAACAGTACTCTATGATCCCAAATATTCACGATGCATCCATCAAATAATCATTAGGTAAGAATCCCAAGTAATATTATTAGTTACACTTAGTTCGGTTCTAGGCTAGGTACTAGGTATCCATCAAATTTAATATATTCTTACTACTCCCAAAAGATTATTCAACTTTAAGTCCTCCAAATAATGAAGTAACCTATAACCCAAGGTTCAAAATCTTAAGTACCAACCTAATTCCATTAATCCACAATTTATCATTCAAATCGATCCTCAAAAGCTTACTAAGATAGATAACAGAGTATAACTCACAATCCTCAAACCAAGTAACAAGGGTTTACTAAACCTCAAACATCAATAACTTAACTCTCACGGGGTTTACGAAGACATAAACGGTCACACCAAAGAATATCAAGAGAAAGATGGTAGAATAGAAGAATAGAAAAAAGGATCCACCAAGCGAATGAAGGTGAGAAAATGAAAGAGAAGAATTGGAGGAGGTAGAGGAAGGAAGAAAAGAATCGATGATTCTAGATAATAAAGACCTAAAACGAGAAGGGAAAGTTCGGACCTCTAAGGTTCACGAGGGAACCAAAAGGATTACTTCATCTTCTTGTAGATGAACGAGCACACAAGTCTTAGGTCGCTTCTTCTGGATCTACTGCAACATCTTGGAACATGAATCTACTCTTGATCATCTGGCCAGTAGCTGGAGCAAAGTAAATCGGAGCTGAAAAGTCACCATCGGCATCTTCCTTGGAGCACCAAGTTGTCCACTCGAGTCAGCAGGCGTTGAGAGTTCTAAGTAGGTCTTGTCCCGATCCGTAGAGGCATCCTATCAACATCTTGTTCATTCATCTTGTTCCAACAAAAGCAACAAATATTCAATGCTAATCATTGAGTTACAAGAACAAATAATCCTAACAGTTAAGTCCTTACTTCGATTCTACCCATCTCTCACTAATATTTTTTTTTAATGTTCAAATCATTTACGAGTATTTTTCCTAGAATCAGGTGTAAGCGTCGGGAGCAGTGATGCTCTGATACCAACTGTAATCCCCTAGAAAATCTAACGCAATACAGTGGCGGAAACACTATAGAGTTGGATTAAAACACACTGACAAACTATATCTTATTAAAAGAAATGGCAAGTCAATACAAAGGCCTCTTTTTACAAAAGGGCTAAAGGTAAAAAATCTTCAAACGGGTTTAATCAAATCCATAAATTACAAGAATGAAGAAAGAGTAGGATCCACGCTACTCGCTAGCTCACACCCAAAACCCAGCAGCAAATACCTGTCATGTTATAAACATAACAGCCACGTCAGTGGGGAGTAACTCGGACGTTCTCCCAGCCATATTATATCATATGGAAAAATAATAGTAATACTATATCAAAATAATTAAAATGGAAAACATTAAGTGATATAATGAAAATAAGCTTTCGGAGAAAACTTAAAATATTGGAACAATAAAATCAGAACAAGTTTTCAGAAGAAAACTTCAAATGTTTGCCAACCTGCAAACCAAAATGTATCGATAATAATAAAAATATTCAAAATGGCGTTATGGATAGGATTAGTGATGAAGGCTAGACTTTCACTAGGAGAATACTAAAACTAGCTTGGAGAACTTAGTTCAAACAAATCAAACTTCGGTCTCTAACTAGGCTACTCAACCATAATAGGACGGCGACTTATAAATGCGTGGCCCTAGTTTAAGATAATATGTACACCCCTCCCGAGCACCATAAATACTCAGTTCAACCCGACGGCGTCTTACACTGCGAGGCACGAGCTTAAGAAAATATACACACACTATCGAACACCATATATGCTCGGTTCAACAACCAGTGTGGCCATAAAGACACACCAGCTTTATAGTTGATGGCAAAACCGTAAACCCCAGATTATATTACTCTAAGCCTCACACTTGTCCTTATTCCATAACTCCAAAACAGCCATTATCGATATATACAAGAGATATAATCATTATGAATAATATGAAGATAAAAGAAACGAACATTTTATATTAAAAGGGGAAACTTTCTATAAATAGAAACTTCCTAATTTTAGAAACTTACTTAAAATAGAAAAATTGTTATAGAAAATTCGTAAGTTATTAAAATAAGTGAAATGTATAAAAAAATAGCATTTCTAACGAAATTAACATTTTATTATTATCGTCGTTATCGTAACTTTAATATATTTCTAAATTCGTTACTCAAAATATAAATAAAATATAATAAATCATTTTATAGTATTTTATAAATAATTAGGAAATCGATTTAAAACCATAAATTTTAGAAAAGAGACGTTTTATGAAAAACGATATCGAAATTTATTCGAGTCAACGAGTTTTGGAAATGAAATGAATTTTAGAAAGGTTTCGAACTATTTTTAGCAAATAGCCTTTATTAATAAATAATACAGATTTTAATAAAAATAGTCAATCGAAAATAAATAAGAAATTATTAGTGAAAATAGTCTCGACTAAAAATATATTTAAAATGAAATCGACTATTTTCTCATTTATTAGAATAAATCGTAAAATGAAAATTAATTTATTAACAAGTATACAAATTTCGATTAAAATATAAAAATACGATTTTGAGTTAAAATTATAAATTAACGAAATATGACGGAAATATGAAATCGACATTATTTAGTTACTATTGTCACAATAACCAACAAAATATTATAACAATCGTAAATAATTAAATTACTAACGATTTATAAAACGATATCGAAAATTATAAAAATTATTGATAAGGCATACGATTTAAAAGAATAATTAGCAATAATATATAGCTAAAATTAGAAAATCGAAGTTAAAATATTTACTACATACTACTACTCAAACATACGATATAAAATCGAGTAACGTCCTAAAGTTACCTTGAGTCGACACCCATAACGATCACGCATTCGTCCTTCTCGATCAGTTCAAGCAAGCTCCTCCCTCCACTAGTCCTAAAGTCATCTCGGAAACTTCTTCACTAAAACTGATGTGTCAACGGTATGATCGAGAATACACCAAGGAACAGAAATAAAGAAATTCGAAGTTAACGAAGGTGGAAAGAATCAGGCAATACGGAAAATATGACAAGGAAGACAAAGGGTAGGAGAAGTGATCAACTACAAAATGAGTCGGGAAAATAAAAGGGGCAGCCTTCCGTGAAACAAGGTGCAAACAACGAAGGGAAGGCGGGATGAATGAGTAAAGAGAAGAACGGAGAACAATGGATTGATATAACCAAAGCAGCAATATAACAGTAGCATTGACAACACTCAGATCCCAAAAACGACAAGCGACATCGGTAACGAAGACCGGCACTAGCGACGGAAAGCAGTACACGCACCACCGAACAGAGGACGAGAAAAAGAGTAACAAACTCACATCAACGATAAGTAATTAGCAGCATAGAGAAGGAGAAACAATCATGAAACCGACGGTAAATAGAGCAACACGAACAGGGGAATACGCATCCGAAATGACGAGCAAAGAAGACGTCAGCAACCACAAATGACGGCCAAAACAGCAGCAACATCGAACCACAACAAAGGGCGGTACAGTAGCAGCACACGCAGAAGACGAAAGGAGGAAAAAAAAGGAGAAGAGAAGTACAGCAGGATGAACAAACGGACAGCAGCACAAACGTAACAGCAGACATCAACAGCGAAGAGGAAAAGAAGAAAAAAAGAAGAAAGGAAGCAGACATTGATCACAAAAGCAACGGAAAAGCAGAACAGTAGCAAAGAGAATCATAAAACGCAGGGGAAGAAGAAGAAGATGGAGAAACGATTGATTGACGATAAGAACGAAATGAGGAACATGAAAGACTCTACCTTTCAACTTAAAGTAGCAGCCATGTCAAGCATCAGACACGGACAGCAGCAGCAGCGAAGCATAGCAGCAAAACGCAGCAAGGGGACGCAGCAGTAGCGGGATAAGGCAGCAGCAGCGAGCGTCAAAAGACGAAGAAAAGGGAAGAAAAGCAGAGGAATGAAGAGTTGACAGAGGTGCGCCGAAAAATGAACGAAGAGGAATTGATGAAGATGAAGATGGGTTAGCGAAGGAAACAAGGAAAGAAAAAGAAGATGACCCAAGAGGTGAGGGAGGTGTACAAAGTTAATAAGGAATGAATGAAGCGGTGGATGAGGAGCCAAAGGGATATGAATCACATGGGTGAAAAAGTAAGTAATTAAATGAGGGGTTGAACGTACTAACAAGTGGGAAGAATTCAACTCACCAAAAGTGTACGGATCCCGAGACAACGAGTATACGCTGTAAACGGATAATTAAATGAATTGGGGTAGGAAACGAATTCCGTACGATAAGTTGACTGATTCACGAACCGAATTAAACTCGAGTTAATAAAATAATTGGGCCGACTAATAAAATTAGTAAAATAAACGTTTCTCGAGATAAAAGAAAGATGAAGTTTATGTAAATAAATAATTAGACGATGAAATAGTATTCCTCGATAAATAATAAATTTTTGATAAAGTGAATTAAAATGATTTCTCGAGGAAAGGAAATAAATGTTTTGACGAAATTTCAAATAAATGAACTTCGAGCCGAAAATAGAAATTCGAGCTTAAATATAAATAAATAAGAGAATTTAGAATTTAAATCGTCAAAATAGATTTCCGATAAGAATTTAATTAAATGTATAAAATAAATCAAAAGAGAAATAAAAATATGTTTTAAATATAAGAGTTTCCGAGATAAATAGAGTTTTAGGAGTTTGAAACGATTAAAAAATAAATTCGTTTTATAAAAATTTTAAGAATTACGAGTTCAATCGTAAACAAAATAAAATACGAACATAACTTTAATTAAATTAAATTTATAAAATTAGGGGTGTTACACGATTATTGTTTCTGAGAAGTCCATCAAATTTCTAATCGTAATGGTGCAACCAGAAAATATTTAATAACTCAACGAAGCCACAATCTCGTTGGTCTAAGGTTCTGAACTGTAAATCCATTAAGATGATTGACATCAAAGTATTCCTCAAAACAACGTGATAAATCCAACCTCTAATGGCAATACGTTTCTCCTTTTCAACGTTAACAACAATTTATCCAATTTAGATCACTCAACTCCAAAGTTCATAGCTTACAACCTTAAACAACGATCAACGATCTAATCCTTAAGAAACACGGGTAATCTATGTTAACCAAAATTTCTAATGGTATTAATGAAAACCTTTGATGGTACCACAACACTCAGGTTAACACTTTAACCAACACTCTATGATCCCAAATATTCACGACACATCCATCAAATAAGCATTAGGTATGAATCCCAAAATACTATTATTAGCTACACTTTGTTCGGTTCTAGGTTAAATTAGGTACTAGGTATCCATCAAATACGATATACTCTTACTACCCCAAAATATATTCAACTTTAAGTCCTCCAAATAATCAAGTAACCTATAACCCAAAGTTCAGTGTCTAAAGTACCAACCTAATTCCATTAATTGACAATTTATCATTCAAATCGATCCTCAAAAGCTTACTAAGATAGATAACAGGGTATAACTCACAACCTCGAGCCATAGGTAACAAGGGTTTACTAAACCTCAAACATCTATATCCATTCACGGGGTTCACTGAGACGGAAATCGGTCTAGCCAAAGAATCTCAAGAGAAAGATGGTAGAGTAGAAGAATATAATAAGGATTCACCAAGCGGATGAAGAAGAGAATATAAAAGAGAAGAATTAGAAGAAGTAGAGGAAGGAAGAAAAGAGTAGATGGTACTATATCACTAAGTTCTTGAACCAGAGGAGAATCTTCGGGCCTCCAGAGTTCACGCCGGATCCAAATGGCTTACTTCATCTTCTTGTAGAGGAACGAGCACACAAGTCTTGGGTCGCTCCATCTCGATCTACTCCGACATCATGGAACAGGAATCTACTCTTGATTATCTGGCCTGTAGCTTAAGTAAACTAAACCGGAGCTAAAAGTCACCATCGACATATTTCTTGGAGCACCAAGTTGTCCACTCGAGTCAGCAGGTGTTGGGAGTTCTAAGCAGGTCTTGTCCCGATCTGGAGCAGTATCATATCAGTATCTTGTTCATTCGTCTTCTTCCCACAAAAGCAACAAATATTCAATGCTAATCATTGAGTTCAGGAACAGATAACCTTAACAGTTAAATCCTTATTTGTTTCTACCCATTTCTAATAATATTTTTATTTACTGTTTAAATAACTTATTGGTATTTTCCCTATTTTCAGGTGTAAGCGTTGGGAGCAGTGATGCTCTAATACCAACTGTAATCCCCTAGAAATTCTAACGCAATACAGTGGCGGAAACACTGTAGAAGTGGGATTATAACACACTGTAGCTATGTCTTGATTAAATAAAAATGGTAAGTCAATACATAAGCCATAAAATAAAAAATGGCTACAAAAATAAATAAATAAATAAAATCCATAAAAAGGGTTTTAACAATCCATAATACAGTGATCTGATTAAAACAAGCAGGATTCATAACTGCTCGCTAGCCCACCCGAAGGAAAACACATATACCTGCCATGTTAAAAACATAACAACCACAATCAATGGGGAGCAACGCCAACGTTCTCCCAGCCGTATAACAGGATTCTAAAACTGTAATTACTATTATAGAAAAATAGTAAAAATGGAAAATAGTAAAACAACATATTAAAAATAAGCTTTCAGTGAAAAATTTCACGTAACGAAACAATATAAATAAAATGAGTTTTCCGAAGAAAACATAAAACATTTGCCAACCTGCAAATGAAAATATATCGATAATAATAAAAATATTCAAAATGGCGTTATGGATAGGAGTAATGTAGACGGCTAGACTTTCACTAGGAGAATACTAAAAACTAGCTTCGAGAACTTAGTTCAAACAAATCAAACTTCGATCTCTAACTAGGCTACTCAACTATAATAGAGCGGCGACTTATAAATGCGTGGCCCTAGTTTAAGACAATGCACACCCCTCCTGGGATTACCTGTCACCCAGTTCAACTTATGACGGTGACTTACTGCGAGGCCTAAGCTTAAGGTCAAAATGTACACAACTCCCGGGATACCTGTCACCCGGTTCAACAACCAATGTACCAATTCCTGATACACTAGCCTTATAGTTGATGGCAAAACCGTAAACCCTAGAATATATTACTCTAACCTCACACTTCTCCTTATTCCATAACTCCGAAACAAAGCCATTATCGATATTCAAAAGATATAATCAATATAAATAATATGAGGATAAAAGAAGTAAACATTTATATTCTAAAAGAGGAAACTTTCTATTCTAGGAAACTTCTATTTTTAGAAACTTTACTAAAAATAGCATTATATCAAAATAGTGAAAATATTAGTTTATACTAATTTGACATTTTAGTAAACGATATAGATTTATAAAAACTAGTACTTTCGGCCTTAACGATATTACTTATCAAAGTGAGAGTATTTAGATTTATGAAATTATTGAAAAACCATACAAGTGTTTACAAAATAATTAAAAATGTCTTAAACACTTTAGTACTACTAATTAGGGTGTTTCCAAAATTTATAAAACTAAAATTCCCTAATTATTATTAGTTACGACAATACGATTATAAATAGGATTTTACGGCAAAAGGTCAAATTAAATCTTTAACGTCTTTTATTTAATTAAACCAATGAATATATTTAGAGTATGTTAAGGGATGATTTAACTCTTAAAGTTTCAAATTTAAATATTTTCAAAATTGCTGGAAAAATAATTCTTTTATGTAAGACGAAGAATTTTAACGATAAAGCACAATTTGTCCGAAAATCCATAATTATTAATTAAAGACTTTTAATAAATAGTACAAAAAGTACGTAAAATAGTTAAAACATATTTACGGACATTCTGTCCAGAAAAGAAAATTTTCCAGAATCATAAAACTCGGTTTTTAAAGCGTTTTCCCGTTAATCGTCTAATCTCGACAATAACGATTAATAAAAATAGTAATTACAAAACGATTTAAGTATTAATATCCAAAAATTATTATTAAACTTAAAAATCATGATTTTCCAGAATATAAATTTTTCAGATTTTTCCAAAATTCCAGATTTAACAAATTCCAACAAAACCGTCATTTAAACCCATTTTCACAATTAACGATTTCATTAATAAACTTATCGTTCCTAACATTTTACTAAGGCACAAAAAATCATAAAAATATATATTAATATGAAATCATCAGAATCACATTTTTTTTCCAGATTCAAACCAAAGGCCAGAATTCGAGAATTTAAACAACAAACACGGTTTTAATGATAAACGATGATTTAAAGTGATTAATTAATTCATCCACTTAACAATTCCGAAAATTTATGAAAACATTCAGAAAATTCTATTTCACCAGAAAGTTTCACCACGCCAAAAATCAGATTAAAATAAAATGTTTAGGTACTAGAACTAAAAATCGGCTTTTAATCGTTTTTGTCCGTAAACGGTAATAATTCAATAATCGATATTTAAAATATCAGAAAAATCCTAAATTATTATAAATCATCAAAAATATCAATTTTACAGAATATAAACATATATTACATGTTTAGGCCGAATATTATGATTTTACAAATTAATATGACGATTTAATCGTTAATCTCGTAAAAGCTATAAAAATACCGAAACATGCAAATTTTCAACTTTTGAAAATTTTCCAGATTTTGTGACATACATATATTGTCAAAATAAAATATAAAAATATATACATGCAAATACACAATTAAAATCATGAAATACCGAGTAACATCGACGTTACCTCTACTCCAAGTCTGAATCGATAATATATTCCTCGGCTTCGGGATCATTCAAAAATCCTTCAACACATGAAAAACATGGTGAAAAAATACCATGAGAAAACTAAGAAAATGAAGGCAAATATCAATCGAAAACAACATCGATTATTACCTTAACGAAGGGATCGGAGTGACGATTAATTTGGAGATGAAAATGAGACGATCAAGACTCACTTTGAGACAAAATTTGGCTAGAAAAGCTGCTGAAAAATCTCAGCCAAGAGAGACAAAGGGAGGAAATGTTTAATTTTTTGTAAAAAGAATGATAAGAAAGTGGATGGTTTTCTAAAGCATAAATGATAAGTAAATTTTGATGAAAACTATGTCATAATACATGCACAATTCAGCCAAAATGAGAGAGGAAGGGAGTGTGAAGAGTTTGTGTTTAAGGCCAAAAATAAATGGGTGAGAAAAAATAAATATCTAAGGCTTAAACATCATAAAATGAAATGTGTAATAAAATGTGTAGTAAGGGGTGTGACAAGGGTTGTCACGGTTCAACATGTGAGAAAAGGTTCCAAAATAATTGTAAGTTGATAAAAAGAAGAATCGAAAAACTATTAAAGGTATTTCAAAGCAATTCAAGTAAACCGCGCGTCCGAAAATAATTAATTACGAAACTTCGTAATAAAATCATTAAATGATAGATTTTCATAAATAAAAATATTTTCTTAGTTAGAAATATTATATAAACGTATTTGGGCCCTTTTAGAAAAATAAATAACCCAAATTCAAGCTTAAAATGATAGTTCGTTAAAAATGAGATTCTTTGTGAATTAAATAAATAGTTTGCGACGAAAATTTAATAAATAGATTTATTAAAGGAAAATAAAATATTTAAAATATTTTAATGAAAATAAATAATATTTGACTCAAAAATATTATGAAGTTTGAAAATGAAGGATACTGAAGGCAGAAAAAAAATCACAGAGTCATGACGGAGTCATAACAGAATAGATAACAACGCCTAGAAAATTAGCGGGTGTTACATTTAAAGCTTTAAATAAATTCCCGAGGAGAAGAGCTGCTATTTTCAAGTCCGTTTAATCAAGACTACTCGAGCAAACAAGGTCCTTGCATCTGATTTGGAGCATGGAAAGTAGGCTGATTGTGTTCTCACTTATTCATTGTATCTATCTATCTATTTAGTTCTAGCCTAGTTCATTTCCCTTTCTTTGTTTTTGTCAACCCACTTTGTGAGGCTTGACTTTTCTGGTTATCCTCATCCTTGGGTTGAGTTGTAGGCTATAAATAGCCAAGTACCTGATGAATAAATCATTCAATCTTCATCAAACAAAATCTGAGTTAAGCTTTGCTTTCCTTTTCGTCTTTGTAGTTCACAAGACAAAGTATAAGAGTAAGTCGCGTTACAAGCTCTATACTCGCTATTTCAATCGTGTGTTTGAATTAGCACCCGCTTTGTTGAGGTATAGGTCTATCTCACTTAGCACACTATCTTTGGTTACGTTCTATCATCACTTTACAGCAGCTATTTCAACCTGATTTCGTTGTTTTGTTTCGTTCATTTCAAATTACTATCTATCATCAAATCACTTGTTCAAAGTTCATTCTAATTCACATCATAAGTGGTATCAGAGCTACAACTCTTGATTTTTCTTAAAATCAGGACGGTCCAAGGAGTGTCGAAGCCAAGTTATTAGTTGAATTTCTGATTGCGATTGGAATTCAAGGGTTAAACTCGAGCGAGGTAGTTCGAGGGTTAATCGGTTTTGATTATCTCGTGGTTCTTGTTGAAGTTCCGATACATTTGTTTCTTACTATTCACGTTTGTACTGTTCACACAAAAAAATGGCAGCAATTTTCTCGTTTGAAAACACCTACGAGGAAAGTTTGGTGTTTGATTCAACGTTACCACCTGTTTTTGACGAGTATCATCTTCAAAAAAACGGGTTGTGCAGGAAGAAACAAGTTCTGATCTTAGCCAAAACGAACATGGAGATTAAAGGGATTGGGCTTGTGGAATATTTTGAAAAGCAACAAAAGAGACTTGATCTATCCTTGTTCACAACAAGCAAAGTAGAGTTCACAAGCATTCAAAAACAGCACCTATTTGAAAAGGAGTCTGGCATGTGGTCGAGCCATAATGCCAACGTTACCCACACTTATGTCTATTTGGAGTGAGGATGTGTTGATCCTAACAAATTTTGTATTTGATCCAGGTGGGATACTAGTTACAAGAATTGAGGACAATTCTTTTTCAAAGAAGGAGAGTATGACGTGAATTCATTTTGCAGCGTTGTTTTGATCGGTCCATATCTCGAGTTATACTTGGAATTCCGTGAATTCCGTAGTCATTCAAAATAGAGAAGATATTCGAATGACTACTCGTGAAGGTTCGATGAACAAGTATTGACGAAGTTATGCCCCAAACAAGTCAGTTGTGCATTGAAAAACGCTGCTGTTAAATTCTTTGACGGAATTGTTTCTTTTGCCTCGATTTTCTTTAAAGCTTTAAATAAATTCCCGAGGAGAAGAGCTGCTATTTTCAAGTCCGTTTAATCAAGACTACTCGAGCAAACAAGGTCCTTGCATCTGATTTGGAGCATGGAAAGTAGGCTGATTGTGTTCTCACTTATTCATTGTATCTAGCTATTTAGTTCTAGCCTAGTTCATTTCCCTTTCTTTGTTTTTGTCACCCACTTTGTGAGGCTTGACTTTGCTGGTTAGCCTCATCCTTGGGTTGAGTTGTAGGCTATAAATAGCCAAGTACCTAATGAATAAATCATTCAATATTCATCAAACAAAATCTGAGTTAAGCTTTGCTTTCCTTTTCGTCTTTGTAGTTCACGAGACAAAGTATTACAGTAAGTCGCGTTACAAGCTCTATACTCGCTATTTCAATCGTGTGTTTGAATTAGCACCCGCTTTGTTGAGGTATAGGTCTATCTCACTTAGCACACTATCTTTTGTTACGTTCCATCATCACTTTACAGCACCTATTTCAACCTGATTTCTCGGCTTTGTTTCGTTCATTTCAAATTACTATCTATCATCAAATCACTTGTTCAAAGTTCATTCTAACTCACATCATAAGTGGTATCAGAGCTACAACTCTTGATTTTTCTTTAAATCAGGACGGTCCAAGGAGTATCGAAGCCAAGTTATTAGTTGAATTTCTGATTGCGATTGGAATTCAAGGGTTAAACTCGAGCGAGGTAGTTCGAGGGTTAATCGGTTTTGATTATCTCGTGGTTCTTGTTGAAGTTCCGATACATTTGTTTCTTACTATTCACGTTTGTACTGTTCACACAAAAAAATGGCAGCAATTTTCTCGTTTGAAAACACTTACGAGGAAAGTTTGGTGTTTGATCCAACGTTACCACCTGTTTTTGACGAGTATCATCTTCAAAAAAACGGGTTGTGCAGGAAGAAACAAGTTCTGATCTTAGCCAAAACGAACATGGAGATTAAAGGGATTGGGCTTGTGGAATATTTTGAAAAGCAACAAAAGAGACTTGATCTATCCTTGTTCACAACAAGCAAAGTAGAGTTCACAAGCATTCAAAAACAGCACCTATTTGAAAAGGAGTCTGGCTTGTGGTCGAGCCATAATGCCAACGTTACCCACACTTATGTCTATTTGGAGTGAGGATGTGTTGATCCTAACAAATTTTGTATTTGATCCAGGTGGGATACTAGTTACAAGAATTGAGGACAATTCTTTTTCAAAGAAGGAGAGTATGACGTGAGTTCATTTTGCAGCGTTGTTTTGATCGGTCCATATCTCGAGTTATACTTGGAATTCCATGAATTCCGTAGTCATTCAAAATAGAGAAGATATTCGAATGACTACTCGTGAAGGTTCGATGAACAAGTATTGACGAAGTTATGCCCCAAACAAGTCAGCTGTGCATTGAAAAACACTGCTGTTAAATTCTTTGACGGAATTGTTTCTTTTGCCTCGATTTTCTTTAAAGCTTTAAATAAATTCCCGAGGAGAAGAGCTGCTATTTTCAAGTCCGTTTAATCAAGACTACTCGAGCAAACAAGGTCCTGGCATCTGATTTGGAGCATGGAAAGTAGGCTGATTGTGTTCTCACTTATTCATTGTATCTAGCTATTTAGTTCTAGCCTAGTTCATTTCCCTTTCTTTGTTTTTGTCACCCACTTTGTGAGGCTTGACTTTGCTGGTTAGCCTCATCCTTGGGTTGAGTTGTAGGCTATAAATAGCCAAGTACCTGATGAATAAATCATTCAATCTTCATCAAACAAAATCTGAGTTAAGCTTTGCTTTCCTTTTCGTCTTTGTAGTTCACAAGACAAAGTATAAGAGTAAGTCGCGTTACAAGCTCTATACTCGCTATTTCAATCGTGTGTTTGAATTAGCACCCGCTTTGTTGAGGTATAGGTCTATCTCACTTAGCACACTATCTTTGGTTACGTTCTATCATCACTTTACAGCAGCTATTTCAACCTGATTTCGTTGTTTTGTTTCGTTCATTTCAAATTACTATCTATCATCAAATCACTTGTTCAAAGTTCATTCTAATTCACATCATAAGTGGTATCAAAGCTACAACTCTTGATTTTTCTTAAAATCAGGACGGTCCAAGGAGTGTCGAAGCCAAGTTATTAGTTGAATTTCTGATTGCGATTGGAATTCAAGGGTTAAACTCGAGCGAGGTAGTTCGAGGGTTAATCGGTTTTGATTATCTCGTGGTTCTTGTTGAAGTTCCGATACATTTGTTTCTTACTATTCACGTTTGTACTGTTCACACAAAAAAATGGCAGCAATTTTCTCGTTTGAAAACACTTACGAGGAAAGTTTGGTGTTTGATCCAACGTTACCACCTGTTTTTGACGAGTATCATCTTCAACCAAACGGGTTGTACAGGAAGAAACAAGTTCCGATCTTAGCCAAAACGAACATGGAGAGTGAAGGGATTGGACTTGTGAAATATTTTGAAAAGCAACAAAAGAGACTTGATCCATCCTTGTTCACAACAAGCAAAGTAGAGTTCACAATCATTCAAAACAGCACCTATTTGAAAAGGAGTCGGGCTTGTGGTCGAGCCATAATACCAACCTTACCCACACTTATGTCTATTTGGAGTGAGGATGTGTTGATCCTAAAAATTTTTTTATTTGATCCAGGTGGGATACTTGTTACAAGAATTGAGGACAATTCTTTTTCAAAGAAGGAGAGTTTGACGCGAGTTCATTTTGCAGCGTTTTTTTGATCGTTCCATATCTCGTGTTATACTTGGAATTTCGTAGTCATACAAAATGGAGAATATAGATTTCGAGCTTATCTTTCCAAGGACTACTCGTGAAGGTTCGATGAACAAGTATTGACGAAGTTATGCCCCAAACAAGTCAGTTGTGCATTGAAAACGCTGCTGTTAAATTCTTTGACGGAATTGTTTCTTTTGCCTCGATTTTTTTTAAAGCTTTCAATAAATTCCCGAGGAGAAGAGCTGCTATTTTCAAGTCCGTTTAATCAAGACTACTCGAGCAAACAAGGGCCTTGCATCTGATTTGGAGCATGGAAAGTAGGCTGATTGTGTTCTCACTTATTCATTGTATCTAGCTATTTAGTTCTAGCCTAGTTCATTTCCCTTTCTTTGTTTTTGTCACCCACTTTGTGAGGCTTGACTTTGCTGGTTAGCCTCATCCTTGGGTTGAGTTGTAGGCTATAAATAGCCAAGTACCAAATGAATAAATCATTCAATATTCATCAAACAAAATCTGAGTAAAGCTTTGCCTTCCTTTTCGTCTTTGTAGTTCACGAGACAAAGTATTAGAGTAAGTCGCGTTACAAGCTCTATACTCGCTATTTCAATCGTGTGTTTGAATTAGCACCCGCTTTGTTGAGGTATAGGTCTATCTCACTTTGCACACTATCTTTGGTTACGTTCTATCATCACTTTACAGCAGCTATTTCAACCTGATTTCTTTGCTTTGTTTCGTTCATTTCAAATTACTATCTATCATCAAATCACTTGTTCAAAGTTCATTCTAACTCACACCATAAGTGGTATCAGAGCTACAACTCTTGATTTTTCTTAAAATCAGGACGGTCCAAGGAGTGTCGAAGCCAAGTTATTAGTTGAATTTCTGATTGCGATTGGAATTCAAGGGTTAAACTCGAGCGAGGTAGTTCGAGGATTAATCTGTTTTGATTATCTCGTGGTTCTTTTTGAAGTTCCGATACATTTGTTTCTTACTATTCACGTTTGTACTGTTCACACAAAATAATGTCAGCAATTTTCTCGTTTGAAAACACTTACGAGGAAAGTTTGGTGTTTGATCCAACGTTACCACCTGTTTTTGACGAGTATCATCTTCAACCAAACGGGTTGTGCAGGAAGAAACAAGTTCTGATCTTAGCCAAAACGAACATGGAGAGTAAAGGGATTGGGCTTGTGGAATATTTTGAAAAGCAACAAAAGAGACTTGATCCATCCTTGTTCATTTCAAATTAATATCTATCATCAAATCACTTGTTCAAAGTTCATTCTAACTCACACCATAAGTGGTATCAGAGCTAAAACTCTTGATTTTTCTTAAAATCAGGACGGTCCAAGGAGTGTCGAAACCAAGTTATTAGTTGAATTTCTGATTGCGATTGGAATTCAAGGGTTAAACTCGAGCGAGGTAGTTCGAGGGTTAATCGGTTTTGAATATCTCGTGGTTCTTGTTGAAGTTCCGATACATTTGTTTCTTACTATTCACGTTTGTACTGTTCAAACAAAAAAATGTCAGCAATTTTCTCGTTTGAAAACACTTATGAGGAAAGTTTGGTGTTTGATCCAACGTTACCACCTGTTTTTGGCGAGTATCAACTTCAACCAAACGAGTTGTGCAGGAAGAAACAAGTTCCGATCTTAGCCAAAACGAACATGGAGAGTAAAGAGATTGGGCTTGTGGAATATTTTGAAAAGCAACAAAAGAGACTTGATCCATCCTTGTTCACAACAAGCAAAGTAGAGTTCACAAGCATTCAAAAACAGCACCTATTTGAAAAGGAGTCGGGCTTGTGGTCGAGCCATAATACCAACGTTACCCACACTTATGTCTATTTGGAGTGAGGATGTGTTGATCCTAACAAATTTTGTATTTGAACCAGGTGGGATACTAGTTACAAGAATTGAGGACAATTCTTTTTCAAAGAAGGAGAGTATGACGTGAGTTCATTTTGCAGCGTTGTTTAGAGCGGTCCATATCTCGAGTTATACTTGGAACTCCGTAGTCATTCAAAATAGAGAAGATAGATTTCGAGCTTATCTTTCCAATGAATATTCGTGAAGGTTCGATGAACAAGGATTGACGAAGTTATGCCCCAAACAAGTCAGCTTTGCATTGAAAAATGCTGCTGTTAAATTCTTTGACGGAATTGTTTCTTTTGCCTCGATTTTCTTTAACGCTTTCAATAAATTACCGAGGAGAAGAGCTGCTATTTTCAAGTCCGTTTAATCAAGAATACTCGAGCAAACAAGGGTCTTGCATTTGATTTGGAGCATGGAAAGTAGGCTGATTGTGTTCTAACTTATTCATTGTATCTAGCTATTTAGTTCTAGCCTAGTTCATTTCCCTTTCTTTGTTTTTGTCAACCCACTTTGTGAGGCTTGACTTTTCTGGTTAGCCTCATCCTTGGGTTGAGTTGTAGACTATAAATAGCCAAGTACCTGATGAATAAATCATTCAATCTTCATCAAACAAAATCTGAGTAAAGCTTTGCCTTCCTTTTCGTGTTTGTAGTTCACGAGACAAAGTATTAGAGTAAGTCGCGTTACAAGCTCTATACTCGCTATTTCAATCGTGTGTTTGAATTAGCACCCGCTTTGTTGAGGTATAGGTCTATCTCACTTTGCACACTATCTTTGTTTACGTTCTATCATCACTTTACAGCAGCTATTTCAACCTGATTTCTTTGCTTTGTTTCGTTCATTTCAAATTACTATCTATCATCAAATCACTTGTTCAAAGTTTATTCTAACTCACACCATAAGTGGTATCAGAGCTACAACTCCTGATTTTTCTTAAAATCAGGACGGTCAAAGGAGTGTCGAAGCCAAGTTATTAGTTGAGTTTCTGATTGCGATTGGAATTCAAGTGTTAAACTCGAGCGAGGTAGTTCGAGGGTTAATCGGTTTTGATTATCTCGTGGTTCTTGATGAAGTTCCGATACATTTGTTTCTTACTATTCAGGTTTGTACTGTTCACACAAAATAATGTCAGCAATTTTCTCGTTTCAAAACACTTACGAGGAAAGTTTGGTGTTTGATCCAACGTTACCACCTGTTTTTGACGAGTATCATCTTCAACCAAACGGGTTGTGCAGGAAGAAACAAGTTCTGATCTTAGCCAAAACGAACATGGAGAGTAAAGGGATTTGGCTTGTGGAATATTTTGAAAAGAAACTAAAGAGACTTGATCCATCCTTGTTCATTTCAAATTACTATCTATCATCAAATCACTTGTTCAAAGTTCATTCTAACTCACACCATAAGTGGTATCAGAGCTACAACTCTTGATTTTTCTTAAAATCGGGACGGTCCAAGGAGTGTCGAAGCCAAGTTATTAGTTGAATTTCTGATTGCGATTGGAATTCAGGGGTTAAACTCGAGCGAGGTATTTCCAGGGTTAATCGGTTTTGATTATCTCGTGGTTCTTGTTGAAGTTCCGATACATTTGTTTCTTACTATTCACGTTTGTACTGTTCACACAAAAAACTGTCAGCAATTTTCTCGTTTGAAAACACTTATGAGGAAAGTTTGGTGTTTGATCCAACGTTACCACCTGTTTTTGGCGAGTATCAACTTCAACCAAACGAGTTGTGCAGGAAGAAACAAGTTCCGATCTTAGCCAAAACGAACATGGAGAGTAAAGAGATTGGGCTTGTGGAATATTTTGAAAAGCAACAAAAGAGACTTGATCCATCCTTGTTCACAACAAGCAAAGTAGAGTTCACAAGCATTCAAAAACAGCACCTATTTGAAAAGGAGTCGGGCTTGTGGTCGAGCCATAATACCAACGTTACCCACACTTATGTCTATTTGGAGTGAGGATGTGTTGATCCTAACAAATTTTGTATTTGAACCAGGTGGGATACTAGTTACAAGAATTGAGGACAATTCTTTTTCAAAGAAGGAGAGTATGACGTGAGTTCATTTTGCAGCGTTGTTTAGAGCGGTCCATATCTCGAGTTATACTTGGAACTCCGTAGTCATTCAAAATAGAGAAGATAGATTTCGAGCTTATCTTTCCAATGAATATTCGTGAAGGTTCGATGAACAAGGATTGACGAAGTTATGCCCCAAACAAGTCAGCTTTGCATTGAAAAATGCTGCTGTTAAATTCTTTGACGGAATTGTTTCTTTTGCCTCGATTTTCTTTAAAGCTTTCAATAAATTCCCGAGGAGAAGAGCTGCTATTTTTAAGTCCGTTTAATCAAGACTACTCGAGCAAACAAGGGCCTTGCATTTGATTTGGAGCATGGAAAGTAGGTTGATTGTGTTCTCACTTATTCATTGTATCTAGCTATTTAGTTCTAGCCTAGTTCATTTCCCTTTCTTTGTTTTTTTCACCCACTTTGTGAGGCTTGACTTTGCTGGTTAGCCTCATCCTTGGGTTGAGTTGTAGGCTGTAAATAGCCAAGTACCTAATGAATAAATCATTCAATATTCATCAAACAAAATCAGAGTAAAGCTTTGCCTTCCTTTTCGTCTTTGTAGTTCACGAGACAAAGTATTAGAGTAAGTCGTGTTACAAGCTCTATACTCGCTATTTCAATCGTGTGTTTGAATTAGCACCCGCTTTGTTGAGGTATAGGTCTATCTCACTTTGCACACTATCTTTGGTTACGTTCTATCATCACTTTACAACAGCTATTTCAACCTGATTTCTTTGCTTTGTTTCGTTCATTTCAAATTACTATCTATCATCAAATCACTTGTTCAAAGTTCATTCTAACTCACACCATAAGTGGTATCAGAGCTACAACTCTTGATTTTTCTTAAAATCAGGACGGTCCAAGGAGTGTCGAAGCCAAGTTATTAGTTGAATTTCTGATTGCGATTGGAATTCAAGGGTTAAACTCGAGCGAGGTACTTCGAGGGTTAATCGGTTTTGATTATCTCGTGGTTCTTGTTGAAGTTCCGATACATTTGTTTCTTACTATTCACGTTTGTACTGTTCACACAAAAAAATGTCAGCAATTTTCTCGTTTGAAAACACTTATGAGGAAAGTTTGGTGTTTGATCCAACGTTACCACCTGTTTTTGGCGAGTATCAACTTCAACCAAACGGGTTGTGCAGGAAGAAACAAGTTCCGATCTTAGCCAAAACGAACATGGCGAGTAAAGAGATTGGGCTTGTGGAATATTTTGAAAAGCAACAAAAGAGACTTGATCCATCCTTGTTCACAACAAGCAAAGTAGAGTTCACAAGCATTCAAAAACAGCACCTATTTGAAAAGGAGTCGGGCTTGTGGTCGAGCCATAATACCAACGTTACCCACACTTATGTCTATTTGGAGTGAGGATGTGTTGATCCTAAAATTTTTTTTATTTGATCGAGGTGGGATACTTGTTACAAGAATTGGGGACAATTCTTTTTCAAAGAAGGAGAGTTTGACGCGAGTTCATTTTGCAGCGTTGTTTTGATCGGTCCATATCTCGAGTTATACTTGGAATTCCGTAGTCATACAAAATGGAGAATATAGATTTCGAGCTTATCTTTCCAATGACTACTCGTGAAGGTTCGATGAACAAGTATTGACGAAGTTATGCCCCAAACAAGTCAGCTGTGCATTGAAAGCGCTGCTGTTAAATTCTTTGACGGAATTGTTTCTTTTGCCTCGATTTTCTTTAAAGCTTTCAATAAATTCCCGAGGAGAAGAGCTGCTATTTTCAAGTCCGTTTAATCAAGACTACTCGAGCAAACAAGGGCCTTGCATCTGATTTGGAGCATGGAAAGTAGGCTGATTGTGTTCTCACTTATTCATTGTATCTAGCTATTTAGTTCTAGCCTAGTTCATTTCTCTTTCTTTGATTTTGTCACCCACTTTATGAGGCTTGACTTTGCTGGTTAGCCTCATCCTTGGGTTGAGTTGTAGGCTATAAATAGCCAAGTACCTAATGAATAAATCATTCAATATTCATCAAACAAAATATGAGTAAAGCTTTGCCTTCCTTTTCGTCTTTGTAGTTCACGAGACAAAGTATTAGAGTAAGTCGCGTTACAAGCTCTATACTCGCTATTTCAATCGTGTGTTTAAATTAGCACCGGCTTTGTTGAGGTATAGGTCTATCTCACTTTGCACACTATCTTTGGTTACGTTCTATCATCACTTTACAACAGCTATTTCAACCTGATTTCTTTGCTTTGTTTCGTTCATTTCAAATTACTATCTATCATCAAATCACTTGTTCAAAGTTCATTCTAACTCACACCATAAGTGGTATCAGAGCTACAACTCTTGATTTTTCTTAAAATCAGGACGGTCCAAGGAGTGTCGAAGCCAAGTTATTAGTTGAATTTCTGATTGCGATTGGAATTCAAGGGTTAAACTCGAGCGAGGTAGTTCGAGGGTTAATCGGTTTTGATTATCTCGTGGTTCTTGTTGAAGTTCCGATACATTTGTTTCTTACTATTCACGTTTGTACTGTTCACTCAAAATAATGTCAGCAATTTTCTCTTTTCAAAACACTTACGAGGAAAGTTTGGTGTTTGATCCAACGTTACCACCTGTTTTTGACGAGTATCATCTTCAACCAAACGGGTTGTGCAGGAAGAAACAAGTTCTGATCTTAGCCAAAACGAACATGGAGAGTAAAGGGATTGGGCTTGTGGAATATTTTGAAAAGAAACTAAAGAGACTTGATCCATCCTTGTTCATTTCAAATTACTATCTATCATCAAATCACTTGTTCAAAGTTCATTCTAACTCACACCATAAGTGGTATCAGAGCTACAACTCTTGATTTTTCTTAAAATCAGGACGGTCCAAGGAGTGTCGAAGCCAAGTTATTAGTTGAATTTCTGATTGCGATTGGAATTCAGGGGTTAAACTCGAGCGAGGTAGTTCGAGGGTTAATCGGTTTTGATTATCTCGTGGTTCTTTTTGAAGTTCCGATACATTTGTTTCTTACTATTCACGTTTGTACTGTTCACACAAAAAAATGTCAGCAATTTTCTCTTTTCAAAACACTTACGAGGAAAGTTTGGTGTTTGATCCAACGTTACCACCTGTTTTTGACGAGTATCATCTTCAACCAAACGGGTTGTGCAGGAAGAAACAAGTTCTGATCTTAGCCAAAACGAACATGGAGAGTAAAGGGATTGGGCATGTGGAATATTTTGAAAAGAAACTAAAGAGACTTGATCCATCCTTGTTCATTTCAAATTACTATCTATCATCAAATCACTTGTTCAAAGTTCATTCTAACTCACACCATAAGTGGTATCAGAGCTACAACTCTTGATTTTTCTTAAAATCAGGACGGTCCAAGGAGTGTCGAAGCCAAGTTATTAGTTGAATTTCTGATTGCGATTGGAATTCAGGGGTTAAACTCGAGCGAGGTAGTTCGAGGGTTAATCGGTTTTGATTATCTCGTGGTTCTTGTTGAAGTTCCGATACATTTGTTTCTTACTATTCACGTTTGTACTGTTCACACAAAATAATGTCAGCAATTTTCTCTTTTCAAAACACTTATGAGGAAAGTTTGGTGTTTGATCCAACGTTACCACCTGTTTTTGACGAGTATCATCTTCAACCAAACGGGTTGCGCAGGAAGAAACAAGTTCCGATCTTAGCCAAAACGAACATGGAGAGTGAAGGGATTGGACTTGTGAAATATTTTGAAAAGCAACAAAAGAGACTTGATCCATCCTTGTTCACAACAAGCAAAGTAGAGTTCACAATCATTCAAAACAGCACCTATTTGAAAAGGAGTCGGGCTTGTGGTCGAGCCATAATACCAACGTTACCCACACTTATGTCTATTTGGAGTGAGGATGTGTTGATCCTAAAATTTTTTTTATTTGATCGAGGTGGGATACTTGTTACAAGAATTGGGGACAATTCTTTTTCAAAGAAGGAGAGTTTGACGCGAGTTCATTTTGCAGCGTTGTTTTGATCGGTCCATATCTCGAGTTATACTTGGAATTCCGTAGTCATACAAAATGGAGAATATAGATTTCGAGCTTATCTTTCCAATGACTACTCGTGAAGGTTCGATGAACAAGTATTGACGAAGTTATGCCCCAAACAAGTCAGCTGTGCATTGAAAACGCTGCTGTTAAATTCTTTGACGGAATTGTTTCTTTTGCCTCGATTTTCTTTAAAGCTTTCAATAAATTCCCGAGGAGAAGAGCTGCTATTTTTAAGTCCGTTTAATCAAGACTACTCGAGCAAACAAGGGCCTTGCATTTGATTTGGAGCATGGAAAGTAGGTTGATTGTGTTCTCACTTATTCATTGTATCTAGCTATTTAGTTCTAGCCTAGTTCATTTCCCTTTCTTTGTTTTTTTCACCCACTTTGTGAGGCTTGACTTTGCTGGTTAGCCTCATCCTTGGGTTGAGTTGTAGGCTGTAAATAGCCAAGTACCTAATGAATAAATCATTCAATATTCATCAAACAAAATCAGAGTAAAGCTTTGCCTTCCTTTTCGTCTTTGTAGTTCACGAGACAAAGTATTAGAGTAAGTCGCGTTACAAGCTCTATACTCGCTATTTCAATCGTGTGTTTGAATTAGCACCCGCTTTGTTGAGGTATAGGTCTATCTCACTTTGCACACTATCTTTGGTTACGTTCTATCATCACTTTACAACAGCTATTTCAACCTGATTTCTTTGCTTTGTTTCGTTCATTTCAAATTACTATCTATCATCAAATCACTTGTTCAAAGTTCATTCTAACTCACACCATAAGTGGTATCAGAGCTACAACTCTTGATTTTTCTTAAAATCAGGACGGTCCAAGGAGTGTCGAAGCCAAGTTATTAGTTGAATTTCTGATTGCGATTGGAATTCAAGGGTTAAACTCGAGCGAGGTAGTTCGAGGGTTAATCGGTTTTGATTATCTCGTGGTTCTTGTTGAAGTTCCGATACATTTGTTTCTTACTATTCACGTTTGTACTGTTCACACAAAAAAATGTCAGCAATTTTCTCGTTTGAAAACACTTATGAGGAAAGTTTGGTGTTTGATCCAACGTTACCACCTGTTTTTGGCGAGTATCAACTTCAACCAAACGGGTTGTGCAGGAAGAAACAAGTTCCGATCTTAGCCAAAACGAACATGGCGAGTAAAGAGATTGGGCTTGTGGAATATTTTGAAAAGCAACAAAAGAGACTTGATCCATCCTTGTTCACAACAAGCAAAGTAGAGTTCACAAGCATTCAAAAACAGCACCTATTTGAAAAGGAGTCGGGCTTGTGGTCGAGCCATAATACCAACGTTACCCACACTTATGTCTATTTGGAGTGAGGATGTGTTGATCCTAACAAATTTTGTATTTGATCCAGGTGGGATACTAGTTACAAGAATTGAGGACAATTCTTTTTCAAAGAAGGAGAGTATGACGTGAGTTCATTTTGCAGCGTTGTTTAGAGCGGTCCATATCTCGAGTTATACTTGGAACTCCGTAGTCATTCAAAATAGAGAAGAGAGATTTCGAGCTTATCTTTCCAATGAATATTCGTGAAGGTTCGATGAACAAGGATTGACGAAGTTATGCCCCAAACAAGTCAGCTTTGCATTGAAAAACGCTGCTGTTAAATTCTTTGACGGAATTGTTTCTTTTGCCTCGATTTTCTTTAACGCTTTCAATAAATTACCGAGGAGAAGAGCTGCTATTTTCAAGTCCGTTTAATCAAGACTACTCGAGCAAACAAGGGTCTTGCATCTGATTTGGAGCATGGAAAGTAGGCTGATTGTGTTCTAACTTATTCATTGTATCTAGCTATTTAGTTCTAGCCTAGTTCATTTCCCTTTCTTTGTTTTTGTCAACCCACTTTGTGAGGCTTGACTTTTCTGGTTAGGCTCATCCTTGGGTTGAGTTGTAGACTATAAATAGCCAAGTACCTGATGAATAAATCATTCAATCTTCATCAAACAAAATCTGAGTAAAGCTTTGCTTTCCTTTTCGTCTTTGTAGTTCACGAGACAAAGTATTAGAGTAAGTCGCGTTACAAGCTCTATACTCGCTATTTCAATCGTGTGTTTGAATTAGCACCCGCTTTGTTGAGGTATAGGTCTATCTCACTTTGCACACTATCTTTGGTTACGTTCTATCATCACTTTACAACAGCTATTTCAACCTGATTTCTTTGCTTTGTTTCGTTCATTTCAAATTACTATCTATCATCAAATCACTTGTTCAAAGTTCATTCTAACTCACACCATAAGTGGTATCAGAGCTACAACTCTTGATTTTTCTTAAAATCAGGACGGTCCAAGGAGTGTCGAAGCCAAGTTATTAGTTGAATTTCTAATTGCGATTGGAATTCAAGGGTTAAACTCGAGCGAGGTAGTTCGAGGGTTAATCGGTTTTGATTATCTCGTGGTTCTTGTTGAAGTTCCGATACATTTGTTTCTTACTATTCACGTTTGTACTGTTCACACAAAAAAATGTCAGCAATTTTCTCGTTTGAAAACACTTATGAGGAAAGTTTGGTGTTTGATCCAACGTTACCACCTGTTTTTGGCGAGTATCAACTTCAACCAAACGGGTTGTGCAGGAAGAAACAAGTTCCGATCTTAGCCAAAACGAACATGGCGAGTAAAGAGATTGGGCTTGTGGAATATTTTGAAAAGCAACAAAAGAGACTTGATCCATCCTTGTTCACAACAAGCAAAGTAGAGTTCACAAGCATTCAAAAACAACACCTATTTGAAAAGGAGTCGGGCTTGTGGTCGAGCCATAATACCAACGTTACCCACACTTATGTCTATTTGGAGTGAGGATGTGTTGATCCTAACAAATTTTGTATTTGATCCAGGTGGGATACTAGTTACAAGAATTGAGGACAATTCTTTTTCAAAGAAGGAGAGTATGACGTGAGTTCATTTTGCAGCGTTGTTTAGAGCGGTCCATATCTCGAGTTATACTTGGAACTCCGTAGTCATTCAAAATAGAGAAGAGAGATTTCGAGCTTATCTTTCCAATGAATATTCGTGAAGGTTCGATGAACAAGGATTGACGAAGTTATGCCCCAAACAAGTCAGCTTTGCATTGAAAAACGCTGCTGTTAAATTCTTTGACGGAATTGTTTCTTTTGCCTCGATTTTCTTTAACGCTTTCAATAAATTACCGAGGAGAAGAGCTGCTATTTTCAAGTCCGTTTAATCAAGACTACTCGAGCAAACAAGGGTCTTGCATCTGATTTGGAGCATGGAAAGTAGGCTGATTGTGTTCTAACTTATTCATTGTATCTAGCTATTTAGTTCTAGCCTAGTTCATTTCCCTTTCTTTGGTTTTGTCAACCCACTTTGTGAGGCTTGACTTTGCTGGTTAGCCTCATTCTTGGGTTGAGTTGTAGGCTATAAATAGCCAAGTACCTGATGAATAAATCATTCAATCTTCATCATACAAAATCTGAGTTAAGCTTTGCTTTCCCTTTCGTCTTTGTAGTTCACAAGACAAAGTATTAGAGTAAGTCGCGTTACAAGCTCTATACTCGCTATTTCAATCGTGTGTTTGAATTAGCACCCGCTTTGTTGAGGTATAGGTCTATCTCACTTAGCACACTATCTTTGGTTACGTTCTATCATCACTTTACAGCAGCTATTTCAACCTGATTTCGTTGCTTTGTTTCGTTCATTTCAAATTACTATCTTTCATCAAATCAGTTGTTCAAAGTTCATTCTAACTCACATCATAAGTGGTATCAGAGCTACAACTTTTGATTTTTCTTAAAATCAGGACGGTCCAAGGAGTGTCGAAGCCAAGTTATTAGTTGAATTTCTGATTGCGAATGGAATTCAAGGGTTAAACTCGAGCGAGTTAGTTCGAGGGTTTATCGGTTTTGATTATCTCGTGGTTCTTGTTGAAGTTCCGATACATTTGTTTCTTACTATTCACGATTGTACTGTTCACACAAAAAAATGTCAGCAATTTTCTCGTTTGAAAACACTTACGAGGAAAGTTTGGTGTTTGATCCAACGTTACCACCTGTTTTTGACGAGTATCATCTTCAACCAAACGGGTTGTGCAGGAAGAAACAAGTTCCGATCTTAGCCAAAACGAACATGGAGAGTGAAGGGATTGGACTTGTGGAATATTTTAAAAAGCAACAAAAGAGACTTGATCCATCCTTGTTCACAACAAGCAAAGTAGAGTTCACAAGCATTCAAAAATAGCACCTATTTGAAAAGGAGTCGGGCTTGTGGTCGAGCCATAATACCAACGTTACCCACACTTATGTCTATTTGGAGTGAGGATGTGTTGATCCTAACAAATTTTGTATTTGATCCAGGTGGGATACTAGTTACAAGAATTGAGGACAATTCTTTTTCAAAGAAGGAGAGTATGACGTGAGTTCATTTTGCAACGTTGTTTTGATCGGTCCATATCTCGAGTTTACTTGGAATTCCGTGAATTCCGTAGTTATTCAAAATGGAGAAGATAGATTTCGAGCTTATCTTCCGAATGACTACTCGTGAAGGTTCGATGAACAAGTATTGATGATGTTATGCCCCAAACAAGTCAGTTGTGCATTAAAAAACGCTGCTGTTAAATTCTTTGACGGAATTGTTTCTTTTGCCTCGATTTTCTTTAAAGCTTTCAATAAATTCCCGAGGGGAAGAGCTGCTATTTTCAAGTTCGTTAAATCAAGACTACTCGAGCAAACAAGGGCCTTGCATCAGATTTGGAGCATGGAAAGTAGGCTGATTGTGTTCTCACTTATTCATTGTATTTAGCTATTTAGTTCTAGCCTAGTTCATTTCCCTTTCTTTGTTTTTGTCACCCACTTTGTGAGGCTTGACTTTGCTGGTTAGCCTCATCCTTGGGTTGAGTTGTAGGCTATAAATAGCCAAGTACATGATGAATAAATCATTCAATCTTCATCATACAAAATCTGAGTTAAGCTTTGCTTTCCTTTTCGTCTTTGTAGTTCACAAGACAAAGTATTAGAGTAAGTCGCGTTACAAGCTCTATACTCGCTATTTCAATCGTGTGTTTGAAGTAGCACCCGCTTTGTTGAGGTATAGGTCTATCTGACTTAGCACACTATCTTTGGTTACGTTCTATCATCACTTTACAGCAGCTATTTCAACCTGATTTCGTTGCTTTGTTTCGTTCATTTCAAATTACTGTCTATCATCAAATCACTTGTTCAAAGTTCATTCTAACTCACATCATAAGTGCTATCAGAGCTACAACTCTTCATTTTTCTTAAAATCAGGACGGTCCAAGGAGTATCGAAGCCAAGTTATTAGTTGAATTTCTGATTGCGATTGGAATTCAAGGGTTAAACTCGAGCGAGGTAGTTCGAGGGTTAATCGGTTTTGATTATCTCGTGGTTCTTTTTGAAGTTCCGATACATTTGTTTCTTACTATTCACGTTTGTACTGTTCAAACAAAAAAAAATGTCAGCAATTTGCTCGTTTGAAAACACTTACGAGGAAAGTTTAGTGTTTGATCCAACGTTACCACCTGTTTTTGACGAGTATCATCTTCAACCAAACGGGTTGTGCAGGAAGAAACAAGTTCTGATCTTAGCCAAAACGAACATGGAGAGTGAAGGGATTGGGCTTGTGGAATATTTTGAAAAGCAACAAAAGAGACTTGATCCATTCTTGTTCACAACAAGCAAAGTAGAGTTCACAAGCATTCAAAAACAGCACCTATTTGAAAAGGAGTCGGGCTTGTGGTCGAGGCATAATACCAACGTTACCCACACTTATGTCTATTTGGAGTGAGGATGTGTTGATCCTAACAAATTTTGTATTTGATCCAGGTGGGATACTAGTTACAAGAATTGAGGACAATTCTTTTTCAAAGAAGGAGAGTATGACGTGAGTTCATTTTGCAGCGTTGTTTTGATCGGTCCATATCTCGAGTTATACTTGGAATTCCGTGAATTCTGTAGTCATTCAAAATGGAGAAGATAGATTTCGAGCTTATCTTTCGAATGACTACTCGTGAAGGTTCGATGAACAAGTATTGACGATGTTATGCCCCAAAACAAGTCAGTTGTGCATTAAAAAACGCTGCTGTTAAATTCTTTGACGGAATTGTTTCTTTTGCCTCGATTTTCTTTAAAGCTTTCAATAAATTCCCGAGGAGAAGAGCTGCTATTTTCAAGTCCGTTTAATCAAGACTACTCGAGCAAACAAGGGCCTTGCATCTGATTTGGAGCATGGAAAGTAGGCCGATTGTGTTCTCACTTATTCATTGTATCTAGCTATTTAGTTCTAGCCTAGTTCATTTCCCTTTCTTTGGTTTTGTCACCCACTTTGTGAGGCTTGACTTTGCTGGTTAGCCTCATACTTGGGTTGAGTTGTAGGCTATAAATAGCCAAGTACTTGATGAATAAATCATTCAATCTTCATCAAACAAAATCTGAGTTAAGCTTTGCTTTCCTTTTCGTCTTTGTAGTCACTACTACAAATACGATTAAATAGGACGGTTCTTAACCATCCTATAATAGACAAAGAACCGTCCTTTAGGTCGACGTCCTATTAAATAAAACAGGACGGTTAAGATAAGGTCAAACCGTGCTATTTAATTGCTCACAAATAGGACGGTTCATGGTAGAACCGTCCTATTTAACCGGTTTACAAACAGCACAGTTATAGGCGGAACCGTGCTGTTTAATAGAATTACAAATAGAACGGTTATTGTACTGAACCGTCATCTTTAATACAATTCACAAATAAAAAAAATCATATATATCAAATTAACAAATACAATAATCTGACCAAATATTCATAAATCACAAACTTTCCAAACACTATATTGATTAAAACAAATGAATACACATGGCTAACTGGTTGTATCGTAATCAAAGTTAATTTCTAACTCATTCGTCTAGAAATTGGAAGTTGAGGTTCTTGAGTTTTACTTCCAAGAACTGGTTCGCTTCCATTGAATTGAATTAGAGTCATGTGTCATTAAGACTCACGCTCGAAATCACCTGTAGGTACGAAATAAAGGGTACTATTATAGTACGAGTACTATACTACTATCTACATCCACTGAGTACGGGAGTAAGAAACATAAGTTAAGGGGAGGTAAAACATACTATATGTTGACCGTAGACTCACCTAAAGGATCTTCTGGATTTATAGTAATCTTAACCGTAGACTGCTATGTATAGAATATAGACGTAGCTTGCGGCTTGCTCCTGAAACTTGCACTTGATTTCAGCAATTACGATCCTAGCATTTACATAGGAGCATCTTGAGTGCAGTATTTTTGAGCTAAATAGCGGCATGCATTAGCCTGATATACAAACCAAAACGCAGCCAACTCACAAAAATTTATACTACCTCCGTCCTTTAGGTTTCTTCCCATATTTTAAGATTTATGAAGAATATTTAATTGAAACGAGAAGAAACATAGAGGACAGAACGGAGGGAGTATCATATTTTAAAAAGTTATTTATTTTTATCTACTCACTTGGCACTTACCTGCCTGCCTAATTTAATTACTCCACAATTGTACAGAATGCAATTGTTTAAAACTCTGTAACTGTAAAGTACTCACCACTTCAACCCTCATTCTTTTTTCAACAACCCAACCCAACCCAGGGAAATGTACATTATCTTTTTGTGTTTGGTGTCATTAACCGTAGACTGGACTACTGGCATTTCTCCTCAATTTTCACAAACTTTTTACTTGACTACGGCTTCCAACTCACAAAAATCACGAAATCGAGTTTAAAACCGGATAATTATAAGAATGAATGAAAACCGGTAAAATATCATAAAATCCCACAAAACCGACATTATAAACATGAAAAGGGACACAAAATGAGCCAAATGACACGGTATAAGACACGCTTATCAAAAGCACCTTTTCCCCTATGTCGAGTTGGTGTTTACCATTTACAAAGAAGGTAATTACATTTAGAAGACCTATTAGGGTCGGCATTCTACCAGTGAGACTAAGGTGAGACCACAACGGAGGTTTCGTGAAACAACAAAGTGAGATCAACACAAACTGAGAAATAAATAATGAAAAATACCTCCACCGTTGTCCGTGTAGCTGGTGACGGCCTCAGCTATGAGTGATGACAATGCATAAGTTTGTGGCATTCCAACTAACATGAATTAGATGCATTGACATAATTAGATATCGTCTAGTGTCTGACACTAGAAGTCGAGTATGAGTCACATAAACAAACCGATGTTGTTACATTATAACTAGATTAACCTAGAATTCAATAACCTATAGGACTTGATAATCGTGTGTCGGACATTCACATCAAATCAATCAAGAACAGGAATAACAGATTCGTAAATTGAGGGCAATCGAACAATTTCGATTGATTTCAGCTACAATTTCGAGGATGAGACAGGAATATGAAAGGAGTGAGAACAGAGGCAAGAGGCAACAAACGACAATGGATAGCAGTAGTAGCGAACATCAAATAGCCTCATTAAAGGACAAATACGTGAATAAATAGTAGCTAGAAGCCGCTGATTTACGACCCACAAAAATAGCGCAATGATAACAATAGCAGAGGCGGCAATAACATGTAACAACATTAACAACAACGAACCAGCAGGCACATAGATAGCAGCGACCGTAATAGATCATGAAATCATGAAGCACATA
Organism: Agrostemma githago; assembly: GCA_958450325.1. Lineage (NCBI taxonomy): Eukaryota > Viridiplantae > Streptophyta > Magnoliopsida > Caryophyllales > Caryophyllaceae > Agrostemma > Agrostemma githago. Next base: position 36,265,498 of record OY288254.1, on the reverse strand, counting down.
AAATCAATCGACATGAAATCAGAAATGAACCTCGTGCAATTTTACCAGAATTAAGTATAATTTTACACAGCAAATTTGAGTGAAAAATGAATATTACTAACCTGATGCTCTATTCGGTTTCCATCGAAGGGAACTTTTAGTCTGCTTTGAATTTTTTCGAGTCTTTCTTCCTATGACAACAACATATTAAAGCAACAACGTTACATAGGACTATAAAGGATTCAAAAATTATAAGAGAAATGAAAGTAATACGTTATTCTGACACCAGATAGTTCTGCCCACACAAGAAGCAACGAAAACACACTTTGAAAAAGGATGTGAAGGATCAACATTCAGGATTTCAGGGTACCCAAGTCATACTGCTATCCTATTTTGAACAAAATATAGAGATAAGCTTTAACGAAAGCCAACAAATTGACTATCATATTATTTATCGGATTAAGAATTTAGTCCTGTATACAATATGTAAGGTTCAACAAATGTACACAAAGTTATACCATCTCATTTCAAGCATAACACTTGGCCCGTTTAGAAAATCAGCTAACACGTTCAGAGTAAATCATACCTGCAAAGGGCTAAGAGGTGGTACAAGAAACTCCGTCTGTTGGGATGATGTGAGATTCACAAATCGTCCAAAAAGTGACCTAGAGCCAATGACAATATTTCGCTGGAAGACAATCGAGGAGTTAATAAACGAACTAAAAGGGGAAAGGCACAACTATCACTTGATTCAAGTCATGTGAAAGTTTTCTCAAGTACCCGCTGTAAGAAACTAGATAATAACAAAAACAAACTTTTTCTTTTGCCATCATAAGAAATTTGGAAACATGAAATTTATAATGTTACAAGATAAATTTATGGATATGTATCTCAGGCGAACAAATGATCATCCTCTATGGTGCTTCTTCTGTACGCTATAGAGTAAAGAAGCTAATAATTTTTCTCTCATGAATTGGCTCTCACTCTCTCTTCTTTCACCTTCTATCCAGCTTATTGGTCATACAAATGTGTTAATCCCCTCTTTTCACTCCTCCATGGCTTTACTTCCTTTCGACTCAATCTTTATCCGTCCTCCAGAGACTACGATTTATTTGAATTGGCCACTAATTCAGTATAAAAGTATCTGTATGCTAAGGCCTAAGCTAACCATCCACTCGATCCTCCCTATCCCTCGCTCTCCATAAATTGAAGAGCATATGATACATTTACGGATTACCTTCTTGTTATTTATACTAAATTCTAATCAACGAGATTAAGAATCATGGTAAGAACCTCTCTGAACATTTCATTGTAGTATACGGAGACTAAATCAATCAGAATAAGGAATTCATCATTTGTGAGTCGTGAAAACAAGTTCTTAGTTAAAAAGGTTTGACGTGATCTACGTACCTAACCACTGTGCCCAGTGCACAAGCAGCTGCAAAAATATACACGACCAATGGATCTGGACCTTCTTCCCTTCATCGTCTAGAAGATCATCCAAAGTAGTATATAGCTACAAATAAAAATCTGTTAGAAATCAAACAACAATCACATCTACCAAACAAATTCGTACAGTAATCCGATAACAGATTGCTACAACATAGATCTCAATGAAGCAAGAAGCAAGAATCTGATACCAAAAAGCAAGAATGAACACATACCAATGAAAATTAAACAATGAGGGAGCTGATTGATCGAAGATAAACCCTAGGAAGCAAAAATTGCACACATACAACTAAATTCATTCAACATTTACCGGAATATATGCTCCAAATCAAATTAATCACGAAGTTTTAGTTCAGAATACATGATAAACAGTCATGATATACCAAATAAAATCAATCTTAAGTTATCTTTTTAACCTAATTGGAGTGGACTGATGAAAGTTTCAAAAATAGCGATTATACAGAGTGAGCGGAATTAAACCAGCGAAAGATTACTCAAACCTCAAAAACGGATCAAATATAATCACAAATAGCGATGTGAATTGAAAACAAAAAAAACGAAGAAAAAAAAACAAACAGAAGGCGACATACAGCGGGCGTTCAAGGGTGGCGAGGGAGAAAGGAAAACGAGGACGTGTGTTTGGTGGCGGCGACGGGTGGTTGGTGGCAGCAACGGGTGATATTAGTGGCGTTAGGGTTTAGGGGAAGAAGAAGGCCTGCGATGGATATGCGCTTTTGGGCGAGGAAGAAGGGCCTGGGATTGAGAAAATAACAAAAAGATAGACCCTCCTAGAATTACGTTGAACAAACAGCACAGTTTCTTCCTAACCCGTGCTATTTTGTTTTAATAAGACCCGCGCTTGATTTCTATTAATAAAGATGGTTCGTATGAATAACCGTGCTGTTTAACAGAATACTAAACGCGCCAAAACATGATGAATAATATAGGACGCTTCCGTGTCAAACCGTGCTAAAATGGGCGTCCTCTTAAATTGAAATTGTAGTAGTGAGTTCACAAGACAAAGTATTAGAGTAAGTCGCGTTACAAGCTCTATACTCGTTATTTCAATCGTGTGTTTGAATTAGCACCCGCTTTGTTGAGGTATAGGTCTATCTCACTTAGCACACTATCTTTGGTTACGTTCTATCATCACTTTACAGCAGCTATTTCAACCTGATTTCGTTGCTTTGTTTCGTTCATTTCAAATTACTATCTATCATCAAATCACTTGTTCAAAGTTCATTCTAACTCACATCATAAGTGGTATCAGAGCTACAACTCTTGATTTTTCTTAAAATCAGGACGGTCCAAGGAGTGTCGAAGCCAAGTTATTAGTTGAATTTCTTATTGCGATTGGAATTCAAGGGTTAAACTCGAGCGAGGTAGTTCGAGGGTTACTTGGTTTTGATTATCTCGTGGTTCTTGTTGAAGTTCCGATACATTTGTTTCTTACTATTCACGTTTGTACTGTTCACACAAAAAAATGTCAGCAATTTTCTCGTTTGAAAACACTTACAAGGAAAGTTTGGTGTTTGATCCAACGTTACCACATGTTTTTGACGAGTATCATCTTCAACCAAACGGGTTGTGCAGGAAGAAACAAGTTCTGATCTTAGCCAAAAGGAACATGGAGAGTGAAGGGATTGGGCTTGTGGAATATTTTGAAAAGCAACAAAAGAGACTTGATCCATCCTTGTTCACAACAAGCAAAGTAGAGTTCACAAGCATTCAAAACAGCACCTATTTGAAAAGTAGTCGGGCTTGTGGTCGAGCCATAATACCAACGTTACCCACACTTATGTCTATTTGGAGTGAGGATGTGTTGATCCTAACAAATTTTGTATTTGATCCAGGTGGGATACTTGTTACAAGAATTGAGGACAATTCTTTTTCAATGAAGGAGAGTATGACGCGAGTTCATTTTGCAGCGTTGTTTTGATCGGTCCATATCTCGAGTTATACTTGGAATTCCGTAGTCATTCAAAATGGAGAAGATAGATTTCGAGCTTATCTTTCCAATGACTACTCGTGAAGGTTCGATGAACAAGTATTGACGAAGTTATGCCCCAAACAAGTCAGCTGTGCATTGAAAAACGTTGCTGTTAAATTCTTTGACGGAATTGTTTCTTTTGCCTCGATTTTCTTTAAAGCTTTCAATAAATTCCCGAGGAGAAGAGCTGCTATTTTCAAGTCCGTTTAATCAAGACTACTCGAGCAAACAAGGGCCTTGCATCTGATTTGGAGCATGGAAAGTAGGCTGATTGTGTTCTCACTTATTCATTGTATCTAGCTATTTAGTTCTAGCCTAGTTCATTTCCCTTTATTTGTTTTTGTCACCCACTTTGTGAGGCTTGACTTTTCTTGTTAGCCTCATCCTTGGGTTGAGTTGTAGGCTATAAATAGCCAAGTACCTGATGAATAAATCATTCAATCTTCATCAAACAAAATCTGAGTTAAGCTTTGCTTTCCTTTTCGTCTTTGTAGTTCACAAGACAAAGTATTAGAGTAAGTCGCGTTACAAGCTCTATACTCGCTATTTCAATCGTGTGTTTGAATTAGCACCCGCTTTGTTGAGGTATAGGTCTATCTCACCTAGCACACTATCTTTGGTTACGTTCTATCATCACTTTACAACAGCTATTTCAACCTGATTTCGTTGCTTTGTTTCGTTCATTTCAAATTACTATCTATCATCAAATCACTTGTTCAAAGTTCATTCTAACTCACATCATAAGTGGTATCAGAGCTACAACTCTTGATTTTTCTTAAAATCAGGACGGTCCAAGGAGTGTCGAAGCCAAGTTATTAGTTGAATTTCTTATTGCGATTGGAATTCAAGGGTTAAACTCGAGCGAGGTAGTTCGAGGGTTACTTGGTTTTGATTATCTCGTGGTTCTTGTTGAAGTTCCGATACATTTGTTTCTTACTATTCACGTTTGTACTGTTCACACAAAAAAATGTCAGCAATTTTCTCGTTTGAAAACACTTACAAGGAAAGTTTGGTGTTTGATCCAACGTTACCACATGTTTTTGACGAGTATCATCTTCAACCAAACGGGTTGTGCAGGAAGAAACAAGTTCTGATCTTAGCCAAAAGGAACATGGAGAGTGAAGGGATTGGGCTTGTGGAATATTTTGAAAAGCAACAAAAGAGACTTGATCCATCCTTGTTCACAACAAGCAAAGTAGAGTTCACAAGCATTCAAAACAGCACCTATTTGAAAAGTAGTCGGGCTTGTGGTCGAGCCATAATACCAACGTTACCCACACTTATGTCTATTTGGAGTGAGGATGTGTTGATCCTAACAAATTTTGTATTTGATCCAGGTGGGATACTTGTTACAAGAATTGAGGACAATTCTTTTTCAATGAAGGAGAGTATGACGCGAGTTCATTTTGCAGCGTTGTTTTGATCGGTCCATATCTCGAGTTATACTTGGAATTCCGTAGTCATTCAAAATGGAGAAGATAGATTTCGAGCTTATCTTTCCAATGACTACTCGTGAAGGTTCGATGAACAAGTATTGACGAAGTTATGCCCCAAACAAGTCAGCTGTGCATTGAAAAACGTTGCTGTTAAATTCTTTGACGGAATTGTTTCTTTTGCCTCGATTTTCTTTAAAGCTTTCAATAAATTCCCGAGGAGAAGAGCTGCTATTTTCAAGTCCGTTTAATCAAGACTACTCGAGCAAACAAGGGCCTTGCATCTGATTTGGAGCATGGAAAGTAGGCTGATTGTGTTCTCACTTATTCATTGTATCTAGCTATTTAGTTCTAGCCTAGTTCATTTCCCTTTATTTGTTTTTGTCACCCACTTTGTGAGGCTTGACTTTTCTTGTTAGCCTCATCCTTGGGTTGAGTTGTAGGCTATAAATAGCCAAGTACCTGATGAATAAATCATTCAATCTTCATCAAACAAAATCTGAGTTAAGCTTTGCTTTCCTTTTCGTCTTTGTAGTTCACAAGACAAAGTATTAGAGTAAGTCGCGTTACAAGCTCTATACTCGCTATTTCAATCGTGTGTTTGAATTAGCACCCGCTTTGTTGAGGTATAGGTCTATCTCACCTAGCACACTATCTTTGGTTACGTTCTATCATCACTTTACAACAGCTATTTCAACCTGATTTCGTTGCTTTGTTTCGTTCATTTCAAATTACTATCTATCATCAAATCACTTGTTCAAAGTTCATTCTAACTCACATCATAAGTGGTATCAGAGCTACAACTCTTGATTTTTCTTAAAATCAGGACGGTCCAAGGAGTGTCGAAGCCAAGTTATTAGTTGAATTTCTTATTGCGATTGGAATTCAAGGGTTAAACTCGAGCGAGGTAGTTCGAGGGTTACTTGGTTTTGATTATCTCGTGGTTCTTGTTGAAGTTCCGATACATTTGTTTCTTACTATTCACGTTTGTACTGTTCACACAAAAAAATGTCAACAATTTTCTCGTTTGAAAACACTTACAAGGAAAGTTTGGTGTTTGATCCAACGTTACCACATGTTTTTGACGAGTATCATCTTCAACCAAACGGGTTGTGCAGGAAGAAACAAGTTCTGATCTTAGCCAAAAGGAACATGGAGAGTGAAGGGATTGGGCTTGTGGAATATTTTGAAAAGCAACAAAAGAGACTTGATCCATCCTTGTTCACAACAAGCAAAGTAGAGTTCACAAGCATTCAAAACAGCACCTATTTGAAAAGTAGTCGGGCTTGTGGTCGAGCCATAATACCAACGTTACCCACACTTATGTCTATTTGGAGTGAGGATGTGTTGATCCTAACAAATTTTGTATTTGATCCAGGTGGGATACTTGTTACAAGAATTGAGGACAATTCTTTTTCAATGAAGGAGAGTATGACGCGAGTTCATTTTGCAGCGTTGTTTTGATCGGTCCATATCTCGAGTTATACTTGGAATTCCGTAGTCATTCAAAATGGAGAAGATAGATTTCGAGCTTATCTTTCCAATGACTACTCGTGAAGGTTCGATGAACAAGTATTGACGAAGTTATGCCCCAAACAAGTCAGCTGTGCATTGAAAAACGTTGCTGTTAAATTCTTTGACGGAATTGTTTCTTTTGCCTCGATTTTCTTTAAAGCTTTCAATAAATTCCCGAGGAGAAGAGCTGCTATTTTCAAGTCCGTTTAATCAAGACTACTCGAGCAAACAAGGGCCTTGCATCTGATTTGGAGCATGGAAAGTAGGCTGATTGTGTTCTCACTTATTCATTGTATCTAGCTATTTAGTTCTAGCCTAGTTCATTTCCCTTTATTTGTTTTTGTCACCCACTTTGTGAGGCTTGACTTTTCTTGTTAGCCTCATCCTTGGGTTGAGTTGTAGGCTATAAATAGCCAAGTACCTGATGAATAAATCATTCAATCTTCATCAAACAAAATCTGAGTTAAGCTTTGCTTTCCTTTTCGTCTTTGTAGTTCACAAGACAAAGTATTAGAGTAAGTCGCGTTACAAGCTCTATACTCGCTATTTCAATCGTGTGTTTGAATTAGCACCCGCTTTGTTGAGGTATAGGTCTATCTCACCTAGCACACTATCTTTGGTTACGTTCTATCATCACTTTACAACAGCTATTTCAACCTGATTTCGTTGCTTTGTTTCGTTCATTTCAAATTACTATCTATCATCAAATCACTTGTTCAAAGTTCATTCTAACTCACATCATAAGTGGTATCAGAGCTACAACTCTTGATTTTTCTTAAAATCAGGACGGTCCAAGGAGTGTCGAAGCCAAGTTATTAGTTGAATTTCTTATTGCGATTGGAATTCAAGGGTTAAACTCGAGCGAGGTAGTTCGAGGGTTACTTGGTTTTGATTATCTCGTGGTTCTTGTTGAAGTTCCGATACATTTGTTTCTTACTATTCACGTTTGTACTGTTCACACAAAAAAATGTCAGCAATTTTCTCGTTTGAAAACACTTACAAGGAAAGTTTGGTGTTTGATCCAACGTTACCACATGTTTTTGACGAGTATCATCTTCAACCAAACGGGTTGTGCAGGAAGAAACAAGTTCTGATCTTAGCCAAAAGGAACATGGAGAGTGAAGGGATTGGGCTTGTGGAATATTTTGAAAAGCAACAAAAGAGACTTGATCCATCCTTGTTCACAACGAGCAAAGTAGAGTTCACAAGCATTCAAAACAGCACCTATTTGAAAAGTAGTCGGGCTTGTGGTCGAGCCATAATACCAACGTTACCCACACTTATGTCTATTTGGAGTGAGGATGTGTTGATCCTAACAAATTTTGTATTTGATCCAGGTGGGATACTTGTTACAAGAATTGAGGACAATTCTTTTTCAATGAAGGAGAGTATGACGCGAGTTCATTTTGCAGCGTTGTTTTGATCGGTCCATATCTCGAGTTATACTTGGAATTCCGTAGTCATTCAAAATGGAGAAGATAGATTTCGAGCTTATCTTTCCAATGACTACTCGTGAAGGTTCGATGAACAAGTATTGACGAAGTTATGCCCCAAACAAGTCAGCTGTGCATTGAAAAACGTTGCTGTTAAATTCTTTGACGGAATTGTTTCTTTTGCCTCGATTTTCTTTAAAGCTTTCAATAAATTCCCGAGGAGAAGAGCTGCTATTTTCAAGTCCGTTTAATCAAGACTACTCGAGCAAACAAGGGCCTTGCATCTGATTTGGAGCATGGAAAGTAGGCTGATTGTGTTCTCACTTATTCATTGTATCTAGCTATTTAGTTCTAGCCTAGTTCATTTCCCTTTATTTGTTTTTGTCACCCACTTTGTGAGGCTTGACTTTTCTTGTTAGCCTCATCCTTGGGTTGAGTTGTAGGCTATAAATAGCCAAGTACCTGATGAATAAATCATTCAATCTTCATCAAACAAAATCTGAGTTAAGCTTTGCTTTCCTTTTCGTCTTTGTAGTTCACAAGACAAAGTATTAGAGTAAGTCGCGTTACAAGCTCTATACTCGCTATTTCAATCGTGTGTTTGAATTAGCACCCGCTTTGTTGAGGTATAGGTCTATCTCACCTAGCACACTATCTTTGGTTACGTTCTATCATCACTTTACAACAGCTATTTCAACCTGATTTCGTTGCTTTGTTTCGTTCATTTCAAATTACTATCTATCATCAAATCACTTGTTCAAAGTTCATTCTAACTCACATCATAAGTGGTATCAGAGCTACAACTCTTGATTTTTCTTAAAATCAGGACGGTCCAAGGAGTGTCGAAGCCAAGTTATTAGTTGAATTTCTGATTGCGATTGGAATTCAAGGGTTAAACTCGAGCGAGGTAGTTCGAGGGTTAATCGGTGTTGATTATCTCGTGGTTCTTGTTGAAGTTCCGATACATTTGTTTCTTACTATTCACGTTTGTACTGTTCACACAAAAAAATGTCAGCAATTTTCTCGTTTGAAAACACTTACGAGGAAAGTTTGGTGTTTGATCCAACGTTACCACCTGTTTTTGACGAGTATCATCTTCAACCAAACGGGTTGTGCTGGAAGAAACAAGTTCTGATCTTAGCCAAAACGAACATGGAGAGTGAAGGGATTGGGCTTGTGGAATATTTTGAAAAGCAACAAAAGAGACTTTATCCATCAAAATGTTAAAACGACAGGTCATTATTAAAAATACTTTCGAGTTTTAAACTTTATTTAATGAAAGATAAAATATTTAATAATTTGATAAATAAATTCTCATGTTTTTAATACGGAATAATTTTTTAAATTTAACGAAAATAAAATATTTCATTCACGAAAATAATTTTTCAAGCGTTAAACTTGGTTTAAATAAATGTTTAAAATTTTAACACTATTTGAAAAATGCGGGGTGTTACAATCTACCCCCCTTAAAACAATTTGTTCCTCGAAATTTCCGGCATAACTTAGGCAATTAATGAAGTTTAAGACACTACACGAATAAAATGAAGTGTTAGGGTTCCTCTCGCAAAAATGACTCGGCTCGCAAGTGACTTGCTCGTATATCTGACCTCTCCGCCAAAGTCTTACAAAGGTGGTACATCCCAAATTAGTATGGTAGGTATTATTGATCAACTGTAGATTCTAAATTCCAATATAGTGGCACTATTCAATCTCGGGTAATCATTCTCGAGATTTGGTTTATGGCTTGTCTTATCTCCAAAATATCATGATGTTTATATTCCTTAAAATTGAAAGGTGTTGTTTCATCAGTAATACAAGTTTCTCGTAGCATAAATATTCATTAAAGATGGTTATCCTAATTCCCATATAATCTGTAGAGCTTTCATAAACTATGATATTATTAGTTTTAGTAGGAGACTTCTTTCATAGGTTCAAATACACAGGTTATACAAAAGTCCGAAGTTCTCATGATGACATGAGCCTTTCTCGTCAAACAGGTTGATCTTCTAAGGTTGATCCTCAAGTGTTTTTGTCGGTTATGATCAGGGTTAATTCTGAATTCTCATGTTGTCTTTCTAAATTTCTCAAAATTTTAAAACTGTTTCTCTGTTGTTTTATTCTTCAAACAACGGGTTCAGGTCAAAATTCCTTGATTCACAAGTGTCTTTTACAATTATGACACTTAGCGTTTGCAATATTATCAACCATTATTCAATAAAATTGTCTCCCAAAAGTATATACGGTACTTCCTAGAGATTCTCATAGAGAATAAACACACGAGTCGTGGCTCCTAGTATCACCGCTACATCCTATTGGCTTGCATCTCACCAATAGAAGTAATCGTGTTACCGCCAACTCGTAGACCGAACCGATCTTATGAGGTTTACATCTCACCCATAAGGCTCAATTGGGCCCGAACTTCTATTATATTATACGTTTATTCAAACGGGGATCTCGGCTGAAATGAAAGTTGATGATTACATTCTCTACATCACCAAGAGGGAACCCGCAGTTTTCAGAATCTTTTTCTGCCCCGCTACCTAGGTGGTAATACTGATCAAGTACTTGTCTATACATGCGCACATACCCTACGCAGACTCTTGAACCGCAGCTCTCACTGCCGTAGGACGACTACCTTAAACACTAGGTTGACTCTCGGACCGCAGCCTACGAGTCTGCTTTTCATTACAACTGCAGTCGAAACACCACGCATGGTAGGATCCAACACAAGCTATTCGTCCCAAACTTGCACCGTAAACTTTATATAAAAGTCACATGTGAACAAGTAGTACATTATTTGGTGACCTTCAATAATTGGTCGGACTCATTTGAAACAATCAAATCCTCAAATACTTACTTTCAGTGTGACAACATTACACTTTAATCCTCAAGTGTCACCCGAAACATTATATCCCAAAATATCGTATAATATTTTTAAAATAGTAAATTCTTTCAAATGAAGTTTTATATGAAAATAAAATTTAAGGTATAATAATAATAATAATAATAAAATATTATTTTACTATTTATAGTTTTTGAAAAATATAGAAGTTTCTGAAAAATATAAATTATGTCGTACTTAATCGATTTACGAAATCTGACGAAAAATCATTTTTAAAAATATTTATAAATGTCGTGTAAAAATTTCGAAATAAAACAAATCCATTTATTTTTGAAAAATGAAATTTATAAATTTGTACCTATATAAAATAATAGGTGAAATTTTATTAAAATAAGATTTTGTTACTAATCTACTCCATTTTTATAATATATAAACAAATGTAAAAGTACTAAAGAAAATTAAATACGACCAAAATTACAATTATACAAAATATAAATTACATAGAATAAACACACATAGCAAATAGAAGTAAATAAATAAAATACAATGAAAATGATATAATTTTTTTTATTAATTTAAGGTCTTTTATTCATTTTCTCAACTTCTCATATAAACAGAAATATAAAGCTGATAAGTAAATAAATTAAACAGGTGATAATTTAGTCAAGTTAAATTTAGTCATAATAAAAAAATATAACACAAATAAAATATCAGGTAATATATATATATATATATATATATATATATATAGTGAGGATCCGATGAGTCTTCATCTTTAAATGAGTCGGTTCCGTAAATTAGAGCCACACGATCTAATCAATTCGAAGGGGTGGTAATGTGCCACATCATTAAGAAAAGAAAAAAACACGCGCTAATCAGATTAAATTAAAATGGTTTTTTTTAATATTCAATAACTCCTTTCATGTTACTCCGTATTTTTTTTTATCAAGATCCAATCCAAAATCATTACATAAACGTGAAGAATATTCAACAAATGGTGAGGCATTCCCAAACTTTACCGTTTAGAGGTACTGAAGTATTTAATCCTTTGATTTAGTGTCATTCATTAAATTTTAATGGAATAAATTATACTTCGCCAATTTAATGGAGTACTAATTTATTCTTAGTTTTGATTTATATGGTTCTTATTAAGGGGTGGTGTAATGATGTGTTTGTATGTATAAATCTCTATTTATTTTATTTTTCTTTTTTGTGATTTCTTGGGGGTCACAGTAGCACTGTTACAGTAACAATATAATATAATAGAAACAATGTTACTATACATTTTATGACGGTGTTACAGTAACAGTGTAACAGAAACAATGTAACAGTAACAGTGTAATATAAACAATGTAACACAAACAATATAACAGTAGCACTGTTACAATAACACAAATATCTTACTATGACGCACCTAAGACGGGATGAAAAACGGTTTAGGATTGGATTAGAAGACATCAATGTTACACTAACAACATTACTGTGACACTATTAGTGTGATGTTATTACTACAATTTAACACATTAGATCTAAAGTACCATAAACCTGAACAAGAAAGTACCAAATTAAACCTAATTTTAATTATAGTGATAGAACAAGAAAATAACAAAATTAGAAGTTTGGAGCTCACAATTTATATAGACAAGAAAATAACATTAGAGCTCATAATTCTACCAATTTAGCACCAAATCAAATTTAGCACCAAATCCTAAGTAACCTGACGATTCTAAGAAAAAATTAACAAATTAAAACGCTAACAATTAACATGAACATATAATTTGGTAAAAAGTAATTGAGTTTATTCAATTGAATCAATCCTCAATTACTTGAACCGTGTGTGTATGAGGATGGCTTCACCATTAATTTTAGTTGAAAGGTAAAACTTCCAATTAAATTTATAATCATAAAAGATTACTGATGGGAGGGATTTGTCGTGGAATCCCAACCGTCAATATTATAACCGGCTATTCCTACGGTAGATAGGGCAAGTCGGGTCGAATCCACGGGGACGGTAAAGTATAGTCTAGACTAAGGTCGCCTAAATACGAGACTAAGTCAACGAGCTAAGCTGAACAAGAATGATAAGAAGGGGAGAAAGCTAGACTAAGACTAAGGTGCCGGAGAAACAAACAAAGAAACGGGTTAGGATTAGGTCGGGGTCAAAGGGGTAACGGAATGGTCAAGGGATAACTAGAGCGAAGGAGGTAGTAGGGTAATCTAGGTTGGTCCGGGCTCTCGCAACTTAGGCCTACCTAGAGGTTCCACCTATAACCCATCTCGGCGACACACACGACAAACGGGGTTCTAGCACGCTATGGTGGCCTAGGTCGCATCCGGGCTCTCGCTACTTAGACCGACCTAGGGGTCATCCTCACCGGGCTCTCGCTACTTAGTGAGGGAACCGAACCCACAAACAAACTATCACCCACAAGAGAAAGGCAAGAAAAACAAGTATTTGCAACTACTAGTCATTCAAGCATTTCAACAAACATGTAATATGCATTAAACCAAGAGGAAACCCAAATCTTCCACCAACATCTCCAACAAACCCTTAATCACCCAATTAACACCCTAATCACCTTACTAACCCTAGCAACAATCTACTCAAACATATCTAAATGAAATACTAACAAGAACAAGATGAATCAACATAAACATCAAAACATACATAAACAAACTAGTGAAAACAATAAACAAGAACTAAAGATGAGAACTTGATGAATAATAAAGGATTAAGAGTAAAAAGGAAGAAAGGATTATACCAAACTAGTGAAGAATGAAAAAGGAGAACACTTGCATAGAAGAAAACCCAAATTCATCCACCAAGGTTGTCAATCTTGGATGGATTCTTCAAGAGATCCAATATTACAAGATTAAACTAGGATTAAAGACTAATTACCGACTAATCTACACTAATCTAATCTAATCTAACCTAAAGTAGTCTAGGGTTTAATGTCTAATGAAGTGTATATCATTAACAAAAAAAGGGAAGAGTATATATAGAAGCAAGAAAGGAGTGCGGCCTGAACTGGGCTCATCCCGTTCGGGATGAGTTGGTCCCGTTCGGGATGGACCCTTCACAGAACACCTCTCTTTTGTGCACCTCAACCGGTTCCGGTTGAGCCTTGTAGGCCTCCTTTAAGCTTCTTTCGGTCCCTCCTTGCTTCTCATGGGTTTCTCATCGATTCTCGGGACTCGGGATTGGGTCTCGGAGGCTCGGGACTCGGGATCGGGTCTCGGAGACTCGGGATTGGGTCCCAAGGTCTCGGGGTCGATTCCAAGGCATCGAGTCATCATTCCTTTACTCCGTTGGCTCCAAAATGTGTATGTATCGAGTCGGAATCGCTCCAACTCTTCCAAATCGGTCTCGGAAACCTGAAACGAACTAAAGGAAGCATAAGAAGCCCATAAACCGCTCCCAAAGAGCGATTCCACAAGGAAAATGGGACCAAAACACTACGAAATAGGCACTACAAACCACACTTATCAACTCCCCCACACTTAACCCTTACTCGCCCTCGAGTAAGCACATACTAACTACTATACTAGCCGAATGGGTATTAGCGCACCCTACGCCCCTTCAACTCACGCGAGTGCGCTTAGAGGAAAATTGCACTCCGCAAGGCAAGTCGGGTCTTGCGACAAAACTGTGGATGCAACCGGACACAAAACACACAAACAAACAAACACACAAACAAGCACATAATCGGTTGCACCCAAAAGAAAACAAATACCGCTTCCCTCAAACAAGCGGTGAAAGAAGCACCGGTTTAGGACTCGAGGCAAGTGACAACGCTCCCAAGCTAGACATACAAACCAAGGTGAACTAAACCCTAATAGTATGACGATAAAGCAACAAAAACGTTGGTAACTTACCTAGATTCCTCATAACTTTCTAAGAACGTACTACGGGACGATCGGCGGAGTGGAAAAGGGATGAACCACGGTGTTAGTCGACACTGTAGGTAAGTGAGACCCCGCCCCCTTTAGCCATGAGCCAAGAGGGTCGTCCCACGTCTAAAACCGCCTAACTAGTCTAAGTAAAAAGGTGGAAAACATGCAAAATGAGGGAAGACCGACTAATGCCGCTATCATCCTTCCTCGGGACTCGGTCCTTTGGTAGGCTCTTCACGGCAAAAGTCGGAAAAAGGAATATTTTTGTGGGGATTTCTTTTTGTCAGATGGGTTTTCTTTTGGCATTTTCTTTCTTTTCGACATTTTGATTTGTTTGTTGCCATGCCATTTCTTTTTCTTTTTTTCTATTTTCTTTTTGGCTTTTGTGCCTTTTCTTTTTCTTCATTCTTTTCTTTCTTTTCTTTTCTTTGCCCTTTTTTGGCCAGATTTGACTTTTTGGCATTTCTTGACAATTAAGAAAGAGAGAATCAACAAATTGCAATTTATTGTGTGATATGTGTAGGAGGTAGGGAAATGGGTAGGTCGGGACGGGCCCTTCCCTTCTAACCCACAAAAAGTGGAGAACTTGGACTAATCAAACAATCCTAAACACGGTCACCTAAGGGACGAAACTCGGTAACCAAGGTCTTTTCACACCGTGGGTGGTCATAATGGTCAAAAGTGCAAATCCCGCAGTAAATCCCTAGTAAGCTAGGTGGACTCAAGGTAAAGGACCAACGAATTCATTGATTTAGGGTCATTCTACTAGGCTAAAGTCCAAGACTCGATTTACACTACTAGGAAGGGAAAGTAAGCACTCGCACACTAGCCTCTAAACCGGGTTTTCGAAAACCATTTACACACAAGACTTAACAAACATAACACAAAATAAAGACTCAACGAGAACGAAAGAAAAAGAAACAAAAAGGCAACAAAATAAAACAAAACAAGACAAACACATAAACAAAGCAAACACCACCCCGAATTTCCAAACAAGTCATCAAATCCACAACAAGTATGTACAAGCTCCACCCGAGCACACCTCAACACAACCTTCTCCAAACATCACAAGGAATAAAGAGTGAAAGAGGGTTAGAAGATGTTACCGGATGTCTTCAAAGCTTTCCAAACAACGGTGATTAAGCAACCTATAAGGAAAAGGGAGGCAAAACACACACAATACAAAACAAATATACGATACAAAGACAAAAAAGGAAAACACACAAAAGAAAATCTTTTTGATTTTTGTGAAAAAATTTCGAATTTTTAGGGATTTTTCGAAAAACTACGAAAATAAAGCTAACTACACTAGAATATCGCTCCCCCACACTTTAACCAAGCAATGTCCTCAAGCTCAATCTTAGTGTGTGGAGAGACAAAAGAAAAGAAAAGAAACTACGAAATAAAGCTAAAAATCAAAAATAAAGGTGAAGAAATGGTAGAATGTGTCCGGCCGGGGTGTAGTCAAGTCACCATGGGCCGAGACGAGAAAAAGATATGGATGGGGGAAGAAATAAAAAGAAGGAAATAAAAGGAAATGGGAGGGGAGGGCTAGGTGTAATCAAGTCACGTAGCCCGGATTCCGCCTAATTCCGACTAAATCCTCAAAAAGAAAGAGTGAAAAACTTGTAAAATTTGGATTTTGAAATGACTCTCGATGTAGTCACATCATCGAGAGTCGGGAGCAACAACTACCGAGGCCTCGAAGGCCACCAAGATACCATGACTCAAGGGGAAAGGGGGCAAACAAGAGAAAACCAAGCAATAAAAGACAGAAAAGTAAGGATAGTTACCAAAACCAATCGGCTAGTAACTCACTCGCTCCATCGTCTCATAGATCAATATTGGCACAAAGCTTGTCTTCTTCATTGTCATCCCGCGTCAAACTTGATAAAACGCATGGTTGGGGTAGTAATGGTATGGGGTGGGATCTGATGTGAATACCGGTCTAAAGTAGATAGAAGATGAAGTGAGGGTATGAAAATGAAGTATGTGGGTGGTATTATTTGAGCAAGGAAGGTAGGGAGGTTGGGTGGGGGTATATAATGGTTGGGTGGGCTCAAATGTCGAAGAAGAAGCACCAAAAAGGAGTAGGGGACCATCCCGGTCGGGACGGCCCCATCCCGGTCGGGACGACACACCCTTCCCGGTCGGGAAGGGTCTTCATGACTCCCATGACCCCAAAAACCGACTCCCTTACTCACGATCCAAGCTCTATCACTAACCACTCCTTTCTAGGAGTCACCTTCACTTCACCTATCACAATGAACTCAAAGTACAAATCAAATTCACTCCCTCACATCGCTCATAAAAATACCAAAACAAATACAAGAATCCCACAAAAACAAAAGAGTCCTAGAAACAAAAATCACAAATACAAGCACAAGTACTCTAAAGAGGAGAGGAGGGGAATATACAACATGACGGTTCTTTAGGAACTCCGTCAAACCTAGGATGGTGGACTCTCCTTCAACCGTAGCCCTCAAGGGCATGGAGGAGCAAGTCAAACGCGCTACCGACATCATAGTGAAGGCCCAAGAAGCGCTCGAGCTTAGCCGACCTCCACGGCCTCCAAGGAGGAGGCAAGAAGTAGGAATCCCAAGACCCAAAATCATCTTCAAAGTTGTCTCCGGGGTCTATCCATCCTACGAGCTTCACCGACCTCTTCCTCCCTAAGCATCGCCTCCAATCACAAGCAAGCTTCGTCTCCAAGAATCGAGGCACAAAGAGCGGTTTTGGCCTCATCTCTTCATTGCACACCCCCACACTTTCCTCAAGTTGTGGTTCCCCACCTTCATCACTTGGCCCCACATCATCTTGGAGAAGAGGATCGAAACTTCTACCGGCAGTTTCAATCTCCTCCAAGTCATTACTTGGTTCACTAGCTAGGGGCTCTTGATGCTTATCCACATTCTCGGACAAGGGCAACTCGAGGCTAACAATTTCACCCAACATCCTCACAAACTCTACCAACCCATCCAACTCACTATCCTCCTCCAATTCCTCACCAATGTTGCCTTCACCAAGGGTCATCTCCTCATTCGTCTCTTTTTGGGTAGACGATTGAGGTTCTTCAAAGCAAACTTCTCTATCAAAGGGAATTACATTGGCGGCTTCATGGTTAGGATGCTCTTCTTTCTCAAGTGGGCACCCTTCATCTAATTGTGATGCTCGGGATAAAAACATTACGGTTTGAACCGATAATGCATTTAATTGAGCATTCCTCGCCTCGTTTCCCCTTCGAATTTGGGCCATTAATTCTTCTTGTTCTTTTCGCAATTGAATGGCCGTTTCTTGGATGATCCTTTGCATTTGATGCATAGATTGATGTAACTCCAAGTTTGGCATTTGGTGGTCATTGGGGTCTTTTAAAGTTCCTTGAAAATCTTGATGATACCCAAGGGTGGGGTATCATATTGTTGGTAGTGGGGTTGAGGTGATTGGTAGTATTGTGGGTCATAGGGTTCATATTGTGGTTGGGGTGTAGGATAATATGGTGGGTTTAGGGGGTATTGGCTTCCATAAGGTGAATCTTGATTGAACATGGTGGGTTCACAATCATAGCTTGAGTAATGGCCACCATGATCGTAGGATTGGTAATCGTTCACTTGTTGGTAGCCGTTTTCGTAACCTTGAAGTTCATACCCGTCTTGATCCCCCCAAGAAGCTTGATAGTGATTAGGAGTCATCATGTCATAGCTTTGGTTCATGGAAGAAGAGGGGTAGCTCATATCGGCTTCCATGTGTGGGGAGTTTAGATCAAACCCCATGCTCGCTCGAAAATCGTAGCTCATACCCTGTTGGAAACCACTCATCCTAGCAACCGTCCGTTAAAGCGGCTCTAAGTTGCAAGAAGAAGATAATCACCACCTCTAAGCACAAACTGTAGACTAAGAACAAATGTGAGAAGCCTAGTGCTTTTTGGGCACTGGACAAGAGAGAAATAAACCGCACACACACAAGAAGCAAAGTAACAAAAAGAAAAAAGAAAAACACAAACACAAAGACTAAGTCAAGTAACTAGGAAAACAAAGTCTAAACTAGCACCGTCCCCGGCAACGGCGCCAAATTGATGGGAGGGATTTGTCGTGGAATCCCAACCGTCAATAATATAACCGGCTATTCCTACGGTAGATAGGGCAAGTCGGGTCGAATCCACGGGGACGGTAAAGTATAGTCTAGACTAAGGTCGCCTAAATACGAGACTAAGTCAACGAGCTAAGCTAAACAAGAATGATAAGAAGGGGAGAAAGCTAGACTAAGACTAAGGTGCCGGAGAAACAAACAAAGAAACGGGCTAGGATTAGGTCGGGGTCAAAGGGGTAACGGAATGGTCAAGGGATAACTAGAGCGAAGGAGGTAGTAGGGTAATCTAGGTTGGTCCGGGCTCTCGCAACTTAGGCCTACCTAGAGGTTCCACCTATAACCCATCTCGGCGACACACAGGACAAACGGGGTTCTAGCGCGCTATGGTGGCTTAGGTCGCATCCGGGCTCTCCCTACTTAGACCGACCTAGGGGTCGTCCTCACCAGGCTCACGCTACTTAGTGAGGGAACCGAACCCACAAACAAACTATCACCCACAAGAGAAAGGCAAGAAAAACAAGTATTTGCAACTACTAGTCATTCAAGCATTTCAACAAACATGTAATATGCATTAAACCAAGAGGAAACCCAAATCTTCCACCAACATCTCCAACAAACCCTTAATCACCCAATTAACACCCTAATCACCTTACTAACCCTAGCAACAATCTACTCAAACATATCTAAAGGAAATACTAACAAGAACAAGATGAATCAACATAAACATCAAAACATACATAAACAAACTAGTGAAAACAATAAACAAGAACTAAAGATAAGAACTTGATGAATAATAAAGGATTAAGAGTAAAAAGGAAGAAAGAATTATACCAAACTAGTGAAGAATGAAAAAGGAGAACACTTGCATAGAAGAAAACCCAAATTCATCCACCAAGGTTGTCAATCTTGGATGCATTCTTCAAGAGATCCAATATTACAAGATTAAACTAGGATTAAAGACTAATTACCGACTAATCTACACTAATCTAATCTAATCTAACCTAAAGTAGTCTAGGGTTTAATGTCTAATGAAGTGTATATCATTAACAAAACAAGGGAAGAGTATATATAGGGTTACAAGTGGAAAGGAGAAGAAAGAAAGGAGTGCGGCCTGAACTGGGCTCATCCCGTTCGGGATGAGTTGGTCCCGTTCGGGATGGACCCTTCACAGAACACCTCTCTTTTGTGCACCTCAACCGGAACCGGTTGAGCCTTGTAGGCCTCCTTTAAGCTTCTTTCGGTCCCTCCTTGCTTCTCATGGGTTTCTCATCGATTCTCGGGACTCGGGATTGGGTCTCGGAGGCTCGGGACTCGGGATCGGGTCTCGGAGGCTCGGGACTTGGGATCGGGTCTCGGAGGCTCGGGATTGGGTCCCAAGGTCTCGGGGTCGATTCCAAGGCATCGAGTCATCGTTCCTTTACTCCGTTGGCTCCTAAATGTATATGTATCGAGTCGGAATCGCTCCAACTCTTCCAAATCGGTCTCGGGAACCTGAAACGAACTAAAGGAAGCATAAGACGCCCATAAACCGCTTCCAAGGAGCGATTCCACAAGAAAAATGGGACCAAAACACTACGAAATAGGCACTACAAACCACACTTATCAATTACAGAATTACAAAGAAAGATCAAAGGAATTTGGAGAGAGAACGTAGACTCGTAGAGCGAAGAAACTGGGAGGCAGAGGGAAAGTGTCAAGGGAAAGAAGTTGATATACTTGGTAAGCGTGTGATTGAGATTTAATCACATTTGTTCATCTGATTTGGTAAGAAGACCCACCCACCGGATGCAATTTCTATATATATATATATATATATATATATATATATATATATATATATATATAGAATTAGGATCCCGTCCGAACCACAACTTCGGTGCGAACCGTCCGAACCAACTAGTTACACTTTTAAGGACCCCACTTACACTTTTAAAGTTTAACTAGTTACACTTTTAGTGACCTTAGTTACACTTTTAAGGACCTCAGTTACACTTTTGAGAAAAAACAAAAAATGAGAGGATAATGGGATCATTAAAGAATGTAATTTTTAACTAAAAAATTATTCAAAAATTAAGGGAATAATGGGACACCAAATACTCTTATGTTTGTTTTAATCTTAAAAGTTTAATTGGGATCCTTAAAAGTGTAACCGGAATGTTTAAAGGTTAGTTCGGACGGTTCGTACCGAAGTAAGGTTCGGATGGGATCCCATCCCTATATAGGGGCGGGATCCGGTGCGAATATTACTTCGGTCCGAACCGTTCGAACTATATAATAACCAAAAAAAATTAAACACGCGCTACGCTCATTATTCACGTTTTACTGTTCATCTTCATTCTTCCCCAAATTTACAATTCATTTGCGGTTTTTTCAACAATTCTCCCCTCAATCAATCCTCTTAAATCCTTCGGTCAATCAATTTGTTGCTTAATCCTTCAATCATCCGCGTGCTCTGTTCCCGGCTCATCTTCGTCTTACGATCTTCTTGGTGCACTCGCCAATACTCTCCTTGGTCGTTCTTCCTCCAAAACTCAGGTTCAAAAATTCAAATATTCACCTTTTTAATCTGCTAATTATTTCAATTGCTACTGCTATTACTTGATTCCTATGTTTTTATTACTAATCTGATATAACTGGTGAAATTTTTGCGGATTATGCGACTTCGGTGCTTGCTTTGTTGTGTAAATTCTGTTTTTATTTAATAGTATAGAGTATGATTAGCGATCGATTTTCTGGAAATTTTATCCTCGGTTCGGTACGATTCGATACTATTAGAGATTTAGAGGAGGTGATTATCCTTTTGATGATATTGTTTAGCCTGGTGGTTGCAACGAAGGTTCTTGCATTGCAGACTGTAATTGGACCCTTTTGAATCCTCCTCGTTTTAGTATTGGATTGGTCGAACGACTCGTCTATCATACGCACTCATCATTAAAACAAATTTTATGGTTGAGGTCGACGGGTTGAGATTAGTCTTCTTATGGGTCCTGGTAAGTGGTGTCATCTTCAATTAGATAGAGTAGATGAAAAATAAAGAGATAGAAAAAGCAAGCATGTAGATAAGTGAGAAGATTTTAGTACTTGAGCACTTTGAGTTTGAGCCATCAGGACACGAAAAGCAAGCAGACTTATCTAATTTAGAGCCTTGGTAGAAGTCTTCCCTAGAAACATTCATCATTATAAGACGTCATGTTGATGCCTAATATGTTAAACTTTTGTGACAACATCATCATATGAATATCTTCAATGAATTGATTACACAGCTCAATAGTTGGAACTTAGGGTGGTCACAATACGGAGGGTGGTCTTGACCATAGAAAGGGTAGCTTAAACCTGTTATTAGATTCTCGCAATTGAATGATTGACTACATATATTGAACTCTTTGGCTTTTTGACATAGTGATGCAGGAAGGTTGGTTAAGGCTAGGAGAAGGAAATGATGATGATCACTTTAGTGTGTATTAAGTGGTTAAGGCTAGGAGAAGGAAAAGATGTCGCAGTTGCTAATTTCGGATGATTTCATTAGCGTACAGCATAAACAAGAAGAACAAAGCAGGTGAGAAGAACACCTACTTGGATGGCATCTACAACCTCTTCTTCTATTTCACTAACCCAAATTCCTTGACTACTCTTGAGGGAACTCTCCAAACTGATGACGATGTCATTCGATCCCCAAGTTTCAAAATCCGCAACAGAAAATAATGATTTTTCCTTTCCCGGAACACCACTAGGCCTATTTATTGATGTTGGTTGACAAGGATATTTTAGATCGCTTTCACCAGCTTCTTTTACTGTAGTTGTTCTAAGTAATACTCTGTACCATCATTTTGAAAGCAATGCAATTTATCTCTATTTTATATAAAAGCTCATTCATATGGTAGCAGGACCAGATATAAATGCATCTATGTGTATACAATAGATATTATTAGCTTGTAGCTAACCCTCTTGACAACTTTTTGGTCTGATGGTTGAAAATGGGTATCTTTGGTTCAAGTCCATGAGCTAGCTCCATTTGACAGGAACATGTCGAGCATTATAAAATGTAAAGTGCAGGCGCTGAAGTGTTAAGTGGAGTAGCAACTATGTTCCAAATTGCGGGAATCTCAGCCTTAACCAGTTTGGTTATTTTTTTATACAATTTCTTAAAATTTTGTTTATTTTTTGGGATAAATCATTGTGTATTAGTGAGGATTTTGTAGATGGAAAGGATGATCTATATTATTGTACTTGTTTGATTCCGTCGCTAAAGAAATAGACTAACCCGATATTTTAAAAAATATACAAAGGATTATATTAATGATGCTACTCTTTTTTACATGATGGGGATAATAATAATAATAATCCGTAATAGTTTATGCCCTCCACTAAATTAATAATGCTATTATTTTTTATGCCACCAAACATTTAGTCACGAATCTCCATCAAATGACTACTTACACTTCTCAAGTGGCAACTTACACTACACTAGGGCTACATACACTTCTCAATGACCGCTTACACTTCTCTAGATTCTACTTACCCTTCTCTAGGGGCTACATACACTTCTCAAATGGCCACTTACACTTCTCTAGGGGTTACATACACTTCTATAGCGGCCGCATACACTTTTCTAGCGGCTACTTACACTTCTCAAATGACTACTTACACTTCTCAAGAGGTTACTTACACTACTTTAGGTGGTATCTACACTTCTCAAATAGCTACATACACTTTTCTAGGGGCTACATACACTTCTCAAATGGCCACTTACACTTCTTTAGAGACTACATACACTTCTATAGCGGCCACATACATTTTTCTAGCGGTTACTTACGCTTCTCAAATAGCTACTTACACTTTTCTAGATTCTACTTACACTTCTCTAGGGACTACGTACACTTCTCAAATGGCTACTTACACTTTTATAGAGGCCACATACACTTTATCAAGCCCCATAGGAAGACCCGTATCCAAGTGAATATCTTCATCGGTTATTTCTAGTTTACCATCCATTAGAGAACAAGAACAAGTGTCGAATGTCAACACCAACCAATAAGATAGTGCACCCGGCACCGTATCAGTTTTAATATTCAACAACCCCCAAAACCCATTGATTTGATGTCGCCGGCACCGTATCAGTTTTAATATTCAACAACCCCCAAAACCCATTGATTTGATGTCGCCTATTTGCTTCTCACTCAGGTTGCTATTGATGAACTTAAACGGATCTTTCGGTGACATCCTTGTCTTCAGAAAATGTTCTTTATTACTCGTTAAAAATGTTACAATAGCATTATCATTGACTTTATCATCTCTTTTTCTTTTGGTACTTGAAATATCGAGCACATTCTTCATATCTGCCAAACACAAGTGTAATTATGAAAAGCATAACAAGTGGACCACAAGAATAACATACTAGAAATTATTTGACAAAACTATAATGGTTTAGATCAGGAAATCGAAGTTTAAAATCACAACGAAGAAAGTGTAAGTAGACGGTGATAAAGTGTAAGTGATAAACGGACTTATCCTGAAGGTGATAATAGTACAGAGCAACAAAACTTCACTGCCAAATCACAAATCTAAAGGGGATTAATCAAATTGTGATATGGCCGAGGTAAAACATTCACTGCCTAATCAACTTACAATTTTCCACAAAACAAAACAAAATACCACGCCCAAAATCACAATAATACTCTACTGCTTACTATCACAAAGGCCGGATGAGTAGAAATTGGCAAAAATTCATCAGGTAAATCACAATATAATTGAAGCATCTGTGTAATTGAAGCATCAGGCAAAAATTCATCAGGTAATTCCGAATACAAAAGTCGGGATTCAGAATTTGTGTAAGTCGGAATCGAAGCATCTGTCGATTCATTAAATCGAGTACGCTAACCCTAAAACGAAATCGACGACAACCACAACAGCAATAGATGAAATTAAACTAATAATTGATTTAAATCGAGTAAGCTAACCCTAAATACAAACAAATTGAACATAAGAAATCGAAAAAATGGAGTAGCGCGAAATTGATTTACCTGATTTACTTGTGTTTGGATGAAATTGGGGAAGAACAGTTAGAGATGAACCGAATTGGGGATGAAGATGAAGCGGGAAGTGAATTGGGGATGAACAGTTGTTGAGCGTGTGTTTTGAAATTGCGTGGTTTTATTTTCACGTTTTTTTTTATTTCTATTATATATATATAGTTCGGACGGTTCGGATCGAACTTGTGGTTCGGACCGGATCCTAAATCTATATATATATATATATATAGAGGGGGATCAAGGGAGTTACTAACTCTCCAACTCTCCCTTAGTGTTAATCCCCTCCATCCATTCATTCTAAGATGGATGGTGGATGGATGAGGTTCAATTAAAAAAAAAAAAAAAAAAAAAAAAAAAAATTAAACTGACACAGCAGCAGTGGAGAGAGGGAAACACCCCTCACCCAAATCAATCCCTACATTACTTCCCTCATACACTTCCCAATCCCCTCATTTTCAATTCATTTCTCAACTCGATTTATTTCTCTCTAACAAAACCCCAACAAATAATCACCATTAATAACTCCGACCATACTCCGTCAACTACTCCGACCATACTCCGTCAACTACTCCGACTATACTGCGTTTTTAACCCAACATACTCCATCAGTAACTTCGATCATCATACGAAGGTATGTTCATCTTCATCTTCATCTTCATCTTCATCTTCATCTTCATCTTCATTTTCGTGCTTCATCTTCATCTTCATCTTCATGCTTCTTTTTATTTTTCATGTCTTTTTTTTTGTATTTATAAAATTATTCATCTTCATTATCTAAAAAAAAGAACAACTTATTTTTAAGATGAAGTTTAAAGATGAAGTTGTTATTTTTTTGTGGGATGAATGGAGCTTGAAGATGAAGATAGATGAAGATGAACAAGTCATTTAGTGCGTAATGTTTTTGCAGAATTGCAAAGTCACACTCATTATGCTGTACAGTCACACTCATTATGTTGTAGAATCACGCAGATGTACACTCATTGTAGTCACATATTCAGTTGTATAGTCATACTCATTATGCTGTACAGTCACTCGCTATGTTGTAGAATCACGCAGCTGTAGAATACCTTGAGATTAAGGTATCATTCGTTGAATCATCTTCATCTTCATGCTTGGTTTACTTTTCATACCTTTTTTTGTATTTATAAAATTATTCATCTTCATTATCCAAAAAAAAATGAAGATTAAATATGGATTAAAATGAAGGTTGAATATGAATGAATGAAGATCGAATATTTAATGAATGTTATAATTTAGTTGTATAGTCACAAAGATTATGTTGTACAGTCACACAGTTGAAGTTGTATAGTCATACTCGTTATGTTGTAGGACCACAGTCATTATGTTGTAGGATCACACCGTTTATGTTGTACAGTCACACAGTTAAAGTTGTATAGTCACACTCATTATGCTGTACAATCATGCAGTTGTACAGTCATTGTAGTCACATATTCAGTTGTATGTGTGATTTAGATTGATTGTGTGTTTTGTTGCAGCGAAATGATTGGTGGAAAGAGTAATGTTGGTAAAAGGGGCGGTGGGAAGAAGAAGGTCGTGGAAGATACAGCGATCGACCACGTAATTGGACAATGTATTGTTGCGAAGATTAAAATGAAGGTTCAATATGAATGAATGAAGGTTGAATATTTAATTAATGTTTAGATAATTTGTTCTGAATCGTATGTATAATCATCTTTCTAATTATGAATGTGACTTTGCTAATGATGATTGAAGAATAATTGACTATATGGCTTTTATTTTCCATTTTACGGTTTCAGTTTTGTAATTACACACTTTGGGTTGTATAGTCACACTCATTGTATTGTATAGTCACACTCATTATATTGTAGAATCACACAAATTCTTGCAGTGATTAGTGTATGTAACCATCTTTCCTAATGATGATTGATGTATAAATAAGTACGAGTATAATTTAGTTGTATAGTCACAGAGATTATGTTGTATAGTCACACAGTTGAAGTTGTATAGTCATACTCGTTATGTTGTAGGATCATAGTCATTATGTTGTAGGATCACACAGTTTATGTTGTATAGTCACACAGTTAAAGTTGTACAGTCACACTCATTATGCTGTACAATCATGCAGTTGTAGTGTCATTGTATTGTAGAATCACACAAATTCTTGCAGTGATTAGTGTATGTAATCATCTTTGCTAATGATGATTGAAGTATAAATAAGTACGAGTATAATTTAGTTGTATAGTCACAGAGATTATGTTGTATAGTCACACAGGTGGAAGGATAAGTAATTTTGCTATAGACCTCGCGTGATTAATTATGAAACCAGAAAATAGCGATGAAAATATATTTACATTGGACAAAGTCCATCCTTTACATATAGTACGTCAAACATAAAAATATTTTAACCCACCAAACATCATTTACACATAGTACGTTCATCCTAAAGCAAATATTTTATCTCACATAAACACACAAGAGCTTAACGATGGTCTCCGGTACGTGCGCAACAATACATTGTCCAATTACGTGGTCGGTCGTTGTATCTTCCACGACCTTCTTCTTCCCACCGCCCCTTTTACCAACATTCCTCTTTCCATCAACTATTTCGCTGCAACAAAACACACAATCAATCTAAATCACACAACACAACTGAATATATAACTACAATGACTCTACAACTGCATGATTGTACATCATAATGAGTGTGACTATACGGAATAAAGTGTGTGACTGTACGCCTTATAGCGTGTGGTTGTACACATCAACATGTGTGACTGTGCATCTAATATCACGCGATTGTACACCTCAATATTTGTGACTATACCGAATAAAGTGTGTGACTATTTTGGGGGCAGCTTCTGATTGAGGGGGCAGCTTGTAATCATCATTATCAAAGTCACATTCATAATTAGAAAGATGATTATACATACGAATCAGGGCAAATTATTTAAACATTCATTAAATATTCAACTTTCTTTCATCCATATTCAACCTTCATTCATTAAAAACAATACCTGAAAAAAGTCACACAATTTAAGTTGTATAGTCACACACTTTAAGTTGTACAGTCACATTCATTATGTTGTAGAATCACGCAACTGTAGAATACCTTGGGATTAAGGTATCATGCGTTTAACCATCTTCATTTTCATGCTTGTTTTATTTTTCATACCTTTTTTTTGTATTTATAAAATTATTCATCTTCACTATCCAAAAAAAAAATATTGATGAATGAACGACTATGACTTTAAAAAAATGAAAATATCTAAACATTCATTAAATATTGATCAACATCCATTCATCCATATTCAACCTTCATTTTTTTGGATAATGAAGATGAATAATTTTATAAATACAAAAAAAAAGTATGAAAAATAAAATAAGCATGAAGATATTCAACGAATGATACCTTAATCCCAAGGTATTCTACAGCTGCGTGATTCTACAAGATAGCGAGTGTGACTGTACAACATAATGAGTATGACTATACAACTGAATATGTGACTACAATGAGTGTACATCTGCGTGATTCTACAACATAATGAGTGTAACTGTACAGCATAATGAGTGTGACTTTGCAATTCTGCAAAAACATTACGCAATAAATGACTTGTTCATCTTCATATTCATCTTCAAGCTCCATTCATCCTACAAAAAAAGAACAACTTCATCTTCAAACTTCATCTTAAAGATGAAGTTGTTCTTTTTTTTTTTAGATAATGAAGATAAATAATTTTATAAATACCAAAAAAAAGATATGAAAAACAAAAAGAAGTTTGAAGAAGATGAAGATGATCGAAGATGAAGAAGAAGCTAAAAAAAATGAAGATGATCAAAGCTAATGCATAAACATACCTTGGTATATTTATCCGTCATGTTGTGTTAAAAATGGAGTATAATCGGAGTTGTTGACGGAGTATGGTCGGAGTTATTAATGGAGCTTATTTGATGGAGTTTTGTTAGGGAGAGATGAATTGAATTAGACAAATGAATTGAAAAGGAGAGGAGGGAAGTAATGAAGAAGGGAGAGTTTGATTGAGGAGAGGATGCTCCCCTCTCTCCATCTGCGAAGTGTGATTGAGGGGAGGGTTGCTTCCTCTCTCCACTGCTGCTTGTCAGTTTGCTGGCTCCTTTCCTTTTTTTTTTTACCCATCATCCATCTAAGCCATCCATTCAACCCAAGATCAAGGGCCATAAACACAACTTCCCAACTTCCCACTTTTACCCAAACTCCCTTGATCCTTTTTCTATATATATATATATATATATATATATATATGAAAGTAATTTAGTCATACAAATAAGCCTAAATATTTAAATAGGCAATTTATTAAATTACTAACATAATATACTTATATATATATATAAGAAATGTTGTTAGAAGAAAAGTTTGGTTACCTTAATAAGCTATTACGGAATATTTATTAATGTTATTAAGAATTAAAGTCGTCTGGCTCAATAATATCATCTACGTTAGG
The DNA here is from genome assembly GCA_958450325.1 of Agrostemma githago. Lineage (NCBI taxonomy): Eukaryota > Viridiplantae > Streptophyta > Magnoliopsida > Caryophyllales > Caryophyllaceae > Agrostemma > Agrostemma githago. Next base: position 36,236,388 of record OY288254.1, on the reverse strand, counting down.
AAAGTCGTCTCCCTATTCCCGATGCTCCAATTATAGAAAAGGAGGAAGGAGTAAATATAATATATAGTACGAAGTAGGTAGTATAATATAGACATATAGTACAGACTAGGAGTACGTAGTAGTATAATGTAGTACATGCATGTTAACTTTGTGATGAGGTTGATGAAGTGAAATGAATCAATATATGTCAATTGCAATGGAGATTGAATAGGAGTACTAGTAGTAATATATAGTAGTAGTGAGCAGGAGGACGTTAGTAGGCATAGGTTAGGTGAGATAAATAGGAAGTGAGTAGGTTTAGCTAGGGAGGATGTGTAGAGAGAGTAGTTGTGTAGTAACTTAGGTGTACGTACGTAGAAATAGTAGCTCTGTTAACGTGGGAGTCAATAGGCCGACCCAAGTTTCCCGAGTTTCGGTCCGTTTCTTGTACAAATGTCTTTCTTTCTTAAAAAGTTTAAATATAAGATTACGGAATTAAAATGGTGAAAACCGTAAAATTTAGTTTTAAAAAGGAATTTGTGAGACGGTAAGTAAAATAGACGGTAAATAGTGTTATGGGACAAAAGTTATAAGTAATCATTATTTTTAAGAATTCGATAACTTATTTATAAATTTTTATGAGACGAGAAAATGTTAAAACGACAGGTCATTATTAAAAATACTTTCGAGTTTTAAACTTTATTTAATGAAAGATAAAAATTTTAATAATTCGATGAATAAATTCTCAAGTTTTTTAATACGGAATAATTTAAAATAAAATATTTCATTCATGAAAATAATTTTTCAAATGTTAAATTTGGTTTAAATAAATGTTTAAAATTTTAACACTACTTGAAAAATACGAGGTGTTACAACCGAGGGTGTTGGAGGGATTCCCGAGACAACTACTCTAGATATGCTGTCGCGGATGGATGGATGGAAGACTTAGGTTTGCGATTTTTGTTATAGTTTTAGGGTGTTTTTAATGCGTTAGGGTTGCATGAGAGCATGAAAATGCGTTTCGGATTTTTTGAAATTTTTGAGATGTGCTAATTTGAGCCGGGAGTTGGATCAAGTAATACGTCGATTAAAAATGTTTGACTCGCCATGTGCGAAATGTAACATGTTTCGACTGAGTGTGCATTGGGAGACATGTGTAGTTGTCTCAACATTCATGTCTAGAATGAGGCAAAAACAAAAAAAATTAGACCGAATTTTGAAAAAAAGTTAGGCCACTTTTTGTATATTCACAATGATGCCGTACTACGCTACAGATGCGAATTGACTATGTCGTTAAAGGCTACAACACGCCTAGGTGGGGTAGCTTACCCCCCTAAAAAAATGAAAAAAAAAAACGTCTAAGTCTGGTGGATCCGACGGGTGAAATTTGTTGTCTGTATGACCTCATAACTCTTGCACGGATATTTTGGTCTTCGGGAAGGGTTTTAGTGACTTCGGGAGGTCGTTCCCGACGTCCGAGGTGTCAGGTGGTAATTGTGGTGATAACACGGGGTTGATGTCTTTTTTTTGGCTTATAGGGGTGCTGGTGTCTTGGGGAACAAACGCCCGGATTGGGGCTGTTGGATTTTGGGTCGCCTGGGCTCGGGCGACTGGATATTTGGGCGCTTGGGCTTGAGCGGTCCAGATCTTGTATATGGAAATTTTCGTAGTTTCCTAATTGTTGTGGGATTAGTGCTATATATGCGGATTGCGGGTGCTTGTTTTAGACATACTAAAATACTCATAGTGTGTCCATACCTTCCTTGTATTATTTGGAGTCATGTCGGGTTTCAGGAATCTTTTAACCGAGTGGGCGGGTTGTTTTAAGAAATGTGATCTCGAGATTTGTCCAAGTGACGGTTTGTCAATGGTTATGGCGTTAAGTCGAGTCAAGGTGTAAGTCAAGTTTGTCAATGGTTATGGCATGCTCTAATTTTTGGGACGTGAAAAGTCATATTTTTGCTTTTCCCAGAGGCAAGGTTTGTCCTCTTCCCGAGGAACTAGACGTTATAGGTGGGTGCTTCTCGGTTCGACCGTGTTTGCTTTTGGGAGATGATGCTTTTGTGGAACGATTTCGTCACTTTTTGGACCTTTCTTCACTAGAGGAGGCTAATATTTTCTTTGGGAGGGACGGTATTGATCTAGGGTTGCTATTTAGGACGTTTTCACCGACGAGTTCTCGTGACATTTCACCCTTATCTTGTAGGCGGGCTTTTAATGTCGCGGTGGCTTGTTACTATCTTTTCGAGGATGCGCTAGTGCATGACGGTTAGGATTTGGTTTTGGATGTCGTGGGGATGGAACATGGGCGGTCACCCTCTTTACTCATTTTGGGTGAGCTTGTTCTAGGTCTTGACGCTCGTGCCCGGCTACATTGGGCTTCTTTTCGGGGTTCTAGAATCATTTTGCAGGTATGTGGGATGTTTTTTTGTTTTTTTTTTAAAAACCCACTTTAGTTCGAAAATGCGACGTTGTGTTGGGGTTGTGCAGGTTTGGCCACAAGAGAGGCTCGGTTTGGTTGACCCTCCTCGGTCCGTTAAGGGTTATAGCTATAAAGGATTCACGGGTCGCAAGATGGTGCACGCATGGAGCGCTGGTCATACCGAAGAAGAATGGCATTCCCACTTGGACAGTGGGCAGAAGGCTATCAGGTGGACAGTCTCGTGGTGGCATATTAGTGGACAGTCCGGGTTTCCTTTTTCATTTTCGACTCAGGCTATGTCGATATTATCTTTAAGGGATCCGGTTTATATTCATCCGGACGAGTTGTCGAGCAGATGGGGGTGAGGCCGACCACCTCAGAGATTACTTGGGGTGTTCTTAAGTTTGACTCATGGACGGAGAATTCGGTTAGGGAGTTTAGGGTGTCTTGGGAACAGAAATTTTCACGCCCCGTTGTTATAGAGAGTGTTCGACCGATCGACATTACTTCCTTCCGGCGGGGGGTTCATGAACACCCGTCATGACAGAGCAAGTCGAAGGTCAGGAAGACCGCGGCGCTAGAGGATAAGGAGGCGACTCGAGGAAACGTCACTAAGTGCCTGACTAAAGACAGCGTTACTGATCCTAGTGCCGTCAGTTCATCTATAAGGGCCAAGACCGAGGAGACTCGTATTGAAAGTGCGAGTGATAAGAGGAAGTATAATTGGCTGGGCTCGCCTTTGGCTACGGTCGTAGAAGCTTGTGTTAGGAGGGGTCGATGGTGAAAAACCCGAATAAGCTCACACAAATGACGAGGGGAGAAAGAGGTTGGACTGGTAGAGCCCAACCGTTTTGTACTATGTTTTATTAGTTGATATTATGTGGCGTATTGGTACTAGTTTTTGTGGTGATTTGACCGGATGACCAGATTTTTGGATGCTTGATGTAAAGGGCCTCAATAAAGGCTCGGTTTAACTGATTTTTATTATTAATGAGAAGCACACATTTATTTTTGTATTTATTATTTTTTTGCGGTGGCTCGCAACTCGATTCTTCATTTTAACCGGAGCGCCCTTTCGGGTTTTCACTCCGGCCTCGGCTCACCTTTTGTTTTGCTTTTTTTTTTTTGCTCTTTTTTATTTCGACGGCTCGCAACTGGATTCTTCATTTTGCCTGGAGCGCCCTTTCGGCTTTTCACTCCGTCCTCGACTCGTCATTTTGTTTTTACGACGGCTCGCAACTTGTTTCTTCATTTTGCATGAAGCACTCTTTCGGGTTTTCACTCCGTCCTGGGCTCGTCGTTTGTGCTTCGTCATTGGAATCACTCATTAATCGGAACGCAGAAAAAGGTTCCGGTTTTCATGCGAATCGAGTAATCGATCTTGTCATTTTTTTTGGTTGTACCCGGGGAAGGGTTGCCTACGTATCTGTGTTTAGATGGAATCAAACCATGTTCGTAGTTCTTTTAGATGTGAGTGATTTTGCTTTAGACTCGTTATGCCAATTATCGATGCGAATCGTTTTTAAGCGTTTTTCGTGGGTTTTCACCCTATGTCAGAGATCAGGATGGTGTTGTTGGGATGTTTAGGGATAGTATAGTTTGAGTTGGTCCATGTTAGTTGGGGTTGAGATCTCTTGACCATCTAGGTCGGTAAGGATTACGGCGCCCCCCGTGAGTATTCTCCTTACGAGGCAGGGGCCCGCCCAGTTTGGTTTGAACTTCCCTCTAGGATCGACGGGAAGGGGTGCTCTGATGGATTTGGCTACTAAATCTCCCTCATATAATTTTCAGGATTTAACTCGTTTGTTATAGGCTCGTTGTATGCGTTGTTGGTAGGCTTGCATGTTTAACAGTGCATGTATTCTACGCTCATTTAGGAGTACTAGCTCATCGTATCGCTTTTGGTTCCACTTTTCGTCGGGAATGCTGCTTTCAGCTAGTATCCTTAGTGAGGGTATCTCTAACTCTATGGGTTCCACGGCTTCAGAGCCATAGGTTAGGTAGTAGAGTGTGGCACCGGTGGGTGTCCGGTAAGAGGTTCGGTATCCCTATAATGCGAAGGGTATTTTGTTTGGCCAATCCCGGTAGTTGTCTATCATATTCTTTAGGATCGCGGTAATGGTTTTCTTTCCTGATTCTACGGCCCCGTTTTTCTGAGGTCTATAGAGCGAGGATGATAAGTGTGTTTTGTAGTGCTATTTTCCTTATGTTTGGTCCCGGTTTCTCTTGTGAAATCGCTCTTTGGAGCGGTTTCGAGGCTACTTATGCTTCTTCTAGTTAGTTTTAGGTTCCTAAGATCAATCTTGGAGAGGTGGAACGATTCCGACTCGTTTCCGACACATTTGGAGCCAACGAAGAGAAGCAACGATCACTCGGTGGCTTAGACTCGATCCCGAGACCTTGGGACCCATTCCCAAGCCCCTTAGACTCGATCCCGAGCACCGAGAATCGATGAGAAGCCCATGAGAAGCAAGTAGGGACCCTTGAGATCATATTTGAGGCCTACAAGACCCATCCCGGTCGAGATGATGGCCATCTTGATCGGGATGAAGAAGCAAAGCAAAGACAGGCCACTGGAGGTCCATCCCGACCAAGATGAGGGTCATATCGGCCGAGATGGGTCCCTTCCCGACCGAGACCATCTCATCTCGGCCGGGATGGGCCACCTGCAGCCCCGCGTCACTTCTTTTCTTCTCCTTTGCTCTTGTTACCCTATAAATACCCTCCCTTTGTATTGTTTAAGCACCATACACTACCATATGTTATCTTAGGAAACCCTAGACATTCTTTAGCCTAGATTAGCTTAGATTAGTGTAGATTAGCCTTAATTACTCCTTAATCCTAGTTTAATCCTAGTTTCATCTTTGTAATATTGAAGACTTTTTGGGTTGATCTACTCTATTGACAACATTGGAGATCTTCCTTTGGGTTTATTATGCAAAGATTCAATCTTTTTCCTTTCTTCTAGTGTTGGTATAATTCTTCTTCTCTCTAATCTCTTCTATTTAGTTTTCATTTGTATTTATGTTTAGTAATCTTCAATAATCCATCATGAATGTTCATGTTCATGTTTGTTTCATTATGGGTGTTGAGTTTACTATCTTAAACATGAGTGAGTAGTCTCTAGCTAGGATTAGTAGGGGAATTTGGTGTCTTAGTGGGTGATTAAGGGTTTGTTTAAGATGTTGGTGGAAGTTTTGGTTGCTTCTTGGTTATATGCATAGAACATGTTTGATGAAATGCAAGGAACCTCTAGGTCGGTTTAAGTAGCGAGAGCGCGGACTATACCTAGATAACCCGACTCCCCCTTCACCTTTGCTCTTCCTTGATCATTCCATCACCCTTGAACCCGACCTAATCCTAGCCCTTTTCCTAGTTGTTTTCTTCTCCGTGTTAGCTATTATTCCTTTAGTTAGTTGAATCCCTAACTTTAGTTGTTTCACTTAGCTTATTCTTAGTCTTAGTCTCCTCCCCTTTCTATTGTTTTAGTTTAGTCTAGCCTTCAGACCTAGTCAAGTTCTTAGGTGAAACTTGGTCGAAACCCTCTTTACCGTCCCCGTGGACTCGACCCGACTTGCCCTATCTACGTGTTAGGATTAGTTGGTTATTATTTGTTGGTAGGGATCCACGGCAAATTCCTCCCATCAATTTGGCGCCGTTGCCGGGAACGGTGCTAGTTTAGACTTTGTTTACCTATTTACTTGACTGTCTTTGTTTTTGTGTTTTTTCTTTGTTTTCTTTTGCTTCTTATGTGTGTGAAGTTTATTTCCTTCTTTTCTAGTGCCTAAAAAGAACTAGACTTCTCACGTTTGCTCCTAGTCTACAGTTTGTGCCTAGAGGTGGTGACCATCTTCTTCTTTACAAGTTAGAGCCGCGTCAACGGACGGTTGCTAGATTGAGAGGTCCTCAACCGGGTACGAGCCACGATTTTCGAGCATAACATGAGGTTTGATCTAAACTCCCCACCCATAGAAGCCAACATGAGCTACTCCTCTCCCTCTATGGATCAAAGTTATGACATGATGACTCCTAATTACTATCAAGCTTCATGGGGTAATCAAGAAACCCATGAGTACGATTTTCAAGGTTATGGAAACGGCTTCCAACAAGTAAATGCTCATCAATCTTATGATCATGGTAATTATTACTCAATTCACCATCCTAACCCTACCATGTTTAATCATAATTCTTCATATGGAAGCCAATATCCCCAAAACCCACCACATTACCCTTCACCTCAACCACAATATGAGCCCCAAAACCCACAATACTACCAATCATCTCAACCTCACTACCAACAATATAATGCCCCAACCCTTGGGCATCATCAAGATTTTCAAGGAGCTTTACAAGACCCCAATGACCACCAATTGCCCAACTTGGAGTTATATCAATCGATTCTTCAATTGCAAAAGAGCCAAAAAGAAATGGCCATCCAAATGCAAAAGGTAGAAGATGAATTCATGGTCCAATATCAAAGGGAAAACGAGGCGATGGATGCTCGATTAAATGCGTTAGCGATTAAAACCGTAATGTTTTTAACCCGAACGTCACAACTAGATGAAGGGTACTCACTTGAGCAAGAGGAGCAACCTAATCATGAAGCCGCCGATGAAGTTCCTTTTGGAAGCGAAACCTGCTTTGAAGAACCTCAATCGTCTACCCAAGAAGAGACGAATGAGGAAATGACCCTTGGTGAAGGCATTATTGGTGAAGAATTGGAGGAGGTTAGTGAGTTGAATGAGTTGGTATAATTTGTGAAGTCATTGGGTGAAAATGACGAACTCAAGTTGCCCTTGTGCGAAAATGTGGAAGAACATCTAGAGCCCCTTGCACGTAAGCGAAGCAATGGTTTGGAAGAGATTGAAACCGCCAGTATAAGTTTCAATTCTCTCTATCAAGACGATGTGAGGACAAGTGTTGTTCCGGGACTTGAAGATGAGGAACCACAACTTGAGAAAGGTATGAGGATGTGCAACAAGGAAATGAGGCCAAAATCGCTTTTTGTGCCTCGTGTCAAGGACTTGAAGTTTTCTAGTGATTGGAGACGGTGCCTAGGGAGGAAGAGGTTGGTAAAGCTTGTAGGATGGATAGACCTCGGAGACAACATGAAAGATGATGTTGGGTCTTTAGGTGACTACTTCTTGCTTCCGACTTGGAGGCTTTGGAGTATAGCTTGGCTCGGTAGCGTGAGCCCTCATTATGATGTGGCTCGTGCGTTTGACTTGCTCCTCCGAGCCCTTGATGGCTATGGTTGAAGAATGAGAGTCCCCCATCCTCGGTTTGGCGGAGTTCCTAAAGAACCGTCATGTTGTATATTCCTCTTTTCTCTTCTCTCGAGTTTTTGTAATTGTGTTTGTGTGATTTGATTGTTTGATTCTAGGATTTGTTTTATTTTATGAAATTCTTGTAATTTGGAATTTTGTTGAGTGATGTGAGGGAGGGGATTCTAATGATTATTGTGAAGTTGTGTAGGATGATTGAAGTTTGAAGGGTGATTATGTTGAGTTTTGGAGGTGAAAGCTTGAAGCGATCTTGGGAGCGGTTCTATTATTGATTTTTGAAGCTTTGATGAAGCTATGTGCTTAGGTGAATATTCGCAAATCAAGAGAAGCTCTACTTTTATCTCCCATGATTAGCATCAAGTATTTCTTGCTCGGTCTTCTATTTTTCCTACAAGTGTCGGCTCGGTGGGATTTTTATTGGAAGACGGGAGCTAGATGGTCGTTTTTGAGCTTAGAATAAGCTTTTGGGGACGGGATTTCGGATCCCGAGGTGTTATTTGTCGATCAGGCAGAAGGTTCGGTGTGTTCTTAATGGAGGAAGCTTCAAGGCCGTGACCTTAGCCATCCCGGATGAGATTAATGCTTCTCGGACGAGAAGTCATCTCTTCCCGGGCGAGACGGACTCTTCTTGGTCGGGACGAGATGGGCAAAAGAACCCAGCTACTGTGGGCTCTTCTCGGACGAGACATGCTCTTCTCGGTCGAGACGACGTCTCTTCTCGGGCGAGACAAGCTCTTCTCGGCCGAGACGGGGCTGTTTCCTGCGCAGGTCGTTTTTTTCTTACAACCCGAAACCCACCCTCCTTAATAAGCCTGCCCCGCCCCGCCCCACAATTCCCTCTCACACAAATACCCAACCCCAACCCAACCCATTCCCACCTCATACTAACTCATTCACAATTCATCTTCAACCTTCTTCAACCTCCATAACACCAAATAAACCCTAACTTCATTCAAAACACCATAAATCCTCAAATACTCCATCAAATCTCATCAAATCACTTCCTAAGCATCCCAAAATCAGTTTCCATCACATTAATAACTATCCTAGACCTATTTTTTACCATTAAAACCCCCAAAAACTGAAAAACATCAAGTTTTTTATCCCCATTTTTTCCCAAATCCGAAATTTGGGGGTTTCTTCCCAAACTTGATTGAGCTTCGTAGGATGTGTTTTGGAGGCTTATTACATCAATCTTAAGCTTCTATTGGGTATTTTTGTGGGTTCTAGATAATATTTTTGGGTAAAAATCGATTTTGGGGTTTAGCATTTTTGAAGCTTCCTCAACAATGGCTCCAAAGAAGAAAGGGAAGGTAGTAGCAAGCAAGAAAAGGAAGAGTGCTTCAACTTCAAGAGCCGAAGTCGAGCCCGAGGTCGAGGTCGAAGAGCCGGAAATTCCTTGTCATCCGGATTTTCCTACCCTTACCTTTGGTTCGGAGTGGCAAAAGGAGCAATTCTACAAGCTCCTTGGTAAGCCTCTTGAGCCAACTCGTTTTCTTTGCAAGATTATACTTAGAAAACTTGGCATTCTTGAGCAAAGTAGAGAATTGTTTGTGGGTATGGGGTTGGAATTGTTATTTAATATGCATGAGCTTACATACAAGCAACTTACTCTAGAGTTCTTTAGTAGCTTTACTCTAAATACTAAAGTTGATCCACCCCGGGTTGCTTTTCGAGTAAACAATGGTGACTACAACTACACCCTCCCCGAATTTGGTGCTATTTTTGGTCTTCCCCTCGTTTCTAATTGTAACGCACCCGCCGGTTTTAGTGAGGTCGATGTTTGGAAAAGTATAACCGGTCTTAGCCTAGTCGACTTTTGACGGTTGTCTAGCCGTCATGTCCACCACCCGGTCTTACGTATTTGGCATCGATTAATTGCGGGTACGATATTTGGGAGACCCGAAATGAGCACTTTCACACAACAGGAGTTAACCATACTCGGGGCTTATTTAAATGTCAAGAGTCAACCTAGGTTCGTCCCCGACCTTCCCCTTGCTTTGGCTAAGCATTTTCATAAGATAAGTAAGGCGGGGAAAAATATGAGTGAGATTGTTCTCGGGGGGCTCATAACACATGTAGCTAAGGCGGTTGATGAGAATTTTAGCGAGGAAGACTTGATCCCCGTACCGGGGGATACGACCATAGATGAGAACCGTTTGACTAGGTTTCATAAATGGATTGCCTATGATAGGGAGCACAAGAGGTATCAATGAAATACCTCGGGTTGGCCACACTTCACTTTGCCATGCACTACGCTCCTGACTCTTGTGCCTTTGCGACAATCCCTAGTCCCGATCCAAGAGCCTAACCTTTTAATGCCCGGTGCGGGAGGTGATCCCGGTGCCTCTTCCTCCCGTACGCCGCATACACGTGCTAGTGTGGAGCCTCGACAGCAACCAAACTAGCAACAACAACAGCAAGCTACCCGACCACACCTCTTTTATCCTACACCCCCAGCATATGTTCATGTTCCTCCGTACACCCCCTACACTCCATTTACCTACCCTCAGCCTGTGGACATGACATAGGTCCACCGCGACGCGGCCACACGCGGGTTTGGGGAGGCGAATGAATCTCCATATGAGAATGGATCGAATTGAAATTTAAATCGAAGTTGGAGTCGCCACCGAACTTTGTGGGAGTTCGGGCCCGTTCGAACCCACTCTATGTCGTAGTGGGCCATGCACAAAGTATGGCCCATTCCGATGTCAGAGTTTATTGGGTTCGTCCCTTTGCATTTGATACCGATACAGATACCGACGTTATCGGATACCGTGTATTGAATGACTCTCGTTGCCAATGGTTTCAGACATCCGGAAACCGAGGTTCTGAGTAGGGGTGAGGGTACGTGTTGGGAAGTTCACAAAGAACACCCAACCCCGCCCGCACATTAGCGGCCTCTACTAGGATATCAAATGATTTTTGAATACGCGCGTTAGTAATACGATGAATGTTATGCAAACATTGTTTTCCCTAAACATGCGAAAATTGAACGAGTTGCTAAGTCGGTTTAATGCATCTCAAAAATTAACGTCAAAGTTGTATTTTAGCATGTGAGATTCATTTTAGTCTAATAAAACAAATAAGAAATTGATGCTTTGTTTACTCGGAACGGGGCTCGTCGGAATGTGGCTAGGGAACGGGAGCGTCGAGTTAATGTCGGTGAGTTATGGTGGTTTTTGGTCGTGTTGGGTGTCGGATAAGAGGCGGCCGGTTCTAAGGCTAAAGCGGCGTGATCTCGGGTTGTATTATCGGTTGCTCGATGCTATGTGTGTGTATGCTATTGCTAATGAATGTGTGTCGGGAATTATGTTGTTGTGAATTGTGTGTGTTTTTATGTGTCGATGATCGATGTAAGATGTAGATGTCCTTTTAATGATTGATGGGAGGGTCCTATTTATAGGAGAGGTCCTCGATTGCAGCTAGGAGAGGTATGTATTCTTGCTTGGGTGATAAGAAATACCGATTAAGATAGGAAAAGTAAGAAGTTGTGTGGAATGAGAATTTCGTTTCTTGGTGAAGAAGGCAAGGAAACCGGCTGGTATGAGGGTGCTCGGCTGAGTATCCTTATGCTCGGTCGAGTATTTGATCCGGTATTCGGATATAATTCCTATTTGAGATCGAATTCTATCCTTAAATGGAATTGTTTAATATTTTGTGTAGCTGATTTTTGTAGCATTTGAGCTTAAATCAGACACGTGGGGTGACACGGCTGACTTGCATGTCTCGAAAATATCATTGACCGGGTTTTGACTCGGTCGCTAAAAGACAGTTTTACCCCTGGTGTCGGATTCGACCCAAATTAGTCTTATTTGACTCGAAACAACCCACTGGGCCTGAATTTGAGGTTGGTTTTGCGAGTTATGTACTCTGTAAAAAACCCAAGCCAAATGCCAATGATTTTGAGCCCGTTTTCGAGTACGTTAAAGCATGTTTGCGTCCGATCATCATCGGGTATTTGTCGGAAACTGATATAGACACCTGGCGGTCAAAATGTGGGTGTCTACAGAGCCCCCACTCTGACTGAGGCTTGGACAAGGCGAAAGTCAGAGTAGCTACCAGGCCAATCAAAGATTAAGACCTGGCAGGCTTCCGGTCGGGTCGTTTATAGTCCATTAGACTTGCGTGAAAGGGCTCGCCAGCCATAAGATAGAAATTATACCTAAGCTGTTGGTGATAACTCCGTGGGGAATCGGACTTGTCGTATAAGTCTTGGGTGCGCCTATAAGTGGGCCCCTCCCGTTAAAAAAATGCCGCCTTGGGCCTTCCGCTGGGGAGATATGTGAGCTGCGCGGTCTTGAATCGTACCTGTAAAAGTTACATAAAATTTTGCATGCAACACGTAGGTAAAAGACGACTCGTGCTGGGGAATAAAAATGATTTTTGCTTAGTTTTGAAATCGAAGTCCTGAAAGCAACTCACGTGCTAGGAAATAGGTTTTCAAAACTGAAAGGGGTAGAAAAGAAATTTGCAGTTTAAATAGACTGAAATTTGACCTTTTTTTTTTTTTTGGTAAATGGTAAGTTTATTGAAGGACGAATTTATATCATGGCATTTACAATAGCCTCATAAGGCTAGTAATGAAGTTTAAGTCCTTAGTGCCTAATTTGTAAACTTTCTTATTCTTACAATAGTTCTTAAACTCGTTGGAAATTATATCCGCAAGGATATCCGGTTTAATCAATTGGTGCTCCATCCTGCTTTTGTTCCTTTGATTCCATATATGATAAATAATCGCATTTATCATGCCATTCGTAATAGCTCGTTGAAGTTTCGTCCCTTTAAGCCGTTTTCTCCCCTGTTCATTAGCCTCGATCCTACAAGTCCAGTCCATATTATGTTTAACTTTTGAGACGACTCTCCTGGTATACTCGCAACTGCCAAAGAGATGCTCCATCGTTTCCGGTTCAGTGTCACATATGCAGCACATGCTGTCCGTAGCAATTCCGAATCTGTGAAGTCTGTCTTTAAGATTAAATGCCCGATGTTGATGCATCCACGCAGCCATACTGTGTTTAGGAATTGACCAATTTGTCCATACATGATTATGCCATTTCACGCGAGGAGCCTTCTCCCTCAGCTTTTCATAAACCTCTGCAGTGTTGTAATCCTTCCTATCTTGTAAATTAGAAGCTAAAATAGGATTGATTCTATCTCTAGCTTGACACACCTTCCGCCATGCCCAACTCGAGTCCGCTGTTGGATGGTACTCGTCCCATTTCCTCCCTTTCAGATAAACATGGTGAACCCATTGAACCCATAATTTGTTTTGAGAATTTTTTTTCAAATGGCTAAATTTTGCAAATTTTAAAATCAGAATTTGAAGAGAGAGGTATACTGACAGACTCGACTCTGGACGTGACCGGACGAGTTGACAGACACGACTAGACTCTCCAGGGGTTGGACCGTGACTCGGTAGGGGTGTGGGCCACCTAACAGGACTCTTAAGTTGCGCTATTTCGTAGCCTAGGCGAGTGGCAACATGGTCGAATCCTAGGAATGGGAAGGATGTGCTGTGAGGGGATTGCGATAGTCTGTAATGAGACTGTTGTAGTCTACTGCTCTCTTGGAGTTTTGATTTTAGGGTACATTTCCAAAGTGGGCATTGCCTAGAATCCTGATAGATTCTTGTCTTCGACTGAGCCGAGTACTAGGACACACTACAGAAAGGAGGCTAGATTTCTTTTTGAATTTATCTTGATTTTGTGAGTGGATGGAGATTTTCTGCCTAAGAGAAACCCCCAGGACGACAAAGCTAGCTGTTGAGAACTTGATGGTGTCGTGATCGGAATGATGATGCTTTTTGAATGTGTGTCAATGTGGGTGGTTGTATCTCTGTTGAAAGACTACCTACGTATTCACGTGTAGTGAAATCAAACCAAGCCGTAGTTCAGTGTATTTGAAGATATATTATGGTGCCTAGTCTAATAGGACTTTGTGTGTAACTAGCCATAGCGATGGTGTAGGCTAGGTGTATTCCCAATGATGTCTTGATCAAAGGGCTAGAATGGTTAGGATATTGATCCTGTGACTGTGAGCGTTCTCCGGGGTAGCCCCCACAGGTGGTGTGAACTATTTGGGCATGTTCTATGCCGACCGCAAGTTGAGTTCCCGTGTTTGGGGTTGGTAACTGGTTTTGATGAGAAGAATTGGGATGGGATTTGACGAGTTCTGCTCTCGGGGATTTAACGAGTTCTGCTCTCGGGGATTTGACGAGTTTTGCTCTCGGGGATTTGACGAGTTTTGCTCTCGGGGATTTGACGAGTTTTGCTCTCGAGGATTTGACGAGTATTGCTCTCGAGGATTTGACTTGTTTTGCTCTCGAGGATTTGACGAGTTTTGCTCTCGGGGATTTGATGAGTTTTGCTCTCGGGGATTTGACAAGTTTTGCTCTCGGGTTTGCGTATGGTGATCGTGAATTCTGTTATGTAAAGGGGAAGTCGAGTAAAATGGCTCGAACTTTGATCGGGATAGGTTTTGATAATGCGGGATCTGGTTTCCATGTCTGGCCCTAATGGTTAGGGGTATCCTATGGAGCTTGAATCCTCAAAATTCCGGGCTGTCTCTTAGCCTAGGTGTCGAGAAGGTCTTGAGGGTTGTAATGTGGGAAGGCTAAATGTGGTGTTAGTTGACCAGCTGGGTTATCTCTTCCTTATTTGATGGTGTGAATTTTTGACCGTACCCTGGTTATGGGACTTTCACTTGAATTGACCGTTGATCATGGTCATGGCCTTTTGTTTTTTTTTTCTTTTTTCTTTTTGGCCTTTTAATCCCGGTCATGGCTGCTTCTTTTGCCTGTTTTTTTATCTCGACTTTTGCTTTTTCTTGGACTTTTGTTTTTTTTTGTCCAGTTTTTTTTTATTGGTCAGACTAACACCTACGGTAGGGATGGTCAGTCTTATTGGAGGGGTGTTTATTGTGGGAAATGGGCTTGCCTCCCGTCTTGAACCCAAACTAGGAAACCACCTAGATTTGTCATAGGATTCGATACCGCTCCTGCTAAGTGTAGTTTTGTGGCTTTCTATGTCAGACATGGAACAGGTAAAGGAAAACACGAGTCTCATTTCCTGCGGTCGTTATAGATGTGCCTGTAATACTCACGTGCATGTGCTCACAGTGTATGATGGTGTTCATCATGTTCTCGGAAAAACATAAGGAAAGTATATATGAGCAATAGAAAAGCTGATTTGATTGAATTTTGAAAAAGAGGACAGAATGCAGAAGACTCTGACTCTGATTTGGAAATGAGGATGTAGGGTATCCTAGACTCGGACTCGGACTTAGACTCGAATCAGATCCGGACTCGGATGCTCGGTTGGTTGTTTTTTTTTGGTAAGGTCTTCGACAGGTGCCACGACTCGCCTAAACTCGGTTTTGCGCAAATGCAAGAGAGGGAGTCAAACTAGACGCGACCCGGGGTGTCTGGAATGACTAGGATTCTCGGATCGGGATACTCGAACGTTGACCTGGACAAGGTAACGACCATGACTTGGACTCGATCATGAGGGTGAGTCCAAAAAATGGGGCCACCGTGTTTGACCGCGCCGCGTGCTCGGACCAACTATGGTGACCTAACCCTAGGTGACTCGAGTGTTCGTAGCATAGGTACGACTCGAAGAAGGTATCATAAGGATGCCGGTGTAGGATGGACGTGGGGTACCCCCTAAGGTGACCGTGGTTGACTGCTCGGGTGGAGCACAACCCCCGAGTGAGATTAAAGACTCAAGTAGGACTCAGATGGTGTGGCATCTAATTGGCTCGAAAGTGGGGGTACGTGAAACACGTGTAAGACATAACCTTTAGAGCAACCGTGATTGATCGCCCTGCTGAAGGGTAGCCCCTAAGTGGGATCGAAAATTTGGTTAAGACTCGAGTGTCGGACGAGTGACCCTTAGACGTAAGGGTCACGAACCTTTTGTTATAGAGTTATGCCTTGTAAAAGGTTGACTCGGAAAAGACTCCTAGACGGGTGACTTGTGAAAGGTGGGCCTTCTTTAGGATTTGTATGTGTGGACCGGGTCCCGTTTGAAAGGAGATTCACGTGAGACATTCCCCAGACTTTGGACTCGATTGTGTAAACGGGCCCTCCTTTGTAGGAGTATGTCCTACGTAGGTGGGCCTTGCCTTAGCTAAATAAGGCGGACTGGGATAGGGAGGAAATTCGTGATATAAGATCGACGGAGTTTCGACGCTAGAGACCTGGATGACTTATGACTCGACCCGACACTGCTAAATACGGGAAGCCCTAAGAAAAGGAAGTTTTCTGAAATAGATTTTTTTTGAAAGCCCGAGAAAATTCGGGAGGAGGTCCGGCCTTTTTCGAAAAAAAAACATAAAAGGCGAGCCGGATGACGGTTTTGAAAGTTTCGAAAATATTTTCGAGTTTTGAAATGGGCATAATACCGGCTATAAATGGGCTATTTTGAGTGAAATCATAAGTCCTAAATTCGGTGTGCCTCCCGGTTTTGCAAAGTTGAATAATTGGAATTTTGAAAATTTGAATATCGAAAAAAGAATTTCCGATAATTTGAAAATAGAAGATGAGATCCCTAAGATTTGAGAATCGAAAACGGTATCTCGAAGATTTGAAAATCGCGAATGGCATCACGAAGATTTGAAAATCGAAATTGAGTTTTGAAAATTCGAAAATCGAATGGTGGATCGGAAATTCAAATTTTGAAATGGACAGCATGCCGACTAGAAAATAGGCTTGTTTTGAGTCAAATCTTAAGTCTAAATTTTGGCGGCTTTCCGAGTTTTTTTTTTTTTGAAAATTGGATATTTTTTGAAAAGATGCATTTTTTGAAATAATGGTTTTTGAAAATGACACGAAAACCAAGCAGCACATAGTCACGTAAGCATTATGACGACAACATGTATGCTTTACACTAAGTCTCGGTCGTCTATAAGGGGTCTATACCAATGTACATAGCCTATCCGAGAATCGGGGGGACTTCCTAAGTCGAGTTGAGCTTAGAACATGCCGTAAAACCCATACGAATCGACTATGGACACCTTTGACATATCCAATTTGGACTACATCAATAGTATAGTGGGACGTCGGTCACCAGTACCGGCCCGAGAAAATATGGGGTTATGCATGAACCGTAAAACTAAAACGCGTATTGTACTAGTCAAACGATTTCTACTCGAGTCTCACCCCGAGGATGCCGATGGTAAGTCACGCATCACTTAATCCCTAGCGGAGTCGCCAAATTGTGGACATGACATAGGTCCACCCCGACGCGGCCACGCGCGGGTTTGGGGAGGCGAATGAATCTCCATATGAGAATGGATCGAATTGAAATTTAAATCGAAGTTGGAGTCGCCACCGAACTTTGTGGGAGTTCAGGCCCGTTCGAACCCACTCTATGTCGTAGTGGGCCATGCACAAAGTATGGCCCATTCCGATGTCAGAGTTTATTGGGTTCGTCCCTTTACATTTGATACCGATACCGACGTTATCGGATACCATGTATTGAATAACTCTCGTTGCCAATGGTTTCGGACATCCGGAAACCGAGGTTCTGAGTAAGGGGTCAGGGTACGTGTTGGGAAGGTCACAAAGAACACCCAACCCCGCCCGTACATTAGCGGCCTCTACTAGGATATCGAATGATTTTTGAATACGCGCGTTAGTAATACGATGAATGTTATGCAAACATTGTTTTCCCTAAACATGCGAAAAATTGAACGGGTTTCTAAGTCTGTTTAATGCATCTGAAAAATTAACGTCAAAGTTGTATTTTAGCATGTGAGATTCGTTTTTAGTCTAATAAAACAAATAAGAAATTGATGCTTTGTTTACTCGGAACGGGGCTCGTCGGAATGTGGCTACGGAACGGGAGCGTCGAGTTAATGTCGGTTAGTTATGGTGGTTTTTGGGTAGTGTAGGGTGTCGGGTAAGAGGCGGCCGGTTCTAAGGCTAAAGCGGCGTGATCTCGGGTTGTAATATCGGTTGCTCGATGCTATGTGTGTGTATGCTATTGCTAATGAATGTGTGTCGGGAATTATGTTGTTGTGAATTGTGTGTGTTTTTATGTGTCGATGATCGATGTAAGATGTAGATGTCCTTTTAATGATTGATGAGAGGGTCCTATTTATAGGAGAGGTCCTCGATTGCAGCTAGGAGAGGTATGTATTCTTGTTTGGGTGATAAGAAATACCGATTAAGATAGGAAAAGTAAGAAGTTGTGTGGAATGAGAATTCCATTTCTTGGTGAAGAAGGCAAGGAAACCGGCTGGTATGAGCGTGCTCGGCCGAGTATCCTTATGCTCGGTCGAGTATTTGATCCGGTATTCGGATAGAATTCTTATTTGAGATAGAATTCTATCCTTAAATGGAATTGTTTAATATTTTGTGTAGCTGATTTTTGTAGCGTTTGAGCTTAAATCAGACACGTAGGGTGACACGGCTGACTTGCATGTCTCGAAAATATCTTTGACCGGGTTTTGACTCAGTCGCTAAAAGACGGTTTTACCCCTGGTGTCAGATTCGACCCAAATTAGTTTTATTTGACTCGAAACAACCCACTGGGCCTGATTTTGAGGTTGGTTTTGCGAGATATGTACTCCGTAAAAAACCCAAGCCAAATGCCAATGATTTTGAGCCCGTTTTCGAGTACGTTAAAGCATGTTTGTGTCCGATCATCATCGGGTGTTTGTCGGAAACTGATATAGACACCTGGCGGTCAAAATGTGGGTGTCTACACAGCCCCCGACCAATGTATCAATGGCCGCGATGCCTAATGCACTACATCTAGGGCAATATGAGGAGCGGAGAGACAGCTACTATGCCCAGTACCCCGGCTATCACTTTCTTGCACAACAGGTGTATATTGATCCGCGTGGCAACCTTCCATCATGGTATAGGCCCGAGTACTTCCCTAACCACTGTAATCCTAATGGTAGTGGTGATATGATGGATGATGAGGAGTACGAGGCCGAGGATGCCTTCGATATAAATGCGGGGGTGGGTAATCAGGATGCCGGTGAAGAAGATGAAAATGGTGATGATGATGACAACAATGAAAGTGAGGAGGGGGATGACGACGAGCATGGTGATGACTTTGATTATTTTAACGATGGAGATGCGTTAGTTGCTAACCTTTGGTATGGCGACTTTCTTTTCTTTTCCGTTTTTGATGCTCGTCTATTTTATTTTCCCTTGTTATGAGTGTTTTGTTGGCCCTCGGGGCCTTGGTAGTCATTGCTCCCGATTCTCGATGAAGTGACTACATCGAGAGTTATTTCAAATATCCAAATTAGTAAGTATTTTCACTTTTTCTCTATTTTTTTTATTTCCTTTTGGTAGAATTTAATCGGATTTAGGCGGAATCCGGGCTAGGTGACTTGATTACACCTAGCCCTCCCCTCCCATTTCATAAAAATCATAAAAACCCCTAAAAATTTGAAAAATTTCATAAAAATCAAAAAAGATTTTTCTTTGTGTCTTTTCCTTTTGTGTCGTATTTTTGTTGTATTGTGTGTGTTTTGCCTCCCCATTTCCTTGTAGGTTCCTTGATCACCGTGAGTTTCGGAAAGCTCTTGACATCCGGTAATGTCCTTCTATCTTTTTCTCCTTTTTCCCTTTGTGGAGTTTGGAGGATGTTGTGTGATGGTGTATGCTCGGGTGGAGCTTTTTGGAGTTTGTGGTTGATGTGGTGGCTTGTTTGGAAGATTCAGGGTGGTGATTGTTTATTTTGTGTGTTTGTTTGTTTGTTTCGTTTTGTTTTGTTGTGTTTGTCTCTTTTTTTCTTTCGTTTTTGTTGCGTCTTTGTTATGTCTTGTATAGTTTGTGAGTCTAGTGTAGGAAATGTTTTCGAAAACCCGGTTTTGAGGCTAGTGCGCAAGTGTTTACTTTCCCTTTCTAGTGATGTGAATCGAGTCTTGGACTTTAGTCTAGTAGAATGACCATAAATCAATAGTCTCGTTGGTCCTTTACCTTGAGTCCACCTAGTCTTCTAGGGATTTACTACGAGATTTGCATTTTGACCACTATCACCACCCACGGTGTGAAAAGGCCTTGGTTGTCGGGTCCCGTTTCTTAGGTGACCGTGTTCAAAATTGTTTGATTAGTCCAAGTTTTCCACCTTTTTGTGGGTTTGAAGGGAAATCGCGACCCCCGACTTACCCATTTCCCTGCCTCCTACACATCTCCACAAATAAGTTACAAATTGTTGAAATTCTCACTTGGTTGCAAGAAATGCCTACAAAACAAAAGTTATCCAAAAAAAGCAAGCCAAGTCAAAAGAAAGAAAAAAGAGAAAAAGAAAGAAATAAAAGAAAGAAAATAATGAAGAAAAAAGAAAAGGCACAACGAGTTAAAAACAAAATACAAAAGAAGAGAAAGAAATGGCATAGCAAATCAAAAGCCAAATGCAAAAGAGAAAAAAAATCGAAAAGAAAACCATCTCACAAAAAGATTCTCACCCTCTCAAAAATAAGCCTTTTGTTCCGATCGTTACCGTGAAGAGCCTACCAAAGAATCGAGTCCCTAGGAAGGATGATAGCGGTAATAATGATCGGTCTTCCCCCATTTTGCAACCTTATCCACCTTTTTACTTAGGCTAGTTAGACGATTTTTGTGCATGGGACGATCCTCTTGGCTTATCGATAAAGGGGGTGGGGTCTCACTTACCTACAGTGTCGACTAACTCTGTGGTTCATCCTATTTCCATCCCGCCGATCGTCCCGTAGTACGTTCTTAGAAGGTTAGGAGGACCTAGGTAAGTTACCAACGTTTTTTTATTGCTTTGTTGTCATACTATTATGGTTTTGTCCATTTCGATTTGTGTTATTAGCTCGGGAACGTTGTCACTTGCCTTGAGTCCTTAACCGTTGTTTTTTCACCGCTTGTTTGAGGGAAGTGGTATTTGTTTCTTTTTGGGTGCAACCGATTGTTTGTTTGTGTGTTTTTGTGTCCGGTTGCATCCACAGTTTTGTCGCAAGACCTCACTTGCCTTGCGGAGAGCACTTTTCCTCTAAGTGTTTTCGCGTGAGTTGAAAGGGCGTAGGGTGCGCTAATACCCGCTCGGTTAGTAGATTAGTTTCTTTTAGTTTAGTAGTTAGTTTGTGCTTACTCGAGGGCGAGTAAGGGTAAAGTGTGGGGGAGTTGATAAGTGTGTTTTGTAGTGCTATTTTCCTAATGTTTGGTCTCGGTTTCTCTTGTGAAATTGCTCTTTGGAGCGGTTTCGAGGCTACTTATGCTTCTTCTAGTTTTTTTTAGGTTCCTAAGATCAATCTTGGAGAGGTGGAACGATTCCGACTCATTTCCGACACATTTGGAGCCAACGAAGAGAAGCAACGATCACTCGGTGGCTTAGACTCGATCCCGAGACCTTGGGACCCATTCCCGAGCCCCTTAGACTCGATCCCGAGCACCGAGAATCGATGAGAAGCCCATGAGAAGGAAGTAGGGACCCTTGAGATCATATTTGAGGCCTACAAGACCCATCCCGGTCGAGATGATGGCCATCTCGATCGTGATGAAGAAGCAAAGCAAAGACAGGCCACTGGAGGTCCATCCCGACCGAGATGAGGATCATCTCGGCCGAGATGGGTCCCTTCCCGACCGAGACCATCTCATCTCGGCCGGGATGGGCCACCTGCAGCCCCGCGTCACTTCTTTTCTTCTCCTTTGCTCTTGTAACCCTATAAATACCCTCCCTTTGTATTGTTTAAGCACCATACACTACCATACACTATCTTAGGAAACCCTAGACATTCTTTAGCCTAGATTAGCTTAGATTAGTGTAGATTAGCCTTAATTACTCCTTAATCCTAGTTTAATCCTAGTTTCATCTTTGTAATATTGAAGACTTTTTGGGTTGATCTACTCTATTGACAACATTGGAGATCTTCCTTTGGGTTTATTTATGCAAAGATTCAATCTTTTTCCTTTCTTCTAGTGTTGGTACAATTCTTCTTCTCTCTAATCTCTTCTATTTAGTTTTCATTTGTGTTTATGTTTAGTAATCTTCAATAATCCATTATGAATGTTCATATTTATGTTTGTTTCATTTTGGGTGTTGAGTTTACTATCTTGAACATGAGTGAGTAGTCTCTAGCTAGGATTAGTAGGGGAATTTGGTGTCTTAGTGGGTGATTAAGGGTTTGTTTAAGATGTTGGTGGAAGTTTTGGTTGCTTCTTGGTTATATGCATAGAACATGTTTGATGAAATGCTTGAATGACTTGTAGTTGCAAATGCTTGTTTTTCTTGCCTTCTTCTTGCGGTCTTGTGTGTCGCTAAGATGTGTTCTTGCGCGAGAGCGAGGAACCTCTTGGTCGGTTTAAGTAGCGAGAGCCCGGACTATACCTAGATAACCCGACTCCCCCTTCACCTTTGCTCTTCCTTGATCATTCCATCACCCTTGAAGCCGACCTAATCCTAGCCTTTTTCCTAGTTGTTTTCTTCTCCGTCTTAGCTATTATTCCTTTAGTTAGTTGAATCCCTAGCTTTACTTGTTTCACTTAGCTTATTCTTAGTCTTAGTCTCCTCCTCTTTCTATTGTTTTAGTTTAGTCTAGCCTTGAGACCTAGTCAAGTTCTTAGGTGAAACTTGGTTGAAACCCTCTTTACCGTCCCCGTGGACTCGACCCGACTTGCCCTATCTACGTGTTAGGATTAGTTGGTTATTATTTGTTGGTAGGGATCCACGGCAAATTCCTCCCATCAGAGGATTTGTGTCTTTGGATTTTGTATTTGTCTAGGAGTTTTTGGGTGTCGGCCCTAAAATGAGCCCCTTGATTACTGATGATTTCGTGGGGTATGTCGTATCGGCAAATGACGTTGTTTTTTAGGAATTTGACTACTTGTTTGGAGGTTAAGCTGGTGTTAGAGGCCGCTTCTACCCATTTGGTAAAGTAATCAACGGCCACCAGTATAAAACAGTGTCCGTCGGTTCCGGCTGGGTGTACCTTCCCTATGATGTCAATCCCCCAGGTAGAGAAGGGCCAGGGTGTTATTATGGTGTGGAGTGGGTATAGCGGTAGGTATTGAATGTTGACGAATATTTGGCAGTTGCGATAGTGGCGAACATGACGTTGGCAGTCTGCCTCTAGGGTAATCCATTAATAGCCTAGTCTCATTACTTTTCAGGCTAATAGGTGTGCGCTCATATGGGGTCCGCATTCCTCGTCATGTACCTCTTCCATGACCCTCTCGGATTGGGTTTTTTTTATGCATCTAAGGAGTACTCCTTGTGGAGTTTGTTTGTATAGTAGTCCTTGGTTTAGGACATAATGGGCGGCTTGTATTCGTAAGGCTCTTTTGTTTTTGGTGTTTGTGTTGGGTGGGTATGATCCGTCGATTTTGAAGTCTAGGATTGCTTTGTACCAGGGTTCTTCGGGAGAGTCGTCAGTTTCGTGGTTGTGGATGTAGGCGGGTTGTTCACTCCTTTCTACGCAGATAGGCATTGAGAAGAGGTTGTCGGACATGTTTATTAGTGAGGCTAGCTTGGATAGGGCGTTAGCGAATTGGTTTTCTTCACGGGGTATGTGTATGAAGTTGATTTCAGTGAATTTCCGGGATATTGTTTCTATTTCGGTTTGGTACGGGGTTAGGCTTTCGCTATAGACCTTCCAGGTGCCTGTGGCTTGGTTGATTAATAGGGATGAATCTCCGTGTACTCTAAGGTTTTTAACTCCTAGAGTTACGGCGGCTTTAGCCCAATTAGGCAAGCTTCATATTCGTCTGCATTGTTGGGAAGTCTAGTTTGACTGATATGGGTGTGTGGTTACCTATCGGTTGTTGGTTGCGTGTGGTGCTTCTCATGTTATGTTTTTTGGTTAGGGAGCCTATCGTGGGTTGAACTTAGGGTAATTGTTCATGATCTCTTTTTAGGGTGAAGTTAAGTGGGCTGTTTGTTGTAGCCCTTACGCTTTGATTAATTGTTATCGATTAATGACATAGTGTTGAGTTTTAAGCAATAAAGTGCGTTTAAAAGAATCGAACAATTGTCGAGGCATGTTTTTAAAAAATGAACTGTTATTTTATTGATATAAAAGGCGGGCTAGATGCCCGTGATTTTGTTTGATGGGGGGAGGTGGAGGACAGGTCCCCTCGCACCTCCCGGACTCGATGCATAAAAACGAAAAAAACAAAGTTTATTATTATTTAGATCTAAGCCCTGAAACGAACTAGACTCCGATTAAGATCGACCTACTGCCTTTAGGGAGCGACTACCATGACTTGACCACGTCGGGACACTGTCCCCACGTGTTCTCTAGGCCTCAGAGTCTGTCATAGCCTTCCGAGGACGTCCCCCTCGAGGGGCGTTTCGAGGTGGTTCTCCGAGGCGGCTCATTGAGAGGTTTAAAGTGACTTGTGACGACCATCGACGTCACTATTTCCCCCTCGGCAACTGAGAATGTGAAGTCTGCCTTTTGCTACTTCGCAGGGGAGAATGTTCCTGCTTCGATTAGGTCTTGGATGACGTGTTTCAATGAAAAATATTCCTCAGTGTTGTGCCCATTTCCTTGATGGAAGAGACAATAGGCATTAGGACTCCAAGTGTTGCTTCGCCTACCAACCGGTGAATCTGGGGTGGGACCTAGAGGTTTGAGCAATCCCTGATCTACTAGGTGTTTAAGAGTTTCGGTGTACGATGAGTTAATTTTGGTAAACTCCTTTCGGGATGTTCTTGCTTTGCTGGGTAGTGTTTTGTGAGGCGTCGAGGTTATTTCTTTGTTGGTCTCAAGTGATTTTGTACAAATGGGGTACCGGGGTGACCCGCTTGGGGTGTGAGTATGGTAATTGATCGAACTGGCATTATTTGCTTCGCTCTCTGTGCCTCCACTTTCGAGAAAATTGAGGCGGCTATCGATGGGACAAACGAACCTAGTCAGGCGATCTATTGAAGTGCGGACATTATGAACCACTTTAGTTAGGGTATTGACGTGTAATCCCCTAGAAATTCTAACGCGATACAGTGGCGGAAACACTGTAGAGTTGGGATTAAAACACACTGTAACTATGTCTTAGTAAATTAAAATGATAAAGTCAAACAATAGGCCATGAATAAAAATGGCCAAAATTTAAAACAATCCACAAAAGGGGTTTGAACAATCCGTAAGGCATAATTATTCAAAATAAATAAGCAGGATCTACACCGCTCGTTAGCCCACACCCGGAAACACGTATACCTGCCATGTTAAAACATAACGGCCACAATCAGTGGGGAGCAACGTCAACATTCTCCCAGGCGTATAACGGGAATTTAAAACTGTAATTACTACTATAGAAAAATAGTAAAAATGAAAATCAGTAAAACATTACTAGGAAAATAAGTTTTCAGTGAAAAACTTCACGTAACGAAACAATATAATAAAAATGAGTTTTTTTGAAAAAAACATAAAACATTTGTCAATCTGCAAACCAAATTATATCGATAATAATAAAAATCTTCAAATGGCGTTATGGATAGAATTAGTGTGCACAAGGCTAGACTTTTTCTTGGATAATACTGGAAACTAGCTTCGAGAACTGTAGACTTAACAGAATCCAGTCTCTAACTAGGCAACTCAACTATAACAGGACTGCGTGCAGCGAGGTCCTGGTTTAAGTAGTATACACCCCTCCTGGATACAAACCATATCCAGTTCAACCCGACGCGACTTACACGATGCGAAATCTATGTTTAAGGGCACAATGCCCACTCTCTTGAACACAAACCATGCTCAGTTAACCAACCAATGTGCCCCATAAAGACACACCAGCCCTATAGTTGATGGCAAAAACGTACATCCCAAACTATATTATAACCCCACATTTGTGCTTATTTCATAACTTCAAAACAAAGTCATTATCGATATTCAAAAGAATATAATCATTGTAAATAATAAGAGAACAAAAGGGAAAAAGGATCGCCTTCCAAAAGAGGAAACTTTCTATTTTAGGAAACTTCTATATTTAGAAACTTTACTAAAATAGCATCATATCAAAATAGCGAAAATATTTGTTCATACTAATAAAACATTTTTAGTAAAAGATATAGATTTATAAAACGAATACTTTCGACCTTAATGATACTAATTGTTAAAGTGTTAACATTTGGGTTTATGAAATCATGGAAATATCATACGAGTGTTTATAAGATAGTTAAAAAATGTCTGAAACACTTTAGTACTACTAATTAGGGTGTTTCCAAAATTTATAAAACTAAAATTCCCTAATTATTATTAGTTTCGACAATACGATTAATAAAAATAGTAATTACCAAACGATTTACGCAATAATATCCAAAAATTATTATTAAACTTGAAAATCATGATTTTCCAGAATCTATCAATTTTTTCCAGATTTAAAACAAAGACCATAAAATCGGAAATTAAAACGACAAATACGGTTTTAACGATAAACGATGATTTAAAGTGATTAATTAATTCACCCACTTAAAATTTCCAAATAATTATGAAAAATTTTAGAATTTTTTTTTTTCACCAGAAATATTTCCCATGTCAAATTTCAGACTAAAATAAAATGTTTAAGTACTAGAAATAAAAATCGGCTTTTAATCGTTTTTGTCCGTAAACGGGTAAAAATTCAATAATCGATAACTAAAATATCAAAAAAATACCAAATTATTAAAAATCATCAAAAACCTCATTTTTACAGAATATAATCATATATTATATATAATTTTAGGCCGAATATTACGATTTTACAAATTAATATGACAATTTAATCATTAATCTCGTAAAAGCGATAAAAATACCGAAACATGTAAATTTTAAACTTTTAAAAATTTTCCAGATTATATGACATACATATATTGTCAAAAATAAAATATACAAATATACATGCAATTACACAATTAAAATCAAGTAATACCGAGTAACATCGACGTTACCTCTAATCCATATCAGAATCGATAAGATACTCGTCGACCTCGGGATCGTCCACAAAACCTTAACCACACGAAAATCATGGCAGAAAAATACCATGAGAAAAACTAATAAAATCAAGGTGAATAACGCTCGAAAACAACATCGATTATTACCTTAACGATAGGATCGGAATAAGGATTAATTTGACGATAAAGATGAGACGATTATGACTCGACAATGAAGCAAAATTAGGCCTTGAAAAATCAGAAATGCCACGGCCAAAGGAAGGAAGAAGAAAATAGGGTGTTGAATGATTTTTATGAGAAATGAATGTAAAAGAGTTGAGAGGTTTCTAAAGGTTAAATGAAAATAAATAAGTTGAGAAATCCAATGTGGTATCATTCAAGGTGGCCGGCCAAATGAGGTTAAGAGGGAGGAATATGAAAAGTTTGTGCATTAATCATCCAATTAAATGGGTGTAAAGAATTATCTAATTTTATCATTAATGACTAAATTTTCGTAAATAAAAATATTTACTAGTTGAAAATATTATAAAAATATGTTTAGACATTTGTAGAAAAAGAAATAACTTAAATCCGAGTTTAAAACGTTAATTCGTAAAGAAATAAAATTCCTTGCGGAAAAATAAATAGTTTACGAAGAAAATCAAATAAATAGATTTACAAGAATTAAAATCTTTTAAAATATAAATAAATATCATTAAACTCGAAAATGAAAATAAAGCTTGAAAAAAGATGAAACGCAAGGTCCAAATGTGACAGAGTTATGACGAAGTCATGACAGTAAGGATAAAAATGCTAGGAAAAATAGCGGGTGTTACAATCCTCCCTACTAAAAAAAAGTTTCGTCCTCGAAACTAAGAATAAGCAGAAAGAGAATCAAGATTACCCCACTCGAAAAGATGGGGCTACAAATTTGTATAAGAATTTGCTTTTAATTTTTTTTTTTACAACTTTCAAAGTGATACGAAATCGAATGCAAATATGTATTCCAAGAGGAATTGGGCTAAGCTACCCGGAATTTGAAATTTTTTAATTAGTGAAATCTTAAAGTAAAGTTATTGATAAAATAACGACGCTAAATAGCATTTGTAAGGAGCTTGAAGGAAATAGGGTAATCAAAACATTTTCAAAACAAAAGTAAAACAATTTGATTTAGAAATTCGATAATATTTCTTTTTCTGATGAAAAAAATAATTAGTTTGGAGAAATCAAATTTTGTAGTTAGTAGAAATCGAACCGGTCGTCAAACATTTTTAATAACAGATTCAAAAGTCCACCAACAATAAAACGAAAACTAATTTCAAAACGTTAAAATTTCGAAAATGTTATCAAAGTAATTGTGAAAGTTTTCAAAAATGTTATCAAATCTGAACATAAAATACTTTCGACAATGTTAAAACGTTTTATGTAATAATCATATAGAAATTGAAGTGTTTGGAAATATGAAAGTCTTCATAAAATTCTGATTGCTTGAAAATAAAAATGAAATAATTTCGAAATAATTTAAAATAAATTATTAAAGCTTTTTGAAACAGATCTAAATATAAATATCAGAAAACAAAAGTGAAGTATAAAAATCTTAAATTATAATTCAAAAATGTTAAATTTCACGATATCCGAAAAGTTTAAGTTAGTCAAACTTTTTACAAAACGGGAAGTTTCACAATTAGAAACTATACCTAAAAATGTAAAATTCTTACAATAATCCTTTTTGTTTTAAAATAGTCAAACTTTTTTATAAAAATAGGGAGTTCAAAAAATGGTTAACGGATAAAAAGAACAAGGATAAATAAATTAAAAATAAGAGCTTTCAAAATCGATAAAGGTTATGAAGTGCATTACCTCTACTTCCTACTCTCTTAGTCTTAATGGCACTAATTTCGGTTACTTCCGAGGGAAGCGGGGTCTTAGACAAGGTGATCCCATATCGCCTCTCCTCTTTACCCTTGGAATGGATTACCTTACTCGAATGATCAAATACGCTTCTGCCCGTTGGTCGTTCCAGTACCATCCGCTTTGCAAAGAGACGAAGCTAAACCACCTCATGTTTGCGGATGACCTTTTAATGTTCTGTAAAGGAAATGTCCACTTCATCATGCTTTTAGTGAGAGCCTTCTCCTCGTTTTACAAAGCGTCTGGATTGACGATGAATGACACTAAAACCGAAGTGTATTTTAATGGAGTTAACAGCAGCCTGAAAGAGGACGTGATTGCAGCTACTGGATTTAAGGAAGGAACTATCCCCTTCAATTACCTATTAGTGCCTATCCAAGCTGGAAGATTAACGAAGACTGATTGTAGCATCCTTATTGAGAGGATAGTGACCAGAGTACGAAGCATCAGCGCTAGGAAACTTTCATATGCCGGGAGACTGGTTATCATTAACTCCGTTCTGAACACACTCTACTCCTATTGGGCAAGTATCTTCTTACTTCCTATAAGGGTCATAATAAGAGTTGAAGCCATTTGCAGAAATAACCTGTGGGATGGAGGAACTGAATACCACCGCGTCCCTTTGGTGAGCTGGGAGACAGTAACTCTGCATAAACGTGAAGGAGGGCTGAGCATTAAGAGGGCGGAAACTATGAATATTGCTGCAATTGGTAAGCTTGTGAACTAGATTTATGGGGAGGCTGACAGGCTCTAGGTTAGATGGATTAACCATATCTATCTCAAAGGTAGTGATTGGAATGAATATACACATCCACCGTCAGCCCCATGGGCTTGGAAAAACGTGTGCAAAATCAAAGAGCGACTAAAGCATGGCTACATTGAGAATAAGTGGCACGGAGATGATGATAATTACACTATTAAAAAGGGCTACGATTGGATTCGGGGTAATCACCCAACTGTTAACTTGTATGCCTCCGTCTGGAATGAATGGAACGTCCCAAGACATGCTGTGATTACTTGGCTTATTCAGCACAACAGCTTGAACCTGCGAAGCATGCTGTTTGAGCTCGGCTGCAATAATAGTGACTGATGCTGCGTTTGTGAAAATGATACTGAAACAGCGAACCACTTATTTTTTTAATGTCCGTATAGTAATAGAATCATTACTGGAGTGGAAAAGTGGTGCGGACTCAACCTACGAAGGATTGTAGGGGGCAGCTCGGATAGGAATAGCATTATTTATAAAGTGTCTGCTGTTGCATGGACTGCGTGGCACTATGAAATCTGGTCCCATCCAGCGGAACTCGGCTAGAATGCAATCTCAGCTGAAGAAACTGTGCCTGGTCGTTGACGAGATAATAAGGCAAGATAAGAGGAGAATCATAAGTAAAGTCACTAACAACACTAATAGAATCGAAAGGGAGTGGCTTCGAAAATGGGGTGTTTTATAAATTATATTAGAAACATGCTGCGGTGGCCTGTAGTGGGGCGCTCAGGCCAAAATTTTGTTCTCACTACTTGTAATCTGTACATTTGATTAGTAATATAATTCACATTTTATCAAAAAAAAAATCGATAAAGGTTGAAGGGATTTGCAGCAGATGCGGTAACAGAATTCAATCGAAACAGAAAGGAAGACGAAGTTGAGAGTCAGAAAGAGCCCTCAAGGATTATAGAAGAAGTTAACCATCTCGAGATTCCTAGCACGACTCTCACAAACACGGGTTTCTAATTGACCCATCAACTAACGCTAAGTCCAATATCGGTACAGGGTGGTCATACTCAATCTACAACCTCCAAAATTATCAACTGTCATAGTCTCCAAAATTAAGTCTTACATACTTAGGTAATCTTTCAATTAGTATGGTAAGAATCCGCAAATGATTTAGACTGTAATCCCCTAGAAAATCTAACGCGATACAGTAGCGGAAACACTGTAGATTCGGGATTAAAACACACTGTAACTATGTCTTAGTAAAATTAAAATTGTAAAGTCAAATAATAGGCCTTAATAAAATGGCCAAAATTTAAAACAATCCACAAAAGGGGTTTGAACAATCCATAAGACATAATTATTAAAATAAACAAGCAGGATCCACACTGCTCGCTAGCCCACACCCGGAACACGTATACCTGCCATGTTAAAACATAACAACCACAATCAGTGGGGAGCAACGTCAACATTCTCCCAGCCGTATAACAGGATTTTAAAACTGTAATTACTACTATAGAAAAATAGTAAAAATGAAAACAGTAAAACATTATAATGAAAATAAGATTTCAGTGAAAAACTTCACGTATCGAAATAATATAATAAAAAAGAGTTACATAAATAGTAAAAAATTACGTAAAATAGTTAAAAACACATTTCTGGACATTCTGTCCAGAAAAATAATTTTTCCAGAATCCTTAAACTCGGTTCTTAAAGGGTTTTCTCGTTAATCGTCTAATCTCGACAATAATAATTAATAAAAATAGTAATTACAAAACGCTTTAACTATTAATATCCAAAAATTATTATTAAATTTAAAAATCATGATTTTCCAGAATTTACTAATTTTTCAGATTTCCAAAACTCCAGAATTTACAAATCCCGTTAAAACCGTCTTTTAAACCCGTTTTCACAGTTAACGATTCCATTAATAAAACTTATCGTTCCTAACATTTTATTAAAGCACTAAAAAATATAAAATTAATTTTTTTTTTTATGAAACCATCAGAAACATTTTTTTTCCAGATTTAAACAAAAGACCAGAAATCGGGAATTTAAACGACAAACACGGTTTTAACGATAAACGATGATTTAAAGTGATTAATTAATTCACCCAGTTAAAAAATCCGAAAAATTATGAAAAAAGTTAGAAAATTCCTTTTCATCATAAAAGTTATCCACGTCAAATTTCAGATCATAATAAAATGTTTAAGTGCTAGAACTAAAAATCGGCTTTTAATCGTTTTTTGTCCGTAAACGGTAATAATTCAATAATCGATATCTAAAATATCAGAAAAATACCAAATTATTAAAAATATTCAAAAACCTCATTTTTACAGAATATAATCATATATTACAAGTTTAGGGCGAATATTACGATTTTACAAATTATTATGACGATTTAATCGTTAATCTCGTAAAAGCGATAAAAATACCGAAACATGCAAATTTTCAACTTTTAAAATTTTTCCAAATTATAAGACATACATATATTGTCAAAAATGAAATATAAAAATATACATGCAAATACACAATTAAAATCATGAAATACTGAGTAACATCGACGTTACCGTTAGTCCAAATCTGAATCGATAATATATTCGTCGGCTTCGAGATCGTCCACGAATCCTTTGACACATGAAAAGTATGGTAGAAAAATACCAAAAGAAAACTAGGAAAAAATCATGGTGAATAACGATCGAAAACAACATCGATTATTACCTTAACGAAAGGATCGGAATAACAAATTATTTGACGATGAAAACGAGACGATTATGACTCGATTTTGAGACAAAAATGCTGCACTTGGCTGCTGTTCAGAAGTGACAAATGAAGAATGAAAGGGAGAGTTTTGCCTTGATTAATTTGGTGTATGAATGAATAAAAATGTGAAGGTTTGTAGCATGAATGTATAGCCTCTTAATGTTGATAAAAACAAGGCCAAATACACAAGGGAAACCAGCCAAATGAGGTGAATGTGGAGTATGAAGAGTTTGGTCAATTCATCACAATAAATAAGAAGAAATAAAATATCTAAGGCTTAATTTATTTGTAAAATAAAATGTATAAAAAGTTGTAGCGTAAAAATGTGACATGGGTGTGTCACGGTCCAAGACATGGGGAAAATGTCCCAAATAATTTCTAAGTTGATAAAAACATGAATCGTAAAATTATTAAAGGTATTTCAAATCAGTTCGAGTAAACCGCGCGTTGGAAAATAATTATTTACGAAACTTCGTAATAAAATCATTAAAGGTCAAATATTCTTAAATAAAAATATTTCTTATTTGGAAATATCATATAAACGTGTTTTGATATTTAGGAAAAATAAATAACTCAATTCCAAGCTTAAAACATTAGTTCGTAGAAAAATAGAACTCCACGCGCAAAAATAATAGTTTACAATGAAAATCAAATAAATAGGTTTAAAAGAATTAAAATCTTTTAAAATAAAAATAAATATTATTTAAATCGAAAATATAAATAAAGCTCGGAAAAAATGATAAAACAGAAGGCCGAAACGTGTTAGAGTTATGACAAGGTCATAACGGAAAATATAAAAGCATTCGGAAAATAGCGGGTGTTACATAGACTAATCCATTAATTAAGATTCCAATGGTCGTCAAAACATACCCAAACTCGTAATCACTAAAGCTCAATTCAAAGCTCAAAGTCTGAACTCGAGGTATACCTCAAATTTCTCGAGTAAGGAACACTAAATAAAATCCACCAATTAACAAGGTTGGGACACGGAAATTTCAAAAATGATCATCAACATATTCTTAACATCATCAATGGACAGATGTTAGGAAAGTACGTCAAACCTTAAACACACTCAGCCTGACATATGTAACGACAGATACTCACATTTTCAAACACGTCATTCGGCTAAGGTTTCTGAAAATTCCATCAAATTTTAAATCACCACTCTGCAACCACAATGTATTTAATAACTCAAAGAAGGCACAATCTTGCTGGTCAAAGAGTTCTAACCTGAAAGTCCCAATAAGATGATCTGTATTATAGTATTCCTCAAGACAACACAATAAGCCCAAATTATGATTGTGCAAGATATTTCTCTTCTTCAAGGTTAAGAGTAATTCATCCAGGTTAGATCACTCAACTACAAAGCTCGTAGGTTACAACCTTAGACAACAATCAACGATCTAATCTATAAGAAACACCTGAAATCTTTGTCAGCGAAATTTCTAACAACAATAATGGAAACTTTTAATGGTACCACAACACTCAGGCTAACATCTTAAACAGTGATCCATGATCCCAAAATTCCACGATGAATCCATCAAATAAGCATTAGGTGAGAATCCCAAGGTAATATTATCGGTTACACTTAGTTTGGTTCTAGGTTAGGTACTAAGTATCCATCAAATATGACATGCTCTTACTACTCCAAAATATATTCAGCTCTAAGTACTCCAAAGTAATCAAAGTACCTATAACCCAAGGTTCAGTGTCTAAAGTATCATCCTAATTCCATCAATCAACAATTTGTCATTCAAATCGATCCTCAAAAGCTTACTAAGATAGATAACAGAGTATACTCACAATCCTCAAACCATGTAACAAGGGTTTACTAAACCTCAAACATCTATGACTTTTCACAGGGTCTACTGAGATGGAATTTGGTCAAACCAAGTGTAGACACCCACATTTTGACCACCAGGTGTCTATAGTAGGTCCCGACAAACACCCGATGATGATAGGACGCAAACATGCTTTAATGGACTCGGATTTGAGCTCGAAATCATGGACATTTGGTTTAGGCTCATTACGGAGTACAAATCTTACAAAACCAACCTCAAATCCAGGCCCAGTGGGTCTTTATGAGTCAAATGAGACTAATTTGGGTCGATTCCCACACCGGGGGTAAAACCGTCTTTTAGCGACCGAGTCAAACCCGGTCAAAGATATTTTTTCCGAGTCACACGAGCTGGCCGTGACACTACACGGCTGATTCGGACTCAAACACCAAAAAATCAGCTTCGAATAATATTAAACAAATCCGTTAAAGGATAGAATACGATCTCAAGTAGGAATTCTATCCGGAAACCGAATCAGACATCGACCTAGCTCCAAATACTCGGCCGAGACAGCCGAATACTCGGCCAAACACTCCCTAACCAGCCGAGATGTTTGCTTCTCCCCTAAGAAACGAGAAGTTTATTCCCTTACGAACTCTCGTATTTCCTATCCAAACCGGTATTTCTTGCCACACAAGCAAGGCTACCCCGACTCCTATAAATTGGACCTCATATTCAACAAAAGACATACATGAAAACATCAATAATCCCGACACACATACTACTATAGCAAAAATATAGTCTCGAAATACCGTCCCGAAATCCGACGAAACCGACCCGTCCAAACCGGCCGAATCCCGACGCCTCTCATACACATAAAACCGACACCTTAACTCATCCCACATCATCTCGACGCTCCCGTGCCTAAGCCATCGTCCGACGAGCTCTATACCGAGAAACTAAAGCATGTAGGTTGAGGGTGTAGATCAAACCCGATTCTCTCTTCTCTCTTCTCCTCCTCCACGTTTTTTTATCATCTTTTTCGTCGGTCGTTTTATTATTAATATGGGTCGTTTGTCGCATCATATTTTTATCTATTTTTGATGAAAAAAAAAACTATTTTTTATAACGTTCTTAAAATACGATACCGATTCTCCAATCGAATATCGTATCTACAAGAACTAAATTTAAATAATTTTCGTTGATGCTAACAAAATCATTACTTCTTTTTTTTTAAAAAAATTCGATGATTTTAAACGCGGAGAGAATTAACATTTTTTTCGTTCAAAATTCTTTTTCAATTTTCGTTCAAAACAAACTTTTTTTAAAACCTTTTTTAAAAGCATTCTAACTATTCGATATCGATTTCATAATCGAATATCGAATACGACGAATATCGAAAATATGAATCGAGTATAAATTAATCCATATTTGTACGCGATTTATAAGAATTAACAATTTTTTGACAAAATAAAAAAACCCGGACAGACTGCCACGCGAGTCGCGCGCCTGTCAGGCGACTCGCGCGGCAGCCTGCTCGGCCGAGTCCCTTTTTTTTGTTTCTTCACTTTTCTATTTTTAATTCTTTTCGAACCTTATATTAAAATGCGACTTTCGCGACATATTTTAATAAATACTTTTTTTTCGACCTCGGTCAACACGTGCTAATCAATCACGTGTCATCAAATCTTTTCTAAAATCATGCAATATTATTTATTTACGTCTTTTTCAATTTATTCACCGTTACTAACTCGTTTTCTCGTGTTTGTAGCTTTTTATTTGTTTTTATCGTTTTATTAGACTAAAACGAACTCCCATGCTAAAATAACTTTGACGTTATTAGTTTAATATGCATTAAACGACTTAGCAACCCATTTATTTATTTTTCTCACATGCTTAGGAAAATAATGTTTGCATATCATTCATCCGTCGAACTAACCCGTGTACACCAAAAACGAACGATATCTTAGTAAAGGCCGCTAAGTGCGGGCGGGGTTGGGTGTTCTTAGTGAACTACCCAACACGTACCCTCACCCCTAACTCAGAACCGTGGTTTCCGGATGTCCGAAACCATTGGCAACGAGATTCATTCAATATACGATTAACCGCCCAGTCGACATCGGTATCGATATGCAAAGGGACGAGCCCAATAAACTCTGACATCGGAAATGGGCCGTATTTTGTATACGGCTCACTACGACATAGAGTGGGCTCGAACGGTTCCGGATAACCATAAAATTCGGTGGCGACTCCTACTTCGATTTAAATTTCAATTTGAACATCTCATATGGAGATTCATTCGCCTCGCCAAACCCGCGCGTGGCCGCGTCGGGGTGGACCTATGTCATGTCCACAATTTGGCGACTCCGCTGGGGATCAACTGATGAGTCACTTACCATCGGCATCCCTAGGGTGAGACTCGAAAAGAAATCGTTCGAATAGTAATGTACACGTTTTAGTTCAATGGGCCATGCATAACCTAATCTTTCCCGGGCCGTTACTTGTGACCGACGTCCCACTATACCACGGTGCATTCCTACATGGGTGCGCTAAAGACATCGATGGTGGAACTCGTCTAGGTTTTGCGGCATGTCCTAAGACCAACTCGGCTTAGGGAGTCCGTCCTCAATACGAGAAAGCCATCGTTGTTGGTATAGACCCTATTAGACCGACCGAGACTTAGACTAAGAGCGTACATGGTGTCGTTATACTGTTTCCGTGACTACATGCTACCTGGTCCGTGTCTCATCTTTTCAAAAACCGTCGTTTTCAAAAAAAAAACTTGCATTTTTTCGAAAACTATCCATTTTGCCAAACTCGGAAAGCTACCAAATTTAGGACTTATGATTTTGACTCAAAATAGCCTATTTTTAGTCGGTATGCTATCCAAACTTTTCAAAAAATTCAAAACTCGTCCCGATAAACCGTTTTTTTCGATTTTCAAGAAAAATCGGGCCTTCCAATCAGACTTTGCTCGGGCTTTTCAAATCCAAATCCCTTTTCAAAGCTTTCTTCTTAAGACTTCCCGTATTTAGCAGTGTCGGGTCTTGTCATAAGTAGTAAGAGTCTATAGCGTCGAAACTCCGTCGATCTTACATCACGGGTTTCCACCCCATCCCAAGTCCGCCTTATTAGTCAAGGCACGACCCATCTACGTAGGACAAACTCCTACAAAGGGAAGCCCACTTACACAATCGAGTCCAAAGTCTGGGTTTAGCTCACACGTAGGTCTTTCTTCACACGGGACTAGGCCCATTCTGCCGAAATCCTAAAGAAAGCCCACCATCCACGAGTCACCCGTCTAGGAGTCGGTCTTCAGCCCCACTCGGGGGCTACCCTTCAGCAGAGCGATCAATCACGGTTACTCTAAGGGTCAGGTCTTACACGTGTTGTCTCACGTATCCCACTTTCGAGTCACTTAGGTGTCACACCATCTGAGTCATGGCTAAGCCCTTAGTCTCACTTGGGGGCTATTCTCCGACGGAGCGATTAATCACGGTCACTCCGAGAATCATACCCCGCACATTTGTCTTAGGAGAGTCTAACCCGAGTCAAACTGGAGTCGTCTCTCCTCCCGCGCTATTTCCTATGCCTTGGTGTATTTGAGTTCCGAAGCAACTTTCCTGATTACGCGGTATTCTTACAGACAGGCCGCCCTTCACCTGAACCATGACTAAGGACTCCATTGATCAACTGACCGCCTCGTTGGCCAAGATCCAAGATCAACTGAACCAGATGAGGGGAGACCAAACCGCCATTGCCACCCGTTTGAGTGCCTTGGAACAAAAGTCTCCTAAGGTCGGGAATGAAGTCACTGGGCCCATAGCTGAACTGGCCAACGCAGTCCGCAAGCTGGAGGAACAGGTCCACCTATCGACCAATAATTCAATCCATACGGAAAATGCTCGTTCCTATTCACCTTTGACCGACGAGCTGCCCGCTAACCTCAACCTGACGGGCCTACCAATGTTCGAAGGGACTGAAGACCCGGTATTACATATCCGGGCTTTCAAAGAATTCATGGCCATCAAAGGAGTGAAATCAACCATGTTCAAGCACCTGTTTGCTTCCTCCCTCGAGAAGCACCCGAAAGCCTGGTACTACAGGCTTGACTCCAAGAAGTACAAGACTTGGGATGACGTGGCGACGGAATTCGCTCGGAATTATGCCGATAATACCGAGATCCAGACCACGCTGCGTACTTTAGAAGTCATGGCCCAAGAGCCCAAGGAAGGTTTCACCAAGTACCTTCAAAGGTGGAGAGCCGAGAGTGTGAAGTTGGTAGACAAGCCCAACGAGAAGGCACTAGTGGCGGCATTCATCAACAACCTCCTACCTTCCTACCGCATCCATCTTAGGTATGCCGGCATTTCCAACTTTGCAGTGCTTACCGAAATGGGCACTAGGATTGAAGATGATCTTCGACACAATGAAGATCTGGGTGAAGTTTCTACTGGACATCCACTTGAGTCCTTAGAGGCCGAAGACTACTGACGACATTATCCGAGAGTCTAGATTTAGTTTAAGTCCTAGTCTGAGTCCGAGTCTAGGATCACTATTTTCTGTCAAAGTCAGAGTCATTTGCATTCTGTCCTCTTTTCACATTTCAATAAAATCAGCTTTTCCATTTTCTCATATATTTCCTTATGTGTTTCCGAGAACATGATGAACACCATCATACACTGTGAGCACATGCACGTGACTATTATAGGCACATCTATAATGACTACAGGAAACCGAACCCGTGTTTTCCTTTTACCTGTTCCATGTCTGACATAGAAAGCCACATAACCACCCTTTGTAGGAGCGGTATCGAATCCTATGACGAATCTAGGTAGTCTCCTAGTTTGGGTCCAAGACGGGAGGCAAGTCCATTTCCCACAATAAACACCCATCTGATAAGATCAACCGATCCCTACCTTTGGTATTAGTCCAACCAAAATTCAAAAAACCCATGACCGGGGCTGAGAGGTCAACCAAAATTCAAAAAACCCATGACCGGGGCTGAGAGGTCAACCAAATTTCAAAAAACCCATGACCGGGGCTGAGAGGTCAACCAACATTTAAAAAACCCATGACCGGGGCTGAAAGGTCAACCAAAATTCAAAAAACCCATGACCGGGGCTGAGAGGTCAACCAACATTCAAGAAACCCATGACCGGGGCTGAGAGGTCAACCAACATTCAAAAAAAAAAAACCATGACCGGGGCTAAGAGGTCAACCAGCAAAAATTCAAAAAACCCATGACCGGGGCTAAGAGGTCAATAAAAAAAATCAAAAACCCATGACCATAGTTAACGATGAACTCAAGTGAAACGGTCAATTCAAAATTATCAATACCATCCAATAGGGGAGTAACAATCAAGCTGGTCAGCTAACACCACATTTAGCCTTCCCACATTACAACCCTTAAGACCTTCTCGAGACCTATGCTAGAGACAGCCCGGAATTTCGAGGATTCAAGCTCCATAGGATACCCTAACCATTAGGGCTAGACATGGAAAGTAGATCCCGCATTATCAAACCTACCCCGATCGAAGTTCGAGTCATTATTACTCCACTTCCCCCTTTCCTACCACATTAAAATACCTTACCCTCGAAGCCTTAGCTCCACAAAATCGAGCTCCATATTTCGAATCATCGAAGCCACTTACTTCCTAGCATCACATTTCCAAAAACATCTAAACCAGTTACCAACCCCAAACACGGAAATTCAACTTGCAGTCGGCATAGAACATGCCCAAATAGTGCGCACCACCTCTGGGGGCTACCCCGGAGAACGCTCACAGTCATAGGATCAACATCCTAACCATTCTAGCCCTTTGATCAAGACATCATTGGGAATGCACCTAGCCTACACCATTGCTATGGCTAGTTACACACAAAGCCCTAATAAACTAGGAACCATAATACATTTTTCAACACTGAACTACGGCTTGGTTTGATTTCACAACACGTGAATACGTAGGCAGCCTTTCAAAAGAGGCACAACCACCCACATTGACACTCATTAAAAAGCACCATCATTCCGGTCACGACACTGTCATGTTCTCAGCAGCTAGCTTTGTCGTCCCGAGGGCTTCTTTTAGGCAGAAGTTCTCCATCCACTCACATAATCCAAATACTTTCAAAATCTAGCCACCTTTCTATAGTGTGTCCTAGTACTCGGCTCAGTCAAAGACGAGAATCTGTCAGGACTCGAAGCAATACCTACTTCGGGAACATACCCCGAAACCAAAAAAATTCAAAAAGAACACCAGTCTACGGCATTGCTACCACAAAGCCCTGTCGTACGGAAACAGTCTCATCTTTCCCGTTCCGAGGATTCGACCATGTTGCCACTCGCCTAGGCTACGGAATAGCGCAACTTAAGAGTCTTGTCATCTTAGGTGGCCCATCCCCTACCGAGTCACGGTCTAACCCTTAGAGAGTCCAAGTTGTATCTGTCAACTCATCCTCTCGCATCCAGAATCGAGTCTGTCGGCATACAGGCCTAACCAGATTTTTAGGAATCCGTGTCAGAATCTGATCAGGAATCAAGTCATCCCAAACATTCCTTTTCTTCCAAATTTTTCAAAATTTCCGCTGTTTTCAAAAAAAAAAAATCGGTTTTTTCCAAAAAAAAATCATCAGCCAAAAATCATTTTCTTCCCCAGCACGAGTCGATGTTTTATCTGTATTGTTGTATGCAAAACAGACAGGTATCCCAAGACTCCCGGAGAATTCTCAAAGTTCTCAGTGAAAATTGAAGCAACATTTTCGCTGAGAAATCGGAAATATCAGTAAGAAGTACATCCGCAGCTTCCAATAGAGGCTCCCGCGCAATTCAAAGATGGGACGTATCAGTAAGCGCTACACCCATAGCCTCCAATGCAAACTCCCACGCAATTTCAAGATGGAGATTGTCTGCAAACAGACAAACCCCAAGACTTTTTTAGTAGAAAGTCCCCGCGCCGTTGTAAGACATCTATCCAGGTATAATTTCTATCTTATGGCTGGCGAGCCCTTCACGCAAGTCTAATGGACTCTAAACGACCCGATCGGAAGTCTGCCAGGTCTTAATCCTCGATTGGCCTGGTAGCTACTCTGACTTTCGCCTTGTCCAAGCCTCAGTCAGAGTGGGGGCTCTATAGACACCCACATTTTGACCGCCAGGTGTCTATAGTAGGTCCCGCCAAACACCCAATGATGATAGGACGCAAACAAGCTTTAATGGACTCGGATATGGGCTCGAAATCATGGACATTTGGTTTAGGCTCATTACGGAGTACAAATATTACAAAACCAACGTCAAATCCAGACCCAGTGGGTCTTTTCGAGTCAAATGAGACTAATTTGGGTCGATTCCCACACCGGGGGTAAAACTGTCTTTTAGCGACCGAGTCAAACCCGGTCAAAGATATTTTTTTCGAGTCACACGAGCTGGCCGTGACACTACACGGCTGATTCGGACTCAAACACCAAAAAATCAGCTTCGAATAATATTAAACAAATCCGTTTAAGGATAGAATTCGATCTAAAGTAGGAATTCTATCCGGAAGCCGAATCAGACATCGACCGAGCTCCAAATACTCGGCCGAGACAGCCGAATACTCGGCCAAACACTCCCTAACCAGCCGAGATGTTTGCTTCTCCCCTAAGAAACGAGAAGTTTGTTCCCTTACGAACTCTCGTATTTCCTATCCAAACCGGTATTTCTTGCCACACAAGCAAGGCTACCCCGACTCCTATAAATAGGACCTCATATTCAACACAAAAGACATACATGAAAACATCAATAATCCCGACACACATACTCGATACTCTAGCAAAAATATAGTCTCAAAATACCGTCCCGAAATCCGACGAAACCGACCCGTCCAAACCGGCCGAATCCCGACGCCTCTCATACACATAAAACCGACACCTTAACTCATCCCACATCATCTCGACGCTCCCGTGCCTAAGCCATCGTCCGACGAGCTCTATACCGAGAAACTAAAGCATGTAGGTTGAGGGTGTAGATCAAACCCGATTCTCTCTTCTCTCTTCTCCTCCTCCACGTTTTTTTATCATCTTTTTCGTCGGTCGTTTTATTATTAATATGGGTCGTTTGTCGCATCATATTTTTATCTATTTTCGATGATAACAAAAAACTATTTTTTATAACGTTCTTAAAATACGATACCGATTCTCCAATCGAATATCGTATCTACAAGAACTAAATGTAAATAATTTTCGTTGATGCTAACAAAATCATTACTTCTTTTTTTTAAAAAAAATTCGATGATTTTAAACGCGGAGAGAATTAACATTTTTTTCGTTCAAAATTCTTTTTCAATTTTCGTTCAAAACAAACTTTTTTTAAAACTTTTTTAAAAGCATTCTAACTATTCGATATCGATTTCATAATCGAATATCGAATACGACGAATATCGAAAATATGAATCGAGTATAAATTAATCCATATTTGTACGCGATTTATAAGAATTAACAATTTTTCGACAAAAAAAAAAACCCGGACAGACTGCCACGCGAGTCGCGCGCCTGTCAGGCGACTCGCGCGGCAGCCTGCTCGGCCGAGTCCATTTTTTTTTGTTTCTTCGCTTTTCTATTTTTAATTCTTTTCGAACCTTATATTAAAATGCGACTTTCGCGACATATTTTAATAAATACTTTTTTTTCGACCTCGGTCAACACGTGCTAATCAATCACGTGTCATCAAATCTTTTCTAAAATCATGCAATATTATTTATTTACGTCTTTTTCAATTTATTCACCGTTACTAACTCGTTTTCTCGTGTTTGTAGCTTTTTATTTGTTTTTATCGTTTTATTAGACTAAAACGAACTCACATGCTAAAATAACTTTGACGTTATTAGTTTAATATGCATTAAACGACTTAGCAACCCATTTATTTATTTTTCTCACATGCTTAGGAAAATAATGTTTGCATATCATTCAACCGTCGAACTAACCCGTGTACACCAAAAACGAACGATATCTTAGTAAAGGCCGCTAAGTGCGGGCGGGGTTGGGTGTTCTTAGTGAACTACCCAACACGTACCCTCACCCCTTACTCAGAACCGTGGTTTCCAGATGTCCGAAACCATTGGCAACAAGAGTCATTCAATATACGCTTAACCGCCCAGTCGGCATCGGTATCGATATGTAAAGGGACGAGCCCAATAAACTCTGACATCGGAAATGGGCCGTATTTTTTATACGGCTCACTACGACATAGAGTGGGCTCGAACGGTTCTGAATAACCATAAAATTCGGTGGCGACTCCTACTTCGATTTAAATTTCAATTTGACCATCTCATATGGAGATTCATTCGCCTCCCCAAACCCGCGCGTGGCCGCGTTGGGGTGGACCTATGTCATGTCCACACCAAGAATCTCAAGAGGAAAGATGGTAAAGTAAGAAAATTAGTCGAAGATTTGCCTCAAGAATGAAGGCGATAATTTATATAAGAAGAGTTGAAAGATGTGGAGGAAGAAGGAAAAGAATCGATGATCCTAGATAACTAAGAT
This sequence comes from Agrostemma githago, assembly GCA_958450325.1. Taxonomy (NCBI): domain Eukaryota; kingdom Viridiplantae; phylum Streptophyta; class Magnoliopsida; order Caryophyllales; family Caryophyllaceae; genus Agrostemma; species Agrostemma githago. Next base: position 36,193,186 of record OY288254.1, on the reverse strand, counting down.
CTAAAACGAGACGGGAATGTTCGGACCTCTAAGGTTCCACAAAGGAAATCGCGGGATATCTTCATCATCTCGTAGAGATACGAGCATACTAGAATTGGGTCTCTCCATCCGTATCCAAAGTGATTTCACATCTGAGTCTGTTGCACCGTCACGGAACTAGAATCTACTCTTGATCATCTGGCCAGTGGCTTAAGCGAACTAAACCGTAGCTGAAGAGTCACCATTGACATCTTTCTTGGAGCACCAAGTTATCCACTCGAGTCAGCAAGCGTTAAGAGTTCAAAGTAGGTCTTGTCCCGATCTGGAGCAGCATCATGTCAACCTCTTGTCCACTTATCTTCTTCTTGGACAAATAAAACAAATATTCAATGCTAACCATTGAGCTTCAGGAACAAGAAAGCTAAAGAAATAAGTCTTTACTTGTTTCTACCAATCTCTACTAATATTTTTGTTTATTATTTAAATAATTTACTGGTATTTTCCTTAATTTCAGGTGTAAGCGTTGGGAGCAGTGATGCTCTGATACCAACTGTAATCCCCTAGAAATTCTAACGCGATATAGTGGCGGAAACACTGTAGAGTCGGGATTAAAACACACTGTAACTATGTCTTAGTAAATTAAAATGGTAAAGTCAAACAATAGGTCATGAATAAAAATGGCCAAAATTTAAAACAATCCACAAAAGGGGTTTGAACAATCCGTAAGGCATAATTATTCAAAACAAATAAGCAGGATCTACACTGCTCAGTAGCCCACACCCGGAAACACGTATACCTTCCATGTTAAAAAATAACAGCCACAATCAGTGGGGAGCAATGTCAACGTTCTCCCAGCCGTATAACGGGATTTTAAAACTGTAATTACTACTATAGAAAAATAGTAAAAATGAAAATCAGTAAAGCATTATAAAGAAAATAAGCTTTCAGTGAAAAACTTCAACTAAACAATATAATAAAAATGAGTTTTCCGAAGAAAACATAAAATATTTGCCAACCTGCAAACCAAATTATATCGATAATAATAAAAATCTTCAAATGGCGTTATGGATAGAATTAGTGTGCACAAGGCTAGACTTTCACTAGGATAATACTGGAAACTAGCTTCGAGAACTGTATACTTAACTCATAACAGAATCCAGTCTCTAACTAGGCAACTCAACTATAACAGGACTGCGTGCAGCGAGGTCCTGGTTTAAGTAGTATACACCCCTCCTGGATACAAACCATATCCAGTTCAACCCGACGCGACTTACACGATGCGATATCTAAGTTTAAGGGCATAATGCACACTCTCTTTGTAACACCCTCATTTGTTCAGGAGTATTAACAAGACATCCCGAACAAATACGGGTGTTACCATCTCGGTAACCCGAGGTAGCAGACATCATTACTCACAATAATACAGTGCCCAAAACGTTACCACTAAATAAAAGATTATAAAAATCCAATCTTCAAACCAAAAGATAAAGAGTATCTGTGATGGTCTAGTAAATAAAATGAAATACAAACGGCCAAGGGTATATACTATTATGATGATTTCGCACTCTGCCCGTCCCGTAAATAGCATCCTGAGTCAAAACCACATCCCATCAAGCACCTGAATACATCCCTGCTCCCCAAATGACCATAACCGTCAAGTGGATCATCACAGATACATCAGACATACACACACAAGGTCAGTTTACGATAGCATTAAACAACATTAGTACAATCCACATCACAAACATCATAATCAACATCATCTTTATCCCTATCATCACTATCGCGACCGCAGTCACGCCCCGTTAGTCCGAGTGTGCACACCCCTCCTAGGCTCTCCTAAGAGGAAACATTAGGGAAGGTCCCGAGATCAACCGGGCCTAGCTAGTCCTAGCTAGCTTCTCTCAATAGGCACACAGCCGTACTTTCAATAGGCACACAGCCGAAACCTCAATATCATCATTATACCATTACATAACATACATACAACGAAAACTGAGTAAGGATAACCTTACCTAATTAGCAGGTCACTACCACGTCGCTAGTACAATTCACCACGGAATTTCTACGAAGTCCGAACCTAATAAAATATTGTATACATAAATTAATATCATCCTAATAACGTAGCTAGAATAAAACAAATAGAATGAAACCTAACTCGAATTAGTCGTCCCTTAATATATATAATCGATACTATCCTAATTAGGTTAGACCAACGTGTCGCAATTACCCGACTCCACGCTAAAATCACCATGCCCATATAAAATTATACAAGTGACATTATACCTATATGATAATACTCAGTAAGCCAATAAACTAAATCCAGTAACAACTATCAACAACAATAAGCCACCCTTATCTATAACCTACGACACTCACCCTAAGCCAACAACCAGACACCACGGTAAAAAAAAAAAAAAAAAAAACGACACCTCGTCGACGAACACAACCAACAATACATAGTAACAATAGTTCACTGACAATAAGGACCTTACGACTCCCTCACCCTCCAACAGGAGAACAACACAGCCCGTCAACAATAACGCACAACAACAACCTTACGTCGGTAACAACCTCGACCATGGCCCTAATAAAGTTGTGGCCCATCTAATACAATATCAGGAAATACTAACGACGGTAAAATAGAAAGACGACGGAATATACCTAGAGATGTGTAAACAGTCGTGATACTCTACCGACGGCCCAACTCGATCCTGAAATTCTCTCTTATATTCCTTTCACCGTGTATGCTGATGGTCAGGGTGATTACGTACTCGGTGGAATTGGTCGCAGGTTTGGTTTTGATGCGGCAGAAATGGTCGTAGGTTTGACTATTGATGTGCGGCCAAATGTGAGGGTGTGCGTGAAGTATAGTAGGGTTAAGCACAAGTGAGCTGTTAATATAGTAAGGTTATTAGGTTAATAATATGTATAAAGCAATGTGGGTAACCTTAACGGGTATTAGAAATAAATTGAAAGAAACGAGGTTTACTCAAATCTTATATTACTACCCATTAAATTTAAGAGATCCGGATAATTTAAAATACGAGTATTACAATCTACCCTCCTTATAAGGAACTTCGTCCCGAAGTTCAGGATCCGCTCAATAACAACATCTCTCGTCTAACCGACACCTCTAATGATTTACCCTCACCAGACTCATAACATGATTAAGTGTTGTACATGACTCATGTACTACTGATTAACGATATACATGCAATTAAAACTAATGACAACCAATCTAACTCATCACAATTTGACTGGCACAGTCACCACGCAAAGATAATATAGGAAAATAACCGGGTATAACATCCTACCCTCCTTAAAGACAAGGTTACGTCCCCGTAACCGGAGTAATTACCTGGTCGAAGAGATGAGGGAAACGTTTCCGCATCGACGCTTCTGTTTCCAAGGTGGCCTCCTCGACATTGTGATTAGACCACAAAACTTTGACAAGAGTTGTTTCTCCTCCCCGGGTTTTTCGAACTTTCTGGTCTAAAATTTCCTTTGGCACCTCCTCATATGTAAGAGTATCATCTAACTGGATCGTCTCGGGTTCAATGATGTGAGATGGGTCACTCAAGTATTTTCTCAACAAGGAAACATGAAATACATTATGGACTTTATCAAGAGCTGGGGGAAGTGCTAACCGATACGCCACCTCCCCTATCCTTTCCAGAATTTCATACGGCACAATAAACTTTTGACTCAACTTTCCTTTCTTCCCGAACCTCGTAACCCCTCTCATAGGTGACACTTTCAGCAAGACCTTATCACCTACAGCGAACTCAACCTCTCGGCGGTGGAGATCAGCATAACTCTTCTGACGATCCTGTGCTGCTCGCATCTTCTGTCGGATAACATGTACCTGCTCGACCATCTCCTGAATCATATGGGGTCCCAGCACTACTGCGTCGGCCTTCTCATCCCAACATACCGGGCTTCTACACTTTCTCCCATACAAAGCTTCGAACGGTGCCATCTGGATGCTAGCATCATGTTGTTGTAAGAGAACTCAATCAAATACAGTCGATCCTCCCACGAACCCCGAAATTCCAAGGCACAAGCCCGCAACATGTCTTCCAAAGTCTGTATGGTTCGCTCTATCTGACCGTCGGTCGCAGGGTGAAAGGCTGTACTCATCTTCAATTGTGTACCCAAAGATTCTTGCAGTTCCTGCCAAAATTTTGATATGAACCTCGAATCTCGATCTGACACAATGTCCTTAGGTACTCCATGTAATTTCAGAACATGTCTCCTATAAGCCATTGCTAGCTCAGCCTTACTCCACGTATCCTTCATTGGCACGAAGTGAGCCAACTTGGTGAGTCGATCTACTATCACCCAAATCATATTATTCCCCTTTGGGGTTCTCGGCAAACCGACAATGACATCCATGGAAATGGAGTCCCACTTCCACTCAGGTACCTCTAAGGGTTGCAGCTTACCCTGTGGTCGTTTGTGTTCACTCTTGACCTTCTGACAAGTTAGACATCTAGACACAAACTCGGCCACCTCTCTCTTCATGTTCTCCCACCAAAATGTCTTCTTCAGGTCCTTATACAGTTTGTCCCCACCCGGATGTACTGAGTAAGGACTACAATGCGTCTCGGTCATGATTTTCCTCCTTAATTCTCCTCCTTCTGGCACCCACCACCTGTCATTAAACCTGAGGCTCCCGTCTGAGTGAATGGTGAGATTTGAGGGTTCACCTCTCTCAATACGGGCTCGCCACATTACATACTTCTGATTCAAAAACTGCTCTTCTCGTATTTCGGTGTACAACTCGGGTTGAATCGCCAAGTCCGACATTGCTTCCTCTTTCCTTATCACATGAATCCCCATTTGTTGCACTTTATTTCTTATTCTCAATCTGGACATATCTAAACATAGAGAATGCACCGATTTCCTGCTTAGAGCGTCGGCCACCACGTTTGCCTTCCCTTCGTGGTACAAAATCTCCATATCATAATCTCCGATCAACTCTATCCATCGCCTCTGCCGCATATTCAATTCCTTCTGTGTGTAGATGTACTTCAAACTCTTGTGATCCGAAAACACCTTGAATGTTGCCCCATAAAAATAATGTCTCCATATTTTCAAAGCAAACACCACTGCCCCAAGTTCTAGGTTATGAGTTGGGTAGTTCTCTTCGTAAGTCTTCAGCTGAACCTGAAGCATACGCAATGACTTTCCCATTCTGCATCAGTACACAACCCAACCCATTTTTCGATGCATCAGTGTACACCTCAAAATTTTTGCTCCCTTCGGGTAAGGTTAGGATTGGTTCCATAGTCAGACGCTCCTTTAAGGTTTGGAACGCCCTCTCACAGCTGTCATCCCCCCTATACCAAATCTCCTTTCTCATAAGGTTAGTCAACGGTCTTGCTATCTTTGAGAAGTCCTTCATGGACCTTCGATAGTACCCGGCTAACACCAAGAAACTCTGAATCTCTGCCACATTCTTTGGTGCCTGCCACTTTGAGACAACCTCGATCTTGCTCGGATCTACAGATACCCCTTCCTTTGAAATTACATGTCCCAAAAAGGCGACCTTCTCTAACCAGAACTCACACTTTGATAACTTAGCGTACAACGGGTTGTCTCGGAGTAGTTGCAATACGATCCTCAGATGGTCTGCATGCTCTTCCCGGTTCTTTGAATATACCAGGATATCATCGATAAACACACAACAAACTTGTCCAAGTAGGGGCGGAAAACTCGGTTCATCAAATCCATGAAAATAGCAGGAGCATTTGTTAGACCAAACGGCATCACCACAAATTCATAGTGGCCATACCGAGTTCTGAATGCAGTCTTAGGAATATCTTCATTCTTGACCCTCAACTGGTGATAACCGGACCTAAGATCAATCTTTGAAAAGATACCAGCCCCACTCAGTTGATCGAATAAATCATCAATTCGAGGCAAAGGGTACCGATTCTTCACAGTGACATTGTTCAACTCCCTGTAATCGATGCACAGCCTCATGCTCCCATCCTTCTTTTGCACAAACAAAACAGGAGCACCCCACAGCGATACACTACGTCGGATATACCCCTTATCCATCAATTCTTCCAACTGCTTCTTTAACTCGGTCAGCTCCTTAGGCCCCATACGGTATGGTGCCTTAGAGATCGGCCCCGTCCCTGGCTTTAGCTCAACACTGAAATCGACCTCTCGCCTTGGTGGTAAACCTGGGATCTCCTCCGGAAATACGTCCCAAAACTCGCTTACTACAGGAATTGAGTCAGAAGACAACTCCTCCGCCCGAGTATCCCGTACATGACACAAGAACAAAGGACTTCCCTTCTTCAGGTGGGTCTTCTGGGTAATGGCTGCTATGATCTTCACAGTTGGCTTTACTGCATACCCCCTATAAGACACTCTAATGTCCTTTGAACCTCTTAACGACACTTTCTTGAGGTTACAATCAATCTGGGCTCTAAACCGTCCCAACCAATCCAATCCCAGGATAATGTCAAAGTCATCTAAGGGAAACTCTATTAAATTAACTGGCAGGTGAACTCCCCCAACTATTAAAGACACATTTCGAAAGACCCTTGTACACCTAACCAACTTTCCCGAGGGTGTGATTATATCATCAGCTATATTTTCAAAATCCACTAACCCTAGACTCGTACATGGTTACAGGCTACAAATGAATGGGTTTCCCCAGAATCGAACAGAATAAAAGAAGGTTTCGAGTTAACGAGAAAGGTACCCGTGATAACTTGTGTGTCCTCCTTAGCAGCTTGTTTCCCCATAGCGAAGAGCTTCCCAGTATTCTTACTACCTTCAGGCGCCCCGTTAACAGATGTTGGCCCAGCGGCTGCAGCTGACTGGGTAGTGCTTCCTGACCCCTGATAGTAACTTCCCTGTTGCCGATTCCAGTTCCCCTGTGATCGATTCCAGTTTCTCTGTTGTCGGTTCCCGTCCCCGTGGTACCGATTCCCTTGGTAAACATTGCCTTAAGTTGTTGAAGGAGCGGAGTAAAAACTCCCTTGACTCGAACCCCCATTCTGCTTCGGTGCAAAACACTCATAGGCACGGTGTCCCGCTTTTCCACAATTGTAGCACATGACAGGTTTTCCATTACAATCCTTACCGGGGTGGTTGCGGTCACGGTTCTTACATTCATATACTCGAGGTTCGTTCCTTCATCCTTGACCGGACCTTGTCCCCCCATAGTTGTTTCCCTCGAAGTATTGAAGTCGCACCATTCCCCGGTTCTGGTTTCCCCTCTTGGGTTCATTCTGGAGTGTGCCTTCAGATTCAGCTTTTCTCTTCTCCCACTTTTGCTCTCCCAACTCCTTGATTCGGTCAGCCAATCGTTCTGCGTGCCAGACCCTCAAGTATACCTCTTTTACATTAGTATTAAGTCCCATGGGTAGCCTTTCTAAAATCTTGATAGACAGGCCCCTCTCGAAGTGGGAAGCCAATAGTTCAGAACTCAAATTGAGGTCAGCAGAATAAGTGGCCAGCTCCATAAACTTGTCGTAATAGTCCTTGACAGTCATGTCATCTGTCATGGTGAAATGATCAAATTCAGCTCTTTTTGCATTACGTATATGTTCCGGAAAGAACTCCGCCCCCAGCGCTTCTGCGACGCTCTTCCACCCAAAGGCATACTCCCCATAATCCCCTTTCTCATGCTCTGCAATAAGCTTGTCATAGTTAAGGTGCCACCATAAGTCGGCCTTGCAACTCAAATAGAATGCAGCTTGACCCAGCTCCATATTCTCCGGGCAATTCACGATTTGGAACACCTTCTTCATTTCTCTCACCCAGTTCTCTAGCTGCGACGGCCCACCAGCCCCGTCATATTTACTGGGACGAAGGCGTGCTATCGCAGCGCTGATGGTGGCCGCGTCTGTCACTGGTGGTTTCGGGACGTGGATCACTACAAGAATGAACGTTCATTCCTACGGACCAGATTCGTAGGAAACATGCCCATTTCCGTCGGAATAAGCACGTTCCTACGGAAAATTCGTAGGAACCATTCCGTCGGTATACTTCGTCGGAAATAAAAAACTTCCTACGACATTTTTCGTAGGAAATAACTTTCCTACGGAATGTTCCGTTGGAATGGCTAGTGACGAGTATTTGTTGACAAAAAAATCATTCCTACGAAAAATTGTCGGAAGGGTTCAAATTTCCTACGGAAATTCTCCGTAGGACAATATCTTTCCCTAGGAGGCAGTGATTGAGAAAAAAAATATATTATTAAATATTTCGAACTACAGATTTCCGTAGGAAACTATAGAACTTCCGTAGGATAAAACAAATGTCGTCCCTAGTATACGAAAGCCCTATAAACATCACGGACATACGTTAACACTCCACCGCAAAGCGGGAGGCCAAAATTCCACAAAACAAATGTGTGATATGAAAACGCAATTCAAATTTGTAAATAATCTCATATATCACATTACAATAAAACAAAAAGGTATCTCATTCCAAAACTTCTAGCAATCAAAAACCTTCGTTAGAGTGTCCATTTGTTCTTGCATCTTCAGGATTGTTTCATTCATTCTTTTATTATCCTCTAACATCTTTGCATTCTCCTCTCGCACCATAGCATTATCCTCCAGCACCTTAGCGTTATATACTTGAATTCTACTTAGCAACCCAACACCAACATAAGAATTGGAGGTGTTATCTGTAAGCAAAGATGTATATGATGGCGTCTTCTTGAAATAATAATCAACAGCACTGCCTATGCCATACAATCGTCCCTTTTGAAATCCACCCACAACTTCGATGAAAAGTTCATCCTCATTAAATTCACCCCCTTCCACAATCGCTTGTGCTTTTCGAGACTCAAATATTTTCTGAAAAAAAAACATAATATGAAGAATTGTAAATAAACTTCAAAACTAGACAATCACATGTTGATGCTTATATTTCCTTCTCACCTTTATTTATTCTGCCTTCTTATCCGTAATCTTCCCATTGTGGGAATGAGCACGAATGAATAAATCGAAAGCTGTAGGTATTTTTCCTTCTTCATGATCTCTAATCTGGAAAATTAAATTTCAAATATTATTGGAATTTTTTAACATGAATATTTTTTATATTTTTGAATATAAATAAATGAAAATAAAAATGCTATAGACTATTGATTTACCATTCGCTCGGCCAACTCAATGCTAGAAATAGAACCCATGTTATGATTTCCTGGAATTTTACCATCGACAGCATATTTTGCTCTATTGGCTTTTGCACTATTAGACATCTTCTTAAACGCAGAACTATTTCTATATGCTTTCAGTTGGTTAAAAGAGGTCGCCGGCATCCAATCAGGCTTATCACCGTCTGTGTCGATGTAGTAAAGTATGTCCCTAAGGCGCTCTTTGACTTTCGCAAAAAAAGCCTTCTTAACATCAACCTCTGGATCAGACACAAACGTAACCTCACCCTGGATCGACAATAACCATGCAAAGTGTTGTATATTATTAATATGGATAACTGTTAATAAAATAAATCATTATTTTTTTAGTTGATTTAGCAGTAATGTACTTACTTGAAAGTGATTCCACCATTTCTCTCGAACTTCTGCAGGAGTCTTTTTCCAAGTTGGGCAAAATACAGTGAAGTTAGACCTTATTGCATTTGCGACCAACGATGATACATCTGGATGACCAAACCTGTTAATAAAGCATAAAATGGACATTAAAATCATCCGTGAATATATAAAGAAACATAGATATCGAAGAACATTTTAAATACATTTACCATACGCTCTCTTCTGTAGATAAAACGATTTTGCCATCACTTGTCCTCGGGGCTAAGATCTTCCTAAGCTTTTTCATTCCAGAATTGTTTTGACTTCCCAACATAACATCCTCATTTTGAGCACTTGATTCAACATTCGGCCTGCTCAACATAACTCTCTTTCGACCTCGTGCCATAACTAATGACAAAACTCTTTCAAGAAATGATATTAGATTAACATAATTGTTTGAGTTTTAATAGAACATTTTCTAGAAGTAACAATGTAGGCTATAATTTATAAAAACTACACCAAAATGTAAAGTTACTACACAAATGTGTAACTTTGTAAGAAAAACTAATGTGCAAATATAAAATCTAATCTAAGTAGTCAACTTCATCGATATCTCGATCTTCATCGGTGTCATTCGCATCATCGTCATCATCATCGTCGTCGTCGTCATCATCTTCTTCTTCTTCTTCTTCTTCTTCTTCTTCCTCCTCCTCCTCCTCAGTTTCATTATCTTCTTCTACTTCTTCCTCCTGCTCCTGCTCCTCCTCCTCCTCCTCCTCTCCAGGTTGACCATATTCTAATTCATCTACTTCAACCAATGACAAATTTGGATGCTGTGTGACTGAGTCTTCTTGAAAAACAACTAAGTCAACCGGAGCGTCAATTTGTTTTCTAGCCTTGGTCTTAAACACGGCCCACCATTGACTTTCATTATTTTTTTAAGCTTGGATATGATGTGTAATACACTTGTTCGGCTTGATGAGCCAAGATAAATGGATCATACTTTTGAAGTTTCTTAGAATGATTAACTTCTACAAGTCTATATTTGTCATGCACATACATACCTCTCGCAGAATTATCCATCCACTCACATTTGAACAAGACAGTCCTATAAATCTCCTGATTTCCAGGATAGCTTAGCTCAATGACCTCTTGTAATATTCCATAATAGTCAGTGTCTTCAACAGAACTATCACATACCCCATAGTTCAAAGAAGCTTTATGTTTTCCATAAGCGAATGTGTGAAAGTTAAACCCATTAACTGAATAATGTGTCCATGTTTTAACTAGTTTAGATGGACCCATTGCTAAAGCTCGTAGAAAATCATTGTCAATATCTAAAGCAATCACCTATAGTAAACGAAAGTATATAAGAAAATCTTGTGTAAGCATTAGAAATTTATTAATAAATGAATATTTAGGTTTATCGCTTACATGATCTTTAAACCACATTGGCCATTCTACATCAAATTTACTCCAAACATCATTTGTGGAGAGTTGAGGATGTTGCTCAAGTATAAATTTCTCAAATTTTCTGAAATTTATGGACATGTAAAATTTATTAGGATAAACTTAAATTAATTTAGCAACTGCATGTGAAATGATTATTGAGATAAAATAGTAACTTACTCTTCAAAAAATTTCAATACATCACAATTTGATAGGACGTAAATGTGAGCACGTTCATACTCACAATCATCCAAGTATCTTTTGCCACCTTTTGATGTAGGTTTACCCTTTATTTGTTGTTGGAAAAGCTCGGGTAATACTGAATCAGTTTGTTCTTTCAAGTCAATATCAAGATCTTTTATTTTTGTGTCTATATGCTATTCGAAGTAGGGAGAACAAAAATTTGATATCTCTTCCGTTAAATAAGCGTTGCATATAGAACCTTCAACTCGAGCTTTGTTACCAATTTTACGCTTCAAGTGATTTAGGAACCTAAAAAATTAATAAAATGTAACAAATTTGTATTTTAATAAATATATATTTTTTAAAAAAGTTGTGTTGAGATTTTACCTCTCAAAAGGGTACATCCACCGATATTGGACAGGTCCACCCACTTTTGCTTCATATGGTAAGTGAATTGGTAGATGTTCCATTGAGTTGAAAAAAGAGGGGGGGGGGGGGGGGGGGGGGGAAATCATTTCTAATTTGCATATTATCTCTGCAATATTGTTCTCGAGAATGTCAATATCATTTTATTTGAGAGTTGAAGCACACAAATCTCTGAAGAACTGACTAATCTCGGTTATTGCATTCCACACATTTGTCGGGAGAAAACGCTTGAGAGAAACAGGAAGCAAACGCTCCATAAACACATGACAATCATGACTTTTCATTCCATGAAGCTTAAATTCTTTTAGATCCACACACCTACTCAAATTTGATGCGTATCCATCTGGAAACTTCAAATTAGATACCCATTCACATAATTCCTTTCTTTGAGATTTCTCTAGTGTGAAAGGAGCTTTCGGCATGTCGCCACTTTTACGGATATGCAACTAAGGACGGTGACAAAAACGACGCAGGTCTTTCCGAGAGTTTATTGTGTCAGTTGTTTTTGTTTTCAAATCCATCACTGTATTAATCAACATCTCAAAGAAATTCTTCTCAATGTGCATAACATCAAGATTGTGTCTAACTAGTAATGATTTCCAATAAGGATGTTTCCAAAATATACTTTGCTTCAACCATCCATTTTTCAACTTTTTTAATTCCTTGAACTCTTCGACGTTACCATTGATTACGGTTGGAAAGGTTGAAACCCGCTCCCACATTTCTTCCCCCGATAATCTTGGAGGGGTATGATCATTTTCTAAGGTATCCTTCAAAAAAGCGTTTCTATTTTTCCTAAAAGGGTGATCAATGGGTAAAAATTGTCTATGACAGTCAAACCAACACACTTTCTTTCCACATGGGAGATGAAATGATTTAGTTTTCTTCATGCAATAAGGACATGCATAATGGCCGGCAGTGGACCAACCAGATAGCATACCGTAAGCAGGAAAATCATTAATTGTCCAAATAAGAGATGCTTTTAGCAGGAAATTTTGCTTCTTAGAAATATCGTACGTAAGTACACCTGTCTCCCACAATTGTTTCAACTCGTCAACCAACGGTTGCAAGTATACATCCAAGTTTTTCTTTGGATTGTTGGGACCAGGAACAATTAATGATAGGAAAATAAATTGCTTCTTCATGCACAACCCAGGTGGTAGGTTATACGGTGTCAACATTACTGGCCAACACGAGTACGACTTCCCGAATTGGCCGAAAGGTGCGAAGCCATCGGTGCAAAGACCAAGTCGAACATTACGAGGCTCAATAGCAAATTCTGGATAAGTTGAATCAAAATGCTTCCAAGCTTCACCGTCACTAGGATGGGCCATTGTTCCACTAACACGAGGATTCTCCTTATGCCATCTCATTTCCCCTGCGATATGTTTGGTTGCATATAGCCTTTGCAATCGTGGTGTAATGGGCAAATAAGTTAAGACTTTACGTGGCACCCGCTTTCGTTTCGAAGTCTGTTTGTACCTATCTAAGTGACATTTCTTACATTTATCTAAAAGTGCATCTTCTTTCCAGAAAAGCATACATCCTTCTGGACATGCGTCAATTTTATGATGAGGAAGTTCTAAACCTTTAATGATTTTTCTAGTGTTGTAAAAAGTTCTTGTTGTAGACACCCGCATTTTGACCGCCAGGTGTCTATGGCAGTTTTCAAAAAACACCCGATGATGATCGGACGCTAACGTGTTTCTATGCGCTCGGATACGGGCTCAAATCCATTAATCGTTGGCTAACACATTTACGGAGTACAAATCTCACCAAACGGACCTCAAATCCAAGCCCAGTGGATCATTCCGAGTCAAACAAGACTAATTTGGGCCAAAACCGACACCGAAAATAAAACCGACTTTTTGCGATTGGGTCAACCTCGGTCAAAATCATTTCCGAGACACACAAAACAGCCCCTCACATCATCAAAAGTCTAAGTCAAACACAAAACCCATCAAACACTCAAAGTCATGGTCCAAAACAATGGACCCGTGCAACCCGACTGGGCCACTCGATCGAGTGACCCAACCACTCGATCGAGTGGGCGTGTTTCAAGCCCGACGGCAGGCTTCACGGGCCACTCGACCGAGTTAGCCCCATACTCGGTTGAGTAACCCTAAACCGGTGCCATAGTCATGCCTATATAAGCAACCCCCATGCAACACAATTACACAACTTTTCACAACCCTAAGAAACCCTAGAGCAACCATACACACACATACTACGTTTTTTTACAAACCCTAATCAAACCCTAGCAATTCGACACTAGCAAAACCCTAAACCTAGTTTTAGGAATCAATCCCGAGCCACCACAACTCAACCTCCATAAACCTCGAAGACTCTTGTGTTAAAGCCACGGTTACGAGTCCGCGCCGAGACAAGAACATGTAGGTTGAGGGTGTCAAAACTCTCTCTTTTCTCCTTCTCTTCTTCACGTCGTCTTCATCTCCCTCTCATCCTCTTTTTTTTCTCGTTTTTTTATTATTTTATTCATTGCACCATAATATCGATAATACTACTAATATCAAAGCATTAAAATATTTATCGATTTGTGTCGAATAAGAAGGATACCGGGATAAGGAAAACCGCATATACAAGTGTACTGCACACGCGTCGTCGGTCGCTTATCCCGATACCCCAACTATTTGATTATTGAGATAAATTAACTTAAACAACAATTCGTTATTATTTCTCATCATCATCATCAATAACTTTGCATCCATCAATTTCTTTAAAAATCAATTTTAATAAGGGTCGAAACCCTTTGACACGGATCCGACATCACAATCCCTAGGGATTTATTTCGATGTCGGAGAAGTCGAGGGAATCATGTTTTTATTCAAGTAAAGCATCGATTTTAGATTCGATACCAATTCCATAATTGGATATCGAATCTAACAATCAAGTCATATGAATTAATTAACGTGATTTGTTCATATCACGATAATTAATTTAAAACGACTAAAATCAATTTATCTTTTTTTTCTATTTCACTCTAATATTCCATATCGATTCAAATAATCGAATATGGGATACAACGAGTATTCAAAATTAGAATCGAGTATAAATTCCACAATATTTATATTCGGTTCAACAAAATTCGCGATTTATAAATAACCAAGTCGAACATAAATTATGCAATATTTATGTCCGATTCGGTAAAACCGTCGAATTATCAAAAATCAAAAGCAATTTCAAAATCAATAATTAAAATGCAAACAAACCAGGTTCGGGTGCCACTCGACCGAGTGCCTTAGTCACTCGCTCGAGTGACATCACTAAATCGAGTCAGAATGCTTTTTACGACCACCACTCGGTTGAGTCTCACAGTGACTCGATCGAGTGGCTACGTACTCGACCGAGTTGGCCAATAACTCGGCCGAGTATGGTCTAGTACGCAAAACAGAATCGTCTTTTACAGGTCAACTCGATCGAGTCCATCGACTACTCGATCGAGCAACCTCATAACGACTAAAACAATGAGTCGTACATTCTTCTATTTTCTAAACTCGATAGTATTTTACGACTTAAGTCAACACGTGCATAATTAATCACGTGTATACTATCTTTTCAAACCATGCATCTCATATTTGCATCTTTTCATCTCATCTCATATTTGCACAAACCGTTATTATTCGTTATATCGTTACATCGTTACTAACGCGTTTGTTATTTCTTTTGTCAATTTAATTCTTGTTCGTTTATTGAACTAAATGAACCCGCATGCTAAAATTCCACTTCGACGTAGAATTGATTGCATTAAATTGACATAAAAACCCGTTTCAATTCCATTCACATGTCTAGGGAAAATATTTCTTGCATATCATTTTCCCGTTTAACTAACGCGCGTATTGTAAGTCATTCGAATTCTTAGTAGAGGCCGCTAATGTGCGGGCGGGGTTGGGTGTCCTTTGTGGTCTTCCCAACACGTACCCTCACCCCTTACTCAGAACCTCGGTTTCCGGATGCCCGAAACCGTTGGCGCACGAGAGTCATTCAATACACGATATCTGACAATGTCGGTATCGGTATCAAATGCAAAGGGACGAGCCCAATAAACTCTGACATCGGAAATGGGCCGTATTTTGTATACGGCCCACTACGACATAGAGTGCGCTCGAATGGTTCCGAATAACCACAAAATTCGGTGGCGACTCCACATAGACCTAAATTTCAATTCGATCCATTCTCATATGGAGATTCATTCGCCTACCCAAACCCGCGCGTGGCCGCGTCGGGGTGGACCTATGTCATGTCCACACTTTTCATCAAATTGTCCTCTGGGATAACATCCTCAACCAAAGATGCAACCCCATCCGTACATCTATGAACTAAATTGTACTCGCATTTCAAATTTATCACCCTTGCAGCTAGTTCTAGTAACGAGACTTTGCTACCCTTATATAATGGTTTTGGTGCTGCATTTATCATGTCAAACAATGATCTCGTCTGTGGGTTCGGGGATTCTTCCTCATCGATTAGAGGTTTCTCCAATGTGTCAAATACATTAGAACCCAACGCATCGATAACCATTTCCTTGTAAGTGTTATTCAGTAATGCACTAGACTCTCCTTGATTTGAGACATATTCTTCACCATGACAAATCCAGTCATAGTAATGAGGACAAAACCCCTTGCTAATAAGATGAGATTTCACCTCAAATTCATTTAAATATTTCATATTCTTGCACCTAACACATGGACATCGAATTTTTTTTCCACTCGAAAACTCTCCTGAAGTTTAGCATATTCAAGGAATTTAGCAACCCCATTTATAAACTCAATCCTAGGTCTTTTTTTGTCATCCACCCTCTCATACATCCATTTTCGTTCTAATCTCTTCATTTCAAATCTATGTAAATATATAAGAATAAGCAATACTGTATTTAGTAATACTATCACGATAAGAATTGTAAAAACAAATGGTAAACATAAGTAAATTTTATTGAATAAATACTACGGAGTAGTACATAAATATAATACGGTTTTATCATTGTATTAGTATTGGTGTTAGTATTATTATTTGCAATTAGTATTAGTATTATTAGTACACAAATTATTGTTATAATTATCCTATACTGGATAGTTTAATTATCAGTACAAACACGTTCAGTTCAGTTCCGATGCTTTATTATTATTAGTATTGTTGTTGTTGTTGTTGTTGTTGTTATCAGAACAAACATGTTCATTTCAGTTCCAACATTTTGTTGTTGTTGTTGTTGTTACTATTATTATTATTATTATTTATTTATTTTTTTAAAAAAAAATTATAAAAAGGGAGAATTATAATTATTATAATTCATCCGAGATACAAAAAATGCAGTTTATTATTGTTGTTGTTGTTGTTATTATATTCATTTAAGTTAAGGTAAGTTAAGTTTTATTTGGTTCACTTCAGTTCAAACTCATTTAGTTCAGTTCAATTTAGACACTTTCAGTAAGTTTTAGTAGAAAAGAACAGGGGTCTTACAATATTTTTACCTTAGTCCGTTCACAAGAGACTAGCTGCTAGTATTATTATTGTTGTTGTTGTTGTTGTTGTTGTTGTTGTTGTGTTATTATTATTATTATTATTATTATTATTATTATTATTATTATTATTATTATTATCAACATCATCATCATTATTATTATTATTATTATTATTATTATTATTATTATTATTATTATTATTATTATTATTATTATTATTATTATTATTATTATTATCGATATTCTGAGTATTAAAATTAGTAGACATGTTGCACTAGTGTTAGTATTATTTAGGAAATTTAGGTGATGGTATAAATTTATACCATGAGACGAAGCAAACGACAGCAGCAGCAGCAGCAATAGAGTAGCAATAGGAAATAAATCCGAATTTCATATTGACGCAATCAAATTAAAAGAGATTTACACAATAATAAGCAATTAAACGTACCTTATTGAGTGATGTATAAACGAACCAACAATTACCGAGACCCTAACTTCAGTATTTCAACAAGGTAACCCAACAATTCGTTTATGTGAATCAATAAGCAGTAACTGGAGCCGATTGCCTGGAGAAGATGAAGATAATTATAGATAATTAAGGTATGAAAATTGGAGGAACGATGAAGAACAAAGATCCAATACGAGCAAACAAAAGGGATTAGGGATGTCATTGGGTAGGGGCGGGTGCGGGGGATAGGTACCCCGCACCCGCACCCACGACTCAAAAGTAATACCCGCACCCGCCCCACTACCCACCGCGGGTACAAAAGTTCTCACCGCCACCCGCTCTGCGGGTAAACTTAGAGGACCCATCCCCGCCTTGCTATCCACCCATCACTCGCCTTTACCCGCCAAATTTGCGGGTATCCGCGAAACCGTCCAATAAAAATAAATAGCACTCTCATTAACTTTTTGATTAACTAATCACATACAAAATTGCAAAATAAATGTAATCAAAGTTAATAATAAATTAAAGTTAAAGTACAAATTTCATATTACATTTTTTTGTTTTTTCTCATAATATTATAGATTTAAGGCGGTGCGAGGGTAGAACGGTGCGGGTAGGCGGTGCAAGGGTAGAACGGTGCGGGTAGGCGGTGCAAGGGTAGAACGGTGCGGGTAGGCGGTGCGGGTATGGGGCGGTGCGGATGTAGGGAGGGTAAAATGTAAAAACCACCCCCGCCCCATTACCCATTGCGGGTAACATTTTCATTCCTCTACCCGCCCCGCCACCCGCATAATCATCCCCCGCACCCGCCCCAAGCGGTGCGGGTGCGGTGCGGTATCCGCCTCTCACCCGCCCCACTGACATCCCTAAAAGGGATAGAACTGGAGGGCAACAACGAAGAGCAGCAACTACGTAACTGCAGTACAAGGTTAATCACACATAAGAAGAAGTGCAACTGATGGAAAACATCAACAACGTACAAACAGTAACAGAATCGGTAACAAAACGCAGCAGCGACAAGGCATGATCAGTAGCAAGTAGAATCAGTAGCAGAATCGGTAACAGCGCAACAATAGCAACAACGTAGCATCGGAGAGACATGAACAGCAGCAGTAACAATCGAAAACAAAGGAATTTAAAGGAGAAAGCAGGCAGAACAACAACAACAAGTCAACACACAACATCAAGAACGACAGCAGCAGCGGAGAGACATTAACAAAACAGCAGTAGTAGCATCAGAACGCGAAGCACTTCACGAACTAAGCAAACGACAGCAGCAGCAGCAATAGATTACGTGAATCGGATTAATCTCGAGTAGGCAGCAGTAGCAGCAATTCATGAAACACAATAATTTCAATCGCACTTCGGAGGGTTAATCAATCGGACTTCGAGTAGGCAGCAGCAGCAATTCACGAGACACAGCAATTTCAATCGCAATCCACTAAATTACGATTTCTTTCGTTAATCGGATTAATCATAATTTCAATGAGTAATGTGAATCGGGTTAGTCATAGTAATCACGCAGCAGCAGCAACAGACTTCGCAGCATGAAAAAAAAATTGAAAGTGAACAGACTTCGAGTATATGCAGCAAAGTGAACAGCAATCGAAAAATTGAAAGTGAACAGGATATAATTCGAGACTTTGCAGCAGCAGGATTCAATTCGAAAAAAAAAATTAAAGTGAACAAGATTAATCAAAAACGTGAATAAATCCCAAAAAATTTCCCAGAAAACGTGAAATTTCCCAGGGAAGAGCTACATGATTCGAAAACGTGAATTTTATTTCGTATATTCCGTAAACTTTGCAGCAGTAACAATTTCCCAGAAAATTAAAACCAAAGTGCAATTAAAAAAAATTGACACAAAAACGTAACTTACTGCACAAGATGAACAATCGGGGATTACAACAGAAGCTCTTCAATTTTGGAGTGAATTGAATAGTAAGACAATTAGGGATAGTATAGGGCTTCATATATTGCTTAAATCAGGAGAGTTTAGGAAAGAATTAGAGGGAGAGAAGGCAGTTTAATTATGCTTCAATTAGGAAAAATTGGGAGAGGCGGTGTGCTGAAAGAGTTGAATTAAGTTTGCCGCTCAATTCGTTTTCGTTATTACTATGCTATAGCGGTGTGCTGAATTAGTAGTACTATTTACTACGGAGTATTTATTCTCGGTATTATTTTTTTTTTGGTTGCCGCTCAATTCGTTTTCGTTCACTCAATTCTTTAATTTTGTTCAGAATAATCCTCATAAATAATACGAGTATAAAAGGTAAGTAAATGAATGTGACCGGAAGAGTATAAAAAAATAAAGAAATCATCCGAGCCGCTTGTTCTCTTTCAACTAGGGGTAAGCAAAATCGGTTCGGGTACCTGGTTTTTAAAAATTGTTTTCTCCCGATCCAAAACCGACCTGGTTTAAACCGGGTACCCGGTTTTTTTTCATATTTTAAACCAAAACCAAACAGGTTTTTATGACCCGGTTTTTTACAAATATGGTTATCTTACTTATAAACTGGTTTTTTTAACCGGTTTCCGAACCGATTTTTTATCCCGTTTTCACTAATACTGCAGAAAAACTCAAAAAGTGTGAGAAATATACATATTGGATTTTTCTTTGATTTAAAAGTGTAAAATAGCTTCAAAACCGTGTACCCGGTTTTTTAAATTGTGAATCGAATCCGACCCGGGTTTCCAATACAAAAACTGGTTCGTCCAATACAAGAACTGGTTCGACTACCCGAACTGGTTTTCAACTCCAAAATTTTTAAAAACTGTTTTCACAATATTTGTTTGATTAAACGAAATGTCAAAAATTTTATATTAAAGTGTAAACACCAAATTAATATAGTAGAGTAAATATTATTAATAATTAAAAGATTCTATAATCGATTTTTTAAAAAAATTATTAATGATATTTTCATAAATTGAGTTTTAAAGATATGGTCAACTGACATCACTCGAAAAAATCCGCAAATATGTAGATATATACATATATATTTCCGTTGTCTCAATCGTTTTGCAATATTTCTCACACAAAATACATAAAAGGTAAACAAATGACTTAAAACAAAACCGACCCGGTTTAAACCGGGTACCCGCTTTTATTTTATATTGCAAACGAAAACATAACAGGTACTTATGACCTGGTTTTTAAAAAATATGGTCATCTTTGTTATAAACTAACTTTTTGAACCGGTTTCCGAAACGGTTTTCGATCCCGTTTTAACTAATACACACACGGACCAAAATTTAATGGGGGTATTTCATTTATTTTTCGGGTTCAGTCACTTCATGTTCCGTAAAATACGGGGCAAACATAAACAGATAAACAGTATGTGAGGAAGAAGGGACTTATAATGTATGCATTAACATTAGTTAATCGTTCATGAAACAAATTTTTTGGAGCTAAAAATTTTCCTACGGAACATTCCGTAGCCTAAAATGTTTCCTACCACAAGACTGTAGGAATTTCGTGGGGGTGCTTTAAATTAGCGACGGATTGGGATTCCGTAGGAAATATCTGTAGGAACTATTTACTTTCCTACGCCTTTCAAAATCCGTAGGAATTATTCCGTCGGAATTTGCACTAATTCTAGTAGTGGATGTTTCTCAGAGCTTCCAAAAGCGCATTGTTGGTTGCCTTTAAACGCGCCATTTCTTCGGCACTCAGAGTGGCTGAGGTAGAACTGGTAGCTGCTTCCTTTGACATGATTGCTTCAAAACAAAAATAACATACACATGAGCCTTAAATGCTCTTTATCATAACAATACATTATTATTGACGTTGTAATTACTCATATCATTGTAAACATCACACTTATAACAACGTATCCCACCTATTGTACCCTATCTCATTTCTCACACGCTGTTACCGGTTCAAGACCAGGAAGACCGGGGTTGGTATAAGGACGTCTCCTCAACCGAATTTTAAAGGGGGCACCTGATGGTTTATTACCGGGGTTCATTATATTTTCCTAGGTTCATTTATTTTAGGCTCCAAGATCGTTCGCACTGATACCACTTTGTAACACCCTCATTTGTTCAGGAGACTTAACAAGACATCCCGAACAAATACGGGTGTTACCATCTCGGTAACCCGAGGTAGCAGACATCATTACTCACAATAATAGAGTGCCCAAAACGTTACAACTAAATAAAAGATTATAAAAATCCAATCTTTAAACCAAAAGATAAAGAGTATATGTGATGGTCTAGTAAATAAAATGAAATACAAACGGCCAAGGGTATATACTATTATGATGATTTCGCACTCTGCCCGTCCCGTAAATAGCATCCTGAGTCAAAACCACATCCCATCAAACACCTGAATACATCCCTACTCCCCAAATGACCATAACCGTCAAGTGCATCATCACAGATACATCATACATACACACACAAGGTCAGTTTACGATAGCATTAAACAACATTAGTACAATCCACATCACAAACATCAAAATCAACATCATCTTTATCCCTATCATCACTATCGCGACCGCAGTCACGCCCCATCAGTCCGAGTGTGCACACCCTAAGAGGAAACATTAAGGAAGGTCCCGAGATCAACCGGGCCTAGCTAGTCCTAGCTAGCTTCTCTCAATAGGCACACAGCCGTAATTTCAATAGGCACACAACCGAAACCTCAATATCATCATTATACCATTACATAACATACATACAACGAAAACTGAGTAAGGATAACCTTACCTAATTAGCAGGTCACTACCACGTTGCTAGTACAACTCACCACGGAATTTCTACGAAGTCCGAACCTAATAAAATATTATATACATAAATTAATATCATCCTAATAACGTAGATAGAATAAAATAAATAGAATGAAACCTAACTCGAATTAGTCGTCCCTTAATAGATATAATCGATACTATCCTAATTAAGTTAGACCAACGTGTCACAATTACCCGACTCCACGCTAAAATCACCATGCCCATATAAAATTATACAAGTGACATTATACCTATATGATAATACTCAGTAAGCCGATAAACTAAATCCAGTAACAACTATCAACAACAATAAGCCACCCTTATCTATAACCTACGACTCTCACCCTAAGCCAACAACCAGACACCACGGTAAAAAAAAACAAACGACACCTCGTCGACGAACACAACCAACAATACATAGTAACAATAGTTCACTGACAATAAGGACCTTACGACTCCCTCACCCTCCAACAGGAGAACAACACAGCCCGTCAACAATAACGCACAACAACAACCTTACGTCGGTAACAACCTCGACCATGGCCCTAATAAAGTTGTGGCCCATCTAATACAATATCAGGAAATACTAACGACGGTAAAATAGAAAGACGACGGAATATACCTAGAGATGTGTAAACGGTTGTGATACTCTACCGACGGCCCGACTCGATCCTGAAATTCTCTCTTATATTCCTTTCACCGTGTATGCTGATGGTCGGGGTGATTACGTACTCGGTGGAATTGGTCGTAGGTTTGACTCTTGATGTGCGGCCAAATGTGAGGGTGTGTGTGAAGTATAGTAGGGTTAAGCACAAGTGAGCTGTTAATATAGTAAGGTTATTAGGTTAATAATATGTACTCCCTCCGTTTCATTAAAAGATTCCACTTTTCCTTTTTCTTAAATTTCTTTGATAGCTTCCACTTTCTTTTTTGGTGTAACTTTTTCTCTCTTACCTAGGTGGCCCACCTACCTTACACCCTCCCTACTTTTGAATATTTTATTATTATCCTTAAAAAATGTGCCTTTTTTTAGGTGGAATCTTTCATTGAAACGGAGGGAGTATAAAGCAATGTGGGTAACCTTAACGGGTATTAGAAATAAATTGAAAGAAACGGCGGTTTACTCAAATCTTATATTACTACCCATTAAATTTAAGAGATCCGGATAATTTAAAATACGAGTATTACACTCCTGAACACAAACCATGCTCAATTCAACAACCAATGTGCCCCATAAAGACACACCAGCGTTATAGTTGATGGCAAAAACGTACATCCCAGACTATATTACTCTAACCCCACACTTGTCCTTATTCCATAACTCCAAAACAAAGCCATTATCGATATTCAAAAGGATATAATCATTGTAAATAATAAGAGAACAAAAGGGAAAAAGGATCGCCCTCCAAAAGAGGAAACTTTCTATTTTAGGAAACTTCTATATTTAGAAACTTTACAAAAATAGCATCATATCAAAATAGCGAAAATATTAGTTCATACTAATAAAATATTTTTAGAAAAAGATATAGATTTATAGAACTAATACTTTCGGCCTTAACGATACTAATTGTTAAAGTGAGAACATTTGGGTTTACGAAATCATGAAAATATCATACGAGTGTTTATAAGATAGTTAAAAATGTCTTAAACACTTTAGTACTACTAATTAGGGTATTTCCAAAATTTATAAAACTAAAATTCCCTAATTATTATTAGTTTCGACAATACGATTAATAAAAATAGTAATTACCAAACGATTTACGCAATAATATCCAAAAATTATAATTAAACTTAAAAATCATGATTTTCCAGAATCTATCAATGTTTTCCAGATTTAAAACAAAGACCAGAAAATCGGAAATTAAAACGACAAATAAGGTTTTAACGATAAACGATGATTTAAAGTGATTAATTAATTCACCCACTTAAAATTTCCAAATAATTACGAAAAATTTTATAAAATTATTTTTCACTAGAAATATTTCCCATGTCAAATTTCAGATTAAAATAAAATGTTTAAGTACTAGAAATAAAAATCGGCTTTTAATCGTTTTTGTCCGTAAACGGTAAAAATTCAATAATCGATAACTAAAATATCAGAAAAATACCAAATTATTAAAAATCTTCAAAAACCTCATTTTTATAGAATATAATCTTATATTATAAGTTTAGGCCGAATATTACGATTTTACAAATTAATTTGACAATTTAATCGTTAATCTCGTAAAAGCGATAAAAATACCGAAACATGTAAATTTTCAACTTTTAAAAATTTTCCAGATTATATGACATACATATATTGTCAAAAATAAAATATACAAATATACATGCTATTACACAATTAAAATCAAGTAATACCGAGTAACATCGACGTTACTTCTAATCCATATCAGAATCGATAAGATACTCGTCAACCTCGGGATCGTCCACAAAACCTTAACCACAAGAAAATCATGTCAGAAAAATATCATGAGAAAAACTAATAAAATCAAGGTGAATAACGCTCGAAAACAACATCGATTATTACCTTAACGATAGGATCGGAATAAGGATTAATTTGACGATAAAGATGAGACGATTATGACTCGACAATGAAGCAAAATTAGGCCTTGAAAAATCAGAAATGCCACGACCAAAGGAAGGAAGAAGAAAATAGGATGTTGAATTATTTTTACGGAAATTTCCAATGGTACCCCCGAACTATGTCACATTACACATGGTACACTCGATTTTAAGTTTGTTCCCATGGAACCCTTAAGTATTATAGTTTGCTTCCCAATTTGTCCTTACACCAATTTCCGTCATAACGCCGTGTGATTAACAGCTAATTACTGACACACTCAAGCATTAATCACTGACACACACTTTACTCACTCATTCATTTAATCACTTATTGTCAACCTTTTCACCTCCATCTTTCATCTTCTTCAGTTTACAAAAAAAATGGCAAAATCAAACTTCATCCCAATAACCTAGCTCGATCATCCTTCAACATCAACCTAATCCAATAAGCAAGTTCTATCCCAAGTGATTAAAATCGTTTCTTCCAATAAGCAAGGTAAATACTACTCCGTACTAACTTTTTTTTCGCATTTCTGTGATTAAAGCTTCGTACATCTTCTTCTATGCTATTAGGTGATTGTACTATAGTTTATATCCATACATCTTTTAGGTTTAGTCTATAAATTTTGATTTTGAATTCTGATTAAATTAGGGTTTCAGATTATATGTTTCAATTAGGGTTTTGTATGAGTAAAAAATTTCAATTCTCAATCTAATGCTATGTTCTGGTGAAACTAGATTGAATGTTAATCTAATATTGTTCATTAAAATGGGGGGTTAAACTGGATATTATACTTTGTGAGAAGTTGAGGTATAGAGTAGAGTTGAGATCAAATGGACGATTCATTGATGGAAGAAGCAAAACAAACACTTTTTGCGAAACAGGATAAGATACTCTGTTCTATACAAAATTAGGGTTTATGTTCAATCACGAATGTTTCTGAAATTTTCTTGGTTTGCATTTAAATACTCCGTACTTTGTTTAATTGTCAATTTTCCTATATGCATCATGACTATTGAATATTTCTGTTGTGTTATACATTTTAATTGTGTTATATTTCAATGTGTTATGTTCTTATTATCAGAAACGTTGTACAAGTGGGGGATCGTTGCTGACAACACATGCTGCATCTGTGAGGCCGAGCCCGAAACATTGCAGCACCTTTTTAACAACTGCGAGTACAGCAAGAAGCTCATTGCTGATACTCTGAAGGAATGCGGATGGAGCTGTAGCATTGAACTCAATGAGAATGGGAGGAAGCGCCTTACAGGATCGAAGCTACAAAGAGCTATTAAGAACGGACTGATTAATGCTTTAATCTACCACATTTGGAATCAAAGAAACAAAAGCAGGATGGAGCATCAATTGATTAAACCGGAAATTCTTGCGGGTCTAGTTGCCAAAGAGTATAAGTCTTTTTGTAGAAATAAGAAAGTTTACAAATTAGGCACGAGAGATTCCAATTGTATTACTAGCCTTACGAGGCCTATGTAAATGCCAAGATGTAAATCCGTTCTTATATATATACTTACCTTTACCAAAAAAAAATATGTTCTTATTATCGTTGTGTTCACTGAATTCTCATTTATTGTTGATGTTTGTGTACATCCAGAATGTCAGCTAAAATATGGATTGAATTTCAGTATGACGGAAAGTCTTACCACCTATACCAGAGAGAAGCATAGGGAGACCGGCTCGACAAAGAAAAAGGAAAGCGAATGAGCCTAAGAAGGGAAAGAGAACAACTTTCGTGACATGCTCGATATGCAAGACGGTTGGACATAATTCAAGGAGCTGCAAAGGTGGGCCAACTGCAAGGGAAAGGCAAGCTTCTCAAGGTGGTGGTCAGAATAAGAAGGCAAGAACTGATGGAGCATCAACGAGCAACACAAGGGCTAATGGAGCCTCAACAACCAACACTTAGGTAAGTACCTTCTAATTTTGAATGTTAAATTTGTCATGTTATTTACGGTTGTCTGTTATATGGGTAGAATATCGTTAGTTTCGTATCTTCTTTTAATTTCAGAGTCAAGCTAAGGAAAGGAAGGAGAAGACCTGTTCATCATTTGTGTATGGTTTAGCTAGGGGTATATATTTTGCACAGGTCTCTTATTATACCACCAATCCACCATACTTGGTCTTAGAATATGAATAATCTCGTATGTGGTACGTATATTTTGCACAAGTGTTGCTCCTATATTTTGGGTAATTTGGTACGTAAACTCTCTTTTGGTGATTTGCATATCAGACAAACAATTATTCCGCCGATGTTGTTCCCTTTATAGTTCGTTTGTTTAACGAACATATCAATGTGATGGTGGGAATATATTAGTAGTAATCTTATTTCATTGCATTAGACTTGTTTTCTGATGGGTAGGATTTGTCGTGAATCCCAACCGTCAAACAAAATCGGGTAAACCTAGTGGGTAGCTAGGGTAAGTCGGGTCGAATCCACAGGGACGGGAGGTCGGACTAAGGTATGCTACGGTCAAGGACTATGTTCGAGACAAGCTATTCTAAGGGGAAGGCTAAGGACTAAGCTAGGTCTAAATCTAGGACTACAATCAAAGGAAACGGGCTAGGATTAGGTCGGGGTCAAAGGGGTAACGGAATGGTCGAGGAAGAGCTAGAGGTGAAGGAGGCAGTAGGGTAATCTAGGTAATGCCCGAGCTCTCGCAACTTAGACCAACCTAGAGGTTCCACCTAAAACCCAACTCGGCGACACAACACAAACGGAGTACTAGCATTCTATAGGCCTAGGTCGCATCCGGGCTCTCGCAACTTAGACCGACCTAGGGGTCGTTCTCACCGGGCTCTCGCAACTTAATGAGGGAACCGGACCCACAAACAACTATCACCCACTAAAGAAAAGCAAGAAAAACAAGCATTCGTACATACTTAGTCAATCAAGCATTTCAACAAACATGTGATGTGCAACAAACCAAGGAGAAACCCAAATCTTCCACCAACAACTCCAACAATCCCTTAATCATCCAATTAACACCCTAATCACCTTACTAACCCTAGCAAGATACTACTCTAACATATCTAAACTAAAACTATCACTAACAAGAGAAATCAAACCAAACAACAAAACTAACATAATGAAACTAGTCTAACAATGAACTATGAACAATAACAAGAACTAAAGATTCAAACTTTAATGATAAAACAAAGATTAAAAGAAGAGAAAAGAAGATTATACCAAACTATAGATGAAAGGAAGAAAGAAACTTGCATAAATGGAAGAACCCAAATACCTCAACCAAGGTTGTCAAGCTTGGTTGGAATCTTCAAGAATTCCCAAATTACAAGTACTAATCTAAGATTAACGATAATCTAAGGACTAATCTACACTAATCTATGCTAATCTATCTAGGGTTTAGTCTCTAATGAAAGGCATAAGATAAGATAAGATAGTGTTTTAATACAAGAGGGGGGTATATATAGGGTTACAAGTGGAAAGGAGAAGAAAGGAAAAAATGCGGGCTGAACTGGGCTCATCCCGGTCGGGATGAGTTGGTCCCAATCGGGATGGGCCATCCTTCCCGGTCGAGAAGGACTTTCCCGATCGGGATGGGCTCACAGTAGCCGTGCTTCATGTTCCCTTCATCCCGAACGGGATGAGGCCATCCCGAACGGGATGGGTCTTTGTAGGCCTCCCTTAAGAGCTCTTTGGTCCTTCCTTGCCTCTCATGGGCTTCCCACCGATTTTCGGGACTCGGGATCGGGTCTCGGAGGCTCGGGATTGGGTCCCAAGGTCTCGGGGTCGATTCCAAGGTCTCGAGTCATCGTTCCTTTATCTCGTTGGCTCCAATGCGTATGTATGGAGTCGGAATCGCTCCAACTCTTCCAATTCGGCCTCGGGAACCTGAAACGAACTAAAGGAAGCATAAGAAGCCCATGAATCGCTCCAAAGGAGCGATTCCACAAGGAAAAATGGACCAAAACACAACAAATAAGCACTACAAACTACACTTATCAACTCCCCCACACTTAACCCTTACTCGCCCTCGAGTAAGCACATACTAACTACTACACTAGCCGAATGGGTATTAGCGCACCCTACGCCCCTTCAACTCGCGCGAGTGCACTTAGAGGACAAGTGCACTCCGCAAGGCAAGTTGGGTCTTGCGACAAAACTGTGGATGCAACCGGACACAAAACACATAAACAAACAAACATACAAACAACACATAATCGGTTGCACCCAAAACAAAAGAAATACCGCTTCCCTCAAAAAGCGGTAAATAAAACACCGGTTTAGGACTCGAGGTAAGCGACAACGTTCCCAAGCTAGCAATACAAACCAAGGTGGACTAAACCCTAATAGTATGACGATAAAGCAACAAAAACGTTGGTAACTTACCTAGGTCCTCCTAACTTTCTAAAAACGTACTACGGGACGATCGGCGGAGTGGAAAAAGTGAAGAACCACGGTGTTAGTCGACACTGTAGGTAAGTGAGATCCCGCCCCCTTTAGCATGAGCCAAGAGGGTCATCCCGTGTCCAAAACCGCCTAACTAGTCCAAGTAAAAAGGTGGAAATATGCAAAATGAGGGAAGAACGACTAATGCCGCTATCATCCTTCCTCGGGACTCGGTCCTTTGGTAGGCTCTTCACGGCAAAAGTCGGAAAAAGGCTTATTTTGAGAGGATATGTTTTTGTGAGACGGGTTTTCTTTTGGCATTTTCTTTCCTTTTGACGTTTTTGATTTGTTTTGCCATGCCATTCTTTTTCTTCTTTTCTATTTTCTTTTTGGCTTTTGTGCCTTTTCTTTTTCTTCATTCTTTTGTTTCTTTCATTCTTTTCTTTCTTTCTTTTTTTTTTCTTTTCTTTGCCCTTTTGTCAAGATTTGGCATTTTTGGCGTTTCATTGTGTAACAAGAAAGGGAGAAATCAATAAATTGCATTTTATTGTGTGTATATGCGTAGAGGGTAGGGAAATAGGTAAGTCGGGACGGCGCCTTCCCTTCTAACCCACAAAAAGTGGAGAATTTGGACTAATCAAGACAATCCTAAACACGGTCACCTAGGGGACGAGACTCGGTAACCAAGGCCTTTTCACACCGTGGGTGGTCATAATGGTCAAAATGAAAATCCCGTAGTAAATCCCTAGTAAGCTAGGTGGACTCAAGGTAAAGAACCAACGAACTCATTGATTTAGGGTCATTCTACTAGACTAAAGCCCAAGACTCGATTTATACTACTAGGAAGGGAAAATAGACACTTACGCACTAGCCTCTAAACCGGGTTTTCGAAAACGTTTACACACATGACACACAACAAAACACAAAACAAAGACACAACGAAAGCGAACGAAAGAAAAAGAAGCAAAAGCAACAAAACAAGAACAAAACAAAACGAACACATACAAAACACACAGCACCCCGAACTTCCAAATGAGCAACCAATCATCCACAAACTTTACAAAGCTCCACCCGAGCATACCACAACACATATCTCCTCCAAACTCCACAAGAAACAAAGAGGAAAAAGGGTTGAAAAGATGTTACCGGGTGTCTTGAAAGCTCTCCAAAGCTAAAGGCGATTAGGCGACCTAAGAGGAAAAAAGGAGGCAAAACACGCACACAAACAAATATACGACACAAAGACACAAAATGAAAACACAAAAGAGAAAATCTTTTTGATTTTTTTGTGAATTTTTTTTCAGATTTTTAGGGTTTTTGATGATTTTTTCGAAAAACTACAAAAATAAACTAAACTATACTAGAATATCGCTCCCCCACACTTAAATCGAGCCATGTCCTCATGCTCGATCGTAGGGTGCGGAGAGACAAAAGAAAAAAGAAAAGAAACTATGAAAATAAAGCTAAAAATCAAAAATAAAGTGAAGAAAAGGGTGGAAGGTGTCCGGCCGGGGTGTAATCAAGTCACCATGGGCCGAGACGAGAAAAAGATATGGAAGGGGGAAGAAATAAAATAAGGAAATAAAAGGAAATGGGAGGGGAGGGCTAGGTGTAATCAAGTCACCTAGCCCGGATTCCGCCTAAATCCGACTAAATCCTCAAAAAAAAGAAAGTGAAAAACTTGTAAAATTTGGATTTTGAAAATGACTCTCGATGTAGTCACATCATCGAGAGTCGGGAGCAACATATACCAAGGCCTCGAGGGCCACCATGACACCATGACACAAAAGTGTACAAGGGGAAGGGGAGTAAACAAAGGAAAACAAGCAATAAAAGACGGAAAAGAAAGGATAGTTGCCGTACCATAGGTTAGCAACTCACTCTCACCATCGTCTCATAGATCAATATAGGCACTTGCTTGTCTTCATCATTGCTATCCCGCTTCAAGCTCGATAGGTACGCATGGTAGAGGTAGTAATGGTGTGAGGGGAGTGGGATTCGATGTGAAACTCGGTGTAAAGGGAAGAGAAATGAGGTGAGGGTATGTAAATGAAGTGCAATGGTCATATGACACGAGCAAGGATGGGTAGGGAGGTTGGGTGGGGGTATACAATGGTAGGGTGGGCTCAAATATCAAAGAAGAGGCCAAAAGAGGAGAAAAGAGACCATCCTGGTCGGGATGGATGGTCCCGATCGGGATGATAAACCCTTCCCGATCGGGAAGCCCCCATCCCGGTCGGGATGACACTCCAGAAAGCTCCAATTTTTACACCTACATCCCGATCGGGATGGCTTCTTCCCGGTCGGGATGGCACATCCTTCCCGGTTGGGAAGCTCCCTTCCCGCCCGGGATGGGTCTTCTTGACCTCCAAAACCCCAAAAACTTCACCGAAGCTTCAAAAACCGACTTCCATACTCACGATCCAAGCTCTATCATTAACCATTCTTCTCTAGGAATCATCTTCACTTCACACCTATGACAATAAGCTCAAATACAACATCAAATTCCCTCCCTCACAACGCTCATCAAAAATCCAAATAAACAACAATTTCACGAAAACTAACAACCCTAGAAACCAAACTATACAAACATAAACATGAACACAAATACAAGAACAAAAGAAAAGAAAAGAAAAAGAGATATTTACAATAATGTACTCTCACCAACTACACCTCCATAGCCATCTAGAGCTCGAAGGAGTAAGTCAAATGCTCTAGCAACATCTTCAATTAAGCTAACATGGCCGAGCCTAGCCACTCCCAAAAGTTTCCAAGTCGGAGGGAAGAAGCGATCATCTTCATTATGCTCGGGGCTCTCGTGATCTTCCGGGTCTTCTAAACCAACATAGCTACGACTCTTATGACCATCCGGTAGGTATAGTGGTCTAGAGTCGTGCTCGGTGTCATGATGTGGGAGATCACACCCTAGAGGTGTCGCTTCTTCTACGGGGTCGAGAGTGGAACTCTTTTCCACCGCCCGACAAGGATCCTCTTCACCAACCGTCTCACAAGATAAAGGGCTAGACATCGAGTGCGGTAGAGGAGGAGAAGGCATCAAGCTTTCTTCATTGGAGGGTTTAGGATCCTCCAAATTCCCATACAAAGCAAGTTCCAAGGCATCTACTTCTTTTTCCCAAGTATTGCGCTCCTTTTCACTCACCTTGTCAAAATGGTCTTGAGGGGTCATCTCTTCACTTGGGTTTGGATTGTCTCCATTCGGTTCATCACGAAGAAAATCAAACAAATCCAACTTTATAGCCAATACATTGGCTCCCCAAGAGTTATCTTGATAATCATGTTCAACTCCCTCCTCATTGTGGGCCCTTGAAGCCTCAACTTCCTCTATTCTTCCCCTATCTTCACCGCCCAAGCAACACTCAACAATGACCTCTTGGTCGACCCTCTCTTCTTCATTTGTAGCTTCAAGATTGGGTTGAGACACCCGACCTTCATGCCCAAATGAACCTTCCTCAACATGTAGTGGAGCTCGAGTGGCCGACATCGTGAATTGGGCTATGAATGCATTGATGCGAGCATCTTGCACCTCTATTTGGGCCTTGAGCTCCTTTTCAACCCCTTGCATGTGAGTCATCATCACTTTTTGAGTCTTTTTTAATAGAGCTATCACCTCATGTTGACTCTTAAGCAATTGAGACATCATTTGACAAGTCTCAACCAAGTTGGGATCTTGTGGTCGTGGATTTTGTGAGGGTGTTTGGTAGTTTTTAGGATGTTGGAATGATCCTTGACAACTTTCTTGGTAACCATAAGGAGGGCGTTCATAAGATTGTTGATGAGGTTGATATGGTTGGTGAGATTTCGGGACTTGGCCATTTGCCCCCAAGTTGCCCCGTGATGGTTGATGGTAGCTTGGACGCGCCATGTCCATAACGTTGCTTTGGTACCTAGGATGAGCTAGAAGCACTTGAGCAACCGTTAGTATCCTAGTGCTTTTGAGGCACTAGGAAGGGAGAGTAACACACAAGAAGAAAAACGGAGATACACAAGGAGAAGAGAACACAAAAGTCAAGAACAAATTCCACAACTAAGCAAACAAAAGCCTAAACTACGCCGTCCCCGGCAACGGCGCCAATTTGATGGGTAGGATTTGTCGTGAATCCCAACCGTCAAACAAAACCGGCTAAACCTAGTGGGTAGCTAGGGTAAGTCGGGTCGAATCCACCGGGATGGGAGGTCGGACTAAGGTATGCTACGGTCAAGGACTATGTTCGAGACAAGCTATTCTAAGGGGAAGGCTAAGGAATAAGCTAGGTCTAAATCTAGGACTACAATCAAAGGAAACGGGCTAGGATTAGGTCGGGGTCAAAGGGGTAATGGAATGGTCGAGGGAGAGCTAGAGGTGAAGGAGGTAGTAGGGTAATCTAGGTAATGCCCGGGCTCTCGCAACATAGACCAACCTAGAGGTTCCACCTAAAACCCAACTCGGCGACACAACACAAACGGAGTACTAGCATGCTATAGGCCTAAGTCGCATCCGGGCTCTCGCAACTTAGACCGACCTAGGGGTCGTCCTCACCGGGCTCTCGCAACTTAATGAGGGAACCGGACCCACAAACAACTATCACCCACTAAAGAAAAGCAAGAAAAACAAGCATTCGTACATACTTAGTCAATCAAGCATTTCAACAAACATGTGATGTGCAACAAACCAAGGAGAAACCCAAATCTTCCACCAACAACTCCAACAATCCCTTAATCATCCAATTAACACCCTAATCACCTTACTAACCCTAGCAAGATACTACTCTAACATATCTAAACTAAAACTAACACTAACAAGAGAAATCAAACCAAACAACAAAACTAACATAATGAAACTAGTCTAACAATGAACTATGAACAATAACAAGAACTAAAGATTCAAACTTTAATGATAAAACAAAGATTAAAAGAAGAGAAAAGAAGATTATACCAAACTATAGATGAAAGGAAGAAAGAAACTTGCATAAATGGAAGAACCCAAATACCTCAACCAAGGTTGTCAAGCTTGGTTGGAATCTTCAAGAATTCCCAAATTACAAGTACTAATCTAAGATTAACGATAATCTAAGGACTAATCTACACTAATATATGCTAATCTATCTAGGGTTTAGTCTCTAATGAAAGGCATAAGATAAGATAAGATAGTGTCTTAATACAAGAGGGGGGTATATATAGGGTTACAAGTGGAAAGGAGAAGAAAGGAAACAATGCGGGCTGAACTGGGCTCATCCCGGTCGGGATGAGTTGGTCCCGATCGGGATGGGCCATCCTTCCCGGTCGGGAAGGACTTTCCCGAACGGGATGGGCTCACAGTAGCCGTGCTTCATGTTCCCTTCATCCCGAACGGGATAAGGCCATCCCGAACGGGATGGATCTTTGTACGCCTCCCTTAAGAGCTCTTTGGTCCTTCCTTGCCTCTCATGGGCTTCCCACTGATTTTCGGGACTCGGGATCGGGTCTCGGAGGCTCGGGATAGGGTCCCAAGGTCTCGGGGTCGATTCCAAGGTCTCGAGTCATCGTTCCTTTATCTCGTTGGCTCCAATGCGTATGTATGGAGTCAGAACGCTCCTACTCTTCCAATTCGGCCTCGGGAACCTGAAACGAACTAAAGGAAGCATAAGAAGCCCATGAATCGCTCCTTTGGAGCGATTCCACAAGGAAAAAGGGACCAAAACACAACAAATAGGCACTACAAACTACACTTATCATTTTCCATACATTTTGTTCATAACAACATAAAGTAGACTAAAGTACATGACCGAACCAATTATGATGCTTAGATTTAGCAACTTCGATATAGAATCAATCTTTCTATTGATGTCACAAATTATTTCCATTTGTCTCTTCATCTTTTTCTTCAAATCTTGTTGAATGGACACTTGATCAACTACATACATTGTGTTGATATTTGTAACTTCTTCCGTTCTTCCTTTGCACCATTGAAACATCCACATTCATCACACTTATAGTATAGCTTAAATGGATTTGCTGCAGTTGATCCGGATGCTCAAATATTTGCTCTTTTATTGCATCTTACGCATGTTTTGTTTTCCACTTGAACTCCTCTTAGAGTTGAACTTGAATGTCGAGTTGAACTTGAATGTGAAACCGACATTGTTGGAAGTTTGATTTGTGTGGATTTTTCTGTTCATATTCTATCAAAATAGAAAGGGGTGTGCATTTATAAGCATTTGTGTAAGGCTAGTTCAATAATCTAGTCGTTACTTTGCTTCAAAGAATCGCCACTGTGCTTTCAGGGGTACCATGTGAATAAAAATTTAACCTTAAGGGTACCATGGGAACAACCATCAAACTTTAGGGGTACCATGGGAATGCCTCTCTTTATGCTAAGGATTCTGAAAAGTAGTCATTGAGGGATGTAATTAATTTTCCCTCCCAATTAGCACTTAATGATGCAGCTCTTAAGCATAATTCAACGGCGTGATGACAGAAAATGGGATGTGGGCAAATTGGGAACTAAACTACAAAACTCAAGGTTACCATGGGAACAAACTTAAAAGCGGGTGTACCATGTGTAATGTGACATAGTTCGGAGGTACAATGGGACTTTTTCCTTATTTTTATGGGAAATAGAATGTAAAAGAGTTGGGAGGTTTCTAAAGGTTAAATGAGAATAAATAAGTTAAGAAATCCAATGCGGTATCATTCAAGGTGGCCGGCCAAATGAGGTTAAGAGGGAGGAATATGAATAGTTTGTGCATTAATCATCCAATTAAATGAGTGTAAAGAATTATATAATTTCATCATTAATGACTAAATTTTCGTAAATAAAAATATTTACTAGTTGAAAATATTATAAAAATATGTTTAGATATTTGTAGAAAAAGGAATAACTTAAATCCGAGCTTAAAACGTTAATTCATAAAGAAATAAAATTCCTTGCGGAAAAATAAATAGTTTACAAAGAAAATCAAATAAATAGATTTAAAAGAATTATAATCTTTTAAAATATAAATAAATATCATTAAACTCGAAAATGAAAATAAAGCTTGGAAAAAGATGAAACGCAAGGCCGAAATGTGACAGAGTTATAACGAAGTCATGACTATAAGGATAAAAATGTTAGGAAAAATAGCGGGTGTTACAGACGTCGATGCAGAGGTTTTCGATTACTCCCGGTTCTGAGGACATGTTGGGGAACGATTTCTGCAAGATAACGTCGAGGGTCAGGACGGATTCGTCGGACGACTTAGAGACTCGAGGAACGCTCGTAATCGAGCGACACGGAAAGGAGACCCTTGATTCGCGCGTGTTTGCGGTCATCGGAATAGGGACTCGGGTGCTTTAGACTCTTGGTGTATTCGGCGGAGCGCCTAATGAATTTATGTCTCTAAAACGAGACGGTTTGACATAAATCTCGAGAGTGAGATTTAAAGAAGAGGACTTTCTCGGGATGAGACGACCCAAAATGTAAGATCTCGAATAGAGGCGATCCTAGTAACTAACACAGACAGGTAATTACACGGTTGTACGACATAAGGAATTGATCTCAATCCCGGCTCGGAATCAAAGAGTTTTGATGCTTTTGAAAATGGATGGGTTTTGAAAATAAAACCTTTTTTTTAAGGTGAGCGTTCGTGAAAATTTGTGTTACAATGGTGTGGTGACATCGTTTGTGACGTGAAAATGTGTTGCTACGTGTGCATCAAGAACTCGACGACGGCAAACGTGTAAATGGTGGCTTTATAAAACGAGCGCGGCTCTTAAGGGAACCGGTTTTCAAAATGATAAGGTCATACTTTTATCGAGACTATTATTAATTAATTAGCTCGATATGTGCGGTGGAAATGATGTTCGTGAGAACGTGACGTCCGTGGCGGTGCTTCGGGAGGTGTGACTAAATCCTTATTACAGAAGTCAGGTTGTGAAAGTGTCTTTTTTTTTTAGAAAAACTTTTTTTAAAATATGTGACCCACGCTTGTCGATTCCATTAACTGGAATTTCGACGGTGGGGGTGATGCATTATGAAAAGTGCTTTGAGGGTATAACCGTTTTGGTTTTCTCGACTTCATTGATTGAAGTTTCAGTTGTGTCAACGGTATGTGCAAGAAAACGTTTTTTTTTTAAAAAAAGAATAAATAAAATGTAACCATTTAGGGTACCTCGATCCCATTAGTTGGGAGTTCGGCGGTATTAACGGTCCTCGTTGTTGACGAATTTTACTTTAGCCTAGTTGATGGCGCTCAAAAGGGTCTTTTGAAAGTAGTGAGTGTAAAATTTGTCGTGATGACGGTGTTAAAAGGCTTTTGAAAATAATTCTAATTTAGCCGGAGTATCGGCGCTGAAAAGGCAGTTTTGAAAAGAAGATGTTCTCCTTTTTTGAAAACGGAGTTTGGTGCGGTTGAATATGTTGTCGTGGTTGAATCCAGATTTTAGTGTTTTATTTGGGTTGTTCAAACACGCTACACATAACTAGGAAATCGTACACTCATGCAGGATGCAGACACGGGTAGGTTAGGGTAGGCTACCGCCCACGAATAACCTTCACTTAGGTGGCGACAGGTCACCTAGGGAGATAAGTGTCGTACCGTCTGCTTAGAACCACTCGCTTGGTATGTCCGCGGGATACAGGTTAGGCGGCCGGAGCGTCAACCGAAGATCTCTCCGCGTGTCCATAAGGATCTTACCGCGAAGAGGTCGATTGGTCCTAATATCGGTTAGGGTGGGTTTTTTAGGGCCAAAACCTGTAGCGACCACAACAGGGAACTAGGAAATGAGCTTCACCGACCTCGTTAGAGTTACACCATCGCTGGAAACTTGTTTCCAAATCCCCAGCGGAGTCGCCAAACTGTGGACGTCCGTCCGCACCGCTCGGCGCCCCGCGCGCCTCCGTGCGGAACCGAGCCGGTTTCATCGCGGCGGCCACCCACGCGGCCCCCTCCCAGTCGGGGGCCTTTCTGATCTTGCGTTCGGGGCTGACCTTGATTCGAATGATGATCCGGACTTCTACTAGACGGGTGCGGGCACCCGTGTTTCCGTTGGAATCGATCGAGTCATGGTTGTAAATGCTTAAAGGCCGATATGTTTGGTAAGGCGACCTTTTTAGTGAACCGAATTTGTTGCCGATTTGTGGAGTCGCCACCGAGTCAATTATGGGGACTCGGAAACCGTTCAAGTCAACTTTGATCCCTAGCCGGCTCAAAGTTGAGTGGCACGGAACCTAAAGATAAAAACTTGTACCCTTAAGCACTCCATGCCTAGAAAGACTCTCATTGCCAATGGTTTCGAACATCCGAATACCGTCGATTCTGAGTAAGGGGTGAGGGTACGTATTGGGAAGCCAACGTCCGTTAGACATCGACACCCAATCCCGCCCGCACGTAGCGGCCTCTACTAATCAATCGGTGGACTGATAACTTTGTTCCCTTGTTGTGGCATAAGTACTATAAAATCCATTGTTTTAACCTTATGTCTTTGCTACGTCGGTTGTTTAAGGACAAGTAAGCTTTGTCATCGAAGTAGGTGTGTTTACATTCTTTGCATGCGATTTCACGTGACAAGTAGACCATGAAAAGATGCACGTAGGAGAGTAGAGAATATTAATATTATACGTATTAGCAAACCAGTTTTAACATGTTAATACGGATATTAGTCGTTCTCATGGTATACCTTACCTGGTTTTCTGCTTAAAATGCGTCGGCTCGGTATTAGTAGGGGTACGTCGAACCGTATATGGTGAGTACCGGGACTAATACAGAACCCGACCATCGTTTTGTTCAGTTTTAGCTTGTTTATGTTTTAAATTCCGTGTTAGATGATTTAGCATGCGATTATATGGTCATAAAAGCAATAAATCATACGAAAGCGGTAAATGGGAAATGTAAGTAAATCACGTAGTGAGTAGTTGCACCCTCGGAGTATACGCTAAATGGGACACGATGCATAGATAGTTGAGAACGGATCTTGGAACTACTCGGGTCTATTCAGAGTGTTTTAGTGTTTATGGTTGAAGTTGGGACGTTACGTGCTTTAGTATGTGTTATGGACCTAGTGTCCACGTTTGACATTATCGTAGTGCATAATAAGAGTATTGAAATGTAAAGTTTTGTTTAGATGACAACCTAGTGACGATTCGACTTCGAAGGGCAGATCCTCCTAGCTCTCGCCTTGTGATTTCGGCAGAGTTCCGTTACTTCTTGCTAGTTCTAATTGTAATCCCCTAGAAAAATCTATATCTTAGAGTTGCTATAGTTGCTGGTTCTAACTGATACCAACTGTAATCCCCTAGAAAAATCTAACGCAATACAGTGGCGGAAACACTGTAGAGTGTGATTAAAACACACTGACAAACTATATCTTATTAAAAGAAATGGTAAGTCAATACAAAGGCCTCTTTTTACAAAAGGGCTAAAAGTAAAACCTCCAAACGGGTTTATACAAATTCATAAATAAACATGAATAGAGAAAGAGTAGGATCCACGCTACTCGCTAGCTCACACCCAAAACCATGCAGCAAATACCTGTCATGTTATAAACATAACAGCCACGTCAGTGGGGAGTAACTCGGACGTTCTCCCAGCCATATTATACCATATGGA
The DNA here is from genome assembly GCA_958450325.1 of Agrostemma githago. Taxonomy (NCBI): domain Eukaryota; kingdom Viridiplantae; phylum Streptophyta; class Magnoliopsida; order Caryophyllales; family Caryophyllaceae; genus Agrostemma; species Agrostemma githago. The sequence goes on along the minus strand of OY288254.1, from coordinate 36,153,492 downwards.
AAAATAATAGTATTATTATATCAAAATACTTAAATGAGAAAACATTAAAACGATATAATAAAAATAAGTTTTCAGCGAAACTTAAAACACTTTCCAACCTCCAAGTCAAAATCAATCGATAGTAATAATATTCAAAAATGGCGTTATGGAAATTCGATCGGTGTGCACAAGGCTAGCCGTTCACTAGGAATAATACTAAACTAGCTTCGAGAACTTAGTCAAAACAAATCAGACTTCGGTCTCTAACTAGGCAACTCAACTATAACAGGACTACGTGCAGCGAGGTCCTGGCTTAAGTAATGTACACCCCTCCTGGACACCAACCGTAATCCAGTTCAACCCGACGGCGACTTATACGATGTGATATCTAAGTTTAAGGTCAAAATATACACACTCCTGAACACAAACCATGCTCAGTTCAACGACCAATGTGTCTCAACATAGACACACCAACTTTATAGTTGATGGCAAAAACATACATCCCAGACTATATTACTCTAACCCCACACTTCTCTTTATTCCATAACTCCAAAACAAGCCACTATCGATATTGAGAATAAATAATCATCATAAATAATATGAAGATAAAAGGGAATAAACATTTAATATAAAAAGGGAAACTTTCTATAAATAGAAACTTACTAATTTTAGAAACTTACTTAAAATAGAAAGTCTTATAGAAAATACGTAAGTTATTAAAATAAGTGAAATGTATAAAAATAGCATTTCTAACGAAATTAACATTTTATTATTATCGTCGTTATCGTAACTTTATTATATTTCTAAATTCGTTACTCAAAACATAAAGAAAATATAATAAGTCAATATAGAGGATTATAATTCGTTACTCAAAACATAAAGAAAATATAATAAGTCAATATAGAGTATTATATAAATAATTAGGAAATCGAGTTAAAATTATAGATTTTAGAAAAGAGATGTTTTAAGAAAAACGATATCAAAATAAATTGAATCAACGAGTTTTATAAATAAAATGAGAGTTACAAAGACTTCAAATTATTTTTAATAAATAGCTTTTATTAATAAATAATATGGATTTTAATAAAAATAGTCAATCGAAAATAATTAGTGAAAATAGTCTCGATTAAAAATATATTTAAAACTAAATCGACTATTTTCTCATTTATTAGTATAAATCGTAAAACATTAATTAATTTATTAAACAAGTGTACAAATCTCGATTATAATATAAAAATACGGTTTTGAGTCAAAAATTATAACTTAACAAAATATGACGAAAATATGAAATCGATATTATTTAGTTACTAGTGTCACGATAGCAAACAAAATATTATAACGATCGTAAATAATCAAATTACTAACGATTTGTAAAACGATATCGAAAACTTGTACAATATTTATAAATACGATTTAAAAGAATATAATTAGCAATAATATATAGCTAAAATTAGAAAACCGAAGTTAAAATATTTACTACATACTACTACTCAAACATACGATATAAAATCGAGTAACGTTCTGAAGTTACCTTAAGTCCAAGTCCGAGTCGAAAGATTCAATGTAGTCACCCTTCGATTGGTCCAAGCAAAAAACCTTCAATAGTAACGTCTTTAAACTCCAAATTGTAGAATCGATAGTTGTGGACATGACATAGGTCCACGCACCCCGACGCGGCCACGCGCGGGTTTGGGTAGGCGAATGAATCTCCATATGAGAATGGATCGAATTGAAATTTAGGTCGAAGTGGAGTCGCCACCGAACTTTGTGGGAGTTCGGGCCCGTTCGAGCCCACTCTATGTCGTAGTGGGCCGTATACAAAATACGGCCCATTTCCGATGTCAGAGTTTATTGGGCTCGTCCCTTTGCATTTGATACCGATACCGACATTATCGGATATCGTGTATTGAATGACTCTCGTGCGCCAACGGTTTCGGGCATCCGGAAACCGAGGTTCTGAGTAAGGGGTGAGGGTACGTGTTGGGAAGCCCACAAAGGACACCCAACCCCGCCCACACTTAGCGGCCTCTACTAAGATCTCGAATGACTTTCTAATACGCGCATTAGTAATTCGGTGAAAACGCTTATGCAAACGTTGTTTTCCCTAAGCATGTGAATGAAATTGAAAGGGTTTCTATGTCGATTTAATGCAATAAATTCTAACGTCAAAGTTGAATTTTAGCATGTGGGTTCATTTTAGTACAATAAAATAAACGACCAAAATTGACAAAAGAAATAACAAACGGTTAGTAACGGTATAATGATATTAACGGTTTGTGAAAATATTGAATTGTATAGAATGATGCAAATGTGTTAATGCATGGTTTTGAAAAGATGTTTCACGTGATTAATTAGGCACGTGTTGACCTAAGTCACAAAAAACGGTTAACGAGACTCGAATGCTATTGTAGGACTCACGGTTTAACGTGATAAAGGGCCACTCGACCGAGTCATTGAGGGACTCGACCGAGTGGGTCCTTAAAAAGTGTTCTGTCCCAGATTTCGTGACCCTACTCGACCGAGTTATTGACCAACTCGACCGAGTACGTCGCCACTTGATCGAGTCACTATGAGACTCGACCGAGTAGAGGTCGAAAGAGCATTCTGCTCGGTAAATTGTGATGTCACTCGATCGAGTGGCCGAGACACTCGATCGAGTGGCACCTGTACGAACCAGGCTCGCTTGTAATTTTATTATTGATTTTGAAATTGCTTTTGATTTTTGATAATTCGATGATTCTACCGAATCAGACATAAATATTGAACGATTTATGCTCGACTTGAATTTTATAAATCATTGATTTTGTTGAATCGGATATAAATATTATGGGATTTATACTCGATCCTAAATTTGAATGCTCGTCGTATCCCATATTCAATTATTGAATCGATATGGAATACTAGAGTAAAAATAAAAAGTAAATTGATTTTAGTCGTCTTAAATTAACTATCGCGATATGAGTAAATTTCCTCCGCGTTTAATAATGTAGTAATTCTAACGAATTGCATGACGATTATTTTAGCATCAATAGAAATCGCGTTAATTAATTTATGTGACTAGATCATTAGATTCGACGTCTAATTATGAAATTAGCATAGAATCTAAGGGTTTGACGTTATGCTAGAATTGAAAGACTTGATTCCCTCGGCTTCTCCGACATCGAAATAAATCCCTAGAGATTGTGATGTCGGATCCGCGTCAACGGGTTTCGACCCTTATTGAATAAAATACTCGTTTTGGAAATAGGTTTTAGAATTGATGAAAATCGCGATAAAGACGATAAAAAAAAAGGAAATTAAAGTTGATGTTAATTCGTCTCAACAATCAAGCAATCGGGGTGATGGGATAAGCGACCGACAACGCTGTGTGCAGTACCCTTGTATATTCGGGTTTCCTTATCCCACCATCACTCATGATCGACACGAATCGACGAATACTTTAATGTTTTATTAGTTACATTATTGATATTAGAATGCGAATAAAAAAAAAAACGAGACATCTATGATGATAGCGACGATGTGACGCGGGAAAAGAGGAGAAAGAAGAAGAGCGGGAATTGGCACCCTCAACCTACATGTTCCTTATGCTCGGACAGGGACTCGTAGTGGCGGCTTGCACAGGAGTTTCGAGTATGTAGTCTAAGTTGTGGTGGTTAGGGTTTCGATTCCTAAAGCTAGGTTTAGGGTTTGAATTAGGGTTTTTGTTTGATCTTGATGAAGGTTGTAAAAGTTGTGTAAGAGTTGAATTAGGGTTGTGTGCATGGTGTGTTTGTATAGGCAAGGCCTAGGTACCCCGTTTAGGGTTACTCGACCGAGTAACCGGCTGACTCGGTCGAGTGGCCCAGTGTGCCTGCAGTCGGGCCTGAAAAAAGGCCCACTCGATCGAGTGGGTTGGGCACTGATGGTAAGGATTTGTCACGTCCCTAGCCGATCAATATAACACCGACTAACCTAGTGAGTAGCTAGGGTAAGTCGGGATCGTATCCACGAGGACGGTATATCAAAGTTTAGACTAGGTTGGCTTACGACGAGACTAGATTACCAACAAACACGAAGAAGTGATAAATGGAAAACTATTGAGGAGGAGGAATAAGAACTAGACTAACAATGCTAATGATCGATCTAACCAATAAACTAGAGTAAACGATGTCTAACTAAGAAGATGGACTCAAATATGGAAGAGAAGTGGGGTAGGTCGGGTTCATAGGAGTAGAAGGATAATTAGGGTGATCAAGGGTATAGGTGTCTCCTAATCGCTAGAGTCGGTCCGGGCTCTCGCAACTTAGACCGATGTCAAGGTGGGTCCGGGCTCTCGCAACTTAGACCCTAGTCGGCACTCTCGTGACTATGACTATTCTCAACATTTCCACAACACAAGCAATAAATGAGAAGATGAACACAAGTATGGGAAGCATGGTCACTACAACTCACACAAGCATATCAACAAACATATAGAGTGCCTACAATGTGACTAACAACAAAGATGCAACCTTTTCCCCTTAATCAACCCTAATCATCCATAATCTACCCCTAATCCCCCTACTAACCCCACAAGAAGACTACTCATTCATTATCAATGAGAAACTAACATTCACAAGAGAAAACAAACTCATAAACCAAACATCCATTATGAACAATGAGAACAATGATACTAACAATATAAAAAGATTCAAACAAGATTATAAAAACAAGCTTAAGAGTAAGAAAGATTATACCAACACTAAGGAGATGAAAAGATGAAATCTTGTATAAATAAGAACCCAAATAAAACCCAAGGTTGTCAATCTTGGAGAATTCTTCAAGTATCCTCTTAATACAAGAACAAATTACAATAATTAACTAAGGATTAACTAAAATTAAGGGAAGATTAAAGCTAATGAGTGAGAGTAAATCTAGGGTTTTGGAGGCTTAAACTAATGTAGGGTAACATAATCTCCCTTAAAATTACAAGAAGGGAGTATATATATGGGTACAAGAATGAAGGAGAAGAAAAGAAGAAGCCCGTGCTGCCTCTGTAGCTTCCCGACCGGGACGGATCATCCCGATCGGGACGGCTATGTCATCCCGATCGGGACGGGATGGTCCCGACCGGTATGGGCTCACAGCAGCCATCTCAAAGTAGCACCCCATCCCGAACGGGATGAGGCCATACCGAACGGGATGGGTCTTGTATGCATTCCTTAAACACTCTTTGGTCCTTCCTTGCCTCTCATGGGCTTTCCACCGATTCTCGGGACTCGGGATCGGGTCTCGGAGGCTCGGGATTGGGTCCCAAGGTCTCGGGGTCGATTCCAAGGTCTCGAGTCATCGTTCCTTTATCTCGTTGGCTCCAAAATGTGTATGTATTGAGTCGGAATCGCTCCAACTCTTTCAATTCGGCCTCGGGAACCTGAAACGAACTAAAGGAAGCATAAGAAGCCCATGAATCGCTCCAAAGGAGCGATTTCACAAGGAAAAAGGGACCAAAACACAACAAATAGGCACTACAAACTACACTTATCAACTCCCCCACACTTAACCCTTACTTGCCCTCGAGTAAGCACAAACTAACTATTACACTAGCCGAACGGGTATTAGCGCACCCTACGCCCCTTCAACTCACGCGAGTGCACTTAGATGACAAGTGCACTCCGCAAGGCAAGTTGGGTCTTGCGACAAAACTGTGGATGCAACCGAACACAAAACACATAAACAAACAAACACACAAACAAACTCATAGACGGTTGCACCCGAAACAAAAGAAATACCGCTTCCCTCTAAAAGCGGTGAATGAAACACCGGTTTAGGACTCGAGGTAAGTGACAACGTTCCCAAGCTAGACATACAAACCAAGGTGAACTAAACCCTAATAGTATGACGATAAAGCAACAAAAACGTTGGTAAATTATCTAGGTCCTCCTAACTTTTTAAAAACGTACTACGGGACGATCGGCGGAGTGGAAAGTGAAGAACCACGGTGTTAGTCGACACTGTAGGTAAGTGAGACCCCGCCCCCTTTAGCGTGAGCCAAGAGGGCCGTCCCGTGTCCAAGACCGCCTAACTAGTCCAAGTAAAAAGGTGGAAAACATGCAAAATGAGGGAAGACCGACTAATGCCGCTATCATCCTTCCTAGGGACTCGGTCCTTTGGTAGGCTCTTCACGGCAAAAGTCGGAAAAAGGCTTATTTTGAGAGGTAGGGGTTATTTTTGTGAGTCGGGTTTTCTTTTGGCATTTTCTTTCTTTTCGACGTATTGATTTGTTTTGCCATGCCATTCTTTTTCTTCTTTTCTATTTTCTTTTTGGCTTTTGTGCCTTTTCTTTTTCTTCATTCTTTTCTTTCTTTCATTTTTTTTTTCTTTCTTTTCTTTTCTTTGCCCTTTTGGCGAGATTTGGCTTTGTTGGCATTTTCATCGTATAACGAGAAAGAGAGAATCAACAATTTGCATTTTATTTGTGTGGAATGTGTAGGAGGTAGGTGAATGGGTGAGTCGAGGGTCGCGATCCCTCTTCAAACCCACAAAAAGTGGAGAACTTGGACTAATCAAACCATCCTAAACACGGTCACCTAGGGGACAAGACTCGGTAACCAAGGCCTTTTCACACCGTGGGTGGTCATAATGGTCAAAAGTGCAAATCCCGTAGTAAATCCCTAGTAAACTAGGTGGACTCAAGGTAAAGGACCAACGAAATCATTGATTTAGGGTCATTCTACTAGAGTAAAGTCCAAGACTCGAATTATACTACTAGAATGAGAAAGTAAACACTAGCGCACTAGTCTCTAAACTGGGTTTTCGAAAACGTTTACACACATGACACACAACAAAACACAAAACAAAGACACAACGAAAGTGAAAGAAAAAGAGACAAAACAAAACAAAACAAAACAAAGAGAAACAACACAAAAACAAAACAAACACCACCCCGATCTTCAAACAAGTCTCCAAATCCACCACAATCTTTACAAAGCTCCTCCCGAGCACACATCATCACAATCTCCTCCAAAATCCGCAAGAGACAAAGAAGGAAAGAGGGATAGAAGTTGTTACCGGACATCTTGAAAGCTTTCCAAAGCCATCGGTGGTTTAAGCAACCTATAAGGAAAAAGGGGGGAAAAACACGCACAACAAAACAAATATACGACACAATGACACAAAAGGAAAACACACAAAAGAAAAATCTTTTTGATTTTTGTGAAAAGTTTTCAAATTTTTAGGGTTTTTAAAGGTTTTTTCGAAAAAAGGGAAAATAAAACTAACTACGATAGAATATCGCTCCCCCACACTTAAATCGAGCCATGTCCTCATGCTCGATCGTAGGGTGTGGAGAGACAAAAGAAAAAGAAAAGAAACTACGAAAATAAAGCTAAAAATCAAAAGTAAAGTGAAGAAAAAGGTAGAAGGTGTCCGGCCGGGGTGTAATCAAGTCACCAAGGGCGAGACAAGAAAAAGATATGGATGGGGGAAGAAATAACAAGAAGGAAATAAAAGGAAATGAGAGGGGAGGGCTAGGTGTAATCAAGTCACCTAGCCCGGATTCCGCCTAAATCCGACTAAATCCTCAAAAAAGAAAGTGAAAATCTTGTAAAAATTTGGATTTTTGATTGACTCTCGACGCAATCACGTCGTCGAGAATCGGGAGCAATCAACACCAAGGCCTTGAAGGCCACCAAGACAAAGGGGAAGGGGATAGACAAGGGGAAAACAGGCAACAACAAAAACGGAAAAGAAAGGATAGTTGTCGTACCATAGGTTAGCAACTCACTCTCTCCATCGTCTCATAGATCAATAAAGGCGCTTGCTCGTCTTCATCGTTGCTATCCCGCTTCAATCTTGATAGAACCGCAAGGTAGAGGTGGTAAAGGTGTGAGGGGGGTGCGATTTGATGTGGATCTCGGTGCAAAATGAGGTGTATGGGTCATATGATAGGAACGAGGAGGAGTAGGGAGGTTGGGAGGGGGCATAAAATGGTTGGGTGGACTTGTTTTGCGAAGAAGAATCACAAAGGGGGAGCAGAGGACCATCCCGGTCGTGAAGACTGATCCCGATCGGGTTACCTCACCCGTCCCGGTCGGGACGACCTCATCCCGGTCGAGACGGACCCACAGTAAGCTCAATTCTTGGTGCACCCATCCCGATCGGGACGGCTCCTTCCCAGTCGGGATGCCACACCCGTCCCGGTCGGGACGCCCTCATCCCGGTCAGGACGAACTCACAGGAGGCTCCAAATATGGCGCACCCATCCCGATCGGGACGGGTCCTTCCCGGTCGGGTTGCCTTACCCTTCCCGGTCGGGACGCCTCATCCCGGTCGGGATGGGTCTTCTTCAACTTCCACAATCCCCAAAAGCTTGCTTCAAGCTTCAAAAACTCGATCCTCGTGCCTACAACCTAAGGTATATCATCGCCAATCCTTTCTAGGAGCGTTCTCACTTCACCTATAAAGCATTACTCAAACACACATCAAACTCTCTCCCTCACAACGCTCATCAATCAATCCAAATAACAAGAATTCACAAAAATCCAAAGCAAATATAATACAAGGATATACACAAGGAGACGGTTCTTGTGGGACTCTGTCAAACCAAGGTGGTGCTTTCTTCAATCTTTTTCAACAACCTTGAACAATTCCATCTCCATCAAGGGCACGTAAGAACAAGTCGAAGGCCCTAGAGAAGTCTTCAATCAAGCTCGAGATATAACCGACCACATCCCGAGGCTCTTCAAGGCCTTGCCTCGACGTTCCCGGGGCATCCCGATTTACTAAGTTCAATGGTTTGAACTTGTACTTGCGAACCTTCGGGATATACCCAAACGTCCAACGATCCTCATGTGGCCCCAAGGGAGGCTCATCTTTGTCCTTGCTTTGCAACTTGTCGTCAAGCCCATGATTCGGGCACTCATCTTCCTCCAAATCGGAGTCATCATCCTCAAGTACATAAGAGTACTTCTTCAAGCTTTGTCCCGATCCTTCCTCTAGATCGATGTCTTCCGTGGCATGGATCATATTACATGTCTCGGTCATAGGCGAAGTGTTGCCTTGGAGGTCGAACACTAACTCCTCGTCGCCTAATTGAAAGGTGATCCTACCCTTCTTTACATCGATCACGGCACCGGCGGAGTGTAAAAATGGGTGTCCAAGGATGATGGGAGTGTTAGCATCCTCCGGCATGTCAACCACAATGAAGTCGACCGGAATGAAGAACTTCCCTATTTGCACCGGCACATCCTCTAACATTCCCAATGGTCAGTTAAGAGACTTATCAGCCATTTGGAGTGTAATGGAAGTACATTTCAACTCCGTCATCCCTAATCGCTCACAAATGGTGTAGGGAACAATGCTCACACTCGCGCCCAAATCACACATGGCTCTCTCGATCTTGTAATTGCCGATGGTGCATGGGATAGAAAACTACCCGGGTCCTTCAACTTCGGAAGCGTGGAACCTTGAATAAGCTCGCTCACCACCCTAGTGAACGCTACCGTCTCTTCCTTGTCGATGGACCTCTTCCTAGCTAGGATTTCCCGCATGAATTTTCCATATGCCGGGATTTGGGTAAGTAACTCGGTAAACGGGACACTAACATCCAATTTCTTCACAATACTAAGGAACTTGTCGAATTGAGTGTCCGCCTTAGTCTTCATTTGCCTTGATGGGAAAGGCAACTTGATTTGGTACTTGTTTTGTTCAATTGGGGTGGACTCTTCAAAGGACACTTTCCTTTTTCCCTTGTCTTTCTCTTGAAGAGGGGGAGGGTTGTCTTTTTGGGGTTTCTCAACTTCCCATAAGACTTGCTCCTCAATTGGATTGTCCAAGCTTGATTTTTCTTGATTTGGAGATGCCATTTCCATTGTCGGTTCTTGTGTGGGCTCTTGCTCATTAGGATGTGGAGGGGAGTCATAAGAGGTACCTCTCCTTGTGATGATAGCATTTACATGCTCAAATATCGGTGTTTCACCTTGAGAAGGTAATTGCCCCTTTTGTCTTGAGGAGCTCCCCGAAGAAAGTTGAGATACTTGAGTTTCAAGCATCTTCATACGAGCATCTCTTACCGCATTTTCCCCTTGAACATAAGCAAAGAGCTCTTGTTGGGTTTTCGACATATCCATTTGACATTTTTGCACATCTTGAGTATTCTTTTGCATGTCTTGATTACTCCTTCGAATTTCCATCAAAGTCTTTTGAATGTCAAAATCTCGAGGTGGGGATGATGGATTATGTGGAGTGTCGGTGATGGCGAGAGGAATGCCATAATCATGTGTAGGAGACCGGCTCCTAGGCTTGCTTTGTTGTTGTTGATTTTGAGTTGCTTGTTGACGGTTCCCTTGGAACCCATGAGAGTTGCCTTGATTAAGGCCTTGATTGTGGTTTTGTTGTTGTTGGAAGCCTTGGTTTCCTTTGAAACCGCCTTGATTGAAGTTCCCTTGTTGGAACCCTTGATTGTTGTTGTGAAAGGTACCTTGGTTATTTTGCTTGAAGTTGTTGAAGGGTCTTAGGTTACCCATGTAACCTTGGTAACCTTGGTTGTTGTCCCTTAAGGGAGGTGGAACATAGGGACGATGTTGTTGTTGATGTTGAAAGGCTTGTTGTTGGGGGACTTGTTGGGAAGATTGGAATTGATTAGAGTAAGAGGTACCTTGCTTGAACGCTTGAAAGGCGTTCACTTGCTCGATACTTCCACGGCAATACATAGGATCATGTCCCACTATTCCACAAGTATCGCACATCCCATAGTAAGGTAAAGGAGGTGCGAACCCCAAAGCATTCACTTCCTTAATCGGTTGATGGTGTGAGGAACTAGTGCCTTGGACTTGGTCGAGGTGACTTTGGAGCTTCTTGTCAATAGTCTCCATGTGTGTTTTAAGTTGAGCTCCAAGGTCAATGCTTAGCTTAGTGATAGCATCGACCTCATGCATGCCTCCTCGGTGTGCCTTCCTAGGCCTAGAGTATTGCGAATTATGCACCGCCATCTCTTCGATTCTCGCCCATGTTTGGTCGTCATCGACCTCGGTAAACCTAACATTGGAGCCCATGTTGAGAATGGCTCTCGAGTCCTCATAAAGTCCATTCCAAAATTGTTGCACCAAGAACCATTGTGAGAGTCCTTGATGGGGGCACGATCTTACCAAAGACTTAAACCGCTCCCAAGCTTCATATAAGCTCTCTTCATCCCTTTGTTGAAACCCGGTGATGGAGACCCTAAGCATGTTCGTCTTTTCCGGAGGGTAAAACTTTTGGTAGAACGCCAAGGCAAGCTTTTTCCAAGTATCGATCCCCATGGTTGCCCTATCGAGACTCTTGATCCATTGCTTCGCTTTTCCAATAAGAGAAAACGGGAAGAGTACCCATCGAATTTGATCTTGAGTAACCCCGGTTTGAGATATAGCGTCTCAATAATCGGAGAAAGTCTCCATATGTTGGTGCGGGTCTTCGGTGGGCAAACCACTAAATGGGCTCCTCTCCACAAGTTGGATAAATTGAGTCTTTGCCACAAAATTCCCGGTATAGGCTTCCGGTAATGCACTCGGTCCCGGCAAGACATCTTCCGTAAAAGTGGAGTGAGAGGAAAACTTAGGCATTCTTGGATGTAAGGGAGAAGTTGGTGGTGTAGAGAGGGTTGATGTAGATGAAGAGGGGGAACTAGGAGAAGAATCACCGAAGGGATTGATGAAGGTCCCTCCGACCGTCTCTCGAGGTGAAATGTTCAAGTCGACTCCTTGGGCTTGCCCTTGATGAGTATTGCTTGCACTCGGTTGAGAGATCCTAACCCGATTAATCGTCCGTTGGCGAAAGGCTCTAAAGAGTCTCTCCGGCTCTGGATTAAAGAGATAGAAGTCGCCTCCCCTCCTAGGCATACACTACACACTAGAACAAACGTGAGAACACCTAGTGCTTTGTGGGCACTAGGCAACGACAATAAACAAATACAACTAGAGACAAAGAGAAAAAGAAGAAAAACTAGAGAATATTTCGATCGTTATTTACCTTGATTCTTTTAGTTTTTCTCATGGTATTTTTGTATCATACATGTCATGTATTTAAGGATTCTTGGATGACCCCGAAGCCGACGAATTTATAATCCACTCGGATTTGGGTTAGAGGTAACGTCGATGTTACTCGGTATTTCATGATTTTAATTGTGTATTTGCATGTATATATTTTTATGTTTTATTTTGGACAATATATGTATGTCATATAATCTGGAAAATTTTTAAAAGTTGAAAAATTTGCATGTTTCGATATTTTTATCGCTTTTACGAGATTAATGATTAAATCGTTATATTAATTTGTAAAATCGTAATATTGGGCCTAAACTTGTAATATATGTTTATATACTGTAAAAATGAAGTTTTTGATGATTTTTATTAATTTGGTATTTTTCTGATATTTTAGTTATCGATTATTGAACTATTACCGTTTACGGACAAAAACGATAAAAGCCGATTTTTAGTTCTAGCACCTAAACATTTTATTTTAATCTGATTTTTGACATGATGAAACTTTATGATGAAATAGAAGTTTCTGAATTTTTTCATAATTTTTCAGAATTTTTAAGTGGATGAATTAATTAATCACTTTAAATCATCGTTTATCGTTAAAACCGCGTTTGTCGTTTAAATTCTCGATTTCTTGTCTTTTGATTAAATCTGAAAAAAATATGATTCTGATGATTTCATGATAAAATTTAATTTTATAATTTTTAGTGCTTTAATAAAATGTTAGGAATGATAAGTTTTATTAATGAAATTGTTAATTGAGAAAACGGGTTTTAAATGATGGTTTTGTTTGAATTTGTTAAATCTGGAATTTTGGAAAATATGAAAAATTGGTATATTCTGGAAAATCATGATTTTTAAGTTTAACAATAAATTTTTGGATATTAATACGTAAATGATTTTGTAATTACTATTTTTATTAATCGTTATTGTCGAGATTAGACGATTAACAAGAAAACCCTTTAAAAACCGAGTTTAAGGATTCTGGAAAATATTATTTTATGAACAGATTGTCTAAAAATATATTTTAGCTATTTTACGTAATTTTTGTACTATTTATTAAAGTCTTTAATTATTAGTAATGATTTTTGGACAAAATTACGATTTATCGTTAAAATGCTTCGTCTTACCTAAAAGAATTATTTTTCCAGCCATTTTGAAAATATTTAAATCTGAAACTTTAAGAGTTAAATCATCCCTTAACATATTCTAAATATATTCAATGGTTTAATTAAATAAAAGTCGTTAAAAGATTTAATTGGACGTTTGCCGTAAAATCCTATTTATAATCGTATTGTCGTAACTAATAATAATTAGGGAATTTTAGTTTTATAAATTTTGGAAACACCCTAATTAGTAGTACTAAAGTGTTTAAGACATTTTTAATTATTTTGTAAACACTTGTATGGTTTTTCAATAATTTCATAAATCTAAATACTCTCACTTTGATAAGTAATATCGTTAAGGCCGAAAGTACTAGTTTTTATAAATCTATATCGTTTACTAAAATGTCGAATTAGTATAAACTAATATTTTTGCTATTTTGATATAATGCTATTTTTAGTAAGGTTCCTAAAACATAATTTTCCTCTTTTGGAAAGTGATCCTTTTCTTTTTGCTCTCTTATTATTTGTAATGATTATATCTTTTGAATATCGATAACGGCTTGTTTTGGAGTTATGGAATAAGGACAAGTGTGGGTTTAGAGTAATATAGTCTGGGATGTACGTTTTTGCCATCAGCTATAAAGCCGGTGTGCCCATTTGGGGCACATTTGGTCGTTAAACTGGGCGTAGTTTCGCCCAGGAGAGTGTATGTTTTGACCTTAAGCTAGATATCGCATCGTGTTAGTTGCCGTCAGCTGAACTAGACATATTTGTTGTCTAGGAGGGGTATGCACTACTTAAACCAGAACCTCGTTGCACGCAGTCCTGTTATAGTTCAGTTGCGTAGTTAGAGACTGGATTCTGTTATGAGTTAAGTCTACAGTTCTCGAAGCTAGTTTCTAGTATTATCCTAGTGAAAGTCTAGATTCTACATTAATCCTATCCATAACGCCATTTGGAATATTTTTATATTATCGATATAAATTGGTTTGCAGGTTGGCAACTATTTTTATGTTTCTTCGGAAACCCATTTTAATATTTTGGTTTTGGCGCTGAAAGCTTATTTTAATATGCTGTTTTACTGTTTTCCATTTTTACTATTTTTCAATAGTAGTAATTACAGTTTTAAAATCCTGTTATACGGCTGGGAGAACGTTGGCGTTGCTCCCCACTGATTGTGGCTGTTATGTTTTAACATGGCAGGTATACGTGTTCCGGGTGTGGGCTAGCGAGCAGTGTGGATCCTGCTTGTTTATTTTGATAATTATGTCTTAAGGATTGTTTAACCTCTTTGTGGATTGTTTTAAATTTTAGCCATTTTTATTTATGGCATACGTTTGACTTTACCAATTTAATTTACTAAGACATAGTTACAGTGTGTTTTAATCCCGACTCTACAGTGTTTCCGCCACTGTATCGCGTTAGAATTTCCAATTGTGAAAATGTCGTTTTGTAAAAAGTTTTACTAACTTCAACTTTTAGGATATTGTGAAATTTAGCATTTTTGAATTATAATTTAAGAACTTTATACTTCACTTTTGTTTTATTTTTGGTTTATATTTATGTTTAGATCTGTTTCAAAATGCCTTAATAAATTATTTCGAAATTATTTCGATTTTTGATTTTCAATCAATCGGAATTTTATTATGAAGACTTTCATATTTCCAAATACTTTAATTTCTATAGGATTATTATGTAAAACGTTTTAAAATTGTCGAAATTATTTTGTATGATCAAGTTTGATAACATTTTTGAAAACTTTCATAATCACTTAGATAACATTTTCGAGATTTTAACATTTTGAAATTAGTTTTCGTTTTATTTTTGGACGGCTTTTGATTCTGTTATTGAAATGTTTGACGACTGGTTCGATTTTTACTAACTAGAAGATTTGATTTATCAAGACTAAATTTTGTTTCTTAATAAAACGAAATATTATCGAATTTCTCAATCAAATTGTTTTGCTGTAACACCCCCATTTACCCAGAAGCCTTATCAAGACATTTCTGAGTAAATAAAGGTGTTACCATCTCGGTTTCCCGAGGTAGTAGTTCATTACAATAAAACATGGAATGCCAAACCGACACTCTGATTTAAACATTACAACTCTGGTTACACAGCGGAAACTATACAATCTATATAAACAGGGATGCCTGTGCATTCACCCGTACTATGCGCAGGCTAGTAATCGCGTTCATCCCAGTCATGTACATGCATCCCGGCATCCAAATACATCACGACATACATAACCTGCATTACAGGCTGCTCCCCAATTGACCGAAAATATCAATTGGATCATCACAGGCCCCAGGAAATTGGGTGACAAGGTGACAGAAAGAACAAGGTCAGCCACACTGAGTAAGGAATAATCATACAATTCATTGAAGTAAGAGTTGAGCATGCAAGAGACAATTCTGATATCGAATCACAATCATTAATATTACCATCATACCATAATCACGATCTCAATGATCGTCATCACAATTCCAACCTCGGTTTCCACAACTGTATCCACTATAGTAACAGGGCCCCGTATTCATTAATGTGCACATCCCTCCAAAGGGCAACCCAATGGAGGCGAATAAACGGGCAGGTTCGAGATCAACTAAACCTAGGTTACTCCTCTGGTAACCTTCACATTCTAAGCGTGGGACCGCAGCCACCAACACGGTCGTAGCCTCTCATATCAAACTCTGTATCGGAATCTCGTCCCGATAAATACTCTGTAACGGAATCTCAATCATTCTATTATCACAATGTCTCATCATCATAATAACTCATCACAATGCATACATGTTATCACAATGTCATTCATATCCATTATGCCCAACGTATATTTCAAACCAATAGATATCATTATAAAAGTAAGGTTAAACCTTACGTAATAAGTAGTTCACCACAACGCGGGTAGCACAGTTCACCACGTAAACTCTACAAAATCCGTTCCTAATAAAATATTATATACTTAAATTAATATCGACCCTAACATAATGACGTTATAAAGTAAAATCGAAGACGACCAAACTAACTTATAAAATGGGACCGACCCGACCCAACCTGCCTAAATACTAAAATGAGATCAACCCGACCTGACTAAATAATAAAATGAGACCAATCCGACCTAATTAGCTTATAAGCTGAGGCCGACGCAACCAACCGTGACAACAACACCGATAACCACGACAACAACCAACCAGTGGCACAACCGACAATAAGAAAACAGCAGCCGCAACCATCCTACATGGCCACTGTACGACGTAGTAATTTGACACACGATAATTGACGTGTTTCTAATGCCATAGCAAAGGAGCACACAACTAGAAACGACGAATAAGACAACCATACCTCGAGGGACCTACGCGTGGCAAAGACAGAGAAATAGAAGCGGTGATGTGTTAGGCTTTACGGAAGACCTGATGGTGAGGATGATTTCTTGATGGAAATTAGTGTAGATTATGTTGAAGATGGTGGGTGGTGCGGCGAAATGAATGCAACGAATGGGTTTAGAAGCAACTAGGTATTAGGTATTATGATATTATAATAATTGACAAGGTGGGGATTAAGTATTAAAATATAGTCATTAGCAAATGGGTATTACGTGTTAATATATAACAAAGAACAAATTGTATTAGAATATAGAAAAGTGGGTTTACAACGCTCAAGTTGTATTTGACCTGATTTAACCGTCTTGACTCGTTTAGGCTTCTATATAAAACACGGGTATTACATTTGCTTTTATTTAGAAAATATTTTGGTTACTTTGTTTCCTTCGAGTTCGTTTACAAATGTTATTTGACGTTGTTATTATATCAAACAACTTTACTTTACGATTTCATAATTAAAAGATTTTAAACTTCGGGTAGCTCAGCCCAATACCTATTGGGATAAATATTTGCATTCGATTTCATATCACTTTGAAGGTTGTAAAATTTTCTTTTAAAACAAAATTTTCATACAAATTTGTATCCCCATCTTTAAGAGTAGGGTAATCTTGAATCCTTTCGGCTTATTCTTAGTTTCGAGGACGAAACTTTCTTTTAGTGGGGAGGATTGTAACACCCGCTAATTTTCTATGCGTTATTATCTCTTCCGTTATGACTCTGTCATAACTCTGTTATTTTTCTGCCTTCAGTTTCCTTCATTTTCAAGCTTCATAATATTTTCGACTCTAATATTATTTATTTTCATTAAAAGATTTTAAATATTTTTTTTTCTATAATAAATCTATTTATTAAATTTTCGTCGAAAACAATTTGTTTATTTCGCGAAGAATCCCATTTGTGACGAACTATCATTTTAAGCTTGGATTTGGGTTTTTTATTTTTTCAAAAGGGTCCAAACACGTTTATATGATATTTCCATCTAAGAAATATTTTATTTACGAAAAATTTGACCATTAATGATTTTATTACGAAGTTTCATAAATAATTATTTTCCAACGCGAGGTTTACTCGAAGTTCTTTGAAATATCTTTAACTATTTTACGATCCTTCTTTTTATCAACTTACAAATTATTTGAGACATTTTCCCCATGATTTGGACCGACCCATCTCTTTGTCACACCCTTACTACGTTTTTCTTTATATGTTCCATTTTATTATGTTAAAACTTAAATAGATAATTCTTTTTCTTCCCCATTTGTTTGATACTTTATGAACAAACTCTTCATGCCCCATGCTCTTTATTTGGTTGGTGCATCTAGCCTGAGTCTTCCCTTGTTTTCATCAAAATTTATTTGGCATTCATTCATAAGAAACCATTCATTTCCTATTCATTCATTTTTGAAATAAACAACAACAAAAAAAATCCTTTCTTTCTCTAATTTTGGACATGACTCCAGCAGTCTCTCAAGGCTAATTCTTGCTTCAAATCGAGTCATAGTCGTCTCGTTTTCAACGTCAAGTAAATCCTTATTCCGATCTCTTCGTTAAGGTAATAATCGATGTTATTTTCGATCGTTATTTACCTTGATTCTTTTAGTTTTTCTCATGGTATTTTTGTATCATACATGTCATGTATTTAAGGATTCTTGGATGACCCCGAAGCCGACGAATTTATAATCCACTCGGATTTGGGTTAGAGGTAACGTCGATGTTACTCTGTATTTCATGATTTTAATTGTGTATTTGCATGTATATATTTTTATGTTTTATTTTGGACAATATATGTATGTCATATAATCTGGAAAATTTTTAAAAGTTGAAAAATTTGCATGTTTCGATATTTTTATCGCTTTTACGAGATTAACGATTAAATCGTTATATTAATTTGTAAAATCGTAATATTGGGCCTAAACTTGTAATATATGTTTATATACTGTAAAAATGAGGTTTTTGATGATTTTTAATAATTTGGTATTTTTCTGATATTTTAGTTATCGATTATTAAACTATATATTACCGTTTACGGACAAAAATGAGTAAAAGCCAATTTTTAGTTCTAGCACCTAAACATTTTATTTTAATCTGATTTTTGACATGATGAAACTTTCTGATGAAATAGAAGTTTCTGAATTTTTTCATAATTTGTCGGAATTTTTAAGTGGATGAATTAATTAATCACTTTAAATCATCGTTTATCGTTATAACCGCGTTTGTCGTTTAAATTCTCGATTTCTTGTCTTTTGATTAAATCTGAAAAAAATATGATTCTGATGATTTCATGATAAAATTTAATTTTATAATTTTTAGTGCTTTAATAAAATGTTAGGAATGATAAGTTTTATTAATGAAATTGTTAATTGTGAAAACGGGTTTTAAATGACGGTTTTGTTTGAATTTGTTAAATCTGGAATTTTGGAAAATATGAAAAATTGGTATATTCTGGAAAATCATGATTTTTAAGTTTAATAATAATTTTTTGGATATTAATACGTAAATGATTTTGTAATTACTATTTTTATTAATCGTTATTGTCGAGATTAGACGATTAACAAGAAAACCCTTTAAAAACCGAGTTTAAGGATTCTGGAAAATTTTCTTTTATGAACAGATTGTCTAAAAATATATTTTAGCTATTTTACGTAATTTTTGTACTATTTATTAAAGTCTTTAATTATTAGTAATGATTTTTGGACAAAATTACGATTTATCGTTAAAATGCTTCGTCTTACCTAAAAGAATTATTTTTCCAGCCATTTTGAAAATATTTAAATCTGAAACTTTAAGAGTTAAATCATCCCTTAACATATTCTAAATATATTCAATGGTTTAATTAAATAAAAGTCGTTAAAAGATTTAATTGGACGTTTGCCGTAAAATCCTATTTATAATCGTATTGTCGTAACTAATAATAATTAGGAAATTTTAGTTTTATAAATTTTGGAAACACCCTAATTAGTAGTACTAAAGTGTTTAAGACATTTTTAATTATTTTGTAAACACTTGTATGGTTTTTCAATAATTTCATAAATCTAAATACTCTCACTTTGATAAGTAATATCGTTAAGGCCGAAAGTACTAGTTTTTATAAATCTATATCGTTTACTAAAATGTCGAATTAGTATAAACTAATATTTTTGCTATTTTGATATAATGCTATTTTTAGTAAGGTTCCTAAAACATAATTTTTCTCTTTTGGAAAGTGATCCTTTTCTTTTTGCTCTCTTATTATTTGTAATGATTATATCTTTTGAATATCGATAACGGCTTGTTTTGGAGTTATGGAATAAGGACAAGTGTGGGTTTAGAGTAATATAGTCTGGGATGTACGTTTTTGCCATCAGCTATAAAGCCGGTGTGCCCATTTGGGGCACATTTGGTCGTTAAACTGGGCGTAGTTTCGCCCAGGAGAGTGTATGTTTTGACCTTAAGCTAGATATCGCATCGTGTTAGTTGCCGTCAGCTGAACTAGACATATTTGTTGTCTAGGAGGGGTATGCACTACTTAAACCAGGACCTCGTTGCACGCAGTCCTGTTATAGTTCAGTTGCGTAGTTAGAGACTGGATTCTGTTATGAGTTAAGTCTACAGTTCTCGAAGCTAGTTTCTAGTATTATCCTAGTGAAAGTCTAGATTCTACATTAATCCTATCCATAACGCCATTTGGAATATTTTTATATTATCGATATAAATTGGTTTGCAGGTTGGCAACTATTTTTATGTTTCTTCGGAAACCCATTTTAATATTTTGGTTTTGGCGCTGAAAGCTTATTTTAATATGCTGTTTTACTGTTTTCCATTTTTACTATTTTTCAATAGTAGTAATTACAGTTTTAAAATCCTGTTATACGGCTGAGAGAACGTTGGCGTTGCTCCCCACTGATTGTGGCTGTTATATTTTAACATGGCAGGTATACGTGTTCCGGGTGTGGGTTAGCGAGCAGTGTGGATCCTGCTTGTTTATTTTGATAATTATGTCTTAAGGATTGTTTAACCTCTTTGTGGATTGTTTTAAATTTTAGCCATTTTTATTTATGGCATACGTTTGACTTTACCAATTTAATTTACTAAGACATAGTTACAGTGTGTTTTAATCCCGACTCTACAGTGTTTCCGCCACTGTATCGCGTTAGAATTTCCAATTGTGAAAATGTCGTTTTGTAAAAAGTTTTACTAACTTCAACTTTTAGGATATTGTGAAATTTAGCATTTTTGGATTATAATTTAAGAACTTTATACTTCACTTTTGTTTTATTTTTGGTTTATATTTATGTTTAGATCTGTTTCAAAATGCCTTAATAAATTATTTCGAAATTATTTCGATTTTTGATTTTCAATCAATCGGAATTTTATTATGAAGACTTTCATATTTCCAAATACTTTAATTTCTATAGGATTATTATGTAAAACGTTTTAAAATTGTCGAAATTATTTTGTATGATCAAGTTTGATAACATTTTTGAAAACTTTCATAATCACTTAGATAACATTTTCGAGATTTTAACATTTTGAAATTAGTTTTCGTTTTATTTTTGGAGGGCTTTTGATTCTGTTATTGAAATGTTTGACGACTGGTTCGATTTTTACTAACTAGAAGATTTGATTTATCAAGACTAAATTTTGTTTCTTAATAAAACGAAATATTATCGAATTTCTTAATCAAATTGTTTTGCTGTAACACCCCCATTTACCCAGAAGCCTTATCAAGACATTTCTGAGTAAATAAAGGTGTTACCATCTCGGTTTCCCGAGGTAGTAGTTCATTACAATAAAACATGGAATGCCAAACCGACACTCTGATTTAAACATTACAACTCTGGTTACACAGCGGAAACTATACAATCTATATAAACAGGGATGCCTGTGCATTCACCCGTACTATGCGCAGGCTAGTAATCGCGTTCATCCCAGTCATGTACATGCATCCCGGCATCCAAATACATAACGACATACATAACCTGCATTACAGACTGCTCCCCAATTGACCGAAAATATCAATTGGATCATCACAGGCCCCAGGAAATTGGGTGACAAGGTGACAGAAAGAACAAGGTCAGCCACACTGAGTAAGGAATAATCATACAATTCATTGAAGTAAGAGTTGAGCATGCAAGAGACAATTCTGATATCGAATCACAATTATTAATATTACCATCATACCATAATCACGATCTCAATGATCGTCATCACAATTCCAACCTCGGTTTCCGCAACTGTATCCACTATAGTAACAGGGCCCCGTATTCATTAATGTGCACATCCCTCCAAAGTGCAACCCAATGGAGGCGAATAAACGGGCAGGTTCGAGATCAACTGAACCTAGGTTACTCCTCTGGTAACCTTCACATTCTAAGCGTGGGACCGCAGCCACCAACGCGGTCGTAGCCTCTCATATCAAACTCTGTATCGGAATCTCGTCCCGATAAATACTCTGTATCGGAATCTCAATCATTCTATTATCACAATGTCTCATCATCATAATAACTCATCACAATGCATACATGTTATCACAATGTCATTCATATCCATTATGCCCAACGTATATTTCAAACCAATAGATATCATTATAAAAGTAAGGTTAAACCTTACGTAATAAGTAGTTCACCACAACGCGGGTAGCACAGTTCACCACGTAAGCTCTACAAAATCCGTTCCTAATAAAATATTATATACTTAAATTAATATCGACTATCGAAAACGACCAAACTAACTTATAAAATGGGACCGACCCGACCCAACGTGCCTAAATACTTAAATGAGATCAACCCGACCTGACTAAATAATAAAATGAGACCAATCCGACCTAATTAGCTTATAAGCTGAGGCCGACGCAACCAACCGTGACAACAACACCGATAACCACGACAACAACCAACCAGTGGCACAACCGACAATAAGAAAACAGCAGCCGCAACCATCCTACATGGCCACTGTACGACGTAGTAATTTGACACATGATAATTGACGTGTTTATAATGCCATAGCAAAGGAGCACACAACTAAAAACGACGAATAAGACAACCATACCTCGAGGGACCTACGCGTGGCAAAGACAGAGAAATAGAAGCGGTGATGTGTTAGGCTTTACGGAAGACCTGATGGTGAGGATGATTTCTTGATGGAAATTAGTGTAGATTATGTTGAAGATGGTGGGTGGTGCGGCGAAATGAATGCAACGAATGGGTTTAGAAGCAACTAGGTATTAGGTATTATGATATTATAATAATTGACAAGGTGGGGATTAAGTATTAAAATATAGTCATTAGCAAATGGGTATTACGTGTTAATATATAACAAAGAACAAATTGTATTAGAATATAGAAAAGTGGGTTTACAACGCTCAAGTTGTATTTGACCTGATTTAACCGTCTTGACTCGTTTAGGCTTCTATATAAAACACGGGTATTACATTTGCTTTTATTTAGAAAATATTTTGGTTACTTTGTTTCCTTCGAGTTCGTTTACAAATGTTATTTGACGTTGTTATTATATCAAACAACTTTACTTTACGATTTCATAATTAAAAGATTTTAAACTTCGGGTAGCTCAGCCCAATACCTATTGGGATAAATATTTGCATTCGATTTCGTATCACTTTGAAGGTTGTAAAATTTTCTTTTAAAACAAAATTTTCATACAAATTTGTATCCCCATCTTTAAGAGTAGGGTAATCTTGAATCCTTTCGGCTTATTCTTAGTTTCGAGGACGAAACTTTCTTTTAGTGGGGAGGATTGTAACACCCGCTAATTTTCTATGCGTTATTATCTCTTTCGTTATGACTCCGTCATAACTCTGTTATTTTTCTGCCTTCAGTTTCCTTCATTTTCAAGCTTCATAATATTTTCGACTCTAATATTATTTATTTTCATTAAAAGATTTTAAATATTTTTTTTTCTATAATAAATCTATTTATTAAATTTTCGTCGAAAACAATTTGTTTATTTCGCGAAGAATCCCATTTGTGACGAACTATCATTTTAATCTTGGATTTGGGTTTTTTATTTTTTCAAAAGGGTCCAAACACGTTTATATGATATTTCCATCTAAGAAATATTTTATTTACGAAAAATTTGACCTTTAATGATTTTATTACGAAGTTTCATAAATAATTATTTTCCAACGCGAGGTTTACTCGAAGTTCTTTGAAATATCTTTAACTATTTTACGATCCTTCTTTTTATCAACTTACAAATTATTTGAGACATTTTCCCCATGATTTGGACCGACCCATCTCTTTGTCACACCCTTACTACGTTTTTCTTTATATGTTCCATTTTATTATGTTAAAACTTAAATAGATAATTCTTTTTCTTCCCCATTTGTTTGATGCTTTATGAACAAACTCTTCATGCCCCATGCTCTTTATTTGGTTGGTGCATCTAGCCTGAGTCTTCCCTTGTTTTCATCAAAATTTATTTGGCATTCATTCATAAGAAACCATTCATTTCCTATTCATTCATTTTTGAAATAAACAACAACAAAAAAAATCCTTTCTTTCTCTAATTTTGGACATGACTCCAGCAGTCTCTCAAGGCTAATTCTTGCTTCAAATCGAGTCATAGTCGTCTCGTTTTCATCGTCAAGTTAATCCTTATTCCGATCTCTTCGTTAAGGTAATAATCGATGTTATTTTCGATCGTTATTTACCTTGATTCTTTTAGTTTTTCTCATGGTATTTTTGTATCATACATGTCATGTATTTAAGGATTCTTGGAGGACCCTGAAGCCGATGAATTTATAATCCACTCGGATTTGGGTTAGAGGTAACGTCGATGTTACTCGGTATTTCATGATTTTAATTGTGTATTTGCATGTATATATTTTTATGTTTTATTTTGGACAATATATGTATGTCATATAATCTGGAAAATTTTTAAAAGTTGAAAAATTTGCATGTTTCGATATTTTTATCGCTTTTACGAGATTAACAATTAAATCGTTATATTAATTTGTAAAATCGTAATATTGGGCCTAAACTTGTAATATATGTTTATATACTGTAAAAATGAGGTTTTTGATGATTTTTAATAATTTGGTATTTTTCTGATATTTTAGTTATCGATTATTGAACTATATATTACCGTTTACGGACAAAAACGATTAAAAGCCAACTTTTAGTTCTAGCACCTAAACATTTTATTTTAATCTGATTTTTGACATGATGAAACTTTCTGATGAAATAGAAGTTTCTGAATTTGTTCATAATTTTTCGGAATTTTTAAGTGGATGAATTAATTAATCACTTTAAATCATCGTTTATCGTTAAAACCGCGTTTGTCGTTTAAATTCTCGATTTCTTGTCTTTTGATTAAATCTGAAAAAAATATGATTCTGATGATTTCATGATAAAATTTAATTTTATAATTTCTAGTGCTTTAATAAAATGTTAGGAATGATAAGTTTTATTAATGAAATTGTTAATTGTGAAAACGGGTTTTAAATGACGGTTTTGTTTGAATTTGTTAAATCTGGAATTTTGGAAAATATGAAAAATTGGTATATTCTGGAAAATCATGATTTTTAAGTTTAATAATAATTTTTTGGATATAATACGTAAATGATTTTGTAATTACTATTTTTATTAATCGTTATTGTCGAGATTAGACGATTAACAAGAAAACCCTTTAAAAACCGAGTTTAAGGATTCTGGAAAATTTTCTTTTATGAACAGATTGTCTAAAAATATATTTTAGCTATTTTACGTAATTTTTGTACTATTTATTAAAGTCTTTAATTATTAGTAATGATTTTTGGACTAAATTACGATTTATCGTTAAAATGCTTCGTCTTACCTAAAAGAATTATTTTTCCAGCCATTTTGAAAATATTTAAATCTGAAACTTTAAGAGTTAAATCATCCCTTAACATATTCTAAATATATTCAATGGTTTAATTAAATAAAAGTCGTTAAAAGATTTAATTGGACGTTTGCCGTAAAATCCTATTTATAATCGTATTGTCGTAACTAATAATAATTAGGGAATTTTAGTTTTATAAATTTTGGAAACACCCTAATTAGTATTACTAAAGTGTTTAAGACATTTTTAATTATTTTGTAAACACTTGTATGGTTTTTCGATAATTTCATAAATCTAAATACTCTCACTTTGATAAGTAATATCGTTAAGGCCGAAAGTACTAGTTTTTATAAATCTATATCGTTTACTAAAATGTCGAATTAGTATAAACTAATATTTTTGCTATTTTGATATAATGCTATTTTTAGTAAGGTTCCTAAAACATAATTTTCCTCTTTTGGAAAGTGATCCTTTTCTTTTTGCTCTCTTATTATTTGTAATGATTATATCTTTTGAATATCGATAACGGCTTGTTTTGGAGTTATGGAATAAGGACAAGTGTGGGTTTAGAGTAATATAGTCTGGGATGTACGTTTTTGCCATCAGCTATAAAGCCGGTGTGCCCATTTGGGGCACGTTTGGTCGTTAAACTGGGCGTAGTTTCGCCCAGGAGAGTGTATGTTTTGACCTTAAGCTAGATATTGCATCATGTTAGTTGCCGTCAGCTGAACTAGACATATTTGTTGTCTAGGAGGGGTATGCACTACTTAAACTAGGACCTCGTTGCACGCAGTCCTATTATAGTTCAGTTGCGTAGTTAGAGACTGGATTCTGTTATGAGTTAAGTCTACAGTTCTCGAAGCTAGTTTCTAGTATTATCCTAGTGAAAGTCTAGATTCTACATTAATCCTATCCATAACGCCATTTGGAATATTTTTATATTATCGATATAAATTGGTTTGCAGGTTGGCAACTATTTTTATGTTTCTTCGGAAACCCATTTTAATATTTTGGTTTTGGCGCTGAAAGCTTATTTTAATATGCTGTTTTACTGTTTTCCATTTTTACTATTTTTCAATAGTAGTAATTACAGTTTTAAAATCCTGTTATACGGCTGGGAGAACGTTGGCGTTGCTCCCCACTGATTGTGGCTGTTATGTTTTAACATGGCAGGTATACGTGTTCCGGGTGTGGGTTAGCGAGCATTGTGGATCCTGCTTGTTTATTTTGATAATTATGTCTTAAGGATTGTAGACACCCGCATTTTGACCGCCAGGTGTCTATGGCAGTTTCCAAAAATCACCCGATGATGATCGGACGCTAACGTGTTTCTACGCGCTCGGATACGGGCTCAAATCCATTAATCGCTGGCTAACACACTTACAGAGTACAAATATCACAAAATCAACCTCGAATCCAGGCCCAGCGGACCATTCCGAGTCAAACAAGACTAATTTGGGCCAAAACCGACACCGGAATTAAAACCGACTTTTCACGATTGGGTCAACCCCGGTCAAAGTCGATTCCGAGACACACAAAAACAACCCATCAATCATCAAAAGTCCAAGTCAAACACAAAACCCATCAAGGTCAAGGTCCAAACAAGACCCGCGCGACCCATCTAGGCCACTCGATCGAGTGACCCATCCACTCGATCGAGTGGGCCTGCTTTGAGCCCGGCGGCTGGTGTAACGGGCCACTCGACCGAGTTGGCTACTTACTCGGTCGAGTGCCCTAGCCCGGGTGCCCTAATATTTTCTATATAAGCACCTTCCCATGCACACATCTACACAACATCAAAAACCCTAGCAATCTACACCCTACACACATACATACTACGTCGTCTACAAACCCTAGAAAAACCCTAGGAAATCGACCTTAGCAAAACCCTAAACCTAGTTTTAGGAAATTCGACCCAAGCCACCACAACTTAGCCTCCATACACCTCGAAGACTCCCGTGCCATAGCCGCGTTTGCGAGCCTTAATCCGAGACAGAAACATGTAGGTTGAGGGTGACAAAACCCCCTTCTTCTTTCTTTCCTCTCTTCTCCGTTTTTGTGTTATTATTATTATTATTACTACAACTACGTATTATTATTATTATTATTATTATTATTATTATTATTATTATTATTATTATTATTATTATTACTACTACTACGTATTATTATTATTATTATTATTATTATCATTATTATTATTACGTATTATTATTATTATTATTACGTATTATTATTATTATTATTATCATTATTATTATTACGTATTATTATTATTATTACGTATTATTGTTATTAATGTTGCGGTTATTTTTATTATTTATTTTATCGCGCATTCATCTTTTTTTGCAAGTAATTATTTCGTAAGGGTCGAAACCCGTTGACACGGATCCGACATCACAATCTCTAGGGATTTATCGATGTCGGAGAAGTCGAGGGAATCAAGTCTTTTTATTTATTTAATCAAAGAGTCAATCTTTCCAAATCGCATTAAATCAATTTAAGGTAATTTTCGTTGATGCTAAAATAATTGTCAAAACGATTCGTTAGAATTATGACATTATTAATGTGGAGGAAATTTAATCACAACAATCAATTTAAAACGATTTTCGATACAAACACGATTTTGGCAAACTAATCGGCCTCGAACAGGTGCCACTCGACCGAGTGCTTCAGTCACTCGATCGAGTGACACCCTAAAATCGAGACAGAATGCTAAATATGACCACCACTCGATCGAGTCTCACAGTGACTCGGTCGAGTGGCCACGTACTCGACCGAGTCGGCCAATGACTCGGCCGAGTATGGTCTGTAACGTAAACAGAATCAGTTTTTATAGGTCTACTCGATCGAGTAGCCTCATAACGACTCAAACACGAGTCGTACATTATTCTATTTTTCAAACTCGGTAGTATTTTACGACTTAGATCAACATGTGCATAATTAATCACGTGTATACTATCTTTTCAAATCATGCATCCTCATATTTGCATCTTTTCAAATTAATTCAATATTTGCAAACCGTTATTATTCGTTATATCGCTATATCGTGACTAACGCGTTTTCTGTTTCTTTTGTCAATTTAATTATTATTCGTTTATTATACTAAATGAACCCGCATGCTAAAATACAACTTGGACGTTAATTTTAGTTGCATTAAATTGACTTAGAAACCCGTTTCAATTCAATTCGCATGTTTAGGGAAAATAAATCTTTGCATATCATTTTCCTGTTTTACTAGCACGCGTATTGTAAGTCATTCGAATTCTTAGTAGAGGCCGCTAATGTGCGGGCGGGGTTGGGTGTCCTTTGTGGGCTTCCCAACACGTACCCTCACCCCTTACTCAGAACCTCGGTTTCCGGATGCCCGAAACCGTTGGCGCACGAGAGTCATTCAATATACGATTAACCGCTCAAGTCGGCATCTATATCGATATGCAAAGGGACGAGCCCAATAAACTCTGACATCGGAAATGGGCCGTATTTCGTATACGGCCCACTACGACATAGAGTGGGCTCGAACGGTTCCGAATAACCATAAAATTCGGTGGCGACTCCACATAGACATAAATTTCAATTCGATTCTTCTCATATGGAGATTCATTCGCCTACCCAAACCCGCGCGTGGCCGCGTCGAGGTGGACCTATGTCATGTCCACAATTTGGCGACTCCGCTGGGGATTAACTGATGCGTGACTTACCATCGGCATCCTCAGGGTGAGACTCGAATAGAAATTGTTTGACAAATACAATACGCGTTTTAGTTCTACGGTTCATGCATAACCCATATTTTCCCGGGCCGGTACTCGCGACCGACGTCCCACTATACCGTCGATGTACTCCAACACGGATATGTTGAAAGGTGTCCATAGTCGATTCGAGTGGGTTTCGCGGCATGTTCTAAGATCAACTCGACTTAGGAAGTCCGTCCCGATCAACGTCTAGACTATGTACACTGGTATAGACCCCTTATAGACCGACCGAGACTTAGTATAGAGCATACATGGCGTCGTTATAATGCTTGTGTGACTACGTGCTACTTGGTTTCCGAGTCGTTTTCAAAAAGCCGTCAACTTTTCAAAATTGCATCCTTTTCAAACTATTCGATTTCAAAACCCGGGTCACATACCGAATTTAGGACTTATGATTTTTACTCAAAATAGCCTATTTTCTAGCCGGTATGCTGCCCAAATCAAAACTCGAACTTTCAAAACCCGTGGCCCAATGACTTTTCGTCTTTTTTCGGAAATTTGGGCCATCCACCGAGTTTACTCGGTCCTTTTTTGCAAAAATCATCAATTTTCAAAACCTTCCACTTCTAGGACCTCCCGTATTTAGCAGTGTCAGGTCGCGTCTTAAGTTGTCAAGGTCTTTAGCGTCGAAACTCCGTCGATCTTACATCACGAGTTTCTTCCCTATCCCGGTCCGCCTTATTAGACTAAGGCAAGGCCCACCTACGTAGGACATACTCCTACAAAGGAAGGCCCGTTTACACAATCGAGTCAACCTTCCTTCGGACAGGACTAGGCCCACGTAGCCGAATCCTAAGGAAGGCCCATCTTGCACAAGTCACCAATCCAGGTGTTTTTTTTTTCCGAGTCAACCTTTTACAAGGCATAGCCCTATGACAAAAGGTTCGGGGTCCTTACGTCTAAGGGTCACTCGTCCGACACTCGAGTCTTAACAAAATTATCGATCCCACTTGGGGGCTACCCCTTAGCAGAGCGATCAATCACGATTGCTCTAAGGGTCATGTCTTACACGTGTCTCACGTACCCCACTTTCGAGTCACTTAAGATGCCACACCATCTAAGTCCTTAGTCTCACATCGGGGGCTATTCTCCGACGGAGTGACTAATCACAGTCACTCCGAGAATCGTACCCTACACATTTGTCTTAGGGGAGTCTAACCCGAGTCAAACTAGAGTCGTCTCTCCTCCTGCGCTATTTCCTATGCCTTGGTGAGTTGGAGTTCCGAAGCAACTTTTCTGATTGCGTGGTGTTCTTACAGACAGGCCACCCGAAACCAGATACCAACACAAAATGGACGATTTGAAAAATGCTCTGGCCAAGATCGAGACTCAACTGGCCGCCATCCAGGCTAACCAAGCAACGATAGTCACCCGCCTAAGTGCCGTGGAAAAAGCGGCCCCAGTCGAAGGAGCTGAGCCCAATGGGCCCATGGCCGAATTGGTCAGTATCGTTCGTAGGCTCGAGGAACAAGTTCACCTATCAACGAACAACTCGATCCACACCGAGAATGCTCGTATTTATTCACCTCTGGATAACGAGCTTCCTGCTAACCTCAACTTAACGGGACTTCCTATGTTTGAGGGTACCGAAGACCCGGTCCACCACATACGGGCTTTCAAAGACTTCATGGCGGTAAAGGGGGTAAAGTCCACCATGTTTAAGCACTTATTCCCTTCCTCCCTCCAGAAGCACCCCAAAGCCTGGTACTACAGGCTCGATTCCAAGAAATACCCGACTTGGGACGACGTGGCAACAGAGATCGCTCGGAACTACGCCGATAATATCGAGATCCAGATTACAATGCGTACTCTGGAAGTCATGGCCCAAGAGCCCAAAGAAGGGTTCACTAAATATCTTCAAAGATGGAGGGCCGAGAGTGTAAAGTTGGTAAACAAGCCCAACGAGAAGACACTAGTGGAGGCCTTCATCAACAACCTCCTACCTTCTTACCGCGTCCATCTTAGGTATGCCGGCATTTCAAACTTTGCCGTACTTACCGAAATGGGCATTAGGATTGAAGACGATCTTCGACACAATGAAGATCTGGGTGAAGTTTCTACTAAAGGCTATATTGGACATCAACTCGAGTCCTTAGAAGCCGACGACTAATGACAACATCTCCAAGAGTCCAGATTTGGTTTAAGTCTGAGTCTGAGTCCGAGTCTAGGATGTACCATTTCTTTCAAAGTCAAAGTCAGAGTCAGTGTCAGTCGTATTCTGTCCTCTTTTACAAAATTCAATAAAATCAGCTCATATATACTTTCCTTATGTGTTTCCGAGAACATGATGAACACCATCATACACTGTGAGCACACGCACGTGACTATTATAGGCACATCTATAATGACTGCAGGAAACCGAGCCCATGTTTTCTTTTTACCTATTCCATGTCTGGTATAGAAAAAACCACACAACTACCCGTAGCAGGAGCGGTATCGAATCCTATGACAAATCTAGGTAATCTGCTAGTTTGGGTTCAAGACGGGAGGCAAGCCCATTTCCCACAATAAAACACCCCTCCGATAAGACTGACCAATCCCTACCTTAGGTGTTAGTCTGACTGGACAAAAAAAATCAAAAGTAAAAAAAAAAAAATAAAGAAAGAAAGGGCCAAAGCAAAAAGAAGGCCAACAAAAAAAAGAAAACTGGACACAAAAAAAAAAATCGAAAGTCCATGAAAAAAAAAGAAAAGCAAAAGGCCAAAACAAAAAAAGCAGGCCATCGTCAAAAAAATTCAGAATACCCATGACCGTGGTCAACGGTCAATTTTAGTGAAAGCCCCACGACCAGGGTACGGTCAAAATTATCAAAACCCCATGATCGCGAGGTCAATCAAAAATCAAATACCCATGACCGTGGTCAACGGTCAACTCAAGTGAAAATCCTTTGACCGTGGTACGGTCAAATTCAAAATTATCAATACCATCCAATAGGGGAGTGACAATCAAGCTGGTCAGCTAACACCACATCTAGCCTTCCCACATTACAACCCTCAAGACCTCCCCGAGACCCAGGCCAGAGACAGCCCGGAATTTTGAGGATTCAAGCACCATAGGATACCCCTAACCATTAGGGCCAGACATGGAAACCAGATCCCGCATTATCAAAACCTATCCCGATCAAAGTTCGAGCCATTTTACTCGACTTTCCCTTTACATAACAAAATTCACAATCACCATACAAAGACCCGAGAGCAAAACTCGTCAAATCCCCGAGAGCAAAACTCGTTAAAATCCCCGAGAGCAAAACTCGTTAAAATCCTCGAGAGCAAAACTCGTTAAAATCCCCGAGAGCAAAACTCGTTAAAATCCCGTCCCAATTCTTCCCATCCAAACCAGTTACCAACCCCGAACACGGGAACTCAACTTGCAGTCGGCATAGAACATGCCCAAATAGTTCACACCACCTCTGGGGGCTACCCCGGAGAACGCTCACAGTCACAGGATTAATATCCTAACCATTCAAGCCCTTTGATCAAGACATCACTGGGAATGCACCTAGCCCACACCGTCATTATGGCTAGTTACACACAAAGTCTTATTAGAATAGGCACCATAATACATCTTCCGCCACTGAACTACGGCTTGGTTTGATTTCACCACACGTGAATACGTAGGCAGCCTTTCAACAAAGGCACAACCACCCACATTGACACACATTCAAAAAGCGTCATTATTCCGGTCACGACACCATCGTGTTCTCAATAGCTAGCTTTGTTGTCCCGGGGGCTTCTCTTAGACAGAAGACCTCCATCCACTCACAAAATCCAGATGAATCCAACAAAAATCTAGCCTCCTTTCTGTAGCGTGTCCTAGTACTCGGCTCAGTCGAAGACAAGAATCTGTCAGGACTCGAGGCAATACCCACTTTGGAAATGTATCCAAAAATAGGAAATCCAGAAGGGCACCAGACTAAAATAGTCTCATTACAGGCTACTGCAATCCCCCCATAGCATATCTATCCCATTTCGATGTACAAACGTGTTGCCACTCGCCTAGACTACGGGATAGCGCAACTTAAGAGTCTTGTTAGGCGGCCCACATCCCTATCGAGTCACGGTCCAACCTTTAGAGAGTCCAGTCCGTGTCAGTCAACTCGTCCTGTCGTATCCAGAGTCGAGTCAGTCGGTAGGTCCCTCTCTTATGATTCCACTTTAAAATTTGCAAAATTTAGCCATTTGAAAAAAGATCTTTTTCGACAAGGTCAAATTTCAGTCTATTTATACTGCGAATTTCTTTTCTATCCCTTTCCATTTTGAAAACCTAGCTCGCGATTGCTTTCAGGATTTCAAATTCAAAATTCGAGTTTTCAAAAAAAAAAATTCAAAATCATTTTCCCCAGCACGAGTCATTTTACCACCTACGTGTTGCATGCATTCTATGTGACTCATACAGGTACGACTCAAACAGGGACATGCAAGTCATCAAATCTCCCCAGCAGCATTTTCCGGGATAGCACGGGATGGGCCAACACACAGGCACACTCAGGGCTTACGCGACAAGCCCGAATTCCCCACGGAGCACAATCATCCAGCGCAGGTATGATCTCTGTCTTATGGCTGGCGAGCCCTTCACGCGAGTCTAATGGACTATAAACGACCCGACCGGAAGTCTACCAGGTCTTAACAGGCTTGGTAGCTACTCTGACTTTCGCCTTGTCCAAGCCTTAGTCAGAGTGGGGGCTCTGTAGACACCCGCATTTTGACCGCCAGGTGTCTATGGCAGTTTCCAAAAATCACCAGATGATGATCGGACGCTAACGTGTTTCTACGCGCTCGGATACGGGCTCAAATCCATTAATCGCTGGCTAACACACTTACAGAGTACAAATATCACAAAATCAACCTCGAATCCAGGCCCAGCGGACCATTCCGAGTCAAACAAGACTAATTTGGGCCAAAACCGACACCGGAATTAAAACCGACTTTTCACGATTGGGTCAACCCCGGTCAAAGTCGATTTCGAGACACACAAAAACAACCCATCAATCATCAAAAGTCCAAGTCAAACACAAAACCCATCAAGGTCAAGGTCCAAACAAGACCCGCGCGACCCATCTAGGCCACTCGATCGAGTGACCCATCCACTCGATCGAGTGGGCCTGCTTTGAGCCCGGCGGCTGGTGTAACGGGCCACTCGACCGAGTAGGCTACTTACTCGGTCGAGTGCCCTAACCCGGGTGCCCTAATATTTTCTATATAAGCACCTTCCCATGCACACATCTACACAACATCAAAAACCCTAGCAATCTACACCCTACACACATACATACTACGTCGTCTACAAACCCTAGAACAACCCTAGGAAATCGACCTTAGCAAAACCCTAAACCTTATTTTAGGAAATTCGACCCAAGCCACCACAACTTAGCCTCCATACACCTCGAAGACTCCCGTGCCATAGCCGCGTTTGCGAGCCTTAATCCGAGACAGAAACATGTAGGTTGAGGGTGACAAAACCCCCTTCTTCTTTCTTTCCTCTCTTCTCCGTTTTTGTGTTATTATTATTATTATTACTAGTACTACTACGTATTATTATTATTATTATTATTATTATTATTATTACTACTACTACGTATTATTATTATTATTATTATTATTATTATTATCATTATTATTATTACGTATTATTATTATTATTATTACGTATTATTATTATTATTATCATTATTATTATTACGTATTATTATTATTATTACGTATTATTATTATTATTATTATTATTATTACGTATTATTGTTATTAATGTTGCGGTTATTTTTATTATTTATTTTATCGCGCATTCATCTTTTTTTGCAAGTAATTATTTCGTAAGGGTCGAAACCCGTTGACACGGATCCGACATCACAATCTCTAGGGATTTATCGATGTCGGAGAAGTCGAGGGAATCAAGTCTTTTTATTTATTTAATCAAAGAGTCAATCTTTCCAAATCGCATTAAATCAATTTAAGGCAATTTTCGTTGATGCTAAAATAATTGTCAAAACGATTCGTTAGAATTATGACATTATTAATACGGAGGAAATTTAATCACAACAATCAATTTAAAACGATTTTCGATACAAACACGATTTTGGCAAACTAATCGGCCTCGAACAGGTGCCACTCGACCGAGTGCTTCAGTCACTCGATCGAGTGACACCCTAAAATCGAGACAGAATGCTAAATATGACCACCACTCGATCGAGTCTCACAGTGACTCGGTCGAGTGGCCACGTACTTGACCGAGTCGGCCAATGACTCGGCCGAGTATGGTCTGTAACGCAAACAGAATCAGTTTTTATAGGTCTACTCGATCGAGTCCACCGACCACTCGATCGAGTAGCCTCATAACGACTCAAACACGAGTCGTACATTATTCTATTTTTCAAACTCGGTAGTATTTTACGACTTAGGTCAACATGTGCATAATTAATCACGTGTATACTATCTTTTCAAATCATGCATCCTCATATTTGCATCTTTTCAAATTAATTCAATATTTGCAAACCGTTATTATTCGTTATATCGCTATATCGTGACTAACGCGTTTTCTGTTTCTTTTGTCAATTTAATTATTATTCGTTTATTATACTAAATGAACCCGCATGCTAAAATACAACTTGGACGTTAATTTTAGTTGCATTAAATTGACTTAGAAACCCGTTTCAATTCAATTCGCATGTTTAGGGAAAATAAATCTTTGCATATCATTTTCCTGTTTTACTAGCACGCGTATTGTAAGTCATTCGAATTCTTAGTAGAGGCCGCTAATGTGCGGGCGGGGTTGGGTGTCCTTTGTGGGCTTCCCAACACGTACCCTCACCCCTTACTCAGAACCTCGGTTTCCGGATGCCCGAAACCGTTGGCGCACGAGAGTCATTCAATATACGATTAACCGCTCAAGTCGGCATCTATATCGATATGCAAAGGGACGAGCCCAATAAACTCTGACATCGGAAATGGGCCGTATTTCGTATACGGCCCACTACGACATAGAGTGGGCTCGAACGGTTCCGAATAACCATAAAATTCGGTGGCGACTCCACATAGACATAAATTTCAATTCGATCCTTCTCATATGGAGATTCATTCGCCTACCCAAACCCGCGCGTGGCCGCGTCGGGGTGGACCTATGTCATGTCCACAAGGATTGTTTAACCTCTTTGTGGATTGTTTTAAATTTTAGCCATTTTTATTTATGGCATACGTTTGACTTTACCAATTTAATTTACAAAGACATAGTTACAGTGTGTTTTAATCCCGACTCTACAGTGCTTCCGCCACTGTATCGCGTTAAAATTTCCAATTGTGAAAATGTCGTTTTGTAAAAAGTTTTACTAACTTCAACTTTTAGGATATTGTGAAATTTAGCATTTTTGAATTATAATTTAAGAACTTTATACTTCACTTTTGTTTTATTTTTGGTTTATATTTATGTTTAGATCTGTTTCAAAATGCCTTAATAAATTATTTCGAAATTATTTCGATTTTTGATTTTCAATCAATCGGAATTTTATTATGAAGACTTTCATATTTCCAAATACTTTAATTTCTATAGGATTATTATGTAAAACGTTTTAAAATTGTCGAAATTATTTTGTATGATCAAGTTTGATAACATTTTTGAAAACTTTCATAATCACTTAGATAACATTTTCGAGATTTTAACATTTTGAAATTAGTTTTCGTTTTATTTTTGGAGGGCTTTTGATTCTGTTATTGAAATGTTTGACGACTGGTTCGATTTTTACTAACTAGAAGATTTGATTTATCAAGACTAAATTTTGTTTCTTAATAAAACGAAATATTATCGAATTTCTCAATCAAATTGTTTTGCTGTAACACCCCCATTTACCCAGAAGCCTTATCAAGACATTTATGAGTAAATAAAGGTGTTACCATCTCGGTTTCCCGAGGTAGTAGTTCATTACAATAAAACATGGAATGCCAAACCGACACTCTGATTTAAACATTACAACTCTGGTTACACAGCGGAAACTATACAATCTATATAAACAGGGATGCCTGTGCATTCACCCGTACTATGCTCAGGCTAGTAATCGCGTTCATCCCAGTCCCGTACATGCATCACGGCATCCAAATACATCACGACATACATAACCTGCATTACAGACTGCTCCCCAATTGACCGAAAATATCAATTGGATCATCACAGGCCCCAGAAAATTGGGTGACAAGGTGACAGAAAGAACAAGGTCAGCCACACTGAGTAAGGAATAATCATACAATTCATTGAAGTAAGAGTTGAGCATGCAAGAGACAATTCTGATATCGAATCACAATCATTAATATTACCATCATACCATAATCACGATCTCAATGATCGTCATCACAATTCCAACCTCGGTTTCCACAACTGTATCCACTATAGTAACAAGGCCCCGTATTCATTAATGTGCACATCCCTCCAAAGGGCAACCCAATGGAGGCGAATAAACGGGCAGGTTCGAGATCAACTAAACCTAGGTTACTCCTCTAGTAACCTTCACATTCTAAGCGTGGGACCGCAGCCACCAACGCGGCCGTAGCCTCTCATATCAAACTCTGTATCGGAATCTCGTCCCGATAAATACTCTGTATCGGAATCTCAATCATTCTATTATCACAATGTCTCATCATCATAATAACTCATCACAATGCATACATGTTATCACAATGTCATTCATATCCATTATACCCAACGTATATTTCAAACCAATAGATATCATTATAAAAGTAAGGTTAAACCTTACCTAATAAGTAGTTCACCACAACGCGAGTAGCACAGTTCACCACGTAAACTCTACAAAATCCGTTCCTAATAAAATATTATATACTTAAATTAATATCGACCCTAACATAATGACGTTATAAAGTAAAATCGAAAACGACCAAACTAACTTATAAAATGGGACCGACCCGACCCAACCTGGCTAAATACTAAAATGAGATCAACCCGACCTGACTAAATAATAAAATGAGACCAATCCGACCTAATTAGCTTATAAGCTGAGGCCGACGCAACCAACCGTGACAACAACACCGATAACCACGACAACAACCAACCAGTGGCACAACCGACAATAAGAAAACAGCAGCCGCAACCATCCTACATGGCCACTGTACGACGTAAGTTAATCCTTATTCCGATCTCTTCGTTAAGGTAATAATCGATGTTATTTTCGATCGTTATTTACCTTGATTCTTTTAGTTTTTCTCATGGTATTTTTGTATCATACATGTCATGTATTTAAGGATTCTTGGATGACCCCGAAGCCGACGAATTTATAATCCACTCGGATTTGGGTTAGAGGTAACGTCGATGTTACTCGGTATTTCATGATTTTAATTGTGTATTTGCATGTATATATTTTTATGTTTTATTTTGGACAATATATGTATGTCATATAATCTGGAAAATTTTTAAAAGTTGAAAAATTTGCATGTTTCGATATTTTTATCGCTTTTCGAGATTAACGATTAAATCGTTATATTAATTTGTAAAATCGTAATATTGGGCCTAAACTTGTAATATATGTTTATATACTGTAAAAATGAGGTTTTTGATGATTTTTAATAATTTGGTATTTTTCTGATATTTTAGTTATCGATTATTGAACTATATATTACCGTTTACGGACAAAAACGATTAAAAGCCAATTTTTAGTTCTAGCACCTAAACATTTTATTTTAATCTGATTTTTGACATGATGAAACTTTCTGATGAAATAGAAGTTTCTGAATTTTTTCATAAGTTTTCGGAATTTTTAAGTGGATGAATTAATTAATCACTTTAAATCATCGTTTATCGTTAAAACCGCGTTTGTCGTTTAAATTCTCGATTTCTTGTCTTTTGAT
Organism: Agrostemma githago; assembly: GCA_958450325.1. NCBI lineage: Eukaryota > Viridiplantae > Streptophyta > Magnoliopsida > Caryophyllales > Caryophyllaceae > Agrostemma > Agrostemma githago. Next base: position 36,114,665 of record OY288254.1, on the reverse strand, counting down.
TAAATCTGAAAAAAATATGATTCTGATGATTTCATGATAAAATGTAATTTTATAATTTTTAGTGCTTTAATAAAATGTTAGGAATGATAAGTTTTATTAATGAAATTGTTAATTGTGAAAACGGGTTTTAAATGACGGTTTTGTTTGAATTTGTTAAATCTGGAATTTTGGAAAATAAGAAAAATTGGTATATTCTGGAAAATCATGATTTTTAAGTTTAATAATAATTTTTTGGATATTAATACGTAAATGATTTTGTAATTACTATTTTTATTAATCGTTATTGTCGAGATTAGACGATTAACAAGAAAACCCTTTAAAAACCGAGTTTAAGGATTCTGGAAAATTTTCTTTTATGAACAGATTGTCTAAAAATATATTTTAGCTATTTTACGTAATTTTTGTACTATTTATTAAAGTCTTTAATTATTAGTAATGATTTTTGGACAAAATTACGATTTATCGTTAAAATGCTTCGTCTTACCTAAAAGAATTATTTTTCCAGCCATTTTGAAAATATTTAAATCTGAAAATTTAAGAGTTAAATCATCCCTTAACATATTCTAAATATATTCAACGGTTTAATTAAATAAAAGTCGTTAAAAGATTTAATTGGACGTTTGTCGTAAAATCCTATTTATAATCGTATTGTCGTAACTAATAATAATTATGGAATTTTAGTTTTATAAATTTTGGAAACACCCTAATTAGTAGTACTAAAGTGTTTAAGACATTTTTATTTAACACTTGTATGGTTTTTCGATAATTTCATAAATCTAAATACTCTCACTTTGATAAGTAATATGGATAAGGCCGAAAGTACTAGTTTTTATAAATCTATATCGTTTACTAAAATGTCGAATTAGTATAAACTAATATTTTTGCTATTTTGATATAATGCTATTTTTAGTAAGGTTCCTAAAACATAATTTTCTTCTTTTGGAAAGTGATCCTTTTCATTTTGCTCTCTTATTATTTATAATGATTATATCTTTTGAATATCGATAATGGCTTGTTTTGGAGTTATGGAATAAGGACAAGTGTGGGTTTAGAGTAATATAGTCTGGGATGTACGTTTTTGCCATCAGCTATAAAGCCGCCGGTGTGCCTATTTGGGGCACATTTGGTCGTTGAACTGGGCGTAGTTTCGCCCATGAGAGTGTATGTTTTGACCTTAAGCTAGATATCGCATCGTGTTAGTCGCCGTCAGCTGGACTAGACATATTTGTTTTCTAGGAGGGGTATGCACTACTTAAACCAGGACCTCGCTGCACGCAGTCCTGTTATAGTTGAGTTGCCTAGTTAGAGACTGGATTCTGTTATGAGTTAAGTCTACAGTTCTCGATGCAAGTTTCTAGTATTATCCTAGTGAATGTCTAGATTCTACATTAATCCTATCTATAACGCCATTTGGAATATTTTTATATTATCGATATAAATTGGTTTGCAGGTTGGCAACTATTTTTATGTTTCTTCGGAAACCCATTTTAATATTTTGGTTTTGGCGTTGAAAGCTTATTTTAATATGTTGTTTTACTGTTTTTCATTTTTACTATTTTTCTATAGTAGTAATTACAGTTTTAAAATCCTGTTATACGGCTGGGAGAACGTTGGCGTTGCTCCCCACTGATTGTGGCTGTTATGTTTTAACATGGCAGGTATACGTGTTCCGGGTGTGGGCTAGCGAGCAGTGTGGATCCTGCTTGTTTATTTTGATAATTATGTCTTAAGGATTGTTTAACCTCTTTGTGGATTGTTGTAAATTTTAGTCATTTTTATTTATGGCATACGTTTGACTTTACCAATTTAATTTACTAAGACATAGTTACAGTGTGTTTTAATCCCGACTCTACAGTGTTTCCGCCACTGTATCGCGTTAGAATTTCTAGGGGATTACATCTTCATAAATAATTATGTACACTTTATTCATTATTATGTACAGGACTTAGGATCATTACATAAGATACATAATTCTATATCAGCTGTACATAATCCATCTGAGGTCATCATTGTACATAATTCTATATTAGATGTACATAACCCATCATAACCCTCTTTGAATCACATCCACGACAGGGTTCACCAATACCCTCTTAGGATTCAGTTTCTTGCGGGTTTAGTGACCTTGAATAAGGAAAAGGGTTTAGTGTTGGATTAGGCGGAACCGCGAAGCGGGTACTGAACCTTAAGAGTAGGGTACTGCATAAGACGGGACGGAAAAGGGTTTAGGGTTGGATTAGGCGGAACCGCGAAGCGGGTACGCCTAATCCAACCCTAAACCCTTTTCCGTCCCGTCTTATGCAGTACCCTACTCTTAAGGTTCAGTACCCCATCTTTGAATCACATCTACGATAGGGTTCACCAATACCCTCTTAGGGTTCAATTTCTTGCGGATTTAGTGACCTTGAATAAGGAAAAGGGTTTAGGGTTGGATTAGGCGGAGCCGCGAAGCGGGTTCGCCTAATCCAACCCTAAACCCTTTTCCGTCCCGTCTTACGCAGTACCCTACTCTTAAGGTTCAGTACCCCATCTTTGAATCACATCCACGACAGGGTTCACCAATACCCTCTTAGGGTTCAGTTTCTTGCGGGTTTAGTGACCTTGAATAAGAAAAAGGGTTTAGGGTTGGATTAGGCGGAGCCGCGAAGCGGGTACGCCTAATCCAACCCTAAACCCTTTTCCGTCCCGTCTTATGCAGTACCCTACTCTTAAGGTTCAGTACCCCATCTTTGAATCACATCCATCACAGAGTTCACCAATACCCTCTTAGGGTTCAGTTTCTTGCGGGTTTAGTGACCTTGAATAAGGAAAAGGTTTTAGGGTTGGATTAGGCGGAGCCGCAAAGCGGGTTCGCCTAGTCCAACCCTAAACCCTTTTCCGTCCTTGAATAAGGAAAAGGGTTTAGGGTTGGATTAGGCGGAGCCGCAAAGCGGGTACGCCTAATCCAACCCTAAACCCTTTTCCGTCCTTGAATAAGGAAAAGGGTTTAGGGTTGGTCTAGGCGGAACCGCGAAGCGACTACGCCTAATCCAACCCTAAACCCTTTTCCGTCTCGTCTTATGCAGTACCCTACTCTTAAGGTTCAGTACCTCATCTTTGAATCACATCCACGACAGAGTTCACCAATACCCTCTTAGGGTTCAGTTTCTTGCGGATTTAGTAACCTTGAATAAGGAAAAGGGTTTAGGGTTGGATTAGGCGGAACCGCAAAGCGGGTTCGCCTAATCCAACCCTAAACCCTTTTGCGGGTACGCCTAATCCAACCCTAAACCCTTTTCCGTCCCGTCTTATGCAGTACCCTACTCTTAAGGTTCAGTACCCCATCTTTGAATCACATCCACGACAGTGTTCACCAATACCCTCTTAGGGTTCAGTTTCTTGCGGGATTAGTGACCTTGAATAAGGAAATGGATTTAGGGTTGGATTAGGCGGAGATGCGAAGCGGGTACGCCTAATCCAACTCTAAACCCTTTTCCGTCCCGTCTGATGCAGTACCCTACTCTTAAGGTTCAGTACCCCATCTTTGAATCACATGCACGACAGGGTTCACCAATACCCCATTTTATATTTTTGACTACTTACAGAAGAATGTCATAGGTTAATTTTGTTGTACGTTTAACAATTTACAAAGTACAGTATATAGGTTATTATGTAATGTACATATGTACATATCAGCTATACACAACCCACCTGAGAACATTATAAAAGCATTGATGTTTATATAATAAATGCTTGTCATGTAGTAATGTTTACATAAGTAACTGTTTACATACACACAGCTAAAATAAAATCTTATATTTTCTGTTAACTGTAAAATCCTTAACAAAGTTCTTATCCCACCTCATAAGATTTATGCATGTTTGACGACGAAATTCATTGACGTCATTAAAATAATCTTTGTCTGTCCATTTCTCCTTGTCGTGTAATGCATTTATCCACTTCAAGACAAAAACACCACAATCAAATCCATTACTTTGTTGAACTGCCTTTTTGAAATACTCCATTTGATTTGTCGTCATATTTTTGGAGATGTGTTCATAGCCGGAGTAGTTTTGAATGATGTATGCGACATTTGTCAGCATTTTGGTGCAAACGTCAATTCGTGCTTTGTTACTCTTTCTTTTACTTGAATCCAAGATGTAATTCTTTTTGTCTTCAAAATCACACACAACCAAAATCCAGTGTGATGGTGTGTCGATATGAACTGGGAGAAAGATCTGAAAAAGTATACATTTCATAGTTATAGTAATACAGTTTTTCCACACATAGTGACTTATGTACATCAAAATAGACACTGTTTTAACTATGAATAACTTTTGAACATGTGTTACAGACATTAACTTTAACTACATCAAAACAGACACTTCTATAACCATGTACAAATTCTAACACGCGCAAGACATAGTAACTTATGTACATCAAAATAGACACGGTTTTAACTATGTACAAACTTTGAACATGTGCAACACATAGTAACTTATGTACATCAAAACAGCCAATGTTTTAACTATGCATAAATTTTGAACATGTACAACAGATATTAACTTACGTACATTAAAATAGACTGTGCTTTCACAACATGTGCAACAGATATTAACTTATGTACATCAAAACAGATACTGTTTTAATTAATGTACAAATTTTGAATATGTGCAACAGACATTAACTTATCTACAATAAAGCAGATACTTCTATAACCACGTACAAATTTCAACATGTGCAACACATAGTAACTTATGTACATCCAAACAGACATTTCTATAACCATGTACAAATTCCAACCGTGTTAATGCTATAGGAGTATATAGATTAGATGGTTGTACCTTTCTCAACAATTTACCATCTTCAGGCAAGTATGATACACTACAGTATGCCGTTGTCAGACTAGATTTTCTTTCTGGGTCTAATTCCTGTAATAAAGGATTCACAATAGGTAAACAACTGTAAGATTATGTACCAAAAAAGTACTTAAGTACAAGAATTTTGATATATTTACCCCTGATTTTGTTGGAATGAATAGTATATCCCTCATCCCGAATCTTGCATATATTCCACCTATATCGATTGCCTATTAAAAGAACACTTATTAGATTTATTTAGCAGCATTTGAATTTATAACATTAAAACATGATAGTGATAATGTTACTGTAACATTTACCATATCATATAATTCCTCATTTGGTAATAACAAGGTTTGCATTACCTTTCGGCTTAAATTCATCCATTGTGTTTCCATAACGTCTTCCCTGCAAGATAATTTAGTACAAATAATCAACAATTTTGAAATCAATTATGATGAATGAATTAAAAACATTGGAAAGGATAGAATGTATTACACGCGATATGAGTTTTCAATCTTGTCATATGAATCCTTCTTTTCTCATTTGTCTTTCCTGCAAAGGTCTTCTTCTTTATTTCTTTTAAGAATTGTTAACAAATATGTTCATCGCTGAATTTTTTTTCCACATAGAGTTCCGCTGTCCTACTGAGAAAAGTTATAGAACAGAATTTATCAGATTTTTATTTATGATTTATACAAAGTATATGTTAATGATTTATGCTTTATGTGCAATATATGTAGTCATACGATAGCATAGTGCAAGTCTATAACATACAGAAGTTTCCTTGATATTGTTTTTGCATCTTTCAGAATAGTCTCTTTCATCTGATTCCTGGTTGAGGTTAGTATTTTGTGGCAATTCTTCACCTTCATCATCCTTACATACTTTTCATATGTAACATTGCTCTGGACATATACATCAATAATATTTATATATGGAAATATAATCAAACATAAAATAGTATCAATGATATAAGTAGAATAATTAAGTTTACCAGTTTGAACACTTGGGTAAAAGTATTTTTATTCCCATTGTATATTTCCATGACTCTCATTGAAAAAATACCATTGTCAGCTTCCAGATAACAATTAAAATCTGGAATATATTCCATTATGCCATAGTCTGTCACTTCATTGACCCATTTGATCTTATTCTTGAAATTATCAGAGAGATAATTACACTGCAAATATAACAATGTATTCAACAAAGATAACATAAATTTCAATGTACATAAAAATAAAAACAATAAATCAGTGTCCTCACATATAGATCTTTAGCTTCAGAACTGTTCAGTTGGCTGTCAAATTCTGGAGGAAACCCAAAGTGAATTATCTCAAATGACTTTGCGATTGAGTTAACACAGTAAACAACAATAACTGGTAATTCTGTTGTCCAGAAAAAGACCTTGAAGAAAATCGCACTATTAGTTTTCAGAATGAATGAATGAATGAATGAATGAAGGTTATAAGGAGTATTTATTTGTTTACCAATTGCACGTCATCCAACTGCATTTCACTTGTAGGAATCTGAAACATTAAAGAAGTGTTTAGAAGAGATTCATGAGCAAAAATATATTTACACTGTTGACATTGTTAATTGAATATATAACATTACCACATATTTATCAAATGGAGACATATAAACACGCTTGACAGATGATGGAGATGATAGCTTCTCCAAATCATTCATCAATAGCCCCCAAAGACTTAAAATTGGTTGCTCAAGTTTACTTTCAGACTGTGTCATCATCAACAGCTGCCCCATTGAAATATGAATGGTTTCAAACTTAAAGAGACCTTCACTGTAAAATTAAAAAGTTTTTAGTGTATTAGTTTTGGTACAGCAATCATTCATATGAAACAATTTTAACTATGACTTTCAAACTATTAGCATTTAAACACATTTAACAATGATTTAAATATGTATATCTGTTGTATGAATTATATACAATAAGTTTTACCTTATCTACATCAAAACAGACACTGCATTAACTATGTATAAATTTCACACATGTGCATCACATAGTACCTTACGTACATCTAAACAGACAGTGCTTTAACTATGTAAATCAGTTGCTTACCTTGCAGACATATCTAACGCAAATGCGTAGTCTATCACATATTTCTCCTCGGCGCTCAGACTAGTCAAAAAGCTGATGTTCCTTTGTATGAAAGGAGATTTGAAAATAGTTGGTATTGCTTGTTTCCTCTTGATGTATTGTACTTCAATTTCTTTTTTTATTCATGTCATCATTTTTCTGAGATGCATTCCCCGCTATTGGTGGAGTGACCAAGTTTTCAACAATATCTGGGCTCTCCGGAATGACATTTTTCACAGCACAAGGAGTTTCTAAGTTAATATTTTCTATTGCATGCGCAGGAGTAGATTTCATATTCTCCACAAACTCCACAAGCTTGTTATTGAACACTTCTTCAGCACTATCAGTAGTAGCTTCCACAGCCACATTCTCCATATCCACATTTTCGACATCTTCATTTATCAGAGGAGTAACTTGAGTGTTAGAATACATGACAAGGTTAATATCCTCACTGAGTTGATAGCTCTCATCTGAGTTCAACAAACTGTGTCTTGGCATCATTGGGTCTCTCTTCTTCTTCTTCTTCTTCTTCTTCTTCTTCTTCTTCTTCTTCTTTTCCAACTCATTCTTTTTGCTAGAAAGAGCTTCTTCTACTATGTTATCTAACATCTCTATTACATGTGGAGTCAGATCATCTAGACCAAAGTCTGTATCTGAGAAGATAGGGAATCCCTTTGGAGAAGGTATGGTACTTATTTTTTCTTCTCCTTTGGTGTTGTCATCATCAACAACTTGTGATGCAATATTAGTAACATCCTTCCATTTATCTCCAGATTCTAAGCAGTAAAAGATGAAAAATAAGTACTGAATACAAGTTATAATTATACAACACATAGTAACTTATGTACATCAAAACAGACATTGTTTTAAATATACATAAATTTTGAACATGTACAACAGATAGAAACTTATGTACACCAAAACACACTTATATAACCAAGTACAAATTCAAACATGTGCAACAGATATTAACTTATGTACATAAAAAAAGACATTGTTTTAATTATGCATAACTTTTGAACATGTGCAACACATAGTAACTTATGTACATCAAAGCGGACATTGTCTTAACTATGCATAATTTTTGAACATGTGCAACACATAGTAACTTATGTACATCAAAACAGACACTGTTTTAAATATGCATAAATTTTGAACATGTGCAACATATATTAACTTATGTACACCAAAACCGACACTGTCTTAAATATGCATAAATTTTGAACATGTGCAACATATATTAACTTATGTACACCAAACTAAACACTTATATAACCATGTACAAATTCAAACATGTGCAACACATAGTAACTTATGTACATCAAAACAGACACTGTCTCAAATATGCATAAATTTTGAACATGTGCAACATATATTAACTTATGTACACCAAAACAGACACTGTTTTAACTATGAATAATTTTTGAACATATGCAACAGATATACAACAGATATTAACTTATGTACATTAAAACATACACTGTTTTAATTAATGTACAAATTTTGAACATGTTCAACAGATATTAACATATATTATGTTCATCAAAACAGACACTTCTATAACCATGTACAAAATTAATTGTAAGCAGTAAAAGACGAAAAGTAAGTGCTATATACAAGTTATAATTATAAACAATACTATGTTTAAATTCTATGAATGGATATAAATGTTATTGTAGTGTTGTAGACACCCGCATTTTGACTGCCAGGTGTCTATTGTAGTTTCCAAAAAACACCCGATGATGATCGGACGCTAACGTGTCTCTACGCGCTCGGATATGGGCTCAAAACCGTTAGTTGTTGGCTAATACACTTACGGAGTACAAATCTCACAAAATCAACCTCAAATCCAGGCCCAGTGGGCCGTTTGAATCAAACAAGACTAACTTGGGTCAAAACTGACACCGGAAATAAAACCGACTTTTAGCGATTGGGTCAACCCCGGTCAAAGTCGTTTCCGAGACACATAAAAACAGCCACATAAATATCATAAATCAGTCCAAGTACAAAACCCACAAAATATCCTAACCACAGTCCAAAAAGACAGACCTTTACACTACAACTGACTCATTCGATCGAATAGGCTTGACAACAAGCCCGACCGGGCCGACCGTGCTGCTCAACCAAGCCCGGGGGCTACCCGGTCACCTAACCCTAGCTAGGGGATGTATAGCCTAGCCTATATATACATCCCCCATGCACACACTTCAAGACATCTTTCACTTTTCAAAGAAACCCTAATTCTACCCTAATCAATACTACACTCAAACCCTAAACCTAGCTTTAGGAATCGAAACCCTAACCACCATAACTCAACCTCCATAAACCTCGAGACTCCCGTGTTAAATCCACAACTACGAGTATTATCCGAGACAAGAACATGTAGGTTGAGGGTGCAAAACCCGTCTTCTTCCTTTTCCTCTCTCTCTCTCTCGTCTTCCCTCCTTTCTCTTCGTTTTCTTTGTTTTTTTTTTTCATTATCGCATCATAATATCGATAATACCGCTAGTATTAAAACATTAAAATACTTGTCGATTTGTGTCGAGTATGAAGGATCTCGGAATAAGGAAACCCGAATATACAAGTGTACCGCACACAGCGTTGCCGGTCGCTTATTCCGACACCCCGATCACTTGATTATTGAGACAAGTCAACTTAAATAATAATTCGTTTATTTTTTATTTTCGTCATCGTTATCGCATATTCCATCAATTATCTAAAAAACCCTTTTCAAACTAATACTTTTTTTAATAAGGGTCGAAACCCGTTGATGCGGATTCGACATCAAACAATTCGCAAGAATTAATTATGATGTCGGGATGCAGAGGGAATCAAGTCGAGTTTTTTTAATTAAGGTATCGATCTATTAGATTCGATACCAATTCCCTAATTGGATGTCGAATCTAATGATTTAGTCAAGTAGATTAATTAATACGATTTTCGTTGATGCTAATACAGATGTCTTTTAATTCAATTGAATTAATTACGACATTAATGAACGCGGAGGAATATTCATATCGTGTTATGTAATTTAAAACGACTTAAAAACATTATTTTTAAGTTTTTACGCTAGTATTCCATACCGATTCACTAATCGAACGTGGGGTATGATGAGCATCAAAATTAGGATCGAGTATAAATTATTCCGAGTATTTAATATCGATTTCATAATCAAGTATTGAATACGACGAATATCGAAAATATTAAGTCAGGTATAAATCAGTCCATATTTGTACACGATTTATCAAAATCAACAGTTTTCGAAAAAGCCAGTCCGGGGAGACCTGTGGCGCGAGTCGCGCCCTTCTCGGGCGAGTCGTGCGTCCTGGGCGAGCTGCGCCCCTTCTCGAGCGAGTCGCGCGGTTTTCTGAAAACCGCGACGCACATCTTCGTTTTAATTTCTTTTTTTTAACATCGACTTTCCCGGCATACTTCAAGTTTTCGATATATTTTCCTTGACCTCGGTCAACACGTGTTAATCAATCACGTGTCGTAATCCTTTTCAAAACCATGAATATTATTATATTCATCTTTTATTCAATTTATCAATCATCATATCGTTACTAACAGTTTGTTGTTTCTTTTGTCAATTTTGCTTGTTTATTTTATTTTACTAAAATGAACCCGCATGCTAAAATTTTACTTCGACGTAGAATTAATTGCATTAAATCGACGTAGAAACCCTTTTCAATTTCTCACATGCTTAGGGAAAATAATCTTTGCACATCATTTTCCCGTTCAACTAACGCGCGTATTAGAAAGTCAATCGAGATCTTAGTAGAGGCCGCTAGTGCGGGCGAGGTTGGGTGTCCTTTGTGGGCTTCCCAACACGTACCCTCACCCCTTACTCAGAACCTCGGTTTCCGGATGCCCGAAACCGTTGGCGCACGAGAGTCATTCAATACACGATATCCGATAATGTCAGTATCGGTATCAAATGCAAAGGGACGAGCCCAATAAACTCTGACATCGGAAATGAGTCGTATTTTGTATACGGCCCACTACGACATAGAGTGGGCTCGAATGGTTCCGAATAACCACAAAATTCGGTGGCGACTCCACTTCGACCTAGAAAGTCATTCGAGATCTTAGTAGAGGCCGCTAGTGCGGGCGAGGTTGGGTGTCCTTTGTAGGCTTCCCAACACGTACCCTCACCCTTTACTTAGAACCTCGGTTTCCGGATGCCCGAAACCGTTGGCGCACGAGAGTCATTCAATACACGATATCCGATAATGTCGGTATCGGTATCAAATGCAAAGGGACGAGCCCAATAAACTCTGACATCGAAAATGGGCCGTATTTTGTATACGGCCCACTACGACATAGAGTGGGCTCGAATGGTTCCGAATAACCACAAAATTCGGTGGCGACTCCACTTCGACCTAAATTTCAATTCGATCCATTCTCATATGGAGATTCATTCGCCTCCCCAAACCCGCGCGTGGCCGCGTCGGTGTGGACCTATGTCATGTCCACAATTGTGCGACTCCGCTGGGGATTAACTGATGTGTGACATACCATCGGCATCCTCAGGGTGAGACTCGAATAGAAATCGTTTGACAAATTCAATACGCGTTTTAGTTATACGGTTCATGCATAACCCATATTTTCCAGGGCCGGTACTCGCGACCGACGTCCCACTATACCATTGATGTACTCCAATATGGATATGTCAAAAGGTGTCGATAGTCGATTCGAGTGGGTTTCGCGGCATGTTCTAAGATCAACTCGACTTAGGAAGTCCGTCCCGATCAACGTCTAGACTATGTACACTGGTATAGACCCTCTATAGACCGACCGAGACTTAGTGTAAAGCATACATGGCGTCGTTATAATGCTTGTGTGACTACGTGCTACTTGGTTTCTGAGTCGTTTTCAAAAACTGTCTTTTTTCAAAGATTGCATCTTTTTCAAACTATTCAATTTCAAAACCCGGGACACATACCGAATTTAGGACTTATGATTTTACTCAAAATAGCCTATTTTCTAGCCGGTATGATGCCCAATTCAAAACTCAAAAACGTTTTTCGAACTTTCAAAACCCGTGGCCCAATACCTTTTCGTTTTTTTCGAAAATTGGGCCCTCAACCGAGTTTTCTCGGACCTTTCTCAAAAATAATCAACTTTCAAAACCCTCTTCTCCTTAGGACTTCCCGTATTTAGTAGTGTCGGGTCGTGTCTTAAGTTGTCAAGGTCTTTAGCGTCGAAACTCTGTCGATCTTACATCAGGAGTTTCTTCCCTATCCCAGTCCGCGTTATTAGACTAAGGCAAGGCCCACCTACGTAGGACAAACTCCTACAAAGGAGGGCCCGTCAGCACAATCAAGTCCAAAGTCTGGGGATGTCTCACGTGAACCTTCCTTCGAACAGGACTAGGCCCACCCGCCGAATCCTAAGGAAGGCCCACATTTCACAAGTCACCCGTCTAGGTGTCTTTTCCGAGTCATTTCCCTTTTTAGTCTTGTTCGGGATGTACTTTCTATTCCGGGATTTTGGGCTAGTTTCTGATTACGTGGTGTTCTTACAGACAGGCCACCCGAAACCAGATACAAACGCAAGATGGACGAATTGAAAAATGCTCTGGCCAAGATCGAGACTCACCTGACTACTTTTCAGGCTAGCCAAGCAACGCTAGCCAACCGCCTAAGTGCCGTAGAAAAGACGGCCCCAGTTGAAGGAGCTGAGCCCACTGGGCCCATAGCCGAATTGATCAGTGTTGTTCGTAGGCTCGAAGAGCAAGTCCACTTATCGACGAACAACTCAATCCACACCGAAAATGCTCGTACTTATTCACCTTTAAATGACGAGCTTCCTGCTAACCTCAACCTTACGGGAATTCCTGTGTTTGAGGGTACCGAAGACCCGGTCCACCACATCTGGGCTTTCAAGGACTTCATGGCGGTCAAAGGGGTGAAGTCAACTATGTTCAAGCATTTATTCCCTTCCTCCCTGGAGAAGCATCCTAAGGCCTGGTTTTACAGGCTCGACCCTAAGAAATACAAAACTTGGGACGATGTGGCGACCGAATTTGCCCGGAACTACGCAGATAACACTGAAATCCAGACTACCATGCGTACTCTGGAAGTCATGGCTCAAGAGCCCAAAGAAGGGTTCACAAAATATCTGCAAAGGTGGAGGGCCGAGAGTGTGAAGCTGGTCGACAAGCCCGGCGAGAAGGCCCTACTGGAGGCTTTCGTCAAAAACCTCCTCCCATCCTACCGTGTCCACCTCCGGTACGATATCATCCCAAACTTTGCTGTCCTTACTGAAATGAGCACGAGAATCGAGGATGACTTGAGACTAGAGAGCCTGACTAAGGCCTCTACCAATGGCTATCAAGAGGCTAGTTCATCTACAAACAAGCCCACACCTGCAGCTGTAGCCCGCAGCATTTTCGATGAGGTAAATCTGCTCGACACCTCATCCAAAAAGAATACACCAAATCGGGTATTCACAGATATAGGGACTACCTATACTTATGCCTTGCAAAGGCTATCTTCGAAGGGCCTGGTCCAACCGATAGGCCCAACCGCAGAGCCTCCAGTAGAGAAGAGGCCCAAAACTTATAACGCCCAGGCCTACTGCCAGTATCATCGGGGTAACGGACATGATACTGAAAAATGCTGGAGACTAAAACATCTGATCCAAGATCTTATCGAGAGCGGGAAAATCCCATTGCCCGGAGACAAGCCGAGCCACAAAGAAAATCCGTTCAGCGCCCATGCAATATTCACGGGGGAAATCGATTGTTCTCACCTCATTTCCCCTTTTATCCCACAAATCAATGGGATATGGTTCGATGACGAGGATGATGTTTACCTGACCAAAGGGGAGGCTGTCCCCATTACCCTTGAAGAGGTTCGAAAGGCTAAGTCCAAAGCTTTAGCCACTAACCACCTCATCGCAGTTGGGCGTTCTACTCCAACAACCGTCACTGAACCTGCCAGGACGGAATCTACCCTCGAAGAATCGAGCACTGACACGGCTTTGGTCCAACAACTAAAGAGGGTTCGAGCTGCTCTAACTATATGGCAACTACTGGTTAGCTCACAAGCACATCGGGAAGCACTGACTAAGGCTCTCGATGAAATCAAGGTCGACTCACAGGTTACCCCTTCTGAAATGGTAGCCACTATTGTGCCTTTTCTCAAAGGCAAGTCAAAGGAGGAAGGCCCGCTCATAACCTTCTCTGAAGCTGATCTGCTACCGTGTGGGCCCAATCATAATCTGGCCCTGTACATCACAGTCATCTGCCGAGGCAAATACCTCCCGATGACCCTAATCGACGACGGATCTCCTGTAAATGTCCTACCTCTAAGGACTGCTAGGGCCCTTGGCATCACTGATGCCGACTACCTCCCGACAGCACAGACTATCCAGGCTTTCGACGGAAGCCCAAAACCAGTGGCCGGGGCCGTCAAACTGAAGATCATAACGGGCCCAATCGAAAAGGAGTTGGAGTTTCAGGTGATTGATGTCACCTCATCCTTTAACCTACTACTAGGAAGGCCTTGGATCCATGCAGTCAAGGCCGTGTCCTCTACCCTACATAGGAAAGTCAAGATGCCACTTCAAGATGGCATCATCACGCTAGAAGCTACTCCTATCACCGTGGCTAGTTGTAATGCCACAAGCCGGGCCGAACCACGAGGATTCGACTTCGTGGGTATGATCGAGGAGGAATATCTTTTCAGGCCCTACTTCACTACTAGCGTCGACATGATGCTACAAAATTTGGGCTACTTGCCGGGGGCTACCTCGAGACCATATCTTCCACCTGGGAAGATCATCGAAGTCCTAAATGATGGCGAATCACAGTTCGGGTTGGGGTATGCTATAACCCCATAAAATGTGGTCCGGGCCGGTATTCACAAGGCCACCAACATCCTTAAGGGTACTTACATAGGCCCTTATAGCTCGAAGTTAACTGACTACTTCGTCACTCCCGTGTTTGGGGCAATCCAAGTGGGCCTCTACCAACCCGCCATCACATATCCCGAGACCAAAACGGCTCGGGAATGCAACTTCATCCCTGATGATATATTCACCATCGTCCAGGCCGAGTCCGAGAAAGGTGAAAATAATGTCGAGCCCGTGCTGCGGCTCCTCTTTGGAGAAGACAAGGCCGTCCCTGCTCCGAAAGACGATTTGGTCAACTTGATCCTTCGCAGCGATCGGTTCGACCCAACCAAGCTAATCACCGAGGTCCGTGCCAACACCGGGACAAGGGCCTGGAGGAAGACCGTCAAATGGACCGACAGCCAGGGACGGATCTACAAGCTGACCAGCGGCAAGGGAGACATGTCGGATACTGAGTCCGAGTCAGAGTCGGAGTCTGAGTCTGAGTCTAGGGAGTCTGGTGCTAAAGTCGAGTATGTAACTCCCTTTCCCTTAGCCACATCCACTGAGGTCTCGGGGCCTGTCCCAAGACCTCTTCCTATCCCGCCACTGACCAATGATCAGATGGCAGCTCTATTCGAGCTATTTTCAAAATTTACCATTAATAATAATATCGAAAACCGTTCTGCTTACGACTTGTCTTATTTCCAAAACTTTCTCAATTTCAAAAATTTTACATGCAATGACATTGAGAAACCCGACGAACAGGTACCTCTGTTCCCGCATCTGATCGAGCAGCTCGAACAAAGGGAATCCCGAGATCCGGTAATCGAAGAAACCAAGTCCATCAATGTGGGAACCACTTTAGAGCCCCAAATGCTTAAGATGGGCCTATCCTTAGATCTCGAGGAGAGAAAACAATTCACAGACCTCCTCCAGGAATTTAAAGACGTCTTCGCATGGTCCTACAAGGACATGCCGGGTATAGACCGGGAAATAGCTGAACACCGAATACCCATCAAAGATGGGTGCAAGCCGGTAAAGCAGAAACTCCGAAGAATGAAGCCCGAATGGTCCCTTAAAGTCAAAGAGGAAGTAGACAAACAATTCAAAGCGGGCTTTATACAAGTGTCTGAATATCCAGACTGGGTTGCAAACATCGTGCCGGTACCCAAGAAGGACGGCAAGGTGCGAGTATGCGTGGACTTTCGGGACCTAAACAAGGCCAGTCCAAAAGACGATTTTCCTTTACCACACATCGACATATTGGTGGATAATACGGCCGATCATGTCCTTCTATCATTCATGGACGGGTATGCCGGATAAAATAAAATTAAAATGGCAGAAGAGGATATGAGTAAGACCACCTTCATTACACCTTGGGGCACTTACTGCCACACTGTTATGCCATTTGGGCTCATCAATGCCGGGGCCACTTATCAGCGGACCGCCACTACTTTGCTACATGACATGATGCATAAGGAAGTAGAGGTCTATGTGGACGACATGATCGTCAAGTCTAAGGACCGAAACGGGCATATTTCGGCCCTAAGAAAGTTCTTCGCCAGACTACGAAAATACAACATGAGACTAAACCCCCAAAAATGCAGTTTCGGGGTAACGTCAGGCAAATTACTGGGCCATATCGTTAGCCAACGCGGCATCGAGGTCGACCCGGCTAAGATCAAAGCCATCACCGAGATGCAACCACCTAAGACCGAAAAGGAAATAAGGGGGTTTCTCGGGAAAGTCAAGTACATCAGCCGGTTCATTTCGAAGCTAACCATGGTATGTGAGCCCATTTTCAAAAAACTGAAGATCGGGGAACGAGTGCTATGGGACGACAGATGTCAAGCGGCTTTCGACAAAATCAAGGAGATTCCGCCGGTACTAATGCCACCTCAACACGGTTTGCCTTTGTCGTTATACCTAACGACGACCGAGACAGCCATGGGGGCTATGCTGGCCCAGACAGTCGAATCAGAAGAGCGGGCTATTTACTACATCAGTAAAAAGTTCCTCGAGTACGAATGCAAGTACACCATGCTCGAGAAAACGTGCCTAACTTTGGTTTGGGCCACTAAAAAGCTCAGACACTACATGCTTAGTCACGAGGTACATGTTTTATCCAAAATGGACTCTATCAAGTACCTATTCGAGAAGCCCATCCTCAACGGCAGGATGTCCAGATGGACTTTAATGTTATCTGAGTTTGACCTCAAGTTTATACCATTGAAAGCCATCAAAGGCCGGGTAGTAGCCGAAATCCTCGCTGATAGCCCGATATCCGAAGAAGGCCACACCGATACTTGGGCCTTCCCTGACGAAGACATATTCCATACCGATACCGAGACATGGGATCTGTATTTTAATGGAGCATCCAACTTTCGAGGATTTGGGGTCAGAATTCTGTTAGTCTCACCCCAAGGAAAACACACTCCTTTATCCATCAAATTGGACTTTGATGTGACCAACAACGCAGCCGAATACGAAGCATGCATTCACGGGTTGCAAGCCGCCGCTGATTTAGGGGAAACAAACCTCCGGGTCCACGGTGATTCATCATTGGTCATCAATCAAGCGCTCCAAAAATGGAAAACTCGGAACGCCAATCTCGTGGCTTACCAAGCGCGAGTGCGGGTTCTAGAGAAACAATTCCAGAAGGTAGAGTATATCTACCTACCCCGAGAGGAAAATCAGTTTGCAGATGCACTTTCCAAATTAGCATCTTTACTAAACATCCCGGATCACCTGACCAACATGTCGATCTGTGTCGAAAGGTGGTCCGAGCCGGCTTACATCCATGCCATTCAGGATATGAGATAACCGGCCCAGAACCCCGGTATCAGTCAGTCCTAACCTACTTGGCAACGGGAGAATATCCCCCGGGAGCTGAAAACCGGGCCAAGAAGGCCTTGCGAAGATTGGCGACCCAGTTTGTTCGTACAGATGACGGGCAATTGTACAAAAGGACGACACAGGGGGCTCTCCTTCTGTGTATCGACAAAACCCAGGCCGAAAAGGTCATGGTCGAGGTCCACGACGGCGAAAACGGTCCGCATATGAATGCCCATATGCTATCCCGTAAAATCATGAGGCTCGGGTATTACTGGAACACCATGAAAACAGACTGCCAGTCATATGTCAAACACTGCCATAACTGTCAGATCTTTGGCAATGTACAGCATATGCCGTCCTCCCTATTATATACCACGACATCACCATGGCCGTTTTCGACATGGGGTATTGACATAATTGGGAAGGTGCATCCCTCCGGGACGGAAGGTCATTGCTTCATCTTAGTGGCCATCGACTATTTCACCAAATGGGTCGAAACCGAGTCATACCGTGTCTTGAACGCCAAGCACGTGGCCAAATTCATCCAAAACAAGATCATATGCCGGTATGGGATCCCTCATAAATTTATTAGTGATCACGGGACCCACATTCAAGCCGAAACTGCCGCATTGCTGGCAAAATATAAAATCTAAAGGCATACATCTTCACCCTACCGACCTCAAACAAATGGAGCGGTAGAAGCGGCCAATAAAACAATTGTCACCATACTTAAAAAGATGGCTGAGAATTATCGGGATTGGCCCGACAAAATACCCTTTGCCTTATGGGGGTATCGAACATCGATCCGCACCGCAACCGGAGCTACTTCATACTACCTGACATATGGAATGGAAGCAGTCCAACCAGTCGAGCTAGAGGTGCCGTCCCTCAGGATTCTACTTGAAAGCCAAGTACCTGAAGTAGGTTGGGTCCAAGCCCGATATGATTCGCTAGTCCTTTTAGACGACGGCGATCCCGGGCCCTCAACAACATTCAAATATATCAAAACAGAATCCAACGGGCTTTCAACAAAAGGGTTAGGCCCAGGAACATCAAAGAAGGGGATTTGGTCCTGAAATCGGTTTGTGCCTTACTACCGGTTGACCCAAGAGGAAAATTTAAACCCAATTGGGCTGGACCATACTTAGTCAAGATGGTCCTATCAGGAGGAGTGGTGATGCTGACAGACCTGGACGGGAATGAGTTCGTCAACCCGACCAACTTGGACCAGTTGAAGCACTATTACCCATAAACCCTTATCTCAATGTCATTTGCAAAAGTTTATAAAAATTTGTCTTTTTATAAATTTTCAAAATTTTAGACAAGTCAATGAGTTAGAATTAAATATTCTACCGTCGCACATCTCGAATTTATAATCTTGATGTATTTCGAAAATTGCAAAAAAAATCAATAAAATCAAATTTTGAACTACGTTTGGTTTGATTCCGCTAATTGTGGATGCGTAGGCAACCCCTCAAAAGGGTACAACCACTGCAATAACGAAAAGACGGGAACAGTTTTCAAATAATACGTCTTTTATTAATATCTCGATAAACTCGGGAATTACAAAAAAAAATAAAAATGCGCCCAACACGGCGGAAAAAAAAACACAACACAAAATAAATCACACCAAAAAATAGTATTAATATTCAAATAATAAAATAAAGGAGATTTAGTATCCGGGCATTTTGCCCTTTCCTTTGTCCTTCGGGTCACGAGGGGCCCGAGGTCGCCGAGGTGGGGACGAGCGTTCCCTAATCACAAGGGGAATCTCTTTATCACGAACCCGTTTCTTTGACGACGGGTCTTCTATAACGGTCTTCGGTCCAAGTCGAGATCGCACGTGCTCGGTTAGTCTATCCCGTGGGCCAAGTCGGTCCTGCACTGCTAATCTTGGGCCCAGTCTCCTTTCCAAGTCCGTCCGGGGACTCACTTTGTAACACCCCTGATTTTATAAAATAAATTAAATTAAAGTTATATTCGTATTTCTATTTTATTTACGATTTAACTCGTAATTCTTAAAATTATTATAAAATGAGTTTATCATTTAATCGTTTCAAACTCATAAAATTCTATTTGACTCGGAAACTCTTCTTATTAAAACATATTTCTATTTCTGTTTCGATTCATATTATACATTTAATTTAATTCTTATCGAAAGTCTATTTCGACGATTTAAATTCTAAATTCTTTTTATTTATTTATATTTAAGCTCGAATTTTCTATTTTTCGGCTCGAGACTCATTTATTTTATGTTTCGTCAAAACATTTATTACATTTCCTCGAGAAATAAATTTAATTCACTTTATCGAAAATTTATTACTTATCGGGAAATACTATTTGATCGTCTAATTATTTATTTCTATCAGCTTCATTTTCGTCTCGAGTACTTTATTTACTCACTTTATTTGACGGACTGATTATTTATTAATTTTATTAACTCGTTTTAACCCGATTCGTGGGACAGTCAACTTATCGATCGAAATTTGATTAATCCGTACTTCTATTTGGCTGATTCACTTCCCTTAACCACCTTTTGTTTTCTCATTTGTTTAATGCTCATTACACCCCCTTTCTTCACCTTCCACCGCTTCATTTTTTGTCTTCCTCTCATTCATCCCCTTTCCTCTTCTTTTTCTTTGTTTTTCAACACCCTCAAACACACTCCTTTTCCTGACTTTTTCATCGTCCATCACCCATCTTCTTCATCAATCTCTTTTTTTTTCTCTTCTGATTCCTTTTGCTGCTACTGCATACGTTTTCTGCTGCTGCTGTTACGCTGCTGCCGTCGTTGTTTGTTCGTGGCTGCTGCTTCGTTTCCCTGATTCATCGGTTTGGTATTGATTCCATCTCGTTCTCTGTTTTTCTTCTCCTTCCTCTGCTCTTTTGGTCCGTGTTTATTGATCCTGGTACTGCTGTTGTCGGTTGTAGTTTGCTGCTGCGGTTTGTTGTTGTTTTCGTGTTCCTCTGCTGCTGTCGTTTTGCTTGTCATCGATGCTGCCATGGTTGCCTAATAGTTCTTATTCTTTTTCCTCTTCGTATGATGTTTCGGCTGCTGCTTATGTTGTGCGTACTACTGTGCTAATCGATTTCCTGCTGCTTTATACTGCTGATGGTCGTCGATTTCGATCCGTCCTCTGTTTTCTTCTTCTTCTTCTTCTGTTTTCCCGTCGTCGTTGCTGCCTTGCTGCCGCTGTTGTGTCTCTTTTACTGGTTTTGTCAATTTCGCTATTTTCCATGGTCTTCTCGATTCCTGCCCTGTTTCTACTTGCTTTTCCGCTTCCTTCTCTTCTTAATCCGGTGCATAAGTTCTTAATTGGCTGTATTAGCTACTGTTTTCTTTGTTCGTATCGGTTTTCGAGCCATGTCCTTCGTTCCTCTATTTATTCATTTAAATTTCAATTTCTCATCTTGTGTCGTCCATGGTACAAGTAGATTACTTGTTCTTGCTCGGTCTGTTGCCTTCCTGTCCATCCTTGTCTTAGCTTCTTCTTCTATCTTCCTTGTTTCCATTTCGGTTTTGCTTTGGTTGCCGTATGGGCTGTCGTTTTGATGCCACTACTTCCTTTCTGTCCTTCGTTCTTCTTGTCGTTTCGTCACACACTCTCACCTGCTACTGCTGTCTGTCGTCATCATTCTTTTTCTTTCTCCTCACTCTTTCTATTTCGTCTATGTGTTTGCCTGATGGTGTTAGCCTTAACTGCTGCTGTACTAGCGGTCCTACAACTTGGAGCTTAAAGATGACATTTCTACTGATTTGAAGCTTGAGTTGATCAAGAAGGACGAGTACGAGTTCGTTTCAGAGGTCGACTTAAGGTAACTTTAGGACGTTACTCGATTTTATATCGTATGTTTGAGTAGTAGTATGTAGTAAATATTTTAATTTCGGTTTTCTAATTTTAGCTATATATATTTGCTAATTATATTCTTTTAAATCGTATTTATAAATATTTTACAAGTTTTCGATATCGTTTTACAAATCGTTAGTAATTTAATTATTTACGATCGTTATAATATTTTGTTGGTTATCGTGACACTAGTAACTAAATAATATCGATTTCATATTTTCGTCATATTTCGTTAATTTCTAATTTTTTTTTTTAACTCAAAATCGTATTTTCATATTATAATCGAGATTTGTATACTTGTTTAATAAATTAATTTTCGTTTTACGATTTATACTAATAAATGAGAAAATTGTCGATTTAGTTTTTTTTAAACACATTTTAGTCGAGACTATTTTCACTAATAATTTCCTATTTGTTTCCGATTGACTATTTTTATTAAAATTTGTATTATTTATAAATCAAAACTATTTCTTAAAAATAATTTGAAATCTTTGTAAAATTCATTTCATTTATAAAACCCATTGATTCAATTAATTTTGATATCGTTTTTCTTAAAACATCTCTTTTCTAAAATCTATAGTTTTAACTCGATTTCCTAAATATTTATATAATACTATATATTGACTTATTATATTTTCTTTATGTTTTGAGTAACGAATTTAGAAATATAATAAAGTTACGATAACGACGATAATAATAAAATGTTAATTTCGTTAGAAATGCTATTTTTAATACATTTCACATATTTTAATAACTTACATATTTTCTATAACAATATTTCTATTCTAAGTAAGTTTCTAAAATTAGTAACTTTCTATTTATAGAAAGTTTACCTTTTTATATAAAATGTTTATTCCTTTCATCCCCATATTATTCATATTGATTATATTTATTCTTGAATATCGATAATGGCTTGTTTTGGAGTTATGGAATAAGGACAAGTGTGAGGTTTAGAGTAATATATTCTGGGGTTTACGTTTTTGCCATCAACTATAAGGCTGGTGTGTCTTTATGGGGCACACTGGTTGTTGAACCGAGCATATATGGTGTTCGGGAGTGTGTGTATATTTTCTTAGACTCGTGCCTCGCAGTGTAAGACGCCGTCGGGTTGAACTGAGTATTTATGGTGCTCGGGAGGGGTGTACATATCATCTTAAACTAGGGCCACGCATTTATAAGTCGCCGTCCTATTATGGTTGAGTAGCCTAGTTAGAGATCGAAGTTTGATTTGTTTGAACTAAGTTCTCGAAGCTAGATTTTAGTATTCTCCTAGTGAAAGTCTAACCGTCGACACTAATCCTATCCGTAACACCATTTTGAATATTTTTATTATTATCGATACAATTTGGTTTGCAGGTTGGCAAACATTTGAAGATTTCTTCTGAAAACTTGTTCTGATTTTATTGTTCCAATATTTTAAGTTTTTCTCCGAAAGCTTATTTTCATTATATCACTTAATGTTTTCCATTTTAATTATTTTGATATAGTAATACTATTTTTTTTTTCATATGATATAATATGGCTGGGAGAACGTCCGAGTTACTCCCCACTGACGTGGCTGTTATGTTTATAACATGACAGGTATTTGCTGCTGGGTTTTGGGTGTGAGCTAGCGAGTAGCGTGGATCCTACTCTTTCTTCATTCGATTTATGGATTTGTATAAACCTGTTTGAAGATTTTTACCTTTAGCCCTTTTGTAAAAAGAGGCCTTTGTATTGACTTACCATTTCTTTTAATAAGATATAGTTTGTCAGTGTGTTTTAATCCCAACTCTACAGTGTTTCCGCCACTGTATTGCGTTAGAATTTCTAGGGGATTACACACTTTCCCCCGAGCACCTTTAGCACTGGACCCTTCAGCTTGAGTCTTAGCCTTCTTCTTTTGTCTGGACATTAGACGAACTAGGGTGGCTGGAGTGTCTCCTTCATCAGAGAACCCCCTGTTGTCTTTAGCTTGCTCCCTTCTCAGCAGGTCGAAGGCTTCGTCCACCTTCAAAGCAGCTCGGGCTTTAGCATCAACTGCTTTAGTCCACTTTGTATAGGAGCCTGAAACCCAAATCGAGTGGCGAGATTTGGAAACGGGCCAAGTGTGCCGGGTATACCATCTTTGCATCCACGTATCGCACATCATGTCAGTCAGTTGGGTAGGGTCGCTCACAACTGCTTCTATTTCTGGTATCCGTTGAGCTCGTCAGTACTGCCTTAGTATGCGATCCGGGTAGAGGTGAACCGTTTGCCTAAAAGACAAGATTACTTGGTAACGAGCTCTGTCCCTCGGGTCCAAGCCGGTCCAAATGTAGATGGGCCACCACGGCACTACCCATCGAATTAGCCGACCACCATGGATTGATAATATCTCGTCCCAGTATTTCTGACTAATTTGGCGAGAAAAATCAATGGCCCGTCTCCTCGTCATCAGTTGGTTATGGCGGTAGCTGCTGGCATCAAAGGGAGGATCTATCACTGATAGCCTCTCGTAAAGCCAAATCTGAAAAGGGAAACAAAAACATGAGATCCTGAGACAAAACAGGCGTCCGCCTGATGACACTCGATCGAGTGCCAGGATGACTCGATCGAGTGGAATCTCTGGGAGCGAACATGAGGCATTTTACGAAGGCACTCGATCGAGTGCCAGGGTGACTCAATCGGGTGCTCACTGCGGTAGCCAAATTCTCGAAAAAATGCAAAAAAAATTAAGAGATCGAGAAAAACAAAAATCCTACATACTTGCAGCAAACGGGTGCTTCCGGTGAGACGAACGGATGAATCCCTCTTGCGATTGTCCAAGCCTTGGATTATTTCACCCGTAATCAGCCAAGCCGGGCTATGCTCCGTCTCCATTAAATCAACCACAGTTAATAGACGGATGTGACCCATACATGATAATAAGTCCATGTGACCCTCAAAGGCATAAACATGGAGCATGCAAAAAGAAAAGGCCCTACGGCTGTGAATTGGTCTCACCCGGACGTCATGCGGGTTCATAAACTTCTCGGCCAGATCGATCAAGGAAACTGTATTGTCATCCCGGGCCATTCGAGACACCTCATTATGGGAGAGGCCTAAGAATTCTCGAAGCTTCCTCCTCAGGTCGTAGACCGAATATGGGACGGCAGGCCGAAGCATTGGGTTCCATCCTCCCACAGCTGCAATCTTCTCAGGTAAAGGGCAGACTTCGCCCCGAGGAAAGGCAAAGACATGATATATGTCATCCCAGTAAGATAAGCACGCATCCATGAAGTAACGATCAACCAACATCTGACGAAAGGTATACAACTGGGCAATACCCGTCTGGTTCAAGGCCACCCTATCGCCGTCCCTAAAGCTTCGGGAGCACTCCTGCAGCATCACGATCAACCTATCGATTCCCATGGCTAAAATTCTTAAGAGAATAAAGAGACTTTCATTTTGCCTTAAAGGAAATAAAGAGACTTTCTTTTAAGAAGGGATGATTTGTGATGGAATTATGAAGAAAATCAAGGACAAGGGAGGGCTATATATAGCATCAACCTTACAACTTTCTTTCCATATTTTTTCCTTGCACAAAAGTTTCCTAATTCTAAACGGAATCAACCCATAAGCCTAGTCTCGATACTAGCACGGAGATATTCATCCCGAACTTTCCTAATTTCTTTAGGAGTCAATCTTTTTTTTCAAAAATTTCCAAATTTCAAGAAATTTCAAGAATTTCAAAAATTCAAGCTTTCAAAAATCATTTTCCCTAGTGCGAGTCATTTTACTACCTACGTGTTGCATGCAAACTTTTATGTGACTTATACAGGCACAACTCAAACAGGGGCATGCAACCTACTATATCTCCCCAGCGGAAAGACCAAGGCGGCATTTTTCCTGGAATAGCACGGGATGGGCCTACACACAGGCACACCCAGGACTTATGCAACAAGTCCAATTCCCCACGGAGTTATTGTCATCAGCTCAGGTATGACTTCTAGCTTATGGCTGGCGAGCCCTTCACGCGAGTCCAATGGACAATAAATGACCCGATCGGAAGTCTACCAGGTCTTAATTGGCTTGGTAGCTACTCTGACTTTTGCCCTGTCCAAGCCTCAGTCAGTGCGGGGGCTCTGTAGACACCCGCATTTTGACTTGCCAGGCGTCTAAGGTAGTTTCCAAAAAACACCCGATGATGATCGGACGCTAACGTGTCTCTACGCGCTCGGATATGGGCTCAAAACCGTTAGTTGTTGGCTAATACACTTACGGAGTACAAATCTCACAAAATCAACCTCAAATCCAGGTCCAGTGGGCCGTTTCGAATCAAACAAGACTAATTTGGGTCAAAAATGACACTGGAAATAAAACCGACTTTTAGCGATTGGGTCAACCCCGGTCAAAGTCGTTTTCGAGACACATAAAAACAGCCACATAAATATCATAAATCCAGTCCAAGTACAAAACCCACAAAATATCCTAACCACAGTCATAAAAGACAGACCTTTACACTACAACTGACTAACTCGATCGAATAGGCTCGACAACAAGCCCGACCGGGCGGACCGTGCTGCTCAACGAAGCCCGGGGGTTACCCAGTCACCTAACCCTAGCTAGGGGATGTATAGCCTAGCCTATATATACATCCCCCATGCACACACTTCAAGACATCTTTCACTTTTTAAAGAAACCCTAATTCTACCCTAATCAATACTACACTCAAACCCTAAACCTAGCTTTAGGAATCGAAACCCTAACCACCATAACTCAACCTCCATAAACCTCGAGACTCCCGTGTTAAAGCCACAACTACGAGTATTATCCGAGACAAGAACATGTAGGTTGAGGGTGCAAAACCCGTCTTCTTCCTTCTCCTCTCTCTCTCGTCTTCCCTCCTTTCTCTTCGTTTTCTTTGCTTTTTTTTTTGTTTTTTTTTTCATTATCGCATCATAATATCGATAATACCGCTAGTATTAAAACATTAAAATACTTTCCGATTTGTGTCGAGTATGAAGGATCTCGGAATAAGGAAATCCGAATATACAAGTGTATCGCACACAGCGTTGCCGGTCGCTTATTCCGACACCCCGATCACTTGATTATTGAGACAAGTTATCGCATACTCCATCAATTTTCTAAAAAACCCTTTTCAAACTAATACTTTTTTTAATAAGGGTCGAAACCCGTTGATGCGGATCCGACATCAAACAATTCGCAAGAATTAATTATGATGTCGGGATGCGGAGGGAATCAAGTCGAGTTTTTTTTAATTAAGGTATCGATCTATTAGATTCGATACCAGTTCCCTAATTGGATGTCGAATCTAATGATTTAGTCAAGTAGATTAATTAATACGATTTTCGTTGATGCTAATACAAATGTCTTTTAATTCAATTGAATTAATTACGACATTAATGAACGCGGAGGAATATTCATATCGTGTTATTTAATTTAAAACGACTTAAAAACATTATTTTTAAGTTTTTACTCTAGTATTCCATACCGATTCACTAATTGAACGTGGGGTATGATGAGCATCAAAATTTGGATCGAGTATAAATTATTCTGAGTATTTAATATCGATTTCACAATCGAGTATTGAATACGACGAATATCGAAAATATTAAGTCAGATATAAATCAGTCCATATTTGTACACGATTTATCAAAATCAACAGTTTTCGAAAAAGCGAGTCCGGGGCAGCCTGTGGCGCGATTCGCGCCCTTCTCGGGTGAGTCGCGCGTCCTGGGCGAGCCGCGCCCTTTCTCAGACGAGTCGCGCGGTTTTCTGAAAACCGCGACGGACATCTTATTTTTAATTTCTTTTTTTTTTTTAACATCGACTTTCCCGGCATACTTCAAGTTTTCGATATATTTTCCTTCACCTCGGTCAACACGTGTTAATCAATCACGTGTCGTAATCCTTTTCAAAACCATGCATATTATTATATTCATCTTTTATTCAATTTATCAATCATCTTATCGTTACTAACAGTTTGTTGTTTCTTTTGTCAATTTTGCTTGTTTATTTTATTTTACTAAAATGAACCCGCATGCTAAAATTTTACTTCGACGTAGAATTAATTGTATTAAATCGACGTAGAAACCCTTTTCAATTTCTCACATGCTTAGGGAAAATAATCTTGCACATCATTTTCCCGTTCAACTAATGCGCGTATTAGAAAGTCATTCGAGATCTTAGTAGAGGCCGCTAGTGCGGGCGGGGTTAGGTGCCCTTTGTGGGCTTCCTAACACGTACCCTCACCCCTTACTCAGAACCTCTGTTTCCGGATGCCCGAAACCGTTGTCGCACGAGAGTCATTAAATACACGATATCCGATAATGTCGGTATCGATATCAAATGCAAAGGGACGAGCCCAATAAACTCTGACATCGGAAATGAGCCGTATTTTGTATACGGCCCACTACGACATAGAGTGGGCTCGAATGGTTCCGAATAACCACAAAATTCGGTGGTGACTTCACTTCGACCTAAATTTCAATTCGATCCATTCTCATATGGAGATTCATTCGCCTCCCCAAACCCGCGCGTGGCCGCGTCGGGGTGGACCTATGTCATGTCCACAAGTGTATATAGAAGTAGAAAAAAATAAAAAAATATATTACCATTCTCTCATGATGGTTGTTCTCTTCTCGTCTCTGCAAGTTTGTTTATAAATTCATTTGCCAAATTTTCCAAGTTTAGTAGTGGTTTGCATTGTGGGGAGGCAACTTTTGCAACTTTTGTCGCATCTTTCAACCTCCTAAAAGATTTTGAGTAGTTCAATCAGTTCTCAAGACTTTACACAATTATTGGGCCTCGATTTTCATGATCCTGTCAGGTGTCATAAATAACATAGAAGCCTTGTGTAGGAACTTCCTATGGGATGGAAGCACTGAGTACAAAAGAACACCAATGGTCTCGTGGAAGAAGATTTGTAAGCCTATCAAAGAAGGGGGACTACGATTGAAAGATGATAGTGTTTGGAACAAAGCCGCGCTTGGTAAGATGGTATGGTGGATTCATTGCAAAGCGGATTCATTGTGGGTAATGTGGGTTCATCAAATATACCTCAAGGGGACGGTTTGGCTCCTGTACGAGCCTCCTATTGATGCTACCTGGATGTGGAAAAAAATCTGCAAGATTAAGAATATGTATAAATCTGCATACATTGCAGCGGAATGGCAGGAAGGTGCGGGCAAATCATACTTGATCAGAAAAGGGTACGAATGGCTGAGAGACAAAAGCGAGGGTGTTAACTGGACGCACTTGGTCTGAAATCGCTGGACAGCCCCCAAACACAGAATAATAAGCTGGATGCATCAACATAAAGCCTTCAATGTCAAACAAAAACTGTTCAGATTGCAGGTTGTTGATGATGATCGCTGCTGTCTATGTGGCTTAGAGACTGAAACGATTGACCACCTCTTTTGCGAGTGTGAATACAGTAAAAGAATGATCGATATTGTTAACCGATGGCTGAACACGAACATACCGTACTCTAGTTTGCAAGAGTGGCGTCAGAAGAGAAGAGGATCAATGCTACGGAGACAGGTTCTGAATGCAGTAATCAATGCAATAATCTACCACATATGGTTCGAGAGGAACAAAGGGAGAGTCGATCTCAGAATTGGCAGGCCTGAGTGCGTGGTGAAATGCATAAAGAATGAGCTAAAGATGAGGACGCAGATATGCTTCAGTGACAAACTGAAGAATAATGATAGAATATGGATTGAGAAAACAGTGATGTAAAGTGTTGACCATTTGGGTCATAAACTTTATATTCATTATTCTTTAATTCAATTTTTTACCATTTCCCAAAAAAAAAAAAAAGATTTTGAGAATTGAGAAGATTTCCTAATTAAATTTTGCACCCAATGAATTTCTTCCTTTGGCTCGTCATTTTCATCTTTTATTTCCTCCTTCACTTTCACTAGCTTCTCTTTTTCCATTACAGAGGAAATATTTTGAGTACAGGTTTTAGTGTTATCCACCTTGTGCCAATCAACGGGTTGTAATGGCAACATAAAGCCATTACCAAATGTACCCAATTTCTTTGCTTCGTCCATTATTCTCTTTGAAATGGACTCTTGTGTCCAGAACAACATTGTTGGGAAAGAACGAACAGGTGTGCTGTTTCTGTAACACATTCTTTGCAGATATATGAACACAAAGACCATTATAGGTCCATCAAAGCACTTGTTTCTCTCTGCTGCGTTCATTTTCCACAAATCAACAACCTCAATGAAAGCATCAAGGCAAAATTTGCACCAATTAAAGGTAGGTACCAATGACAAGTCGATTAAAGATTTCAACATCTTTAAGCTAAAAGACAAGTAGATTAACTTTTCACCTCAAACTGATTAAAATTAACAAAAATCACTATTCACTTGATCAAGCTCGAAACCCTAGTACCATTAACATATAGCGAGCAAATATTAAACCCCTTGTCTGGATCCAAGCATCAAAAATTAATAAATCCCAACTTAATAATTTCTTAACCATCAAATTTGTATATCAATCAGAGTAACAATACTATAGAGCTACACAAGCAACAACATCAATAATCATATCAAAATCCAATAAAGATAAAAACTTTGAGGGAAAACCCATGAATCTGATCCAAGAAAAACAGGCATGCAACACAAAATGATAAGCAACAGTTGTT
Organism: Agrostemma githago; assembly: GCA_958450325.1. Taxonomy (NCBI): domain Eukaryota; kingdom Viridiplantae; phylum Streptophyta; class Magnoliopsida; order Caryophyllales; family Caryophyllaceae; genus Agrostemma; species Agrostemma githago. The sequence goes on along the minus strand of OY288254.1, from coordinate 36,084,581 downwards.
ATTAGTGAAGATTGAATAAACAGTGGATTATACCTTGGAAAAATGAGAGCTTTATTATATAAATATATAAATGAAAGGAGAAATGAAGGTGGAAAAATGGCGATCACATTTTTGCAAAAGAATGGATTGTAAAGAGGAAAGGGAAAGATTTGGTAGTTGGGAACTGGTGTGGTAAATGAATGTATTGAGTATGTATGTAGCGCGCCGTGAGTTTGGTGAAAGAGAGAAAAAAGGGAAGCAGTCGCAGTCGCCAAAGTGGCGAGTCCCTTGGCTACTCAATTGTGAGGATCAATTTTTCATTGTACTCCGTAGCAATTGAGGGGACTACTATATCACGTAACTTTGTTTTACTGTATTCCGTTAATTTCATTTTTTCCTTACTAATTAAACTTAGTGAAATTCAATCCAAATTTTTTATTTTTTCAATTAAATTGTACCTTAAAAATAAAAAGATTCACTTATTTATATATTTACTCAGCATATAATAAAAATAATTATATATTTATAAAATGTATGCAATCAGCTAATCAATCAATTAATGATACATATATCCTTTAAAAGAGACACTGCTTTCTGACATGTATCATGTACAACGCATATTTACTTATGTACACCAAAACAGACAGTGCTTTATTTATGTTGTAGTATAAATTATGTACAACACAGTATAACTTTATGTACATTTAATCGGACACTGTTTTAATATACATAACTTACATTAACATTAAAACAATTTTAAAACACACCATTAATAGTAGTTTAAATATAGAATCGACAGTGCTATACCTTTGAATATGTGCAGTACAACTTATATACAACAAATCGTAAGTTATGTAACACTACTTTGATTCAATATGTACTACTCCTACAACTTAATAGAGAGTATACCATAATCAATACTTTCAAATGAAAAGTCGGCAGGAGTAGTTGAGTATGAAAAAGTCATGATTACTTTGCAGTCAGTATTACTTTAGAATATTAAATATAGTTTTTTATGGGTAAAATAATACCCCATAGAAGACTAAACTCCCTATTATGTACAGTAAAACAACAAAACATAGAAGACTAAACTCCCTTTGTAAGTATTTAATACCCCAACTTCATTTCAAATAAAATCTTTAGCAAATTTTTCCTTAGTACCTCCGATGAATTGGTGCAAATTATGTGTTCATTAACTTGCACTAATTGATAAGGCTAAAGTCGTATCACCTTAATAAAAATAAACCTAACTAACGACTAACAAATAGCTAGTGGCAAGCAAGGGTCGAACCACAGAGAGATGGATGAATATTGCAAATTATTTATAATCGACTCTAAACTATTCTAATTCCGGTGTTTTGTGTTTGATTTTCTAAACTATTGCAGTAATGTAAAGTAAGAGGTTCTATCAATATTAAAGGGATCTAGGGTCTTACGGTTCACTATGTAATTAAATTGGGTAAATTTAATTAATTATTCAATTAATAAATCACAGTTATTCAGGGCAAAGACACGGCCTTTCGGATCTTATGTCAACCTTAGGATAGATTCTGACGGGCTCTCGCAACATACCAGATTATCCTACCCACTTACTTGTAAGTCTACCCTTACCAGGCTTTCGATCTTAGGTTCGGGTTCCTAGGGCATTCAACTAGTTCAACGTCTCAAACTAATCGAACGACAATACAAAACAAGTAGTAAGGCAATAACATATGAATGATCAATCAAATAATTAATTAAACTAACATCCCCAACTCAATTAACATAGATCCCCTTCAATCCTAGATGAATAAATTAGCTACTCATGACAAAAGATGGAACAACAAAAGAATTAAGCATAATCGAAATCAATACGAAAATAAGGGAAAAGGGAAAAAATACCGATTATTAAGAACTGAAAGATTGAATAATAATTGAAAGCTAAAAAGTACCGCTACAAGCTTGCAAAATTCCGATGCTAATAATAAAACTAAACTAAAGTTTTTGAATGAATCCCGTAGGATTCTAATTAAGGTAGAGTACGGATTATTCAGAAGATTTAGGAAAGTCACTTGGACGAATCGCGAACCGCTCGGTACACAAATGAACCGAGCGGTACGAAAACGAACCGATCGGTTCGAAATCAAAACGCTCGGTACGAAAACAAACCGACCGGTTTGGTTTCATACCGACCGGTTCGGCCTTCGTTGTCCCCCTTACTGCCTTGTTCTTCGTGTTTTCTTCATTTGTAGCTCTTAACTCCGTCTTTTGCTATGTTTCCTGCCAAAACATAAACCATATACCCGGCATAACAAACTACGGATAAAAGGCTACTAAATTATTCTTAAGGCATGTGAAATCGGTAAATATGGAGGATAAAGTAAGAATAAATATGCATATGAACTGCGTTCATCAAATTCCCCCAAACCGAACCTTTGCTTGTCCCCAAGCAAACTCATATTGGACAACATAAAAATGGCTCAGAGCAAACTTTGTCAACACGCACCATCCCAAATCTAACACTCTAATAAGCGAATGACACTAAGTTAAAGAAACAAATTCTAAAGCTGAAGATGAAGAGTATAAGAATTCCAAAACCAAGACCCAATTAATATTCAAATGCCAAACTTTTAATCTTGCATAACCATCTATGTCGAGATTTCTCGCGGTTTACACTCAGCACTCATCGAAGGCAATATTGTGAGTTTATGTAAAATTGGAAAGACAAAACACTCACCTAATTGCGACTTACGGGAACATGCATGCAATCTAACATGATATAAATCTCTACCAACCGTACATATACATTTAATCGGACCAAATAAACACATGCCGAGGACTTACATATGGATAAAGTGAGGGTAATCGGGTAAGAAGGGGCAAAACGATTTGGGTATGTGGAGGTAAAAGCCAAGCTAGTCCAACCGTAACCAAACTAAACTCATTCCATTCCTAACCAATTTTCAATCAAAGGAATTATGAGTAGTACCAAGCACCATTTTATTTTCAACTTTTCAGAACCGACTTTTGTACCAACAACTACGAAAATATAGAAATTAATTTCTTTCCTTCTCATAGCAAAAAACACGTTCCTTTTCTTGTTCCACTTCATTTTTTTTTCTTTCTTTTTTCAACTATCTCCTTTCTTTCTCTTCTTTTTTTTCATTGATTTTCTTTCCAAAACATTCATCATTTTTTTCTCAATTCCCTTTCTCAATCGACATGGTACCAAATTTCACCCGCAAAAAATAATTCCGTCTAATTAACCAACTAGCTTGACTAGGGTAGGCAAATATGGCATGTAGTTAATAAATGGGTCAAAACAGGTCAAATTATGGCTATGTGAAGTTCATGGGAATTACATAAAAGAAAGGGGATTGCCTCTTCTACATGTGTCACAATCACAAACTGAATGTATATAGGTATTTAAGAGACGAATGTCATGCTTATGCAATTTTATGTTACATGTCTCATAAGGAGTGCTACTCTCAACCTATATGAAACTGATCATGGATGTCATCAGTTTAGGCTCTAAGTCTCACAATATAAGTAGCTTACTCGACAACAGGTCAGTTTACTCATTTGGCATTCAAAACATAACCGGCGACAAGATCTAAGAAATACTAAACTCAAATAACAGGAAATAGCGTCATTCACAAGAAAGAGCAAAGAACTAGGGAAAAGCATGCGACAAAAGCAATGTCATCATCGCCGACATGACTCTACTAACACACACGAAAAACGAAAAAAAATTAAAGCAAAACGTTTTTTTTTTTTTTTTTTTTTTTTTTTTTTTTTTACCAAATAAATAAAATATACCAAACAACCCCCCAAACCAAATCAAACAATGTCCTCATTGTGAACCAATATGCAAGAATTAGGACAAAAAGTATAACAAAGAATGGAGGTAAGACAAAAGGATAAGAGAAGGTACTGACACTATATGTATTGGAAGTAAGTCCCCCCAAACCAGCAACTAACCAACCGGGGGACTAAGAATCGGACTCATAACCATCAATGTCGTAATCATCATCATCAGCTGCCTCCGGACTAGACACAAGATCCACGAACTCTCGTCCACCATGTCGGGTCTCGTCTGCGAAAGTAGTACCTCCATGTAAAGAAGCATCATGGCAGGAATAGGTATCGTCGTGTCCATAGTAGCTAACACCGTGATCATAGTCATACTGCACCCCGAAGTTGGACTGACCAAAAGGAGGTGGACCGGTAGGTCCTTGAAACGAACCTTCAGGACCGAACCAGGAGGGTAAGTGATCAGTCGGCTATAGCTGACCCTGCTGCTGAAGCTGTCTGAGGTGTGGAAAATAGGCTCGTTGTTGATCGACATACATCGACCGCATTAAGTGAAGCATCTCCGTATAACCCGGCTGAGGCGGATAGTAGGCACCTGTAGGTGGGACAAATGGCCTCTGATAGGGCGGAGAAGGAGCCTGCGGACGAGGTGGCTGAAATTGTGGAGCTTGATGAGAACCTGAACCTTCACCTTGTTCGAAAGTGGAACGACTTCGGTTACCCTGTGGAGTAGCTCCGGGGGTAACGGTAAGTAAATAACTAGGTGCTGCAGGAGGTGGGATACCGTCATCGACCGGTGGATGCTGCCAGAGTTCTGGTAGAGAAGGATCAGGAAGAGTGTGAGACTGACCCGGAGCAAAGTGCCAAGTATACTTATTGTCAGCATTCACGGAGAACCAACCTACAGGAAAATCACTTGCAGTGTATACAGTTTCCGTTGAAATAGGCACCCGGTTCACCTCATCAAAAGTACCTCGTAGTAAAGTCCGGGCAAGATGAGTCACCAATCCTCCACCATTAATCGACTTTAAGAGACCTATTTTAGTAACTATCAAACCAAAATGTTTCATGATTAGTGCAGAAATATCTAGATCAAATAAGGCTTGGGATTGAACATTAAGGGCCATCCCGATCATCTCAATTTCAGTTTTGGTCACAGCACCATGCTCGAAACGACCAAAAATCGACCCACAAACAAATCTTTGCCAAATACGAATAACAGGGTGTTGAATGGCCTGACAAGGAACACGCTTAAAACGGGGTGGTAAAACTTGACCTGTAAGACAGTCCCAAAGCAGCTGATGATTAAAAGAATCAGGAGCACACAAAACATCACCAGAATCCAAGCCAAAAGCATCCCTAAACAGTCGGAGGGGGATGGTATGATTTTGATTCATCAATCTAAATGTCATTGTAGCAGTAGAATCAGTGTATTGAAAACTGCTAAAGAATTCTAGGGTTAAGTCTTTATAAGTGGGTAAATTCATATTAAAAAGACCACCTATACCAGTGCCATCAAAAAATTGCTCCATAGACTCCTCGAGACCACAGCGACGTAATAAAGCATGGCTAAAAAATCGAGTATGTGTTACCGGTTTGGAAGCCATAACAAGGAAGAGTTCGCACTGCCTTTCCGACCCAAAAATAATGTGCTCATACCCGGTTACTGGTGGGAATTTTGGTGGTGATGGCGGAGCCTCCGATGATTCCTTTGCATGTGATGATTCCGGTGGAGAATCTGACCGGCGGTTGACGTTTCGCCTCTTCCTTCCGAACACCATGGTTGTAGATGAAGAAGTGTGGTGTAGGTGATGGGTGAAGGTAAGGTGGAAGATGGTTTTTAGGATGGTGGAGGTGTTTTATGGGGGTTTTGTTGTAGAGAGGGATGGGAAGGGTTTAGTGAGAGAGAGTGAAATGAGGGAATGGGGGGTGAGTAGAGGGGTAGAGGTGTATAAATCAATCCGGAAAAAAGACCCGCCAAGCGAACCGATCGGTTCAAATCCGAACCGCTCGGTTTGATCCTGTACCGACCGGTTCGTTTCTGTACCGATCGGTTCATCTTTGTACCGCTCGGTTCGATTCTGTACCGAGCGGTTCACCTCCCGTACCTGCATATTTTTATCTCACAACGTACATCAGTACCCTCCCTTCACTCAAAATTAAAAAAAACATCTAACACACGACAGAAAAAGGGAAATTACAGAAGTCATACACACGGGTTGCCTCCCGAGAAGCGCTGGTTTTTACGGTCCCGCTCGACCGAAATTACCTCAAGAGGAATGGGATTGTAGGTAAATCACGTCGATATTACCTACAACTGCATCTTCATGATATAGCTTTAATCGGTGTCCATTGGCCATAAAGACTTCTCCCGATTCATTCTGCACTTCGATTGCTCCAGATTTTCTAACATTGGTGACGGTGTAGGGACCGGACCATCTAGATCTTAGCTTACCCGGGAATATTCAAAGACGAGAATTATGTAGCAAAACTTTGTCACCCTCCTTAAATTGCTTTGGGAGAATACGTTTATCATGCCACTTCTTCGTGCGCTCCTTATAAACTCGGGAACTCTCATAAGCACTTAGACGGAATTCGTCCAATTCATTTAACTGGAGCAACCCCTTCTCCCCACTCAGAGTCGGGTCAAAATTAAGCTCCTTGACTGCCCAAAAAGCTTTATATTCTAACTCGACGGGAAGATGACATGCCTTACCATAGACCAACCGATAGGGGGATGTACCGATGGGTGTCTTCTATGCGGTGCGATAGGCCCATAATGCATTGTCTAACTTGGCACTCCAATCCTTTCTTGATTTAGAAACCACCTTTTCGAGAATTGATTTAATTTCTCGATTAGATACTTCCACTTGACCGCTTGTTTGAGGATGATAAGCCAACCCGGTACGTTGCATAACACCATATTTACGTAGCAAAGTTTCTAATCTCTTTTCGTGGAAGTGTGAACCTCCATCACTAATAATGGCTCGAGGAACCCCGAACCTAGGAAAAATTATTTTCTTAAAGAGATTTATAACTACTTTAGCATCGTTTGTAGGACAAGCTACCGCCTAGACCCATTTGGACACATAATCCACTGCAACTAGAATATACCGGTTGCCAAAAGAAGAAGGAAACGGACCTTGATAATCGATTCCCATACGTCGAAAATCTCGACCTCTAATATACCGGTTTGCGGCATCTCATGTCGTCTAGAAATATTTCCGGATCGTTGGCATGCATCACAGGCAAGGATAAATTTTTGTGCATCTTTGAATAATGTCGGCCAATCAAATCCGGATTGTAGTATCTTAGCAACGGTGCGAGATGGACCATGATGACCACCATAGGGAGAAGAATGACAACCTTCCAAGACACCCCTAACTTCCCAATCGGGTACGCACTTCCGAAAGATTCCATCCGCACATTCTCGAAATAGGTAAGGATCATCCCAATAATACCTCCTCACATCGGATAAGAATTTCTTCTTTTGTTGATAAGTACAATTAGGAGGAAAATAACCACCAACCAAAAAGTTAGCAAAATCAGCGTACCATGGCTCGTTGGTAGTTAACTCGGCAAGGGTGATCGCAAGTAAGGAATCATCGGGAAAGGAATCATCAATTGGTAGGATCAGTCCGTCTTCGTTGAATCTAAGTCGTGATAGATGATTAGCGACAACATTCTCGGCTCCCTTCTTATCCCGAATCTCTAGATCAAATTCTTGGAGTAGTAAGATCCAACGAATTAATCTGGGCTTTGCTTCCTTCTTTGCTAAAAGGTATTTCAATGCGGCATGATCGGTATAAACAATCACCTTAGAACCTATGAGATAAGTTCGGAATTTATCGAGGGCATATATGATGGCTAGTAACTCCTTCTCCGTTGTCGCGTAATTGACCTGAGCTTCATCTAAAGTCTTACTAGCATAGTAAATAGCTTGTAAAACTTTATCTTTTCTCTGACCCAAAACTGCTCCTACGGCATAGTCGCTTGCATCACACATAATCTCGAAAGGTAGATTCCAATCCGGCGAACGAATAATGGGTGCTGAAATTAATGCCTCCTTAATCCTGTCAAAAGATTCACGACAAGCATCAGTAAAGCAAAAGGGGGCATCCTTAAGAAGGAGTTGGGTAAGTGGTTTAGCAATTTTTTAGAAGTCCTTGATAAAGCGGTGATAAAATCCCGCATGACCAAGGAAGCTTCTAACCCCCTTAACATTAGTAGGAGGAGCAATTGCTCTATCACTTGAATTTTTGCCCGGTCTACTTGAATGCCCTTATCAGAAACCAAATGACCAAGCACTACTCCCTCGTTGACCATAAAGTGACACTTTTCCCAATTAAGCACCAAGTCAACTTCCTCACAGTGACCTAAAACTTTAGACAAATTCAGCAAGCAAGAATCAAAGTCAGAACCGTATACACTGAATTCGTCCATAAATACTTCCATAATTGATTCAATAAAATTAGAAAAAATACTAATCATGCATCTCTGTAAAGTGGCCGGGGCGTTACATAATCCGAAGGGCATCCTACGATAAGCGAAGGTACCATAAGGACAAGTAAAGGTGGTTTTTTCTTGGTCCTCGGGATGAATGGGGATCTGAAAAAAACCTGAGTAGCCATCTAGATAACAAAAATACTTATGACGAGCTAATCTCTCTAACATTTGATCAATGAATGGAAGTGGGTAATGGTCTTTTTTAGTGGCGACATTTAATTTCCTATAATCAATGCACATGCGCCATCCTGTAACAATTCTAGTAGGAATTAGTTCATTCCTATCATTCTTTACTACCGTGGTGCCTCCTTTCTTAGGCACCACTTGAACCGGACTGACCCACCTTGAGTCGAATATAACATATATAATACCGGCATCTAGAAGTTTCATAACTTCAGTTTTAACAACTTCCAGCATATTCAGGTTCAGTCGACACTGACCCTGGATAGACGGTCTACAACCGTCTTCAAGATGAATGCGATGCATGCAAAAATCAGGAGAAATACCTTTTAAGTCACTTAAACTATACCCCAATGCCTTCTTATGTTTTCTCAAAGTAGTTAATAAATCAGTCAACTGAGACTCAGTCAAAGAATTACTTACTATAACCGGGTTTAGCTCACCCTCATCGAGAAAAGCATACCTGAGATTCGTGGGTAATGGTTTAAGTTCAGGTTTCTGTACCTCGACCGAACAAGAATAAGACAAATCAAGGTTGACGGTTTTGACCGTCTCAGCTTCCTTTGGATCTTCTGCATATAACAGTGCTTCTATCTCATCCACCTCAGCTTCCCAAATTCCTCCATCACCTGTATAATTCGATTAACACATTAGCAACTCCAAGGGATCCTTTCTCAAGGATCCGAGTAAAGTAGACTCAATAATATCATCGACCGAATCCAAGGTATCCAAACAATAGCATGACTCATCAGTTATAGGGGCTTTTAAAGCTTTATTTAAATTAAATGTGACTTTATCTTCCCCGACCTCAAGTGTCAGACTACCGTTTTTGAGATCAATAATCGCGCCCGCGGTGTGAAGGAATGGACGACCTAGAATGATAGGGATGTGTGTATCCTCAGCGATGTCTAAGACAACAAAGTCGACAGGAAAAAAGAACTTCCCTACCTTAACCGGGACGTCTTCTAAGACACCTAAAGGTCTACGGACTGATCGATCAACCATTTGAAGTGTGATACTAGTACACTTCAACCCTCCCATATCTAACTTCTCACAAATAGAATAAGGCATAACACTAACACTAGCCCCAAGGTCACACAATGCATTATCTACAACATGAGTACCTATAGTGCATGGGATAGAAAAACTACCAGGATCCTTAAGTTTTGGAGGTGATTTATTTTGAAGGAGTGCACTGCACTCTCCCGTAAAAGCAATCGTTTCAGCCTCATTAAAAGAGCGCTTCCTAGTAAGTATGTCTTTCATAAATTTAGCGTACGCAGGTACTTGTGTAATTAACTCAGTAAATGGAACGGTTACCTGAAGATTCTTCACAACGTCCATAAACTTACTGAATTGACCGTCGATCTTGCTGTTGCGTTGACGACCTGGGAATGGGAGCTTCACGTGTTTGGCTGTAGAAGAATTGGGCTGCTCCGATGGACGAACCGATCGGTTTGATTGCGAATCGGTCGTTTCGTCTTTATCCCTTTCGGTATGATTTCGAACCGATCGCTTCGAATTTGTACCGGTCGGTTCGTCTTCATCCCGACCGGTTTGCTTGTCCTCTCCTGCTTCTTTCTCGACTTCATCCGGTATTTCCTTCCCAACCTCGTCTTCCGGTTCCGGCATCTTCGGACCATCGTAGGCTGTTCCACTCCTTAGGGTAATAGCATTGATATGTTCATTACCTTGAGGTGGATTTCCTTGAGGCGGCAAAGTTCCTGGCTGACGTGTAGCTTGAGAATTAGCTAACTGAGTAACTTGTTTCTCGAGCATCTTATGACCTGTCTGAAATTGGGTCATCATGTTCATCATCATGTTCCTTAGCTCGGCTATTCCAACAGAGTGTTTGTGTGCTTGAGCCTCTAATGCAGAGGGAAGTGGTGGAAACTGCTGTTGATTGTTCTGAATTATGTTTTGGCTTGAGGTCTTGGATTCTGTTGATTTCCCTGCATTCGACCGTGAGGAGGCACATATGGTGGATTGCGGGGTGGAGGTGTTGTAGGATTCAACACATTCTGACTTGCATAAGATAATAGAGCACGGTTATAGCCAGGTTGATTCATGTAAGGCAAATTCTGATTCCGTTGGAACGATTGATAAGCATTGACTTGTTCTTGTGTTCCCATGCATTCGTGAGCGTGATGTCCAGGTACGCCACAATCATCACAAACTATTTCCTGGGTCATAGCATGTACTCGATGCATTCCTTTATCTGAATTAGATGCCTCATAGGAATCGAATCGCTTAGTCAAAACAGCTAATTGATTAGCGATTGCAGAGTCAGTATCGTTACCATTACCTCGGGTATTACCGCGTGGATTTCCCCATCGTGCATGGTGGGATGCCATATCCTCAATAGTCTGCCACGCCTTATCATCATCAACATTAGACTGGAACCTCCCGTTGCAAGCCGAATCAAGAGTATTACGACAATCGTCGTATAAGCCATTATAGAACTGATTGCAAAGGAACCATTCTTCAAACCCATGATGAGGACATTCTTTGACTAGTTTCTTTAACCTTTCCCATGCCTCATCGATATTCTCATGAGGTGTTTGACGAAAATTTGTGATCTGACTTCGTAGCATATTCGTCTTCTGGGGCGGATAATAATGTTTGTAGAAAGCCAATGCAAGAGAATTCCAGTCATTGATTCCAGCTGAGACATTGTCGAGATCAGTGATCCATTCCCTGGCCGCATCACGTAGAGAGAACATAAAAAGCATCTCCATGACTTGCTCCTGTGTAACTCCTGCAAGAAGGGGAATAGAAGAGCAATAGTCAGTAAAAATTCTCATATGTTTAGCGGGATCTTCCCTAGCATCGCCTCCAAACTGATTCTTCTCGACCAAGGTAATGAAAGCGGGACGGATCTCAAAGACGCCATTAGTAGCAGTTGGGCGTTTGACCAACTTTGGAAGGGCAGCCTGCTCTGGCTCGGAGTGAATGGCGAGTTTAGGCATCTTGACTGGCGTGGGTGGTAGTAGACGGAGAGGTAGTGAAGTATCGAGAGCGGGAGTGTCCTCTTCTAAGGACTGATATTCCGCGATGAACTCCTGGTGTAGATCTTCCAAAATCGAAAGATCCGATGTTTCTGCGATTTTCTTAAAGAAATTTCGTCGCTTACGGAGGGTCTTCTCTGGTTCAGGATCAAACGGATATAATTCTGAATGGGAACACCTGGGCATAAGCAAGAAACTACAATAAAGAAGTGAGAGACTGTCTCAAGGAATTTGTGGATTCCCTGAGACGAAGAGAAATAATTTAGAATCTAAGACAAATAAAAAGCAATAAAACAAAACCGTCTCCCCGGCAACGGCGCCAAAATTGATAAGGCTAAAGTCGTATCACCTTAATCAAAATAAACCTAACTAACGACTAACAAATAGCTAGTGGCGAGCAAGGGTCGAACCACAGAGAGATGGATGAATATTGCAAATTATTTATAATCGACTCTAAACTATTCTAATTCCGGTGTTTTGTGTTTGATTTTCTAAACTATTGCAGTAATGTAAAGTAAGAGGTTCTATCAATATTAAAGGGATCTAGGGTCTTACGGTTCACTATGTAATTAAATTAGGTAAAGTTAATTAATTATTCAATTAATAAATCACAGTTATTCAGGGCAAAGACACGGCCTTTCGGATCTTATGTCAACCTTAGGATAGATTCTGACGGGCTCTCGCAACTTACCAGATTATCCTACCCACTTACTTGTAAGTCTACCCTTACCAGGCTTTCGATCTTAGGTTCGGGTTCCTAGGGCATTCAACTAGTTCAACGTCTCAAACTAATCGAACGACAATACAAAACAAGTAGTAAGGCAATAACATATGAATGATCAATCAAATAATTAATTAAACTAACATCCCCAACTCAATTAACATAGATCCCCTTCAATCCTAGATGAATAAATTAGCTACTCATGACAAAAGATGGAACAACAAAAGAATTAAGCATAATCGAAATCAATACGAAAATTAGGGAAAAGGGAAAAATACCGATTATTAAGAACTGAAAGATTGAATAATAATTGAAAGCTAAAAAGTACCGCTACAAGCTTGCAAAATTCCGATGGTAATAATAAAACTAAACTAAAGTTTTTGAATGAATAAAAAGTGCCCTTAACCTAGCCCTAAGAAGGGTATTTATACTTATTACAAAGGGTCTAATTAGGAAATAGAATATAATTTAATAAAATAATCCCGTAGGATTCTAATTAAGGTAGAGTACGGATTATTCAGAAGATTTAGGAAAGTCACTTGGACGAATCGTGAACCGCTCGGTACACAAACGAACCGAGCGGTACGAAAACAAACCGATCGGTTCGAAATCAAACCGCTCGGTACATTTAACAAACCGACCGGTTCGGTTTCATACCGACCGGTTCGGCCTTCGTTGTCCCCCTTACTGCCTTGTTCTTCGTGTTTTCTTCATTTGTAGCTCTTAACTCCGTCTTTTGCTATGTTTCCTACCAAAACATAAACCATATACCCGGCATAACAAACTACGGATAAAAGGCTACTAAATTATTCTTAAGGCATGTGAAATCGGTAAAAATGTTGGATAAAGTAAGAATAAATATGCATATGAACTGCGTTCATCACTAATTCATCTAAGGTACTAAAGACAAATCAACTAAAGAATTTATTTGCATGGTACTTGATGAATAATTATAATTATTTCTAATTAAATAATGCAAAGAGGAATGGATTGTGGTTGTGGGTGTGGGTGTGGGTGTGGTTGTGGGTGTGCTTTCGTCAATTTATACTGTAAATGTGAAAAAGTCATTAATTAGAGAAAAAAGAAGGTATACATGGGGAAGGTATATATGGAAGAATATAAATGCTGATGTATATCCACTGGGGTAGGTATACATGGGGAAGGTATATATGGAAGAATATAAGTGTTTTCGTCAAAAGTGTCCTTTCCCAAATACAATTGTATTTAAAATTTGTATAAAACGGGATGAAATTATATCAAAAGCATTCTTTCCCAAAATGACAAACGTGTCCAAGTACAATTGTATCTGCACTGTACAATGTATCTGCACTGTACAATGTATCTTACAATGGTTGAATCATTTTGAATTACATTAATAATAATAATTACTTATTTATATATCAAATTAATTTCAATTTAAGAAGATACTTAGAGTGGACATTTTACTAGCGTCAAATGATAAGTTATATACACTATATTATTAATTATGTATATCATTTTACTTGTGTCAAATGATAACTTATATACACTATATTATGATAGGTCACTAGGTGATGTACATATTTAAATAGTAGTTGTACATAGTACAACCGAGGAAATCATTGTATATATTTCTATATTAGTTGTACATAACCCATCTACATACAGTGATTGAATCAAATTTAACACATTTTTAGCTTTACTGTACATACAGTGATTGAATCAAATTTTCTGCTGAATTGCGTTAATAATTCTTGATGTACATATTTTTAGTACATAATGTATATATGTAAATATTACATGTTTATATGTAAATATAACCTATATCTTACAGTTATTAAATCATATTTCTTGCTGAATTACGTTAATAAATGTTGATGAACAAATTTGCACTACATATTTTATTATATTATTTAAATATCACATGTACATAATCCATCTAAGGACATCATTATACATAATTCCATATTAGATGTACATATCTCAACTAGTTATACATATTCGAGTGGCCATATTTTACTAGTGTCAAATCATAAATTATATAGAGTATACACTATATAATTACTCCGTATGTATTGTCATATTTTTAATTAAAAAACAAAAGGTACAGTATATAGGTCACTAGGTGATACATATTAAAGTGGTTCATTGTACATATTTCTATATTACTTGCACATAACCCTTTTAAACAACTGAAAAACCCTAAAAAGCTCTCCTTCATGGCGATTTGAACCTGCGTGCGGCTCAAGGTTTACTGTGCCATGGCTATGGAAGTCACACCTTCGATCCTACGTAACATCACGAAACGCAAGAACTCTAGTAAGGAGAAAGGAAGGAATTCAGATCAAGAGACTAACTTTGAGATATCTCGACCTGATGTTGACAATCCTATTAAGCATGGGAGCGTGAATTCCATCATAGGAATTGCGCCCTATGATTTCTCAGATGCTATTGGGTCTAAGATCACCACGGACACGGAACAAATCATCTCAGAGACAAAACAGGATATGAACCCAACTGATGATGGCATGGGAGACTGGTTCGATAGGCATGGACTTAAGATCATGCAAATTGTTGAGGATGAACCAGAGGAGATCCTGCAACTCACAATGGACGATGTCAAAGATGAATTAGACTATTGGAACAACGCAATTTATGGCTTTGTGATTGGAGCTAACCCTCCGTGGCCTGTGTTTGAAGGAAATATAAGACGCATTTGGAAGCATCATGTAATTGATTCTATTTCTTTTCTTCCCAATGGTATGTTTTTGGTGCTGTTTCAAACAAAGCAAATGCAGGAAACAGTTCTACAAGCAGGTACACATCTATTTGATGGCAAACCTGTGATTATCAAATGTTGGCAACCGGATATAAACCTTGAAAAAGAAGAAGTGAAGTGCGTGCCAACGTGGATTCGACTCAATAAACTTCATCTTAAGTTTTGGGGTAATAGCTTGCCTAAGATTGCAGGCAGGGTGGGGAGATACATTCAGAGTGATAACGCTACTGTAAGCAAAACCAGGCTGGGTTTCGCCAGAGTTCTTGTTGAGGTTACAGTGGATCAGATATTTCCTAACCATGTCAGGTTTCGAGATGAAAAAGAGCAACTTGTTGAAGTACCATTGGAATATGAATGGAAACCTACTAAATGTACGAGTTGCTCAGGAATGGGACATGAAGCGGAGCAATGCAAGAAAGCTAAACAGGCTATCAAGCCTAACCAGGGCCCTAAGAAACAGAATCTTATCTGGAAGAGGAAGAAGGACTCACAGCCTACTGTTATTGCGCCTGTTCAGGAGATAAAGGAAACCTTAATTCAGGAAGAGAATGCTAGTAAGCCTGTGGTGCTTAACAGTGCTGCTGATACAGGTGGGAGACTGGTGGAGCGTGTTCTGAAGGAGCCAGAACCACCTGGTAAGGAGCAAATGATGGATCATCATAAACCTCGAGATAATGATAATCCTTCTAGCCCTTCGTTTAAGGATGTCCTTGCTAGGAGTTCTAACTCGAATAAGGATGGGATGAGGATACTTACTCGTACTCGGAATAAATGAGAATTGCTATATGGAATGTTAGAGGTATGAATAAGAGCCAAAAACAAAACTCCATTAATAATTTTTTGTTGGTTAATAAGGTAGGGTTATTTGCATTACTTGAAACCAAGATTAAACCTCAAAATCAGAATAGTGCTATGTTGATGTTCAATAATTGGAGTGTAACCACGAACTCTCACACCCATCCTGGTGGTCGAATCTGGGTTGGGTGGGATCATACTTAGTTCAATGTAAATATTATCTCCTATGATCCTCAATTCATCCATTTGAGGGTGATAGATATTATGGCTTAGAGTTCTTTTCACATAACTATGGTTTATGCATTTAATGGGGCTGATGAAAGGATCCCGTTGTGGCAGAAGTTAAACATTATTGCAGATACAATGAGAGGTCCCTGGGCTGTTGGGGGCGATTTTAATTGCGTTCTCGTACCTGAGGAAAGACTAGGAGGGGGTTTCAGTCATACTGCAGCTGATCAGTTCAGAGATTGCATCATTTACTGTGACCTGCTTGAATGCCCGTCGGTGGGTGCTTATTACACCTGGAGTAACAAACAGAAGCCAGAGGATAGGGTGTACTCGAGACTTGATAGAGTCTTAATTAATCATGATTGGCAGACTGCATTCCCTGATTTACAAGCTGCGTTTCATCCTGAGGGAACATATGACCATACTCCATGCTTCATTCAGTCGGTGCAGGTTCAGCCTAATAAGAAAAGGTCGTTTAAGTTTTCCAATATGTGGCCGTCTCATCATACATATGAGTCGATTATTAAAACACAGTGGGGGCAGAATTATGAAGGAACGAGGATGTTCACTCTTGTCCAAAAACTCAAAGCCCTTAAACCTCATCTCAAATTGCTTAATAGACGATGCTTCTCGGATGTGGAGATTAAGGCTGATATTGCCAGAGTTAAACTCAGGGACTGCCAAGAGGCCCTGATCTCTGATCCGGGCAATACCGCTTTGCTACAGATGGAATACTCTGTCCATGAGGAATGTAAGGAGTTAGAGAAGCTTCAATATATTTATCTCCGTCAGAAGGCTAAAGCTCATTGGATGAAGGAGGGTGATGCTAATACGGCGTATTTCCACGGTGTGATCCGGAGTAGAAGGGCGATGAATGCAGTTCAAAAAATTACGGATCAACATGGGAATACTCATTATGAGTCTGATAGCGTTCAGCTGAGTTTTCTGGATTTTTATCAAAAATTACTGGGTTCTTCGCATGATACTGCTGCTGTTAATACTCATATTGTGCAGCAAGGAGTCATTTGTCAGGCTGAACACCATGCTATTCTTCGCGCTCCAGTGACAAATGAGGAGATCAGGGAAACTGTGTTCGGGATCCCAAACGACAAGGCACCTGGCCCGGATGGTTACTCTAGCAAGTTTATTAAGGCGAGTTGGGATACCATTAGGAAGGATGTGTGCGAGGCTGTCCACGAATTCTTCAGGAATTGCAAGATGCTCAAACAATTGAACTGCACAAACATTACACTGATACCTAAAATTGCGAAGCCGCAAACAGTTCAACAATTTCGCCCGATAGCCTGCTGTAATATGACCTATAAAATTATATCCAAGATTATGTGCAGCCGGCTAGCTAAGGTTCTTCCAAGCATCATCTCCCCCACCCAAGGTGGATTCATTCAGGGTCGGAATATTGTGGAAAACATCCTGATTTGCCAAGATATAATTAAGCTATATGGTCGGAAATCTGTCTCTCCTCGATGTATCTTCAAAATTGATCTGCAGAAAGCCTACGACTCGGTTGAATGGGATTTTCTTAACCAAATGCTCAAGGCATTGAATTTTCCAGAGGACTTCCCGTGTCTTATTATGGAATGCGTGACAACTGCATCGTACTCCTTATCGCTTAACGGGGACTGTTTTGGTTTTTTCAAAGACAAGCGAGGACTTAGACAAGGAGACCCATTATCTCCGCTCCTATTCACGATATGCATGGAATATTTGACGAGGCTATTACAGCACACTACAGCTAATATGGGATTTAAATTCCATCCGCTTTGCTCTCATCTCAAACTGTCTAGCCTCATCTTCGCGGATGACCTCCTTATGTTCAGCAGAGGCGACATTCCCTCTATGATGGTCCTGCTCAGGACCTTTGCAACTTTCTCAGCTGCCTCTGGTCTTACGATGAGCCCGGGTAAATCAAACGTATATTTTAATGGCGTTGATTAGTCTACTAGACATGAGATAGGCCGCTTACCTTTCAAATATCTTGGGGTGCCGGTTAAATCGACTAAACTGAATGCTAAGGATTGCAGACCATTGATAGATAAAATTATGGACAGAATTCGATCCCTGGGAGCTAGGAAACTTTCATATGCTGGCCGACTTGTTCTCGTAAAAGCGGTACTGAAGTCCTTACATACTTATTGGGCTACAATTTTCATTCTCCCGACGTCCGTTACCAAGAATATTGAAAGCCTGTGCAGAAATTTCTTATGGGACGGAGGCACGGAGTACAAACGAGCTCCGAATGTAGCTTGGGAGAAGGTATGCAGACCAATTCAGGAAGGAGGATTGGGGATAAAGGATGAAGCGACCTGGAATCGGGCTGCCATTGGTAAGCTCGCTTGGTGGGTGCATATTAAGGCTGAAACGCTGTGGGTTCGTTGGGTCAGTCACATTTACCTGAAATCTACAGCTTGGATGACCTATGACCCGCCCAATGATACCCCGTGGACATGGAAGAAAATATGCAAGACCAAGGATCTGTTTAAGGATGCTTATATGAATGAAACTTGGAAAGATGAGCCTCTGAAGATGTATTCCATCAGGAAAGGCTACGATTACCTGAGAAGCCCTGCTCCAAAGGTGAAATGGTATTCTTATGTGTGGAATTCTTGGACGATTCCGAAACACCAGTTCACAGCTTGGATGATTCAGCATGACGGGCTGAACACACGTGCGAAATTGGCTAGATTTGGTGTGACTACTGCGGACAATTGTTGCATCTGTGACGAAGAGGCCGAGACTGTCAGCCACCTCTTCTTCGACTGTCCATATAGCAGGCGGGTTACTGTATTAATCAGTAAATGGACTGGTATCCAATACCCCCAGGTTAATATCGATGATTGGAGGGAAGCGAGGAGAGGCTCGGCTACTCGTCGAGCCATTGTTAATGGCATTTTGAATGCTATGATCTACAATATCTGGTCGCAAAGGAACAAAGCTCGGATCGAGAATTACCTTATGAAGCCGGAGTACATTGCATCGGTTATTATGAAAGATTTTTGATTAGCGTTTTCTGATATTTGTGTCACCTCTGTGAGGGACAAAAATCTGATTGACAAACTTATGATGTAAACGGGCTCTGCCCATCATTTGGCACTTATATTACATTTACATTTTACCAAAAAAAAAATCCTTTTCAGCACCTAAAAGAAAACGAAAGATTACAAGTACAATTGAACTAATGTAATATGTCTGTAACGGTATCACATAACCCTTCCCAAATGTTCCAGAGAATTTACCTTCCTCCTTTATCCTCTTTGTCATTGTCTCTTGCGTCCAATACGACATAGTTGGGAACGCACGAACGGGATCACTTTTTCTATACTTCATCCTTTGAAGATAGATGAAAATAAAAATCATTATAGGTCCATCAAAGTACTTGTTTATTTGCTCAGTTGCATTTCCCTGCCACATATCAGTATCTTTAAGCTAGGAATTGAACTAACACTCTCATGTATAAAAACAGAGCATATGTAAACGATGAAGTTCCTCTTGAATAAATCTCCACCCTCCTTCTGGTTAACCAAGATTTGTTGGAGAATTGGGTTTGACATCTTACCACCCTTAAACTAATCCCTAAATGTCTTAACCAAATGACAATACTCTTTAGATTTATCATCATATTCAGTGAGAACAACGTCAATGAATCCCATAGGAAACCCAGTTAAAAAAAAGTGTGAAGCTGCGGCGGGATGGCATATTGAAATCAATCAACGACTTGAAGTTATCCTCATAATCGACAGAAATCAATATAGTCCCAAAAATTAAAATCAATCGACGACTTGAAGTTGTATCCTTGATGAAACCGAAGATTGTCGTCTCTAGTTTCGACACGTTATACCCTCACGACTTTGTACCATTCAAGGGACTATAACGGTATCACATAACCCTGTGTTGATAACAGATCAACACAAGACTTCAACTTGCACCAATTCATCTGAGGTACTAAAGACGAATCAACTAAAGATTTTTTCTTTAATAATGCGTGATGAAATAACTCCATGAACATCTTCATTTCTTATTAATTAAATTTTTTTAATAAATTGTAGTACTTTTTAACGCTTATGATAATATTTTTGTAGTAGTTGTAGATGATAATATTTGAATTATAAAATATTGTACAATATAATATTTTTAAAGTAGATGATACTCCGTAATATTTTGATTGTTGTAGAGAACAGAAAGATTATGGATGTGTTTGCGTGTGTGTGAATGTGTTTTTATACCGTCAATGTGGAAACTGTCATTAATTTTTACTAGGGAAGGTATGTCATTAAATGCTTCACGCGTTAAAAGCATCATTTCCCATAATAACAAAGTTGTCCATGTACATTGTATCTTACAGTGGTTGAATAGAGATTTTTTTAACTATGTACGGAGTATAAACTTTGAACATGTGTGCAACAGATATTATGTTATGTATATCAAAACATACACTGTTATAACTATGCATAAATTGTGAACATGTGCAACATATATCAACTTATGTACATCAAAACAGACACTATTTTAACTATGTAAAAATATCAATATGTACAACAGATATCTACTTATGTACATCAAAACAGACACTATAACACTTTCGCTTCTCGTCGGCGGCGATTTACTTAAAATCGTCGACAATTTTACATAATTTACCTATTTTACCCTTTACTCCATTTTCCTTCCTTAACTAAACAAAACAAAAATTATGCTACTGCATCTGTATCCGATCAAAACAAAAACGATAAACTTCCTAAACAAAATTAATTAATTATTTTTAGTTCAATTTTAGTTGTTACTAACATCGCGATATTCATTCTAAAACTATATAATTAATTAGAACTAACAAAATTCCAAAACAAATTATAAATAACAAGATAAAGCATTCATAATTAGCAAATGTAAACAACACGATATCGATTACTATTAGCAACGAAGATCAGCGGCGATACCAGGACATAGCCGTAACAGATCAAAGACTACGCCTGGGCATAGCCGTAACAGATCAAAGACTACGCCTGGGCATAGACGTTAAAATTCAAAGTCTACGCCTGGGCATAGCCGTTAAAACTCGAAGTCTACGTCTGGGCATAGACATTAAATCGCGAAGTCTACGCCTGGGCATAGACTTTAAAACTCAAAGTCTACGCCTGGGCATAGACTCTAAATCTCGAAGTCTACTGTAACACCCGCTAATTTTCTAGGCGTTGTTATCTATTCTGTTATGATTCCGTCATGACTCTGTGATTTTTTTCTGCCTTCAGTATCCTTCATTTTCAAACTTCATAATATTTTCGAGTCAAATATTATTTATTTTCATTAAAATATTTTAAATATTTTATTTTCCTTTAATAAATCTATTTATTAAATTTTCGTCGCAAACTATTTATTTAATTCACAAAGAATCTCATTTTATACGAACTATCATTTTAAGCTTGAATTTGGGTTATTTATTTTTCTAAAAGGGCCCAAATACGTTTATATAATATTTCTAACTAAGAAAATATTTTTATTTATGAAAATCTATCATTTAATGATTTTATTACGAAGTTTCGTAATTAATTATTTTCGGACGCGCGGTTTACTTGAATTGCTTTGAAATACCTTTAATAATTTTACGATTCTTCTTTTTATCAACTTACAATTATTTTGGAATCTTTTCTCACATGTTGGACCATGACAACCCTTGTCACACCCCTTACTACACATTTTATTACACATTTCATTTTATGATGTTTAAGCCTTAGATATTTTTTTTTCTCACCCATTTATTTTTGGCCTTAAACACAAACTCTTCACACTCCCTTCCTCTCTCATTTTGGCTGAATTGTGCATGTATTATGACATAGTTTTCATCAAAATTTACTTATCATTTATGCTTTAGAAAACCATCCACTTTCTTATCATTCTTTTTACAAAAAATTAAACATTTCCTCCCTTTGTCTCTCTTGGCTGAGATTTTCCAGCAGCTTTTCTAGCCAAATTTTGTCTCAAAGTGAGTCTTGATCGTCTCATTTTCATCTCCAAATTAATCGTCACTCCGATCCCTTCGTTAAGGTAATAATCGATGTTGTTTTCGATCGATATTTGCCTTCATTTTCTTAAGTTTCTCATGGTATTTTTCCACCATGTTTTTCATGTGTTGAAGGATTTTTGAATGATCCCGAAGCCGAGGAATATATTATCGATTCAGACTTGGAGTAGAGGTAACGTCGATGTTACTCGGTATTTCATGATTTTAATTGTGTATTTGCATGTATATATTTTTATATTTTATTTTGACAATATATGTATGTCACAAAATCTGGAAAATTTTCAAAAGTTGAAAATTTGCATGTTTCGGTATTTTTATCGCTTTTACGAGATTAACGATTAAATCGTCATATTAATTTGTAAAATCATAATATTCGGCCTAAACATGTAATATATGTTTATATTCTGTAAAATTGATATTTTTGATGATTTATAATAATTTAGGATTTTTCTGATATTTTAAATATCGATTATTGAATTATTGCCGTTTACGGACAAAAACGATTAAAAGCCGATTTTTAGTTCTAGTACCTAAACATTTTATTTTAATCTGATTTTTGGCATGGTGAAACTTTCTGGTGAAATAGAATTTTCTGAATGTTTTCATAATTTTTCGGAATTGTTAAGTGGATGAATTAATTAATCACTTTAAATCATCGTTTATCGTTAAAACCGTGTTTGTTGTTTAAATTCTCGAATTCTGGCCTTTGGTTTGAATCTGGAAAAAAATGTGATTCTGATGATTTCATATTAATATATATTTTTATGATTTTTAGTGCCTTAATAAAATGTTAGGAACGATAAGTTTATTAATGAAATCGTTAATTGTGAAAACGGGTTTAAATGACGGTTTTGTTGGAATTTGTTAAATCTGGAATTTTGGAAAAATCTGAAAAATTTATATTCTGGAAAATCATGATTTTTAAGTTTAATAATAATTTTTGGATATTAATACTTAAATCGTTTTGTAATTACTATTTTTATTAATCGTTATTGTCGAGATTAGACGATTAACGGGAAAACGCTTTAAAAACCGAGTTTTATGATTCTGGAAAATTTTCTTTTCTGGACAGAATGTCCATAAATATGTTTTAACTATTTTACGTAATTTTTGTACTATTTATTAAAAGTCTTTAATTAATAATTATGGATTTTCGGACAAATTGTGCTTTATCGTTAAAATTCTTCGTCTTACATAAAAGAATTATTTTTCCAGCAATTTTGAAAATATTTAAATCTGAAACTTTAAGAGTTAAATTATCCCTTAACATACTCTAAATATATTCATTGGTTTAATTAAATAAAAGACATTAAAGATTTAATTTGACCTTTTGCCGTAAAATCCTATTTATAATCGTATTGTCGTAACTAATAATAATTAGGGAATTTTAGTTTCATAAATTTTGGAAACACCCTAATTA
The DNA here is from genome assembly GCA_958450325.1 of Agrostemma githago. Taxonomy (NCBI): domain Eukaryota; kingdom Viridiplantae; phylum Streptophyta; class Magnoliopsida; order Caryophyllales; family Caryophyllaceae; genus Agrostemma; species Agrostemma githago. Next base: position 36,061,163 of record OY288254.1, on the reverse strand, counting down.
GTAGTACTAAAGTGTTTAAGACATTTTTAATTATTTTGTAAACACTTGTATGGTTTTTCAATAATTTCATAAATCTAAATACTCTCACTTTGATAAGTAATATCGTTAAGGCCGAAAGTACTAGTTTTTATAAATCTATATCGTTTACTAAAATGTCAAATTAGTATAAACTAATATTTTCACTATTTTGATATAATGCTATTTTTAGTAAAGTTTCTAAAAATAGAAGTTTCCTAAAATAGAAAGTTTCCTCTTTTAGAATATAAATGTTTACTTCTTTTATCCTCATATTATTTATATTGATTATATCTTTTGAATATTGATAATGGCTTTGTTTTGGAGTTATGGAATAAGGACAAGTGTGAGGTTAGAGTAATATATTCTAGGGTTTACGGTTTTGCCATCAACTATAAGGCTAGTGTATCAGGAATCGGTACATTGGTTGTTGAACCGGGTGACAGGTATCCCGGGAGTTGTGTACATTTTGACCTTAAGCTTAGGCCTCGCAGTAAGTCGGCGTCATAAGTTGAACTGGGTGACAGGTAATCCCAGGAGGGGTGTGCATTGTCTTAAACTAGGGCCACACATTTATAAGTCGCCGCTCTATTATAGTTGAGTAGCCTAGTTAAAGACCGAAGTTTGATTTGTTTGAACTAAGTTCTCGAAGCTAGTTTTTAGTATTCTCCTAGTGAAAGTCTAGCCGTCTACATTACTCCTATCCATAACGCCATTTTGAATATTTTTATTATTATCGATATATTTTCATTTGCAGGTTGGCAAATGTTTTATGTTTTCTTCGGAAAACTCATTTTATTTATATTGTTTCGTTACGTGAAATTTTTCACTGAAAGCTTATTTTTAATATGCTGTTTTACTATTTTCCACTTTTACTATTTTTCTATAATAGTAATTACAGTTTTAGAATCCTGTTATACGGCTAGGAGAACGTTGGCGTTGCTCCCCACTGATTGTGGTTGTTATGTTTTTAACATGGCAGGTATATGTGTTTTCCTTCGGGTGGGCTAGCGAGCAGTTATGGATCCTGCTTGTTTTAATCAGATCACTGTATTATGGATTGTTAAAACCCTTTTTATGGATTTTATTTATTTATTTATTTTTGTAGCCATTTTTTATTTTATGGCTTATGTATTGACTTACCATTTTTATTTAATCAAGACATAGCTACAGTGTGTTATAATCCCACTTCTACAGTGTTTCCGCCACTGTATTGCGTTAGAATTTCTAGGGGATTACAGTTGGTATCAGAGCATCACTGCTCCCAACGCTTACACCTGAAAATAGGTAAAATACCAGTAAATTATTTAAACAGTAAATAAAAATATTATTAGAAATGGGTAGAAACAAATAAGGATTTAACTGTTAAGGTTATCTGTTCCTGAACTCAATGATTAGCATTGAATATTTGTTGCTTTTGTGGGAAGAAGACGAATGAACAAGATATTGATATGATGCTGCTCCAGATCGGGACAAGACCTGCTTAGAACTCCCAACGCCTGCTGACTCGAGTGGACAACTTGGTGCTCCAAGAAAGATGCCGATGGTGACTTTTAGCTCCGGTTTAGTTTACTTAAGCTACAGGCCAGATAATCAAGAGTAGATTCTTGTTCCACGATGTCGCAGTAGATCGAGATGGAGCGGCCCAAGACTTGTGTGCTCGTTCCTCTACAAGAAGATGAAGTAAGCCATTTGGATCCGGCGTGAACTCTGGAGGCCCGAAGATTCTCCTCTGGTTCAAGAACTTAGTGATATAGTACCATCTACTCTTTTCTTCCTTCCTCTACTTCTTCTAATTCTTCTCTTTTATATTCTCTTCTTCATCCGCTTGGTGAATCCTTGTTATATTCTTCTACTCTACCATCTTTCTCTTGAGATTCTTTGGCTAGACCGATTTCCGTCTCAGTGAACCCCGTGAATGGATATAGATGTTTGAGGTTTAGTAAACCCTTGTTACCTATGGCTTGAGGGTTATGAGTTATACCCTGTTATCTATCTTAGTAAGCTTTTGAGGATCGATTTGAATGATAAATTGTCAATTAATGGAATTAGGTTGGTACTTTAGACACTGAACTTTGGGTTATAGGTTACTTGATTATTTGGAGGACTTAAAGTTGAATATATTTTGGGGTAGTAAGAGTATATCGTATTTGATGGATACCTAGTACCTAATTTAACCTAGAACCGAACCAAGTGTAGCTAATAATAGTATTTTGGGATTCATACCTAATGCTTATTTGATGGATGCGTCGTGAATATTTGGGATCATAGAGTGTTGGTTAAAGTGTTAACCTGAGTGTTGTGGTACCATCAAAGGTTTTCATTAATACCATTAGAAATTTTGGTTAACATAGATTACCCGTGTTTCTTAAGGATTAGATCGTTGATCGTTGTTTAAGGTTGTAAGCTATGAACTTTGGAGTTGAGTGATCTAAATTGGATAAATTGTTGTTAACGTTGAAAAGGAGAAACGTATTGCCATTAGAGGTTGGATTTATCACGTTGTTTTGAGGAATACTTTGATGTCAATCATCTTAATGGATTTACAGTTCATAACCTTAGACCAACGAGATTGCGGCTTCGTTGAGTTATTAAATATTTTCTGGTTGCACCATTACGATTAGAAATTTGATGGACTTCTCAGAAACAATAATCAAATGACGTGTTTGAAGATGTGAGTGTTTGCGCCATTACCTATAGGTTTGAGCGTGTTTGAGGATTTATTGTACTTCCCCAACTTCTGTACTTGTGGTATTATAAATATGTTGGTGATGATTTTTGAGGATTTCGTGTCCGAACATTGTTAACTGATGGATTTTATTTAGTCTTCCTTACTCGAGAAATTTGAAGTATACCTCGAGTTCAGACCTTATGAGCTTTAAATTATGAACCTTAGTGATTACGAGTTTGGGTACGTTTTGATAACCGTTGGAGTCTTAATTAAAGGATTAGTCTAAATCATTTGTGGATTCTTACGATACTAATTGGTAGATTATATAAGTATGTAAGACTTAATTTTGGAGGTTGTAGATTCAGTAGGACCACCCTGTACTGATAATTGGACTTAGCGTTATTTGATGGGCCAATTAGGAACCCGTGTTTGTGAGAGTCGTGCTAGGAATCTCGAGATGGTTAGTTTCTTCTATAATCCTTGAGAGCTTTTTCTGACTCTCAACTCTGTCTTCCTTTCTACTTCTATTGAATTCTGTTACCGCATCTACTACTAATCCCTTCAACTTCTTTTTCGGGTTTGAAACTTTTGTTTCGATTTGTCGTTGACCTTGACTCTATTTATCCGTTCATCATTTCCCCAAACTTATGAAAAGTTTGACTAATTTAAAAATTTTGATTTTAATGAAATTTTAACATTTTGAAGCATAATTTCAAATTTTAAAACTCCCCACTTTGTAAAAACATTGAGCAATTTAACATTTTGGATTATTGTGAAGTTTTAACATTTTGAGTTATAATTTCTATTTATGAAACTCCCCGTTTTGTAAAAATTTGACTAATTTAAACTTTTCGGATATCGTGAAATTTAACATTTTTGAATTATAATTTAAGAACTTTATACTTCACTTTTGTTTTATCTTTGGTTGATATTTATATTTAGTCCTGTTTCAAAATGCCTTAATAATTTATTTTAAATTATTTTTAAAATATTTCAATTTTTGATTTTCAAACGATTGGAATTTTATGAAGACTTTCATATTTTCAAATACTTCAACTTCTATAGGATTATTTTGTAAAGCGTTTTAACATTGTCGAAATTATTTTGAATGTTCAAGTTTGATAACATTTTTGAAAACTTTCATAATTACTTTGATAACATTTTCGAAATTTTAACGTTTTGAAATTAGTTTCACTTTATTGTTGGTGGACATTTGAATCTGTTATTGAAAATGTTTGACGACTGGTTTGATTTTTACTAACTACAAATTTTGATTTCTCCAAACTAAATTTCGTCTCATCATAAAAAGAAATATTATTAAATTTCTTAATCAAATTGTTTTACTTTTGTTTTGAAAATGTTTTAATTACCCTATTTCCTTCAAGCTCGTTACAAATGCTATTTAGCGTCGTTATTTTATCAAATAACTTTACTTTACGATTTCACTAATTAAAAGATTTCAAATTCCGGGTAGCTTAGCCCAATTTCTCTTGGAATAAATGATTGCATTTGATTTCATATCACTTTAAAAGTTGTAAAATTTTCTTTTACAGCAAAATTTTTATGCGAAATTTATATCCTCATCTTTTTGAGTGGGGTAATCTTGACTCCTTTTTGCTTATTCTTAGTTTCGAGGACGAAACTTTCTTTTAGTGGGGAGGATTGTAACACCCGCTAATTTTCTAGGCGTTGTTATCTATTCTGTTATGATTCCGTCATGACTCTGTGATTTTTTTCTGCCTTCAGTATCCTTCATTTTCAAACTTCATAATATTTTCGAGTCAAATATTATTTATTTTCATTAAAATATTTTAAATATTTTATTTTCCTTTAATAAATCTATTTATTAAATTTTCGTCGCAAACTATTTATTTAATTCATTCACAAAGAATCTCATTTTATACGAACTATCATTTTAAGCTTGAATTTGGGTTATTTATTTTTCTAAAAGAGCCCAAATACGTTTATATAATATTTCTAACTAAGAAAATATTTTTATTTATGAAAATCTATCATTTAATGATTTTATTACGAAGTTTCGTAATTAATTATTTTCGGACGCGCGGTTTACTTGAATTGCTTTGAAATACCTTTAATAATTTTACGATTCTTCTTTTTATCAACTTACAATTATTTTGGAACCTTTTCTCACATGTTGGACCGTGACAACCCTTGTCACACCCCTTACTACACATTTTATTACACATTTCATTTTATGATGTTTAAGCCTTAGATATTTTTTTTTCTCACCCATTTATTTTTGGCCTTAAACACAAACTCTTCACACTCCCTTCCTCTCTCATTTTGGCTGAATTGTGCATGTATTATGACATAGTTTTCATCAAAATTTACTTATCATTTATGCTTTAGAAAACCATCCACTTTCTTATCATTCTTTTTACAAAAAATTAAACATTTCCTCCCTTTGTTTCTCTTGGCTGAGATTTTCCAGCAGCTTTTCTAGCCAAATTTTGTCTCAAAGTGAGTCTTGATCGTCCCATTTTCATCTCCAAATTAATCGTCACTCCGATCCCTTCGTTAAGGTAATAATCGATGTTGTTTTCGATCAATATTTGCCTTCATTTTCTTAGTTTTCTCATGGTATTTTTCCACCATGTTTTTCATGTGTTGAAGGATTTTTGAATGATCCCGAAGCCGAGGAATATATTATCGATTCAGACTTGGAGTAGAGGTAACGTCGATGTTACTCGGTATTTCATGATTTTAATTGTGTATTTGCATGTATATATTTTTATATTTTATTTTGACAATATATGTATGTCACAAAATCTGGAAAATTTTCAAAAGTTGAAAATTTGCATGTTTCGGTATTTTTATCGCTTTTACGAGATTAACGATTAAATCGTCATATTAATTTGTAAAATCATAATATTCGGCCTAAACATGTAATATATGTTTATATTCTGTAAAATTTATATTTTTTATGATTTATAATAATTTAGGATTTTTCTGATATTTTAAATATCGATTATTGAATTATTACCGTTTACGGACAAAAACGATTAAAAGCCGATTTTTAGTTCTAGTACCTAAACATTTTATTTTAATCTGATTTTTGGCGTGGTGAAACTTTCTGGTGAAATAGAATTTTCTGAATGTTTTCATAATTTTTCGGAATTGTTAAGTGGATGAATTAATTAATCACTTTAAATCATCGTTTATCGTTAAAACCGTGTTTGTTGTTTAAATTCTCGAATTCTGGCCTTTGGTTTGAATCTGGAAAAAAATGTGATTCTGATGATTTCATATTAATATATATTTTTATGATTTTTAGTGCCTTAATAAAATGTTAGGAACGATAAGTTTATTAATGAAATCGTTAATTGTGAAAACGGGTTTAAATGACGGTTTTGTTGGAATTTGTTAAATCTGGAATTTTGGAAAAATCTGAAAAATTTATATTCTGGAAAATCATGATTTTTAAGTTTAATAATAATTTTTGGATATTAATACTTAAATCGTTTTGTAATTACTATTTTTATTAATCGTTATTGTCGAGATTAGACGATTAACAGGAAAACGCTTTAAAAACCGAGTTTTATGATTCTGGAAAATTTTCTTTTCTGGACAGAATGTCCATAAATATGTTTTAACTATTTTACGTAATTTTTGTACTATTTATTAAAAGTCTTTAATTAATAATTATGGATTTTCGGACAAATTGTGTTTTATCGTTAAAATTCTTCGTCTTACATAAAAGAATTATTTTTCCAGCAATTTTGAAAATATTTAAATCTGAAACTTTAAGAGTTAAATTATCCCTTAACATACTCTAAATATATTCATTTGTTTAATTAAATAAAAGACGTTAAAGATTTAATTTGACCTTTTGCCGTAAAATCCTATTTATAATCGTATTGTCGTAACTAATAATAATTAGGGAATTTTAGTTTTATAAATTTTGGAAACACCCTAATTAGTAGTACTAAAGTGTTTAAGACATTTTTAATTATTTTGTAAACACTTGTATGGTTTTTCAATAATTTCATAAATCTAAATACTCTCACTTTGATAAGTAATATCGTTAAGGCCGAAAGTACTAGTTTTTATAAATCTATATCGTTTACTAAAATGTCAAATTAGTATAAACTAATATTTTCACTATTTTGATATAATGCTATTTTTAGTAAAGTTTCTAAAAAATAGAAGTTTCCTAAAATAGAAAGTTTCCTCTTTTAGAATATAAATGTTTACTTCTTTTATCCTCATATTATTTATATTGATTATATCTTTTGAATATCGATAATGGCTTTGTTTTGGAGTTATGGAATAAGGACAAGTGTGAGGTTAGAGTAATATATTCTAGGGTTTACGGTTTTGCCATCAACTATAAGGCTAGTGTATCAGGAATCGGTACATTGGTTGTTGAACCGGGTGACAGGTATCCCGGGAGTTGTGTACATTTTGACCTTAAGCTTAGGCCTCGCAGTAAGTCGCCGTCATAAGTTGAACTGGGTGACAGGTAATCCCAGGAGGGGTGTGCATTGTCTTAAACTAGGGTCACGCATTTATAAGTCGCCGCTCTATTATAGTTGAGTAGCCTAGTTAGAGACCGAAGTTTGATTTGTTTGAACTAAGTTCTCGAAGCTAGTTTTTAGTATTCTCCTAGTGAAAGTCTAGTCGTCTACATTACTCCTATCCATAACGCCATTTTGAATATTTTTATTATTATCGATATATTTTCATTTGCAGGTTGGCAAATGTTTTATGTTTTCTTCGGAAAACTCATTTTATTTATATTGTTTCGTTACGTGAAATTTTTCACTGAAAGCTTATTTTTAATATGCTGTTTTACTATTTTCCATTTTTACTATTTTTCTATAATAGTAATTACAGTTTTAGAATCCTGTTATACGGCTAGGAGAACGTTGGCGTTGCTCCCCACTGATTGTGGCTCTTATGTTTTTAACATGGCAGGTATATGTGTTTTCCTTCGGGTGGGCTAGCGAGCAGTTATGGATCCTGCTTATTTTAATCAGATCACTGTATTATGGATTGTTAAAACCCTTTTTATGGATTTTATTTATTTATTTATTTTTGTAGCCATTTTTTATTTTATGGCTTATGTATTGACTTACCATTTTTATTTAATCAAGACATAGCTACAGTGTGTTATAATCCCACTTCTACAGTGTTTCCGCCACTGTATTGCGTTAGAATTTCTAGGGGATTACATCTACACCTGGGCATAGACTTTAAAACTCGAAGTCTACGCCTGGGCATAGACTTTAAAATTCAACGCGTACACGTTAAAGCAGACATACGCCTATAGGCTATTCCCGGGCTGTCTTCCACGCATATACCAAAAAGTCTTTCACGACTGTCTTTTCTTTTTCCGCGATAACCAATGAAATTACACCGCCTACATAACAAGAGAAATAAACTATCCTCGTCAACGACGTCGTCTTCCGAATTGTTTTCAGTATACGGAAAATTCAAATCAAAAAGGGAAATTGGTAACCGTGTTCGACATTCCAGACAATTGTCAACGTTATTGGAATAATCAGAATATAAGTGTTTCGATGTTATTCCGATGATATTCGGTGAAATTTAAATATAATAGTACTACTTTCGGACTTTGTAATTTCCCTAAGTTAAATATTGGTAGGTTAAATAATAATAATTACGTTAATTTAGTTAGTAAATCGTGATAATATAATAGTAGTTACGTTAATTATAATTTAGTTAGGTTAGTTTAGATTTTGTTTAGTCAGTAATTAAAAAGAGGGGGATTCGGTCATTTACTATCATATTTGCCGACGACGTTAAGTAAATCACCGACGACGATGAGTAGTCCTTTATTTTAACTATGTAAAAATATCAATATGTACAACAGATATCTACTTATGTACATCAAAACAGACACTATTTTAACTATGTAAAAAATATCAATATGTACAACAAATATCTACCTATGTATATCAAAACAGACACTATTTTAATTATGTAATGTAAAATTTAAATTTATATTCCAGTTTAAATCAAAACAAATACTTTACATCAAAAGACATATATTCCAGTACGTAATGTATATATTTAAATTTCACTTATTCATATATCTAAAGACATCATAAAGTCTAGGTGGGGAAGGTATAACTGGGGTAGGTATAAGATGTGATTGGTAAAGTAATGTATGTTCACGCGTAAAAAACCAAGCTGGGGTAGGTATAAGCAGTTAATACGGACTCGAAATTTATTTAATTAACTATTACAGTACTTTACATTCAAAGTCAGTATGTTCAATGTCTTACGCAGTACCCTATCTTTTTGTTTATACACCCTTCTATTTCACCTTTTTCACTTAAATTCATTAATAACACCATGAAAATATTGTGTAAGGGATGGGCGAAGAATAATGAAATTGAAGATAGAGTAACAACCATTAATAAGAGCAAGAAACAGAAGATTGATCATCTATCTTTCATTTATAATCATCATCATGAAGTGGAAATATATGGAAGACGATTTTCATCAACAATTAAAGTAATGTGCAATGAAGATTTTATGGAAAAAATCTTTCAAAAGCTTCCCTCTGATTATGACAAAGCGAACATGGCTATTGTTTGCAAGAGATGGTCCCAAATGTTTCTAATACGGTTCGATGCACCTAGATGGAATATATAGATTATAATAGAAGATTGGGAACAACTCGTATTAAAGGAATGACTACTGTTCGTAGGGATGGAATTGAAGTTTCCAAGAGATGTAGATGTTATTTGACGAACAATATGCATGCTAGAAGATTATTGCACATCTTTCAACTTGGATCTGAAGAAAATGAACATTTGAAGATTATTGAATCTACGGAAGAGGAAGATTACAGATCACATTTTTCATTGAAAGATTATTTAAAAGGATGTAGATTAAGTAAAATGCTCTATAGCCGAGAAGTTTTCATGATTGAATGATTCATTCTATGGAGTGATTAATTAGCCAACCATTTGTATATTTTGGGATTTTCATCCATATTGTTTTGGTAACTTATATACTACAACATAAATAACGCACTGTCTGTTTATTCAGAAAGTAACTTATATACACCTGTTTACCAACTTATATGCATTCCTAGTAACTTAAATATCACATGTACATAATAATATATATAGGTCACTAGGTGATGTACTTATTTAAATAACAACTGTGCTTAATACATCTGAGAATATCATTGTACATATTTCTATAAAAGTTGAACATAACCCATCTAAAGTAATACTCCGTACATTTTATGTTTTTAACTAGAAAGGACATATTACAGTGGTTCATTGTACATATTTCTATATTACTTACACATAACCCTTTTCAGCATCAAAAACAAAGATGAAAGATTTACAACTACAACTGAACTTATGTAATATGTTTGTAACGGTATCACATAACCCTTCCCAAATGTTCCAGAGAGTTTAGCTTCCTCCTTTATCCTCTTTGTCATTGTCTCCTGCGTCCAATGCGACATAGTTGGGAACGCACAAACGGGATCACTGTTTCTCCCATTTGTATTTTGTTGGAAAGGAGTTGTCTTAAGTGGTGTTTGTAATAGTACCAAGGATATCTCTCTAGTTGATGTCACGCCTTTATCACTTGTTGGAAAGGAGTTGTCTTAAGTGGGCAGCTTTCCAAGGAAGAGGTTGAGAAGATGAGGGACGATGCTGAAAAATACAAAGCTCAAGACGATGCTATGAACGCTGTAGGGACTCCTGAAATATACGAAGAGTACTGTCCAGCTTCGACATAGTGTTAACGGGTTTGGATCACTTGCACCGATTGAAAACTTCTTCTTTCTAATGTCTTCTTCGATGTGCAATCTTGCTTCCTTCTCCATGCCCATTTTCTTTGAAGCTATGGTACTATGAGAGAAGCTATGGTACTATTCCAAACTTGCACCAATTCATCTGAGGTACTAAAGACGAATCAACTAAAGATTTTTTTTTGAATAGTGCGTGATGAAATAACTCCATGAACATCTTTATGTCTCATTAATAATAAATACTTTGATTCGCTTATGATAATATTTTGATAGTTGTAGGGTTGTAGTAGGGGACGGAAGGATTATGGATGTGTTCGCGTGTGTGTGGATTTGTTTTTCTGGGGAAGATATTTTTTGGGGAAGGTATGTCATTAAATGCTCCACGCGGTAAAAGCATCATTTCCCATGTACATTGTATACTGTATTTTTACTGTACATTATTACAGTGTTTGAATCATTTTGAATCAATTGTATATACCAACTTATGTTCAGTACAAAGTAACTTATGTATACCAAAACAAGCGGTTCTTTGACAATGTACAAATTGTGAATGTGTACAACAGATATCATGTAAAAAAAGGAACTGTTTGAACTATGTAAAAATATCGATATGTACAACATATGTTAAGCTTTGTACATCAATTCAGACACTGTTTTAACTATGTAAAAATATCAATATGTACAACATATGTTAACTTATGTACATCAAAACAGACACTAGTTTAAATATGTAAAAATATCAACATGTACAACAGATATTAAGTTATGTACATTAAAATAGACATTGTTTTAACTATTTAGAATTTTTTTTTTCGAGAAGTTTAAAAGTTTGAACATGTACAAAAGATATTAACTTCTGTACATCAAAATAAATAGTGCTTTGAATCACATCGACAATAGGGTTCACCAATACCCTCTTAGGGTTCAATTTCTTGCAGGATTTTCATTTGTATGTCAACCATTTGTATGTTTTGGGATTTTCATTTCTACTGTTTGTATTGCCACTTTAGTTCTAATATGTACTTATGGTTGTGGTAGGAACTCCCGTTTATTCAGAAAATAAACTTATGTACACCCGTTTATTAACTTATATGCATGCGTTATGTTCAGTACAAAGTAACTTATGTATACCAAAACATACAAATTAATAAATAAATGAAGGTAATTAATATACTTCAAAATTAAATATCATTTCAATTAAAATTCATTTCCACTACGCAACATTGTACATAATTTATCCATATCCATGCACTCTTCTAATGTAATTAATTTTAATCTATATAGGTCACTTTCTTCTTTAGCACACTTAATAGTTTCCAAGTCTTTATTTTCCTTAGAATCAATAGTTCTGAAATGATAATAGTGCAATACTGTTTGTGCATGCACATTATCTGTCAGATAGCATCTGCATCTCTTTGAAACAATAATTCCACCTCTAAGTACAATATTCATTCCATCACGGATCAATGTTGTCAAGCTTTATTGTAATCAACAACCCATCGAGGTGCATCGGGGTGTAATAGGAACATCTGCGCCCATCTTTTACAGACAATCGCCGTGTTAGCCATATCAACGTAAGATGAAAGTCTTTCGAAAATTTTTGCCATGTAATCTTCGTTGCACATAACTTCGGTTGTTGACGAAGATTGTTTATCATATGTGTCAAACTGATGATACTGATTGAAAATGAAGGAAAGATTATGCATCTTCTGCTACCTAGAGTTGTTATAGTTGTTAATCTATCTTCAACCTCATTATTTATCAACCACCCCTTGCATAAAAATTTCATAATGTAAATTTAATTAACAAAATAAAAATAGATTGAGTGGGATGGATGTGAAAATAAGTAGATGATGTGAATAAGATGGGAGTAAGTAGATTATAAAGGTGAAATTCAACTACTCCATTTATTGTACTAATTACTAATAATCTGGCACGTGTCAAACATGCAGTGCTTTGATTACTGTACAAATTTTCAACATGTACAACAGATATTAACTTATGTACCTCTAAATAGACAGTTCTTTAAATATGTGAAAATATACAACAATATTGACTTATGTACATCAAAACAGACATTGCTTTGACAATGTACAAATTGTGAACACGTGCAACAGATATCAACTTATGTACATCCAAACACACTTTTCTAACTATGTAAAAATATCAACATGAACAACAGATGTTAACTTATGTACATCAAAACAGACACTGCTTTGACAATGTACAAATTGTGAACATGTGCAACAGATATCAACTTATGTACATCCAAACAGACACTTTTTTAACTATGTAAAAATATCAATATGTACATCAAATGTTAACTTATGTACATCAAAACAGACACTGCTTTGACAATGTACAAATTGTGAACATGTGCAACAGATATCAACTTATGTACATCAAAACAGACACTTGTTTAACTATGTAAAAAATCGACAAATACAACAGATATTATGTTATGTACATCAAAACAGACCCTGTTTAAACTATATAAAAATATCAATATGTACATCAAAACAGACACTTGTTTAACTATGTAAAATATCTACGTAAGTATGTACGAAATTCACACATATACAATATATGGTAAAATATGTATGTCAAAAGAAGAAATAAGTACAATTGCTTCATATAAAATCAAATAGAGATGTTTATATATCCCTGGACAATTGAAAATCAAGTGTACTTGATAAAAGTATAATATACTTAATGTATCCCTGAACAATTTATTATATTTAAAATATATATTAAAATTAAGTAAAAATAAAAGAATGTATTATGATTAAACTTTGCCAGGACAATTCCTTAAATCATGGTATCCCATCTCTCCACAAGCATTGCACTTCCGAGGAGGCTTCTTATGTTGTTTCGTGGCTTTTTATTTAGACGAACTAAGTCGCCTTCCAGAGCCTTTAGTTTTAGACTGGTTTGGATTCAAGATCTTAATGTTAGTTGGAATAGTGGCACCCATCAAAAACTCGATCTCAGACCTCTTGTCTTTTCGCAGATTTGTTCCTTCTTCCACAACCTTCTCCTTGAATGCTCTCACTAATTCTAAGAGCTCGTCCACCTTCTTTTCCTTCTCCTTAACCACAGTCACACAATCAAAAATTTCAGTCCATAATTCTGCAACCTTTGTTTTTATTCCATCAGATGACCAACAATCAGAAAGAAGTGTGCCCTTTGCATCAAACATTTCCCTAGATGTTGCAAACTTGTTCCAACGAGGAAGTAGATATGAATTAGGTATCCTTTTGGCACCTCTTTCTTTCAGGACCCAAAGAGCATGACGACACAACAGTCCACGCTGCTCGAACATCTTGCAGGCATAGACAATTTTCTCTTCTGCAGGTGTATAATCAACTACATATACCCTATTTTTGATGTTGTCCTGTATAGATATATGTTCAACACCATCCTCCTTTATAATATCATTAACACCACAATTGTGCATGGATGCCTTTAACTCTTCCTACAACTCATAGAAGACAATTCGTGTGTAGATTTCAGAAGCATGTTTTTCAAGAGAAAATTGGCTAATCAAAGCAGCAGAAGTGCTCTTACAGTCAACAATCACCTTGGACTGCTCCCACCTTTGGGCATCAATCGCACTGTCAAACCTCATGTAAAACTCAACAAGTGTCAGATGAGGATTAGTGAAGTTGTTGAAGAAGTTATTCTCAGACTCAGACCTTGAAGTTGTCCTCATTAACCCTGAAAGAAACAGGTCACTGTGGTAAGCTGGTATCCACTTCTCTCGCATCTCAAATATCTCCTGAAGCCACTCATTAGCCTCAAGATTGTACTTAGTAATAAGATCCTGCCACATTTGTTCAAACTGAGTGGGGTTCACATCCTCACCCCAAACAGCAGCATTTAAATCCTTAAGAAAATCTGTTTCAGTGCATATTTTCGAACCCACTTTATCTGCTACTTTCTTCATTATGTGCCACATGCACAATCTGTGAAATGTGTTGCTTTCAAAAATCTCCTTCACCCCGGCTTTGATCCCCAAATCTTGATCAGTGATAATGAAGGAAGGAAAAGTACCTCCCATTGCCTTTATAAAAATTTTAAACAGCCAAGTAAAGCCATTACCTGCACATGCATTGAGGAGACAGTATAATAAAATTCCTTATGTGCAACACATGTTATCTTCAAAATACAAATATTGACAAAAATAGCAGTCAGAAAAACTCTTACCATTCTCTCTCCCAACAAGGCCAGCAGCAAATGTGACACATCTCTTGTGATGATCTATACCCGTGAAGGGAGTAAAGACCATCTTGTACTTATTCATGTTATATGTAGTATCGAAAGACACCATATCACCAAATAACATGTAGTTCTTTATCATTATGGGTCAGCCCAAAATAAACGAGTAATTCTTTGTTCATCATCAACATCAAAGTCGAAATAAAAAGTGTCACGGAGGGCTTTCTTTTTCATAAGTATCTCAATGAACATTTGTGCATCAGAGTCCTTGATGAACTTCTTTATATCTCTACAAAATTTTTTAAAATCAACCATTGATGCACCTACATACTTATAACCCTTTACGAACTGCTTGAACATTCTGAAAGTTTTAACTGCACCTTGGTTCACCATGGAGTTGTCAATGATCATCTTTTTGTGCAAAATGGTGAGTTTCCTTGCCTTTTTAAGGTGCATCATCGTGGAAGATGTGTTCAAACAATGGTTATGTCCTTCATTAAATTCTGTGATTTTATATCGCCCATCAGATGTTCTTTCTAAGATGATTCTGGCCATACAAAGAATTCTTGTTATCTCCCTTCTTTGCTTTTGTCCCTTATGTTCATATTCTCCTTCTCTATTGCAGACAATGTACTTTTTTTTAACAATACCACGACTAGTGCGTCCAATGCTCTTCCTAGCAATGAAGCCACCAGCAGTTGCGTACTTAAAATTGGAATGCTTCTTCCAAATTCTTAAAAGTTTGACCCACATAAGGTTTTAAATCTTTGGAACAAGTTGGTATCTTCAAATCTTGCTTAGGTTCGGGAGTATCTATATATGTAAATTTAACACATAATATTAAATTCTACATCAAAATTATGAACAATTCTAAACATGTACAACAAATATTAAGTTATATACATCAAAGCAGCAACTGCTTTAACTATGAACAATTCTCAACATGTACAACATATATTAAGTTATGTACATCAAAGCAACAACTTCTTTAACTATGAACAATTCTAAACATGTACAACAGATATTAAGTTATCTACACCAAAACAGTAACTGCTTTAACTATAAACAATTCTCAACATGTACAACAGATACTCAGTTATCTACACCAAAGCAGCAACTGCTTTAATTATGAACAATTCTCGACATGTACAACAAATACTCAGTTATCTACACCAAAGCAGCAACTGCTTTAATTATGAACAATTATCAACATGTACAACAGATATTAAGTTGTCTACATCAAAGCAGCAACTGCTTTAATTATGAACATTTTCCGACATGTACAACAGATATTAAGTTGTGTACATCAAAGCAGCAACTGCTTTAAATATGAACCAAACAATATAACATACGTTTCTATGAAAACTTGAACAATTGAATTGATGAAGTAATATAAACTAAAATTCAAAAATAGATGAATTAATGAAATATTTTACTTAATATATTAGAATCGCCCATCAACGAACATGTTGCAGTTGTTTCTTGACTATTCACTGCATTCAAAAAACGAATCACGGCATAAATAAAATAAGAATCAGATTTAAAATCTGAAATTGAATTTTATAATAAATAGAATTTTTCTAACCTAAATCTGAGGTAATTGAAGGTGAAATTGAGGGATTTTCATTTTTATCTAATTTTCGACGCTTTGATGAAGAATCAGTCGCCATTGAAGATGCAGAATTACTAGCCATTGAAGGTGCAAAATTACACGGCAATGAATTTAAGAGATTTTCAGAGTAGAGAGAGAAAGTAGTAGTGTTCAAATGATAGGGTTTTAGAAGGTGGAGAGGAGCAGCACGTGTTTTTTAATCTTTTAATCTGGATCGTTAGATCAGATCTTAATCTAATGGTCCAGATGCTGCCTCTATGGGTGTAAGGAGTTGCCTTACCTCACCGGAGCTCTCCTATATATATATATAGGGTATTTAATGCGTTTTTTAGTAGGGTATTTAAAGAGTTTTTTAATGATATTTTAGTAGGGTATTTAATGAGTTTTTTTAAATATTAAAATAGTTTAATAGGGTATTTAATGAGTTTTTTAGTGTATATAACAGTTATTTTGATGTATGTTCCATTGTTGATTAACGGATGTACATATTAATTATTTGGGTGTATATAACAATTATTTTACTGTATGTATTCAGTTCTTAAGTGTATACATATGCAGTTAGTTTAATAGCCTATATAATGAGTTTTTTTAGTGTATATAACAGTTATTTTGATGTATGTTCCATTGATGATTAATTGGTGTACATAAAAACTATTAGAGTGTATATATATCAACTAGATGGAAAGCTCGTGCGATGCACGGGCCGATTTTTAGTGACAATGATAATGACATCAAGTTAGAGGATTGCATAGATTTGTGAGATTACGCAACAGTAGAAAATAAGTCGTAGGTAAGAGTATGTTTACTAATAAATGAATAGTATCCACATACGTGAATGTGTTTTTTGGGAGGTCATACATGCGGTAAACGTCAAATTAAATTGTACTGTTTTGTATTAGAAACTCGTAATATCTCTCTTTAATTTTCTCGATATGGAGTTTTTCTAAGACTCAAAAGATGTTTGGTTGATATATATACTAGTATAGACCCCGTGCAATAATGCACGATATTTTTAATAAATTTATTTTATAGCATATTTCATTTTAGATTTTCAATTCTTTTGTGCTTATTAATCTAACAATGCTACTTGTAGGTGTATATGAAAATATTTTTGACATTGAAAAACAAATCAGGATAATTGGATAATGTTTTGAAATGTCATTAAATGTGTGTTTTAATGAAAATATTACGTATATTTTTTATGCTCCGTATATGTCATCTTGAATTTAAAGATCTCATTTCTCTTTTCAATTACGGAATACTATTTGTAAAAAATGTGTATGGATGATTTTTTTAGTTGTTATGGCGAAACAAATTTTTTGTAGTAAGAAAGTCTTAATTTTTCAATACCAAATGAAGATTTTTTTTAAAATTTTTTTATAAAATGAGTCATCCCACATTTTATATGAGTTCACTCTATGATTTAATTTGTGAAAAAAAAATAACAAAGAGTTTATTGGTGTACCCCGTATTTTGTATATTTTTGTAGCAATTAAAGTAAAAAAATTCATCTCGAAAATATTTACATTTCAGATAAATACGTTTGTTTGTTACAAACTTAATGATTGTAGTAAATTTCCAAATTGATTTCATAATTTTTTTTTCATTTTTTGTACTAATGACAATTAACAGATTGAAATTTATTTAATCTTTAATTTATGTATTGGTTTTTTTCTTCCTTATTTAAAATATAGTAGTTTGGAGAGAAAACTTTAGAGAGAATTATTATCTTAGTGTATATTCGTAAAAGAGAAAACCGTAAAATAATACCGACAGGGTTCGAACCAAAATACCGTGCATACATGCACGGAGTCTATACATTTGATTAGATTATTAATTATCTAAATTCGAAATTACTTTATAATTACTAAGTAATAACTACTACCTCCGATTTTTAATATGGGTGGAATATTATTTTGAAAGGGGACAAACATTAAAAACCGGAGGGAGTATAAACCTATGAAAATTACTATATTTAGATATAACACTGTTGTGGCTACATAATTATTAAGATTGATTTGATTAGATTAACATAAAACCTTAATAGAATTAAGAATTTATGCCATAATATATGGAAAATAACGTATATTGATATATGTGTGGACATGACATAGGTCCACCCCGACGCGGCCACGCGCGGGTTTGGGGAGGTGAATGAATCTCTATAAGAGATGGTCAAATTGAAATTTAAATCGAAGTAGGAGTCGCCACCGAACTTTGTGGGAGTTCGGACCCGTTCGAACCCACTCTATGTCGTAGTGGGCCGTGTACAAAATACGGTCCATTTCCGATGTCAGAGCTTATTGGGTTCGTCTCTTTGCATTATGATACCGATACCGACATTATCGGATACCGTGTATTGAATGACTCTCGTTGCCAATGGATTCGGACATCCGGAAACCATGGTTCCGAGTAAGGGGTGAGGGTACGTGTTGAGAAGTTCACTAAAAACACCCAACCCCGCCCGCACTTAGCGGCCTTTACTAAGATATCGTTCGTTTTTTGTGTACACGCGTTAGTTCGACGATTGAATGATATGCAAAGATTATTTTCCCTAAGCATGTGAGAGAAAAATAAATGGGTTGCTAAGTCGTTTAATGCATGTTAAACTAATAACGTCAAAGTTATTTTAGCATGTGAAGTTCGTTTTAGTTTAATAAAACAATAAAAATAAATAAATTGCTACAAACACGAGAAAACGAGTTAGTAACGTTTGAATAAATCGAATAAAGATGTAAATACGATAATATGCATGATTTTAAAAAGGTTTATGACACGCTATAAATACTTGTCGGAATCTGAAAATATACCGAGAAAACCGATGTTTTATGTGAGAAAACGGTGATGGAAAAATCGGAAAAAACGAAAAAAAAACCGCGGCTTACAGCAGCCCGCGCGACTCGCCCGGGAAGGGCGTGACTCGCGCGGGTGGCTGTCTCCGATTCGCTTTTCGAAAATTGTTAATTTTGATAAATCGCGTACAAATACGGATTAATTCATACTCGATTTATATTTTCGATATTCGATTATGAAATCGATATTGAATAGTTAGAATGCTTTTAAAAAAGGTTTTGAAAAAAAGTTCGTTTTAAACGAAAAAGAAAAAAAAGGAATTTGAACGAAAAAAATGTTAATTCTCTCCGCATAAAAAGATCGTCGAATTTGTTTTAAAAAGATGTAACGATTTTTTAGCAGCAACGAGTTTTAATTAATTTAGTTCTTGTTAGATACGATATTTGATAAGAGAATCAATATCGTATTTTAATTAAGAACGTTATAAAAAAATAGTTTTCGTAGTATCGATTATTAGAAATAATGAAAAATATGTGACGAACGACCCATATTAAAAATACGACCGGCGACGACACGACCCATAAAAAAATGTGAGAAAGGAAGAGAAGAAAGAGAAGAATCGGGTTTGATTTACACCCTCAACCTACATGCTTTGTTTTCTCGGATAAGAGCTCGTCGGAAAGTGGTTTAAACTTGGGAGCGTCGAGATGATGTGGGATGAGTTAAGGTGTCGGTTTGGTCGTGTGATGTGGCGGGTTTCGGCCGGCGTGTGGGTCGGATTTGTCGGGTTGATTTTGAATTATTTTTGCTAGATATCGATGATGTATGAATGATAGATGTTGAATGTGTGTCGAGGTTGATGAATAATTGTAGATGATGTATGTGTGATAGATTTTTTCATGTGTGTCTTTTTTGTGTTGTGCAAGGGGTATTCCCGACCTGGGCTAGGAGAAGTAGTCGGACTGAAACTACCGCTTAGGATAAGAAATGTAGGAAGTCGAGAGGAACGTAAATTCCGTTGCTTGGCGAAGAAGCAATGAATCTCGGTTGGTTGGTGGAGTATTTCGGCCGAGCTAATGCTTGGTCGAGCATCTGATTCGGTTTTCGGATAGAATTTCTACTTGAGATCGAATTCTACCTTCAAACGGATTTGTTTAATATTTTTTTAAGCTGATTTTTTGTGGTATTGGAGACCAAATCAGCCACGTGAGGTGTCACGGCTGACTCGCGTGTCTCGAGAATATTTTTGACCGGGTTTTGACTCGGTCGCTAAAAGACGGGTTTACCCCTGGTGTCGGAATCGACCCAAATTAGTCTTATTTGACTCGAAACGACCTACTGGGCCTGGATTTGAGGTCAGTTTTGCAAGATTTGTACTCCGTAATAAGCCTAAACCAAATATCCATGATTTCGAGCCCATATCCGAGTCCATTAAAGCATGTTTGCGTCCGATCATCATCGGGTGTTTGGCGGGAACTACTATAGACACCTGGCGGTCAAAATGTGAGTGTCTACAGAGCCCCCACTCTGAATGAGGCTTGGACAAGGCGAAAGTCAGAGTAGCTACCAGGCCAATCGAGGATTAAGACCTGGCAGACTTCCGATCGGGTCGTTTATAGTCCATTAGACTTGCGTGAAGGGCTCGCCAGCCATAAGATAGAAATCATACCTGGGTAGATGTCAATAATGTCGCGGGGACTTTGCCTGAAAAGTCTTGGGTGTGTCTGTTTACAGACATATCCCGTCTTGATATTGTGTGGGAACTTGCCTTGTAAGCTCTGGGTGTATCTGCTTGTAGATGCATCCCGTCTTGGAATCGCGGGGGAACTTGCCTTTTAAGCTCTGGGTGTACCTGCTTACAGATACATCCCGTCTTGGGATTGCGTGGGAGCTTGCCTTGTAAGCTCTGGGTGTATCTACTTACAGATACATCCCGTCTTTAGTAGAAATGTTGCCTGATCCTTCCACTGGGGAGTTTTTGAGAATTCTTCGGGAGTCTTGGATGCACCTGTATGCTTATACATAACAATTTGCATGTAATATTTAGGCGAAACACCGACTCACGCTGGGGAAGAAATGATTTTTGATTGATTTTTGGAAAAAAAATGCTGAAATTTGTTTCGAAATTTTTTTGAAAACAGGAATGCTTGGGATGACTTGATTCTTAATCAGATCCTGACACGGACTCCTAAAATCCTCTAGTTAGGCCTGTATGCCTAGATGAAGTATGGAGTATGATGTGACTAGGAAAGAGATTTTTTCAAATGGCTAAGTTTTGCAAATCTCAAAGTAGAATTTGAAGAGAGAGGCGTACCGACAGACTCGACTCTGGACGTGACCGGACGAGTTGCCAGACACGACTGGACTCTCGAGGGGTTGGACCGTGAATCGGTAGGGGGTGGGCCACCTAAGATGACAAGACTCTTAAGTTGCGTCATTCCGTAGCCTAGGCGAGTGGCAACACGGTCGTACATCGAAATGGGAAGGATGCGTTGTAGGGGAATTGCAGTAGTCTGTAAAGAGACTGTTTTAGCAGTAACAATGCTGTAGTCTAGTGCTCCTTTTGAATTTTTGGTTTCGGGGTATGTTCCCGAAGTAGGTATTGGTTCGAGTCCCTGACAATTTCTCGTCTTCAACTGAGCCGAGTACTAGGACACTCTATAGAAAGGATCCTAGTGTTTGAAAAGTATTTGGATTTTTGTGAGTGGAAGGAAAACTTCTGCCTAAGAGAAGCCCCCAGAATGACAAAGCTAACTGTTGAGAATATGACAGTGTCGTGACCAGAATGATGGTGCTTTTTAAATGAGTGTCAATGTGGGTGGTTGTGCCTCTGTTGAAAGGCTGCCTACGTATTCACGTGTAGTGAAATCAAACCAAGCCGTAGTTCAGTGTTGAAAGATGTATTATGATGCCTAGTCTATTAGGTGTTTGTGTGTAACTAGCCATAGCGATGATGTAGGCTAGGTGTAGTCCCAGTGATGTCTTGATCAAAGGGCTAGAATAGTTAGGATGTTGGTGTGACTGTGAGCGTTCTCCGGGGTAACCCCCAGAGGTGGTGTGAACTATTTGGGCATGTTCTATGCCGACCGCAAGTTGAATTCCCGTGTTTGGGGTTGGTAACTGGTTTAGATGTTTTTGGAAATGTGGTGCTAGGTCGCAAATGGCTTTGATGTTTTGACATCTGGAGCTCAATTTTGTGGAGCTAAGGCTTCGAGGGTAAGGTATTGCGATGTGGTAGGAAAGGGGGAAGTCGAGTAAAAATCAAACACCCCTATTAACCTAGAAGCCTTATCAAGACATTTCCAAGTAAATAAGGTGTTACCATCTCGGTATTACCCGAGGTAGTAGTCCATTACTATGCAATTCCGAAACCAACCATTTAAAACTAAATAATGAATTATTACAATTGTGTATCTACAAAACACGGTTACACAACTACAGCAGCGGAAACACAACTAAGGTGATAACAACCTATAAACGTGGTCAGTGACAGCGCAGATCCATCCCGTACATTCAACCAGAATACAATCATCACATATCATCAACCTGCACACTAGCACTACTCCCTAAAAGACCGGAAATGTAAATTGGATCGTCGCAGGCCTCCCATAAAAATAGGGTGACAATTTAAACAGAAAATACGGTTAGAACATGCTAACATCATAACACAAGCATATAATATAAAACATTCAGTCTCAACCGTCTCGGTACAACATCGGTACCAATCAACAAAATCATCTCCACAATCTCAGTACCATCACGGTACCAATCAATAATCTCATCTCAACATTTAGTACCATTCCGGTACCAATCAATAATCTCATCTCAACTCTTCTGCCAGGCCCTTTCATTC
The DNA here is from genome assembly GCA_958450325.1 of Agrostemma githago. Classification (NCBI taxonomy): domain Eukaryota; kingdom Viridiplantae; phylum Streptophyta; class Magnoliopsida; order Caryophyllales; family Caryophyllaceae; genus Agrostemma; species Agrostemma githago. The sequence goes on along the minus strand of OY288254.1, from coordinate 36,038,236 downwards.
CGAGTATGCACACCCCCCGCAGGTTCAACAACCCGCGAGGAGAAATCAGGGAGGGGACCGTGATCAAGGGCCTCGGCTAGGTCTAAAGCTAGCCTCACCAACTCCAATATATAAATATTCATCAAATCATTCCCCCGTCATTATTCAACATCATTCTCAATAGCACGATATCACATCGTAATCGTAACTCACACAACATCATAATATTAACATATTCTAAGTAAGGAAACCTTACCTATTTAACAGGTCACCACTGCGCCTGCGTCGATAGTACAGATCATCATGGAAATTGTACGAAGTCGGATCCTAGGCTGAACAAGACTGGCGGCACTAGCATATTGAGGGGTTGATCGTGATGGTGATCCGGGTGGAAGCCGACAAGATGGAATAAAGGGAAGAAGCTGTGGCGTAGATCGACACCAAAGAGGAGGAAGAAAGAAATTAGGGAGTGCGGTGGGATTAGAAGGATGGCTGCCATGGACGGGATTGAAGAAAGACACGAAATGGAAGGAGGAGCGGCGGTGAGGCTTTATGAACCATGTAGGTTATGCGTGTATGTGTAATCCTACGTAACTACTTACTCCACTATTTTTTTTTAAAGGAGAATTTTATTGATGAACCAAAAACAGTTTACAAAAAGTTGGTGGGTAGCCGAGACACAATCTGGGGCCCCACCCCTTTAGCTATAGAATTTTATTATTATTATTATTATTATTATTATTATTATTATTATTATTATTATTATGAAACGGAGCTTGCATTAATAACGCAACAAATTACAAGAAGTTAGTGGGTAGCCGAGATACTATCTGGGCACCCACTCCCTTATTATTATTATTATTATTATTATTATTATTATTATTATTATTATTATTATTATTATTATTATTATTATTATTATTATTATTATTATTATTATCAATTATTCTATTGTTATCATTATTATATTGCTATTATTACGAAGGGTTTAATGGGTTGGACTAGGAAAGGTTATACATTATACGGGTATTAGAAACGGGTTAAATGAAATGTGTTAACCTAAACGGGTCAACCAATTAGATATGATTATCCAGTAAAGAGACACGAATTAAATAGGAAATACTCGTAATACACCACGGGTATGACAATCTACCCTCCTTATAAGGAACTTTGTCCCGAAGTGCACTCCGCTACGAGACGACTTTTTATACTAACTTGATTGACGAACTAATCATAAACTGACATACGTAACATAACCTGGGTAAACAGGACTGGGTATTACATTCTACCCACCTTACAAAGAACTTCGTCCCGAAGTTCGCTCCCTTCACCTGATTTTACTAATATTTCGAGTACTACAGTAATATGTTCCACGATTCAGAGAACTGGTTCTCAACCCACGGCCACAACACAACACTATCATCATGACTACAACAAAACCATACATGACGACTACAACAATAAAAACAACAACGACAATACCTATAAAAAAAACAGGCAGGTGGGTATTATAATCTACCCTCCTTATAAAGAACTTCGTCCCGAAGTTCACAAATTTTATACTTACGTTATCCAACACCTCTAATATCTTACGACACTATATTGACACTAACTAGTTCAGTCATTCTCGATCTTACATCGAAAACGCTATTCAATTATCATAGGACACCCCTGTAAACTTTCAAATGAATATACTTGTATGCCTTAACCAGTGGTGACTAAGTTAGTAATATCTGCAATCACTCATGGCATCAATCATACAATTTTCAACGAATTTCTCATATACATAGCGTCACTTGGTCATTTCACGACCTCCAATTCTTTTGGCATCACGCCTAACACAATAATTCGTTCACGTTTCATCTAGATTTCCCAGTTTACTCACCCATCAACAGATCACGAGGGGTTTCTACCCCGCATTCATCTACATTTCACAACATAAATTATCTTTTCACTAACAACAACATGCATATCACTTTGATTGTTCTCATGGTTCAACATACCTATCAAGAGACTATTTGCAAACCCACTCTCATATGTCATACTTCACATAATTTAAGCTAAATAGACTGCTTATTAATACCATTGTGTTTATACTCATTATACTTGTCATGACGCAACTCACAAGTTGGTATGCCATGTCTAATACACTCGTAACTTTACATATTTGCGTGAACCCTCATTCCGAGACACTCTGAAATATATGGACACAACGACCATCACATAGGAAAGACAATTAGTTCACACAAAAACAATTTGCCCATGTTTAGGACCCGATACTCATCAGTGATTTTCTACTTTGCTTCTTGGACCCGTGATCATGATGTTACTACCTTATGCTATAACTGACTTGCTGACATCGAAACATACGTGATAACACAAGGAATTCACGAAAATACCTTGGACCCTTTACTATTCATTATTCCATATCTTAGGACCATCAATGTACTATTGTCCCTATTTGATGGATCTTAATATCGTGACCTTCATTCCACCTTGTTGGTACTATTACTCTTATTTATACCGTTAGACTCGTTAACCACCCTTTTTTTTTTATATATTCTTTCAAGTAATTTAAACGACGTCATATTCTCATGACACCTCTCAATTATATCTCACAACTGGGTTTTATCACAATAATATTTACTCCCAGTCTATATTATAATATCTCGTTGACACAACTGTATCGTTAACAGGTTCGAACTCACACGCATACATATACTAAGAAAACGCGTTAGCAGGCAATATAAACACCATGACAAGGCAACAAGACAACTAAACATTCCTAGATGACCGCATTAACAACTCCAAACCTTGAGACGATTAACGAGTGACATTTATTCCTCATAATTTCAACATCTGACAGATATTTCATGTCTTATGTTTCCATAAGTTCTAAATTTAGACACCACCATATGATCGACTTAAGATCAATAATCAACTCACAGACATTGTACACATTCATTAATCTAGGCATATGTTACTTATTGACCATTTAAATAAGAACTGGACACTCATCAAGGATATACATAATAAATTAGAACCAATCAATATTTGACTTGCTCACCAAACATGTCCAAATTCTTTACATTATCACAATCAAAATATGAAAAGTGATGTCATGTATAACTATACATAAGTTGAATACTTGGTTTGTTGTTTGATGACTCGACCTTTCTTGACTTCTCATTGGAACGATTTCCAGTTATTGGATACGTGCATTGATGTTCTTTATCACATAAGCGACTCAGGATCATGACAAATTCATCGGACAACAACACATTTTATCCATAAGATCCACGTTAAGGCAATCATGCAACATGAACCAGTGTGACCTCTCGTGACCCAAATTTACTCCTAATTCATCATTATTAACACATAGGTCTAACTCTATTATACCATACGATAAGGTGGACACTTTCACATTAGTGCATTCACTTGAACAATGCGAAAAAAAAAATCATTCAGTGGATTTAGACACATTTTCAGAACATGGCAATCATGATAGAAAAATCATAATTAATCATCGTACTCAAAACACTGTAAAAACTAGTAGGGTGAGATTCAGAAGATAACCCTCTACAACTTTCTAGCAAAAACTATTTTCAATTTCCAAACGTAATAATGATTTGCAAAATCATTTCATGAACTGGCAGATTTTGGCCTTGAAAAGTTTCGATTGGTAAGACGAGTTTCAAATCATATTTTGAGCAAAACAAAGTTTCAACATTATCCAAACTCTTCAAAGTGACGTCTATAAAAGTTCCCAATGATAATTTAATCTCTAAGGTATATAATCCAAAACTTGACCTCTAGCAAATAGGTTGAAGTACTTGATTTAAATTCTGAAATTTTGCAGTGAAGAACTAGTCTTAAAAAAAACGTGAGTCTCTTTACAAACTTTTGTGAAATGAGCAATGAACAGGTGAAACAATTCAGTAACACGTTGTTCAGGTTAACGAAGGTGTCTTAAGTTGTTCTGACATCATCTCGACACATTTAGCAAGCATGTTTGTTTAGGCCATCAAAACAGAACTCTGTATACACATTATTCAAGTTAGATATAGTACTTTAAATGTGTGTGTGTTGTTATCTCAACACAGATTTTATAAATACTTCTTTAAACCATCAAGAATAGAAATCATCAACAATGTAAGACTCGGAAACTATCACATTGACAGGGAAGCATATAAACTCGGAACAAAACACAAATATCCAAGCTAAGTGTCTTTGACATAATTCACATTAATGAATACAATACCACATATATATCCCTTTAATAACACCTACTCAAATCAAATTATAAACAAATTTTGATTTCACACTTTATCTTGTCAATCACACATGGTACTAATCGGGGTGAAATGGAAATCACGCATTCATATATACATTGTTGCTTCCTATGATACAAACAGTAGTTCTATATATACAACATACACTTTCAAGAACCGATTAATTGACAAGCTCATCTACGCCATTACGAGAGGGAGATAGGGCAAATAAGGAGTACTCAGATCGATATAAAGCAAGTAACTCACATTAACTCAACACAAACCACAAGTATTCTTCATTATTCGACTATTAGTCTCATTAACTCGTACTTGATTCACATGCGACAAAGCTTCATTACCACGTCATGACACCATTAAACTTCTAGATACCGATCTTAGTTAACATGAAGGCAACTTGTACATTACATTGGCAAAGAAACATATAATACTCGAAATAGATTGCAAGTATTCAGGTACTTTTGAATAACATACACAATACGACACTCTTAAACCAGAGAAGTTATTGACCCCCTTGACATATTACGATACACGTACCATCACTAGATATCGACCCCCTTTCCAATGATGTGAGACGACTCCAATATAGTATTTCTATGAGATCAACACAGATTATCACAAAACTCAGCTAATTCATACCCGTTTATTGCTTAAGACACTACCACATACATGCACCTAGGTGTTGTTTCCAACATTATTACAAATCTTCGCTAATATGACTGTTTCCACTCAAGGATGATCGTCACCTACCTTGACCTTACGTAGTAAAACATATAGCTCATATGGCCTCGTACTAACTACTAAAATACGTACGAGTCACACCTCAACTTATACAATTCACTACGTCACATACGTTAAACAACGTAACAAATTATCACAAGCAGTCATCACAAGACAATCATTGCATCACAACTTATCCCTTCCTATTGTACCCCATCTCATTTCTCACACGCGGTTACCGGGTCAAGACCAGGAAGGCTGGAGTTGGTATAAGGACGTCTACTCAACCGAATTTTATAGGGCTCCTAATGGTCATCACCGGGGTTCATTTTATTTTTCCTAGGTTTATTTACTTTAGGATCTAGAATGGTTCGCTCTGATACCACTTTGTAACACCCCCATTAACCTAGAAGCCTTATCAAGACATTTCCAAGTAAATAAAGGTGTTACCATCTCGGTATCACCTGAGGTAGTAGTCCATTACTATGCAATTCCGAAACCAACCATTTAAAACTAAATAATGAATTATTACAATTTCGTATCTACAAAACACGGTTACACAACTACAGCAGCGGAAACACAACTAAGGTGATAACAACCTATAAACGTGGTCAGTGACAGCGTAGACCCATCCCGTACATTCAACCAGAATACAATCATCACACATCATCAACCTGCACACTAGCACTACTCCCTAAAAGACCGGAAATGTAAATTGGATCGTCGCAGGCCTCCCATAAAAATAGGGTGACAATTTAAACAGAAAATACGGTTAGAACATGCTAACATCATAACACAAGTATATAATATAAAACATTCAGTCTCAACCGTCTCGGTACAACATCGGTACCAATCAACAAAATCATCTCCACAATCTCAGTACCATCACGGTACCAATCAATAATCTCATCTCAACATTTAGTACCATTCCGGTACCAATCAATAATCTCATCTCAACTCTTCTGCCAGGCCCTTTCATTCCGAGTATGCACACCCCCCGCAGGTTCAACAACCCGCGAGGAGAAATCAGGGAGGGGACTGTGATCAAGGGCCCCGGCTAGGTCTAAAGCTAGCCTCACCAACTCCAATATATAAATATTCATCAAATCATTCCCCCGTCATTATTCAACATCATTCTCAATAGCACGATATCACATCGTAATCGTAACTCACACAACATCATAATATTAACGTATTCTAAGTAAGGAAACCTTACCTATTTAGCAGGTCACTGCTGCGCCTGCGTCGATAGTACAGATTATCATGGAAATTGTACGAAGTCGGATCCTAGGCTGAACAAGACTGGCGGCACTAGCATATTGAGGGGTTGATCGTGATGGTGATCCGGGTGGAAGCCGACAAGATGGAATAAAGGGAAGAAGTTGTGGCGTAGATCGACGCCAAAGAGAAGGAAGAAAGAAATTATGGAATGCGGTGGGATTAAAAGAATCGCTGCCATGGACGGGATTGAAGAAAGACACGAAATGGAAGGAGGAGCGGCGGTGCGGCTTTATGAACCATGTTGGTTATGCGTGTTTGTGTAATCCTACGTAACTACTTACTCCACTATTTTTTTTTTAAAGGAGAATTTTATTGATGAACCAAAAACAGTTTACAAAAAATTGGTGGGTAGCCGAGACACAATCTGAGCCCCCACCCCTTTAGCTATTATTATTATTATTATTATTATTACTATGAACTGGAGCTTGCATTAATAACGAAACAAATTACATGAAGTTAGTGGGTAGCCGAGATACTATCTGGGCACCCACTCCCTTATTATTATTATTATTATTATTATTATTATTATTATTATTATTATTATTATTATTATTACAGACGCGGTGTATCCTATGGAGCTTGAATCCTCAAAATTCTGGACTGTCTCTAGCCTAGGTCTCGAAAAGGTCTTGAGGGTTGTAATGTGGGAAGGCTAGATGTGGTGTTAGCTGACCAGCTTGATTATCTTTTCCCTATTGGATGGTATGGGCATTTATAATTTTGAACGGACCGTACCCTGGTCAAGAGTCTTTCACTTGAGTTGACCGTTGACCATGGTCATGGGTTTTTGATTTTTTTTGTTGGTTGACCTCTTAGCCCCGGTCATGGGATTCTTTATTTGAGTTGACCGCGTCTGGTCGAGGAATGTTGATAATTCTTTTCTTGATCATGGCCAGCTTTTTTGTTTTGGCCTTTTGCTTTTTCTCTTGGACTTTTGATTTTTTGTCCAGCTTTTTTTGTCGGTCAGACTAACACCTAAGGTAGGGACTGGTTAGTCTAATTGGATGGGTGTTTATGGTGGGAAATGAGCTTGCCTCCCGTCTTGAACCCAAACTAGGAGACTACCTAGATTTGTCATAGGATTCGATACCGCTCCTACTAAGGGTGGTTATGTAGCTTTCTATGTCAGACATGGAACAAGTTAAAGGAAAACACGGGTCTCAGTTTCCTGCAGTCATTATAGATGGGCCTATAATAGTCACATGCATGTGCTCACAGTGTATGACGGTGTTCATCATGTTCTCGGAAACACATAAGGAAAGTATATATGAGGAATAGAAAAGCTGATTTTATTGAATTTTTGAAAAGGAGGACAGAATATAAATGACTCTGACTCTGATTTGGAAATGAGGATGTAGGGTATCCTAGACTCGGACTCAGACTTAGACTCGAATCAAATCCGGACTTTCGGATGCTCGGTTGGTTGTTTCTTTTTTGGTAAGGTCTCTGATTGGAGAAAACGACTAGTGCCACGACTCGCCTAAACTCGGTTTTGCGCAAATGAAAGAGAGAGAGTCAAACTAGACGCGACCCGGGGTGACAGAAATGACTAAAATCCTCGGATCGGGAAACCCGGACGTTGACCTAGACCAAGTCACGACCGCGAATTAGACTTAAGCTGCAGAAGAGTGAATCCGAAAATGGGGCGACCGTATTTGACTGCTCGAGTGGAGGACAGTCCCCCGAGTGAGACTAAAGACTCTGGTAGGACTCAGACGGTGTGACACCTAAGTGGCTCAAAAGTGGGGTACGTGAGACACGTGTAAGACATGACCCTTAGAGCAACCGTGATTGATCGCTCTGCTGAGGGGTAGCCCCCCAATTGGGATCAAAGACTTTGTTAAGACTCGAGTGTGTAAACGGGCTTCCCTTTGTAGGGGTTCATCCTACGTAGGTGGGCCGTGCCTTGACAAATAAGGCGGAATGGGATGGGGTAGAAACTCGTGATGTAAGATCGACGGAGCTTCGACGCTATAGACTCTAACAACTTATGACAAGACCCGACACTGCTAAATACGGGAAGTCCTAAGAAGAAGAAGGTTTTGAAAATGGAAATCTGGATTTTGGAAAGATAGTCCGAAAAAATTGGATTGGATGGCCCGATTTTTTTTTGAAAACCGAAAAATATTGTCGGGCCGGACTTTTCGGAAGTTTTGATAAAGTTCGGACGGCATACCGGCTAAAAATTGGCTATTTTGAGTCAAAATCATAAGTCCTAGATTCGGTAGCTTTCCGGGTTTTGAAAAAATGGAAGGTTTGAAAAGATGCAAAAATTTGAAAACGACGGTTTTTGAAAAGATGGCCAAAGAAAATCAAGTAGCATGTAGTCATGGAAACAGTATAATGACACCATGTATGCTCTTAATCTAAGTCTCGGTCGGTCGAAAGAGGGTCTATACCAACGACGATAGCTTTCTCGCAAATCAGAACGGTCTTCCTAAGCCGAGTTAGTCTTAGAACCTGCCGTAAAACCCATGCGAGTTCCGCCATCTAAGTCTTTAGTGTGCCCATTTGGAACGCACCGTGGTATAGTGGGACGTCGGTCACAAGTAACCGGTCCGAGAAAGATTGGGTTATGCATGAACCATTGAACTAAAACGTGTACATTACTATTCGAACGATTTCTTTTCGAGTCTCACCCTGAGGATGCCGATGGTAAGTGACTCATCAGTTGATCCCCAGCGGAGTCCCCAAATTGTGGTCATGACATAGGTCCACCCCAACGCGGCCACGCGCGGGTTTGGGGAGGCGAATGAATCTCCATATGAGATGGTCAAATTGAAATTTAAAGCGAGGTAGGAGTCGCCACCGAACTTTGTGGGAGTTCGGGCCCGTTCAAACCCACTCTATGTCGTAGTGGGCCGTGTACAAAATACGGCCCATTTCCGATGTCAGAGCTTATTGGGTTCGTCCCTTTGCATTATGATACCGATACCGACATTATCGGATACCGTGTATTGAATGACTCTCGTTGCCAATGGATTCGGACATCCGGAAACCATGGTTCTGAGTAAGGGGTGAGGGTACGTGTTGGGAAGTTCACTAAGAACACCCAACCCCGCCCGCACTTAGCGGCCTTTACTAAGATATCGTTCGTTTTTGGTGTACACGCGTTAGTTCGACGGTTGAATGATATGCAAAGATTATTTTCCCTAAGCATGTGAGAGAAAAATAAATGGGTTGCTAAGTCGTTTAATGCATGTTAAACTAATAACGTCGAAGTTATTTTAGCATGTGAAGTTCATTTTAGTTTAATAAAACAATAAAAATAAATAAATTGCTACAAACACGAGAAAACGAGTTACTAACGTTTGAATAAATCGAATAAAGATGTAAATACGATAATATGCATGATTTTAAAAAGGTTTATGACACGCAAAAAATACTTGTCGGAATCTGAAAATATACCGAGAAAACCGCTGTTTTATGTGAGAAAACGGTGATGGAAAAATCGGAAAAAACGAAAAAAAGGCCGCGGCTTATAGCAACCCGCGCGACTCGCCTGGGAGGGGCGCGACTCGCGCGGGTGGCTGTCTCGGATTCACTTTTCGAAAATTGTTAATTTTGATAAATCGCGTACAAATACGGATTAATTCATACTCGATTTATATTTTCGATATTCGTCGTATTCGATATTCGATTATGAAATCGATATCGAATAGTTAGAATACTTTTAGAAAAGGTTTTGAAAAAAAGTTCGTTTTGAACGAAAAAGAAAAAAAAAGAATTTGAACGAAAAAAATGTTAATTCTCTCCGCGTAAAAAGATCGTCGAATTTGTTTTAAAAAGATGTAACGATTTTTTAGCATCAACGAGTTTTAATTAATTTAGTTCTTGTTAGATACGATATTTGATTAGAGAATTAATATCGTATTTTAAGAACGTTATAAAAAAATAGTTTTCGTAGTATCGATTATTAGAAATAATGAAAAATATGTGACGAACGACCCATATTAAAAATACGACCGGCGACGACACGACCCATAAAAAACGTGAGAAAGGAAGAGAAGAAAGAGAAGAATCGGGTTTGATTTACACCCTCAACCTACATGCTTTGTTTTCTCGGATAAGAGCTCGTCGGAAAGTGGTTTAAACTTGGGAGCGTCGAGATGATGTGGGATGAGTTAAGGTGTCAGTTTGGTCGTGTGATGTGGCGGGTTTCGGCCGGCGTGTGGGTCGGATTTGTCGGGTTGATTTTGAATTATTTTTGCTAGATATCGATGTTGTATGAATGATAGATGTTGAATGTGTGTCGAGGTTGATGAATAATTGTAGATGATGTATGTGTGATAGATGTTTTTCATGTGTGTCTTTTTTGTGTTGTGCAAGGGGCAATTTATAGGAGTACTAGTGTATTACCCGTGAAGAAACTTCACGGGTTGTTCGCTTTTATTTATGTGGAGAGTTTATTGGATTAACAACTAAAATTAGGTTATTCGTTAATAGACTTTTAGTTACTTTAGGTGTTACTCCCTCCATTCCAATGAATTGTTTGCCTTTTTCATATTGGGAAGTCTCAATGAACTGTTTGTATTTCTATTTTAGAAATGTTTTTTATATGTAATTTGATCTTTGCCTCCACATGTCACATCCTAATTGGATCTCTTTCCCTTGGTGTCAAAACCAAAGGCAAACAATTCATTGGAACGGAGGGAGTATTAGGTAAGCGAAAAAATGAACAACATATAGTAAGTATGGCGCAATCTCTTCGACATTCTTTGATCATGCACTTTCTACTCCCTGTTGTGAGTGTTTTAACCGATTCATTAGATAAGAGGTGTGTATATGAACGAAGGGGGAGATGTCAACACGTGGTTAGATGTACCAAGTAATCATCGCAAAGGTAAATAATGATAGAAGAGTGATGCCCGTGTAAAACTTTCACGGACTGCCAACTATTATTTTGATAAATATTGATTACAATCGAAGATAAATTTTAGATTAATAGTGTGTTACCCGTGAAAAATTTCACGGGTTGCCTATTTTTATTGACATTTAAAGATAACGGAAGTGAGATTGGTTTTTAAATTAGACGAAAGAATGTGATCATCAATATGTGGGTTAATAGTACGAAAGATCGAACAACATAATCGTTTAAAGGATAATTTTGTTGCTGGAATAAGACAATTTATTTTTTATTTCATACTTTACTAATTATACTGTATAAAGTACAATTAAATCTACTCATAAACAAAATTAAAATAGTTAAATATATAGTTTGACCCGTCTTGAATATCGTTTGATTATAGTGAAATAGTTAAAATGAATATTTTGACTTTGTTTGATTATAGTGAAATGTTACTCATGCATGTACTACTTACTTCGTATTAATTATATTGAAATCTTATTTACAATATATATACTCCGTAGGAGTTACGGAGAAATATATTTATATCTTCAATAAATCATAACTCCTCCGAGTCTGATTTATGTTTCTCTTTCCCTCTTGGGGTGAGTCATTATTTCTTTTTCTTTACTGTCTAAGCCATAAATATGTGGCTCATATTCTTCCATTTATTTCCCTCTCTTTCTCCTTTATTTTTACACCATACATATCTAATATAAAAAATCTCCCTTATTTTTACACTCTTTTATTTTCCATTTGTAAAGAGTGTGATCATCAATATATCGTTTATCTAATATATCGAAAACATTTTTAATCTTACTAATAATACGTATCTATCTTTAATTCAAGAATATGGAGGGAAAATTGAAGACAGTAAACATTCTTCGATCCCGTTTATAACGCGTGTTTGACCCGAATCCCGACCTAAAACCCGTATATACTCAACCCGTATAATTAATGTTTTAATGTGCGTTAATAAACTTGACCTGAAATCTTTTTAAACCCGACTCGTGTAAGTAATGTGGTTAATATGTGTTAATAACCCGCAAATACGATAATAACATGTATTTGACTCGAACCCCGTCTCAAAATCCGTATTAACCCGACCCGTATAGTTAATATTTTTAACATGCGTTAATAAATCATTTTCACACGAAAACCCTTTAAACCCGGCCTAGATATTGCTCAACAACAATCTTACCGCTACCCCTCAATTTTTCTTGCCATTAATGTTAATAGTGTAATACCCATGAAAATTTATGGGATTGAAACGTTTATTTGGTATACAGGACATAGTGTTAAACAATAGACAACAAACGTGAAAGAGAAGTAGAATGATATAAATCCTTTAATACATGTATTAATTTTTGATATATATGTAATTTGTGTTCAAATTCAAATGTTTATATTAAAGTTGGAATCTTTTAAATACTTGATTAAATACAACATTACAACACTATGGGTTATATATAACATTACCCTATTCATTGTTTAATGAAATAAGGAGAAAACTATTGACAATGTTTGTAAATTACATACTCATAATATATTACTATAAACAACCGTAAATTTACGGAGTATTTATGCGCTTTAGCTATATAAATATAATTTTCTCTATAATTTTTTTACATAAATAATTACATTTATTATCGGGAATAAAGTTCCCTTTTTCCCTCCATTTGGTTTTTAAAATTACAACAAATAAGTAATCCATAAAAATTGTACCATTGATTTTTAGAATAACGAAGAGACATTAAATTTTAGAATAAAAATTGCACATAAGTAATCCATATTTTAGAATAACGAAGAGACATTGATTTTTTGTTCCCACTATTGAATGTGTTCAATGTTTCGGTTTATGTAAATATAAGCGGTAAGTTTTTATGCATCGTAGTTGCAAAGAATTAGTAGTCTCAATTAGCTGTTTAATGAAAAGAATGACACTCGACTAAATGACGATGTTTAAATAACCCCATGATATATTTGTAATTCTAAGCCGTGTTTTGACGTAGAGCACGACACTTGAGCGTAACCGTCTAACTAAAACAATTACTCCGGGACTAATACTTTTTTACAATCAGTCAGAATACTCCGTATCAAATAATTACGAACGTAACCATCTAGCATTTTAAAGTTTTCCGAGACTAAAGTAAGACGTATTTCCTCCTTTTTTTAACCTTTCGATCTTCCTTTTTCATCCATCTCTTTTTTTATATTCCCATTTCATTTTTTTCTTTAATCCATAATTTTATAATGCTAATTGCTAATTTGATGAGTAATCTATTAGCAAAAAACATGGTCAATTTAGTAAAACGTATCAACTACTACTATTACACAACCCTTGGGAATCTATATGAATATTAGTGGGAAATGTGAATAACATTAATATATAAAGAGACTACTTGCTGTTTTTCTTCAACTAACCATTCAATAAATATACATTTTTTTTCAATTATAATTTAATGACCAACCCAATACACTTGTGATATTTGTGGAATGATATAATAATACCCAAGGAAATCACAAACGAAAATATGTTAAGTTAAAACAGTGAAAATCTCAGGGTTAGGACAAAACATAATATTATCTGAGAATTCAAAATCGTACCCATTTAATGAAAAGAATGTTACTCGAGTGTAGATAGACATAGTACTAAATGCCCATGAAAATCACAGGGTTATGCAAAAAAAAAAATAAAGTAAGCGAAATTATGTTAGGTTAAAAAAGAGTAAAACCCGGAATTCAAAAAAATGTACTATAAAACTTACCATGGGTCAAGACAAAATGTAACACGCAGTATTATACGGGAAGTCAGAAGCGTACATTTAATGAAAAGAACGATATACATTAGTTGGTCTCTCTTTTGAATTCCATTTCTTTTACTCATCCCCATAGACATTGTAATGTAGTTGATCACACTCTCGCAAACTTGGTTAACGCGCAGAAGCGGTATTAATATAATACCCGGTATGAGTTTTTCTCCAAAAAAAAAAAAGAACAGTACTCGATTGTGAATAGAATTACTAAATACCATGAAAATCACGGGGTTATGGAAAAAAAAAATTCCAGTTAAAAAATTATGATATAATCCCGAGATGAATACGAAATATATATGGGAAATCAAAAGCTTATAAAAAAACGGGCACTCAATTATGAATAGACAAAATATTAAAAAAAATACTACTCCGTATATCTGATGTCATTACAACCTGTCAAATTTCACACAAAAAAAACAAATTAATACTCCTTAATATCTTCGTCTTTCACTGCAAACATCAAAAAAATTTGAAACCCTAACCCCCAAATATATTCGTCCAACCCAGAAAAACAACACCAAAAACCGATCAAAGTTCATTGCATAGAGTAACTGATAATCATAGACATGTCGCCTAACAGATCAACTCTGAAGAAAACCCATCTTTTTTAATATTATTGCTTATCAATCGTGTTGCTTAGGTAATTCGCCTATCCGGGTACTTTTTGTTACAGCTTATTTGGTAAATCACTTTGAATTTATCTTCTTATTATCAAATCAGGATTTCTTTCGTAGTACTACTAAATTTCGATTAAATTTGTTTATCAGTTTTGATTTTATTTCAATTGTGAAGTTTACTATTGTGTATGTGAATTTGTTTGGTTTCTGTTATGTGAATTTGAAAGGAATTGGTACAGATTTGATGGCTAGAATGTAAGTTTTCAGCCACGTTTAATTATACCAAGTATCCTCTTAACTATTCTATCAGTATAATTGCTTAGAACCTGAGATAAAATTAAATTACATAAAGTTGTTACCTTTGCTTTATTCCTCTTCAAAGTTAGTGATTAAAATGAATTTAAATCGTTCGTAACTTTAGTAGTCATTCGTCTTCTTGATTTCTTGCTCCTTCAGTGATAGTAGTCTTTCCTCCTAATTTTTGAAACAACCTTGTACAACATCATTATGAAGAGAACAATGATGAAAAGGAAAAATAAGTTCTATGTAAGATTGTTGTACAGATTACATATAAAATTGCTATCAGCAAGATCAGAAAAATACGTGATGTTTTTTACCTCGGCATCAATTAATAGGAGTTCCGTAACATCTAACTTTGACTTGTGAATCACTCTGATATTCATTTGAGATAGCCTTATATCATGCTCCAAACCGGCAAGAGAGACAATCTTGGTTGAAGATAGAGACAATCTTGGATGAAGACATCGCGAGGAAGATGCAGTATTGCTGTAAGCTACTTTAATAAGATGATTTCGTTGATGGAGTATGTTCTTGTGAGTGGAATTTTGGACGGATTTCTTGCAGGGAATATTGACGAAGCATAGAAAAATCTGAAGGTACAATGTTGTTGACAATGATGTCCGTGGCATGTTCAATTGGAGTATTTAAAGAATAAAAAAAGATGGAAAAATAAAACATCGAAACCCGAAAGAGTTGAAGTTGTATATTCAATGTGTTGTAAATTGCACATGAGGGTTAATGTGGATGGTAGTTTCAGTCGAAATTTTAATGGTCTTATGTCTATTTTCAATGCTCTAGTAAGTTGTACTCCGTATTAATTGTTTCTTTAAGAGGTGATTGTCATATTTTCGAGATAAGATGGTTCTACAGTAATTAATTAGCGTCTGACTGTTTGACTTAGGCATTTATTGAGTATCGCATTTACTTTTATAACAAACAATTGCATTTACTTTTATAACAAACATTAATATATGTTTTCTCTACATTTTCTTCAATGACTGATGTCTTGGTTCAGTGGTTTGCACTTGTGGTATAGGTCCTAGAGGTCGCGGGTTCGATTCCTGTTGCCGTGATTTTTGGAGGAAATTTTGAGTAAACTTTGGAACTGCTTTGGATGCTCATACAAACGTGTTCACACTGGAGGGAAAGAAAATTGTGTCAAAAAAATGGACTTATTTCGAAATGGAGGATCCTCATGATGCCACGTCATTGCAAATGGTGTTTGCTTTAATATATAAGAGATTCCCGACCTTGGCTAGGAGAAGTAGTCGGACTGAAACTACCGCTTAGGATAGGAAATGTAGGAAGTCGAGAGGAACGTAAATTCCGTTGCTTGGCGAAGAAGCAATGAATCTCGGCTGGTTGGTGGAGTATTTCGGCCGAGCTAATGCTTGGTCGAGCATCTGATTCGGTTTTCGGATAGAATTTCTACTTGAGATCGAATTCTATCTTCAAACGGATTTGTTTAATATTTTTTGAAGCTGATTTTTTGTGGTATTGGAGACCGAATCAGCCACGTGAGGTGTCACGGCTGACTCGCGTGTCTCGAGAATATTTTTGACCGGGTTTTGACTCGGTCGCTAAAAGACGGTTTTACCCCTGGTGTCGGAATCGACCCAAATTAGTCTTATTTGAATCGAAACGACCTACTGGGCCTGGATTTGAGGTCGGTTTTGCAAGATTTGTACTCCGTAATAAGCCTAAACCAAATGTCCATGATTTCGAGCCCATATCCGAGTCCATTAAAGCATGTTTGCGTCCGATCATCATCGGGTGTTTGGCGGGAACTACTATAGACACCTGGCGGTCAAAATGTGGGTGTCTACAATATGACATATAATTATATGGATCACGTTAAGTATGTAATTAGCGGTCATGTATGTAATATATGACATAATTACAGATTGATATATGGATCACGTTAAGTACATAATTAAGTAGACGAATGATGGATAAGCCCAATCGCCTTAATAACTAAATGAGCCAACCAAGAGAGGCCCAAATAATAGCCCATGCGAAGTAGGCGGAAAAAAACATAAGATGTGTTATTCTTTTAGTGGAAAAAAAGGGGATGAACGAATGATTACTCTTATTTATTATATAGAATTTAATCAGCTCATCAAAATTTGTTGATGTGAATAATTTTACTTAATTTTATAGTCTTAAAAGATTAATGATCAAAAGATTTTTTTTTGTTGATATCTAAGAACGAATGATTATTCTTATTTATAATATAGAAATATCACATTAATATAATTTTTCTATGTGAGATAATTTTATTATTTCTATATGTAATAAATTCACTACTTTTTCAAGCAAATATTATGAAATTCATAACTTTATAATAATTCACCCACGTTTATAGTCTTAAGAGCTTTTCTAAGACTCAAAAGAGAAATGTTTACTTAATTTTATTAATTATAGTCCTAAGAACTTTTTTAAAACTAAAAAGATGTTTGGTTTATATCTATGAAATTCATGACTTATCTGCCCTTCAAAAAAATGAAATTCATGACTTTGTAATAATTTTTCAATGCGAGAAATGTTACTCAATTTTATAGTCTTAAGAGTTTTTTAAGAGATTTTACTTAATTAAGCTTATGGTCTTATCAATTTTTTTAAGACGCAAAAGAGTTTGTTTTTCCATCTAAGTTATTAAGAACGAATAATTACTCTTATTTATATATTAGAATTCGATCACCTTATTACGTAGTATACTTTTGGACAAATGATTATCTAAAACAAATGATTTCTCTTATGATATCTAATCATAATTTTTCGATGTATGATAATTCTACTTAAATTTATAGTTTTAAGAACTCTTTTCAGGACTCAAAAGATTTGTGATTTATATTTAAAGACAATGATTATTTTTATTTATATAATAGAATTTCATCACATTTTTGTAATTTTTTGATGTGGGATAATTTTTACTTCAATTTATAGCAACTTAAGAGGAGTATTATAAGATTCAAAAGATGTTTGATTAATATCTAAAACAAATAATTTCTCTTATTGATGATGTAGAATTTCATTACCTCATCATGATTCTTCGATGTGCGATAATTTTAATTAAGTTTATAGTCTTAAAAAATTCTTTTAGGACTCGAAAGATTTATAGTTGATATCTAAAAACAAATGATTGCTTTTACTCCGTATTTATATAGTCTTAATTACTCTTAGTCACAGAATAAAATTCGATCACATTATTATAATTTTTCGATGTGGGATAATCTTACCTTAAGTTTATAATCTCGAGTACTTTTGTATGTAAGACTCAATTTTTTTTATATCTAAGAACGAATGATTTATCTTATTTATAATATCAAATTTCACCACCTCATAATTTTTTGATATAGAATAATTTTGACTTAAGTTTAGATATAGTCTTAAGAACTCTTGTAATAATTTTAATTGAGTTTATAGTCTTAAGAGATTTTTAAGACTCAATTGAGTTTTAAAAGATATCTAGTAACGAATGATTAGTCATAATTTAGAGAAATGATTACTTTTGTCTTATTGTAGAATTAATTACTCTTATTTCTTATTTACAATATATTTCATCACCTTGTTGTAATTTTTCTATGTGAGATTATGTCACTTAAGTTTGTAGTCTTATGGGATAATTTACTGTCTTAAGAACCCCTTTTAAGATCCAAAAGAACACAATAAAATCATCATCTTATTAATTGTTTTGATGTGGGACAATTTTAAGAGTGTAGTCTTATTAAGATTTTCTTTAAGACTCAAAATTTTTTTAGTCGATATTCAAAAACAATGATTTCCCTTGTTTATATTATAGAATTCCATAACTTCATCATAATTTTTCGATGTGCGATAATTATTTAAGGTTATAATCTTAAGAGTTCTTTATGACTCAATTTTTTTTTTGGATATCTAAGGACGAATGATTACTATTATTTATAATATAGAATTTCATCACCTTATTATAATTTGTCGATGTGGGAGAACTTTACTATCTTTATATGCAATAATTCATCACTTTTTCGAGCAAATAGTATAAAATTTATACTCTAATGAAAACATTTTCTACCACGAATCTAATTAATTCATTTTTATAATTTTATTTACGATAACATTTTTGTTAAACGAAATTTAATGATTTTAAGATGAAAATTATAAATCATCACATTAATATAATAGATTATTAATAATTATTGTGGTTGGTTCATTTTTAAAATATATTATTGCAATAATTAAAAGATTCTCTATTTAATTTTTTTTATTATTAATGATACTTTCCTAAATTGAGCTTTGATGTAACGGACCAATCACATCGCTCGAAAAGTTCCTCCTTTATATATGTATTGATTATTTTACTGTATATATTGAGTTCTTAAGTGTGTTATGTGTGTGTGTGTGTGTGTGTGTGTGTATATATATATATATATATATATATGTATGTATGTGTGTGTATATATATATATATATATATATATATATTGAGTTTAATAACGTATATAATGAGTTTTTTTAGTGTATATAACACTTATTTGGATGTATGTTCTATCTTAATCAGGACCGTCAAATGATATTTGGTGGCCCTGTGTCGAATATTTTTTGGAGGCCCTTTAGAACATCGTCTCCCATGTTTTTTAAGCTATTTCGAAAAACAATACTCGTACGTATTATAAATAGATTCTCAAATTGAAATTAAGTTTCAAATTTTTAAATATATTATAGTGTCATGATCCATATATTACACTGTATTATTTATAATAATTATGTAGTTATCCAAATTTTAGATGTACGAGTTACGATCCATAGATAGGGAATTATTAGCTAGAGTAATTTTAAAAAAATTGTTTCTATGGGTCGTAAATCTCGGAATATGATACAACATTTACTTACAAGGATTCTTTAGATTTAAAATCGTACGCTAATATAAATTAATAAAATATCCCCAAATAAAATTAGGAGGAAAGAATAAAAGATAATTAATAAAAGATCCCCAAATAAAATTAGGGGGAAAGAATAAAAGAATTTGCTTGAGCAGGGAATCTAACCCCTACCCCGAGAACAAAGAGAACGTTTTGTTTCCTGTAGACACCACTAGGCTACTACAACTACTAGTGGTTTTATTGTCCACATATTATATATATATATATATATATATATATATATATATATATATATATATATATATATATATATATATATATATATATATATATATATATATATATAATGGGCCTTAACCTAATGAGGCCCCTATATATATATATATATATATAATGGGCCTTAACCTAATGAGGCCCCTTTAAGCATTGGGTCCCGGTTCCAAGAACCGGGTGACCATGCGGTCTGACGGACCTGATCTTAATCTGATCTAATGGTTTAGATTGTGCCCCTCTCTCTCTCTCTCTCTCTCTCTCTCTCTCCCTCTCCCTCTCCCTCTCCCTCTCCCTCTCCCTTCTTATAAGTCCGTAAGGCTTATTATCAGCCATTGGATCAAAACAATATAGACAGCTAAGATGTTGCTTGACATTTAATTTGAAAATAAAAAGAAAATGGGTTACGTTTCCCAAGCTCCTCTTTTTTTTCCACCCTCAATAATCTCACCATATTCATTACTCTGTTCTCACACTCCATTACTCACCATATTTAGCCATTACTCACCATATTCAACTATATTCAGCCATATTCCGCCATAACACCAAATCGATTACTTACTCCATCAGTCTTCGTCACTCCATTACTCACGGTCTTGCTTATTCATCTCACCATTCAGTACTCTGTTCCTTAAAGTATCTCACTCGATCGATTTTATCTCTTTTTGCAGGTAAGGTTTCGTTCTCTAATCAGATTGTGCGTATTTTCTTCTTATAATTAGTATCATTTGGCGATTTGCTGTTTAATTTCACGAGTTCGGAGGGTTTTACGAAATTAGGGTTTTTTCCAATTTGGAAGTTTTTGCGTTTAGTCGTGGTTTTCAGGTTTAATTCTAATTCTTGTTAAATTGGGGTTTTTCTAATTGGGGATTTGGTGTTTAATTGAATTTTTTGTTTAATTCCGGATAGGGTTTTACAAATTGGAGGTTTTTCTTGTTTACTGATTGCGACACAAATTTTACTAATCAATCTCAAATTTTACTGATTGTGACTGATGGTTTTTACTGATTTTTTTGTTTCTGTTCATTGCATCTATGTTTTATGTCTTCGTGTTTAGTGGTTGATTTCACCCAGAAAGACGCCTAATTGTTGTCTCTTTTTAATTCATACTATAGTATGCGTCACTAATCAGTTTATATATTTTTATAACTTCGGTTTATATATCATGTAAATTCAGTTCATATCTTTTGTAACTTCAGATCATATCTTTTGTAACTTCAGATCATAAATTGTGTCTTTGTTGTGTTGTTTTTAATTGGATTGTGTTCTTTAATTTTAGGTTTTACCCAATTTGAATTTTGTCATCAGAATCTATGTGAATTGTTACAGATTGAATTTCTATTGTTTTGGGATGAATTTGATTTATGGGTTTTGTTTGTTTGTTTGTTTGTTTGAGTTAAGGATGAATTTAACGACGAATCACACGTATTTCAGGCATCTGAGTTGAAAGAGTTCATTGTTGCTAAACATGACGTCCATGATCACTTTCTATTACCTCGTGGTCCGAATAAGTGGGAGTTGATACCGATCGGACGAGCTTTGTAAATGAGTTGCTTTTTATATATAATTGTAACTTCAGTTCACATATTTTGTAACTTCAGTTCACATGTTTTATAACTTCAGATCGTATATTGTAACTCCAGTCCATATATTTGTAACCTCAGTTCACATATTTTGTAACTTCAGTTCACATGTAACTTCAGATCGTATATTTTAAGTCTAGTCCATATATTTATAACTTCAGTTCACATATTTTGTAACTTCAGATCGTATATTGTAACCACAATCCATTTTCTGTAATTTCAATTCTAATCATTTCATATATTTTTGTAAATTCAGTTTATATTTTTGTAAGTTCACTTCACATATTTTGTAACTTCAGTTCATATGTTTTGTAACTTCAGATCATATATTGTAACCACAATTCATTTTCTGTAATTTCAATTCTAATCATTTCATATATTTTTGTAACTTCAGTTTATATATCACGTAACTTCGGTTCATATATTTTGTAACTTCAGATCATATATTGAAACTCCGGTCATGTTTTGTAACTTTATTTCGAATCAGTTCATATATTTCTGTAACTTTAGTTCTTATATTTGGCAACTTTAATTCATCTCAATTAATATTTAACTCAAAACTGTCAAATATGGTGAATACAAATTCCGCTTGAAACTCCAAACATCAAATACTAAAATTCAAATGAAAACATTCAAATATTCTGATTTATGTTAAATATTTATTGGGTTTGAGAGAGTGTATTAAACTGGGTTGGAGAGAGTGTGTATTAAATTTGGTTGGAGAGAGTGTGTATTAAATTTGGTTGGAGAGAGTGTGTATTAAATGCTGAGTGTGTTAATTGCTTTGAAGTGTATTAATTATGATTAAATATATCCCAGCCCTCCATCCTCACCTCATCCAAAGGCTCAAAAGAGGACTTATGCATTTATAGATTTAGGATCTTGTGAGAACCCTTAATATAATGAGAAACATGAGAACTAATTATCTCCATTAAATAAGTAATAAAGATACATGTAGGGCGCTATAGCTATATATATATATATATAGGGACGGGATCCGTTTTCCGAACCTTACTTCGGTACGAACCGTCCGAACTAACCTTTAAAGACTCCGGTTACACTTTTAAGGACCCCAATTACACTTTTAAGGTTAAAACAAACATAAGAGTAATTGGTGTCCCATTATTTCCATAATTTTTGAATAATTTTTAAGTAGTTAGAAATTACATTCTTTAATGATCCCATTACCCTCTCATTTTTTGTTTTTTCTCAAAAGTGTAACTAAGGTCCTTAAAAGTGTAACTGAGGTCACTAAAAGTGTAACTAGTTAAACTTAAAAAGTGTAAGTGGAGTCCTTAAAAGTGTAACTAGTTGGTTAGGACGGTTCGCACCGAAGTTTTGGTTCGGACGGGATCCTAATTCTCTCTCTCTCTCTCTCTCTCTCTCTCTCTCTCTCTCTATATATATATATATATATATATATATATATATATATATATATATATATATATAGATTTAGGATCTTGTGAGAACCCTTAATATAATGAGAACCATGAGAACTAATTACCTCCATTAAATAAGTAATAAAGATACATGTAGGGCGCTATGGTGATCACAGGCTCATAGCCCAGGTCCAAACTATTTAATTATTATTAGCTAAGTAATACAATCAATATCACATTGTGTCTCAGTTGGTTTGGATTGAATTCTTGATCATAATGTTGTTGGTTTGAATACTCATGCTTGCATTTAAATTCTTACCTCTTTTTCATGAAGTCGTCTAACAAGTACTTGTTTTTAATTTTGGAAACAAATTTCAATTTCATCCTCAATTTTTTTTAATGTTTTAATTACGGAAACTTCAGTTTCATTCTCAATTTTTTTAAATGATTTAATTGCGGAAATATATTTCAATTTTATCCTCAATCTTTTTAATTTGGAACTTGGATTGCAATTCATTCTCATTTTTTTATTTGAAACTTGGACTTTCTCATAAATGAAATGAATGTCAAATTATGTTTTGTTAGCGCAAAATGGGACAAAGGTGTTATCAAAATAGACTAGAATTTTAGCCAAAAGAGTATATTGACTAAGCTAGCTTTTAATTTTAGCGTATTTTTATTTTATTTTGGTGTAACCTTTTTTAATTTTAGTTTTTGATTTTTGGTGAACCTTTAATTTCCTCAATTCTAGCGCATCCTTTTTGAATTTTAATTTAATCGTAAGGATAGTAAGTCTCTTGTCGGACAGTCTCATGGTAATTTTACCGTATGAGATCTCATAGTAAAATTATCAGATGGAGTCGTATGGATGGAGTCATTTTAGTGTCTCCTTTCACAATTTTAGCGTACCCTTTTTGAATTTTTGTGTATTCCTTTTGAATTTTGGTGTACCCTTCCTCAATTCTAGCGTATCCTTTTAAACTAGGGTTATTTAATATCAATAATATTGATTATTGGGCGTATTACAGTAATAATACAAATTACAGTTAATCCCAGAATAATATAGGGTGTTGGAGTATTCTAATGAGAATGGTACAGCGGTCCACCTCCCCTTAAGCGCGTCATTTACTTCAGTTTTTACTTTTCATTACTTTGAAATCCAATTGTCACCATCACCATTTACTTCACTTCACTCTCCATTTACTTCACCCTCTCCAACCCTAATCTTCTAATCTCGTTCGCAATTTCGTAAGTAAATTCGTGCATATTCTTTAGTTTTTTTCCGAATTCTGCGAGTTGAAGTCGGTTTAATCGACCCTCACAGAAGCTGGGTTGAAGTTCGTTCGCTTTAGAGTATTTCGACGACAATGGCAGAGGTAAGTTAGTCGATTATCTGAATTCAATTCATATTTCTAGGGTTTATGTTATTTTTGGGTTTTTGATCATTTAACCACCTAATTCAATCTGAATCAAGCAAATTGTTAGGTAAAATTAATATTTTTCATTCACTTACCTGACATATTGTGTAGGTTGACCCTTGGAGTAGTGTGACCGTGAAGTTCTTATTTGGGGTATATTTGTTAGGAAAGATTCAGATTTGTTACACTGTTAAGCAAACTAGGACAATCTCAGTTGACCCGGATGAGTTGGGTTGGTTTACTGTGGTCGAAGAAGCTGACAAAACTTCATTCGACAATTTTGAACTCCAAAAATTTGAAGAGCTTGCATTTGTTGGAGAGCCCATTATTAGATTCAATGGAAATGAACACTTTTTTTAATTTTTTTTGCAAGTTACCATTGAAGACCTGGATTTAAGTGTGAGAGAGATGGAGAAAGAGGGTAAAGAAGGAGGAGGGTGAGTGTGGATTTAATGGAATGAAGTTGCCGGTTGTTTTTCAGGAAGATTACCTGCTGTTGTAGGTAACAAATGAAGCTGTACCATTCTCATTAGAATACTCCAATTCGCTGTATTATTCTAGGATTAACTGTAATTTTTATTATTACTGGAATACGCCCAATAGTCAGTATTATTGCTATGAAATAACCCTTTAAACTATTAGTGTACCCACTTTGAATTTTGGTGTACCCTATTTTAATTCAGCTACTCTCCCTTGTGACGGAGGTATCCGTCATTTACTTGTAACGGGTCAAATACTCTTCATTTATGTAGAAAAGACGACTCATGTGTTTTTGCAGTATTTTGTCTTTTCTATGTAAACGGATCGTATTTGACCCGTTATAAGTTTGTGACGGATAATTCTGTTACAAACAAAAATTTGTGTTTTAATTTTCGCGTACTCTTTTTTAATTTTAGCGTACCCTTTTTGAATTTTAGTGTATCCTTTTCTAAATTTTAGTGTACCCTTTCTGAATTTTAGCGTATCATTTTTGAATTTTGTTGTACCTTTCTTTTAAATTTTAATCTACCATTTTTGAATTTCAGTGTACCTTTTCTCAATGTTAACGTACCCTTTCTCAATTTTAATGTATTTTTTTTGAATTTTAACGTACCCTTTTTTAATCTTAGCGTATCTTTTTTGAATTTTAGCGTACATTTTTCTCAATTTTAGCGTATTCTTTTTTACTTTTAGCGTATGATTTTTTAATTTTAGCGTACCCTTTCTCAATTTTTGTAAAAAACCTTAATTTTAGTGTACATTTAGAAAACATTACTTTTGACGTATGTAAGGAAATTTAAAGAATGTCGATAATACATGATTCAATGAACAAATCTTAATTTCACAAAATCCTCAATTTTATGCTAGTAAAAACTTGTATAAAGAAAAATAATTTAACAAACCTCGTCAAGTACACATTTTTGTTTGGAGAAATTATAATTGTTGTCTCCACTGAAGAGTTGAATCTTCATTTGTGAAATTGGAGAATTGATTGTATGATTTCACGACTTTCTTTTGTTTGAATGAAGTTGAGTGGAGGAAGGGAAGGAGTAACTCAGCAAAGTGTCGTGTCTATTTTTGGGTAAAGAATGTGAGTCAAATGACTTGCCTAAGAGTGGGGATGAATTTCAATTAATGTATGTCGTTAGATCTTAGAAGATCTAATGGTTAGGAGAAATTCTCACAGTTCTCATTATACTATAGGTTCTCACCGGATCTTGACTCTCTCTCTCTCTCTCTCTCTCTCTATATATATATATATATATATATATATATATAGGGGGATCAAGGGAGTTAGCAACTCTCTAAGAGTTGAAGTTGTTGTAGTTGGCAACTCTCTAAGAGTTGAAGTTGTTGTAGTTGCTTAGTGCTGATCCCCCCATCCATTTAGCTTAATATGGACGGTCGATGAATGAGTTTAGATTGTATAAAAAAAATAAAAAATGGGGCTGCGGGACTGACATGCTGCGGACAGCCATCAACCTCATCACTAGTCAATAGCCCCCTCACCCTACCCCCAATTAATTTCCCTCCTCTCTATACTCCCGCCCAAAGCCTTTACACTTCCCCATTCACCTATTTTCAATTCATTTCACTACCTAATCATTCACCGCTCTTTTCCTCTCTCTAAAAAAACACCCATCTCCATCTCCATCTCCATCTCCATTTCCGCAGCTTCTCCATCTCCGATAATGCCTAAAATTCCGGTGGTGCTACAAAGGTATGTTGAATGTTCGATTTTCGACCTCCGATTTTCTTTTTGTTCAACCCTTTTTTATTCCTTTTTCACGAACCCTAAAAAGTGGTCAAGAAGTCCGGCATGCATGAACCATAAAAAATGGTAAAAGAGCATTTTTCCAACACGATAACCCTAATTTTGAGTTGAAGTTGTTGTAGTTGTACAGTAGTTGTAGTTATAGAGTCGAAGATGAAGTTTTTTTTCTTTGACAACTAATATTCACACAGTTTTTATTCTTGATTAATCGTTATTCCTCTAGTTATAACCCTAATTTTGAGTTGAAGGGGTCTTAGTTGTACAGTAGTTGTAGTTATAGAGGCAAAGATGAAGTCTTTATTTCTTTGTTGAAGTTCATGTTGAAGTTCCCATAGTCGTCATTGTACGTATGCATGTGCCATCGATTAGACACTTTTTTGTTGAAGTTTTGCATGCTTCCATGTTGAAGCTTACGTTAAAGCAGTCTTATAGTCACAGACTTGGTGTTTGGGAAGAAATAAAATTAACATTTGAATAGTCATACAGAGTTGGTTGTACAGTCATACAGAGTTGCTTGTACAGTCACCCGTTCGAAGATACATAGTCGCACTCGTTACATTTTGTTGTGAAGTAACAGAATGATGTACAATCACACCTTTGAATCTACACAGTCGCACTTGTTATGATGCAAAGTCACACGCTTTATATTGTATAGTCATGCAGTGTTGATTGTATAGTCACCCGTTTGAGGCTGTATAGTCACATTCGTTATGTTGCAGAGTCGCTCTCTTTTTACTGTAGAATCACACTGTTGAAGCCGTATACTCAGTTGTAAAATCACACTCATTAGGCATGTTGTTATTACGGCAGAAAGTCGGGTGCGAAGAAGAAAGTTCGAACGACAACCAGTAAGAAGAAGGTCGTGGCAGAGACATCGGTCCGCGAAAATGTAATTGATGATAGATTGGTTGTGGACCAAAATTTGAGTAAGAAGAAAAAGAATAAGAAGAAGACTGTTGTAAAGTCTGTTGAAGATACATCGGGGGACCACATCGTTGCCAAGACGAATGTGGGGGGACAGAAATTGTAGACGAAGACAGACAAAAGAAAAAAAAGAGGGTGACTTTTGATACACCGG
Organism: Agrostemma githago; assembly: GCA_958450325.1. NCBI lineage: Eukaryota > Viridiplantae > Streptophyta > Magnoliopsida > Caryophyllales > Caryophyllaceae > Agrostemma > Agrostemma githago. The sequence goes on along the minus strand of OY288254.1, from coordinate 36,010,541 downwards.
TCGCCGATCTGGATGTGGGTGAGACAGAAAGTGTTGAGGAAAGCAGGCCAAAAAAAAGAGGAGGGTCAGATCTGATACACCGGCCGACCCCACATACGTGTGTGTGACTCGGAGGAAGAGAGGGGGGGACCGCCGACAGGGTCAGCCCGATATTCACTGTACGCCCAAGCGGTTGCACCAGCTAATTGGGCGATTATCGAATGATCAGATAGAGAGGGTGCGTGCTGTTGGATTAACGGGCTGTTGGAGATGAGGCTTGAATCGGTACCCATTGAGCACGCGGTTATGTTCCTCCGTGCATTTTATGACGAGTCCCATATTTTCCGTGCCTCACGCCAGGAGGCATTCATGATGTCAAAGTACGACGTCCACGACTGCCTCCAGCTACCTTTGGGCCCTCATCCGGTGAAAGTAATCCCAACCAGCAACAAGAAAGGGGCAGACTCACCTGACGTGATCAGGTTAAAGAGTACCTGGAGGAAAGACTTCGGTGTGGTGGACAGCAGCAAGCCAATAACATTAGGGAGGGTGCACGAATAGTTAATGGCAACCAAAGTCGCTGACGACGACTTTGTCCGCAGGTTCGTGTTGTTCGCGTTGTCATCATTCCTCGCGCCTACTACGAACAACTCACTGGACCTGAGTCTGCTGGCCGCAGTGGAGGACGTGGACTTGATTCGGGAACACGACTGGTGTAGCTTTGTCCTGCAAGATCTGGTGCGGGCGGGTAAGGGGATGCGTGACCCCAACAAAGTCCTCAACTACCTCCGAGGATGCATCCCAATTCTAATGATTGCGTACTTCCAGCGCTACGATTTCCGTAGCGAGACTTGCAGATGCGACATACCATTTATCGCACATTGGGACGCACGGAGAATATGTGATCGTCTCGCTGGGGAACTGGAGACAGGGTCGCTGGGAAATCAGCTACGTTCGAAGGTGTCGTACCCACGTACATGTGGGACAACAGGCAGCGAGGGCGCCCCTGCTATAACGATGCCCTCTGACAACCAGCACTCTAGTCCCAAAAGAATAATGACAGGGATTAAGAGAGACGATCAGTTGGAAGACAGCGAGGTTAACGTAAGTGATCTCCCAACCACTCTATAAATCATCAATAAATCATCAACTCTTTGTCTGTTAAACGATTTAATGTGACAGCCTTACCTATCTTTATAAAAGCATATACGATTCATAAAACTATGTTTATAATACAGTTGAGATTCAGTAGTCACGGTTGTTATGATCACACTTATCCTGATGTATAGTCACATACTATTGGCTGTATAGTCACATACTATTAGCTGTAGAGTCACACACATTACGTTGTCCAGTCAGTACTATAACGTGCACAGTCACACGCTACAAACTGTACAGTCGCACACTTTCTGCTATACAGTCACACACTTTATTCCGTACAATTACACACTTAGGTGCTTAGTCATACTCACACTGCCAGCCTTAACACCACTGAGCTTCACACTAATGATTTGACTTCAACTGAATTATAGGACGACCGGCGTTATTTCATGAATTTACGGAGGTGTGCGCTAGCGTTTTGCCATTTCTGTGAGCAAGCTGCCTCCAAAGTAACAGAAATATCGACGAGGAACAACGCAGTTCCAAGTTAAGACCCGTCCTCCCAACAATTCTGGGAAGATCCAGCTGTCCTCCGGTATGTCGATCAAGTCACTTCGTTGGCCAGCCAGTTGAAGCAGACTACGTAGAATGCCCCCGTCGTTGAGGGCGAGGAGCACCGCGATGCTGAAGCCTACAATCTGATAAACCAAATTCTGCAAGACATGCGTGAATCTGAATACACGGAAGAAGAAATTGAGGAAATGGATTTCTGTGTGGGATATGGTGACGGAACAGAGGGTTACGATGATGAGGGCACTTTTGATGGTGGCGTCGTGACACCAGGTTTCTGCGAGGGAGAATTTGAAGAGGATGATGCCGCTGAAGAAATCAGCGTTGAAGAGGATGATGCCGCTGAGGACGATGTGCAGGGTTCAGTTGACAGGAGTCCGACCGTAGTGTTGGCTCTACGGAAAGCAGCGGGGGAGACAACTGACGCACGATCGGCTTCCAATGTGGAGGGAACGTGTGATGTAATGCCGACTCTGCCCGACGCGACAGTAAGTTATAGTCTTGAGAAGGAACTGAACAAAGCAGGCTGGTCTATAGCGGACACTGTTGCCACCACGCCTACAACGGCGGTAATCGTCACGAACGATGATCAGCAGACAGGCGAGGGCTCAGGGACCAGGACGCACCCCAGGGCACTACATCATCGGTACATCTTCCACTCTGACGTGGCATTTGAATGCATGGATACGATTCCAGACAATTTGGGCTGCACGTTGAACTGTGGGAAAATATTGAGGGGGCAGTTTGTAATATCTGGATTCATGTGCTCCAATATTGTCATCTTCTAGGATATCCTGCACGTTCGGAAAGATGTAATCGACTACGTCTTTGACCACTCAACGCCACGTCCGTCGGGGTACATATTTATTGTGTGTCTCGTGTCGTTTTTTAAATGCATGTGCTAATCGGGACTTTGTTTGGTCTACAGCGAAATGCTGGTCGAGTTCACAGATTACGACTGTATAGCGAGGAGCGACATGCAGACGCTCGAGCCTGGCCTGCAGGTGATGAATAACGTCATTGACTGCTGGTGTAGGCTGTTGAACCAGCTGGTGTACGAAAAAAAAGCACCAAGAGTAACCAGTAGATGTTACTTCTCTCTTGGACATACGGTACGTTCACCCCCCAATTTAGCTGTACAGTCGCGCACTATTGGTTGTATAGTCACACACTATTGTGTGTAGAGTCACACACATTATGTTGTCCAGTCACCACTATAAACTGCGCAATCACGCACTTCAGGCTGTACAGTCACGTACTTCAGGCTGTACAGTCACGCACTAGTTGCCGTACAGTCACACCTTTTACGCTGCACAGTCACACCTTTTACGCTGCACAGTGACACAATTATAGATGTGCAGTCACGCTCATGTCAATCACACAATAACTACATGTATTACAATCAATGCATGTGAGCAGTTCCCAGTGTTGGCATTGTGGAAGAAAGGAGGCCAGGGCAACGGTCATGACGAAGAAATATTTTACGTGTGGAACGAGTGGATAAAAAACAGTTTCTCCGACTTTGCTTTGGACTCGGACATGGTATTACCCCGCACATACTGTTTATTCGTAGTTATGTGCAAGATAATACCATATCTGCCCATAATCCTGACACATTGTTTGTAGGTGTTCGTCCCGATCTTGACGGGTGACGAGGGCCACTACAGTTGCGCCTGCATCAACTTCAATACTGAGCAAATAGAGTACCTCGACAACAGGATGTACGATAAAGATTTTACAAAGTTGCCTTACTATGGCATTGCTCGGACAGCGGTCAGACCCTTTAAATTTAATATTAAATCAATTATGTGACGGCGAATGTGTTCAGCACCTGATCCTGTTTGAACTTGTTTTGCAGGCTGATAAGATGGGGGAGTTCATGGTACGACAAGGGCTGAAGAAAGGTGAGAAGGTCTGTGCGTTTAAATTGGTAAACGTTCCCTTATCATGGCAGGGGGTGGGGTACTCCGCCAATGACTGCGGATTGTACCTGATGATCCACATGATGCTGTACAACGGGTCCCCGTTCCACTGCTCCTTGGGGAGAATGGCGGCCATGAATATGTGCAGGGCGGAAATCACGGCGACCCTTATACTGAGCGACGTGAACAGGGTGAGGGACACTGTTTTGGAGAAAGTGGCATTATTCGGAAAATACAAGGAAACGTTGGACTCTGCCCGTACGCATGAAACCACTCCTGTGAAGGAAACCACCAACAAGCGTCGGAGCAAATCACCGAAAACACCTGAACCCACCCCCCGATCAGTCCCAGAGGAAAGACAGTCGGCAATTAGGTCTCGGATACGGGGCTGTGGGAATGGGTTGGGTTGCTCTTTGAACCAACGGAATCCTGACCCCGGCACCATTGTCATGTCGACCTTGTTTCGCCTGCACCGACCACTGACGAGTAAGATGCCCATCCTGCGGAAGCACACCGCCAACTACTGCTTCCTTGACGATAATGGGTACGACGAAAGGTGAGTAACCGTCTTTGTTTACTGATACGAGTTGCATACTACACATACTGACCGGTGTCAAAAATCTCGCAGTGAACAATTGGGGTCCTACAGCACTCATGCGCAGCTGGAGAGACGTGACATTCAAACGCTATTGTCCGGAGATAGCATGAGCGCCGTTGTGCTGGAGTGTTGGTCGCACCTCATGAACTGGTGCGAATCAGACGACCACGGGGGTGGGTTATCCTCCCCCGCTGACCCAACGATGGCATGGTTCGGAATTCAACACATGGTATGCCCCAGTTACCTCTTACCTATCGCATTCAATAGTACAAATGACCCCCCAATCACATTAACTGAAAAGATGTAAAGTCCGTGTAATAGTTAGAAATAACCACAAAGTTCACTTAGCACAGTCACACATGTTGATGTGCACAATCACATGCTATGAAATGCAGAGTCACACGTGTCGATGTGTACAATCACATGCTAGATATTGCATAGTCACGCATTCAATTGTACAAATGACCCCCATTCACATCAACTGAAAAAAGATGTAGAGTCCGTGTAATGGTTAGAAATAATCACAAAGTTCACATAGCACAGTCGCACATGTTGATGTGTACAATCACATGTCATGAATTGCAAAGTGATGGGTGGGATTTGTCGTGAATCCCAACAGTCAAACAAAACCGGCTAACCTAACTAAGGTAGCTAAGGTAAGTCGGGTCGAATCCACAGGGACGGGAGGTCGGACTAGGGTATGCTACGGTCTAGGACTAGGTTCGAGACAAGCTATTCTAAGGAGGGGGAGACTAGGACTAAGCTAGGTCTAAAGCAAGAAAACAATCAAAGGAAACGGGCTAGGATTAGGTCGGGGTCAAAGGGGTAACGGAATGGTCAAAGGAGAACTAGAGTGAAGGAGGTAGTAGGGTAATCTAGGTTGGTCCGGGCTCTCGCAACTTAGACCCACATAGAGGTTCCACCTAGAACCCATCTCGGCGACACAAACGACAAACGGGGTTCTAGCATGCTATAGGCCTAGGTCGCATCCGGGCTCTCGCAACTTAGACCGACCTAGGGGTCGTCCTCACCGGGCTCTCGCAACTTAGTGGGGGAACCGACCCCACAAAAAAACTATCACCCACAAGAGAAGGGCAAGAAAAACAAGCATATGCACATACTAGTCATTCAAGCATTTCAACAAACATGTGATGTGCATCATACCAAGAGGAAACCCAAATCTTCCACCAACATCTCCAACAATCCCTTAATCATCCAATTAACACCCTAATCACCTTACTAACCCTAGCAAGATACTACTCTAACATATCTATACTAAAACTAACACTAAGAAGAGAAATCAATTCAAACAACCAAACTAGCATATTGAAACTAACAAGAACTATGAACTATGAACAATAACAAGAACAAAGAATCAAACGTTAATGATAAAACAAAGATTAGGAGAAGAGAAAAGAAGATTATACCAAACTAGAGATGAAAGGAAGAATGAAACTTGTATAAATGGAAGAACCCAAAACATTCGCCCAAGGTTGTCAATCTTGGTGGAGATCTTGAAGAATTCCCAAATTACAAGCACTAATCTAAGATTAACGATAATCTAAAGACTAATCTACACTAATCTATGCTAATCTATGCTAAAATAATCTAGGGTTTAAGGGGAAATGTCTAACATCAGCTTAACAAAACAAGGGAAGAGTATATATAGGGTTACAAGTGGAAAGGAATTGAAAGGAAACAAGGCGGAGCTGCAGCATAGCCATCCCGGCCGGGATGAGGTGGTCCCGGTCGGGACGTGGTCGGTCCCGGTCGGGACGCCATGGTCCCGGTCAGGATGGACCCTCAGTAGCTTCATCTTCGTTTCCTCCTTCATCCCGGACGGGATGAGGCCATACCCGTCCGGGATGAGCCTTGTAGGCCTCCAATAAAAACTTTTTGGTCCCTCCTTTGTTCTCATGGGCTTCCCATCGATTCTCGGGACTCGGGATTGGGTCTCGGAGGCTCGGGATTGGGTCCCAAGGTCTCGGGGTCGATTCCAAGGCATCGAATCATCGTTCCTTTACTCCGTTGGCTCCAAAATGTGTATGTATAGAGTCGGAATCGCTCCAACTCTTCCAAATCGGTCTCGGGAACCTGAAACGAACTAAAGGAAGCATAAGAAGTCCCTAAACCGCTCCCAAGGAGCGATTCTACAAGGAAAATGGGACCAAAACACTACAAAATAGGCACTACAAACCACACTTATCAACTCCCCCACACTTAACCCTTACTCGCCCTCGAGTAAGCACATACTAACTACTAAACTATCCGAGTGGGTATTAGCGCACCCTACGCCCTTTCAACTCACGCGAATGCCCTTTGAGGAAAAGTGCACCCCGTAAGGCAAGTGGGGTCTTGCGACAAAACCGCGGATGCAACCGGACACAAAGCACACAAACAAACAAACACACAAACAAACACATAATCGGTTGCACCCAAAAGAAAACAAATACCGCTTCCCTTCAAAAGCGGTGAATGAAACACCGGTTTAGGACTCGAGGCAAGTGACAACGTTCCCAAGCTAATCATACAAATCGAGATTAACTAAACCCTAAAAGTATGACGATAAAGCAACAAAAACGTTGGTAACTTACCTAGGTCCTCCTAACTTTCTAAGAACGTACTACGGGACGATCGGCGGAGTGGAAAAGTGATGAACCACGGTGTTAGTCGACACTGTAGGTAAGTGAGACCCCGCCCCCTTTAGCGTGAGCCAAGAGGGTCGTCCCATGTCTAAAGCCGCCTAACTAGTCCAAGTAAAAAGGTGGAAAACATGCAAAATGAGGGAAGACCGACTAATGCCGCTATCATCCTTCCTAGGGACTCGGTCCTTTGGTAGGCTCTTCACGGCAAAAGTCGGAAAAAGACTTATTTTGAGAGGTAGGGGTTATTTTTGGGAATCGGGTTTTCTTTTGGCATTTTCTCTTTTCTTTTGGATTTTTGCTTTGTTTTGCCATGCCATTCTTTTTCTTCTTTTCTATTTTCTTTTTGGCTTTTGTGCCATTTCTTTTTCTTCATTCTTTTCTTTCTTTCATTTTCTTTCTTTTTCTTTTCATTGCCCTTTTGGCTTGATTTGGCTTTTTGGCATTTCTTTGTATGACAAGAAAGGGAGAATTCAACAAATTGCAACTTATTGTGTGGATATGTGTGGGAGGTAGGTAAATGGGTTAGTCGGGATGACGTCTTCCCTTCATACTCACAAAAAGGGGAGAACTTGGACTAGTCTAACGATTCCGAACATGGTCACCTAAGGGACGGAACTTGGCAACCAAGGCCTTTTCACACCGTGGGTGGTCATAATGGTCAAAATGCAAATCCCGTAGTAAATCCCTAGTAAGCTAGGTGGACTCAAGGTAAGAAACGAACGAAATCATTGATTTAGGGTCATTCTATTAGATTAAAGTCCAAGACTCGATTTATACAACTAGGGAAAGGGAAAGTAAACACTTGCACACTAGCCTTTAAACCGGGTTTTCGAAAACGGTTTACACACACAAGACACAACTAACACAACATAAGGCGAAGACATGACGAAAATGAAAGAAAAAGAGACAAAAGGCCACAAAACAAAAACAAAACAAAACAAGGAGAAACAACACATAAACAAAACAAACACCACCCCGATCTTAAAACAAGTCTCCAAATCCACCACAATCTTTACAAAGCTCCTCCCGAGCACACATCATCACAAATCTCCTCCAAACTCACAAGAAATAAAGATGAAAAGGGGTGAAGAGATGTTACCGGAAGTCTTGCAAGCTCTCCAAAGCTAACGGCGATTAGGCAACCTATAAGGAAAAAAGGGGGGCAAAACACGCACAAAAAAAACAAAAATACGACATAACGACACAAAATGGAAAAGACACAAAAGAAAATCTTTTTGATTTTTGTGAAAATTTTCAAATTTTTAGGGTTTTTTTTGAAGAATTTTTCGAAAAACTAAGAAAATAAAACTAACGACGATAGAATATCGCTCCCCCACACTTAAACCGAGCCATGTCCTCATGCTCGATCGTAGTGTGCGGAGAGACAAAAGAAAAAGAAAAGAAACTACGAAAATAAAGCTAAAAATCAAAAATAAAGTGAAGAAAAGGGTAGAAGGTGTCCGGCCGGAGTGTAGTCAAGTCACCATGGGCCGAGACAAGAAAAGATATGGAAGGGGGAAGAAAAATAAAAAGAAGGAAATAAAAGGAAATTGGAGGGGAGGGCTAGGTGTAATCAAGTCACCTAGTCCGGATTCCGCCTAAATCCGACTAAATCCAACAAAAGGGGTGAAAAACTTGTAAATTTTGGATTTTGAAATGACTCTCGATGTAGTCACGTCATCGAGAGTCGGGAGCAACCATATACCAAGGCCTCGAAGGCCACCATGACATCAAGACTCAAAAGTGTACAAGGGGAAGGGAACAAACACAAAAGAAAACAAGCTATAAAAGACGGAAAAGAAAGGATAGTTGTCGTACCAATAGGTTAGCAACTCACTCTCTCCATCGTCTCCTAGATCAATATAGGCACAAAGCTTGTCTTCTTCATTGTCATCCCGCTTCAAACTCGATAGGTACGCATGGTTAAGGTAGTAATGGTGTGAGGGGTGGAAATTGATGTGAAGGTCGGTGCCAAGTAGATAGAAGATGAAGTAAGGGTATGAAAATGAAGTATATGGATGGTATGATACGAGAAAGGATAAGTAGGGAGGTTGGGTGGGGGTATACAATGGTTGGGTGGGCATAAATGTCGAAGAAAAGGTACCAAAAAGGAGTAGGGGACCATCCCGGTCGGGATAGATGATCCCGATCGGGATGATAAACCCTTCCCGATCGGAAAGCCTCCTTCCCGATCGGGAAGCCACTCCAGAAATCTCGAAATATGGCACCATCATCCCGATCGGGACGGCTCCTTCCCGGTCGGGATGACACACTCGTCCCGGTCGGCAAGCTCCCTTCCCGCCCGGGATGGGTCTTCTTGACCTCCAAAACCCAAAAAGCTTCACCAAAGCTTCAAAAACCGATTCCCATACTCACGATCCAAGCTCTATCATTAGCCATTCCTTTCTAGGAATCGCCTTCACTTCACCTATCAAACAAAGCTCAAACACACATCAAAATCCCTCCCTCACACCGCTCATCAAAATACCAAATCAATTACAAGAGCTCCACAAAAGCTAACAAATACTAGAAACCATACTATCCAAACATAAACACAAATACAAGCACAAAAGAAAGGGAAAAGATATTTACACTAAAATACTCTCTCCAACTACACCTCCATAGCCATCAAGAGTTCGAAGGAGTAAGTCAAATGCCCTAGCAACATCTTCAATTAAGCTCACATGGCCGAGCCTAGCCACTCCCAACAGTTTCCAAGTCGGAGGGAAGAAGCTATCATCTTCATTAGGATCGGGGTTATTGTGATCTTCCGGGTCTTCGGAACCAACATAGCTACGACTCTTATGACCATCCGGTAGGTATAGTGGTCTAGAGTCGTGCTCGGTGTCATGATGTGGGAGATCACACCCTAGGGGTGTCGCTTCTTCTACTGGGTCGAGAGTGGAACTCTTTTCCACCGCCCGACAAGGATCCTCTTCACCAACCGTCTCACAAGACAAAGGACTAGGCATCGAGTGCGGTAGAGGAGGAGAAGGCATCAAGTTTTCTTCATTGGAGGCTTTAGGATCCTCCAATTTCCCATACAAGGCATGTTCCAAGGCGTCCATTTCTTTTTCCCAAGTATTGCGCTCCTTTTCACTCATCTTGTCTAATTGGCCTAGAGGAGGTATGTCTTCACTTGGCTTTGGATTGTCTAGACCCGGTTCATCACGAAGAAAATCGAACAAATCCAATTTGATAGCCAATACATCGGCTCCCCAAGAGTTATCTTGAGAATCATGTTCACTCCCCTCCTCATTGTTGGCCCTTGAAGCTTCAACTTCCTCTGCTCTTCCCCTATCTTCACCGCCCAAGCAACACTCAACAATGGTCTCTTGATCGACCCCCTCTTCTTCATTTGTAGCTTCACAATCGGGTTGACTTTCTTGTGGAGACACCCGACCTTCTTGCCCAAATGAACCTTCCTCAACATGTTGTGGAGCTCGAGTGGCCAACATCGTGATATGAGCCATGAGTGCATTGATGCGAGCATCTTGCACCCCTATTTGGGCCTTGAGCTCCTTTTCAACCCCTTGTATGTAAGTCATCATCATTTGTTGACTCTTTTGCATTAAATTCATCATCTCATGTTGACCCTTATGCAATATCATTATCGCCTCTTGTTGACTTTTTTGCATTTGGACCAACATTTGACAATTCTCAAAGTCGGGGATTTTTGGTTGTGGGTTATGTGAGGGTGTTTGGTAGTTGTTAGGATGTTGGAATGATCCTTACAACCTTCTTGGTAACCATATGGAGGGCGTTCGTGAGATTGTTGATGAGGTTGATATGGTTGGTGAGATTTCGGGACTTGGCCATTTGCCCCAAAGTTGCCCCGTGATGATTGATGGTAGCTCGGACGAGCCATGTCCATAACGTTGCTTTGGTACCTAGGATGAGCTAAAAGCACTTGAGCAAACGTTAGTAGCCTAGTGCTTTTGAGGCACTAGGAAGGGAGAGTAGCGCACAAGAAGAAAAACGGAGATACACAAGGAGAAGAGAACACAAAAGTCAAGAACAAAGTCCACAACTAAGCAAACAAAAGTCTAAACCACGCCGTCCCCGGCAACGGCGCCAATTTGATGGGTGGGATTTGTCGTGAATCCCAACCGTCAAACAAAACCGGCTAACCTAACTAAGGTAGCTAGGGTAAGTCGGGTCGAATCCACAGGGACGGGAGGTCTGACTAGGGTATGCTGCGCTACGGTCTAGGACTAGGTTCGAGACAAGCTATTCTAAGGAGGGGGAGACTAGGACTAAGCTAGGTCTAAAGCAAGAAAACAATCAAAGGAAACGGGCTAGGATTAGGTCGGGGGCAAAGGGGTAACGGAATGGTCAAGGGAGAACTAGAGTGAAGGAGGTAGTAGGGTAATCTAGGTTGGTCCGGGCTCTCGCAACTTAGACCCACCTAGAGGTTCCACCTAGAACCCATCTCGGCGTCACAAACGACAAACGGGGTTCTAGCATACTATAGGCCTAGGTCGCATCCGGGCTCTCGCAACTTAGACCGACCTAGGGGTCGTCCTCACCGGGCTCTCGCAACTTAGTGGGGGAACCGACCCCACAAACAAACTATCACCCACAAGAGAAGGGCAAGAAAAACAAGCATATGCACATACTAGTCATTCAAGCATTTCAACAAACATGTGATGTGCATCATACCAAGAGGAAACCCAAATCTTCCACCAACATCTCCAACAATCCCTTAATCATCCAATTAACACCCTAATCACCTTACTAACCCTAGCAAGATACTACTCTAACATATCTATACTAAAACTAACACTAAGAAGAGAAATCAATTCAAACAACCAAACTAGCATAATGAAACTAACAAGAACTATGAACTATGAACAATAACAAGAACAAAGAATCAAACTTAATGATAATACAAAGATTAGGAGAAGAGAAAAGAAGATTATACCAAACTAGAGATGAAAGGAAGAATGAAACTTGTATAAATGGAAGAACCCAAAACATTCACCCAAGGTTGTCAATCTTGGTGGAGATCTTGAAGAATTCCCAAATTACAAGCACTAATCTAAGATTAACGATAATCTAAAGACTAATCTACACTAATCTATGCTAATCTATGCTAAAATAATCTAGGGTTTAAGGGGAAATGTCTAACATCAGCTTAACAAAACAAGGGAAGAGTATATATAGGGTTACAAGTGGAAAGGAATTGAAAGGAAACAAGGCGGAGCTGCAGCATAGCCATCCCGGCCGGGATGAGGTGGTCCCGGTCGGGACGTGGTCGGTCCCGGTCGGGACGCCATGGTCCCGGTCGGGATGGACCCTCAGTAGCTTCATCTTCGTTTCCTCCTTCATCCCGGACGGGATGAGGCCATACCCGTCCGGGATGAGCCTTGTAGGCCTCCAATAAGAACTTTTTGGTCCCTTCTTTGTTCTCATGGGCTTCCCATCGATTCTCGGGACTCGGGATTGGGTCTCGGAGGCTCGGGATTGGGTCCCAAGGTCTCGGGGTCGATTCCAAGGCATCGAATCATCGTTCCTTTACTCCCTTGGCTCCAAAATGTGTATGTATAGAGTCAGAATCGCTCCAACTCTTCCAAATCGGTATCGGGAACCTGAAACGAACTAAAGGAAGCATAAGAAGCCCCTAAACCGCTCCCAAGGAGCGATTCTACAAGGAAAATGGGACCAAAACACTACAAAATAGGCACTACAAACCACACTTATCACAGAGTCACATATGTTAATGTGTACAATCACATGTCATGAATTGCAGAGTCACATATGTTAATGTGTACAATCACATGCTAGATATTGCATAGTCAGGGTCAGGGTCACTCGTTTTGAAGTGTACAATCACGTGATATAAAATGTACAGCCACGCACATGATGTAGTCTTGTATAGTCACAGTCTGTACGCTGCAAAGTCACACAGCTTAGTCTGTACAATTACACACTTCGCGATGTGCAGTCACGCACATGATATAGTACTGTCTCGGGCCGCGCCACTGATGGAACTAATATTCACCATCTGTTAGGACTCACTGACCCGTATAATGGAACGACCTGACTCAAGTACCCCTGCGGACGAAGACACTGACGGTGTGTACGAAGCGTGGGACAGATTCATACAAGACTGCGCCGGGACATTCGACATGAACGCCGAACTGTTGTTTTTACCGGTGCATACTATGGGGCACTACGCGTGCATCTACGTCAACTTTAGAGATAGAACAGTTGATATCCTCGATCACCAGACACACGCCCCAGGGTCTCATATGTTCCGGATGTCCAGCATAATAGTAAGTTGCACGCATATGCTTTATTTCACCGCGTCAATATTATACTGCTCCCATAAGTGCTGACGTTTACTATTAACTAATACTGCATCAGCTGCAAGCATTGATCGACTACATAGACGAAAAGAGGCTGATTAAGAGCAGTCACATGTCAAAATTTACACATCGACAAGTAAAAATGGAATGGCAGAGCGCCCGGAAGAACGATCCGGAGTCCGGCATTTTCTGCTTGATGCACATGTGCCTGTATGACGGTGCGCCGTTCACCCACCCTGATATTGGGACAAAGCTCGGGAGGCGTTACTTGTCGTTCGATGTTGCGGCAGCCCTCGTACTTGCTGACATGAATGGAGCTCGTGAGGACGTGTTGCCGAAAATTCGTGCTTTCATGGCAGACGCGCCAAAGATATGGAAAGGAATCGATGAAAGTCGTAAGCTACGCAATATCGTGGAACGGAAGACCTCCACGAAACGTAAGGCATGAATGTAGAGTAAAGTAAAAACACTTTTTTGTGAACATAGAAAAAAATTTCATGTTTGAGTATCTTCTGAGTATCAAATGAATGACAACTCAGTATCAGGGTCGCATGTGCGAAGTGATACAGTCACGCAACTTCTGACTCACAGTCACAGTAAAAGCTCCGCAGGGTCATGATAGACAACAACAAATTAACTAAATTCACTAGATTAATTTAACTTAATCACCCCCACATATGTCACCATCCATTTTCTTTCAGTTTAAATAATTCATAAGATGCATTTTGAATCGCCACATACAAACAACAAAATATTGGTTTTCCGACGCATTGTAATCCCCTAGAAAATCTAACGCAATACAGTGGCGGAAACACTGTAGAAGTGGGATTATAACACACTGTAGCTATGTCTTGATGAAATAAAAATGGTAAGTCAATACATAAGCCATAAAATAAAAATGGCTACAAAATAAAATAAATAAAATAAAATCCATAAAAAGGTTTTAACCATCCATAATACAGTGATCTTATTAAAACAAGCAGGATCCATAACTGCTCGCTAGCCCACCCGAAGGGAAACACATATACCTGCCATGTTAAAAACATAACGGCCACAATCAGTGGGGAGCAACGTCAACGTTCTCCCAGCCGTATAACAGGATTTTAAAACTGTAATTACTATTATAGAAAATTAGTAAAAACGGGAAACAGTAAAACATTATAATGAAAATAAGCTTTTAGTGAAAAACTTCACAAATCAAAACAATACAAATAAAAATGAGTTTTCCGGAAAAAACATAAAACATTTGTCAACCTGCAACAAACCAAATTATATCGATAATAATAAAAATATTCAAAATGGTGTTATGGATAGGATTAGTGTAGACGGCTAGACTTTCACTAGGAGAATACTAAAACTAGTTTCGAGAACTTAGTTCAAACAAATCAAACTTCGGTCTCTAACTAGGCTACTCAACCATAATAGGACGGCGATTTATAAATGTGTGGCCCTAGTTTAAGATAATATGCACACCCCTCCCGAGCACCATAAATACTCAGTTCAACCCGACGGCGTCTTACACTACGAGGCACGTGTTTAAGGTCAAAATGTACACACACTCCCGAACACCATATATGCTCGGTTCAACAACCAGTATGTCCCATAAAGACACACCAGCCTTATAGTTGATGGCAAAAACGTAAACCCAGAATATATTACTCTAACCTCACACTTGTCCTTATTCCATAACTCCAAAACCAAGCCATTATCGATATTTAAAAAGATATAATCATTATAAACAATATGGAGATAAAAGGAGTAATCATAATATTCTAAAAGAGGAAACCTTCTATTTTAGGAAACTTCTAATTTTAGAAACTTTACTAAAAATAGTCTCATATCAAAATAGCAAAAATATTAGTTTATACTAATAAACATTTTTAGTAAACAATGTAGATTTATAAAACTAGTACTTTCGGCCTTAACGATATTAATTTCTAAAACGGGAACATTTGAGTTTATGAAATTATTGAAATGTCATACAAGTGTTTATAAAATGATTTAGAAATGTCTTAAACATTTTAAATACTACTAATTAGGGTGTTTCCGAAATTTACAAAACTAAAATTTCCTAATTATTACTCCCTCCATCCAAATTTAAACTTCATGGGGGAGTAGGCACAAAAATTAAGGGTGGAGTGTAGTGTGTGGTGGAAAATGAAAGTTGAGAGAAAATGTGGGGTCAGAAATGATATGAACCACAATAAATAAAACAAAAGAGGAAATATTATAAGTAGGAAGTTTAAAGATGGACAATCCAAAAAGAAAAGTAGGAAGATTAAAAATGGATAGATGGAGTATAAGTTTCGACAATACGATTATAAATAGGATTTTACGGCAAATGTCAAATTAAATATTTTAACGTCTTTTATTTAATTAAACCATTGAATATATATAGAGTATGTTAAGGGATGATTTAACTCTTAAAGTTTCAGAATCAAATATTTTCAAAATGTTTGGAAAAATAATTCTTTTAGGTAAGACGAAACATTTTAACGATAAATCACAATTTGTCCAAAAATCAATACTTATTAATTAAAGACTTTAATAAATAGTACAAAAATTATGTAAAATAGCTAAAATATATTTATGGACATTCTGTCCAGAAAATAAAATTTTCCAGAATCCCAAAACTCGGTTTTTAAACCGTTTTCTCGTTAATCGTCTAATCTCGACAATAACGATTAATAAAAATAGTAATTACAAAACGATTTACATATTAATATCCAAAAATTATTATTAAACTTAAAAATCATGATTTTCCAGAAACTACTATTTTTCCAGATTTCCAAAAATTCCAGATTTAATAAATCTCGTTAAAACCGTCTTTAAAACCCGTTTTCACAATTAACAATTCCATTAATAAAACTTATCGTTCCAAACATTTTATTAAAGCACTAAAAATCATAAAATTACATTTTATTATGAAATCATCAGAATCATATTTTTTTCCAGATTTAATCAAAAAGCAGAAATCGAGAATTTAAACGACAAACACGGTTTTAACGATAAACGATGATTTAAATTGATTAATTAATTCACCCACTTAAAAAATCCAAAAAATTATGAAATAATTCATAAAATTATATTTCACCATAAAGTTTATCTATCTCAAATTTAAGATTAAAATAAAATGTTTAAGTACTAGAACTAAAAATCGGCTTTTAATCAGTTTTGTCCGTAAACGGTAATAATTCAATAATCGATAACTAAAATATCAGTAAAATACTAAATTATTAAAAATCATCAAAAAAACTCATTTTTACAGAATATAATCATATATTACAAGTTTAGGCCAAATATTACGATTTTACAAATTAATACGACGATTTAATCGTTAATCTCGTAAAAGCGATAAAAATACCGAAACATGCAAATTTTCAAATTTTAAAAATTTTCCAGACTATATGACATACATATATTGTCAAAAATGAAATATAAAACTATACATGCAAATACACAATTAAAATCAAGTAATACCGAGTAACATCGACGTTACTTTCAATCCAAATCCGAGTCTACGATAAATTTGTCGGCTTCGGGGTCGACCATGAATCCTACATCATATGATATACATGGTACAAAAATACCATGAGAAAACTAAAAGAATCAAGGTAAATAACGATCGGAAATAACATCGATTATTAACTTAACGAAGGGAAAAGAAACACGATAATTTAGAAGGCAAAAATAGGACGATCAAAGCTTGATTATGGATGAAAATGGCTGCTGAAAATGGGCAGGAACACCAGCCAAAAAGAGGTAGAAAGAAGAGGTTTTTGTTAAAATAAAAGTGATGTAAAAATGAATAAGAAAAATATGAAGGGACGGTGGATGAATGAAGCATTAAAATTGACAAAAACAATGTGAATATAGTCTTAATATTTCAGCCAAAATGAATGAGATGGTAGCATGAAAAGTTTGTAATTTAATCATGTAAATCAATTAAAGAGAAAAAATATCTTTTTACTTAAAGTTTAAACATAAAGTGTTGTGTACATAAAAGTTGTAATCAAAGGTGTGACTACATGGTGTCACGGTCCAAAAGGGTCTCTTTTTAGTTGTAGGTTGATAAAAATAAGGATCGTAAAATTTTTAAAAGCATTTCAAAGCAATTCGAGTAAACCTCGCGTTAGAAAATAATTATTTACGAAACTTCGTAATAAAATCATTAAAGGCTAAATTTTCGTAAATAAAAACATTTCTTAGTTGGAAATATTATATAAATGTGTTTAGACATTTTTAGGAAAAGAAATAACTTAAATCCGAGCTTAAAACGTTAATCGTAGAGAAATAGAATTTCTCGCGAATAAATAAATTGTTTACGATAAAAATCAAATAAATATGTGTAAAATAAGTAAAATCTTTTAAAATAAAAATAAATATTATTTGACTCAAAAATAAAAATAAAACTTGGAAAAATGATGAAACAGAATGCCGGAACGTGATAGAGTTATAATGAAGTCATAGCGGAAATGATAAAAGCGCTAGGAAAATAGCGGGTGTTACACGCATGGTTCGTGGATTACATTGTAAATTATATAGTGAAAAAAATCGTAAAAATTTTCAAAAAAACGATGTCGACGACGAATGTTAAAAACCGAGCCGAGACTGTGAAGGGATGTTTGTGAGTCTCAATGAAACATTGAGAAACACAAACACCCACCTCAAACTCCTAACCCTAATTAATTTATGAGGATAAGCACTCCACCTAACCCATTAAATTTTCACCCCCACCTACCCTATTCAACTTTCACCCCACCTTTACTGCCTAACCCATGCATTTTCAACCACCTATTTACTGCCTCCTCCTCTATAAATACCAACGCATTTTTCACAACTCCACCACTTCAAACTTACAAAAAAATGGCAAGCAAGATAGAAGAAATCAGAAAATTGATCAAGGAGTACGAGGGTTTATTGAATACCACTATGTCCACTGAATTAAAGGTCGTGCAGTAAGCCGCAACTGCAGTTGACGCGAGGAACTTCGTAGCGTCCATTGGCGATACACATAAAGAGGCAGAACTGGATACCTACATCCAGTTCTTGATGAAGAGGTCTATGTACTGTTTCCGCACAAGGAAGGGGTTCCAGCGCGACTTGGCCAACTTGAAGGAGATGCTTAAAAAGTACGAAGGTTAAGTATGTATGGATTAAGATGTAGCGTTTAGTAACGAACTTTTTTATGTGTTTTAAGTTCTAATGAATGTTAAAATGTAGCGTTTAAATGGTATGCAATGGATGTTTCCCGCATTATGTCGTAGAATGTTTTCGGCATTTAATGGTATGCAAGTATTATATGTTGTGTAAGGGATGGACTTTTTCTAATGTACAAATATTTCCATCGCTATTTCGCTATTTCTCTATTTCCTTCGCTATTTTTCTAATGTACAGACACATGGTGTATAGTCACAGTTCACAAGTTTTATAGTCACACTAAACATGGCGTACAGACAAATGAAGTTAGGTTTCTAACTTCATTTTGTAGAATCACAGTCAGTGTATTGTAGAATCACTGTCATTGCCTTGTACAATCACACTCCCATAATTACAATCACACTTGTACAATCACACTCCACCTCTTGTTCTACAATGACGCACTGCCTACTGTAAACTCATTGCGTTGAACAATCACACTCACTTGTTTCGTATCAACCAAATATTAAGGGCATAATGTTCCTGTACAGCTGTATTTGTAGCCAAAGATGATGCATTCCAGAATAAAAACGACTACGTTCCTCAATGTATTCTTACAATCCAAAAAACAAAACCAATTTTACGGACCCCCATGCTTTACGACTACGCCATATTAGAAATAATTAAGGTCCGCAATAGACGTAAACAAAATCACGGACCTTGACCATTTCAAATGCCGCCAAGTCTTTATGTTTCACAAAAAAAAAATCCATGATCTACGACTTACACCATATTAGAAATGATTGAGGTCTACAATATACAAAAGCAATGTCACGGACCTTGACCATTTCAAACGTTGACAACCTTTGTGTTCCCAAAAAGAATGTTCCTAAGTAACAGATGATATTCATGAACAATCCTCTTCGGCAATCCCTGCCGGGTCCTCATCCTCCTCCTCCTCAACATCGACAGACAAGTCAGCAATCGGTGGGTACTCAGCAAATGGGTTGGGGTAGTTCCTCTTGTCATGGTGACCCATCCTCTTGCAGTTCTTACACAGCCGTTTAGGCTTGGCGGCAATTGCAGCAGCCTTCGCCTTAAAAGAAAGCATCCGCTTCCCACTGCCCTTGTTCTTCGCTTTCTTTGGGGGCAATATGGTTATTTCAATTGCGCTCGTACAGCCGAGGATCTCCTCTAATTCTTGCCTCTTGTTACAAGGGCCAGCAAAGGAAATATCGGACCTGAAGTCGCGAATGACGTCAGCTAGATTACTAACGTCTTCCTTA
Source organism: Agrostemma githago (assembly GCA_958450325.1). Taxonomy (NCBI): domain Eukaryota; kingdom Viridiplantae; phylum Streptophyta; class Magnoliopsida; order Caryophyllales; family Caryophyllaceae; genus Agrostemma; species Agrostemma githago. The sequence continues at coordinate 35,990,990 of OY288254.1, read as the reverse complement.
CCCATTTTGCTGACATGACTGACGGTCTCATCGAACTCCGAAAACAGTCTCGTGACTGTAACAGCCTTATCATCGCTTAGGCGACTCTCTGACAGGGGACACGCATTAACATTACATAGAGCATCCCTTGTCCATCTACATGCCACGTACCGTTCCGGGATCGTCTCCCGTCCTTTCGAAGAGTATATCCAAATGGCTTGCCTGCAAAGAATTCCATACCGACCGAACTTCCTGCAAGTACAGCTGATCTCACAGGTACCTGCGAGTGCATTAAGAAACACATAAAGAGTGCGACTCTTGACCGTACGGACAGTGGCTATGCAATGTACGGGATGTGGCTTTCTAAAGGTATGATCACAACCTTGACAGGATACAGTCACACCCGTTACGCTGCATAGTCACAGTCCTTAAGTCGCAGAATCAAACAAATTACGTTGTACAATCACACGCACCGCATTATATTCCAGAGTCGCACCCTTTATTGTGTATAGTCACATTCAATGAATTATGGAATAAAACTCGTTACGTTTGGATCATATAGTCAGGCTATGTGACTATGTCTACACGACATGGACAATGACTTTCTATGCCAGTACCTGGGTTGTATTCAAAAATGTAGTTGCGGTCCCGGATAGAGTCCAGTACTGTTGTCGCTTCGATCCCGTCCTTCTCCTGATACCCACGGACGCTACACGTGTAGAGCGAAAACTTAACCTCTTCCTGAAAGTGTGCAAAAGCCACGTGCGTGTACACCCTTGCCGCGTGGCTCTCCATCAGATTCGTCGATCTAATTTTGGGGAATGACTGCCGGTTATCGTTGTCTAGCCTCTTCTGCATGTGCCTCTGTTGGTCCATCGCACTTTCGAAACTCATCCAGAACTGGACCAACGTACCATTGTTGTCTTCAAACTTTTTGAAGAAACTGTTCTCACTCTCTGATCTCTGCGTTGTCCTCATAATTCCGGACATCCTCACCTCCCTGAAATGCGCGGCGACCCATTTGCTCCTGTCTTCGAACATATTTTCGAACCATTCGATCCCAACAGCATCATGGTCAATCATGATCCACCCCCAGCTGTCGTCGAACTCCGACGCCTCGATGTCATCGTCCCATATAATTGCATTGAGGGCTTTTACGAATTCTGAGGCCTCCTCTCTTGATCTGCCGTAATTTGCTGGAACCTTGTTCATGATGTGCCACGTGCAGCACCGTTGGTGCGCTGCTTTGAATATTTCTAGGACGGCTTTTAAAATTCCGGGATCCTGGTCTGTAATGATATAACACGGTTCCTTCCCGCCCATGGCTATCAGAAACCGGGAGAGGACCCATATAAATGACTCGTAGTCCTCCTTAAATAGCAACGCCCCACAGAACGTGACAGACCGTTTGTTGTTGTCCATGCCACTGAACGGTGTGAACACCATGGAATACACGTTGGTTCCGTACGTTGGGTCGAACGAAACTGCATCCCCGAATGCCGCGTAGTTCCTTCGAGCTGCACCATCCGCCCAAATGACCCTGCGTAAGCTTCCGTCTGTATCCACATCGTAGTCAAAGTAGAAATCCTTCTGACTGTCCCTCAAACTCTTGAACCGGTCTACGAACAACTGACCATCCTGCTCGTGGACGAAGCACTTGACGTCCCTCCCCCAGTTCTTGAAATCAACCAACGATGCTCCGATGTTCTGATATCCGCCCGACAACTCCTTGCACATCCTGTATGTCCGAATCGCCCCGATCTTTAGCTGCACAGACAAAATTGCAACTGCATTAGTCGCGCAGAGTTAGCAGTCAACCATACACTAACAACATTGTTGACAGACATTACGCACCCTCGAGTTGTAAACGATCATCTCCTTGTGATATCTTGATAGATTTCGAGATGAATTTTGAAACTCTCGGTCCTTAACCATCACAAGATCGTGGTTGTGTTCCTCGATGAACTCTTCAATATAAAACCCCCCGATCATTGCACAGAGCCTAATTCTTTCTCCACATTGCGTCCTCGTCGCCATCGTAATCCTTTTGGGTTCGTACGATCCCACATACTCTTGCCCCTCCTTCTCTCCCGTGCTCGACAGCTTCACCATGCTCTGGCTGGCTGTTTTGTCCTCCTTGTTACAAGTCAACAATTTCTTCTTGATCGAACCATCAAATGATCTAGTTGTCGTGTACCTCTTCGCCTCGAAACCAAGATAAAATGCGTAAGCTTGATAAAACTTGAATGCTCCATCGATGTCCGCGAACTTCTGCCCTACGTAAGGGATAATCAATGTGTCTTCCGCTGGCATGTAGGTTGGAACAAAAACAAATTACCAAGGGTTGGAACAAAAAAAACCCTATATTATACAATAAAGAGGAGACCCTAAATTACACACTATCAGTCTTGCAACACACGCATTCATCTCTGACCTTATTGAAATGTGACTTTTCTCAACAATGACTGTGACTTTGCTCGTATAACAGCATGATTGTTAGAGCTTAACACCCGTACCGCATAACAAAAGCAAGTACAACTGCAACCCAAGATGCAATACCAACAATAATAAATATATATATTTTCTTAACAACAAAAAAAACACCAACAATAATAAATATAAAAAAGAGAAGGAATCGAACATATATATTTTGAATACTAATGAAACTTCAGCGTAATACGACTACGCCTACAGCAGAAAACTACAACTACAACCAAACCCTAAATTACACACTATCAATCCTGCAACGCACGCATTCATCTCTGACCTTAATGAAATGTGACTTTTCTCAACAACGACTGTGACTTTGAAGTAAAACGACTGTGGCTTTGCGCATATAACAACATGATTGTTAGAGATTAACACCCACACTGCATAACAACTGCAAGTACAACTACAACCCAAGCTGCAATATTCAACAACAATAATAAATATAACAATGATAAAGAAACAAACATAAATATTTTGAATAATAAAACAACTTGAACGTAATACAACTACACCTACAGCTAAAACTACAACTACATGCAACCAACAAAATAATAATTTGCCTTGATTAATATCCACAACACATAAGAACTACAAGTACAACCAACCAATATGCAATACTCAACAACAACAACAAAAAAATACAATGATAAATATAAAAATGATAAAGAAACCAACATAAATATTTGGAATAATAAAGAACCTTCGACGTAATACAACGTAATACAACAAAACAACTACAACAACAGTGAACGTGTGATTGTCTGTCATATTAAGTATGACTGTCACGTTATAACGGTGTGACTCTGAAAAAATATCAAACCAAACAAAATAATGTTCAACTGCACATTTTCGTGACTCTTCTTATTTAACAAACCAAATGTATAGGGTTGTTAAGCTCTAATCTTACCTCCTACATGTAGCCCATTTTCAGGCATGATCATCGCGTGGTTCTTCGAGGAACAACACCATTAGAGCATAAGGACGTAGAACAATTTACGAATTAGGGTTTAGTTATTCTGAATAATGGTATAGATAGAGGGATGCTATTTTATTTGGGATAAATTTCGAATTTGATTGAGAGCTTGGTGAGAGATTTGTGATGATTTTTAAATTTTGGTGAGGGAGTGAATTTTATTGATGGAAAGGGTGATAGATATGGTGACAGAAATGGTGATGGAATGCTGTACTTTTGCCCTGCTGTTGTCTGCTGTTTGTCATTCACGGACATATTCTCCCTTTTTTTTTATTAATCTAAGCCATCCATCCAAACCAAATCAAGGGCCAAAAACATAACTTCCCAACTTCCCACTTTTCACCAAACTCCCTTGATCCCTTTTGTATATATATATATATATATATATATATATATATATATAGTGACGAAGCTATGGGTAGGCTAAACTAGGCCTGGGCCCGGGGTTAATATATCAGATCAATTTAAGGAAAAGCGATCAATGGGATGTAGTAGCTGGGTTGGTTTGCTCCTTCCAGTTAATCTTCCCCACTGTTACTCAGGTCACGGGTTCAAATATGCATTCTGATCCCTTATTTTATTTGTTTTCCTTGTTTTACTATTTTGCCATTTATTCATTCATCGATCTTTCTTTTAAAATTTTTTCTTTAATTTTTAGTCTTCGACTCGTGATACTTATTAATCCATCAATTACAATGTCATACATAATAATTTCGTTTAGATTTTTAATGATGACAATAATTTTTATTTTAGTCGTATTTTCATAATGTATCATACCTTTTTGTGATTAGAATAGTCTTTATCTCATAAAATCACTTTGCACATTTTCAAATAATTAGATACACAAGACACAAAATGATTCAACTTAAGAGTAGAACATTGTCGTGCTTTCTCCTAGATCTTCAACAAATGTAGATCTCTGAATATGATAATTAGCGTTCTAAAAGGTACAGAGTACAAAATAAAACAAATTATTGGGGAAAAAAAATTAAAATCGGCCCGTGGCACTTTTTTATTCTGGCTTCGTCCCTACATATATATATATATAGAAGTAGGTTCAAATAAGGTCCACAATTTTTTTAAGTCTATATTGAAGTTACATATGACATACACTAAAGTTGCATTTGTTCAAAATTGATATATATACAAATGCAACTTTAGCGTATGTACAGCTGATACGCGTTAAAGTAACACAAAGAAAGTGTTAGAGTAACATAGAGTGCAAATTAGAGTAACACGTCTACACAATTAAATGTACCAGATTACTAGCATTCAAAGTAACGCAAAGATGGGATTAAAAGTAACACGTCTAGTACATTACAGTAACACATGGTCGTCTTTAAAATAACATCATACATGTGTAACACTAACTGAACAACCCCTTACAGTAACACCTCAAGTTTATTACAGTAACTGAATATGCGCATTAGAGTAACATTCAATATATGTTAGACTAAGTATGAAGAGTAGAAGCATAGTATGAAGTAGGTTAATTCAATTAAACTCTACAGATGTATACCCAGATACCGCAACAATCTTTAGTGAAACCAATTAATTATAGGGCACAAACGCAGCAAAGTAAATCAATCAATAATTAGCGAGAAAATTAATGAAATCAGATACGAATATAAACTAAACCTAGTTCTTTAGTACAACAATCGAGTATTAGCGAGTTACCTTGTATTATGCCGCCTGAAGATTATCTTTGCTGAAGTTAGAGAGCTGCTTCAATGTAGCCTTGCTTGAGTTGAAGACGAGAGGATGCGCGGGTGTGTTTTGAAAAGAAACGGAAGTCGAGCGATTGTGTTTGGGATGATGAAGGTGAAGAGTTTTAGTTAGGATGTGAATGAAAAAATTGAATGTGAGGAAAAAATTGAATGTGAGGAAGTAACGAGTATCAGTGGTTGGAGATAATTAAGGGAGGAGAGAGGATTTTATTTTATTTTTACCAAAATATGTTAGTTATTGCCTTAATTACAAGAATGAATCACCACCATCCATCCTACTCTAGATCAATGGTTGTAGATAGGACTCATGGACTCAAAAAAAAAAGAACTCACTTGATCTTTACTCTCTATATATATATATATCGTGGGTCTCTCTTGCGACGGATCTATACGTCGTAATAATGAAACGGATCAAATACATACTACATGAATAAGACAACTAGTAAGCTATGTCTCACCCACACTTTATTTTTGTCTTTAGCATAATACTTGACCCGTTAGAAGTTTGTGACAGATACTTCCATCACAAACAAGAGTTTGTGTTATATTATTAACCTGTTGAGGCCTACATGCTTTATAGTACTTGTGTGTGCCTTTATAAATACGATACATCCAGGTGGTTAAACCATATCCTAAGAAACTAAACCAAGAATCGGTTTCCACTGTCTATTACAGCTTCTTCTTCTTCTTTCTATCTTACCATTACCATTTCCATTTCCGACCCCTTTCCCTTTCCCTTTCTGGTTTCCTTTTCACCTTGAACTAGTTGTGTTATTATTCCTCTTCCTAGACTCACTTAATTGAAAATTGCACAAGCAAAAAAAATAATTGCACAAATTATGTAACACACGACAACCCCATCAACCAAAAATTGAAATTTCGGTCATCGATCATTGAACAAATAAACTAACATAGTACAATTTTAAAATCAAAAACTGAAATATTGGGCAAAAAAATTCGGCCATAGATAATCAGTCACACCAACAAATAACAATAAATTAACTTAGATTTTCAATCAGACGATTAAAGTTTGTAATTGATTTGTAAATTTCTAATTACAATCAGACGATAATAGCAAACAAGAAGAGAAATTAATTTCTAAATTAAGACCAAGAAGAAAGAAGATGAAGCAAAAGAAGAACCTGTTAGGGCTGTTACCCGGTGGATTGCCTCAAGGGGTGGAATGACGATAAGTGAGTATTGTGAAATTAGGTTTAGGACTTATCGTGAAATTAGGTTTGGGAAATAAGGTTTTGAGAAATAAGATTTTAGCAAATGAGAAGGAAACGTAAATATTTGTTTGAGAGGTGGGTGAGTGAATTTTTGAGCGGGTGGTGAAATTTTGAGCGGGTAAGTGAATATACGTATTGCTCCAGTATTTTAGCTTATTAGAGTGGGTGAGTGAATTAATTAACACTTTAGATGGCATTCAGCTTATTTGCAAAGTTTAATTGTCAATTTAAGGTTATTTTGGGTGGCATTTCTACTTATGCTATTAAATAAATGCCGTCTAACCATTAATCTCTTGTAGTGGCGCGCTGCTTAGTCACACTCAGTATGCTATGTAGTCACACTGATTGTCCTATACACCCATGTGTTACCGACCATGAATTTACACCATTGAGCTTTACACTAATGATTTGACTTTGACTGACTTATAGGCCGACCATGAGTTTTTCATGAAGTTCCGAAGGAGTGCGCTAGCCTTTTGCAAGTACTGTGAGGAGGCTGCCTCCACTGTAAAGAAAATAGCGATGAGGAACCTAGCAGTTCCAAATCAAAACTCGTCCTCTCAACAATTCTGGGAGGATCCAGCTATCCTCCAATATATCGATGAAGTTGTTTCGTAGGTCGACCAATTGAGGCAAACTACCCAGAACAAGGGTTAGGTCGGGGTCAAAGGGGTAATGGAATGGTCGAAGGAGAACTAGAGTGAAGGAGGTAGTAGGGTAATCTAGGTAATGCCCGGGCTCTCGCAACTTAGACTCACCTAGAGGTTCCACCTAAAACCCACCTTGGCGATACACATGACAAACGGGGTTACTAGCGCGATATCGGGGCCTAGGTCGCATCCGGGCTCTCGCAACTTAGACCGACCTAGGGGCCGTCCTCACCGGGCTCTCGCAACTTAATGAGGGAACCAAACCCACAAACAAACTATCACCCACAAGAGAAAAGCAATAAAAACAAGCATACACATATACATGTCATTCAAGCATTTCAACAAACATGTGATATGCATCAAACCAAGAGGAAACCCAAGTCTTCCACCAACATTTCCAACAATCCCTTAATCATCCATTAACACCCTAATCACCTTACTAACCCTAGCAAAGATCTACTCTAACATATCTATTCTAAAACTAACACTACCAAGGGAAATCAAAGCAAGAACAAGAGGATGCATATATGAAACTAGCAAGAATGAAGAACAAAACAATAAACAAGAACTAAAGATTCAAACTTGAATAATAAAACAAGATTAAAGAGAAGGAAAAGGAGATTATACCATACTAGTGAAGATGAAAAGAAGAAATCTTGCATAAATGGAAGAAAACTCAAATACCTCAACCAAGGTTGTCAAGCTTGGTTGGATTCTTCAAGAATTCTCAAATTACAAGTACTAATCTCAGATTAACGATAATCTAAAGACTAATCTACACTAATCTATGCTAAAACTATCTAGGGTTTAGTGTCTAATGTCTAACATGAGCTTAACAAAACAAGGGAATAGTATATATAGGGTTACAAGTGGAAGGGAGAAGAAAGAAAACAAGGCGGAGCTGCAGCAGGCCCATCCCGGCCGAGACGGGGTGGTCCCGGTCGGGAAGGGGTGGTCCCGACCGAGACAAGGTTGGTCTCGGCCGAGACGGCTCTTCACAGCAACCTCCTTAAACGTGCACCTCTTCCCGACCGAGATGGCACTTGGTCTCGGTCGGGAAGGCTCTGTAGGCCTCCAATATGCTCTCTATGGTCCCTCCTTGCTTCTCATGGGCTTCCCATCGATTCTCGGGACTCGGGATCGGGTCTCGGAGACTCGGGATTGGGTCCCAAGGTCTCGGGGTCGACTCCAAGGCATCGAGTGATCGTTCCTTTACTCCGTTGGCTCCAAAATGTGTATGTATCGAGTCGGAATCGCTCCAACTCTTCCAAACCGGTCTCGGGAACCTGAAACGAACTAAGGGAAGCATAAGAAGCCCCTAAACCGCTCCCAAGGAGCGATTCTACAAGGAAAATGGGACCAAAGCACTACAAAATAAGCACTACAAATCACACTTATCAGATATTGAGAAAGCTTGCAGACCTCGTGGTGAGAGTATAGGAGGTTACAATGAGGAGGGTACTTTCGAAGATGGCATCGTGTCACCATGTTTCTGTGAGGAAGAAGATCCCGAGGACGATTACGAAGAGGCTACCGATGGTACGCCCGAAACTGTTGCGGCTGAAGAACTCAACACATGCTTCGATGTGCGGGGTTCGGTTGGTATGAGTCCAACCCTAGTGGTAGCTCTAAGGCAAGCAGGGTGGGAGACCACGGACGCACGGCCGGCCATGGCCAAGCTGGCCACGGAATCTGTCCTGCCATCCACCGTTCACAACGATGGGACGTCGGACCAGGGGATGCGTAATGTAGTACCGGCTCTGCCTGATGAGACAGGCACCATGAACCTGATGACAAACAATGCAGACAGACAGGTCAGTTCTAGCCTTGAGGAGGAACTGCACAAGGCAGGATGGGATGTAGCGGACGCTGTTATCATTACGCCTGCGACGGCAGAGGTCGTCACAGATGATACTCAGCAAACAGGCGAGACTGTGGGAACCGAAACGCACACTGCTCCAGGACTACATCATCGGTACAGTTTCCACTCCGACGAAGCATTTGAGTGCATGGGTAACATTCCAGAAAATTTGGGGTGCACATTGGACTGTGGGTCTATAATAAGGGGGAAGCTTGTGGTATCTAGATTCATGTGCTCCAATATAGTCATTTTCTCGGATGTCCTCAGCGTGTGAAAGGATGTAATCGACTACGTCTTTGAGCGATCAACGCCCCGTTCGTCAGGGTACGTATTAAGTGTGCTACTCATGTCTTTTGGAAGACATATCGTTTTTATATACATGTGTTAATTGGGAGTTTGTTTGGTCTACAGCAAAGGATTGGTCGAGTACACAGATTATGACTGTATACTGAGGGACGACATGTAGTCGCTCGAGCCTGACCTGCAGTTCACAAATTACATCGTTGACTGCTAGTGTAGGCTACTAAACCAGCTGATCTACGAGAAGTCCGCACCAAGAGTAACCAGTAGATGTTACTTCTCTCTTGGACTTACGGTACGTTGACCCCCCAAAAGTCTGCAACTCCAAATGTTTGTTGAAGGTGTATAGTCACACACTATAAGTTGTATAGTCACACACTTTAGGATGTACAATCGCACACTTTACCATGCATAATCACACGCTATAAGCTTTATAGTCATACACAAAAGGATGTATAGTCACACACTTTAGGCTGTACAGTCACACACTTTTAGGGTGTATAATCACACACTATAAGCTGTATAGTCACACGCAAAAGAATGTATAGTCACACACTTTACGCTGTACAGTCACACACTTTTAAAGTGTATAATCACACACTATAATCTGTACAGTCACACATTATAAGCTGTATAGTCACACGCAAAAGTATATATAGTCACGCATGTCAACCACACACTAACTACATGTATTAACATTGGTGCATGTGAGAAGGAGCCAATACTGGAATTGTGGACGAAAAAAGGCAAGGGCATAAATCTGGACAAACAAATATTTTATGTGTGGGACCAGTGGAGGTAAAACAGCTTCTCTAACTTTGATTTGGACTCAGACATGGTATTATTATGCACATAATGTTCGTCCCAATTTTATCGGGTGACGAGGGCCACTACAGTTCCGCCCGCATAAACTTCAAATTAGAGCAAGTAGAGTACCTCGACAACAGGTTGTACGATGAGGATTTTGCTACGTTGCCTTACTGTTGCATTGCTCGAATAGCGGTCAGACCCTTTTACGTGACATGTGTGACTATTAAATCAATTTTGTGACTGCAAGTGTGTTCAACAACTGATCCTTGTTCAACTTGTTTTGTAGGCGGATAAAATGGGGGAGTACATGGTACAACGTGGGTTGAGGAAGGGTGAGAGGGTCCGTGAATTTAGGATAGTGAACGTTCCCTTATCTTGGCAGGGGGTGGGCTACTCCGCCAATGACTGTGGAGTGTACTTGATGATGCACATGATTCTGTACGCCGGGTCCCCATTCAACTGCTCTTTGGGGACAATAATGGCAACCATGAATATGTGCAGGGCGGAGATCGCGGCGACCCTTATTATGAGCGACGTGAACACGGTGAGGGATGCTGTTTTGAAGAAAGTCGCAGCATTCGGAAAGTACAAGGAATCGCTGTTGTCCGCCCATGCGAATGAAAAACTCATGTGAAGGCAACCTGCCAGAAGCGGAAGCGTCCGAGCGGAACACCAAAAACGCCTGAACGCAAACCCCAATCAGTCCTAGAAGAAAGTCAGTCAACAATTAAGTCTCGATCACGGGGCGGTGGGGATGGGTTGGGTTGCTCTTTAATCCAAGGGGAACCGGACCCCGACGCCATCTTCATGTCGAGCTTGTTTCGCATGAACCGGCCGCTGACGAGTAGGATACTTCGCCTGCGTAAGCACGTCACCGACTACTGCTTTCTTGATGATAATGGGTACGAAGAAAGGTACGTAACCGTTTTTGATTACTGGTTCGTGTTGCATATTACACATTCTAACCAACAAATGCCATAGTGAACAATTAGGGTCCTACAACGCTCATGCGCATCTGAAGAGGCGTGACATTCGAACGCTCCTATCCGGAGGTAGCATGAGCGAAGCAGTGATGGAGTGTTGGTCGCACCTGATGAACTGGTTGGAAGCAGACGACAAACGGCGGGGTGGGTTATCCTCCCTAACTAGAGTAACGATGGCGTGGTTCGGAATTCGGCACATGGTATGCCCCACTCCCCCTACCTATTACATTAAATAGTACAAATGACTTCATACACATTAACTGAAAGATGTAAAGCCTGGGTAATAGTAAGGCTGGATAATCACAGACTTCACTTTGCACAGTCGCACACTTTAAGGTGTAAAGTCACATGTTGTAAGTTGCACAGTCAGACAGCTTAGAATGTACAATCACACACTTTATCGTGTATAGTCACAGGCTGTACGCTACAAAGTAACATAGCTTAGGTTGTACAATCACACACTTTGTGGTGTGCAGCCACACACATGATATAGTCCTGACAACGTACCCTGTCACTTATAGCAACTAATATTCACCCCCCGTTAGGACTCACTAGCCCGTATACTAGAACGACCCGACTCAAGTACCCCCGCGGACAAAAACTATGACGGTGTGTACGCAGCGTGGGACAGATTCGTACGAGACTTCAATGGAACATTCGACTTGAACGCCGAACTATTGTTTGTCCCGGTACATACTAGGGGGCACTACGCGTGCGTCTCCATCAACTTTAGAGAGAGAACCGTTGATATCCTCGATCACCAGACACACTGTAATCCCCTAGAAATTCTAACGCGATACAGTGGCGGAAACACTGTAGAGTCAGGATTAAAACACACTGTAACTATGTCTTAGTAAATTAAATTGGTAAAGTCAAACGTATGCCATACATAAAAATGGCTAAAATTTAAAACAATCCATAAAAAGGTTAAACAATCCGTAAGACATAATTATTAAAAAGATCAAGCAGGATCCAAGACTGCTCGTTAGCCCACACCCACCGGAAACAAACACGTATACCTGCCATGTTAAAACATAACAGCCACAATCAGTGGGGAGCAACGTCAACGTTCTCCCAGCCGTATAACAGGATTTTAAAACTGTACTTACTACTATAGAAAAATAATAAAAATGGAAAACAGTAAAACATCATATTAAAATAAGTTTTCGGCACAAAACCAAAATATTAAAATGGGTTACCGAAGAAACATAAAAATATTTGCCAACCTGCAAACCAATTTATATCGATAATAAATATAATAATCAAAATGGCGTTATGGATAGGATTAATGTAGAATCTAGACTTTCACTAGGACAATACTAAAATCTAGTTTCGAGAAGTTAGTCAAAACAAATCAGACTTTGATCTCTAACTAGGCAACTCAACTATAACAGGACTGCGTGCAGCGAGGTCCTAGCTTAAGTAGTGCACACCCCTCCTGGATACAAACCATATCCAGTTCAACCCGACGCGACTTACACGATGCGATATCTAAGTTTAAGGTAAACATACACTCTCCTGAACACAAACCATGCTCAGTTCAACGACCAATGTGTCTCAACATAGACACACCAGCTTTATAGTTGATGACAAAATGTACAGGCCAGACTATATTACTCTAAACCCACACTTTTTCTTATTCCATAACTCCAAAACAAGCCATTATCGACAATTAAAAGATGTATTCAATAATATAAACCATAAGAGAACAAAAGGAAAAAGAACCACTTTCCAAAAGAGGAAACTTTCTATTTTAGGAAACTTCTATTTTTAGAAGCTTACTAAAAATAGCATCATATGAAAATAGCAAAATATTAGTAAACGATATAGATTTATAAAACTAGTACTTTCGGCCTTAACGATATTAATTCTTAAAACGAGAACTTTTGCGTTAGTGAAATTATTGAAACGTCATACAAGTGTTTATAAAATGATTTAGAAATGTCTTAAACATTTTAAATACTACTAATTAGGGTGTTTCCAAAATCTACAAAACTAAAATTCCCTAATTATTATTAGTTTCGACAATACGATTATAAATAGGATTTTACGGCAAATGTGAAATAAAATCTTTTAACGTCTTTTATTTAATTAAACCATTGAATATATTTAGAATATGTTAAGGGATGATTTAACTCTTAAATTTCAGATTTAAATGCTTTCAAAATTGCTGGAAAAATAATTCTTTTAGGTAAGACGAAGAATTTTAACGATAAAGCACAATTTGTCCAAAAATCAATAATTATTAATTAAAGACTTTAATAAATAGTACAAAAATTACGTAAAATAGTTAAAACATAATTATGGACATTCTGTCCAAAAATGAAATTTTCCAGAATCCTAAAACTCGGTTTTTAAAGCGTTTTCTCGTTAATCGTCTAATCTCGACAATAACGATTAATAAAAATAGTAATTACCAAACGATTTAAATATTAATATCCAAAAATTATTATTAAACCTAAAAATCATGATTTTCCAGAATATAAATTTTTCAGATTTTTCCAAAATTCCAGATTCAACAAATTCCAACAAAACCGTCATTTAAACCCGTTTTCACAATTAACGATTTCATTAATAAACTTATCGTTCCTAACATTTTATTAAGGCACTAAAAATCATAAAAAATACATTGTAATATGAAATCATCAGAAACACATTTTTTTTCCATATTTAAACCAAAGACCAGAATTCGAGAATTTAAACAATAAACACGGTTTTAACGATGAACGATGATTTAAAGTGATTAATTAATTCATCCACTTAACAATTCCGAAAAATCATGAAACAAAACAGAAAATTCTATTTCACCAGAAAGTTTCACCACGCCAAAAATCAGATTAAAATAAAATATTTAGGTACTAGAACTAAAAATCGCTTTTTATCGTTTTTGTCCGTAAACGGTAATAATTCAATAATCGATATTTAAAATATCAGAAAAATCTTAAATTATTATAAATCATCAAAAATATCAATTTTACAGAATATAAACATATATTACATGTTTAGGCCGTATATTATGATTTTACAAATTAATATAACAATTTAATCGTTAATCTCGAAAAAGCGATAAAAATATCGAAACATGCAAATTTTCAACTTTTAAAAATTTTCCAGATTTGGTGACATACATATATTGTCAAAATAAAACATAAAAATATATACATGCAAATACACAATTAAAATCATGAAATACCGAGTAACATCGACGTTACCTCTACTCCAAGTCTGAATCGATTATATACTCGTCGGCCTCGGGATCGTCCACAAATCCTTCCAAACACGAAAATCATGGCAGAAAGATACCATGAGAAAACACTACTACAAAACATCAAATAGACAACTGTTTTTTTTGGAATAGACAACTGACTTACAACAGTTGAGAAGTTTGGAGTTGTATATTAGTCTAAGCATAGACATCTGTTTTACAATAGTTGTCTATTCATTAACAGACAACTGTTTTCTTAAATAACAGTTGTCTATTTCGTGTATAGACAACTGACCTTTAAAATATTAGATGTATATTCTTTCAGTAGACACAACAGTTGTCTATTGCACGTATATATGAACCTAATACACGTATTTGAACTATATAATACACGTATTTGAACTATATATTAACGAAACATAATAAATGAGTACACATGAATTTGAACAAGAAGTTTAATTTTTATATAATATATAATACAATATCCAAAAGGTACAAACATTATCTAGTTACATCCAAAAGGTACATAAAAACAATAATCCAAATAATAACACCTTGTCCGTATAACTTTATCGGATACATCATATATACTGCCAATTATCAAAAAATAGTCCGCCTATAATCCACGAATCTCGGCAATATTTTCCTGAGAATATGGCATAATCTCCTTGAAATGCTACAAAATCAACAATATAAATGAACTAATTATTTGGCTAAAGATTACAACAAAAAGGCATGCATTGGCCGGAAAAAGCAAAGAAAGATTCCATTCTTACCGGTTGCAATCAATCTAACATATGAATCACCCATATCAGCAAACAAACGACCAATGGCTTTCTCATCTTCCTCGTCATGTCGGAAAACACGAAAAAAAAGGGAAAAGAACGGAAGTTAATTGATAAAATACATGCATATCAATAAAATCTCTAGCCATACACCAATAAATAAGGGCGTGTATATATGCATTTTGCAGTTTACCACCGCCACAAATGCATAAATGCATCTTCAAAAACATATACCAAGTTTAGGTATGTGAACTAACAAAATATATCATAGATCTACAAGAAGGCACTGTCTTAAAGAAAAAGAAATCATCTCAAAATCAACAAATTAAAACTATTTACAAAAATGTTGAAAGTAAAAAACAAAAAATAAGAGTACCTTGGAACAGTCGTTAAGCAAAGGCCTTATATTCATCACTTGAGGAACAATGACTTGGATTAAGGGTAACTGAACAGAGCATCCTCAGAACTTCCGGCTGCTGAGCAATGGATCAGCTCGGAAACAGCTGCAAAATTGAAGGAGAAAGCTAGACCAGTTCCATGAAACGACAAGTTCTCGCCAGCATAGAAATATTAGCTTAGGCATTGTATTTTAATGTCAACTGAACTTTTTCGTTTTGAAAGCAAAAAAATTATCACTTTTTTTATGTTCAACTAGCGCCTCAAAATTTCTTATAAAAATTATGGTATAAAATCCATTTCAAAACACACAATAATATCGAATTCAAATTCACCAACCAAAAAAACCCGAAATTGTTGCATAATTTTACGGTTAAAAATGGCAAAAATTTGAGTGTTATTGTGTTAATGACATGTCCAATGAGCACATACTTAGAGCAACAACTCTCGGAAACATACAACCTTCATCGGTTTTGGACGTACCAAGACCAAACCCAATTCCTGTCACAGAACGGGTCCAACATACAGGCCGTGGTCAGCACGGCTTACGTGGCTGCAGACTCGGACCTGGTAGCGGCTGCAGACGCTGGCCTCATCGAGGCGCTGCCCAACTTGGAGATAGTCTCCACTTACAGTGTTGGGCTTGAAAAGATTATTGACTTGAACAAGTGTACGGAAAAGGGGATTAAGGTGACTAATTCTCCTGATGTTCTAACTAATGATGTTGCTGATGTTGCAATGGGGCTCATCTTGGCTGTACTTGGGAGGATTCCTCAATGTGATCGCTTCGTTAAAAATGGGTCATGGGACAATCAAGAATTCAGCCTCGCTACTAGGGTATGATTATTCCTTTATTGCATAAAGACACATTCAATTGACAACTGTTACTTGTAAGAGTACATAAGTAAATTCTCACTTATTTTAAGTGATCTATGTTTTTATATATGCATTGATCTCTTTGAATCAGTTTGATGTATCTGAATCATAGATTTGATCATTTCAACACTTGAACTGAAGTGAGTGACTCCTACCAGAACACAACGAGAAATAAAACTAATAAGTCAAACTATAACAAGATTATGTTGTTGGGATAGACGAAGTAAAATGAAGACTTAAGAGGAAAGAATAAGTCTTGACACTCATAAATAAACCTGTCAAACGGATCAATCGGGTGAGGTTCTTAATAGGTCATTCAGATCGCGATGAGTTAGGTTAGGTCATTTCAAGTTACGGATTAAACTCGTGGTTTCGTTTCGGGTGACGGTTGGCTAAACAGTATTATTCCTGCTAATTTACTCATTCATTTCAGTGGTGGTTGGCAGAAGGTGGGTCTTATTCATTTCATTTCCTTACATATAATAAACCAAACAATTTACTATAGGAAAGGTAATCTCATTCATTACCCCTTGTTTCCCTTTCCTATTCTCTTTCCTTCCCCTCCCTCTAACCAAACACACCGAAGGATGGGAAATACTAACTAAAACTCACATTTGACTAATCTTACAATGAAATGAGTGATAGCATTCCAGTAATCAGTATTCATGACCGAGTCCTATGCTCTTCATACTCAATTAATTAGTATGTATCGAAACGTAAGACTCCACTGTTTCATGAAATAATCTCATATGCTTCACTCAAAATGATGTATTCAATGGGATATACCTAAATCAGAGTGTAAAGTGTCTGAGGATTTAATGAATGTAAGAAAAACATCAAACCTTGTAAAGTAGCATAGTCAAGTTTCAATGGTTTCTGATGTGCCGTGTTTATATAACTTTATTCCCTCGATTCCGTTGTCTTTTCCGGTCGGAACGCGCTCTTTAGAGCCGTTTCTTCTAACATTTTGCTTTGAGTGAGTGTTTTTGTAGATTCTACACGATTTCAGGTTTTTATGTGCATTTACACTCATATCTGGTTAGAAGAACGATCCCGAGACAAAACCCGTGCTTCGAGACGTTTAGGCGAAGAAGAAATGAGAAGTGTCGATTCGTTGGGCCCAGGAAAGCGGCCCAATGTTTGTTTTAGTAGTGTTGTGCGCGCCAGCCTGCATGTGGCAGGCGGCCTGCTGGCCGGCCGACATGACACAAGGGCGTTTTTAGCTTCAATTTTTGGTGTGTCTCGGCCCCTGCATGTGGTAGGCGGCCTGCCGGCCGGCGCGACACGCAGCTTATTTTCGCCTAATTTTGTATAACTAAGGAGGCTTGTATCATTTTCTTATTATCACTTTTCATACTTAGTTTTATTTTACTTTAGAAGCTCGTGACTCTTAAGATTCTAGCAGTCGGTTTTCGCTCGGATTCGATTTCGGTAATCTCGTTTATGCAATTTTCAGTTTACGTTTCAATCTTCATCGTAAATTATTTTAGTTCGTTGCAATTTTTCCTTATTTGTAATTCGTTGTTTACTTTGGTTCGCTAGATTCTCGTTCGTTTGTTATTAGATTTATTTGCTTCACCTTTTTATCATGAATTCCATGTATGCGATTTATTGTTTCGTAATCATCATGCGTAGCTAATTTTCTCGCTAGGGTCGAGGGGGATCGATGGATTATTATACGATTATGTCGCTTTGATACTAAATTTATAAATATGCTAGTACCACCTTCGCGTGTTTTGTTTGTCGATTAATTTGTTAAAGGCCACAACATTTTAATCTATTTGGGAAATTCTAGTTCTTGTGCGAAAGCCGAATTAGGATTAGATCACGCGCGATTTGGTAGGGAGTCTAATAAGTTGCGAGAGCCCGTTAGATCCTTCCTAGGTTGACACGATTCGAGAGAACGTGTTATAGCCGACTAGTATGTTTATGTGTTTATTATTATGGTCGCATAATTATTGAACATCTATCGTGAACCCGTGACCTTAGTTCTCATCTCATTATTAGATTCGATTTTTATTATCGTTTTTAGGAGTTTTTTTTTTATATATTCTCAATCAATTAACCGTTTGGAGCATTTTAGAATCGCCATAGCTAATTGACGAAAATTGACTGTTTCCCTGTGGATTCGATAACTTGCTTGCCGCTATCTTCTAGTTAGTAGCATTAGGTTTATCTTGATTGGGTGAGACGACTTAACCCACATCAAATTTGACGCCGTTGCCGGGGAAACGGTTTTTCTTGTTTTTTTTAGCTTGTTTCTTTTATGCTCTCTTTCGTCTCAAGGAATTAAAATTCCTTGAGATTGATCTCACTCCCTACTTGTAGTTTTGCTTATGCCCAGGTCTTTCCGGCCATCAGAGCTTACTCCGTTCGATCCTGAACCCGAGAAAACCTTTCGTAGGCGACGACAGTTTTGGAGAGAGATTTCAGCAGCTCCCAATCTTGTGACTTTGGAAGCTATTCATACTGAATTTGTAGCTGAGAATCAGTCCTTTGAAGAGGAACATCAATCTCAGTCCGAGACCATTTTACCACCTCCTCCGATCATAAAAATGCCGAAGCTTTCTAGTCATTCGGAGCCCGAGCAAACTGCTCTTCCTAAGTTGGTTAAACGACCAACTGCCACTCAAGGTACATTTGAGATTCGACCCGCCTTTATCACTTTGGTGGAGAAGAATCAATTTGGTGGTGATCCTAGGGAGGATCCTCACAAGCATATGAGGATTTTTACCGACTATTGCTCCACGATTCCACTCCCGGCCGGGGTAACTCAAGAAGAAGTCATGGAGATGCTCTTCATGTTCTCACTACGGGATTCCGCTTGGGAGTGGATAACCGATCTCGATAAAGTCACCGAGGGGATCACTGATAGGAATTCTCTCGCTCTTGCCTTCTACAAGCACTACTACCCTCCACAAAAGACGAACATGCTCCGGAGTCAAATCACCAATTTTCGTCAAACTCCGAACGAGAATATTCATGAAGCGTGGGAGCTGTTCAAGAAGCTTGTGAAGGAATGCCCGCACCATGGTTTTCAGGTTTGGTTTCTTTGTAACCAATTTTATAACGGGTTGTATGATGATTACAGGAGTACACTTGATTCAGCATGCAATGGGCGTTTCCAATGTAATGTGGATGATGATAAGGCTTGGCAAACAATAGAAGAGATGGCATCTCACCACTCCCGATGGGGTAATCCGCGTGGTAATACTCGATCAAACTCCGGTGAAAGTGGGTCCTCTAATGTCGTGGCCGTTCAATTAGCCGCCTTGGCCAAGAGATTTGATGCATTTGAAGTGTCAAATTCTCAAGGAGGAGGAGGCATGCATCAAGTACATGCCATGCAAGAGTATGCATGTATGCATTGTGGTGCCGCGGACAATCAAGCTCAGGATTGCCTAGGCTCCATAGAACAGGTGAATGCGTTCCATTCTATGCATCCACGTTATCCATATATGAACCAACCAGGATATGATGCATCTCTTTTGTCTTACAGGAGTACTAATGTCTTGAACCCGCCTATTACGCCGGTTTATGTACCCCCACCGAAGCAGCATCTCCTGAATCAGCAGAATTTCCAGAATCAAGGAAATTTTCAGAACCAGCAGCAATTCCATAATTCTCAGAACCAGCAAAACCAGCAGGTTTTCGGTAATCAGAAGAATTTCCAAAATCAGGGAAATTTTCAGCAGCGACCTCACTCGGGTCAATTTCAACAAAATTTTGGCAATACTAATCAGAATTTCGGGAATTCTCACCAGAATTTCGGTACTAGTCAGCAGAATTTTGGCCAATCCTCGGCACAAGCTCAAGGTAATTCGTCCTCTTCTTCGAGTTATAATGAAATGGCTGAGCTTCGTAGTATGATGCAGATGATGGCCAAGACTCAGGACTCGATGATGGCACAAATGCAAAAGAATGATCAAGCTAAGGATAATGCCATCAAGAATTTGGAGAACCAAGTGGGACACCTTGCCGCGTCACAAGCAACGCGTCAACTAGGTAAACTCCCTTCTCAAGGTGATCAACAGCATGATACGGCTAATGCGATCACTCTTCGTAGTGGCACCCACTATGAGGGTCCGTCGATGCCTAAAGATGATACACCGGCCGAGAAGGAGGAGGTTCTAGTGGAAGATGTTAGTGAGGACATTATTGTGGAAACTCCAAGTGAAGATCAAGTTCCACCGCCCACTACTCCCGTTCCCACCCCGACTAGTCCAACAATTCAAGTACCATTCCCGGGTCGATTGAAGAATCGGAAGGAAGCTACCCAATTTGGCAAGTTCATGGAGGTTGTGAAGAATTTGCAGGTTACGGTCCCGTTTACCGAGCTCATTTTGCAGGTCCCGTCTTACGCAAAGTTTATGAAGGACATCTTGACTCGGAAGAGAAGCATTGGTGAGGTAGAAACCGTCGCTCTTACTGCAGAGTGTAGTGCATTTTTACAGAACAAGGCTCCACCAAAGCTAAAGGACCCCGGTAGTTTTTCGATTCCTTGCACTATTGGCACTTTATCGATTGATAAGGCATTATGTGACTTAGGTGCTAGTGTAAGTGTCATGACTTATTCCGTTTGTGAAAAACTTAATACGGGTCCTCTTAAGTGTACTAGTGTCACTTTGCAGATGGCGGATCGTTCCATAAAACGTCCTTTGGGCGTTTTAGAGGACGTGCCCGTTAGAGTTGGAATTTTTTTTATCCCAGTTGATTTTATCGTCCTTGACATGGCCGAGGACACCCACATTCCCATAATTTTGGGAAGGCCATTTTTGCACACCGCCGGCGCGGTGATTGATGTCAAGAACGGCAAATTGACCTTGGAAGTGGGTGGAGACACCATTGTTTTCTGCTTAGATAGTACACTTAAGAACCCGATGGTAACGGATTCTTGTTGCATGATTGATATTGTGGATGTTTTGGTTCATGATTCTATGGAGGCGTCCCTTATACGGGACGCCTTAGAGGCTTTGATATGTTTGGAAGCGTGTGCAGGTGATGCTTCCGTTGACTCTGCTGTTGTTGATGCTTTGGAAGCCGCTTTGGAAGGAAGGATGCTCACGGAGGAGCAAGGTGTCGATGTAACCAACATCGTGCACACCTTATTTACTACTGACATATCCATTCCGGAGCGTAAGCCACTTCCGTCTCACCTAAAATATGCCTTTATAGACGATACCGAGAGCTTCCCCGTGATTGTAAGTGCCGATTTAACTGAGCGACAACTTTCTGATTTGTTAGTTGTTTTGAAGAAAAATAGGAAGGCTTTGGGGTATAGTCTTGATGACTTGAAGGGAATTAGTCCCGATTTTTGTATGCATAGAATTAATCTCGAGAAAGGTCATCGTCCTTGTGTTCAGGGTCAACGTAAGTTGAACCCGAATATGCAAGAGGTTGTTAAAAAGGAAGTTATGAAATTGTTGGATGCGGGAATTATTTATGTGGTTCCCGATTCAAAGTGGGTGAGTCTGGTACAAGTTGTACCTAAGAAGGGCGGGACTACTGTGGTCCCGAATGAAAAGAATGAGTTAATCCCTACACGAATCGTGACGGGATGGAGAATGTGCATAGACTATAGAAGGTTGAACACCGCTACACTTAAAGACCATTTCCCATTGCCCTTTATCGACCAAATGCTTGAGAGACTTGCATCTCACAAGTATTTTTGCTATTTGGATGGATATTCGGGATTTTTCCAGATCCCGATACACCCCGCCGACCAAGAAAAGACCACGTTTACTTGTCCCTATGGCACTTTCGCATATCGCAGGATGCCATTCGGGATAGGTAACGCACCCGCCACCTTTCAAAGATGCATGATGAGCATCTTTTCCGACTACATCGAGTCCATTATGGAAGTGTTTATGGACGACTTTAGTGTGTATGGTATGAGTTTTTCAGCTTGTTTAGCTAACTTGGATACCATTTTAAATCGATGTGTCGAGGTCAGTTTGGTCTTGAATTGGGAGAAGTGCCATTTTATGGTCACTGAGGGTGTAGTTTTGGGTCATGTGGTCTCCGAAAAGGGCATTCAGGTGAATAAAGCAAAAGTGCAAGTGATTGAGCAATTGCCCTTGCCGGTTAATGTAAAGGGAGTGAGGAGTTTCCTTGGTCATGCGGGATTTTATCGCCGCTTTATCAAGGACTTTTCAAAAATTGCTAAGCCACTTACACAATTGCTCCTAAAGGATGCCCCTTTCGATTTTACTGATGAGTGTGTGGAAGCTTTTAACAGGATTAAGCAGGCCCTTATATCGGCTCCGATTATTCAGTCACCGGATTGGAATTTGCCATTCGAGATAATGTGTGACGCGAGTGATTATGCTGTGGGAGCGGTTTTGGGCCAAAGGAAGGACAAAGTCTTGCATGCTATATACTATGCTAGTAAAACACTTGATAATGCTCAAGTTAACTATGCAACTACCGAGAAGGAATTGCTAGCTATAGTGTATGCTTTGGAGAAGTTCAGAACTTATTTGGTTGGATCGGAAGTCATTAATTTCACCGATCATGCGGCTCTCAAGTACCTCCTTGCTAAGAAAGAAGCGAAGCCCCGATTACTTCGATGGATCCTCCTCCTCCAAGAGTTTGATTTATCGATCCGGGATAAGAAAGGAGCGGAAAATGCCGTTGCAGATCATTTATCGAGGCTTAGAGTCGAGGAGGAAGGAGTTGTCATCCCCATAGATGACTCTTTTCCCGATGATTCTCTCATGGCCTTAACTACCGGTGAAAGCGAAGGACCTTGGTATGCGGATTATGCCAATTATTTAGTTGGCAAGGTATTACCCTCCGATCTCTCTTATCAACAAAAGAAAAAATTCCTACATGATGTTCGACAATTTTTCTGGGATGACCCCTATTTATTTAAGGAGTGTGCCGATGGTATTTTCCGTCGATGTGTCCCTCAGTGGGAAGTTCAGGGAGTTCTAGAGAGTTGTCATTCATCACCATATGGTGGTCATCATGGACCGAGCCGAACCACGGCTAAGGTCCTCCAGTCGGGTTTTTATTGGCCAACTTTATTCCGAGACGCCCAAGCTTTTATTATGTCCTGCAACGCATGTCAAAGGACCGGTAATATTTCTAGGAGGCATGAGATGCCTCAAAATGGGATTCTCGAGGTAGAAATTTTTGATGTCTGGGGTGTAGACTACCAAGGCCCGTTCCCGTCATCCAAGGGCAACCGATATATTTTGGTTGCGGTTGATTATGTCTCCAAGTGGGTGGAGGCGGTAGCATCTCCTGCTAATGATACTAGAACGGTAATATCTCTGTTTAAAAAGACTATTTTTCCCCGCTTTGGTGTTCCAAGAGCGATTATTAGTGATGGTGGAAGCCATTTCCATGAGAAGCGACTTGATGCTTTACTTGCTAAGTACGGTGTCTCTCACCGTACCGGTCTTGCCTACCATTCTCAAACGAGTGGGCAAGTTGAGGTGTCCAATAGGGAAATCAAGTCTATTCTCCAAAAGGTCGTGTCAAAAGCTCGGAAGGATTGGAGTTCTAAGCTCGATGATACACTATGGGCTTATCGTACCGCCTTTAAGACGCCTATTGGTACTTCCCCTTATCGTTTAGTTTATGGCAAGTCATGCCATTTACCGGTCGAGCTTGAGTACAAGGCTTGGTGGGCGATCAAGGAGCTTAACTTGGATTCACATTTAAGCGGGGAGAAGAGACTCATGCAATTGAATGAGTTGGAGAAATTCCGTCTTGGTGCCTATGATAGTGCTCGGGTTTATAAGGAGCGCACCAAGCGGTGGCATGACAAGCATATCCTTCACCGTGAGTTCAATGTGGGGGATAAGGTATTATTGTTTAATTCTAGACTCCGGTTGTTTCCCGGAAAGTTAAAGTCTCGTTGGTCCGGACCTTTTTCTGTCACCCATGTGGGTAAATTTGGCTCGATTGAAGTCGAGAGTGATTCGGGTGAACGATTCAAGGTGAATGGTCAACGATTGAAGTTATATCATGAAGGTGCTCAATTTGGAGCGATTGAAGTTATACGACTTCATCCTGTTCCCTCATTCCACTAAATCTTGAAACTCATCAAGTCGTGCGGGACTCTAAACCAGCGCTACCGGGAGGCAGCCCGAGTATGTAAATAATTTCCCTCATTCTCGTTTTATTTATTTATTTAACTTTATTTTTATTTATGTAGATGATTTAGTGAGGACGAGATGAGGGACTAATGTTTTTGGAGACGCGCAGAATCATCGGAAATGACTTGAATTGAAGTTATTAGAAAAAAAAAGTAGAGGAGAAATTCACCATGCATGTGATAATATAGCAGGTCGCCTCAGCCTAGGCCTAGGGGGCCTATCGACTCTAGGGGCCGAGGTGCAAAGTGGATTTTAGTACTAATAGAGTGATTTGTGCGTCTCAGCCTACCCCCAGGCCCCCTATTGACTTCAGGGGCCGAGGTACATGGGAAATTAGAGGATATTGGAGCAAAAATCTCGAAAAATGGAGAAAAAGAGGGTCCGGCCGGCCAGCCGGCCGCCGGTCCTGACCGGCTGGGCTGTGAGAGGAATAATGCATTTAAAAATTCGAAAATAATAAAGGAGTGCTTCAGGCCGGCCAGCCGGCCGCCGGTCCAGACCGGCTGGGGCGTACATCAGACCCCCAAACTCATTTTTTTTGGTCATTTCTTCATTCTTCATCTCTATCTCGTCTCTCTCTTCTCTCTCACCCCCCCAAAACCCCAATTTCCCTAATTTCCCAGCATCATCTTCCCCTTTCTTCACCATCATTCCTCAATATTTTCCCCATATTTCCCCATAAACTGCTACCTTCGGCTGATTTGCGTTGCCTCCTCGGAACAAGCGCACCAGGAACGAGCATGCTCAACCCGACATTGAGCCCGATCCAGTTTTTCCAAGTGTAAATTTTACCACTATTGACCAAAAGGTACGGTTTCAAAATTTGAGAAAGCGGTCTATTGTTCCAACTCGTTTTATCGATCGTGATGCTATGCGAACTTTAGGCTTAGATTCTGCTTTGGAACTATTGTTTAAGGGTGTTGGTATGGGTACATTTTTTACGATGCGTCGTAATACGTATACCCAGCTTACGTTGGAATTTCTGAGTTCGTTTGAGGTACATAAGAATAGACGGTCTGGTGATATTTCTGTTGAGTTCCGTTTACTGAATACTAGTTATGCGCTGAGCCTGAAGCAGTTTGGGAATTGTTTTGACCTTAAAGATTATGATGACCGTACACCACCCGAGTATGCTAATTTTAGGGTGGGAGATTTTTGGGATTGTATTGCTGATGCCCCGCATACTACCGCGGGGCATATGAGTTCAAACAATATTCATAATCCTGTTATTAAGGTTTGGCAGAGGTTTATGGGATGGACGATTTTTGCTAGGAAGGAGCCACATAATGTGCGCACCGAGGAGGTGTCTATTTTGGGCTCGTATTTGCGGCGTAAGCCGAAGGTGTGGCATATTAATATTGCCTATCACCTCCTCCTTCATTTTAGGAGAATAGCTACGGCCGTTGCCGATGTTCCTATTTATATAGGCGGGTTAGTCACACAATTAGCTGCTCGGTTGACCGCTTTTAACGAAGCGGACCATGCTCCGGTCCAGGGCGAGATTACCCTCAGCCTTCGGTATTTGGCTTCTCTTAACTGGATTCTTCTAGGCATCAGAATCGTTGGGCTTGGCTTATTCATGAGCAGGCGACTATTATTTTGCAAGCCGGGTCGGTTTTGTCACTTGAGGCTGATCAGCCTAATTATTTATTACCCGTCGCTGCCCCTAGCTCTCTTCCCTCGTCGCATGCTGTTACCTATACTCGTCGCCCGACGAGCGAGCCTAGTACTTCCCAGCCCGCCTCTGAGCCCGGTCCATCTCAGCCTGCATCTGAGCCTACCACCACTACTGCTTTTGAGCAGCCTCCTCCACCACCCCAGTATGCTCCTCTCCGTCCCGTTCTGATTTTGATACTTTTCGCACGGAGACTCGTGCCGACACCGCTGCTACTCACGCTCGCCTAGACAGGTTATATGCTGATCAGTGCCTCGGGATGTATCCCGTATATGATGACTATGCTAGGCGTGCGGCTGTGCCACCACAGGGCCCTTACCTCTCGTATTTTTCGTGGCCCGTGGGTGGTTATACTGATCCTTCGATTCATGGCGGCTTTCATCTTCACACTGACTATTTCACCGCCCCAACGGGCCCTGCTTTTGGAGCCGCTAATGATTATCAGGGAGGTGGTTGGTATACGGGTGGTGCATCTGGCTCCGGGACTGCTGCAGATGATGATATGGAGGATGATGATTTCGGTGATGACGATGATTTCCGTGATGATGATCAGTAGCGGATTGCTGATTCCGCTGCCTCTCCGTGTATATATTTGGTATGTCTTTTCTCTATCCTCAGTTTTTATTTGTGCCCCCACCAATTTTGAGTCTGTATGATATGGACATTGAGGACAATGTCGAGTCTAGCGTGGGGGAGTTTTTAGTATTTTTAGTTTTATTTCCTTGAGTCTTAGCGTCTGTCTATGATACCAATTATGCAGCAATGATAATAATTTGCGCTCTTTAGGCTACCTACTCATTCTTAATTGGCATTCATCTGACCTTTGTTATGTGGAATAATAATTAATCGATAAGTATGCAACCAACTGAGCTATAATTTGTGATACCCATTTAGACCGACCTTGCATTTAGGCTTTAGCTACAAAATTGGTGAGATTTAGAGCCTCCTGTAGCCAGTACATTCATACATGGCTACCACTTAGGTTGTGTGTGTAGGTCTCCTCGTGGAATATGTTATGTCAATACGCATAAGTATGGTGTTTTCCCCTTTATTTTGACTAACTTGCCTAGTGATCATTT
Organism: Agrostemma githago; assembly: GCA_958450325.1. NCBI lineage: Eukaryota > Viridiplantae > Streptophyta > Magnoliopsida > Caryophyllales > Caryophyllaceae > Agrostemma > Agrostemma githago. The sequence continues at coordinate 35,963,861 of OY288254.1, read as the reverse complement.
TTGGGACTTTTTCATTTTTCATCTATTTCTATCCATTTTCTCCTTGGCTATTATATAAAGAATTCACAAAATGAACTACAAAATCAAATTTGCCTACCTAGCCAAGCTTGATGAAGTAGGTCACCTAGTGCGTTCTATGCTCGTTATTGTGCGATTATGGAGATTTTCGATGGATGTTTGGATGTGGTTGAATCTATTTCAAGGGAGTATGTAGATTCTGTTCGGGTCAATTTGAGTCATTGTTTATATTTGCTTCTAATTTCATCAAGCTTTGAAAAAATCGAAAAATGAGAAAATGAGAAAATGAGAAAAGAATCAAAAAGAAAAAAAAATCGGAAAAAAAAAACAAACAAAAAAAATCAAAAAAAAAATATATGTTATTCTCGTTACTTTTATTTTCCGTTTACTTGATGAAATTTGAGCGCCCTCGTTTGATCCCGGACTCATTCTCGTTGGTTGGTGATTTGTATGTTTTGTTTATGGAAGTGGAAGAATTTTTGAGTTGAGCATTATCGCGCTAGTTAGTTCACTAGCTTGGCTTTAACCTCACATGACCATATCGATTTCCACCTTCTACCTTGTTATCACCATCCTTGCCTCCCTTTGTGATCTTAGCATGTTTTGTAAAAATTTAGAGGTTGATACCATACTAGATTGCGGGCATATTTCCATGAGTTGGAGTAGTTGAGCGTTTTCACATATATATTTCACATATACACACCTTTCCTAATTGAGCGATGAGTGCCTCCGTAAGTAGCCTATGTAAGGGTTTTGGTTGAAAATGTGGTTTCTACATATTATGCTTGGTAAAGTTGTGAATTTGTTGATGGATTATTTTTCCTATTTCCCGTCTTGGAATCCGTTTCTTAGACTTGGTTCGATGTTCGCTATGACGGACTTAAGTATTTGGTTGCCTATTATTTGCTTTGAGCTGTTTCGGTATTATATTAGTTATTTTCTTACGGGTCTTGCTTGAGGACAACCAAGGGTTCGGTTTGGGGGAGTTTGATGTGTCGTGTTTATATAACTTTATTCCCTCGATTCCGTTGTCTTTTCCGGTCGGAACGCGCTCTTTAGAGCCGTTTCTTCTAACATTTTGCTTTGAGTGGGTGTTTTTTTAGATTCTACACGATTTCAGGTTTTTATGTGCATTTACACTCATATCTGGTTAGAAGAACGATCCCGAGACAAAACCCGTGCTTCGAGACGTTTAGGCGAAGAAGAAATGAGAAGTGTCGATTCGTTGGGCCCAGGAAAGCGGCCCAATGCTTGTTTTAGTAGTGTTGTGCGCGCCAGCCTGCATGTGGCAGGCGGCCTGCTGGTCGGCCGACATGACACAAGGGCGTTTTTAGCTTCAATTTTTGGTGTGTCTCGGCCCCTGCATGTGGCAGGTGGCCTGCCGGCCGGCGCGACACGCAGCTTATTTTCGCCTAATTTTGTATAACTAAGGAGGCTTGTATCATTTTCTTATTATCACTTTTCATACTTAGTTTTATTTTACTTTAGAAACTCGTGACTCTTAAGATTCTAGCACTCCGTTTTCGCTCGGATTCGATTTCGGTAATCTCGTTTATGCAATTTTCAGTTTACGTTTCAATCTTCATCGTAAATTATTTTAGTTCGTCGCAATTTTTCCTTATTTGTAATTCGTTGTTTACTTTGGTTCGCTAGATTCTCGTTCGTTTGTTATTAGATTTATTTGCTTCACCTTTTTATCATGAATTCCATGTATGCGATTTATTGTTTCGTAATCATCATGCGTAGCTAATTTTCTCGCTAGGGTCGAAGGGGATCGATGGATTATTATACGATTATGTCGCTTTGATACTAAATTTATAAATATGCTAGTACCACCTTCGCGTGTTTTGTTTGTCGATTAATTTGTTAAAGGCCACAACATTTTAATCTATTTGGGAAATTCTAGTTCTTGTGCGAAAGCCGAATTAGGATTAGATCACGCACGATTTGGTAGGGAGTCTAATAAGTTGCGAGAGCCCGTTAGATCCTTCCTAGGTTGACACGATTCGAGAGAACGTGTTATAGCCGACTAGTATGTTTATGTGTTTATTATTATGGTCGCATAATTATTGAACATCTATCGTGAACCCGTGACCTTAGTTCTCATCTCATTATTAGATTCGATTTTTATTATCGTTTTTAGGAGTTTTTTTTTATATATTCTCAATCAATTAACCGTTTGGAGCATTTTAGAATCGCCATAGCTAATTGACGAAAATTGACTGTTTCCCTGTGGATTCGATACCTTGCTTGCCGCTATCTTCTAGTTAGTAGCATTAGGTTTATCTTGATTGGGTGAGACGACTTAACCCACATCAGTTTCATTAAGTCTTCAGTCCCATCTCTTACTTCATATCAGACCAACATAAATTAAGCTGCACCATTAAAATACAAAGACTAATATCCCATTAAAAACTGCCAATAATCAGCAAATTTTCAAACCTCTAAAACACATCACAAGACATTGTAGGATTGTGTTGGTGGACTGTGTTACATCGACTCTTCTAAAAAATGTATGGTGCCATACAAACTTGACACTACGCAGTATATATATCAACAAAGAACAGATCAAAATGAATCGAGTAAATACCCAGAACCTTAGACAAGAAAGAAAATCCTGTAATATCATGAAAAGCTTTAGAATAAGGGTGATGATACCTTTTTTAATCGTCGTCTTTATTCCAATCACAAACGGGAGTATCTTATTCTATCATCTCACTTCACTTGTGCACAAGAAATAGAGTGAAGCCATTGTGTTAATCAACAAATGAAATCACAATCTGTCTACAGTGTTTAAATGTATGCATCTAAAGTTGCCGATTAACAAAAATCAAAGACATTAACACGGAAAATAAAATTCTTAGACATTAACAAAGAATTGGGTATGAGACCACCTATTGCTCAAGGGCTCCCATACTGAAATTGGTATCGTGGTTGCATCAATGACTGCTTACAAAAAGATGTGCAAGCAATACATACATACATAAGAAGCATTAAAAAAATAGTACTGTATATGAGATGGGTTGGTTCCATCAGAATTGGAAGACAGTTGAAAAATTCCACAACTATTGATTATCAAGTTAATGAATCTCAAATGAAGAAGCGAAACACTACTATACACATTTAATCAATTAATTAACAAGATTAATAAACAATAAAATCACAAATTAAACAACAAACAAAAACTTCAGCAAATAACAGACCTCCGGCGAGCCTACAGACCAGCGACCAGAAATACGACGGGTGTTGAAATAGAGCAACGACTAGCGTCCAGCGAGCCTACGGTGGGTTGGTTATGGGGCAGCGAGAAGCAAGCATCGATGGAGTTCTGGGGCTGGATTTTGTTAACGGAGTTCTGGTGTTTAGTTATCGGGGATAAGAGGGAGAGTGGGATGACAGTAGGTTAGGGTTAGAAAATTGGGGATAATCGTATAAGGGGGAATGGGGTTAAATGAATAATTGGGGATCTGGAATAATTTAGGGTTAGAGGAAAAATTGAGAAGATAGGTTGAGCGGGAGGAAAAATTAGGGATCCGAAAAAATTGGGATAATTGAAAAGTTAGGATGATGCTGCGGGAGAATTGAGAAGGATTAGATACTATCGAAATCCGAATCGTTTTAAAAATCGAAACCGAACCGAAATTCGGTTTAAAAACCCCGAAAAACTGGGTTTTTGAAGTTGAAAACCGGTTCGGGTACCCGAACCGGTTTTTTTACTGAAGAACCGGGTCGGGTTCGGTTCACAATTTTTAAAATCGGGTACACGGTTTTGAACCGATTTACACATTTAAAGGAAAAATAAAATAAAAATTTGATATGCAAATTAGTGAAACCGGGTCAAAAATTGGTTCAAAACCGGTTCAAAAAACCGGTTTATAACAAAGATAACAATATTTTTTAAAAACTGGGTTATAAAAAGCGGTTCGGGTTTAAACCGGTTCAGTTTCGGTTTACAATATGAAAAAAAAACGGGTACCCGGTTTAAACCAGGTCGGTTTCGGTTCGGGAAAAAGCGGTTTTCAAAAACCGGGTACCGAACCGGTTTTCAAAATTGGTTCGGGTACCCGGTTTTGCTTACCTCTAATAGATAGGTTCAGAAAGTGATATGGGTCGGGTAAATGGGTTGAGAAAGTGATATGGGTTGAATTACACTTATTATTAGATTACTTAAAAAAATTTGAGAAAGTAATATGGGTTGGGTAGTAACAACCAATTTTTAGTGGCCCTGAAATTAGAATAGACAACTGAGGTTAATTCAAACAGTTGTATAATATATAGACAACTGTTTTTATAAAACTCACTTGTCTATTATCAGATAAAGACATCTATTTATCAAACAAAACAGTTGTCTATATATTATACATTAGTTGTTAAGAATATCTGATGTCTATTAGGAGTTGTCTATTTGATGTTTTGTAGTAGTGAAACTAACAAAAATCAAGGTAAATAATGATCGAAAACGACGTCGATTATTACCTTAACGAAGGAATCGGAAAGAGGATTAATATGACGATAAAAACGATTCGATTGAGACTCGAAATGGAGCAAAAATCAGGCTGGAATAGGGGAGGGAGTACTCGGCCAAGAAGGAAAAAAAAAAGGATGATGAATATGTTGTAGTAATTTTTTTGTTAATGCACAAAATGTATGTAGAGTAGATTAAAGGAGAAGGAGGTTACTACACTTAAAGAGCATAAATGATAGTAAAATAGTTGAAGAATCCTAAGTGCATCTAGACAAATATGGCTAGCCAAAGGGATAAGAAGAGGAGTAGGAAGAGCTTGAGTAGTAAAGCCTCAATTCAATGAAAAGAAAAGAATCCTATGTTTACGATTTAATGTGATAAAATGAAACGTATTAATAAAACATAGTTAAATTGTGACAAGAAGCTTTGTCGGTCTAAAATATAAGGAAAAGGTCTCAAATGATTTATAAGTTGATAAAAAGTATAATCGTAAAATAGTTAAAGGCATTTCAAGGTAATTCGAGTAAACCTCGCGTAAGAAAATAATTATTCGTGAAGCTTCGTAATAAAATTATTAACGACTAAATACTTGTAAATAAAAATATTTACTAGCTGAAAATTTTATATAAACGTATTCAAACATTTTTAGGAAAAAGAATAAATTAAATCCGAGTTTAAAAACGTCAATTCGAATAGAAATAGAATTCCTCGAGGAAAATTAATTAGTTTACGATGAAAATTGAATAAATAGGTTTAAAAGAATTAAAATCCTTTAAAATAAAAATAAATATCATTGGACTCGAAAATAAAAGTAAAGCTTGGAAAAATAATGAAACATAAGGCCGAAATAGAGTTATGACAAAGTCATAGCGGAATGGATAAAAACGCTAGGAAAAATAGCGGGTGTTACAATCCTCCCTACTAAAAGAAAGTTTTGTCCTGGAAACTGAGAATAAGCAGAAAGAAATCTAGATTACCTCAGTCGAAAAGATGAGAATACTTATTTTGCATTAAAAAAAATTGGTTTAAAAGAAAATTTTACAACTTTCAAAGTGATACAAAATCGATGGCAAATATTTATTCCAAGAGGAATTGAGCTAAGCTACCCGAAGTTTAAAACCTTCTAAATTAATGAAACCGTAAAGTAAAGTTATTTAATAAAATAACATTGTTGAATAACATTTGTAAACGAACTCGGAGGGGAATACCGAAAACACGTTCAAAACAAAACGTTTTGATTAAGAAACTCGGCAATATTTTGTTTTAGGACAAACAAAAATTATTTTTGAGAAAGCAAATTTTGTAGTTAGTAAAATTAAATCAGTTGTTAGACGTTTTTCAATGACAGGTTCAAAAGTCCACCAACAACAAAACGAAAACTGATTTCAAAATGTTAAAATTTTGAAAATGTTAACAAAGTAATTATGAAAGTTTTCAAATATGTTATCAAACCTGAACATAAAATAATTTCGACAATGTTAAAACGTTTTGCATACTAATCCTATAGTAATTTAAGTATTTGAAAACTTGAAAGTCTTCATAAAACTCCGATCGCTTGAAAATAAAAAAATTGAAACAATTTTGAAATAATTTTAAGTAAAATATTAAGGCATTTTGAAATAGAAGTAAATATAAATATCAACCAAAGATAAAATAAAAGTGAAGTATAATTTTTTTTTTAAATTATAATTCAAAAATGTTAAATTTCACGATATCCGAAAAGTTTAAGTTAGTCAACTTTATACAAAACGGGTAATTTCATAATTAGGAATTATAACTCAAAATGTTAAAATTTTACGATAATCCATAATTTTTTTTTTAAACTGGTCAATTTTTTTTATAAAATAGGGAGTTCAAAAAAATGATTAACGGGTAATAGAACAAGGATAAATAAATTAAAAATAAGAGCTTTCAAAATCGACAAAGGTTGAAGGGATTAGCAGCAGATGGGGGTAACAGAATTCAAGAGAAGCAGAAAGGAAGGCGGAGTTCAGAGTAAAAAAAAAAAAAACTCGCAAGGATTATAGAAGCAATTAACCATCTCGAGATTCCTAGCACGACTCTCACAAACATGGGTTCCTAATTGGCCCATCAACTAACGCTGAGACCAATATCGGTACAGGGTGGTCCTACTTAATCTACAACCTCCAAATTTATCGACTGCCATAGCCTCAAAAATTAAGTCTTACATACTTATATATTCCTTCAATTAGTATGAAAAAGAATCCACAAATGATTTAGACTAATCCATTAATTAATATTCCAACGGTCATCAAAAGATACCCAAACTCGTAATCACTAAGGCTCATAAATTCAAAGCTCATAAGGTCTGAACTCGAGGTATACTTCAAATTTCTCGATTAAGGAACACTAAATAGAAATCCATCAATTAACAATGTTCGGACACGAAAACCTCAAAAGTCATCATCAACACATTCTTAACATCATCAATAGACAAATGTTAGGAAAGTACGCCAAACCTTAAACACACTCAGCCTGACATGTAACGCCAGATACTCACATTTTCAAATACGTCATTCAGATAAGGTTTCTGAGAATTCCATCAAATTTCATATCGTAACAGTGAAACCACTAAAATATTTATTAACTCAACGAAGCCACAATCTCGGTGGTCTAAGGGTTCTGAACTATAAATCCATCAAGATGATTGATATTAAGTATTCCTCAAAACAACGCGATAAATCAAACCTTTAATTGTACAATATGTTTCTCTTCTTCAAGGCTAATAATGATCTGCCCAAACTTAGGTCATTCAACTCTAAGGTTTGTAGGTTACAACCTTACATCAACGCTCTGCGATCTAATCCATAAGAAACAAGGTTTAATCTATGTCAACCAAAATTTACTAAACATTAATGAGGACCTGAAATGGTACCAAAACACTTAGGCTAACATCTTAATCAATGATTTATGATCCCAAAATTCCACGATTAGTCCATTAAGTCAACATTAGGTAGGAAACCCAAGTAATATTGTTATTTACACTTAACTAGGTTCTACGTTGGGTATTAGGTATCCATCAGACAGAATAAACTTTATTCTTACTACTCCAAAAGATATTCAACTCTAAGTACTCCAACATAATCAAAGTAATCTATAACCCAAGGTTTAGTGTCTAAAGTAACAACCTAGTTCCATTAATCAACTAATACCATTCAACTCAATCCTCAAAAATTTCTTACTTGCTTAGAAGATAGGGTAGACTCACAATCATCAAATCAAGTAACAAGCCAAGGGTTTACTAAACCTCAAACATCTATACCCTTTCACGGGGTACACTAAGACAGAATTCGGTCTAACCAAAGAATCTCAAGAGAAAGATGGTAGAATAGAAGAATGGAGCAAGGACTCACCAAGCGAATGAAGGTGAGAATATAAAAGAGAAGAATTGGAAGAGCAGAGGGAGGAAGAAAAGAATCGATGATCCTAAATAACTATGATTTAAAACGAGAGAGAATCTTCGGGCCCCCAGAGTTCACGAGGGAACTAAATGGATTACTTCATCTTCTTGCAAAGGAACGAGCACGCAAGTCTTGGGTCGCTCGATCTGGATCGAGTGCAACATCGTGGAACATGAATCTACTCTTGATCATCTAACCTGTAGCTTGAGCAAACTAAATCGGAGCTGAGAAGTCACCTTCGCCATTTTTCTTGGAGCACCAAATTGTCCACTCGAGTCAGCAGGCGTTGAAAGTTCTAAGCAGGTCTTGTCCCGATCTGGAGCAGCATCACGACAGCATCTTGTTCATTCGTCTTCCTCCAGACAAAAGCAACAAATATTCAATGCTAATCATTGAGTTACAAGAACATATAAACCTAACAGTTAAGTCCTTATTTTGTTTCTACCCATCTCTAATAATATTTTATTTACTGTTTAAATAATTTACTGGTATTTTCCCTAATTTCAGGTGTAAGGGTTGGGAGCAGTGATGCTCTGATACCAACTGTAATCCCCTAGAAATTCTAACGCGATACAGTGGCGGAAACACTGTAGAGTCGGGATTAAAACACACTGTAACTATGTATTAGTAAATTAAATTGGTAAAGTCAAACGTATGCCATACATAAAAATGGCTAAAATTTAAAACAATCCATAAAAAGGTTAAACAATCCGTAAGACATAACTATTAAAAAGATCAAGCAGGATCCAAGACTGCTCGTTAGACCACACCCACCGGAAACAAACACGTATACCTGTCATGTTAAAACATAACAGCCACAATCAGTGGGGAGCAACGTCAACGTTCTCCCAGCCGTATAACAGGATTTTAAAACTGTACTTACTACTATAGAAAAATAATAAAAATGGAAAACAGTAAAACATCATATTAAAATAAGTTTTCGGCACAAAACCAAAATATTAAAATGGGTTACCGAAGAAACATAAAAATATTTGCCAACCTGCAAACCAATTTATATCGATAATAAATATAATAATCAAAATGGCGTTATGGATAGGATTAATGTAGAATCTAGACTTTCACTAGGACAATACTAAAATCTAGTTTCGAGAACTTAGTCAAAACAAATCAGACTTTGATCTCTAACTAGGCAACTCAACTATAACAGGACTGCGTGCAGCGAGGTCCTGGCTTAAGTAGTGCACACCCCTCCTGGATACAAACCTTATCCATTTCAACCCGACGCGACTTACACGATGCGATATCTAAGTTTATGGTAAACATACACTCTCCTGAACACAAACCATGCTCAGTTCAACGACCAATGTGTCTCAACATAGACACAACAGCTTTATAGTTGATGACAAAATGTACAGCCCAGACTATATTACTCTAAACCCACACTTTTTCTTATTCCATAACTCCAAAACAAGCCATTATCGACAATTAAAAGATGTATTCAATAATATAAACCATAATAGAACAAAAGGAAAAAGAACCACTTTCCAAAAGAGGAAACTTTCTATTTTAGGAAACTTCTATTTTTAGAAACTTACTAAAAATAGCATCATTTGAAAATAGCAAAATATTAGTAAACGATATAGATTTATAAAACTAGTACTTTCGGCCTTAACGATATTAATTCTTAAAACGAGAACTTTTGCGTTAGTGAAATTATTGAAACGTCATACAAGTATTTATAAAATGATTTAGAAATGTCTTAAACATTTTAAATACTACTAATTAGGGTGTTTCCAAAATTTACAAAACTAAAATTCCCTAATTATTATTAGTTTCGACAATACGATTATAAATAGGATTTTACGGCAAATGTCAAATAAAATCTTTTAACGTCTTTTATTTAATTAAACCATTGAATATATTTACAATATATTAAGGGATGATTTAACTCTTAAAGTTCAGATTTAAATGCTTTCAAAATTGCTGGAAAAATAATTCTTTTAGGTAAGACGAAGAATTTTAACGATAAAGCACAATTTGTCCGAAAATCAATAATTATTAATTAAAGACTTTAATAAATAGTACAAAAATTACGTAAAATAGTTAAAACATTATTATAGACATTCTGTCCAAAAATGAAATTTTCCAGAATCCTAAAACTCGGTTTTTAAAGCGTTTTCTCGTTAATCGTCTAATCTCGACAATAACGATTAATAAAAATAGTAATTACCAAACGATTTAAATATTAATATCCAAAAATTATTATTAAACCTAAAAATCATGATTTTCCAGAATATAAATTTTTCAGATTTTTCCAAAATTCCAGATTCAACAAATTCCAACAAAACCGTCATTTAAACCCGTTTTCACAATTAACGATTTCATTAATAAACTTATCGTTCCTAACATTTTATTAAGGCACTAAAAATCATAAAAATACATTGTAATATGAAATCATCAGAAACACATTTTTTTCCATATTTAAACCAAAGACCAGAATTCGAGAATTTAAACAATAAACACGGTTTTAACGATGAACGATGATTTAAAGTGATTAATTAATTCATCTACTTAACAATTCCGAAAAATCATGAAACAAAACAGAAAATTCTATTTCACCAGAAAGTTTCACCACGCCAAAAATCAGATTAAAATAAAATATTTAGGTACTAGAACTAAAAATCGCTTTTTATCGTTTTTGTCCGTAAACGGTAATAATTCAATAATTGATATTTAAAATATCAGAAAAATCTTAAATTATTATAAATCATCAAAAATATCAATTTTACAGAATATAAACATATATTACATGTTTAGGCCGTATATTATGATTTTACAAATTAATATAACAATTTAATCGTTAATCTCGAAAAAGCGATAAAAATACCGAAACATGCAAATTTTCAACTTTTAAAAACTTTCCAGATTTGGTGACATACATATATTGTCAAAATAAAACATAAAAATATATACATGCAAATACACAATTAAAATCATGAAATACCGAGTAACATCGACGTTACCTCTACTCCAAGTCTGAATCGATTATATACTCGTCGGCCTCGGGATCGTCCACAAATCCTTCCAAACACGAAAATTATGGGAGAAAGATACCATGAGAAAACTAACAAAAATCAAGGTAAATAATGATCGAAAACGACGTCGATTATTACCTTAACGAAGGAATCGGAAAAAGGATTAATATGACGATAAAAACGATTCGATTGAGACTCGAAATGGAGCAAAAATCAGGCTGGAATAGGGGAGGGAGTACTCGGCCAAGAAGGAAAAAAAAGGATAATGAATATGTTGTAGTAATTTTTTTGTTAATGCACAAAATGAATGTAGAGTAGATTAAAGGAGAAGGAGGTTACTACACTTAAAGAGCATAAATGATAGTAAAATAGTTGAAGAATCCTAAGTGCATCTAGACAAATATGGCTAGCCAAAGGGATAAGAAGAGGAGTAGGAAGAGCTTGAGTAGTAAAGCCTCAATTCAATGAAAAGAAAAGAATCCTATGTTTACGGTTTAATGTGATAAAATGAAACGTATTAGTAAAACATAGTTAAATTGTGACAAGAAGCTTTGTCGGTCTAAAATATAAGGAAAAGGTCTCAAATGATTTATAACTTGATAAAAAGTATAATCGTAAAATAGTTAAAGGCATTTCAAGGTAATTCGAGTAAACCTCGCGTAAGAAAATAATTATTCGCGAAGCCTCGTAATAAAATTATTAACGACTAAATACTTGTAAATAAAAATATTTACTAGTTGAGAATTTTATATAAACGTATTCAAACATTTTAGGAAAAAGAATAACTTAAATCCGAGTTTAAAAACGTCAATTCGAATAGAAATAGAATTCCTCGAGGAAAATTAATTAGTTTACGATGAAAATTGAATAAATAGGTTTAAAAGAATTAAAATCCTTTAAAATAAAAATAAATATCATTGGACTCGAAAATAAAAATAAAGCTTGGAAAAATAATGAAACATAAGGCCGAAATAGAGTTATGACAAAGTCATAGCGGAAAGGATAAAAGCGCTAGGAAAAATAGCGGGTGTTACACACACGCCCCGGGCTCATATATGTTCGAGGTGTTAGCCAAAATAGTAAGTTGCACGAGTATGCTTTATTTCACCGCGTCAATTATTATATAGCTTCCGTAAGGGTTGACGTTTTCTTTTACATTATATTGCAACAGTGGTACGTAGTGGCCGACTACATGGACGACAAGGGGCTGATTAGGGCGTTCACCTATCGAAGTTTACGCATCGCCAGGTAAATTTGGAATGGCAGAGCACCAGGAAGAACGACACAGAATCCGGCATTATCTGCTTGATGCACATATCCCTGTACGATGGTGCGCCGTTCAGCCACGATGATATTGGGTCTAAGGTCGGGAGGCGTTATTTGTCGTTCAAGGTTGCAGCGTCCCTCGTCCTTGCTGACATGAATGTGGCTCGTGGGGACGTGTTGCATAGAATTCACGTTTTCATAGCGGACGCGCCGAACATATGGAAAGACCTCGACGTTAGGCGTAAGATAATAAAAATCGTGGGAGGCGTAAGACCTCGACGCACCGTAACGCGTGAATATGTAGTGAAGTAAAACAGTTTTGGGAATATCGAAAAATCTCATGTAAAAGTATCTTTTGAGTATCAGATGAATGACAACTCCGTATCAAAGTCACATGCTTGATGTGATACAATCACGCCACTTCTAACTCATAATCACAACCAAATTCATGCAGAGTCATGACTGACAACCACAATTCACTAACTAATTAAACAAAGTAACCCTAAATATATGACAATTCATTTTCTTTCAATTTATATGATTCGTATAAAATACAATTTAATTCGCCAGATACACAAAACACAAAACAAAAATTTTACGTCTTTGGAACTTGTATTCGGTGAGATTATGCAGAACAAAACACACACGTAAATTATTTTCACAATCAGATCATTTCACAAAAATATCGATGGTTCAAACCGATGTCGACCACAAATAAAGGATACACATCAAGTACGCGACTGAAGGGGATGTTTGTGAGGCTCAATGCACATTGAGAACACAAAACGTTCACCTCACTCATCTTCTAACCCTAATTAATTTAGGCAGGTAGGCCCCCCACCTAACCAATAAAATTTTCAACCCTCTCTTCTACTCTCTCTACTACCCCCCCCCCCCCCCCCCACGTGAACGTGGTCGATCATAGTTGAACACGTTTGACTCCATTTCTAAGATTAGTGGGAAATCCGTTGATGCGAAAACCGACATCACATAATCCGTTGGGATTCGTACCGATGTCGTGACGCGGAGGGCTACAATTTCGTCACTAGTCAAACTTTTCAATCCCATAATAACATCTTTTCATAAAATTCCGATAACGGTATTATCATCGTATAAGACATGATCATAGTACCGAAAAACCGAGTTAAATTTAAATCATGCAATATTTCTATTTAACTCGGCCAACCATCGATTTTAAACAAGTAAAAAACGAAACGAGCCATACCTCGTACAGGGGGCACTCGACCGAGTGCCATGGGCCACTCGATCGAGTAGCACCCCAAAAACCAGGCAGTAGCCACCTTAAAGGCACACTCGATCGAGTCAAGGCCATGACTCGACCGAGTGGGCCCTGTAGCCTGGAAAACCGAGAGCTTCAATGCATCATTCGAGCCTCGTCTTTTTTTACGACTTTAGACGTCGCGTGTAAAGTCAATCACGTGATCTCTTTTTTCAAAACTCATGCATATCACTTCACATAAACAACTTTGATCGACGGTCTCTCACTATTAACCTTGCGTCGACGACTCCTTAGTCGTACCCTACACATGATTAATCTAGACTCCAATTCCTCGATATGATAAGTTGGGACAAGACATCGAGATTCGGGATCGGGCTAGCACCACGCCTAGGTCCTATGTCTCCGTCCTTTGATTAATACACAAAATAATGTGTATTTGATCGAAGTTTGTCCATTTACACGAACGGTCTAACTTGCATTTACTATATACGGGTCCGTTTGCAAGTGTTGTTTATTTTCATTATATCGTTACTCTTTTTCATTCGCCATTTTCGTTTTGGCCGGGTTGTATTTCCGCCCGTGTAACTTGTAACCGATTTATTTTTGCCTTGCTTTATTTATTTGCGTTTTCCCGTTTATAAATGAACCATCGCATGCTAAATCACTTCGACAATAAAGTAGATGCATTAAAATGACGTAGCAACCTATTCAACTTCTATATTTTGTAAAATGTTGTTTGCATAACATTTCACCGGATTACTAACGCGCATATTAGAAAGTCAAACGATGTCTTAGTAGAGGCCGCTAAGTGCGGGCGGGGTTGGGTGTCCTTAGTGGGCTTCCCAACACGTACCCTCACCCCTTACTCAGAACCTCGGTTTCCGGATGCTCGAAACCGTTGGCGCACGAGAGTCATTCTTTACACGATTACCGGTGTAGATGGTATCAGTATCGTAATGCAAAGGGACGAGCCCCATAAACGCTGAAATCGAAATGGGCCGTACTTTGTGTACGGCCCACAACGACATAGTGTGAGCTCGAATGGGTCCGAACTCCCACAAAGCTCGGTGGCGACTCCATTTCGACTTAAATTTCAATTCGATCCATTCTCATATGGAGGTTCATTCGCCTACCCAAACCCGCGTGTGGCCCCGTTGGGGTGGACCTACGTCATGTCCACATTAGGCAACAACGATAATAAACACATAAACGTGCTAGTCGGCTATAATACATTCTCTCGAATCGTATCAACCTAGGAAGGATCTAACGGGCTCTCGCAACTTATTAGACTCCCTACCAAATCGCGCGTGATATAATTTTAATTCGGCTTTCGCACAGGAACTAAAATTTCTCAAACAGATTATAATGTTGTGGCCTTTAACAAATTAATCGACAAATAAAGCACGCAAAAATGGTCCTAGCATAATTATAAATTTAGTAACGAAGCAACATAATCGTATAATAAACCATCGATCCCCCTCGACCCTAGCGAGAAAATTAGCTACTCATGATAATTACGGAACAACAAATCGCATACATAAAATTCATGATAAAAAAGGGAAGCAAATAAATCTAACGATAAACGAACGAGAATCTAACGAACTAAACGGAGCAACGAATTGTAAATAGAGAAAATTACGACGAACTAAGTAATTCACGATGAAGATTCAAATATAAAAATGAAAATTGCATAAACGAATTTACCGAAATTGAATACGAGTTTAAACCGAGTGCTAGAATGTTAAGAGTCACGTAGCTTTCTAATGTAATATAATTCTAAGTTATGAAGTAGATCCCCTAAAACAAAACAATCTTTCCTTAGTTACACAAAATGGGAGGAAAAACTAAGTGTGCACGCCGGCTGGCCGGCAGGGGGCCGGCCACACGCAAGGGCCGAGGCACACTCTAAATTCAAGCTAAAATCGTCTTATGTGTCATGCCGGCCGGCCCACAGGGGGCCTGTCGGGGCAGGGTGGCGCGCACATTGCTAATGAAACAAGTATTGGGCGCTCTCCATGTCCCAATGAATCGACACTTCTCAAGTTCTTCATCGCCTAGACGTCCTAAAGCACGGGTTTTGTCTCGGGATCGTTCTTCTAACCAGGTATGAGTGTAAATGCACATAAAGACCTGAAATCGTGTAGAATCTACAAAAACACTCACTCAAAGAAAAATGTTAGAAGAAACGGCTCTAAAGAGCGCGTTCCGACCGGAAAAGACAACGGAATCGAGGGAATAAAGCTATATAAACACGACATATCAAACTCCCCCGAACCAAACCCTTGCTTGTTCTCAAGCAAGACTCGTAAGAAATCAACTAAAATAATACCGAACAGCTCAAAGCAAAGAATAGGCTTCCAAAATACTCAACTCCATCATGGTGAACATCTAACCAAGTCTAAGAAACGAATTCCAAGATGGGGAAATAGGAAAAATAATTCACCAACAAATATACAACTTCACCAAGCATAATAAATAGAAACCACATTTTCAACCAAAACCCTGCATAGGCCACTCACGGAGCCACTCATCACTCAATTAGGAAGGGTGTGTATATGTGTAATATATATGAAAACGCTCAACTACTCCAACTCGTGAAAATATGCCCGCAATCTAGTATGGTATCGACCTCTAACTTTTTACAAAACATGCTAAGATCACATAGGGAGGTAAAGATGGTGATAACAAGGTAGAAGGTGGAAATCAATATGGTCATGTGAGGTTAAGGCCAAGCTAGTGAACTAATTAGTGCGATAATGCTCAACTCAAAAATTCGTCCACTCCAAGCATAACAAACAAGTCACCAATCAACGATAAAGAGTCTGGGGTCAAAAGAGGGTGCTCAAATTTCATCAAGTAAACGGAAAATAAAAGTAACGAGAATAACATATTTTTGTTTTGATTTGTTCTCTTTTTTTTGGATTTTTTTTTTGGATTCCTTTTTCGATTTTTTTTATTTGATTTTTTTTTTCAAAGCTTGATGAAATTAGAAGCAAATATACAATAACCAAAATTGACCCGGACAAGATCTACAAACTCCCTTGAAACAGAGTCAATCACATCCAAGCATCCATCAAAAATCTCCATATTCACACAATAACGAGCATCGAACGCACTAGGTGACCTACTCCATCAAGCTTGGCTAGGTAGGCAAATTTGATTTTGTAGTTCATTTTGTGAATTCTTAAAATTATGGTCAAGGAGAAAAAGAGAAAATGGATAGAAATGAAAGTGTCCCAAAATGATCACTAGGCAAGTTAGTCAAAATAAAAGGGAAAACACCATACTTATGCGTATTGACATAACATATCCCACGAGGAGACTTGCACACAATCCTAAGTGGTAGCCATGTATGAATGTACTGGTTACAGGAGGCTCTAAATCTCACCAATTTTGTAGCTAAAGCCTAGATGCAAGGTCGGTCTAAATGGAAATCGGGAATGACTGCTTAGTTGGTTGAATACTTATCGATTAATTATTATTCCACATAACAAAAGTCAAATGAATGCCAATTAGGAACGAGTAGGTAGCCTAAAGAGTGCAAATTATCATCATTGCTACATAATCGGTATCATAGACAAACACTAAGACACAAGAAAATAAATTAAAAATACTAAAAACTCCCCCACGCTATACTTGACATTCTCCTCAATGTCCGTATCATACAGACTCAAAATCGTTGGAGGGAAACAAATAAAAACCGAGAATAGAGGAAAGACATATCAATTGTGTACACGGAGAGGTAGCGAAATCAGCAATCCGCGACGGATCATCATCGTCATCACCAAAATCATCATCCGTCATATCATCATCTGCGGCAATCCCGGAACCAGACGCACCACCTGTATACCAACCACCCCCCTGATATTCACTGGCGGCTCCAAAAGCAGGGCCCGTCGGGGCACTGAAATAGTCAGTGTGAAGGTGGAAACCACCATAAATAGAAGGATCAGAATAACCACCCACGGGCCAAGAAAAGTACGAAGGGTAAGGGCCCTGAAGTGGCATAGTTGCACGCCTAGCATAGTCATCATAAACGGGATACATCCCGAGGCACTGATCCGCATATAACCTTTCTAAGCGACCATGAGTCGCAGCGGTGTCGTCACGAGTCTCCGTGCGAAAGGTATCTGATCGCCTCCCAATCGGATCAGTCGTTAACGAAGTGCGGGGGATCAAACGATATTTGTAAGACTCGAGATTACACAAAAACAAACAAGTATTCGTGGTAAGTCGAGGTCGATCGGTCCACAGGGAATGGAGTGCAATTGAGTAAGAGAAGCGTGTTTGGGGTCTAAAAAGAGGGTTTTAACGGTCAAGTCTACACTAAAACGCAATAAATAACTAGAGATGATCAATTAAGGAAAAGGGTGTTAGGGGGAAGTCGGGATTCGGAAATTGGGGTCTAAGAATCTCGGAATTGGGTTTTAGTCACAACGTCGATAAAGGGAGAATGCCACCTTCCGGTTTCTTCACCCAACCCACCTAAAAACCCGCTTTCGCGGCGAAAAAGGGTAAGTCTCAATTCAAGGTAACTCCTACCCCGAGTTTCCCCATATAGATAAGAGTGAGTCAAGGTCAACCTAGCCGCGGTTCTAAGTCAACAAAGACACAAAAACCTCAAATTGATAAATCAACAATCAAACAACCCACCATCATCCCTCAATTCAAATAATCCAAGTCCTCATCCCTAACCCCCCCCCCCCCCAACAAGAAATCTACTCACCACTCATAATGGAAAACAACAAAACATTAACAAAGGAGAAAACAACTAAAACATGCATGTTAACTAAATCTAAAGAAAATAACAACAAAACGACAAGGAAATTACGATCTAACAATATAAACTAGAGAATAATCTAGAACAACATAAATAAAATCTAGAGATTAGAGAGTGGACGAGAAATATACCAAATATGAAGATCTGCAATAAATAAGAAGATTGCATAAATAAAGGTTGAATCTTGATGAGGAGAATAACGAGATTTGTCACTAATCCCTTGATAAACCCCAAAAATCTTCAAATAAAACTTGAATTCTACAAACTTAAATGTAGATCTAGAAAATTGATGAAGAAAACTATGGAGATTTACTACTAGATTACTATCTAAACTACTAGATTTGTAGAGAATTAATAGAAATACTACTAGAATGATCTACTAATGGAGGCCTACTAAAACTACCCTAACCTAAGGAGGCACACTTAAGGCACAAATTGAAATGAAAACCTAGGGTTACTATATATAATAAGCCCTTAATGGGTACCACAATCTTAGCCCATAATCTAATCCTTGCCCATTAGTGAGACTTTGTCCATTGAGATGAAACTTTTCCCAATGAGTCTTCATGGGTTGAAACTTCGCCCTGCGGCTTGACGAATTAATCCCACCGGGTGAAATTTCACCCGGTGAAATTTTCTTCTCATTTTGCGGTTTTTGGCGCTTTTCTCCATCGGGCGAAATTTCACCCGGTGGGCGAAATTTCGCGCGGTCATTTTCGCCCGGTGAACTTCATCGGGTGAAATTTCGCCCGGTGAACATTTTTGTCCGAAATGGCAATCTGGGGAGGAACACCATCTGGCGAAATTTCGCCCGGTCAAATTCTCCTCGGGTGAAATTTCGCCCTGTGACTTCAGAGGGCCATAACTCTCTCGTTTGAACTCCGATTGGGGCTTGTGATATGTCGTTGGAAAGCTAAGAAGATAAGCTTTCACCTTTAATTGAAATAGCTTCGATCCGAGGTCTAGAACTCTAGATATATTCATTTGAACTTCGACCTCTCCTGTGAAGATGCCCAACAGACTTATAGTTTTTCCTTTTCGCTCAAGGTTTCACCTCTTGGATTTGGACTTTGGATTTTGAGTTGTGTGCTTTGCTTTTCGGACAGTTTCTCTCTTTCATGCACATAGGAGTTCAGACACGTTTTTGGTCGAAAATCCTATCAAAATAGATAGAAAACTACCAAAAATACGTTAAATGCAAAAGAGAGACACTAATGCGAGATTTACTCAAAATACGGCGATAATCGCGCTCAAGTCTCACAAAACGAGCGAAAAACGGGTCAATTACATTCTACTACTACTAGCTAGACTACGCTAAGCCTATACAGGGCAATTAACGGGCCCGCTCCGTCCCTTCAACTCACATCGAAATACCTATGAGGTAGAGTACTCCCATGCAAGGCAAGTTGGGGCTTGCTCAAAATGGTCGAGGCGACTAAACACACAAAAACACATAACACGAAAGAATAGACGCATCCAAAGCAAAAATAAAACACCGAATCCCTCATCGAGACGGCGGGGAAAGACACCGAAAACTTACTTAAAACAATCATAAACATTACAAGATAAATCACCCATGTAGACAAGGATCAAAGCCTAATAGTATGACATTAAAGCAACAAAGATGTTGATAACTTAGCTAGGTCCACCTAATCTTCTAAAGGGGTACTACGGGGCGTTAAACGGAGTGGAAAAACAGAACCATGGACTCGTTCGACACTGTAGGTAGGTGCAGTCCCGCTCTCTTTGGTTAAGGCCAAGAGGGTCGTTCCAAACTCGAATTTCCTGAATTAGCCCAAACAAAAAGTGGAGTGTTTAAAATTTTTGGGATGGATCGACCAATCACTGCTATCTTCCTACCTCGGGACTCGGTCCTCTAGTAGGCACTTCACGGCAACGAATCGATCAAAGGGCTTTTTTTTTGAATTTTTTTTAAGGAGATATTTTTGATGATATGATTTCATTTGAAGCTCCTTTTCTCTCCCTTGTTTTTCATATTTTTGTGTCCTTTTCTCTTGCTTTCGTTTGCCCTTTTTTGGCTTTTTGATGTGATTCAAAACCAAGCTTGGAGGTTACTTTTGTGTTAACTTATTGTGGTGATGTATAGGTGGAGGAAAAATAGGTAACCGAGAGCGCCGCCTTCCCCGGATAACCCACAAAAAGGCGAATAGAATTTGGACTAAAGGTGCAATGGTCATTCGAGCAAGGTCACCTAGAAAACGGGATGCGGAAACCAAGGCCTAACTTCTCCATGGGTGGTCAAGGTGATCAAATGCAAACCCCGAAGTAAACCTCTAGTAGAAAAGGTGGACTCAAGCTAAAGGATCAACAAGTTCATTGATTTAGAGTCATTCTACTAGACTATGGTCCAAAATCTACAATGGGTTATCCATAATGGAATGTAAACTCTTGCAATAAGTTCGTAATCGGGTTTTCGAAAACAATTAGTCCTAGACACGCTATACAAAAGCAAAAAGAACACAAGAAAAAGAAAAGGCAAATAAAAGAAAACACGAGTAAAGTCATGCACTCCGTACTCCATCGACATTCAAGCACAAAAATCAACCACAACACCCAAAATGCTCATCTTTTCTAGAGCCTCGCAACAACCTAACTCCTCTACGAAAGTAAAGAAGAAAGCAGAGAGGACAAAAGTTATCGAGCGGGACGCTTCCAGAATCTTCAAATTGTGCTATCAAGGTGGTGGTTATCCTGTAAGAGTAGAGAACAGGACTATACAAAAGACGCGAAAACATAACGAAAACGAGAAAAGAAAAAGGGAAAAAGAAAAGGAAAATAAAAAGAAAATGTTTTTGGTTTTTTGGAATTTTGGAATTTTTCAATTTTTATGGTTTTCGGAAAGATTTGTGAAAAACAAAAGGATAGTAGATCCCTCCCCCACACTAAAACTGTGCATTGTCCTCAATGCACGAGTAGGGGAAAAAATCGAAAAAGACAGAAAAAGAAAAATAAGAAAAATCCTTTTGGATTTTTATAATTTTTCGAATGTTTTTGGTTTTTCGAAATTTTTGAAGAAAGAAAAGAAACGAAAAGAAAACGATAAGAGGGTGGCGGGCCTAGGTGCAATCACATCACCTAGACCCTAGCCAAGTTGTTAAGAAAATTAGAATAAAAGAAAAGAAAAGAAATTAAAAGAAATGATGGAAAATGGGCGTAGGTGTAGTCACATCACCTAGCCCGGATTAAGAAAAATTTGAGAAAATGAGAAGAATTTGGATTTTCAAAAGGTCAATGGCGTAATCACATCGCCTAATGACCGGGAGCAATACCAAGGCCGCTTTGGCCGCAACAATCGAACAATAGGACAACTTGCAAAGTTATGTTAGAGGTAAATCAATCACAATGACAATAGGATAAAAGGAACAAGAACGGAATCAACCAAAGGACATGCAATTATAAATGATTAAAGACTCGCCGACCCAACCCACACACAAATACACAACACACGCACACACACACACACCACCGACTCCGGGAGAGAGCCTAGTATGAGTGATCGTCCGACGCAAATGAAGCGCTAGGAGACCCATAGAAAAAGGGTATACCCTCGGAGGATGGCCCAGGAGAAAACTCCTCCGGACCGTCGCTAAGCAAGAGGGCAAAGTCGGATTCAATCTCACATAGGTCATAGATCGTACGACCTTTGGGTAATTCGTAGTGTGCATACTCCCAAACTCCCCTTCCTCCCGAATCAGTCTTGGTCAGTCGAAATTCACCGGGACCCAAGGGTAGGTCCCAATTGTGGTGAACAAGGATAGTGGTTCGGTGTGTGTTTGGAACTATTAAAGCTCTTCCACGGCTAATGTAGACGAGGCGCTGATGAGGCACATGAAAAATCCAAGTCGGAAAATAGGCCTCGTCAAGCCATATGGAATTGTCTAGTGAGGTGAGGTGGTCGGTCGAATAACCCAATTTGTTCGCAATTACTGTCACAAGACCTCCACAATCTAAGGAGGGGCATTGGGTAACAATGATACGGTGGAAATACAACGCCACGACAAGTGGTGGGTCTAAGGGGTTAGGGTTACCGAACAAAGAGTCACAAATCAATTGCAAGACACACACATTAAGAGTATAAATATTATTGGCCGAGGGTAACAAGCAGTGGGAGAGCATCTCGCAAAAATAGCGAATTGCGGGGCTATGGATTTCGGAGGCAAAGGATAAATTAGCCTCGTAACCCCCTTTATAGCGTGATATGCGCTTCCAATGATCTCTCCTAGATACATAGGCTTGTATGTTGCTCGAGGGTTCACTAAGTCCGTGATAAGTGTCATTTGTAGTGCCTATTTTGTAGTGTTTTGGTCCCGTTTTCCTTGTAAAATCGCTCCTTGGGAGCGGTTTAGGCGCTTCTTATGCTTCCTTTAGTTCGTTTCAGGTTCCCGAGACCGAATGGAAGAGTTGGAGCGATTCCGACACTATACATACACATTTTGGAGCCAACGAAGCTAAGGAACGATGACTCGATGCCTTGGAATCGACCCCGAGACCTTGGGACCCAATCCCGTGAAAGGTTCATAACCCACTAATTAGACTCCTCTAATTAATTACTAAATTACTTGTTAATTTAGTATATAAAGATCTAGTTACATGCATGACATCAAATGACAAAAACTAGATTCAAGAAGAGATTTTCTTACATAAACAATGAGGAAATAAAGGGCACAATAAGAAAACTCCTTTTCTTATTGTTCTTGAGCTAATAATAGTATGGATGATCCTCCAAAACCTTGAATCTCCAAAGTAGAAGATCTCCTTCAAGTTGCACCAAGATTCAACCCAAATAATCACCACTATTATTAACTAGATATTCACCATTGATAAAACTATACTAATATTATGAATATATTACTACTTTAGTAATAAAGATGAATATTAGTATTTTAGAGAGAGTTTTTGAGAGATGAGGTAAAGCAATTGCTAATAAATGAATAGAGTAGAAAAGAGAAAAAAATGTCCCCTTAAATCAACCCCAAAACCGGCCACCCCCACCCTTGGGAAGACCAATTGCATTATTTTATTTTCATGCTTAAGTCTAGGGTCTAGTGTAATAATTACTATTATTTATGCATGCACATAAATAAGAACAACCATTATTGCCCTTATTTTTAGTAGTGTGTCATACACATGTACATAAAATGGGTCCATTTTATTTTGTCATTTGTCATACAAATGCTAATGTGTGACATGATCAATTATCTCATATAATTGATCACATCAAATAAATAATATACTCTTAACTCTTTAAGTAGTACATTACTATTATATCTAAATATAATAGGTCCCATAATAATAATAATAATCAATTAGCTAAATTTACAACTCCTTGTAAATATTTTAACGTCTAATTACCACTACCCATAAAAGCATACAAAACCTCAACTAATTTAGTAATTAACGTTTAAATACTAAAAAAAGGTCTTATTTAATCATATTAAAATAAGACGTAAAATTTATTTAGTCAATTATCGTATAATAGACTAATAAACTTAATCGGACTGAGTTCTAAACTCTATCTCCAACAAATAACTCTCATTACCAAGCATATATCAAATATATACGCAAGGAACTAATTAGCTGTATCAGATACAAATAATTAGTCTTCTATTTGGGTCTCATCCTATAGGTGTGACCGAAATGGATCAGTTGATCACCGCCGTCATACGACAATAACGTCTAACTCTAGTCAGCTGAGCGTTATCGATTTACGTTAATCAACTGACGTGAAGTATCAATGTACTAATTATCCCAAGTATATTCCGTCCATGAGATTTAATATATCAATGCACTATTGTGGAGGACACTTGCTCCAACAATCTCCCACTTGTCCGATACAAGTTGTGCATGTAGCCACTATATTGCGGAGGACTCCTACTCCATCAATATCTCCCACTTGTCTACACAAGTTGTGCGCTACCGATTCTCTTGTCTCTTTGATGTCACATCCTCCCACTCATCACAAGGTGTCTTTCAGGTCGCACTTGTGATTTAATTGTAATTAGAGTGGTTTTCTCGATCTGGAGAATAACTGTCTGACCGGAAAATCTACCATAGATCTATGTCCGAGCGTGGCCACGCATTTCCATTTACTTCTCCTCGAGTGGCCCAAGGACGTTTGTACCCGACGTGGGTGGACAATTCCTGTTGACCCATCTTATACTGTATAATGCAGATCACCATGACCCAGAAAATGCCCATCAGCCTCCTTTCACGGCACGACCTAGGACACCAACCTAAGCCAATCGGAAACTACATCGACTCAGATAAATGGTCACCAGTCTAAAGAATCGACTCATAGGAATAAAATAGAAATCCCCGCCACGACCAGGCCTCAACTATTTTTATAAGGGACTCTATTGTGGTCACTGCCCGGCAGAGTGACAATCAGTCTGCCTATGTAAATGACCAGTCATCTCCATGACCCCATGGTCTTGAACTAACCATCGATCAACTTACAATCTTGTCACTCCGAGTCGTCACCTCATTAAATGACAAGGGGCAAAATACTACATTCAAACGTTCACTTGAATAGGGTTCAAGATTGTCTCACAATCCATTCGAATGAACAAAGTATAGGTTTAGTCAAACTAAATAAAAGAGTTCATATTGAAACTCGAACAATGAATGCTATTATCATAAATGTAAAAATTGCTACAATATCCAATTATTACATCTTAGATAACTTAAAGAAAATCTGGGACTTTTCTCAATCCCATTGCGACAACATGACCATCATGTTTAGCCTTTGAAAGAGGCTTGGTTAAGGGATCAGCGATGTTCTCGTCTGTCCCAACCTTACATATATCGATTTCTTTCCTTTCCTCGAGATCTCTTATCACGTGGTATTTCCTAAGTACATGTCTAGACTTATTGCTAGACTTGGGCTCTTTTGCTTGAAAAATGGCCCCGCTGTTATCACAATATATGGTGATAGGATCTTCGACGGAGTGGACTACTCCTAGTCCTTCCAAAAACTGACGAATCCAAACAGTTTCCTTTGCAGCTTCCGAAGCCGCGACGTACTCAACTTCTGTTGTAGAATCCGCGGTGACACTTTGCTTGGAGCTCTTTCAACTAATGGCTCCTCCATTCAACATATAAACATAGCCGGATTGGGATTTCAAATCATCCCGATCGGTTTGCAAACTGGCATCCGTGTAACCTCTTACACGTAATTCAGTATCCCCTCCAAACACTAAGAAGGAATCCTTGGTCCTTCGCAAGTACTTAAGGATGTTCTTCACGGCTGTCCAGTGACTTTCACCTGGATTGGCTTGATAACGACTCGTCATGCTCAAAGCATACGAAACATCGGGATGAGTGCACGTCATGGCATACATGATTTATCCAACCGCGGAAGCATATGGGATCAACTTCATGCGTTCAATCTCTTTGGGTGTGGTAGGACACTATGACTTGCACAAAATGGTACCTTGACTCATGGGAAGAAAGCCTCTCTTAGAGTCTTTCATTTTGAATCTATCAAGAATCTTATCTATATAAGCTTCTTGACTTAATACCAACGTCCTTTTGGACCTATCTCTATGGATCCGAATACCCAAAATGCATTGTGCATTTCCCAAATCTTTCATTTGGAAGTGTTTTCCTAGCCACTCCTTCACGGAAGCAAGCATCGGAACATCATTCCCCATAAGAAGTATGTCATCCACATACAAGACAAGAAAGGTTACCTTACTCCCACTAAACTTCATGTAAAACAAGGTTCCTCGACACTTCGAGCAAAACCATATTGTTTGATAACATGATCAAAGCGATGATTCCAACTTCTGGATGCTTGCTTAAGACCATAAATGGATCTCTTAAGCTTTCATACCTTCCTAGGATTAGATGTATCTACAAAACCTTCTGGTTGTGTCATATACACTTCCTCTTCTAGAATCCCATTCAAGAAGGCGGTTTTGACATCCATTTGCCAAATCTCATAATCATGAAATGCGGCAATCGCTAGGATAATCCTTATGGAGCGAAGCATTGCGACTGGAGCAAAGGTTTCGTCATAGTGAAGACCATGAACTTGAGTAAAACCCTTTGCCACCAATCTGGCTTTGTAGACATCTTTATGTCCATCTATGCCATTCTTGATCTTAAAGATCCACTTACACTAAAGAGGTCTCACCTTTTTAGGTAAATCAACCAAATCCCATACTTGGTTTTCGTGCATAGAGTCCATTTCGGATCGCATGGCTCCAAGCCATTGCATGGAATCACGACTAGATATGGCCGCCTTGTAGGTTGTAGCTTCGTCACTTTTGCAAAGTAACATATCTAACACATCTTCCTCGACAATACCAAGGTATCGATCAGGAGGATGACTAATCCTCGTGGATTTCCTAGGTTCAAAGGGAACAACAACCGTGTCCGAGGAGGAGGGAACGCTTTCCTCCACTTCATTTTCGGTTTGTGGCTCTTGGACTTCATCAAGTTCAAATTTTCTCCCACTCTGTCTTCTAGAAATGAAGTCATTTTCTAGAAAGACAGCGTCACGTGCCACAAACACTTTGTTTTCGTGACGGTTGTAGAAGTAATAACCTTGTGTTTCCTTTGGATACCCTACAAACAGACATTTGTCGTATCTTGGTGCGAGTTTGTTGTCAGACTTGTTCTGAACATATGCCTCACAACCCCATATTCTCATAAACGACAAATAAGGAACCCTTCCCTTCCATATCTCATATGGTGTCTTATTGGATGCTTTAGTCGGGCTTCGATTTAGTGAAAATATTGCGGACAAAATGGCAAAACCCCAAAATGAATCAGGAAGCTCAGTGAGACTCATCATGGACCGAACCATATCTAATAAAGTTCGGTTTCTCCTTTCGGCCACACCATTCAATTGTGGTGTGCCAGGAGGAGTCCATTGTGATACTATGCCACAATCTTTTAGGTGTGAATCAAATTCATTATTTAGGTATTCACCACCACGATCGGATCGTAGTACTTTAATCTTTTTATCCAATTGGTTCTCTACTTCACTTTGAAACTCTTTGAACTTTTCAAAAGCATCGCTCTTATGCCTCATTAATTAGACATACCCATATCTACTTAAGTCGTCGGTAAAAGTGATGAAGTAGTTGTAACCACCCCTAGCGGTGATAGTCATTGGGCCACACACATCGGTATGTATAAGGCCCAATACCTCACTTGCTCGTGTTCCTTTACTTGAGAAAGGAGCACGAGTCATCTTGCCTAAAAGGCAAGACTCGCATACACCATAAGATTCGTAATCAAACGGTTTGAGAAGTTTCGTTGAAACAAGCCTCTTTATGCGTCGTTCGTTTATGTGTCCTAAACGACAATGCCAAAGGTAGGATTGATTAGGTTCACCCGTTTTGAGGTTCTTGTTTTCTACATGATATACATCATTAACATTATCTAGAACATAAATACCTCCGATAGACGTAGCTTTACCATAAACTATGTCATTAAATGAAAAACTACAACAATTGTCCTTAATCATAAGGGAAAAACCTTCCATATCAAGTACGGAAATGGAGATAATGTTCTTAGTCAAAGTTGGTACGAAATAACAATTATTCAAATACAACTCAAAACCACTAGCTAGAGTGAGTACATAAGTGCCTACGGATATAGCGGCTACTCTAGCTCCATTTCCCATGCGTAGGTCCACATCACCCTTGGCTAGTGCTCGCACGTCCCTCAGCCACTGTAAATGGTTACAAAGATGAGAACCACATCCGGTATCTAATACCCAAGTGGAAGTGCAAGTATAGTTAATGTCTATCATATAGAGAGATGTGAGGACAATACCTGACGGAGTCTCACTCTCGTCTTTCTTGTTCTTCAAATCTTTCAAATATTTGGGACAATTGCGTTTCCAATGTCCCTTGCCATTACAATAATAGCAATCAGCGTCGGCATGTTTGTTAACCTTAGCCTTAGGTTTGCTATTCTCAATAGCTTTCCCTTTGTTCTTGTCTTTTCCTTGTCTCTTGAATTTGGTCTTACCCTTGTTTTTACCCTTTTGAACCCCAAGATTGAGATTCTTCATTTTCATGGAGAGCATGTCTCTCTTCTCACTCCCACTAGCCTCCATGTCCCTCTCCGCTTGGTTGAGGAGTGCATGAAGCTCTTGGAAACTCTTGTCCATGCCATGCATATTATAGTTCACCCTAATTTGGGAGAACTTGGAGGGGAGTGAGTGAAGAATGCGACCTATCGCAAGCTTCTTGGGAATGCTACACCCTAGACGCTCTAGAGTGTCAATATGCTCAATCATCTTGAGCACATGGGGACCAACTTTTTGGCCCTTTTCTAGCTTACCCTCGAAGAATTTCATCATAGCCTCATATTGACGGATGTCGGGTGATTGGGAAAAAGCCGTCGTAACCCTTGAGAATATCTCATATGCATTAAGGGTAATGTATTGAAGCTTGAGTTTGGGAGACATTGACCATATCAAGACATTCTTGATATCGTTAGATATCTTCAAAAACTCCTCATAAGCGGTCCTTTGTGCCGCGGTGGCCCTAGGACCGGGTTCGTTGGGTGGTGGCTCGTTCAAGTAACGAAGGACGTTGTCGGACAACGCCGCACCTTTTATGGTAGACTCCCACTCGATGAAATTACTTCCATCGTCTTTCAAGATACATTTGTCCATAAGGGACCTAAGCCAAGAATCCTTTCCGAGTTGAATGGTTGCATTAGTAGCCATAGCGAATTATAAACACTACAACAAAGTTTAGGAAATATTAACATTCATTGTTATATAATTTACTTGTAAAACAATTTTAACAAGTCACTCATATAATGACCCCTCACGAAATTATATAAGCGATTTCGAGACCCGTATCTAGATAAGAACTAACATCGCATGCAATCCTTATGTAAAAACGGTAAGTCATTACTTGACTAATTCTACCCTAGAACTCTCGGTCGACGGATTTCAACCAAATCCATCTCCTAGCCCCGAAATAACTTTTATCTCGTTGAGTCCAACCCAATCTTGGCATGTGATCTTATCACCCTACTTACCCTAGGTAAAAAGGGTCCACGTTGTGGTTGCCCTAATGAACAAGGGGTTCATAGGTGCTTTAATTGGTAAGGCTAAATCTCAATTCTTACGATGCATGTGAGAGGTCTTGTCAATATTAGGTTACTAATCACTTATAAGTGAACTAAGTTGGTGATTACGTAAATTGGTGAATTGTCAATCGACGAATAAAATGCATGATTGGCGATTTTGGCATGAGCGAAAATAAAGCAAGCATCAAACAAAATAAATCCTAGTATGGCCATCTAGCTAATCTAATTAACTAGACTATTACAAAATCGGAAACCAACTCCTTGGTCCCTGGCCTCTTCAATGGAACACCACCAAAAGGCACCGTCTTTTGTCCACCGTCTTGTGTAATCTCCGTCTTCATAATAATTAATTACAAATGATACAAATGATACATAGCATTTCCTATTATACATTTGTATAAATAAAACTATTAATTATTACAAACGGGCGATACGAGATCGCAATTAATTACAACCAAATCGATATTCCCTTACATTACGGGTAATACCGATTAAAAGACTAGGCCATACTAGGTACAATCTTGCAAAATAAACAATAAATGACATTCATTCATTCAACAACATTAAAATAAATAAAATGCTGTAAAAATCATGCCAAAATCGCCCCATAATTTATCAAGTTCATCCTAGCTCGGTTTTATGGAATTTATCGATTTTTAACCATTAAAAATCATTAATCAACACTTAATTCTCAATTAAGCTCAAACTAATTTTTCCAAACCAATTTAGAATTTCAAGAATTAGTCTCCACTAATTTGAAAAATAAAAATTAGTTTGAATTGATTTAATTTGCTAATTTAATCGGTAAATGGTCAATTTTATGAAATAAATTCAAATTAAATCATAAAATACCCAAAAATAAAAATAAAATTTTTTGTACATTCTGGAACATTTCCAGGAACTCAAAAAACAAAAATTTGTCCAAAAAAAATTTCGAATAAATTTGGAACAAATAAATGCATGTTTATCAATTTTTATCTAATAAAAAACAATAAACATCCCAAAAGAACAAAATAAATTTCAAAAATTTACAAATATGTCCTTCAACATATAATGATATGTACACCAAAAAAACCATGCCCAAAAACAACATGCAACTATTTTTAGTTAACTTTTAACATCAAATAGGCATAAAAACTCGGTTTTTAAGGCATAAATGATTATAAATTAGCAAATAAATTCCAAAAATTACCAAACTCGACCACAACCATTTTGAGGTCATTAGGTATGCATGTACCCAAAAATTTCGTGTGAAACATATTTTACACAAAATTTCCGGTTTTTACAAAGTTATCATATAACCCGAAAAATGTCAAAAATCGACATGCATGCAACAACAAAGCTCTGATACCACTTGAAAGGTTCATAACCCACTAATTAGACTCCTCTAATTAGTTACTAAATTACTTGTTAATTTAGTATATAAAGATCTAGTTACATGCATGACATCAAATGACAAAAACTAGATTCAAGAAGAGATTTCCTTACATAAACAATGAGGAAATAAAGGGCACAATAAGAAAACTCCTTTTCTTATTGTTCTTGAGCTAATAATAGTATGGATGATCCTCCAAAACCTTGAATCTCCAAAGTAGAAGATCTCCTTCAAGTTGCACCAAGATTCAACCCAAATAATCACCACTATTATTAACTAGATAATAGTAGTGATAAAACTATACTAATATTATGAATATATTACTACTTTAGTAATAAAGATGAATATTAGTACTTTAGAGAGAGTTTTTGAGAGATGAGGTAAAGCAATTGCTAATAAATGAATAGAGTAGAAAAGAGAAAAAAAATGTCCCCTTAAATCAACCCCAAAACCGGTCACCCCCACCCTTGGGAAGACCAGTTGCATTATTTTATTTGCATGCTTAAGTCTAGGGTCTAGTGTAATAATTACTATTATTTATGCATGCACATAAATAAGAACAACCATTATTGCCCTTATTTTTACTAGTGTGTCATACACATGTAAATAAAATGGATCCATTTTATTTTGTCATTTGTTATACAAATGCTAATGTGTGACATGATCAATTATCTCATATAATTGATCACAGCAAATAAATAATATACTCTTAACTCTTTAAGTAGTACATTACTATTATATCTAAATATAATAGGTCCCATAATAATAATAATAATCAATTAGCTAAATTTACAACTCCTTGTAAATATTTTAACGGCTAATTACCACTACCCATAAAAGCATACAAAACCTCAACTAATTTAGTAATTAACGTTTAAATACTAAAAAAAGGTCTTATTTAATCGTATTAAAATAAGACGTAAAATTTATTTAGTCAATTATCGTATAATAGACTAATAAACTTAATCGGACTGAGTTCTAAACTCTATCTCCAACAAATAACTCTCATTACCAAGCATATATCAAATATATACGCAAGGAACTAATTAGCTGTATCAGATACAAATAATTAGTCTTCTATTTGGGTCTCATCCTATAGGTGTGACCGAAAGGGATCAGTTGATCACCGCCGTCATACGACAATAACGTCTAACTCTAGTCAGCTGAGCGTTATCGATTTACGTTAATCAACTGACGTGAAGTATCAATGTACTAATTATCCCAAGTATATTCCGTCCATGAGATTTAATATATCAATGCACTATTGTGGAGGACACTTGCTCCAACAATCTCCCACTTGTCCGATACAAGTTGTGCATGTAGCCACTATATTGCGGAGGACTCCTACTCCATCAATATCTCCCACTTGTCTACACAAGTTGTGCGCTACCGATTCTCTTGTCTCTTTGATGTCACATCCTTCCACTCATCACAAGGTGTCTTTCAGGTCGCACTTGTGATTTAATTGTAATTAGAGTGGTTTTATCGATCTGGAGAATAACTGTCTGACCGGAAAATCTACCATAGATCTATTTCCGAGCGTGGCCACGCATTTCCAGTTACTTCTCCTCGAGTGGCCCAAGGACGTTTGTACCCGACGTGGGTGGACAATTCCTGTTGACCCATCTTATACTGTATAATGCAGATCACCATGACCCAGAAAATGCCCATCAGCCTCCTTTCACGGCACGACCTAGGACACCAACCTAAGCCAATCGGAAACTACATCGACTCAGATAAATGGTCGCCAGTCTAAAGAATCGACTCATAGGAATAAAATAGAAATCCCCGCCACGACCAGGCCTCAACTATTTTTATAAGGGACTCTATTGTGGTCACTGCCCGGCAGAGTGACAATCAGTCTGCCTATGTAAATGACCAGTCATCTCCATGACCCCATGGTCTTGAACTAACCATCGATCAACTTACAATCTTGTCACTCCGAGTCGTCACCTCATTAAATGACAAGGGGCAAAATACTACGTTCAAACGTTCACTTGAATAGGGTTCAAGATTGTCTCACAATCCATTCGAATGAACAAAGTATAGGTTTAGTCAAACTAAATAAAAGAGTTCATTTTGAAACTCGAACAATGAATGCTATTATCATAAATGTAAAAATTGCTACAATATCCAATTATTACATCTTAGATAACTTAAAGAAAATTTGGGACTTTTCTCAATCCCATTGCGACAACATGACCATCATGTTTAGCCTTTGAAAGAGGCTTGGTTAAGGGATCAGCGATGTTCTCGTCTGTCCCAACCTTACATATATCGATTTCTTTCCTTTCCTCGAGATCTCTTATCACGTGGTATTTCCTAAGTACATGTCTAGACTTATTGCTAGACTTGGGCTCTTTTGCTTGAAAAATGGCCCCGCTGTTATCACAATATATGGTGATAGGATCTTCGACGGAGTGGACTACTCCTAGTCCTTCCAAAAACTGACGAATCCAAACAGTTTCCTTTGTAGCTTCCGAAGCCGCGACGTACTCAACTTCTGTTGTAGAATCCGCGGTGACACTTTGCTTGGAGCTCTTTCAACTAATGGCTCCTCCATTCAACATATAAACATAGCCGGATTGGGATTTCAAATCATCCCGATCGGTTTGGAAACTGGCATCCGTGTAACCTCTTACACGTAATTCAGTATCCCCTCCAAACACTAAGAACGAATCCTTGGTCCTTCGCAAGTACTTAAGGATGTTCTTCATGGCTGTCCAGTGACTTTCACCTGGATTGGCTTGATAACGACTCGTCATGCTCAAAGCATACGAAACATCGGGACGAGTGCACGTCATGGCATACATGATTTATCCAACCCCGGAAGCATATGGGATCAACTTCATGCGTTCAATCTCTTTGGGTGTGGTAGGACACTATGACTTGCACAAAATGGTACCTTGACTCATGGGAAGAAAGCCTCTCTTAGAGTCTTTCATTTTGAATCTATCAAGAATCTTATCTATATAAGCTTCTTGACTTAATACCAACGTCCTTTTGGACCTATCTCTATGGATCCGAATACCCAAAATGCATTGTGCATTTCCCAAATCTTTCATTTGGAAGTGTTTTCCTAGCCACTCCTTCACGGAAGCAAGCATCGGAACATCATTCCCGATAAGAAGTATGTCATCCACATACAAGACAAGAAAGGTTACCTTACTCCCACTAAACTTCATGTAAAACAAGGTTCCTCGACACTTCGAGCAAAACCATATTGTTTGATAACATGATCAAAGCGATGATTCCAACTTCTGGATGCTTGCTTAAGACCATAAATGGATCTCTTAAGCTTGCATACCTTCCTAGGATTAGATGTATCTACAAAACCTTCTGGTTGTGTCATATACACTTCCTCTTCTAGAATCCCATTCAAGAAGGC
Source organism: Agrostemma githago (assembly GCA_958450325.1). Lineage (NCBI taxonomy): Eukaryota > Viridiplantae > Streptophyta > Magnoliopsida > Caryophyllales > Caryophyllaceae > Agrostemma > Agrostemma githago. The sequence continues at coordinate 35,929,826 of OY288254.1, read as the reverse complement.
GGTTTTGTCATCCATTTGCCAAATCTCATAATCATGAAATGCGGCAATCGCTAGGATAATCCTTATGGAGCGAAGCATTGCGACTGGAGCAAAGGTTTCGTCATAGTGAAGACCATGAACTTGAGTAAAACCCTTTGCCACCAATCTGGCTTTGTAGACATCTTTATGTCCATCTATGCCATTCTTGATCTTAAAGATCCACTTACACTAAAGAGGTCTCACCTTTTTAGGTAAATCAACCAAATCCCATACTTGGTTTTCGTGCATAGAGTCCATTTCGGATCGCATGGCTCCAAGCCATTGCATGGAATCACGACTAGATATGGCCGCCTTGTAGGTTGTAGCTTCGTCACTTTTGCAAAGTAACATATCTAACACATCTTCCTCGACAATACCAAGGTATCGATCAGGAGGATGACTAATCCTCGTGGATTTCCTAGGTTCAAAGGGAACAACAACCGTGTCCGAGGAGGAGGGAACGCTTTCCTCCACTTCATTTTCGGTTTGTGGCTCTTGGACTTCATCAAGTTCAAATTTTCTCCCACTCTGTCTTCTAGAAATGAAGTCATTTTCTAGAAAGACAGCGTCACGTGCCACAAACACTTTGTTTTCGTGACGATTGTAGAAGTAATAACCTTGTGTTTCCTTTGGATACCCTACAAACAGACATTTGTCGGATCTTGGTGCGAGTTTGTTGTCAGACTTGTTCTGAACATATGCCTCACAACCCCATATTCTCATAAACGACAAATAAGGAACCCTTCCCTTCCATATCTCATATGGTGTCTTATTGGCTGCTTTAGTCGGGCTTCGATTTAGTGAAAATATTGCGGACAAAATGGCAAAACCCCAAAATGAATCAGGAAGCTCAGTGAGACTCATCATGGACCGAACCATATCTAATAAAGTTCGGTTTCTCCTTTCGGCCACACCATTCAATTGTGGTGTGCCAGGAGGAGTCCATTGTGATACTATGCCACAATCTTTTAGGTGTGAATCAAATTCATTATTTAGGTATTAACCACCACGATCGGATCGTAGTATTTTAATATTTTTATCCAATTGGTTCTCTACTTCACTTTGAAACTCTTTGAACTTTTCAAAAGCATCGATCTTATGCCTCATTAAGTAGACATACCCATATCTACTTAAGTCGTCGGTAAAAGTGATGAAGTAGTTGTAACCACCCCTAGCGGTGATAGTCATTGGGCCACACACATCGGTATGTATAAGGCCCAATACCTCACTTGCTCGTGTTCCTTTACTTGAGAAAGGAGCACGAGTCATCTTGCCTAAAAGGCAAGACTCGCATACACCATAAGATTCGTAATCAAACGGTTTGAGAAGTTTCGTTGAAACAAGCCTCTTTATGCGTCGTTCGTTTATGTGTCCTAAACGACAATGCCAAAGGTAGGATTGATTAGGTTCACCCGTTTTGAGCTTCTTGTTTTCTACATGATATACATCATTAACATTATCTAGAACATAAATACCTCCGATAGACGTAGCTTTACCATAAACCATGTCATTAAATGAAAAAGTACAACAATTGTCCTTAATCATAAGGGAAAAACCTTCCATATCAAGTACGGAAATGGAGATAATGTTCTTAGTCAAAGTTGGTACGAAATAACAATTATTCAAATACAACTCAAAACCACTAGCTAGAGTGAGTACATAAGTGCCTACGGATATAGCGGCTACTCTAGCTCCATTTCCCATGCGTAGGTCCACATCACCCTTGGCTAGTGCTCGCACGTCCCTCAGCCCCTGTAAATGATTACAAAGATGAGAACCACATCCGGTATCTAATACCCAAGTGGAAGTGCAAGTATAGTTAATGTCTATCATATAGAGAGATGTGAGGACAATACCTGACGGAGTCTCACTCTCGTCTTTCTTGTTCTTCAAATCTTTCAAATATTTGGGACAATTGCGTTTCCAATGTCCCTTGCCATTACAATAATAGCAATCAGCGTCGGCATGTTTCTTAACCTTAGCCTTAGGTTTGCTATTCTCAATAGCTTTCCCTTTGTTCTTGTCTTTTCCTTGTCTCTTGAATTTGGTCTTACCCTTGTTTTTACCCTTTTGAACCCCAAGATTGAGATTCTTCATTTTCATGGAGAGCATGTCTCTCTTCTCACTCCCACTAGCCTCCATGTCCCTCTCCGCTTGGTTGAGGAGTGCATGAAGCTCTTGGAAACTCTTGTCCATGCCATGCATATTATAGTTCACCCTAATTTGGGAGAACTTGGAGGGGAGTGAGTGAAGAATGCGACCTATCGCAAGCTTCTTGGGAATGCTACACCCTAGACGCTCTAGAGTGTCAATATGCTCAATCATCTTGAGCACATGGGGACCAACTTTTTGGCCCTTTTCTAGCTTACCCTCGAAGAATTTCATCATAGCCTCATATTGACGGATGTCGGGTGATTGGGAAAAAGCCGTCGTAACCCTTGAGAATATCTCATATGCATTAAGGGTAATGTATTGAAGCTTGAGTTTGGGAGACATTGACCATATCAAGACATTCTTGATATCGTTAGATATCTTCAAAAACTCCTCATAAGCGGTCCTTTGTGCCGCGGTGGCCCTAGGACCGGGTTCGTTGGGTGGTGGCTCGTTCAAGTAACGAAGGACGTTGTCGGACAACGCCGCACCTTTTATGGTAGACTCCCACTCGATGAAATTACTTCCATCGTCTTTCAAGATACATTTGTCCATAAGGGACCTAAGCCAAGAATCCTTTCCGAGTTGAATGGTTGCATTAGTAGCCATAGCGAATTATAAACACTACAACAAAGTTTAGGAAATATTAACATTCATTGTTATATAATTTACTTGTAAAACAATTTTAACAAGTCACTCATATAATGACCCCTCACGAAATTATATAAGCGATTTCGAGACCCGTATCTAGATAAGAACTAACATCGCATGCAATCCTTATGTAAAAACGGTAAGTCATTACTTGACTAATTCTACCCTAGAACTCTCGGTCGACGGATTTCAACCAAATCCATCTCCTAGCCCCGAAATAACTTTTATCTCGTTGAGTCCAACCCAATCTTGGCATGTGATCTTATCACCCTACTTACCCTAGGTAAAAAGGGTCCACGTTGTGGTTGCCCTAATGAACAAGGGGTTCATAGGTGCTTTAATTGGTAAGGCTAAATCTCAATTCTTACGATGCATGTGAGAGGTCTTGTCAATATTAGGTTACTAATCACTTATAAGTGAACTAAGTTGGTGATTACGTAAATTGGTGAATTGTCAATCGACGAATAAAATGCATGATTGGCGATTTTGGCATGAGCGAAAATAAAGCAAGCATCAAACAAAATAAATCCTAGTATGGCCATCTAGCTAATCTAATTAACTAGACTATTACAAAATCGGAAACCAACTCCTTGGTCCCTGGCCTCTTCAATGGAACACCACCAAAAGGCACCGTCTTTTGTCCACCGTCTTGTGTAATCTCCGTCTTCATAATAATTAATTACAAATGATACAAATGATAAATAGCATTTCCTATTATACATTTGTATAAATAAAACTATTAATTATTACAAACGGGCGATACGAGATCGCAATTAATTACAACCAAATCGATATTCCCTTACATTACGGGTAATACCGATTAAAAGACTAGGCCATACTAGGTACAATCTTGCAAAATAAACAATAAATGACATTCATTCATTCAACAACATTAAAATAAATAAAATGCTGTAAAAATCATGCCAAAATCGCCCCATAATTTATCAAGTTCATCCTAGCTCGGTTTTATGGAATTTATCGATTTTTAACCATTAAAAATCATTAATCAACACTTAATTCTCAATTAAGCTCAAACTAATTTTTCCAAACCAATTTAGAATTTCAAGAATTAGTCTCCACTAATTTGAAAAATAAAAATTAGTTTGAATTGATTTAATTTGCTAATTTAATCGGTAAATGGTCAATTTTATGAAATAAATTCAAATTAAATCATAAAATACCCAAAAATAAAAATAAAATTTTTTGTACATTCTGGAACATTTCCAGGAACTCAAAAAACAAAAATTTGTCCAAAAAAAATTTCGAATAAATTTGGAACAAATAAATGCATGTTTATCAATTTTTATCTAATAAAAAACAATAAACATCCCAAAAGAACAAAATAAATTTCAAAAATTTACAAATATGTCCTTCAACATATAATGATATGTACACCAAAAAAACCATGCCCAAAAACAACATGCAACTATTTTTAGTTAACTTTTAACATCAAATAGGCATAAAAACTCGGTTTTTAAGGCATAAATGATTATAAATTAGCAAATAAATTCCAAAAATTACCAAACTCGACCACAACCATTTTGAGGTCATTAGGTATGCATGTACCCAAAAATTTCGTGTGAAACATATTTTACACAAAATTTCCGGTTTTTACAAAGTTATCATATAACCCGAAAAATGTCAAAAATCGACATGCATGCAACAACAAAGCTCTGATACCACTTGAAAGGTTCATAACCCACTAATTAGACTCCTCTAATTAGTTACTAAATTACTTGTTAATTTAGTATATAAAGATCTAGTTACATGCATGACATCAAATGACAAAAACTAGATTCAAGAAGAGATTTCCTTACATAAACAATGAGGAAATAAAGGGCACAATAAGAAAACTCCTTTTCTTATTGTTCTTGAGCTAATAATAGTATGGATGATCCTCCAAAACCTTGAATCTCCAAAGTAGAAGATCTCCTTCAAGTTGCACTAAGATTCAACCCAAATAATCACCACTATTATTAACTAGATAATAGTAGTGATAAAACTATACTAATATTATGAATATATTACTACTTTAGTAATAAAGATGAATATTAGTATTTTAGAGAGAGTTTTTGAGAGATGAGGTAAAGCAATTGCTAATAAATGAATAGAGTAGAAAAGAGAACAAAATGTCCCCTTAAATCAACCCCAAAACCGGCCACCCCCACCCTTGGGAAGACCAATTGCATTATTTTATTTGCATGCTTAAGTCTAGGGTCTAGTGTAATAATTACTATTATTTATGCATGCACATAAATAAGAACAACCATTATTGCCCTTATTTTTACTAGTGTGTCATACACATGTACATAAAATGGGTCCATTTTATTTTGTCATTTGTCATACAAATGCTAATGTGTGACATGATCAATTATCTCATATAATTGATCACATCAAATAAATAATATACTCTTAACTCTTTAAGTAGTACATTACTATTATATCTACATATAATAGGTCCCATAATAATAATAATAATCAATTAGCTAAATTTACAACTCCTTGTAAATATTTTAACGGCTAATTACCACTACCCATAAAAGCATACAAAACCTCAACTGATTTAGTAATTAACGTTTAAATACTAAAAAAAGGTCTTATTTAATCGTATTAAAATAAGACGTAAAATTTATTTAGTCAATTATCGTATAATAGACTAATAAACTTAATCGGACTGAGTTCTAAACTCTATCTCCAACAAATAACTCTCATTACCAAGCATATATCAAATATATACGCAAGAAACTAATTAGCTGTATCAGATACAAATAATTAGTCTTCTATTTGGGTCTCATCCTATAGGTGTGACCGAAAGGGATCAGTTGATCACCGCCGTCATACGACAATAACGTCTAACTCTAGTCAGCTGAGCGTTACCGATTTACGTTAATCAACTGACGTGAAGTATCAATGTACTAATTATCCCAAGTATATTCCGTCGATGAGATTTAATATATCAATGCACTATTGTGGAGGACACTTGCTCCAACATCCCGAGCCTCCGAGACCCGATCCCGAGTCCCGAGAATCGGTGAGAAGCCCATAAGAAGCAAGGAGGGACCAAAAAGATCATAATGGAGGCCTACAAGGCTCATCCCGTTCGGGATAAGCTCATCCCGTTCGGGATGAAGGAGCAAAAAGAGAAGCTGCTGACCTGGGCCCATCCCGATCGGGATGGAGGCGTCTCGACCGGGACCGACCTCGTCCCGACCGGAACCACCCCGTCTCGGCCGGGACGGGCCACTGCTACTCCGCTTTGTTTTCTTTTCTTCTCCCTTCCATTTGTAACCCTATATATACTCTTCCCTTGTTTTGTTAATGAGAAAGACTTCATTAGAGACAAAACCCTAGACTACTTTAGGTTAGATTATATTAGATTAGTGTAGATTAGTCGATAATTAGTAGTTAATAATAGATTAGCCTTGTATTAAGGGAATTCTTCAAGATCTTCACCAAGATTGACAACCTTGGATGTTTGTTTTGGGTTTTCTTCATTAATGCAAGTTTTGTTCTTTCTTCTTCCTTTAGTTTGGTACAATCCTCCCCTTTTCCTCTTTAATCTTGTTTTACTCATCCAAGTTTGTATCTTTATTATTGTTTGTTCATTGTTATCATTAGTTTGTTGATGTTTGTTTTGTTTCTTTGTTGAATCCTCTTGTTAGTGTTAATTTTAGATTAGATATGTTAGAGTACTGTTCTTGCTAGGGTTAGTAAGGTGATTAGGGTGTTAATTGGGTGATTAAGGGTTGGTTAGAGATGTTGGTGGAAGATTTGGGTTTCCTCTTGTTTGATGCACATCACATGTTTGTTGACTTGCTTGAATGACTAAGTATGTACGAATGCTTGTTTTCTTGCCTTTCTTTCGTGGGTATTAGTTTGTTTGTGGGTTCGGTCCCCTCATTAAGTTGCGAGAGCCCGGTGAGGACGACCCCTAGGCCGGTCTAAGTTGCGAGAGCCCGGATTCGACCTAGGACCATAGCGCGCTAGAAACCCGTTTGTGTTGTGTATCGCCGGGTTGGGTTTTAGGTGTAACCTCTAAGTGAGTCTAAGTTGCGAGAGCCTGGACCAACCTAGATTACCCTACTACCTCCTTCACTCTAGTCCTCCCTTGACCATTCCGTTACCCCTTTGACCCCGACCTAATCCTAGCCCGTTTTCCTTAGTTGTTCTTCTTAGTCATAGTCTAGTCTTCTTCCCTCCTTTCATTCTTTAGTTTAGCTCGTTGACTTAGTCTCGTATTTAGGCGACCTTGGTCTAGGCTATACATTATCGTCCCCGTGGATTCGACCTGACTTGCCCTATCTACCGTAGGAAGAGCCGGTTATTTTATTGACGGTTGGGATTCCACGACAAATCCCTACCATCAATTTGGCGCCGTTGCCGGGGACGGCGTAGTTTAGACTTTTGTTTGCTTAGTTTTGGACTTTGTTCTTGATTTTTGTGTTCTCTTCTCCTTGTGTATCTCCGTTTTTCTTCTTGTGTGTTACTCTCCCTTCCTAGTGCCTCAAAAGCACTAGGATACTAACGTTTGCTCAAGTGCTTCTAGCTCATCCTAGGTACCTAAGCGACGTTATGGACATGGCGCGTCCAAGCTACCATCAATCGTCACGGGGCAACTTTGGGGCAAATGGCCAAGTCCCGAAATCTCACCAACCATATCAACCTCATCAACAATCTCACGAACGCCCTCCATATGGTTACCAAGAAGGTTGTCAAGGATCATTCCAACATCCTAACAACTACCAAACACCCTCACATAACCCACAACCACAAGATCCCAACTTGGTTGAGACTTGTCAAATGATGTCTCAATTGCTTAAGAGTCAACATGAGGCGATAGCTCTATTGCAAAAGACTCAAAAAGTGATGATGACTCACATGCAAGGGGTTGAAAAGGAGCTCAAGGTCCAAATAGAGGTGCAAGATGCTCGCATCAATGCATTCATGGCCCATATCACGATATCGGCCACTCGAGCTCCACTACATGTTGAGGAAGGTTCATTTGGGCATGAAGGTCGGGTGTCTCAACCCAATCTTGAACTACAAATGAAGAAGAGAGGGTCGATCAAGAGGTCATTGTTGAGTATTGCTTGGACGGTGAAGATGAGGGAAGAATAGGGGAAGTTAAGGCTTCAAGGGCCCACAATGAGGAGGGGAGTGAACACGATTCTCGAGATAACTCTTGGGGAGCCAATGTATTGGCGATAAAATTGGATTTGTTCGATTTTCTTCGTGATGAAGCACTAGACAATCCAAAGCCAAGTGAAGACATACCTCCTCTAGGCCATATTGACAAGGTGAGTGAAAAGGAGCGCAATACTTAGGAAAAAGAAGTAGATGCCTTGGAACTTGCTTTGTATGGGAATTTGGAGGATCCTAAACCCTCCAATGAAGAAAACTTGATGCTTTCTCCTCCTCTACCGCACTCGATGTCTAGCCCTTTGTCTTGTGAGACGGTTGGTGAAGAGGATCCTTGTCGGGCGGTGGAAAAGAGTTCTACTCTCGACCCCGTAGAAGAAGTGACACCCCTAGGGGGTGATCTCCCACATCATGACACCGAGCACGACTCTAGACCACTATACCTACCGGATGGTCATAAGAGTCGTAGCTATGTTGGTTCCGAAGACCCGGAAGATCACAATAACCCCGAGCATAATGAAGATGATCGCTTCTTCCCTCTGACTTGGAAACTTTTGGGAGTGGCTAGGCTCGGCCATGTGAGCTTAATTGAAGATGTTGCTAGAGCATTTGACTTACTCCTTCGAGCTCTTGATGGCTATGGAGGCGTTGTTGGTGAGAGTATTTAGTGTAAATATCTCTTTTTCTTTTCTTTTGTGCTTGTATTTGTGTTTATGTTTGTATAGTTTGGTTTCTAGGGTTGTTAGTTTTTGTGAAATTCTTGTTTATTTGGATTTTTGATGAGCGATGTGAGGGAGGGAATTTGATGTATACATTGAGTTTATTGTGATAGGTGAAGTGAAGGTGACTCCTAGAAAGGAGTGGTTGATGATGGAGTTTGGTTTGCGAGCGAGGAAGTCGGTTTTTGAAGCTTTGATAAGCTTTTGGGCTTGGGGAAGCAAAGAAGACTCATCCCGACCGGGAACAGGGCTTCCCGACCGGGAAGGATGAGGAATCCCGACCGGGAAGGAGCCATCCCGATCGGGATGAAGGTGCTGAAATTCGGATTCACTGGAGTGCGTTCCCGACCGGGACGAGAGCTTCCCGATCGGGAAGGGTCTATCAACCCGATCGGGACCATCCATCCCGACCGGGATGGACCCCTTTGTCTCCACCCATCCATTATACCCCCTCCAAACCTCCCTACTCCTCCTTACTCTTATCATATGACCCGTACACCTCACTTTACACACCGAGATCCACATCAAATCCCACCCCCTACCATTACTACCCCAACCATGCGGTTTTATCAAGCTTGAAGGAGGATGACAACGAAGACAACAAGCAAGCGCCTATATTGATCTATGAGACGATGGTGAGAGTGAGTTGCTAACCTATGGTACGGCAACTATCCTTTCTTTTCCGTCTTTTATTGCTTGTTTTCCTTTGTTTACTCCCCTTCCCCTTGTACACTTTTGTGTCATGGTGTCATGGTGGCCCTCGGGGCCTTGGTATATTTTGCTCCCGACTCTCGATGATGTGACTACATCGAGAGTCATTTCAAAAATCCAAATTTTACAAGTCTTTCATTTTCTTTTTTTTTGAGGATTTAGTCGGATTTAGGCAGAATCCGGGCTAGGTGACTTGATTACTCCTAGCCCTCCCTTCCCATTTCCTTTTATTTCCTTCTTTTTATTTCTTCCCCCATCCATATCTTTTTCTCGTCTCGGCCCATGGTGACTTGACTACACCCCGGCCGGACACCTTCTACCTTTTCTTCATCTTTATTTTTGATTTTTAGCTTTATTTTCGTAGTTTCTTTTTCTTTCTTTTGTCTCTCCGCACCCTACGATCGAGCATGAGGACATGGCTCGATTTAAGTGTGGGGGAGCGATATTCTAGCATAGTTTAGTTTATTTTCGTAGTTTTTCCGAAAAAAATCTTAAAAACCCTAAAAATTTGAAAATTTTCACAAAAATCAAAAAGATTTTCCTTTTGTGCGTTTTCCTTTTGTGTCTTTGTGTCGTGTTTTTGTTTTGTTTCGTTGTGTTTGCCCTCTTTTCCTTATAGGTTGCTAAAATCGCCGCTAATTTTGGAGAGCTTTCAAGACTCCCGGTAACATCTTATCCCTTTTTCCTCTTTGTTCCTTGTGGATTTTGGAGGAGATGTGTGTTGTGGTGTGCTCGGGTGGAGCTTTGTAAAGTTTGCGGTTGTTTTGGTGGCTTGTTTGGATGATCGGGGTGGTATTTATGTTGTGTATGTGTTCATTTTGTGTTGTTTTTGTTTCGCTGCTTTTACTTCTTTTTCTTTCGTTCTTCGTTGTGTCTTTGTTTTGTGTTGTGTTGTGTGTTTTGTGCGTAAACCGTTTTCGAAAACCCGGTTTAGAGGCTAGTGTGTGAGTGTCTATCTTTCCCTTCCTAGTAGTGTAAATCGAGTTTTGGACTTTAATCTAGTAGAATGACCCTAAATCAATGAATTCGTTGGTCCTTTACCTTGAGTCCACCTAGCTTACTAGGGATTTACTACGGGATTTGCATTTTGACCACTATGACCACCCACGGTGTGAAAAGGCCTTGGTTACCGAGTCTCATCCCTTAGGTGACCGTGTTTGGGATTGTTTGATTAGTCCAAGTTCTCCCCTTTTTGTGAGTATGAAGGGAAGACGTCGTCTCGACATACCCATTCACCAAGCTCCTACACAAATCCACACAATAAAAATGCAATTTGTTGATCTCTCTTTCTTATTACTAAGGAATGCCAAAAAGCCGAATCAAGCCAAAAAGGGCTAAGAAAAGAAAATGAAAGAAAAATGAAAGAAAGAAAAGAATGAAGAAAAAGAAAAGGCACAAAAGCCAAAAAGAAAATAGATAAGAAGAAAAAGAATAGCATGGCAAAACAAAGCAAACACGTCAAAAGGAAAGAAAATGCCAAAAGAAAATCCGTCTCACAAAAAGATATCCTCTCAAAATAAGCCTTTTTCCGACTTTTGCCATGAAGAGCCTACCAAAGGACCGAGTCCCGAGGAAGGATGATAGCGGCACTAGTCGGTCTTCCCTCATTTTGCATGTTTTCCACCTTTTTACTTGGACTAGTTAGGCGGTCTTGGACACGGGACGACCCTCTCGGCTCACGCTAAAGGGGGCGGGGTCTCACTTACCTACAGTGTCGACTAACACCGTGGTTCTTCACTTTTCCACTCTGCCGATTGTCCCGTAGTACGTTTTTAGAAAGTTAGGAGGACCTAGGTAAGTCACCAACGTTTTTGTTGCTTTATCGTCATACTATTAGGGTTTAGTTCACCTTGGTTTGTACGTCTAGCTTGGGAACGTTGTCACTTACCTCGAGTCCTAAACCGGTGTTTCATTCACCGCTTTTTGAGGGAAGCAGTATTTCTTTTGTTTTGGGTGCAACCGATTATGTGTTTGTTTGTGTGTTTTGTGTCCGGTTGCATCCACAGTTTTGTCGCAAGACCCAACTTGCCTTGCGGAGTGCACTTGTCCTCTAAGTGCACCCGCGTGAGTTGAAGGGGTGTAGGGTGCGCTAATACCCACTCGGATAGTTTAGTAGTAGTATGTGCTTACTCGAGGGCGAGTAAGGGTTAAGTGTGGGGGAGTTGATAAGTGTCATTTGTAGTGCCTATTTTGTAGTGTTTTGGTCCCGTTTTCCTTGTAGAATCGCTCCTTGGGAGCGGTTTAGGGGCTTCTTATGCTTCCTTTAGTTCGTTTCAGGTTACCGAGACCGATTGGAAGATTTGGAGCGATTCCGACTCTATACATACACATTTTGGAGCCAACGAAGCTAAGGAACGATGACTCGATGCCTTGGAATCGACCCCGAGACCTTGGGACCCAATCCCGAGCCTCCGAGACCCGATCCCGAGTCCCGAGAATCGGTGAGAAGCCCATAAGAAGCAAGGAGGGACCAAAAAAATCATAATGGAGGCCTACAAGGCTCATCCCGTTCGGGATAAGCTCATCCCGTTCGGGATGAAGGAGCAAAAAGAGAAGCTGCTGACCTGGGCCCATTGTAACACCCGCTATTTTTCCTAAGCATTTTCATTCTTTCCGTTAAGACTCCGTCTTAACTCTGTCACTTTTGGCCTCATATTTCATCATTTTACTAAGCTCTATTTTAATTTTTGAGTTTGATAATTTTTATTTTTAATTTTAAAGATTTAAATTCTTTTTAAATCCATTTATTTGGTTTCTTCGTAAGTTAATTAATTTTTCCGCAAGGAATTCTATTTCTCTTCGAATTGACATTTTTAAGCTTGGATTTAAGTTTTCCTTTTCCTAAAAATGTTTGAATACGTTTCTATAATATTTCCAACTAGTAAATATTTTTATTTACAAAATTTAGTAGTTAATGATTTTTATTACGAAGCTTCGCGAATAATTATTTTCTTACGCGAGGTTTACTCGAATTACTTTGAAATGTCTTTAACTATTTTACGATTATACTTTTTATCAACTTATAAATTATTTGAGACCATTTCCTTACATTTTGGACCGACTAAGCTCTTGGTCACAAGTTTTATTACGTTTTATTTAAACGTTTCATTTTATCACGTTAAAACGTAAATGTAAGATAAATTCTTTTCATTCATTGTTGCATTATTATCAAAACTTTTCATACTCCTTTCTCCTTAAACTTGGTCGGCCACTTTGTCATTTTTGCACATAGTTTTCATCAACACTTTAATCTCATTTATATTTTGAAAACCATCCATTTCCATACTACACTTTATTCATTCATCAAGTTAAAAAAAAATCTATCTTCTTCCTCTTGGCCGTGGCACTCTTCCCCTATTCTAGGATTATTTTTCTTCAATTCTAGTTTTAATCGACTCAAATTCATCGTCAAATAATCCTCTTTCCGTTCTCTTCGTTAAGGTATTAATCAACGTCGTTTTCGATCAATTTTTACCTTGATTTTTATTAGTTTTCTCATGGTATTTTTCTGCCATGATTTTCGTATTTGGTAAGATTTTTGGACGATCCCGAAGCCGACGAATATATCGTTGATTCAGACTTGGAGTAGAGGTAACGTCGATGTTACTCGGTATTGCATGATTTTATTTGTGTAATTGCATGTATATTATTATAATTTTATTTTTGGCAATATATGTATGTCACGAATTCTGGAAAATTTTTAAAATTTGAAAATTCGTATGTTTCGGTATTTTTATCGCTTTTACGAGATTAACGATTAAATCGTCATATTAATTTGTAAAATCATAATATTCGGCCTAAACATGTAATATATGTTTACATTCTGTAAAATTGATATTTTTGATGATCTATAATAATTTAGGATTTTTCTGATATTTTAAATATCGATTATTGAATTATTACCGTTTACGGACAAAAATGATTAAAAGCCGATTTTTAGTTCTAGTACCTAAACATTTTATTTTAATCTGATTTTTGGCGTGGTGAAACTTTCTGGTGAAATAGAATTTTCTGAATTTTTTCATAAGTTTTCGGAATTGTTAAGTGGATGAATTAATTAATCACTTTAAATCATCGTTTATCGTTAAAACCGTGTTTGTTGTTTAAATTCTCGATTTATGGTCTTTTGTTTAAATCTGGAAAAAATTATGATTCTGATGATTTCATATTAAAATGTATTTTTACGATTTTTAGTGCCTTAATAAAATGTTAGGAACGATAAGTTTATTAATGAAATCGTTAATTGTGAAAACGGGTTTAAATGACGGTTTTGTTGATATTTGTTGAATCTGGGATTTTGGAAAAATATGGAAAATTTATATTCTGGAAAATTAGGATTTTAAAGTGTAATAATAATTTTTGGATATTAATACTTAAATCGTTTTGTAATTACTATTTTTATTAATCGTTATTGTCGAGATTGGACGATTAACGAGAAAACGCTTTAAAAATCGAGTTTCATGATTCTGGAAAATTTTATTTTCTGGAAAGAATGTCCATAAATACATTTTAACTATTTTACGTAATTTTTGTACTATTTATTAAAGTCTTTAATTAATAAGTATTGATTTTCGGACAAAGTGTGCTTTATCGTTAAAAATCTTCGTCTTACCAAAAAGAATTATTTTTCCAGCTATTTTGAAAGTGTTTAAGTCTGAAACTTTAAGAGTTAAATCATCCCTTAACATATTCTAAATATATTCAATGGTTTAGTTAAATAAAAGACGTTAAAAGATTTAATTTGACATTTGCCGTAAAATTCTATTTATAATTCTATTGTCGAAACTAATAATAGTTAGGGAATTTTAGCTTTTTAACTTTTGAAAACACCCTAATTAGTATTATTAAAATGTTTAAGACATTTTTAATCATTTTGTAACGCTTATACGATATTTTAATAATTTCATAAAATTAAATGTTCACTCTAATAATTAATATCGTTAAGGCCGAAATTACTAGTTTTCTAAATCTATATCGTTTACTAAAAATGTTGTATTATTTTAAACTAATATTTTGCTATTTTCATATGATGCTATTTTTAGTAAGCTTCTAAAAATAGAAGTTTCCTCTTTTGGAAAGTGATCCTTTTCTTTTTGTTCTCATATTGTTTATATTGAATACATCTTTTATATATCGATAATGGCTTGTTTTGGAGTTATGGAATAAGGACGAGTGTGAGATTAGAGTAATATATTCTGGGGTTTACGTTTTTGCCATCAACTATAAGGCTGGTGTGTCTTTATGGGGCACACTGGTTGTTGAACCGAGCATATATGGTGTTCGGGAGTGTGTGTATATTTTCTTAAGCTCGTGCCTCGCAGTGTAAGACGCCGTCGGGTTGAACTGAGTATTTATGGTGCTCGGGAGGGGTGTACATATTATCTTAAACTAGGGCCACGCATTTATAATCGCCGTCCTATTATGGTTGAGTAGCCTAGTTAGAGAACGAAGTTTGATTTGTTTGAACTAGGTTCTCGAAACTAGTTTTTAGTATTCTCCTAGTGAAAGTCTAGCCGCCTACACTAATTCTATCCATAACGCCATTTTGATTATTTTATTTATTATCGATAAATTGGTTTGCAGGTTGGCAAATATTTTTATGTTTCTTCGGAAACCCTTTTTAGTATTTTGTTTATGGTGAAAGCTTATTTTAATATAATGTTTTACTGTTTTCCATTTTTTACTATTTTTCTATAGTAGTAATTACAGTTTTAAAATCCTGTTATACGGCTGGGAGAACGTTGACGTTGCTTCTCACTGATTGTGGCTGTTGTGTTTTTAACATGACAGGTATGCATGTTTCTGGGTGTGGGCTAGCGGGCAGACATGATCCTTGCTCGATTAATTTTAATAATTTTGTTTTGTGGATTGTCAAACCTTTTCGTGGATTGTTTTTTTTATTTTTGGCCTTTTTATTTAAGGCCTAACGTTTGACTTTACCATTTAAATTTTTACAAGACATAGTTACAGTGTGTTTTAATCCCGACTCTACAGTGTTTCCGCCACTGTATTGCGTTAGAATTTCTAGGGGATTACACCCATCCCGATCGGGATGGAGGCGTCCCGACCGGGACCGACCTCGTCCCGACCGGGACCACCCCGTCTCGGCCGGGACGGGCCACTGCTACTCCGCTTTGTTTTCTTTTCTTCTCCCTTCCATTTGTAACCCTATATATACTCTTCCCTTGTTTTGTTAATGAGATAGACTTCATTAGAGACAAAACCCTAGACTACTTTAGGTTAGATTAGATTAGATTAGTGTAGATTAGTCGATAATTAGTAGTTAATCATAGATTAGCCTTGTATTAAGGGAATTCTTCAAGATCTTCACCAAGATTGACAACCTTGGATGTTTGTTTTGGGTTTTCTTCATTAATGCAAGTTTTGTTCTTTCTTCTTCCTTTAGTTTGGTACAATCCTCCCCTTTTCCTCTTTAATCTTGTTTTACTCATCCAAGTTTGTATCTTTATTATTGTTTGTTCATTGTTATCATTAGTTTGTTGATGTTTGTTTTGTTTCTTTGTTGAATCCTCTTGTTAGTGTTAATTTTAGATTAGATATGTTAGAGTAGTGTTCTTGCTAGGGTTAGTAAGGTGATTAGGGTGTTAATTGGGTGATTAAGGGTTGGTTAGAGATGTTGGTGGAAGATTTGGGTTTCCTCTTGTTTGATGCACATCACATGTTTGTTGACTTGCTTGAATGACTAAGTATGTACGAATGCTTGTTTTCTTGCCTTTCTTTCGTGGGTATTAGTTTGTTTGTGGGTTCGGTCCCCTCATTAAGTTGCGAGAGCCCGGTGAGGACGACCCCTAGGCCGGTCTAAGTTGCGAGAGCCCGGATTCGACCTAGGACCATAGCGCGCTAGAAACCCGTTTGTGTTGTGTATCGCCGGGTTGGGTTTTAGGTGTAACCTCTAGGTGAGTCTAAGTTGCGAGAGCCCGGACCAACCTAGATTACCCTACTACCTCCTTCACTCTAGTCCTCCCTTGACCATTCCGTTACCCCTTTGACCCCGACCTAATCCTAGCCCGTTTTCCTTAGTTGTTCTTCTTAGTCATAGTCTAGTCTTCTTCCCTCCTTTCATTCTTTAGTTTAGCTCGTTGACTTAGTCTCGTATTTAGGCGACCTTGGTCTAGGCTATACATTATCGTCCCCGTGGATTCGACCCGACTTGCCCTATCTACCGTAGGAATAGCCGGTTATTTTATTAACGGTTGGGATTCCACGACAAATCCCTACCATCAGTCCGGTACCCGATGAAGGTAGGCCTAGTACTAGGCCGAACTCGGAAATAGTCAAACGATGGGGTTTGCCGAATAGTCTAAATTTGACCGCTCTTGGTGTGGTCGGGTTGTCAATAGCAAAAATCTAGGAACTTGCAAGTAAGGTCTTTGTAGGTGAAGGCCGCGAGGCTAAGGAGTCCGCTAGTTCCGGTCCTTGACGATAACTCTTTAATATCGTATACTATTCCTAGATTTGTCATTGTGTGGAGACAAGGCCACCTAGTGCTCTGAAAGATCTTTTCAGAGAAGGTCCGAGACAAAGAAGTATTAAGACAAGGTAAATATTTAGGCTTAGAAGACATAGAAGATGTAGAAATTGTAGAAGATTTAGAAGTCGAAGCCATACCTTGCTTACGAGCGGCTCGCCTTGCTCTTGTCTCCATAATAATAGATTTGCAATAATCCAAAAACTTTAGTTTCACCTCTTCAAGCACCCAAAATAATCACCCAAGATGGAGAGGAGGTATGAATGTGGTTGGGGTATGGTGGTTTGATTTTATGAGGAGTGATAAGATGAAATGAATGTGAGGTGAAGGTGATATAAATAAAGGTAGTTGAGGAGGGAAATGAATGTTTTTAAAGTAGATTGTAAATATTTGGTGTTTATGTTTTGGAGGGAAAGTTATGTAGGTTATTTGGGAAGAGAGGAAATTGATATTGTAGTGAGAAAAGGTGAATAGGTGGTCCGGCCAAAGTCGTCGGGTGAAGTTTCACCCGGTGAAGCGCCATCGGATGAAATTTCACCCGACGGGTTTTCGTTGTGAAAATCTCATCTTGCAAAATTTTCCACCGGGTGAAGTTTCACCCGGTGAAATTCTCTTCGGGCGAAATTTCGCCCGACGGTATCTCGTCAATTCTGGCAAATCTGGCAATTCTGGGATTTTTTCTCATAGGGCAAAATTTCACCCGGTCATGACCTCATCGGGCGAAATTTCACCCGACGGCAAATCTTCAGCAAATCCTTCGGCGTGGCAAAATTCCATCGGGTGAAATTTCACCCGACGGAAAACCTTCAATAATCTCACTGGGCGAAGTTTCGTCCGGCGGTCTTGTACGCTTCATTTTTCCGCCTTGCCATTTCGTGGCTCTTCAATAATCACCTAAAATTTCAAATAATGACACGACTCACATTACATAATCAATATCTCCCACAAACATGCTTGTGGTCTTCAAATTAAGCTTTATAACTTCTCCAAAAGCTTGATCTTCATCCAAATAATTGCTCCACGATGAAATCCAAGTTCATCCATTGTTCTCAAGCTAACAAAGCTAACAAACACAAAGAAATATGATACATATATATACAAGGTGGTTGTTGAGGATACCACCAAACATACATCAAATTGAGAGGAGGTTAACCAATGCTCCCCAACGGATGCTCACCAAGTTTCTCAGTAACAAAGGTCTCACGAACGTGACCGACATGATAAATCTTTAAGCGTTGTCCGTTAACCATAAACTTCCCGGTTTTCGGACTTGAGATTTCAATTGATCCATATGGTTGCACCTTGGTCACCTCGAATGGACCCGGCCATTTCAATTTCAACTTACCGGGGAAAGACTCATTCGAGTGTTCAAGCAAATAGCAATTCAATGCTCTTAGAAGTAAATCAAACAATCTTGCATGGAACTCAAAGAAATGACAATAGAAAGCATTGATGCACAAAGATAGCACATAAACATAAGAGGTCAAAGCAAATAATAGAGTATCCATCATGCCTCTATGTTCAAAAGGCTCTTTTATGTCATTGTTAAACTCCTTATGTGAGTGAGGAAGGAATATCAAAGAGGATGGAGGATATATGGTGTAGGGACCATTCAAGTCTAGCTCAAATGAGGCTTGTAAAGAGGTAAAGAGAGACATTTTATCAAGAAGGTGTGGGTAAAAGAAGTCATCCTTAGATAATACCTCAATAATGATCACATTAGAGTACTCCTCACCCTTTCCATTATCACTCAAAGTCTCATACTCCTCAATAAGGTGGGTCTTAGAAGCTTTTCCACAATTCGCTCCATCATCAAACATCTCACCCTCTTCACTTCTAACTCTCTCTATCATGCGCTCAAATAGAGGATTATGCATCGCAACCTCACATAAGCTCTCAATTGTCGGATTTTCAAAGGTGTTGGTCATGGAAAGCTCAATAGGCTTATCACAAGTAGTTGTACGTATGTCCTCAAATTTACTCTCATCATCATCAACAAAGTGGGGGATGCAATCATTCTCAAGGGAAAGAACGGGGTTCTCAACCTCTATTAACACACAATCATCATCCCTCTTCATGTCAAGAACATCACAAGACATACTCACAATTTCCTCATTATAAGGCTCATCAACATCCTCAAAATTCTCAACAAGAATCTCCTCAATAACCTCATCACCAACACATCTTCTACTCCCAAGATTATCGTCAAGTGTCACATTTAAAGGCTTGGAGTTCATATCATGTTGCATAGAAGAGGAGTTTATTAGCTCAAGCACATCATCATTACAAGACACATTGACATCATCACAATTCTTACATGACTCCATAAAATCATTATCAAGAGCATCGTTATCAATCAAAAGCAATGGAGAATCATGCACAATACATGTATTCAAAGGGAGAGGGGGAGCATGTTGGGATTGAACAATATGCACATCATCTTCTTCATCCTCTTCTTCTTCTTCATAGATTATATCCAAATTAGAAAGGGGTGGAGATGAAGAGGAAGCATTAAATTCATGTTTCACATCATCCCAAATGGCATAAGGTGAAGAATCATGCAAATTATTCACAAAACTTGGAAAAGAGTTAACAAGAGAGGATTGAACATTGCAAACAAGAGAGGAAGATTCACTCTCGTTTCTCTCAAAGGTGTCACTCTCACATATCTCTCACGGGCATCGGTTCTAGCTACTTTCTCAAGCAATAATCTCGCCTCATCATCACCTAATTCATAAAAGTTTCCACCGGCCGAAATATGAATAAAGTCTCTAACGTGTTCAAGCAAGTTGTCAAAGAATATTATGGTGGTTAGCCAAACCGGAGTCCCATGGCGTGGGCAATATGTCAACATATCTCGAAATCTCTCCCAAGCATCATTTAAGCACTCAAACTCACCTTGTTCAAAGGTAAGGATCTCTCGTCTAAGTTTATTGGTCTTGTAATGTGGGAAGAAGTGGTTTAGAAAGGCTTGAACAAGTTCATCCGAAGTACAAAATGTGTTAGGAGGATAAGAACGTAGCCATTTCTTGGCTTTACCTCCAAGGGTGAAAGGAAAAGCTAAAAGTTTAAAGGTGTTGATTGGCAAACCATTCTTCCTCGCATCTAAACAATTTTTATGAAATTCCGCAAGGTGTTCAAGCACATTTTCATTAGGCAATCCCCAAAACATATCTCTTTGAAGCACCGTGATAAACACTTGATCCATCTCAAATTTCGCTATATCCTCATCTCTAATGGTAATAGGTGAGGTAACCATGTGGTCATAGAGTCTACTATGGTCGACTTAGGTCATCATGAGAGACATAAAAGGGATTGGCCAACAAATGAGATGAATGCAAGAGGCAAGCAATATGATCACCAAGAAGCAAACAAAAAGACTAACTTTTTTTTGTTTTTTTTTGTTTTATTTACCCGAACACAATGACTAAAACTCATTTAACTATCGCCGCTCCCCGGCAACGGCGCCATTTTGATCGCCTCCCAATCGGATCGGTCGTTAACGAAGGGTGCGGGATCAAACGATATTTGTAAGACTCAAGATTACACAAAAACAAACAAGTATTCGTGGTAAGTCGAGGTCGGTCCACAGGGAAGGGAGTGCAATTGAGTAAGAGAAGCGTGTTTGGGGTCTAAAAAGGGGGTTTTAAGGGTCGAGTCTACACTAAAACGCAATAAATAACTAGAGACGATCAATTAAGGAAAAAGGTGTTAGGGGGATGTCGGGATTCGGAAATTGGGGTCTAAAAATCTCGGAATCGGGTTTTAGTCACAACATCGATAAAGGGAGAATGCCACCTTTCGGTTTCTTCACCTAACCCACCTAAAAACCCGCTTTCGCGGCGAAAAAGGGTAAGTCTCAATTCAAGGTAACTCCTACCCCGAGTTTCCCCATATAGATAAGAGTGAGTCAAGGTCAACCTAGCCGCGGTTCTAAGTCAACAAAGACACAAAAACCTCAAATTGATAAATCAACAATCAAACAACCCACCATCATCCCTCAATTCAAATAATCCAAGTCCTCATCCCTAAACCCCCCCCCCCCCCCCCCCCAACCAACAAGAAATCTACTCACTACTCATAATGGAAAACAACAAAACATTAACAAAGGAGAAAACGACTAAAACATGCATGTTAACTAAATCTAAAGAAAATAACAACAAAACGACAAGGAAATTACGATCTAACAATATAAACTAGAGAATAATCTAGAACAACAAATGTAGATCTAGAGAATTGATGAAGAAAACTATGGAGATTTACTACTAGATTACTATCTAAACTACTAGATTTGTAGAGAATTAATAGAAATACTACTAGAATGATCTACTAATGGAGGCCTACTAAAACTACCCTAACCTAAAGAGGCACACTTAAGGCACAAATTGAAATGAAAACCTAGGGTTACTATATATAATAAGCCCTTAATGGGTAACACAATCTTAGCCCATAATCTAATCCTTGCCCATTAGTGAGACTTTGTCCATTGAGATGAAACTTTTCACAATGAGTCTTCATGGGGTGAAACTTCGCCCTGCGGCTTGACGAATTAATCCCACCGGGTGAAGTTTCACCCGGTGAAATTTTCTTCTCATTTTGCGGTTTTTGGCGCTTTTCTCCATCGGGCGAAATTTCACCCGGTGGGCGAAATTTCGCGCGGTCATTTTCGCCCGGTGAACTTCATCGGGTGAAATTTCGCCCGGTGAACATTTTTGTCCGAAATGGCAATCTGGGGAGGAATACCATCTGGCGAAATTTCGCCCGGTCAAATTCTCATCGGGTGAAATTTCGCCCTGTGACTTCAGAGGGCCATAACTCTCTCGTTTGAACTCCGATTGGGGCGTGTGATATGTCGTTGGAAAGCTAAGAAGATAAGCTTTCACCTCAAATTGAAATAGCTTCGATCCGAGGTCTAGAACTCTAGATATATTCATTTGAATTTCGACCTCTCCGGTGAAGATGCCCAATGGACTTATAGTTTTTCCTTTTTGCTCAAGGTTTCACCTCTTGGGTTTGGACTTTGGATTTTGAGTTTGTGCTTTGCTTTTCGGACGGTTTCCCTCTCTCATGCACATAGGAGCTCAGACACGTTTTTGGTCGAAAATCCTATCAAAATAGACAGAAAACTACCAAAAACACGTTAAATGCAAAAGAGAGACACTAATGCGAGATTTACTCAAAATACGGCGATAATCGCGCTCAAGTCTCACAAAACGAGGGAAAAACGGGTCAATTACATACTACTACTACTAGCTAGACTACGCTAAGCCTATATAGGACAATTAACGGGCCCGCTCCGTCCCTTCAACTCACATCGAAATACCCATGAGGTAGAGTACTCCCATGCAAGGCAAGTTGGGGCTTGCTCAAAATGGTCGAGGCGACTAAACACACAAAAACACATAACACGAAAGAATAGACGCATCCAAAGCAAAAATAAAACACCGAATCCCTCATCGAGACGGCGGGGAAAGACACCGAAAACTTACGTAAAACAAGCATAAACATTACAAGATAAATCACCCGTGTAGACAAGGATCAAAAAAGCCTAATAGTATGACATTAAAGCAACAAAGATGTTGATAACTTATCTAGGTCCTCCTAATCTTCTTAGGGGTACTACGGGGCGTTAAACGAAGTGGAAAAAGTGAACCATGGACTCGTTCGACACTATAGGTTTGTGCAGTCCCGCTCTCTTTGGTTAAGGCCAAGAGGGTCGTTACAAACTCGAATTTCCTGAATTAGCCCAAACAAAAAGTGGAGTGTTTAAAATTTTTGGGATGGATCGACCAATCACTGCTATCTTCCTACCTCGGGACTCGGTCCTCTAATAGGCACTTCACGGCAACGAATCGATCAAAGGGCTTTTTTTTTGAATTTTTTTTAAGGAGATATTTTTGATGATATGATTTCATTTGAAGCTCCTTTTCTCTCCCTTGTTTTTCATATTTTTGTGCCCTTGTCTCTTGCTTTGGTTTGCCCTTTTTTGGCTTTTTGATGTGATTCAAAACCAAGCTTGGAGGTTACTTTTGTGTAAACTTATTGTGGTGATCATGATGTATAGGTGGAGGAAAAATAGGTAACCGAGAACGGCGCCTTCCCCGGATAACCCACAAAAAGGCGATTAGAATTTGGACTAAAGGTGCAATGGTCATTCGAGCAAGGTCACCTAGAAAACGGGATGTGGAAACCATGGCCTAACTCCTCCATGGGTGGTCAAGGTGGTCAAATGCAAACCCCGAAGTAAACCTCTAGTAGAAAAGGTGGACTCAAGCTAAAGGATCAACAAGTTCATTGATTTAGAGTCATTCTACTAGACTAAGGTCCAAAATCTACAATGGGTTATCCATAATGGAATGTAAACTCTTGCAATAAGTTCGTAATTGGGTTTTCGAAAACATTTAGTCCTAGACACGCTATACAAAAGCAAAAAGAACACAAGAAAAAGAAAAGGCAAATAAAAGAAAACACGAGTAAAGTCATGCACTCCGTACTCCATCGACATTCAAGCACAAAAATCAACCACAACACCCAAAATGCTCATCTCTTCTAGAGCCTCCCAATAGCAACAACCTAAGCGCTCTACGAAGGTAAAGAAGAAAGTGGAGAGGACAAAAGTTACCGAGCGGGACGCTTCCAGAATCTTCAAATTGTGCTATCAAGGTGGTGGTTATCCTGTAAGAGTAGAGAACAAGACTATACAAAAGACGCAAAAACATAACGAAAACGAGAAAAGAAAAAGGGAAAAAGAAAAGGAAAATAAAAAGAAAATGTTTTTGGTTTTTTGGAATTTTTGGAATTTTTCAATTTTTATGGTTTTTGGTAAGATTTTTGAAAAATAAAAGGATAGTAGATCCCTCCCCCACACTAAAACTGTGAATTGTCCTCAATGCACGAGTGGGGGGAAAAATCGAAAAAGACAGAAAAAGAAAAATAAGAAAAATCTTTTTGGATTTTTATAATTTTTCGAATGTTTTTGGTTTTTCGAAATTTTTGAAGAAAGAAAACGATAAGAGGGTGGCGGGCCTAGGTGCAATCACATCACCTAGACCCTAGCCAAGTGGCTAAGAAAATGAGAATAAAAGAAAAGAAAAGAAATTAAAAGAAATGATGGAAAATGGGCGTAGGTGTAGTCACATCACCTAGCCCAGATTAAGAAAAATTTGAGAAAATGAGAAGAATTTGGATTTTCAAAAGGTCAATGGCGTAATCACATCGCCTAATGACCGGGAGCAATACCAAGGCCGCTTTGGCCGCAACAATCGAACAATGGGACAACTTGCAAAGTTATGTTAGAGGTAAATCAATCACAATGACAATAGGATAAAAGGAACAAGAACGGAATCAACCAAAGGACATGCAATTATAAATGATTAAAGACTCGCCGACCCAACTCACACAAAAATACACAACACACGCACACACACACACCATCGACTCCGGGAGAGAGCCTAGTCTGAGTGATCGTCCGACGCAAATGAAGCGCTAGGAGACCCATAGAAAAAGGTTATACCCTCGGAGGATGGCCCAGGAGAAAACTCCTCCGGAGCGTCGCTAAGCGAGAGGGCAAAGTCGGATTCAATCTCACATAGGTCATAGATCGTACGACCTTTGGTTAATTCGTAGTGTGCATACTCCCAAACTCCCCTTCCTCCCGAATCAGTCTTGGTCAGTCGAAATTCACCGGGACTCAAGGGTAGGTCCCAATTGTGGTGAACAAGGATAGTGGTTCGGTGTGTGTTCGGAACTATTAAAGCTCTTCCACGGCTAATGTAGAAGAGGCGCTGATGAGGTACATGAAAAATCCAAGTCGGAAAATAGGCCTCGTCAAGCCATATGGAATTGTCTAGTGGGGTGAGGTGGTCGGTCGAATAACCCAATTTGTTCGCAATTACTGTCACAAGACCTCTACAATCTAAGGAGGGGCGTTGGGTAACAATGATACGGTGGAAATGCAACGCCACGACAAGTGGTGGGTCTAAGGGGTTAGGGTTACCGAACAAAGAGTAACAAATCAATTGCAAGACACACACATTTAGAGTATAAATATTATTGGCCGAGGGTAACAAGCAGTGGGAGAGCATCTCGCAAAAATAGCGAATTGCGGGGCTATGGATTTCGGAGGCAAAGGATAAATTAGCCTCGTAACCCCCTTTATAGCGTGATATGCGCTTCCAAAGATCTCTCCTCGATACATAGGCTTGTATGTTGCTCGAGGGTTCGCTAAGTCCGGTACCCGATGAAGGTAGGCCTAGTACTAGGCCGAACTCGAAAATAGTCAAACGATGGGGTTTGCCGAATAGTCTAAATTTGACCGCTCTTGGTGTGATCGGGTTGTCAATAGCAAAAGTTCCTAGGAACTTGCAAGTAAGGTCTTTGTAGATGAAGGCCGCGAGGCTAAGGAGTCCGCTAGTTCCGGTCCTTGACGATAACTCTTTAATATCGTCTACTATTCCTAGATTGGTCATTGTGTGGAGACAAGGCCACCTAGTGCTCTGAAAGATCTTTTCAGAGAAGGTCCGAGACAAAGAAGTATTAAGACAAGGTAAATATTTAGGCTTAGAAGACATAGAAGATGTAGAAATTGTAGAAGATTTAGAAGTCGAAGCCATACCTTGCTTACGAGCGGCTCGCCTTGCTCTTGTCTCCATAATAATAGATTTGCAATAATCCAAAAACTTTAGTTTCACCTCTTCAAGCACCCAAAATAATCACCCAAGATGGAGAGGAGGTATGAATGTGGTTGGGGTATGGTGGTTTGATTTTATGAGGAGTGATAAGATGA
This sequence comes from Agrostemma githago, assembly GCA_958450325.1. Lineage (NCBI taxonomy): Eukaryota > Viridiplantae > Streptophyta > Magnoliopsida > Caryophyllales > Caryophyllaceae > Agrostemma > Agrostemma githago. The sequence goes on along the minus strand of OY288254.1, from coordinate 35,904,163 downwards.
AATGAATGTGAGGTGAAGGTGATATAAATAAAGGTAGTTGAGGAGGGAAATGAATGTTTTTAAAGTAGATTGTAAATATTTGGTGTTTATGTTTTGGAGGGAAAGTTATGTAGGTTATTTGGGAAGAGAGGAAATTGATATTGTAGTGAGAAAAGGTGAATAGGTGGTCCGGCCAAAGTCGTCGGGTGAAGTTTCACCCGGTGAAGCGCCATCGGATGAAATTTCACCCGACGGGTTTTCGTTGTGAAAATCTCATCTTGCAAAATTTTCCACCGGGTGAAGTTTCACCCGGTGAAATTCTCTTCGGGCGAAATTTCGCCCGACGGTATCTCGTCAATTCTGGCAAATCTGGCAATTATGGGATTTTTTCTCATAGGGCAAAATTTCACCCTGTCATGACCTCATCGGGCGAAATTTCACCCGACGGCAAATCTTCAGCAAATCCTTCGGCGTGGCAAAATTCCATCGGGTGAAATTTCACCCGACGGAAAACCTTCAATAATCTCACTGGGCGAAGTTTCGCCCGGCGGTCTTGTACGCTTCATTTTTCCGCCTTGCCATTTCGTGGCTCTTCAATAATCACCTAAAATTTCAAATAACGACACGACTCACATTACATAATCAATATCTCCCACAAACATGCTTGTGGTCTTCAAATTAAGCTTTATAACTTCTCCAAAAGCTTGATCTTCATCCAAATAATTGCTCCACGATGAAATCCAAGTTCATCCATTGTTCTCAAGCTAACAAAGCTAACAAACACAAAGAAATATGATACATATATATACAAGGTGGTTGTTGAGGATACCACCAAACATACATCAAATTGAGAGGAGGTTAACCAATGCTCCCCAACGGATGCTCACCAAGTTTCTCAGTAACAAAGGTCTCACGAACGTGACCGACATGATAAATCTTTAAGCGTTGTCCGTTAACCATAAACTTCCCGGTTTTCGGACTTGAGATTTCAATTGATCCATATGGTTGCACCTTGGTCACCTCGAATGGACCCGGCCATTTCGATTTCAACTTACCGGGGAAAGACTCTTTCGAGTGTTCAAGTAAATAGCAATTCAATGCTCTTAGAAGTAAATCAAACAATCTTGCATGGAACTCAAAGAAATGACAATAGAAAGCATTGATGCACAAAGATAGCACATAAACATAAGAGGTCAAAGCAAATAATAGAGTATCCATCATGCCTCTATGTTCAAAAGGCTCTATTATGTCATTGTTAAACTCCTTATGTGAGTGAGGAAGGAATATCAAAGAGGATGGAGGATATATGGTGTAGGGACCATTCAAGTCTAGCTCAAATGAGGCTTGTAAAGAGGTAAGGAGAGACATTTTATCAAGAAGGTGTGGGTAAAAGAAGTCATTCTTAGATAATACCTCAATAATGATCACATTAGAGTACTCCTCACCCTTTCCATTATCACTCAAAGTCTCATACTCCTCAATAAGGTGGGTCTTAGAAGCTTTTCCACAATTCGCTCCATCATCAAACATCTCACCCTCTTCACTTCTAACTCTCTCTATCATGCGCTCAAATAGAGGATTATGCATCGCAACCTCACATAAGCTCTCAATTGTCGGATTTTCAAAGGTGTTGGTCATGGAAAGCTCAATAGGCTTATCACAAGTATTTGTAGGTATGTCCTCAAATTTACTCTCATCATCATCAACAAAGTGGGGGATGCAATCATTCTCAAGGGAAAGAACGGGGTTCTCAACCTCTATTAACACACAATCATCATCCCTCTTCATGTCAAGAACATCACAAGACATACTCAAAATTTCCTCATTATAAATCTCATCAACATCCTCAAAATTCTCAACAAGAGTCTCCTCAATAACCTTATCACCAACACGTCTTCTACTCCCAAGATTATCGTCAAGTGTCACATTTAAAGGCTTGGAGTTCATATCATGTTGCATAGAAGAGGATTTTATTAGCTCAAGCACATCATCATTACAAGACACATTGACATCATCATAATTCTTACATGACTCCATAAAATCATTATCAAGAGCATCATTATCAATCAAAAGCAATGGAGAATCATGCACAATACATGTATTCAAAGGGAGAGGGGGAGCATGTTGGGATTGAACAATATGCACATCATCTTCTTCATCCTCTTCTTCTTCTTCTTCTTCATATATTATATCCAAATTAGAAAGGGGTGGAGATGAAGAGGAAGCATTAAATTCATGTTTCACATCATCCCAAATGGCATAAGGTGAAGAATCATGCAAATTATTCACAAAACTTGGAAAAGAGTTAACAAGAGAGGATTGAACATTGCAAACAAGAGAGGAAGATTCACTCTCGGTTCTCTCAAAGGTGTCACTCTCTCATATCTCTCACGGGCATCGGTTCTAGCCACTTTCTCAAGCAATAATCTCGCCTCATCATCACCTAATTCATAAAAGTTTCCACCGACCGGAATATGAATCAAGTCTCTAACATGTTCAAGCAAGTTGTCAAAGAATATTATGGTGGTTAGCCAAACCGGAATCCCATGGCGTGGGCAATATGTCAACATATCTCGAAATCTCTCCCAAGCATCATTTAAGCACTCAAACTCACCTTGTTCAAAGGTAAGGATCTGTCGTCTAAGTTTATTGGTCTTGTAATGTCGGAAGAAGTGGTTTACAAAGGCTTGAACAAGTTAATCCGAAGTACAAAATGTGTTAGGAGGATAAGAACGTAGCCATTTCTTGGCTTTACCTCCAAGGGTGAAAGGAAAAGCTAAAAGTTTAAAGGTGTTGATCGGCAAACCATTCTTCCTCGCAACTAAACAATTTTTATGAAATTCCGCAAGGTGTTCAAGCACATTTTCATTAGGCAATCCCCAAAACATATCTCTTTGAAGCACCGTGATAAACACTTGATCCATCTCAAATTTCGCTATATCCTCATCTCTAATGGTAATAGGTGAGGTAACCATGTGGTCATAGAGTCTACTATGGTCGACTTAGGTCATCATGAGAGACATAAAAGGGATTGGCCAACAAATGAGATGAATGCAAGAGGCAAGCAATATGATCACCAAGAAGCAAACAAAAAGACTAACTTTTATTTGTTTGTTTTTTTTGTTTTTTTTACCCGAACACAATGACTAAAACTCAATTAACTATCGCCGCTCCCCGGCAACGGCGCCATTTTGATCGCCTCCCAATCGGATCGGTCGTTAACGAAGGGTGCGGGATCAAACGATATTTGTAAGACTCAAGATTACACAAAAACAAACAAGTATTCGTGGTAAGTCGAGGTAGGTCCACAGGGAAGGGAGTGCAATTGAGTAAGAGAAGCGTGTTTGGGGTCTAAAAAGGGGGTTTTAAGGGTCGAGTCTACACTAAAACGCAATAAATAACTAGAGACGATCAATTAAGGAAAAGGTGTTAGGGGGATGTCGGGATTCGGAAATTGGGGTCTAAAAATCTCGGAATCGGGTTTTAGTCACAACATCGATAAAGGGAGAATGCCACCTTTCGGTTTCTTCACCCAACTCACCTAAAAACCCGCTTTCGCGGCGAAAAAGGGTAAGTCTCAACTCAAGGTAACTCATACCCCGAATTTCCCCATATAGATAAGAGTGAGTCAAGGTCAACCTAGCCGCGGTTCTAAGTCAACAAAGACACAAAAACCTCAAATTGATAAATGAACAATCAAACAACCCACCATCATCCCTCAATTCAAATAATCCAAGTCCTCATCCCTAAACCAACAAGAATTCTACTCACTACTCATAATGGAAAACAACAAAACATTAACAAAGGAGAAAACAACTAAAACATGCGTGTTAACTAAATCTAAAGAAAATAACAACAAAACGACAAGGAAATTACGATCTAACAATATAAACTAGAGAATAATCTAGAACAACATAAATAAAATCTAGATTTTAGAGAGTGGAAAAGAAATATACCAATTATGAAGATCTACAATAAATAAGAAGATTGCATAAATAAATGTTGAATCTTAATGAGGAGAATAAAGAGATTTGTCACTAATCCCTTGATAAACCCCAAAAATCTTCAAATAAAATTTGAATTCTACAAACTTGAATGTAGATCTAGAGAATTGATGAAGAAAACTATGGAGATTTACTGCTAGATTACTATCTAAACTACTAGATTTGTAGAGAATTAATAGAAATACTACTAGAATAATCTACTAATGGAGGCCTACTAAAACTACCCTAACCTAAGGAGGAACACTTAAGGCATAAATTGAAATGAAAACTTAGGATTACTATATATAATAAGCCCTTAATGGGTCACACAATCTTAGCCCATAATCTAATCCTTGCCCATTAGTGAGACTTTCTCCTTTGAGATGAAACTTTGCCCAATGAGTCTTCATGGGGTGAAACTTCGCCCTGCGGCTTGACGAATTAATTCCACCGGGTGAAGTTTCACCCGGTGAAATTTTCTTCTCATTTTGCGGTCTTTGGCGCTTTTATCCATCGGGCAAAATTTCACCCGGTGGGCGAAATTTCGCCCGGTCATTTTCGCCCGGTGAACTTCATCGGGTGAAATTTCGCCCGGTGAACATTTTTGTCCGAAATGGCAATCTGGGGAGGAACACCATCTGGCAAAATTTCGTCCGGTCAAATTCTCATCGAGTGAAATTTCTCTCTGTGACTTCAGAAGGCCATAACTCTCTCGTTTGAACTCCGATTGGGGCGTGTGATATGTCATTGGAAAGCTAAGAAGATAGGATTTCACCTCCAATTAGAATCGCTTCAATCCGAGGTCTACAACTCTAGATATATTCATTTAAAGTTGGACCTCTCCGGTGAAGATGCCTGATAAGTGTAGTTTGTAGTGCCTATTTTGTTGTGTTTGGCCCCGTTTTCCCTTGTGAAATCGCTCTTTGGAGCGGATTCTGGGCTACTCAGGCTTCCTCTAGTTCGTTTTAGGTTCCCAAGACCGTTCATGGAGAATTGGAACGATCCTGACTCGTTTCATACACTTTTGGAGCCAACGAAGAGAAGGAACGATCACTCGGTGCCTTCGATTCGATCCCGAGACCTTGGGACCCATTCCCAAGCCCCTTAGACTCGATTCTGAGCCTCGAGAATCGATGAGAAGCCCATGGGAAGCAAGGAGGGACCTTAGAGCTCTTATTGGAGGCCTACAGAGCCTTCCCGACCGAGAGGGCACTATTGAGCACAATTGAGCAGGCCACTGTTTCAGCCTTCCCGGCCGAGACCAAGAACCCTCTCGGTCGGAATCAGCCTTCCCGGCCGAGACCAAGTGATGCGAGTTCAGTTTGCAGTGTTGTTTTGATCGGTCCATATCTCGAGTTATACTTGGAAATTTGTAGTCATTCAAAATGGAGGAGATAGATTTCGAGCTTATCTTTCCAATGACTATTCGTGAAGGCTCATTGAACAAGTATTCATAAAGTTATGGTCCGAACAAGTCAGCTGTGCATGGGAATTTCGCAGAATTTATTTATTTGACGGGACTGTTTCTTTTCTATCAACTTTCAATATAAGAGCTAGTGGATACATTGCTCTAATACGATTTCTAAGTTCAAATAATCAGCAATGGGATTAATTGCTTTCAAGACTAGAAGATGCATTAACCAAGTGCAAAAACACACCAGCCTACTAAAGCAAACAAAGAAGCATTGCATCTGAATTGGAGCAAAATAGTGGCTGCTAGTGTTCACAGTTATTCATTGTATCTAGTTGTCTAAGTTATTTTCCCTTTCTTTGTTTTTGTCACCCACTTTATAAGGCTTAACTTTGCTGGTTAGCCTCATCCTTGGGTAGAGTTGTAGGCTATAAATAGCCAAGTACTTGATGAATAAATCATTCAATCTTCATCAAACAAAATCTGAGTTAAGCTTTGCCTTCCTTTTCGTCATTGTAGTTCACAAGACAAAGTATTAGAGTAAGTCGCGTTACAAGCTCTATACTCGCTATTTCAATCGAGTGTTTGAATTAGCACCCGCTTCGTTGAGGTATAGGTCTATCTCACTTAGCACACTATCTTTGGTTACGTTCTATCATCAATTTACAGCAGCTATTTCAACCTGATTTTGTTGCTTTGTTTCGTTCATTTCAAATTACTATTTATCATCAAATCACTTGTTCAAAGTTCATTCTAACTCACATCATTAGTGGTATCAGAGCTACAACTTTTGATTTTTCTTAAAATCAAGACGGTCCAAGGAGTGTCGAAGCCAGGTTATTAGTTGAATTTCTGATTGCGATTGGAATTTAAAGGTTAAACTCGTACGGGTAGTTCGAGGGTTAATCGATTTTGATTGTTTCGTGGTTCTTGTTGAAGTTCGATTTATTTTCAAAAAAAAAAAAATACTGTTCACGAATTAGTACTGTTCACGAAGTACTATTAAAAAAAAAAAAAAAAAAGATGGCTGTAATTTTCTCGTTGGAAAATACAAGCGAGGAAAGTTTGGTTTTTGATCCGTCGTTACCTCCTATTTGCGATGAATATGAAGATCATTGTGAGCCAAATGGGTTGCGCATGAAGAAAAAAATTCTGATCTTGGCCAAAACAAACATCGAAAATAGAGGGATTAAGCTCATGGAATATTTTGAGAAGCAATATAAGATACGTGATCCGTCCATGTACAAAACAAGCAAAATGGATTTCATAAGCGTACAAAATTGCGCGTTTTTTAAAAGGAATCGAGCTTGTGGTCGAGCCATAATACCAACATTACCCACACTTGTGTCTATTTGGAGTAAGGGTGTGTTGATCCTAACAAATTTTGTATTTGATCCAGGTGGGATACTTGTTACAAGAATTGAGGACAATTCTTTTTCAAAGAAGGAGAGTATGATGCGAGTTCAGTTTGCAGTGTTGTTTTGATCGGTCCATATCTCGAGTTATACTTGGAAATTTGTAGTCATTCAAAATGGAGGAGATAGATTTCGAGCTTATCTTTCCAATGACTATTCGTGAAGGCTCATTGAACAAGTATTGACAAAGTTATGGTCCGAACAAGTCAGCTGTGCATGGGAATTTCGCAGAATTTATTTATTTGACGGACGGGACTGTTTCTTATCTATCGACTTTCAATATAAGAGCTAGTGGATACATTGCTCTAATACGATTTCTAAGTTCAAATAATCAGCAATGGGATTAATTGCTTTCAAGACTAGAAGATGCATTAACCAAGTGCAAAAACACACCAGCCTACTAAAGCAAACAAAGAAGCATTGCATCTTAATTGGAGCAAAATAGTGGCTGCTAGTGTTCACAGTTATTCATTGTATCTAGTTGTCTAAGTTCTTTTCCCTTTCTTTGTTTTTGTCACCCACTTTATAAGGCTTGACTTTGCTGGTTAGCCTCATCCTTGGGTAGAGTTGTAGGCTATAAATAGCCAAGTACTTGATGAATAAATCATTCAATCTTCATCAAACAAAATCTGAGTTAAGCTTTGCCTTCCTTTTCGTCATTGTAGTTCACAAGACAAAGTATTAGAGTAAGTCGCGTTACAAGCTCTATACTCGCTATTTCAATCGAGTGTTTGAATTAGCACCCGCTTCGTTGAGGTATAGGTCTATCTCACTTAGCACACTATCTTTGGTTACGTTCTATCATCAATTTACAGCAGCTATTTCAACCTGATTTTGTTGCTTTGTTTCGTTCATTTCAAATTACTATTTATCATCAAATCACTTGTTCAAAGGTCATTCTAACTCACATCATTAGTGGTATCAGAGCTACAACTCTTGATTTTTCTTAAATTCAAGACGGTCCAAGGAGTGTCGAAGCCAGGTTATTAGTTGAATTTCTGATTGCGATTGGAATTTAAAGGTTAAACTCGTACGGGTAGTTCGAGGGTTAATCGGTTTTGATTGTTTCGTGGTTCTTGTTGAAGTTCGATTTATTTTCAAAAAAAAAAATACTGTTCACGAATTAGTACTGTTCACGAAGTACTATTCAAAAAAAAAAAAAAAGATGGCTGTAATTTTCTCGTTGGAAAATACAAGCGAGGAAAGTTTGGTTTTTGATCCGTCGTTACCTCCTATTTTCGATGAATATGAAGATCATTGTGAGCCAAATGGGTTGCGCATGAAGAAAAAAATTCTGATCTTGGCCAAAACAAACATCGAAAATAGAGGGATTGAGCTCATGGAATATTTTGAGAAGCAATATAAAATACGTGATCCGTCCATGTTCAAAACAAGCAAAATGGATCAAGCGTACAAAATTGCGCGTTTTTTAAAAGGAATCGAGCTTGTGGTCGAGCCATAATACCAACATTACCCACACTTGTGTCTATTTGGAGTAAGGGTGTGTTGATCCTAACAAATTTTATATTTGATCCAGGTGGGATACTATTTACAAGAATTGAGGACAATTCTTTTTCAAAGAAGGAGAGTATGATGCGAGTTCAGTTTGCAGTGTTGTTTTGATCGGTCCATATCTCGAGTTATACTTGGAAATTTGTAGTCATTCAAAATGGAGGAGATAGATTTCGAGCTTATCTTTCCAATGACTATTCGTGAAGGCTCATTGAACAAGTATTGACAAAGTTATGGTCCGAACAAGTCAGCTGTGCATGGGAATTTCGCAGAATTTATTTATTTAACGGGACTGTTTCTTTTCTATCGACTTTCAATATAAGAGCTAGTGGATACATTGCTCTAATACGATTTCTAAGTTCAAATAATCAGCAATGGGATTAATTGCTTTCAAGACTAGAAGATGCATTAACCAAGTGCAAAAACACACCAGCCTATTAAAGCAAACAAAGAAGCATTGCATCTTAATTGGAGCAAAATAGTGGCTGCTAGTGTTCACAGTTATTCATTGTATCTAGTTGTCTAAGTTCTTTTCCGTTTTTTTGTTTTTGTCACCCACTTTATAAGGCTTGACTTTGCTGGTTAGCCTCATCCTTGGGTAGAGTTGTAGGCTATAAATAGCCAAGTACTTGATGAATAAATCATTCAATCTTCATCAAACAAAATCTGAGTTAAGCTTTGCCTTCCTTTTCGTCATTGTAGTTCACAAGACAAAGTATTAGAGTAAGTCGCGTTACAAGCTCTATACTCGCTATTTCAATCGAGTGTTTGAATTAGCACCCGCTTCGTTGAGGTATAGGTCTATCTCACTTAGCACACTATCTTTGGTTACGTTCTATCATCAATTTACAGCAGCTATTTCAACCTGATTTTGTTGCTTTGTTTCGTTCATTTCAAATTAATATTTATCATCAAATCACTTGTCCAAAGTTCATTCTAACTCACATCATTAGTGGTATCAGAGCTACAACTCTTGATTTTTTTAAAATCAAGACGGTCCAAGGAGTGTCGAAGCCAGGTTATTAGTTGAATTTCTGATTGCGATTGGAATTTAAAGGTTAAACTCGTACGGGTAGTTCGAGGGTTAATCGGTTTTGATTGTTTCGTGGTTCTTGTTGAAGTTCGATTTATTTTCAAAAAAAAAAAATATTGTTCACGAATTAGTACTGTTCACGAAGTACTATTCAAAAAAAAAAAAAAAAGATGGCTGTAATTTTCTCGTTGGAAAATACAAGCGAGGAAAGTTTGGTTTTTGATCCGTCGTTACCTCCTATTTTCGATGAATATGAAGATCATTGTGAGCCAAATGGGTTGCGCATGAAGAAAAAAATTCTGATCTTGGCCAAAACAAACATCGAAAATAGAGGGATTGAGCTCATGGAATATTTTGAGAAGCAATATAAGATACGTGATCCGTCCATGTTCAAAACAAGCAAAATGGACTTCACAAGCGTACAAAATTGCGCGTTTTTTAAAAGGAATCGAGCTTGTGGTCGAGCCATAATACCAACATTACCCACACTTGTGTCTATTTGGAGTAAGGGTGTGTTGATCCTAACAAATTTTGTATTTGATCCAGGTGGGATACTTGTTACAAGAATTGAGGACAATTCTTTTTCAAAGAAGGAGAGTATGATGCGAGTTCAGTTTGCAGTGTTGATTTGATCGGTCCATATCTCGAGTTATACTTGGAAATTTGTAGTCATTCAAAATGGAGGAGATAGATTTCGAGCTTATCTTTCCAATGACTATTCGTGAAGGCTCATTGAACAAGTATTGACAAAGTTATGGTCCGAACAAGTCAGCTGTGCATGGGAATTTCGCAGAATTTATTTATTTAACGGGACTGTTTCTTTTCTATCGACTTTCAATATAAGAGCTAGTGGATACATTGCTCTAATACGATTTCTAAGTTCAAATAATCAGCAATGGGATTAATTGCTTTCAAGACTAGAAGATGCATTAACCAAGTGCAAAAACACACCAGCCTATTAAAGCAAACAAAGAAGCATTGCATCTTAATTGGAGCAAAATAGTGGCTGCTAGTGTTCACAGTTATTCATTGTATCTAGTTGTCTAAGTTCTTTTCCGTTTTTTTGTTTTTGTCACCCACTTTATAAGGCTTGACTTTGCTGGTTAGCCTCATCCTTGGGTAGAGTTGTAGGCTATAAATAGCCAAGTACTTGATGAATAAATCATTCAATCTTCATCAAACAAAATCTGAGTTAAGCTTTGCCTTCCTTTTCGTCATTGTAGTTCACAAGACAAAGTATTAGAGTAAGTCGCGTTACAAGCTCTATACTCGCTATTTCAATCGAGTGTTTGAATTAGCACCCGCTTCGTTGAGGTATAGGTCTATCTCACTTAGCACACTATCTTTGGTTACGTTCTATCATCAATTTACAGCAGCTATTTCAACCTGATTTTGTTGCTTTGTTTCGTTCATTTCAAATTACTATTTATCATCAAATCACTTGTTCAAAGGTCATTCTAACTCACATCATTAGTGGTATCAGAGCTACAACTCTTGATTTTTCTTAAATTCAAGACGGTCCAAGGAGTGTCGAAGCCAGGTTATTAGTTGAATTTCTGATTGCGATTGGAATTTAAAGGTTAAACTCGTACGGGTAGTTCGAGGGTTAATCGGTTTTGATTGTTTCGTGGTTCTTGTTGAAGTTCGATTTATTTTCAAAAAAAAAAATACTGTTCACGAATTAGTACTGTTCACGAAGTACTATTCAAAAAAAAAAAAAAAGATGGCTGTAATTTTCTCGTTGGAAAATACAAGCGAGGAAAGTTTGGTTTTTGATCCGTCGTTACCTCCTATTTTCGATGAATATGAAGATCATTGTGAGCCAAATGGGTTGCGCATGAAGAAAAAAATTCTGATCTTGGCCAAAACAAACATCGAAAATAGAGGGATTGAGCTCATGGAATATTTTGAGAAGCAATATAAAATACGTGATCCGTCCATGTTCAAAACAAGCAAAATGGATCAAGCGTACAAAATTGCGCGTTTTTTAAAAGGAATCGAGCTTGTGGTCGAGCCATAATACCAACATTACCCACACTTGTGTCTATTTGGAGTAAGGGTGTGTTGATCCTAACAAATTTTATATTTGATCCAGGTGGGATACTATTTACAAGAATTGAGGACAATTCTTTTTCAAAGAAGGAGAGTATGATGCGAGTTCAGTTTGCAGTGTTGTTTTGATCGGTCCATATCTCGAGTTATACTTGGAAATTTGTAGTCATTCAAAATGGAGGAGATAGATTTCGAGCTTATCTTTCCAATGACTATTCGTGAAGGCTCATTGAACAAGTATTGACAAAGTTATGGTCCGAACAAGTCAGCTGTGCATGGGAATTTCGCAGAATTTATTTATTTAACGGGACTGTTTCTTTTCTATCGACTTTCAATATAAGAGCTAGTGGATACATTGCTCTAATACGATTTCTAAGTTCAAATAATCAGCAATGGGATTAATTGCTTTCAAGACTAGAAGATGCATTAACCAAGTGCAAAAACACACCAGCCTATTAAAGCAAACAAAGAAGCATTGCATCTTAATTGGAGCAAAATAGTGGCTGCTAGTGTTCACAGTTATTCATTGTATCTAGTTGTCTAAGTTCTTTTCCGTTTTTTTGTTTTTGTCACCCACTTTATAAGGCTTGACTTTGCTGGTTAGCCTCATCCTTGGGTAGAGTTGTAGGCTATAAATAGCCAAGTACTTGATGAATAAATCATTCAATCTTCATCAAACAAAATCTGAGTTAAGCTTTGCCTTCCTTTTCGTCATTGTAGTTCACAAGACAAAGTATTAGAGTAAGTCGCGTTACAAGCTCTATACTCGCTATTTCAATCGAGTGTTTGAATTAGCACCCGCTTCGTTGAGGTATAGGTCTATCTCACTTAGCACACTATCTTTGGTTACGTTCTATCATCAATTTACAGCAGCTATTTCAACCTGATTTTGTTGCTTTGTTTCGTTCATTTCAAATTAATATTTATCATCAAATCACTTGTCCAAAGTTCATTCTAACTCACATCATTAGTGGTATCAGAGCTACAACTCTTGATTTTTTTAAAATCAAGACGGTCCAAGGAGTGTCGAAGCCAGGTTATTAGTTGAATTTCTGATTGCGATTGGAATTTAAAGGTTAAACTCGTACGGGTAGTTCGAGGGTTAATCGGTTTTGATTGTTTCGTGGTTCTTGTTGAAGTTCGATTTATTTTCAAAAAAAAAAAATATTGTTCACGAATTAGTACTGTTCACGAAGTACTATTCAAAAAAAAAAAAAAAAGATGGCTGTAATTTTCTCGTTGGAAAATACAAGCGAGGAAAGTTTGGTTTTTGATCCGTCGTTACCTCCTATTTTCGATGAATATGAAGATCATTGTGAGCCAAATGGGTTGCGCATGAAGAAAAAAATTCTGATCTTGGCCAAAACAAACATCGAAAATAGAGGGATTGAGCTCATGGAATATTTTGAGAAGCAATATAAGATACGTGATCCGTCCATGTTCAAAACAAGCAAAATGGACTTCACAAGCGTACAAAATTGCGCGTTTTTTAAAAGGAATCGAGCTTGTGGTCGAGCCATAATACCAACATTACCCACACTTGTGTCTATTTGGAGTAAGGGTGTGTTGATCCTAACAAATTTTGTATTTGATCCAGGTGGGATACTTGTTACAAGAATTGAGGACAATTCTTTTTCAAAGAAGGAGAGTATGATGCGAGTTCAGTTTGCAGTGTTGATTTGATCGGTCCATATCTCGAGTTATACTTGGAAATTTGTAGTCATTCAAAATGGAGGAGATAGATTTCGAGCTTATCTTTCCAATGACTATTCGTGAAGGCTCATTGAACAAGTATTGACAAAGTTATGGTCCGAACAAGTCAGCTGTGCATGGGAATTTCGCAGAATTTATTTATTTAACGGGACTGTTTCTTTTCTATCGACTTTCAATATAAGAGCTAGTGGATACATTGCTCTAATACGATTTCTAAGTTCAAATAATCAGCAATGGGATTAATTGCTTTCAAGACTAGAAGATGCATTAACCAAGTGCAAAAACACACCAGCCTATTAAAGCAAACAAAGAAGCATTGCATCTTAATTGGAGCAAAATAGTGGCTGCTAGTGTTCACAGTTATTCATTGTATCTAGTTGTCTAAGTTCTTTTCCGTTTTTTTGTTTTTGTCACCCACTTTATAAGGCTTGACTTTGCTGGTTAGCCTCATCCTTGGGTAGAGTTGTAGGCTATAAATAGCCAAGTACTTGATGAATAAATCATTCAATCTTCATCAAACAAAATCTGAGTTAAGCTTTGCCTTCCTTTTCGTCATTGTAGTTCACAAGACAAAGTATTAGAGTAAGTCGCGTTACAAGCTCTATACTCGCTATTTCAATCGAGTGTTTGAATTAGCACCCGCTTCGTTGAGGTATAGGTCTATCTCACTTAGCACACTATCTTTGGTTACGTTCTATCATCAATTTACAGCAGCTATTTCAACCTGATTTTGTTGCTTTGTTTCGTTCATTTCAAATTACTATTTATCATCAAATCACTTGTTCAAAGGTCATTCTAACTCACATCATTAGTGGTATCAGAGCTACAACTCTTGATTTTTCTTAAATTCAAGACGGTCCAAGGAGTGTCGAAGCCAGGTTATTAGTTGAATTTCTGATTGCGATTGGAATTTAAAGGTTAAACTCGTACGGGTAGTTCGAGGGTTAATCGGTTTTGATTGTTTCGTGGTTCTTGTTGAAGTTCGATTTATTTTCAAAAAAAAAAATACTGTTCACGAATTAGTACTGTTCACGAAGTACTATTCAAAAAAAAAAAAAGATGGCTGTAATTTTCTCGTTGGAAAATACAAGCGAGGAAAGTTTGGTTTTTGATCCGTCGTTACCTCCTATTTTCGATGAATATGAAGATCATTGTGAGCCAAATGGGTTGCGCATGAAGAAAAAAATTCTGATCTTGGCCAAAACAAACATCGAAAATAGAGGGATTGAGCTCATGGAATATTTTGAGAAGCAATATAAAATACGTGATCCGTCCATGTTCAAAACAAGCAAAATGGATCAAGCGTACAAAATTGCGCGTTTTTTAAAAGGAATCGAGCTTGTGGTCGAGCCATAATACCAACATTACCCACACTTGTGTCTATTTGGAGTAAGGGTGTGTTGATCCTAACAAATTTTATATTTGATCCAGGTGGGATACTATTTACAAGAATTGAGGACAATTCTTTTTCAAAGAAGGAGAGTATGATGCGAGTTCAGTTTGCAGTGTTGTTTTGATCGGTCCATATCTCGAGTTATACTTGGAAATTTGTAGTCATTCAAAATGGAGGAGATAGATTTCGAGCTTATCTTTCCAATGACTATTCGTGAAGGCTCATTGAACAAGTATTGACAAAGTTATGGTCCGAACAAGTCAGCTGTGCATGGGAATTTCGCAGAATTTATTTATTTAACGGGACTGTTTCTTTTCTATCGACTTTCAATATAAGAGCTAGTGGATACATTGCTCTAATACGATTTCTAAGTTCAAATAATCAGCAATGGGATTAATTGCTTTCAAGACTAGAAGATGCATTAACCAAGTGCAAAAACACACCAGCCTATTAAAGCAAACAAAGAAGCATTGCATCTTAATTGGAGCAAAATAGTGGCTGCTAGTGTTCACAGTTATTCATTGTATCTAGTTGTCTAAGTTCTTTTCCGTTTTTTTGTTTTTGTCACCCACTTTATAAGGCTTGACTTTGCTGGTTAGCCTCATCCTTGGGTAGAGTTGTAGGCTATAAATAGCCAAGTACTTGATGAATAAATCATTCAATCTTCATCAAACAAAATCTGAGTTAAGCTTTGCCTTCCTTTTCGTCATTGTAGTTCACAAGACAAAGTATTAGAGTAAGTCGCGTTACAAGCTCTATACTCGCTATTTCAATCGAGTGTTTGAATTAGCACCCGCTTCGTTGAGGTATAGGTCTATCTCACTTAGCACACTATCTTTGGTTACGTTCTATCATCAATTTACAGCAGCTATTTCAACCTGATTTTGTTGCTTTGTTTCGTTCATTTCAAATTAATATTTATCATCAAATCACTTGTCCAAAGTTCATTCTAACTCACATCATTAGTGGTATCAGAGCTACAACTCTTGATTTTTTTAAAATCAAGACGGTCCAAGGAGTGTCGAAGCCAGGTTATTAGTTGAATTTCTGATTGCGATTGGAATTTAAAGGTTAAACTCGTACGGGTAGTTCGAGGGTTAATCGGTTTTGATTGTTTCGTGGTTCTTGTTGAAGTTCGATTTATTTTCAAAAAAAAAAAATATTGTTCACGAATTAGTACTGTTCACGAAGTACTATTCAAAAAAAAAAAAAAAAGATGGCTGTAATTTTCTCGTTGGAAAATACAAGCGAGGAAAGTTTGGTTTTTGATCCGTCGTTACCTCCTATTTTCGATGAATATGAAGATCATTGTGAGCCAAATGGGTTGCGCATGAAGAAAAAAATTCTGATCTTGGCCAAAACAAACATCGAAAATAGAGGGATTGAGCTCATGGAATATTTTGAGAAGCAATATAAGATACGTGATCCGTCCATGTTCAAAACAAGCAAAATGGATTTCACAAGCGTACAAAATTGCGCGTTTTTTAAAAGGAATCGAGCTTGTGGTCGAGCCATAATACCAACATTACCCACACTTGTGTCTATTTGGAGTAAGGGTGTGTTGATCCTAACAAATTTTGTATTTGATCCAGGTGGGATACTTGTTACAAGAATTGAGGACAATTCTTTTTCAAAGAAGGAGAGTATGATGCGAGTTCAGTTTGCAGTGTTGATTTGATCGGTCCATATCTCGAGTTATACTTGGAAATTTGTAGTCATTCAAAATGGAGGAGATAGATTTCGAGCTTATCTTTCCAATGACTATTCGTGAAGGCTCATTGAACAAGTATTGACAAAGTTATGGTCCGAACAAGTCAGCTGTGCATGGGAATTTCGCAGAATTTATTTATTTAACGGGACTGTTTCTTTTCTATCGACTTTCAATATAAGAGCTAGTGGATACATTGCTCTAATACGATTTCTAAGTTCAAATAATCAGCAATGGGATTAATTGCTTTCAAGACTAGAAGATGCATTAACCAAGTGCAAAAACACACCAGCCTATTAAAGCAAACAAAGAAGCATTGCATCTTAATTGGAGCAAAATAGTGGCTGCTAGTGTTCACAGTTATTCATTGTATCTAGTTGTCTAAGTTCTTTTCCGTTTTTTTGTTTTTGTCACCCACTTTATAAGGCTTGACTTTGCTGGTTAGCCTCATCCTTGGGTAGAGTTGTAGGCTATAAATAGCCAAGTACTTGATGAATAAATCATTCAATCTTCATCAAACAAAATCTGAGTTAAGCTTTGCCTTCCTTTTCGTCATTGTAGTTCACAAGACAAAGTATTAGAGTAAGTCGCGTTACAAGCTCTATACTCGCTATTTCAATCGAGTGTTTGAATTAGCACCCGCTTCGTTGAGGTATAGGTCTATCTCACTTAGCACACTATCTTTGGTTACGTTCTATCATCAATTTACAGCAGCTATTTCAACCTGATTTTGTTGCTTTGTTTCGTTCATTTCAAATTAATATTTATCATCAAATCACTTGTTCAAAGTTCATTCTAACTCACATCATTAGTGGTATCAGAGCTACAACTCTTGATTTTTTTAAAATCAAGACGGTCCAAGGAGTGTCGAAGCCAGGTTATTAGTTGAATTTCTGATTGCGATTGGAATTTAAAGGTTAAACTCGTACGGGTAGTTCGAGGGTTAATCGGTTTTGATTGTTTCGTGGTTCTTGTTGAAGTTCGATTTATTTTCAAAAAAAAAAAATATTGTTCACGAATTAGTACTGTTCACGAAGTACTATTCAAAAAAAAAAAAAAAAGATGGCTGTAATTTTCTCGTTGGAAAATACAAGCGAGGAAAGTTTGGTTTTTGATCCGTCGTTACCTCCTATTTTCGATGAATATGAAGATCATTGTGAGCCAAATGGGTTGCGCATGAAGAAAAAAATTCTGATCTTGGCCAAAACAAACATCGAAAATAGAGGGATTGAGCTCATGGAATATTTTGAGAAGCAATATAAGATACGTGATCCGTCCATGTTCAAAACAAGCAAAATGGATTTCACAAGCGTACAAAATTGCGCGTTTTTTAAAAGGAATCGAGCTTGTGGTCGAGCCATAATACCAACATTACCCACACTTGTGTCTATTTGGAGTAAGGGTGTGTTGATCCTAACAAATTTTGTATTTGATCCAGGTGGGATACTTGTTACAAGAATTGAGGACAATTCTTTTTCAAAGAAGGAGAGTATGATGCGAGTTCAGTTTGCAGTGTTGATTTGATCGGTCCATATCTCGAGTTATACTTGGAAATTTGTAGTCATTCAAAATGGAGGAGATAGATTTCGAGCTTATCTTTCCAATGACTATTCGTGAAGGCTCATTGAACAAGTATTGACAAAGTTATGGTCCGAACAAGTCAGCTGTGCATGGGAATTTCGCAGAATTTATTTATTTGACGGACGGGACTGTTTCTTTTCTATCGACTTTCAATATAAGAGCTAGTGGATACATTGCTCTAATACGATTTCTAAGTTCAAATAATCAGCAATGGGATTAATTGCTTTCAAGACTAGAAGATGCATTAACCAAGTGCAAAAACACACCAGCCTATTAAAGCAAACAAAGAAGCATTGCATCTTAATTGGAGCAAAATAGTGGCTGCTAGTGTTCACAGTTATTCATTGTATCTAGTTGTCTAAGTTCTTTTCCGTTTTTTTGTTTTTGTCACCCACTTTATAAGGCTTGACTTTGCTGGTTAGCCTCATCCTTGGGTAGAGTTGTAGGCTATAAATAGCCAAGTACTTGATGAATAAATCATTCAATCTTCATCAAACAAAATCTGAGTTAAGCTTTGCCTTCCTTTTCGTCATTGTAGTTCACAAGACAAAGTATTAGAGTAAGTCGCGTTACAAGCTCTATACTCGCTATTTCAATCGAGTGTTTGAATTAGCACCCGCTTCGTTGAGGTATAGGTCTATCTCACTTAGCACACTATCTTTGGTTACGTTCTATCATCAATTTACAGCAGCTATTTCAACCTGATTTTGTTGCTTTGTTTCGTTCATTTCAAATTAATATTTATCATCAAATCACTTGTTCAAAGTTCATTCTAACTCACATCATTAGTGGTATCAGAGCTACAACTCTTGATTTTTTTAAAATCAAGACGGTCCAAGGAGTGTCGAAGCCAGGTTATTAGTTGAATTTCTGATTGCGATTGGAATTTAAAGGTTAAACTCGTACGGGTAGTTCGAGGGTTAATCGGTTTTGATTGTTTCGTGGTTCTTGTTGAAGTTCGATTTATTTTCAAAAAAAAAAATACTGTTCACGAATTAGTACTGTTCACGAAGTACTATTCAAAAAAAAAAAAAAAAAGATGGCTGTAATTTTCTCGTTGGAAAATACAAGCGAGGAAAGTTTGGTTTTTGATCCGTCGTTACCTCCTATTTTCGATGAATATGAAGATCATTGTGAGCCAAATGGGTTGCGCATGAAGAAAAAAATTCTGATCTTGGCCAAAACAAACATCGAAAATAGAGGGATTGAGCTCATGGAATATTTTGAGAAGCAATATAAGATACGTGATCCGTCCATGTTCAAAACAAGCAAAATGGATTTCACAAGCGTACAAAATTGCGCGTTTTTTAAAAGGAATCGAGCTTGTGGTCGAGCCATAATACCAACATTACCCACACTTGTGTCTATTTGGAGTAAGGGTGTGTTGATCCTAACAAATTTTGTATTTGATCCAGGTGGGATACTTGTTACAAGAATTGAGGACAATTCTTTTTCAAAGAAGGAGAGTATGATGCGAGTTCAGTTTGCAGTGTTGATTTGATCGGTCCATATCTCGAGTTATACTTGGAAATTTGTAGTCATTCAAAATGGAGGAGATAGATTTCGAGCGTATCTTTCCAATGACTATTCGTGAAGGGTCATTGAACAAGTATTGACAAAGTTATGGTCCGAACAAGTCAGCTGTGCATGGGAATTTCGCAGAATTTATTTATTTGACGGACGGGACTGTTTCTTTTCTATCGACTTTCAATATAAGAGCTAGTGGATACATTGCTCTAATACGATTTCTAAGTTCAAATAATCAGCAATGGGATTAATTGCTTTCAAGACTAGAAGATGCATTAACCAAGTGCAAAAACACACCAGCCTACTAAAGCAAACAAAGAAGCATTGCATCTTAATTGGAGCAAAATAGTGGCTGCTAGTGTTCACAGTTATTCATTGTATCTAGTTGTCTAAGTTCTTTTCCCTTTCTTTGTTTTTGTCACCCACTTTATAAGGCTTGACTTTGCTGGTTAGCCTCATCCTTGGGTAGAGTTGTAGGCTATAAATAGCCAAGTACTTGATGAATAAATCATTCAATCTTCATCAAACAAAATCTGAGTTAAGCTTTGCCTTCCTTTTCGTCATTGTAGTTCACAAGACAAAGTATTAGAGTAAGTCGCGTTACAAGCTCTATACTCGCTATTTCAATCGAGTGTTTGAATTAGCACCCGCTTCGTTGAGGTATAGGTCTATCTCACTTAGCACACTATCTTTGGTTACGTTCTATCATCAATTTACAACAGCTATTTCAACCTGATTTTGTTGCTTTGTTTCGTTCATTTCAAATTACTATTTATCATCAAATCACTTGTTCAAAGTTCATTCTAACTCACATCATTCTCGGTCGGGACGAGTGAGCTGCAGCACAAGACTTTTTCTTTCATTCTCCTCCACTCTTGTAACCTTATAAATACCCTTCCTTTGTAATGTTTAAGCACCTTAGACTCCTCTACATTACTTTAAACCCTAATTAGACTCTCTTCAACCTTAGCTTAGTTTACATTAATCTTTAGTTAATCTTTGTCAATCTTAGCTTAATCTAGATAGTTAATCTTGTATTAAGAATTCTCTTGAAGAATCCATCAATCCTTGACAACTTTTGGTGGAGATTTTTGGGTGTTCTTTTAATACAAGTTCTCATCTTTTTATCTCCTTGTTAGTTGGTATAATCTCTTTTCTCTTAATCCTTGTTAATCTTTCAAGTTTCAATCTTTACATATAATTTATTGTTCTTGTTTGTTCACGATGAATGTTTGGCTGTTTATGTTGATTTCTCTTATCATTGTTAGTATTAGATTGATTATGAGTGAGTAGACTCTTTGTGGGGTTAGTAGGGGGATTAAGTGTGGATTATGGGTAATTAGGGTTTGATTAAGGGAAAAGGTGGAATCTTTGTTGCTAGTCACATGTTGACCACTCTATGTGTTTGTTGAATTGCTTGTTTAAGTTGTAGTGGCCATGCTTCTCATACTTGTTTTCATCTTCTCATCTTGTAATCGATTTGTGGTTGAATGCTTGTGTTTTGGGTAATACTTTGCATGAGTATTCGGGTCTAGTCCTAGACACGAGAGTGCGGACTTAGGCTTTGGCGCGAGAGTGCAAACCGACCTTAGTGACTAGGTGTAACCTATACCCTTGACATCCTAATTATCCTACTACACTTATGAACCCGACCTAACCCTACTCCTTTCCATATTTGATTTCTCCATCTCCTTAGTTATCATTTCTCTAGTTTACTTGTTTCATTAGTCTTTAGTTGTTCCTTTTAGCCCTTGTTATACCTAGTCCATTGTTAGTCCACTTTCTTCACCTCCAACCATCATAGTTTGTCAATTCTCTTCTCTGTGTTGTTTGTGTGACTTAGCCTCGTTTTTAGGTAGACCTAGTCTAGACACCTATAACCGTCTCCGTGGACACGACCCGACTTACCCTAGCTACCGTTAGAATTAGTTGGACTTTACTTGATCGGTGGGGGACGCGACGTAACCTAACCATCAATTTGGCGTCGTTGCCGGGGACGGTGTATGTTTAGACTTAGTTTGCCTATTAGCTAAACATAGTTACCCTTCTTGTGCTCTTCTTCTATCTTTTGTGCATTTTTGTAGGTTTTTCTTGTTTTCATAGCTTTCTTTTCTCTTTGTCTTCCGTTGTGTTCGTTTATTGTCTTTGCCTAGTGCCCATAAATCATTAGGTGTTCTCACGTTTGTTCATGTGTGTAGTGCATGCCTAGGAGGAGAGGCGACTTCTTTCTCTTCAATCCAGAGCCGGAGAGACTCTATAGAGCCTTTTGCCAACGGACGATTGATCGGGTTAGAACCTCTCAACCGAGTACTAGCAATGCCATTGAAGAACAAGCTCAAGGATCCGACTTGAACGATACACCTCGAGAGACGGCCGAAGGGAATTTCATCAATCCCTTTGGTACTTCTAGTCATTCCTCTCAACGTAGTTCTCCTTCTACATCTACTTCAACACCGTCTACACCATCATCTCCCGCCAATCCAACAATACCTAAGTTCTCTTCTCACTCAACCTTTACGGAAGACGTTTTGCCCGGTCCAACCGCTTTACCGGCCGCATATACCGGCAACTTTGTGGCAAAAACACTGTTTATCCCATTGGTCGAAAGAATTCAATTTAGCGGGTTATCAACCGAAGATCCTCATCAACACATGGAAACCTTTTCGGACTATTGCGATGCTATCTCACAACCGGGAATAACCCAAGACCAAATCCGGTGGGTATTATTTCCTTTCTCTTTAATCGGTAAAGCTAAGCAATGGTTCAAGGGGTTAGACAAGGCGACTATTGGTATCGATACTTGGAAGAAGCTAGCCTTAGCTTTCTACCAACAATTTTATCCCCCGGAGAAGACGAATCTATTGAGAGCCTCTATCACGGGATTCCAACAACGTGATGAAGAAAGCCTCTATGAATCGTGGGAAAGATTCAAAGCCTTGATCCGCTCTTGTCCTCACCATGGTCTATCACAATGGTTCCTTGTTCAACAGTTTTGGAACGGGTTATATGAAGACTCAAGGGCCATACTCAATATGGGATCGAATGGAAGGTTTACCGAGGTGGATGATGACCAAACACGGTCAAGGATCGAGGAGATGGCGGTACACAACTCCCAATACTCAAGGCCTAGAAAGGCGAATCGAGGAGGAAGGCACGAGATCGATGCCATTACACAATTAAGCATTGATCTTGGAACACAATTAAAAACCCACATGGAATCTATTGACAAGAAGCTCCAAAGCCATTTTGATCAAGGTCAAAGTGCAAGTGCCTCCCACCAACATTCAATTCATCAAGTCAATGCTTTGGGAGTTGTATCTCCTACATCTTACTATGGGATATGCGATATATGCGGGATATTTGGACATGAGCCTCCACATTGTCGAGGTAGTATTGACCAAATGAACGCCTTTCAAGCATTCAAGCAAGGTGCCTCCTATCCTCACATGTTCCAAGCTTCCCATCAAGCTTCCCAACAACAATCTCTACAACACCGTCTATATGTGCCACCTCCCTTAAGGAACAACAACCAAGGTTACCAAGGTTATATGGGCAACCCAAGGCCATTCAACAACTACAAACAACATAACCAAGGTACCTTCAACAACAATCAAGGGTTCCAACAAGGGAACTTCAATCAAGGTGGTTTCCAAGGAAACCAACACAACCAAGGAAATCAAAACTACAACCATGGCAACACTCAAGGCCTTAATCATGGCAACTCTCATGGGTTCCAAGGGAACCATCAACAACAACAAGGATCCCAAGGTAATCGACAAGAAAACAAGCAAAGGAGCCGGTCTCCAATTCATGATTATGGTACTCCCTTAGCCCTCACCGATACTCCACACAATCCACAATCTCCACCTCGAGATTTCGACATGCAAAAATCTATGTTGGATGTGCAAAGAAGTAATCAAGAAATTCAAAGACGCCAAATGGAGATGCTAAGAAACCAACAAGAGTTCTTTGCTCATCTTCAAAGAGATAACATAGCAAGAGATGCTCATATGAAGATGCTCGAGACCCTAATAGCTCAAGTTGCTTCGGGAAGCTCTTCAAGGCAAAAGGGGCAACTACCTCCTCAAGGTGAAACGGCGAAATTTGAGCATGTGAATGCTATTACCTTGAGGAGTGGTGCATCTTATGATTCCCCCTTAAACCCTATTGAGCAACAAGCAATGAAAGAAGTTGCATTTCCAACTCAAGAAAATTCAAGCTTGGGAAATCCAATGGAGGAGCAAGTCTTGTGAGAGATTGAGAAACCCCATGAAGACAAGCTTCCCCCACTTCAAGGAAAAGATAAAGGTAAAGGGAAAATGTCATTTGAAAGGTCCAACCCTAATGAGCACGACAAGATACATATCAAGTTGCCTTTCCCAACAAGGCAAATGAAGACCAAAGTGGATGTTCAATATGACAAGTTCTTAGATATTGTGAAGAAATTGGATGTGAGTGTCCCTTTTACCGAGCTACTTACCCAAATCCCGGCATATAGAAGATTCATGAAAGAAATCTTGGCTAGGAAGAGATCCGTCGACAAGAAAGAGACCATAGCGTTCACAAGAGAGGTGAGCGAGCTCATTCAAGGTTCTACACTTCCCAAGTTGAATGATCCGAGTAGTTTCTTGATCCCGTGCACCATAGGCAACTTGAAAATTGAGAGAGCGTTATGTGATTTGGGTGCGAGTGTAAGCATCATTCCCTATTCCATTTGTGAGCGACTTGGGATGAAGGAGCTCAAGTGTACTTCTATCACACTCCAAATGGCCGACCGTTCAATAACCGACCTTTGGGGATGTTGGAAGATGTGCCAATAAGAATCGGGAAGTTCTTCATTCCGATCGACTTCCATGTACTTGACATGCCGGAAGATGCTATCACTCCCATTATCCTTAGGCGCCCATTTCTCCATACCGTCGGTGCTATGATTGATGTAAAGAACGGTAGGATCACATTTGAGCTATGCGACGAGAAGCTCGTGTTTGACCTCCAAGGCAACACCTCGCCTACTAATGATGAGTCTTGTAATATGATCCACGCCATGAAAGACACCAATCTAGGGGATGAGTCGAGTGAAAGCTTGAAGAACAACTTCTATGGAATTGAAGATGATGATTCCGAGCTTGGGGCGGATGAATGCCCATATCATGATATTGAGGACAAGTTAAAAGGCAAGAAGAAAGTTGAGCCTCCCTTGGGGCCACATGAAGATAGATGGACGTTTGGGTATATACCGAAGGATCGCAAGTACAAGTTCAAGCCCTTGAACTTAGTAGATCGGGATGCCCTAGGAACGTCGAGGCAAGGATGTTATGATCCTTGGAGTGGAGGTTGGTATTTCACTGGCTTGATCGAAGATTTCGCGAGAGCCTTCGATTTGTTTCTTCGTGCTCTTGATGGCGATGGAATTGGCTATAGTGTTGTTGAAAAATGATTGAAGAATGCACCATCCTTGGTTTGACGGAGTTATAAAAGAACCGTCTTATTGTATATATCTCTTTCTTGTAATTCTTTTGAGTCTTCTGAAATTCTTGTAGTTTGGTATTTTGATGAGTGATGTGAGGGAGGGATTTTGATGAATGTTATTTGAGTTTATTTGATAGGTCTTAGTGAAGATGAAGTTTCGAGGAGAGTAGATGATGATAGAAGCTTGGATTTGAGCAAGGGAGTCGGTTTTTGAAGCTTTGGACAAGCTTTTGGGGATATGAAGGGCTAGAAGACTCTTCCCGGCCGAGAAGAGAGCATCCCGACCGGGAAGGATGAGTCATCCTGACCGGGAAGGATGAGCCATCCCGACCGGGAAGGAGCCATCCCGAACGGGATGAGGGTACCAAAAATCGAACTTTCTGTTGAGCCATCCCG
Source organism: Agrostemma githago (assembly GCA_958450325.1). NCBI lineage: Eukaryota > Viridiplantae > Streptophyta > Magnoliopsida > Caryophyllales > Caryophyllaceae > Agrostemma > Agrostemma githago. The sequence goes on along the minus strand of OY288254.1, from coordinate 35,878,991 downwards.
ACCGGGAAGGGAGCTTCCCGACCGGGAAGGGTGTGTCATCCCGACCGGGACCATCCATCCCGACCAGGACGAGCCCTGCTCCTCTTTTGGCCTCTTCTTTGTCATGTGAGCCCACCCTACCACTTTAGACCCCCGCCCAACCTCCCTACCTATCCTTGCACATACCATATGACCCCTACACTTCATATACATACCCTCACCTCATCTTATCTTCACTACACACCGACTTTCACATCAAATCCCACCTCCTTATACCTATATGCTTCAACCATGCGGGCTTATCAAGAATGAAGAGGAATAGCAATGACGAAGACTATCTATGTGCCGATATCGAACTATGAGACAATGGAGCGAGTGAGTTGCTAACCGCTTGGTACGGCAACTATCCTTTCTTTTCCATCTTTTATTGCTTGTCTTCCTTTGTTCGTTCCCTTCCCCTTATACACTTTTGTGTCATGGTGGCCCTCGGGGCCTTGGTAGTTATTGCTCCCGACTCTCGATGACGTGACTACATCGAGAGTCTTTTCAAAATCCATATTTACAAGAATTTTCACTTTTTCTTTGATTTTAATTACTTTTGTTAGGATTTAGTTGGATTCGGGCGGAATCCGGGATAGGTGACTTGATTACACCTAGTCCTCCCCTCCCATTTCCTTTTATTTCCTTCTCTTTATTTCTTCCCCTTTCCATATCTTTTCTCGTCTCGGCCCAAGGTGACTTGATTACACCCCGGCCGGACACATTCTACCCTTTTCTCCGCTTTTCTTTTTTATTTTTAGCTTTATTTTCGTAGTTTCTCTTCTTTTTTTTAGTGTCTCAATACACTACGATCGAGCATGAGGACATTGCTCGGTTTAAGTGTGGGGGAGCGATATCCTAGTGTAGCTTAGTTTATTTTCGTAGTTTTTTTGAAAAATCTTTAAAAACCATAAAAAATTAAAAAAATTCACAAAAATTAAAAAGATTTTCTTTTGCGTCTTTTCCTTTTGTGTCGTTGTGTCGTGCTTTTGTTGTGTTGTGTGTGTTTGGCCTCCCTTTTTCCTTGTAGGTCGCCTAATCGCCTTTAACTTTGGAAGGCTTTCAAGACATCCGGTAACGCCTTTTATCCCTTTTTCCTCTTTACCTCTTGTGATGTTCGGAGGAGATTTGTGATGATGTGTGCTCGGGTAGAGCTTTGTGAAGATTTGTGGTTGATTGGTTGCTTATTTGGAAATTCGGGGTGGTGTTTGTTCTCTTTATGTGTTTGTTTTGTTTTGTCTTGTTTTGTTGCCTTTGCCTCTTTTTCTTTCGTTTTCGTCGTGTCTTCGTCTTGTGATGTGTAGTTGTGTCTAGTGTGTAAAAAGGTTTTCGAAAACTCAGTTTTGAGGCTAGTGTGCAAGTGTTTACTTTCCCTTTCTAGTAGTATGAATCGAGTCCTGGACTTTAGTCTAGTAGAATGACCCTAAATCAATGATTTCGTTGGTCCTTTACCTTGAGTCCACCTAGCTTACTGGGGATTTACTACGGGATTTGCACTTTTGACCATTATGACCACCAACGGTGTGATAAGGCCTTGGTTGCCGAGTCCCGTCCCTTAGGTGACCGTGTTTGGGATTGTTTGATTAGTCCAAGTTCTCCCGTTTTTGTGGGTTTGAAGGGAAAGCGCACTCCCAACTCACCCATTCCCCTACCTCCTACACATATCCACAAAATAAGATGCAAATTGTTGAAATCTCTTTCTTAGTTGCAAAAGAAATGCCTACAACTCAAATCTAGCCAAAAAGGGCAAAAAAAAGAAAGAAAATGAAAGAAAGAAATGATTGAAGAAAAAGAAAAGGCACAAAAAGCCAAAAATAAAATAGAAAAGATGAAAAAGAAATGGCATGGCAACAAACAAAGCAAAAATGCAAAAGAAAGAAAAATGCCGAAAAGAAAATCGTCTCACAAAAAGATCTTAACCCCACAAAAATAAGCCTTTTTCCGACTATTGCCGTGAAGAGCCTACCAAATGACCGAGTCCCTAGGAAGGATGATAGCGGTAATGGTCGGTCTTCCCTCACTTTGCAATATTATCCACCTTTTTACTTGGACTAGTTGGGCGGTTTTGGGCATGGGACGACCCTCTTGGCTCATCGCTAAAGGGGGCGGGGTCTCACTTACCTACAGTGTCGATTAACACCGTGGTTCATCCTTTTTCCATCCTGCCGATCGTCCCGTACTGCGTTCTTAGAAAGTTAGAAGGACCTAGGTAAGTTACCAATGTTTTTATTGCTTTGTCGTCATACTATTAGGGTTTAGTTCAGTTCGATTTGTACTATTAGCTTGGGAACGTTGTCACTTGCCTTGACTCCTAAACCGGTTTTTCATTCACCGCTTTTTAGAGGGAAGCGGTATTTATTTCTCTTTGGGTACAACCGTTTATTTGTTTGTTTGTGTGTTTGTTGTTTATGTGTTTTTGTGTCCGGTTGCATCCACAGTTTTGTCGCAAGACCTTACTTGCCTTGCGGGGTACAATTTTCCTCTAAGTGTACTCGCGTGAGTTGAAAGGACGTAGGGTGCGCTAATACCCACTCGGCTAGTTTAGTAGTTAGTATGTGCTTACTCGAGGGCGAGTAAGGGTTAAGTGTGGGGGAGTTGATAAGTGTAGTTTGTAGTGCCTAATTTGCTGTGTTTTGGTCCCGTTTTCCTTGTGGAATCGCTCCTTGAGAGCGGTTTATGGGCTACTTATGCTTCCTCTAGTTCGTTTCAGGTTCCCGAGACCATTCATGAAGAGTTGGAGCGATTCTGACTCGATACATATACTTTTTGGAGCCAACGAAGTGAAGGAACGATCACTCGATGCCTTGGATTCGACCCCGAGACCTTGGGACCCGATCCTGAGCCTCTTAGACTCGATCCCGAGCCCCGGGAATCGGTGAGAAGCCCATGAGAACCAAGGAGGGACCAAAAAGATCATAATGGAGGCCTACAAGGTCCTTCCCGGGCGGGATGATGCCTTCCCGACCGGGAAGGAGGGTGCAATTGAAGCGGGTTCTGTCTTGAGTCCTTCCCGACCGGGAAGGGGGGCTTCCCGACCGGGAAGGGGCCCTTCACGACCGGGACTTATCCTTCCCAGCCAGTAAAGAGCACCTGCTGCGCGTGACTACTTCTTTTCTCCTCCTTCATTCTTGTAACCTTAAAAATACTTCCCTCTTGTATTGTTTAGGTATCATACATTACCCTAGACTCTCTTAGGCCTCTCTTAAGCTTTCAAAACCCTAGATTAGTGTTCCTCCCATTAGTTTAATCTTCCTTTAATCTTTAGTTAATCATTGTAATTACTCTTGTATTAAGAAGACACTTGAAGATTCATCCAAGCTTGACGACCTTGGAGTTGATTTGAGTTTCTTATTTATGCAAGTTCTTATTTTTTAATATCCTTGTTAGTAGGTATATCCTCTTTACTTTTGTTCTTTGTTTCTTGTTCAAGTTTGAATCTTTACTTGTTGTTTATTGTTGTTATTTGTTCATTATGGATGTTTGGATGTTTGGTTTGATTTCTCTTGTTTATGTTAGTTTTACTTTCATTATGAGTGAGTAGTTTTCTTGTGGGGTTAGTAGGGGGATTAAGTGTGGATGATGGGTGATTAGGGTTGATTAGGGGTAAAGGTTACATCTTTTCTTGCTAGTCACATAATAGGCACTCTATGTGTTTGTAGAAATGCTTGTGTGGGTAGTAGTGGTCAATGCTTCCTATACTTGTTCTCTTCTTCTCATTGTTTGACTAGTGTGTGATTGTGTCGGGTTTAGTCTTAGACACGAGAGTGCGGACTTGGGTTTTGACGCGAGAGCGCGGACCGACCTTGACCTAGGTTTTGACGCAAGAGCACAAACCGACTCTAGCAATTAGGAGACACCTACACCCTTGATCACCCAATTACCCTACTACACTTAAGAACCCGACCTAACCCTACTCCCTTCCATATTTGATTTCTCTACCTAGTTAGTCATCATTTTCTCTAGTTTGCTAGTTTGTTTAAATCTTTAGTTATTTCATTTAAGCCTTGTTATAGCTAGTTCATTATTAGTCTAGTTCATACCTCTTCTCCATCATAGTTTATCAATTATCACCATCTTTGTGTTGTTTTGGTAGCCTAGTCTCGTTTTTCGGTTGACTTAGTCTAGACTCTACAATACCGTCTCCATGGACACGACCCGACTTACCCTAGCTACCCACTAGGTTTAGTTGGTTATTTATTGACGGTTGGGGACACGGCAAATCCCTACCATCAATTTGGCGCCGTTGCCGGGGACGGCGCATTGTTTAGACTTAGTTTGCTTCTAGCTTGACTTAGTTACCCTTCTTTGTGCTCTTCTATCATCTCTTGTGCATATTTTGTAGGTTTCTCTTGTTTTCTTAGCTTTCTTTTCTCTTTGTTTTTCGTTGTGTTCGTTTATTGTCCTTGCCTAGTGCCCAAAAAGCACTAGGTGGTCTTACGTTTGCTCAAGTGTGTAGTGTATGCCTAGGAGGAGAGGCGATTTCTTTCTCTTCAATCTAGAGTCGGAGAGACTCTTTAGAGCCTTTCGCCAACGGACGATTGATCGGGTTAGACACTCTCAACCGGGTACTAGCAATACCATTGAAGAGCAATCTCAAGGATCCGACTTTAACGAGTCACCTCGAGAGACGGCCGAAGGGATCTTCATAAATCCCTTTGGTTCATCTATCCATTCTTCTAGTCCTAGTTCCCCTTCTAGTTCTACATCAACACCGTCTACACCATCTTCTCCCGCATATCCAATCATGCCGAAGTTTTCATCTCACTCCACTTTTACCGAGGATGTCTTGCCGGGACTGAGTACTTTACCGGATACATATACCGGAAATTTTGTAGCAAAGACGCAATTCATCCAACTTGTGGAGAGAAATCAATTTAGCGGTTTGCCCACCGAAGACCCGCACCAACACATGGAGACATTCTCCGATTATTGCGATGGTATCTCCCAAACCGGGGTTACTCAAGATCAAATCCGTTGGGTACTTTTCCCGTTCTCTCTCATTGGAAAAGCAAAGCAATGGATAAAGAGTCTCGATAGGGCAACCATGGGTATCGATACTTGGAAGAAACTTGCATTGGCGTTCTACCAAAAGTTTTACCCTCCGGAAAAGACAAATTTGCTAAGGGCTTCCATCACCGGTTTCCAACAACGGGATGAGGAGAGCCTTTATGAAGCTTGGGAACGGTTCAAATCTTTGGTAAGATCATGCCCACACCATGGACTTTCACAATGGTTCTTAGTCCAACAGTTTTTGGAACGGTCTATATGAGGACTCAAGAGTTATACTCAACATGGGCTCCAATGGTAGGTTTACCGAGGTCGATGACGATCAAACTTGGGTGAGAATCGAAGAGATGGCGGTGCATAACTCCCAATACTCAAGAGCTAGAAAGGCGAATCGAGGAGGTAGGCACGAGGTCGATGCCATTACACAACTAAGCATTGACCTTGGAGCTCAATTAAGAACTCAAATGGAGACTATTGACAAGAAGCTCCAAAGCCACCTCAATCAAGTTCAAAGCACTAGTTCCTCCAACCAACACTCGATTCATGAAGTTAATGCTTTGGGAGTTGTGTCTCCTACACCTTATTATGGGATGTGCGATACTTGAGGGATAGTTGGACATGAGCCTATATATTGTAGGGGGAGTATTGAGCAAGTGAACGCCTTTCAAGCGTTCAAGCAAGGTGCCTCCTATCCTAATATGTTCCAATCTTCACATCAAGCTTCAAATCAACAAGCTCTACAACCTCGTCCTTATGTTCCACCTCCCTTAAGGGACAACAATCAAGGTTACCAAGGTTATGCGGGTAATCCAAGACCATTTAACAATTTCAATCAACATAACCAAGGTAACTTCAACAACAATCAAGGGTTCCAACAAGGGAACTTCAATCAAGGTGGTTTTTAAGGAAACCAACACAATCAAGGATATCAAAACAACCAAGGTAACACTCAAGGCCTTAACCAAGGCAACTCTCATGGGTTCCAAGGGAACCGTCAACAACAACAAGCAACTCAAGGTTAACAACAACAAAGCAAGCAAAGGAGCCGGTCTCCCACTTATGACTATTGTATTCCTCTAGCCATCACCGGTACTCCGCACAACCCACAATCTCCACCTCGAGATTTCAACATGCAAAAATCTATGATGGATATGCAAAGAAGTAATCAAGAAATGCAAAGAAGCCAAATGGAGATGGCAAGAAACCAACAAGAGTTCTTTGCTCATGTTCAAAGGGATAACATAGCAAGAGATGCTCATATGAAGATGCTTGAGACTCAAATATCTCAAGTTACTTCGGGAAGCTCTTCAAGACAAAAGGAGCAACTACCTCCTCAAGGTGAAACACCGAAATTTGAGCATGTAAATGCTATTACCACGAGGAGTGGTACATCTTATGATTCCCCCTTATCCCCTAGTGAGCAAGAATCAATGCAAAAAGTTGCATCTCCAACTCAAGAAAACTCAAGCATGGAAGATCCAATGGAGGAGCAAGTCTTATGGGAGATTGAGAAACCCCATGAAGACAAGCTTCCCCCACTTCAAGGAAAAGACAAGGGTAAAGGGAAAGCGTCATTTGAGAAGTCCGCCCCTATCGAGCAAAACAAGGTTCATATCAAGTTGCCTTTCCCAACAAGGCAAATGAAGACTAAGGTGGATGTTCAATTTGACAAATTCCTAGACATTGTGAAGAAATTGGATGTGAGTGTCTCGTTTACCGAGCTACTTACCCAAATCCCGCCATATGGAAGATTTATGAAAGAAATCTTGTCTAGGAAGAGATCCATCGACAAGGAAGAGACAATAGCGTTCACAAGGGTGGTGAGCGAGCTTATTCAAGGTTCTATGCTTCCCGAGTTGAAGGATCCGGGTAGTTTCTCGATCCCATGCACCATAGGCAACTTCAAGATTGAGAGAGCGCTATGTGATCTAGGTGCGAGTGTAAGAATCATACCCTACTGTATTTGTGAGCGACTTGGAATGAAGGAGCTCAAATGCACATCCGTTACACTCCGAATGGCCGATAGTTCACTCAACCGACTATTGGGGATGTTAGAAGATGTGCCAATAAGAATCGGGAAGTTCTTCGTTCCGGTCGATTTTCTTGTACTTGACATGCCGGAAGATGCTATCACTCCCATTATCCTTGGGCGCCCATTTCTACATACCGCCGGTGCCATGATCGATGTGAAGAACGGTAGGATCACATTTGAGTTAGGCGAAGAAAAGCTCGTGTTCGACCTCCAAGGGAACACCTCGCCTACTAATGACGAGTCTTGCAATATGATTCACGCCACGAAAGACATCGATCTAGGGGAAGAATCGGGACAAAGCTTGAAGAAGGACTTCTATGGAATTGAAGATGATGATTCCGAGCTTGGGGCGGATGAATGCCCATATCATAAGTTTGAAGACAAGAGCCGAGACAAGAAGAAAGATGAGCCTCCCTTGAGTTCACACGAGAATAGGTGGACGTTCGGGTATATACCGAAGGATCGCAAGTACAAGTTCAAGCCATTGAACTTAGTAGATCGGGATGCCCCGGGAACGTCGAGACAAGGTTGTGAAGAACCTTGGAGTGTGGGTGCTTATACCACAAGCTTGATTGAAGACTTTGCTAGAGCCTTCGATTTGTTGCTTCGTGCCCTTGATGGAGATGGAATTGATTATAATGTTGTAGAAAAAGATTGAAGAAAGCACCATCCATGGTTTGACGGAGTTCCAAAAGAACCGTCACATTGTATATATCTCTTTCTTATAGTTCTTTTGTGTTTTGTGAATTCTTGTAACTTGGTATTTTTGATGAGCGATGTGAGGGAGGGATTTTGATGATTGTTTTGAGCTTATTTGATAGGTGTTAAGTGAAGATGAACCAAAGAGAGGAATGGTTGTGGATAGAGCTTTGATTGTGAGCAAGGGATTCTGTTTTTGAAGCTTTGGATAAGCTTTTGGGGTGGTGGAAGGCTAGAGGATCCATCCCGGGCAAGAAGAAGGCTTCCCGACCGGGAAGAAGGAGCCATCCCGATCGGGATGGGTGTAGCAAGAATTGAGCTTCTTGGAGTGTCTTCCCGACCGGGATGAGGGCTTCCCGACCGGGACGGGTGAGGCATCCCGACCGGGACCATCCATCCCGACCGGGATGGTCCCCTGCTCCCCTTTTTGCCTCTTCTTTGTCTTGTGAGCCCACTCAATCACTTTATACCCTCTCCCAACCTCCCTACCTATCCTTGCACATACCATATGACCCATATACCTCATTTACATACCCTCACCTCATATTCTATTCACTTTACACCGAGTTTCACATCAAATCCCACCCTCTCATACCATTACTACCTCAACCATGCGTTATTATCAAGTTTGAAGCGGGATGACAATGACGAAGACAAGCAAAGTGCCTATATTGATCTATGAGATGATGGATCGAGTGAGTTGCTAACCTATTGGTGCGGCAACTATCCTTTCTTTTCCGTCTTTTATCACTTGTTTTCCTTTGTGTTTGTTCCCTTCCCCTTGTACACTTTTGTGTCATGGTGTCATGGTGGCCTTCGAGGCCTTGGTAGTTATTGCTCCCGACTCTCGATGACGTGACTACGTCGAGAGTCATTTTAAAAATCCAAATTTACAAGTTTTTCACCCTTTTTGTAGGATTTAGTCGGATTTAGGCGGAATCCGGGCTAGGTGACTTAATTACACCTAGTCCTCCCCTCCCATTTCCTTTTATTTTTCCTTCTTTTTATTTCTTCCCCCATCCATATCTTTTCTCGTCTCGGCCCATGGTGACTTGACTACACCCCGGCCGGACATATTCTACCCTTTCTTCACTTTTCTTTTTGATTTTTAGCTTTATTTTCGTAGTTCCTCTTCTTTGTCTCCATACACTACGATCAAGCATGATGACATTGCTCGATTTGAGTGTGGGGGAGCGATATCCTAGCGTAGTTAGTTTTATTTTCGTAGTTTTTCGAAAAATATTAAAAAAAAAACCCTAAAAGTTTGAAAAAAATTCACAAAAAATCAAAAAGATTTTAGTTTGTGTGTTTTTCCTTTTGTGTCGTTTTGTCGTATATTTGTTGTGTTGTGCGTGTTTTGCCTCCCTTTTTCCTCATAGGTTGCTTAAATCACCGATAGCTTTGGAGAGCTTTCAAGACCTCCGGTAACATCTTTTATCCCTTTTTCCCCTTTGTCTCTTGTGGAGTTTGGAGGAGATTGTGATGTTGTGTGCTCGGGTTGAGCTTGAAGCATATTTGTGGTTGATTTGGTGACTTGTTTGGAAGTTCGGAGTGGTGTTTGTTTTGTTTATGTGCTTGTCTTGTTTTGTTTTATTCTGATGCCTTTTGTCTCTTTTTCTTTCGTTTTCGTTGAGTCTTTGTTTTGTGTGTAGTTGTGTATAGTGTGTAACAAGGTTTTCGAAAACCCGGTTTTGAGGCTAGTGTGCAAGCGTTTACTTTCCCTTTCTAGTAGTATGAATCGAATCTTGGACTTTAGTCTAGTAGAATGACCCTAAATCAATGATTTCGTTGGTCCTTTACCTTGAGTCCACGTAGCTTACGGGGGATTTACTACGGGATTTGCACTTTTGACCATTATGACCACCCACGGTGTGAAAAGGCCTTGGTTGCCGAGTCCCGTCCCTGAGGTGACCGTGTTTGGGATTGTTTGATTAGTCCAATTTCTCCCCTTTTGTGGGTTTGAAGGGAAAGCGCGCTCCCGACACACCCATTCCCCTAAAATAAGATGCAAATTGTTGAAATCTCTTTCTTAGTTGCAAAAGAAATGCCTACAACTCAAATCTAGCCAAAAAGGGCAAAGAAAAGAAAGAAAATGAAAGAAAGAAAAGATTGAAGAAAAAGAAAAGGCACAAAAAGCCAAAAAGAAAATAGAAAAAATGAAAAAAAAAATGGCATGGCAACAAACAAAGCAAAAAATTCAAAAGAAAGAAAAATGTCGAAAAGAAAATCGTCTCACAAAAAGATCTTAACCCCACAAAAATAAGCCTTTTTCCGACTATTGCCATGAATAGCCTACCAAAGGACCGAGTTCCTAGGAAGGATGATAGCGGTAATGGTCGGTCTTCCCTCACATTGCAATATTATCCACCTTTTTACTTGGACTAGTTGGGCTGTTTTGGGCATGGGACGACCCTCTTGGCTCATCGCTAAAGGGGGCGGGGTCTCACTTACCTACAGTGTCGACTAACACCGTGGTTCATCCTTTCTCCATCCCGCCGATCGTCTCGTATTGCGTTCTTAGAAAGTTAGAAGGACCTAGGTAAGTTACCAATGTTTTTATTGCTTTGTCGTCATACTATTAGGGTTTAGTTCAGTTCGATTTGTACTATTAGCTTGGGAACGTTGTCACTTGCCTTGAATCCTAAATCAGTGTTTCATTCACCGCTTTTTAGAGGGAAGCGGTATTTATTTCTCTTTGGGTGGAACCGTTATTTGTTTGTTTGTGTGTTTGTTGTTTATGTGTTTTTGTGTCCGGTTGCATCCACAGTTTTGTCGCAAGACCTTACTTGCTTTGCGGGGTACACTTTTCCTCTAAGTGTACTCGCGTGAGTTGAAAGGGCGTAGGGTGCGCTAATACCCACTCGGCTAGTTTAGTAGTTAGTATGTGCTTCCTCGAGGGCGGGTAAGGGTTAAGTGTGGGGGAGTTGATAAGTGTAGTTTGTAGTGCCTAATTTGCTGTGTTTTGGTCCCGTTTTCCTTGTGGAATCTCTCCTTGGGAGCGGTTTATGGGCTACTTATGCTTCCTCTAGTTCGTTTCAGGTTCCCGAGACCATTCATGAAGAGTTGGAGCGATTCCGACTCGATACATACACTTTTTGGAGCCAACGAAGTGAAGAAACGATCACTCGATGCCTTGGATTCGACCCCGAGACCTTGGGACCCGATCCCGAGCCACTTAGACTCGATCCCGAGCCCCGAGAATCGGTGAGAAGCCCATGAGAACCAAGGAGGGACCAAAAATATCATAATGGAGGCCTGCAAGGTCCTTCCCGGGCGGGATGATGCCTTCCCGACCGGGAAGGAGGGTGCAATTGAAGCGGGTTCTGTCTTGAGTCCTTCCCGACCGGGAAGGGGGGCTTCCCGACCGGGAAGGGGGCCTTCCCGACCGGGACCAATCCTTCCCGACCGGGAAGGAGCACCTGCTGCGCGTGACTACTTCTTTTCTCCTCTTTCATTCTTGTAACCTTATAAATACTTCCCTCTTGTATTGTTTAGGTATCATACATTACCCTAGACTCTCTTAGGCCTCTCTTAACCTTTCAAAATCCTAGATTAGTGTTCCTCCCATTAGTTTAATCTTCCTTTAATCTTTAGTTAATCATTGTAATTACTCTTATATTAAGAAGACACTTGAAGATTCATCCAAGCTTGACAACCTTGGAGTTGATTTGGGTTTCTTATTTATGCAAGTTCTTATCTTTTCATATCCTTGTTAGTAGGCATATCCTCTTTACTTTTTTTCTTTGTTTCTTGTTCAAGTTAGAATCTTTACTTGTTGTTTATTGTTGTTATTTGTTCATTATGGATGTTTGGATGTTTGGATGTTTGGTTTGATTTCTCTTGTTTATGTTAGTTTTACTTTCATTATGAGTGAGTAGTTTTCTTGTGGTGTTAGTAGGGGGATTAAGTTTGGATTATGGGTGATTAGGGTTGATTAGGGGTAAAGGTTACATCTTTTATTGCTAGTCACATAATAGGCACTCTATGTGTTTGTAGAAATGCTTGTGTGGGTAGTAGTGGGCAATGCTTCCTATACTTGTTCTCTTCTTCTCATTGTTTGACTAGTGTGTGATTGTGTCGAGTTTAGTCTTAGACACGAGAGTGCGGACTTTGGTTTTGACACGAGAGCGCGGACCGACCTTGACCTAGGTTTTGACGCGAGAGCGCAAACCGACTCTAGCAATTAGGAGACACCTACACCCTTGATCACCCAATTACCCTACCACACTTAAGAACCCGACCTAACCCTACTCCCTTCCATATTTGATTTCTCTACCTAGTTAGTCATCATTTTTCTCTAGTTTGCTAGTTTGTTTAAATCTTTAGTTATTTCATTTAAGCCTTGTTATAGCTAGTTCATTATTATTCTAGTTCATACCTCTTCTCCATCATAGTTTATCAATTATCACCATCTTTGTGTTGTTTTGGTAGCCTAGTCTCGTTTTTAGGTTGACTTAGTCTAGACTCTACAATAGCGTCTCCGTGGACACGACCCGACTTACCCTAGCTACCCACTAGGTTTAGTTGGTTATTTATTGACGGTTGGGGACACGGCAAATCCCTACCATCACTAACTTAGAGCTCCAATCCTTTCGAGCTTTTGACACGACCTTCTGGAAAATAGACTTTATTTCCTGGTTAGATACCTCGACTTGCCCACTCGTTTGAAGGTGGTAGGCAAGACCGGTATGGTGAGAGACACCGTACTTAGCAAGTAAAGCATCAAGTCGCTTCTCATGAAAATGGCTTCCACCATCGTTAATAATCACCCTTGGAACACCAAAGCGGGGAAAATTGATTTTTTTAAACAGAGATGTCACTGTTCTAGCATCATTAGCAGGAGATGCTACCGCCTCCACCCACTTGAAGACATAATCAACCGCAACCAAAATATATCGGTTGCCCTTGGATGGCGGAAACGGGCCTTGATAATCTATACCCCAGACATCGAAAATTTCTACCTCGAGGATCCCATTTTGAGGCATCTCATGCCTCCTAGAAATATTGTCGGTCCTTTGACATGCGTCGCAAGACATGATAAAGGCTTGGGCATCCCGAAATAAGGTTGGCTAATAAAACCTGATTGGAGGACCTTAGCCGTGGTTCGGCTCGGTCCATGATGACCACCATATGGCGATGAATGACAACTCTCCAAAATTCCTCGAACTTCCCATTGAGGGACACATCGACGGAAAATACCATTAGCACACTCCTTAAACAGATAAGGATCATCCCAGAAAAATTGTCGAACATCATGTAGAAATTTTGTCCTTTGCTGAAAAGAAAAATCAGAAGGTAATACCTTGCCAACTAAGTAATTAGCATAATCTGCATACCAAGGACCCTCGCTTTCACCGGTGGTTAAGGCCATGAGAGAATCATCGGGAAAAGAGTCATCTATGGGGATGACAACTCCTTCCTCCTCAACTCTTAGCCTCGATAGATGGTCCGCAACGGAATTTTACGCTCCCTTCTTATCCCGGTCGATAAATCAAACTCTTGGATTAGTAAGATCCATCGAAATAATCGGGGCTTCGCTTCTTTCTTAGCAAGGAGGTACTAAAGAGCCGCATGATCGGTGAAAATAATGACTTCTTATCCGACCAAGTAGGTTCTGAACTTTTCCAAAGCATACACTATACCTAGCAATTCCTTCTCGGTGGTTGCATAGTTAACCAGAGCATTATCAAGTGCTTTACTAGCATAGTATATAGCATGTAAGACCTTGTCCTTCCTTTGACCCAAAACCGCTCCCACAGCATAATCGCTTGCGTCACACATTATCTCGAATGGCAAATTCCAATCCGGTGACTGAATAATTGGAACCGATATAAGGGTCTGCTTAATCCTGGTAAAAGCTTCCACACGCTCATCAGTAAAATCGAAAGGGGCATCCTTTAGGAGCAATTGTGTAAGTGGCTTAGAACTTTTGAAAAGTCCTTGATAAAGCGACGATAAAATCCCGCATGACCGAGGAAACTTCTGACTCCCTTCACATTAACCGGCAAGGGCAATTGCTCAATCACTTGCACTTTTGCTTTATCCACCTGAATGTCCTTTTTGGAAACCACATGACCCAAAACTACACCCTCAGTGACCATAAAATGGCACTTTTCCCAATTCAAGACCAAACTAACCTCGGCACATCGGTTTAAAATGGTATCCAAGTTAGATAAACAAGCTGAAAAACTCATACCATACACACTAAAGTCGTCCATAAACACTTCCATGATGGACTCGATGTAGTCGGAAAAGATGCTCATCATGCATCTTTGAAAGGTGGCGGGCGCGTTACATAACCCGAATGGCATTTTGCGATATGTGAAAGTGCCATAGGGACAAGTAAACGTAGTCTTTTCTTGGTCGGCGGGGTGTATCGGGATTTGGAATAATCCCGAGTAGCCATCTAAATAGCAAAAATACTTGTGAGAACCTAGCCTCTCAAGCATTTGGTCGATAAAGGGTAATGGGAAATGGTCTTTTAAGGGTAGCGGTGTTCAACTTTCTATAGTCTATGCACATTCTCTATCCCATCACAATTCGTGTAGGGATTAATTCATTCTTCTCATTCGGGACCACAGTAGTCTCTCCCTTCTTTGGTACAACTTGTACCGGACTCAACCATTTCGAATCGGGAACCGCATAAACTATTCCCGCATCCAACAATTTCATAAATTTCTTTTTAACAACCTCTTGCATATTCGGGTTCAACTTACGTTGACCCTGGACACAAGGACGATGACCTTCCTCAAGATTAATTCTATGCATACAGAAATCGGGACTTATTCCCTTCAAGTCATCAAGACTATACCCCAAAGCTTTCCTGTTTTTCTTCAAACCAACTAACAAATCAGAAAGTTGTTGCTCAGTTAAATCAGCACTTACAATCACGGGGAAGCTCTCGGTATTGTCTAAAAAGGTATATTTTAGGTGAGACGGAAGTGGCTTACGCTCCGGAATGGTTATGTCTATGACAAATGAGGTGTTTACGATGTTGGTTACATCGACACCTTAGTCCTCCGTGAGCATCCTTCCTTCCAAAGCGGCTTCCAAAGAATCAATGACAGCAGAGTCAACGGAAGCATCACCTGCACACGCTTCCAAACATATCAAAGCCTTTAAGGGGTCCCGTATAAGGGACGCTTCCATAGAATCATGAACTAAAACATCAACAACATCTATCATGCGACAAGAATCCGTTACCATCGGCTTCTTAAGTGTACTATCCAAGCAGAAAACAATGGTGTCTCCACCCACTTCCAAAGTCAATTTACCGTTCTTGACATCGATCACCACGCCGGCGGTGTGCAAAAATAGCCTTGCCAAAATTATGGGATTTTGGGTGTCCTCGGCCATGTCAAGGACGATAAAATCAACCGGGATAAAAAAAATTCCAACTCTAACGGGCACGTCTTCTAAAACTCCCAAAGGGCGTTTTATGGAACAATCCGCCATCTGCAAAGTGACACTAGTACACTTAAGAGGACCCATATCAAGTTTTTCACAAATGGAAGAAGGCATAACACTTACACTAGAACCTAAATCACATAAAGCCTTATCAATCGATAAGGTGCCTATAGTGCAAAGAATCGAGAAACTATCGGGGTCCTTTAGCTTTGGTGGGCCTTTGTTCTGTAAAAATGCACTACACTCTGTAGTAAGAATGACGGTTTGTACCTCACCAATGCTTCTCTTCCGAGTCAAAATGACCTTCATAAACTTGGTATAAGATGGGACCTGCATAATGAGCTCGGTAAATGGGACCGTAACCATCAAATTCTTCACAACCTGCATGAACTTGCCAAATCGGGTAGTCTCCTTCTGATTCTTCAATCGACCCGAGAATGGTACTTGGATTGGTGGACTAGTCGGAGTGGAACGGGAGTAGTGGGTGGTGGAACTCGTTCATCACTTGGAGTTTCCACAATAACATCCTTATTGACATCTTCCACTAAAACCTCCTCCTTCTCGGCCGGTTTATCATTTTTAGGCATCGACGGACCCTCATAGTGTGTGCCACTACGAAGAGTGATCGCATTAGCCGTATCATGTTGTTGATCACCTTGAGAAGGGAGTTTACCTTCTTAACGCGTTGCTTGTGACGCGGCAAGGTGTCCCACTTGGTTCTCTAAATTTTTTATGTCATTATCCTTGGCTTGATCATTCTTTTGCATTTGAGCCATCATAGAGTCCTGAGTCTTAGCCATCATCTGCAACATATTACAAAGCTCGGCCATTTCATTAGAACTCGAAGAAAAAGAAGAATTACCTTGAACTTGTGCGGAGGATTGGCCAAAATTCTGCTGAGTAGTACCGAAATTCTGATGAGAATCCCCGAAGTTCTGATTAGTGTTACCAATTTTTTGTTGATGAACCGAGTGAGGTCGCTGCTGATAATTTCCATGATTTTGGAAATTCCTTTGATTACCAAAATTCTGCTGGTTCTGAAAATTCCCTTGATTCTGGAATTGCTGCTTGTGCAGGGGCACATAGGCTGGTGTAATAGGCGGGTTCAAGAGATTAGTACTCATGTAAGACAAAAGAGATGGATTATAACTCGGTTGAGTCATATATGGATAATGCGGGCGCATGGAATGGAATGCATTCACTTGTTCTATGGAGCCTAGACAATCTTGAGCTTGGTGGTCCGCGGCACCACAACGAACACATGCATAATCTTGCATGGCATATACTTGATGCATGCCCCCTCCCCCTTGAGAATTCGACACTTCAAATGCGTCAAATCTCTTAGCTAAAATGGCTAATTTAATAGCCATGGCATTAGAGGACCCACTTTCACCGGAATTAGACCAAGTATTACCTCGAGGATTACCCCATCGGGAGTGGTGAGATGCCATTTCTTCAATTGTTTGCCAAGCCTTATCTTCATCCATGTTACATTGGAATCGCCCATTACATGCCGATTGAAGTGTACTCCTGCAATCATCATATAACCCATTATAAAATTGGTTACATAGAAACCAAAACTGAAAACCATGGTGTGGGCATTCCTTCACAAGCTTCTTGAACCGCTCCCATGCTTCTTGAATATTTTCGTTAGGAGTTTGACGAAAATTGGTGATTTGACTCCGGAGCATGTTCGTCGTTTGTGGAGGATAATAGTACTTGTAGAAGACAAGGGCAGGAGAATTCCAATTGGTGATCCCCTCGGTGACTTTATCAAGATCAGTTATCCACTCCCTAGCGGAATCCCGTAACGACAACATAAAGAGCATCTCCATGACTTCTTCTTGAGTTACCCCGGCCGGAAGTGGAATCGTGGAGCAATAATCAGTAAAAATCCTCATATGCTTGTGAGGATCCTCCTTAGGGTCACCACCAAATTGATTCTTCTCCACCAAAGTAATAAAGGCGGGGCGAATCTCGAATGTGCCTTGAGTGGCAGTTGGTCGTTTAACCAACTTAGGAAGAGCAGTTTGCTCGGGCTCCGAATGACTAGAAATCTTCGGCATTTTTATGATCGGAAGTGGTAAAATGATCTCGGACTGAGATTGATTTCCCTCTTCAAAGGACTGATTCTCAGCTACAAATTAGGTATGAATAGCTTCCAAAGTCTCGAGATCGGGAGCTGCGGAAATATCTCTCCAAAATTGTCGTCGCTTAAGAAAGGTTTTCTCGGGTTCAGGATCGAACATAGTAAGCTCTGATGATCGAAAAGACCTGGGCATAAGCAAAGCTAAAATGGGAGAGTGAGATCAATCTCAAGGAGTTTTAATTCCTTGAGACGAAAGAGAGCAAAAAAGAAAAAAGCTAAAAAAACAAGAAAAACCGTTTCCCCGGCAACGACGCCAAATTTGATATGGGTTAAGTCGTCTCACTCAATCAAGATAAACCCAATGCTGCTAACAAGAATATAGCGGCAAGCAAGGTATCGTATCCACAGGGAAACAGTAAAAGATGTCTAATAGCTATGGTGATTCTAAAATGCTCTGTACGGTTGATTGATGGAAATGTATAAAAACTACTAAAATACAAATATGGATAAAGGATTCTAACAGTGGGAGGAAAACTAAGGTCACGTGTTCACGATAGATATTCGATAATTAGGCAACAACGATAATAAACACATAAACATGCTAGTTGGCTATAATACGTCCTCAAATCGTATCAACCTAGGAAGGATCTAACGGGCTCTCGCAACTTATTAGACTCCCTACCAAATCGCGCGTAATCTAATCCTAATTCGGCTTTTGCACAGGAACTAGAATTTCCCAAACAGATTAAAATGTTGTGGCCTTTAACAAATTAATCGACAAATAAAGCACGCAAAAATGGTACTAGCATTATTATAAATTTAGTAACGAAGCAACATAATCGTATAATAAACCATCGATCCCCCTCGACCCTAGCGAGAAAATTAGCTACTAATGATAATTACGGAACAACAAATCGCATACATAAAATTCATGATAAAAATGGGAAGCAAATAAATATAACGATAAACGAACGAGAATCTAATGAACAAAACGGTGCAACGAATTGTAAATAGAGAAAATTACGACGAACTAAGTAATTCATGATGAAGATTCAAATATAAAACTGAAAATTGCATAAACGAATTTACCGAAATCAAGTACGAGTTGAAACCGAGTGCTAGAATGCTAAGAGTCACATAGCTTTCTAATGTAATATAATTCTAAGTTATGAAGTAGACCCCCTAAAACAAAACAATCTTTCCTTAATTATGGGAGGAAAAACTAAGTGTGCACGCCGGCCACACGCAAGGGCCGAGGCACACTCTAAATTCAAGCTAAAATCGTCTTATGTGTCATGCCGGCCGGCCCACAGGAGGCCTGTCGGGGCAGGGTGGCGCGCACATTGCTAATGAAACAAGAATTGGGCCGCTCTCCATGGCCCAATGAATCGACACTTCTCAGGTTCTTCTTCGCCTAGACGTCCTAAAGCACGGGTTTTGTCTCGGGATCGTTCTTCTTACCAGGTATGAGTGTAAATGCACATAAAGACCTGAAATCATGTAGAATCTACAAAAACACTCACTCAAAGCAAAATGTTAGAAGAAACGGCTCTAAAGAGCGCGTTCCGACCGGAAGAGACAACGGAATCGAGGGAATAAATCTATATAAACACGACACATCAGTCACACCCTTTATTTTGCATAGTCACACTCATTATATTGTAGAATAAAACTCATTACGTTGTGCATTCAAACTCATCATGTTGTATAGTCACACTCATCGCATTTTAGAGTCACACCGTTTAGGTTGTATTGTCACATTCTGACTATGGGAGTGTGACTACACAACGTGGACAGTGACTTTCTAAAAGCTATGCCAATATCAGACTACCTAGACTGTATTCAACAATGTACTTGCGGTCCCGGATGGAGTCCATAAATGTTGTCGCTTCAATCCCGTCTTTCTCCTGATACCCACGAACGCTGCACGTGTACAGCGAAAACTTGACCTCATCCTGAAACTGTGCAAACACCACATGCATGTACACCCTTGCCGCATCGATCTCCATCGGATTCGTCGTTCAAGTTTTGGGATATATCTGCCGGTTATCGTTTCTAGCCTCTTCTGCATGTGCCTCTATTAGTCCATCGCACTCTCGAAACGCATCCAGAACTGGACCAACGTACCTTTGTTGTCTTCAAACTTTTTGAAGAAGTTATTCTCACTCTCTGATCTCTGCGTTGTCCTCATAATTCCGGACATCTTCAGCTCCCTGCAATGCGCGGCGACCCATTTGCTCCTGATGCCATACACATATTCGAACCATTCGATCCCCACAGCATCATGGTCGATCATAATCCGCCCCCACCTATCATCAAACTCCGACGCCTCGATGTCATCGTCCCAAATAATAGCGTTGAGGTCTTTTACGAATTCCGAGGCCTCCTCTCTTGATCTGTCGTGCTTCGTTGGGACCTTGTTCATGATGTGTCACGTGCAGCACTGTTGGTGCACTGCTTTAAATATTTCTGGGACCGCTTTTAAAATCCCGGGATCCTGGTCTGTCATGATATAACATGGTTCCTTCCCACCCATGGCTTCCAGAAAGTGGGAGAGGACCCAGATAAATGACTCGTAATCCTCCTTCAATAGCAACGCCCCGCAGAACGTGACAGGTTGTTTGTTGTTGTCCATGCCGGTGAATGGTGTGAACACCATTGAATACATGTTGGTTCCGTAGGTTGGGTCGAACGAAACCGCATCCCCGAATGCCGCGTAGTTCCTTCGCGCTGTACCATCCGCCCAAATGACCCTGCGTAGACTTCCATCTACATCGACATCGAAGTCAAAGTAAAAATCCTCCTGACTGTCCCTTAAACTCTTGAACCAGTCTACGAACAATTAACCATCCTACTCGTGAACGAAGCACTTGACGTCCCTACCCCAGTTCTTGAAATCAACCAACGATGCTCCGATGTTCTGAAAACCGCTCGACATCTCCTTGCACATCTTGTATGTCCGAGTCGCCCCAATCTTCAGCTGCACACACAAATTGCAACTATATTAATCACGCACGGTTAAGGCAACCAAACACTAACGACATTGTTCACAAACGTTACACACCCTCGATTTACAAACGATCATCTTCTTGTGATATCTTGAGAGACTTCGAGATGACTTTTGAAACTCCCTGTCGTTGCCATCACAAGTTCGTGGTTGTGTTCCTCGATGAACTCATCAATGAAGAACCCACCGATCATCGCACAGAGCCTAATCCTTTCGCCACATTTCGTCCTCGTCGCCTTCGTATTCCTTTTGTGTTCATACGATCCCACAGACTCTTGCCCCTCCTTCTCTTGCGCGCGTACTCGACAACTTCACCATGCTCTGGTTAGCTGTTTTCCCTCCTTGTTACAAGCCAACAATTTCATCTTAATCGAACCATCATGGGATCTAGTTGTCGTGTACCTCTTCGCCTCGAAACCAAAGGAGCATGCGTAAGATTGATAAAACTGGAACGCTCCGTCGATGTCCGCGAACTTCTGCCCTATGTAAGGCACACTCACTATGTCTTCAACTACATCAGAGGAAACATATTTTTAGCGTTTGTAGTTTATCATCGAAGATGCTCCATAGGTGAACGAAGATGCAAATATCAGAGGTTGGAATGAACTTTATAACAACAAAAGATGTGGTCTAAGAGGTGGAAAAAAAACCCTAGATTGCACCCTAAAAACTATGAATCTTGCAACACACGCATTCATCTCTGGCCTTAATGGAATGTGACTTTTCTCAACAACGACTGTGACTTTGAAGAACAACGACTATGACTTTGCTCATATAACTGCGTGCTTATGACTGTGACTTTCCACAACAACAACAACTTTGACTTTGCTCATATAACAGCATGATTGTTATAGATTAACTCCCAAAAAATATAAGAACTACAAGTACAAAAAAACCAAAATGCAATACTCAACTGTGACTTTGCTCATATAACAGCATGATTGTTATAGATTAACACCCAAAAAATATAAGAACTACAAGTACAAAAAAACCAAAATGCAATACTCAACAACAATAATTAAGTAACCAACACAAATATTTGGAATATTAAAGCAACTTCCACGTAATACAACTACAACTACAACAGAAAACTACAACTATAGGGAACCAATACAGATATTTGGAATATTGACTTAAAAAAATATTAATTTGGCTTAATAAATATTTGGATTAAAAGTATTAATTTGGCTTAAATGCAATATTGACTTAAAGTAATAAACATAACAATAATAAAGTAACCAAAATGCAACTTCCACATAATACAACTACAACAACAACAGAAAACTACAACTACAGTGAACCAACACAAATATTTGGAATATTGACTTAAAAAAGTATTAATTTGGCTTAATAAATATTTGGATTAAAAGTATTAATTTGGCTTAAATGCAATATTAACTTAATAAATATTTGGAATGAAAACATCAACAACACAAATCGGGAAAAACATCTAATGACATCATAATAACCCACGTATCAAAAACTGTACTCAGCGACGTGTGACTTTCCTTCATATAGAGTGTGACTATCACATTGTCACTATATGACTCTTCAAATTAACAAACCAAAAACAAAAATGAGAGAGAGAGAGAGAGGATCAAATAAGTTCACCATATGTAATTAAGTCTATATTAAAGTTACAGATGACATACGTTAAAGTTGCATTTTTTCAGAATTGATATGTAACTATAGCATTCAGCTCTTTTATCACTTTAAGTGATAAAGTACAACTATAACACTCATCTCGTGTAACTTTAAGCACCTTTTGTGTAACTTTAACACTGGAACTTATGAACTTATAAGAGTTGTTGGCCTTATGTGAACCTATATATATATATATATATATATATATATATATATATATATATATATATATACTCATCTTACTTCCTACATTTCGATTGCAAATTTTCGAGCATATGATCATCGCATGAATTTTCGAGGAACAGCACCATTGGAGCATGAAGATGTGGAGCAAATTAGGAATTAGGGTTTAATTATTTTGAATGGTAGTATAAATTAGGGGATCAATTTTGAATTTTAGTGAGAGAGGAATGGTGTGATTGATAGTGAGGGAGTGAGTTTTAGTGATAGGAATGGTGTGATTGCATGCTGTTGTTGCTACTTTTCATGCTGCAGTCAAGTACGCCTGTCAATCAGGCGTACCACCTTTCTTTTTTTCTTTTTTTAAAAATAAATTAATCTAAGTCATCCATCCAACCCAAATCAATGGCTAACAACAAAACTCACCAACTTCCCAATCCACCATATAGAAGAGGGATCAGATGAGTCCACCTTTTAAAATTGAGTCCGTGAGTCCTCACCACATCTCTTGGATTAGAAAGAGATTGATGGTTGTGATTTGTTTGAGTAATTAAAGCAAGTGACTATATTTGGTAAATATCTCCCTCCTTAATTTAGTCATCATTTAATATCTCTTTTATCAAAAATAATTACCGTCTCTCACACACACATTCCTTCACAATTAAGATTTACATTTTAAAAAAAAATGTTATTATATAGAACTAAAAATAATAAATTACCGCATATCTTCTCCTCTCCTTAATTTATTTTGTGTTACTCTTATAGTATAGAACTGTTACTCTGGCTAAAGTTTGGTGTTACTATAACGAACATCATGCAAATATGCTTACATTGATTTCAGAGTTATATGTCCCCCAACAATGAACATAATTATTAACTCAACATATGAATAATAATGTTACTCCAACGTTACTAACGTGCGTGTTACTCCAATAGATATTTTGTGTTACTCCAACGTTAGAAGCGTGTTACTTTAATAGATTCTTTGTGCTACTACGTTACAAATATGTTACTCTAATAGATATTTTGTGTTACTCCAACGTTAGAAACGTGTTACTCTAATAGATACTTTGTGTTACTACGTTACAAACGTGTTACTCTAATAGATACTTTGTGTTACTTCAATGTTACAAACGTGTTACTCTAATAAATATGTCTTACACATAATTATTGAAATACTGATTGTGTTTCCTATATTGTTGGATGTTACACTCCTTCAAATTAGGAAACAATATCTTCTTTTTTAATACAAAATCTCAATCCATTTCATCTATCCATTGTATTATCATCCAATGGATGGTAGAAGAACTTAGGGACTCAAATATATTGAATGACTCATAAGAACCCTCCTCTATATATATATAGAGGAGGGCTCCGGTGAGGCAGGGCAACTCCTTACACCCATAAAGGCAGCATCTGGACCATTAGATTAAGATCTGATCTAACGATCCAGATTAAAAGATTAAAAAACACGCGCTGCTCCTCTCCACCTTCTAAAACCCTATCATTTGAACACTACTACTTTCTCTCTCTACTCTGAAATTCTAAAAAACACGCGCTTCTCCTCTGCACTTCAATGGCTAGTAACTCTGCATCTTCAATGGCGACTGATTCTTCATCAAAGCGTCGAAAATTAGATACAAATGAAAAACTTTCAATTTCACCTTCAATTACTTCAGATTTAGGTCAGAAAATTTCTATTTATTTTAAAATTCAATTTCAGATTTTAAGTCTGATTCTTAATTTATTTATGCCGTGATTCATTTTTTGAATGCAGTAAATAGTCAAGAAACAACTACAACATGTTCAATGATGGGCGATTCTAATATATTAGGTAAAATATTTCATTAATTCATCTATTTTTCAATTTTAGTTTATATTACTTCATCAATTCAATTGTTCAAGTTTTCATAGAGACGTATCTTATATTGTTTGGTTCATATTTAAAGCAGTTGCTGCTTTGATGTACACAAGTTAATATCTGTTGTACATGTTGATAATGTTCATAATTAAAGCAGTTGCTGCTTTGGTGTAGATAAATGAGTATCTGTTGTACATGTTGATAATTGTTCATAATTAAAGCAGTTGCTGCTTTGGTGTAGATAACTGAGTATCTGTTGTACATGTGTAGAATTGTTCATAGTTAAAGCAGTTGCTGCTTTGGTGTAGATAACTGAGTATTTGTTGTACATGTTGAGAATTGTTCATAATTAAAGCAGTTGCTTTGGTGTAGATAACTGAGTATCTGTTGTACATGTTGAGAATTGTTTATAGTTAAAGCAGTTGCTGGTTTGATGTATATAACTGAGTATCTGTTGTACATGTTTAAAGTTGTTTATAGTTAAAGAAGTTGTTGCTTTGATGTACATAACTTAATATTTGTTGTACATGTTGAGAATTGTTCATAGTTAAAGCAGTTGCTACTTTGATGTATATAACTTAATATCTGTTGTACATGTTTAGAATTGTTCATAATTTTGATGTAGAATTTAATATTATGTGTTAAATTTACATAGATACTCCCGAACCTAAGCAAGATTTGAAGATGCCAAGTTGTTCGAAAGACTTGAAACCTTATGTGGGTCAAATTTTTAAGGATTTGGAAGAAGCATTTCAATTTTATTCCAAGTACGCAACTGCTGGTGGCTTAATTCCTAGGAAGAGTACTGGACGCACTAGTCGTGGTATTGTTAAAAAAAAGTACATTGTCTGTAATAAAGAAGGTGATTATGAACATAAGGGACAACAGCAAAGAAGGGAGATAACAAGAATTCTTTGTATGGCCAGAATCATCTTGGACAGAACATCTGATGGGAAATATAAAATCACAGAATTTATTGAAGGACATAACCATCCTTTGAACACACCTTCCACGATGATGCACCTTAAAAAGGCAAGGAAACTCACCATTTTGCACAAAAAGATGATCATTGACAACTCCATGGTGAACCAAGGTGCCGTTAAAACATTCAGAATGTTCAAGCAGTTCGTAAAGGGTTATAAGTATGTAGGTGCATCGAAGGTTGATTTTAAAAATTTTGGTAGAGATATAAAGATGTTCATCAAGGACTCTGATGAACAGATGTTCATTGAGATCCTTATGAAAAAGAAAGCCCTTTGTGACTCTTTTTATTTCGACTTTGATGTTGATGATGAACAAAGGATCACTCGTTTATTTTGGGCTGACCCTATAATGATAAAGAACTACATGTTATTTGGTGATATGGTGTCTTTCGACACTACGTATAAAATGAATAAGTACAACATGATCTTTGCTCCCTTCACGGGTATAGATCATCACAAGAAATGTGTCACATTTGCTGCTGGCCTTGTTGAGAGAGAGAATGATGAGAGCATTTCTTATTGCTATCTTTGTCATTTTTTTTTTGTGAAGATAATACGTGATGCACATAAGCAATTTTATAATACTCTCTCCTCAATGCACATGCAGGTGACGGCTTTGCTTGGCTGTTTGAAAACTTTATAAAGGCAATGGGAGGTACTTTTCCTTCATTCATTATCACTGATCAGGATTTGGGAATCAAAGCTGGGGTGAAGGAGGTTTTTGGAAGCCACACATTTCACAGATTGTGCATGTGGCACATCACGAAGAAAGTAACAGATAAAGTGGGTTCAAAAATATGCACTGAAACAGATTTTCTCAAGGATCTAAATGCTGCTGTTTGGGGTGAGGATGTAAACCCAACTCAGTTTGAACAGATGTGGCAGGATCTTATTACTAAGTACAATCTTGAGGAAAATGAGTGGCTTCAGGATATATTTGATATGCGAGAAAATTGGATACCAGCTTACCACCGTGACCTGTTTCTTTCAGGGTTGATGAGAACAACTTCAAGGTCTGAGTCTGAGAATAACTTCTTCAACAACTTCACGAATCCTCATCTGACACTTGTTGAGTTTTACATGAGGTTTGACAGTGCCATTGATGCCCAAAGATGGGAGCAGTCCAAGCTGATTGCTGAATCTAAGAGCACTTCTGCTACTTTGATCAGTCTATTTTCTCTTGAAAAACATGCTTCTGAAATCTACACACGAACTGTCTTCTATGACTTGCAGGAAGAGTTAAAGGCATCCATGTACAATTGTGGTGTTGATGAGATTATAAAGGAGGATGGTGTTGAACATATATCTATACAGGACAACATCAAAAATAGGGTATATGTAGTTGACTATACGCCTGCAGAAGAGAAAATTGTTTGTGCCTGCAAGATGTTCGAGCAGCGTGGACTGTTGTGTCGTCATGCTCTTTGGGTCCTGAAAGAAAGAGGTGCCAAAAGGATACCTAATTCATATCTACTTCCTCGTTGGAACAAGTTTGCAACATCCAGGGAAATGTTTGATGCAAATGGCACACTTCTTTCTGATCATCGGTCATCAGATGGAATAAAAACAAAGATTGCAGAATTATGGACTGAAATTTTTGATTGTGTGACTGTGGTTGAGAACAAGGAAGAGAAGGTAGATGAACTCTTAGAAGTAGTGAGAGCATTCAAGGAGAAGGTTGTGGAAGAAGGAACAAACCGACAAAATGACAAGAGGTCTGAGATTGAGTTTTTGATGGGTGCCACTATTCCCACTGACATTAAGATCTTGCCTCCAAAACAGTGTAAAACTAAAGGTTCTGGAAGGCGACTTATTTCGTCTAAAGAAAAAGCCATGAAAGAACATAAGAAGCCTCCTCGGAAGTGCAATGCTTGTGGAGAGATGGGATACCATGATTCAAGAAATTGTCCTGGCAAAGTTTAATCATAATGTATTCTCTTAATTTTACTCAATTTTAATATATTCTAAATATAATAAATTGAAAATGATTTATTATATGAACATCTCTATTTGAATTTATGTTCAGCAATTCTACTTATTTCTTCTACTTATACAACAGATATAGATGGATAAAACAGTGTCTGTTTTGACGTACATCTGTTTATACATATCGATATTTTTACATAGGTAAAACAGTGTCAAAGCACCGTCTTTTTAGATGTACGTAACCTGATATCTATTGTACATGTTGATATTTTTACATATTTAAAGTAGTGTTTGTTTTGATGTACATAAGTTAACATATGTTGTACATATCGATAATTTTAAATAATTAAAACAGTGTCTGAATTGATGTACATAAGTTGATATCCGTTGCACATGTTCACAATTTGTAAATAGTTAAAGCACCGTCTGTTTTAATGTACATAACTTGATATCTGTTGCACATGTTCAAAATCTGTAAATAGTTAAAGCACCGTCTGTTTTGATGTACATAACTTGATATATGTTGTACTTGTTGATATTTTTACATAGTAAAAATAGTGTCTGTTTTGTTGTACGTAAGTAGATATCAGTTGTACATATTGATATTCTTACATAGTAAAAATAGTGTCTGTTTTGATGTACATAAGTTGATATCTGTTGCACATGTTCACAATTTATGCATAGTTATAACAGTATATGTTTTGATGTATATAACTTGATATTTGTTGCACATGTTCAAACTCTGTAAATAGTTAAAGCACCGTCTGTTTTGATGTACATAACTTGATATCTGTTGTACATGTTGATATTTTTACATATTTAAAGTAGTGTCTATTTTGATGTACATAAGTAGATATCTGTTGTACATATTGATAATTTTACATACTTAAAACAATGTCAGAATTGATGTACAAAAGTTGATATCTGTTGCACATGTTCACAATTTATGCATTGTCAAAGCACCGTCTGTTTTGATGTATATAACTTGATATTTGTTTCACATGTTCAAAATCTGTAAATAGTTAAAGCACCGTCTGTTTTGATGTACATAACTTGATATCTGTTGTACATGTTGATATTTTTACATATTTAAAGTAGTGTCTATTTTGATGTACATAAGTATATATCTGTTGCACATGTTCATAAATTATGCATAGTTATAACAGTATATGTAACATTATATCTGTTCCACACATGTTCAATGTTGTACATGTACATTGAAGATGCAGTGTACAATGTACATGGACAACTTTGTTATTATGGGAAATGATGCTATTAACGCGTGGAGCATTTAATGACATACCTTCCCCAAAAAGTACCTTCCCCAAAAAGTACCTTCCCCAGTACAAATTAATTACAGTATAACGCGTGGAGCATTTCAAATTAATGACAGTTTTCACATTCACAGTATAAAAACACATCCACACACACGCAAACACATCCATAATCCTTCTGTTCCCTACTACAACCCTACAACTATCAAAATATTATCATGTAATTTATAAATATAATATTCTACAATATTTTATAATTCAAATATTATCATCTGCAACTACTATAAAAATATTATCATAAGCATTAAAAATGAGAATTGAAGATGTTCATGGAGTTATTTCATCACGAACTATTCCAAAAAAAATCTTTAGTTGATTTGTCTTTAGTACCTCAGATGAATTGGTGCAAGTTCAAGTCCTGTGTTGATCTGTTATCAACACAGGGTTATATGATACCGTTATAGTCCCTTGAATGGTACAAAGACGTGAGGGTATAACTACCGTTATTAATTATGTATATCATTTTATAGATTCAATCACTGTATGTAGATGGGTAATGTACAACTAATATAGAAATATATACAATAATTTCCTCGGTTGTACTATGTACAGCTACTATTTAAATATGTACATCACCTAGTGACCTATCATAATATAGTGTATATAAGTTATCATTTGACACTAGTAAAATGATATACATAATTAATAATATAGTGTATATAAGTTATCATTTGACGCTAGTAAAATGTCCACTCTAAGTATCTTCTTAATTTGAAATTGTACTTGGACACGTTTGTCATTTTGGGAAAGGATGCTTTTGATATAATTTCATCCCGTTTGATACCATTTTTAAATACAATTGTATTTGGGAAAGGACACTTTTGACGAAAACACTTATAATGACTTCTCTAATCTGTAAATAGTTAAAGCACCGTCTGTTTTGATGTACATAACTTGATATCTGTTGTACATGTTGATATTTTTACATATTTAAAGTAGTGTCTATTTTGATATACATAAGTAGATATCTGTTGTACATATTGATATTTTTACATAGTAAAAATAGTGTCTGTTTTGATGTACATAAGTTGATATCTGTTGCACATGTTCACGATTTATGCATAGTTATAACAGTATATGTTTTTTATGTACGTAACATTATATCTGTTGCACACATGTTCAATGTTGTACATGTACAGTGAAGATGCAGTATACAATGTACATGGACAACTTTGTTATTATGGGATATGATGCTTTTAACGCGCG
Organism: Agrostemma githago; assembly: GCA_958450325.1. Lineage (NCBI taxonomy): Eukaryota > Viridiplantae > Streptophyta > Magnoliopsida > Caryophyllales > Caryophyllaceae > Agrostemma > Agrostemma githago. The sequence goes on along the minus strand of OY288254.1, from coordinate 35,849,598 downwards.
GAGCATTTAATGACATATCTTCCCCAAAAAGTACCTTCCCCAATACAAATTAATTACAGTATAACGCGTGGAGCATTTCAAATTAATGACAGTTTTCATATTCATGGTATAAAAACACATCCTGATGCGAGTTCAGTTTGCAGTGTTGTTTTGATCGGTCCATATCTCGAGTTATACTTGGAAATTTGTAGTCATTCAAAATGGAGGAGATAGATTTCGAGCTTATCTTTCCAATGACTAGTCGTGAAGGCTCATTGAACAAGTATTGACAAAGTTATGGTCCGAACAAGTCAGCTATGCATGGGAATTTCGCAGAAGTTATTTATTTGACGGGATTGTTTCTTTTCTATCGATTTTCAATAAAAGAGCTAGTGGATACATTGATCTAATACGATTTCTAAGTTCAAATAATCAGCAATGGGATTAATTGCTTTCAAGACTAGAAGATGCATTAACCAAGTGCAAAAACACACCAGCCTACTAAAGCAAACAAAGAAGCATTGCATCTAAATTGGAGCAAAATAGTGGCTGCTAGTGTTCACAGTTATTCATTGTATCTAGTTGTCTAAGTTCTTTTCCCTTTCTTTGTTTGTATCACCCACTTTAAGAGGCTTGACTATTCTGGTTGGCCTCTCTTTGGGTCCTTTTGTAGGCTATAAATAGCCACCCATTAGATGCATAAATCAATCAACTTTCATCAAACAAATCTGAGTTAAGCTTTGCTTTTCTTTCCGTCTTTGTAGTTCACAAGACAAAGTATTAGAGTTAGTCGCGTTACAAGCTCTTTACTCGCTATTTCAATCGAGTGTTTGAATTAGCACCCGCTTTGTTGAGGTATAGGTCTATCTCACATAGCACACTATCCTTGGTTACGTTCTATCATCCCTTACGACAACTTTTCCATTCTGATTTCGTTACTTTATTTCATTCATTTCGATCTGCTATCAACCACCAAATCACTTGTTCAGAGTTCTTTCTAACTCACATCATTAGTGGTATCAGAGCTACAACTCTTGATTTTTATTAAAATCAAGACGGTCCAAGGAGTGTCGAAGCCAAGTTATTAGTTAAATTTCTGATTGCGATTGGAATTCAAAGGTTAAACTCGTACGGGTAGTTCGAGGGTTAATCGGTTTTGATTGTTTCGTGGTTCTTGTTGAAGGTCGATTTATTTTCAAAAAAAAAAATACTGTTCACGAAGTACTATTCAAAAAAAAAATGGCTGTAATTTTCTCGTTGGAAAATACAAGCGAGGAAAGTTTGATTTTTGATCCGTCGTTACCTCCTATTTTCGATGAATATGAAGATCATTGTGAGCCAAATGGGTTGCGCATGAAGAAAAAAATTCTGATCTTGGCCAAAACAAACATCGAAAATAGAGGGATTGAGCTCATGGAATATTTTAAGAAGCAATATAAGATACGTGATCCGTCCATGTTCAAAACAAGCAACATGGATTTCACAAGCGTACAAAATTACGCGTTTTTTAAAAGGAGTCGAGCTTGTGGTCGAGCCATAATACCAACATTACCCACACTTGTGTCTATTTGGAGTAAGGGTGTGTTGATCCTAACAAATTTTGTATTTGATCCAGGTGGGATACTTGTTACAAGAATTGAGGACAATTCTTTTTCAAAGAAGGAGAGTATGATGCGAGTTCAGTTTGTAGTGTTGTTTTGATCGGTCCATATCTCGAGTTATACTTGGAAATTTGTAGTCATTCAAAATGGATGAGATAGATTTCGAGCTTATCTTTCCAATGACTATTCGTGAAGGCTCATTGAACAAGTATTGACAAAGTTATGGTCCGAACAAGTCAGCTATGCATGGGAATTTCGCAGAAGTTATTTATTTGACGGGATTGTTTCTTTTCTATCGATTTTCAATAAAAGAGCTAGTGGATACATTGCTCTAATACGATTTCTAAGTTCAAATAATCAGCAATGGGATTAATTGCTTTCAAGACTAGAAGATGCATTAACCAAGTGCAAAAACACACCAGCCTACTAAAGCAAACAAAGAAGCATTGCATCTGAATTGGAGCAAAATAGTGGCTGCTAGTGTTCACAGTTATTCATTGTATCTAGTTGTCTAAGTTCTTTTCCCTTTGTTTGTATCACCCACTTTAAGAGGCTTGACTATTCTGGTTGGCCTCTCTTTGGGTCCTTTTGTAGGCTATAAATAGCCACCCATTAGATGCATAAATCATTCAACTTTCATCAAACAAATCTGAGTTAAGCTTTGCTTTTCTTTCCGTCTTTGTAGTTCACAAGACAAAGTATTAGAGTTAGTCGCGTTACAAGCTCTATACTCGCTATTTCAATCGAGTGTTTGAATTAGCACCCGCTTTGTTGAGGTATAGGTCTATCTCACTTAGCACACTATCCTTGGTTACGTTCTATCATCCCTTACGACAACTTTTCCATTCTGATTTCGTTACTTTATTTCATTCATTTCGATCTGCTATCAACCACCAAATCATTTGTTCAGAGTTCTTTCTAACTCACATCACATCCACAAACACACAAACACCTATGCGTTGAAAAGTATTTATTATTTAATTTAATGAGAAATAAAGATGTTCATGGAGTTATTTCATCACGCACTATTCAAAAAAAATCTTTATTTGATTAGTCTTTAGTACCTCAGATGAATTGGTGCAAGTTCAAGTTTTGTGTTGATCTGTTATCAACACAGGGGTATGTGATACTGTTATAGTCCCTTGAATGGTACAAAGCCATGAGGGTATAACGTGTTGAATATACCCGGGTTGAGTTCCCCAGGTCGAGATTTAATAGTCTCCCGAGAAGAAGCAAGGATAAAATCTGCCTGTATCACAAACGGGAAGTTTGTGACCATTGAGGTGGGGAGGAAAGCGAAAACTCCAATTGAAGACGTTCCTCTTTGTAGCCTATTTCCAAATGGGAATGCAAGCGAGATTATCCATTTTTCAACTTGATTTCTACTAGCAACTCTCCCTTCGTCCTTCACAGAGAATGCCTGTCTCCACATATAATACTGGCATTTCTCGTCGACACTCTTTGACGTTGCACTATCTGCGTGTACATAAAGCTGTTTCAGCTTGTTTAGGAATAGAAGTAGCTCGGGATGAAGCGTGGACAATTCTTCCTTCACTGAATTCACCTTGTCTTCCTCGGAGTAATATGTATAACTTGTTGAGATATGTAAATCTAATATGGAGATATGTACATGTAACATTTACTTATATACATTACGTACTAGAAATATGTACACAAGGAATTATTAACGCAATTCAACAGAAAATTTGATTCAATTACTATATGTACAGCAAAGTTACAAATGTATTAATTTCGTAAATATGTGTTATGTACAACTAATATAGAAATATATACACTAGTAAAATGATATACATAATTAATAATATAGTGTATATAACTTATCATTTGAAGCTAGTAAAATGTCCACTCTAAGTATCTTACATTGATTATGTAGTATAGATGATATGTAAATATATAAATTTGTAATGTCAAATTTGATACTTCGTATATAAATCAGGAATTATTATTAATGATTCAACCATTGTAAGGATGCTTTTGATACAATTCGTATAGACGGTTTTATGTATAGATGCTTTTGATACGGAGTACTCGTACAATTTCGGGAAAGGACACTTTTGACTTTAATGACTTTTTCATTTATACCTTCCCCATGTATACCTTCTTTTTCTCATTTACAGTATAAGTTAATTTGTACTGAACATAAGGAATGCATATAAGTTGATAAACGGGTGTACATAAGTTACTTTCTGAATAAACGGGAGTTCCTACCACAACCATAAGTAGACATTCCTAAAACAGTACTTATGAATGAAAATCCCAAAACATACAAATGGTTGGCTAATTAATCACTCCATAGAATAAGTCATTCAATCATGAAAATTTCTTCTTGACTATAGAGAATTTTACTTAATCTACATCCTTTTAAATAATCTCTTAATGAAAAATGTGATCTGTAATCTTCCTCTTCCGTAGATTCAATAATCTTCAAATGTTCATTTTCTTCAGATCCAAGTTGAAAGCTGTGCAATAATTTTCTAGCATGCATATTGTTCATCAAATAACATCTACATCTCTTGGAAACATCAATTCTATCTCTACGAACAGTAGTCATTCCTTTAATATGAGTTGTTCCCAATCTTCTATTATAATCTATATTCCATTTAGGTGCATCGGACCGTAATAGAAACATTTGGGACCACCTCTTGCAAACAATAGCCATGTTCGCTTTGTCATAATCAGAGGGAAGCCTTTGAAAGATTTTTTCCATGAAATCTTCATTGCACATTACTTCAATTGTTGATGAAAATCGTCTTCCATGTATTTCAACTTCATGATGATGATTATAAATGAAAGATAGATGATTAACTTTCTGTTCCTTGCTCTTATTAATGGTTGTTACTCTATCTTCAATTTCATTATTCTTCGCCCATCCCTTACACAATATTTTCATGGTGTTATTAATGAGATGAAGAGAAAAAGGTAAAATAGAAAGATGTATAAACAAGTACTGTAAAAGATAGGGTACTGCAGAAGTCTTTGAATTTACTGACTATGAATGTAAAGTACTATAATAGTTAATTAAATAAATTTCAAGTCTGTATTAATTGCCTACCCCAGCTTGGTTTTTTTACGCGTGGACATACATTACTTTACCAGCCCCATCTCATACCTACCCCAGTTATACCTTCCCCACCTAGACTTTATGATGTCTTTAGATGGAATATGAATATATACATTACGTAGTGGAATATATACATTACGTAGTGGAATATACTGTATGTCTTTTGTGTTTATTTAATATGATTTGTGATGCTATTTTAAGGTGGAATATAAATTTAAATTTTACAATACATAATTAAAATAGTGTTTGTTTTGGTGTACATAAGTAGATATCTGTTGTACATATTGATATTTTTACAGAGTTAAAACAGTGTCTGTTTTGATGTACATAAGTTGATATCTGTTGCACATGTTCGCAATTTATGCATAGTTATAACAGTGTATGTTTTGATGTACATAACATAATATTTGTTGCACATATGTTCAAAGTTTATACTCCGTACATAGTTAAAACAATGTCTATTCAACCACCGTAAGAAACGATGTACAGTGAAGCATTTAATGACATACCTTCCCCAGTAAAATTAATGACAGTTTTCACATTGACGATATAAAAACATATAGTGGAGATACAATTGTACTTGGACACGTTTGTCATTTTGGGAAAGGATGCTCTTGACGTGTGTATATACATCAGCATTTATATTCTTCCATATATACCTACACCAGTTATACCTTCCCCATGTATACCTTCTTTTTTTTGTAATTAATGACTTTTTGTCATTTACAGTATAAATTGACGAAAGCACACCCACACCCACACCCACAACCACAATACATTCCTCTTTGCATTATTATAATTATTCATCAAGTACCATGCAAATAAATTCTTTAGCTGATTTGTCTTTAGTACCTTAGATGAATTAGTGCAAGTTAATGAACACATAATTTGCACCAATTCATCGGAGGTACTAAGGAAAAATTTGCTAAAGATTTTATTTGAAATGGAGTTGGGGTATTAAATACTCACAAAGGGAGTTTAGTCTTCTATGTTTTGTTGTTTTACTGTACATAATAGGTATAGCACTGTCAAAGTATAGAGTAAGAGTATTATTTTAACCATAAAAAACTATTTTTAATATTCTAAAGTAACACTGACTGCAAAGTAATCATGACTTTTTCATACTCAACTACCCCAGCCGACTTTTCATTTCAAAGTATTGATTATGGTATACTCTATTAAGTTGTAGTACATATTGAATCAAAGTAGTGTTTCATAACTTACGATTTGTTGTATATAAGTTGTACTGCACACATATTCAAAGGTATAGCACTGTCGATTCTATATTTAAACTACTATTAATTGTGTGTTTTAAAATTGTTTTAATGTTAATGTAATTTATGTATATTAAAACAGTAAATATACTATGTACATAAAGTTATACTGTGTTGTACATAAAGTTATACTGTGTTTTGATGTACATAAGTTAATGTGCGTTGTACATGATACATGTCTGAAAGCAGTGTTTCTTTTAAAAGATATATGTACATATAAAATGCTATACTTGAAGTACATATAGAGTATACCCACTCCGAAGTACAGTAATGATGACTGCAAAATAATGATGAACTTTTCATTCTCGAGTACCACAGCCGACTTGTCATTTCAGAGTAAAGATGATTTTTGCATCTACTGACGTCAGTTGCATATACAAGACTATTCAAATTTTATTGCATTTGATTGTTTATATTAAGGCAGTATATATATTAAATCAGAGACTTTTTTATTGTACATAACATACGACATAATTTATACGAGTACTGCACATAACTTTTTTGTATTACTTGATTATATTTTCAGACATATAGACATTTTTTTATTGCACATATTCATATATATATAACTGTCTCTTTAGGGTTATTAATATTATGTGTATCAAATCTTTAGATAATGACAAGCTTTGAACTACAATTCAGCGGAATACGTAACAAGTTCAAGGAGTAGCAAGCCAAGAAACATGTCAGCCCAAGTGAGCATCAATGGCCTCGAGGGTACATAAAAGAAATAATCAGACAAAGAAAACTAAGTACAATACATCATTAATGCAAAGTTGAGTACAAATCAGATTTGTCCCCTTAGGCGTGCTTCTCTTTAATTGTAATTGTCCTCACGTGTTACTTGGACTCCAAGGGTGAGAAAGACTCTCATGTGACCCTCAAAGGAGGAAATGTGCTTTTGTTGCTGCATTTATGGGCCAAGGAACTTGCAACCTGTTTTACTCCCAATTCACTTAACTTTTAACAAAGTTGTCTTAAACTTATTTATAGATAATCAGTAGTAGATTAAAAGTCCAAAAATAAAATGAATTTGTATTACTTGATTAATTTCTTTATGTACAACATATAATACCCTATGTACACTGAAAATTACTTTATGTACACTTCAAATTCTAATATCCTATGATGGTTAAAGCAGTGTCCGTTTTGATGCACATAAGTTAATATTTGTTGTACATGGTGAAATTTGTACATGGATAACTAGTTGAGATATGTACATCTCATATGGAATTATGTAAAATTGATAATCACCATTTCCATTCTTTACCACATCTACTCCTCTCTCTATGAACCTTAACAGATTGGGGGTATTGATCATATCGACTAATGTTTTAATGAATAGAGCATACTAATCATATCGACTGAACTGGGAGTTATTCACCAAAAATTGCATGCATACTCAGTACAGATCAGTACTACCAAGAACACATACGTCAAATCTGTAGTTAACATTCATACTATAATCAGTTCATTCGAAAATGTAAGTGATCAATAATTGCAGTACAATACATCCAAAGTAGGATTAGAATTACAATCCGAGTTAACAGTAACTGCATATGCACAAAAATTCATATGCTTGCAAAATAACATCCATATCCTAGGGTTCCTTGATCACTTACCTAGATCATCTTTTCAAGGGTAGAAGTTTGGGTAAATCTGCCACAAGGCCTCCAGGCAGATCTCATAGTGGCAGATTTCCGTCATGTCCGCCAAATATCTACCCTCTCCCCTCAACGTCAAGGGAACCATCCTGTAGTCCGTGTCCCTGGACAGATATTGGTCATCCATCCAAGAGGCAACCCAACAGCGAGGTCTGTCGTATGGATGAATTTGCATCCCCATTTCAGGTTTGCCTTTTCCGAAGTCTTCAAAGGCCCGTTGCAGCTTATACGCGTGGAGGTAGTTCTGATAACCGCTCTTGAAAAAAATGACTACAGCTCTGGTGAAGATCGGGCCATTTGGACTGGAAATCCACTTTAGCATAATCTTCTCCACCGGATAACCCAAGGCAGTTAACCTGTTCCTTAAACCAGTTAGTGATCTACTAGTATGTAAATATGTACAGTATATACTAATCTATGTACAACAAAACTACCAGTTATTTAATACAGTATGTAAATATTGTACATAATATAGTATGTATTAATCTATCCCAACAATTTATGTAACATTAAAACAGTATAGATTTATCTATTAGTTATGTACAAAAACACAATTTATCTAATAAAAGCTTTGTATATGATTTCTTATTCAATGCATGTAAGTATTTATTACACAAATTAACCTGTTCCTTAAACCAGTTAGTGATCTACTGGTAACCTTGTTATCAACCACCTCAAATGGTAAATTTGCAATAATGCATTTAGGAGGGTACATCAGTTCTACATACATTTTTGGGTTTTTTTTTTTTTTTTAAAAAAATTTTCAAAGTTTAACTACTCTCAATCTTAACTTGAGGAGTATATATATAACTGATTGACTCAACCCCCTTTGTTATTACTTATGCAATTTTGAGATATTTATTTATTGCATGATAGACACGTTTTAATTCACCCATGAAATACCTCATTTACCAAAGTTAATAATTGTGTCTAATAGAATCCAGAATTTGAATGGTTAAACCTAAATTTATGTGTGTACAGACTATTCACCTTTACTTCAATTTTAATTTATGTACTACATTTAACGCATTTTATACATTGGTAAATCACTGCCTTATACATTAATCAGTTTCTTTGTACATAATCTGTCTTATGTATTTTATACGGAGTACATTTTATACATTGGTCAATTCTTTGCCCTATACATTTTATACACATTTCACTCTCTTATACATTGAAATTTATGTACTACGAATCTTCTGTTTTGGTGCACATAATCTGTCTCAGAACATTAAAAAATTAAAAACGTGTGCTATAAAATCCCACATTCTCAACAAATTCTCAATTTGTCTCTCTGTTTCTCTCTTTCCCTCTCTTTTTGTGTGTCTCTCTCTGTATCCCTTTTTCTCTCTTCCTTTCTCAACAAAAATGAATATTACATGTGATGGAAAGATATACGATATTAGGCAACAACATAAACTGTGGTTTGCTTCTCAAAAGAAGGAGAAGTTGCCTTTTATATTTACCGATTCTCATGGACCTATTTCAAGTTCAAATGTTGAATCACTTGAAAAGGTTTTTTGAAATGAAAATATAATGGAAATAATTTTCAGAAGGTCAACCCTACTTTTAGAAAGCAAGAGTTTGCAAAATTGACTCTTGTTTGCAAGAGATGGGCTCAAATACTTTTGGCACATCCTCATTCTCTTCTCTTAGAAATGGAGTACAGTATGAGTGTGCATGCAAGCATTAACAATGGATTACTTTCTCTTCATAGGAATGGTGTCTTGTTGTTAAAGGAATGCAGATGCTATCTGACTAAAGATCTGCTTTGTAGAGATATGTTACACTATATGCAACTTCGACTTGCATCTCCAGAAGATGTAGTTCATCTTCATGGTTCTTCTCCTGAAGATTTTCGTCGATCATCTACCTTTGCTGAATATCTGTTTGAGCCAACAAATTTTTATCCAGATATATAAGTGTATTTTGTTTTTTCCTTATATATGTAATGTTTGAACTATATGAAAGATGAATCTCAAGTTAATTTGAACTTATGTACACTTGTTATAAAATTATTTACTTATCACGCGTTTTTATATGTATTTGTACATACGGCTATGTTTGACGGATTATGAGTGCTTCAGTAAACATAAATCTAATTAGAATAACTTATGATTTCGTTCCAGTAATATGTAAGTAGATGAGTTATGTACAACAATTATAGAAATATGTACACCATGTTCACGGTTATTACTATGACTAATATGTAAAGCTGATGTGTAAGTATGTACATTATTTATTGATCTATATACTATGCAGAAACTACCCATATAAGAATAAATAAGGTTAAGGGTTTCATGACCCGTTTACCAGTGACACAAACACAAACAGGATACAACCCGATCTGTTTGCTGGGTCTAAATGCATGTAAAAGTTTATTACACATATAGTGTATATAATAGATATGATATACATAGTTTATATAAATGACATACTTTATATACATAGTGTATATAATTGTGTTCAACTGAGTAACATATTATATGTGTATATAATTGTGTTCAACTGCCCCATAAATGTAATTAGAACAACTTATGATTTGATTCCAGTAATATGTAACTAGATAAGTTATGTACAACAATTATAGAAATATGTACAACCTTGTTCTTGGTTATTACTATAACTAATATGTACAGTTGATATTTAAATATGTACATTATGTATTGATGACTAATATGTACTTGTTTCAATATGTACATTATTTTTAATATAACCGTATAAAAGCTTTTTATATATATACAACCGTGCCTTTTTCGATGTACATAAGTTACTATATGTTGCATATGTTGGAATTTGTACATGGTTATAGAAATGTTTGCTTTGATGTACATATGTACATTATGTATTGACTTTTTGTATGATTTCTTATTCAATGCATAGATACAGTGTATATAATAGATACGTAGGATATACATAGTTTAAAATACAGTGTATAAAATATTAATGTTAATAATAATAATAATAATAATAATAATAATAATAATAATAATAATAATAAAGTAGTACTCGGTATTAGACACATTATTGCTCATATTAGACACGTTAATAATAGACACATATTATGTACTCGGTATTAGTACATAATATTTTGAAATATAGTACATAATATCTGTTGCATAGTTTAAACAGGATTTGTTTTGATGTACATAACATAATATCTGTTGTATTTGTCAATTTTTTACATACTTAAAGTAGTGACTGTTTTGATGTACATAAGTTAACATCTGTTGTACATGTCGATATTTTTACATAGTTAAAACAGTGTCTGAATTGATGTACATAAGTTAACATATATTGTACGTATCGATATTTTTACATAGTTAAAACAGTGTCTAAATTGATGTACATAAGTTGATATCTGTTGCACATGTTCACAATTTGTACATTGTCAAAGCACCGTATAATAATAATTAATAATAATAATAAAGTACTCCGTATTAGACACATTATTTTGAAATATAGTAGTACTCAGTATTCCGCTACCCTAGGACGTATTTATGACGTATTAGGACTTTTTGAAAATGACGTATTATTAAGAGTTTCGAAATAACTATTGAGAATTCCTATAATCACTTCAACAGTCATTTGACAACTACTAGTATTTCACTTCAACTACTGAGAATTCCTATAATCACTTCAACTATTTCAAAAAGTGCATCACTTCACAACAATTTGAAAAATCAAGTACGGAGTAATTTTTGAAGTACTGTAATTTATATCGACGATTCGTGCATCACTTCAACGATTCTTTGGTGAGTGATATGTTCTTGATTCTTTGCATGCCATAACTACTGGTTTTTCGAACGATTTCGTGAAATTTACAGTAAAGTAAAATTGCAATCTTTTATTCTTTGGAGATTAGGTCTTTTATTCGCGTTATTTATAAAGTACATATGAAGTTTTGTGTGTTATATTTTTGATTTTTAGAGTGATTTTGTTGAAAATTAGGGTTAAGTAATTCACGAGACAAGATGAAATCAAATCTGAAGAAGACTGCACCAAAGAGGAAAACTGATAAAAAGGAGAAAGGTACAATTTAAATTATGTACAATTTAAGGTATTTGTGTACAATTTAAATTATGTACAATAAAATTATACTGATTTTGTGTTCTTTATTCGTAGCTGAATGTAAAAGGAGGCGAACTGAAGAAAAGGATACAGACTCTGATAATTATGAAGAAACATCAGACAAACAATTATGTTTGATAACAGACGCAGATAAAGGTATATTCATTAAATAGACTACTATGTTTCAATATTGTTTGAAAAGAACTTTTTTTATTTAGTATAGCTTTAAAAATTTACATACAATTTGTGTTTGAAGTTATGTGCATTGTGTAATGCGTTATGAACATACAATTTACAGGTATTGCTCCTAAAACTACAAAGACTAGGAGGAAGAGAGTTCTACATGCAACGAACGAACTGCCATCATTGAAGACACGCATGTCCCCTGATGGTTTGGTTAAATTTCTAAATGATTTGTCAGAGAAACAGATCGCAGATATTAAAGAATTAGGGTTTGGGGATTTAATTGATCTGAAAGTAAAAGAAGTCCCGTGCAAGCTTGCTCATTGGCTTGTTATAAATTTCATTCCTGATTCAGCCACATTTAAATATAATACATTTGGTGTGACAAATCTTGATGTACATATTGCAACTGGGTTTCCTATGGGACCAAACAAGATTGTCCTTGCATCGTATGATGACCATGACATGGAATACAGAAAACTTCTTAATGAATGTAAGAATCAATTTGAAGGGTCAAAGGTTACGGCCCCTGCATTCAAATCCATCCTTAGTAATCAAATGGATGGAGGTGATCTATTCAAAAGGAACTTTATAGTTTATATCTGTTCTTATTTTATACAAGGTACCAGTTCTGCAACTCAAGGTCTTAGGATAATGAAGTCTTTAGTTGACTTGTCATTGGTACCTACATATAATTGGTGCGAATTTTGCCTTAATGCCTTCATTGAGGCTGTTGACTTATGGAAGATGAATACAACAGAGAAGGAGAAGTTTTTTGATGGACCTATAATGGTCTTTATGTTCATATATTTGCAAAGAATGCGTTACAGAAACAGCACACCATTTCGTTCTTTCCCAACAATGTTGTTCTGGACACAAGAGTCCATTTCAAAGAGAATAATGGACGAAGCAAAAAAATCAGGTACGTTTGGTAATGGTCTGGTTATTCCATTAGAGTCCCTTTATTGGTACAAGGGGGAGGAAGTAAAGAAAAGTATGAACAAAGAGGGAAAGGAAGAAGGAGATTGGTTACAAAGTTTAATGCTGAAATCTGTTGAATTCACAAAAAATTTCAAGGGGTTCAAAGATGCTGTAAATATTGCAAAGTTTGCCTCCCCTCAATGCAAACCAATAACAAAATTGGAAATGTTGACCAGTGATTTTGTTGCAAAACTTGTAACAATAACAAAAGATGAAGAATTTGGTAAGAATTTTTCTTTAATTGGTTTTATCCCCATTCATTTGTTATAATATGTTGAATATAGTACTTATGTTTCATCTTTTGCTTCAAAATAGGTGAGGAAGAAGAAAATGAAAAGAATCCACAAATACTGGATATGTAATCCCCTAGAAATTCTAACGCAATACAGTGGCGGAAACACTGTACAGTTGGGATTAAAACACACTGACAAATTATATATTATTAAAAGAAATGGTAGTCAATACAAAGGTCTCTTTTTACAAAAGGGCTAAAAGTAAAATCTCCAAACGGGTTTATACAAATTCATAAATAAACATGAATGAAGGAAGAGTAGGATCCACGCTACTCGCTAGCTCACACCCAAAACCCAGCAACAAATACCTGTCATGTTATAAACATAACAGCCACGTCAGTGGGGAGTAACTCGGACGTTCTCCCAGCCAAATTATATCATATGGAAAAATAATAGTATTATTATATCAAAATACTTAAAATGAGAAAACATTAAAAACGATATAATAAAGTAAGTTCTCGGAGGAAAATTAAAACATTTGCCAACCTGCAAATCAAACCAATCGATAATTAAAAAAATCTTCAAAATGGCGTTATGGATAGGATTAGTGTAGACGGCTAGACTTTCACTAGGAGAATACTAAAACTAGCTTTGAGAACTTAGTTCAAACAAATCAAACTTCGATCTCTAACTAGGCTACTCAACCATAATAGGACGGCGACTTATAAATGCGTGGCCCTAGTTTAAGATAATATGCACACCCCTCCCGAGCACCATAAATACTCAGTTCAACCCGACAGCGTCTTACACTACGAGGCACGAGTTTAAGGTCAAAATGTACACACACACTCCCGAACACCATATATGCTCGGTTCAACAACCAATGTGCCCCATAAAGACACACCAGCCTTATAGTTGATGGCAAAACCGTAAACCCCAGAATATATTACTCTAAACCTCACACTTGTCCTTATTCCATAACTCCAAAACAGTCATTATCGATATATACAAGAGATATAATCATTACGAATAATATGAAGATAAAAGTAATAAACATTTTATATTAAAAGGGAAACTTTCTATAAATAGAAACTTACTAATTTTAGAAACTTACTAATTTTAGAAACTTACTTAAAATAGAAATATTATTATAGAAAATACGTACGTGATTAAAATGAGTGAAATGTATAAAAATAGCATTTCTAACGAAATTAGCATTTTATTATTGTCGTCGTTATCGTAACTTTAATATATTTCCAAATTCGTTACTCAAAATATAAATGAAACTTAATAAGTCAAAGTGTAGAACTATATAAAGAATTAGGAAATCGAGTTAAAACTATAAATTTTAGAAAAGAGACGTTTTAAGAAAAACGATATCAAAATTAATTAAGTCAACGAGTTTTATAAATGAAATGAGATTTAGGAAGATTTCAAATTAATTTTTTTTAAAAGATAGTTTTTATTAATAAATATTACGGATTTTAATAAAAATAGTCAATTGGAAACAAATAGGAAATTATTAGTGAAAATAGTATCGACTAAAAATATATTTAAAACAAAATCGACTATTTTCTCATTTATTAGAATAAATCGTAAAACGAAAATTAATTTATTAACAAGTATACAAATTTCGATTAAAATATAAAAATATGATTTTTAAGTGAAAATTATAAATTGAAGAAATATGACGAAATATGAAATCGATATTATTTAGTTACTACTGTCACGATAACCAACAAAATATTATAACGATCGTAAATAATAAAATTATTAATGATTTGTAAAATGATATCGAAAGTTATAAAAATATTGATAAGACAAACGATTTAAAAAATTAATATAATTAGCAATAATATATAGCTAAAATTAGTAAAACGAAGTTAAAATATTTACTACATACTACTACTCAAACATACGATATAAAATCGAGTAACGTCCTAGAGTTACCTTGAGTCAACATTCGAATCGATCCTGCACTGTCTACTTGCATAATCCGAGCTCCAAATCTTTAATAGCACGCCTTAAGCTTCGTGTCGTGAATCGCTAGCCTTCCAAGTATGCTCCACGACGAAATTCGAGACAAATAGAAATAGAAACAGGGAAATCGGAATAAGGACTGATGGAAAAGAGTGGAGATGACACGGAACGACAAGGGAAAGCAACTGAATGAAGATTGATGAAACAATTGAAAATGAATAGATCAAGATCAAACCAGAATAGCCTCGATAAAGAATCAAATTAAATGAACATAAAAGCGGGAACGAAAACAGAATTACGACAAATATTAGCGTGTAACACCATTGAAACGGAGAGGGAAAAGAAGAAGAACGAAGATTGACAAAGAAACGGAAATCAGCATCTTAGCATAAGACAATGGCAGCGAAAATGAACCCGGACAGAAATAGAGGAATCAGATTGAAGGAGAAGGAACGAAAAATAAAAAGAAAAGAAGAAGCGATTGAAGAGCAGCAGCAGGACAAAACAGAGAACATCAACCGTAGCATCGGAACGACAACAACAACTGCCATAAACCGCACCAAACAGTTGACAAGGGAGACGAAACAGCAGCATAAACGGACAGCAATAACGACATAGACAGAAGAAGAAGAAACCGAAAAGGCAGCAGCATGAGTAGTAATAAGACGCAGCGGCAAGAACAAAACAGACAGCAGCAGCATCAACAACACGCAACAGCAACAAAAGAAATCAGGACGAGAGGAAAAAAGAAGAAAAGAAGAAGATACAGCAGCCAAACCACGAAAATTAAAGATGGAGGACAATTCGGTAGAAGTCGGAAAGAGAACAGCAAAAGAAGGAAGAAGAAAAAGAACGAGGGAACAGTGAGGGAAAGGAATATAGAACGATGCAGACTAAACGAGGAGTAAAAGGGCACATACCGAGTTCACTTGACGAGGAACGAAGACAAAACAAGTAGCAGCACCGTAACGCAGCAGAAGCAGTACACAACAGCAGCAGTTCGTAGTAGTACGCAGTGGCAGCAGACAACGACTGAAAGAAGAAGAAGGAACAGAGGAAACGGAGGCGGCGGATCGAAACAGAGGCAAAACAGGATGTTTGCCGGAGTAAACAAAGAAGAAGACGGAGATAAGCCGATCATATTTCTGATGGAGGCTGGGAAAGCGGGAATAAATAAAAAAAAGAGGAAGGGGAGATGAAATGGACAAAGGAAGAAAGACGAGATGCGTAGAATGGCGGAGACTGCGGAGCAGAATTTAAGGAGAAAAGAAGAAGAAAACTGAAGGGAAACGAAGAGATGAGAGGGAGGGTGAAGCGGTGGTCAAGCAAAAGAATTAGTGTGGAAACAAAAAAAAAATAGGGGAAGTACGTAAAGCGTGTGGGTTGAATTCAACTCACCAAAAAGAAGTGTACCGATTCCGAGAAAATAAGTATACGTAGTATACGGATAAATTAAATCAATTGGGTTGGAGACGAAATCCGTAACGAAAGTTGACTGACCCACGAATCGAATTAAAACGAATTAATAAAATAATAAATAATCGGGCCGTCAAATAAAATGAGTAAATAAAGTATTCGGGACGAAAACGAGGCTTATAAATAATTAGACGATGAAATAGTATTTCCCGATAAATAATAAATTTTTGACGAAGTGAATTAAATTGATTTCTCGAGAAAAGGTAATAAATGTTTTGACGAAATTTAAAATAAATGAGCGTCGACCAGAAAATAGAAAATTCGAGCTTAAATATAAATAATACTAAAAAGAATTTATAATTTAAGTCGTCGAAATAGACTTTCGATAAAAATTAAATTAAATGTATAAAATAAATCGAAATAAAAACAAAACTACGTTTTTAAATATAAGAAGAGTTTCCGAGACAAATAAAATTTTATGAGTTTGAAACGATTAAACGATAAATTCGTTTTATAATAATTTTTTTGAGAATTACAAGTTAAATCGTAAAAATAAAAATACGAACAAAATTTTAAATTAATTTAATTTATAAAATCAGGGGTGTTACAATCTTCCCCACTAAAAAGAAGTTTCGTCCTCGAAACTAACAAAAATATAATAATAGAATGGAAAACAAGGTTATATCATTTGAACTAGACCTGCTCAAATGCGGGCTCGGGCCGGACACGGGCCGGGTTAAAAGATAAAAAGTTGCCCTTTAACATCAAAGCGGGCGGGTCGGGCCTAACTAACGGGCCTAGATTACTTGCCCTTACCGGCCCGTTTATGCAAAATCGGGCGGCCCGCGGGCTATCGGGCCAATTATTGAGTGAATGAAAAAACTATCAAACAAATAAAGATAGGCGGTAATTACGTAAATATTTAAAAAAATTACAACATAGTTGAATTGTTTGCTACATATCAAAATACAAGAAAAAAAATATTTGATAAATGAACAAAAATTGGTGATAAGATCAGACTATTAATAGATTATTATGAGAATTTGAGAATAGCGAGAGTTGCCTAATTTTTCTTGAGAATTCAAAGGTATTTTCGCTATATCATACTATTATCAAGTGTATGTGTCTTGATTAGAGCATAGATTAATTATTTTCTTTTGTATTATAATGAATATACATTTTTCATTTCCTATATAATTATAAGTTGTAGAATGTATATAATATTTTAGCGGGCCGGGCGGGTTGGCCCGTTTCAAAATATTAGTGTCCATGCCCGGCCCGTTTGTTGTATCGGGCCGGGCTTGTCCGGCCCATTTAACAATTCGGGCCGAGATTCCCTGTCCAAGCCCGCTAAAATTTCGGGCCGGACAGGTCGGGCTATTCGGACGGTACGACCCATGATCAGCTCTAATTTGAACAAAATGAGAATGCTTAACTCGAATCACAATCTCGATTTTTGTTTGTTTTTTTTAAAAAAAAAAAAAAAAAAAATTACAACTTCAAACGTGATATGAAATCGTAATCGAAGACAAAATTTATTTCAAGAAGAGTTGGGCTCAATTCCCAAAGTTTAAAATCATTTGATTTAATAAAATCGCACGTTAAAAATTATTCGATAAAATAATGACGATAAATAATATTTGTAAACGAATTCCAGGGTGAAAGGTACCCAAATATTTCCAAAACAACAGTAAAATGTTCTAATTAAGAAATTCGACAATACTTTGCTTTAACGAAACAAAAATTTGAGAAATCAAGTTTTGTAGTTAGTTAATAAGAATCGAATCTGTCGACAAACATTTTCAATAACAGATTTAAAGTCTACCGGCGATAAAACAAAAACTTAGACATATGATGTTTTTCGAAAATGTTAAACCGTTTTAACTAAAGTCTCATAGAAATCAAAATATTTGCAATTAAGAAAGTTTTCATAAAATCTCGATCACTTGAAAATCAAAATTAAAATTTTAAACAATCTCGAAATACTTTAAAATAAAATATTTAGACCCTTTTGAAACGGCACCAAAAATAAAACAAAAACAGAATACAAAGTTTTGAAATTTATAACTCAAAATGTTAAAATTTCACGATAGCCCAAAATTTTAAAATAGTCAAACTTTTCATAAAATAGGTTCGGGAAAATGGTAAACGGATAAATAGAGTCAAAGGTAACAACAAACCGAAACAAAAGTTTTCAAACCCGAAAAAAAGAAGTTAAAGGGATTGGCCGAAAAAGGAGTAGCAGGATTTAATAAAAGCTAATGGGAGGAATGAAATTTAGAGTCAAACGGAGCTCTCAAGGAATTACAGAAGAAGTTAACCATCTCGAGATTCCCGGTACGACTCCCACAACACGGGTTCCTAATTTCCGTCAAATATGTTAAGTCCAAAATTAGGCACTAGGTGGTACGTACTACTCAGTCACAATCTCCAAAAATGTCTTACGTGATTATCCAATCGTTCAAACAACACGATACTAATCCACAATTGCTTTAGAATCTAATCTCATCAATTAAAATTTCAACGGCCATCGCAACACACCCAAACTTGCCATCGATAAGGTTCCTAAATCCAAAGCTCATAAAGTCTGAACTCGAGGTACACCCCAAATTTCTCGAGTAAGGAACAGTAAACGAGATCTACCAATTTAACAATGTTCGGGCACAGTACAAAATCCTCAAAAATGATCACCAACATATTTATAATGCCACAAGTACAGGAGTTAGGAACGTTTAACAAATCCTCAAACATGCTCAAACCTATAGGTTATAGCAAACACTCACATCTTCAAACACGTCATTCGACTAAGGTTTCTACGGATCCCATCAAATTTCATATTGCATCAGCGAAACCACCAAAATATTTATTAACTCAACGAAGCCACAATCTCGTTGGTCTAAGGGTTCTGAACTATAAATCCATCAAGATGATTCGCATTAAGTATCCCTCAAAACAACGCGATAAATCAAACCTTTAATTGTACAATATGTTTCTCTTCTTCAAGGCTAACAATAATTTTATCCAAGTTAGATCACTCAACTCCAAAGTTCATAGGTTACAACCTTAAACAACGATCAACGATCTAATCCTTAAGAACCACGGGTAATCTATGTCAACCAAAATTTCTGACGATATTAATGAAAACCTTTAATGGTACCACAACCAATGATCCCAAATAATCACAATGCATCCATCAAATAAGCATTAGGTAAGAATCCCAAAGTGATATTATTAGTTACACTTAGTTCGGTTCTAGGTTAGGTACTAGGTAACCATCAAATAAGATATACTCTTACTACTCCAAAATATATTCAACTCTAAGTACTCCAAAATAATTAAAGTAACCTATAACCCAAGGTTCAGTGCCCAAAGTATCATCCTAATTCCATTAATCGATAATTTATCATTCAAATCGATCCTCAAAAGCTTACGAAGATAGATAACAGGGTATGACTCACAATCCTCAAACCATAGGTAACAAGGGTTTACTAAACCTTGAACATCTATAACTTTTCACGGGGTCCACTAAAACAGATTTCGGTCTAACCAAAGAATCTCAAGAGGAAAGATGGTAAAGTAGAAGAATCGGACAAGGATTCGCCAAGAGAATGAAGAGAAGAATTGGAAAAGGCAGAAGCAGGAAGAAAGAATCAAAGATTCAAGAAAATAAAGACCTAAAACAAGAAGGGAAAGTTCGGACCTCTAAGGTTCACGAGGGAACCAAAAGGATTACTTCATCTTCTTGTAGAGGAACGAACACGCAAGTCTTGGGTTGCTCGATCTGGATCTACTGCAACATCATGGAACAGGAATCTACTCTTGATCATCTAACCTGTAGCTTAAGCAAACTGAACCGGAGCTGAAAAGTCACCATCGGCATCTTTCTTGGAGCACCAAGTTGTCCACTCGAGTCAGCAGGCGTTAAGAGTTCTAAGCAGGTCTTGTCCCGATCTGGAGCAGGATCACGACAGCATCTTGTTCATCCATCTTCTTCCAGACAAAAGCAACAAATATTCAATGCTAATCATTGAGTTACAAGAACATATAAACCTAACAGTTAAGTCCTTAATTTTGTTTCTACCCATCTCTCACTAATATTTCTTTAAATGTTCAAATCATTTACTGGTATTTTTCCTATAATCAGGTGTAAGCGTCGGGAGCAACAATGCTCTGATACCAACTGTAATCCCCTAGAAATTCTAACGCAATACAGTGGCGGAAACACTGTAGAGTTGGGATTAAAATACACTGACAAACTATATCTTATTAAAAGAAATGGTAAGTCAATACAAAGGCCTCTTTTTACAAAAGGGCTAAAAGTAAAATCTCCAAACGGGTTTATACAAATCCATAAATAAACATGAATGAAGGAAGAGTAGGATCCACGCTACTCGCTAGCTCACACCCAAAACTCAGCAACAAATACCTGTCATGTTATAAACATAACAGCCACGTCAGTGGGGAGTAACTCGGACGTTCTCCCAGCCAAATTATATCTTATGGAAAAAAAATAGTATTATTATATCAAAATACTTAAAATGAGAAAACATTAAAAACGATATAATAAAGTAAGTTCTCGGAGGAAAGTTAAAACATTTGCCAACCTGAAAATCAAACCAATCGATAATAATAAAAATATTCAAAATGGCGTTATGGATAGGATTAGTGTAGACGGCTAGACTTTCACTAGGAGAATACTAATACTAGCTTCGAGAATTTAGTTCAAACAAATCAAACTTCGATCTCTAACTAGGCTACTCAACCATAATAGGACGGCGACTTATAAATGCGTGACCCTAGTTTAAGATAATATGCACACCCCTCCCGAGCACCATAAATACTCAGTTCAACCCGACGGCGTCTTACACTGCGAGGCACGAGTTTAAGGTCAAAATGTACACACACACCCGAACACCATATATGCTCGGTTCAACAACCAATGTGCCCCATAAAGACACACCAGCCTTATAGTTGATGGCAAAACCGTAAACCCCAGAATATATTACTCTAAACTTCACACTTGTCCTTATTCCATAACTCCAAAACAGCCATTATCGATATATACAAGAGATATAATCATTATGAATAATATGAAGATAAAAGTAATAAACATTTTATATTAAAAGGGAAACTTTCTATAAATAGAAACTTACTAATTTTAGAAACTTACTAATTTTAGAAACTTACTTAAAATAGAAATATTATTATAGAAAATACGTACGTGATTAAAATGAGTGAAATGTATAAAAATAGCATTTCTAAAGAAATTAGCATTTTATTATTGTCGTCGTTATCGTAACTTTAATATATTTCCAAATTCGTTACTCAAAATATAAATGAAATTTAATAAGTCAAAGTATAGTACTTTATAAAGAATTAGGAAATCGAGTTAAAACTATAAATTTTAGAAAAGAGACGTTTTAAGAAAAACGATATCAAAATTAATTAAGTCAACGAGTTTTATAAATGAAATGAGATTTAGGAAGATTTCAAATTATTTTTTTTTTAAAAGATAGTTTTTATTAATAAATATTACGGATTTTAATAAAAATAGTCAATTGGAAACAAATAGGAAATTATTAGTGAAAATAGTATCGACTAAAAATATATTTAAAACAAAATCGACTATTTTCTCATTTATTAGAATAAATCGTAAAACGAAAATTAATTTATTAACAATTATACAAATTTCGATTAAAATATAAAAATATGATTTTTAAGTGAAATTATAAATTGAAGAAATATGACGAAATCTGAAATCGATATTATTTAGTTACTACTGTCACGATAACCAACAAAATATTATAACGATCGTAAATAATAAAATTATTAATGATTTGTAAAATGATATCGAAAGTTATAAAAATATTGATAAGACAAACGATTTAAAAAATTAATATAATTAGCAACAATATATAGCTAAAATTAGTAAAACGAAGTTAAAATATTTACTACATACTACTACTCAAACATACGATATAAAATTGAGTAACGTCCTAGAGTTACCTTGAGTCAACATTCGAATCGATCCTGCACTGTCTACTTGCATAATCCGAGCTCCAAATCTTTAATAGCACGCCTTAAGCTTCGTGTCGTGAATCGCTAGTCTTCCAAGTATGCTCCACGACGAAATTCGAGACAAATAGAAATAGAAACAGGGAAATCGGAATAAGGACTGATGGAAAAGAGTGGAGATGACACGGAACGACAAGGGAAAGCAACTGAATGAAGATTGATGAAACAATTGAAAATGAATAGATCAAGATCAAACCAGAATAGCCTCGATAAGGAATCAAATTAAATGAACATAAAAGCGGGAACGAAAACAGAATTACGACAAATATTAGCGTGTAACACCATTGAAACGGAGAGGGAAAAGAAGAAGAACGAAGATTGACAAAGAAACGGAAATCAGCATCTTAGCATAAGACAATGGCAGCGAAAATGAACCCGGACAGAAATAAAGGAATCAGATTGAAGGAGAAGGAACGAAAAATAAAAAGAAAAGAAGAAGCGATTGAAGAGCAGCAGCAGGACAAAACAGAGAACAGCAACCGTAGCATCGGAACGACAACAACAACTGCCATAAACCGCACCAAACAGATGACAAGGGAGACGAAACAGCAGCATAAACGGACAGCAATAACGACATAGACAGAAGAAGAAGAAACCGAAAAGGCAGTAGCATGAGTAGTAATAAGACGCAGCGGCAAGAACAAAACGGATAGCAGCAGCATCAACAACACGCAACAGCAACAAAAGAAATCAGGACGAGAGGAAAAAAGAAGAAAAGAAGAAGATACAGCAGCCAAACCACGAAAATTAAAGATGGAGGACAATTCGGTAGAAGTCGGAAAGAGAACAGCAAAAGAAGGAAGAAGAAAAAGAACGAGGGAACAGTGAGGGAAAGGAATATAGAACGATGCAGGCTAAACGAGGAGTAAAAGGGCACATACCGAGTTCACGTGACGAGGAACGAAGACAAAACAAGTAGCAGCACACACTACAAGAAAAACTGTCCCGGGCGTCCACCTGATTGGCGTCCTGGGCATATGGACGCCTAAATGGCGTCCGAAAAGTCAAACGGGCGTCCACAGTCGGAAGTCAAACTTGGCGTCCGACTGTAGTTGGGGAGGACAAAATTGAACCCAAATGACGTCCACAGGCGGACGCCATTTAACCCAAATGGCGTCCACTGTCGGACGCCATATTCTGCAAACTGGCGTCCACATGTGGCGTCCGATAGTGGACGCCCGTCGTCTTCAATGTGGCGTCAAATAGCCGCTCACCCCCCTCACCCCCTTCACTTGTTAAAAAAAAATTCTCTCTACATTCTCCCTCTACGCTCGCCGACCCCAAATAGCATTCCTCTCCCACTTTTCATCCTTTATTCCTAATTTTGGTACGTTTTCTTAGTTTATTTCGTTTCTATTCATTGTTAGCGTTATTTATTGATAGTTTGTTAGTTAATTTCGTTTAGGTCTAAATTTCGATTAGGTTGATTAGTTTAGGCCAAGCTCGATTAGGTTGATTAGTTTATCCCAAATCCGATTAGTTAGATAATTTTTGCCCATCACTATTTTGACTAGGGTTTGATCAATTTGGTTATATTGAGCTAGAATGACCTCTAGGGCCTTCCGTGAGGTTTTGTGTGACCTAGGACGGACCAAAAGGTGTCGTAATAATGCCGGATTTTCCCGAAACCACTTCTATCCTGATCGGGGTTGTAAATAGGTGTTAGCGGCGCTTTCGGAATTTTGATATCTGCATCCGAAAATTTGACCCTTTTTTGACCTGTTTAAGCTGTTTCTGTGTGACCGAAGCCATGAATTGTTGTGTTTTATTCGGTTGAATTGGGATTGCATTGATAAATTAGCTAGGGTTTTTCTAAGTTGGGATTAAATTGTGATTAAATTCGGTGACTAATTTTTGTAAGGTCAATTAAAAATTAATAAGACATTTGCAAATTAAAAATTGGGTTTACTAAATTTTTGTAAGGTCAATTCTAAATTAATAAGACATTTGGGTTTACTTTGACGTATTAGTGATTACATTGATGAAACTTAGTTAGAGAAATGAAGTTTAAGTTAAATGGTGGTTAAATATTCGTTTAGTAAGTTATAAATTAAATTAGGGAAATTAAACTTTAATATGTTATATATATTTTTTGAACATAGAAAATGAAGAGAATTGAACGGAAATGGATGTATGAGGGAAGACTTGATAAGAAGAGATGTCCTACCGTCGAATTTTTGAGGGGTGTTGAGTCATTTGTCGAGGTCGCTAAAAAGTCGGTAGACTACGCATCGAGGGGGGAGGTTAGGTGTCCGTGTACTAAATGCAAGAACCTAAAATTTCTTGAGGTCCTCGTAGTGAAGGAACATGTCATCTATAGTGGTTTTTCACCCGATTACTAGTATTGGATTTGTCATGGTGAGTCATCTCAGTCTGAGGGAACCGAAAACCATCAAGATTAGGGGGGATTGAGAGGTATGATAGTTGATGTTGTGGAGTGCAACTTGTTTAACTCACCTAACCCACGAGACTCACCTAGCCCACGAGACTCACCCAACCCACAACACTACAAGAAAAGTCGTGGTTAGCAACCGATATTTTCCGACCGCATGGAAAACAGTCGGTAATTACGCTTACCGACCGACAACAGTCGGTAAATGGGACTTTCGGTCGGTAAAATACCGACTGATTAATCAGTCGGTAAATAAGAACATCGGTCGGTACCGAGCTGTTTTACCGACCGATTTTCTAATTTACCGACCGATTTGTCGGTCGGTGACGTTGTTAACATAAATCACCCCGACTCCTTTCATTACTCACTTCGCAGTAACTTAAAAAAAAACCCTTTACCCATCCCCAAACCCCAATTCCGAACCCGACCCCCCTATCCCCACCCCCCTTCGCCACCCTCCTTCGCCGGAGAACCTCCCCCGCACCGCCGTCGCACCGCCGTCGCACCACCGCCGCACCGGCCCCGATCCGCCCTTCGCCGGATTACCATACCCATCCTCCCCAAAATCCCCAATTTCAACCTAGGTATGAATTCTAACTCAATTTTTTTGTTTGATTTTGTTTATATTTGGTTTATTATTGTTGTTAATCCAAGTGTTTGATGAATTTAGGATTAAATTTAGATTTAGGGTGAAACTTATTAGGTTAGTGTAATTAGGTTCCTTAGCCAAATTATGAAAAACTTCTCATAAGATTATTATTATTATCATTATTGGATTTATTAGTATGAATTTTGGTTGAGTTGCTTCTACTAAGTGTAGGGGATGAAAAAATAATTAGGGTTTGAGCGATTTAGTTAGGAAATTGAAATTGAGAGATTTTGATTAGGGTTTGAGAGATTTAGTTAATTAGGAAATTGAGAGAAATTGAGAGAAATTGAGAAATTGAGAGAAATTTAATTTAATTTAGGGTGAAATTTGATGAAAAATTGTTTAGTATAGTTTAGTTAGATTAGTATAGCTCTCCCTATAGTATTTAGATGAAAAATTGGTTCAATTAGTATAGCTCTCCCTATAGTACTTACCCTTTGGAAAATTTTGGATTGGATTACCCAATTAGTATTTTTGATTGGAAAATTGTTTAGTATAATTAGTCTTAAGAATATATTCAATGTTGATTGGATTACCCAATTAGTATTCTTGTTTGGTTTGTAAGGTTGATTGGTAAGTCTTAAAACGAAAATATGGTCGACATTAAGCGAATTGTTCAATTTCCATTTAGAGAACAAATTGAAAATATGGTAGACCTTTAAAAGGAGAAAGGCATCATTGTCATTTACCCATTATTTTAAACTAATTTAAAACATATTATAAACGATCGTGTTCCTAAAACTCATTTATTTAAAGTTAAAAAAATCCGATTGATCGACAAACAATGATTTAAATTAACTTACATTCCTACATTAACTAGAATTTTGGGTTAGAAATTTCCTAGGATAAGCCTCATGCATGCAATTATGCATATTATTTATGATAAATTATGAACATAATATTTATTTTGTAATTTTTTTCGACTTTATATTATTTGAGGTTGATTGGTTTTAGGTTAGAGTTGCTTGAGATCATGGTTTGCATTAGAAAATGTATGGGATTTGGATGTATATGAAATTTGAGGAATGCATGGGCATAATATATACTTCCTCCGTTCTATTTGATCTCCTCGACCTCATCTCGCCTGCCTTTATTATTCTTCCTCTTTTTTTATCTTCGAAGTTTGGTATAGTTTAGTTGTTGCTCCGTAATTAAAAGTCTTGCGGACAACTCCTTGTTATAACATTAAAATATGCATATTCATGTCACTCTCAAATGTATACACAAATGGCCATCATCTACTGTTTATTCTCAACTTAACAAATAATAACAATGTAGGGACTAACATTCTTTAGCCTAATATAGTTGTAGCTTAGAATACTAACAATTTGAGTTTATATATTAAACTAAGGTTAGATGTGAAAAGTTAATTACATAATGAAGGGGTACGAATGAGATGAGATCATGGGAGTTTAAATTGTCTAATTAGAGTAAATAAACGTATCAACCCCTGATCTAGTTATATTCGATTATTGTTTTTTAACGTAACGAGAGTAAACTCGTGGTTATTTCTGTGTTATTTACTCCATTTTTATATGTTATGTAATTAGGTTTTCGTTTCTCTTATAGAAAATCTAATAATGACGAATACCGAAAGAAAATGGATGTACGAAAGGGTAGACAATAGAAACAAAGTTAAGTATGAGTTTATACTTGGGGTGGATGATTTTATTCTATATGCTAAGGAACAAGAAGAATACAAGGCACATCAGATTCTTAGATGTCCATGTGTGAAGTGTGAAAATTTGAAGTACTTGAATGAGTATCAGGTAAAAGAGCATCTCTATAGCAAAGGGTTTACGCCTGGTTATACTAATTGGGTGTGCCATGGAGAACCCTTTTCTTTTATTAGTAATCCTAGTACTTCAACAAACACTAATGCTTTCATCGACCAACCTTATCGGGAGATGATAGTAGATGTGTTTGGAGACATAATGTTCGACCGTGTCGAGGATTCTCCTTTGGGTGAAGAAGAAAGCCCCCACCATGATCAGAAAGAATTTTTTGAAATGTTAGAGGCCGCCGAGACACCTCTGTACCGTGGATGTGAGTCATCATTGCTAGAAGTAGCTTCTAGGATGATTAACATTAAATGTGAGGACAACCTACCGGAAAGAAGTTTAGATAAGATAGCTGCTTTGATTGAGGATATCATTCCACGAGATAATATGATGACTCGCACATTTTACGATACTAAAAGGTTGCTTAGGGGCCTTCAAATGCCCCATCATAGGATCCATTCATGTCCGGATGGATGCATGCTATTTTGGAAAGAAGACTCCATGCTTGATAAATGTAAGAAGTGTGGAAAAGATAGGTACAAGAAGAAAACTTTTAGTGGGGCAGACATACCTTTCAAAGTCTTAACCTATCTCCCTGTAGCACCAAGGTTGCAACGTTTATATGCAACCAAGAACATCGCAAAAGAAATGAGATGGCATATAGAAAATCCACGTGTACCAGGGACCATGGCTCATCCAAGTGACAGTGAGGCTTGGAAGCATCTAGATTATATGTTTCCGGAGTTTGCTAGTGAGCCTCGTAATGTCAGACTTGGACTCTGCACAGATGGCTTTACACCATACGGTTAATTTGGTAAGTCGTACTCCTGTTAGCCGGTGATTCTCACTCCTTATAATCTACCCCCTGGATTATGCATGAAAAAACAATTTATGTTTCTATCTTTGATCGTTCCCGGGCCCAAAAATCCTAAGAAAAACATGGACGTATACATGCAACCTCTTATTGATGAATTGAAAGACTTGTGGGACACGGGAGTGCTCACCTATGATGTGTCCCGGAAACAAAATTTTCGGCTGAAAGCATGTATCCTATGGACCATCAACGATTTTCCGGCTTATGGGATGCTCTCTAGGTGGGCTACTGCTGGCAAACTTGCATGTCCACATTGTATGAAAGACACCAAGGCGTTTTGGCTTCCACACGGAGGTAAAATGTGTTGGTTCGATTGTCAGAGGCAGTTCTTACCCCTAGATCATGCATTCCGTTACAACAGAACTGCCTTTAGGAAGGGTAAGTGCGAGAATGACGAACCACCTCCGACTTTGTCAGGATGCGAAATCTGGGAGACGATATCAGACTACCCGACGATAATTGATGGTACTGATCAAGAATTGAAAGAACTTAAGAACAT
Source organism: Agrostemma githago (assembly GCA_958450325.1). Classification (NCBI taxonomy): domain Eukaryota; kingdom Viridiplantae; phylum Streptophyta; class Magnoliopsida; order Caryophyllales; family Caryophyllaceae; genus Agrostemma; species Agrostemma githago. The sequence continues at coordinate 35,820,864 of OY288254.1, read as the reverse complement.
GAAAACAGGGTGGTTCAAAAAGAGCTTGTTTTGGGACCTACCTTATTGGAAGCATTTGTTGATTCGACACAATTTGGATGTCATGCATATTGAAAAAAACTTTTTTGAGCAATTAATTCATACAGTATTGGATAATAAAAATAAAACAGCTGACACCCATAACACAAGGAAGGACTTGCCCAAATTATGTAGTAGAGGTCACCTACACCTCAAGGACGGCCGCAAACCAAAAGCTCCCTACACTCTTGACAAACTGCAAAAAAAGGTACTCTGTGAGTGGATATGCAACTTGAGGTTTCCAGATGGATATGCATCGGATTTAGGTCGTTGCGTCGACCTACACAGTCTCACACTCCATGGTATGAAGAGCCACGATTGCCATGTGTTCATGGAACGGCTATTACCCGTTGCTTTGAAACACTTGCTGCCAACTAATGTGTGGAATTCAATTACCGAGATCAGCCAATTTTTTCGTGATTTATGTGTCTCAAGCCTTACAACCCAAAATGTACAGCGGCTGGAGAACGATATTGCGGAGATCCTCTGCAAACTTGAGAAAGTGTTTCCACCATCGTTCTTCAATTCAATGGAGCACTTACCAATACATTTGCCTTACGAAGCAAGGATTGGTGGGCCAGTACAATATAGGTGGATGTACCCTTTTGAGAGGTATAATTGTGAAAATACTCAACTTATTATTGTTTCTTAATCATTATATCATCATAATTGTGAAAATACTCTACACTATATCAAAATGTAGGTTTCTTAATCATTTGAAAAAAAAAAAGTGGGTAACAAAGCACGTGTGGAAGGTTCAATTTGCAATGCTTTCTTAACTGAAGAAATATCAAATTTCTGTTCTCTATACTTTGAAGACCACGTAGACACAAAGGCTAAGGATTTGGATGTGGGCACGGGTGACGAAAATGATTCATCTTTACCCGAGCTCTTTCGAAAACACAAAGGTAGAGCTCTTGCTAAACCAAAACAGAGGTACTTGGACGAACAAGAGTTCGATCGTGCACATTTGTACGCACTATCAAATTGTGAACTACTAGGAGAATATGAACGGTACGTAAATAGTAACAACTTACATATTTATTTTAAAATTAAAAGATGTAAATGTCACGACTAAATTGGATAATTACAGCTTATTTGAACAGTTCATTATGGAGCAACATCCACGAGCTAAAATGGATGAAGTTTGGACTACATATGAGAAGTTGTTCCCAAAATGGTTTAAAGGATATGTAAGTCTCAGTGTTGACATATTAGAATGAAATAAACTTTGAGCACGTCACATATGCACTAACACTCTACTACGCAATTAGGTAACTGAGATGAATGTCAAAGATGATGTGATTCAAGCCTTAGCATTTGGTCCTTCTAAAGAAGTAAACACTTGGCAAAGATATATGATTAATGGGTTTAATTTCCACACACAGAAATATGGGAAAAACAGAGCTACCATGAATTACGGGGTTTGCGTAAGTAATGTCGAAGGAAACGATTACCATGGCACTTTAGAGGAAATTATTGAGTTGAGGTATTGTGGGGAGAAGAGAATTTATAATGCAATCGTGTTCAAGTGTTCCTGGATGGATAATTCCACAAACGGTACAAGTGTTCATGGTCTTTATAAACTAGTAGAAGTTAATAGTAGGAGGAAGTATGGTAACTATGATCCTTTTATACTTGCCCATCAAGCTAGTCAAGTTTATTTTGCTCCATACCCAAACCCAAAGAAGGATAGAGATCATTGGTGGGCTGTTTTTAAGGGTCGGGCAAAGTCACAATTTAATGCACCAGTGGATGTCACGGTATTTCAAGAAGATGTGAGTAGTACTTCATTATTATCTGTTGTTGTTGCCGATGACGTCTTAGAAAGTTTTGTTGAAGGGGAGGACATGGAAGAGATGAACGAGATGGGTGATGATGTGATTGTCGAAGATGATAACATTGATGAGGAGGAGGAATTTGAAGATGAATTTGAGGAGGAGGAGGAGGAGGAGGATGAAGAAGAAGAAGAAGAAGAAGAAGAAGACGATGATGATGAGAACGATGATTGGTAACTTGTATTTGCTTAGTCATTGTATTAGTGGTCGATCAACACTCATGGATAAATGCAGTTATTATTTGTATATGTTTGTTTGGTTTAAGGCAAGATGATATTATTTGTTAAATGTTTTCAAGGATTTGCATTTGGGAAGTATTATTTGCATATGTTTGTTTGTTTTGTCATTCAACAGATCGTATCTGAAAGATGGTTGGACGAGGCGGACGTGGACGCGGCGGACGTGGACGTGGACATGGACCACAGGTTCAAGTCGACGAGCACGAGGAGGAGCAGCAGCAACAACAACAACAACAACAACAACAAGATCTGGAAATAATTGCGATTAAGCCCAGTGGGAGATGGTATTGCTTATTCTATCATTATCGAAGTAGATGTAGTATATAATTTTCTTTTATACAAAAATCTAATATGTGGCATTTGTGTTGATTAAGGTTTGACGACTCCGGTGTGGTGAGACGAGTAACGAAGTCGTTCAAGGGTTTCTACCATGAACCGCATATGAACTACCGGGAGACCCCGACGACGGTGAAAGATAAGTGGTTCGACAACTTTAGGGTATACATTCACTTTATTTCCTTACATTCAAAGATATATAGTTATATGCACTATTAATTGTTATTTAGATTTTTCTTAATACGTAATTATTAATTTATGATCGGTCACAATGTCAGGGGTACTGTTCATGGGAGCCCGAGCATGAAGAGCGAGTTAGGGAGAGGTACGATGACGAATGTCGTAAACGGTTGAAGGACACCGTTAACGACATATGTGAACTGCGGAATGGCAAGAACAAGGCATGCCCAAGGTGGATGGTGCCACAAGTCTACAAGGACTTGTTGGAGCGACGGAAGTCGAAGGCTTTCCAAAAGAGATCAAAGACAGCTGCCGCAAATAAAGCTTGTGCACAGCCTGGCCCTAGTCATCACGGGGGGTCGATCAAGGCAACGAAACATGCATCAAGGCTGGTAATGACAAAATATATTAAAATATTCCATAATGTTTTTATTCATATATTTTTTTAAGATGGTAGTAATAATTTGTCTTCTTAGATGGAGCAACTGGGTGGTAGGAGGCCCAGTGCGGCGGAGCTCGCGGAAGCCATGCACTCTAAGGTTGTTGACGGTAAAAGAGTTTTTACCAGTCAAAAGGCGAAGGAGACATTTGTAAGTGTTAATTTAGTTAATCATAGAGATTATCTTAAAATTCCTTAATAAATTAGTTATAACTTGTTCCTAAACATTACCTTCCTCTGTTTGCTAATAGGAACGATTTGAAGAGCTCAAGAAAAAGAACGAGGAGGAGGAGAAAGGAAAAGAGGACGACGAACTGTGGTTCGAAGCGGCCCAGGGCTTCAAGAAGGGCCACGTATACGGAGTGGGATCCGCCGGCCCATTGTACTTCACCCCCCCTCAACAGAACAAGGGTAATGCTTCGAGCTCCTATCATGCCGGTATTCTTGTACAACAAGAAAAACGGGCAGAAGAATTTCAGAACAAAATTTTGGAAGCCTTGGAGAAGGAGAAAGAAGAGAATAGGCGCTTTAGAGAAGAGACCCGGGAGCTCATGCAACAACAACAGCAGCTCATGTCAGCGCTTAACAAGGTATTACAAACTCAGAACTGTAACCCGTTCAACAACACTAACTTCCGTAATCCGAATGACGATAATTCGGGAGGTGGTGGAGTTGGGGGAGCCGGGGTCGGTTTTCAAGTGTAGCTTGAACTGTTAATTGATTACTCTTTTAAGTTGTGTAAACTTTGAATTCTCTTCCAAGTTGTTTAGACTCTTTAGTTACACTTTCATTAGTATTCGCTTAACTAAGTAGTTAAACATATTATGTGAATGAATTGTGGAGATGTTGGATTATGAATGAATTGGATGAAGTTAACGAATGAAGGTTGAAGTGAATGATATTGTAGTTTGAATGAGTTGGAAGATTTGAATGATACGATATCGATGACAACAAATTGGAGTTTGTATGTTCTAGTTTGAATGCAGGTTTGTATGTTGCAAATTGGAGGACAACAAAACAATTGGATCCAGCACGACCTCAACATATTTACCGACCGCCATAACGTAATTACCGACCGCCCAGCCTTCTTTACCGACCGCCATAAGCAACGTAGATATTGTCGATCTACGGTCGGTAAGCATTACCGACCGACAGGAGCGGTCGGTAAAAACCGTAAATACCGACCGCATTACCGACCGAGTCCCCATTTTTCCGACCAAACGTTTTACAGGAGGGTCTGACTTTGGTTTGGTCGGCAACACTTACCGACCGCAAGTTTCAGTCGGAAATACGATTTACCGACCGCGTAACATCATTTCCGACCGACTGGTCGGTCGGTGATGCTTAATATACCCACCGACAAAATCAGTCGGTAAGTTTTATTGCCGACCGTTTTCCCTCTTTACCGACCGTAATTCGGTCGGTGATTCACCGACTGGATCGTTTGGTCGGTACTTATTGTTTCCGACCATAGTTTTCGACTATAGACTATCGGTCGGAAACTTTTAAAATGCGGTCGGTAAATGTAATTACCGACCGATTTTGTGCCTTTCCGACCGATTTTTCCGGTTGCTAACTGCTGTCATTCTTGTAGTGCAAGACTCACCTAACCCACAAGAGCCTAATCCACGAGCGAAGGCGTTTTTTGACATGTTGGAAGCTTCGGAGAAACCGTTATACGGAGGGTGCGATGTGACTTTGTTAGAAGTCGCGTCTATGGTAGTTAACCTTAAATGTGAGTTCAACCTGCCCTTTGCTTGTGTCGATGGTATTGCTGCCTTGCTCGAGAGAGTTATTCCAAAAGACAATATCATGACCCGATCATTCTACACAACCAAAAAGGTTGTGAAGGGACTTCAACTCCCGCATCAAAAGATTGATGCTTGTCCAGATGGATGCATGCTATTTTGGAAGGACGATGCGATGCTTGATGAATGTAGGAGATGTGGTAAGGGTAGGTATAAGATGGTTGAGGGGGATATTGTTTTGAGAGGTAGAAAAGGGAAAAGTAGTGTCAGGGGTAAGAAACCAATCCCAATAAGTCAGCTTACGTACTTCCCTATTGCACCTAGGCTTCAGAAATTGTATGCCACAAAAACCATAGCTGAGCAAATGAGGTGGCACAAGGACATTAGGGTACTAGGGAAGATGTGTCATCCGAGTGATGGTGAGGAGTGGAAGCGTTTCGATAGACTACATCCCCACTTTGCGTTAGAACCCCGAAATGTAAGGCTTGGGTTGTGCACTGATGGATTTGCACCGTTCGGCCAATTTGGTAAATCTTACTCTTGCTGGCCAGTGATGATCACACCTTACAACCTACCTCCTTGGTTGTGTTTGAAGCAGCCTTTCATCTTCCTATCTCTTATTGTGCCCGGACCAAAAAACCCGAAAAATCATTTGGATGTTTACTTGCAACCTGTTATTGAGGAACTGAAACAACTGTGGGAGGTTGGGGTGGAAACTTATGATGTCTCTATGAGACAAAACTTTCAGTTGAAAGCAGCTTTGTTATGGACTATAAATGACTTTCCCGCGTACGGTATGCTCTCGGGGTGGTCTACTGCGGGTCAGAAAGCATGTCCGTGTTGTATGGGTGAGAGCAAAGCTTTTTATCTTCCAAATTCTAGTAAAATAAGTTGGTTTGACTGTCATCGGCAGTTCCTACCAGAAGGTCACCCATATAGAAAGAATAAGAAGGCGTTCAAGAAGGGTGAGGAGGTGCTTGACGACGCACCTGATCGACTCCTAGGAGATGAAATATGGGAGTTGATTTCTGATTACCCGTCTACTGTCGACGGAACCGAGCAGGAGTTCAAAGACCTCAAGAAGTTGAAAACTGGTTGGTTTAAACGTAGCATATTCTTCGAACTACCATATTGGAGGACTTTGTTAATTCGTCACAATTTAGATGTGATGCACATAGAGAAAAACTTCTTCGAGCAGTTGATTCACACGGTGATGGATGTGGAGGGGAAGAGTTGTGACACTACAGGCTCCCGGCGAGATGTCAAGAATTTCTGTCACCGTCCTCAACTGCACATAAAAAAGGATGGGTCAAAACCGAGAGCCTTGTTCACACTTGACAAGGCTCAGAGAAAGGCGTTGTTGGAGTGGGTAGAGAAGTTGAAGTTCCCTGATGGGTACGCCTCCGACTTCAAACGTTGTGTTGATCTTAAGAACCTGAAGCTTCAAGGGTTAAAGAGTCACGACTGTCACGTTTTCATGGAGAGGTTGCTTCCGGTATCACTAAAGCACCTTCTGCCACCGACGGTGTGGAATTCTATAACTGAGATATCTCAGTTCTTTCGAGATTTGTGTTCCTCTACAGTATCAATTCAGGACATGTCTCGGCTCGAGGATCAAATTCCGCAGATACTATGCAAACTTGAGATGATCTTTCCACCGTCGTTCTTTAATTCCATGGAGCATCTACCTGTCCACTTGCCTTACGAGGCTAAGGTCGGAGGACCTGTCCAGTATAGATGGATGTACCCATTTGAAAGGTACATAACTTTTACTAACTTCATTTAAAAAAAAATAAGAATAACTGATTTGTATTGATTGAAATATATAATTTGTTTATTTAGGTTCCTGAATCATTTGAAGAAGAAAATTGGTAACAAGGCTAGGGTAGAAGGTTCTATTTGTAATGCATATTTGACAGAAGAGATTGCAAACTTCTGCTCCCTCTACTTCGATAAAGATGTGCAAACAAAAACCAAGAACCTGAACCTAGGACATTCGGTGTCCATTGACCCCACTATACCCGAGTTTTTTCAAAAGAAGGACGATGAAGGAACTTCATCCGTTGAGGGTTGTAGGACTCTAGATGAGAAAGAGTACAACCGAGCACACCTTTACCTACTCTCGAATTGTGAGATCTTAGAGCCTTATGAGAAACAATTTGTAACTGAATATGTCGCTGCGAACCCTTCCGTGAACCCTGATGACGTTTGGAGTAAGCACGACGAACATTTCCCGAAGTGGCTCAAGGATCACGTAGTCGCCTTAGACATACGTCATGATTTGGTTAGAAGTTTGGCATTTGGTCCAGTGCGAGTGGTTAAAACCTGGAACCGGTACTCGGTGAATGGGTTCAATTTTCACACATTCAACTACGGGAAGAACAAGGCTAGATGCAATTTTGGTGTGAGTGTGTCATCTCTTGATGGTGATGAGTACTATGGTATTTTGGAGGATATTTTTGAGTTGTGTTATGCTGGCAAAGAACGAGGGTATAGAGCTGTGGTATTCAAGTGGGAGTGGAAAGACAGCTCCGTGAACGGGACCCGAGTGCATGAACGTTACAAGATTGTGGAAGTTAATCACACAAGGAAATATCCTACGTACGATCCGTTCATACTCGCGCATCAGGCAAAGCAAGTCTATTTTGCTCCTTCTCCTTACACGAAAAATGACAGAAATCAAAGTCAATGGTGGGCAGTCTTTACGACTAAACCACGGGGACAAATAGATAGTTCTCTGTTCCAGGAAGAAGTTGCTTCAACTGGTACATGCTTATCTTCTATTGAAGAGAACATATTCTCCGTACAAGATCAGAATGAAGGGGCAGAGGAAGATTTTGAGGATGACGATGATGATGGACAAGGAGAGTACATGGTCAGGGATGTTCCGGAGAACCTTTAGGAGGATGACGGACACGATGAAGAGAATTCAGAGGACGATCAAGTTGGGGGCGAGGAGACCGAGGAGAAGGATCAGACGACTGAGGAGGATGAGGCTGAAGAAAATAACGACAGCGATGGTGACTACTAGAGTTGTTGTATGTTTAAATGTTTACATGGTTAAGTTATTTTGATGTTTACTATAGTAGGCTATTTTACTTGAATAAAGTTAGAATGAAATTGTTGATGACATGGCTAATTGTTGTTAACATTGTTTAATTTTTTGGCAGGTTAATATAATGGCAGGCGGTAGATCGACTAGGAGACGTGGTGGGGGTAGTAGGTCTGCTCACACGTCCACCACTCAGCAGGAGGACGAAAAAATGGTCCCCAAAACGGGACCGGAGCAGACCGCTGAGCAGGAGGAGGAGGAGGAGGAGGAGCAGCAACAGGGGCCAGATGAGGAGCTGGAGAAGGACGAGGAGGGGCGGTATGTTCTCAAACCAACAGGCACATGGTAATATAATCTAACATGTTGATTATTCTTTTGTAAATATTCATTTTTGTACTACATTTTGTATGATTGACTACATATATGATCTTCTCGACTCGGTGCAGGTTTCTGCACAAAGAGGTCGTCAAAGGCTGTACCAACAGCTTCATGGTCGACAAAGGGCAAGGGTATGCTAATTGGTCTCAGGTACCAGCTGAGATACGAGAGTGGTGGTTCAACCAATTCAAGGTACGTGGATTGTTTTTGCTCCCGAGTTTTTATTTTATAATCTGGACTTTGTACATATTTTTCATACTACTTATTAATCTGTCTTGACTGTATAGTTCAAGTTCAGCTGGGCCTCAGAGTTTGATGGAAGGGTCTGGGAACGGTATAATGAAACGTGCACACGACGTTTCGCCTGTGTGATGAATAAATGACGTACACGGGGGACTCCGTTGAAGGACCTTAAAGGTGTTAGTTATTTTTTTTGGGTAATCAATTTTAACAAATAAACAATCTAACTTCAATCTTTCACTGTATTAAATAATATATTGGGTCGTCATATTTTAGGGGAGGCGTTGGAGAGATGGATTGCCTACCACGATCAGAAAGAGTTTAAGGTGAGGTCCGAAATTGCCCAAAGGAACAAGTTGGCGAACTGTGACCGTGAGGGCCGCGCGAACTCGACACATCATCGGGGTTCTCAGTCTTCTTTCACTCGTGTCAAGAGAGTATGATTTCTACTAATTAATACCGTACTCTTCCTTGAATAATCGTAAACTACGTTTGCATAATTTATATTTGCCTAACTTTCGTACTAATTTAATAGCTGCATGCTGAGCTCGGGAGGGAGCCAACCGCGGCGGAAATATTTTTCGACATGCATGGGCAGACCGATGAAAAAGGGACTACCTTTAAATCGAAAAAGGATCAGGCGACCTGGGTGAGTACTAAATCGACTGTAGGTGGTGGATAACTATATTCAATGATTTCATCTAATAATAACTGAAATTGAAATCGTTCTTCTGTACGCAGGACGCCTACCAAGAAGAGATGGAGAGACTCGAGGCTGATCCTGATGTTGAGGAAGTCAACCCAAACGAGACTTGGTTCAAGGTCGTCAAGGGTTACAGGAAAGGAAGTGTGTACGGTGTGGGAAATGCACACGGTATGTACTTCAGACCTCCCACATCGCGTCTGAGCACCTCCACACAGATGGAGTACACGCCGGCCGGATCTCAGCAGCCTGATCCGGAGAAGGAGCAAATGAAGGAGCAGCTGACAGCGCAGCAACAGCAACTGAAGGACCAGGCAGAACACATCAAAAGAATTGAGGAACAGATGGCCATGTTTCAGGCCGTGCTTCAGAAATGCAACCAAGGTCCTACCCCACCCCCTCCAGACGACAGAGACCCCTTTAGCGGGGGTGGCGGTAACTCTGGTGCTGCAGCTAGCTTCACAGTTAGTTGATTGTTTTTTGTTGTTGTTGTTGTTTTAACTATATATACGGATTATGTACGTTCGAACTAGTTTAGAATTGTGTACCTTCAAACCGTATGTTCAATCATTTTATATAAGTTTTTTCAGCATAAATGAGTCGAGAGATGAACTCTTTTGGTTGACTGAGCTTGAATGTGGTTGAGGTATTGTGGATTGTCGACATTTGTGGTTGAGTTGTGGTTTATTTTGCAGGTTTTGGCTAAACATTGAACGCATGTTTACGGTCATGCAACAGCGTAAATAGCGTCCAATAACGGACGCCATGACAGACGCCAGGGGAAACTATAATGGCGTCCGACTGTGGACGCGAGATGGACGTGGGTGGCGTCCGCAGTCGGTCGCCAACTTCAGGCCCTAGGCGTCCGACTGTGGACTTCACTCAGAGACACATGGCGTCCACAGTCGGTCGCCACCTTGGCGTCCACTGTCGGTCGTCATTTGTCCTCACGTCCAATAGTGGACGCCCGTTTTAAAAATGGGCGACCAGGCGTGGCTTCCGCTTTCTGGCGTCTGTTTGCGGACGCCCGTCGCCTTATAGCGTCCACTGTCGGTGACCACCAGGTGGACGCCCGGGACAGTTATTCTTGTAGTGACAGTAACGCAGCAGAAGCAGTACACAACAGCAGCAGTTCGTAGTAGTACGCAGTGGCAGCAGACAACGACTGAAAGAAGAAGAAGGAACAGAGGAAACGGAGGCGGCGGATCGAAACAGAGGCAAAACAGGATGTTTGCCGGAGTAAACAAAGAAGAAGACGGAGATAAGCCGATCATATTTCTGATGGAGGCTGGGAAAGCGGGAATAAATAAAAAAAGAGGAAGGGGAGATGAAATGGACAAAGGAAGAAAGACGAGATGCGTAGAATGGCGGAGACTGCGGAGCAGAATTTAAGGAGAAAAGAAGAAGAAAACTGAAGGGAAACGAAGAGATGAGAGGGAGGGTGAAGCGGTGGTCAAGCAAAAGAATTAGTGTGGAAACAAAAAAAAAATAGGGGAAGTACGTAAAGCGTGTGGGTTGAATTCAACTCACCAAAAAGAAGTGTACCGATTCCGAGAAAATAAGTATACGTAGTATACGGATAAATTAAATCAATTGGGTTGGAGACGAAATCCGTAACGAAAGTTGACTGACCCACGAATCGAATTAAAACGAATTAATAAAATAATAAATAATCGGGCCGTCAAATAAAATGAGTAAATAAAGTATTCGGGACGAAAACGAGGCTTATAAATAATTAGACGATGAAATAGTATTTCCCGATAAATAATAAATTTTCGACGAAGTGAATTAAATTGATTTCTCGAGAAAAGGTAATAAATGTTTTGACGAAATTTAAAATAAATGAGCGTCGAGCCGAAAATTGAAAATTCGAGCTTAAATATAAATAATAAAAAGAATTTATAATTTATGTCGTCGAAATAGACTTTCGATAAAAATTAAATTAAATGTATAAAATAAATCGAAATAAAAACAAAACTACGTTTTTAAATATAAGAAGAGTTTCCGAGACAAATAGAATTTTATGAGTTTGAAACGATTAAACGATAAATTCGTTTTATAATAATTTTTTTGAGAATTACAAGTTAAATCGTAAAAATAAAAATACGAACAAAATTTTAAATTAATTTAATTTATAAAATCAGGGGTGTTACAGGATATGATACATAAGATGGCAAAAGATCTTACTTCTTTGAAAAAGACCGATCTTGAAAAGGAGAAGATAGATGAAATGAATACTGTACTACTTCTGAAAAATGTTGATACTGCAGAAGACATCAATATTCAAGATGATCCTATTTCTAGTCCTATCAAGAATGACAGTGAAGATGTGTTGAATGTTGATACTGCAGAAGACATCAATATTCATGATGATCTTATTTCTAGTCCTGTCAAGAATGACAGTGAAGATGTGTTGAATGTTGATACTGCAGAAGACATCAATATTCATGATGATCCTATTTCTAGTCCTGTCAAGAATGACAGTGAAGATGTGTTGAATGTTGATACTGCAGAAGACATTAATATTCATGATAATCCTATTTCTAGTTCTGTCAAGAATGACAGTGAAGATGTGATCAATGCGGAAACTGTGCAAAATGTTGATGCTGCAGAAGACATGAACTTAGATACTCCTATTTCTAGTCCTGTCAAGAATGACAGTGAAATTATTTCCGAGGAAAATGAAGATGTGTTCGATGCGGACACTGTGGAAAATGTTGATGCTGCAGAAGACATCTGTACAGATGCTCCTATTTCTACTCTTATCAAGAATGACAGTCAAATTATTTCTGTAGAAGACAAAGATTTTTTGAATGCACATACTGTGGAAAGTGTTGATGTGGATATGGAAACTTCTGTTGATGATGTTGTAAATGTGGATTTGGAATCTCTTAAAAATCAAAACAAGGAAATTGATACACTTGAAAAAAAAAGATTGAAGCACAGCAAAAGGGAAAACAAGGAAATGTAGCGGTTTTCAAATCTTCTTTTATTAATAGGAACATCAGCTGTTTGACCTCTCTCAAACCTGAGCAGAAATATGTGTCAGACTATGTATTTGCACCAAAAAAGTCTTTGCAGTAAGTCTCATTATTCTTTTAAACAAGTTTCATATCAGTTCCTGTTTTGATGTACATAAGTTGATATCTGTTGCACATGTTCACAATTTGTACATTGTCAAAGCACCGTCTGTTTTGATGTACATAACTTGATATCAATTTGTGCATGGTTATATCAGTGCCTGTTTTGATGTACATAAATTAATATATTTTGTACATAAGATTCATACCAGGTATAGCAAAACTAGTACACTAAATAATTTAATTTTTCAGGGATATTCTGTTTAAGTTTGGAAACATTGAGCTTTCAAGAGGGGACCTGTCGATGATGGCAACCTGTGATACCCGAATCAATGAGTTAATTTTAATTTTGTGGTGCCTATTGATGAATGATTTGGAAAAGCTATCACCGACATCATCTATCAAACGTGTGTATGTCTCCTTTTCAAGAATATCAGGTAATGTTATGTATTCCATTCACATATGATTAAAACTGTTTTCACTCATGATTCTCTTCTAAACAATCACTACAATGTTTCAGGTTCCCACAAGTGAAATGGACGTTAATGATGTGCAACTAGTAATCAAAAAGATATTCTTTATAACTCTTATTTATTTATTTATTTAATCATTGTGAGAACTAATAATGTGATTTTTTTCAAGGCACTTTTGTGCTATAGATATCCAGCAGGTTATGTTGTTTACTGTGCAAACTCAATCTCGAAGAAATTTGAGATGATTCATTTTGGGTTTCATGAAGGAATTAACAGCAAAGATTATGGTCTTGAAGCTAACATGATATATGTGAGCATACTCTAGGCATTAACATTACACATTCTATGTTTGTATTTTTTTGTTAATTAAAATTTTAGGCATTTATATATAAGTCTGTGCTCTTTTGTACCTTAAAATTTATGTTATCTGACCTGAATAATTGGTTTATATTTTCAGAATGGTTATTTGAATGAACATTTCAAACATACAATCGAATGGGTGAATGAGTTTGATACCTATGAGTTGATTGAATATATTCCAGATTTCTCTAAAGATTTGGAAAGTAACAATGGCATTCTTTCAATGAGAATCATTGAAACATACAAAGGCAATAAAGACAATTATGCCGAAGAGTTCAAACCAGTAAGTTAAAAATCACAACACATTCATCACTGATACTAATCTATATCTTATTATTTTCCAATATACTAAAGATGTGTAATGATTATGTATATGTGCAGTCCACCATTTCATACAATGATTACGTAAAGATGATGACGGTGTCGTATTGCCACAAAATACTAACTTCAGACAGGAATGAGCTGAAGAATACTGTGTTGAAGGAGGCAAAAAAAAAATGTTGTATGTATCTGATAACTTGCTGTTGATAAGTCATACTTTGACATACATAAATTATTATATATTGTTTCGATTACAAAGTCATATTCTGTTCTATGACTTTTATCAGCTTCGAAGTGGAAAATTTAACAACAACAAAATACAACGATTCTCATATAGTTCAAAATTTCTTTAAAAAAGTAACGAAAAAAAATTTTGCTGGAAAGGGATTAGAGGACAAGCAGAAAGAATACGATGACATGTTACGATCGTATAATAGGTAATATATTCTACCCTTTCCATTGTTTTTGAAATCATTCATCATAATTAATTAATTTTAAGATTATTACTCCCACGTTGTGTGTTATTTTACAGTGAAAACGTTATACAAACTGAATGGATGTGTTTAAACCGCATAGATATGCAAGCATTGTTATTTGCAGATGAGGAATTATTCGATATGGTAAGAAAATGTCTAACAAGTTTTAATCTTATAAATTCAAATGCTTCTAAATAAATCTAACAAGTTCCATTTTAATAGGCGATAGATTTGTATGGAATTTATATCACATTAGGAAGGAAGGATGTCGTATTCTTTCCAACAAAGGCAGGGGTAAGTATATCAAATTGGTGTACTTATTTTCGGTATTTAAGGTTACAGTTGTTTATTTGATGCTTATCTTTTGTTTCAGGAATTAGACCCAAAGATCAGTACTTCTCTTGATACTCCGTACTGTACTGTATCATACATGCCTCATGATACGAAATCTATGAGAAAGGTACACCCAATGATTATAGTACTGTATTAAAATTTGACGATAATTAACTATAAAAAAACTATGTTTATGACTGTGAAATATGTAAATTTTCAGATCTTTGTTCCAATTCACACCGAAGACCCGGATCATTGGATTTTACTTGTCTGTGATCTAGAAAATAAAAGGAATTACGTCCATGATTCATGCAAGACGAAGTTTTACAGAAAAAGGAACAAGCAAGTTGAAAAAGTAGTGTATAATATTTCAAACATTTTACAAAACTACCCTGGCTATGAACAAATTTCCAAAGAAATGGGAAAATTTCAAGTGGAAGCGTTTAGAAATGCAGCGAAGCAAGACAATAAAGTTGATTGTGGTGTCTTTGTTATGAAATGGATAAAGGCATTGCATGACAAGAAGAAATGGACAAGTCAATCATACTTTACAAATAACAAAGAATTTAGGCGTGAAACATGCTTGGATCTTTTGAAGTGGGAAAAGAACTATGTGACAAATTTCAGTGTTAAGGAAAAATATGAGATCTTATTTTAATTGTATGTAGAATTAGTTATATTACTGTAATAGACGATCTATTAATATGAAAATGGCAATCAATGAATTATTTGTTTATCATTGGATATGTTATGTACGGATCAAAATACAAATATGTACAAGGAACATCTCTAAGATAACCTTGGATGAAATATGTGTTGTAGATAGTAAACTTCACACAAGAAGCATACAAAACGTTGTTTTGTGGAAGGAGTGTTTACCGGTAAAGTTGATCTTTGCCTTATTTTGTGCATCATAAATCTAGTTTGAAAATCATCAAGGCAACCAATTATGTTGAACTAATCCCTATGTATGCTAAAGTTTATGTTATGTACATTCAAACTACTTGTATTATGTTGAACTGACAAAATACATTTAAAGTATTATGTATGGAGTATGGTTAAAATAGTCATGTCTTATGTTTTTGTATAATGTTTAAATAAGCTTGATATTTGACTTTTTTTTTTGAAGGATGATATTTGCCTTTATTTTGTACTCGTACTTCATAAATCTAGTTTAAAGATTATCAAGTCATTCAATTGTGTTCAACTATCGCTATGTACACTACAATCTACGTTAAGTATACTTAAAGTAGTGATGTTTTACTATAAACTTATGTACAACATATAATATTTTATGTACACTAAAAGTATTTATCTCTTATGTTTTCCAGTACACTTATGTACAAAATATAATATCTTATATACTTAGAACCTGTCTTATTTTCAATGAACATAACAGCATTATAAATCGAATACTCGAACATAGTACTCCGTATCTTAACAGGAGCCCGTTTATTATTTAATTAAAACCCAAAAAAGAATACTCAAAATTGGTATCTGACCTACTTCATAGCCACAAAAGAAAAAGAAAAAAAGAAAGCGATCTCTTAAGATCTTCCCCGGATTATCTTCAACAATTCAGTACTGTAAGTTTATTCTAGCTTATCTTTTCCGATTACCTTCGACATTGCGGTACTGTGTGTTATATTGTTGTTTTTTGAAACGATTTTTTGAAGATTGGTATAAAATAATAGTTAGTCAAGATTGTGTATGCAATTACTTCCGATCTAGGTTTAAATACGATTTTACTGCGTTCTTGTGGATTCAAGTATCAATGATTATTCAACTTATGAAAATTAGGTACTCAGTTATCTCTGTTCTTATTTTTATTTGACGTTAATTAGGTTACCAAAAAAGATGAAAACAAATCGGGAGAAAAGCGCAACAAAGAGGGAAGCTGCTCATAAGATCGAAGGTATATAAACTTATACAGTACTCCGTATTGAACCCCATACTCTCAATGTAAATGATGCATATTGATTTTTCGTTAATTATGTATAGTTGCATGTAAAAAAAAGACGGGTAGAAGTAAACGATGATTCTAAGGATGATTCTAAGGATGCTCCTGATGATTCTAAGAATGATTCTAAGGATAATTCTGATGATTCTAAGGATTGTAGTTTTCAAACACCGAAATCACAATTACACTTACTCTCAGATGCGATTGTAGGTATGTACATTAGTTGTTTTAATTATCTGTTCTTAGAACTTGAACTTGTTACATATGCCCTCTATACATATCATTTAAATCTGTTTTGCTCACTCAAATTTACAGCTGTCATTAATAAGCCTACAAAACCTACAAAAAATAGAAGGAAGAGGGTTCTACATGCAGTGAATGAACTCCCATCATTGACCACAAGGATGTCCCTTGAAAGTTTGTTTAAATTTGTAAGAAATCTGTCAGAAAAGCAAATTGAAGATATTAAGGAATTGGGGTTCGGGGATATAATTTTTCTAAATGTAAGAGAAGTCCCAGCCAAACTTGGTCATTGGCTTGTTTCCAATTTTAAGCCTGATTCATCATCATATAAAGGTCAGACACTTCAAGTTACGAATTTGGATGTACACATAGCAACCGGGCTTCCTATGGGATCAAATGATATTGTATTAGC
Source organism: Agrostemma githago (assembly GCA_958450325.1). Taxonomy (NCBI): domain Eukaryota; kingdom Viridiplantae; phylum Streptophyta; class Magnoliopsida; order Caryophyllales; family Caryophyllaceae; genus Agrostemma; species Agrostemma githago. The sequence goes on along the minus strand of OY288254.1, from coordinate 35,803,996 downwards.
ATCCTATGATGACAAGGATGTTGAATATAATCAATTAGTTGATGAGTAGTTCAAGGAACAGTTTAAAGGTTCCAAGATAACAAACAATGTGTTACAATACGTGCTAACAACACAGACGGATGGGGGGATCAATTCAAGAGGAACTTCATTGTTTATCTTTGCTCTATTTTTATAGCGGGTAGCTGTTCTGTAACCCCAAGCATAAAGATATTGAAGTCTTTAGTCGACTTGTCATTGGTACCTACCTTTAATTGGTGCAAATTTTGCCTTGATGCTTTCATTGAGGCCGTTGATTTGTGGAAGATGAACACAGCAGAGAGAAACAAGTGCTTTAGTGGACCTATAATGGTCTTTGTGTTCATATATCTGCAAAGAATGTGTTACAGAAACAGCACACCTGTTCGTTCTTTCCCGACAATGTTGTTCTGGACACAAGAGTCCATTTCAAAGAGAATAATGGACGAAGCAAAGAAATCAGGTACATTTGGTAATGGTCTGGTTATCCCATTACAACCGGTTGATTGGTACAAGGTGGATAAATCTAAAACCTGTACTGCAAATGTTTCTTCTGTAATGGAAAAAGAGAAGCTAGTGAAAGTGGAGGGGGAAATAAAAGATGAGAATGATGAGCCAAAGGAAGCAATACACTGGGTGCAAAATTTAATCAACAAATCTTCTCAGTTCTCAAAGTTTTTCAAGGGGTTGAAAGATGCGATAAAAGTTGCAAAAGTTGTCTCCCCCCAATGCAAACTGCTACTAGACTTCGAAAATTTGGCAAATGAATTTATAAACAAACTTGCAGAAACGAGAAGAGAACAGCCGTCAAAAGAGAATGGTAATATTTTTTTTTATAACTAATTTTCTATCTGTTGCACATGTTCAAATTTGTACATGTTTTGACGTACATAAGTTGATATCTGTTGCATAAGTTACTATGTGTTGCACATTTTGGAATTTGTACATGGTTAATACAGTGTCTGTTCTGACGTATATAAGTTACTATTTGTTGCACATATTGAAATTTGTACATGGTTAAAACAGTGTCTGTTTTGATGTAGATAAGTTAATATGTGTTGCACATATTGAAATTTATACATGGTTAAAAAAGTGTATGTTTTGATGTACATAAGTTACTATGTGTTGTATAATTATAACTTATATACAGTATTTATTTTTCATCTTTTACTGCTTAGAATCTGGAGATAAATGGAAGGATGTTACTAATATTGCATCACAAGTTGTCAATGATGACAACACAAAAGAAGGCAAAATACCTTCTACTTGTCAAAAGGACTTCCCTACCTTCTCAGATACAGACTTTGGTCTAGAAGAACTGACTCCACACGTATTAGAGATTTTAGATCAGATAGTAGAAGAAGCTGTTTCTGCCAAAAAGAATGAGGTACCAATGATGATGATGATGATGATGATGATGATGATGATGATGATGATGAAGAAGAAGAAGAAGAAGAAGAAGAAGAAGAAGAAGAAGGAGAGAGACCCAATGATGCCCAGATACAGTTTGTTGAACTCAGATGAGAGCTATCAACTCAGTCAAGATATTAACCTTGACATGTATTCTGACCCTCAAGTTACACCTCAGATAAATGAAGATGTGGAAAATGTGGATAAAGAAAAAACTCCCATCATAAATGAACAAGTGTTCAATTACAAGAGTGTGCCAATTGTGGATATGAAGAATGTAGATGTGGAAGATACTACTGAACAAATGTTCAATAAAAAGCTTGTGGAGTTTGTGGAGAACATGGAATCTACTCCTGCACATGCAGTAGAAAAAGTTAACTTAGAAACTCCTTGTGTTGTGAAAAATGTCATTCGAAAGAGCCCAGATATTATTGAAAACTTGGTCACTCCAAAAATAGTGAGGAATGCATCTCAGCAAGATGATGAAATGAATGAAAAAGAAATTGAAGTACAATACAAGAGGAAACAAGCAATACCAGCTATTTTCAAGTCTCCTTTCATACAAAGGAACATCAGCTTTTTAACCAATCCGAGTGCCGAGGAGAAATATGTGACAGACTATGCATTTACATTAGATATGTGTCCAAGGTAAACAACTAATTTACATAGCTAAAGCACTGTCTGTTTTGATGTACATAAGTAAAGCACTGTTAAAATGTGTTTAAATGCTAATAGTTTGAAAGTCATAGTTAAAATTATTTCATATGAGTGATTGCTATACCAAAACTAATACACTAAATACTTTTTAATTTTACAGTGAACCTCTCTTTAAGTTTGATACCATTCAGATTTCAAGAAGGCAGATGTTGATGATGTCACGGTCTGAAACTAAACTTGAGGAACCAATTTTAAGTCTTTGGGGATTATTGATGAATGATTTAGAAAAGCTATCATCTCCATCATCCGTAAAGCGTGTTTATATGTCTCCATTTGATAAATATGTGGTAATGTTATATATTTCATTAAAAATGTCAACAGTGTAAATATATTTTTGCTCATGAATCTCTTCTAAACACTTCTTTAATATTTCAGATTCCTACAAGTGAAATGCAGTTGGATGATGTGCAATTGGTAAACAAATAGATACTCCTTATAACCTTCATTCATTCATTCATTCATTCATTCATTCAGTCATTCATTGATTCATTCATTCTGTAAACTAATAGTGCAATCTTCTTCAAGGTCTTTTTCTGGACAACAGAATTACCATCTATTGTTATTTACTGTTTAAATTCAATGACAAAGTCATTTGAAGTAATTCACTTTGGGTATCCTGAAGAACGTGACAGCCAACTAGATAGTTATGAAGCTAAAGATAAATATGTGAGGACACTGACGTATTGTTTTTAGTTTTTTGTACATTGAAATTTATGTCACCTTTGTTGAATACTTTGTTATATTTGCAGTGTAATTATTTCTCTAAAAAATTCGAGAATAAGATCAAATGGGCCAATCAAGTGACAGACTATCAAATAGTGGAATTTATTCCAGATTTTAGTCGTCATTTGGAAATTAACAATGGTATTTTGTCAATGAGGCTCATGGAAATATACAATGGGAATAAAAATACTTTTCAACAAGTGTTCAAACCGGTAAATATCATTGATACTATTTTATGTTTGATTATATTTCCATATATAAATGTTATTGATTGATGTATATGTTCAAAGCAATGTTACATATGATAAGTATGTAAGGATGATGAAGGTGCGGTATTGCCACAAAATACTAACCTCCACCAGGAATCAGATGAAAGATACTATTCTGAGAGATGCAAGAAAAATGTCAAGGAAACTTCTGTATGTTATAGACTTGCACTATGCTATCATATGACTACCATATATTGCAAATAAAGCATAAATCATTAACATTTACTGTTCCATAACTTTTCTCAGTAGGGCAGCGGAGCTCTATGTGGAAAATATATTCAGTGATGAAGAAATTATTCAAAAATTCTTAAAAGAAACAAAGAAGAAGACCTTTGCAGGAAAGGCAAATGAGAAAAAGAGGACTCATATGACAACATTTTAATATCATATAACATGTAATATATTCTATCCTGTCCAATGTGTTTTAATTCTTTCATCATAATTAATTTTAAAATTGTTGATTATTTGTACTATGTTATCTTGCAGGGAAGATGTTATTGAAACACAATGGATGAATGTAAGCCGAAAGGCGATGCAATGCTTGTTATTACCAAATGAACAACTATATGATATGGTAAATGTTACAGTAATATTATAAATTCAAATGCTGCCAAATCAATCTAACAAATGTTCTTTTAATAGGCAATCGATATAGGTGGAATATATGCAACATACGTGAGGAATGATATAATATTCATTCCTACAAAATCAGGGGTAAAATATGTCAAAATTCCTGTACGTAAATACTTTTTTGGTACATAATCATACAGTTGTTTACCTATTGTGTATCCTTTGTTACAGGAATTAAATCCAGAAAAATTCTCTTCTCTGACAACCCCATATTGTACTGTATCATACTTGCCTGAAGATGGTAAATTCTTGAGAAAGGTATAACCATCTAATCTATATACTCTTATAGCATTAACACAGTTGAAATTTGTACATGGTTATAGAAGTGTCTGTTTTGATGTACTTAAGTTAATATGTGTTGACATGTTGAAATTTGTACGTGGTTATAGAAGTGTCTGCTTTGATGTAGATAAATTGTCTGTTGCACATGTTCAAAATTTGTACATTGATTAAAACAGTGTGTATTTTGATGTACATAAGTTAATATCTGTTGCAAAAGTTGTCAAAGCACATCTATTTTGATGTAGTTAAGTTAATGTCTGTAGCACATGTTTAAAATTTGTACATTAATTAAAACAATGTCTGTTTTGATGTAGATAAGTTACTATGTTTTGCACATATTCAAAGTTTACCTAGTTAAAACAGTGTCTGTTTTGATGTACATAGGTTATTATGTGTTGCACATGTTGGAATTTGTACATGGTTATAGGAGTATCTGTTTTGATGTACATAAGTTACTATGTGTTAAAAATATGTATTACAATAACTTTGATTGTGCGTGATTTTGAAGACAAAAAGAATTACATCTTGGATTCAAATAAAAGGAAGGGTAACAAAGCACGAATTGATGTTTGCTACAAAATAATGACAAATGTCGCAATCATCATTCAAAACTACTCCGGCTATGAATACATCTCCAAAAAAATTACGACATATCCAATGGAGTATGTCAAAAATGCAGCTCAACAAAGTAATGGATTTGATTGTGGTGTTTTTGTCTTGAAGTGGATAAATGCATTACACGACAAGGAGAAATGGACAGACAAAGATTATTTTAATGACATCAATGACTTTCGTCGTAAAACATGCATAAATCTTATGAGGTGGGATAAGAACTTTGTTAAGGATTTTACAGTTGACAGAAAATATAAAATTCTATTTTAGCTGTGTGTATGTAAACAGTCAGTGATGTAAACATTACTCCATGACAAGAATTTATATAAACATCAACGCTTTTATAATCATTCTCAGGTCGATTATGTACAGCTGATATGTACATATGTACATTACATAATGACCTATATACTGTACTTTGTAAATTGTTAAACGTACAACAAAATTAACCTATAACGTTCTTCTATAAATTGTCAAAAACATAAAATGTACAGAGTACTACTTTAGACGGGTTATGTACACCTGAAATAGAATTATGTGCAATGATGTCCTAAGATAATTTACAACCCTAAACCCTAAACCCTTTTCCTTATTCAAGGTCACTAAACCCGCAACAAACTGAACCCTAAGAGGGTATTGGTGAACCCTGTCGTGGATGTGATTCAAAGATGGGGCACTGAACCTTAAGAGTAGGGTACTGCATAAGACGGGATGTACAATGATGTCCTCAAATGGGTTATGTACAGCTGATATAGAATTATGTACCTTATATAATGACCCTACGTCCTGTACATAATAATGAATACAATGTACATAATTATTTAGGAAGATATACAGTTTGCATTGTGTTTTTTAATTAAAAATATGATATACATAATTATGAATACAGTGTATATAACTAATTATTTAGTATCTGTACATTTTCAGTCTAAGATGTAAATAGATGAGTTATGTACAACTAATATAGAATTATGTACAATAATGTCCTCAGATAAATTATGTACAGCTGATATGAAAATATATACATTATCTAGTGACAAATATGTACATAATGAGTTATAAACGTAATTACAACTGATATGTAAATATATACATTACATAATGACCTATATACTATACTTTGTAAATTGTTACAAGCGCAACAAAATTTCTACTTTAAGATGTAACTAGATGAGTTATGTACAACTAATATAGAATTATGTCTAGTGATATCAAAATATCAACATTATTCAGTGACAAATATGTACATCATAAATTATCAAAATAATTCAGCAGAGAATCAGTAGAGAATCTACGTAATTCTTGATAATCGATTGTCTACTTGGATCAGCAGGTTCATAATCAGTTTTCTCTAAACGAATTGTTCAGGATTACAATCAAATCTGCAAGTGAAAATGACGACAATCAAATCAAGAACAGAAATCGTTGATAATCAAGCATAGAATTCCTTGATAATCAAGAACAGAATTCGTAAAATCAATTCTACGAACGAATTTACAAAGTGAACAAAATGAAATCTGCAACTTAAATGATGATAATCGAATGATGAAGATCTGCAATTGAAATGATGAAGACGCTCGATTTTACGAGTGAGCACAATTAAATCTGCAAGTAAAAATGATGAAGATCAAACGATGAAGATCTGCAACGGAACTGATGAAGATGATCGAATGATTTCAATGAAAAAATAAACAAATTTCTAGAGAGAGAAAGTCGACTAATTCAAAAAGAAAGGAAGGAGATGGCGCGCGTTTGTTTTTGTGCTTTGAATTTTGATCAAGTCTGGTCCGTTGACCTCAATCGGATTTAACGGCCCAGATGTTGTCTCAACGGTTGCAGGGAGTTAGGCTGCCTCAATGGATCCCGAATCTATATAAGGTTGATTTGTCTTTATAAGTCCATAAGTCTCATTTCTAACCCTTAGATCAAAAAGTAATGGATGGTTGAGATTAAGTGATGTTTATTTATTTTTCATAAAAAAAAATATTCAGTGTATGTTTCCAAGTGACCTCTTTTTTCCCATCCTCAATATTCCCACCATATTCATTCCAACACTCTTCCCACTCTCAATCTTAATTACGCTCACCCTTTTCATCATTCATTTTTTTTCTTTTCTTCACCCTCTTCATTTCTACTCTCACTCGCCCGTTGTCCTCCTCTAATGAAGAACATAAGTCCATAAAAGTTTAAGTTGTCACAAAATCTTCATCGTCAATCTCGTTTCCACAGATGTTCTCGCGCAGGTAAGGTTTTGATTTTGAAATCTGTTTAGATGAATAAAATTAGGGTTGTTAATCTTTGTTTGTTATATCAGTCTGCAATTAAATTAGGGTTTGGACGACGAATTATATCAGTCTGCAATTTGTATGTTATGTTCAGTAATTTTGGGGTTGTGATGATTGTATAACAATCGATTTGTAGACGACGGATTATAGGGTTTGTATTTTAAAATGACAATTGTATAACAATCAGTTTGTTGTGCGTATAAAATCGATGATTGTATAAGAACGGATGATTTTGGGGGTTTATTTAGTTAGTGATTTATAGCTAATTGTTGGACAAATTATAGTAAACAAATTAGGATAAAAACTAATTATATACTGTAAATTGGTTTTTATAAATTGAATTAGGGTTTATCTGATTTGGTGAATCATCATTATTTTTCCTAATTTGATTGTTACCCAGATATTTATTTTAATAGAATTTGTATCAATTTAGCATAATTTGGCTCAATTAGGTTGTACAGTGCTCATTGTTCTTCCTAATTCAACTGCTACCCAGATCTTTATTTGAACAGTACAGTGTCAAATTTGCATTGTCAAATTGTAATACTTTTCTTTTTTGTATGCTGTTTTCATGGTTGATTCGAATATTCATTTTTTATATGTTGTTTTCTCCTCTCTTCAATTAATCAGATCCATAACTTTTGGAATAAGTATTAGATTACAGTTGACTTAGAGATACTAATGGTGGAGAAACAATAATATATTTTTGTAACTTTCATCAATTTGTAACTTTAATTTTAATCAGTTCATATATTTTTGTAACTTCGGTTTATATATCATGTAACTTCAGTTCATATATTTTGTAACTTCAGTTCATATATTTTGTAACTTCAGATTATATATTTGTAGCTTTATTTCGAATCAGTTCATATATTTTTGTAACTTCATTTCTTATATTTTGTAACTTTATTTCATCTCAATTAATATATTGTAACTCCAGTTTGTATTTTAAAATGATTGTATAACATCAGTTTGTATAATAATCTCAATTGGTTTGTCTTATAAGCTGATTGTTGTGCGTTTTATTTATCATCTTTATGATGTTTATGTAATATTGTGCTTTTTTTTCTTTATTGCATATGTGTTAGTTGAGATGTCGTCCAAAGAAGGTCAAACTATTGAAGCTGTGGGAAACGAGGCAATAGCGGTGGAAGATGTCGGTAATCTCACACGTATTTCGGGCATCGGAGTTGAAGGAGTTCAGCGTTACTAAACATGATGTCCATGATTATTTTATAACTTGTAACGGCTAAATTTGTTTAATAACTTCAACTCAATTCTAGGTGTACGTAGAAGAACTTCAACTATATTTATCTGTCACTTCAATCGTTTCAGTTTGTAACTTTAACTGGTCAATATGCAACTTCAATTACTTTATAACTTCACTTTGACTGCTAAATTTGTAACTTCATCTCTATAACAACATAACTTTAATAAACATTTGTTTTCGTACTGTTGTAAACATTCAACTATATGTATTGAAACTTCAATACATTTGTTTTGTAAATTCAACTCAATTGTTTTGAAACTTCAGCATCCATAACTCCAAGTGTATGTAGAGAAACTTCAACTATATTGATCTGTCACTTTAATTGTTTCAGTTTGTAACTTCACTTTAATTGATCAATATTCAACTTCAATTACTTTATAACGTCACGTTAACGGATAAATTTGTAACTTCATCTCCATAACAACATAAGTTTAATAAACATTTGTAACTTCACATATTTCGTAACTTCAGTTCATATGTTTTGTAACTTCAGTTCATATGTTTGGTAACTTCAGATCAATAAAATTATACTGTAGCAATAACGAAAAATACAATAAATTACATATTAAAAATAACAAATAAGAAAGAGATAAATAAAATTATTTACTACGTTTATTCAAAGTTATATTGTATGCACTTGAAATCATGCATAAAAAAATACGCCTACAAAGAAACAAAATGGACGGTGATGAAGATGATAAAACGAAAACAGAACAAGAAGAGAGGAAATTAAAGAATTCTGATTTTTTTAAAATTATGATTGTATGGAAGAAGAGAGAAGTTGATTATTGGTAAAAGAGTTAATTAGTGTGTAGGAGTTATTGGTAGAATAGTTAACTAGTGCAAAACCCGTACCTACGTACGGATTTTTAGTTGATTTGTTCATACAAATAAGTTAGTGACTTAAAAAATTATATTCGCTTCGTCTGAGTCAATAACTTATCATTTTCTTTTTTTAGTATTTCAGTCGACCGTTCACGTTTTTGTTTTTGATAAAGTTTTACCTTTACTTTTTGATTTTAGGAATAATAAAAACAATTATTTTCTCATTACCCTTTTTTTTTTATAGAGCAACATTTTATTAAATGAAATGAATATTAAATTAGTCACTACCTCTTGTCTTTCTATATAGAGTAATATTCTATTTGGATGGAATAAATATAAAATTAGTAACATGGATCACTCATATAATTTCGACCCGCGATCCGTTTGGCACAAAAACCCAAAATGACCCGTCAAAACCCGCCCTGAATTCTGATTTTTTAAAAATTATGATTGTATGGAAGAAGAGAGAAGTTGATTATTGGTAAAAGAGTTAATTAGTGTGTAGGAGTTATTGGTAGAATAGTTAATTAGGAGTTAATTAATGTGGTGGAAGGAGAGAGAAAGGATTAGAGAGGGTAGTAATTGTTACATAGGGAGTGTGAATTAGGGTGGAAATTTGTGTTCTTAGATCAAATCTCAACCATACATCAAATATCATCCAATGGCCAACAATAGGACTTATGGACTTAAAGTTTGTCATGACCTTATTAGAACTCATCTATATATATATATATATATATATATAGAGATAGATAGATAGATAGATAGATAGATAGATAGATAGATAGATAGATAGATAGATAGATAGATAGATAGATAGATAGATAGATAGATAGATAGATAGATAGATAGATAGATAGATAGATAGATAGAGAGATAGAGATAGAGAGAGAGAGAGAGAGAGAGGTTCACATAAGGTCAACAACTCTTATAAGTTCATAAGTTTCAGTGTTAAAGTTACACAAAAAGTGCTTAAAGTTACTCGAGATGAGTGATAAAGTTGCATTTTATCACTTAAAGTGATACCAGTGTTGAATGTTATAGTTACATATCAATTTTGAACAAATGCAACTTTATTGTATGTCATCTGTAACTTTAATATAAACTTAATTACATATGGTGAACTTATTGATCTCAGCCTCTATCTCTCTCTCCCTCCCATTCCTATCACTAAAACTCACTCCCTCACTATCAATCACACCATTCCTCTCTCACTAAAATTCAAAAGGGTTATTTCATATGAATAATACGAACTATTGTTCACCTTCTTAGAATAATCTCAATTATATGTAATCTCATAATAATTCGATCTTTTAATATCCCTTCTCAAAACAAGCTCACTTAAATTTTCACCTGCTATAACAAGTTAAATTGACCGACATTTTCTCTCTCCTCCCCTTACCACCTTCCCACCATTAAAACACCTCCTCCATTAGAACCAACCATTAGAAACCACCACTTTTCCCACCACAATACACCAAACGAACCACCTACAAACCAAAATCGCAACTACCAACGACAATATTCCGTCATAATTCATCAAACCACCTAGTGTAGCGCCCATCCCATTTATAGAATTTGCAATTGACCACCATCGTCGTTGTCCTCTGCGCCGCTCCACCCCGTATTTACCTTCCAAATTGGTTTATTGATTTCCTCTGACCCATAATAAAAAAATTTAAGAAAATGGAACTTTGAGAGTAAAAACCCTAAAAAAATTGGGATTTAATTTGGGGTAGACATTGAAACTGTGGCAAATGGGATGAAGTGGACCACTTGTCACTCGTCATGTGTTGCGAAGACGAAAGAGGGAGGCACAACTGTTTCGCCGGGGTCTGGGAATTCGTCTCTGATTATGTGGGTAGAGGAGGTGGCTTGCTCGGCGGTGCTACTGTGATGAACGTGGGTTAATGGTGAAGACTGATAAGGCTGTTGTCGGTTGGATTGGACTGATGGAAGTTGTGGGCATAAAGTTAAGGAATGAAGATGATTTGTAGGGATGAAGATTGCTTGCTTATGACTTTGGTAATTGGATTTGGGCATAAATGATCTGAGTTGTTAATTGAAAAATATTAATGTAGGGTGGAAGGATGACTTGTTTAACAGGTTGCAAGTTACCGAGTCTATTACGAGAAAGAGATATTAAAAGGTCGGATTATTATGAGATTACACATAATTGAGATTATTCTAAGAAGATGAGCAATAGTTCGTATTATTCTTATGAAATAACCCAATTCAAAATTCATCCCCTAATTTATACTACCATTCAAAATAATTAAACCCTAATTCCTAATATGCTCCACATCTTCATGCTCCAATGGTGCTGTTCCTCGAAAATTCATGCGATGATCATATGCTCGAAAATTTGCAATCGAAATGTAGGAGGTAAGATGAGTATGTGTGTTTGTGTGTGTGTGTGTGTGTGTGTATATATAAGATGAGAGAGAGAGAGAGAGAGAGAGAGAGAGAGAGAGATAGAGAGAGAGAGAGAGAGAGAGAGAGAGAGAGAGAGAGAGAGAGAGAGAGAGAGAGAGAGGTTCACATAAGGCCAACAACTCTTATAAGTTCATAAGTTCCAGTGTTAAAGTTATACAAAAGGTGCTTAACGTTACACGAGATGAGTGTTAAAGTTGTACTTTATCACTTGAAGTGATAAAAGAGCTGAATGTTATAGTTACATATCAATTCTGAAAAAAATGCAACTTTAACGTATGTCATCTGTAACTTTAATATAGACTTAATTACATATGGTGAACTTATTTGATCCTCTCTCTCTCTCTCTCTCTCTCTCTCTCTCTCTCTATATATATATATATATATATATATATATATATATATATATATATATATATATATATATATATATATATATATATATATATATATATATATATATAAACAAGCAGGAAACTACGTCTGATTGCGTTAGTATGTTTTTTATATTTTGAACCCATTTAGATTAGAAGAAATCAAATACGCATCCAACAACAACTCATGTAATTAATTTGGAGTTACTAAGAGATTGAGGCACGTAATCGAGAAACCATAGACAACAACAAAATTAATTATTTTCTTCGGAGTGTAAATAATACTCGTATTAAGTAAGAAATGAATATGAACAACATCAAAGGGCAAAAGAATCATACACACTAAATATCAAAATATAACAACGATCGATCAAAATAATCACACACTAAATACCAAATACACGCAACTGAATTACAGGAAAAAGGGGTTGGAAGCCATACTTTTAAACCTTTTATTGATAATAAGATTGCATTTCACCCGACGAAAAATTCACCTCCCCAAAGATCTTCAGAAAAGTCTTTCCACTGGGCGAAATGACCGGACGAAACTGTCACCCATTGGGTGAAGTTTCGCCCGACGATAAAAGTGTCCAAAGATGCAAAACTGGAAGGAAATCCACCGGGTGAAGTTTCACCCGGCGGTATTGGCTCGTGCATGGCAGATTTCACAGGTTGAAGTTTCACCATATGAAGGCTTATTGGGTGGAAGTCTCACTAATTGAGCAAAAAGTTGGATTTGAGCTTCAGCTTAAGGATCCATTAAGACTTTACTATATATATATATATACCCTAGTTAGTTGCACATTATCTCTCACTTATCTTTTCATTATCATTAGAACCACTCTATTAGCATTTTAGATCATTTTCATTAGCTTAGATGGTAAGTTAAAGTTCTTCATAGTTTTCATCAATTACCTCTCTCTAGATCTTTATTCAAGCTTTGTAGAAGAATTTTAGTTGTTTTTATTGAAGATTCTTAGAGATTATTAAAGGATTTGTGACAAATCATTTGTCCTCTTCATCAAGTTTCATCTTATTTATTTATTTATTTATTTATGCAATCTTCTTTTTTATTGTTGATCTTCATAGTTGCTATATTTCTCTTCCTCTCCCTAATCTCTAGACTAGATTTAAGTTTGTTCTTCCATCATTGTTTCGTTTTGATCATTTTTATTTATCGTTTTTAGATCGTTTTATGGTTTATTTTGTTGATTGCATTTTTATTTATTGTTTTGTTGGTATTTTCTCTAGATTTCAATTGTGTTGCTCTTAGATCGATTTGTAATGTCTTGTTGTTATGTTTATTAGTCTTACTTTTATTGCTCTTAGATTGATTTTCTAGTTTATTTAGTAGATCGTAATTTTCCTTATTGTTTTGTTGTTAATTTCACTAGATTTAATTATTATGCATATTTTAGTTGTTTTCTCCTTTGTTATTGTTTTGTTAGTTTCCATTATGAATTGTGAGTAGATTTCTTGTTGGGGGGGTTTAGGAAGGAGGATCTTGGATTATTTGAATTGAGAAATTTTTGGTTTGGTTGCTTGCTTGTTGGTTTATCTTGCTTGAGGTTGTTGTGTCATTGTTGTTTTAGTCCGGGCAAGTAGAGCGACCTTGACTCATTTCTATCAATATGGGGAAACACGGGGTAGAAATTACCTTAACATGAAACTTACCCTTCTTCGCCGCGAAAGCGGGATTTTAGGTTAGTCAGGCGAATAAACCGAAAGGTGGCACTCTCCTTATACCAATGTTGTGACCGACCCGATTCCGATTTTCTTAGACCCCATATTCCAACTCCCGACTTCCCCATAACACCTTTTCCATATTTGATCATCTCTCGTCATTTATTGCATTTTAGCCTAGACTTGACCCTTAAAACCTCCACTAGATCCCAAACACGTCGCTTCTACTCAATTCCGTACCGTTTTCTCATCAATTCCACGTCGTTTTCATGTGGACCAACCTCGACTTCCCACGAATACACTAGTTGTTTTTGTGTTATCAAGAGTCTTACAAATATTGTTTGATCCCCCATCCTTCGCTAAACGTCTGATCCGATTGGGAGGCGATCAACGATCCCTTAAGCCCTGGGACATGGGTTGTGCTACTTCAGATGACGCGGAGAATCCTGCGATTTGGATGGGCGTGGTCTCCTTACCCTGATCCGGCCATTGGTGGCCTTTGCCTCGAGTCAGGGGCATGTCGCGCGCCTTTTCCGTAACGTCCCAGTATGCGACGACCGAGCGGAGCGCTTTTCTTTGTTGCCTTTTTATGATCGTGCGTTTTGTCCCGGGGGTGGCTTTTGGCTCTATTTTCGGGTAGCCGAGTTCTCTTGGGGTTAGCGTTGTGGTACCTCCCATGTCGGTGGGCGCCACCGGGCTCTGTAAGAGGGTGGCGATGAACTTAGTAGTTTCGACCAAATGTTGTATGTTAAGGCAGATCCGCTCCCTGGCTGGCAGAGGGGTCGGTTCGACGTTAGACGGTCCTCCGGACTCCCTCAGAGGGCTTCCTCTTCACGAATCCCGACACATTGGTGGGCCCACTTCCCCGTGGGACGACGCCTGACCGGACGGGTTTTCGATGTTGTCTTCTTCTCCCATGTTAGACATGACGTAGTTCATTTCGCGTACTTTTCTTATCCTTTTACTCCCTCCGTTCACTATCTTTTGCCCCGTTTCATTAAAATACATCTCACAAATAACAATGAAATGAGTCAAAAGATTATGAACGGATAATTTGAGATTTTTCAAGGGGATTATTAAAACAAAATCGACCAAGAAAGCAAAATAAAGAAGGGAGAGATCTGAATCTGACATAGGTGAGTGTCCCCTTTAGAGTTGAGGTGATTGCTCGGAACACTTGAGAGAGAAAGAGAGAGAGAGAGAGAGAGAGAGAGAGTTACAGAGCATTTCTAAGTTCAAACTCACGTTTTATCCTCGTTTCTGTCGCTTTATTTCTCCTTCCAAAACCCTTCGTTTGACGATCTAATCAAAGGGTTCTTACAGTAATCCCTCTTTTTCCTCGCCGTTACATCCCCTCTCACATTAACCCTCTATCTGTAACCAAAGGTTAGTTCATTAATTTTTTTTTTTGTATATTTCAATGTCGAATCTTTATGTTATTATAATTTGGTATTAATTTACTACCCATTACGGTTCTGGGTTTTGCATGCCTAGATTCTAATTGCATTCTCAAGATTGATTGCATGAAGCCCTATTTGAGAATCTGGTTTCTTGCCGCTAATTTTGTTCATACATCTTTTTTTCCTGCCAGATCTGACGTAATTAGTGATATTGTGGTTGGAAGATGAGATCTGTAGATAATTTAGGGATCTGGGTACTTGTGATTTGCATTGTATTTCAATCGGGAAATGGGTTTTATCTCCCTGGTAGTTATCCTCATAAATACAAAGTTGGGGATCCGTTGACGGTGAAGGTTAATTCTTTGACCTCAATTGATACTGAAATCCCTTATAGTTACTACAGTTTACCCTTTTGTAAGCCCGAGGAGGGTGTAAAAGATAGTGCTGAGAATTTGGGTGAGCTCCTTATGGGTGATAGGATCGAGAATTCCCCATACAGATTTAAAATGTACAAGAACGAGACGGAGATTTTGGTGTGTAAGACCAACTCACTTTCGACTGATGAGTTTAAGGTCCTTTCAACGAGGATTGATGAGATGTATCAGGTTAATGTCATCCTTGATAATCTGCCAGCCATCAGGTATACTAAGAAGGACGATTTTCTCTTGAGGTGGAATGGTTATCCTGTTGGAGTTAAAATACAGGATGCATATTATGTGTTCAATCATCTCAAGTTTACGGTCCTTGTTCATAAGTATGATCAGAGCCCTATATCGATGGGAAGCGCCGATGGTCTTGACATGTTTCCTGGGGGGACTGATGCTGGATCTAGCGAAACTGGGTACATGGTTGTTGGTTTTGAGGTGATCCCTTGCAGTGTTCAGCATGATCTAAATTCCATTAAAGATTCAAAAATGTATAGCACGTACCCAGGAAAGATCAACTGTGATCCATCCAGTGTCTCAATGGCTATCAAGGAAAGCCAGCCTATTGCTTTCAGCTACGAGGTCTCCTTTGTGGAAAGCGATATTAGATGGCCTTCTAGATGGGATGCTTACTTGAAAATGGAGGGTTCTAAGGTCCATTGGTTTTCGATTCTCAACTCCCTTATGGTGATCACCTTCCTTGCTGGAATAGTCTTTGTGATCTTTTTGCGGACTGTTCGCCGGGATTTGACTCGTTATGAGGAATTGGACAAAGAGGCTCAGGCTCAGATGGTTGAGGAGCTGTCAGGTTGGAAGCTTGTTGTAGGTGATGTATTCCGGGCTCCTAGCCATCCCATGTTGCTTTGTGTGATGGTTGGAGATGGTGTTCAGCTTCTTGGAATGGGTGTCGTGACAATTATGTTTGCTGCTCTAGGGTTCATGTCACCCGCATCTCGAGGAGCTCTCCTCACAGGCATGGTTTTCTTCTACTTGGTTTTAGGTATTGCTGCAGGTTATGTTTCTGTACGGTTGTGGCGTACTCTTGGTTGTGAAGATCACAGAGGTTGGGCTTCAGTTTCTTGGAAGGCCGCCTGTTTCTTCCCTGGCATTGCCTTCTTCATATTGACCGTCTTGAATTTCTTGCTATGGGGAAGTCACAGCACTGGAGCCATTCCATTCTCTCTCTATGTCATTCTTATCTTGCTCTGGTTTTGCATCTCTGTTCCCCTTACCTTGATTGGAGGTTACTTTGGTGCCAAGGCTCCTCAGATTGAATACCCTGTGCGCACCAACCAGATTCCCCGTGAAATCCCACCTCCCAAATATCCTTCTTGGTTGTTAGTCCTTGGTGCCGGGACGCTCCCATTTGGCACCCTCTTCATCGAGCTTTTCTTCATCTTGTCGAGCCTATGGATGGGACGGTTTTACTATGTTTTTGGGTTCCTTTTCATTGTGCTGATCCTACTTGTAGTTGTCTGTGCTGAAGTCTCCCTAGTTCTGACATACATGCATCTTTGCGTTGAGGACTGGAAATGGTGGTGGAAGTCATTCTTTGCCTCGGGTTCTGTGGCCATGTACATTTTCCTCTATTCCATCAACTATCTTGTATTCGATCTTAAGAGTTTGAGTGGCCCTGTCTCTGCAACTCTCTACTTGGGATACTCTCTATTTACCGTCTTTGCCATCATGCTGGTGACGGGTACGGTTGGATTTCTCTCCTCGTTTTGGTTTGTTCACTACTTGTTCTCCTCGGTTAAGATTGATTGAAGCAATTCACATACCAAGCTTCTTCAAGGTTTAGCAAGTATCGTTTCTATGCATTTTGTTTCCATTTTCTAGGATTTTTTTTCTTAAAGATATGTAATAACAATCTTTTTATCAACTTTGCATTATTCTTCTATTATGTCTAGATTATTACTAGTACTTAATGATTGCATACTTTGTGTTGATACATCATCTTCTGAAGTTCAACATGATTTAGTAATGCAGATTTTCTTACTGTTGATGCTATGAAGATTGTTTGGCTGTATTGTATTTCTGTAATTGCCTTATTTTTCTGGTATTAGAGTTTTTAATGCCAATACAATATCTTACAATCACAATTTGAGTTAAAAAAAAGCTACCCAGTTTTTACAGGGAGCTGCAACTATAAACAGCAACACTATTACTGTGTCTAGTATCAGGGTAACACTAGTTGAAAGGAAAGTTTGCTTGCCTTCTAGCAGCAGCATTACGCCTAACTATCTTCCACTTGATAGCAGCACGAATCTTACACCAGCGAGCTTTTGGTGATCCATTACCTGAGATGCTGACACCATATGTCGGTATCTGATAAGGAATCCCGTGTTGAGTGATGGTGGGCAACATGGTAAAAAGGTCGTCATCCTGGCTCCATGTTGGTGTTTGAGGCTGAGATAACTCAAGCTCCCCGAATGGACTGATGTTGTGTGCATATATTGTACCTGGACTGGTCGGGTACCAGCTACAGACACCACTCTCAATGAGGGCAGAAGAGGAATTTCCCATCATGAAGGCCTGTGCAGGTGCATCAGTCTGTGATGCAGAATCCTCTTCTGGTTGATAACTGAACTCTTCAGCTGTTGTACAGGGGTATGATGCTGTGTCTACCAGATTCATATCCATTTGGTTTCCTTGATCTTTCATGAAGAAACTATCATGTTGCCAATCCAGCTTTGGACCGGGGATGAGGATGCTATGTCCGATGGGTGATAGCTCTAACTGAGATATAGCTGGCATGCCATGCATCTGAACCAGCTCATTTGGTTCCACAAGTGCAATCTCCTTCAACTTCTCTACTAGAGCCTGACAGAATATACCAGTCGTTAGTTGAGAATATTGTTATGACTCAAACACGTCATTAGGAACCCTAGTTGCATCTAGTTTGAGATTGAATGACACCTTTTGGTGAGCATTGAGGGAATCGAGGGTTTGGTAGTCCCGGCTACCAAATTTGGCTGCTATTGCTTTGTAGACACAGTTGAAGATGAGCTCAACGCACTGAGATTCAGTTGAATAACGATAGTACGTGTTGTCAAGGTGACATTCATTAGCATGCCTCACCATAGTTTCCCATGCCCTATTTGGCACACCTTTTCCAAGAACCTACAATAATTGATCAAGCTTAGATACTCGACTCATAATTTCGTATACTCGATCAAGTGTTGTTCATTTACTTACATGCCGTAGAGACAAGGGGTTGATGTAGTAATGCCTGAGGAAATCTTTGACGGTTGTGATCCCCTGCAATTCAAGTCTCCTATGCGATGCACCTAGCTTTGCTATTTTCTTCAAACGCCACACCGGGTCTTCCAAGGATGGTGTATTGTGCTTCTGATAGGCTGCATATATCAATCAGAGCATAATCTTTGCTTGAGACTCAGGACCCAGGAGACAAAAAAAAAATTGGAGGTGAAAAAAGAAAAGACTTACATTCGCCACGATGATCCAAGACCACAAACGCCTCACTGACAGCTTCCTTGATGGCAGTCCCAGAAGAAGCACTAGCCATTGCCCGAACCCCCAACTTGAACTTTCGACTCCTTATCCAGCTTGAATTGTCGGTGAAGCTAACATTGCCAAGGGAAGCGACGCCATTGACCAGGGGTATGGAGAGTTCTCCTATCAACAATGGGCGTTTACCTTCTCTCTGGCGCACAATGTAATCGTTGAATTCGACCTCACCCCAATTTTCTCGACCATTTTCTTGAAAATCGCCATTAAGAACCACAACCTCCAGCTTCAATGAGGAGAATTTAGGATTGAGGATCACATTCTTGGAGCGTGCATCAATTAAATGCACTTGAACAGGGGCATGCTGCACATCCCCTATCCTGGTATTTGTGAAGAGTATTGAAGGCAGCTTTCTTATGAATTGCAGTTCCATTTCTCTTGAAGGAAAGGACTCAGGTTGTTGAGCCAGGGAACGTCTGCGACCAAGAAACAAGCCAGTCTGTCATCAGTCATCGCTTTAATAAAATTATACTCAGCTTATTCTTCCTAATTTAAAATTAGCTAGCATCGAGCGACATTGCAACAATATGAATATGAATATGATTACCCGAACCGATTCCATTTTCTGCTCCATATCCTATCCATTAATTGGGATATTGATGTGAAGGTTGAGATTGGATTCTGTATCGGATCCCCCTTTTTCTTTTTTTGAAAATTTGGCAGAGATAGATGATCCGAACATTTTTTATATCTCATCTTTCGAAAATATATTTTGTTTTCACTATCTTTATTTTATTTTATTTTATTAGTGTTCTTTTATTGTGATCCTTATAACGGGTCTATTAAACTTCACCTACTTGTATTTAGATTGCGGTTCTCATAAGATAGATAAACATATCTTGTTTCAAACTTTTTTATAACCCCATGAAAAATAGAAATGACTAATCCTCATACAAATGGTCGAAAAACTCAATGCCATTACTACTTTACTCTTGAAAAAAAGTCGGGACTTCTTTTCGTACAATCACGGATACACAAATAATGTGACAATTTGGATTCAATTGTGAACTGCTCGTATCAGAAATTAGATGAACTACGTACTTTAGCCATAGGCCAAAACCCATGCTTCCATAAACAAAAAAAACGATTTTGTCAATCTAAATCAATGAGGTTTTACATGACGAAGATTTGACTTTATGTTTTATTCGATATAGGTAGGAGAAGAATCCGACTCCATATTAAAAAATTAATCAATATTATATATTAATAAAGCAGGAACTTTTCGAGCGATGTGGTTGGTCGAAATTTTTTAATATATTTTTTATGTTAATAAAGAATATAAAAATTTGTATACAATAAAAAATCCTACTCCAACTCAGGCTCGATTTTTT
This sequence comes from Agrostemma githago, assembly GCA_958450325.1. Lineage (NCBI taxonomy): Eukaryota > Viridiplantae > Streptophyta > Magnoliopsida > Caryophyllales > Caryophyllaceae > Agrostemma > Agrostemma githago. The sequence goes on along the minus strand of OY288254.1, from coordinate 35,783,781 downwards.
TGAAATTTAGATAAAAAAAAACATATGATTTTGTATAGAAAAAAACAATCATACTCCATTTAAGATTAAAAAATTATCATTATATAAACCGACGATTAAAAAATTTAAGAAAGTAAGATTATCAACCACATCGCATGGTCTTAAGATTCTAACATGGTGAACAAAGTATCTACAAGACTACAATTATAAATATGAAGTCGTAATTTTGAACTTTACCGTCATTTCAAATGCATTTATAATTGTACTATTATAAATATGCAAAGGTATGCATCGTTATTTTAAGCTTAACATTCATTATAATAACTTGTGCGTTGATGATGATAAATTTGTTTTTTATCACATGTTTCATCGTTGTTGACTGTAATATGTTCTCACTAGGTTAGTACCCGTGCAAAGTTGCACGGGTATTAAGTAAAATAATTATGTAGATAATCTTATTTGAATGTTCAATCTCTAACCTGAATAATTTACGACATTAGAAAAATTATAAGTTTAAAACCAACATGAAGAAAACACATGAAAATCAATATATAAATGTTTAGACATGTATTCGATACCATGTTAATACCGGTATCTTGCAATACAACCATTCATCATGTAACTTAGTTTTAACTTATATTTATTTTAAGTTCAAATCTAATCTCGAAGTACATAAATACAATATGAGAATCGTACCACAAAATATTTCAATAAAGTGTGATGATGACTGAAAAAAGACCTCTAAATGAAACCTCGTGTTAATCAAAATTTTAACTTTTAATTTATATGTGAAATAATATAGTAACTGATAGTATAAATGAGTCATAATTCGGGTTTGAATCAACTGAAGTCACACTTGGATTTTTATAAATAAGTACACTTGCGATGGATTTGTCTGCAATAATGCCCGTTTGGAAAAACTATACCAACTCAATAAGGTTTAAAACTCTATTTATAAAAAATTGCTTTAAATGGATTATCATGTAAATCCATCCCGATCAAACTTGCATTCAGTATATAAAATGTTTAAACTCATGTATATTTGTTTAAATATTAAAAACATGCGTACTATGGACATTTCAGACTATGTTTATCCTATGTTCGACTATTAGATAGAAATAATATGAACTGTAATTAATATAATATTTTTTATCGTCAACATGTTTATACCTATAACGTTTTCAAATGAGATGTTTTATTCTATTAAAATAATTGATATTATCATCATTCTCCACTCGTATCTTTATAATATAAAAATTAAATAATTGGTATTAGTACTACTATCAAAATATTGGATTATTGGTTATTAATATATTATGAATTAGATTAGATCAATATTAGATTATAGAGCATTAGATTATTATGGAAAGGGTAAAGTTTTAGGAAAGTGTGGTTTGGCGCCAAAAGGTCCATGCTATGGTTTCTGTATTATAGATTAGTATAGATTCTACCCAGTGAATATTTATATCTACGTATATTTATGTGCGAGGAACTTTAATTAATCTTTTATTCTAATTACAACGCACCTTATATAATGCCCATAATTTAATTTGATCTTTATCGTATATATTATATCTGATTCCTACACATTTAGGTACGTGGATAATATTTCTTTAATATTAGGCATACTCTTAACCTTGATTGACCTTGATTGACTCTCTACTGTTGTACAATTTCACAAATTTATGCAATCATTCAGTGGCGGACGCAGGATTTGCTTGGAAGGGGGGCACCGAAATTTTTCTAGCATATTACTTTTTAGAGTAAATTAGAAATTACTCCCTTCAAAGTTTTGGTTTTTAAAATTTACTCCCTTATGAATTTTTTTTAATATTTTACACCCAAAAAGATGCAAAAGTTCAAAATTTACTTGCAATCTAATATTCCGACGAGTTTATGTTTTTATTGACCGTTTTGCCCTTCTTTAATCGTACACCCCCACCCCCACCCCCACCTCCACCTCTTATTCATTTTCACTTTCCCAAATCTTGCAATATCAATTCCATGAAAACCTAAAATCTTCGAAGTGACTATTTTAGGGACGATTCCAGTGGTGGGGATTTTTTTTTCTTTTCTTACAAGTGACAACATAAGGAAGATTTTTTTACAAATGAGACCATAAGGGAAGGGGGAAGAAGAGTAAGATGAAGATAGGGGCAATTTCGGTATTAAAAATAGGAAAAAGGCAAAAAAATTCAAACTCGCCGGAAATACTCGTCGGAATATAGAATTGCAAGTAAATTTTGAACTTTTGCATCTTTTTGGGTGTAAAATATTAAAAAAATTTCATAAGGGAGTAAATTTTAAAAATTGCAACTTTGAAGGGAGTAATTTCTAATTTACTCTACTTTTTATCTTAAAGAATATTTTAAATTTTTGAATTTTTTTCCGTAAAATAATGTGTTAGAACGTTAAAGAAATGACAAACTAATTGGTTTGAGTGAGTTTTTTTATAATAAATAATACTATTTCTTTGATTTTTTTTACACCAAAATGCTATAGATTCCTGTAAATGGAGTACATATTAGAGGATATATAACATTGACTAAGTGGTGGTATCATTTCTACGTTATCCAAAGGTCAAGAGTTTGAATCTTATTGGTAACAATAATGATTTTTACAACTTTACAATAGTAGGAGTGAAACAAACAACAAAAAACAAACTTATTCAAATTATAAGCCACCTGGTTTTGAGCCCAATACCTCACCAATATGCACACAACCCCTCTACCAACTGATCTACTATAGCATATTGTATATTTAAGATACACATAAAAATTTATCCCTTGAACTTCTTGGGGGGCACTTGCCCCTCGTGGCCCCCCCTGTATCCGCCACTGCAATCATTCAACTTGGTATCCTTATCAACGTCACTAAAAAGTGGTCCGTGCATTGCACGTGCTTTACATCTAGTATATAGAGAAAGCGGAACCAAGTCAAGAAAGATGATAGGGATGAACCCCTTTTTCGTGTGCCGAAGATCTTACCCTTTGCAAAGGAACTTCAATTTCTTTGGAAATTTGAATAACATACTAGTATAGGCCCCGTGCATAAATGCACGTTATATATAAAATTTACTTTGTAGCATACTAATTAAAGATTTTAAATTGGATGTATATTAATGTTTACATCCCTTAATTTTGAAAAATAATTTCAAATTGATAAGCAATCAAGGTGATGAAGTAAAATTACTAAACGTATGTTTAGATGAAAATATTATATCTACAAAGTATATTTTTATTTATGTTATTATCATATTTCGAAACACTTAATTCCCTCATAATATATATCTACAAATGCATATTTTATAAAAATTAATGTTCAGAGATTCAACTCGAAAAACAATTTTATAAAAATTACGTTATTTAGAAAAAAAACCTAATATATTTTTCTAGTGTGAAGATAAGAATCGTCATACTATAAATTTACCATTTTGATAATTTTATCATCATCCATGAAATGCAATGGGTTGCCAATTTATTTTAAAGTACTCTTGTTTAACTTTCACCTTTAAAAATAACGCATTTTGGAGGAAATTTTTTAGAAAGTTGTTATTTTTTTAGTAAATAGGGGATGTATGCTCGAAACATTTGGATCACATATGTATCTGATTTCAGTAATTTCTAATATGGATATCCAATCCGAAGTATTTTTAGTATATCAGATATCCGAGATCTATACCAAGCCCCAGGATTAACACATGATCTGGATGATCAAAGTCAAATTTAAAGAACAAATTAAAGCCGATATTTTTATTTCGTAGTACTTATGATACGGAGTAATATGATACTTCCTCCGTATCTATATGTTCGTCCACTTTCAATATAATACTCCACCCATATATTAAACAAAGTGGACGAAAATATAGATACAGAGGGAGTATGATGATTTAGATTGGGAATTATGGAGCCTGAAGAAGTCAAGAAAAGACACTAAATTAAGAAAGCAACACGCCATAAAATATCTGTGTGGAACGGAATCCATGCATGGAAGAATAGTACTCCATGGTAAGGAAACTGACCTTGGAGATGAAGACTGATTGCAAGCAGCAATATGGTGTTCTAATTCCTCTTTCAACTGTTTATGCATGTATAATACAATAATCAACAATCTAACATGGATTCTAAATAAAATCACAAGTTGAATTCAACTAATATTACCCGTTTCGTTTGTTCTATGGTGTCATTTCTACGATGGTAAATATCAACTAATTCAAGTGGTAAAATAGTATACTCCGTATATGGAGTAATACTTTCAAAGGATTAATACTTGCGATATGTGTTTTCAAAGTCGTTAATCTTTTAGCCACCCTCTTAACTTCATTTACATACAAAAACGTAATTAAGTACCTAAACAATATTCAATTGGAGTGATTATATATGCCCCATAAGTAAGTTAAGTATAATGCAAAATTGAAAAATTTAATACTATATCACACTACAAAATACAAATATCAACCTAAAAACATAAACATAAAATAAAAATGAGTTATTTAATGACAATAATATTAATTATAGGACGTCTTCCCAAAGTAATACTCCCTCATTTTTCTTGAGTTAGCCCCATTGAGGTTTGACACGGATATTAAGAAAAGGTGAAAAAGTAAGAGGATTGTGATGATATGATGCATGTGATGAGACAGAAATAGAGATAAAAATATTTCCTTAAAAAGAAATGGGGCTAATCCAAAAAAATACCCAAAAAGAAATATGAGGCTTATTCAAGAAGAAGGAGAGAGTACCAATTTCAATAAATCTGAGAATAATACGTATTTATTGGATTAGTGAAACAAGAGTAGTATAAGTGACTTTATAACTTGCTACATGCATCAGGTCACCTAATTAATATTTAAGCTCTTATTTATCCTATATCCTCCTCCTTAGACCTGGATAACGGGTGAACCGTGTCGGGTTAACTTCGGGTCGGGCCACTTTCGGGTTACAATAATCGGGCTGACTTTGGGTCGGGTCGGATAATTTTGGGTTCGGGTCATTCTCGGGTTTGCGTATTTTCAACTTTTTTTTAGGGATATCGACTCGTTTCCTATAATAATAGCCGGGTCAGTTTCGAGTTAGCTCGGGTCAATTTAGATTACGAGTCAAAATCAGGTTTTTAATTCGGATGTCGGGTCGGGTTCGGTTTGGCTTATTCGGGTCAGGTCAGATTGACCATGTCTACTCCTCCTTACTTCTCTTCTTCATCCTCGATCTCTCTCCATTACCCTTCATCCTTTTTCAGTTTTTTTTCTATACGTTTCGTTTAGATTAACGTGTTGATTTTGGCTTAGGATTGTGTTGGTGAGGTTGAAGACTTGAAGAAAGAGGAAGACGGAGGACATTAATGACGTTTAATGCCACGCACACTGAGTAAGTGAAAATGAGTGAAGTAATGAGGTGTAAGCTCAAGTAGTTACAGCTACCTTATCCCGACCGAGAGGTTGGGGGTTCGATGCTCACCTGCGACATAGTGCGCTCTTCTATAGACCAAAAAAAAGAAAAAAATTAAAGGCGAAAAAGGAAGATGAACGAGTTCTACCGCTAAGCTAACTGGTCTTGGTCATCTGTACTACTCTGGTTTAACTACTCCAATAATACGTATTATTCTAAAATTTATTAAAATTGATATTATTTTTGGAAAACGCCATTGGGTATTATTGTTGTTAAATAACCCTAATAAAAATATATATTTCTAACTACAAATTCAAATATTTACAAGGAAAATTAATTAATCTTACAAAATTATAATTTTTAAACTTATGAAATATAAAAACTCAATATATTTTTGTTTTTATTTTTTACATTTTTGACATAAGAATTCGAAAAAATATTGTAACTACGTGTAAACCTTTTTCGTAGTCATAATAAGTTACAGTATATTAATTACTTCGTGCCGATTTGTTTTCATGTTTTGTAAACCTTAATTTTTTGCAAACGACTCGTAAAGATATTTTAAAAGATGGTAAAAACTTTAATAGGAAAGCTCATTATTGAAGATAAAATTATTTTTTGTACTTCGTAATTCATTTTAAAAATTTGAAGGATTCTATGTTTTACAACAATTTTTTTAAAAAAATAATTATTAGTATAAATTTCGAAAATCATTTATTTATTTCTCAAGTTTAAGTTTTGGAAAAGAAAAAATTATTACCAATGTTTTGGGTATTAGGTTATTCATTTGTAGAATGAGATACCCAATTTTAATGAGATTTTGGATAAAGAGATATATTTCACACTTGATCAAACCTAAGGGGTTCTTAGACATAGTAATGGGCTTAATCATCACTTTCCCACAAAAAAAATCACCATTTTAAATTGACTGGATAAAAAAAAAAACTCATATCATAACTAAAAAAGACTACTATGGAAATATAGAAGAGTGGATTTAAAGATAACCCCATTCCAAAGAGAATTGGATAAGTACGTACTAAAATCTCATAACAAAATTAAAATATTGAAGACATCAAAGATAAAAATTGTGTCGCATTGCTTAAAGCTCTAAATTTACTTTATTGCCAAAAAATAAATAAAAAAAGTACTCATTATAATATATTTCAGTGACAGTCGAAAGGGACGTATAGAATGTGTATCAATCATGCGAAAGAATGAGCCAAAAAAAGTGTGATACGACCATAAGACAATCTGAAAAGACAAAGTTACATACTTCGTAAATTTTAAGTAATTAATTAAGCAAATGATCATCCAATCGTAAGCACAACAAAAACCCAAAACTAATACAGTATGATTGAATTAACGGAATTATGGTGCATACCACTTTGCGAAAGGTATGCTCAAGTCTTATGGCTATTTTATCCGCAATTTCTTGTATATATGTCTCTCTCATTAAGCACTTGACAACTCTGCATTCACAAACCACCCACGCGCAAACAATAAGTTAGAATCAAACTTTTTCTCCAGAAACTTAAATTAATACTCTGTGTATGTTTTAGTTGTATAAGGTGGTTGTACCCTCATATACTCACTCCGTCTCGACTCTCTATAAAATATTTACTATTGCTTTATACACAAAGGCCAACATAGAAATATACTTCCTTCGTATCTATATGTTCGTCCATTTTCAATATAATACTCCACCCATACATTAAAAATAGTGGACAAACTTATAGATACGGAGGGAGTATTAAACAACTGAAGATGTCTTAGCCTAGAGGTTAAGGTTAGATGTTCTGGGACGATAGGTTTCAGGTTCGGACCCCCTCTTCCTTATATTGTAATGCGACTAAGTACGCTCTTCGTTGAACAAAATATATATATATATATATATATATATATATATATATATATATATATTAAAAAAAAGAAACTTTTAGTGTTGTTAAAAGAAAAAAAAGCGAAGATAAAACTTATTTTAAAAGAAACATATATAAACTATTGATTGTAATCGAGAGGGTACATTAAGACATCCACGTGTCATTTATTTTATTTTATCGTAAAACTGTGTTATCAGAATTCACAAGGACAAAAATGTGCCACTCACTTGTGAAACTTAGTAGGAGACGGTGATTCATCATTCCCTTCCACGGCAAAGTGCCTCTTGAATACCATCTACAATCTATATCAAAAGTGGAGGAGGAGGAGGAGAATGGGTGCGTGGAAAAAGCGAAGAGAAGAGAAAATAAAGATGGGAAAGTGGTGAGAGTAATTAACCAAAAACTTCTCATGCTTTGATTGTTTTATAACCACAAGGTCTCCACCAAGTCCCCCTCATGAAACCGCGTAGCACCTTCATTAAAAATTACCCAACTTATCAATATACTAAAAGTCAAGCTTGGAATAGTGTCTAGCATCTAAATGAATATCTCACGTAAAAATTATTACTCCGTATTATTTTTTTACGAAAAACATCTTATTCCTTTTATTAATTGAATTTGAAAAAAAATACAATGAGTAACTTACAAAAAAAAAAACCGAAAACCATATCACAACTCTAAAGCAACCAACATTAACCACTAAGAGACTCAAGAACGGAGTTCATGTGACGGGATCTAGCATGGGCCAGTATATGAGCTCTAACAGTTATTTTAATATGATGGATGATCACAGCTATGGTAGTCTCGTGGTCACTGAAAATCCGAGAATTTCTCTCCTGCCAAATCATAGCAGTGGTAGTTACATCGCAATTTCGACACCACTTTGCTTTCCAATGTCATCGATTCCGCCGCTTGGCTATCTAATAGGCCTCAGGCCCTCGATCAGTGCGTAATTTAGCACTACATACAACCTTGAATATGCACCCAATTAAGAATAGCCCGCGAAATAGCTAGTACCCACAAAATCACACTCAAAGAAGAGATGCTGGTGACTCTCTCCAAAGCACACAATGATTAACCAACACCATACCCCGTGCAGTAAGTTTATCTATAGTCGCTAGCTTACGTTGCATAGCCAACGAAAATAGCACAACATGCGTAGCTAAAGATTAGTAGAGGGGAGCCGACAAGCCCATGGCAAACGATGAAAAGTAGGTTGAAAACCTCGATTTCCGTTGCGTGTGAAGTTGGTGTTTGAGTTCTCGAATCTAGTTTGGGTGTTGCGGTACCATTAGTATGTTCCTAGTGAAAGTCTATTCCTATACACTGAATGATTTCCATAATGCCATTTTTGAATATTATTATTATCGATTGATTTTGATTTGCAGGTTAAGTTTTCTCTAAAAGCTTATTTTGATTATATCATTTTAATGATGTCCATTTTTTTTTACTATTTTGATATAATAGTAAGTACTTTTTAAAATCATGTAATATGGCTGGGAGAACGTCGTCGTTGCTCCTCACTGATTGTGGCGATTATATTTTTAACATGGTGATATGACTAAAGGTGTATTACCAAATCAAGTTATCCTAATAATACTAACAAGAAGCCAGCGGTAAGTAGGGTATCAAATCCACATGGAGAAAGTCAAATTGTCTAATAGCTATGACGATCCTTAATTGCCTAACCAGTTTGTTGTTTAAGAAATTCTAAATGATTACTAAATAGCGCAAATTAAACAAAGAGTTCTGACAATGAATGGAGGAACTAGGGCTAAAGGTTCACGATGAGCATACAACGATTATACGGTAACAACAATAAACACGTAAACATGCTAGTCGGTTATAATACATTCTCTCGAAACTGTACCAACCTAAGAAGGATCTAACGTGCTCTCACTACTTATTAGACTCCCTACCATAACATATGCAGTCTAATTCCAACTCGGCTCTCGCACAAAAATCAGAATTTCTCAATTTCGATTAACAAGTTGTGACCTGTAACAAATTAATCATCTTTTATAGCATGCGAAAATGACACTAGCATAGTACGAGTTCATGGATGAAACAACAAAACCTAGTGTAGACACCCGCATTTTGCCTGCTAGTGTCTATAATAGTTTTCGACAAAATACCTGATGATGATCGGACGTAAACATGACTTAATGCGCTCGAATACGGACTCGAAATCAATAGTATCCGATGTGGGCACTTAGCGGAGTACAAATTTCTCAAAACCGACCTCAAATTCAGGCCCAGTGGGTCGTTTCCAATAAAATGAGACTAATTTGAGCCAAAACCGTCACCGGAAATAAAATCGTCTTTTTACGACCCAAAACCAGATTCAAGTCAAAATCGACCTTGCAAGCTTCTAGAAAGAGCCAAAACAACCAACAAATTCAAATGCAAAAAAGTCAAAATATCTCCCTAATAGCACTCACCCGCCTAAGCCACTCGATCGAGTGACATAGGTCCACTCGATAGAGTGGACTTTCAAAAACAAAATAGGCGCCCTTTTGTAGGCCACTCAATCGTGTGCATCTAGGGCCACTCGATCGAGTATTCGAGTGACCCTTAGTCGGGGGGTAAATTCTATAAATACCCCCCGGCTCTTCACATTTCAGATTTTTTACTTCCTTTGCAACCCTACACAATACACTAAAATCCTCTCCTTCACCATTTCGAGAATAACACTAGCAATCCGAGACCTAGCCTCCCAAAAAACCGAGAAAACCGTCTCTACAACCACATACACCATAACTCCTCCTACGTTCTCGACACTCCCGCGCACATGCCGCTACTAAACGAGTCTGTTTCCGAGAGCATTTAAGCATGTCGGTTGAGGATGTAAAATCAAACCCCGTCATCTCCTTTCGTTTACTTCCTTCTCTTTTTTTTATGTATGTATACATACTAATTACTATTAATGTTACTAACACTAACATTTAATTCATTGTTTACTAACTTTTATTTTATTGTTTACTAGTAACTTTTATTTTATTGTTACTAATTTTTAATTTTTTTTTATTTTTATGTAATCTAACATTTTATTATCGTCATTAATAATACCGCATATATATATATATATATATATATATATATATATATATATATATATATATATATATATATATATATATATATATATATATATATATATATATATATATATATATATATATATATATATAGAAGTGGGATCAGGTGAGTCCACTTATATATGTTGAGTCCGTGAGTCCCCATCTTAGCCCTTGATTCAAGGTTAGATTAATTGACAAGATTTGATCTCATAATTAAGGAAATAACTAACAAATCTGGTAAATATATCATTTTTCTCTCTCCTCCTTAATTATCTCAATGCAAATATTTTCTCTCTTTTATCAATCTTTTTAAATGTTTTTTTCTCTCACACAACAAGTTTTTTTCATTTTCACCAAAAAATCATCATTTTCCTACAGCCATTGTACGTATGTTACTATGTTACTGCCATAATACGTAAACTATGTTACTTTAACTCATATAACGTGTTACTTTAATTCATGAACTGTGTTACTTTAACTCATAAAATCTATTACGTTGTTTAATATATTCTCTTGCAAAAACTATTACTCTAACTCATATAATGTGTTACTCTAATTCATGAACTGTGTTACTTTAACTCATAAAATCTGTTACGTTGCATAGTCTCTTGCAAAAACTGTTACTCTAACTCATACAATGTGTTACTTTAATTCATGAACTGTGTTACTTTAATTCATAAAATCAGTTACGTTGCATAGTAGTCTCTTGCAAAAACAGGAGTTCCAATTAACAAAAAGAACAATGTTTGTTTTTATTAAGATACTCCAAAACAAAAAGTGGTACAAGATTCCAACTAAATCAACTCCATTACAATTCCAATGTTTCACAATTGTTACTCATAATGTCCTACTTATAATTATGCTTCTTCTTCATCCTTCTCATTCTCTCCTTCTTCTTCTTTTTCATCTTCTTCATCATCATCTCAGAAGCTTTGATTTAATCTCACCACCGCACAATGGAGGAAACTCTCACCCACATCCCTACATCATTCATGTGGATTAAAGTAACAGATAACAAGAGTTAAAGTAACAGATGAAGTGCATTGAAGTAACATTGAATTAAATTAACTGAGTATGCTTATACACCAGGTATAAAGTAACAGAGGTCAGACATTAAAGTAACAGATAGTATGAATTAAAGTAACATATAATGTTCATTAAAATAACACCAGATATAAGTTAGTGTAAAAAATTCATATAATGATAAAAAATGATAGTATGACGCAGTATCTTACTCTTTGATATTGTTTTCTATTTTGAAGTCATCATGTCCCATAATTATAGGAAGTAGGAGTAGTATTTTTTTTCCTTTTTTTATATGGCATTACTCTTTGATATTGTTTCCTATTTTGGTGGCAATCACGTCCCATTATTATAGGAAACAATATTCTTTTTTTATTATTTTTTTAATATGGCAGTTTCCTATATTCTTAGGACACTACAAAGCACTACAATAACAGATGAAAACACTAAAGTAACAACTGGAGTGTATTAAAGTAACACGACCTATAAAGTAACAGGTGGTAGACATTAAAGTAACAAATGCTCTACACTAAAGTAACGCAGTATATGAACTACAATAACTCAATATATTGTAAACGTTAAAACTAATAATTGAGTAGCATCTTAATGACTTCTATGGCGATTCCAGTATAAATTACAAAACATATATACTCACCGTTTGTGTGTTTTACGATTTGCATATGAATCTATGATGAATAACACGACCATGAAAACAATATCAACATGAAATTTGACGCAAATTATGAATGACACGACCATGAAAACAATATCAACATGAAAATTGACGCAAAACATGAAAGCAATATCGAAACTCACCATTGTTATACTCGATGAATTGCTTATCAACCGTTAATGAAGATGTCGCGATCATTGAATTCATAGTAACGGAATTTTGAGCACATATTTGATTGAATGAATGAACGTGATGATCGATGAGAGCGTTTTTTTTTTTTAAGGTTTTGATGAACCTGTGAATGAACGTGAATGAATGAATGAATGAATGAATGAATGAAGGATGATTGTGATTATGGGAGTTATTGTTTCCTAAAATCATGGGAGTTATTTTAGGATACTAAATCTTCTTTTTTTTTTTTTTTTTTTTAAATACAAAATATTAGGATGCATCTTGTCCATCCATCCTCATCCCATCCAACGGATGGGATGAGGACTTATGGACTCAACATATATAAGGGGACTCATTAGAACCCATATATATATATATATATATATATATATATATATATATATATAGGAATTGCATCTCGTGAGTCTCTCTATCTTAAATGAGTCCGTCCCGCGAATCACAGCCACATGATCAAATCATATGAATGGCTGAGATTCAGCGTCATCTTCATCGTATATAATCTTACTGTTACAGTAACAGAACACTATTACAGTAACACAACTATCTTACTGTGACACTATCACAGTAATAAAGAATTACAATAATAATGTTACAGTAACAGAATACTATTACAGTAACACAAAAATCTTACTGTGACAGTGTCCAAATTTCTGATACCGGTCTCGTAACCATACATTGCACATTACGAGTATCGAACACCGAGTGAGTTTAAATTATACCATATTTATATGTAACCCGGCTAGCTATCGATTTACAATCATTAAAACACGAAATCATGGCCTTTTTCGAAATGAGCAGACGCTCGTACACTCGATCGAGTGACCCCCCAAAACAGAGGCAAGAGGTCCTCACGAAGGGCACTCGATCGAGTCCCTTCCATGACTCGATCGAGTGACCTTCATAATACAACTACGTGAGCCTCCTACATAATACGAGCCTCATCAAATCTTTTTCTACGACTTTTAGTCGTCATGTGTCAAGTCAATCACGTGCTCATTCTTTCAAAATCATGCATCACATCATTGTTCTAACCGTCTAACCTATTTACATTACCGTTACTAATTCGTTTATTCTAATTTCGTTTGTCGTATTGTAATTCCGGGTTGTATTTTCGCCCGTGTAACTTGTAACTTATTTTCGTTTTGATGCTTGCCATTTATTGTTTTATAAATGAACATCACATCACATGCTAAATTCAATTCCAACATGATTATTAGATGCATTAAAATGACGTAGTTTGAACATATAATTCACATGTTTAGCTAAAATGTTCTTTGCATAACATTTAGTCATCCTACTAACGCGCGTACACGAAAATCGAACGGTATCTTAGTAGAGGCCGCTAAGAGCGGGCGGGGTTGGGTGTCCTTCGTGGGCTTCCCAACACGTACCCTCACCCCTTACTCAGAACCATGGTTTCCGGATGTCCGAAACCGTTGGCATAGAGAGTCATTCGATGCACGATATCCGATAACTCGGCATCGGTATCGTAATGCAAAGGGATGAACCCATAAGCTCTAACACTAAAAGCGGGCCATGCTTTGTACATGATATGCCTAAGTGTAGAGTGGGTTCGAACGGGTCCGAACTCCCACAAAGTTCGGTGGCGACTCCTATTTCGATTTAAATTTCGACCCGAGATTAATCTTACCACGAGATTCATTCGCCTACTCAAACCCGCGCGTGGCCGCATTAGGGTGGACCTATGTCATGTCCACACCTAGTAATAATCATCGATTCCCCTCTGTCCTAGCGAGAGGATTAGTCCTAGCGAGAGGATTAGCTACTTATAGAACAACAAATAACAAACTAAGACATCATAAACAAAAAGGGAAATAAATCTAATAGAGAAACGATGCTAATTATGACAACGAATATCTAGAAAGGATAACGAAACTAACGAATTTGGAAACGAAATAGGTGAGAAATGATGAAGATTAAAATGAAATATCAGAAATTGCATAAATGAGATTACCGATTCGAATTACACGAACGTAGAGAAAATGGGAATCCTAAGAGTCACGTAGTGTTTTTGTTCTAATGATAAGTGATAATGATAAAATGTTACTAACCCCATACCACTACAAAAATGGTGGTCCTATTGTGGCGGAAAAATCCGACACAAAACGCTGAAACCCGACGCAAAACATGGCTTGCGTCAGAATAGCCGACGCGTACAATCCGTCATTAAATTTCGACGCAAAGGAAGATATGTGCGTTGACTATTCCGAAGCAAGAAATTTCGCGTCGGACATGTGTCGGATAACCTGGCGCTCAGTCAGTCGAAGGGGATTTGGAGTCAAACTAGCATGTGGCGGATTTGGCAAATTTTGCGGCGGATATTCCGACGCAAGAGTCCTGCATGCGACAGAAGTTGCGGCGGATAATCCACCGCACAACTTGTTAGTGCGACGGTCTTGCGTTGGCTATTCTGACGCAAGCGTCAGTTTATGGGGCTGCAACAAAACATAATACACCAAACCCAATTCCCTAAGCGACGATATTAGAAATCCACCTGAAAAAAAACCAGCAGCAAAAGCACATCATGTGCAACCAAATGTGCTTCTCCCGAGTAAACTCCGCATCAAATCTTTCACGTAGAAGAAGCAAAAGCACATCATGCTCAATGATCGAAAAGAAACTAATATATTACAATGGCAAAGTAGATGTTTACAATTCAGTTGAGAAGTTCGAGATTTAGTAATTGCAAAATCCATACTTGCCAAATCCATATTGCCGAGTCTACCTAATGGGCCGGGTCTACCTCCATCATATTACCAAATCCATGTCCATCATTGGCATTGCTGTCACGCCTCTGGGCTTGTGGCGTGGAACTGCAACCTTCGCCAGACATAGCCATCCTCTCTTTCAACATCTCTATCGTCCTCCCCTGCTCCTCCATCTCGCGTTCATGTTGAAGTTGACGTTCTTCCATCCTCTTCAAGTCCTCCTTCAGTTTGACATTACTGGTCCGTTGCTGGGCGGCGGCGGTGGGTATGTAAGTGCCATCGACCGCGATACTGGTATGGTTCATGCACGGTTAGAACAGTTCTTTAGCTACGCTTCCAATCCCGAACAAGCGTCTCTTCTTGTTGAATCCCCCCGAGGCGTCATGGTATAAGCGAAACTCGTCGGCACGTGGTAACGCCTTCCCTTCGTAGGACATCGCCTCCTCCCTAGCTCGTTCATAGTTTTGCTGAAATGGAATTCAGATGTTAAATTAATAGCTTAACAGGAAATTGAACTGAGATAATCTAATATGATTTTAATTATATTGTAGGAGAACTTCCATTCACGTCTTTGCTACGGGGTCAACCCAAAGGCCTTTCTTGTTCTTCTTGACCTTGTGAAGCAGCTGGATCGGGGTCGCCTCCGGTCCCTTCGAAAGAAAATGTCAGAACACATACAATGTTATTGAACACTAAAAACTAATCATTTATGTTCAAAACACATAACATGATATTGAAAGTTGTTGTTGCACTCTTAAGCCCTAGGCAGTTGGTCCCTTTCGTGACTCCGTCTTTGTTTCCGCCACCACGATTTGCTTTGTTCACTTCCACTTTCTTCAGGAAACTCGGAGACGCCACCCTACGTTGCAGCTCCTGGTGCTTGTGTTCCGGGATCCAAATAGGCCTTTCCCGCGCCTTTATTGCTCTCTGGAAAATGTCGGAGACGCGCTTCTTGATCCTTGCCTCGTACGCGCTTCTTAAATCATAACCCGAATTGGCCCTCACTCATTTCTGTTTGCAAGAGACAAACAATTTATTATAAAATTAACACATTACTGAAATAGTTCAAGTATTAGACAAACAATAAAAACTTACTGCGAAGTGGGTGTACATAGCATCCCTCGCCTGTTGGGGCGCCTCACTCCAATTCCTATATACGCCAGGGGCGTTCATGTAAGTGCCGAAAATGTCGTCATCTTCCCACGTGCAACGACAATTTCACAAGTTATATTCAATAATGACTGAAATAAATATCTTATGTTTGGAAAACTTTAATACAATATAAGAATTCTTACAAAACGCCGTCTCATTCCGTGAAAGGTATATCTTGTCTTCTTCCGGTATATCGTCTTCGTTTCCAGCACCTACCATTATTATGTTTCCACTACGAGAACCAAATTTGCAAAACGTGAAAACACATTAACTATTTACAGATATGAAGGAACATACACACTGAAAATTTAATACATAACCCAATCTATAATGCATACACTTGTTTGAATAAATTGATTTTAATTACAATGAAAACAGAATTACAATATTAAAATGTAAATAGACACCAATCATTGTCACTATCATCCTCCTCATCCGTGTTCACTTTATTGAAACCATATTCTTCGATCTCATCATCATCCCATTCATTGTCGACCTCTTCCCCATCTTCTTCTTCAACGATAACCTCTTTCCTCATCCTCACCCTCAGGCACGATCCAATCGTGGAATTCATCTTCCTCTTCCTTACCCTCATCCTCTTTATCAACGTTCCCTACTTGTTCCTCCACATCAACAATGTATGAAATTACAATAGATGAAAGTGATTGTATATTAGAAACCACATCCTCTTGGTAGACGATATCATCGATGATTGGATTGTCAATTTGCGATCTCGTCTTGATCTTAAACACCGCCGACCAATGTGTATCCTTTTTTCCCTTAGGATAAGGGGCGTAGCATATTTGATCCACTTGACATGCCAACACAAAAGGATTGTGCCATCGCAGTTTTCTTGAGCGATTAACATCTACAAGATTGTATAACTTATGAACATTAACTCCTTGGGCGGAGTTATCAATCCAATAACATTTGAATAATATGGATTCACAGGTCATGTCACTGTCAAAATAGTGGAGCTCAATGACCTTATCTAGTGTTCCATAATATTCTGACTCATCGATGGAACTCACACAGACGCCGTTACTGATTGTAGATTTTGGGACGTCAACACCATCTTTGAAAGCACGAAACTTGTACCCATTTACTGAGTATCGCTTCCAAGTCTTTATTCGTGAAGAAGGGCCAGTCGCTAGAGTTTTGATAAAGGGGTCGATTGATAAGCGTAGTTTGTAGTGCCTAATTCGTTATGTTTTGGTCCCGTTTTCCTTGTGGAATCGCTCTTTGGAGCGATTTATGGGCTACTCATGCTTCCTTTAGTTCGTTTTAGGTTCCTGAGACTGTTCATGGAGAATTGGAACGATTCCGACTCGTTTCATACACTTTTGGAGCCAACGAAGAGAAGGAATGATCACTTGGTGCCTTGGATTCGATCCCGAGAC
Organism: Agrostemma githago; assembly: GCA_958450325.1. Lineage (NCBI taxonomy): Eukaryota > Viridiplantae > Streptophyta > Magnoliopsida > Caryophyllales > Caryophyllaceae > Agrostemma > Agrostemma githago. Next base: position 35,766,286 of record OY288254.1, on the reverse strand, counting down.
CTTGGGACCCATTCCCGAGCCCCTTAGACTCGACCCCGAGCTCCGAGATTCAATAAGAAACCCATGAGAAGCAAGGAGGGACCTTAGAGCTCATATTGGAGGCCCAGAGACCTTTCCCGGCCGAGAACAAGTGCCTTCTCGGTCGGGAAGGAATGCAAGAAAGAGCAGGTCACTGGAGGGGCCGTCTCGGCCGAGACCAAACTCGTCTCGGGCGAGACCACACCGTCCCGGGCGAGACCACTTCCATCTCGGCCGAGATGGACCCAGAAATGGGCTGTTTCGCTTTTCTCGCTTCCCTTACCCTTGTAACCCTATATATATCCCCCTCTTGTATTGATACACTATCTTATGAAACCCTAAACTACTTTTATGTTAGATTAGCTTAGATTAGTGTAGATTAGCTTAATCCCTCTTTAATTACTCTTTAATCTTAGTTTAATCTAGTTAGTAACTCTTGTATTATTGGAATTCTTGGAGATTCCACCAATCTTGACAACATTGGTGGATATTTTGGGTCTTCTTCTATACAAGTGTTCATCTTTTCCATTCATCTAGTTTGGTATAATATTTCCTTTCTCTTTTCCTTTAATATTTCATATTTAATCAAGTTTTCACCTTTGTTATTGTTTGTTGTTCATCTTTATTTGTTCTTCATAATGGATGTTGTTGTTTTTGTGTTTGTTTCTCTTGTTCTTGTTAGTTTTCCTTTAGATATGTTTGAGTAGACTCTTGCTAGGTTTATTAGGGGGATTGGATGTGATTAGGGTTGATTAGGGTGAGATGGGTGGTACTAGATGTTGTTTTTGTTGTTTCCCATTTACCTTGCACTCCACATGTTCAATGAAATGCTTGTGAGACTAGAGACGATCAATCCTTGTTTTTCTTGCATCTTCTCTTGTATGTGTGTGTTTGGTTTGGTTCCCTCATTATTAGAGAGAGCGTGGTGAGGACGACCCCTAGGCCGATTACGTAGCGAGAGCCCGATCGGCGGAACCTAGGCTACGAAAGCATGCTAGTAACCCCGTTTCCTTCTTTTTATCTCCTTCACATCCATGAACCCGACCTAACCCTAGTTTTCTTTCTTATTGTTATCCTTGCTTCCTTTAGTCATTAGTTACTTGTGTTGTCTTCCTTTTCCATGTTTTAGACCTTAGTCTAGTCCTTAACCTCCCCCTAGATTAGCTTGTCTCGAACCTAGTCTTAGACCGTAGCACCCATTAGTCTAAACCCAATTTCCGTCCCTGTGGATCGACCCGACTTGCCCTAGCTACCCTAGTTAGGTTAGTTGGTTATTATTTGGTGGTGGGATCCGCGACAAATCCCACCCATCATCGATCAACGCTTCATGCTTTCATGAAGTTATAATACGTCAATACATTATTTTAATAAACAGTTTCGATTAAACTTAGAAGGTACAAATATTGTTTTCACATACTTGATCCCGTAGCCAAGTAGAGAACAATTACTCATATTTGCTCCAAATGACATCACATGGTCTAACCTCTGCGTGTTTGCTCATGATGTATGCCTCAAATTTCCTGAATTTGTTTCGAGTAAGATGGAAAATAAGATTGTGTTAATGGGTGTTATATTATCAAAACAATAAATAGCTACTGCGGTACATGTGTCACTTACTCCTCGTACGACCTTATGATTACACCATAGTTTCTTATAACGTATATGTGCGCTTGATTGTACTCAACCTCAGTGAGCCATCTTTCCTTACATTTGCCCGTGGTGTGGCCCACATCCTTATGAAAAGGTTCTACATTATTATTAGATTTGTCATTTTCATGGACACCAACATCAACATCCTTTGCTTTCGTATGAAGGAACATAAATTTGACGTTTCTTCTAACAAATACGCATTACCTATCGACCCTTCCACCCGACCTTTATTTCCAATTTTTTAAAGTTGATTAAGGAACCTGCATAATAGTAATACAAGTACATTGACTTAAATTTATTTAAGATGGTACAACTAATCGCACTTGTTAATTTAAATTCATTTTCGTTCGAGTTGTCATGTCAACGCACACATACCTTTCAAATAGGTACATCCAGCGGTATTGAACAGGACCCCCGACCTTTGGTTCAAATGGAAGGTGCACTGGTAAATGTTCCATCGAGTTGAAGAATGACGGGGGAAATATTTTTCTCCAACTTACAAATGATCTCAGAAATGTTGTTCTCCAAGAGATTAATAGAGTCCACAGAAATGGTATAGGAACACAAATCGTGGAAAAATTGACTAATCTCAGTTATGGCATTCCATGTGTTGATAGGGACCAACCGCTTAAATGCTACATGCAACAACCTCTCCATGAACACATGACAATCATGACTTCTCATACATGTCATGCAATATCATTTTCAAATGGTCTACACACCTAGACATTTCAGATGCGTAATCGTTCGGGAACTTCAACCCAAATACCCATTCACATAACGCCTTGTTCTCGCTTCTGTCCAGCACGAAAGACAATGACATGGGTCAACTAAAGCACAGTCCCTTAAAGTCGGCTTTGCCTTTCGGTCCAAATGACGTCTTGTTAGATACATCCACAATGGTGTTCATAAGCTACTCAAAAAAGTTTTTTTTAATGTGCATGACATCTAGGTTGAGTCTAATTAGCAGAGTCTTTCAATATAGAAGTTCCCAGAAATACTTTGTTTCCACCATCCTTGTTTATCTTTCAACTTCTTCAATTCGTCGAAAGAAGCATGAACAATTGTAGGATAATATTTTCCCTCCTCCCATATTTCATCGCCTGAAAACCTGTTAGAGGCGATCCTACTTTCATTGGGTCTCTTCTTCAGAAAACCTTTGCAATACTTTCTAAATGGATGGTCGGATGGTAGAAATTGTCTATGAGATTTGTACCAACACACCTTACAACTTTTGGGCAACCAAAAATATTTTTGATCCTTCACTTGACAATACGGGCAAGCACGGTAACCCGTTGTACTCCAGCCAGAAAGCATCCCGTAAGCGGGGAAATCATTGATAGTCCACATTACTGCTGCCCTTAGATTGAAGCTCTTCTTTGTGGACACGTCGTACGTGTAAACCCCAGTCTCCCATAATCATTTTAATTCCTCAATCAAAGCTTGGAGATACATGTCCATAGTTGAATTTGGGTTCCTAGGTCCAGGAACGATGAGAGACAAGAACATGAATTGTCTCTTCAAACACAACCAAGGAGGGAGGTTTTTGGGTGTCACCATCACTGGCCAACATGAGTAAGATTTGTCGAATTGTCCGTAAGGGGAACACTATAAGAATGCAATGATTTACAAACCGATAGAATCGGTCGGTAAATAAGGATACCAACTGTTTTAAAATATTTTCGACCGCCAATTTTCGGTGGGAAAATGTAGTCGGTAATATTATTTACCGACCGTTTTGGTCAGTCGGTACCGACGGCCAAAATAGTCGGTAATAATATACGGTGGTCGGTAGATAGCAGTACCGACCGAATAGGCGATCTGTAAATGATGATTTGTGGTCGGTAAATCATAAGCCGCGGTTGGTAATGATCATTTACCGACTGATTTTGTCGGTTGGTACTCGTTTCTGACTGACGGCAGATTAGTAGCTCAGGTCTGATTTGGTCGGGCTGTAAATGAAAAACGGTCGATAATTGGACATAATCGGTCGGTAAATGGAACAACACTCTTTTTTTTAGTATATTCATTGTCCTCACATTTGTAACATATCTACCTGCATTCATTCATTACCATGGCCAATAAATCCAATAACAACACATACAACCTTCATTTCACCATTTAGTCACAAAAAATACACCATTCATTCATTCACTTCAACCTTCTCCACCATTCATTCACATAACTTGAATGTTCAATATCATTCATTCACATAGCTTTAACCTTCAACAAACATTCTAAAATGTTTAAACAACTTAATTAAAAGAAAAAACTAAAGCTTAACAACTTAAAAAGAGTACGACAGTTTAAACAACCTAAAAGAGTAACCAAAGTTTAAACAAATTTAAAGACTAAACAATTAGATGATTATCCTACACTTGAAAACCGACATCGGCTTCCTCAACTTCACCTCCAAAAATTATCATCATTCAGATTACGAAAGTTCCGAAAGTCATTAGGATTGTAATTTTGAGTTTTGAAGTGTTTTGTCATGCTGGAAAGTTGAGCTATATGTTGCTCTTGTTGTTTCATAAACATCTCCTCTCTAGCCCGACCTTGTTCTTCTTTCCTCTGTTGCTCTTCTCCAAATTTCCGGTTTTCCTCTCTTTCCTTATTAAAGGCTTCCAACGATTGGTTTTGGAACTCAGCTGCCCGGTTTTCGACTTGAGCTAGAATACCGGGAACATAAGAAGTTGCAGTGGACTTACTCTTCTTGTCCACAGAAGAAGATGAAAAGTATAATGGACCGGGGGTTCCCAATCCATAAACATGGCCTTCTTGAAACCATCCGCCGCTTCAATCCAGAGATCGTCGTCTGGTTTCTCTTTTCCTTGGTCTTCATTTTGGTTCTTCAATTGTTCAAAACGGTCCTATTAGCAAACAAAGAAACAATGTTAGTAAATTTATTACCCTTGAACACCTTCCAAGCAATGGATTAAAATGTATATAATAATACTTACAAAAGTAGTTCTCGCTTTTTGTTTGGTGAAAACTCTTTTACCGTCAATATCTTTGCTATGAATCTCTTCTGCAAGCTCCGGTTCTGTGGGCCTCTTACCATCCATTTTCATCTAGAAAAACAAATTAATACTTACTATATATATATATATATATATATATATATATATATATATATATATATATATATATATATAGACATTGTTGTACATTAAAATGTATTTCGTCATTACCAGCCTCGAAGCATGTTTTATTGCGTTAGTCGACACTCCGTGATGTGTAGGGCCAGGCGCAACACATGCTTTGTTTGTCGATGCTTGTTTGGATTTCTTTAAAAATGCCTTTCTTTTGCGTCTATCCAACAAGTCCTTATAGACTTGTGGAACCATCCATCCCGGGCAAGGTTTGTGTTTTACACCTCGAAGCTCACATATATCATTCACGGTATCTTTTAGACGCTTTCGAGCATTATCGTCAAAATTGCTTCTAATTAGATCTTCATGCTCGGGGTTCTATGTGCAATAGCCCTGACATGGTGAAAGAATAAACACATCATAATTGGCTGAATTACATATTAAGAAAAAAATACATTTACCAACATAAGTATATACTTTAACACATATAAGCATACCACAATATAAAGATCAGTGGTTCAATAGTTTCAGGGTATACATTCACTTTATTATATATATATCCCGGTAATTCATGTGCGGAGCATCGTAAAAACCTTTCATTGATTTGGTGATTCTTCTGACCACATCCGATTCGTCAAACCTTCAGTAACACAAGAACAACAAATTATAATTTTCTTTAAAAATATACTATAGTACATCTGTTCCAATAAAGATTGAATAAACAATACCAAATCTTGTTGGGTGCTATGTTAATTGCTGGCCCCCGAGGCTGTATAATGATTGGCTGTTGCTCTTGCTCACGCTCTTGCTGTTGCTGTTGCTCCTGCTCCGGTTCATCCATCTCTACCGCTTGTCCAAGTCCATCTCCACGTCCGCGTCCAAGTCCGACTATCTTTATGATATGATCGGTTGAATAACAAAACAAACAAACAAACAAACAAATACAAATAACAAGATATATCAAATAAGTACACATCGACAACTACTTAATTGAATAAAATATGTTGTTGGATAAAATATTATTCATTTTGTTCTGAAATAAAATACAAGTTATCAATCATCATCATCATCATCATCATCATCTTCTTCTTCAAATTCATCCAACTCTTCATCCACAGATTCATCTTCAAATTGGTCCTCCTCCTTCTCGACGTCCTCCTCATTTTCCACAACTATGTCATCACCCATATCATCCATCTCTTCGTTGTCCTCCCCTTCACTTAATTTTTTTACGACATCATCGTCGACAATCGTAGATAATAATGGAGTACATTTCATATCGTCTTAAAAAATCGTGATATCTACGGTTGCATTAAATTGTGACTTTTCCCGACCCTTGAAAACCGCCCACCAATGATCTCCATTCTTTTTTGGATTTGGAGGACCATAATAAACTTGACTAACTTGATGTTTGATAAGTGTAGTTTGTAGTGCCATTTTCACTGTGTTTTGGTCTCATTTCCTTGAGGAATCGCTTCTTGGGAGAGATTTATGGGCTTCTTATGCTTCCTTTAGTTCGTTTCAAGTTCCCGAGACCGATTTGGGAGAGTTGGAGCGATTCCGACTCGATACATACACATTTTGGAGCCAACGGAGTAAAGGAACGATGACTCGATGCCTTGGAATCAACCCCGAGACCTTGGGACCCAATCCCGAGCCTCCGAGACTTGATCCTGAGTCCCAAGAGTCGACGAGAAACCCATGGGAAGCAAGGAGGGACCAAAAGGAGCTTAAAGGAGGCCTACAAGACTCATCCCTACCGGGAATGGCCTCATCCCATTCGGGATGAGGTGCGCTAAAGAGGAGGCCACTGTGGGTCCGTCCCGGTCGGGACCAACCCGTCCCGGTCGGGATGAAACCCCGTCCCGGTCGAGACCGGCCTGTCCCGGTCGGGACCACGAGCTGGCAGCGCGAGCCTCTTTTCTTTCTTCTCCTTCATTCTTGTACCCATATATATACCTCCCTCTTGTATTGTTAACACATCTTATCATACCCTAGATTAATTTAAGCCTCCATTAAGCATTAAAACCCTAGATTAGTATTCCTCACATTAGTTTTAATCTCTCTTTAATCTTTAGTTAATCATTGTAATTAGTTCTTGTATTAAGAAGTTCTTGAAGAATTCTCCAAGCTTGACATCCTTGGGGTTTATTTTGGGTTCTTATTTATACAAGATTGGACCTTTTCATCTTCTTATTGTTGGTATAATCTTCCTTTCTTTTGTTTATTGTTATTTAATCTAGTTTCAATCTTTCTCTATTGTTCTTGATATTGTTCTTGTTATTCATAATGGATGTTTGTTTTGTGATATTGATTTCTCTTGTTATTGTTGGTTTTCTCTTCATAATGAGTGAGTAGTCTTCTTGTGGGGTTAGTAGGGGGATTAGGGGTAGATTATGGATGATTAGGGTTGATTAAGGGAAAAGGGTGAATCTTTGTTGTTAGTCACATTGTGGGCACTCCATGTGTTTGTTGATATGCTTGTGTGAGTAGTAGTGGCCATGCTCCCCATACTTGTGTTCATTTTCCCATTGTTTGTCTATTATGTGGTCATGTTGAGAATAGTCGTAGTCACGAGAGTGCGGACTAGGGTCTAAGTAGCGAGAGCCCGGACCCACCTTGACATCGGTCTAAGTAGCGAGAGCCCGGACCGACTCTAGCAACTAGGAGACACCTATACCCTTGATCACCCAAATTACCCATCTACACCTATGAACCCAACCTACCCCACTTCCTTCTATATTTGATTCACCTTCTTAGTTAGTCATCGTTTACTCTAGTTTGTTTGTTAGTTTGATCATTAATATTGTTTAGCATTGTTTTAGCCTAGTTCATCATTAGCTTAGTTATACTTCTCCCATCATACTTTGTCAATTATTGCATTCTTTGTGTTCGTTTGGTAGCATAGTCTCGTTCTTAGGCCAACATAGTCTAAACCTTGAAATACCGTCCTCGTGGATACGATCTCGACTTGCCCTAGCTACCCACTAGGCTAGTTGGTTGTTTATTGACGGTTAGGGACGTGACGAATCCCTACCATCAATTTGGCGCCGTTGCCGGGGACGGTGCATTGTTTAGACTTAGTTTTGCTTATTTCTAGACTTAGTTACCCTTCTTTGTGCCCTTCTACCCTCTCATGTCCATATTCTCTAGTTTTTCTTGTTTTCTTAGCTTTCTTTTCTCTTTGTCTCTAGTTGTGCTTGTTTATTGTCGTTGCCTAGTGCCCATAAAGCACTAGGTGTTCTCACGTTTGTTCTAGTGTGTAGTGTATGCCTAGGAGGGGAGGTGACTTCTATCTCTTTAATCCAGAGCCGGAGAGACTCTTTTGAGCCTTTCGCCAACGGACGATTAACCGGGTTAGGATCTCTCAACCAAGTGCAAGCAATACTCATCAAGGGCAAGCTCAAGGAGCCGACTTTAGCGAGTCACCTCGATAGATGGCCGGAGGGACCTTCATCAATCCCTTCGGTAACTCTTCTTCTCCTAGTTCCCCCTCTTCATCTACATCAACACCGTCTACACCACCATCTTCTCCCTTATATCCAAGAATGCCGAAGTTTTCATCTCACTCCACTTTCACGGAAGATGTCTTGCCGGGACCGAGTGCATTACCGGAAACCTATACCAGGAATTTAGTGGCAAAGACTCAGTTTATCCAACTTGTGGAGAGGAGCCCATTTAGTGGTTTGCCCACCGAAGACCCGCACCAACACTTGGAGACCTTCTCCGATTATTGTGACGCTATATCTCAAATCGGGGTTACTTAAGATCAAATTCGTTGGGTACTTTTCCCGTTCTCTCTTATTGGAAAAGCGAAGCAATGGATTAAGAGTATCGATAGGGCAACCATGGGTATCGACACTTGGAAAAAGCTTGCCTTGGCGTTCTACCAAAAGTTTTACCCTCCGGAAAAGACTAATTTGCTTAGGGCCTCCATTACCGGGTTCCAACAAAGGGATGAAGAGAGCCTTTATGAAGCTTGGGAGCGGTTTAAATCTTTGGTTAGGTCGTGCCCCCACCATGGACTCTCACAATGGTTCTTGGTTCAACAATTTTGGAATGGCCTTTATGAGGACTCAAGAGCTATACTTAATATGGGATCTAATGGAAGGTTTACCGAGGTAGATGATGACCAAACTTGGGCGAGAATCGAAGAGATGGCGGTGCATAATTCGCAATACTTTAGGCCTAGGAAGGCACATCGAGGAGGTATGCATGAGGTCGATGCTATCACCAAATTAAGCATTGACCTTGGAGCTCAATTGAAAACACACATGGAGACTATTGACAAGAAGCTCCAAAGCCACCTCAACCAAGTCCAAGGCACTAGTTCCTCCCACCATCAACCGATTCAAGAGGTGAATGCTTTGGGATTTGCACCTCCTATGCCTTATTTTGGGACGTGTGATACTTGTGGAATCGTTGGTCATGATCCTATGCATTGTAGAGGAAGTATTGAGCAAGTGAACGCCTTTCAAGCGTTCAAGCAAGGTGCCTCCTACTCTAATCAATACCAAGCTTCCAATCAAGTCCCTCAACAACAAGCTATGCAACCTCGTCCCTATGTTCCACCTCCCTTAAGGGACAACAATCAAGGTTATCAAGGTTATATGGGTAATCCAAGACCCTTCAACAACTTCAAGCAAAATAACCAAGGTACCTTTCAGAACAACAATCAAGGGTTTCAACAAGGGAACTTCTTCAATCAAGGTGGTTTCCAAGGAAACCAAAACTTTCAAAGACAACAAAACCACAACCATGGCAACAACCAAGGCCTTAATCAAGGCAATTCTCATGGGTTCCACGGGAACCATCAACAACAACAAGCAATTCAAGCTAACCGTCAAGAAAATAAGCCTAGGAGCCGGTCTCCTATTCATGACTATGACACTCCATTAGCCCTTACCGATACTCCGCATAATCCGTCATCTCCTCCTCGAGATTTCGACATTCAAAAGACTATGACGGATGTGCAAAGGAGTACTCAAGAGATGCAAAAGAGTCAAATGGACATGTCAAGAACCCAACAAGAGCTCTTTGCTTATGTTCAAGGGGAAAACACGGTAAGAGATGCTCGTATGAAGATGCTTGAAACTCAAGTATCTCAACTTGCTTCGGGGAGCTCCTCAAGACAAAAGGGGCAACTACCTTCTCAAGGTGAAACACCGACATTTGAGCATGTAAATGCTATCACCACAAGGAGAGGTACATCTTATGACTCCCCTCCATTCCCTAGTGAGCAATAGCCAATGCAAGAACCGACAAAGAAAATGACATCTCCAATTCAAGAAAGCTCAAGCTTTGATAATCCAATGGAGGAGCAAGTCCTTTGGGAGATCGAAAAACCCATTGAAGACAAGCCCTCCCCACTTCAAGCACAAGAAAAGGGTAAAGGGAAAGTGTCAAGTGAGGAGTCCACCCCTATTGAGCAAAACAAGTACCAAATCAAGTTGCCTTTCCCAACAAGGCAAATGAAGACTAAGGTGGATGTCCAATTTGACAAGTTCCTTAACATTGTGAAGCAATTGGATGTGAGTGTCCCGTTCACCGAGTTACTTACCCAAATCCCGGCATATGGAAAGTTCATGCGGGAAATACTAGCTAGGAAGAGATCCATCGACAAGGAAGAGACGATAGCATTCACGAGGGTGGTGAGCGAGCTTATTCAAGGTTCCACGCTTCCAAAGTTGAAGGATCCGGGTAGTTTCTCGATCCCATGCACCATAGGCAACTATGAGATTGAGAGAGCTATGTGTGATTTGGGTGCGAGTGTGAGCATTATTCCCTACACTATTTGTGAGAGATTAGGAATGAAGAAGCTCAAATGTACGTCCATTACACTCCAAATGGCCGATAAATCATTTAACCGACAATTAGGGATGTTAGAAGACGTGCCGGTACGAATCGGGAAATTCTTCATTCCAGTCGATTTCATCGTGCTCGATATGCCGGAAGATGCCAACACTCCCATTATCCTTGGGCGCCCATTTCTACACACCGCCGGTGCTATGATCGACGTGAAGAACGGTAGGATCACCTTCGAGTTGGGGGAAGCAAGGTTAGTGTTTGACCTCCAAGGCAACACTTCGCCCACCAACGATGAGTCTTGCAATATGATCCAAGCCACGAAATACATCGATATAGGGAGTGAGCCGGGACAATGCTTGAAGAAGTACTCTTATGTACTCGAGGATGATGACTCCGATTTGGAGGAAGATGAGTGCCCATATCATGGGCTTGATGACAAGTTGAAAAGCAAGGAGCAAGATGAGCCTCCCTTGGGGCCGCATGAGGACAAGTGGACGTTTGGGTATATCCCGAAAGATCAAAAGTACAAGTTCAAGCCATTGAACTTGGAAGATCGGGATGCCCCGGGAACGTCAAGGCAAGGCCATGAAGAGCCTTGGTATATGGGCGGTTATATCTCGAGCTTGATTGAAGACTTTGCTAGAGCCTTCGACTTGTTCCTTCGTGCCCTAGATGGAGATGGAATCGGTTATTGTTGTTGAAAAAGAATGAAGAAAGCGCCATCCTTGGTTTGACGGAGTTCCACAAGAACCGTCTCATTGTATATATCTCTTTAATGTTATTCCTTTGGATTTTTGTGAACTCTTGTGATATTGGATTATTGATGAGCGATGCGAGGGAGAGAGTTTGATGTTGAGTTTGAGTTTGTTTGATAGGTATGAAGTGAAGACGATTCCTAGAGAGGAATGGCTATGTTAGAGCTTGGATAGTAAGCATGAGGATCGGGTTTTTGAAGCTTGGAGTAAGCTTTTGGGATTGTGGATGGCCAAGAAGACCCATCCCGACCGGGAAGAGGCTTCCCGACCGGAAAGGGTGCGGCATCCCGACCGGGAAGGAGCCATCCCGATCGGGATGAGGGTGCACATTATCGAGCTTCCTGGAGTGCCATCTCGATCGGGATGAAGGCGTCCCGACCGGGACGAGTGAGACATCCCGACCGGGACCATCCATCCTGGCCGGGATGGTCCCCTGCTCCCTTTTGTGCCTTTTCTTCGACGTTTGAGTCCACCCAACCGTTGTATACCCCCTCCCAACCTCCCTAACTATCCTTGCCTTACCATATGCCCCATATACTTCATTTTCATACCCTTACATCATTTCCTATCCATTTTACACCGACTCTCACATCAAATCTCACCCCCTCACACCATTACTACCCCAACCATGCGGTTTTATCAAGCTTGAAGATGGATGACGACGAATACAACAAGCAAGCGCCTATATTGATCATTGAGACGATGGAGCAAGTGAGTTGCTAACCGGTCGGTACGACAACTATCCTTTCTTTTCCGTCTTTTATTGCTTGTTTTCCCCTTGTTTATCCCCTTCCCCTTGTACACTTATGTGTCTTGATGTCATGGTGGCCTTCGAGGCCTTAGTATGGTTGCTCTCGACTCCCGATGACGTGACTACGTCGAGAGTCAATCGAAAAATCGAAGTGTACAAGATTTTCACCTTTCTTTTTAGGATTTAGTCGGATTCGGGCGGAATCCGGGCTAGGTGACTTGATTACACCTAGCCCTCCCCTCCCATTTCCTTTTATTTCCTTATTTTTATTTCTTCCCCCCCTCCATATCTTTTCTTGTCTCGGCCCATGGTGACTTGACTACACCCCGGCCGGACACTTTCTACACCTTTTCTTCACTTTTTTCTTTGATTTTTAGCTTTATTTTCATAGTTTCTTTTCTTTCCTTTTGTCTCTCCGCACACTATGATCGAGCATGAGGACGGACATTGCTCGGTTTAAGTGTGGGGGAGCGATATTCTATCATAGTTAGTTTTATTTTCGTAGTTTATTTGAAAAATCTTGAAAAAATCCCTAAAAATTTGAATTTTTTTCATAAAAATCAAAAAGATTTTCTTTTGTGTGTTTTCCTTTTGTGTCTTTGTGTCGTATATATGTTTTGTGTGCGTGTTTTGCCTCCCTTTTTCCTTATAGGTTGCTTAAATCACCGAATGATTTGGAGAGCTTTCAAGACCTCCGGTAACACTTTCTATCCCTTTTTCCCCTTTGTCTCGTGTGGAGTTTGGAGGAAATTGTGATGTTGTGTGCTCGGGCGGAGCTTTGTAAAGTTTGTGGTGGATTTGGAGGCTTGTTTGGAAGTTCGGGGTGGTGTTTGTTTTGTTCATGTGTTTATTTTGTTTTGTTTTGTTGTTTCTTGTCTCTTTTTCTTATTGTTTTCATCATGTCTTTGCGATTTCCCTACCTCCTACACACATCCCTACCTCCTACACACATCCACAAAATAATTTGCGATTTGTTGAATTCTCTCTTTCTTGTTACACAAAGAAATGCTAAAAAGCCAAATCATGCCAAAAAGGGCAAAGAAAAGAAAATGAAAGAAAATGAAAGAAAGAAAGAAAAGAATGAAGAAAAAGAAAAAGCACAAAAGCCAAAAAGAAAATAGAAAAGAAGAAAAAAAGAAACGGCATGGCAACACAAATGGCAAAAATGTCAAAAAGAAAGAAAAATGCCAAAAGAAAATCGTCTCACAAAAAGATCCTAACCTCACAAAAATAAGCCTTTTTCCGAATTTTGCCGTGAAGAGCCTACCAAAGGACCGAGTCCCTAGGAAGGATGATAGCGGCAATGGTCGGTCTTCCCTCATTTTGCATTTATTTCCACCTTTTTACTTGGACTAGTTAGGCGGTTTCGGGCATGGGACGACCCTCTTGGCTCATTGCTAAAGGGAGCGGGGTCTCACTTACCTACAGTGTCGACTAACACCGTGGTTCATCCCTTTTCCACTCCGCCGATCGTCCCGTAGTACGTTCTTAGAAAGTTAGGAGGAATCTAGGTAAGTTACCAACGTTTTTATTGCTTTATCGTCATACTATTAGGGTCTAGTTCACCTTGGTTTGTATTGCTAGCTTGGGAACGTTGTCACTTACCTCAAGTCCTAAACCGGTGCTTCTTTCACCGCTTTTAGAGGAAAGCGGTATTTGTTTTTCTTTGGGTGCAACCTTATGTTTGTTTGTTTGTTTGTTTATGTGTTTTATGTTCGGTTGCATCCACGGTTTTGTCGCAAGACCCCACTTGCCTTGCGGAGTGCACTTTTCCTCTAAGTGCACTCGCGTGAGTTGAAAGGGCTTAGGGTGCGCTAATACCCACTCGGCTAGTTTAGTAGTTAGTATGTGCTTACTCGAGGGCGAGTAAGGGTTAAGTGTGGGGGAGTTGATAAGTGTAGTTTGTAGTGCCTTTTTCACTGTGTTTTGGTCCCATTTTCTTGTGGAATCGCTCCTTGGGAGCGATTTATGGGCTTCTTATGCTTCCTTTAGTTCGTTTCAGGTTCCCGAGACCGATTTGGGAGAGTTGGAGCGATTCCGACTCGATACATACACATTTTGGAGCCAACGGAGTAAAGGAACGATGACTCGATGCCATGGAATCGACCCCGAGACCTTGGGACCCAATCCTGAGCCTCCGAGACCCGATCCCGAGTCCCGAGAGTCGACGAGAAACCCATGGGAAGCAAGGAGGGACCAAAAGGAGCTTAAATGAGGCCTACAAGACTCATCCCTACCGGGAATGGCCTCATCCCGTTCGGGATGAGGTGCACTAAAGAGGAGGCCACTGTGGGTCCGTCCCGGTCGGGACCAACCCGTCCCCGTCGGGATGACACCCCGTCCCGGTCGGGACCACGAGCTGGCAGCGCGAGCCTCTTTTCTTTCTTCTCCTTCATTCTTGTACCCATATATATACCTCCCTCTTGTATTGTTAACACTTCTTATCATACCCTAGATTAATTTAAGCCTCCATTAAGCATTAAAACCCTAGATTAGTATTCCTCACATTAGTTTTAATCTCTCTTTAATCTTTAGTTAATCATTGTAATTAGTTCTTGTATTAAGAAGTTCTTGAAGAATTCTCCAAGCTTGACATCCTTGGGGTTTATTTTGGGTTCTTATTTATACAAGATTGCACCTTTTCATCTTCTTATTGTTGGTATAATCTTCCTTTCTCTTGTTTATTGTTATTTAATCTAGTTTCAATCTTTCTCTATTGTTCTTGATATTGTTCTTGTTATTCATAATGGATGTTTGTTTTGTGATACTAATTTCTCTTGTTATTGTTGGTTTTCTCTTCATAATGAGTGACTAGTCTTCTTGTGGGGTTAGTAGGGGGATTAGGGGTAGATTATGGATGATTAGGGTTGATTAAGGGAAAAGGGTGAATCTTTGTTGTTAGTAACATTGTGGGCACTCCATGTGTTTGTTGATATGCTTGTGTGAGTAGTACTGGCCCTGCTCCCCATATTTGTGTTCATCTTCCCATTGTTTGTCTATTATGTGGTCATGTTGAGAATAGTCGTAGTCACGAGAGTGCGGACTAGGGTCTAAGTAACGAGAGCCCGGACCCACCTTGACATCGGTCTAAGTAGCGAGAGCCCGGACCGACTCTAGCAACTAGGAGACACCTATACCCTTGATCACCCAAATTACCCATCTACACCTATGAACCCGACCTACCCCACTTCCTTCTATATTTGATTCAACTTCTTAGTTAGTCATCGTTTACTCTAGTTTGTTTGTTAGTTTGATCATTAATATTGTTTAGCATTGTTTTAGCCTAGTTCATCATTAGCTTAGTTATACTTCTCCCATCATACTTTGTCAATTATTGCATTCTTTGTGTTCGTTTGGTAGCATAGTCTCGTTCTTAGGCCAACATAGTCTAAACCTTGCAATACCGTCCTCGTGGATACGATCCCGACTTGCCATAGCTACCCACTAGGCTAGTTGGTTGTTTATTGACGGTTAGGGACGTGACGAATCCCTACCATCAATGTTCAAGTACAAAAGGATCACATTTTCCATATTTCCTCCTACTATTAACTTCTACAAGTTTATAAAGCCCATGAACAATCGTATCGTTTGTGAAATTATCCATGAACACTTGAACACGATAGCATTATAAATTCTGTTCTCCCCACAATACCTCAACTCAATAACCTCCTCTAAAGTGCCATAATAATCATTTCCTTCAACATTACTTACGCAAACCCTGTAATTCATGGTAGCTCTATTTTTTCCATATTTATGTGTGTGAAAATTGAACTGATTAATCAAATATCTTTGCCAAGTGTTTACTATTTTAGAAGAACCCATTGCTAAGGCTTGAATCACATCATATTTGGCATTTATCTCAGATACCTAATTATGTAGTAGTGTTAGTGGATATGTGATGTGCTCAAATTTTATTTCATTATAATATATTAAAATGAAACTTACATATCCTTTAAACCACTTTGGAAATAACTTCTCATATGTACTCCAAACTTCATCTATTTTTGCTCGTGGATGTTGCTTCAGAATGAACTATTCAAATAAGCTATAATTTCAAAATTTAGTTGTTACTTGTACATTACTTATTTTAAATAAATATAACAAATTTGTTAGTGTTTACCTACCGTTCATATTCTCTAGTGTTCACAATTTGATAAGGCATAAAGTTGGGCACGATCGAACTCTTGTTCGTCTAGGTATTTGTGTTTTGGTTTAGCAAATGCTCTACCTTTGTATTGTTGATGTTAGAAGAGAATTATGAATTGCATGAATTTTATTAATGAACAAGGGTCCTATTTATAGGAGTACATGGTAACACAGTTTGGGTAGTATACAAAAACCAGAAGATTCTAGAAGATACAATTTACCCAAACTAAATTATATCACAATCAAATATGATACAATAATTATTCTAGAGATATTATATTAATATCTCTAATATCATTTCATTAGGGTGCGTAAACTCGCCAGTCTCTGGTGCGGGTGCGTAACTCGCCAGTCTAGATGAGGTGCGTAACTCGCCAGTCTAGGATGAGGGTGCGTAAACTCGCCAGTGTCGGGTCGCCAGTGTCGGGTGAGGGTGCATAACTCGCCAGTGTCGGGTCGCCAGTGTCGGGTGAGGGTGCATAACTCGCCAGTCTAGGGTGTCGGAACATATCATCAGGGTGCGTAAACTCGCCAGTCTCGGGTGCGTAATTGGCCAATCTCGGGTGCGTAATTCGCCAATCTCGGGTGCGTAAACTCGTCAGTCTAGATGAGGTGCGTAACTAGCCAGTCTAGGGTGAGGGTGCGTAACTCGTCAGTCTAGGGTCTGAAACTCGTCAGTCTAGGGTGCAAAAACTCGCCGGTAATTTGGAAGGAAAATTTATGGTCAAATTGAATTTGAGAGAGTGTAGAAAGTTTAATCACAGATTTGATTAAAGTGGAGAAGATTAAACTACAAAATTGGGTTTAAAGAATAAAGTGATTGGATTTAGTGAGGGTGAAGGAAATTTTATGGGCGAGGGAGAAGGGAGAAATATTTTGATGTAATTCGACGGGAGAGGCAGCGGAAGACGGGTAGATACAAGCTGATTATCTATGCTCCGATACCATGTTAGAAAAGAATTATGAATTGCATGAATTTTATTAATGAACAAGGGTCCTATTTATATATAGGAGTATATGGTAACACAGTTTGGGTAGTATAAAAAAACCAGAAGATTCTAGAAGATACAATTTACCTAAACTAAATTATATCACAATCAAATATGATACAATAATTATTCTAGAGATATTATATTAATATCTCTAATAGTTGAAAGAGCTCCGGTAAATATGAACCATTTTCATCTATTGTGCATACATCCAAATCTTTAGCCTTTGTATCTACATGATCTTCAAAGTATAGAGAACAAAATTTGATATTTCTTCAGTTAAGAAAGCATTGCAAATAGAACCTTCCACACGTGCTTTATTACCCACTTTTTTTTGTTCAAATGATTAAGAAACCTACATTTTGATATAGTGTTAATACGGGATTTATAAATTATTGAGAGTAGGTACAGTAATAACTTGAATATTTTCATTAGAATAATTTGCGAAACACTACCTAACATTTACCCCTATTTGCAAAGAACTACCTAACATTTATTTTTTTGCGAAACACTACCTAAACTTTAATGAGTTTTACGAAACACTACCAAGTGACGATTTCTGTTAAACTTCCGTCATAGTGGGCCATGTTTGAAGATATTTTCCTTCCCCTTTTCCCTTCTTTTCCTCCTCTTTCTGCTGTACTCATGCATCCACGACACCATCAACCATCAACAATTAATGCTAAAGTATATATTAGTAATGAAAGTATTATTGTAGTTGATGTCAAGTATTTGTAACCACATGCCAAGTATTTGTCTCAGAGCTGATATTTTTGTTCTTATTTATGTTGTAACTTAGTCTTGGAGCTGCAGAAATTCTTAGGTTGAGAGAAGAAACAAAGGATGGTAGATTGGAAATGGTAGAAAGTGATATAATATGTGAGAATGAAAAAAAAATGTATATAGAAGAAAGAAGGGGGAAAGGAGGGAAAAAGGGAAGGAAAATATGGAGGAAAATAGCTTCAAACATGACCCACTATGACGAAAGTTTATCAGAAACCGTCACTTGGTAGTATTTCGCAAAACTCATTAAAGTTTAGGTAGTGTTTCGCAAAAAAAATGTTAGGTAGTTCTTCGCAAATAGGGGTAGATGCTAGGTAGTGTTTCGCAAATTAAGCTTTTCATTAATTTACCTCTCGAAAGGGTACATCCACCTATATTGTACTGGCCACCAACCCTTGCTTCATAAGGCAAATATATAGGTAAATGTTTCATCGAATTAAAGAACGATGGTGGAAACACTTTTTCAAGTTTGCAGAGGATCTCCACAATATCGTTCTCCAACCGCTTTATATTTTGAGTTGTGAGGGTTGACACACACAAATCACGGAAAAATTAGCTGATCTCAGCAATTACATTCCACATATTAGTTGGCAAAACAAGTGTTTCAAAGCAACGGGTAATAATTGTTCCATGAATACATGATAATCGTGGCTCTTCATACCATGAAGTGTGAGACTGTGTAGGTCGAAACATCGACCTAAGTTTGATGCGTATCCATCTTGAAACCTCAAATTGCAAATCCACTCACATAGTAACTTTCTTTGTAGTTTATCAAGAGTGTAGGGAGCTTTTGGGTTGCGGCCGTCCTTAATGTGTAGGGGGCCTCTACTGCATAGTTTGGGCAAGTCCTTCCTTGTATTATGGGTGTCGCCTCTTTTCTTTTTATTATCCATTACTGTGTTAATTAATTGCTCAAAGAAGTTTTTTTCAATATGCATGACATCCAAATTGTGTCGAATCCACAGATGCTTCCAATAAGGTAGCTCCCATAATAAGCTTTTTTTGAACCAATCTGTTTTCAACCTTTTAAGTTCTTTGAGTTCACGATCAGTACCATCAAGGATTGTTGGATAGTCAGAAATCGTCCCCCAAATTTCAAACCTGACAATGTTTGAGGTGGTTCGTCATTCTCATACATACCCTTACTAAAGGCGGTTTTGTTATAACGGAATGCATGATGTAGTGGTAAGAATTGTCTGTGACAATCGAACCAACACATTTTACCTCCATGTGGAAGCCAAAATGCCATGGTGTCTTTCATACAATATGGACATGCAAGTTTGCCAATAGTAGCCCACCCAGAAAGCATCCTATATGCCGGAAAATTGTTGATGCTCCATAGAATACATGCTTTAAGCCGAAAATTTTGTTTCTTGGACACATCATAGGTGAGCATTCCCGTGTCCCATAACTCTTTCAATTCATCAATAAGAGGTTGCATATATATGTCCAGGTTTTTCTTAGGATTTTTAGGCTTGGGAACAATCAAGGATAGAAGCATAAATTGTTTTTTCATTCATAACCCAGGGGGTAGATTATAAAGAGTGAGAATCACCGGCCAACATGAGTAAGACTTACTAAATTGACCATATGGTATAAAACCATCTTTGTAAAGTCCAAGTCTAACATTACGAGGCTCGCTAGCAAACTCCGGAAACATATAATCTAGATGCTTCAAAGCCTCAATGTCACTTGGATGAGCCATGGTCTCGGGTACACGTGGATTTTCAATATGCCATCTCATTTCTTTTGCAATGTTCTTGGTTGCATATAAACGTTGCAACCTTGGTGCTACTGGGAGATAGGTTAAGACTTTGAAAGGTATGTCTACCCCACTAAAATTTTTCTTCTTGTACCTATCTTTTCCACACTTTTTACATTTATCAAGCATAGAGTCTTCTTTCCAAAATAACATACATCAGTCCTGACATGACTGAATCATATGATGGGGCATTTGAAGGTCCCTGAGCAATTTTTTAGTGTCATAAAATGAGCGAGCCATAACATTATCTCGTTGAATGATATCCTCAATCAAAGCAACAAACTTATCTACACTTCTTTGCGGTAGTTGTCCTCACATTTAATGTTAATTATCTTGGAAGCTACTTCTAGCAATGACGCCTCACATCCATGATACAAAGGTTTCTCGGCCGCCTCTAAAATTTCAAAAAATTCTTTCAGATTAGGGTGCGAGCTTTCTTCTTCACCAATATGAGAGTCCTCAACACGATCGAACACTGTGTCACCAAATGCTCTACTACCATCTCTCGATAAGGTTGATTGATGAAGGCATTAGTGTTTGTTGAAGTAGTAGGATTATTAATAAAACAAAAGGGTTCTTCATGGCACACTCAATTAGTATAACCAGGTGTAAACCTTTTGCTAATGAGATGGTCTTTCACCGTAAACTCATTCAAGTACTTTAACTTTTGGCACTTCACACATGGACATCTAAGAATATGATGTTTCTTGTATTCTTCTTGTTCCTTAGCATATATAATAAAATCATCCACCCCAAGTATAAACTCATACTTCACTTTATTTCTATCGTCTATCCTTTCATACATCCATTTTTTTTCGATATTCGTCATACGTAAATTTTCTATAAAAAAAACAAAAACTTATTAAAATTTGACAATATATTAATTTGAGACATTAGGCTATAGGGACAAAGAAGGCAGAGGCCAATGCAAGGATACAAAATAGAGCATTTGAGACAGTAATTAATAAGAGTATATTTTCTTTGTAATGTTCTTTACTTTCTACTTAATATTTTCTAATTAGGATCTTTTTAGAGATAGATGAATGGAGTGACCCAAGTAGAACTAAACTTAAAATATACATATTTTACTACTATTCTAGAACACTAAACTATACTAAGCTACAACTAAGCTAACATCTTCATCAATTTATTCAAACTATATACTAATTGTACTACATTTAACTCTAACCTAAACATCAAAATCACACTTCAAACTAAACTAATTCTACTACATTGAACTTCAACCTAAACATCAAAATAAAAATTCAGACTATACTAATTCTACTACATTGACAATTATACTATCAAAAAAATTAACTATTCATGCTCCATATTAAAAGTATATACATCTAGCACAATGTATTATAAATGTATTTAACACAAGTTGTATGAACACAAGTTTGTCAATGAATACCATTTATACTAGTAGTATGCATAAATTCCTAGAAAATAATTACCTTCATATTCATCCCTTAGTCCTTATTTTTTCCCAAAACTTCATTTTCATACTTTACAAGTGGCTCTTATATACTCCAATATCAAAAAATGACAATTCTTCACTAATTATTTGTACATGTTTCCAAACTATACTAATTACTTATACCAACTACACTAAACTATACAAACCTATACCTAAGCTAACATCCAACTTCATCAATTTATTCAAACTATACTAATTAGGATATAAATATAAATAATATACAACATTTAAATCTAACCTAGATATCAGAATGATGATTTTTCATTATTTCATCCTAAACCACCATTAACCCAACCCTAATTTGAGCTAATTAAGCTAAACTAACATCTAATTAAATCGATTTATCGACTACAACAATTAGTGGATGAATAATAATAACAATAAATCTAATTTAACCCTAACTTAAACAAATACTCAACAAATTTCATCAAAAACTAACAATTTAAGTAAATTAACCTAACCTAACATGAATTAACGAAATACAATTGCAATTTGTATGTATACAACAATAATAAACGAAACCTAAAGAAATTCAAACAACCAAATCAATTAGATTTCAAACCTTAATGAATTTGGAGGTTTAGAAAACAAAAATCAAAAGGGGGAAGAACAGTGGCGTCGGCGGTAGACAGGTTCCGGGTCCGGCGGTGGAGAGTTCGTTGGCGGTCGACAATTGGTGGAGGCGAAGGTTCGCGCGAGAGAGTAGGGGAGGGTTTTTGGTTTTCGGTTTTTTTGACCTCCAGCAATGACCAAAGACTGATTTGGGGTTTAGCTTATTAAAAAAAAGTTACCGACCGACATATAAACGGCCAGTAAAATTCACTAATCGGTTGGTGAACTTAATAAATGACGACACTATATACACTAGTTACCGACTGTATTATAGTCGGTCGGTAATTTACCGACCGAATACATTATTACCGACCCTAGGCGGTTGGTATACAAAATTACCGACTATTTTTACTTCGGTCGGTATATTGCGGTTATTAAGCTCGTTTTTCTTGTAGTGGAAAACCCATCAGTGCACAAACCCAAGCGAACATTGCACGACTCTTTTGAAAACTCGAGAAGTTTAAGGTCGAATGTTTTCCAAGCTTCACAGTCGCTAGGATGCACCATGGTAGCATTTACCCTTGATTATGAATTTTTGTGATGCCAACGCATTTGTTTGGCTTTGTTCTTTGTCGCGTAGAGTGTAGACACCCGCATTTTGCCTGCTGTCATACACACCTTGAACCATTTTCATACACTACCGAAATGCAAAGGGTCTAATGTTTGTAACGACAAATCGAAATTTCCGATCGAACTCCTTCGATAATTAACTCTGCCTAAAGTCCTTATAATCCTCGAACAGGCTGCACCAGAGGTGGCGCCCCAATTTTGAGGCGCGCCGCCCCAGGCGCCAGAGGGTCATGGCGCCTTATGGCATGCGCCTGACCCTTCGGTTTATAACGCGATCGCAGTAATTCGTTATCGAGCGTATTCAACATCATTTTCAAATACCGCTCTAAGTGCCTAATGTCGATTCCGTAATCGAATGTCGCGCGTAAAGATCTATCAATAATCGAATTAATAAAAAACCTCATGATGTCAATCCGAGAGCCATACGGTCTACCCGACCCGATAAAGACATCATGATACAGAGGGCTCCGATATTCGTATTAAGTCAATATAATCGATCTATTATAAATTAAGACGGTTAGGGACAAGTACCCCATTATGGCCAAAATGAGATATCGTAGACTTGCGATATAGTCCACAATGATGCACATTTTGCTTATGGAATAATACATGCGACGTTAGTCGACGTGCGTTAATCTATCACGCGTCTCCTTTTTAAATCCACATTTCGCGTTTATTTTCATTCTTTTACGACTTTGAGAGAAGGTCTTATTACGTAAAGTCTTATATCAACGACTCCTTAGTCGGACTCAGTATATGACGGATCGAGACGGTCATTTTTCGTTAGGATGAGTCGGGACGAGATATCGAGGCTTTGGGATCAATCTAGCATCACGTTTTGGTCCCGAACGTTGCCTGTCTGGGCGCCTGGGGTCAGGCGCCTAAACATCAGACTGCCTCCCCTCAGGCGCCTGAACTTCAGGCCGCCTCATTCCAGGCGCCTGAGTTCCAGGCCGCATCCTTTCGTGCGTCTGAGCCTCTGTTCTCTGGTCAATACGTAACATAAGACGTAGCTGATTAGAGTCTGTCCAATTGTTTAGTTTACGGCTTTAGTTTACGTTTTCTATTTACGAGTCTGTTTATAGTTTACATTTACCGTTTCTAACTCGATATTTCTATTGCTTGTCGTATTGTGAATTCCGGATTTTTGTTTGCCATCAAATTGGCGCCGTTGCCGGGGACGGCGTAGTTTAGACTTTTGTTTGCTTAGTTTTCAACTTCGTTCTTGATTTTTGTGTTTTCTTCTCCTTGTGTATCTCCGTTTTTCTTCTTGTGTGCTATTCTCTCTTCCTAGTGCCTCAAAAGCACTAGGCTACGAACGTTTGCTCAAGTGCTTCTAGTTCATCCTAGGTATCAAAGCAACGTTATGGAAATGGCACATCCTAGCTTCCATCAATCGTCACGGGACAACTATGGGGCAAATGGCCAAGTCCCAAAATTTCACCAACCATATCAACCTCATCAACAATCTTACGAACGCCCTCTGTATGGTTACCATGAAAGTTGTCAAGGATCATTCCAACATCCTAACAACTACCAAATACCCCCACGTGAGCCACAACCAAAAATCCCCAACTTTGATACTTGTCAAATGTTGGTGCAAACGCAAAAGAGTCAACAAGAAACGATGATTCTATTGCAAAAGAGTCAACAAGAGATGATGATTCTATTGCAAAAGAGTCAACAAGAGATGATGACTCAAATACAAGGGGTCAAAGAGGAGCTTAGGGCCCAAAAAGCGGTGCAAGATGCTCGAATCGATGCACTCATGGCTCGCATCACGATGTTGGCCACTCGAGCTCCACAAATTGTTGGGGAAGGTTCATTTGGACAAGAAGATCGGTTGTCTCCACATGGAAATCGACCCGATCATGAAGCCACGAATGAACAAGAGAGGGTAAATCAAGAGATCATTGTTGAGTGTTGCTTGGATGGCGAAGATATGGGAAGAATAGAGGAAGTTGAAGCTTCAAGGGTCAACAATGAGGAGGGAAGTAAACATGATTCTCAAGGTAACTCTTGGGGAGCCAACGTATTTGCTATCTGTGGACATGACGTAGGTCCACCCCGACGCGGCCACGCGCGGGTTTGGGTAGGCGAATGAATCTCCATATGAGAATGGATCGAATTGAAATTTAAGTCGAAATGGAGTCGCCACCGAACTTTGTGGGAGTTCGGACCCTTTCGAGCCCACTCTATGTTGTTATGGGCCATACACAAAGTACGGCCCACTTCGATTTCAGAGTTTATTGGACTCGTCCCTTTGCATTGCGATACCAATACCGTCACTACCGGTTATCGTGTATTGAATGACTCTCGTGCGCCAACGGTTTCGGGCATTCGGAAACCGAGGTTCTGAGTAAGGGGTGAGGGTACGTGTTGGGAAGTCCACTAAGGACACCCAACCCCGCCCGCACTTAGCGGCCTCTACTAAGACATCGTTTGACTTTCTAATATGCGCGTTAGTAATCCGGTAAAATGTTATGCAAACAACGTTTTACAAGATATAAATATCAAATGGGTTGCTACGTCATTTTATTGGATCTTGATTCACGTCAAAGTGATTTAGCATGCGATGTTCATTTAAGGCAATAAATGACAAACATCGAAAATAGAAAACTCGTAAAAAAGTTACAAATTACACGGGCGGAATACAACCAGGAATTCACAATACAACGAGCGATAATATAATAATCGAAATAGAAAACGGTAAATATTAACTATAAACGGACCCGTAAATAGTAAATATAAGCTAGACCGTAAATTGAGTAAATGGACGAACTTCGATTAAATACACATTATATTGTGCATTAAACGGAGGACGGAGACTTTAATACGTATTCACGTATGGGACCGAAGCGTGGTGCTAGCTCGACCCGGGGTCTCGATGCCTTGTCCCGACTTATTATATTGAAAGATTGATGTCTAGACTAGTCATGCGTCGGATACGACTAAGGAATCGTTGACACAAAACTAGTCGTGCAAGACATTAGTCAAAGTCGTGAAAGTAGTAAAATAGAATAAAATGCATGAGTTTTGAATAAGGAATCACGTGATTGAATTAACACGTGATGACTTAAAGTCGTAAAAAGAAATTGATTAGGCTTACGATATTTAGAGGGCTCACGGTTTAGGCATGATACAAGACACTCGATCGAGTCATGGGGGAGACTCGATCGAGTGCCCCTCGTGGAGGCCTTCTGCCTGTTATTTGAGGTGTCACTCGATCGAGTGAGCCAAGGCACTCGATCGAGTGCCCTCTGTTCGAGGTGCTACTCGATTCGGAAAAGGTAATAATTCTGATTTATTGATTTTGAAATCGACATGTAATTACACTAAATATAAATATTGTCTAATTTATATTAGTGTAAATTTCGATGGCTCGTCATACTCGAAATTCGGTTATAGAACCGACATCTAGTATTTAGAGAGAATTTGCGTAATCGAGTTTGATCGCGCTAAAATAAATATCGATTCCCTCCACGTCATAATATCGTAATCAATCCTTTCGGATAGTGTGACGATTAATTCGGCGTCAACGGGTTTCGTCCTAATCCGATTTATCGATGATTCTTTCAGAATAATATTTTGAATGAAATGGGGTCGGACATATTTAACGACGAATCTCCACGATCTATTACGCCCTTAAGTGTTTAGGGCGGCGCACCTCGAAAAGCGCCACCTCCAATACGACTTGTAAAGGGATTAAATAGACTTTAGGCGGAATTCGTAATTAAACACATTCGACCCGAAAATTCGACCGTCGTCGCAAACTTAAGTCCTCGGCATTTTAATATCGTAATTTGGCCTTAAGGCCTACGATTATTAATTTAGCCTCAACGGACGTTGCTCGGATCGTTTTTAAAATAGTTTTGTTGGTAAGTATACACGGTATTATATAAGACGGAATATAAATAACGATTAATTAAATGTTAGATTTGGTTAGTGTGCGAATAATGAAAATGTTAGATGTTAGTTGACATAAAGTAAAATGTTAGTATACATAAAATTAAAAGTTAGTAACGAAATTAAAATGTTAGTGTTAGTATAATTAATATAAATAATATGTATATATATACGAAAGAAACAAAAAAAGAAGAAAGAAAAGAATGTCGGGGTTTGAATGTTACACCCTCAACCTACGTGCTTTTGCTTCTCGGAATAGGGCTCGTCAAATGGTGGCAAAGTCACGGGAGCGTCGAGATACGTAGGGGAATTATGGTGTGTATGTGGTTTTGTAGAGATGGATTTTAACGAGTTTTGCTCTCGGGATCTTGAATATGTATGTATGTGTGTGACTTTGAAGCCAAGTTCAAAGGGATGTATTGTGTAGAATTGTAAATGTGATGGGTGAAAAGAAGTTTTGAAGGTGGTAAAAGGTTGGTAATGTGTAAAGTTGAAGGGTGATTTATGATTGAAAAAAGTTGTCCAATGAATGTGTGATGATGGGGTATTTATAGGACAAATACCCCGGTTCAGGGTCACTCGATCGAGTGGCGCGGGTTCACTCGATCGAGTGCCTGGTCTGGGTCTGGTTCGGCCGGTTTATGGCCTTACTCGACCGAGTGGATGTGAGTCACTCGGTCGAGTGGATCGGGAAGGAAGGAGTGTAAATAGGGCAAGATTTGTTGCCTTTTTGAATGGAATCTTGTTGACTTAGTTAGTCTTGATTTGCTTTTGACTTTGAATTTAGAAAAATGCATGGCTGGTTGCGTCTCGGGATTCGACTTTGACCGGGTTTTTCCTCGGTCGCTAAAAGACGGTTTTATTTCCGGTAACGGTTTTGACCCAAATTAGTCTCATTTTATTGGAAACGGCCTACTAGGCCTGAATTTGAGGTCGGTTTTGTGAGATTTGTACTCCGCTAAAAGCCCATGCCAGACATTACTGATTTCGAGCCCATATTCGAGCGCGTTAAAGCACTTTTGCGTCCGATCATCATCGGGTATTTTTTGGAAACTACTATAGACACCTAGCGGCCAAATGTGGGTGTCTACAGAGCCCCTACTCTGACTGATGCTTGGACAAGGCAAAAGTCAGAGTAGCTACCAGGCCAATCAAAGATTAAGACCTGGCAGACTTCCGGTCGGGTTGTTTATAGTCCATTAGTCTCGCGTGCAAGGGCTCGCCAGCCATAAGATAGAAATCATACTTGAGCTGATGACAATACCTCCGTGGGGAATTTGGACTTGTTGCGTAAGTCCTGGGTGCGCCTATATGTGGGCCCATCCCATGCTATTCCGGGGAAAATGCCGCCTCGGGCTATCTGTTGGGGAATTGGACTTGTCGTATAAGTCCCGGGTGCGCCTGTATATGGGCCCATCCCGTGTTGATTCGAGAGAAGATGCTGTCTTGGGCTTTCTGCTGGGGAATTGGACTTGTTGTATAAGTCCCGGGTGCGCCTGTATATGGGCCCATCCCGTGTTGATTCGAGAGAAGATGCCGTCTTGGGCTTTCTTCTGGGGAGATATGTGAGCTGCACGGTCTTGGGTCGTACCTGTATAAGTTACACAAAATTTTGCATGCAACACGTAGATAAAACACGTATGACTCGCGCTGGGGAATAAAAATGATTTTGCTTAGTTTTGAAATCGAAGTCCTGAAAGCAACTCACATGCTAGGAAATAGGTTTTCAAAACTGAAATGGGTAGAAATGAAATTTGCAATTTAAATAGACCGAAATTTGACCTTGTCGAAAAGGATTTTCTCAAATGGCTAAGTTTTGCAAATTTTAAAATGAGAATTTGAAGAGAGATATATACTGACAGACTCGACTTTGAACGTGACCGGACGAGTTGACAGACACGACTGAACTCTCAAGGGTTGGACCATGACTCGGTAGGGGGTGGGCCACCTAACAAGACTCTTAAGTTGCGCTATTCCGTAGCCTAGGCGAGTGGCAACATGGTCGAATCCTCGGAATGGGAAAGATGTGCTATGGGGAGAATGAGACTGTTTTAGTCTAGTGCTCTTCTGGATTTCTGTTTCGGGGTATATTCCCAAGGTGGGTATTGCTTCGAATCCTGAAAAATTCTCGTCTTCGACTGAGCCGAGTACTAGGAAACACTATAGAAAGGAGGCTAGATTTTGAAAGTATTTGGATTATGTGAGTGGATGGAGAACTTCTGCCTAGGAGAAGCCCCCAGGACGACAAAGCTAGCTGTAGAGAACATGATGGTGTCGTGACCGGAATGATGACGTTTTTTGAATGTGTGTCAATGCGGGTGGTTGTGCCTTTATTGAAAGGCTGCCTACGTATTCACGTGTAGTGAAATCAAACCAAGCCGTAGTTCAGTGTCGGAAGATATATTATGATGCCTAGTCTAATAGGACTTTGTGTGTAACTAGCCATAGCGATGGTGTAGGCTAGGTGCATTCCCAATGATGTCTTGATCAAAGGGCTAGAATGGTTAGGATATTGATCCTGTGACTGTGAGCGTTCTCCGGGGTAGCCCCTAGAGGTGGTGTGAACTATTTGGGCATGTTCTATGCCGACCGTAGGTTGAGTCCCGTGTTTGGGGCGGTAACTGGTTTGGATGTTTTTGAAAATGTGGAGCTAGGTTGAAAGTGGCTTTGATGCTTCGAAATCTGGAGCTCGATTTTGTGGAGCTAAGGCTTTGAGGGTAAGGTATTGTAATGTGGTAGGAAGGGGGGGGGGAGTCGAGTAATAATGACCCGGACTTCGATCGGGCAGGTTTGATAATGCGGGATCTGATTTCCATATCTGACCCTACTGGTTAGGGGTATCCTATGGAGCTTGAATCCTCAAAATTCCGGGCTGTCTCTAGCCTAGGTCTCGGAAAGGTCTTGAGGGTTGTAATGTGGGAAGGCTGAGTGTGGTGTTAGCTGACCAGCTTGATTGTCACTCCCCTATTGGATGGTATGAGTGTTGATAACTTTGAATTTGACCGTTTTCACTACGGTCATGGGTTCTTGAATATTTTTTTGGCTGACCTCTTAGCCCCGGTCATGGGTTTTTTGAATTTTGGTTGACCCCTTAGCCCCGGTCATGGGTTTTTTGAATGTTGGTTGACCTCTTAGCCCCAGTAATGATTTTTTTTTAATGTTGGTTGACCTCTTAGCCCCGGGCATGGGTTTTTTGAATGTTGGTTGACCTCTTAGCCCCGGTCATGGGTTTTTTGAATTGAGTTGACCGTGCCTCGGTGAAGGGATTGACCGTATCTGATCTGGTCGTGGGATGTTGATCATGGCCAGCTCTTTTGTTTTGGCATTTTGCTTTTTCCTTGGACTTTTTTTTTTCGTCCAGCTTTTTTTTCTCTCTTTTTTTGTTTTTTTTTTTCACGGCTGCCCTCCTATGGTGTTGTGGGTCGATATGGGGGTGGGCCCATCGGTTGGATTTGGCTTGTAGAGCTAAACCCTTGTAAGGTGTAAGCCTAGTTGGTGTTTGTGTGAGTGCAACTCGCGGTGGAGTACTCTACGGTAAGCATGGTGATTTGGATCTCGGTATTTTCATCATAATTCCGAGCAGGCTTGGTGGAAACATCGTCCCAAGTTGGGTTTTTTTGGCATCAAGCCTATAGAGTCACGATGCTTCTTTTTTGCTTCTGGCTTGGTCAGACTAAACGCCTAAGGTAGGGATTGGTTAGTCTTATTGGAGAGGTGTTTATTGTGGGAAATGGGCTTGCCTTCCGTCTTGAACCCGAACTAGGAGACTACCTAGATTTGTCATAGGATTAGATACCGCTCCTGCTAAGGGTAGTTATGTGGTTGTCTATGCCAGACATGGAACATGTAAGGGAAAATACGGGTCTCAGTTCCTACAGTCATTATAGATGTGCCTATAATAGTCACGTGCATGTGCTCACAGTGTATGATGGTGTTCATCATGTTCTCGGAAACACATAAGGAAGTATATAGTAGGGATAGAATATTGCAAGTTGATTGAATTTTGAAAAGATGACAGAATGCAAAAGACTCTGACTCTGATTTGGAAATGAGGATGTAGGGTAGCCTAGACTCGGACTCAGACTTAGACTCGAATCAAATCCGGACTTACGGATGCTCGGTTGGTTGTTTCTTTTTTTTGTAAAGTCTTTGATTGGAGAAAACGACTGGTACCACGACTCGCCTAAACTCGACTTCGCGCAAATGCAAGAGAGGGAGTCAAACTAGACATAGCCCAGGGTGACGGGTAGACAAAGATTCTCGGACCGGGATACTTGAACGTTGACTTAGACGAGGTAACGACCCTTGCTTGGACTCGACGATGAGACTCAAGCTGCACGAGGGTGAGTCCGAAAATGGGGCGACCGTGTTTGACCGCGTCACGTGTTCGGACCAATCGTGGCAACCTAAACCTTTAGGAGACTCGAGTGTTCGTAGCATAGGCATGACTCGAAGAAGGCATTATAAGGATGCCGGTGTATGATGAACGTAAGGTACCCCTTAAGGTGACTGTGGTTGAATGCTCGGGTGGAGGACAGCCCCTGATTGAGACAAAAGACTCCAACAAGATTCAGATGGTGCGACATCCGAATGACTCGAAAGTGACATACGTGAGACACCATGTGTAGGACAAGACCCTTAGAGCAACCGTGATTGATCGCTCTGCTGAAAGGGTAGCCCCCGAGTGAGACCGAGGACTCTAATGGGACTCAGATGGTGTGGCATCTAAGTGACTCAAAAGTGGGGTACGTGAGACAACACGTGTAAGACATGACCCTTAGAGCAACCGTGATTGATCGCTCTG
Organism: Agrostemma githago; assembly: GCA_958450325.1. Taxonomy (NCBI): domain Eukaryota; kingdom Viridiplantae; phylum Streptophyta; class Magnoliopsida; order Caryophyllales; family Caryophyllaceae; genus Agrostemma; species Agrostemma githago. Next base: position 35,735,160 of record OY288254.1, on the reverse strand, counting down.
CTGAAAGGGTAGCCCCCGAGTGAGGTTGAGGTTTTGTTAAGACTTGAGTGTCGGACGAGTGACCCTTAGATGTAAGGATCACAAACCTTTTCTTATTGTAGGGCTATGCCTTGTAAAAGGTTGACCTGGCCTCGAGGAAAGGCAGATGGGGTAAGGGAAGAAACTTGCGATGTAAGATCGGTAGAGTTTCGACGCTAGAGACCCTCGACTCGACTTGAATAATGACAGCCCTGTGATTAGGGTAGACCATTAAGTCAAAGGATTCTCGAATTGGGATGACTCGACTAACGGATTGAAAGACGGGCGAAATTCCCTTAGGAAGGGTCATGGGGACCGTCCTGTTAGAGGGAAAGGTCACGTGAGCCTTTCTAGCTAGGACCCGAGTGTGTAAACAGGCTTTCCTTGGTAGGGGTATGCCCTACGTAGGTGGGCCATGCCTTAGTCAAATAAGGCGGACTGGGGTAGGGAGGAAACCTATAATGTAAGATGAACGGAGCTTCGACGCTAAAGACCTTCGACGACTTATGACAAGACCCGACACTACTAAATACAGGAAGTTCTAAGAAGAGGAAAGTTTTCGAAAAGGAGTTTTTGGAGAAAACCCGGAGAAAACGGTGGATGGCCCAATTTTCGGAAATCGGAAAAGTGCCATCGGACCGCGATTTTGAAGGTTTGAAAATAATTTTGAATTTTGAAACGGGTAGCATACCGGCTAGAAATAGGTTATTTTGAGTAAAATCATAAGTCCTAAATTCGGTATGCTTTCCGGGTTTTGAAATTGAATATTTGAAATTTTGAAAATATGTATATCGAAAAAAGAATTTCCGACGATTTGAAAATTGAAGATGAGATCCCGAAGATTTGAAAATCGAAAACGGCATCTCGAAGATTTGAAAATTGAAAATGGCATCACGAGGATTTGAAAATCGAAATCGAATTTTGAAAATTCAAAAATCGAAAGGTGGATCGAAAATTCGAATTTTGAAATGGGCGGCATGCCGGCTAGAAGATAGGCTTGTTTTGAGTAAAATCATAAGTCTAAGTTTCGACAGCTTTCCGAGTTTTTGAAAATTGGATATTTTTTGAAAAGATGCATTTTTGGAATTTCGGAATTTTGAATATCCAAAATGAATTTCCGAAGATTTGAAAATCGAAAAGGATCCCGACTTTTAAATTTGGCGAAAATGCCATGAGGCCCGAATATTTTGAAAAGTCGAAAAAAAAATTGAGTTTTTGAAATGGATAGCATACCGGCTAAAAATAGGCATGTTTTGAGTTAAATCGTAAGTCCTAATTTCGGTAGCACTTCGGTTTTTGAAAATTTGAATATTTTTGGAAAGATGCACTTTTTGAAATGACGGTTTTTGAAAACGACACGGAAACCAAGTAGCACATAGTCACATAAGCATTATGACGACACCATGTATGCTTTACACTAAGTCTCGGTTGGTCTAAATGGGGTCTATACCAGTGCTCATAGTCTAGACGAGAATCGGGACGGATTTCCTAAGTCGAGTTGAGCTTAGAACATGCCGCAAAGTCCATACGAATCGACTATGAACACCTTTAACGTATCCAAGGCGGAATACATCGTGGTATAGTGGGACGTCGGTCACCAGTACCGGCCCGGGAAAATAGGGGTTATGCATGAACCGTAAAACTAAAACGCGTATTGTACTAGTCAAACGATTTCTATTCGAGTCTCACCCTGAGGATGCCGATGGTTAGTCACTCATCAGTTAATCCCCAGCGGAGTCGCCAAATTGTGGACATGACGTAGGTCCACCCCGACGCGGCCACGCGCGGGTTTGGGTAGGCGAATGAATCTCCATATGAGAATGGATCGAATTGAAATTTAAGTCGAAATGGAGTCGCCACCGAACTTTGTGGGAGTTCGGACCCGTTCGAGCCCACTCTATGTTGTTATGGGCCATACACAAAGTACGACCCACTTCGATTTCAGAGTTTATTGGGCTCGTCCTTTTGCATTACGATACCGATACCGTCACTATCGGTTATCGTGTATTGAATGACTCTCGTGCGCCAACGGTTTCGGGCATCCGGAAACCGAGGTTCTGAGTAAGGGGTGAGGTTACGTGTTGGGAAGCCCACTAAGGACACCCAACACCGCCCACTGATAAGTGTAGTTTGTAGTGCCTTTTTCACTATGTTTTGGTCCCATTTCCTTGTGGAATCGCTCCTTGGGGAGCGATTTATGGGTTTCTTATGCTTCCTTTAGTTCGTTTCAGGTTCCCGAGACCGATTTGGAAGAGTTGGAGCGATTCCGACTCTATACATACACATTTTGGAGCCAACGGAGTAAAGGAACGATGACTCGATGCCTTGGAATCGACCCCGAGACCTTGGGACCCAATCCCGAGCTTCCGAGATCCGATCCCGAGTCCCGAGAATCGGCAAGAAACCCATGAGAGGCAAGGAGGGACCATAGAGCTCTTAAGGGAGGCCTACAAGACCCATCCCGTTTGGGATGGCCTCATCCCGTTCGGAATGGGGTGCGCGTTAAAGGGTGCTGCTGTGAGCCCGTCCCGGTCGGGATGACAGGCCGTCCCGGTCGGGACCAACCCGTCCACGGTCCCGTCCCGGTCGGGACCGTGGACCTGGCAACCGCACTCCTTTCTTTTCTTCTCCTTCATTCTTGTACCCATATATATACTTCCCCCTTGTAATGTTAAGATATCTTATCATAGTTTAGCATTCCTTAAGCCTCCCAATAACCCTACAACCCTAGATTTACTTTCACTCATTAGTTTTAATCTTCCTTTAATCTTAGTTAATCCTTAGTTAATCCATTGTAATTAGTTATTGTATTAAGAAGTTCTTGAAGATTGTTCCAAGCTTGACAACCTTGGGATTCTATTTGGGTTCTTATTTTTACAAGATTGCATCTTTTCTTCTTCTTAGTGTTGGTATAATCATCTCTACTCTTAATCTTGTTTATTTAATCTTGTTTGAATCTTTTCATATAGTTATTGTTATTGTTCATTATGGATGTTGGATATTCATGTTGTTTTCTCTTATTGTAGTTAGTTTGTTCATGATAATGAGTGAGTAGTCTCCTTGTGGGGTTAGTAGGGGGATTAGGGGTAGATTATGGATGATTAGGGATGATTAAGGGAAAAGGGTGAATCTTTGTTGTTAGTCACATTGTGGGCATTCTATGTGTTTGTTGATATGCTTGTATGAGTTGTAGTGACCATGCTTCCCATACTTGTGCTCATCTTCTCATTGATTGTCTATTATGTGGAAATGTTGAGAATAGTTTAGACGCGAGAGCGCGGACTAGGGTCTAAGTTGCGAGAGCCCGGACCCACCTTGGCATCGGTTTAAGTTGCGAGAGCCCGGACCGACCCTAGCAACTAGGAGACACCCATTACCCTTGATCACCCAATTACCCTTCTACTCTTGTGAACCCGACCTACCCCACTTTCTTCCATATTTGAGTTCATCTTTCTAGTTAGCCATCGTTCTTCTAGTTTATTTATTAGTTCGTTCATTAGCTTAGTCATACTTCTCCTCCACCATAGTTTTCCATTTATCACTTCTTTGTGTTTGTTTGGTAATCTAGTCTCGTTTTAGGCCGACCTAGTCTGAACCTTGCCACACCGTCCTCGTGGATACGATCCCGACTTACCTTAGCTACCCACTAGGTGTAATCGGTAGTTTATTGACGGTTAGGGACGTGACAAACCCCTACCATCAATTTGGCGCCGTTGCCGGGGACGGTGCACTGTTTAGACTTAGTTTGCTTATTTCTAGACTTAGTTACCCTTCTTTGTGTTTTCCCATCTTCTCTTGTGAATATTTTCTAGTTTTTCTTCTTTTCTTAGCTTTCTTTTCTCTTTGTCTCTAGTTGTGCTTGTTTATTGTCGTTGCCTAGTGCCCACAAAGCACTAGGTGTTCTCATGGTTGTTCTAGTGTGTAGTGTATGCCTAGGAGGGGAGGCGACTTCTATATCTTTAATCCAGAGCCGGAGAGACTCTTTCGAGCCTTTCGCCAACGGACGATTAACCGAGTTATGAACTCTCAACCAAGTGCAAGCAATACTCATCAAGGGCAAGCCCAAGGAGCCGACTTTAGAGAGTCACCTCGAGAGACGGCCGGAGGGACCTTTATCAATCCCTTCGGTAATTCTTCTCGTAGTTCCCCCTCTTCATCTACATCAACACCGTCTACACCACCATCTTATCCCTTATATCCAATAATGCCTTAGTTTTCTTCTCACTCAACCTTTACGGAATACGTTTTGCCGGGTCCATCCACTTTACCGGAGGCATATACCGGGAATTTTGTGGCGAAAACGCAATTTATCCAATTGGTCGAGAGAAGTCAATTTAGTGGGTTACCAACCGAAGATCCTCATCAACACATGGAAACCATTTCGGATTATTGTGACGCTATTTCGCAAACGGGAATAACTCAAGACCAAATCCAGTGGGTATTATTTCCTTTCTCTCTTATTGGTAAAGCGAAGCAATGGTTCAAGGGGTTGGACAAAGCAAGACTTGGCATTGACACTTGGAAGAAGCTAACCTTAGCCTTCTACCAACAATTCTATCCCCCGGAGAAGACAAATCTATTGAGAGCTTCTATCACGGACTTCCAACAATGTGATGATGAAACCCTCTATGAATCGTGGGAAAGATTCAAAGCCTTGATCCGTTCTTGTCCACACCATGTTTTATCACAATGGTTCCTTGTGCAACAATTTTGGAACGGGTTATATGAAGACTCAAGGGCCATACTAAACATGGGATCTAACGGTAGGTTTACCGAAGTAGAGGATGACCAAACTTGGTCGAGAATCGAAGAGATGGCGGTGCATAATTCCCAATACTCTAGGCCTTGGAAGGCACATCGAGGAGGCATGCATGAGGTTGATGCTATCACTAAGTTAAGCATTGACCTTGGAGCTCAATTGAAAACACACATGGAGACTATTGACAAGAAGCTCCAAAGCCACCTCAACCAAGTCCAAGGCACTAGTTCCTCCCACCATCAACCGATTCAAGAAGTGAATGCTTTGGGCTTTGCACCTCCTTTGCCTTATTGTGGGATGCGTGATACTTGTGGAATCGTTGGTCATGATCCTATGAATTGTAGAGGAAGTATTGAGCAAGTGAACGCCTTTCAAGCGTTCAAGCAAGGTGCCTCATACTCTAATCAATACCAAGCTTCCAATCAAGTCCCTCAACAACAAGCACTTCAACATCAACAACAACATCGTCCCTATGTTCCACCTCCCTTAAGGGACAACAATCAAGGTTATCAAGGTTATGTGGGTAATCCAAGACCCTTCAACAACTTCAAGCAAAATAACCAAGGTACCTTCCACAACAACAATCAAGGGTTCCAACAAGGGAACTTCAATCAAGGCGGTTTCCAAGGAAACCAAAACTTTCATAGACAACAAAACCACAACCAAGGCCTTAACCAAGGCAATTCTCATGGGTTCCAAGGGAACCGTCAACAAAAAGCTACACAAGGTAATCAACAACAAAGCAAGCCTAGGAGCCGGTCTCCTACTCTTGATTATGGCATTCCTCTCGCCATCACCGATACTCCACATAATCCATCATCCCCACCTCGGGATTTTGACATTCAAAAGACTTTGATGGAAATACAAAGGAGCAATCAAGATATGCAACAGAGTTAAATGGACATGTCAAGAAACCATCACGAGCTCTTCACTTATATTCAAGGGGAAAACGCGATGAGAGATGCCCGTATGAAGATACTTGAGACTCAAGTATCTCAACTCGCTTCGGGGAGCTCCTCAAGGCAAAAGGGGCAACTACCTTCTCAAGGTGTAACTCCAAATTTTGAGCATGTCAATGCTATCACCACAAGGAGAGGTACATCCTATGACCCCCCTTCATTCCCTAGTGAACAAGAGCCAATGCAAGAACCGACAAAGGAAATGGCATCTCCAACTCAAGAAGAATCAAGCTTTGATAATCCAATGGAGGAACAACTTTTATGGGAAGTTGAGAAACCCCAAGAAGACAACCCTCCCCCAGTTCAAGAGAAAGACAAGGGAAAAAGGAAAGTGTCCTTTGAAGAATCTACCCCCATTGAGCAAAATAAGTACCAAATCAAGTTGCCTTTCCCATCAAGGCAAATGAAGACTAAGGTGGATACTCAATACGAAAAGTTCCTTAATATCGTGAAGAAATTGGATGTGAATGTCCCATTCACCGAGTTACTTACCCAAATCCCGGCATATGGAAAATTCATGCGGGATATCCTAGCTAGGAAGCGGTCCATTGACAAGGAAGAGACAATAGCGTTCACAAGAGTGGTGAGCGAGCTTATTCAAGGTTCCACGCTTCCAAAGTTGAAGGACCCGGGTAGTTTCTCTATCCCATGCACCATCGGCAATTACAAAATCGAGAGAGCTATGTGTGATTTGGGTGCGAGTGTGAGCATTATTCCCTACACCATTTGTGAGCGATTAGGGATGACGGAGCTGAAATGTACTTCCATTACACTCCAAATGGCCAATAAGTCTCTTAACCGACCATTGGGAATGTTAGAGGATGTGCCGGTACGAATAGGGAAGTTCTTCATTCCGGTCGACTTTATTGTGGTTGACATGCCGGAGGATGATAACACCCCCATCATCCATGGACGCCCATTTTTACACACCGCCGGTGCCGTGATCGATGTGAAGAAGGTTAGGATTAACTTTCAACTAGGCGACGAAGAGTTAGTGTTCGACCTCCAAGGCAACACTTCGCCTATGACCGAGACGTGTAATGTGATCCATGCCACGGAAGACATCGATCGAGGGAAAGATTCGGGACAAAGCTTGAAGAAGTACTCTTATGTACTTGAGGATGATGACTCCGATTTGGAGGAAGATGAGAGCCCACATCATGGGTTAGGTGACAAATGCAATGACAAGGAGCAAGATGAGCCTCCCTTGGGGCCACATGATGATCGTTGGACGTTTGGGTATATCCCGAAGGATCGCAAGTACAAGTTCAAGCCATTGAACTTAGTAGATCGGGATGCCCCGGGAACGTCGAGGCAAGGTCATGAGGAACCTTGGTTTGGGGACGGTTATATCTCGAGCCTAATTGAAGACTTTGCTAGGGCCTTTGACTTGTTCCTACGTGCCCTTGATGGAGATGGAACCGGTTTGGAGATTGTTGAAAAAGAATGAAGAGAGCACCAACCTTGGTTTGACGGAGTTCCACAAGAACCGTCTCATTGTATATATCTCTTTATTGTAATTCCTTTGGATTTTTGTGAATTCTTGTAATATTGGATTATTGATGAGCGATGCGAGGGAGAGAGTTTGATGTTGAGTTTGAGTTTATTTGATAGGTATGGAGTGAAGACGATTCCTAGAGAGGAACGGCTATGATAGAGCTTGGATAGTAAGCATGAGGATCGGGTTTTTGAAGCTTGGAGTAAGCCTTTGGGATTGTGGATGGTCAAGAAGACCCATCCCGACCGGGAAGAGGCTTCCCGATCGGGAAGGGTGCGGCCTCCCGACCGGGAAGGAGCCATCCCGGGATGAGGGCGCACATTATCGAGCTTCCTGGAGTGCCATCCCGATCGGGATGAAGGCGTCCTGACCGGGACGAGTGAGGCAACCCGACCGGGACCAACCATCCTGACCGGGATGATCCTCTCCTCCCCCTTTGTGTTTCTTCTTCGACAATTGACTCCACCCAACCATTTTATGCCCCCTCCCAACCTCCCTAGCTATCCTACCCTTATCATTTGCCTCATTTATTTCATTGACATGCCCTCGCTCCATTTCCTATCCACTTTACACCGACTCTGGCATCAAATCCTACCCCTTACCATTAATACCTCTACCGTGAGTTCTTCTTGAGTGTGAAGCGAGATGGCAACCGAGAAGATAAGCGACGAGCCTCTAATGATTATTGAGACGATGGAGCAAGTGAGTTACTAGCCGCTCGGTATGGGTAACTATCCTTACTTTTCCATCTTTTTATCGCTTGTTTTTCATTGTTTGCCCCCTTCCCTTGAGTCATGGTATCTTAGTGGCCTTCGAGGCCATAGTATGGTTGCTCCCGACTCCCGATGACGTGATTGCGTCGAGAGTCAATTGTTTAATCCAATCTTACAAGATTTTCACCCCTTTTTAGGAGTTAGTCAGATTTGGATGGAATCCGGGCTAGGTGACTTGATTACACCTAGCCCTCCCCTCCCATTTCCTTTTGTTTCCTTCTTTTTATTTTCTTCCCCCTTCCATATCTTTTCTTGTCTCGGCCCATGGTGACTTGATTACACCCCGGCCGGACGCTTTCTTCCCTTTTCTCCATCTTTTCTTTTTGATTTTTAGCCTTATTTTCGTAGTTTCTTTTCCTTTTCTTTTGTCTCTCCGCGCACTACGATTGAGCATATGAGGACATTGCTCGGTTTAAGTGTGGGGGAACGATATTCTATCGTAGTTAGTTTTATTTCCGTAGTTTCTTCGAAAATTCTTGAAAACCCTAAAAATTTGAAATTTTTTCACAAAAATCAAAAAGATTTTCTTTTTGTGTCTTTTTCTTTTGTGTCGTTGTGTCATATATTTGTTTTGTATTGTGTGTGTTTTGCCTCCCTTTTCCTTATAGGTCGTTTAAATCGCCGATGACTTTGGAAAGCTCTAAAGACTCCCGGTAACATCTTATCCCTTTTTCTTCTTTATCCCTCGTGGAGTTTGGAGGAGATTGTGATGTTGTGTGCTCGGGTGGAGCTTTGTGCGTATTGGTGGTTGATTTGGTGACTTGTATGGAATATCGGGGTGGTGTTTGTTTTATGTTTGTTTCGTTATGTTTTGTTTTTTGTTGCCTTTGTTTCTTTTCCTCTCGTTTTCGTCATGTCTTTAATTTTGTGTTGTGTTGTGTTATGTGTCATGTGTGTAAACCGTTTTCGAAAACCCGGTTTAGAGGCTAGTGTGCGAGTGTTTACTTTCTCTTCATAGTAGTGTAAATCGAGTCTTGGACTTTAGCCTAGTAGAATGACCCTAAATCAATGAATTCGTTGGTCTTTTACCTTGACTCCACCTAGCTTACTAGGGATTTACTACGGGATTTGCATTTTGACCATTATGACCACCCACGGTGTGAAAAGGCCTTGGCTACCGAGTCTCGTCCCCTAGGTGACCGTGTTTAGGATCGTTTGATTAGTCCAAGTTCTCCACTTTTTGTGGGTTTGAAGGGAAGGGCCCGTCCCGACTTACCCATTCACCTACCTCCTACACATCTCCACACAATAAATTGCGAATTGTTGATTTCTATCTTTCTTGTTACACATTGAAATGCCAAAAAGCCAAATCTTGCCAAAAAGGGCAAAGAAAAGAAAAGAAAGAAAAAAAAAGAATGAAAGAAAGAAAAGAATGAAGAAAAAGAAAAGGCACAAAAAGCCAAAAAGAAAATAGAAAAGAAGAAAAAGAATGGCATGGCAAAACAAAGCAAAAATGCAAAAGAAAGAAAATGCCAAAAGAAAACCCGTCTCACAAAAAGAAATCCCCACAAAAATAAGCCTTTTTCCGACTTTTGCCGTGAAGAGCCTTCCAAAGGATCGAGTCCCGAGAAAGGATGATAGCGGCATTAGTCGGTCTTCCCTCATTTTGCATGTTTTCCACTTTTTTTATTTGGACTAGTTAGGCGGTTTTGGACACGGGACGACCCTCTAGGCTCACGCTAAAGGGGGCGGAGTCTCACTTACCTACAGTGTCGACTAACACCGTGGTTCTTCACTTTTCCACTCCGCCGATCGTCCCGTAGTACGTTTTTAGAAAGTTAGGAGGACCTAGGTAAGTTACCAACGTTTTTGTTGCTTTACCGTCATACTATTAGGGTTCACCTTGATTTGTATTGCTAGCTTGGGAACGTTGTCACTTACCTCGAGTCCTAAACTGGTGTTTCATTCACCGCTTTTAGAGGGAAGCGGTACTTCTTTTGTTTTGGGTGCAACCGTCTAAGTGTTTGTTTGTGTGTTTGTTTGTTTGTGTGTTTTGTGTCCGGTTGCATCCGCGGTTTTGTCGCAAGACCCGACTTGCCTTGCGGAGTGCACTTTTCTTCAAAGTGCATTCGCGTGAGTTGAAAGGGCGTAGGGTGCGCTAATACCCACTCGGATAGTTTAGTACTTAGTTTGTGCTTACTCGAGGGCGAGTAAGGGTTAAGTGTGGGGGAGTTGATAAGTGTAGTTTGTAGCGCATTTTTCACTATGTTTTGGTCCCATTTCCTTGTGGAATCGCTCCTTGGGGAGCGATTTATGGGTTTCTTATGCTTCCTTTAGTTCGTTTCAGGTTCCCGAGTCCGATTTGGAAGAGTTGGAGCGATTCCGACTCTATACATACACATTTTGGAGCCAACGGAGTAAAGGAACGATGACTCGATGCCTTGGAATCGACCCCGAGACCTTGGGACCCAATCCCGAGCCTCCGAGACCCGATCCCGAGTCCCGAGAATCGGCGAGAAACCCATGAGAGGCAAGGAGGGACCAAAGAGCTCTTAAGGGAGGCCTACAAGACCCATCCCGTTCGGGATGGGGTGCGCGTTAAAGGGTGATGCTGTGAGCCCGTCCCGGTCGGGATGACAGGCCGTCCCGGTCGGGACCAACCCGTCCACGGTCCCGTCCCGGTCGGGACCGTGGACCTGGCAAACCACACTCCTTTCTTTTCTTCTCCTTCATTCTTGTACCCATATATATACTTCCCCCTTGTAATGTTAAGATATCTTATCATAGTTTAGCATTCCTTAAGCCTCCCAAAAACCCTAGATTTACTTTCACTCATTAGTTTTAATCTTCCTTTAATCTTAGTTAATCCTTAGTTAATCCATTGTAATTAGTTCTTGTATTAAGAAGTTCTTGAAGATTGTTCCAAGCTTGACAACCTTGGGATTCTATTTGGGTTCTTATTTATACAAGATTGCATCTTTTCTTCTTCTTAGTGTTGGTATAATCATCTCTACTCTTAATCTTGTTTATTTAATCTTGTTTGAATCTTTTCATATAGTTATTGTTATTGTTCATTATGGATGTTTGGATATTCATGTTGTTTTCTCTTATTGTAGTTAGTTTGTTCATGATAATGAGTGAGTAGTCTCCTTGTGGGGTTAGTAGGGGGATTAGGGGTAGATTATGGATGATTAGGGTTGATTAAGGGAAAAGGGTGAATCTTTGTTGTTAGTCACATTGTGGGCATTCTATGTGTTTGTTGATATGCTTGTATGAGTTGTAGTGGCCATGCTTCCCATACTTGTGCTCATCTTCTCATTGATTGTCTATTATGTGGAAATGTTGAGAATAGTTTAGACGCGAGAGCGCGGACTAGGGTCTAAGTTGTGAGAGCCCGGACCCACCTTGGCATCGGTTTAAGTTGCGAGAGCCCGGACCGACCCTAGCAACTAGGAGACACCCATTACCCTTGATCACCCAATTACCCTTCTACTCTTGAGAACCCGACCTACCCCACTTTCTTCCATATTTGAGTTCATCTTTCTAGTTAGCCATCGTTCTTCTAGTTTATTTATTAGTTCGATCATTAGCTTAGTCATACTTCTCCTCCACCATAGTTTTCCATTTATCACTTCTTTGTGTTTGTTTGGTAATCTAGTCTCGTTTTAGGCCGACCTAGTCTAAACCTTGCCACACCGTTCTCGTGGATACGATCCCGACTTACCCTAGCTACCCACTAGGTGTAATCGGTAGTTTATTGACGGTTAGGGACGTGACAAACCCCTACCATCACCCGCACTTAGCGGCCTCTACTAAGACATCGTTTGACTTTCTAATATGCGCGTTAGTAATCCGGTAAAATGTTATGCAAACAATGTTTTACAAGATATAAATATCAAATGGGTTGCTACGTCATTTTAATGCATATTGGTTCACGTCAAAGTGATTTAGCATGCGATTTTCATTTAAGGCAATAAATGGCAAACATCGAAAATAGAAAACTCATAAATAAATTACAAATTACACGGGCGGAATACAACCCGGAATTCACAATACAAAGAGCGATAATATAATAATCAAAATAGAAAACGGTAAATATTAACTATAAATTGACCCGTAAATAGTAAATATAAGCTAGACCGTAAATTGAGTAAATGGACGAACTTCGATTAAATTCACATTATATTGTGCATTAAACGGAGGGCGGAGACTTTAATACGTATTCACGTATGGGACCGAAGCGTGGTGCTAGCTCGACCCCGGGTCTCGATGCCTTGTCCCGACTTATCATATTGAAAGATTGATGTCTAGACTAGTCATGCGTCGGATACGACTAAGGAATCGTTGACACAAAACTAGTCGTGCAAGACATTAGTCAAAGTCGTGAAAGTAGTAAAATAGAATAAAATGCATGAGTTTTGAATAAGGAATCACGTGATTGAATTAACACGTGATGACTTAAAGTCGTAAAAAGAAATTGATTAGGCTTACGATATTTAGAGGGCTCACGGTTTAGGCATGATACAAGACACTCGATCGAGTCATGGGGGAGACTCGATCGAGTACCCCTCGTGGAGGCCTTCTGCCTGTTATTTGAGGTGTCACTCGATCGAGTGAGCCAAGGCACTCGATCGAGTGCCCTCTGTTCGAGGTGCTACTCGATTCGGAAAAGGTAACAATTCCGATTTATTGATTTTGAAAACGACATGTAATTACACTAAATATAAATATTGTCTAATTTATATTAGTGTAAATTTTGATGGCTCGTCATACTCGAAATTCGGTTATAGAACCGACATCTAGTATTTAGAGCGAATTTGCGTAATCGAGTTTGATCGGGCTAGAACAAATATCGATTCCCTCCGCGTCATAATGTCGTAATCAATCCTTTCGGATAGTGTGACGATTAATTCGGCGTCAACGGGTTTCGTCCTAATCCGATTTATCGATGATTCTTTCAGAATAATATTTTGAATAAAATGGGGTCGGACATATTTAACGACGAATCTCCATGATCTATTACGCCCTTAAGTGTTTAGGGCGGCGCACCTCGAAGAGAGCCACCTCCAATACGACTTGTAAAGGGATTAAATAGACTTTAGGCGGAATTCGTAATTAAACACATTCGACCCGAAAATTCGACCGTCGTCGCAAACTTAAGTCCTCGGCATTTTAATATCGTAATTTGGCCTTAAGGCCTAAGATTATTAATTTAGCCTCAACGGACGTTGCTCGGATCGTTTTTAAAATAGTTTTGTTGGTAAGTATACACGGTATTATATAAGACGGAATATAAATAACGATTAATTAAATGCTAGATTGTTAGATTGGTTAGTGTGCGAATAATGAAAATGTTAGATGTTAGTTGACATAAAACAAAATGTTAGTATATATAAAATTAAAAGTTAGTAACGAAATTAAAATGTTAGTGTTAGTATAATTAATATAAATAATATGTATATATTTACGAAAGAAACAAAAAAAGAAGAAAGAAAAGAATGTCGGGGTTTGAATGTTACACCCTCAACCTACGTGCTTTGCTTCTCGGAATAGGGCTCGTCAAATGGTGGCAAAGTCACGGGAGCGTCGAGATTCGTAGGGAAGTTATGATGTGTATGTGGTTTTGTAGAGATGGATTTTAACGAGTTTTGCTCTCGGGATCATGAATATGTATGTATGTGTGTGACTTTGAAGCCAAGTTCAAAGGGATGTATTGTGTAGAATTGTAAATGTGATGGGTGAAAAGAAGTTTTGAAGGTGGTAAACGGTTGGTAATGTGTAAAGTTGAAGGGTGATTTATGATTGAAAAAAGTTGTCCAATGAATGTGTGATGATGGGGTATTTATAGGACAAATACCCCGGTTCAGGGTCACTCGATCGAGTGGCGCGGGTTCACTCGATCGAGTTCCCGGTCTGGGTCTGGTTCGGCCGGTTTATAGCCTTACTCGACCCAGTGGATGTGAGTCACTCGGTCGAGTGGATCGGGAAGGAAGGAGTGTAAATAGGGCACGATTTGTTGCCTTTTTGAATGGAATCTTGTTGACTTAGTTAGTCTTGATTTGCTTTTGACTTTGAATTTAGACAAATGCATGGCTGGTTGCGTCTCGGGATTCGACTTTGACCGGGTTTTGCCTCGGTCGCTAAAAGACGGTTTTATTTCCGGTAACGGTTTTGACCCAAATTAGTCTCATTTTATTAGAAACGGCCCACTGGGCCTGAATTTGAGGTTGGTTTTGTGAGATTTGTACTCCGCTAAAAGCCCATGCCAGACATTATTGATTTCGAGCCCATATTCGAGCGCGTTAAAGCACGTTTGCGTCTGATCATCATCGGGTGTTTTTTGGAAACTACTATAGACACCTAGCAGCCAAATGTGGGTGTCTACACTATCAAATTGGATTTGTATGATTTTCTTCGTGATGAACCGGATCTAGACAATCCAAAGCCAAGTGAAGACATACCTCCTATAGGCCATATCGACAAGGCGAGTGAAAAGGAACGTAATACTTGGGAGAAAGAGGTAGATTCCTTAGAACTCGCCTTGAATGGGAAATTGGAGGAGCCAATTGCCTCCAATGAAGAAAACTTGATGCCTTCTCCTCCTCTATCGCACTCGATTTCTAGTCCCTTGTCTTGTGAGACGGTTGATGAAGAAGATCCTTGTCGGGCGGCGGAAGAGAATTCTACTCTCGACCCCGTAGAAGAAGCAATCCCCTTAGGGTGTGATCTCCCACATCATAACACCGAGCATGACTGTAGACCACTATACCTACCGGATGGTCATAAGAGTCGTTGCTATGTTGGTTTGGAAGACCCGGATGATAACGAAAACCCCGAACATAATGAAGATGATCGCTTCTTGCCTCCGACTTGGAAGCTCTTGAAAGTAGCTGGGCTCGGCCATGTGAGCTTCAATGAAGATGTTGCTAGGGCATTTGACTTACTCCTCCGAGCACTTGATGGCTATGGAAGTGTAGTTGGTGAGAGTAGCTTAGTGTAAATATATTTTCCCTTTTCTTTTGCGCTTGTATTTGTGTATATGTTTGTTTGGATATTTTGGTTTTTAGGATTGTTAGTTTTTGTGGAAATCTTGTAATTTGGTATTTTGATAAGTGATGTGAGGGAGGGATCTTGATGAATGTTATTTGAGTTTATTTGGTAGGTCTTAGTGATGATGAAGTCTCGAGGAGAGTAGATGATGATAGAAGCTTGGTTTTGAGCAAGGGAGTCGGTTTTTGAAGCTTTGGACAAGCTTTTGGGGTTATAGAAGGTTAGAAAATCCATCCTGGGCGAGAAGAAGGCTTCCCGGCCGGGACGAGTAATCCATCCCGACTGGGAAGGAGCCGTCCCGACCGGGATGAGGGTATCAAAATTCGAGTTTTCTGGAGCTTCGTCCCGACCGGGAAGGGAGCTTCCCGACCGGAACGGGTGTGTCATCCCGACCGGGACCATCCATCCCGATCGGGATGGTCTCCTGCTCCACATTTTGCCTCTTCTTCGACATTCGAGCCCACCCAACCATTTTATACCCCCTCCCAACCTCCCTACCTACCCTTGCACCTATCATATGACCTTACACTTCATATGCATACTCTCACCTCACCTTATCTTCACTACTTACCGAGCCTAACATCAAATCCCACTCCCTTCTACCATTGCAAGCTTAATACTTCAACCATGCGGGCCTATCAAGATTGAAGAGGAATAGCAATGACGAAGACAAGCTATGTGTCGATATTGAACTATGAGACGATGGAGCGAGTGAGTTGCTAACCGATGGGTACGGCAACTATCCTTTCTTTTCGGTCTTTTATCGCTTGTCTTCCTTTGTTTGTCCTCTTCCCCTTGTACACTTTTGTGTCATGGTGTCATGGTGGCCTTCGAGGCCTTGGTAGTTATTGCTCCCGACTCTCGATGACGTGACTACGTCGAGAGTCATTTCAAAATCCAAATTTACAAGCCTTTTCGTTTTGTTTTTCACTTTTTGGGATTTAGTCGGATTTAGGCGGAATCCGGGCTAGGTGACTTGATTACACCTAGTCCTCCCCTCCCATTTCCTTTTATTTCCTTCTTTTTATTTCTTCCCCCATCCATATCTTTTCTTGTCTCGGCCATGGTGACTTGACTACACCCCGGCCGGACACCTTCTACCCTTTTCTCCGCTTTATTTTTGATTTTTAGCCTTATTTTCGTAGTTTCTTTTCTTTTCTTTAGTGTCTCCATACACTACGATCGAGCATGAGGACATTGCTCGGTTAAGTGTGGGGGAGTGATATTCTAGTATAGTTTAGTTTTATTTCCATTGTTTTTCGAAAAATCTTTAAAAACCCTAAAAATTTGAATTTTTTTTGCAAAAATCAAAAAGATTTTCTTTTTGTGTCTTTTTCTTTTGTGTCCTTGTGCCGTATATTTGTTGTGTTGTGTGTTTTGCCTCCCCATTTCCTTGTAGGTTCCGCGATCGTCGTCAAGTTTCGAAAAGCAAGACATCCGGTAATATCCCTTCATTTCTTTCTCCTTTTTCCTTTTGTGGAGTTTAGAGGATGTGTTATGATGGTGTGTTCTCGGGCGGAGCTTTTTGAAGTTTGTAGTTGATGTGGTTGCTTGTTTGGAAGTTTCGGGGTGGTGATTGTTTATTTTGTGTGTTTGTTTGTTTGTTTGTCTTGTTTTGTTTTATTTTGTTTGTCTCTTTTCCTTTCGTTTTCGTCGTGTCCTTGTTTTGTGTTGTGTAGTTGTGTCTAGTAAGTAAAAAGGTTTTCGAAAACCCGGTTTTCAGGCTAGTGTGCAAGTGTTTACTTTCCCTTTCTAGTAATATGAATCGAGTCTTGGACTTTAGTCTAGTAGAATGACTCTAAATCAATAGTTTCGTTGGTCCTTTACCCTGAGTCCACCTAGCTTACTAGGGATTTGCATTTTACCATTATGACCACCCATGGTGTGAAAAGGCCTTGGTTGCCTAGTCCCGTCCCTTAGGTGACCGTGTTCGGAATTGTTTGATTTGTCCAAGTTTTTCCCCTTTTTGTGGGTTTGAAGGGAAGGACGCTCCCCCGACTCACCCATTCCCCTACCTCCTAAACATATCCACAGAATAAATTTGCAAATTGGGATATTAAGAAAGAGGAAAGATATACTGCTACTGTGAAGAGTATTGTAAAGGTTAGGGATGAAATTATTGATGGTGTGGGAGATGTGAAAAAGGCTGAACAGCTCATTTGTAGTTGGCAGGATAATGGCAAATTTCAGGCCACGAAGGCTTACAATTGGTTCAGGCATAAATATAGTAAGCAAAGATGGCTGGAGATGATAAGAGGGCATAAGGTTATCCCGAAACATGGTTTCATTGCCTCTTTGGCTGCTCAAGGAAGTCTTGCTACGTTGGATCACATGAGGAAGAGAGGGATGCCTATAACTAATAGATGTGTATTGTGCAGGATTGAGGAGGAGAACCATTTGCACCTGTTTTTCAAATGCAATTATGCTAAGAATGTATGGCATGAGATTAAAAGTTGGCTGCAGATTCAAGGTAGAGGAGATGATTTGAAGACGGAAATGCAATGGAGTATGACTAAAAAAAGGAGAAAACTTTGGAAGAATCAATGGTATTGCCATTGTCTTGCTGCTGCGGCTTATCACATATGGCTTGAGCGGAATAATAGATTGTTTCAGAATGTAATTAGGTCTCCTATTAGTATTGTTTCTCAGATCAAATTTGAGGTTTTTATTAGAATGAGGAGTCGGGGTATGGATTTGAGTTTGTTACGATATGCTTGATGGGGTTTTAATTCTTATAGGGGGTAGACTTTGTAAGATGAGCCTCTTTTATTTGCCCTATATGGATGAATAAAGAGACATAAACTTCTTGCAAAAAAAAAGTTGCAAATTGTTGAAATCTCTCTTTCTTAGTTGCAAAAAGAAATGCCTACAACTCACATCTAGCCAAAAGGGCAAAGGAAAGAAAAAGCAAGAAAACGAAAGAAAGAAAATATTGAAGAAAAAGAAAAGGGCACAAAAAGCCAAAAAGAAAATACAAAAGAAGAAAAAGAAATGGCATAGCAACGCACAAAGCAAAAAAAAAATGCAAAAGAAAAAAAAATGCCAAAAGAAAACCGTCTCACAAAAAGAATCCCCACATCCCAAAATAAGCCTTTTCCGATCGTTACCGTGAAGAGCCTACCAAAGGACCGAGTCCCTAGGAAGGATGATAGCGGTAATGATCGTCCTTCCCTCATTTTGCAATCATATCCATCTTTTTACTTGGACTAGTTGGGCGGTTTTGGGCATGAAACGACCCTCTTGGCTCATCGCTAAAGGGGGCGGGGTCTCACTTACCTACAGTGTCGACTAACACCGTGGTTCGTCCTTTTTCCATCCCGCTGATCGTCCCGTAGTACGTTCTTAGAAGGTTAGGAGGACCTAGGTAAGTTACCAACGTTTTTATTGCTTTGTTGTCATACTATTAGGGTTTAGTTCATTTCGATCTGTATTATTAGCTTGGGAACGTTGTCACTTGCCTTGAGTCCTAAACCGGTGCTTCTTTCACCGCTTTTTAGAGGGAAGCAGTATTTATTTCTTTTTTGGGTGCAACCTTTTGCTTGTTTGTTTGTATGCTTGTTTGTTTATGTGTTTTGTGTCCGGTTGCATCTTCAGTTTTATCGCAAGACCTTACTTACCTTGCTGAGTGCACTTTTCCTCTAAGTGTACTCGCGTGAGTTGAAAGGGCGTAGGGTGCGCTAATACCTGCTCGGCTAGTTTAGTAGTTAGTTTGTGCTTACTCGAGGGCGAGTAAGGGTTAAGTGTGGAGGAGTTGATAAGTGTAGTTTGTAGTGCCTAATTTGTTATGTTTTGGTCCCGTTTTCCTTGTGGAATCGCTCGTTGGAGCGATTTCTGGGCTACTCATGCTTCCTTTAGTTCGTTTTAGGTTCCCAAGACCGTTCATGGAGAATTGGAACGATTCCGACTCGTTTCATACACTTTTGGAGACAACGAAGAGAAGGAATGATAACTTGGTGCCTTGGATTCGATCCCAAGACCTTGGGACCCATTCCCGAGCCCCTTAGACTCGACCCCGAGCTCCGAGATTCGATGAGAAACCCATGAGAAGCAAGGAGGGACCTTAGAGCTCATATTGGAGGCCTAGAGACCCTTCCCGGCCGAGAACAAGTGCCTTCTTGGTCGGGAAGGAATGCAAGAAAGAGCAAGCCACTGAAGGGGCCGTCTCGGCCGAGACCAAACTCTATATATATATCCCCCCTCTTGTATTGATACACTATCTTATGAAACCCTAGACTACTTTTATGTTAGATTAGCTTAGATTAGTGTAGATTAGCTTAATTCCTCTTTAATTACTCTTTAATCTTAGTTTAATCTAGTTAGTAACTCTTGTATTATTGGAATTCTTGGAGATTCCACCAATCTTGACAACATTGGTGGATGTTTTGGGTTTTCTTCTATACAAGTGTTCATCTTTTCCATTCATCTAGTTTGGTATAATCTTTCCTTTCTCTTTTCCTTTAATCTTTCATATTTAATCAAGTTTTCACCTTTGTTATTGTTTGTTGTTCATCTTTATTTGTTATTCATAATGGTTGTTGTTGTTTTTGTGTTTGTTTCTCTTGTTCTTGTTAGTTTTCCTTTAGATATGTTTGAGTAGACTCTTGCTAGGGTTATTAGGAGGATTGGATGTGATTAGGGTTGATTAGGGTGAGATGGGTGGTACTAGATGTTGTTTTTGTTGTTTCCCATTTACCTTGCACTCCACATGTTCAATGAAATGCTTGTGAGACTAGAGACGATCAATCCTTATTTTTCTTGCATCTTCTCTTTTATGTGTGTGTTTGGTTGGTTGGTTTGGTTCCCTCATTAGTAGCGAGAGCGTGGTGAGGACGACCCCTAGGCCGATTACGTAGCGAGAGCCCGATCGGCGGAACCTAGGCTACGAAAGCATGCTAGTAACCCCGTTTCCTTCTTTTTATCTCCTTGACATCCATGAACCCGACCTAACCCTAGTTTTCTTTCTTATTGTTATCCTTGATTCCTTTAGTCATTAGTTACTTGTGTTGTCTTCCTTTCCCATGTTTTAGACCTTAGCCTAGTCCTTAGCCTCCCCCTAGATTAGCTTGTCTCGAACTTAGTCTTAGACCGTAGCATCCATTAGTCTAAACCCAATTTACGTCCCTGTGGATCGACCCGACTTGCCCTAGCTACCCTAGTTAGGTTAGTTTGTTATTATTTGGTGGTGGGATCCGCGACAAATCCCACCCATCATCGATCAACGCTTCATGCTTTCATGAAGTTATAATACGTCAATACATTATTTTAATAAACAGTTTCGATTAAACTTAGAAGGTACAAATATTGTTTTCACATACTTGATCCCGTAGCCAAGTAGATAACAATTACTCATATTTGCTCCAAACGACATCACATGGTCTAACCTCTGCGTGTTTGCTCATGATGTATGCCTCAAATTTCCTGAATTTGTTTCGAGTAAGATGGAAAATAAGATTGTGTTAATGGGTGTTATATTATCAAAACAATAAATAGCTACTGCGGTACATGTGTCACTTACTCCTCGTACGACCTTATGATTACACCATAGTTTCTTATAACGTATATGTGCGCTTGATTGTACTCAACCTCAGTGAGCCATCTTTCCTTACATTTGGTCGTGGTGTGGCCCACATCCTTATGAAAAGGTTCTACATTATTATTAGATTTATCATTTTCATGGACACAAACATCAACATCCTTTGCTTTCGTATGAAGGAACATAAATTTGACGTTTCTTCTAACAAATACGCGTTACCTATCGACCCTTCCACCCGACCTTTATTTCCAATTTTTTAAAGATGATTAAGGAACCTGCATAATAGTAATACAAGTACATTGACTTAAATTTATTTAAGATGGTACAACTAATCACACTTGTTAATTTAAATTCATTTTCGTTCGAGTTGTCATGTCAACGCACGCATACCTTTCAAATGGGTACATCCAGCGGTATTGAACAGGACCCCCGACCTTTGGTTCAAATGGAAGGTGCACTGGTAAATGCTCCATCGAGTTGAAGAATGACGGAGGAAATATTTTTCTCCAACTTACAAATGATCTAAGAAATGTTGTTCTCCAAGCGATTAATAGAGTCCACAGAAATGGTATAGGAACACAAATCGCGGAAAAATTGACTAATCTCAGTTATGACATTCCATGTGTTGATAGGGACCAACCGCTTAAATGCTACATGCAACAACCTCTCCATGAACACACGACAATCATGACTTCTCATACATGTCATGCAATATCATTTTCAAATGGTCTACACACCTAGACATTTCAGATGCGTAATCGTTCGGGAACTTCAACCCAAATACCCATTCACATAACGCTTTCTTCTCGCTTCTGTCCAGCACGAAAGACAATGACATGGGTCAACTAAAGCACAGTCCCTTAAAGTCGGCTTTGCCTTTCGGTCCGAATGACGTCTTGTTAGATACATCCACAATGGTGTTCATAAGCTGCTCAAAAAAGTTTTTTTTTTTAATGTGCATGACATCTAGGTTGAGTCTAATTAGCAGAGTCTTTCAATATAGAAGTTCCCAGAATATACTTTGTTTCCACCATCCTTGTTTATCTTTCAACTTCTCCAATTCGTCGAAAGAAGCATGAACAATTGTAGGATAATATTTTCCCTCCTCCCATATTTCATCGCCTGAAAACCTGTTAGAGGCGATCCTACTTTCATTGGGTCTCTTCTTCAGAAAATCTTTGCAATACTTTCTAAATGGATGGTCGGATGGTAGAAATTGTCTATGAGATTTGTACCAACACACCTTACAACTTTTGGACAACCAAAAAGATTTTTGATCCTTCACTTGACAATACGGGCAAGCACGGTAACCCGTTGTACTCCAACCAGAAAGCATCCCGTAAGCGGGGAAATCATTGATAGTCCACATTACTGCTGCCCTTAGATTGAAGTTCTTCTTTGTGGACACGTCGTACGTGTAAACCCCAGTCTCCCATAATCATTTTAATTCCTCAATCAAAGGTTGGAGATACATGTCCATAGTAGAATTTGGGTTCCTAGGTCCAGGAACGATGAGAGAAAAGAACATGAATTGTCTCTTCAAACACAACCAAGGAGGGAGGTTTTAGGGTGTCACCATCACTGGCCAACATGAGTAAGATTTGTCGAATTGTCCGTAAGGGGAACACTATAAGAATGCAATGATTTACAAACCGATAGAATCAGTCGGTAAATAAGGATACCAACTGTTTTAAAATATTTTCGACCGCCAATTTTCGGTGGGAAAATGTAGTCGGTAATATTATTTACCGACCGTTTTGGTCAGTCGGTACCGACGGCCAAAATAGTCGGTAATAATATACGGTGGTCGGTAGATAGCAGTACCGACCGAATAGGCGATCGGTAAATGATGATTTGTGGTCGGTAAATCATAAGTCGCGGTCGGTAATGATCATTTACCGATTGATTTTGTCGGTCGGTACTCGTTTCTGACTGACGGCAGATTAGTAGCTCAGGTTTGATTTGGTCGGGTTGTAAATGAAAAACGGTCGATAATTGGACATAATCGGTCAGTAAATGGAACAACACTCTTTTTTTTAGTATATTCATTGTCCTCACATTTGTAACATATCTACCTGCATTCATTCATTACCATGGCCAATAAATCCAATAACAACACATACAACCTTCATTTCACCATTTAGTCACAAAAAATACACCATTCATTCATTCACTTCAACCTTCTCCACCATTCATTCACATAACTTGAATGTTCAATATCATTCATTCACATAGCTTCAACCTTCAATAAACATTCTAAAATGTTTAAACAACTTAATTAAAAGAAAAAACTAAAGCTTAACACCTTAAAAAGAGTACGACAATTTAAACAACCTAAAAGAGTAACCAAAGTTTAAACAACTTAAAAGACTAAACAATTAGATGATTATCCTACACTTGAAAACCGACATCGGCTTCCTCAACTTCACCACCTCCAAAAATTATCATCATTCAGATTATGAAAGTTCCGAAAGTCATTAGGATTGTAATTTTGAGTTTTGAAGTGTTTTGTCATGCTGTCAAGTTGAGCTATATGTTGCTCTTGTTGTTTCATAAACATCTCCTCTCTAGCCCGACCTTGTTCTTCTTTCCTTTGTTGCTCTTCTCCAAATTTCCTGTTTTCCTCTCTTTCCTTATTAAAGGCTTTCAACGATTGGTTTTGGAACTCAGCTGCCCGGTTTTCGACTTGAGCTAGAATACCGGGAACATAAGAAGTTGCAGTGTACTTACTCTTCTTGTCCACAGAAGAAGATGAAAAGTATAATGGACCGGGGGTTCCCAATCCATAAACATGGCCTTCTTGAAACCATCTGCCGCTTCAATCCAGAGATCGTCGTCTGGTTTCTCTTTTCCTTGCTCTTCATTTTGGTTCTTCAATTGTTCAAAACGGTCCTATTAGCAAACAAAGAAACAATGTTAGTAAATTTATTACCCTTGAACACCTTCCAAGCAATGGATTAAAATGTATATAATAATACTTACAAAAGTAGTTCTCGCTTTTTGTTTGGTAAAAACTCTTTTACCGTCAATATCTTTGCTATGAATCTCTTCTGCAAGCTCCGGTTCTGTGGGCCTCCTACCACCCATTTTCATCTAGAAAAACAAATTAATACTTACTATGCATATATATATATATATATATATATATATATATATATATATATACACACACACATTGTTGTACATAAAAATGTATTTCGTCGTTACTAGCCTCGAAGCATGTTTTATTGCGTTAGTCGACACTCCGTGACGTGTAGGGCCAGGCGCAACACATGCTTTGTTTGTCGATGCTTGTTTGGATTTCTTTAAAAATGCCTTTCTTTTGCGTCTATCCAACAAGTCCTTATAGACTTGTGGAACCATCCATCCCGGGCAAGGTTTGTGTTTTACACCTCGAAGCTCACATATATCATTCACAGTATCTTTTAGACGCTTTCGAGCATTATCGTCAAAATTGCTTCTAATTAGATCTTCATGCTCGGGGTTCCATGTACAATAGCCCTGACATGGTGAAAGAATAAACAAATCATAATTGGCTGAATTACATATTAAGAAAAAAATACATTTACCAACATAAGTATATACATTAACACATATAAGCATACCACAATATAAAGATCAGTGGTTCAATAGTTTCAGGGTATACATTCACTTTATTATATATAAATATATCCCGGTAATTCATGTGTGGAGCATCGTAAAAACCTTTCATTGATTTGGTGATTCTTCTGACCACATCCGATTCGTCAAACCTTCAGTAACACAAGAACAACAAATTATAATTTTCTTTAAAAATATACTATAGTACATTTGTTCCAATAAAGATTGAATAAACAATACCAAATCTTGTTGGGTGCTATGTTAATTGCTGGCCCCCGAGGCTGTATAATGATTGGATGTTGCTCTTGCTCAGGCTCTTGCTGTTGTTGTTGCTCCTGCTCCGCTTCATCCATCTCTACCGCTTGTCCAAGTCCATCTCCACGTCCGCGTCCAAGTCCGACTATCTTTACGATATGATCGGTTGAATAACAAAACAAACAAACAAACCAACAAACAAATACAAATAACAAGATGTAGACACCCAAAATTTGACCGCCAGGTGTCTATAGCAGTTCCCAAAAAACACCCGATGATGATCGGACGCAAACATGACTTAGTATACTCGGACTTGGGCTCGGAATCAATAATATCCGACATGGACTTTTAGTGGAGTAAAAATCTCACAAAACAGACCTCAAATTCAGGCCCAGTGGGTCGTTCCGAGTCAAACAAGACTAATTTGGGCCAAAACCGGCACCAAAAATAATTCCCGTCTTTTAGCGACCGGGTCAAAACCCGGTCAAGACAAACCCGACATACAAGACCGACCAGGTGCGTCCTCGAAGCATGCACCAGATTCGAAATCAGCCAAAAATCAATCCAAACCTATCCAAATCAACCCACAATCAATTAGAATCAATCACAATCAAATTAAGGCTAATCAAACCTTAAATTTTGCGGCTTGATTGATCCACTCGGTCGAGTGGATTGGCCACTCGATCGAGTGGAGCCTCTTTGAACCCGTCCAGGTTCATTCACGAGGGCACTCGACCGAGTGCACCCGCACCACTCGGTCGAGTGACCCGGGGTCGGGGCTCCCTATAAATACCCCATGACCCCATGCACAACACACAACTTTCATCCATCACAACTTTGGGAGACCGACACTCCTTCAAACACACCTTTGCAATTACACTACACAACACTACGACCCTAGCAACTTAGGCAAGACATACAAAACCCGAGCCCCTCGTCCCTCGGAGAACCGGCGAAGCATACACAAACATATACACACCATAACTCGCATACATCCTCGATACTCCCAAGCCCGTGCCGCTATTACGAGTCCATTTCCGAGGTCCTTACTAAGCATGTATGTTGAGGGTGTCCTAAACCCCATCTCGATCCTTTTTTTAATCTCTTTTTCGTTTTATTTATCATATTTTCGTATCGTATTTATAATCGTAATCATAGTAGGGACACTAGCATTAATATTGTCGTACTTTCGCGTCTTTATTTTTGTATCACCTTTTCTTTATCGTCATTATCGTCATAATATCGCGTAAATGCATTTTAATACGAAAAATTTGGTTTTGAATGCGTTGAACTATGATAACCAATCTAAAGTCATAGTTGAATGCATTTAATCTCATTTCCAATTAGTACGAAACCCGTTGATACGAAAACCGACATCACATAACTCGAAAGAGTTAGTTTCGATGTCGTGACGTAGAGGGACATCCTTCGTCACTAATTCAAATTTTCTAAACTAACAATAAACGTTTTCCTAAAACTCCGGTGACGGTATTATAATCATTCATACATGATTATGGCACCGGAAGCTAAATTAAATGCGAATCACGCAATATTCGTATTTAATTTAGCCGATCATCGATTTCAAACCATAAAACGAAACGAATTCTCATTCGTACAGGGGCTACTCGACCGAGTACGTACGCTACTCGATCGAGTAGCACCCATAAAAACGGGCAGTAGCTACGTCTAAGGACACACTCGACCGAGTCAGGTCATGACTCGACCGAGTGGGTCCTGCAGCCCAGAAACCGAGGGCTCTTCTTTTTATCATTCGAGCCTCGTCTTTTTTAAAAAAGCGACTTAGTCGACACGTGTAAAGTCAATCACGTGGCTTTTCCAAAATTCATGCATATCACTTCACTTAAACGATTTTGATCGATGGTCTCACATTATTAATTTTATGTCGACGACTCTTTAGTCGTATCCGATGTAAAATTAATTTAGACTCAATATCTCGAGGTGATAAGTCGGGACAAGGCATCGAGGTTCGAGATCGGGCTAGCACCACGTCTAGGTCTTGAACCTCCGTCCCTTGATTAACATGCAATATAATGTGTAATTAATTAAGGTTCGTCCACCTATACAAATGCACGGTCTAGTTTATACACGGGTCCGTTTATAATTATTGCTCGTCATTTCAATTGTATATTGTTCTATTTTATTGTACGCCGTATTGTGAATTTCGGGTTGTATTCCGCCCGTGTAACTTGTAATCGATTTATTTTTGCTTTGCTTTATTTATTTGCGTTTTACCGCTCTTAAATGAACCCTCGCATGCTAAACCACCTCGACAGTAA
Organism: Agrostemma githago; assembly: GCA_958450325.1. Classification (NCBI taxonomy): domain Eukaryota; kingdom Viridiplantae; phylum Streptophyta; class Magnoliopsida; order Caryophyllales; family Caryophyllaceae; genus Agrostemma; species Agrostemma githago. The sequence continues at coordinate 35,708,478 of OY288254.1, read as the reverse complement.
ATTAGATGCATTAAATTGACGTAGCTCACATTTAATTCGCATGCTTAGCTAAAACGCTGTTTGCATAACATTTCACTGAATCACTAACGCGCATATTAAAAAGTCAAACGATGTCCTAGTAGAGGCCGCTAAGTGCGGGCGGGGTTGGGTGTCCTTAGTGGGCTTCCCAACACGTACCCTCACCCCTTACTCAGAACCATGTTTTCCGGATGTCCGAATCCATTGGCAACGAGAGTCATTCAATATACGATTAACCGCTCAAGTCGATATCTATATCGATATGCAAAGGGACGAGCCCAATAAACTTTCAAACCAAAATGGGCCATACTTTGTGTATGGGCCATGGCGATGTAGAGTGGGCTCGAACGGTTCCGAATAACCATAAAATTCGGTGGCGACTCCATTTCGACTTAAATTTCAATTCGATCCTTCTCATATGGAGGTTCATTCGCCTACCCAAACCCGCGCATGGCCGCGTCGGGGTGGACCTACGTCATGTCCACAATTTGGCGACTCCGCTGGGGATCAACCGATGTGTGGCTTACCGTCGGCGTTCTCAGGGTGAGACTCGAATAGAAATCGCTTGATGAGTACAATATGCGTTTTAGTTTTACGGTTCATGCATAACCCCATATTTGCCCGGGCCGGTACTGGTGACCGACGTCCCACTATACCACGACGTATTCATCCTTGGATACGTTAAAGGTGTTCATGGTCGACTCGGATGGACTTTGCGGCATGTTCTAAGCTCCACTCGAGTTAGGAAGACCGTCCCGTTTCTCGACTAGACTGTGAACACTGGTATAGACCCTATTCAGACCGACCGAGACTTAGTGTAAAGCATACATGGCGTCGTTATAATGCTTACGTGACTATGTGCTACTTGGTTTCCGTGTCGTTTTCAAAAACCGTCATTTCAAAAAAAATGCATCTTTCCAAAAATATTCAAATTTTCAAAAACTCGGAAAGCTGCCGAAATTTAGACTTAAGATTTGACTCAAAACAAGCCTTTTTTTTTAGCCGGCATGCTGCCCATTTCAAAATTCGAATTTCCGATCCATTATTCGACTTTCGAATTTTCAAAATTCAATTTTCAAATCCTCGCGATGCCATTTTAAACTTTCAAATCTTCGAGATGCCGTTTTCGATTTTCAAATCTTCGGGATCTCATCTTCAAATTTTCAAATCGTCGGAAATTCTTTTTTCCAACATTCAAATCTTCTCAATTTTCAAGATATCCAATTTTCAAAACCCGGGACACATACCGAATTTAGGACTTATGATTTTACTCAAAATAGCCTATTTCTAGCCGGTATGCTGCCCAATTCAAAACTCGAAAATATTTTCGAACCATCAAAACCAAGGCCCGATACCCTTTCCGATTTTTCTCGAAAAATCGGGCCTTCCCCCGAGATTTTCTCGAGTTTTCCAAAACTATCAATTTTCCAAACCTTCCTCTTCTTAGGACTTCCCGTATTTAGCAGTGTCGGGTCGTGTCGTAAGTCGTCAAGGTCTATAGCGTCGAAACTCTGTTGATCTTATATCACGAGTTTCCTCCCCACCCCCAGCCTGCCTTATTAGACTAAGGCAAAGCCCACCTACGTAGGACATACTCCTACAAAGGAGGGCCCGTCTACACACTCGAGTCCAAAGTCTGGGGATTAGTCTCACGTGAACCTTCCTTTGAACGGGACTAGGCTCACCAAGGCCGAAATCTTAAGGAAGTCACATCACCTACGAGTCATCCGTCTAGATGTCTTTCTCGAGTCCTTTTTTTTTCTTTTGGGTCGCTCGGGATGTACTTATTTTAATTCCAAGGTCTGGGTTCGGTTCCTGATTACGTGGTGCTCTTACAGACAGGCCACCGACAACCAGACACGCTCGAAGGATGGCCACTTTGAACAGTCTTCAAACCTCTCTAGATGCCATAATCGAGAAGCAAGCCGACATCGAAGCCCAACTGACTGAAATGAGGGCCGACCAAGTGGCCATTGTTGCTCGCTTAGCTACAGTGGAACAAAGGACTCCTAATACCGGGGTCACGGAACCCCTAACTGAACTAGTTAGCTCGGTCCGCCGATTGGAAGAACAAGTCTACTTAACCGCCGATTGGAATCTCACGGGCCTACCTATGTTCGAAGGGGCTGAAGATCCGCTACTACACGTGCGGGCCTTCAAGGAGTTCATGGCCATTAAGGGGGTGGACTCTTCTATGTTTAAGAACCTCTTTGCTGCATCTCTGGAGAAACACCCAAAGGCCTGGTACTACAGGCTAGACCCAAAGAAATTCTCAACCTGGGACGATGTGGCTACGGAATTCTCTCGGAACTATGCTGATAACACCGAGATCCAAACCACTATGCGGTCCCTAGAGGTTATGGCCCAAGAACCTAAGGAGGGCTTTACTAAATACCTCCAACGCTGGAGGGCCGAGAGTGTCAAACTGGTCGATAAGCCCAGTGAGAAGACATTAGTGGAGGCCTTTGTCAAGAACCTCCTCCCTTCCTACCGGGTTCACCTCCGGTATGCTGTCATACCCAATTTCACCACTCTTACTGAAATGGGCATGAGAATTGAAGATGATCTAAGGCAAGAGAGCCTGACTAAGGCCTCTAACAAGGGTTACCAAGGAGCTTCCTCATCCACTACCAAACCTCCGGCCGCAACCCGAAGCATCTTCGACACGGTTAACCTTTTGGATGCCTCATCCAAAAGAAACGTCCCTCATAGGGTATTCATTGATATAGGGACTACATACACATATGCCTTACAAAGGCTATCTTCCAAAGGCCTGGTCCAGCCGATAGGCCCAACTCCTGAAGTTCCAGTTGAAAAACGCTCCAAGAGCTACAATGCCCAAGCCTACTGCCAATATCACTGGGGCAATGGGCATGACACCGAGAAGTGTTGGAAGCTGAAGCATCTAATTCAGGATTTAATTGAGAGCGGGAAAATACCACTACCCGGGGACAAGCCAAGCAACAAGGACAACCCCTTTAGCTCTCATGCCATCTTCACCGGTAAGGTGATAGACTGTCCTCATCTTATCTCTCCTTTCATCCCACAAATCAATGGGATCTGGTTCGATGATGAAGAAGACATATACCTCGCCAAAGGGGAAACTGTCCCCATAACCCTCGAAGAAGTCAGGAAGGCTAAATCCAAAGCTTTAGCCAGTAACTCCCTCACCAAAGACGGCTCAGTCCAGGCAATCGTCACTGAACTTACCGGGACGGAAGAAGCCATTACCAATACGGCTCTTGTCAAACAATTGAAAAGGGCCCGAGTTGACCTCACTATATGGCAACTCTTGGTTAGCTCGCAAGAACATCGAGAGGCACTTACTAAGGCTCTCGATCAGATCAAGGTCGATCCCCAGGTTACCCCTACTGAAATGGTAGCCACTATCTTACCTTACCTCAAGAGCAGGTCCAAAGGAGAAGGCCCATCAATCACCTTCTCAGATGCCGACCTACCACCGTTCGGGGCCTCTCACAATCTGGCCCTATACATCACAGTGATTTGCCGGGGTAAGTATCTTCCGATGACCCTAGTTGATGATGGGTCCGCGGTGAATGTCCCCCCGTAAGGACTACCAAAGCCCTCGGGATTACCGAGGCCGACTACATACCAACTGCCCACACCATCCAGGCTTTCGATGGAAGCCCAAAAGCAGTTTCCGGGGCCGTCAAGCTGACTATTGTGACCGGTCCAATCGAGAAAGAGCTAGAATTCCAGGTGATCGATGTCACCTCTTCCTTCAATCTACTCCTAGGAAGACCATGGCTCCATGCTGTGAAGGCGGTATCTTCTACTCTGCACCGAAAGATCAAAATGCCCCTACAAGACGGTATTATCACCTTAGAAGCAACCCCAATGACCGTGGCTAGCTGTAACACTACGGACCGCACCGACCTTTGGGGGTTCGATTTTGTAGGGATGATTGAAGAAGAATACCTTTTTAGACCCTACTTCACCACGAGCATCGACACGATGCTACACAACTTGGGGTACCTACCGGGGGCTACTTCGAGGCCATATCTTCCAGCTGGGAAGATTATTGAGGTTCTGGATGACGGGGAATCTCACTTCGGTTTGGGATATGCTATAACCCCGGGAAATGTGGTCCGAGCATGAATTGAGAAGGCCTGCAACATCATCAAGGGTACCTACTTGGGCCCTTATAGCCCAAGGCTGAGTGATTACTTCGTCACACCCGTATTTGGGGCTATTCAAGTTGGCCTATATCAACCAACCATCACGCATCCCGAGGCTGCACTAGCTCGGGAATGCAACTACATTCCAGATGACATATTTGCCCTCATCCAATCCGAATCCAAGGAGGGTACTGACAATGCCGAGCCCGTGCTGGGACTCTTGTTTGGGGAAGACAAAGCTGTCCCGAACCCCAAAGAAGACTTGGTGAACCTCATCCTTCGAAGCAACAAGTTCGACCCTTCAAAGCTGATCTCGGAAGTCGGTGCGGATACCGGGAATAGAAGCTGGAAGAAGACCGTCAAGTGGACTGACGGTCAAGGCCGAGTCTACAAGCTGACCACCGGGGAAGGAGACGTGCCAGACACCGATTCCGAGTCTGAGTCCGAGTCTGAGTCTGAGTCCGAGTCTATATTCGAGTCTAAGGGGTCTGATGCTAGAGTCCAAACTGTAACCCCTCTCCCTGTAGTCACTGCCACCGGAGCCTCGGGGTCTGTCCCGAAAGCACTCCCCATCCCGCCTCTGACCAATGATCAGATGGCCGCTCTCTTTGAGCTGTTTTCCAAATTCTCTATCAATAATAACGAAAACCGTTCCGCTTATGACTTGGCTTATTTTCAAAATACTTTCAAAAATACTTTTTGCAATGACATTGAGAAACCCGATGAACAGGTGTCCCTACCCCCACATCTGATCGAGCAGCTAGAGCAGAGGGAATCCCGAGACCCGGTAGTCGAAGAAACTGAGTCTATCAATGTGGGAACAACCTTAGAGCCTTAGATGCTTAAGATAGGTTTATCCTTAGATCCCTAGGAGAGACAACAACTCACAAGCCTCCTCCAAGAATTCAAGGATGTCTTTGCATGGTCCTACAAGGACATGCCGGGTATAGACCGGGAAATAGCTGAACACCGTATACCCATCAAAGATGGGTGTAAGCCGGTAAAACAGAAGCTTCGAAGAATGAAGCCCGAGTGGTCTCTCAAAGTCAAGGAAGAAGTAGACAAACAATTCAAAGCGGGCTTTATACAAGTGTCTGAGTATCCAGACTGGGTTACGAACATCGTGCCGGTACCCAAGAAGGACGGCAAGGTTCGGGTATGTGTAGATTTCCGGGACCTTAACAAGGCCAGCCCAAAAGACGATTTCCCATTGCCACACATCGACATATTGGTGGACAATACAGCAGATCACGCCCTCTTATCATTTATGGATGGGTATGCCGGATATAACCAAATCAAAATGGCAGAAGAAGACATGGGTAAAACCACTTTCACCACACCGTGGGGTACCTATTGCTATACTGTTATGCCATTTGGTCTCATTAATGCCGGAGCCACTTATCAACGAACAGCCACGACCTTATTACATGACATGATGCATAGGGAAGTGGAAGTTTATGTCGATGACATGATCGTCAAGTCTAAAAACCGAGATGGGCATTTCGCTGCCCTAAGAAAATTCTTCGCCCGCTTGCGTAAGTACAATATGAGGTTAAACCCTCAAAAATGCAGTTTCGGGGTAACATCAGGCAAATTACTGGGCCATATCGTTAGCCAACGTGGCATCGAGGTCGACCCAGCTAAAATCAAAGCCATCACCGAGATGCAACCTCCCAAGACCGAAAAAGAAATAAGGGGGTTTCTCGGGAAAGTCCAATACATCAGCCGTTTTATTTCAAAGCTAACTATGGTGTGTGAACCCATTTTCAAAAAACTGAAGATCGGGGAACGGGTACTATGGGACGATAAATGTCAAGCGGCCTTCGACAAAATCAGGGAAATCCTGTCTGCTCCGCCAGTACTAATGCCACCTCAACCCGGTTTGCCTCTATCGTTATACCTAACAACGACTGAGACAGCCATGGGGGCTATGCTGGCCCAGACAGTCGATTCAGAAGAAAGGGCTATCTACTACATCAGTAAAAAGTTCCTAGAATATGAGTGCAAGTATACAATGCTTGAGAAGACATGCCTAGCTCTAGTTTGGGCCACTAAAAAGCTCAGACACTACATGCTCAGTCACGAGGTACATGTCCTGTCCAAAATGGACCCGATCAAATATTTGTTCGAAAAGCCCATTCTCAACGGTAGAATGTCCAGATGGACTCTAATGCTAGCTGAGTTTGACCTCAAATTCGTTCCGCTAAAAGCTATCAAAGGCCGGGTAGTAGCCGAGTTCCTCGCTGATAGTCCGATATCTGAAGAGGGCTATACTGATACTTGGGCCTTTCCTGATGAAGACATATTCCATACTGACACCGAAACATGGGACTTGTATTTTGACGGAGCATCCAATTTTCGAGGCTTTGGGGTCGGTATTCTCCTAATCTCACCCCAAGGGGAACACACCCCGTTATCCATCAAATTAGACTTTGATGTAACCAACAATGCGGCCGAATACGAAGCATGCATCCATGGGTTACAAGCAGCTACTGATTTGGGCATTACGAATCTCCGGGTTCACGGGGACTCATCCTTAGTCATCAATCAAGCTCTTCAAAAATGGAAAACTCGGAATGCCAATCTCGTGGCTTACCAAGCACGAGTAAGGATTCTAGAGAAACAATTCCAGAAGGTGGAATATATCTACCTCCCGCGTGAAGAAAACCAGTTCGCGGATGCACTTTCCAAATTAGCGTCCTTACTAAACATCCCGGAACATATGCCCAGTATGCAAATCTGTGTCGAAAGACGGTCCGAGCCGGCGTATGTCAACGCCATTCAAGATATTGAGATCACCGATCCAGAACCTTGGTATCAGGCTGTTCTAACCTATTTGACTACGGGAGAATATCCACCAGGAACTAAAAACCGGGCCAAGAAAGCCCTGCGAAGACTGGCTACCCAATTCATTCGTACGGACGACGGTCAATTATACAAGAAGACGGCACAATGGGCTTTACTCTTATGCATCGACAAAACACAAGCCGAAAAGGTAATGGCCGAAGTACATGACGGCGAAAATGGCCCACATATGAATGCCCATATGCTAGCCCGAAAAATCATGAGGCTCGGGTATTACTGGAACAGTATCGAGGCTGACTGTCAATCATATGTCAAACACTGCCATAATTGTCAAATTTTCGGTAATGTTCAACACATGCCATCCTCCCTACTATACACCATGACATCACCATGGCCATTTTCGACATGGGGGATTGACATAATTGGAAAGGTGAATCCTTCCGGAACGGGAGGCCACTGTTTTATTTTGGTGGCGATCGACTATTTCATCAAATGGGTCGAAGCTGAATCATACCGTGTCTTGAACGCCAAGCACGTGGCCAAATTTATCCAGAATAAAATCATATGCCGGTACGGGATCCCCCATGAGTTTATCAGTGATCACGGGACCCACTTCCAAGCAGAAACCGCTACTTTGCTAGCAAAATATAAAATCCAGAGGCACACATCCTCGCCTTACCGCCCTCAAACAAATGGAGCGGTGGAAGCTGCTAATAAAACAATTGTCACCATACTTAAAAAGATGGCTGATAATTATCGGGATTGGCCCGACAAAATACCCTTCGCCCTATGGGGGTACCGGACATCGATCCGAACTGCAACCGGGGCAACCCCATATTATTTGACATATGGGATGGAGGCGGTCCAACCAGTCGAATTAGAAGTACCTTCCCTCCGGATCCTGCTAGAAAGCCAAGTACCCGAAGCAGATTGGATTCAAGCTCGATATGACTCGTTGGTTCTTTTAGACGAACGGCGATCCCGGGCTCTCAATAACATTCAAATATACCAAAAGAGGATCAAACGGGCCTTTAACAAGAGAGTTAGGCCCAGAAATATCAAGGAAGGTGACTTGGTCCTTAAATCGGTTCGTGCCTTACTACCGGTTGACCCAAGGGGAAAATTCAAACCCAATTGGGCTGGGCCATACATAGTCAAGAAGGTTCTATCAGGAGGAGCAGTAATGCTGACGGATCTGGACGGAAATGAATTTGTAAACCCGACCAACCTAGACCAGCTAAAACGCTACTACCCCTAAACCTTATCTCAATGTCATTCGCAAAAATTTATTTAAACACTTTTTCAAAGTTTATAAGCAAGTCAATAAGTTAGGATTATTTATCCTACTGTCACACATCTTGAACTCATAGTCTTGGTGTATTTCGAAATTGCAAAAAAATCTGCGCCCGAACTACGTTTGGTTTGATTCCACTAACTGTGGATACGTAGGCAGCCCCTCAAAAGGGCACAACCACTGCAATAACGAAAAAAGACAGAAACGGTTTCACTAATAATATTTTTATTATTCCAAAAAAAAAAACACCGATAAACTCGGTAATTCAAAATTACAAAAAACCACGAAAAAGCCACAAAAAGAAAAAAAACACTACAAAAATAGTAATAATATTTCAAATAATAATAAAAGAGAGACTAGTCGTATCCGGGCATCTTGCCCTTGCCTTTGTCTTTCGGGTCTTGAGGAGCCCGGGGACGTCGAGGCGGCAGCGGGGGCAGGCGTTCCCGAATGACAACCGGAACTTCCTTAACCCGAGTCCTCTTCTTCGACAGAGGATCTTCATCTATAGTCACGGGCCCAAGTCGAGCCCGTACATGCTCCGGCAACCTATCCTTGGGACTAAGTCGGTCCTGGGCTGAAAGTCTCGGCCCTAGTCTCCTCTCCAAGTCGGTCTGGGGGCTCACCTCCCCCCGAGCGCCTCTAGCATTGGACCCCCTAGCTCGAGTCCTAGTTCTTCTTCTCTGTCTTGGCCTCAGACAGGCTACGGGAGCTTGAGTTTCCCCTTCAGCAAAGAAATCCCGGTTGTCTTTAACCTCTTCTCGCCTGAGCAGGTCGAAGGCCTCGTCAACCTTCAGGGCAGCACGAGCTTCGGTAGTCTCGGCTTTAGTCCACCTTTCATAGGAATAAGACACCCAGGCAGAATGAAGCGGCTTAGGAACGGTCCAAGTGATTCGAGTGTACCACCTCTGGATCCAGGTGTCGCACAAAATATCAGTCAGCTGGGTCGGCTCCCTCACAACAGCCTCGTGCTCAGGGATACGTTGAGTCCACCCATACTGCCTAAGTATACGGTCAGGATACAGATGAACAGTCTGGCTAAAGGACAGAATCACCTGGTAGCGCGCCTTGTCATCAGGTGCCAAACCCGTCCAGGAGTAAATAGGCCACCACGGAACCACCCATCGTATCAATGGACCACGATGGAACGTCAGTTCTTCCTCCCAATATTTCTGAGTAACGAGGCAGGATGAATCGGTAGGCCGTCTCCTCGACATCACCTGGTTGAACCAATATTCACTCGGGTTGGAGGGAGGATCAATCTTGGACAGCCTTTCAAATAGCCAGAGCTGGAAAAAAAGGTAACGCTTATGAAATTCCGGGCAAATCAGGCGTCCGCATAAGGGCACTCGATCGAGTGCCGGGGTCACTCGATCGAGTGACACCCCTAAAACGTGGCAGAACGCTCCTCTACGAGGGCACTCGATCGAGTGCCAGGGTGACTCGGTCGAGTACCCCCTGCAACAGTATATCGCGACAAAAAAAAAAAAAAAAAAAAAATCGAAAATCGAAAAAAAGGAAAAGCGATATACCTGCAGCAGACGGGTACTACCCGTGAAACGGGCTGACTCATCCCTCTTCCGGTTGTCCAAACCCTGAATGATTTCTCCCGTAATCAACGATGCTGGACTACACTCCGTCTCCATGAGGTCGGCAACAACGAGAAGACGAACGCTTCCCATGCAAGACAGCAGGTCCATATGGCCTTCAAAGGCATACACGTGTAACATGCAGAAGGCGAATGCCCTACGGATATGAATAGGCGTAACCCGAATGTCATACGGGTTCATGAACTTCTCGGCTAAAGCAAGCAGAGAAATGGTATCCCCATCAGCCATACGGGATACTTCAGCATGGGAGAGACCCAAAAACTCCCTCAGCTTCCTCCTAGGGTCTCGAACTGCGAAAGGGACGGCAGGGCGGAGTGATGGATTCCACCCTCCTATGGCAGCGATTTCCTCAGGGAGAGGACAAATTTCGCCCCGGGGGAAGGCAAAGACGTGGTAGGTGTCGTCCCAGAAGGTCAGACAGGCATCAAGGAAATGACGGTCCACGTGCAACTGACGAAACGTGAATAGTTGGGATATACCAGACTGCCTCAGAGCTACCTTGCTCGCATCCTTAAAACGGTGTGCCCAATCTTGCAGCATGTTGATCAGACGGTCGATACCCATGACAAATCTTTTGAGAAATAAGAATTGTTTTCTTGAGGAAAGGATTTTTTTGAGGAGTTTTGAGAATTGTGACAAAAGAAGAGAACCAGGGTGATGTATTTATAACACCAAAACCCTGGAGCATCTCCTGCAGCTGTGCCTCTTTGGCCCAAGCGAGCCTAGACAAACAGGCCCAACCCATGATTCTTCAGACACAGGAATTTAGTCATCCCGAGCAGTCTGTCGAAATTCACAAAAAGTTCAAAAAAATTTCAAAACTTTCAAAAAATTCAAAAAACATTTTTCCCCAGCGCAAGTCATATTTTTTTTACTACCTACGTGTTGCATACATTCTATGTGACTTATACAGGTACGACTCAGACAGGGACATGCAACCCTCTAAATCTCTCCCAGCGGAAGCCCAAGGCAGCATTTTCCCCGGAATGGTACGGGATGAGCCCACATATAGGCACACCCAGGACTTATGCGACAAGTCCGATTCCCCACGGAGTATCGTCAGCGGCTCAGGTATGATTTCTGACTTATGGCTGGCGAGCCCTTCACGCGAGTCTAATGGACTATAAACGACACGAACGGAAGCCTACCAGGTCTTAATTGACTTGGTAGCTACTCTGACTTTCGCCTTGTCCAAGCCTCAGTCAGAGTGGGGGCTCTGTAGACACCCAAAATTTGACCGCCAGGTGTCTATAGCAGTTCTCAAAAAACACCCGATGATGATCGGACGCAAACATGACTTAGTATACTCGGACTTGGGCTGGGAATCAATAATATCCGACATGGACTTTTAGTGGAGTAAAAATCTCACAAAACAGACCTCAGATTCAGGCCCAGTGGGTCGTTCCGAGTCAAACAAGACTAATTTGGGCCAAAACCGGCACCAAAAATAATTCCCGTCTTTTAGCGACCGGGTCAAAACCCGGTCAAGACAAACCCGACAAACAAGACCGACCAGGTGCGTCCTCGAAGCATGCACCATATTCGAAATCAGCCAAAAATCAATCCAAACCTATCCAAATCAACCCACAATCAATTAGAATCAATCACAATCAAATTAAGGCTAATCAAACCTTAAATTTTGCGGCTTGATTGATCCACTCGGTCGAGTGGATTGGCCACTCGATCGAGTGGAGCCTCTTTGAACCCGTCCAGGTTCATTCACGAGGGCACTCGACCGAGTGCACCCGCACCACTCGGTCGAGTGACCCGGGGTCGGGGCTCCCTATAAATACCCCATGACCCCATGCACAACACACAACTTTCATCCATCACAACTTTGGGAGACCGACACTCCTTCAAACACACCTTTGCAATTACACTACACAACACTAAGACCCTAGCAACTTAGGCAAGACATACAAAACCCGAGCCCCTCGTCCCTCGGAGAACCGGCGAAGCATACACACATATATACACACCATAACTCGCATACATCCTCGATACTCCCAAGCCCGTGCCGCTATTACGAGTCCATTTCCGAGGTCCTTACTAAGCATGTATGTTGAGGGTGTCCTAAACCCCATCTCGATCCTTTTTTTAATCTCTTTTTCGTTTTATTTATCATATTTTCGTATCGTATTTATAATCGTAATCATAGTAGGGACACTAGCATTAATATTGTCATACTTTCGCGTCTTTATTTTTGTATCACCTTTTCTTTATCGTCATTATCGTCATAATATCGCGTAAATGCATTTTAATACGAAAAATTCGGTTTTGAATGCGTTGAACTATGATAACCAATCTAAAGTCATAGTTGAATGCATTTAATCTCATTTCCAATTAGTACGAAACCCGTTGATACGAAAACCGACATCACATAACTCGAAAGAGTTAGTTTCGATGTCGTGACGTAGAGGGACATCCTTCGTCACTAATTCAAATTTTCTAAACTAACAATAAACGTTTTCCTAAAACTCCGGTGACGGTATTATAATCATTCATACATGATTATGGCACTGGAAGCTAAGTTAAATGCGAATCACGCAATATTCGTATTTAATTTAGCCGATCATCGATTTCAAACCATAAAACGAAACGAATTCTCATTCGTACAGGGGCTACTCGACCGAGTACGTACGCTACTCGATCGAGTAGCACCCATAAAAACGGGCAGTAGCTACGTCTAAGGACACACTCGACCGAGTCAGGTCATGACTCGAACGAGTGGGTCCTGCAGCCCAGAAACCGAGGGCTCTTCTTTTTATCATTCGAGCCTCGTCTTTTTTAAAAAAGCGACTTAGTCGACACGTGTAAAGTCAATCACGTGGCTTTTCCAAAATTCATACATATCACTTCACTTAAACGATTTTGATCGACGGTCTCACATTATTAATTTTATGTCGACGACTCTTTAGTCGTATCCGATGTAAAATTAATTTAGACTCAATATCTCGAGGTGATAAGTCGGGACAAGGCATCGAGGTTCGAGATCGGGCTAGCACCACGTCTAGGTCTTGAACCTCCGTCCCTTGATTAACATGCAATATAATGTGTAATTAATTAAGGTTCGTCCACCTATACAAATGCACGGTCTAGTTTATACACGGGTCCGTTTATAATTATTGCTCGTCATTTCAATTGTATATTGTTCTATTTTATTGTACGCCGTACTGTGAATTTCGGGTTGTATTCCGCCCGTGTAACTTGTAATCGATTTATTTTTGCTTTGCTTTATTTATTTGCGTTTTACCGCTCTTAAATGAACCCTCGCATGCTAAACCACCTCGACATTAAATTAGATGCATTAAATTGACGTAGCTCACATTTAATTCGCATGCTTAGCTAAAACGCTGTTTGCATAACATTTCACTGAATCACTAACGCGCATATTAAAAAGTCAAACGATGTCCTAGTAGAGGCCGCTAAGTGCGGGCGGGGTTGGGTGTCCTTAGTGGGCTTCCCAACACGTACCCTCACCCCTTACTCAGAACCGTGGTTTCCGGATGTCCGAATCCATTGGCAACGAGAGTCATTCAATATACGATTAACCGCTCAAGTCGGCATCTATATCGATATGCAAAGGGACGAGCCCAATAAACTCTCAAACCAAAATGGGCCATACTTTGTGTATGGGCCATGGCGATGTAGAGTGGGCTCGAACGGTTCCGAATAACCATAAAATTCGGTGGCGACTCCATTTCGACTTAAATTTCAATTCGATCCTTCTCATATGGAGGTTCATTCGCCTACCCAAACCCGCGCGTGGCCGCGTCGGGGTGGACCTACGTCATGTCCACACAAGATATATCAAATAAGTGCACATCGACAACTACTTAATTGAATAAAATATGTTGTTGGATAAAATATTATTCATTTTGTTCTCAAATAAAATACAAGTTATCAATCATCATCATCATCTTCTTCTTCTTCTTCTTCTTCTTCTTCTTCTTCTTCTTCTTCTTCAAATTCATCCAACTCTTCATCCTCAGATTCATCTTCAAATTGTTCCTCCTCCTTCTCGACGTCCTCCTCATTTTCCACAGCTATGTCATCACCCATATCATCCATCTCTTCGTTGTCCTCCCCTTCACTTAAATTTTCTACGACATCATCGTCGACAATCGTAGATAATGGAGTACATGTCATATCTTCTTGAAATACCGTGATATCTACGGTTGCATTAAATTGTGACTTTGCCCGACCCTTGAAAACCGCCCACCAATGATCTCCATCCTTTTTTGGATTTGGTGGAGCATAATAAACTTGACTAACTTGATGTGCAAGTACAAAAGGATCACGTTTTCCATATTTCCTCCTACTATTAACTTCTACAAGTTTATAAAGTCCATGAACAGTCGTATCGTTTGTGAAATTATCCATGAACACTTGAACACGATAGCATTATAAATTCCGTTCTCCCCACAATACCTCAACTCAATAACCTCCTCTAAAGTGCCATAATAATCATTTCCTTCAACATTACTTACGCAAACCCTATAATTCATGGTACCTCTATTTTTTCCATATTTATGTGTGTGAAAATTGAACTGATTAATCAAATATCTTTGCCAAGTGTTTACTTCTTTAGAAGAACCCATTGCTAAGGCTTGAATCACATCATATTTGGCATTTATCTCAGATACCTAATTATGTAGTAGTGTTAGTGGATATGTGATGTGCTCAAATTTTATTTCATTATAATATATTAAAATGAAACTTACATATCCTTTAAACCACTTTGGAAATAACTTCTCATATGTACTCCAAACTTCATCTATTTTTGCTCGTGGATGTTGCTTCAGAATGAACTGTTCAAATAAGCTATAATTTCAAAATTTAGTTGTTACTTGTACATTACTTATTTTAAATAAATATAACAAATTTGTTAGTGTTTACCTACCATTCATATTCTCTAGTAGTTCACAATTTGATAAGGCATAAAGTTGGGCACGATCGAACTCTTGTTCGTCCAGGTATTTGTGTTTTGGTTTAGCAAATGCTCTACCTTTGTATTGTTGATGTTAGAAGAGAATTATGAATTGCATGAATTTTATTAATGAACAAGGGTCCTATTTATAGGAGTACATGGTAACACAGTTTGGGTAGTATACAAAAACCAGAAGATTCTAGAAGATACAATTTACCTAAACTAAATTATATCACAATCAAATATGATACAATAATTATTCTAGAGATATTATATTAATATCTCTAATATCATTACATTAGGGTGCGTAAACTCGCCAGTCTCGGGTGCGGGTGCGTAACTCGCCAGTCTAGGGTGAGGGTGCGTAAACTCGCCAGTGTCGGGTGAGGGTGCGTAACTCGCCAGTGTCGGGTGAGGGTGCATAACTCGCCAGTCTAGGGTGTCGGAACATATCATCAGGGTACTCGCCAGTCTCGGGTGCGTAATTCGCCAATCTCGGGTGCGTAACTCGCTAGTCTAGGGTGAGGGTGCGTAACTCGTCAGTCTAGGGTCTGAAACTCGTCAGTCTAGGGTGCATAAACTCGCCGGCAATTTGGAAGGGAAAATTTATGGTCAAATTGAATTTGAGAGAGTGTAGAAAATTTAATTACAGATTTGATTAAAGCGGAGAAGATTAAACTACTAAATTGGGTTTAAAGAATAAAGTGATTGGATTTAGTGAGGGTGAAGGAAAGTTTATGGGTGAGGGAGAAGGGAGAAATATTTTGATGTAATTCGACGGGAGAGGCAGCGGAAGACGGGTAGGTACAGGCTGATTATATAGATCTATGCTCCGATACCATGTTAGAAAAGAATTATGAATTGCATGAATTTTATTAATGAACAAGGGTCCTATTTATATATAGGAGTACATGGTAACACAGTTTTGGTAGTATACAAAAGCTAGAAGATTCTAAACGATACAATTTACCTAAACTAAATTATATCACAATCAAATATGATACAATAATTATTCTAGAGATATTATATTAATATCTCTAATAGTTGAAAGAGCTCCGGTGAAGATGAACCATTTTCATCTATTGTGCATACATCCAAATCTTTAGCCTTTGCATCTACATGATCTTCAAAGTATAGAGAACAAAATTTGATATTTCTTCAGTTAAGAAAGCATTGCAAATAGAACCTTCCACACGTGCTTTATTACCCACTTTTTTTTGTTCAAATGATTAAGAAACCTACATTTTGATATAGTGTTAATACGGGATTTATAAATTATTGAGAGTAGGTATAGTAATAACTTGAATATTTTCATTAGAAAAATTTGCGAAACATTACCTAACATTTAACCCTATTTGCAAAGAACTACCTAACATTTATTTTTTTGCGAAACACTACCCAAACTTTAATGAGTTTTACGAAACACTACCAAGTGACGATTTCTGTTAAACTTCCGTCATAGTGGGCCATGTTTGAAGATATTTTCCTTCCCCTTTTCCCTTCTTTTCCTCCTCTTTCTTCTGTACTCATGCATCCACGACACCATCAACCATCGACAATTAATGCTAAAGTATATATTAGTAATGAAAGTATTATTGTAGTTGATGTCAAGTATTTGTAACCACATGCCAAGTATTTGTCTCAGAGCTGATATCTTTGTTCTTATTTATGTTGTAACTTAATCTTGGAGCTGCAGAAATTCTTAGGTTGAGAGAAGAAACAAAGGATGGTAGATTGGAAATGGTAGAAAAGAGATATAATATGTGAGAATGAAAAAAAAATGTATATAGAAGAAAGAAGGGGGAAAGGAGGGAAAAAGGGAAGGAAAATATGGAGGAAAATATCTTCAAACATGACCCACTATGACGAAAGTTTAACAGAAACCTTCACTTGGTAGTGTTTCGCAAAAAAAATGTTAGGTAGTTCTTCGCAAATAGGGGTAAATGCTAGGTAGTGTTTTGCAAATTAATCTTTTCATTAATTTACCTCTCGAAAGGGTACATCCACCTATATTGTACTGGCCACCAACCCTTGCTTCATAAGGCAAATATATAGGTAAATGTTTCATCGAATTAAAGAACAATGGTGGAAACACTTTTTCAAGTTTGCAGAGGATCTCCACAATATCGTTCTCCAACCGCTCTATATTTTGAGTTGTGAGGGTTGACACACACAAATCACGGAAAAATTAGCTGATCTCAGTAATTACATTCCACATATTAGTTGGCAAAACAAGTGTTTCAAAGCAACGGGTAATAATTGTTCCATGAATACATGATAATCGTGGCTCTTCATACCATGAAGTGTGAGACTGTGTAGGTCGACACATCGACCTAAGTCTGATGCGTATCCATCTTGAAACATCAAATTGCAAATCCACTTACATAGTAACTTTCTTTGTAGTTTATCAAGAGTGTAGGGAGCTTTTGGGTTGCGGCCGTCCTTAATGTGTAGGTGGCCTCTACTGCATAGTTTGGGCAAGTCCTTCCTTGTATTATGGGTGTCACCTCTTTTCTTTTTATTATCCATTACTGTGTTAATTATTTGCTCAAAGAAGTTTTTTTCAATATGCATGACATCCAAATTGTGTCGAATCAACAAATGCTTCCAATAAGGTAGCTCCCATAATAAGCTTTTTTTGAACCAATCTGTTTTCAACCTTTTAAGTTCTTTGAGTTCACGATCAGTACCATCAAGGATTGTTGGATAGTCAGAAATCGTCTCCCAAATTTCAAAACCTGACAATGTTTGAGATGGTTCGTCATTCTCATACTTACCCTTACTAAAGGCGGTTTTGTTATAACGGAATGCATGATGTAGTGGTAAGAATTGTCTGTGACAATCGAACCAACACATTTTACCTCCATGTGGAAGCCAAAATGCCATGGTGTCTTTCATACAATATGGACATGCAAGTTTGCCAATAGTAGCCCACCCAGAAAGCATCCTATATGCCGGAAAATTGTTGATGCTCCATAGAATACATGCTTTAAGCCGAAAATTTTGTTTCTTGGACACATTATAGGTGAGCATTCCCGTGTCCCATAACTCTTTCAATTCATCAATAAGAGGTTGCATATATATGTCCAGGTTTTTCTTAGGATTTTTAGGCTTGGGAACAATCAAGGATAGAAGCATAAATTGTTTTTTCATTCATAACCCAGGGGGTAGATTATAAAGAGTGAGAATGACCGGCCAACATGAGTAAGACTTACTAAATTGACCATATGGTATAAAACCATCTTTGTAAAGTCCAAGTCTAACATTACGAGGCTCGCTAGCAAACTCCGGAAACATATAATCTAGATGCTTCAAAGCCTCAATGTCACTTGGATGAGCCATGGTCTCGGGTACACGTGGATTTTCAATATGCCATCTCATTTCTTTTGCAATGTTCTTGGTTGCATATAAACGTTGCAACCTTGGTGCTACTGGGAGATAGGTTAAGACTTTGAAAGGTATGTCTACCCCACTAAAATTTTTCTTCTTGTACCTATCTTTTCCACACTTTTTACATTTATCAAGCATAGAGTCTTCTTTCCAAAATAACATACATCAGTCCTGACATGACTGAATCATATGATGGGGCATTTGAAGGTCCCTGAGCAATTTTTTAGTGTCATAAAATGAGCGAGCCATAACATTATCTCGTTGAATGATATCCTCAATCAAAGCAACAAACTTATCTACACTTCTTTGCGGTAGTTGTCCTCACATTTAATGTTAATTATCTTGGAAGCTACTTCTAGCAATGACGCCTCACATCCATGATACAAAGGTTTCTCGGCCGCCTCTAACATTTCAAAAAATTCTTTCAGATTAGGGTGCGGGCTTTCTTCTTCACCAATATGAGAATCCTCAACACGATCGAACACTGTGTCACCAAATGCTCTACTACCATCTCTCGATAAGGTTGATTGATGAAGGCATTAGTGTTTGTTGAAGTAGTAGGATTATTAATAAAACAAAAGGGTTCTTCATGGCACACTCAATTAGTATAACCAGATGTAAACCTTTTGCTAATGAGATGGTCTTTCACCGTAAACTCATTCAAGTACATCAACTTTTGGCACTTCACACATGGACATCTAAGAATATGATGTTTCTTGTATTCTTCTTGTTCCTTAGCATATATAATAAAATCATCCACCCCAAGTATAAACTCATACTTCACTTTATTTCTATCGTCTATCCTTTCATACATCCATTTTTTTTCGATATTCGTCATACGTAAATTTTCTATAAAAAACAAAAACTTATTAAAATTTGACAATATATTAATTTGAGACATTAGGCTATAGGGACAAAGAAGGCAGAGGCCAATGCAAGGATACAAAATAGAGCATTTGAGACAGTAATTAATAAGAGTATATTTTCTTTGTAATGTTCTTTACTTTCTACTTAATATTTTCTAATTAGGATCTTTTTAGAGATAGATGAATGGAGTGACCCAAGTAGAACTAAACTTAAAATATGCATATTTTACTATTATTCTAGAACACTAAACTATACTAAGCCACAACTAAGCTAACATCTTCATCAATTTATTCAAACTATATACTAATTGTACTACATTTAACTCTAACCTAAACATCGAGAAGGAACCAGGCGCACATACGAAAGGCTCGACAAGGCCTTCGCTAGCACTACGTGGCTTTCTTTCTTCCCAAATACTGCGGTGAAACACTACCCTATTCAAATTAGTGACCATGCTATTATTGAACTTGACCTCAATCTCTGCCTTCACAAAAATCCGAAACCTTATAAGGTGGAACTTGGGTTCTCGATTTTGATGAATGCACCTCTAAGGTCAAGGATTACTGGTCTAATGCAGAAATTGATCTTAACAAAAATGGTTCTCCATCTTATAGGCTGGCGCGTAAATTAGGTCAGTGCAAAGCCCTCATGAAAAAATGGGCTCTCGACAAGAGAATGGATTGGGGGAAAAAATGGTCCGACTTCGACGAATTACTAGAAGATGATCTAAATTGCTATTTCAGCTCTCACGAGGTAGACAAACTCAGTCAATATAAGACTCATCATCAAGCACTAGTAGAATTCTGCAATGCCGCTTCTACTTACTGGAAACAGCGTGCCAAGCTCAATTGGGAGGCGAACGGAGATGCTTGTACAAAATTCTTTTTCAACTGGGTAAAAGGCAGAACAAGAAAAAATTTCATTGCTGGTTTAAAAATTGAATCAAATGATTGGAGCTTTGATGACATAAAAATACAGAAGGCTTTTCATGACCATTTCATCAATTTATACTCCTATAACTTGGATTGCACTGACCTGGGCGAGCAGGGAGGCTCCTTTCGCAACAAGATGCTGAAAAACATCACAAAAAGACTGAATGAAGATGAGACAGCTAAGCTAAATGCTCCTTTTACGCCTAAAGAAGTCCGCGCAGCGGTTTTTCAGCCGAGCCCACTTAAATCTTCAGGGCCAGACGGCATACCTGCTATTTTCTACCACCGTTACTGGCACTTTATCAAGGAGGATGTCATTAAAGCCGCCTGCCATTGCATAAATACTGGTCATATTTTCAAGGAATTCAATAGAACGTTTATTACTCTCGTTCCTAAGGTTGACTCTCCGGAAAGAGTGGAACAATTCAGGCCTATAAGTCTTTGCAATGTCATAATCAAGATTATTACAAAGTGCATCTCCAACAGGATCAAAAAGGTTATATGCTCTCTTATTAGCCCTTTCCAAAATGGTTTTATGCCGGGTCGATCCTGTAGCGATAATATTCTAATAGCTCATGAAATAATTCATCATATAAATAAAAATAACTCCAAAAAAGGGGGAGCTATGGCTTTTAAGATCGATAAGAGCAAGGCCTTTGATCGCATTGACTGGACTTTCTTACAAGATACCCTTACTGTCATGAATTTCCTTAGCAAGCTGATTCATCTAATCATGAACTGTGTTACAACTGTCTCCTATGAAGTCTTGCTCAATGGCTCTCCTTTGAAACGCTTCACGCCTTCAAGAGGCCTCAGACAGGGTGATCCGTTGTCTCCCTACCTCTTTATTCTTTGTAGGGAAGTCTTATCAGCTAATCTTACCTCAGCTCAGTCCTTGGGTGGTCTTCGAGGTATAAAAATTTGTCACCAAGTGCCTATGATTAACCACCTCTTCTTCGCAGATGACGCAATCTTTTTTGTCCACTACGACAATCAGTCTGTGCACACTCTAAAAGGCATCCTCAACGACTTATGTCAGGTATCAGGTCAAAGAATAAATTATGATAAGTCTGCAATTCATTTTAGCCCATCAACTTCCCTTGCAAATGCTGTTAACTGCCTTCGAAATTTTCATATCAAACGCAACTCAGTTATGGGCAAATACCTGGGCATACCTCTTCTTATTGAAAAAAATAAGAAAGCTTCTATAACGAGCTTATCAACAGAATTAAACACAAGATAAGTGCTTGGAGTGCAACCCTAGTCTCTCCTGCAGGCCGCCTGGTTTTGATTTCCTCTGTATTATCCTCACTATCCATATATTTTCTATCGGTCTTTCGCATTCCGATAAGTGTTGCTAAAAGAATCAACTCACTTTTAGCACATTTTTGGTGGGCTGGATGCAAAGGAAATCGCACTATCCATTGGAGAAGTATTAATTTTATTAGTCTTCCAAAGTGCGAGGGAGGGTTAGGCATTCGAAATATTACTTGTTTTAATCAGGCTTTGCTCGCAAAAACTACCTGGAACATCATCACCAATGAAGACTCCCTCATCAGCAAATTCTTCACGGCAAAATACAAATGCTCAGCCATTTCAATCGACGAAAATCTAAATAAAAGTTACAATGGTTGCTCTTGGGGATGGCGAGGTCTTTTATGGGGCCTTGAGCTTGTTCGTCAGCAACTCGCTTGGTGTGTAAGTAGACATAGCTACATAAACATTTGGAATCAATGCTGGGTTTTTGGATCAATTCCAATTCTGAAACTTGGTGTGGACTCCACGAATCCGGATTGTCTGCCTATTTACATAAAGGACCTCCAAACTCCGAGTGGTCATTGGTGCACGGATATCATCAACAAGCTATTTGTCCAGCACTGGGCCAAATTAATTGTTGCCATCCGCATTCCCAGGTTTAGCGGGGTCGACACACCTTATTGGAAACCTACTGCTAATGGTCATTACACTGTTAAGAGTGGCTACCAAGTTGCCTTCCACAACTATGCTAAAAAAAACCTCGTTACAACTCTCTCCAAATCGGGAAATAAGATGGATGATACTATCCTGGATTTTTGTCGAAGAATATTATGGAAACTCAAGTGCTCTAACAAATGGAAAATCTTTCTCTGGAAGATTCTGACCTATAGTCTTCCTATCGGTGCTTCTTTCCTCAATAGGAACATCAACATTGACCCGTATTGCTATTTTTGCAGAAGCATGGATTGTGAAGAAGTAGAAACGGACTCCCATCTTTTTAGAGATTGCCCTTTTGCATCTAGAATTTGGCTCGGAGGTCCTCTGGGGATCAGAAGTCACACAAATTCCACAAATACTCTCCAGATTTGGATTGTCAATTGGATCAAATTCCTTCTCCAAAATTCAAAGGATCACATTCTTGCTAATACTTTCGTAGCTACATTATGGATTATCTGGATAGCTAGAAATAGCTCCGTTTTTCGTGGCCACATATGGCCAGCGGACGTTGCCCTGAACCTCATTGGAGCCGTCATGCCGAACAAGGAAACGAAGTCAAATAAAATCACCCGTTTCAAATCCGAACTACCCTTCGTGACGGTGTTCCGGTACTCCTTACTGGACAACATTTTCAGACATGCCAAGTTCTTACGATCGAGGTGGATGCCAGCTAGAAGGAAAACTACGATGCTGCTTGTGGTTGGATTGCAAAGTCATCATCTAAAGAAGTTATTGCAAGGGAAACAAGATTGTTTACAACCAATTCGCCTATTCTAGCAGAGGCAACTGGTCTTCTTCAAGCTACTTCCTGGGCCCTCAGCAAAGGTTTTTTGCACGCGATTATCCACACTGACTGTCTCTCACTCGTTGAGGCTATTGGAACAGAAAAACTGCCTAAGAATGACCTACAAGGAATCATCGGAGACTTTCTTGAATGCTCAAAATATTTCCACTGTTTTTCGGTACAATTTATACCTAGGATTTTTAATAAGGGAGCCCATGATCTAGCCAAGGGAGCCCACAAACACTGATATTCTTGTTTTTTATGCTGGCAAAAAAAAAAAAAAAAAAAAAAAAAAAAAACTAAGCATCAAAATCACACTTCAAACTAAACTAATTCTACTACATTGAACTTCAACCTAAACATCAAAATAAAAATTCAGACTATACTAATTCTACTACATTGACAATTATACTATCAAAAAATTAACTATTCATGCTCCATATTAAAAGTATATACATCTAGCACAATGTATTATAAATGTATTTAACACAAGTTGTATGCACACAAGTTTGTCAATGAATACCATTTATACTAGTAGTATGCATAAATTCCTAGAAAATAATTACCTTCATATTCATCCCTTGTAATCCCCTAGAAATTCTAACGCGATACAGTGGCGGAAACACTGTAGACTCGGGATTATAACACGCTGTAACTATGTTTTGATAAAATTTAAATGGTAAAGTAAAAAATTAGGCCTTAAATAAAATGGCCAAAAATTCAAACAATCCACGAAAGGGTTTGACAATCCACGAAACAAGGTTATTAAAATTAATCGAGCAAGGATCATGTCTGCCCGCTAGCCCACACCCAGTAACATGCATACCTTTCATGTTAAAAACACAACAGCCACAATCAGTGAGGAGCAACGTCAACGTTCTCCCAGCCGTATAACAGGATTTTAAAACTGTAATTACTACTATAGAAAAATAGTAAAAATGGAAAACAGTAAAACATTATATTAAAATAAGCTTTCAGCGTAAAGCAAAATAATAAAAAAGGTTTCCGAGGAAACATAAAAATATTTGCCAACCTGCAAACCAATTCATATCGATAATATAAAAATATTCCAAACGGCGTTATGGATAGGATTAGTGTAGACGGCTAGACTTTCACTAGGAGAATACTAAAAACTAGCTTCGAGAACCTAGTTCAAACAAATCAAACTTCGGTCTCTAACTAGGCTACTCAACCATAATAGGACGGCGACTTATAAATGCGTGGCCCTAGTTTAAGATGATATGTACACCCCTCCCGAGCACCATAAATACTTAGTTCAACCCGACGACGTTTTTCACTGCGAGGCACGAGCTTAAGAAATTATACACACACTTCCGAACACCATATATGCTCGGTTCAACAACCAGTGTGCCCCATAAAGACACACCAGCCTTATAGTTGATGGCAAAAACGTAAACCCCAGAATATATTACTCTAAACCTCAGACTTGTCCTTATTCCATAACTCCAAAACAAAGCCATTATCGATATTCAAAGGATATAATCATTATAAATAATAAGAGAACAAAAAGAGTAATCACAATATTCTAAAAGAGGAAACTTTCTATTTTAGGAAACTTCTATTTTTAGAAACTTACTAAAAATAGTATTATATCAAAATAGCAAAAATATTAGTTTTTACTAATTCGACATATTAGTAAACGATATAGATTTATAAAAACTAGTACTTTCGGCCTTAACGATATTACTTATCAAAGTGAGAGTACTTAGATTTATGAAATTACTGAAAAACCATACAAGTGTTTACAAAATAATTAAAAATGTCTTAAACACTTTAGTACTACTAATTAGGGTGTCTCCAAAATTTATAAAACTAAAATTCCCTAATTATTATTAGTTACGACAATACGATTTATAAATAGGATTTTACGGCAAACGTCCAATTAAATCTTTTAACGTCTTTTATTTAATTAAATCATTGAATATATTTATAATATGTTAAGGGATGATTTAACTCTTAAAGTTTCAGATTTAAATACTTTCAAAATTGCTGGAAAAATAATTCTTTTAGGTAAGACGAAGAATTTTAACGATAAATCACAATTTGTCCGAAAATCAATACTTATTAATTAAAGACCTTAATAAATAGTACAAAAAATACGTAAAATAGTTAAAATATATTTATGGACATTCTGTCCAGAAAATAAAATTTTCCAGAATCCTAAAACTTGGTTTTTAAGGCGTTTTCTCGTTAATCGTCCAATCTCGACAATAACGATTAATAAAAAAAAGTAATTACAAAACGATTTAAGTATTGACATCCAAAAATTATTATTAAACCTAAAAATCATGATTTTCCAGAATATAAATTTTTCCAGATTTTTCCAAAATTCCAGATTCAACAAATTCCAACAAAACCGTCATTTAAACCCGTTTTCGCAATTCACGATTTCATTAATAAACCTATCGTTCCTAACATTTTATTAAGGCACTAAAAATCATAAAAATACATTTTAATATGAAATCATCAGAATCATAATTTTTTCCAGATTTAAACCAAAGACCAGAAATCGAGAATTTAAACAACAAACATGGTTTTAACGATAAACGATGATTTAAAGTGGTTAATTAATTCATCCACTTAACAATTCCTAAAAATTATGAAAAAAATTCATATAATTCTATTTCACCAGAAAGTTTCACCACGTCAAAAATCTGATTAAAATAAAATGTTTAAGTACTAGAACTAAAAATCGGCTTTTAATCGTTTTTGTCCGTAAACGGTAATAATTCAATAATCGATATCAAAAATATTAGAAAAATACTAAATTATTAAAAATCATCAAAAACAATATTTTTCCAGAATATAAACATATATTACATGTTTAGGCCGATTATTACGATTTTACAAATTAATATAACAATTTAATCGTTAATCTCGTAAAAACGATAAAAATACCGAAACATGCAAATTTTCAACTTTTAAAAATTTTCCAGATTTGGTGACATACATATATTGTCCAAAACAAAACATAAAAATATATACATGCAAATACACAATTAGAATCATGCAATACCGAGTAACATCGACGTTACCTCTACTCCAAGTCTGAATCAACAATATATTCGTCGGCTTCGGGATTGTCCAAAAATCCTACCAAACACGAAAATCATGACAGAATAATACCATGAGAAAACTAATAAAAATCAAGGTAAAAATTGATCGAAAACGACGTTGATTAATACCTTAACGAAGAGAACGGAAAGAGGATTATTTGACGATGAATTTGAGTCGATTAAGACTAGAATTGAAGCAAAAATAATCCTAGAATAGAGGAAGGTGTCACGGCCAAATGAGGATGATGATAGAATTTTTTTAACTTTGATGAATGAATAAAAATGAAGTATGGAAATGGATGGTTTCCAAAGTGTAAATGAGATTTAAGTTTGATGAAAACTATGCACAACCTACATAAAGTGGCCGGCCAAATGAGTGATGACAAGGGAGTATGAAAAGTTTTGATACTAATGCAACAATGAATGAAAAAGAGTTTATCTTACATTTACGTTTTAACGTGATAAAATGAAACGTTTAAATAAAACGTAGTATAACTTGTGACCAAGAGCTTAGTCGGTCCAAAATGTAAGAAAATGGTCTCAAATAATTTATAAGTTGATAAAAAGTATAACCGTAAAATAGTTAAAGGCATTTCAAAGTAATTCGAGTAAACCTCGCGTAAGAAAATAATTATTCGCGAAGCTTCGTAAAAAAATCATTAACAACTAAATTTTGTAAATAAAAATATTTACTAGTTGGAAATATTATAGAAACGTATCCAAACATTTTTAAGAAAAAGAATAACTTAAATCCAAGCTTAAAAATCTCAATTCGAAGAGAAATAGAATTCCTCGCGGAAAAATTAATTAATTTACGAAGAAACCAAATAAATGGATTTAAAAAGAATTTAAATCTTTAAAATTAAAAATAAAAGTTATTAAACTCAAAAATTAAAATAGAGCTTAGTAAAATGATGAAATATGAGGCCAAAAGTGACAGAGTTAAGACGGAGTCCTAACGGAAAGAATGAAAATGCTTAGGAAAAATAGCGGGAGTTACATCCCTTAGCCCTTATTTTCTCCCTAAACTTCATTTTCATACTTTACAAGTGGCTCTTATATACTCCAATATCAAAAAATGACAATTCTTCACTAATTATTTGTACATGTTTCCAAACTATACTAATTACTTATACCAACTACACTAAACTATACAAACCTATACCTAAGCTAACATCCAACTTCATCAATTTATTCAAACTATACTAATTAGGATATAAATATAAATAATATACAACATTTAAATCTAACGTAGATATCAGAATGATGATTTTTCATTATTTCATCCTAAACCACCATTAACCCAACCCTAATTTGAGCTAATTAAGCTAAACTAACATCTAATTAAATCGATTTATCGACTACAACAATTAGTAGATGAATAATAATAACAATAAATCTAATTTAACCCTAACTTAAACAAATACTCAACAAATTTCATCTAAAACTAACAATTTAAGTAAATTAACCTAACCTAACATGAATTAACGAAATACAATTGCAATTTGTATGTATACAACAATAATAAACGAAACCTAAAGAAATTCAAACAACCAAATCAATTAGATTTCAAACCTTAATGAAATTGGAGGTTTAGAAAACAAAAATCAAAAGGGGGAAGAACAGTGGCGTCGGCGGTAGACAAGTTCCGGGTCCGGCGGTGGAGATTTCGTTGGCGGTCGACAATTGGTGGAGGCGAAGGTTCGCGCGAGAGAGTGGGGGAGGGTTTTTGTTTTTCGGTTTTTTTGACCTCCAGCAATGACGAAAGACTGATTTGGGGTTTAGCTTATTAAAAAAAGTTACCGACCGACATATAAACGGCCAGTAAAATTCACTAATCAGTTGGTGAACTTAATAAATGACGACACTATATACATTAGTTACCGACTGTATTATAGTTACCGACCGAATACATTATTACCGACCCTAGGCGGTTGGTATACAAAATTACCGACTATTTTTACTTCGGTCGGTATATTGCGGTTATTAAGCTCTTTTTTCTTGTAGTGGAAAACCCATCAGTGCACAAACCAAAGTGAACATTGCGCGACTCTTTTGAAAGCTCGAGATGTTTAAGGTCGAATGTTTTCCAAGCTTCACAGTCGCTAGAATGCACCATGATAGCATTTACCCTTGATTATGAATTTTTGTGATGCCAACGCATTTGTTTGGCTTTGTTATTTGTCGCGTAGAGTGCAGACACCCGCATTTTGCCTGCTGTCATACACACCTTGAACCATTTTCATACACTACCGAAATGCAAAGGGTCTAATGTTTGTAACGACAAATCGAAATTTCCGATCGAACTCCTTCGATAATTAACGCTGCCTAAAGCCCGTATAATCCTCGAACAGGCCGCACCGGAGGTGGCGCACCAATTTTGAGACGCGCCGCCCCAGGCGCCAGAGGGTCATGGCGCCTTATGGCGTGCGCCTGACCCTTCGGTTTATAACGCGATCGTAGTAATTCGTTATCGAGCGTATTCGACATCATTTTCAAATACCGCTCTAAGCGCCTAATGTCGATTCCGTAATCGAATGTCGCGCGTAAAGATCTATCAATAATCGAATTAATAAAAAACCTCATGATGTCAATCCGACAGCCATACGGTCTACGCGACCCGATAATGACATCATGATACAGAGGGCTCCGATATTCGTATTAAGTCAATATAATCGATCTATTATAAATTAAGACGGTTAGCGACAAGTACCCCATTATGGCCAAAATGAGATATCGTAGACTTGCGATATAGTCCACAACGATGCACATTTTGCTTATTGAATAATACATGCGACGTTAGTCGACGTGCGTTAATCTATCACGCGTCTCCTTTTTAAATCCACATTTCGCGTTTATTTTCATTCTTTTACGACTTTGAGCGAAGGTCTTATTATGTAAAGTCTTATATCGACGACTCCTTAGTCGGACTCAGTATATGACGGATCGAGACGGTCATTTTTCGTTACGATGAGTCGGGACGAGATATCGAGGCTTTGGGATCAATCTAGCATCACGTTTTGGTCCCGAACGTTGCTTGTCTGGGCGCCTGGAGTCAGGCGCCTAAACATCAGACTGCCTCCCCTCAGGCGCCTGAACTTCAGGCCGCCTCATTCCAGGCGCCTGAGTTCCAGGCCGCATCCTTTCGTGCGTCTGAGCCTCTGTCCTCTGGTCAATACGTAACATAAGACGTAGCTGATTAGAGTCTGTCCAATTGTTTGGTTTACGGTTTTAGTTTACGTTTTCTATTTACGAGTCTGTTTATAGTTTACATTTACCGTTTCTAACTCGATATTTCTATTGCTTGTCGTATTGTGAATTCCGGATTTTATTCCGCTCGTGTAATTGTAATTTACTTTCAAGTTATTTATTTCCGTTGTTTGGCATTTACTGTTTTCAAATGAACATCGCATGCTAAAACAACATCGTCATATTCCAAGATGCATTAAACGATGTAGTAAACACGTAATTCGCATGCCTAGCATAAAACAATGTTTGTCATAACATTTCACCATCTTACTAACGCACGTACACAAACACCAATCGATATCTTAGTAGAGGCCGCTATGTGAGGGCGGGGTTGGGTGTCTTTTGTGGGCTTCCCAACATACCTTCACCTCTTACTCAGAACTTTCGGTTTCCGGATGCCCGAAACCATTGGAAAACGAGAGTCATTTGCTATACGATATTCGGTAATTCGACATCGGTATCGTTATGCGAAGGAACGAACCCCCACAAGCTCTAGTACTAAGGCAGGTCGTGCTTTGTGCGCGATACGCCTAAGTATAGAGTGGGTTCGAACGGGTCCGAACTCCCACAAAGTTTGGTGGCGACTCCAACTTCGATTTAAATTTCAATCCGAGATCAATCTCACACGAGAACATCCGCCTACCAAAACCCATGCTTGTTCGCGCCGGGCGTTGACCTATGTCATGTCCACATAGAGGTGTTGTAATCTAGGACCTAGCGGGAAATAAGTCAATACCTTACTTGCTACTCTGTTTTCTCTTGTATTGTTTGTTGCACTCTTAAATCTATCTGTACCACACTTTGTCACTTCTTAAGATCGGAATTTGCCTTCCAAAACAACATGCATCCGTTAGGGCATGAATCGATCTTCTTATGAGGGAGTTGAAGGCCCTTCAACACTTTCTTGACCTCGTAAAAGTTCCAGGACATGACATTCTCCTTTTTGGGGAAAAGATCAGCTATCAACGCTATCCAACCATCTAGAGATCTTAAAGACATGTTAATCTCACTTCAACGTCAACATCCTCGAAGCGACTTCCAACAAACTTATATTGCACCCATCGTAAACATGAAGCTCAACATTTTTAAGCATTTCGAAAAAGGATAGGACTTCTGGAATGGTTTCATGCTGAACTTCCTCATCGCTTATGTCGTCCGGGTTACGCTCCGCTTCTATTATGTCATTAATGGTCGAACGTAACGCGTCCTCCACGAACTCCCGATACGGATTACCACTTACCGCTCCGTGAATCTCACTACTACTACTATTTTTACATTACTCTACTACTAATACTACTACTACTACTCCAATACTACTACTACTACTACTACTACTACTACCACCACTACTCCACTACAACAACACAACCCACAAACACTACAACAATTACTAACAAAATTCACAACCTTAGACGATACTAACAAAATTACTACTACTAACAAATTATGACTGACAAAATTCATACTTCTCAATCACAACCTTAGGAAATTACTAACAAAATTCACAATTACTAATAACAACAATTAACATCAATAATAGCAACAACAATCCACAATAACACTAATACCACCACCACTACTACTTAATCTCTACAACACCGCAAGAACACCAACACCACCATCAACCCTTAACAACAACAACAACAACTCACACCAACACTAACACCACCAAGAAAAACAAACCACAACAACATCCTAATCAAATAACAATAACAAAATAATAACAACAACCTAAACAATTTAAATGTTTCAACATACTTTAATGGAGAAAAGGCGGAGAGAACCGCCAGAGATAACACCGGAGCTGACCAATGCGGTGGCCAGGAGGCTTCGACGGCGGCGACATCAGAGGCAGCGGTGGCTGGCGGTTGGTGCAGGTGGAGGAGGAGTGGGAGGGGAGGGGCGATTTGGGTTAGGGTTCGGGGAGGGAGAAATTGATTTAGGGTCGATTAGGGCGAATGTGTTTCGGTTCACCTATTTTTTTTAATATCTGAGACGCATGCGGCGGACTATCCGAAGCAAGTCAGACGCGTAATAATTAATATGCGACGGACTTGCGGAGGATTGTCCGCCGCATGCGTGAATTAATTTCATTAAATTTATGCACAAGGCATGCGTCGGTGTGTCTTGTATGTGTCGGATAGTCCGATGCATAATTTGTTTATGCATCCGACTTGCGTCGGCTAATCCAACACACGTTTTAGCGCGAAATATTTTTTCGTAGGCACCTTTGACCTGCGTTGGCTTGCGTGGAAAATTCCGAAACAAGTGGCGTGCGTCGGCCAATCCGACGCATCAGCTAATAATGCGTCGGTTTGGTAGTCCGCCGCAAGATTTCCGCCGCATTATCCTCTGTTTTTTGTAGTGTACTTAATGAAATGAAGCGAAAATTACAGTAATGGGCACGCAGGCCGGCCAGCCGGCCCCTTGTCAAGTACAGGGGTCGAGGCCTACGGTAAATTAACACACAAGTAACTCAAACTCATCGAAACAATGGAGAAGGGCCTTCAGGCCGCCCGACCGTCCCCGACCTCCTATCGGTCGGCTACCCTTCTACAGGTAAGAGTTTGGGCCGGATCTTTGGTCTTGGGCTGAGTTCTTGGAAAACATTAGAAGAAACGACTCCTAATAACAGTGCATTCCGACCAAGAAAAGGACAATAGAATGGGGTAAATAAACTATATAAATACGATACATCAAACTCTCCCAAACCAAACTCTTGCTTGTTCTCAAGCAAAACCCATATTACAAATTGTGGACATGACATAGGTCCACCCCGACGCGGCCAAGCGCGGGTTTGGGTAGGCGAATGAATCTCATGGCAAGATTGATCTCAGGTCGAAATTTAAATCTAATTAGAAGTCGCCACCGAATTTTGTGGGAATTCGGACCCGTTCGAACCCACTCTAAATTTAGGCGCATCGTGCACAAAGCACGGTCCACTTTCAATGCTAGAGTATAGGGGTTCGTCCCTTTACATTACGATACCGACGCCGAGTTATCGGGAATCGTGCATCAAATGACTCTCGTGTGCCAACGGTTTCGGACATCCGGAAAACATGGTTCTGAGTAAGGGGTGTGGGTGTGTTGGGAAGCCCACGAAGGTCACCCAACCCCGCCCGCTCTTAGCGGCCTCTACTTAGATATCGTTCGTTTTTCGTGTACGCGCGTTAGTTTGACGATGAAATGTTATGCAAACAATGCCTTTTCGCTAGACATGTGATTTATGTTCAACTACGTCATTTAATGCATCTAAACTAACGTCAAAGTAATTTAGCATACAAGATTCGTTTTGTAAAGCGATAAATGCAAACAACGGAAATAAAACTTAAAAATAAATTACAGATACACGGGCGGAATACAACCCGAAAATACAATATGACGAACAAAATTATAATAAACGATAAAACAACAATAATAAATAGACTGGACGATTTAGCGAATTGTACGATGCATGGTTTTGAAAGGAGTAAAACACGTGTGTAGACACCCACATTTTGACCGCCAGGTGTCTATAGCAGTTTCCGAAAAACAACCGATGATGATCGGACGTAAACATGACTTAATACGCTCGATTTGGACTCGGAATCAATGGTAATTGGCGCGAGCTTTTAGCGAAGTAAAAATCTCACCATACCAACCTCAAATTAAGGCCCAGTGGGTCATTTCCAGTCAAATGAGACTAATTTGGGTCAAAACCGAGACCAAGGGCAAAACCATCTTTTAGCGACCGAGTCAAACCCCGGTCAAAGCCATTCCCGAGCCAAAAATATCAGACGCGACATTCGAGAGGCCAATTCGAAGTCAGATTCCTTACAAAAATCAGCGTCAAAAAGAATTAAACAATTTCATAAGAGATAAAAATCGATCTCCAAAAGGAATCTCCCACACGGCTAGACCCACTCGATCGAGTGGACCAGCTCACTCGATCGAGTGGACTCACGAAATCAGCAAAAACCGGTGTTTTCTTCCCTTACAAGCAATCTTTTCCTACTCAAAGTCGGAATCGTATTCCATCCACACCGCTTGTTTCTTCCTCCCGAAGCAAGCCCTTTCCTATCCAAAACAGGAGTTTCTTCCCATCCAAGCCAGGAAACATCTCCTATAAATACACCCTCGTACACATCAAATATTCACAACATTCAATTCATACGTCATACACAATTCATACATTCATAACATCCCAACATCAAATCACAACCCGGAATTCCAGCAATACTAGGCATATTATATTCCGATATTTCTTCTAGAAATCCTATAGGATTCACGATCATTCACAACCCGAAATTCTAGGCAATTTTAGGCAAACCATATACAAACCCGAGAGCAAAACTCGCCAAATCCCCTCCCTAACCATACACACCATAACTCAGCTATATACATCTTAACGCTCCCGCGCCTAGGCCGCTACTACGAGTCCATTTTCGAGATATTTAAGCATGTAAGTTGAGGGTGTTACAGATCCCGTTCTCTCTCTTTTTTCTCTCTTTTTTTTTTCTCGTCCTTCTCGTCTTCCACATTTTTTTTTACTATTATTTATTTCTTTTCTCGTTTCTAGTATCGATATTATCGTACAATTTTCAAAAGAGCATTATTTCCTAGGATTCGATATCGACTCTATAGTCGAATATCGGATCTAAAGGAATCAATCATCAAATCATGTTAAGCATAATATCGTTGAAACCAAGTAATTACGATACTACAACGTGAAGAAATTATCTCGTCTTAACAACATTCAAAACGATTTCTAAACAACTTTTTTCAAAATCCACTCTAAATATTCGATATTGATTCTATAATCAAGCATCGAATATTACGAGTATCAATATTTAAGTCGAGTATAAATTGCACCATATTTTTACACGATTTAACCAAATTATCAATTTTCAAAACAAAAGCAATTTTGGAGCCAAAAATTAAACCGGACAGCAGTCCGTACAGGAGGCACTCGATCAAGTGCCTAGCTCAGTCGATCGAGTGGCATCCCAAAAGTCGAACCAAGAGCCTTTTTTTGAGACCACTCGATCGAGTCCATCAATGACTCGATCGAGTGGCCCCTGATATAGCAAAACAGCGAGTTCCTAGCACATCTCGAGTCCCGATAAAAATTATTTTAACGACTTCAGTCAACACGTGTCAAGTCTATCACATGAACTTAGTCCTTTCAAAATCACGTCGTGTCATGCTTACGTCTTCTAAACTCGTTTATCGCAATTGTTGTATTGTATCGTTGGTTGCATTGTATTTCCGGGTGGTATGCCGCTCGTAAATTGTAATCTGTTATCGTTTTTTCTTCGTTGTTTGTTTTATTCGTAAAACGAACATCACATGCTAAAACAACTTTAACGTTAATTTAGATACATTAAACGACGTAGTCAAACATAATTCACATGTTTAGTCAAAACGCTCTTTGCATATCATTCAACCGTCAAACTAACGCGCGTACATGAACAACGAACAATATCTTAGTAAAGGCCGCTAAGTGTGGGCGGGGTTGGGTGTTCTTAGTGAGCTTTCCAACACGTACCCTCACCCCTTACTCAGAACCGTGGTTTCCGGATGTCCGAAACCATTGGCATACGAGAGTCATTCAATACACGATATCCGATAATGTCGGTATCGGTATCGCAATGCAAAGGGACGAACCCAATAAACTCTGAAATCAGAATGGGCCATATTTTGTACACGGCCCACTACGACATAGAGTGGGTTCGAACGGGTCCGAATTCCCACAAAATTCGGTGGCGACTCCATCTTCGATTTAAATTTCAATTCAAGATCAATCTTACCACGAGATTCATTCGCTGCCCCAAACCCGCGCGTGGCCGCGCCGGGGTGGACCTATGTCATGTCCACAATTTGGCGACTCCACTGGGGATACCTGATGTACCACTTGTCATCGGGATTCTCAGGGTGAGACTCAAGAAGAAATCGTTCGAATATTAATATACGCGTTTTAGTTCGATGGTTCATGCATAACCCAAATCTTTCCCGGGCCGGTTACTTGTGACCGACGTCCCACTATACCGCGGTGCATTCCTAAATGGGTGCGCTAAAGACTCCGATGGCAAAACTCGTATGGGTTTCACGGCATGTTCTAAGTCCAATTCGACTTAGGAAGTCCGTCCTGATTTACGAGAAAGCCGTCGTTGTTGGTATAGACCTTCCTTATTTAGGAAGTCAATCCTTTTCAAAAACCTCCCTTATTATAGGACCTACCATAATCCGTGTGTCGGGTCTTTTCATAATTTGGCAAAGGTCTGTAGCGTCAAAACTCCATCGATCCTACATCACGGGTTTCCTCCCGATCCTAGTCCGCCTTATTCTAAAGACATAACCAACCAACACGAGTCATACACTCGTAAATGGAAGGTTCGTCTACACTCGAGTCCTAACTAGAAAGTTTCACGCAACCTTTCCCTCTGGCAGGACGGTCCCCACGACCTTTCCTAAGGGAATTTTTCCCATATTTCAATCCGTTAGTCGAGTTATCCCAAATCAAGAGTCCTTTAACTTAGAGGTCTACCCTAATCACAGGGTCCATCCTTATTTAAGTGAAGTCGAGGGTCTCTAGCGTCAAAACTCTGTCGATCTTACATCACAAGTTTCTTCCTTTACCCCGTTTGCCTTTCCTCGAGGTCGAGTCAACCTTTTACAAGGCATAGCCCTACAACAAAAGGTTAGTGGTCCTTGCATCTAAGGGTCACTCGTCCGACACTCGAGTCTTAACAAAACCTTCGATCCCACTTGGAGGCTACCCTTCAGCAGCAGAGCGATCAATCACGATTGCTCTAAGAGTCATGTCTTACACGTGTTGTCTCACGTACCCCACTTTCGAAACACTTAGATGTCACACCATCTGAGTCTTACCAGAGTCTTTAGTCTCACTCGGGGGTTGTCCTCCACCCGAGCAGCCAACCATGGTCACCCTAGGAAGTACCCCACGTCCATCCTACACCGGCATCCTTATGATGCCTTCTTCGAGTCGTACCTATGCTACGAATACTCGAGTCACCTAGGGTAAGGTCACCACGGTTGGTCCGAGCACGT
This sequence comes from Agrostemma githago, assembly GCA_958450325.1. Classification (NCBI taxonomy): domain Eukaryota; kingdom Viridiplantae; phylum Streptophyta; class Magnoliopsida; order Caryophyllales; family Caryophyllaceae; genus Agrostemma; species Agrostemma githago. The sequence goes on along the minus strand of OY288254.1, from coordinate 35,672,359 downwards.
GACGCGGTCAAACATGGTCGCCCCATTTTCGGACTCACCCTTCTGCATCTCGAGTCCAAGTTGCGGTCGTTACTTTGTCTAGGTCAACGTTCGAGTATCCCGGTCTAAGAGTCTTTGGCATCCCGTCACCCCGGGCCGTGTCTAGTTTGACTCCCTCTCTTGCATTTGCGCACAGTCGAGTTTAGGCGAGTCATGGCACCAGTCGTTTTCTCCAATCAAAGACCTTACCAAAAAGAAACCAATCGAGCATCCGTAAGTCCGGATTTGATTCGAGTCTAAGTCTGAGTCCGAGCCTAGGATACCCTACATCCTCATTTCCAAATCAGAGTCAGAGTTAGTTGCATCCTGTTCTCTTTTTCAAAATTCAATAAAATCAGCTTTCAATATTCTATCTCTACTATATTCTTTCCTTATGTGTTTCCGAGAACATGATGAATACCATCATACACTGTGAGCATACACACGTGACTATTATAGGCACATCTATAATGACTACATAAAACCGAGCCCGTGTTTAGCTTTACTTGTTCCATGTCTGACATAGAAAGCCACATAACTACCCTTAGTAGGAGCGGTATCGAATCCTATGACAAATCTAGGTAGTCTCCTAGTTCAGGTTCAAGACGGGAGGCAAACCCATTTCCCACAATAAACACCCCTCCAATAAGTTAGACCAATCCCTACCTTAGGCGTTAGTCTGACCAACGAAAAAAAAAAAGAAAAAAGCTGGACAGAAAAAAATCAAAAGTCCAAGGAAAAAACAAACGGCCCAAAATAAAAGAGTTGGCCATGATAAAAAAAAATTCAACATCCCAAGACCGGGGCTAAGAAGTCAACCAAAAAAAATCAAAAAAACCCATGACCATGGTCGACGGTCACCCCAAGTGAAAGTCCCTTGACCGGGGTACAGTCAATTCAAAAAAATTATCAATGCCCATACTATCCGATAGGGGAGAGACGATTAAGCTGCTCAGCTAACACCCAATCTAGCCTTCCCACATTACAAACCCTCAAGACCTTCTCGAGGCCTAGGCTAGAGACAGCACAGAATTTTGAGGATTCAAGCTCCATAGGATACACCCTAACTAGTAGGGCCAGACATGGTAACCAGATCCCGCATTATCAACTTACCCCGATCGAAGTTCGAGTCATTTTTACTCGACTTCTCCCTTTCCCACCTCATTACAATACTTTAACGTCGAAGCCTTAGCTCCACAAAATCAAGCTCTAGATGTCATAACATTGAAGCCACTTACGACCTAGCACCACATTTCCAAAATTATCCAAACCAGTTACCAACCCCAAACACGGGAACTCAACTTGCGATCGGCATAGAACATGCCCAAATAGTTCACACCACCTCTGGAGGCTACCCCGAAGAATGCTCACACTCACAGGATCAACATCCTAACTATTCTAACCCTTTAATCAAGACATCATCGGGAATGCACCTAGCTTACATCATCGCTATGGCTAGTTACACACAAAGCCCTAATAGACTAGGCACCATAACATATCTTCCAATCCACTGAACTACGGCTTGGTTTGATTTCACTACACATGAATACGTAGCAGCCTTTCATCGGAGGCACAACCACCCACATTAGCACAAATTCAAAAAGCGCCATCATTTCGGTCACGACACTGTCATGTTCTCAGCAGCTAGCTTTGTCATCCTGGGGGCTTCTCCTAGGCAGAAGTTCTCCATCCACTCACATAATCCAAATACTTTCAAACACTAGCCTCCTTTCAATAGTATGTCCTAGTACTCAGCTCAGTTGAAGTCAAGTATCTGTCAGGGACTCGAAGCAATACCCACTTTGGGAATGTACCCTAAAATCAAAAAAGATCCAAAAGAGCACTAGACTACAGCATTGCCGCTGCTAAGTCCTGCAGAAACAGTCTCATTACACACTATTTCATATTTTTCCCATTCCGAGGATTTGACCATGTTGCCACTCGCCTAGGCTACGGAATAGTGCAACTTAAGAGTCTTGTCATCTTAGGTGGCCCACTCCTCTACCGAGTCACGGTCCAACCCTTAGAGAGTCCAGTTCGTGTCTGTCAACTCGTCCTGTCGCGTCCAGAGTCGAGTGTGTCGGTAGGCCTCTCTCTCCAAATTCTCATTTTAAAAATTTGCAAAACTTAGCTATTTGAAAAAATCATTTTTTGACAAGGTCAAATTTCAGTCTATTTAAACTGCAAATTTCTTTTCTACCCCTTTCAATTTTGAAAACCTATCTCCTAGCAAGTGAGTTGCTTTCAGAACTTCGATTTCAAAATAAAGCAAAAATCATTTTCCCCAGCGCAAGTCAGTCTAAAGATTCTAATTGCATTTCCTGTATGCTATCTCGCTATCTGCTATATTTGCTATTTCTGCCTATATATCTAACATTTCAGGTACCATCTTGTACTTCCCAAAGGAACATCAAGTTTTTACTTCCCCAGCGTGATTCGGTGTTTCGCCTAAATGTTACATACGAATTGCTATGTGTCGGCATCATACAGGTACACCCAGACTCGAGAAGGAAGACTCCTCGCAAAAACTCCCCAGCGGAAAGCCCAGATACACCCACAGCTTCCTATGCAAGCTCCCGCGTAATTGTCTGCAAACGGACACACCCATAGCTTCGTAGGCAAGCTCTCGCGCAGCTCGAAGATGGAATGTGTCTGAAAACAGGCACACCCAAGGCTTCTTAGGCAAGTCCCCACGGAGCTATTAGCATCAACTCAGGTATAATTTCTATCTCATGGCTGGCGAGCCCTTTCACGCAAGTCTAATGGACTATAAACGACCCGATAAGAAGTCTGCCAGGTTTTAATCATCGATTGGCCTGTTAGCTACTCTGACTTTCGCCTTGTCTAAGCCTCAGTCAGAGTGGGGGCTCTGTAGACACCCACATTTTGACCGCCATGTGTCTATAGCAGTTTCCGAAAAACACCCGATGAAGATCGGACGTAAACATGACTTAATACGCTCGATTTGGACTCAGAATCAATGGTAATTGGCGCGAGCTTTTAGCGGAGTAAAAATCTCAACAAACCAACTTCAAATTCAGACCCAGGGGTCATTTCCAGTCAAATGAGACTAATTTGGGTCAAAACCGAGACCAAGGGCAAAACCATCTTTTAGCGACCGAGTCAAACCCCGGTCAAAGCCATTCCCGAGCCAAAAATATCTGACGCGACATTCGAGAAGCCAATTTGAAGTCAGATTCCTTACAAAAATCAGCAACAAAAAGCATTAAACAATTCCATAAGAGATAAAAATCGATCTCCAAAAGGAGTCTCCCACCCGACTAGACCCACTCGATCGAGTAGACCAGCTCACTCGATCGAGTGGACTCACGAAATCAGCCAAAACCGGAAGCCTACTTCACCCCAACCGGTGTTTTCTTCCCTTACCAGCAACCTTTTCCTACTCAAAGTCGAAACACTATTCCATCCACACCGCTTGTTTCTTCCTCCCGAAGCAAGCCCTTTCCTATCCAAAACAGGAGTTTCTTCCCATCCAAGCCAGGAAACCTCTCCTATAAATACACCCTCCTACACATCAATTATTCCAAACATTCAATTCATACGTCGTACACAATTCATACATTCATAACATCCCAACATAAAATCACATTCCGAAATTCCAGCAATACTAGGCATATTATATTCCGATATTTCCTCTAGAAATCCTATAGGATTCACGACCATTCACAACCGAAATCCTAGGCAATTTTAGGCAAACCATATACAAACCCGAGAGCAAAACTCGCCAAATCCTCTCCCTAACCATACACACCATAACTCACCTATATACATCTTAACGCTCCCGCGCCTAGGCCGCTACTACGAGTCCGTTTTCGAGATATTTAAGCATATTTAAGCATGTAGGTTTAGGGTGTTACAGATCCCGTTCTCTCTCTCTCTTTTCTCTCTTTTTTTTTTTCTCGTCCTTCTCGTCTTCCATATTTTTTTTCTATTATTTATTTCTTTTCTCGTTTCTAGTATCGATATTATCGTACAATTTTCAAAAGAGCATTATTTCCTAGGATTTGATATTGACTCTATAGTCGAATATCGGATCTAAAGGAATCAATCATCAAATCATGTTAAGCATAATACCGTTGAAACCGAGTAATTACGATATTACAACGTGGAGGAATTATCTCGTCTTAACAACATTCAAAACGATTTCTAAACAACTTTTTTCAAAATCCACTCTAAATATTCGATATATAATCAAGCATCGAATATTACGAGTATCAATATTTAAGTCGAGTATAAATTGCACCATATTTTTACGCAATTTAACCAAATTATCAATTTTCAAAACCAAAAGCAATTTTAGAGTCAAAATTAAACCGGACAGCAGTTCGTACAGGGGGTACTCGATCAAGTGTCTAGCTCAGTCGACCGAGTGGCATCCCAAAAGTCAAACCAGGAGCCTTTTTTTGAGACCACTCGATCGAGTCCATCAATGACTCGATCGAGTGGCCCCTGATATAGCAAAACAGCGAGTTCCTAGCACGTCTCTAGTCCCGATAAAATTATTTTAACGACTTCGGTCAACACGTGTCAAGTCTATCACGTGAACTTAGTCCTTTCAAAATCACGTCGTGTCATGCTTACATCTTCTAAACTCGTTTATCGCAATTGTTGTATTGTATCGTTGGTTGCATTGTATTTCCGGGTGGTATGCCGCTCGTATATTGTAATCTATTATCGTTTTTTCTTCGTTGTTTGTTTTATTGTACTAAAACGAACATCGCATGCTAAAACAACTTTGACGTTAATTTAGATGCATTAAACGACGTAGTCAAACATATCATTCAACCGTCAAACTAACGCGCGTACACGAGCAACGGACGATATCTTAATAAAGGCCGCTAAGTGCGGGCGAGGTTGGGTGTTCTTAGTGAGCTTTCCAACACGTACCCTCACCCCTTACTCAGAACCTTGGTTTCCGGATGTCCAAAACCATTGGCATACGAGAGTCATTCAATACACGATATCCGATAATATCGGTATCGGTATCGCAATGCAAAGGAACGAACTGTAACACCCGTGATTTTTATAAATTAAATTGAATTAAAATTTTGTTTGTATTATTATTTTTACGATTTAACTCGTAATTCTTAAAATTATTATAAAACGAACTTATCGTCTAATCGTTTCAAAACCCTAAAGTTCTATTTGTCTCGAAAACTCTTCTTACATTTAAAACATATTTTTATTTCTGTTTCGATTCATTTTATACAATTAAATTAATTCTTATCGAAAGTCTATTTCGACGATTTAAATTCTAAATTCTTTTTATTTATTTATATTTAAGCTCGAATTTCTATTTTCGGCTCGAAGCTCATTTATTTTAAGTTTCGTCGAAATATTTATTTTCTTTTCTCGAGAAATCAATTTAATTCATTTTATCGAAATTTATTATTTGTTAGGAAATATTATTTCATCGTCTAATTATTTATTGCTAGAAACTTCATTTTCGTCTCGAATAATTATTTATATCTCGAGAACGTTTATTCACTTCTTTTTTTGGTCGGTCCAATTATTTTCTATTAATTCATTTTTAATTCGATTTGTGGGTTAGTCAACTTATCGTACGAAATTCGTCTTCTATCCGATTAATTTAATTAATCCTTTTGATTCATTTAACCCCCCTTATGCGTACATCCCCTTCCTCTTTATGTTTTATTATTTATTTACATCCACCGTTTCACTCCCCCTGTCATACACGTTCAACTCCCCCCCCCCCCATTCATCTCTTCTTCACACCTTTCTTTTTTTCCTTCCCTATTAACGCTAGCTCACTCACCTCCCCTTTCCTTTTCACCAGCAACTATTGTTGACATGACATAGGTCCACCCTTACGCGGCCACGCGCGGGATTGGGTAGGCGAATGAATCTCCATATGAGAATGGATCGAATTGAAATTTAGGTCTATGTGGAGTCGCCACCGAATTTTGTGGTTATTCGGAACCATTCGAGCCCACTCTATGTCGTAGTGGGCCGTATACAAAATACGGCCCATTTCCGATGTCAGAGTTTATTGGGCTCGTCCCTTTGCATTTGATACCGATACCGACATTATCGGATATCGTGTATTGAATGACTCTCGTGCGCCAACGGTTTCGGGCATCCGGAAACCAAGGTTCTGAGTAAGGGGTGAGGGTACGTGTTGGGAAGCCCACAAAGGACACCCAACCCCGCCCGCACTTTAGCGGCCTCTACTAAGAATTCGAATGACTTTCTAATACGCCCGTTAGTTGAACGAGAAAATGATATGCAAAGATTATTTTCCCTAAACATGTGAATGGAATTGAAAAGGGTTTCTAAGTGAATTTAATGCAATTAATTCTACGTCAAAGTGGAATTTTAGCATGCGGGTTCATTTTAGTAAAATAAAATAAACGATAAAAATTAACAAAGGAAACAAACAAACTGTTAGTAACGATATAACGAATAATAACGGTTTGTGCAAATATTGAATTGAATTGAATGATGTAGTCGAGATGATGCATGGTTTGAAAAGATAGTAATGCGCGTGATTAATTATGCACGTGTTGACCTAAGTCGTAAAATACTATCGAATTTAGAAAATAGAAGAATGTACGACTCATTGTTTTAGTCGTGATGAGGCCACTCGATCGAGTGGTCAATGGACTCGATCGGGTGGACCTTTAAGAGGGGTTTGTGTTTTGTGTTTTGGACCGTACTCGGCCGAGTTATTGACCAACTCGGTCGAGTACGTAGCCACTCGATCGAGTCACTGTGAGACTCGACCGAGTGGGGGTCGTAATAGGCATTCTGATCTGATTTTGGGGTGCCACTCGACCGAGTGGGCTAGGCACTCGGTCGAGTGCCCCCTGTACGAATTGTAATTCGCTTGCAAATTGTATTGATTTCGAAATTGCTCTTGATTTTTGATAAATCGACGGTTTTACCGAATTGGGCATAAATATTGTATGATTTATGCTCGATTTGGATTTTTATAAATCATTAATTTCGACGAATCGAATATAAATATTGCGGGATTTATATTCGATTCTGATTGTGAATACTCGTAGTATCCCATATTCGATTATTGAATCGATATGGAATACTGGAGTGAAAATAAAAGAAAATAAATTAATTTTAGTCGCCTTAAATTAATTATCGCGATATAGATAAGTCACGTTAATTAATTTATGTGACTAGCTCGCTAGATTCGACATCCAATTAGAGAATTGGTATCTAATCTAACGGATCGACCCTTATTAAATAGAATGTTGAAAATCGATATAAATATGCGACTCGAATAATGATGAAAACAAAAAAAACGGATTATTGTTTAAGTTAACTTATTTCAATAATCAAACAATCGGGGTGGTAGGATAAGCGACCGTCAACGCGTGTGCAGTACACTTGTATGTTCGGTTTTCCTTATCCCACCATCACTCACATTCGACACAAATCAATAAGTATTTTAATGTTTTTGTACTAATTATTTTATCGATATTATGACGCGATGAACAAAATAAATAAAAAATAAAAAAGGCGCGAAAAAAAAAAGGAGAAGACGACGAGAAGAGAAGGAGAAGAGAAAGGGGTTTTGACACCCTCAACCTACATGTTCTTTATGCTCGGACGGGGACTCCTAGTGGCGGCTTGCACGGGAGTTTCGAGTATGTAGGCTAAGTTGTGGTGGTTAGAGTTTTGATTCCTAAAGCTAGGTTTAGGGCTTGAATTAGGGTTTGAGTTTGATCCTGATGAGGGTTGAAAAGTTGAATTAGGGTTGAATTTGATGTGTTGAAAGTTTGATGTTGATTAGGATTTGATTTGATGTTGATTAGGGTTGTAAAGTTGTGTAAAGTTGTCTAATGTGTGTTGCATGGGGTTGCTTATATAGGCAAAGGCAAGGGCACCGTGGTGTCTAGGGTTTTGTGCCTTGACGAACTTGATTTGATGGCCCGTTTGGAGGTGGACCGTGGGTGAGCTACTCGGAAACGGCTTTGACCGGGTTTTAATCCGGTCGCTAAAAGTCGGTTTTATTTCCGGTGTCGGTTTTGACCCAAATTAGTCTTGTTTGACTCGGAATGATTCACTGGGCCTGGATTCGAGGTTGATTTTGTGAGATTTGTACTCCATAAGTGCTTAAGCCAGCAACTAATGGTTTTGAGCCCGTATCCGAGCGCGTAGAAACACGTTAGCGTCCGATCATCATCGGTTGTTTTTTGGAAACTACCATAGACACCTGGCAGTCAAAATGCAGGTGTCTACAGAGCCCCCACTCTGACTGAGGCTTGGACAAGGCGAAAGTCAGCGTAGCTACCAAGTCAATAAAGACTAGGTAGACTTCCGATCGGGTCGTTTATTGTCCATTAGACTCGCGTGAAGGGCTCGCCAGCCATAAGACAGAAATCAAACCTGAGTTGATGATGATAATTCCGTGGGGAATCGGACTTGTCGCATAAGTCCTGGGTGCACCTGTGTGTAGGCCCATCCCGTGCTATTCCGGGGAAAATGCCGCCTGGGGCTTTCCGTTGGGGAGATTTAGGGGTTGTGTGTCCCTGTTTGAGTCGTACCTGTATAAGTCACATAAAATGCATGCAACTCGTAGGTAGTAAAATGACTCGTGCTGGGGAAAATAATTTTTGAATTCTTGAATTCTTGAAAATTTTGAAATCTTGAATTTTTGAATTTTTGAAGTTTTGACTCATAAAGCATTTTAGGGAGGAAATTTGCAGTTTAAATAGTCAGAAATTTGACCATGTCGAAAAGGATTTTTTTCAAATGGCTAAATTTTGCAAATTTCAAAGTGGAATTTGAAGAGAGAGGCCTACCGACAGACTCGACTCTGGACGTGACAGGACGAGTTGACCGACACGGACTGGACTCTCTAAGGGTTGGACCGTGACTCGTTAGGGGGGTGGGCCACCTAACAAGGCTCTTGAGTTGCGCTATTTCGCAGCCTAGGCAAGTGGCAACATGGGAACGATCTGTCATAGGGGGACTGCAGTAGTCTGTAATGAGACTGTTTTAGTCTGGTGCCCTTCTGGATTTCTAATTTTAGGGTACAGTCCAAAATGGGTATTGCTTCGAGTCCTGACTGATTCTCGTCTTCGACTGAGCCGAGTACTAGGACACACTGTAGAAAGGAGGCTAGATCTTGAAAGCATTTGGATTATGTGAGTGGAAGGAGAACTTCTGTCTAATAGAAGCCCCCAGGACGACAAAGCTAGCTGCTGAGAACATGACAGTGTCGTGACCGGAATGATAGCGCTTTTTGAATGTGTGTCAATGTGAGTGGTTGTGCCTCTGTTGAAAGGCTGCCTACGTATTCACGTGTGGTGAAATCAAACCAAGCCGTAGTTCAGTGGATTGAAAGATATATTATGGTGCCTAAGCTAATAGGACTTTGTGTGTAACTAGCCATAGCGATGGTGTAGGCTAGGTGCATTCCCAATGATGTCTTGATCAAAGGGCTAGGATGGTTAGGATGTTGATCCTGTGACTCTGAGCGTTCTCCGGGGTAGCCCCCATAGGTGGTGTGAACTATTTGGGCATGTTCTATGCCGACCGCAACATGAGTTCCCATGTTCGGGGTTGGTAACTGGATTGGATGTTTTTGGAAATGTGGGGCTAGGTAGTAAGTGGCTTTGATGATTTGAAATCTGGAGCTCGATTTTGTGGAGCTGAGGCTTCGAGGGTAAGGTATTGTAATGTGGTAGGAAAGGGGGAAGTCGAGTAATGATGGCTCGAACTTCGATTGGGCTAGTTTGATAATGCGGGATCTGGTTTCCATCTCTGGCCCTAATGGTTAGGGGTATCCTATGGAGCTTGAATCCTTAAAATTCCGAGCTGTCTCTAGCCTAGGTCTCGAGGAGGTCTTGAGGGTTGTAATGTGGGAAGGCTGAGTGTGGTGTTAGCTAACCAGCTTGATTGTTACTCCCCTATTGGATGGTATTGATAATTTTGAATTTGACCGTACCCCGGTCAAAGGATTTTCACTTGAGTTGACCGTTGACCACGGTCATGGGTATTTGATATTTTTTGATTGACCTCTTAGCCCCGGTCATGAGTTTTTTTTTGAATTTTTGCTGGTTGACCTCTTAGCCCCGATCATGGGGTTTTTGAATGTTGGTCGACCTCTCAGCCCCGGTCATGGGTTTTTTGAATTTTGGTTGACCTCTCAGCCCCGGTCATGGGTTTTTTGAATTTTGGTTGACCTCTCAGCCCCGCTCATGGGTTTTTTGAATTTTGGTTGACCTCTCAGCCCCGGTCATGGGTTTTCTGAATTTTGGTTGACCTCTTAGCCCCGGTCATGGGTTTTTTTAAATTTTGGTTGACCTCTCTGCCCCGGTCATGGGTTTTTTTAATTTTTGTTGACCTCTCAGCCTCAGTCATGAGTTTTTTGAATTTTGGTTGACCTCTCAGCCCCGGTCATGGGTTTTTTGAGTTTTTTCGTCCAGTTTTTTTTGTTGGTCAGACTAACACCAAAGGTAGGGGTCGGTTGATCTTATCGGATGGGTGTTTGTTGTGGGAAATGGGCTTGCCTCCCGTCTTGGACCAAAACTAGGAGACTACCCAGATTTGTCATAAGATTCGATATGCTCCTGCTAAGGGTAGTTATGTGGCTTTTCTATACCCAGATTTCCCCAGCGGAGTCGCCAAATTGTGGACATGACATAGGTAAAAGGAAAACACAGGCTCGGTTTTCTGCAGTCATTATAGATGTGCCTATAATAGTCACGTGCATGTGCTCTCAGTGTATGATGGTGTTCATCATGTTCTCGGAAACACATAAGGAAAGTATATGTGAGAAACAGGAAAGCTGATTTTATTGAACTTTCGAAAAGAGGACAGAATACAATTGACTCTGACTTGGACTTTGACTTTGACTTTGGAAGAAATAGCACACCCTAGACTCGGACTCAGACTCGCACTTAAATCAGATCCGGACTCTCGGATTAGTCGTCGGCTTCTAAGGACTCGAGTTGATGTCCAGTATAGCCTTCAGTAGAAGCTTCACCCAGATCTTCATTATGACGAAGATCGTCTTCAATCCTAATGCCCATTTCGGTAAGCACTGCAATGTTTGAAATGCCAGCATACCTAAGATGGACGCGGTAGGAGGTTGTTGATGAATGCCTCCACTAGTGTCTTCTCGTTCGGCTTGTCTACCAACTTCACACTTTCGGACCGCCATCTTTGGAGATATTTAGTGAACCCTTCTTTGGGCTCTTGGGCCATGACTTCCAGAGTACGCATTGTAGTCTGGATCTCGATATTATCAGCGTAATTCCGAGCAAATTCAGTAGCCACATCGTCCCAAGTTTTGTATTTCTTGGAATCGAGCCTGTAGTACCAGGCTTTTGGATGCTTTTCGAGGGAAGAAGCGAACAGGTGCTTGAACATGGTAGATTTCACCCCCTTGATAGCCATGAATTCTTTGAAAGCCCGGATGTGATGGACCGGGTCTTCAGTACCCTCAAACATTGGAATTCCCGTAAGGTTGAGGTCAGCAGGTAGCTCGTCATTCAAAGGTGAGTAGGAACGAGCATTTTCAGTGTGGATCGAATTGTTCGCCGACAAATGAACCTGTTCTTCGAGCCTACGAACAACGATGATTAGTTCAGCTATGGGCCCAGTGGGCTCAGATCCAGCAACAGGAGTCCTTTTCTTCACGACACTTAGACGGGTGGCTAAGGTCGCTTGGTTAGTCTGGATGGTAGTCAATTGAGTTTCCATCCTGGCCAGCGCGACCTTCAGTTTGTCCAAAGTTCCTTGCATCTTTTGATGTCTGTTTTGCGGTGGTCTGTCTGTAAGAATACCGCGTAATCAGTAAAGTTGCTTCGGAACTCAAATTCACCAAGGTATAGGAAATAGCGCGGTAGGAGAGACGACTCCGGTTTGACTCGGGTTAGACTCTCCTAAGACAAATGTGTAGGGTGCGATTCTCGGAGTGACTGTGATTAACCGCTCCGTCGGAGAATGGCCCCCAATGTGAGACTAAGGACTCAGATGGTGTGGCATCTAAGTGACTCGAAGGTGGGGTATGTGAAACACGTGTAAGACATGACCCTTAGAGCAATCGTGATTGATCGCTCTACTAAGGGGTAGCCCCCGAGTAGGATTGGAGATTTTGTTAATACTCGAGTGTTGGACGAGTGACCCTTAGACGTAAGGACCACGAACCTTTTGTTATAGGGCTATGCCTTGTAAAAGGTTGACTAGGAAAAGACACCTAGACGGGTGACTTATGAAAGGGGGGCCTCCCTTAGAATTCGGCATGTGGGCCGAGTCCTGTTCGAAGGAAGGTCCACGTGAGACATCCCCAGACTTTGGACTCGATTGTGTAAGCAGGCCTTCCTTTGTAGGAGTATGTCCTACGTAGGTGGGCCTTGCCTTAGTCTAATAAGGCGGACTGGGGTAGGGAAGAAACTCGTGATGTAAGATCGACAAAGTTTCGACGCTAAAGACCTTGATGACTTAAGACACGACCCGAAACTGCTAAATACAGGAAGTCCTAAGAAGAGGAAGGTTTTGAAAATTGATTGTTTTGCAAATTCCGAGATAACTCGGTGGAGAGGCCCGATTTTTCGAGAAAATCGGAAAGTGTACCGGGCCTCGGTTTTGAGAGTTCGAAAATATTTTCGAGTTTTGAATTGGGCAGCATACCGGCTAGAAATAGGCTATTTTGAGTAAAATCATAAGTTCTAAATTCGGTATGTGTCCCGGGTTTTGAAATTGGATATCTTGAAAATTGAAAATTTTAATGTCGAAAAAAAGAATTTCCGACGATTTGAAAATTGAAAATGAGATCCCGAAGATTTGAAAATCGAAAACAGCATCTCGGAGATTTGAAAATCGATTATGGCATCTCGAAGATTTGAAGAGTGAAATTGAGATTTTGAAAATTCGAAAATCGAATGGTGGATCGGAAGTTCGAATTTCGAAATGGGCGGCATGCCGGCTAGAAAATAGGCTTGTTTTAAGTCAAATCATAAGTCCTAAATTTCGACAACTTTCCGAGTTTTTGAAAGTTGAATATTTTTGAAAAGATGCAATTTTGAAATGACGGTTTTTGAAAACGACACGGAAACCAAGTAGCACGTAGTCAAGCATTATAACGACGCCATGTATGCTTTACACTAAGTCTCGGTCGGTCTATAGAGGGTCTATACCAGTGTACATAGTCTAGACGTTGATCGGGACGGACTTCCTAAGTCGAGTTGATCTTAGAACATGCCGCGAAACCGACTCGAATCGACTATGGACACCTTTTGACATATCCATATTGGAGTACATCAACGGTATAGTGGGACGTCGGTCGCGAGTACCGGCCCGGGAAAATATGGGTTATGCATGAACCGTAGAACTAAAACGCGTATTGTATTTGTCAAACGATTTCAATTCGAGTCTCACCCTGAGGATGCCGATGGTAAGTCACGCATCAGTTAATCCCCAGCGGAGTCGCCAAATTGTGGACATGACATAGGTCCACCCCGACGCGGCCACGCGCGGGTTTGGGTAGGCGAATGAATCTCCATATGAGAATGGATCGAATTGAAATTTAGGTCTATGTGGAGTCGCCACCGAATTTTGTGGTTATTCGGAACCATTCGAGCCCACTCTTATGTCATAGTGGGCCGTATACAAAATACGGCCCATTTCCGATGTCAGAGTTTATTGGGCTCGTCCCTTTGCATTTGATACCGATACCGACATTATCGGATATCGTGTATTGAATGACTCTCGTGCGCCAACGGTTTCGGGCATCCGGAAACCGAGGTTCTGAGTAAGGGGTGAGGGTACGTGTTGGGAAGCCCACAAAGGACACCCAACCCCACCTGCACTTTAGCGGCCTCTACTAAGAATTCGAATGACTTTCTAATACGCGCGTTAGTTGAACGGGAAAATGATATGCAAAGATTATTTTCCCTAAACATGTGAATGGAATTGGAAAAGGTTTCTAAGTCAATTTAATGCAATTAATTCTACGTCAAAGTGGAATTTTAGCATGCGGTTTCATTTTAGTAAAATAAAATAAACGATAAAAATTGACAAAGGAAACAAACAAACTGTTAGTAACGATATAACGAATAATAACGGTTTGTGCAAATATTGAATTGAATTGAATGATGTAGTCGAGATGATGCATGGTTTGAAAAGATAGTAATGCGCGTGATTAATTATGCACGTGTTGACCTAAGTCGTAAAATACTATCGAATTTAGAAAATATAAGAATGTACGACTCATTGTTTTAGTCGTGATGAGGCCACTCGATCGAGTGGTCAATGGACTCGATCGGGTGGACCTTCAAGAGGGGTTTGTGTTTTGCGTTTTGGACCGTACTCGGCCGAGTTATTGACCAACTCGGTCGAGTACGTAGCCACTCGATCGAGTCACTGTGAAACTCGACCGAGTGGGGGTCATAATAGGCATTCTGATCTGATTTTGGGGTGCCACTCGACCGAGTGGGCTAGGCACTCGGTCGACTGCCCCCTGTACGAATTGTAGTTCGCTTGCAAATTGTATTGATTTTGAAATTGCTCTTGATTTTTGATAAATCGACGGTTTTACCGAATTGGGCATAAATATTGTATGATTTATGCTCGATTCGGATTTTTATAAATCATTAATTTCGACGAATCGAATATAAATATTGCGGGATTTATATTCGATTCTGATTGTGAATACTCGTAGTATCCTATATTCGATTATTGAATCGATATGGAATACTGAAGTGAAAATAAAAGAAAATAAATTAATTTTAGTCGCCTTAAATTAATTATCGCGATATAGATAAGTCACGTTAATTAATTTATGTGACTAGATCGCTAGATTCGACATCCAATTAGAGAATTGGTATCGAATCTAACGGATCGACCCTTATTAAATAGAATGTTGAAAATCGATATAAATATGCGACTCGAATAACGAAGAAAACGAAATAAAACGGATTATTGTTTAAGTTAACTTATTTCAATAATCAAACGATCGGGGTGGTGGGATAAGCGACCGTCAACGCGTGTGCAGTACACTTGTATGTTCGGTTTTCCTTATCCCACCATCACTCACATTCGACACAAATCAATAAGTATTTTAATGTTTTTGTACTAATTATATTATCGATATTATGACGCGATGAACAAAATAAATAAAAAATAAAAAAAGACGCGAAAAAAAAAGGAGAAGACGACGAGAAGAGAAGGAGAAGAGAAAGGGGTTTTGACACCCTCAACCTACATGTTCTTTATGCTCGGACGGGGACTCGTAGTGGCGGCTTGCACGGGAGTTTCGAGTATGTAGGCTAAGTTGTGGTGGTTAGAGTTTTGATTCCTAAAGCTAGGTTTAGGGTTTGAATTAGGGTTTGAGTTTGATCTTAATGAGGGTTGAAAAGTTGAATTAGGGTTGAATTTGATGTGTTGAAAGTTTGCTGTTGATTAGGATTTGATTTGATGTTGATTAGGGTTGTAAAGTTGTGTAATGTTGTCTAATGTTTGTTGCATGGGGTTGCTTATATAGGCAAAGGCAAGGGCACCTTGGTGTCTAGGGTTTTTTGTGCCTTGACAGACTTGATTTGATGGCCCGTTTGGAGGTGGACCGTGGGTGAGCTACTCGGAAACGGCTTTGACCGGGTTTTAATCCGGTCGCTAAAAGTCGGTTTTATTTCCGGTATCGGTTTTGACACAAATTAGTCTTGTTTGACTCGGAATGATCCACTGGGCCTGGATTCGAGGTTGATTTTGTGAGATTTGTACTCCATAAGTGCTTAAGCCAGCAACTAATGGTTTTGAGCCCGTATCCAAGCGCGTAGAAACACGTTAGCCTCCGATTATCATCGGGTGTTTTTTGGAAACTACCATAGACACCTGGCAGTCAAAATGCTGGTGTCTACAACTATATTCATCCACCGATCCCCTCTGTTTTCCTCTGTCTTGATGCTCGCTACTGCCGTGTTTCGTTTTTGCCGCTGCTACGTTTTCGTATCATGCCTTCTAACTTGTTGTTCTTCGTGTATGTATGTTGTTCATATCCCTCTTCTTCTTCTTCTTCTTCTTCTTCTTCTCCTTCTTCTTCTCCTTCTTCTTCTTTTCTTCTTCTTCTTCTTCTTCTTCTTCTTCTTCATCTTCTTCTTCTTCTTCTTCTTCTCTCCCCTGTCTTCATTCGTCCTTGTTTTGGGTTTTTGGGTCTTTGTTTTTACTCGTGCTGCTGCTGATTTGTGGGTACTGTTCGCATCTTTTCTTGTTTTCCCTCTTTGTTCTGTCCGCTGATGTTGCTATTTGTCCGTGTGCTGCTGCTTTCATCGCTGCCGTTGGGGTTACTATGAGATACGTATTGATGCGTCCTGTTCAACGTTTTTGTTACTGCTGTTCCGGGAATCTCGAGATGGTCAATTTATTCTCTAATCCTTGAGAGCTCTATTTGACTCTCAATTTCGTGTCTTCCCTTAGCTTTTCTTAAATCTCTAATCCTTGAGAGCCCAACTCTTCTAGAAATAAATTTTGTCTTCGATTTCGATTTAATATCACGTTTGAAGTTGTAAATTTTTATCAAAAAAAAACCAAGATTGTGATTCAAGTTAAGCATTGTCATTTTGTTCAAGTGATATAACCTTGTTTTCCCCTCTATTACTACGTTTTTGTAAGTTTCGAGAACGAAACTTCTTTTTAGTGGGGAAGATTGTAACACCCGTGATTTTTATAAATTAAATTGAATTAAAATTTTGTTTGTATTATTATTTTTACGATTTAACTCGTAATTCTTAAAATTATTATAAAACGAACTTATCGTTTAATCGTTTCAAACCCGAAAGTTCTATTTGTCTCAAAAACTCTTCTTACATTTAAAACATATTTTTATTTCTGTTTCGATTCATTTTATACAATTAATTTAATTCTTATCGAAAGTCTATTTCGATGATTTAAATTCTAAATTCTTTTTATTTATTTATACTTAAGCTCGAATTTCTATTTTCGGCTCGAAGCTCATTTATTTTAAGTTTCGTCAAAATACTTATTTCCTTTTCTCGAGAAATCAATTGAATTCATTTTATCGAAAATTTATTATTTGTCGGGAAATATTATTTCATCGTCTAATTATTTATTGCTACAAACTTCATTTTCGTCTCGAATAATTATTTATATCTCGAGAACGTTTATTCACTACTTTTTTTGGTCGGTCCAATTATTTTCTATTAATTCGTTTTTAATTCGATTCGTGGGTCAGTCAACTTATCGTACGGAATTCGTCTTCTATCCGATTAACTTAATTAATCCTTTTTATTCATTTAACCCCCTTATGCGTACATCCCCTTCCTCTTTGTGTTTTATTATTTATTTACATCCATCGTTTCACTCCCCCTGTCATACACGTTCAACCCCCCCCCCATTCATCTCTTCTTCACACCTTCCTTTTTTCCCTTCCCTATTAACGCTCGCTCACTCACCTCCCCTTTCCTTTTCACCAGCAACTATCATCATCCACCGACCCCCTCTGTTTTCCTCTGTCTTGATGCTCGCTACTGCCGTGTTTCGTTTTTGCCGCTGCTACGTTTTCGTATCATGCCTTCTAACTTGTTGTTCTTCGTGTATGTATGTTGTTCATATCCCTCTTCTTCTTCTTCTTCTTCTTCTTCTCTCCCCTGTCTTCTCTTGTCCTTGTTTTGGGTTTTTGGGTCTTTGTTTTTACTCGTGCTGCTGCTGATTTGTGGGTACTGTTCGCATCTTTTCTTATTTTCCCTCTTTCTACTGTCCGCTGCTGTTGCTATTTGTCCGTGTGCTGCTGTTTTCATCGCTGCCGTTGGGGTTACTATGAGATACGTATTAATGCGTCCTGTTCAACGTTTTTGTTACTGCTGTTCTGTTTGTGCCCGTTTTCTTCTTCTCATTTCCTTCTCCTTAATGCTCTTCACCTATGCTTTCTTCTTCATATTTCGTTTGGTTCGCTGCTGCTGTATATGTCGTTACAACTGTTGTGATCCCATTTTTCATGCTGCTATTTTACCTCTTTCTTCGTTTATGTGACTCGTTTTTGATATCGTATATCGTTCGCTTTTCCTTTATTCTTTCTTCTCGTTGGTTATTCTTCTATTCCTTTTTCTCCGTTTTTCTTCTTCTCTTGTGTTATTTCTCTCGTTGCTCTGTTTGTGCATCCCGTCTTTGCTGTCGTCATTTTGTTCTTGTGGTTCGTTGGTGCGATCGCTGTTGCTGTCTATTTTCTTCATCGTTGTTCTTCATTTTCGGTTTCGGTTTCTTCAGTTGTGATGCTACTGATGTTGTCGTTCATTGCTGTTGGTTCGTGAAGCCTGCTGCTGTCTTCGATCTCATCATCGTTGCTGCTTGTTCTTGTTCTCGATCTCTTCTTCTTCTTCTTCTTCTTCTTTTTGTGATGCTCGACCTTGCTGTTCTCCGTTACTATTGTCGTACTACGCTGCTGATTGTGCGTCTGGTTTAGTACCATACCGATTTTGTTTTGTTCCTCGTTGTTGTTACTCTTTTCATTATTCGTCCTCGCTCCTTCCCGTTCTTTCCCGATTCTCGTTAACCCAATCTCGTTCACTTTTGTTTCGCGAACGCCTCAGAGTTTTCTGGAATCAGCTTTCAAGTTCTAAGGTTCGAGTTGGGTCTAATCAGAAGAGGCAAGTACGTGATCGCTCGGTTATCGGCTAAAGGTAACTTTAGAACGTTACTCGATTTTATATCGTATGTTTGAGTAGTAGTATGCAGTAAATATTTTAACTTCGGTTTTCTAATTTTAGCTATTTATTATTTGCTAATTATATTTTTTTTTTAAAATTGTGTACCTTATAAATATTTTACGAGTTTTCGATGTCATTTTATAAATCGTTAGTAATTTAATGATTTACGATCGTTTTAATATTTTGTTGGTTATCGTGATACTAGTAAGTAAATAATATCGATTTCATATTTTCGTCATATTTCTTTAATTTCTAATTTTTAACTTAAAATCGTATTTTAATACAATAATCGAGATTTATGTACTCGTTTAATAAATTAATTTTCGTTTTATGATTTATACTAATAAATGAGAAAGTAGTCGATTTTGTTTTAAATACAATTTTAGTCGAGACTATTTCTCCTAATAATTTCTCATTTGTCTACGATTGATTATTTTAGTAAAATCAGTATTATTTATTGATAAAATCTATTTACTAAAATTAATTAGAAAGCTTTATAAAATCTCGTTTCATTTATAAAATCCGTTGACTCAATTAATTTTGATATCGTTTTTCTTCAAGTATCTCTTTTCTAAGATTTATTGTTTTAACCCAATTTTCTAAATTATTTATAAAATACTATATAATGACTTAATATATTTTATTTATATTTTGAGTAACGAATTTAGAAATATAATAAAGTTACGATAACGACGATAATAATAAAATGTTAATTTCGTTAGAAATGCTATTTTTATACATTTCACCTATATTAATAACTTGCATATTTTCTATAACAATATTTCTATTTTAAGTAAGTTTCTAAAATTAGTAAGTTTCTATTTATAGAAAGTTTCCTTTTTATATAAAATATTTATTCCTTTTATCTTCATATTATTTATAATGATTATATCTTTTGTATATATATATCCATAATGGCTGTTTTGGAGTTATGGAATAAAGATAAGTGTGGGGTTAGACTAATATAGTCTGGGATGTACGTTTTTGCCATCAACTGTAAGGATAGGGTGTCTTTATGGGGCACATTGGTTGTTGAACTAAGCATGGTTTGTGTTCAGGAGAGGGTGCATTATGCCCTTAAACTTAGATATCGCATTGTGTAAGTCACGTCGGGTTGAACTAGATATGGTTTGTATCCAGGAGGGGTGTATACTACTTAAAGCAGGACCTCGCTGCACGCTGTCCTGTTATGGTTGAGTTGCCTAGTTAGAGACTGGATTCTGTTATGAGTTAAGTCTACAGTTCTCGAACCTAGTTTCTAGTATTATCCTAGTGAAAGTCTAGCCTTGTGCACACGGATCGAATTTCCATAACGCCAGTTTTGAATATTATTATTATCGATTGATTTTTGATTTGCAGGTTGGCAAATGTTTTAAGTTTTCTCCGAAAACTTATTTTTATTATATCGTTTTAATGTTTTCCATTTTAATTATTTTGATATAATAATACTATTATTTTTCCATATGATATAATATGGCAGGGAGAACGTCCGAGTTACTCCCCACTGACGTGGCTGTTATGTTTATAACATGACAGGTATTTGCTGCTGGGTTTTGGGTGTGAGCTAGCGAGTAGCGTGGATCCTACTCTTTCTTCATTCTTGTAGTTTATGGATTTGTATAACCCGTTTGGAAAATTTTCTTTTTTGCGCTTTTGTAAAAAGAGGCCTCTGTATTGACTTACCATTTCTTTTAATAAGATATAGTTTGTCAGTGTGTTTTAATCCCAACTCTACAGTGTTTCCGCCACTGTATTGCGTTAGAATTTCTAGGGCATTGTTGCTCCCGACGCTTACACCTGATTTTAGGAAAATACCAGTAAATGATTTGAACATTAAAAAAATATATTAGTGAGAGATGGGTAGAAACCAAAATAAGGACTTAATTGTTAGGCTCACATGTTTTTGTAACTCAATGACTAGGATTGAATATTTGTTGCTTTTTGTCTGGAAGAAGATGAATGGACAAGATGTTGATACGATGCTGCTCCAAATCGGGACAAGACTTTCTTAGAACTCTCAACGCCTGTTGATTCGAGTGGACAACTTTGTGTTACAACATGGTGACCTTTCAGCTCAGATTTAGTTTGCTCCAGCTACAGGCCAGATGATCAAGAGTAGATTCCTGTTCCATGATGTTGCAGTAGATCTAGATGGAGCGACCCAAGAGTTGTGTGCTCGTTCCCTACGAGACGATGAAGATACCCCGCAAATTCCTTTGTGAACCTTAGAGGTCCAAAGATTCTCCTCTCCTTTTAAATCTTACTTAATTAGGATCGTTGATTCTTTTCTTCCTTCCTCTACTTCTTCTAATACTTCTCTTATAAATTCTCGTCTTCATTCTGGTTATAAATCTTCGATTAATTCTCCTACTTTACCCTTTTTCTCTTGAGATTCTTGGTTTGACCGATTTCCGTCTCAATGAACCTCGTGAAAGGATATAGATGTTTGAGGTTTAGTAAACCCTTTGTTACCTGGTTTTGAGGATTGTGAGTCTACCCTATTTTCTAAGCAAGTAAGAGATTCTTAAGAATTAATTTGAATGACAACTTGTTGATTGATGGAATTAGAATGATACTTTAGACACTGAACCTTGGGTTATAGGTTACTTGGATTATTTTGGAGTACTTAGAGTTGAATATATTTTGTAGTAAGATATTGTCATTTTTGATGGATGCCTAGTACCTAACCTAGATCCGAACTAAGTATAACTGATAATATTATTTTGGGATTCTTACCTAATGCTTATTTGATGGATGCATCGTGAATATTTGGGATCATAGAGTACTATTTGGTGTTAACCTGAGTGTTGAGGTGCCATCAAAGGTTTTCAATAATGTCGTTAGAAATTTTGGTGGACATAGATCTCCCGTGTGTTTTTAAGGATTAGATCGTGATCGTTGTTTAAGGTTGTAACCTATGAACTTTGGAGTTGAGCAATCTAACTCGGATAAATTGTTGAAGAAGAGAAACATATTGGACAATTAAAGGTTGGATTTATCGCGTTGTTTTGAGGAATACTTAATTCAAATCATCTTGATGGATTTATAGTTCAGAACCCTTAGACCAAAGAGATTGTGGCTTCGTTGAGTTAATAAATATTTTGGTGGTTTCGCTGATATAATATGAAATTTGGTGGAATTTTTAGAAACCTTAGCCCAATGACGTGTTTGAATATGTTGAGTGTTCGCTATTACCTGTAGGTTTGGGTATGTTTGAGGATTTGTTATAAGTTCCTTAACTTCTGTACTTGTGGCATTATATATAGGTTGGTGATCGTTTTTAAGGATTTTTGTGCCTGAACATTGTTAATTGGTGGATCTTGTTTACTGTTCCTTACTCGAGAAATTTGGGATGTACCTCGAGTTCGAACTTTATGAACTTTGGATTTAGGAACCTTATTGATCACAAGTTTGGGTGTGTTTTTGATGACCGTTGGAATTTTAATTGATGAGATTAGATTGTAAAACAATTGTGGATTAGTATCGTGTCGTTTGAACGATTGGATAATCACGTAAGATGTTTTTGGAGATTGTGACTGAGTAGTATCACCTAGTACGTACCTAATTTTGGACTTAGCGTTGTTTGATGGAAATTAGGAACCGTGTTTCTGGGTGTCGTACCGGGAATCTCGAGATGGTCAATTTATTCTCTAATCCTTGAGAGCTCTATTTGACTCTCAATTTCGTGTCTTCCCTTAGCTTTTCTTAAATCTCTAATCCTTGAGAGCCCAACTCTTCTAGAAATAAATTTTGTCTTCGATTTCGATTTAATATCACGTTTGAAGTTGTAAATTTTTATCAAAAAAAAACCAAGATTGTGATTCAAGTTAAGCATTGTCATTTTGTTCAAGTGATATAACCTTGTTTTCCCCTCTATTACTACGTTTTTGTAAGTTTCGAGAACGAAACTTCTTTTTAGTGGGGAAGATTGTAACACCCGTGATTTTTATAAATTAAATTGAATTAAAATTTTGTTTGTATTATTATTTTTACGATTTAACTCGTAATTCTTAAAATTATTATAAAACGAACTTATCGTTTAATCGTTTCAAACCCGAAAGTTCTATTTGTCTCAAAAACTCTTCTTACATTTAAAACATATTTTTATTTCTGTTTCGATTCATTTTATACAATTAATTTAATTCTTATCGAAAGTCTATTTCGATGATTTAAATTCTAAATTCTTTTTATTTATTTATATTTAAGCTCGAATTTCTATTTTCGGCTCGAAGCTCATTTATTTTAAGTTTCGTCAAAATACTTATTTCCTTTTCTCGAGAAATCAATTGAAATCATTTTATCGAAAATTTATTATTTGTCGGGAAATATTATTTCATCGTCTAATTATTTATTGCTACAAACTTCATTTTCGTCTCGAATAATTATTTATATCTCGAGAACGTTTATTCACTACTTTTTTTGGTCGGTCCAATTATTTTCTATTAATTCGTTTTTAATTCGATTCGTGGGTCAGTCAACTTATCGTACGGAATTCGTCTTCTATCCGATTAACTTAATTAATCCTTTTGATTCATTTAACCCCCTTATGCGTACATCCCCTTCCTCTTTGTGTTTTATTATTTATTTACATCCATCGTTTCACTCCCCCTGTCATACACGTTCAACCCCCCCCCCCCCCCCATTCATCTCTTCTTCACACCTTCCTTTTTTCCCTTCCCTATTAACGCTCGCTCACTCACCTCCCCTTTCCTTTTCACCAGCAACTATCATCATCCACCGACCCCCTCTGTTTTCCTCTGTCTTGATGCTCGCTACTGCCGTGTTTCGTTTTTGCCGCTGCTACGTTTTCGTATCATGCCTTCTAACTTGTTGTTCTTCGTGTATGTATGTTGTTCATATCCCTCTTCTTCTTCTTCTTCTTCTTCTTCTTCTTCTTCTTCTCTCCCCTGTCTTCTCTTGTCCTTGTTTTGGGTTTTTGGGTCTTTGTTTTTACTCGTGCTGCTGCTGATTTGTGGGTACTGTTCGCATCTTTTCTTATTTTCCCTCTTTCTACTGTCCGCTGCTGTTGCTATTTGTCCGTGTGCTGCTGTTTTCATCGCTGCCGTTGGGGTTACTATGAGATACGTATTAATGCGTCCTGTTCAACGTTTTTGTTACTGCTGTTCTGTTTGTGCCCGTTTTCTTCTTCTCATTTCCTTCTCCTTAATCCTCTTCACCTATGCTTTCTTCTTCATATTTCGTTTGGTTCGCTGCTGCTGTATATGTCGTTACAACTGTTGTGATCCCATTTTTCATGCTGCTATTTTACCTCTTTCTTCGTTTATGTGACTCGTTTTTGATATCGTATATCGTTCGCTTTTCCTTTATTCTTTCTTCTCGTTGGTTATTCTTCTATTCCTTTTTCTCCGTTTTTCTTCTTCTCTTGTGTTATTTCTCTCGTTGCTCTGTTTGTGCATCCCGTCTTTGCTGTCGTCATTTTGTTCTTGTGGTTCGTTGGTGCGATCGCTGTTGCTGTCTATTTTCTTCATCGTTGTTCTTCATTTTCGGTTTCGGTTTCTTCAGTTGTGATGCTACTGATGTTGTCGTTCATTGCTGTTGGTTCGTGAAGCCTGCTGCTGTCTTCGATCTCATCATCGTTGCTGCTTGTTCTTGTTCTCGATCTTTTCTTCTTCTTCTTCTTCTTTCTGTGATGCTCGACCTTGCTGTTCTCCGTTACTATTGTCGTACTACGCTGCTGATTGTGCGTCTGGTTTAGTACCATACCGATTTTGTTTTGTTCCTCGTTGTTGTTACTCTTTTCATTATTCGTCCTCGCTCCTTCCCGTTCTTTCCCGATTCTCGTTAACCCAATCTCGTTCACTTTTGTTTCGCGAACGCCTCAGAGTTTTCTGGAATCAGCTTTCAAGTTCTAAGGTTCGAGTGGGTCTAATCAGAAGAGGCAAGTACGTGATCGCTCGGTTATCGGCTAAAGGTAACTTTAGAACGTTACTCGATTTTATATCGTATGTTTGAGTAGTAGTATGCAGTAAATATTTTAACTTCGGTTTTCTAATTTTAGCTATTTATTATTTGCTAATTATATTTTTTTTAAAAATTGTGTACCTTATAAATATTTTACGAGTTTTCGATGTCATTTTATAAATCGTTAGTAATTTAATGATTTACGATCGTTTTAATGTTTTGTTGGTTATCGTGATACTAGTAAGTAAATAATATCGATTTCATATTTTCGTCATATTTCTTTAATTTCTAATTTTTAACTTAAAATCGTATTTTAATACAATAATCGAGATTTATGTACTCGTTTAATAAATTAATTTTCGTTTTATGATTTATACTAATAAATGAGAAAGTAGTCGATTTTGTCTATTTATAGATTTTTAGTCGAGACTATTTCTCCTAATAATTTCTCATTTGTCTACGATTGATTATTTTAGTAAAATCAGTATTATTTATTGATAAAATCTATTTACTAAAATCTATTTTAGTAATATATTTTATTTATATTTTGAATAAACGAATTTAGAAATATAATAAAGTTACGATAACGATGATAATAATAAAATGTTAATTTCGTTAGAAATGCTATTTTTATACATTTCACCTATTTTAATAACTTACGTATTTTCTATAACAATATTTCTATTTTAAGTAAGTTTCTAAAATTAGTAATTTTCTATTTATAGAAAGTTTCCTTTTTATATAAAATATTTAGGGTTATTAAACAGGAATAATACCAACTTTGGGTGGTATTCCATCAATAAAACCAACTTCAATTAATACGGGAATAAAACCAAGTATGAGTCATATCAAAAGAGAATGAAATTGGTTTACCTGCTACCGCCTACCCCTGTTTATATTATGACTAACACCAAATTTTAGTGATACTATGAAAACTAAGTCATTATCACTCTTAACTCATTAACTCACTTTACCTCACTATTTACCCCATTTTTAAACTTTATCACTCTTACCTCATTAACTCCCAAAGTTTAAACTTCATCTTCATCTTCATCAATCTTCTTCATCCATTCGTCAGTTCGTTGAGGTAATTTTTACGGAACTCTTAATTTTTTTTTCTTTCTCAAATTTTTGTCAAACATGGTCAAAGGTAATTGTCATTAATTTTGTCGAAAATCAATTTTCAGGGGTATAGTCAAGTTCATTCCTCAATCTCGTGGTTCGGCAATGTCAACGGTTAGTGTTTTTTTCATTTCCCCTAAATCGATTTTTCTGGGCTGAAATTAGGGTTTTTTATTTTTTTTCGATTTCTCTCGGTTTAACTTTAGGTTTTCGATTTTTCTGGTTTTAATTTGGGGTTTCCGGATGAGGTATTTAATTTCTGGGTTTAATCACTGCCCGTAACTTGTGGTTGCAGAAAACATCTTTCGAACTCAATCCTAATGAATTCGAAGAACATGAAATTGATGAGTTATCCATAGATTTGGAGAAATGATGGTTTAGGAGAGAAAATTTGATTTAGAGCAAAGAAGAAGATTAATAGCATGAAAAAGATGAAGATAGGGGTGTTAATTAATAGCATGAGACCCACAAAACCGATTTCATCCGGTCATTTAAGAGCCAATTTCATTCTCGTGTAATATGACTCATACTTGGTTTTATTCCCGTATTAATTGAAGTTGGTTTTATTGATGGAATATCACCCAAAGTTGGTATTATTCCTATTAAATAACCCAAATATTTATTCCTTTTATCTTCATATTATTTATAATGATTATATCTTTTGTATATATATCCATAATGGCTGTTTTGGAGTTATGGAATAAAGATAAGTGTGGGGTTAGAGTAATATAGTCTGGGAAGTACGTTTTTGCCATCATCTGTAAGGTTGGTGTGTCTTTATGGGGCACATTGGTTGTTGAACTGAGCATGGTTTGTGTTAAGGAGAGTGTGCATTGTGCCCTTAAACTTAGATATCGCATCGTGTAAGTCGCGTCGGGTTGAACTGGATATGGTTTGTATCCAGGAGGGGTGTATACTACTTAAACCAGGACCTCGCTGCACGCAGTCCTGTTATGGTTGAGTTGCCTAGTTAGAGACTGGATTCTGTTATGAGTTAAGTCTACAGTTCTCGAAGCTAGTTTCTAATATTATCCTAGTGAAAGTCTAGCCTTGTGCACACGGATCGAATTTCCATAACGCCAGTTTTGAGTATTATTATTATCGATTGATTTTTGATTTGCAGGTTGGCAAATGTTTTAAGTTTTCTCCGAAAACTTATTTTTATTATATCGTTTTAATGTTTTCCATTTTAATTATTTTGATATAATAATACTATTATTTTTCCATATGATATAATATGGCTGGGAGAACGTCTGAGTTACTCCCCACTGACGTGGCTGTTATCTTTATAACATGACAGGTATTTGCTGTTGGGTTTTGGGTGTGAGCTAGCGAGTAGCGTGGATCCTACTCTTTCTTCATTCTTGTAATTTATGGATTTTTATAACCCGTTTGGAGAATTTTCTTTTTTGCGCTTTTGTAAAAAGAGGCCTTTGTATTGACTTACCATTTCTTTTAATAAGATATAGTTTGTCAGTGTGTTTTAATCCCAACTCTACAGTGTTTCTGCCACTGTATTGCGTTAGAATTTCTAGGGGATTACACGAACCCAATAAACTCTGAAAACGGAATGGGCCGTATTTTGTACACGGTCCACTACGACATAGAGTGGGTTCGAACGGGTCCGAATTCCCACAAAATTCGGTGGCGACTCCAACTTCGATTTAAATTTCAATTCGAGATCAATCTTACCACTTGATTCATTCGCCGCCCCACGCGTGGCCGCGTCGGGGTGGACCTATATCATGTCCACAATTTGGCGACTCCTCTGGGGATACCTGATGTACCACTTGTCATCGGGATTCTCAGGGTGAGACTCGAAAAGAAATCGTTCGAATATTAATGTACGCGTTTTAGTTCGATGGTTCATGCATAACCCAAATCTTTCCCGGGCCGGTTACTTGTGACCGACGTCCCACTATATCGCGGTGCATTCATAAATGGGTTACTTGTTGGTATAGACCCTATTTCGACCGACAGAGACTTTGTTTAAGAGCATACATGGTGTCGTTATACTGCTTCCGTGACTACATGCTATTTGATTTACATGTCATCTTTTTTCAAAAATGCATCTTTTCAAAATCATCCAATTTTCAAAACCCGAAATATCGTTTCGGGATCCGTCTTTTCAAAAATATTCAATTTTCAAAAATCGGAATGTTGACGAAATTTAGATTTAAGATTTGACTCAAAACAAACCAATTTTCTAGCCGACATGCTATCCATTTCAAAATTCGAATTTCCGATCCACCATTCGATTTTCGAATTTTCATTTTTAAAATTTCCGATCCACCATTCGATTTTCGAATGTCCGATCTTCAAGTCTTCGAGATGCCGTTTTCGATTTTCAAATCTTCGGGATCCTGCTTTCGATTTTTTTTCAAATTTTCGGAAATTTATTTTTGATATTCAAATTTTCAAAATTTCAAGTATTCAATTTTTCAAAAAGCTCGGTCCTATTGGCCCACCACCGATTCCAGGACCGTCCTCTCAATTTCAAAATTCAATCTAGTCCGCCTTATTCTAAAGGCATAACCAACCAACACGAGTCATACACTCGTAAATGGAAGGTTCGTCTACACTCGAGTCTTAACTAGAAAGTCTCACGCAACCTTTTCCTCCGGCAGGACGGTCCCCACGACCTTTCCTAAGAGAATTTTGCCCATCTTTCAATCCGTTAGTCGAGTCATCCCAAATCAAGAGTCCTTTAACTTAAAGGTCTACCCTAATCACAGGGTTCATCCTTATTCAAGTCAAGTCGAGGGTCTCTAGCGTCGAAACTTTGTCGATCTTACTTCACAAGTTTCTTCCCTTACCCCGTTTGCCTTTCCTCGAGGCCGAGTCAACCTTTTACAAGGCATAGCCCTACAACAAAAGGTTAGTGGTCCTTAGATCTAAGGGTCACTCGTCCGACACTCAAGTCTTAACAAAACCTTCGATCCCACTTGGGGGCTACCCTTCAGCAGCAGAGCGATCAATCACGATTGCTCTAAGGGTCATTTCTTACACGTGTTATCTCACGTACCCCACTTTCGAGCCACTTAGATGTCACACCATCTGAGTCTTACCAGAGTCTTTAGTCTCACTCGGGGGTTGTCCTCCACCCGAGCAGCCAACCATGGTTACCCTAGGGAGTACCCCACGTCCATCCTACACCGGCGTCCTTATGATGCCTTCTTCGAGTCGTACCTATGCTACGAATACTCGAGTCACCTAGGGTTAGGTCACCACGGTTGGTCCGAGCACGTGACGCGGTCAAACACGGTCGCCCCGTTTTCGGACTCACCCTTCTGCATCTCGAGTCCAAGTCGCGGTCGTTACTTTGTCTAGGTCAACGTTCGAGTATCCTGGTCTAAGAGTCTTTGTCATCCCGTCACCCCGGGCTGTGTCTAGTTTGACTCCCTCTCTTGCATTTGCGCAAAGTCGAGTTTAGGCGAGTCGTGGCACCAGTCGTTTTCTCCAATCAAAGACCTTACCAAAAAAAAACCAACCGAGCATCCGTAAGTCTGGATTTGATTCGAGTCTAAGTCTGAGTCCGAGTCTAGGATACCCTACATCCTCATTTCCAAATCAGAGTCAGATTCAGTTGCATTCTGTTCTCTTTTTCAAAATTTAATAAATCAGCTTTCAATACTCTATCTCTACTGTATGCTTTCCTTATGTGTTTCCGAGAACATGATGAATACCATCATACACTATGAGCATACGCATGTGACTATTATAGGCACATCTATAATGACTGCAGAAAACCGAGCCCGTGTTTTCCTTTACCTGTTCCATGTCTAACATAGAAAGCCACATAACTACGCTTTGTAGGAGCGGTATCGAATCCTATGACAAATCTAGGTAGTCTCCTAGTTCAGGTTCAAGACGGGAGGCAAACCCATTTCCCACAATAAACACTCCTCCAATAAGACTGACCAATCCCTACCTTAGGCGTTAGTCTGACCAACAAAAAAGAAAAAAAGAAAAAAAACTGGACAGAAAAAAATCAAAAGTCCAAGGAAAAAGCAAACGGCCCAAAATAAAAGAGCTGGTCATGATAAAAAAAATTCTCAACATCCCAAGACCGGGGCTAAGAGGTCAACCAAAAAAATTCAAAAACCTCCATGACCATGGTCAACGGTCAACCCAAGTGAAAGACCCTTGACCGGGGTACAGTCAATTAAAAAAAATTATCAATGCCCATACTATCCGATAGGGGAGAGACGATCAAGCTGGTCAGCTAACACCCAATCTAGCCTT
Source organism: Agrostemma githago (assembly GCA_958450325.1). Classification (NCBI taxonomy): domain Eukaryota; kingdom Viridiplantae; phylum Streptophyta; class Magnoliopsida; order Caryophyllales; family Caryophyllaceae; genus Agrostemma; species Agrostemma githago. The sequence goes on along the minus strand of OY288254.1, from coordinate 35,642,384 downwards.
CCCACATTACAAACACTCAAGACCTTCTCGAGGCCTAGTGATAAGTGTAGTTTGTAGTGCCTATTTTGTAGTGTTTTGGTCCCATTTTCCTTGTGGAATCGCTCCTTGGGAGCGGTTTATGGGCTACTTATGCTTCCTTTAGCTCGTTTCAGGTTCCTGAGACCGTTCATGAAGAGTTGGAGCGATTCCGACTCAATACATACACTTTTTGGAGCCAACGAAGCTAAGGAACGATCACTCGATGCCTTGGAGTCGACCCCGAGACCTTGGGACCCAATCCCGAGCCTCCGAGACCCGATCCCGAGTCCCGAGAATCGATGGGAAGCCCATGAGAACCAAGGAGGGACCAAAAAGTTCATATTGGAGGCCTACAAGACTCATCCCCGACGGGTATGGCCTCATCGCGTCCGGGATGAAGGAGCAATTGAAGGAGCACTACTACAAAACATCAAATAGACAACTGATTTTTTTGCAATAGACAATTGATTTACAACAGTTGAGTAGTTTGGAGTTGTATATTAGTCTAAGCATAGACATCTGCTTTACAACAGTTGTCTATTCATTAATAGACAACTGTTTTCTAAAATAACAGTTGTCTATTTTGCATATAGACAACTGAGGTTTTAAAATATTAGTTGTCTATTGCTCGTATAGACATCAGAGGTTTTAAAATATTAGATGTCTATTGTACTACTAACGAACAAAAAAAAGCAAAATAAACTAATTTCACATACCGAGAACTTTAATTTTATTAATAAGAAAAATATTTAATCCCCAATACATCATCACTTTTCATTTTCACAATATATACATAGCTAACTACGGCTATGGTACACGGTGTAGAATATACAAAAGTGATCAACTTTTCTCACAATTTTTGAGGAAGAGACAATGCTAAATCGAGAATAAGTACAAATGGATAACTTAGTAATCAAGTAAAATCAAAATCACTCTCTGATCCTCACTGTACCGTGATGGCAAGTAGCCTTTTTGGATAGTTCTCATCTCGGACTCCATGGGTAATCCGACAACGACGCTGACTTGTTGTGCTTTTGTTGTGATGCAAGACTCCAATTCATGCACTATGGTTAAATTAGATAGCAATTTATTGGATATGTGCCTCTATGGGATAAATTACCATCAACAATTATAGATAAATTTCATAAACTCACAAAAATGATCACCAAAAGCTTAAAAATATTTCGGTGAATGCAGTAAAGATGTGTTTAAAACTCAAATATTGTTCAAGCTACTTTACCTGTGAGGTTTGTAAGATCAAAGTTGGTTGTTTCTTGGGGAAATGATCAGGAATAACGAAGTGCACCTGTGACACGAACAAAAGAGAATGAATATGGGTAAACATCCAATTTCGAGCTACCGCTAACCCTACCTCAAAATTTCTATGACTCACATCACACCTAACTAAACTCGACATTAAGGTCACCAAGCCTCCCACCATTACCTTGGCGTCATGTAGTACTTTGAAACCATGTTTTTTGCGCCCATAATCTTGTCAAGCTCTTTGAATCAGACGACGTTCTCCAACTTGCACGATTGTAAACATTTCGTGCAAACATTAGTACTCGGTATTCAGCTTATTTCTTGTATAAATTCAAAAGGAGCAAACAAGAGTAAACAACAAGCATTCCCTCAATGATCCACAACGTATTCTTGTCGATTCAAGCAAAGAAAATAAGTTCACCTGTTGATTCTGTTATCAAGACATATGTGTACATCTTAAGTGCAGAAAGGACCTGCATTGATTTAATACCTAGTGTCAAATAGCAGACCAGAAATCTCGTGGTGTCATATGACAAGAACCAATAACCATGGAATGAGTAGTAAACTGACATTAAAATCGTGTGAAAAGGAGAAAGAATACGTAGGTTTGTACCGTGTTACTTTGGTCAGGGATGGGATGAGGTCCTCCACACGGCGGTCTCATGACAAACTCCACCAAATCAAGTATGGTAGCATTCCAAAACGAGTTAGTGGTGCATATTTTTACTTCTTTCAGTTTAGAATAGTCGTTTCGAAGGTTCTCTCTGACAAAATCTAAAAGTATTGCTATCTGCACAAAGGTAAACCAGTAAAGCAGAGGCATACGGACAATCGATTGATCTTAACTTGGTGTATACCTGAAACAAAGTTGTAAAAAAACAAACCACGGAGGCCGAGCTGCTAGTTTTGACCAAAACTTGCAATATGTCAAGTCTCAAGGAAGTGGGATTATTAGCTAGTACCTGTTACCAGTGAAAGATGAGGATTATGTTGTTGTCTGTCGATACAGAACAGATGAAAAGTCAGGTCTGAAATATGACGAAAAACATCGAGAGTTACAGGGGTCTCACACTTTTCAAGGCAGCAAAAGCGGAGTAATAACTTCAACTGCACTCACAAACACGAAAACAAAAATATCAAGCACAAATATCTTAAAACAGCCAGATTTTCCAAAATATAGCCGGAATTTGCCAAAATGATGGGTAGGTAATTAACACCATAAATGAATTAGGTACGCAAATAAGTCCAAATGTGCAACCAGCTAACTTGAGTACAGTGTAGCTAGTAATGTAATTAAGTTGATATTTTGGCTACAAAATTTGGATTGTTATGCTCAAAGACAAGATTAGGGTCCTTAATTATTACAGTAAAACAGTAGTGCAATAATTATGAATGAGGAGAGGAGGGGGAGTGGGGCTAAATGGTACCAAATGGGAACAAGGAAGGGCATGCATGTGAATATGTGATGCATGCATATATGGGATCTTAAAATGTGTGCTCTTATTAACTACGGCTCTCCAAACACACTGTTTTGAATTTCTTACTCACATTTTAGCAACTATCCGTCTCACTTGTCCTTGCGAATAGTGTTCAAGCTAGCTAGGCAAGTTCAAACTGACCACCCTTTAGAGTCTGATAAACTACAAACTCTTAATAAATTTCAGGATTGTCATTAGTTAGGCAAGGTTAAAAAAAATCAGGCGCTTACAATTAAGTACTCTTCTCCCACTGTCACATCATCCTAACACACTGGAAACAGTTTAAGAAATTTGTGTACATGAAGACCAAACACACTGACAAGTTAATTCTTTAATTACACCCCTGTCACATAACCCAGATGTTTTAATAGGAGAAAATGGAAAGACCAAGGATCAAACATAAAACATAAAAACATGTTATTGAAAGTCTAGCATTCATCATTCTGGAATCATCTACAACATTGTAGGAACTAGGAACTTAAAAGTCAAAAGTCATAGGCATTTCGACTATGTAGAAGAAGCAGAATAAGGAAATACGAGGGTAGATTTAATTTGTGACCTTCAACGTTTGGAGCTGTGGTTGAGAAACCAATTCTTATCAACAAGATGAAATTAAAACCAGTAAATTGTTATGCTTGTCTAGATGTGCTCAGAACAATGAAATGAATGCTTCCCTCCCATACTTAAGAAACAATCAAGCATAGCATAGCATAAGTCGTGACTCAGGACAATACAAACAAGCATAACACAACAGGAAATAGTATCAAACGCAGTTCAAAACAAGATGATGCACTGGTCTAAATTCATCAAACAGCAAGCTTCAAATTCGAAGAAAAACAAACCAATTAATGGACTAATACTCCAAAATATCAAACGCAGTGAACTATAATGAGCTGAAAGAAGCAGATGCCAAAGAAAAATGTAGGGCCGATGAACAAAACAACATCAGGTATTACACAGAACTAGCTAAAATCAGATGATAAACACAAAAAACAATTTGAACAACAAGAGGCAAACCCTTGAAATAAAATCACCCAAGTAAAAGTAACTAAAGTTGGGAGAATACATGAAGATCCCCATTTTAATTGCACCAAAACGGCACTGTGGTTGATGAAAGGGGAAGAAGGAACGAGAGGAATACCTGAGGAGCAACAACAGAGACGACAATTTAGGGCGAAGAACGAAGAATGGGGAATAGGTCAATAGAACGAAGAACTGAAACGAATGAAGATGTGAAATGAGAAGGAGGGCGAACGGTGATGAACAGAGAAAGGAATCAACGGCGAAGGAGGGCAGAGCGTCGAGGGATTTCGTCGGAGAGTTGGGGTTTTTCGATTTTGGTTCACAGTTTGTTTGGATCTAGGGTTTGTTTTTCAATTTTGGGATTATTTTGGGGTTTTTTCAATTTTGGGTTTATTTTGGATATTTTATTTTAGTAGCTTTGATTTTGATATGGCTTTTTTAGTTGGGTTATAATAGGTCCATAGACAACTGAGGTTGAAGAAAACAGTTGTCTATTATATAGACAACTGTTGTCTTAAACCTCAGTTGTCTATTAGCCTATAAAGACATCAATTTGTTAAAGAAAACAGATGTATATATATTATACATCTGTGGATAAGAATATCAGATGTCTATTAGGAGTTGTCTATTTGATGTTTTGTAGTAGTGGAGCTACTGTCTGTGGCTCATCCCGACCGGGAGCAGCTCTTCCCGGCGGGAACCAACCCCATCCCGACCGGGACCACCCCGTCTCGGCCGGGACGGGCCACCTGGCAGCCCGCATCCTTTCTTTCTTCTCCTTTCCACTTGTAACCCTATATATACTCTTCCCATGTTTTGTAAAGCTTATGTTCTTCACTTCCCCTTAAACCCTAGATAGTTTTAGCATAGATTAGCATAGATTAGTGTAGATTAGTCTTTAGATTATCGTTAATCCTAGATTAATGCTTGTAATTTGAGAATTCTTCAAGATCTCCACCAAGATTGACAACCTTGGTTGATTGTTTTGGGTTCTTCCATTTATGCAAGTTTTCTTCTTCTTTTCATCTTCTAGTATGGTATAATCTCTTTTCTTTCTCTTAATCTTTGTTTTATTAATCAAGTTTGAATCTTTAGTTCTTGTTTATTGTTTTGTTCTTCATCTTTGTTGGTTTTACATATGCATCCTCTTGTTCTTGTTTTGATTCATCTTGTTAGTGTCAGTTTTAGTATAGATATGTTAGAGTAGATTCTTGCTAGGGTTAGTAAGGTGATTTGGGTTTTAATGGATGATTAAGGGATTGTTGGAGATGTTGGTGGAAGATTTGGGTTTCCTCTTGGTTTGATGCATATCACATGTTTGTTGAAATGCTTGAATGACATGTATATGTGTATGCTTGTTTTCTTGCCTTTTCTCTTGTGGGTGATAGTTTGCTTGTGGGTTTGGTTCCCTTACTACGTAGCGAGAGCCCGGTGAGGACGACCCCTAGGTCGGTCTACGTAGCGAGAGCCCGGATGCGACCTAGGCCACTATAGCGCGCTAGTAACCCCGTTTGTCATGTGTGTCGCCAAGGTGGGTTTTAGGTGAAACCTCTAGGTCGGTTTACATAGCGAGATCCCGGACCTCACCTAGTTACCCTACTACTCCCTTCACTCTAGTTCTTCCTCGACCATTCAATTACCCCTTTGACCCCGACCTAATCCTAGCCCGTTCTCCTTGTTTGTTTTCTTTGTTACCATAGTTATAGCCTTAGCCTCCTCCCCTTAGATTAGCTCGTCTCGAACCTAGTCCTAGACCCGAGCATACCTTAGTCCATCCTCCCATCCCTGTGCTAGGGTTATTAGGGTGATTGGATGTGATTGTGGGTGATTAAGGGTTTGTTGGAGATGTTGGTGGAAGTTTTGGGTTTCCTCTTTGTTTGATGCATGGTACATGTTTGTTGAAATGCTTGAATGACATTTTGATGTAAATCCTTGTGTTTTTCTTGCCTTTTCTCTTGTGGGTGATAGTTTGCTTGATTGGTTTGGTTCCCTTACTACGTAGCGAGAGCCCGGTGACGACGACCCTTAGGTCGGTCTACGTAGCGAGAGCCCGGATTCGACCTAGGCCACTATAGCGCGCTAGTAACCCCGAGTGTTTTGTGTGTCGCTAAGAGATGGTCCTATCAAGGACCTCTGGGTCGGTCTACGTAGCGAGAGCCCGGACTACACCTAGATTACCCGACTACCCCTTCACCTTAGCTTGTCCTCGACCATCCCATCACTCCATGAACCCGACCTAACCCTAGTCTTCCTTCTTAGTGTTATCTTAGCTTTCCTTAGTCCTAGTTTTAGACCTAGTTTAGTCCTCTTCCTCCCCTTTAGATTAGCTTGTCTTGAACATAGTCCTCGATCGTAGCATACCTTAGTCCGACCTCCCGTCCCTGTGGATTCGATCCGACTTACCCTTGCTACCCTAGTTAGGTTAGTTGGTTTTATTTGACGGTTGGGATCCACGACAAATCCCCTGCCATTAGGTCGGGCTAAAGACAGCCCAGAATTTTGAGGATTCAAGCTCCATAGGATACACCCTAACCAGTAGGGCCAGACATGGAAACAAGATCCCGCATTATCAACCTACCCCGATCGAAGTTCGAGTCATTTTTACTCGACTTCTTCCTTTCCCACCACATTACAATACTTTAAACTCGAAGCCTTAGCACCACAAAATCAAGCTCTAGATGTCAAAACATCGAAGCCACTTACGACCTAGCACCACATTTCCAAAATTATCCAAACCAGTTATCAACCCCAAACACGGGAACTCAACTTGCGGTCGGCATAGAACATGCCCAAATAGTTCACACCACCTCTGGGGGCTACCCCGGAGAATGCTCACAGTCACAGGATCAACATCCTAACTATTCTAACCCTTTGATCTAGACATCATCGGGAATGCACCTAGCCTACACCATCGTTATGGCTAGTTACACACAAAGCCCTAATACACTAGGCACCATAACATATCTTCCAATCCACTGAACTACGGCTTGGTTTGATTTCACTACACGTGAATACGTAGGCAGCCTTTCAACGGAGGCACAGCCACCCACATTAGCACAAATTCAAAAAGCGCCATCATTCCGGTCACGACACTGTCATGTCCTCAGCAGCTAGCTTTGTCATCCTGGGGGCTTCTCCTAGGCAGAAGTTCTCCATCCACTCACTTAATCCAAATACTTTCAAACACTAGCCTCCTTTCTATAGTATGTCCTAGTACTCAGCTCAGTCGAAGTCAAGAATCTGTCAGGGACTCGAAGCAATACCCACTTTGGGAATGTACCCTAAAATCAAAAAAGATCCAAAAGAGCACTAGACTACAGCATTGCCGCTGCTAAGTCCTACAGAAACAGTCTCATTACATACTATTACATATTTTTCCCATTCCGAAGATTTGACCATGTTGCCACTCGCCTAGGCTACGGAATAGCGCAACTTAAGAGTCTTGTCATCTTAGGTGGCCCACTCCTCTACCGAGTCACGGTCCAACCCTTAGAGAGTCTAGTTCGTGTCCGTCAACTCGTCCTGTCGCGTCCAGAGTCCAGTGTGTCGGTAGGCCTCTCTCTCCAAATTCTCATTTTAAAAATTTGCAAAACTTAGCTATTTGAAAAAATCCTTTTTTGACAAGGTCAAATTTCAATCTATTTAAACTGCAAATTTCTTTTCTACTCCTTTCAATTTTGAAAACCTTTCTCTTAGCACGTGAGTTGCTTTCAGAACTTCGATTTCAAAATAAAGCAAAAATCATTTTCCCCAGCGCAAGTCAGTCTATAGATGCTAACTACATTTCCTATATGTTATCTTGCTATCTGCTATATTTGCTATTTCTGCCTATATATCTAAAATTTCAGGTACCATCTTGTACTTCCCAAAGGAAATCAAGTTTTTACTTCCCCAGCGTGAGTCGGTGTTTCGCCTAAATGTTACATACGAATTGCTATGTGTCGGCATCATACAGGTACACCCAGACTCGAGAAGGAAGTCTCCTCGCAAAAACTCCCCAGTGGAAAGTCCAGATACACCCACAGCTTCCTATGCAAGCTCCCGCGTAAGTGTCTGCAAACGGACACACCCATAGCTTCCTAGGCAAGCTCCCGCGCAGCTCCAAGATGGAATGTGTCTGCAAACGGGCACACCCAAGGCTTCTTAGGCAAGTCCCCATGGAGCTTTAGCATCAACTCAGGTATGATTTCTATCTCATGGCTGGCGAGCCCTTTCACGCAAGTCTAATGGACTATAAACGACCCGATCGAAAATCTGCCAGGTTTTAATCCTCGATTGGCCTGGTAGCTACTCTGACTTTCGCCTTGTCCAAGCCTCAGTCAGAGTGGGGGCTCTGTAGACACCTACATTTTACCGCCAGGTGTCTATAGCAATTTCCGAAAAACACCCGATGATGATCGGACGTAAACATGACTTAATACGCTCGATTTGGACTCGGAATCAATGGTAATTGGCGTGAGCTTTTAGCGGAGTAAAAATCTCACCAAACCGACCTCAAATTCAGGCCCAGTGGGTCATTTCCAGTCAAATGAGACTAATTTGGGTCAAAACCGAGACCAAGGGCAAAACCGTCTTTTAGCGACCGAGTCAAACCCCGGTCAAAGCCATTCCCGAACAAAAAATATCTGACGCAACATTCGAGAAGCCAATTCGATGTCAGATTCCTTACAAAAATCAGCAACAAAAAGCATTAAACAATTCTGTAAGAGATAAAAATCGATCTCCAAAAGGAGTCTCCCACCCGGCTAGACCCACTCGATCGAGTGGACCAGCTCACTTGATCGAGTGGACTCACGAAATCAGCCAAAACCGGAAGCCTACTTCACCCCAACCGGTGTTTTCTTCCCTTACCAGCAACTTTTTCCTACTCAAAGTCGGAATCCTATTCCATCCACAGCGCTTGTTTCTTCCTCCCGAAGCAAGCCCTTTTCTATCCAAAACAGGAGTTTCTTCCCATCCAAGCTAGGAAACCTCTCCTATAAATACACCCTCCTAAACATCAATTATTCACAACATTCAATTCATACGTCATACACAATTCATACATTCATAACATCCCAACATCAAATCACAACCCGGAATTCCAGCAATACTAGGCATATTATATTTCGATATTTTCTCTAGAAATCCTATAGGATTCCCGACCATTCACAACCCGAAATTCTAGGCAATTTTAGGCAAACCATATACAAACCCGAGAGCAAAACTCGCCAAATCCCCTCCCTAACCATACACACCATAACTCACCTATATACATCTTAACGCTCCCGCGCCTAGGCCGCTACTACGAGTCCGTTTTCGAGATATTTAAGCATGTAGGTTGAGGGTGTTACAGATCCCGTTCTCTCTCTTTTTTCTCTATTTTTTTTTCTCGTCCTTCTCGTCTTCCACATTTTTTTTACTATTATTTATTTCTTTTCTTGTTTCTAGTATCGATATTATCGTACAATTTTCAAAAGAGCATTATTTCCTAGGATTCGATATCGACTCTATAGTCGAATATCGGATCTAAAGGAATCAATCATCAAATCATGTTAAGCATAATACCGTTGAAACCGAGTAATTACGATATTACAACGTGGAGGAATTATCTCGTCTTAACAACATTCAAAACGATTTCTAAACAGCTTTTTTCAAAATCCACTCTAAATATTCGATATTGATTCTATAATCAAGCATCGAATATTACGAGTATCAATATTTAAGTCGAGTATAAATTGCACCATATTTTTACGCAATTTAACCAAATTATCAATTTTCAAAACCAAAAGCAATTTTAGAGTCAAAATTAAACCGGACAGCAGTCCGTACAGGGGGCACTCGATCAAGTGCCTAGCTCAGTCGATCGAGTGGCATCCCAAAAGTCGAACCAGGAGCCTTTTTTTGAGACCACTCGATCGAGTCCATCAATGACTCGATCGAGTGGCCCCTGATATAGCAAAACAGCGAGTTCCTAGCACGTCTCTAGTCCCGATAAAATTCATTTAACGACTTCGGTCAACACATGTCAAGTCTATCACGTGAACTTAGTCCATTCAAAATCACGTCGTGTCATGCTTACGTCTTCTAAACTCGTTTATCGCAATTGTTGTATTGTATCGTTGGTTGCATTGTATTTCCGGGTGGTATGCCCCTCGTATATTGTAATCTGTTATCGTTTTTTTGTCCGTTGTTTGTTTTATTGTACTAAAACGAACATCGCATGCTAAAACAACTTTGACGTTAATTTAGATGCATTAAACGACGTAGTCAAACATATCATTCAACCGTCAAACTAACGCGCATACACGAGCAACGAACGATATCTTAATAAAGGCCGCTAAGTGCGGGCGAGGTTGGGTGTTCTTAGTGAGCTTTCCAACACGTTCCCTCACCCCTTACTCAGAACCTTGGTTTCCGGATGTCCGAAACCATTGGCATACGAGAGTCATTCAATACACGATATCCGATAATATCGGTATCGGTATCGTAATGCAAAGGAACGAACTGTAACACCCGTGATTTTTATAAATTAAATTGAATTAAAATTTTCTTTGTATTATTATTTTTACGAGTTAACTCGTAATTCTTAAAATTATTATAAAACGAACTTATCGTTTAGTCGTTTCAAACCCCTAAAGTTCTATTTGTCTCGAAAACTCTTCTTACATTTAAAACATATTTTTATTTCTGTTTCAATTCATTTTATACAATTAAATTAATTCTTATCGAAAGTCTATTTCGACGATTTAAATTCTAAATTCTTTTTATTTATTTATATTTAAGCTCGAATTTCTATTTTCGGCTCGAAGCTCATTTATTTTAAGTTTCGTCAAAATATTTATTTTCTTTTCTCGAGAAATCAATTTAATTCATTTTATCGAAAATTTATTATTTGTTGGGAAATATTATTTCATCGTCAAATTATTTATTGCTACAAACTTCATTTTCGTCTCGAATAATTATTTATATCTCGAGAACGTTTATTCACTTCTTTTTTTGGTCGGTCCAATTATTTTCTATTAATTCGTTTTTAATTCGATTTGTGGGTCAGTCAACTTATCGTACGAAATTCGTCTTCTATCCGATTAATTAATTAATCCTTTTGATTCATTTAACTCCCTTATGCTACATCCCCTTCCTCTTTATGTTTTATTATTTATTTACATCCACCGTTTCACTCCCCCTGTCATACACGTTCAACCCCCCCCCCCCCCCATTCATCTCTTCTTCACACCTTTCTTTTTTTCCTTCCCTATTAACGCTCGCTCACTCACCTCCCCTTTCCTTTTCACCAGAAACTATTGTTGACATGACATAGGTCCACCCCTACGCGGCCACGCGCGGGTTTGGGTAGGCAAATGAATCTCCATATGAGAATGGATCGAATTGAAATTTAGGTCTATGTGGAGTCGCCACCGAATTTTGTGGTTATTCGGAACCATTCGAGCCCACTCTATGTCGTAGTGGGCCGTATACAAAATACGGCCCATTTCCGATGTCAGAGTTTATTGGGCTCGTCCCTTTGCATTTGATACCGATACCGACATTATCGGATATCGTGTATTGAATGACTCTCGTGCGCCAACGGTTTCGGGCATCCGGAAACCGAGGTTCTGAGTAAGGGGTAAGGGTACGTGTTGGGAAGCCCACAAAGGACACCCAACCCCGTCTGCACTTTAGCGGCCTCTACTAAGAATTCGAATGACTTTCTAATACGCGCGTTAGTTGAACGAGAAAATGATATGCAAAGATTATTTTCCCTAAACATGTGAATGGAATTGAAAAGGGTTTCTAAGTCAATTTAATGCAATTAATTCTACGTCAAAGTGGAATTTTAGCATGCGGGTTCATTTTAGTAAAATAAAATAAACGATAAAAATTGACAAAGGAAACAAACAAACTGTTAGTAACGATATAACGAATAATAACGGTTTGTGCAAATATTGAATTGAATTGAATGATGTAGTCGAGATGATGCATGGTTTAAAAAGATAGTAATGCGCGTGATTAATTATGCACGTGTTGACCTAAGTCGTAAAATACTATCGACTTTAGAAAATAGAAGAATGTACGACTCATTGTTTTAGTCGTGATGAGGCCACTCGATCGAGTGGTCAATGGACTCGATCGGGTGGACCTGTAAGAGGGGTTTCTGTTTTGCGTTTTGGAACGTACTCGGCCGAGTTATTGACCAACTCGGTCGAGTACGTAGCCACTCGATCGAGTCACTGTGAGACTCGACCGAGTGGGGGTCGTAATAGGCATTCTAATCTGATTTTGGGGTGCCACTCGACCGAGTGGGCTAGGCACTCGGTCGAGTGCCCCCTGTACGAATTGTAATTCGCTTGCAAATTGTATTGATTTCGAAATTGCTCTTGATTTTTGATAAATCGATGGTTTTACCGAATTGGGCATAAATATTTTATGATTTATGCTCGATTCGGATTTTTATAAATCATTAATTTCGACGAATCGAATATAAATATTGCGGGATTTATATTCGATTCTGATTGTGAATAATCGTAGTATCCCATATTCGATTATTGAATCGATATGGAATACTGGAGTGAAAATAAAAGAAAATAAATTAATTTTAGTCGCCTTAAATTAATTATCGCGATATAGATAAATCACGTTAATTAATTTATGTGACTAGATCGATAGATTCGACATCCAATTAGAGAATTGGTATCGAATCTAACGGATCGACCCTTATTAAATAGAATGTTGAAAATCGATATAAATATGCGACTCGAATAATGATGAAAACGAAATAAAACGGATTATTGTTTAAGTTAACTTATTTCAATAATCAAACGATCGGGGTGGTGGGATAAGCGACCGTCAACGCGTGTGCAGTACACTTGTATGTTCGGTTTTCCTTATCCCACAATCACTCACATTCGACACAAATCAATAAGTATTTTAATGTTTTTGTACTAATTATATTATCGATATTATGACGCGATGAACAAAATAAATAAAAAATAAAAAAGACGCGAAAAAAAAGGAGAAGACGACGAGAAGAGAAGGAGAAGAGAAAGGGGTTTTGACCCTCTCAACCTACATGTTCTTTATGCTCGGACGGGGACTCGTAGTGGCGGCTTGCACGGGAGTTTCGAGTATGTATGCTAAGTTGTGGTGGTTAGAGTTTTGATTCCTAAATCTAGGTTTAGGGTTTGAGTTTGATCTTGATGAGGGTTGAAAAGTTGAATTAGGGTTGAATTTGATGTGTTGAAAGTTTGATGTTGATTAGGGTTGTAAAGTTGTGTAAAGTTGTCTAATGTGTGTTGCATGGGGTTGCTTATATAGGCAAAGGCAAGGGCACCGTGGTGTCTAGGGTTTTGTGCCTTGACGAACTTGATTTGATGGCCCTTTTGGAGGTGGACCGTGGGTGAGCTACTCGGAAACGGCTTTGACCGGGTTTTAATCCGGTCGCTAAAAGTCGGTTTTATTTCCGGTGTCGGTTTTGACCCAAATTAGTCTTGTTTGACTCGGAATGATTCACTGGGCATGGATTCGAGGTTGATTTTGTGAGATTTGTACTCCATAAGTGCTTAAGCCAGCAACTAATGGTTTTGAGCCCGTATCCGAGCGCGTAGAAACACGTTAGCGTCCGATCATCATCGGGTGTTTTTTGGAAACTACCATAGACACCTGGCAGTCAAAATGCAGGTGTCTACAGAGCCCTCACTCTGACTGAGGCTTGGACAAGGCGAAAGTCAGAGTAGCTACCAAGTCAATTAAGACCTGGTAGACAATTGTAAACCATTGACCTTCCTCATCATCTGACTTATCAGTCCCAGGAGTCAAGGTTGCCATTAGTTCCTCAGATGGTGCATCTCCATCCATGTCTTTGCCAGTCATCTTCTTCGAAATCATATGGTGGAATACCCCCCATAACGTCTTGAATGGATTTCTCTTTCAAAATGACATCCATGGAGGGTTTGGGTTGATGATCCTTAGATGAATTTCCTATGTCCTTAGAATTCCGTTTGTTTTTCCGCCTAGTGATGGTTATCGGCGTTGGGGAGGCTGCCGGAGCCTTGGCCATCGTGCCAGGGACACCAAATCGCCTACTCTCACCTCTCTCTCTCACTATGTTTTTTTTCGTTGCTTGTTCTTATGTTTCCTTAAAACAACTAACAATTCGGAAAGTTGTTCGCCATTCAAATCAGCAGTTACAATGACAGGGTATCTCTTGATCTCATCCAAAAAGGCATACTTCAAGTGAGAAGGAAGAGGCTTACGCTCCGAGATGCCTATGTCGACGGCATATGAAGTGTGCACAATGTTAGTTATATAGACACTTTGCTCCTTAGGGAGCAATCTTCCATCCAAATTTGTGTCCAAAGCATCAACAACAGCAGAATCTATTGAATCATCACCCGCATATTCTTCTAAATAGATCAAAGCTTCTAAGGGACCCCGTATCAGGGATGCCTCCATAGAATCATCAACCAAAATATCAATTACATCAATCATGCAACATGAATCTAGCATCATAGGGTTCTTTAGTGTACTATCTAAGCAGAAAACAATAGTGTCTGCACCTACTTCCAAGGTTAAGTTTCCGTTCTTAACATCAATCACCAGTTCACCACCCCATCAGTTTGCAAAAATGACCTCCCCAAGATTATAGGAATTTAGGTGTCCTCGGCCATGTCAAGGACGATGAAATCAACTGGGACAAAAAAAATCCGACTTTAACGGGCACGTCCTCTAAAACTCCCAAATTGAATTTTATGGAACGGTCTGCCATATGTAACACTAGTACACTTAAGAGGACCCATATTATGTTTTTCACAAACGGAATAAGTCATAACACTTACACTAGCACCTAAATCACATAAAGCCTTATCGATTGATGAGGTGGGTGCCAATAGTGAAAAGAATATAGAAGATACCGGGGTCCTTAAGGTTGGGTGGGGCATTATTTTGTAGAAAGGCACTACATTCCGCAGTAAGAACGACAATTTCTACCTCGCCGATGCTTCGCTTTCGAGTCAAAATATCCTTCACGAATTTAGTATTTGACGGGACACATAATGAGCTCTGTACATGGGACCGTGACTTGCATATTTATAACAACTTCCATGAACTTGCCAAATTGAGTAGTCTCCTTTCAGTTTCTCAAACGATCCGAAAATGGTACTTGAATGATGGGGCTAATCGGAGTAGGAACGAGAGAAGTGGGTGGTTGTGTAATTTGTTCATCACTTGAAATCGGAGTTCCTACTAAGACATTCTCTTCGTCATTTTCCACTATAATCTCTTCCTTTTCAACCATCTCTTCATCTTGAGGCATTGACGGACCCTCATAATTTGTGCCACTACAAAGGGTGATCGCATTAGCCGTATCATGTTGTTGATCGGGTTGAGGAGTAAGTTCACCTTGTTGTCGCGTTGCTTGTGACGCGGCAAGGTGCCCGACTTGATTCACCCGATTCTTGATGGTATTATCTTTAGCTTGATCACTTTTTTAGATTTGTGCCACCAAACATTCCTGGGTATTAGTCATCATTTGCATCATATTTTGATGTTCGGCCATATCACTACAACTCGAAGAAGAGTTACCTTGACCTTGGATGGACGATTGACCGAAATTTTATTGATTAGTATCAAAAATGTGATTAGAATTCCCAACGTTCTGATTAGAGTAACCGAAATTCTAATGGTGACCCGAATGGAGGAACTAGGGCTAAAGGTTCACGATGAGCATACAAAGATTATGCGATAACAACAATAAACACATAAACATACTAGTCGGTTATAATATGTTCTCTTGAAACTGTACCAACCTTGGAAGGCTCTAACGGCTCTTGCTCAGAGCATGTCCAAGCTTCCACGACCACAAGAGAGTAGAATACAGTCCGAAAGCAACATACGAAACTTAAAGTCCAAACTATCAAACGACAAAGAGCGAGGCCAGAAAGGAGGTCAAGGAAACCATCGGGTGAAGTTTCACCCGATGAGATACCACCGGGCGAAGTTTCGCCCGACGACATTTCGACCTCTCCGAAGATCTTCAAGAAACTTTCACCACCGGGCGAAATGACCGAGGGAAACTTCGCCCAATTAGGGTGAAAGTTTCGCCCAACGGTAAAGAGGCCACCGAATGCAAAATCTGGAAGGAAGTTCAATAGGTGAACCACCGGGTGAAGTTTCACCTGACGGTAATGGCTCGTGAATGGCAAATGTTCGCAGGGTGAAGTTTCACCATATGAAGATTCATTGGACAAAAGTCTCATTCAAGGAGCAAAAGTTGGATTTGGGCTTTGGTTTAGTGATCCATTAAGTTACTACTATATATATAGCTAACCTAATTAGATGCACATTATCCATCATCATACTACACTACTCTCCATTAGATCATTTTCATTAGCTTAGATAGAAAGCCATTAGATATTACTAGAAGTTTCATAGTTTTTATCAATCTTCATCTTTTTCATCTAGCTTTAGATTCAAACTTTTGTAAGGAATTCTAGTTTAATTCAAGAAGTTCCTTGGAGATTATCAAGGGATTAGTGACCAATCCATTGTCTTCTTCATCAAGGCTTCTCTTTATTTTTATGCATCTTCATCTTCCTCATTGTTATTTTCTCCATTGTTGGTATAATTCCCTTCCTCTCCCTTTTCTCTGGATTAGTTTTTATTCGTGCTCTCTCGTTATTGCATTGTTTTTATTGATTTTACTTGCATTGCTTTTAGATCGTTTTGTACTTTCTTTTGTTGATCGGGATTTCCTTCGTTGATTTATTTAGTATTATTTCCTCTAGTTTTTATCGTTGTGCATGTTTTTGGTATTATCTCCATTGTTATTGCTTTTGTAGTTTTCTTCATGGATTGTGAGTAGTTTTCTTGTTAGGAGGTTAAGGGAGGAAGATCTAAGGTAATATGAATTAAGGAATTGTGGTTTGGTTGCATGTTTGTTGATCTATCATGTTTGAGGTTTTTGTGTCTTTGTTGACTTAGTCTGGCCAACTAGATCGACCTTGACTCACTTCTATCAATATGAGGAAACTCGGAGTAGGAATTACCTTGACTTGAGACTTGCCCTTTTTCGCCACGAAAGCGGGATCTAGATAAGTTGGGTGAAGAAATCAAAAGGTGGCATTCTCTCTCTATCGACTTTGTGACCGACCCATAATTCCAAGACTCATAGAACCCGATTTCCGATTCCCGACTCCCCCTAACACCTTTTCCTTATTGATTTAT
The DNA here is from genome assembly GCA_958450325.1 of Agrostemma githago. Taxonomy (NCBI): domain Eukaryota; kingdom Viridiplantae; phylum Streptophyta; class Magnoliopsida; order Caryophyllales; family Caryophyllaceae; genus Agrostemma; species Agrostemma githago. The sequence continues at coordinate 35,625,402 of OY288254.1, read as the reverse complement.
ATTTGTCATTTATCGCATCTTAGTTTAGACTCGACTCAAAACCCCTCAATAGACCCTAAACGCATAGCTCCTACTCGATTATCTCACCGTCATCCCTGAAGACCGACCTCGACTTACCACGACTACTGTAATCCCCTAGAAATTCTAACGCGATACAGTGGTTGAAACACTGTAGAGTCGGGATTAAAACACACTGTAACTATGTCTTAGTAAATTAAATTGGTAAAGTCAAACGTATGCCATACATAAAAATGGCTAAAATTTAAAACAATCCGTAAAAAGGTTAAACAATCCGTAAGACATAATTATTAAAAAATTCAAGCAGGATCCAAGACTGCTCGTTAGCCCACACCCACCGGAAAACAAACACGTATACCTGACATGTTAAAACATAACAGCCACAATTAGTGGGGAGCAACGTCAACGTTCTCCCAGCCGTATAACAGGATTTTAAAACTGTACTTACTACTATAGAAAAATAATAAAAATGGAAAACAGTAAAACATCATATTAAAATAAGTTTTCGGCACAAAACCAAGATATTAAAATGGGTTACCGAGGAAACTTAAAAATATTTGCCAACCTGCAAACCAATTTATATCGATAATAAATAAAATAATCAAAATGGCGTTATGGATAGGATTAATGTAGAATCTAGACTTTCACTAGGACAGTACTAAAATCTAGTTTCGAGAACTTAGTCAAAACAAATCAGACTTTGGTCTCTAACTAGGCAAATCAACTATAACAGGACTGCGTGCAGCGAGGTCCTGGCTTAAGTAGTGCACACCCTTCCTGGATACAAACCATATCCAGTTCAACCCGACGCGACTTACACGATGCGATATCTAAGTTTAAGATAAACATACACCCTCCTGAACACAAACCATCAGTTCAACGACCAATGTGTCTCAACATAGACACACCAGCTTTATAGTTGATGGCAAGACGTACAGCCCAGACTATATTACTCTAAACCCACACTTTTCCTTATTCCATAACTCCAAAACAAGTCATTATCGATAATTAAAAGATGTATTCAATAATATAAACCATAAGAGAACAAAATGAAGAAGAACCACTTTCCAAAAGAGGAAACTTTCTATTTTAGGAAACTTCTATTTTTAGAAACTTACTAAAAATAGCATCATATGAAAATAGCAAAATATTAGTAACGATATAGATTTATAAAACTAGTACTTTCGGCCTTAACGATATTAATTCTTAAAACGAGAACTTTTGCGTTAGTGAAATTATTGAAACGTCATACAAGTGTTTATAAAATAATTTAGAAATGTCTTAAAAATTTTAAATACCACTAATTAGGGTGTTTCCAAAATCTACAAAACTAAAATTCCCTAATTATTATTAGTTTCGACAATACGATTATAAATAGGATTTTACGGCAAATGTCAAATAAAATCTTTTAACGTCTTTTATTTAATTAAACCATTGAATATATTTAGAATATGTTAAGGGATGATTTAAATCTTAAAGTTCAGATTTAAATACTTTCAAAATTGCTGGAAAAATAATTCTTTTAGGTAAGACGAAGAATTTTAACGATAAAGCACAATTTGTCCGAAAATCAATAATTATTAATTAAAGACATTAATAAATAGTTCAAAAATTACGTAAAATAGTTAAAACATAATTATGGACATTTTGTCCAAAAATGAAATTTTCCAGAATCCTAAAACCCGGTTTTTAAAGCGTTTTCTCGTTAATCGTCTAATCTCGACAATAACAATTAATAAAAATAGTAATTACCAAACGATTTAAATATTAATATCCAAAAACTATTATTAAACTTAAAAATCATGATTTTCCAGAATATAAATTTTTCAGATTTTTCCAAAATTCCAGATTCAACAAATTCCAACAAAACCGTCATTTAAACCCGTTTTCACAATTAACGATTTCATTAATAAACTTATATTTCCTAACATTTTATTAAGGCACTAAAAATCATAAAAATACATTTTAATATGAAATCATCAGAATCGCATTTTTTTCCAGATTTAAACCAAAGACCAGAATTCGAGAATTTAAACAACAAACACGGTTTTAACGATAAATGATGATTTAAAGTGATTAATTAATTCAACCACTTAACAATTCCGAAAAATTATGAATAAATTCATAAAATTCTATTTCATCAGAAAGTTTTGCCAAGTCAAAAATCAGATTAAAATAAAACGTTTAGGTACTAGAACTATAAATCGGCTTTTAATCGTTTTTGTCCGTAAACGGTAATAATCCAATAATCGATATTTATAATATCAGAAAAATATTAAATTATTATAAATCATCAAAAATATCAATTTTACAGAATATAAACATATATTACATGTTTAGGCCGAATATTATGATTTTACAAATTAATATAACAATTTAATCGTTAATCTCGAAAAAGCGATAAAAATAACGAAACATGCAAATTTTCAACTTTTAAAAATTTTCCAGATTTGGTGACATAAATATATTGTCAAAATAAAACATAAAAATATATACATGCAAATACACAATTAAAATCATGAAATACCGAGTAACATCGACGTTACCTCTACTCCAAGTCTGAATCGATTATATACTCGTCGGCCTCGGGATCATCCACAAATCCTTCCAAACACGAAAATCATGGAAGAAAAATACCATGAGAAAACTAACAAAAATCAAGGTAAATAATGATCGAAAACGACGTCGATTATTACCTTAACGAAGGAATCGGAAAGAGGATTAATATGACGATAGAAACGATTAGGACTTGAATTGAACAAAAATCAGCCAAAAGAAGATGAGGAGTAACACGGCCAAATGATGATGAGGAAGATGTTGTAGTAATTTTTTTTGTTAATGCAAAAATGAATGTAGAGTAAAGGAGGAGATGGAGGTTACTACACTTTAAAGAGTAAGAATGAAATTAAAGCCTCCAAAATGAGGAATCCAAAGTGCATCTAGACTCAAAGTTGGCCGGCCAAGAGTAAAAGAGAGGGAGTAGGAAGAGCTTGAGTAGTAAAGCCTTAATTCAATGAAAAGAAAAGAATCCTATGTTTACGGTTTAATGTGATAAAATGAAACGTATTAATAAAACGTAGTTAAATTGTGACAAGAAGCTTTGTCGGTCCAAAATATCAGGAAATGGTCTCAAATGATTTATAAGTTGATAAAAAGTATAATCGTAAAATAGTTAAAGGCATTTCAAAGCAATTCGAGTAGACCTCGCGTTAGAAAATAATTATTTACGAAACTTTGTATTAAAATCATAAATGGCTTAATTTTTGTAAATAAAAATATTTACTACTTGAAAATATTATATAAATGTATTTACACGTTTTTAGGAAAAGAAATAACTTAAATCCGAGCTTAAAAACGTCTATTCAAAGAGAAATAGAATTTTTCGCGGAAAATTAATTAGTTTACGAAGAAAATCAAATAAATAGATGTAAAAGAATTAAAATCTTTTAAAATAAAAATAAATATCATTAAACTCAAAATTGAAGATAAGCTTGGAAAAATGATGAAACATGAGTGTAGACACCCGCATTTTGACTGCCATGTGTCTGTGGTAGTCTCCGAAAAACACCCGATGATGATCGGACGCAAACGTGACTTGGTATACTCAGATTTGGGCTCAGAAACAATAATATCCGACATGGACTTTTAGCGGAGTAAAAATCTCACAAAACAGACCTCAAATTCAGGCCCAGTGGGTCATTCCGAGCAAAATGAGACTAATTTGGGCCAAAACCGACACCAAAGATAAATCCCGTCTTTTGGCGATCGGGTCAAAACCCGGTCAAAGATGAAACCGTCTCATAAATCAGCCAAGTTCAGTTGGCGCACAAAATAAAATTCAAAAAATCAATCACAACAACAAAATCAATTCTTCCCTTATTTGTCTCACCCGTTTGACCCACTCGATCGAGTGGATTGACCCCACTCAGTCGAGTGGAGCGTCTTGAACCCGGGTTTGGCCCATTTGCGAAGGCACTCGATCGAGTGCACTAGGGCCACTCGATCGAGTGCCCTTATGTCGAGGGAAAAGCCTATAAATACCGCTTCACCCCCACTCATTTGCACGGTTTTTACCCTAAGGATTTACCCTACATTTTGCATCCTAACCCTACTATACTCCCTATACTACGTCCCTAGCAAGACTACACAAAAACCCGAGCCCCTCGTCCCTCGGAAACCGGCGAAACATACACACATACCCATACACACCATAACTCGCATACATCCTCGATACTCCCAAGCCCGTGCCGCTATTACGAGTCCATTTCCGAGGTCCTATACCTAGCATGTATGTTGAGGGTGTCCTAAACTCCATCTCGATCTCTTTTATCTCGCTTCGTTTTCATTTAATTCATCGTATTTTGTATTATAATCATATCGTAATCGTAGTAACACTAACACTAACGTTTTTTATACTTTTTTGCATTTTCATTTTTGTATCATCTTTTATTACTAATATTGTTATAATACCGCGTATATATATATATATATATATATATATATATATATATATATATATACCAAAAACCGGTTTTAAATCCGTTTGACTACGATGTTTGCCTAAAATCCGTCTAATCCCTTTACGAGCGACAACGGAGGTGGAGCCCTTTCGAGGAGCCCCGCCCTAACGTACTCAAGGGCGTGATGCGATTGCAAACGGTCGTAGTTGAACGTATTTAATCCCATTTTCATAATTGGTACGAAACCCGTTGACACGAAAACCGACATCACGTAATCCGAAAGGGTTAGTTTCGATGTCGTGACGTAGAGAGACATCTTTCGTTACTAATTCAAATTTTCTAGCATAACGATAAGCATTTTTATAAAACTCCGATAACGGTATTATAATCGTTCGTACACGATTATAGTACCGGAGGTCGAGTTAAATACAAATCGTGCGATGTTTGTATTTGGTTCGACCGATCATCGATTTCAAGTCATAAATCTGCCAGGTTTTAATCCTCGATTGGCCTGGTAGCTACTCTGACTTTCGCCTTGTCCAAGCCTCAGTCAGAGTGGGGGCTCTGTAGACACCTACATTTTACCGCCAGGTGTCTATAGCAATTTCCGAAAAACACCCGATGATGATCGGACGTAAACATGACTTAATACGCTCGATTTGGACTCGGAATCAATGGTAATTGGCGTGAGCTTTTAGCGGAGTAAAAATCTCACCAAACCGACCTCAAATTCAGGCCCAGTGGGTCATTTCCAGTCAAATGAGACTAATTTGGGTCAAAACCGAGACCAAGGGCAAAACCGTCTTTTAGCGACCGAGTCAAACCCCGGTCAAAGCCATTCCCGAACAAAAAATATCTGACGCAACATTCGAGAAGCCAATTCGATGTCAGATTCCTTACAAAAATCAGCAACAAAAAGCATTAAACAATTCTGTAAGAGATAAAAATCGATCTCCAAAAGGAGTCTCCCACCCGGCTAGACCCACTCGATCGAGTGGACCAGCTCACTTGATCGAGTGGACTCACGAAATCAGCCAAAACCGGAAGCCTACTTCACCCCAACCGGTGTTTTCTTCCCTTACCAGCAACTTTTTCCTACTCAAAGTCGGAATCCTATTCCATCCACAGCGCTTGTTTCTTCCTCCCGAAGCAAGCCCTTTTCTATCCAAAACAGGAGTTTCTTCCCATCCAAGCTAGGAAACCTCTCCTATAAATACACCCTCCTAAACATCAATTATTCACAACATTCAATTCATACGTCATACACAATTCATACATTCATAACATCCCAACATCAAATCACAACCCGGAATTCCAGCAATACTAGGCATATTATATTTCGATATTTTCTCTAGAAATCCTATAGGATTCCCGACCATTCACAACCCGAAATTCTAGGCAATTTTAGGCAAACCATATACAAACCCGAGAGCAAAACTCGCCAAATCCCCTCCCTAACCATACACACCATAACTCACCTATATACATCTTAACGCTCCCGCGCCTAGGCCGCTACTACGAGTCCGTTTTCGAGATATTTAAGCATGTAGGTTGAGGGTGTTACAGATCCCGTTCTCTCTCTTTTTTCTCTATTTTTTTTTTCTCGTCCTTCTCGTCTTCCACATTTTTTTTACTATTATTTATTTCTTTTCTTGTTTCTAGTATCGATATTATCGTACAATTTTCAAAAGAGCATTATTTCCTAGGATTCGATATCGACTCTATAGTCGAATATCGGATCTAAAGGAATCAATCATCAAATCATGTTAAGCATAATACCGTTGAAACCGAGTAATTACGATATTACAACGTGGAGGAATTATCTCGTCTTAACAACATTCAAAACGATTTCTAAACAGCTTTTTTCAAAATCCACTCTAAATATTCGATATTGATTCTATAATCAAGCATCGAATATTACGAGTATCAATATTTAAGTCGAGTATAAATTGCACCATATTTTTACGCAATTTAACCAAATTATCAATTTTCAAAACCAAAAGCAATTTTAGAGTCAAAATTAAACCGGACAGCAGTCCGTACAGGGGGCACTCGATCAAGTGCCTAGCTCAGTCGATCGAGTGGCATCCCAAAAGTCGAACCAGGAGCCTTTTTTTGAGACCACTCGATCGAGTCCATCAATGACTCGATCGAGTGGCCCCTGATATAGCAAAACAGCGAGTTCCTAGCACGTCTCTAGTCCCGATAAAATTCTTTTAACGACTTCGGTCAACACATGTCAAGTCTATCACGTGAACTTAGTCCATTCAAAATCACGTCGTGTCATGCTTACGTCTTCTAAACTCGTTTATCGCAATTGTTGTATTGTATCGTTGGTTGCATTGTATTTCCGGGTGGTATGCCCCTCGTATATTGTAATCTGTTATCGTTTTTTTGTCCGTTGTTTGTTTTATTGTACTAAAACGAACATCGCATGCTAAAACAACTTTGACGTTAATTTAGATGCATTAAACGACGTAGTCAAACATATCATTCAACCGTCAAACTAACGCGCATACACGAGCAACGAACGATATCTTAATAAAGGCCGCTAAGTGCGGGCGAGGTTGGGTGTTCTTAGTGAGCTTTCCAACACGTTCCCTCACCCCTTACTCAGAACCTTGGTTTCCGGATGTCCGAAACCATTGGCATACGAGAGTCATTCAATACACGATATCCGATAATATCGGTATCGGTATCGTAATGCAAAGGAACGAACTGTAACACCCGTGATTTTTATAAATTAAATTGAATTAAAATTTTCTTTGTATTATTATTTTTACGAGTTAACTCGTAATTCTTAAAATTATTATAAAACGAACTTATCGTTTAGTCGTTTCAAACCCCTAAAGTTCTATTTGTCTCGAAAACTCTTCTTACATTTAAAACATATTTTTATTTCTGTTTCAATTCATTTTATACAATTAAATTAATTCTTATCGAAAGTCTATTTCGACGATTTAAATTCTAAATTCTTTTTATTTATTTATATTTAAGCTCGAATTTCTATTTTCGGCTCGAAGCTCATTTATTTTAAGTTTCGTCAAAATATTTATTTTCTTTTCTCGAGAAATCAATTTAATTCATTTTATCGAAAATTTATTATTTGTTGGGAAATATTATTTCATCGTCAAATTATTTATTGCTACAAACTTCATTTTCGTCTCGAATAATTATTTATATCTCGAGAACGTTTATTCACTTCTTTTTTTGGTCGGTCCAATTATTTTCTATTAATTCGTTTTTAATTCGATTTGTGGGTCAGTCAACTTATCGTACGAAATTCGTCTTCTATCCGATTAATTAATTAATCCTTTTGATTCATTTAACTCCCTTATGCTACATCCCCTTCCTCTTTATGTTTTATTATTTATTTACATCCACCGTTTCACTCCCCCTGTCATACACGTTCAACCCCCCCCCCCATTCATCTCTTCTTCACACCTTTCTTTTTTTCCTTCCCTATTAACGCTCGCTCACTCACCTCCCCTTTCCTTTTCACCAGAAACTATTGTTGACATGACATAGGTCCACCCCTACGCGGCCACGCGCGGGTTTGGGTAGGCAAATGAATCTCCATATGAGAATGGATCGAATTGAAATTTAGGTCTATGTGGAGTCGCCACCGAATTTTGTGGTTATTCGGAACCATTCGAGCCCACTCTATGTCGTAGTGGGCCGTATACAAAATACGGCCCATTTCCGATGTCAGAGTTTATTGGGCTCGTCCCTTTGCATTTGATACCGATACCGACATTATCGGATATCGTGTATTGAATGACTCTCGTGCGCCAACGGTTTCGGGCATCCGGAAACCGAGGTTCTGAGTAAGGGGTAAGGGTACGTGTTGGGAAGCCCACAAAGGACACCCAACCCCGTCTGCACTTTAGCGGCCTCTACTAAGAATTCGAATGACTTTCTAATACGCGCGTTAGTTGAACGAGAAAATGATATGCAAAGATTATTTTCCCTAAACATGTGAATGGAATTGAAAAGGGTTTCTAAGTCAATTTAATGCAATTAATTCTACGTCAAAGTGGAATTTTAGCATGCGGGTTCATTTTAGTAAAATAAAATAAACGATAAAAATTGACAAAGGAAACAAACAAACTGTTAGTAACGATATAACGAATAATAACGGTTTGTGCAAATATTGAATTGAATTGAATGATGTAGTCGAGATGATGCATGGTTTAAAAAGATAGTAATGCGCGTGATTAATTATGCACGTGTTGACCTAAGTCGTAAAATACTATCGACTTTAGAAAATAGAAGAATGTACGACTCATTGTTTTAGTCGTGATGAGGCCACTCGATCGAGTGGTCAATGGACTCGATCGGGTGGACCTGTAAGAGGGGTTTCTGTTTTGCGTTTTGGAACGTACTCGGCCGAGTTATTGACCAACTCGGTCGAGTACGTAGCCACTCGATCGAGTCACTGTGAGACTCGACCGAGTGGGGGTCGTAATAGGCATTCTAATCTGATTTTGGGGTGCCACTCGACCGAGTGGGCTAGGCACTCGGTCGAGTGCCCCCTGTACGAATTGTAATTCGCTTGCAAATTGTATTGATTTCGAAATTGCTCTTGATTTTTGATAAATCGATGGTTTTACCGAATTGGGCATAAATATTTTATGATTTATGCTCGATTCGGATTTTTATAAATCATTAATTTCGACGAATCGAATATAAATATTGCGGGATTTATATTCGATTCTGATTGTGAATAATCGTAGTATCCCATATTCGATTATTGAATCGATATGGAATACTGGAGTGAAAATAAAAGAAAATTAATTAATTTTAGTCGCCTTAAATTAATTATCGCGATATAGATAAATCACGTTAATTAATTTATGTGACTAGATCGATAGATTCGACATCCAATTAGAGAATTGGTATCGAATCTAACGGATCGACCCTTATTAAATAGAATGTTGAAAATCGATATAAATATGCGACTCGAATAATGATGAAAACGAAATAAAACGGATTATTGTTTAAGTTAACTTATTTCAATAATCAAACGATCGGGGTGGTGGGATAAGCGACCGTCAACGCGTGTGCAGTACACTTGTATGTTCGGTTTTCCTTATCCCACAATCACTCACATTCGACACAAATCAATAAGTATTTTAATGTTTTTGTACTAATTATATTATCGATATTATGACGCGATGAACAAAATAAATAAAAAATAAAAAAGACGCGAAAAAAAAGGAGAAGACGACGAGAAGAGAAGGAGAAGAGAAAGGGGTTTTGACCCTCTCAACCTACATGTTCTTTATGCTCGGACGGGGACTCGTAGTGGCGGCTTGCACGGGAGTTTCGAGTATGTATGCTAAGTTGTGGTGGTTAGAGTTTTGATTCCTAAATCTAGGTTTAGGGTTTGAGTTTGATCTTGATGAGGGTTGAAAAGTTGAATTAGGGTTGAATTTGATGTGTTGAAAGTTTGATGTTGATTAGGGTTGTAAAGTTGTGTAAAGTTGTCTAATGTGTGTTGCATGGGGTTGCTTATATAGGCAAAGGCAAGGGCACCGTGGTGTCTAGGGTTTTGTGCCTTGACGAACTTGATTTGATGGCCCTTTTGGAGGTGGACCGTGGGTGAGCTACTCGGAAACGGCTTTGACCGGGTTTTAATCCGGTCGCTAAAAGTCGGTTTTATTTCCGGTGTCGGTTTTGACCCAAATTAGTCTTGTTTGACTCGGAATGATTCACTGGGCATGGATTCGAGGTTGATTTTGTGAGATCTGTACTCCATAAGTGCTTAAGCCAGCAACTAATGGTTTTGAGCCCGTATCCGAGCGCGTAGAAACACGTTAGCGTCCGATCATCATCGGGTGTTTTTTGGAAACTACCATAGACACCTGGCAGTCAAAATGCAGGTGTCTACAGAGCCCCCACTCTGACTGAGGCTTGGACAAGGCGAAAGTCAGAGTAGCTACCAAGTCAATTAAGACCTGGTAGACAATTGTAAACCATTGACCTTCCTCATCATCTGACTTATCAGTCCCAGGAGTCAAGGTTGCCATTAGTTCCTCAGATGGTGCATCTCCATCCATGTCTTTGCCAGTCATCTTCTTCCAAATCATATGGTGGAATACCCCCCATAACGTCTTGAATGGATTTCTCTTTCAAAATGACATCCATGGAGGGTTTGGGTTGATGATCCTTAGATGAATTTCCTATGTCCTTAGAATTCCGTTTGTTTTTCCGCCTAGTGATGGTTATCGGCGTTGGGGAGGCTGCCGGAGCCTTGGCCATCGTGCCAGGGACACCAAATCGCCTACTCTCACCTCTCTCTCTCACTATGTTTTTTTTCGTTGCTTGTTCTTATGTTTCCTTAAAACAACTAACAATTCGGAAAGTTGTTCGCCATTCAAATCAGCAGTTACAATGACAGGGTATCTCTTGATCTCATCCAAAAAGGCATACTTCAAGTGAGATGGAAGAGGCTTACGCTCCGAGATGCCTATGTCGACGGCATATGAAGTGTGCACAATGTTAGTTATATAGACACTTTGCTCCTTAGGGAGCAATCTTCCATCCAAATTTGTGTCCAAAGCATCAACAACAGCAGAATCTATTGAATCATCACCCGCATATTCTTCTAAATAGATCAAAGCTTCTAAGGGACCCCGTATCAGGGATGCCTCCATAGAATCATCAACCAAAATATCAATTACATCAATCATGCAACATGAATCTAGCATCATAGGGTTCTTTAGTGTACTATCTAAGCAGAAAACAATAGTGTCTGCACCTACTTCCAAGGTTAAGTTTCCGTTCTTAACATCAATCACCAGTTCACCACCCCATCAGTTTGCAAAAATGACCTCCCCAAGATTATAGGAATTTAGGTGTCCTCGGCCATGTCAAGGACGATGAAATCAACTGGGACAAAAAAAATCCGACTTTAACGGGCACGTCCTCTAAAACTCCCAAATTGAATTTTATGGAACGGTCTGCCATATGCAACACTAGTACACTTAAGAGGACCCATATTATGTTTTTCACAAACGGAATAAGTCATAACACTTACACTAGCACCTAAATCACATAAAGCCTTATCGATTGATGAGGTGGGTGCCAATAGTGAAAAGAATATAGAAGATACCGGGGTCCTTAAGGTTGGGTGGGGCATTATTTTGTAGAAAGGCACTACATTCCGCAGTAAGAACGACAATTTCTACCTCGCCGATGCTTCGCTTTCGAGTCAAAATATCCTTCACGAATTTAGTATTTGACGGGACACATAATGAGCTCTGTACATGGGACCGTGACTTGCATATTTATAACAACTTCCATGAACTTGCCAAATTGAGTAGTCTCCTTTCAGTTTCTCAAACGATCCGAAAATGGTACTTGAATGATGGGGCTAATCGGAGTAGGAACGAGAGAAGTGGGTGGTTGTGTAATTTGTTCATCACTTGAAATCGGAGTTCCTACTAAGACATTCTCTTCGTCATTTTCCACTATAATCTCTTCCTTTTCAACCATCTCTTCATCTTGAGGCATTGACGGACCCTCATAATTTGTGCCACTACAAAGGGTGATCGCATTAGCCGTATCATGTTGTTGATCGGGTTGAGGAGTAAGTTCACCTTGTTGTCGCATTGCTTGTGACGCGGCAAGGTGCCCGACTTGATTCACCCGATTCTTGATGGTATTATCTTTAGCTTGATCACTTTTTTAGATTTGTGCCACCAAACATTCCTGGGTATTAGTCATCATTTGCATCATATTTTGATGTTCGGCCATATCACTACAACTCGAAGAAGAGTTACCTTGACCTTGGATGGACGATTGACCGAAATTTTATTGATTAGTATCAAAAATGTGATTAGAATTCCCAACGTTCTGATTAGAGTAACCGATATTCTAATGGTGACCCGAATGGAGGAACTAGGGCTAAAGGTTCACGATGAGCATACAAAGATTATGCGATAACAACAATAAACACATAAACATACTAGTCGGTTATAATATGTTCTCTTGAAACTGTACCAACCTTGGAAGGCTCTAACGGCTCTTGCTCAGAGCATGTCCAAGCTTCCACGACCACAAGAGAGTAGAATACAGTCCGAAAGCAACATACGAAACTTAAAGTCCAAACTATCAAACGACAAAGAGCGAGGCCAGAAAGGAGGTCAAGGAAACCATCGGGTGAAGTTTCACCCGATGAGATACCACCGGGCGAAGTTTCGCCCGACGACATTTCGACCTCTCCGAAGATCTTCAAGAAACTTTCACCACCGGGCGAAATGACCGAGGGAAACTTCGCCCAATTAGGGTGAAAGTTTCGCCCAACGGTAAAGAGGCCACCGAATGCAAAATCTGGAAGGAAGTTCAATAGGTGAACCACCGGGTAAAGTTTCACCTGACGGTAATGGCTCGTGAATGGCAAATGTTCGCAGGGTGAAGTTTCACCATATGAAGATTCATTGGACAAAAGTCTCATTCAAGGAGCAAAAGTTGGATTTGGGCTTTGGTTTAGTGATCCATTAAGTTACTACTATATATATAGCTAACCTAATTAGATGCACATTATCCATCATCATACTACACTACTCTCCATTAGATCATTTTCATTAGCTTAGATAGAAAGCCATTAGATATTACTAGAAGTTTCATAGTTTTTATCAATCTTCATCTTTTTCATCTAGCTTTAGATTCAAACTTTTGTAAGGAATTCTAGTTTAATTCAAGAAGTTCCTTGGAGATTATCAAGGGATTAGTGACCAATCCATTGTCTTCTTCATCAAGGCTTCTCTTTATTTTTATGCATCTTCATCTTCCTCATTGTTATTTTCTCCATTGTTGGTATAATTCCCTTCCTCTCCCTTTTCTCTGGATTAGTTTTTATTCGTGCTCTCTCGTTATTGCATTGTTTTTATTGATTTTACTTGCATTGCTTTTAGATCGTTTTGTACTTTCTTTTGTTGATCGGGATTTCCTTCGTTGATTTATTTAGTATTATTTCCTCTAGTTTTTATCGTTGTGCATGTTTTTGGTATTATCTCCATTGTTATTGCTTTTGTAGTTTTCTTCATGGATTGTGAGTAGTTTTCTTGTTAGGAGGTTAAGGGAGGAAGATCTAAGGTAATATGAATTAAGGAATTGTGGTTTGGTTGCATGTTTGTTGATCTATCATGTTTGAGGTTTTTGTGTCTTTGTTGACTTAGTCTGGCCAACTAGATCGACCTTGACTCACTTCTATCAATATGAGGAAACTCGGAGTAGGAATTACCTTGACTTGAGACTTGCCCTTTTTCGCCACGAAAGCGGGATCTAGATAAGTTGGGTGAAGAAATCAAAAGGTGGCATTCTCTCTCTATCGACTTTGTGACCGACCCATAATTCCAAGACTCATAGAACCCGATTTCCGATTCCCGACTCCCCCTAACACCTTTTCCTTATTGATTTATATTTGTCATTTATCGCATCTTAGTTTAGACTCGACTCAAAACCCCTCAATAGACCCTAAACGCATAGCTCCTACTCGATTATCTCACCGTCATCCCTGAAGACCGACCTCGACTTACCACGACTACTGTAATCCCCTAGAAATTCTAACGCGATACAGTGGTTGAAACACTGTAGAGTCGGGATTAAAACACACTGTAACTATGTCTTAGTAAATTAAATTGGTAAAGTCAAACGTATGCCATACATAAAAATGGCTAAAATTTAAAACAATCCGTAAAAAGGTTAAACAATCCGTAAGACATAATTATTAAAAAATTCAAGCAGGATCCAAGACTGCTCGTTAGCCCACACCCACCGGAAAACAAACACGTATACCTGACATGTTAAAACATAACAGCCACAATTAGTGGGGAGCAACGTCAACGTTCTCCCAGCCGTATAACAGGATTTTAAAACTGTACTTACTACTATAGAAAAATAATAAAAATGGAAAACAGTAAAACATCATATTAAAATAAGTTTTCGGCACAAAACCAAGATATTAAAATGGGTTACCGAGGAAACTTAAAAATATTTGCCAACCTGCAAACCAATTTATATCGATAATAAATAAAATAATCAAAATGGCGTTATGGATAGGATTAATGTAGAATCTAGACTTTCACTAGGACAGTACTAAAATCTAGTTTCGAGAACTTAGTCAAAACAAATCAGACTTTGGTCTCTAACTAGGCAAATCAACTATAACAGGACTGCGTGCAGCGAGGTCCTGGCTTAAGTAGTGCACACCCTTCCTGGATACAAACCATATCCAGTTCAACCCGACGCGACTTACACGATGCGATATCTAAGTTTAAGATAAACATACACCCTCCTGAACACAAACCATCAGTTCAACGACCAATGTGTCTCAACATAGACACACCAGCTTTATAGTTGATGGCAAGACGTACAGCCCAGACTATATTACTCTAAACCCACACTTTTCCTTATTCCATAACTCCAAAACAAGCCATTATCGATAATTAAAAGATGTATTCAATAATATAAACCATAAGAGAACAAAATGAAAAAGAACCACTTTCCAAAAGAGGAAACTTTCTATTTTAGGAAACTTTTATTTTTAGAAACTTACTAAAAATAGCATCATATGAAAATAGCAAAATATTAGTAACGATATAGATTTATAAAACTAGTACTTTCGGCCTTAACGATATTAATTCTTAAAACGAGAACTTTTGCGTTAGTGAAATTATTGAAACGTCATACAAGTGTTTATAAAATAATTTAGAAATGTCTTAAAAATTTTAAATACTACTAATTAGGGTGTTTCCAAAATCTACAAAACTAAAATTCCCTAATTATTATTAGTTTCGACAATACGATTATAAATAGGATTTTACGGCAAATGTCAAATAAAATCTTTTAACGTCTTTTATTTAATTAAACCATTGAATATATTTAGAATATGTTAAGGGATGATTTAAATCTTAAAGTTCAGATTTAAATACTTTCAAAATTGCTGGAAAAATAATTCTTTTAGGTAAGACGAAGAATTTTAACGATAAAGCAAAATTTGTCCGAAAATCAATAATTATTAATTAAAGACATTAATAAATAGTTCAAAAATTACGTAAAATAGTTAAAACATAATTATGGACATTTTGTCCAAAAATGAAATTTTCCAGAATCCTAAAACTCGGTTTTTAAAGCGTTTTCTCGTTAATCGTCTAATCTCGACAATAACAATTAATAAAAATAGTAATTACCAAACGATTTAAATATTAATATCCAAAAACTATTATTAAACTTAAAAATCATGATTTTCCAGAATATAAATTTTTCAGATTTTTCCAAAATTCCAGATTCAACAAATTCCAACAAAACCGTCATTTAAACCCGTTTTCACAATTAACGATTTCATTAATAAACTTATATTTCCTAACATTTTATTAAGGCACTAAAAATCATAAAAATACATTTTAATATGAAATCATCAGAATCGCATTTTTTTCCAGATTTAAACCAAAGACCAGAATTCGAGAATTTAAACAACAAACACGGTTTTAACGATAAACGATGATTTAAAGTGATTAATTAATTCAACCACTTAACAATTCCGAAAACTTATGAATAAATTCATAAAATTCTATTTCATCAGAAAGTTTTGCCAAGTCAAAAATCAGATTAAAATAAAACGTTTAGGTACTAGAACTATAAATCGGCTTTTAATCGTTTTTGTCCGTAAACGGTAATAATCCAATAATCGATATTTATAATATCAGAAAAATATTAAATTATTATAAATCATCAAAAATATCAATTTTACAGAATATAAACATATATTACATGTTTAGGCCGAATATTATGATTTTACAAATTAATATAACAATTTAATCGTTAATCTCGAAAAAGCGATAAAAATAACGAAACATGCAAATTTTCAACTTTTAAAAATTTTCCAGATTTGGTGACATAAATATATTGTCAAAATAAAACATAAAAATATATACATGCAAATACACAATTAAAATCATGAAATACCGAGTAACATCGACGTTACCTCTACTCAAAGTCTGAATCGATTATATACTCGTCGGCCTCGGGATCATCCACAAATCCTTCCAAACACGAAAATCATGGCAGAAAAATACCATGAGAAAACTAACAAAAATCAAGGTAAATAATGATCGAAAACGACGTCGATTATTACCTTAACGAAGGAATCGGAAAGAGGATTAATATGACGATAGAAACGATTAGGACTCGAATTGAACAAAAATCAGCCAAAAGAAGATGAGGAGTAACACGGCCAAATGATGATGAGGAAGATGTTGTAGTAATTTTTTTTGTTAATGCAAAAATGAATGTAGAGTAAAGGAGGAGATGGAGGTTACTACACTTTAAAGAGTAAGCATGAAATTAAAGCCTCCAAAATGAGGAATCCAAAGTGCATCTAGACTCAAAGTTGGCCGGCCAAGAGTAAAAGAGAGGGAGTAGGAAGAGCTTGAGTAGTAAAGCCTTAATTCAATGAAAAGAAAAGAATCCTATGTTTACGGTTTAATGTGATAAAATGAAACGTATTAATAAAACGTAGTTAAATTGTGACAAGAAGCTTTGTCGGTCCAAAATATCAGGAAATGGTCTCAAATGATTTATAAGTTGATAAAAAGTATAATCGTAAAATAGTTAAAGGCATTTCAAAGCAATTCGAGTAGACCTCGCGTTAGAAAATAATTATTTACGAAACTTTGTATTAAAATCATAAATGGCTTAATTTTTGTAAATAAAAATATTTACTACTTGAAAATATTATATAAATGTATTTACACGTTTTTAGGAAAAGAAATAACTTAAATCCGAGCTTAAAAACGTCTATTCAAAGAGAAATAGAATTTTTCGCGGAAAATTAATTAGTTTACGAAGAAAATCAAATAAATAGATGTAAAAGAATTAAAATCTTTTAAAATAAAAATAAATATCATTAAACTCAAAATTGAAGATAAGCTTGGAAAAATGATGAAACATGAGTGTAGACACCCGCATTTTGACTGCCACGTGTCTGTGGTAGTCTCCGAAAAACACCCGATGATGATCGGACGCAAACGTGACTTGGTATACTCGGATTTGGGCTCAGAAACAATAATATCCGACATGGACTTTTAGCGGAGTAAAAATCTCACAAAACAGACCTCAAATTCAGGCCCAGTGGGTCATTCCGAGCAAAATGAGACTAATTTGGGCCAAAACCGACACCAAAGATAAATCCCGTCTTTTGGCGATCGGGTCAAAACCCGGTCAAAGACGAAACCGTCTCATAAATCAGCCAAGTTCAGTTGGCGCACAAAATAAAATTCAAAAAATCAATCACAACAACAAAATCAATTCTTCCCTTATTTGTCTCACCCGTTTGACCCACTCGATCGAGTGGATTGACCCCACTCAGTCGAGTGGAGCGTCTTGAACCCGGGTTTGGCCCATTTGCGAAGGCACTCGATCGAGTGCACTAGGGCCACTCGATCGAGTGCCCTTATGTCGAGGGAAAAGCCTATAAATACCGCTTCACCCCCACTCATTTGCACGGTTTTTACCCTAAGGATTTACCCTACATTTTGCATCCTAACCCTACTATACTCCCTATACTACGTCCCTAGCAAGACTACACAAAAACCCGAGCCCCTCGTCCCTCGGAAACCGGCGAAACATACACACATACCCATACACACCATAACTCGCATACATCCTCGATACTCCCAAGCCCGTGCCGCTATTACGAGTCCATTTCCGAGGTCCTATACCTAGCATGTATGTTGAGGGTGTCCTAAACTCCATCTCGATCTCTTTTATCTCGCTTCGTTTTCATTTAATTCATCGTATTTTGTATTATAATCATATCGTAATCGTAGTAACACTAACACTAACGTTTTTTATACTTTTTTGCATTTTCATTTTTGTATCATCTTTTATTACTAATATTGTTATAATACCGCGTATATATATATATATATATATATATATATATATATATATATATATATATATATATATATATATATATATATATATATATATATATATATATATATATATATATATATATATATATATATATATATATATATATATATATATATATATATATACCAAAAACCGGTTTTAAATCCGTTTGACTACGATGTTTGCCTAAAATCCGTCTAATCCCTTTACGAGCGACAACGGAGGTGGAGCCCTTTCGAGGAGCCCCGCCCTAACGTACTCAAGGGCGTGATGCGATTGCAAACGGTCGTAGTTGAACGTATTTAATCCCATTTTCATAATTGGTACGAAACCCGTTGACACGAAAACCGACATCACGTAATCCGAAAGGGTTAGTTTCGATGTCGTGACGTAGAAGGACATCTTTCGTTACTAATTCAAATTTTCTAGCATAACGATAAGCATTTTTATAAAACTCCGATAACGGTATTATAATCGTTCGTACACGATTATAGTACCGGAGGTCGAGTTAAATACAAATCGTGCGATGTTTGTATTTGGTTCGACCGATCATCGATTTCAAGTCATAAAACGGAACGAATTATCATTCGTACAGGGTCTACTCGACCGAGTACATATGCTACTCGATCGAGTAGCACCCATAAAAATGGGCAGTAGCCACGTAAAAGGTGCACTCGACCGAGTCACACCACGACTCGATCGAGTGGGTCCTGTAACCCAAAAATCCGAGGGGTTTGACACACGTTTCAAGCCCCGTCTTTTATCGACTTTAGTCATCACGTGTAAAGACTATCACGTGATCTTCCTATTTTCAAAACCACGCACATCACGACACGTAGCACGACTTTGATCAACTTTTGACGTGATAAGTCGGGACAAGACTACGGGATATGAGATCGGGCTAGCAATATGCCACAGTCTCATATTTCCGTCCTTCGTTTAGTACACAACATAATGTGTATTCAATCGGGGTAGTCCATTCACCTATTTCGCGGTCTAGTTTACATACGGGTCCGTCCCTATCATTATATCGCGTTATTTTTATTTTATTTATTATTTTTACGTAATGTTGTATTTTGAATTCCGGGTTGTATTTCCGCCCGTGTAATTTGTACGTTATTTTTATTTATTTTCGAGCTTTGTTTATTTACTTGCTTTACGCTTTATAAATGAACCTCGCATGCTAAATCATTTCGACAAATAATAAGATGCATTAAATGACGTAGTTAACGCAAATTCACATGCTTAGCCCGAAAACACTGTTTGCATATCATTTAATTATTTTACTAGCGCGCGTACACGAACACGAACGGTGTCTTAGTAGAGGCCGCCATGTGCGGGCGGAGTTGGGTGTCCTTAGTGGGCTTCCCAACACGTACCCTCACCCCTTACTCAGAACCTTTGGTTTCCGGATGTCCGAAACCCTTGGCGCACGAGAGTCATTTTATATACGAAAGCCGGTGTAAACGGTATCGGTATAACAATGCAAAGGGACGAGCCCCATAAACTCTGAAATCGAAGTGGGCTTACTTTGTGTATAGCCCATGACGACATAGAGTGGGCTCGTATGGTTCCGAATAACCACAAAATTCGGTGGCGACTCCATTTTGACTTAAATTTCGAACCCGAGAACAATCTTACCACGAGATTCATTCGCCTACCCAAACCCGCGCTTCGCCGCGTCGGGGTGGACCTACGTCATGTCCACAATTTGGCGACTCCGCTGGGGATACCTGATGTACCACATGTCATCGGGGTTCCCAGGGTGAGACTCGAAGAGAAATCGTTCGTAGATTAGTGTGCGCGCATTAGATTAATGATTCATGCATAACCCAAATTTGCCCGGGCCGGTTACTTGTGACCGACGTCCCACTATACCACGGTGCATTCCTACATGGGTGCGCTAAAGACATCGATGGTGGAACTCGTCTCGGTTTCGCGGCATGTCCTAAGACCAACTCGGCTTAGGGAGTCCGTCCATCACACGAGAAAGCCATCGTTGTTGGTATAGACCCTATTTTGACCAACCGAGACTTAGTGTAAAGCATACATAAGCGTTGTTATAATGCTTGTTTGACTACATGCTACTTGGTTTCCGTGTCAATTTTCAAAAAACCGTCATTTCAAAAAATTGCATCTTTCCAAAAATACCCACCTTTCGAAAAACCCGAAATACTGTCCATTTCGGGAACCGTATTTCCAAAACGCCCAATTTCGAAAAACCCGAAATGCTGCCCATTTCGGGACTCACCTTTTAAAAAAATATCCCATTTTCAAAACTCGGAATGCCGCCGAAATTTAGGATCAACGATTTGACTCAAAATATCCTTTTCTGTAGTCGGCATGCTGTCCGTTTTAATTCTCGAATTTCCACCCCCCACCACCTCGATTTTCGGAATTTTCCTTTTCAAAATTCTAATCTCGATTTTCGAAATTCCGTTTTCAGTTTTCAAAACTCTCGGAAATTCGTTCATTTTGCATTTAAACCTCAACCTTTCCGAAACTTTCAACTTTCTTAAAATAAACCTTCCTTATTATAGGACCTACCGTTTATCCGTGTGTCGGGTCTTTGCATAGTACGTAGAAGGTTTATAGCGTCGAAACTCCGTCGATCTTATATTACGAGTTTCCCCCCTTTCCCGAGTCCGCCTTATCTGTCAAGGCACGACCAACCCGCGTGGGGCATACCCCTACAAAGGAAAGTCCGTCCATACACTCGAGTCAAAAGTCTGGGGAATAATCTTACGTGGACCTTCCTTCGAACGGGACAAGGCCCACTAAGCCAAAATCCTAAGGAAGTCATACCACCTACGAGTCATCCGTCTAAATGTCTTTCTCGAGTCTTTTCCACTTAGTCCTTTCCTTTTGGGTCGCTCGGGATGTACTTTTTTCCTTTGATTCCAAGACTGGGGTTCGGTTTCTGATTACGTGGTGTTCTTACAGACAGGCCACCGACAACCAGACACACTCGCAGGATGGAAACTACTTTAGCTGATCTGAAAACCTCTGTGGACGCCATGGTCGACAAACAGGCCGACATCGACGCCCAACTGAATGAAATGAGGGTTGGACAAGTTGCTATCGTCACTCGATTGGCTGCGGTGGAGCACAGGACTCCCAATACCGGAACTAATGGGCCTCTGGCTGATCTAGTTAGCTCAGTACGTCGACTAGAGGAGCAAGTTCACTTGACTGGGAGTAATAATATCCATCGGGAGAATAGTCGTGAGTACAGCCCGGTAAGTGACAAACTGCCCGCAAACCTGAATCTCACGGGTTTGCCCATGTTTGAGGGAACTGAAGACCCGTTACTACATGTACGGGCCTTCAAGGAGTTCATGGCCATCAAGGGAGTGGATTCCTCCATGTTCAAGAACCTTTTTGCTGCATCTCTTGAAAAGCACCCTCGGGCCTGGTACGACAGGCTAGACCCGAAGAAATACCCTACTTGGGATGATGTGGCCACCGAGTTCGCTCGGAACTATGCTGACAACACCGAGATCCAAACCACAATGAGATCTCTGGAGGTCATGGCCCAGGAGCCGAAAGAAGGTTTTACCAAATACCTTCAACGCTGGAGGGCCGAGAGCGTGAAACTGGTCGATAAGCCAAGTGAGAAGACTTTGGTGGAGGCTTTTGTCAAGAACCTCCTCCCATCCTACCGGGTTCACCTCCGATATGCTGTCATACCCAATTTCACCACCCTTACTGAAATGGGTATGAGGATCGAAGATGACCTAAGACTAGAAGGCCTCACTAAGGCCGCTGCTAAGGGTTACCAAGGGGCATCTTCCTCCACTACCAAGCCTCAAGCCTCAAGCTGCAACTCGCAGCATTTTCGACGCGGTTAATCTACTAGATGCCCCGTCCAAGAAGAACACCCCACCTCGGGTTTTTACTGATATAGGTACGACCTATACTTATGCCTTACAAAGGCTATCCTCAAAAGGCCTAATCCAACCGATAGGCCCAACTCTTGAAGTTCCGGTCGAGCGACGCTCCAAGAACTACAATGCCCAAGCCTATTGCCAGTACCACCGAGGCAATGGGCATGATACCGAGAAGTGCTGGAAGCTGAAGCACTTGATTCAGGACCTGATCGAAAGCGGTAAAATCCCGCTACCCGGAGATAAGCCCAACAACAAGGAGAACCCTTTCAGCTCCCATGCCATCTTTACCGGGGAGGTGATTGATTGTTCTCACCTTATCTCTCCATTCATCTCGCAAGTGAACGGGATCTGGTTTGACGACGAGGATGACGTCTACCTCGCCAAAGGGGAAGCTGTCCCCATCACCTCCGAGGAGATCCGAAGGACTAAATCCTGGGTCCTAACCAGTAACCACCTTGGTCGTCCCCATCAAGCCACTAGCTCTAGGGACACCCCTATCCCGACAACCGTCACTAAACCATTCAGGACGGAAGTCGCCCCTGAAGAGCCGACTGCTGAAACGGCTCTCGTGAAGCAGTTGAAGAAAACCCGAGTTGACCTCACTATATGGCAACTCCTGGTTAGTTCTCAAGAGCATCGAGAAGCACTTACAAAGGCTCTCGATCAAATTAAGGTTGACTCTTTGGTTACCCCTGCTGAGATGGTAGCCACGGTCCTGCCCCACCTGAAGGGCAAAGCTAAGGAAGGGGGCCCAATGATCACTTTCTCCGAAGCCGATCTACCGCCATTCGGGGCCTCCCACAATCTGGCCCTCTACATTACGGTGGTTTGCCGAGGAAAATACCTCCCTATAACCCTGGTTGATGATGGGTCCGCTGTGAATGTCCTTCCCTTAAGGACCGCCAAAGCCCTCGGCATTACCGAGGCCGATTACATCCCGACTGCTCAAACCATCCAAGCCTTTGATGGGAGCCCAAAGTCGGTAGCTGGGGCCGTGAAACTGACCATCATAACCGGTCCGATAGAAAAGGAGCTCGAATTCCAGGTGATCGATGTCACCTTGTCATTTAACTTGCTCCTAGGTAGGCCTTGGATCCACGCGGTCAAGGCGGTGTCCTCCACCCTCCACCGAAAGATTAAGATGCCTCTGCTTAACGATGTCATCACTTTGGAGGCAACACCAATGACTGTGGCTAGCTGTAACGCCACAGGACGCACGGACCTCTGGGGGTTCGACTTTGTGGGGATGATCGAGGAAGAGTACCTCTTTAGGCCTTACTTCACTACGAGTATCGACACGATGCTCCAAAACCTAGGGTACTTTCCGGGGGCTACCTCTCGACCCGATCTTCCAGCTGGGAAGATCATCGAGGTTCTCAAAGATGAAGAGTCTCACTTTGGTCTCGGGTATGCCATAACTATCAACAATGTTGTCCGAGCAGGAATTGAGAAGGCCTGCAACATTATTAAGGGTATCCACTTGAGCCCTTATAGCCCACGGTTGGCTGACTACTTTGTCACACCAGTATTTGGGGCTGTTCAGGTTGGTCTATACCAACCCAATGTTATGCAGCTCGGGACCCACTTGGCCCGGGACTGCAACTACATCCCGGATGATGTGTTCGCCCTCATCCAATCCAACGGAGCTGAAGATGTCGAGCCCGCACTGGGGCTACTATTTGGGGAAGACACCATAGCCCCAACTCCAAAGGAAGACCTGGTCAACCTGATCCTCCGCAGCAACAGGTTTGACCCGACCAAGCTGATCTCGGATGTTGGTTCCGAGACGGGAAACAGGGCCTGGAGGAAGACTGTCAAGTGGACTGACAGTCAGGGAAGGATCTACAAGCTGGTCGCCGGAGAGGGATACATGACTGAGTCTGAGTCCGAGTCCGAGTCTGAGTCCGAGTCTGAGTCAGAGTCTAAGATCGAGTCTAGGGAAGTCGGTGCTAGAGTCACTCCTGTAACCCCTCTCCCTTTTATCATTCCTGCTGGTGGCACTTCGGGGTCTGTCCCGAGTGCTCTACCTATCCCGCCACTGACCAATGATCAGATGGCCGCTCTCTTTGAGTTGTTCTCCAAGTTTTCAATCAATAATAACAACCGTTCTGCTTACGACTTGTCTCTTTTAAATTCTGCTTTTAAAAATGTTTTATGCTATGACATTGAGAAACCAGACGAACAGGTACCCTTACCTCCGCATCTGATCGAGCAACTAGAGCAAAGGGAGTCCCGAAACCCGGTGATCGAAGAAACCGAGTCCATAAATGTGGGTACAACCTTAGAGCCTCATACACTTAAGATAGGGTTATCCCTAGATCCCGAGGAGAAACAACAGTTCATAAATCTCCTCCAAGAGTTCAAGGATGTCTTCACATGGTCCTACAAGGACATGCCGGGGATAGACCGGGAAATAGCCGAGCACCACATACCAATCAAAGACGGGTGCAGACCGGTCAAACAGAAGCTTCGTCGGATGAGGCCCGAATGGTCTCTCAAGGTAAAAGAAGAAGTCGACAAGCAATTCAAAGCCGGCTTCATACAAGTGTCCGAGTATCCGGAGTGGGTGGCAAACATCGTGCCGGTTCCTAAAAAGGACGGTAAGGTGCGGGTATGTGTAGATTTTCGGGATCTTAACAAGGCGAGCCCAAAAGATGATTTTCCGTTACCACACATCGACATACTGGTGGATAACACGGCCGATCATGCCCTTCTATCATTCATGGACGGGTATGCCGGGTATAATCAAATCAAGATGGCGGAAGAGGACATGAGTAAGACTACCTTCACAACACCTTGGGGTACTTACTGCTACACCGTCATGCCGTTCGGTCTCATTAATGCCGGGGCCACATATCAGAGGACCGCTACCACTTTACTACACGACATGATGCATAAAGAGGTAGAAGTTTATGTAGACGACATGATCGTCAAATCTAAAGAACGGGACGGTCACATCACTGCCCTAAGAAAATTCTTCACCCGATTGCGCAAATACAACATGAGGTTAAACCCTCAAAAGTGCAGTTTCGGGGTAACATCAGGCAAATTACTGGGTCATATCGTTAGCCAACGAGGTATCGAAGTCGACCCATCTAAAATCAAAGCCATTACCGAGATGCAACCTCCCAAAACCGAAAAGGAAATAAGAGGATTTCTCGGGAAAGTCCAGTACATCAGTCGGTTCATTTCCAAGCTAACCATGGTGTGTGAACCAATTTTCAAAAAACTGAAAGTGGGAGAACGGGTACTATGGGATGACAAGTGCCAAGCCGCTTTCGACAAGATCAAGGAAATTCTGTCTGCTCCGCCGGTCTTAATGCCACCTCAACCCGGTTTGCCTCTGTCGTTATACCTAACGACGACCGAGACAGCCATGGAGGCTATGCTGGCTCAGACAGTTGACTCCGAAGAAAGAACCATTTACTACATCAGCAAGAAGTTTTTAGAGTATGAGTGCAAATACACCATGCTCGAAAAGACGTGTTTGGCTCTAGTCTGGGCCACTAAGAAACTCCGGCATTATATGCTCAGTTACGAGGTCCATGTGCTATCCAAGATGGACCCCATCAAATACATCTTCGAAAAGCCCGTCCTCAAAGGCCGAATCTCTAGATGGACTCTAATGCTGGCAGAGTTTGACCTAAAGTTTGTACCATTAAAGGCTATCAAAGGTCGAGTAGTAGCTGAGTTTCTCGCCGACAGTCCGATAACCGAAGAAGGACACACCGATACCTGGTCCTTCCCAGACGAAGATATTTTCCATACTGATACTGAAACTTAGGATTTATACTTCGATGGAGGATCCAATTTTCGAGGGTTCGGAGTCGGGATCCTCCTAATTTCACCAAAAGGGGAACATACTCCCGTCTCCATCAAGCTGGACTTTGATGTTACCAATAATGCAGCAGAGTACGAAGCATGCATTTACGGGCTACAAGCCGCCGCCAATCTGGGGATTACAAATCTCCGGGTACATGGTGACTCATCCTTGGTCATTAATCAAGCACTTCAAAATGGAAGACTCGAAATGCTAATCTCGTGGCCTACCAGGCACGAGTAAGGGATCTCAAGAAACAATTCCAAAAGGTAGAGTACATATACCTACCCCAGGAAGAGAATCAGTTTGCAGATGCACTCTTGAAATTGGCGTCTTTACTGAATATTCCCGACCACGTGACCAGTATGCCAATTTGCGTCGAAAGACGGTCCGAGCCGGCATACATTTACGACATTGAAGACATTGAAATAACCGATCCCGAACCGTGGTACCAAGCTGTGTTAAAATACCTAACAAACGGAGAATACCCTCCCGGGACGGAAGGCTGAGCTAAGAAAGCCTTACGAAGGCTGGCCACCCAGTTTATCCGTACCGACGACGGGCAACTGTATAAAAAGACGGCACAGGGGGCTCTTCTCCTTTGTGTTGACAAGTATAAAGCTGAAAAGGTTATGGCCGAAGTACATGATGGAGAAAACGGCCCACATATGAATGCCCACATGCTGGTCCGAAAAATCATGAGGCTCGGTTATTACTGGAATACCATGAAAGCCGACTGCCGATCATATGTCAAACATTGTCATAACTGTCAAATCTTTGGCAATGTGCAACATATGCCGTCATCACTGCTTTATACCATGACGTCACCCTGGCCATTCTCAACATGGGGTATCGACATAATCGGGAAAATAAATCCCTCTGGTACCGGTGGGCACTGCTTTATTTTGGTAGCTATCGACTATTTCACCAAATGGGTCGAAGCTGAATCATATCGCATTCTCAATGCCAAGCATGTCGCCAAGTTTATCCAAAACAAGATAATATGTCGATATGGGATTCCGTCTGAATTTATCAGTGATCACGGGACTCATTTCCAAGCCGAGACTGCAGCCCTGATGACCAAATATAAAATCCAAAGGCATACTTCCTCGCCTTACCGTCCCCAAACAAATGGAGCAGTAGAGGCGGCTAACAAAACAATTGTTACCATACTCAAAAAGATGGATGATAATTACCGGGACTGGCCCGACAAAATACCTTTTGTCCTATGGGGATACCGAACGTCAATTCGCACCGCAACCGGGGCAACGCCGTATTATCTAACCTATGGGATGGAGGCAGTCCAACCAGTTGAGCTGGAGGTACCGTCCCTCAGAATTCTGCTAGAAAGCCAAGTACCCGAAGCTGACTGGGTTCGAGCACGGTATGACTCACTGGTTCTACTGGACGAGCGACGGTCTCGTGCTCTCAATAATATCCAAATCTATCAGAAAAGAATCCAACGGGCCTTCAACAAGAGATTAAGGCCCAGACATATCAAAGAGGGTGATCTAGTCCTTAAGTTTGTTCGAGCTCTACTACCAGTTGACCCGAGGGGAAAATTCAAACCCAATTGGGCTAGGCCATATCTGGTGAAGAAAATCCTATCAGGGGGAGCAGTGATGCTGACAGACCTGGACGGGAATGAGTTTGTCAACCCAACCAACCTGGACCAGCTGAAGCGTTACTACCCTTAGCCATTTCTCAATGTCATTAGCAAATTTTATCAAAATCATTTTTTTTTTTACAAAAAGCAAGTCAATTAGCTAGAATTATTTATTCTACTGTCAAAAACATCTTGAACCAATAGTCTTGGTGTAATTCGAGATTGCAAATTTCCTATGCCTGAACTACGTCTGGTTTGATTCTGCTAATCGCGGATACGTAGGCAACCCCTCAAAAGGGTACAACCAATGCAATCAAGAAAAGACAGGAACGGTTTAATAATAAACTTTTTTTTATTATTATTCCAAAAAAAAAATCCGATAAACTCGGGAAAATACAAAAAGTGCAGGAATTCAAAAATACAAAAAAGCACACGACAAAAATAATAATAATACTTAAATAATAATAAAATCTAAGGACTCGGCATTTAGGGCATCTTGCCCTTTCCCTTGTCCTTGGCCTCCTTAGCCGTTCACTGGCGACGACGCGGAGGGGAGCGTTCCCGAATCACCACGGGAACTTCTCTAGCTCGGGCCCGATTAGTTGAGACCGAATCCTCTACCACCTCAATAGGCCCAAGTCGGGCCCTCACGGGCTCAGGGAGCCGGTCACGCGGGCCCAGTCGATCCCGGACCGCCAACCTTGGCCCAAGTCGTCGTTCCAAGTCAGTCTGTCCCCGTGTGCTACTAGAACCGACTTCCTTAGATCGAGTCTTAGTTTGTGACTTAAGACCCGATTCTCCCCGGACTGTAGCTTCAGGAATATATTCCCCGGTGAAAAAGTCCCGGTTGTCCTTCGTCGTCTCACGATGAACCAATTCAAAGGCCTCCTCAAGCTTCAAGGCCTTTCGAGCCTCCTCGGACTCCTCAGAAGTCCATTTCTGATAAGCCCGTGACACCCAAGCGGATTGGCAAGGGCTGGGTATAGTCCATGTAGGACGAGTGAACCATCTCTGCAACCAGGTGTCGCACATAGCATCCGTCAATTGGAGCGAGACACTGATACTGGCTTCAGTCTCAGGGATGCGCTGAGACGAACCGAACTGTCTTACGAGACGATCCGGATAAATGTGAACTGTCCAATCAAGAGACAGAATCACCAGGTAGCGAGCTTGGTCTCTCTTGGCCAATCCGGTCAACTTCGAAAGAAACCACCAAGCAACGGTCCACCTGATCAAGGAACCCCCGTGGAACACCAGCTCCTCGTCCTAGTAAGCTCGATCTATCCGATGACTCGAGCTTATCTTCCGTCTTCGGGAGCTAATCTGACTGCTCCGATAATTGGGAATGCTCGGAGGGGTCTCTATAATCGATAACCGCTCCGACAGCCATATCTGAAGAGAATACACAAATTTTATAAGCAACGGGTGGTTCGCCAGGGTCCACTCGATCCAGTACAGCAGATGACTCGATCGAGTTAGCCCTCTGAAAGCAGGCAGTAGCTCGGTATGAGAGTCACTCGATCCAGTGACAGGTCCACTCGATCGAGTGACTTACGTACTTCAAGTATTTCGCGTGAAAAGAAAAAAAAAAAAAAAGGAGATGCATACTTGCAGAATACGGGTACTCCCCATCAGCGGTCGAGTTGGGTCAAGCCGCCTGGCGTCCAGACCCATGATGATTTCTCCAGTGGCTAGCCAAGTAGGGCTATGACCAGTCTCCATCTGGGCAACCACTCCAATCAGCCTGATTTGACCCCTGCATGAGTCAAGCTCCATCAGCCCTTCGAAAACATAGCAATGCAGCATGCAAAAGGCAAACGCCCTACGCCTGTGAGCAGGGGTGGCCCTTAAGTCCCGGGGATTCATGAACTTGTCGGTCAGGTCAAACAGGGAAACGGTATCTCCCTGCACCATCCGATTTGCCTCAGCATGAGACAAACCCAAAAACTCCCTTAATCTCCTCCTTGGATCCGGGTAGAACGGGGGAATAGCTGGCTGAACAGCAAGACCCCAACCGCCTATGGCCGCAACCTCCTCGGGTAAAGGACACATTTCTCCCCGTGGGAACGCGAATACGTGATGGGTGGTGTCCCAAAACGACAAGCAGGCATTCACGAAATGCGAGTCAACTATTAGACGCTGGAAAAGGAATAAATTGACAATTCCCATCTGGGTCAGTCGGACTTTCTCCTCATCCCGAAAGTATTGGGACCAGGCGAGAAGCATAGCCGTCAAATGGTCGATACCCATAGCAGAGATTTCTAACTTTCTTGAAAGTCTAAAAGATTTTGAGAAGGAAAAGAAGAATTTGAGTTGAGATGCAGAAAACTGAAGCAGGGATTCTCATATTTATAATGAGGAAACCTAAGTGAAAACCTAACTACTCTGCCTCCTCAGCAAACTGGGCCCTATGCGCGCGCAGACCTTATTTCAAACTAGAACCCAGAATAGGAATCAAGCTGTCCCGAGCTTTCCTAAGAGTCTCCAAAAAAATTCTGTGATAAAATTTCTTCGCGATAGAAATTCTTTTCAAAATTTCGTCCCTTCGAAAATTCAAATATTTTTATCTCCCCAGCACGAGTCAATATTTGGCCTATGTGTTACATACAAGTTGTTATGTGTCAGCATGCAGGTACACTCCAGACTTCAGAAGCAAGTCTCCGCGAAACTATCAAATTCCCCAACGGAGTCAGCATTTCCCCGGTATGCTACATCCAAGGTACGATGTGTCGGCATACGGGTACACCTACTCCCCAAAGAGGCAAGCTTTACTCCCCACGGAGCATCATCATCAGCTCAGGTACGACTCAAAGCTTCAAAATCAAGCCCGTACAGCTCACATACTTCCCCAGCGGAACGCCCAAGGCGGCATTTTCCCGAAATGGTACGGGATGGGCCCACATATAGGCGTGCCCAGGACTTATGCTAGAAGTCTGACTCCCCGCAAAGCTATCATCATCAGGACAGGTATGACCCTCTGCTTATGGCTGGCGAGCCCTTCACGCGAGTCCACTGGACTATAAGTGACCCGACCGGAAGTCTACCAGGTCTTAACAGGCTTGGTAGCTACTCCGACTTTTGCCTTGTCCAAGCCTCAGTCAGAGTGGGGGCTCTGTAGACACCCGCATTTTGACTGCCACGTGTCTATGGTAGTCTCCGAAAAACACCCGATGATGATCGGACGCAAACGTGACTTGGTATACTCGGATTTGGGCTCAGAAACAATAATATCCGACATGGACTTTTAGCGGAGTAAAAATCTCACAAAACAGACCTCAAATTCAGGCCCAGTGGGTCGTTCCGAGCAAAATGAGACTAATTTGGGCCAAAACTGACACCAAAGATAAATCCCGTCTTTTGGCGACCGGGTCAAAACCCGGTCAAAGACGAAACCGTCTCATAAATCAGCCAAGTTCAGTTGCCGCACAAAATAAAATTCAAAAAATCAATCACAACAACAAAATCAATTCTTCCCTTATTTGTCTTACCCGTTTGACCCACTCGATCGAGTGGATTGACCCCACTCGGTCGAGTGGAGCGTCTTGAACCCGGGTTTGGCCCATTTGCGAAGGCACTCGATCGAGTGCACTAGGGCCACTCGATCGAGTGCCCTTATGTCGAGGGAAAAGCCTATAAATACCGCTTCACCCCCACTCATTTGCACAGTTTTTACCCTAAGGATTTACCCTACATTTTGCATCCTAACCCTACTATACTCCCTATACTACGTCCCTAGCAAGACTACACAAAAACCCGAGCCCCTCGTCCCTCGGAAACCGGCGAAACATACACACATACCCATACACACCATAACTCGCATACATCCTCGATACTCCCAAGCCCGTGCCGCTATTACGAGTCCATTTCCGAGGTCCTATACCTAGCATGTATGTTGAGGGTGTCCTAAACCCCATCTCGATCTCTTTTATCTCGCTTCGTTTTCATTTAATTCATCGTATTTTGTATTATAATCATATCGTAATCGTAGTAACACTAACACTAACGTTTTTTTATACTCTTTTGCATTTTCATTTTTGTATCATCTTTTATTACTAATATTGTTATAATACCGCGTATATATATATATATATATATATATATATATATTAATACCAAAAACCGGTTTTAAATCCGTTTGACTACGATGTTTGCCTAAAATCCGTCTAATCCCTTTACGAGCGACAACGGAGGTGGAGCCCTTTCGAGGAGCCCCGCCCCAACGTACTCAAGGGCGTGATGCGATTGCAAACGGTCGTAGTTGAACGTATTTAATCCCATTTTCATAATTGGTACGAAACCCGTTGACACGAAAACCGACATCACGTAATCCGAAAGGGTTAGTTTCGATGTCGTGACGTAGAGGGACATCTTTCGTTACTAATTCAAATTTTCTAGCATAACGATAAGCATTTTTATAAAACTCCGATAACGGTACTATAATCGTTCGTACACGATTATAGTACCGGAGGTCGAGTTAAATACAAATCGTGCGATGTTTGTATTTGGTTCGACCGATCATCGATTTCAAGTCATAAAACGGAACGAATTATCATTCGTACAGGGTCTACTCGACCGAGTACATATTCTACTCGATCGAGTAGCACCCATAAAAATGGGCAGTAGCCACGTAAAAGGTGCACTCGACCGAGTCACACCACGACTCGGTCGAGTGGGTCCTGTAACCCAAAAATCCGAGGCGTTTGACACACGTTTCAAGCCCCATCTTTTATCGACTTTAGTCATCACGTGTAAAGACTATCACGTGATCTTCCTATTTTCAAAACCACGCACATCACGACACGTAGCACGACTTTGATCAACTTTTGACGTGATAAGTCGGGACAAGACTACGGGATATGAGATCGGGCTAGCAATATGCCACAGTCTCATATTTCCGTCCTTCGTTTAGTACACAACATAATGTGTATTCAATCGGGGTAGTCCATTCACCTATTTCGCGGTCTAGTTTACATACGGGTCCGTCCCTATCATTATATCGCGTTATTTTTATTTTATTTATTATTTTTACGTAATGTTGTATTTTGAATTCCGGGTTGTATTTCCGCCCGTGTAATTTGTACATTATTTTTATTTATTTTCGAGCTTTGTTTATTTACTTGCTTTACGCTTTATAAATGAACCTCGCATGCTAAATCATTTCGACAAATAATAAGATGCATTAAATGACGTAGTTAACGCAAATTCACATGCTTAGCCCGAAAACGATGTTTGCATATCATTTAATTATTTTACTAGCGCGCGTACACGAACACGAACGGTGTCTTAGTAGAGGCCGCCATGTGCGGGCGGAGTTGGGTGTCCTTAGTGGGCTTCCCAACATGTACCCTCACCCCTTACTCAGAACCTTTGGTTTCCGGATGTCCGAAACCCTTGGCGCACGAGAGTCATTTTATATACGAAAGCCGGTGTAAACGGTATCGGTATAACAATGCAAAGGGACGAGCCCCATAAACTCTGAAATCGAAGTGGGCTTACTTTGTGTATAGCCTATGACGACATAGAGTGGGCTCGTATGGTTCCGAATAACCACAAAATTCGGTGGCGACTCCATTTTGACTTAAATTTCGAACCCGAGAACAATCTTACCACGAGATTCATTCGCCTACCCAAACCCGTGTTTCGCCGCGTCGTGGTGGACCTTCGTCATGTCCACAATGAGCCAAAATGTGATAGAGTTATAACGATGTCATAACGGAAAGAATAAAAAGGCTAGGAAAATAGCGGGTGTTACAACTACATTTTTCTTTTTTTGTATTATTTGCGAGCCATATAAATATTGTTTGATCCCCTATAAATCGTTAACGACCGATCCTAGATTTGAGCCGATCAAAACCATATAACTGTATGTCATGAACTTATTTATTGGTCAAAGGTAATGAGTTCGTGTAACAATATTTTATGTATATTCCGAAGTATCTCATATGTTAAAGAATTTTAATTTCTTTAAAGTGAAAATATGCAAATATGGAGTAACTGAAATATATAAATATAGGTGAATGAATGAATAGTCATCTTCCTGTCTGAATATTCAATTATCTCTTCCTTTACTCTTCTTCGTTCTCTTTGTGTTTAATTCTCAAAAATTAGGTTAAATTTGATGCTTAATTTTGAAGATTATCAATTTATCATGGTCAGAAAGCGCGAATTTCAGCTTCCTGCTCATACATTACAAGTTTTCAATTATGTTTTCGTGTTTTGATTTTTTTCAATTTAATTTTGTTTTGAGAAGTTCGTCAAATTTGGGGTAACTCGAGCTACAGTTTTCTAGTGTAAATTCTTGTTAAGTTTAATTATGCAGTGATAGTGCTGATTATTTTTGTCACTAAATTGGATTTAGTTTGCATATTCGTTTGATTGACGGAAGATAGTTCGGAGAAAGGTTAAGAGAAACATCACGAGCAGCGGTGTCTTGATTATTCTAGTCGTTTTATTAGAATGTTTATTATGTTTCCTGATCGGGTATCCAATTTAAAATTGTAGTTAAGTATCTCTATAGTGTGGAAGGAAGAGAGATAACGCCTTGTGGCTGGAATTAATTGTTTAGTAGTTAAGTATCTCTATAATGTGGAAGGAAGAGAGATAATATCTTGTGGATGTAATTAATTGTTTTGTTATTAGTAAAATTTAATTACTTACTATTTATGTACGTGAAAGTGGCGCGCCTATTTCGAATTTTTTTTTTTGTAATTTAGCAGTTCAATAGACATAGGCCGTACAAAATAACCCATGTCTATACTATGACAATAAACATAGGGCAAACAAATAACTCATGTCTGTATTTATAAATAGACATAGGGCGTACAAAAAACCCATGTCTATTTTTATTATAGACATGGTTAATTCTGTAAACCTATGTCTAATATAAAAATAGACATGGGTTATTAGAAAAACATATGTCTATGTTTTAGAGAGATATAATGTCTAAGTGTTTGACAATAGATGTCACTCAACTTAACATGGGTCACAAAACCCACGTCTATTAGTGAAAATGACTCATGTCTATTTGATGTTTTGTAGTAGTGAGATATGCTTGTCACGTTAAATCACATGCAAAGAATGTAAGAGCACTTACTTCGAAGACAAACTTACATGTCCTTAAACAACCGATGTAGCAAAGGCAAAGGGTTAAAACAATTAATGTTATCGCAATTACGCCACAATTGAAATGAAGTTATCACCCCATCGATTGATTAGTAGAGGCCGCTATGTGCGGGCGGGATTGGGTGTTGACATCTATCGGAAATTGGCTTCCCAATGCGTACCCTCACCCCTTACTCAAAATCTACCGTTTCCGGATGTCCGAAACCATTGGCAATGAGAGTCATTCTAGACATGGAATGCTTAAGGGTACAAGTCTCCCATGTCACTCATCTTTGAGCCGGCTAAGGATTAAAGTTGACTTGAACGGTTTCTGAGTATCCCAAAATTACTCGGTAGAGACTCCACAAATCGACAATGAATTCGGTTCACTAAAAAGGTCATCAGACAAAACATATCGGCCTATCACATCTCGATCGATTCAACGGAAACATAGATGCCCTCATACATATATCTAGTACAATTCAAATCGTCAACCAAATCGAGGTCCGACACTTCGCCCCGAACGCGAGATCGGATCGGCCATGGGACTACGAGCGTCCGGACGGTCCGCGCGGGTGCGCGCGGTGAGACGGTGGCAGCGTCCACACAAGCTGATCATGAGTAACACAGTCAACTCTTCTTTTCCTACTCTTATTCCAAGCAGGTTTGTGTAGACACCCATATTTGGACCTGGTGGCTGCAGAGGCGCCCAACAAACACCCGATGACGATAGGACTGCAACGCGACGCGGGTTCGCGGTGTTTTAGATAGTTTTTCTATAAAACGGATCAAATAAATTATTCGGGAAAATTAAACTAACATGATGGCAGCCTTAGTCGTGTCGTTACGATCGCATAAACACTAATTAGAGTCAATTCTGACACCGGGACGCCGAGTCGGTCCCGAAACTCGAATCGAGTCAACACTGCGCCAAGCAAACCTCGGGATGAACACCCGAGACCTACTAAACCAACGGCGCTAGGTCAAACCCGGGGTAAAATTAATCCCCAAGAATCATATCACACTTCTCCCTCTCCGTTTTGGAAAGTATCAAAACCGTATCCTCAGAACTCCAATCGCACCACCTGACGCGCCTGGGTCTCCCAACGCCCAGACCCAGGCGCCTGAGTCTTAGTACGCCCCAGCTCGAGAGCCTATATGGGCGACGAGGGCAGAAAACACCTATAAATACCCCCCTTTACGCCCTCATTTCAAAACACAATACAACATTCAATTCTCTTCCCCCTCTAAACTCTCGCTAAGGGCTCGCACTCCGACACCAGAGGCAAACGATCCACTCGATCGAAGTTCCAATAATAAAAGCGATATCGACACTACTCCTCACCTTCGAGCACCCCACACGATACGGAGGTGCCTGTGATCGACTAGCTCAAAACTAGTACCCAGGTTCTGTCGGATTAGCCACAGAACTAGTCTTTAGCAACGAAGCTCTGCCGGAATAGCCGCGGGAAGGTCAAACGGTAACGAAACTCTGTCGGAATAACTGGTCAAGCTAAGAGGATCCGCCTGTCGAAGTCGTATAGTCACTAGGTTGCCATCTAAACAAAACTTTCCATACTCGCACTTTCTATTATTATGCACTACGACAACACTAGATGTGGGCACTAGGCCCACAAACATCTACTAAAGTACGTAACATCCCAACTTCAACCGCAAACATTAAAACACACTAAATAGACCCGAGTAATTCCGAGATCCGATCTCAAACTATCTATGCATCGTGTCCTGTTTAGTGTATACTCCGAGGGTGCAACTCCTCGCTAAGTGATTTACTTACATTCGCATTTACAGTTTTTCGTATGATTTATTGCGTTTATGACCATATAATCGCATGCTAAATCACCTAACACGGAATTCAAAACGTAAATCAACTAAAATTAAGCAAAGTGATGGTCGGGTTCCGTATTAGTCCCGGTGCTCGCCTTATTGGGTTCGATGCATTTCTATTAATCCCGAACCGACGTATCTTAAGCAGAATACCAGGTAAGGTATACCACGAGAATGACTAATATCTGTATTATCACGTTAAAACTGATTTGCTAATACGTATAATACTAGTACTCTCTACTCTCCTACGTGCATCTTTTCATGGCCTGCTTGTCACGTGAAATCGCATGCAAAGAATGTAAACACAACTAATTTGACGACAAAAGTTACTTAACCTTAAACAACCGACATAGCAAAATGCTTAGGGTTAAAACAACGGATGTTACAGTACTTCCACCACAACAAAAGGACTAGGATATCAGCCCACCGATTGATTAGTAGAGGCCGCTATAATGCGGGCGGGATTGGGTGTTGACATCTATCGGATGTTGGCTTTCCAATACGTACCCTCACCCCTTACTCAGAATCGACGGTTTCCGCTTGTCCGAAACCATTGGCAATGAGAGTCATTCCAGGCATGGAGTGCTTAAGGGTACAAGTCTTTATCTTTAGGTCCCGTTCCACTCAACTTTGAGCCGGTAAGGGATCAAAGTTGACTTGAACGGTTTCCGAGTCCCCATAATTGACTCGGTGGCGACTCCACAAATCGGCAACAACTTCAGTTCACCAAAAAGGTCGCCTTACCAAACAAAACAGCCTTTAAACATTTACAACCACGACTCGATCGATTCCCAAACGGAAACACGGGTGCCCACACCCGTCTAGTACATGTTCGGATCGTCATCCAAATCGAGGTCCGACACTTCGCCCTGTACGCGATATCGGACCGGCCCCCGTGCAGGGAGGGGTCCGCGTGGGTGGCCGCCGCCACACGTTGAAAAATCGGGTCGGTCCCGCGCGGACGCGCGCGGGGCGCCGGGCGGTGCGGACGGACGTCCATAGTTTGGCGACTCCGCTGAGGAATTGGAAACAAGTTTCGAGCGGTGGTGTAACTTGAACGAGGTCGGTGAAGCTCATCTCTTAGTTCCTAGTTGTGGTCACTACAAGTTTTGGCCCTAAAAAGCCCACCCTGACCGATATCAGGACCAATCGACCTCTCCGCTATAAGATCTTTAGGGACACGCGGAGAGATCCTCGATTGATGCTCCGGCCGCCTAACGCGTACTCCGCGGGAATAATAAGCTGATAGTTCTGAACGGACGGTATGACACTCGTTTCCCCAGATCATTGTCAATGCCTAAGTAAAGACTATTCGTGGGCGGTAGCCTAGCCTAACCTACCCGTGTCTGCATCCTGCATGAGTGTATGCATTCCTAGTTATGTGTAGCGTGTTTGAACAATCCAACCCAAATAAAATATTAAAAATCCGGATTCAACCACGCCAATATATTCAACCACACCCAACTCCGTTTTCGAAAATATCTCATCTTTTCAGAACAACCTCTTAAAACATCGATACTCCGGTCAAGTCACGATTTCTAAAAAAAGATAAAAAAAATCAAATGTCGTCGTCATGGCAAACCAAACGGTTACATTTTATTTTCAAAGAAAGAGGAAGAAGTTTCTTTACACACATACCGTTAACACAACTAAAGGCTTCAATTAATGAAGTCAAGGAATCCAAAACAGTTACATTCTCGAAACATTTTTTACAACACACCGCCATCCACTGTCAAATGCTATTTATTGCAACCGACAAACGTGGATCACTCGTTTTAAAGAAAAAGCAATTTTTCTAAAAAAAAATCTATTCACTACCTAAACCCTTGACAAGGATTTAGTCACACCTCTAAAGCACCACACACATCCGCTATCGAACTAGCTAATTAATAGCAGTCTCGATAAAAATGTCACTTCATTATTTTCAAAACCGGTCCCCCTAATGACCGTGTTCATTTCAAAAAAAAAGGGAAGAGAAAACGTTTACACTTTTGCTATCGTCGGATTCCCGACACACACATAGCAACGCACATTTCGCATCACCAACGATGTTACTAAGCCATCGTCACCCTAATTTTACAAAATCGTCTTTCAAAAAAAAAGAGACTTTCCTCTGCGAGTATCAGTCTTTTTGAAAAAATATCAAAATTCTTTGATCCTGAGCCGGGATCGCGATCAATTCCTTACGTCGTACAACCGTGTGTTTAACTGTCTATGTTAGTGACCAAGATCGCCTCTACTCGAGGTCTTACTTGGGTCGTCTCATTTCAAAAAGTCCTATTTAAGCCTCACCTCCGAGGCTTGTGTGAAATCATCTCGTGACAGAGATCTAAAATTCATTAGGCGTTTCGCCGAATACACCAAGAGTCTAAAGCATCTGAGTCCCTAAATCAGTGTCCGCATGCACACGCGGGTCAAGGGACTCACTTCCGCGTCGCTCGGATAGGAGCATTCCTCAAGTCCCTAAAACATCTGGTCAATCCATCCTCACCTTTAGCCCTGTTTCGCTGATCCAGAAATGTCTGCCAGCAACAACATCGAACCGCTCAACGCAATGTTAGGGCTTGTTAAGGAACTTCAAAATAACCTGGCCCAGATAAACGACACCCGTAACAGCATCCTGCTTCAGCTCGACAAGCTGGTGGACAAGGTCAATGGGACCCAAAAAACCCCTGGGGAGGAGGAAGAAGAGAAACCTGTCATACCTAGAGAAAAGATGAGACTAGGGCCGGCCAGGTTCGTCCCAGCCCTTGGAGGTCGTCCCTTTAGAAGCCTTACAGACCTAGGCATGACTTATGCCGAGGCCCTTAGAATTGCCAACGAGGACTGGCAGCTATCCCAGCTCGTCCCTACCCCAGATCCACATCGTGGATCCTGAGGGGCGGATTGGGATCCCAGCGCCTATTGCCTCTATCACCAGTGGAGGGGACACGATACTGAGGACTGTGATTGACGGTAGGGGATTTGTCGTGAATCCCGGTCGATTAAAGTAAAAACCAACTATCCTAAACTTGGGTAGTCGAGGGTAAGTCGGGTCGAATTACTCAGGGACGGTCTAGCTAAAGTAAATGTCTCGGTCTAGTAAGGTATTAGTCGAGAGAAAAGATATGTTATGGTCGGAGGAGGGTTCTAAACTAGCGAGCTAAACTAATCAAACAAACAAATGAGATAAATACGATAAAATGGACTAGGGTCAAGGTCAACGAGTTAGTCTCAAGAGAATTATCGGAGTTCACAAACGAGTCGATTACGGTAAGTAATTGGGGAGATAAAGGGTCTCTCTCGAGTCTCTATCTACCCGGGACGGTCCTAATAACGGGCTTTCGCACTTATTACTAGGTCGACCCACCCCAAAAAAAGCTCGACGAAATATAATTCACCTATCGCAGCCAAGAAAAGTAAATTATACAAAAATCACAATCAATGGAGAACACCAACAACAATAGACAAGATAATAAACCCACAACAAAACCCACAATCGAGACAAACCGAGTCTTCCTCGACCCTAGAAATTAACTACTCGAACATGATTAAAATTAAACTAATTAAATTATCCATTACTCTAATCATAATAATAAACACTAATAAGTAATAAAGATGCAAATTTTAATAAAAAAGAAAGAGTAAAGAAATTGTACCAACTTGAAGGAGAATTGCATAGATGATGGAGAAAATATAGTAGAATATTAACCCATCTAATTAAACTAAAATCAACCTAATACACTAGAATTAAACTAATGACAAAATGATAAAAAATTAAGAGAGGAAAATAAAATAGAAGTCTTAAGCCTACTGCCCTCTACGTTGTGCGGCCTCCTCCTTTCAATTGAAGGGTTTCAAACTTTCAACCCCTTTTATAGTCTCTTGTCCAAAAATCAGCCCCAAATGAAACGAACTCCCCTTGCAAACAAAACGCAGCCCCTATTAAGTGAAGGGTAAGTCAGTCTTTTCACTTCATTCCCAATCCCCTTTCCACTAACCAAATAATACAACTCACATATTTTCCCGCCTAAATGAATGGTAAGTCAGTCTTTTCACTCCATTCCCAATCCCCCTTTCCACTAACCAAATAACACAAAGTCAGTCTTTTCACTCCATTCCCAATCTCCCTTTCCACTAACCAAATAACACAACTCACATATGTATGTGACCCTTCTCCTCTCCAACTACACTCTAACATCTTACTGATATAAATGTCACTACATCACATATAAAACTATACACCACAGAAAATATGTAATTAAGGAAATCTGATTAATTACATTGATTACGAAAATCACATGTTTTAAATGGAATATATCACATACAATATTTAATATGGAATGTACCATCAATTTTTTCGAAAAAAGTATAAACATATTGTATTCCGTTTTAACCAAATAGTTGCATTATTTTTGTTAATAGGAGATTGCATTATCCCGTACAATATTTTACATAGAATATAAAATAGTTATGATTATTTATCTTAAATACTTAAATACTGGAAGATGCTGATCATACCAAATAACTCAACTCAATATACCAAATAATTCAACTCATGTATTTTCCCATACCAAATAACTCAACTCATGTATTTTCCCGCCTAAAGCTATCCACCAACAAAAATTAAAAAAATAGATCAAATGAGTTATGTGCAAATCGAACCCTTGACCTCATGTGTGTCACATACAATTTTTACTATGGAATGTATGATCAATTTTTTTTAAAAAGTATAAACATATTGTATTCCGTTTTAACCAAATATTTGCATTATTTTTGTAATAGTAGATTGCACTATCCCGTACAATATTTTACATAGAATATAAAATAGTTACGATTATTATTTTATATCTTTCTGATCATATTCAAAAATCATATTTTTATACAATTTTTGATAAATATTTATGTATTTTACGGTATGTTAAAGAAAGAAGTGGATATCTCGAAAAGTGAGATGACATAAACCAAGTATATAAAAAATATAAACAATATTTTTCATTAATTACACATTATTTAATATTCCGTACATTTCAAGACATTACTCAAATATTTTGATTAGTTTTACGATTTAAAAAATATTTTCCTATTTTTAAAGTATACAATCAATAAATAGTAAAAATAAAATAATAAATTTTTTATTTTAAATATTAAATGAAATATTTTATAAGATAAACATATTATAAATATCGTTCATTGCACAGGGTCTATACTAGTCTTCAATCAATTAAACAGACCCAAGTTGAATCACTCAAATGCTCGACTTAATTTAGTCTTGGAAATGGGTCATGGACACTGCTAATGCGACGCCGGTGGAGCTTTACCGGAGAAGAGAGGTACGTGGCTGAGCACGGCGGAGTTGGTCGGAGCTGGGTCGAGATGGAGCAGAGTGGCGCGAGGAAGGTGGTGCTCGGTGGAGCTGGGCCGGAGTTGGTTCGGTGAGGAATGAACGGTGGAGTGGGTCTCGCCGGTGCTGAACTGTTGACGGAGTAGGCGCACGCAGGGCTCGAATCATAGGAGGGCGGAGCCTCGTCGCACTATGGAGGACGGAAATGGGCTGGCCGGAGCTCGGCGCACGACGGAGCTGCTGTAGGTTGATGACGGTGGTGCGGCTGGAGGTGTCGTGGTCGTAGAGCTCCGCCTGAGATTGTGGGCTTAATGCCGGAGCTCAGGTCGAGCTGGTGGGACCTGGTCGGAGCTCGACAGTTCTGGCCGACAATGGTGGAAGGAGTATGATGGAGGTGGTAGGAGAGGAAACAGGTGGTGGAATGGATGGTTGTGCTGAGAGCATGATAATGGAGGTTTGAATGATGATGATGATTGTGAGTTGATTAATTTTGGTGATGGAGGATGATTAGCTGTTGATGGTGGATTGAGGATTAAGGAGTGAAATGGGCTGATTATTGTGATTGCAAGAAATTAGAGAAGCGGTCAACTTCAATTTGACCTTTTCATTCCTTTCTTTACTATTCCGTTTTCGACCCATCTCAAGTCTGTCTCGTTTCGTTTTGCTTCTTGACTCGACTTTGACCCGTCTCTTCGCGCTAATTCCCTCTCCAAATCCTACAAAATCAAATCAACAAAAAGCAGTACCCATATCTCGAAATATAACATTATTACGATAATTATTACTAAAACGACTAATTAACACCTATTATCCTATAATGAGCTATAATAACGATTAAGCACACAAAATCGACCCGAATAAGCAAATAAATGTGGGTAAAATAATAACTAAAATAACGTTTATCAGTGATCGCCTCAAACACGATATCCAGGACTTGGTGGATGTCGGAACCTTCCCCCTAGTAACGAAGCAGACGCCACAGCCCGTTAACAATAGGGCTAACAACGAAACAACCACGTCTGTGGTAGTGATCAAGACCAGCGGCACCATCAAGGTGTTATTCCCTGGGGGAAGCCTCGATGCCTAAAGGCATGACCGGACCGAGTCAGAGTCTAGTTCATTCTAGGGTCTAGACTAAAGTAATAATAAATGTTTTTTTTTTCTTTATCGAGTCTAGGGAGGTGAGTAGGGACATGTCCTCCACCTCCCCCAAAGAAACAAACCGCGGACATCTAGCCCGCCATCTATTATTATCAATAAAACGACTTTCTTTTTTTTACAAACATGCCTCGACAATCGCTCAATCTTCTTTCAACAGTTTACTTATAACGCTTAAGAACTCGACTTTGCGCCAATTATCGTTAACAACTAACTAAAATGCAAGGGCTACAACGAACGACCCACTCAGCCTCCCCCTAAATCAGAAACAACAACCCTGGACTTAACCCATCGTTGACCCCATCACCCAAACAACAATAAACCTGCGACAACCGGACCTTCATCCAACTGAACTTCCCCCGACGCAACCCTGTACAAGGCCTGCCTAACAGCTCTAAAAGCGGTCGTGCCTCTAGGAGTGAAAAAAAAAACTTAGAGTACACGGAGATTCATCCTTAGTAGTCAACCAAGCCACGGGAAACTGAAAGGTCTGTAGCGAAAGCCTAACCCCATACCAAACCAGAGTGGAGACAATATCCCGGGAATTCACCGAAATCGACTTCATACACATACCCCGCGAGGTAAACCAATTCGCTGACGCAT
The DNA here is from genome assembly GCA_958450325.1 of Agrostemma githago. Taxonomy (NCBI): domain Eukaryota; kingdom Viridiplantae; phylum Streptophyta; class Magnoliopsida; order Caryophyllales; family Caryophyllaceae; genus Agrostemma; species Agrostemma githago. Next base: position 35,581,649 of record OY288254.1, on the reverse strand, counting down.
TATCCAAACTAGCCTCACTAGTAAACATCCCGATCACCTCTTCTCTATGCACATTTGCATAGAAAGAAGTGAACAACCGGCCTACATCCATAGCCTCGAAACCGATGACACCTCCGAAGAACCTTGGTACAAAGCGATCCTAGATTTTAAAACCCATAGGTCATACCCGCCCAACACTAACACTAAGAACAAAAGAGCCCTACGAATACAAGCAACTCATTACGTCCTGAATCAAGGGTTACTATAGAAACGAACCCCACAAGGAGTCCTCCTTAGGTGCATAAACAAAAACCAATCCGAGAGAGTCATGGAAGAGGTGCATGACGGAGAGTGCGGACCCCATATGAGTGCACACCTACTAGCCCGAAAAATAATGAGACTGGACTATTACTGGATTACCTTAGAGGCAGACTGCCGACGTCATGTCCGACACTGCCACAATTGCCAAATCTTTGCCAACGTCCAATACCTAACTCCATATCCTCAACACACAATGGCCACACCCTGACCTTTCTCTACTTGGGGAATAGACATCATAGGAAAAGTGCACCCATCCGAGACCGGTGGACACTATTTTATACTAGTAGCCGTCGATTATTTCACCAAATGGGTAGAAGCCGCCTCTTACACCATGCTAACCTCAAAACAAGTAGTCAAGTTCTTACAAAACAACATCATCTGCTGATACGACATACCTCACGAGATCATCAGTGACCAGGGGGCTCACTTTAGGGCCGACACCCAGAAACTACTCGACAAATACAAAATCCAAAGACACAAGTCATCACTCTATAGACCACAAACAAACGGGGCCGTAGAGGCAGCCAACAAAACCATAACCACAATCCTTAAGAAAATGATAGACAATTACCGGGATTGGCCAAACAAGATACCCTTCGTCTTATGGGGATACCGAACATCTTACAGAACACCCACTGTAGCCACACCATATTACCTAACCTACGGTTCCGAAGCAATACAACCCGTAGAGGTAGAAATACCGTCACTAAGGATATTAACCGAGAGCGGTATTCCCGAAGAGGAATGGAACCTAAAACGGTATGACAAGCTAGTACTCCTGGACGAGCGTAGAATACATGCCTTATCCAACGTACAAGCCTACCAACAACGCATCCAACGAGCCTTTAATAAGCGAGTGAAATCCCGAAACATACACGAGGGAGATTTAGTGATCAAATCCATTAGAGCACCCCTTCCCGTCGACCCTAGAGGGAAATTCAAACCAAACTGGGCAGGCTCTTACCTCGCCAAGAAAATACTCTCCGGTGGCGTAGTAATCCTCACCGACCTAGACAATCAAGAATTCTCAACCCCAACCAACATGGATCAACTCAAACAATACTACCCATAGACACCATGCCAACCACATCCCAACCTCCGACTTAGGGGGAAGCAAAAAAAAAACAAAAAAAATAATAATTAATCAAGTTCGCATCGATAATTGGCATAGACGAGTCTAAAGCAAACTCACTCACATTTTTTTAAAGAACTACGAACATGGTTTGATTCCGTCCAAAAGCGGATACGTAGGCAACCCTTCTCCGGGTACGACCAAACAACTAAACGAAACAGTCGATTAATCGATTCATGAATAAACCGGGATTCCTCCCATGACCCGGTCAATGAGTGATTTAAAATGACGAAGCACAAACGACGAGCCGAGGATGGGGTGAAAACCCGAAAGGGCGCCCCGGGCAAAATGAAGAAACGAGTTGCGAGCCGTAAAAAAAAAGACAAAACAAACTAAAAAACAAAAAAAAGGTGAGCCAAGGACGGAGTGAAAACCCGAAAGGGCGCTCCGGGTAAAATGAAGAATCGAGTTGCGAGCCACAAAAAAAAACGGAAGAAAAGAAAAAATAAATGTACTTCTCATTAAAAGGAAAACTGGTTAAATCGAGCCTTTGTTGAGGCATCTACATCAAACATCCAAAATCCGGACGTCCCGGAAAATTAACAACGTGTCTAAGCTCCGCAAAAGTTAGTACTAATACGCCACATAATATCAACTAATACAACATAGTACTAAACGGCTGGGCTCTACCGGTCCAACCTTTTCTTACCCTCACTATTCGGGTGTGACTGCTTGCGTTCTTCCTCTTCGATTTTCCGAAAGCAAGCTTCTAACACCCTATCTAAACGCGAGTCCAACAAATCCCACTTTCTTTGCTCTTTCACAACTTTAATATGGGTCTCGTCGGTCTTGGCCCATTCAGATGAACTGACTAAACTAGGATCGGTCCCACTGTCTTTGGATAGGCGCTTAATAACGGTCTCTCGAGTCTCCTTTTCGCCTCTTAGCGGCGCTGTCTTCCTAACTTTTGAGTCGGTCTGTCCTGACGGGTGTTCACAAACCCTCTTCCGGACGGAAGTATTGTCGGTCGGTCGAGCAACGGGATGCAAAAACTTCTGCTCCCAAGACACCCTGAACCCCCTAAGCAAATCCTCGGTCCGTGGTTCAGAACTAGAAACGACCTTAGCATCATCTGGAATAATAGGTGGTCGGACACCCATTTGATTTGACAACATGCTCGGGTAAATATAAACTTGATACCTCATGGATAGTAGTAACAAAGCCCAGGTCGAAGACGAAAATGGAAACCCGACACGCCCACGAATATTCCACCACGGGATGGACCACCTGATGACAACATCTCCCCTAACCAAGTAGGGAAGCCAATCCTCCTCTTCAGAGCTTTTACTCCGCACCAAAACCATCTTCCGGCCCGTGAAACCCCTGTAGCTGTAATCTTTGAAACACCGGGGAGGGTCGATTAAACCGAGCCGCTCTTGCAACCAAACATGTACAAAAACACGACGAAGCATCACACCTCTAAAGCCAAAGTAACCACAAAACAAATAAAACCAAGCTACAAAAAAAAACAAAGCCACACACATGTAAGATGATCCTAGAACCCCGAGAGGGTATCCCCTGTACCAGAACACTAGCGTCAAGACCCAGAACAAGCTCACCCAAAGTGAGCAAAGAGGGTGATCGTCCATGTTCCATAGCCGCTACCACGTCCAAAACACGAGGATTCCCCCAACCTTCACGTGACCGCGCGTCCTCAAAAAGATAATAGCAAGCAATGGCAATATTAAAAGCACGCCTACATGCCAAGACCGAAACATAATGAGAGCCAACAAGAGAGAATGTCCAAGAAAGCAACTCTAAGTTAAGACCATCCACACCAAAATAGCCTTTAGCCTCCTCCAATGAAGAAAGGTCCAAAAAGTGGTAAAATCGCTCCACATAAGCATCATCCCCACAAGGCACACAAGGTCGAACCGAGCTCCACCCACCTATAGCATCTATCTCTTCGAGCAAAGGGCAAACTTTACCCCCGGGGAAAGCAAAAACATGATATTTTGGGTCCCAAACTCTAGAGCATGCCCGTAGAAAATCATCCTGTACCTTGACTCGACTCAGTGCAACAACCGTCGAAAAACCATCGTTTGAACTAACCTCGGAAGAACATTTCTTAAACAAACCCGCCCACTTGGTCAGGACATTCTCGAAACCCGACATGACCCTAGATATGGTTCTATACCTTACGGATATCCTAGTATGTCTAGAACATGCACCCACAACCCGTATATATAGCCCTAATCCCACAAGAATTAGGAACAACGAAAATTTCGATAACCCGGGGTTTGGACCGCACCGGCCCACGCACCCGAGTCTCTGACCGCCCAAGCCCAAGCGACTCGGGACCCAATTGCATCAGTCCGAGCGCCTGAAGCCAGGCATGACTCAACCCGAGCAACTCAAGGGTAGAAATTGGAACCCCGTGATCACCATAGCTATCATCATATACCTCAGACACCGAGAACGGCCTCCCAAAGTCATTAGAGCCCACCCCGAAAACCGAGATATCCATACTGAAGCTGCAGGACGCGAGTTCACTCGTCGGATGCACGAGACTTAGACGTTTTTTTTTTGTTTTTTTTAGGGGGATAAGCTACCCCACCTAGGCGTGTCGTAGCCTTTTAACGATTGTCGTCAAGTCGCGTCTGTAGCCTGACAAGGCGATTTTACGAATGTATAAAAAGTGGTCTAACTTTTTTTGCCGGGGTCGCACGAATTTCAAACTTCGGCCTCGTTCTGAATGTCAAAACAGCCACGCTCATTTCTTAGCACACTCGGTCAAAGCATGTTAATATTTCACATCTCGAGTCAAAAAAATTTAATCGACGTACTACCTGATCCGATTCCCGGCTCAAACTAACGCATTTCAAAAACATCCGAAACAAACGGTTTTCATACTCTCATGCAACGCTAATACGCCCTAAACTAGGTCAAATCGCAAGCAAATGAACACAAAAGTGATTACTTGTCAATATAGGTCAACAAATTCTCCAAGCACAAGACTAATCCAAATAATTCAAATACTAAAAGTCTAAAACGAATATACAAAATATACAAATCCTTATACATACTGAGGTTAGGAAGGACCCCTAGAAGCCACACCGACAGCTATCACAACCTCGCAAAGGTTGTCATCCAAACCGAGATCCTCGAAGTCTATGAGGGGAGACTCACTACCATTCATCCCCGACAGCATATCGAGTAGTCGTCTCGGGGACCCCTCCAACCTCCTCGTTAGCACCCGTAGTTTCAGCCTCAGCCTCCCTCTCGATCCGATGCCTGGCCTCACCCTGTGAGGAGGTCTCCCCCCGAAACCGAGCCAACCGCTCCTTTAGGAAGGCGATCTCGTCAGCCCGAGATTACAGGAGCCGCTGTGACTCGACATCTTTCTCCTCGAGCTCGGTCACCCGAGTCTCCAACTGTCCCACCATATCCGAGACATCATGCGAGTACACTCAAACATTAGGAAAACACACAAGCAACCTAGAAAACCACCTTAGTCACACAAACTCACCGATCGAGGTCCTGAAGTGTCACGAGAAACCCTCGAGGCATAGGCCCGGAAGCAGTTGGCAGCCTGCCACAATCGCTGATGGTAAGCCGACGAAGCCTGAGAGTAAACCATGAAAGTTAGGCAAACCGACCCTACATTCTTAGAACCCAAATCGAAAACAAAAGTCAAAACTTACTCGGTATACCCGGTCTCGCCACTCTATCCCGGCATCCATCTCCTCTGCGGAACACGGGGGGAGAGGCTCAGTAAAGGGTACCCCAGCTGCATCCACTCTAAGTAGAGTCAGGGGAAAATCTGGGGGCTGGATTTTGTCAGCCGGGTCGACCAGCTGAAAAGACAACAGATTGGTCAGAAGGCAAAGAAATAACAAACCGCAACACAAACCTTAGAGCCAAAGATTAGAACATTACCACGAGGCGATACCAAGCTAACCGCCGGGTGACGTGAGATAAGTAGGAGCCACCAGGCACCAAGAGTGTATCACCTCCTTCTCCGTCCTTATCCTCAAGGATCTTTGCGGCGGTCGGTGGTCTGAACATGATCCGGGGAGGATCAATCGGCACCCTGAAATCGTCATATAGGCACTGACGCACCAACCGTGATAAGTGTGTTTTGTAGTGCTATTTTCCCTGTGTTTGGTCCCGGTTTCTCTTGTGGAATCGCTCTTTGGAGCGGTTTCAAGGCTAATTACGCTTCTTCTAGTTTGTTTTAGGCTCCTAAGACTAATCTTGGAGAAAGGGAACGATTCAGACTCGTTTCCGACGCATTTGGAGCCAACGAAGAGAAGCAACGATCACTCGGTAGCTTAAACTCGATCCCGAGCCCTTGGGACCCATTCCCGAGCCCCTTAGACTCGATCCCGAGCACCGAGAATCGCTGAGAAGCCTATGAAGAGAAATTAGGGACCCTTGAGACCATATTTGAGGCCTACAAGACCCATCCTGATCGAGATGAATGCCATCTCGGCCGGGATGAAGAAGGAAAGCAAAGCACGGCCACTGACCAGCCTTCCCGACCGAGAAGAAGGTCATCTCGGCCGGGATGGGTCCCTTCCCGACCGAGATCATCTCTTCTCAGCCGGGATGGCCCATCTGCAGCTCCGCGTCACTTCTTTTCTTCTCCTTTGCTCTTGTAACCCTATAAATACTCTCCCTTTGTATTGTTTGAGGGGGATACACTATCTTATGAAATTCTAGACATACTTTAGGTTAGATTAGCATATATTAGTGTAGATTAGCTTAATCCTTTCCTTAATCTTAGTTTAATCCTTGTATCATTGGAATTCTTGAAAATCTCTACCAAGATTAACAACCTTGGTGGATGTTTTGGTTTTTCTTCTATGCAAGTGTTCATCTTTTCTTCTCTTGTTAGTTGGTATAATCTTCTTACTCTCTTTTCTCTTAATCTTTGTTTATCATTCAAGTTTTAATCTTTGTTCATTGTTCATTGTTCATTGTTATTGCTAATTTCATTTTTTATAATGAATGTTATGGTTATGTTGATGTTTCCTCTTGTTTGGGTTAGTGTTAGTTTAGATATGATTGAATAGATTCTTGTGGGGTTAGTAGGGGGATTATGTGTTGATTATGGGTGATTAGGGTTGATTGTGGGTAAAGGCTGAATCTTTATTGCTAGTCACTTGTTATGCATACCATGTGTTTGATGAAATGTTTGTTAGGGTGGTAGTTGCAAATACTACTCTTGCTTGTTTCCTTCTTCTCATTGTTTGGTTGATTGGTGGTTGAATCCTCTTGTGTTGAGTAGCATCTTGCTTGGGTATTCGGGTTTGTCTTTGACGCGAGAGCGCGGACCGACCTTAGTGACTAGGTGAAACCTACACCCTCGATTACCCAACTATCCTACTACACTTATGAACCTGACCTATTGTTCCTAGCTAGTTAGTTGAATCTTTTAGCTTTAGTTGTTATGCTTAGCTTAGTCATAGTCATAGTGTTATCCCCCTTCTTTGTTCTAGTTGTTTAGCTTAGTTGACCTAGTCTTGTATTTGGGTAGACCTTAGTCTAGACACCTCTTACCGTCTCTGTGGATCGACCCGACTTGCCCTAGCTACCTAGTTAGGATTAGTTGGTTTTATTTGTCGGTAGGATTGACACCTTTACAAGTCCGATACTCGTACTTGGAGCTACATCAAGGATGAGGAGGAATTTCTATGATGAAACAAGCAAAGTGCCGATAATGACCAATGAGATGATAGAGATTATTGAGTTGCTAACTTTTGGTAAGGCGACTCTCACTTCTTTTCCGTCTTTTATTTGCTTAGTCTTCGCTTATTCCCCCTCGGGGCCTTGGTCATTGCTCCCGATTCTCGATGACGTGACTACATCGAGAGTCATTTCAAAAGCCAAATTTACAAGTTCTTTCACTTTTTATTCAACTTAATTTCTTTTTAGTAGGAATTAGTCGGATTTAGGCGGAATCCGGGCTAGGTGACTTGATTACACCTAGCCCTCCCCTCCCATTTCCTTTTATTTTCTTCTCTTTATTTCTTCCCCCATCCATATCTTTTCTCGTCTCGGCCATTGGTGACTTGACTACACCCCGACCGGACGCATTCACATTTCTTCACCTTTATTTTTGTTTTTTATCTTTATTTTCGTAGTTTCTCTTCTTTTTAGTGTCTCCACACACTACCGATCGAGCATGAGGATATTGCTCGGTTTAAGTGTGGGGGAGCGATGTCTTAGTCTAGCTAGTTTAGTTTTATTTTCGTAGTTTTTTTCGAAAAATCTTAAAAAAACCCTAAAAATTTGAAAAATTTCACAAAAATCAAAAGGATTTTCTTTTGTGTCTTTTCCTTTTGTGTCGTTGTGTCGTATATTTGTTGTGTTGTGTGTGTTTTCCCTCCCTTTTTCCTCAAAGGTTCCTTGATCGCCGTAATCTTCGGAAAGCTCAAGACATCCGGTAACGTCATTCTATCCCTTTTCCTCTTTGTGTCTTGTGGAGTTTGGAGGAGATTTTGCGATGATGTGTGCTCGGGTGGAGCTTGTTGGAGTTTGAGGTTGATTTGGTTGCCTATGTGGATGTTTCGGGGTGGTGCTTGTTTTCTTTGTGTGTTTGTTCTCCTTTCTTTTGTTTTGTTTTATTTTGTTGTCTTTGTCTCATTTCCTTTCGTTTTTGCTGCGTTTTTATTTTGTCTTGTTTAGTTGTGTCTAGTGTGTAATAAAAATGTTTTCGAAAACCCGCTTTTAAGGCTAGTGCGCAAGTGTTTACTTTCCCTTTCTAGTGATATGAATCGAGTCTTGGACTTTAGTTTAGTAGAATGACTTTAAATCAATAGTTTCATTGGTCCTTTACCTTGAGTCCACCTACCCTACTAGGGATTTACTGCGGATTTGCATTTTGACCACTATGACCACCCACGGCGTGAAAAGGCCTTGGTTGCCGAGTCCCGTCCCTTAGGTGACTGTGTTCGGAATTGCTTTGATTAGTCCAAGTTTTCACTCTTTTTGTGGGTTTGAAGGGAAATCGCGACCCCCGACTTACCCATTCCCCTACCTCCTACACATTTCCACAAATAAGTTGCAAATTGTATAAGTTCTCACTTGGTTGCAAGAAATGCCTACAATACAAGAATTATCCAAAAGGCAAGCCAAATCAAAAGAAAGAAAAGAAAGAAAAAGAAAGAAAGAAAAAGAAAGAAAAAGAAAGAAAGAAAAAGAAAAGGCACAACAAATCAAAGAGGAAATACAAAAGAAGAAAAAGAAATGGCATAGCAACTCAAAAGCCGAATGCAAAAGAAAAGAATGCCTAAGAAAACAATCTCACAAAAAGATTCTCACCCTCTCAAAAATAAGCCTTTTTCCGATCGCTACCGTGAAGAGCCTACCAAAGAACCGAGTCCCTAGGAAGGATGATAGCGGTAATGATCGGTCTTCCCCCATTTTGCAACTTTATCCACCTTTTTACTTGGGCTAGTTAGACGATTTTTGAGCATGGGACGATCATCTTGGCTTATCGCTAAACGGGGCGGGCTCTCACTTACCTACAGTGTCGACTAACTCTGTGGTTCATCCTATTTCCATCCCGCCGATCGTCCCGTAGTACGTTCTTAGAAGGTTAGGAGGACCTAGGTAAATTACCAATGTTTTTTATTACTTTTTTGTCATACTATTAGGGTTTTGTCCATTTCGATTTGTGTTATTAGCTCGGGAACGTGTCACTTGCCTTGAGTCCTTAACCGGTGTTTCTTCACCGCTTTGTTGAGGGAAGCGGTATTTGTTTCTTTTTGGGTGCAACCGATTTTTTGTTTGTTTGTATGTTTGTTTGCTTGTGTGTTTTCGTGTTCGGTTGCATCCACAGTTTTGTCGCAAGACCTCACTTGCCTTGCGGAGAGCACTTTTCCTCTAAGTGTTCTCGCGTGAGTTGAAAGGGCGTAGGGTGCGCTAATACCCTCTTGGTTAGAAGTCTAGTTTCTTTTAGTTTTTAGTTAGTTTGTGCTTACTCGAGGGCGAGTAAGGGTTAAGTGTGGGGGAGTTGCTAAGTGTGTTTTGTAGTGCTATTTTCCCTGTGTTTGGTCCCGATTTCTCTTGTGGAATCGCTCTTTGGAGCGGTTTCGAGGCTAATTACGCTTCTTCTAGTTTGTTTTAGGCTCCTAAGACTAATCTTGGAGAAAGGGAACGATTCAGACTCGTTTCGCATTTGGAGCCAACGAAGAGAAGCAACGATCACTCGGTAGCTTAGACTCGATCCCGAGCCCTTGGGACCCATTTCCGAGACCCTTAGACTCGATCCCGAGCACCGAGAATCGATGAGAAGCCTATGAAAAGCAAGTAGGGACCCTTGAGACCATATTAGAGGCCTACAAGACCCATCCCGGTCGAGATGAGGGCCATCTCGGCCGGGATGAAGAAGGAAAGCAAAGCACGGCCACTGACTAGCCTTCCCGACCGAGAAGAAGGTCATCTCGGCCGGGATGGGTCTCTTCCTGACTGAGATCATCTCTTCTCGGCCGGGATGGCCCACCTGCAGCCCCGCGTCACTTCTTTTCTTCTCCTTTGCTCTTGTAACCCTATAAATACCATCCCTTTGTATTGTTTAAGGGGGATACACTATCTTATGAAACCCTAGACATACTTTAGGTAGATCAGCATATATTAGTGTAGATTAGCTTAATCCTTTCCTTAATCTTAGTTTAATCCTTGTATTATTGGAATTCTTGAAGATCTCTACCAAGATTGACAACCTTGGTGGATGTTTTTGTTTTCTTCTATGCAAGTGTTCATCTTTTCTTCTCTTGTTAGTTGGTATAATCTTCTTACTCTCTTTTCTCTTAATCTTTGTTTATCATTCAAGTTTTAATCTTTGTTCATTGTTCATTGTTATTGCTAATTTCATTTTTTATAATGAATGTTATGGTTATGTTGATGTTTCCTCTTGTTTGGGTTACTGTTAGTTTAGATATGATTGAATAGATACTTGTGGGGTTAGTAGGGGGATTATGTGTTGATTATGGGTGATTAGGATTGATTGTGGGTAAAGGTTGAATCTTTGTTGCTAGTCACTTGTTATGCATACCATGTGTTTGATGAAATGTTTGTTAGGGTGGTAGTTGCAAATACTACTCTTGCTTGTTTCCTTCTTCTCATTGTTTGGTTGATTGGTGGTTGAATCCTCTTGTATTGAGTAGCATCTTGCTTGAGTATTCGGGTTTGTCTTTGACGGGAGAGCGCGGACCGACCTTAGTGACTAGGTGAAACCTACACCCTCGATTACCCAACTATCCTACTACACTTATGAACCCGACCTATTGTTCCTAGCTAGTTAGTTGAATCTTTTAGCTTTAGTTGTTATGCTTAGCTTAGTCATAGTCATAGTTTTATCCCCCTTCTTTGTTCTAGTTGTTTAGCTTAGTTGACCTAGTCTTGTATTTGGGTAGACCTTAGTCTAGACACCTCTTACCGTCTCCGTGGATCGCCCCGACTTGCCCTAGCTACCTAGTTAGGATTAGTTGGTTTTATTTGTTGGTAGGATTGACAGCAAAATCCTTCCAATCATACCGCTCGCCCAGGTACGAAAATGGACGAATCAACGCAGGAAGCAGCATCTTCCTATAACTCCGCGGCCTCAGCTCCATAGCCACATCGTCCGGCACGCTCTCGAAATTGGCCCAAGGGCGGGCCACAAACTACACAAATAAAACCAACATCCTAATGAAGTCCCAAGCCTTGGGGGCTATTGAGCAAATAAACTATAGAAAAAACTTACATCGTCAAGGCCTAGCTTGTTAACCAGCGCATTCTCCACCGGGTAATGGCTGATTGTGCTCTTAGGCTGAGCCAGCCTCCACTCGATTCCCGCCGGGAATCTCTTCGGGTGAACCCGTACCGTCTTAGGAGCTAAGCACGGGAAGTAGGAATAGATCCAAGCCTGCAAAATCCCAAAACAACTTTAGCAATTCAAGCCAAAAACTAAGTAGAACTCAAAACACAAGAGCGAGAAAAGCAACTAACCTCCAGTATAAGGCCCGGACCCACAATGGGCATAGCTGAGGCCGACCCTATCACCAGCGGCCTCACCATGACTTGCAGGCAGCGAGTAATCTCCGGGAAAGACGCGGTCACCCAATCGTAGCGCCCTAGCTGAGTCAGGTCGGCTAGAAAGGGCAGAATCCTAGTACTAAACCTCTCGCCCTTATCCGAGAAGTAAGCCGACCCTAGGAAATACCACAGCCTCAGCCAAGCATCCTGCTTCGGCGTGTTAGCCTCCCGACCCTTTAACACCGCCACTCGCTCGAAGTGGTCGATGATGTACGAGCTCACTATAGCATGAGGCGTACTATATGCCTCACGCGGTAAACAATCCCTGATGAGGCCCCGCACCTCATCACTATCTAGACTAGGGCCTTCGGCAGCCCACCTAATCCTATCCGGACCCCAAGGCAGACCACTAATCATCTCAAAGTCCTCTAGGGTCATCCCGACCTCCCCAAAAGTCATGTGGAAGGTCGAGGTAGTATCATGGAAGCGATCTATCATCGCCCTGATCACCATAAGGTTGCATTTAGTCTTGCAACCCACCAACCTAACCCACTGTCCAACCACGGGACCTAGGGCGGTCCCCGCAATAATCCCCTTTACCGCGGGGGTCAACTTCTGGAAGTAGACACCGAGGCATGTAGTAAAGCCCGAGAAAGTCCTCATCGGACCTGGGGGCTGCAAACCGAAACAATGCTAGGATGAACAAAACAAATCTAGCCTAACCCGAGCAAAAAATAATAACAATAGTAAAGTCTGAGTCATAACTAATGAACACGAATAGGACACTCACCAGGCCCCGCACAATGCGGCTAGAAATGTGACGGTCAAGATGAAACATCAGCTGATGACCATCCCAGTCCCGAGCCCACTCGGGGTCCTCGTAAACGATCTCCTCATTCTCCTGTACCGAAGCCAAAGTATGAGCCCTCCTAGCCACCGTCTCCGGAAGCTTGCGCTTCTTCACTCTATCGAACTCAACCTCATTAATAGTCTCAGGGTCAAGTCACTGAGACGAGACGCTCCGTCTCCTCCTGCGAATCCCTCGAAGAGTCTGTGAACTTGCCCCGGCAACCTCCTCACTAGCACCAACCGAGGAGGTTCCCTCGGGACACTCGGTATCATCTCTAGCTGCAAAACAAAACAAAATATACAACAAAACATAACCCTAGTCAGGCTAAATCAGCTTAATCAAGTCAAAATAGGGTCAAAATTTCGAATGGGGACATCAAAGTTCTGAAACGGCCGCTAGCACGCATTTTCGATCCCGATCACATTGGAAGTGGTTTCGAGAAAATCCGGCATCATTTCGACACCTTCTGGTCTGTCTTAAGACACACAAAACCTCACGGAGGGTCCTAAAAGTCATCCTAGCCCTAGCAATCGACAATAGAGCTACCCATATCCTCCTAAACACTATTTGAACAAAAGTACGTAAAATAAAAGCGGGAATAATCGGGAAACGGTCCTTAACCCTAGCATTCCAAAACGCATTTCAACAAAGAGGCATTGTCGCACCACGAACATCTTTATCAAGATTATAACTACTTTAACAAGCTCTAATCAACCTTAACTTAACAATAAAATCAAGCACAAGTATCGAAACTAAACAAGTAAAAAACACCCAAATCGATTTTCTAGGGTTTTCAACAAACCAACTCATAATCAATCTAATCAAGCAAAACCGACAAATAAACAAGTAAGGAACACTTACCCGAAGTCGACATTGTCGTAAATAACGGAAATCGAGATGAAATTTGGCGAGAAAAATCCAAAGGATGATCTTGAGGAGAAAGGGGCGACGCATTCGATTTTCGAGAAATAAAACGATCGCCCCAATCTTCGTTTACTTAAACAGACCCAGACCACGAAAATCCGACCGCCCAGCTGACGCGCTCGAGTTCTAGCACGCTGGGGGCTGGGCGCCCGAGTCTTGGAGCGCTGAAGGATGCGCGCCTAAGCGGCCCAACCCAGACTAAAACGATGCAAAACAAACGCGACTCAAAGACAATACACGCACCTACTAAGACAAGCAAAACAACAATAATGGGACAACTACTAAGTAAACATCCATAATACACTCTCGACTAATAAAACAAGCACTTAACGCTGCACCCGGACACGTAACAAAACAACCAAGACTAACATAATTGAACGCTGAACAGACTCGAATGCATAAACAAACCAAGACAAAAGCAAGAACAAACCCGAACAAAATAAGACAAGCCTGCAAAACAAAATTAACTAAGACAAACTCACATAACAAGCATTTTAATAAAACAAATAAACAAACAGCAATTTTGCCCGAGGGTCAAAGTTATCCCGAAGGCACAGCAATTTTGCCCGAGGGTCAGAGTTATCCCAGAGGCACAGCAATTTTGCCCGAGAGTCAAAGTTATCCCGGAGGCACAGCAATTTTGCCCGAAGGATCTAAGTTCCCGGAGGCACAGCAACAGCAATTTTGCCCGAGGGTCAGAGTTATCCCGGAGGCGCAGCAATTTTGCCCAAGGGATCTAAGATCCCGGAGGCACAGCAACAACAACTTGCCCGAGGGGTCAAAGATCCCAGAGGCACAGCAAACAGCAATTTTGCCCGAGGGTCAAAGTTGTCCCGGAGGCACAACAAATTTTTTCCTAGGGGTCATAAGCATCCCGAAAGACAGCTATTCGAGTGGAGACTGACGCCCTCGAATAGTTTTATATCAGCAATTTTTGTCCTAGGGGTTATAAGCATCCCGAAAGACAGCTATTCGAGTGGAGACTGACGCCCTCGAATAGTTTTATATCACCAATTTTTGTCCTAGGGGTCATAAGCATCCCGAAAGACAGCTATTCGAGTGGAGACTGACGCCCTCGAATAGTTTTATGTCAGCAATTTTTGTCCTAGGTGTCATAAGCATCTCGAAAGACAGCTATTCGAGTGGAGACTAACGCCCTCGAGTAGTTTTATATCATTTTATCTTGTTATGTTCGTCCTAGGGGTCAAAAGCATCCCAAATACGACCGTTCGAGTGGAGACTGATGCCACCGAACTTTTTATTTCATCAAGGGTTCACAAGTATCCCAAAAATATTCGCCCAAATGAAAAGTAATACATTTACACCTAACACATAAAAGCGCTTAAAATTAAACAAAACCTTGAATAAATCGAAGAAGACAAAGCGCGCGCGCACAAAGAATCAAGAACAAGATAACAAGCAACGGCCCGAGCCCAAGCAAACAACCACAAGCGAAGACGTCAGGTATGACTTCTAAACCTTGACTGGCGAGCCTCAACGCACAGTCTAACGGACTTAAAGTGACCCGACCGGACAGCCACCAGGACGTAATCTTCGATTGACCTGGGCGGCTATACTTTGACTTTCGCCTTGTCCAAGCCTCAGTCAAAGTGGGGGCTTCTGTAGACACCCAGATTTGGACCTGGTGGCTGCAGAGGCGCCCAACAAACACCCGATGACGATAGGACTGCAACGCGACGCGGGTTCGCGGTGTTTTAGATAGTTTTTCTATAGAACGGATCAAATAAATTATTCGGGCAAATTAAACTAACATGATGGCAGCCTTAGTCGTGTCGTTACGATCACATAAACACTAATTAGAGTCAATTCTGACACCGGGACCCCGAGTCGGTCCCGAAACTCGAACCAAGTCAACACCGCGCCAAGCGAACCTCGGGATGAACACCCGAGGCATACTAAACCCACGGCGCTAGGTCAAACCCGGGGTAAACTTAATCCCCAAGAATCATATCACAATCCTCCCTCTCGGTTTTGGAAAGTATCAAAACCGTATCCTCAGAACTCCAACCGCACCACCTGACGCGCCTGGGTCTCCCCACGCCCGGACCCAGACGCCTGAGTCTTAGTACGCCCCAGCTCGGGCGCCTATATGGGCGACGAGGGCCGAAAACACCTATAAATACCCCCCTTCACGCCATCATTTCCACACATAACATTCAATTCTCTTCCCCCTCTAAACTCTCGCTAAGGGCTCGCACTCCAACACCCGAGGCAAACGATCCACTCGATCGTAGTTCCGATATTAAAGGCGACATCAACGCTACTCCTCACCTTCGAGCACTCCACTCGATACCTAGGTGCCTGTGATCGACTAGCTCAAAGCTAGTACCCAGGTTCTGTCGGATTAGCCGCAAAACTAGTATTTAGCAACGAAGCTTTGCCCGAATAGCCGCGGGAAGGTCAAACGGTAACGGTTCTCTGCCGGAATAACTGGTCAAGCTAGGAGGATCCGCCTATCGAAGTCGTTTCGTCACTAGGTTGCCATCTAAACAAAACTTTCCATACTCGCACTTTCTATTATTATGCACTACAACAACACTAGATGTGGGCACTAAGCCCACAAACATCTACTAAAATACGTAACATCCCAACTTCAACCGCAAACATTAAAATACACTAAATAGATCCGAGTAATTCCGAGATCCGATCTCAAACTATCTATGCATCGTATCCCGTTTAGTGTATACTCCGAGGGTGCAACTCCTCGCTAAGTGATTTACTTACATTCACATTTACATACAGTTTTTCATATGATTTATTACTTTTATGACCTTATAATCGCATGCTAAATCACCTAACACGGAATTCAAAACGTAAAAAAACTAAAATTGAGCAAAGTGATGGTCGGGTTCCGTAGTAGTCCTAGTGCTCGCCTTATTAGGTTTGACGCATCTCTATTAATACCGAACCGACGCATCTTAAGCAGAATACCAGGTAAGGTATACCACGAGAATGACTAATATCCGTATTATCGCGTTAAAACTGATTTGCTAATACGTATAATACTAGTACTCTCTACTCTCCTACGTGCATCTTTTCATGGCCTGCTTGTCACGTGAAATCGCATGCAAAGAATGTAAACACAACTACTTTGACGACAAAACTTACTTGTCCTTAAACAACCGACATAGCAAAAGGCTTAGGGTTAAAACAACAGATGTTACAGTACTTCCACCACAACAAAAGGACTAACATATCAGCCTACCGATTAATTAGTAGAGGCCGCTATAGTGCGGGCGGGATTGGGTGTTGACATCTATCGGATATTGGCTTCCAAATACGTACCCTCACCCCTTACTCAGAATCGACGGTTTCCGGATGTCAGAAACCATTGGCAATGAGAGTCATTCCAGGCATGGAGTGCTTAAGGGTACAAGTCTTTATCTTTAGGTCCCGTGCCACTCAACTTTGAGCAGGTAAGGGATCAAAGTTGACTTGAACGGTTTCCGAGTCCCCATAATTGACTCGGTGGCGACTCCACAAATCGGCAACAACTTCAGTTCACCAAAAAGGTCGCCTTACCAAACAAAATGGCCTTTAATCATTTACAACCACGACTCGATTGATTCCCAAACGAAAACACGAGTGCCCACACCCGTCTAGTACAAGTCCGGATCGTCATCCAAATCGAGGTCCGACACTTCGCCCTGTACGCGAGATCGGACCGGTCCCCGGCAGGTAGGGGGCCGCGTGGGTGGCCTCCTCCACACGTTGAAAAACCGGTTCGGTCCCGCGTGGGGCGCCGGGCGGTGCGGACGGACGTCCACAGTTTGGATGGACATTAATGCTTGGATGAATGTAGATGTGCGAAACCCATCTCTGAACAGGATAGTGAAGTGGATGGCATCTCCCCTCAAGAGGAAGCACTGGAAAACTCCCTGGATGCAAGTCAGCATTGCAACTATAGACATATAGTAGCACTAATCTGGAAAGAGAGAAACAAGAAATTTTCACTTCTAAGGAGTCTAGCATTAAGACTTTAGTATCCAGAATTAAGTTTCAAGTGGGAGTAAGATTTGGTAATGAGGCTAATTATAAATTTGATAGGATTAAATTGCATTTAGGATCTTTGAATAATTTGGCATCTACCTATATATATAATTAAAAGGATCATTTAAGCATTAAATTTTTTGCCACGTGGCATATAATTAATGCTTAAACAACCCTTTTATATTTAAAGTTTTTCTTTTATATAATTTTTTGCCTTTTGATCTAATTTATTCTTATTAAATTTTATTTTCTTAATTATATACTCCTTCCTATTCTAAGTATTCCTCCCACTTTTTCTTTTTGAGCTTAGTTTGGTTTTCTTATCACTTTCCTTTTTTGGAAATAATTTTAATCATTCTTTATTCTTTTTCTCCACACCTAAACTCAACACTTTTTCACTTTATACCCCATCTTTTACACTTCATACCCCACTTTTTATTCATCTCTCTTACTTTATCTCCACCATTTATTATTATTATTTTATTCTCTCCTTGGTTTCCCCCCCAAAAAAATTAGGGAAGAATACTCTGAATAGGAGGGAGTATATGTTATAAAGTTTTAGTTTTATATCATTATTAATTTAAGTGTTTAAACAACCTTTTTTTATATTTAATATTTTTGTTTTTACAATTTTTTTTTGGTTTTTTTCTCAAATTCTCTCTCTCTCTCTCTCTCTCTCTCTCTCTATCTCTCTCTCTCTCTCTCTCTCTCTATATATATATATATATATATATATATATATATATAAGGGTCATTTAAGCATTAAAGTTTTTGCCACGTGACATATAATTAATGCTTAAACAACCCTTTTATATTTAAAGTTTTTTTTACAATTTTTTGCCTTTTGATCCAATTTGTTTTTAATAAATTTTATTTTCTTAATTATATATGTGTTATAAAGTTTTAGTTTTATATAATTATTAATTTAAATGTTTAAACAACCTTTTTTATATTTAATATTTTTGTTTTTACAATTATTTTTGTTTTTTTCTCAAATTTATTCTTGCTGTATATATATATATATACATATATATATATATACATACATATATATAGATTTAAATTTTTTGCCACGTGGCATATATATAATGCTTAAACAACCCTTTTATATTTTAATTTTTTTTTTACAATTTTTTGCCTTTTGATCTAATTTATTCTTACTAAATTTTATTTTCTTAATTATATATGTGCTATAAAGTTTTAACCCTTTTATATTTAAAGTTTTTTTTTTTTTTTTACAGTTTTTTGCCTTTTGATCCAATTTATTTTTATTAAATTTTATTTTCTTAATTATATATGTGTTATAAAGTTTTAGTTTTAGTTTTATATAATTATTAGTTTAAATGTTTAAACAACCTTTTTTATATTTAATATTTCTTTTTTACAATTTTTTTGGTTTTTTTCTCAAATTTATTCTTGCTATATATATATATATATATATATATATATATATATATATATATATATATATATATATATATATATATATAGTGAGGATCCGGTGAGTCTTCCTCATTAAATGAGTCCGTCCCGTAATTTAGGGCCATTAGATCTAATGAGATCAACGGCTTATATCACACAAATATATTAGGGTTTGTGTAATATAGGGCCATTGTTTCATTATTACGCTGGTAATTGAGTTTTCCCCAAATATGTCACACAAACCCTAATCAAATCAATTACAATCAAAATCAAAATCAAAATCAACCACCTCAATCAATTCAATCAGTTGCAGTAATAATTTCCCCAATCTTGACTGATTACGATAAAATCGCAACGAATCGAATCAAATCAATTACAATCACAATCATAATCAACGATCTCGCAATCAGTAACAGAGCCTGAGAATTTCACAATCGATCTCCCAATCGAATTAATCCAATCCTCCTTATCTCTATCACAATCAGCAATGAAGTACAACGTATCATCCCTAAAAGACAGCTCAAACGCGAATTCCCGGTTCAACACATCCTCGGCTCCTTTAATGGTCAGGCAATCGTGAACCGGGGATGACACCGCGCAGTTTAGACGCACGTGTGATCACGCTCTCCTTGAACCAGAACAGTTTGCCTTGTTTCAGGACGAACCAGCGACGGCGCCATCCCGGTGTTACTGTAATAGTGTGATAGTGTCACAGTAAGATATTTGTGTTACTGTAATAGTGTTCTGTTACTGTAACATTATTACTGTGACATTATTATTGTAATTCCTTATTACTGTGATAGTGTCACAGTAAGATAGTTGTGTTACTGTAATAGTGTTATCTTACTATAACAGTAAGATTATATACAATGAAGATGACGCTGAATCTCAGCCATTCATGTGATTTGATCATGTGGCTGTGATTCGCGGGACGGACTCATTTAAGATGGAGAGACTCACGATATGCAATTCCTATATATATATATATATATATATATATATATATATATATATATATATATATATATATATATATATATATATATATATATATATATATATATATATATATATATATATATATATATATATATGCGTCGGGCCGCCTGCCAAGCTGGCCCTTAGGCGACCCGACCCGAAGGATCAGGGAGCCTGCCCAGCAGGCTGTCAGGGTAAATCACCAAGAACCCCCCAAGGGGGTAACTTCAGGCAATCGCCTGCCCAGCAGGGCGATGCGGCCCGTCGAGCAAGGCCTTCAAAACCCCCTGCCCGCCTGTCTCCAGGGGACTTCTCCCCCAGGCAGGGCCAGGGGTTACCCGGGGCCCCTCCGTCATTTTGCCTAAGGTAAGGGAGAATGAGTGGACGAAATAGACCCACGTGTCGCTTTGCCATCCACCCATTCTCCCGCTCTTTTCCCTCTCTTCTCTCTCTCTCTTGGGGGAAGGTATAAATACTTCCTTTCCTTCCACTTTTCAATGGTTGGATTTTCTCTCTCTAGACTCTTACTCTAAAAACGCCACCTAGCTCCTCACGAACTAGGTTCGTTAAGGCATTCACGGACTGACTTAGGCATCGGAGAAGGTTTCCTCGGACAACCTCCGAGGCCCTGTGCGCTTTGTGTGCAGGAAGCAGGCTCGATCCGCCGAGAAGGTCCGACCTGTGGAGTAAGAAGAAGGAGAGGATTGTAAGATCAATCGAGCAACATACAAACATCAAAGACCCGGATTCGAATTCGGGTTAATTGATTCCGATACCGGAACAATTTGGCACCGTCTGTGGGGACCGATACGGTTGTACCTACGAAATTACCCACAAAATCAACCATTCTCAAATACAAAAATTAGCCAGTTATAACAAATCATGCCTGAAATCATTGATGCCAGTTCAGGGGCAGGCCCAACAGTGCCACCAGCGGCCCCCCTGTACAGCATGCCGTTCCAAGAAAAGACGCCCGCTGCCACAATCCCAGGAGTAGGGCAAGCAAGCTTCCACGGAGCGCCCGGTAAGGACGTCGCTGTTACAGCTGAGCAGGGGGCACATTCGAGGCAGCCCCTAAACCTCACCCCCGCTCAGATGGCGCAGACGGCGGCCTTCTTCTCGGCAATGCTTAACCAAGAATTTACTCCGGAGGATCTGGTAGGCAGGGTCGCCACAAACCCCAGGCAGCTTCACTTCGAAAGTGGAGAAGGAGCTGGAGGCTCAAAGCGAACCGCCGCCAGAAAAATCCAACGGAAGGCGAAGAAAACAGCACAAGTGTATGCTCAGGTGCAGAGGCGCATTACGGCCGGCAACCAGGAACCGCCTGCTCAGCAGGCGTTCTCCATACACACAACAGAGTCCACCGATGCCCGTGAAAGAAGGGGTTTATCCCAAGACCTCCAGAACCGGATGAGGCACAGATCGAGCCTGCGTCCAAGTGCCTAGGAGAGAGACATGGCGACGTCTTCTCCACGCTGACGCCGGTGGCAGACTCGCAGCCAGCACCGGGCCTGTCTAGAAGCCTCCAGTCAAGACTTAATCAGGGGCAGCCCGTTGGGTCAAAGCATCGTCAGGGGGACAATCTTGAGCCAGCTCAGAAGAAGCGCCCACGACATCACTCTCCTGATAGATGGGACGACGAGACAATTAGCCGGCAACCGCCTCGACACCGTTCCCCTGGTAGTTGGAAACCGACCCCCGACAGATGGGGGGATCACGGTTACCACTCCACGGGGAGCAGGTCGAAGGTGGTGGGAAGGCCTACAAAAACCCCTCTTTACCCAGAGGTGCAGGGGTACCCCATCCCAAAAATTAAGACGCCCTCTGTTAAATTCGACGGCACGACTGACCCGGAAGACCACTTAGCCGCGTACGAGAGTCATATGGGCATGTACGATGCCGACGACGCAGTCTGGTGCAAGATCTTTCCAACCACCCTGGTGGGTCTGGCCTAGGGTTGGTTTAGAGACTTGCCGCAGGGGTTAATTAGTTTTTTCATCGAATTGGCAGAGGCCTTCCTAGATCAGTATGCTGGAAACAAGAGGCGTCGTCTTACTCGGTTTGACCTAATAACCCTTAGGCAGAGGAAGGGTGAGACTTTCAGGGAGTACCTGAAGAGGTTTGACCTGTCCTTCCAGCAAGTGAAAGAAATAGATGATGCAACAGGAACGTACGCGCTAACTAACTCCCTGCTCCCTGGTGAGATGAAAAACCAGATGATCAGGGCCCAGCCAGAAACTCTGGCCAAAGCTAGAAAGATCGCAGAAGGATTTATGCTGCAGGAAGAGTTCCACAGCCTGCCGGATACCCCCGCAGGCCCTATCAGGCAGCAGGGGGGACCGCAGGGTGGACGCGGCAGGAATGAAGCAGGGAAACAGAGAGTCGAGGAAGGGGATACCCCCAAGAAGGAACACACAGTTTACCAGCCTAGATTCGACAACTACACAGCCCTCAACAAATCCAGGGCAGAGATTTTCGAACTAGAGAAGGAAACTGCTAAGTGGAACCATCCAAGCTAACCACGCAGCCCGAAAGGGGACCCCAAGAAATTATGTACATTCTATGACTGCGTAGGCCATACCACCGAAGAGTGCCGCCACCTGAAGGACGAAATCGAGAAGCTCATCAGGAATGGCTGGCTGAGCAACTACGCAGCAAGGAACAAAACCCAGAAAGAAACAGTGGAAAACCCTGAAGGCTCGGTGCAAAACCGCCTGATAATCCATGTGATATCAGGGGATGCAGAGGGCCAAACAAGCAGGAGAGGCCAAAAGAGGCAGATTCGTGAGCTACGAAATCAGATCTGTTATGCTGAAAGGGCAGGGAGTCCAAAAGGGACGCCTTCGAGAAAATGGGACTGGAAAGAAGACACTTGAAACCTGCCCCTGGATCACTATATGGATTCAGCGGGGCAGGCGTGCTCCCAATGGGAATTATAGACTTGCCAGTGATATTCGGAGAAGGGACCTATGCCAGGAATGTCAGGGCGTCGTTCGTCGTGGTAGATGCGAAATCAACATACAACGCCTTGATTGGTAGAGCCACCTTGGACGAAATCGAAGCCGCAATATCAATCCGAGCCCTAACAGTGGCCTACGTAACAGACTTTGGCCTGAAAGGAAAGATCCATGGGGACCAAGAGTCTGCCAGGCACTGTTACTCGGTGGCTTTGCAGACCCACGAGACAGAAAGGAAAGGAAAAAGGAAAGCTGATTGCTCCCCCAGCAGGGAGGGACAGATCCCAGCCAGCCAGCATGCAGCTGACCACCTCGAACCTGGAGGGGAAAGCATGCTGGTAGATCTAGAGCCTGGCAGGCAGGTCCTTGTAGGGGCTGACCTGGAAGAATCCTACCGCGCAGAACTCATCAAGGTCCTTAGAGACAACAGGGACATTTTTGCATACTCGGCGGATGAAATGCCGGGAGTCGACCCGGCTCACATCGTTCAGTGGCTGAACGTGAGCCCGGAGGCTCACCCTGTAAAGCAGAAGAAGAGAAATATGTCTGCAGAAAAGGACTTGGCTATCAAAGAAGAAATAGAGAAACTTTTGAACGCAGATTTCATAGAAATCTGCGACTACCCTGAATGGCCGGCGAATGTCGTAATGGTCAAGAAGTCGTCAGGTGCATGGAGGATGTGCGTGGACTTCACAAACCTGAACAAAGCCTGCCCAAAGGACTGCTACCCCCTTCCAAGAATAAACCAGCTAGTAGACACCACTAGTGGGTACTCTATGCTGAGTTTTCTGGATACTTTTTTAGGGTACCATCAGGTGTATCTTTGGCAACCCGACAGGGTAAAGTGCGCCTTCATTACCAGCTCCGGCACTTATATGTATAAAATGATGCCATTCGGACTGAAGAACGCAGGCGCCACCTACCAGGGGCTAGTCGACAAAGTCTTTGAAGACCAGAAATCGAGAAATCTAGAGGCTTATGTCGACTACGCTATTGTGAAAAGTAAGGGAGACAGTGAACACCTGGTGGATTTGCAGGAAACTTTCTCATCCCTGCGGGCTTACAAGATGAAGCTCAATCCGAAAAAATGCACGTTCAGAGTCCGGTCTGGAAAATTCTTAGGTTTTCTAGTTAGCTCCAGGGGGATAGACGCCAACCCTGAGAAGGTTCAGGCTGTCTTGGATCTCCCTGAGCCTAAAACCATAAGGGACATCCAACGGTTGACAGGCAGAATGGCTGCCCTGGCACGTTTCATTGCCAGGTCGGCGGACAAATCAACCTCCTTCTTTAAAGTGCTAAAGGGTAACAAACAGTTCAAGTGGGACGACGAACAGAAAGAGGCTTTTGAACAGCTGAAGGAACATTTGAAGAAGTTACCTACCCTGGCAAGGCCAGTAGCAGGGGAAAAACTTTTTCTCTACATCGCCGTAACAAATACCACGGTAAGTGCGGTGATATTAAGGGAAGAAGCGAGCTCCCAGCAACCTATTTACTTTGTGAGTCATGCCCTGGGGGCAGCAGAAAGAAATTACCCGGTGGTCGAGAAAGCAACCTATGCAGTCGTCATCGCCGCCCGAAAACTCAGGTCGTACTTTGACGCGCATCCTGTTGTAGTCTTGACTGACCAACCCGTGGAAAAAGTCTTAGAAAAATTTGAAAAATCTGGATCGAGCTGAGTGGCTTGGGAATAACATATCAATCCAAGACCGCCATCAAGGCTCAAGCCTTGGCGGATTTTCTGTCTGAATGTTCCCACTCAGAAGAAGATGACCCCCCTGCCGGAGAATGGATGGTATAGACTGATGGGTCCTCAACAGCCAACGGTGCGGGGGCAGGTGTCGTACTGACCAGCCCCGAAGGAGTGGATTTTGAGCATGCACTCAGGTTCACTTTCCCTGCATCAAACAACGAGGCGGAGTATGAGGCTGTGCTCGCAGGGATTAGTCCGGCCAGAGCAGTAGGCGCAGAGCGGGTAGTGTTAGCAACTGATTCCCAGCTCATTGCCAATCAAATTAATAGAGAATATGAAGCAAGGGACCAGGCCATGGCTGCATACCTAGAGAGGGTGAAGCAGGAACTGTCAAGCTTAAAATCCTACGAAGTCAGGCAAATCCCCCGATCCCAGAATAACCGGGCAGACGCCCTGTCAAAACTGGCCAGCTCCAGCCTGCAGGATATAAGGAGATCGGTTTGGGTGGATGTTGTTCAAGAGAAATCCACTACCACCTATCAATCGGTCAATGCAATTGAGGAAGCAAGGCCTGAGGATTGGATGACCCCAATCACTCAATACAAGAGATATGGGATCCTCCCGTCTGACCCTGCACAATAGAGGAGGATGCCTGCAAAAGCAGCATGGTTTATACTGATCAATGGAGAGTTATACAAGAAAGCCTTCTCCTCACCCCTGCTCAGATGCCTGGGGGCAGGGCAGGCCGCTGAGGTGTTGGATGATATCCACTCGGGGATCTGTGGGCATCATATTGGAGGAAGGTCGCTAGCCCACAAAGCCCTGAGGGCAGGCTACTACTGGCCTACCATGTTGGCAGACGCAAGGGACCTAACCCAAAAATGCCGGAAATGTCAGCTATTCGCCCCTTTAATCCACGCCCCTGCCCAGGAACTCAGGCCAATATTGTCTCCCATCCCCTTTGCCCAGTGGGGGATGGACATATTAGGTCCTTTCGCTGTGGCAACTGGGGGCAGGAAATTTCTAATTGTGGGGATCGATTACTTCACCAAATGGGTTGAGGCTGAGGCAGTTCCGAATATCACTGAGCCTGCGGTCAGGAAGGTAATCTGGAGGAACATCATCACCAGATTCGGTTTACCAAAAATGTTGGTGTTTGATCATGGGAGGCAGTTTGATAATGACCCTCTGAGATTCTGGTTAGAAGGCCATGGCATAACAGTCGCCTATTCTACTGTCTGCCATCCCCAAACCAACGGGCAGGCAGAAGCCGCCAACAAGCAAATATTAAATGGACTTAAGAAAATGGTGGATGAGCTCAAAGGAAGATGGGCAGACGAGTTGCCAAGCATCCTCTGGTCCATCACAACGACAAGAAAAGAGTCTACAGGACAAACACCTTTCGGCCTGGTATACGGGGCTGAAGCTTTGTTACCTATCGAAGTGTGAATCCCTACCCTGCGATCTCAGCAATATGACAGGGCTGACAATGAGGTTTGCAATGACTGAAGCACTAGACCTAGTGAGCGAGGTCAGGGAGGAAGCCAACATCAACATCGCCGCCTACCAGCAGAGGATGAGAAAGGCGTATAACAGGAGAGTGAACGAAAGAAGCTTTCAAGTGGGAGACCTGGTTTTAAGGAAAACTCAGGCAGTAGGAAAATCACGAGAACATGGGAAGTTGAGTGCCAACTGGGAGGGCCCACATGAGGTAACCCAAATTAAAGGGCCAGGCACCTACAAAATCGCTAATCTGGAGGGTCGGGAGTTAGTCGCCCACTGGAATGCGGATACTTTAAGGAAGTACTATGTCTCAGCACTAGATAAGGACTAAGTAATTTTTGCTTTCAGAAAAAGATGGCGGAGGACGATCAGAGCAAAATGTCGACGGCTCCGACCACACATGTTAAAAGTTTATTTCAAAGAAATGAAAAAATGTCCAGAATTTATACTCGTTGCCTATTCAAACTTGCATTTCACACACAAACGAGCAGGGGCAATAGGGGAAGGCCCCCCTGTTGCCAAAACCAGGAAAAATGAGCCCCCCAACAAAATCCCTAAGTCCTCCTGCCTGCCTCTGGGCAAGCTGGGGGCAAGCCCCCTGGACTTCGGACAGAAGCCAGGGTCAGGTCGGGCCCCACGCGCCGAAGGAACAAGGACTGGGGGCATCCCCAAACCTTGTATATAAAAATTAACTAAGCCCTCTTGCCTGCCTCTGGGAAAGCAGGGGGCAGGCCCCCTGGACTTCGACCAGAAGCCAGGGCCAGGCCCCCTGGACTTCGACCAGAAGCCAGGGCCAGGCCGGGCCCCATACGCCGAACAAACAAGGACTGGGGGCATACCCCAACCTTGTATAAAAAAAACATTAAGTCCTCTTGCCTGCCCAGGCAGGCAGGGGGCAGACCCCTTGGACTTCAACCAGAAGCCAGAGCCGGATATAACTTTAAAAGAAAAATCAAACAGATGCATATATGAACAAATGAAAGAGTCTTTACAAAAGGACGATAAAATTCATATGCAAGAAAGTTAAAAGCATTACATCAGGTAAGGCAGCCGGCCACAACAGGGCTCGGCGCGCAAAAAGGAGTTAAAACATCAGCGAAGGAGCAAAAGCGCAACAGGGAAAGGACAAGAACCCTCAGAAGACGACTGCCTTGCATATTAGGCAGGAGGGGCATCTGGGTCAGGACCTGCAGCCTCTTCAGGCGATCTGCGCACCCGGGCCTCGTCCTTGGCAGCATAAAGAGCTCGAAAGGCCTCCTCATTAAAATCAGGGAACATCTCCCTGATGACCTCCATAACCAGCACCAAGGAGGAGTTAGCACCACTCTCAAAGCCTTTCTCCACCGCAGTTTCAGCCTCTTGGATTATTTCATCTTTTTCCTTCTGCCACTCCACAGCCTTCGCCGCCAAATCGCTACGAGCCGTCTGAAGGTCTGAATCAGCCTTAGAAAGATGCTCCTCTAAATCAGCAGCTTTTCTCTTGACATGCTCCAGCTCAGCCAATGCCTTCCTAGCCTGCTCTAGCTCCACAGCAGCCTGCTTGGTCTTCTTCAGTTCCTCCTCTAGGCGAGATACCTCCCTAATTGCCCTCTCACCCTGAGATTTCCAGAGGACCGCCTGATCCTTAACCTCCTCCAGCTCACCCTCTTTTTTCGCCAATTGATCCTTCAGGCTGGCGATGAGTGTGACATCCCTCTCAACCGTAGCCAGGCGGTCAAAAGGAGGGGAACTGACCAACTCTTCATCACTCAAGCGGCTAAGGCCCGCCAGTTCGGCAGAGGCCTGAATGACCCGGTAGGTACGCTGAATATACTGGGTCACTTGGTTGGTGGCAGAGGTCACAGTCTTGATAAGATGGTCCGCCAAGACGGCCCTAGAATCAGAGAGCAGGGCAGAAACATCCAGGCTATCACCAGCAGTGTAATGAAACTCAGTATTCTCCCCTGAAAAGAGGGTGCCTGGGACGTCGCGGGCAGGACGCTTTGGGTCAGGCGTGTCCGCCTCCAGATCTACCACGTGCTCAGCATTTAAGGGCTCTCTGTTTCTCTTCCTAGTCAGCTCCTGAGGGGTGCTTTCCCCAGTTTCCTCGGAACCGGCAGGCTGCGGTCCCATGGGAGTGCTAGTCCCTGCAAGGGAGCCTCCCTGCTTGCCGGCGAGAGGAGGGATGGCCTCAGAGGCGGCCGCTTTTTCCACGCCAGGGGAAGGGGGAGCCGTCGGCTTCGCAGGCGTAAATCTAGGAGGGAGAGGAAGTCTCGTCCTGTTGGCTGAAAGACCTTTTAAAAACTTCATTAAGTTCTTCTCACCTTTCTTGAAATTAGAAGGAAGAGAAGGGCGCTTCTCAACAATGACAAATTCGTCGTCTAAGCCCAGATGCCTCGCCTCCTTTCTTGACCAGGTCCGAGTAGTGAGAGCTGCAGGGCAAGAGAAAGATCAGTCAGAAAACCCTTAAAAGGGACAAGAAAGGTGGAAGTAAAACCAGTAGGCGCCCCTGAACTACCTCTATCCAGGCCCGGATTCATGCCCACTCGGGTCAAATATTTATCAGTAGTAATAATCTCCGCATGGGAGAGCCAGAAACTAGGGCCATGCATGCCTGATCTGTCCGTATGAGCAGCAAATTTCTCCACCAGGTCCTTGTCTTTTTTGCTCAATATCACCTCCAGAGCCTTTCCCCCAACGCCAGGGTGGTACTCCTGGCGGGTCTCCAATCTTGTGTGAACATATTCCTGAAATGACGAGGAATCCTCCACCCAGTGGCACTATGCACATATAAGAAGTTGTTCTTCCAGTCCCTCAAACTATCCATGGCTGGCCACACTAAGGTGAAGCCTTTCTACCTCTAGATAGACAGCCCTGACTCCCAGACGCCACCATTTGCAGGCCAACCATAAACCGCAGGGCATCAATGGAAGGCCCGTCACCATGAAATAAACAAGTCCAAGTATACGCTACTAGGGACCTAACTGCCATGGCGGTCAGTTGAGCTATGGCCACGTTCATCCGCCTGAAAGTCTCTTCCAGGAAGGGGTGCAGGGGGAAACGAAGACCGAACTCTAAGCATTTGTGGTAAACGGCTATGCAGCCGTCGGGGGGCAACACACAGTATCTCTCTCCCCTGGGACAACAATTCTGTACCCCTCCCCGAAATTATAAAACCGCTCAATCGCTGCGGCGACATTCTTGGCCAAAATTAAACCCCTGATTTTGGGTTCTGGGTAAGTCCCCAAGGTAATATGGTACTTAGCCTTATCTAGATAGTATACCCTCCCCTTTTCTCTGGGAATGAGGGGACCAAAAGTCCTGGAAGGGTCAATCTCCAGTGCCTCGTCGTCTGAGTCAACGACGTCGTAGAGGGCCGGGTCAGGGGAATTGCCACCTCCACTATCCTCTGAATGCTCTTCCTCGATCATCCGGAGGACATCTCCCCCTGAGGAAGAGGCAAGGTTTTCTCTATTCTCCTCCCTATCCCCCGTCCTTTCACTTGACGGGTCAGTGAACGGGAGGATACAGGCAAGTGTTCTAGACATGGTGATTGAGGAAGAAGAAAAAGCGAGGAATCGAAAAAAAGAAAGCAAGGACTTGGGATTAGAAATCTAACCTAAAGTTGACTGTGGATTGGATGGAAGCTTGAGAAAGGAAACCCCTTTTGCCCAGAAAAGTTTTCCGGAGATATGAGAGTATGAGGAGGGCTCGAGATTTTTTTTCAAAAATTTGTAAAAAGAGGAAGTGAGGAAGCTGGGTTGCTTTTATAAGGGGGAGGGGGGCAGACGAAACGTCGCCAACCCTAAGGAACCTACCCAAGAGGCACCCCCCACGTGTCGCATCCTCAGAAACCAACCACTCGTGGCTTCCCGAGAAAAGCCTCGAAAAAATAACAAGTCAGAGGAACCAACATCCCATGACGTCATCTAAAAAAAAAACAACAAACAACAAACAAACAAAAAAAGTAGAAGTCCGCCTGATCTTTTCCATTAAAAAAAAGAGACCAAAAAGGACAAAGTTACAACTTAGACGAAAATACAAAAAGAGCCTGAAAATCTGGCTCAAACCGCCTGCGCACTGAGGGCAGGCCTAGTCATCATCTGAACCTGGGGAGTAATCCCCCAGGACTGCCCTGACCTCCGATGTCAGACCCCCAATCCCAATCATCAGAGTCCTTGAAAGGGTCGTCGGGGATTCCATCCTCATCTCTGCCAAAAGAGTAGCCCAGGCCTTCGCTGTCTTCAGAATCACGGCTGCTGATGTCCCAGTCCCTGCCATAAGGGACTGCCTGAGCATCATCACAAGAGCCGCAACCCACTCTCCTCACCAGAGGGGAGGAAGGGCCCAATTCCGGAGAGGCGTTTAATTCAGGGCAATTAGGATCAAATTGTTCCGGGTGCAGCCAGAGAAAGCACTCATGGAATCCCCTGTCAAAACACCCTCCCCCCCGAGGGCAGCGCCTGAACTTGGAACCAACCAAAAGCAAAGGTTTCTTAGGGCGCTTGCCTACCCTGAGGAGGGCTCTCCTGATGTTCCGGCGAGAGCGAGAAGGAGGATGCCGACTGCGACGCAGGGCTAGAAAAGCCGCCCTAGGGTATCTTAGCCTCCAAAACCCCCTAAAATGGAAGGTACCAACGCGAACTCCGTAGCGAACAACTGTCTTCTTGATCCGAGACATAGTTCTTTGGAAAAGAGTTGAAGGAAAGTGAAGATGTATTGTCAAAATGGCAAGAAGGTCAAAATTTGTACAAGAGAAAGGCCAATGCATTAAATGGCACCCCAACCATCTCGGCAGGAAATGCAACCAATCATTAAGCTAGCACGCTGCCCAAAAATCCGCTTAACATGAGAAGTAATCATGACCAAAAGACATCCCAACTCTTTGCATACCCAATGCAGTTAAGTTTCCTCCCTCGGGAACATGCAACGCATTAAATGCAAAAGTGAAGCCAACAAGTCAACCTCCCACCATCTAAATCAAGAGTTCGTCTGCTAGAGGGAAGTCCTGCTTCCCCCCAACCGGCGAGGGCCAATTGATGGGGGTCGGTAGCCTGCGCCGGGCCGCCTGCCAAGCTGGCCCTTAGGCGACCCGACCCGAAAGATTAGGGAGTTTGCCCAGCAGGCTGTCAGGGTAAATCACCAAGAACCCCCCAAGGGTGTAACTTCAAACAATCGCCTGCCCAGCAGGGCGATGCGGCCCGTCGAGCAAGGCCTTCAAGACCCCCTGCCCGCCTGTCTCCAGGGGACTTCTCCCCCGGGCAGAGCCAGGGGTTACCCGGGGCCCCTCCGTCATTTTGCCTAAGGTAAGGGAGAATGAGTGGACGAAATAGACCCACGTGTCGCTTTGCCATCCACCCTTTCTCCCGCTCTTTTCCCTCTCTTCTCTCTCTCTCTCTTGGGGGAAGGTATAAATACTTCCTTTCCTCCCACTTTCCAATGGGTTGATTTTCTCTCTCTAGACTCTTGCTCTAAAAACGCCACCTAGCTCCTCACGAACTAGGTTCGTTAAGGCATTCACGGACTGACTTAGGCATCGGAGAAGGTTTCCTCGGACAACCTCCGAGGCCCTGTGCGCTTTGTGTGCAGGGAGCAGGCTCGATCCGCCGAGAAGGTCTGACCTGTGGAGTAAGAAGAAGGAGAGGATTGTAAGATCAATCGAGCAACATACAAACATCAAAGACCCGGATTCGAAGTCGGGTTAATTGATTCCGATACCGGAACAATATATATATACACGTAATGTAGATACATAATGATTTCAATGTAGAAACTCAGTTATTGTAACTCATGTTATTGTATTGAGATAAAATTCAAATATAATTAACTTTATAATAATGTTATCAGATTTTACGTAGTTATTCTAAAGTAGAAACTCAGTTATTGTAATGAATAACTCATGTTATTATATTGGGCTGAAACTCAAATATTATCAGTTTTAAAATAATGTTATCTGATTTTACGTAGTTATTAGTCCAATGTAGAAACTCAGTTATTGTAATGAATAACTCGTGTTATTGTATTGGGATGAGGCATCTTGCATATCATTGATGATGCACCCAGCAAAAGAAACTTCACTGAAAGGCAAAAACAAAGAAGGGGTTAGTTACATTACAAAAAAAATTGAAATACAATAATCACATATGTGCTATAAAATAACCATAAAAACACTATAAAATATCCCTTGTTAAAAAACATAGTAACTAATATAATGAAATAACTTCTTTTTTTTTTGGGTAATGGTAAGTATATTGATATAAAAACGATTTACAATATCATAATTACATCGGTAGCCTAAATAAGGCTCAATAGGAAGTTTCTATCTTTGGAATTAAAATTTTGATTGCATTTGTTCTTACAAAACTCTCCAAACTCCTTTATAATACGAGCTGCCAGTACTTCAGGCCGAATGATCTGTCCATCAACTCTAGCACTATTTCTTTGAATCCATATATGATATGATATCGAGTTGAGTAAGCCATTTTTGATCGCTCGCTGCATCTTCGTTCCCTTCATCTTTTTCCTCCAGTCAATCTGCATCTGTAGGTGAGCCATTACTGCGACTTTCTCGCGGACAATATCGAGCACTCGGATGATGTATTTACACTCACTGAACAGGTGCTGAATTGTTTCAGATTATTCTCCACAGCAGATGCATTTGTCGTCATCTGCAATCCCGATTTTATGAAGTCTGGACATCAAGTTCAGTCCATTCTGTTGAATCAACCAAGCAATCAGTCTATGCTTGGGTATAGACCATTTGGTCCAAACGCAAACACACCAGTCGACTCTCTCACGCCTGCTCCTCATCCAGTTATACGCCTTGGCAATAGTGAAACAGTTCGCTCCCTGAATATCCATAGCACTGCTGCTATACGCGGGCTGCAGGGAATCACGAGCCTGACAAACTTTCTTCCAATACCAACAAGAGTCCAATTTTGGACAGTAGTCTTCCCAAGCTTCCCCCTTTAAATAAATTTGATGAATCCATTGTACCCAAAGTCTATTTTGATTACTAGAGATCCACCAAGCCATTTTTCCAATCGCAGCTTTATTCCAAACCGCGGGCTGATTCAGATTCAGTCCCCCTTCTCTATAAGGGACACACAACTTATCCCAAGAGGAACTCTATGGTAATCAGCCTTCCCATCCCATAGGAAGTTCCTACAAATAGCATCTATCTGTTTCATCACAGCAGTAGGGAGGATGAAGATAGTAGCCCAGTAATTGTGTAGGGTAGACAGAATACTTTTGACTAGGATTAGCCGACCAGCATAGGAAAGTTTTTTGGCTCCCAATCGTCTAATCCTCTCCACTATTTTGTTAACGAGCGGTTGGCAGTCAAGAATGGTAAGCTTGGATGTCTTAATAGGCACTCCCAAATACCGAAATGGGAGAGAACCCTCAGTACATCCCGAAATATTGATAATATCTGCCCTTAATTCAGTATTTACACCATTAAAGTAGACGCTCAATTTCCCTTTACTCATTCTTAATCCAGAAGTGTCCGAGAATGTAGCAAAGGTACGCAAAAGTAGCATCATGGATTTAGCATCCCCCTTCGAGAAAAGCAGTAAATCATCCGCAAACATAAGATTTGAAAGCCTTAAATTTTGCATAAAGGATGAAAGCTGAAAGGCATATTACTGGTAGTGTATTTCAGCAGTCTGGTCAGATAATCCATACACATGGTGAAAAGGAGTGGCGATAACGGATCACCCTGTCGGAGGCCTCTCTTACCAGGGAAAAAGCCAAAAACAATTCCCATTCAAATTCATCGTATAGGTGGCCGTAGTGACACATTGCATAATGATGTCCCTGAATCCTTGAGGAAAATTTAGCATAATCAATAATTGATGGAGGAAGGTCCATTCAACTGTATCATACGCTTTTTGGATGTCAATTTTAAAAAGACATCTAGGAGAAACACTTCTCCTATTATATAGACGAATAATGTCTTGACAGATTAGGATATTCTCTATAATGCTTCTTCCTTTAATGAAGCCACCCTGAGCCGGGGAGATAATGTCTGGGAGAACAGCCGATAATCACGAGCAAAGGATCTTAGAAATTGCTTTATAGACAACATTGCAACAAGCAATCGGTCTAAATTGCATTACATTCTTTGGTCTCTCCATCTTAGGAATGAGGGTAACCGAAGTCGTATTGAGCTGCTTGAGAAGGAAGCCAGTTTTAAAAAAATCCGCAATAGCATCAGTAATCTCATCACCAACAATATGCCAGGCGTCTTTAAAAAACTTACTTGAATACTCGTCTGGTCCGGGAGACTTGTCATCAGGAATGCTGAATATGGCTTGTTTAATTTCATCTTGCGTCACAGTCTGATTAAGGATAGAATGATGATGCTCATTACATATCTGCCCCTGCTGAATTATCTTCTTCTTAACAGGTATGGTCGAGGAATTGGTGCCCAGTAAACCTTGAAAGAAATCCAAAAAAGCATTCTGAATACTGTCTTGATCACTGTGACTTATTCCGTGTTCATCCATAATCTCGTGCACTTCGTTCCTCGCTCGCCGAGCTTTAAGTGCTCCATGAAAGAAAGCATTATTCTGGTCCCCATCCATAATCCAGAGGCACTTGCTCTTCTGCTGTAAGAATTCAGATTGTGCATTATAAAGGAACTTATAATCATTATGAGCACTTTTTTCCTGTTCCCTCAATGATAAATCATCAGGTCTGAACACTAGATCTTGCTGCAGTTTGAAGAGTTTTGCCTGAGCCACCCCCGCCCTAGCCTCAATATCAGAAAATTGAGATCTATTCAATCCTCTGAGAACTCTCTTAAGGCGTTGCAGCTTCTTCACCACACAAAATTGCTTAGTACCATTAATTTGCTTTTGCCAATCCTCGGAGACTAATTTATCAAACTCTGCAGATTTACTCCACATGTTATAGTACTTAAAAGCTCTTTTTTTAACAGTGTGGTCATCGTTCTTCCTGACAATACATGGACAGTGATCGAAAAGGCCCTCAGGTAAAAAATTCGCCTTATACTCTTCTTTCATATCCAGCCATTCCTGATTAATCAAGCAACGATCAAGCCTACTATAGACTCGCTCATCAGGCTTTTGTTTGTTGTTCCACATGTAAAAAGCCCCTGAAGCAGGGCAGTCCATCAAGGAACAATCATCAATGCAGTCCTGGAATGGCTGAGCTTCAGCCAAGGAAAAACCTCCTCCTAGTCTTTCAACAGTGTTTAACACGCAATTAAAATCGCCTCCCACTAACCAAGGTGCATTGATGTTAGCATTCAAACGTCTAAGGTCAGCCCAAAGGGACTCACGCTCATGAATCCCATTGAAACCGTACACCATAGTAACCCAGAAAACATCTCCCGTGTCAACCTCCTTCACTTTACATCGAATCAGTTGTGCATTGTATAAATATGGCTCCACCTCACATTTTTGATGATCCCAAAGAATCCAAATTCTTCCCCTCTCATGAACATGATTATTAGTAATGATACTCCAATTGCCAAAGATAGTATTCCTAATTTTATTCTGATTTGCAGCTTTTATTTTAGTTTCTATCAGTCCAAAAAGACCCACCTTCCAACTATGAAGAAGCTTATTTACCTCCAATTGCTTCTTCGCTTTATTCAAACCTCTAACATTCCAGAAACCAATAATCATTAAGATTTAGGAATAAGCGCGACCTCCCCCTCCTTTCCAGAACTACTGCACCCAATTAACGGTTTTAAGAAACCTTCCTTCGGAATGGCAGTAGTCTGTCCAACTTTTGGATCCTGCAGTCTGAGCATATCAGTCCTCCTATTGTTTAGAGGGGGAAACTCGTCAACCGCAACAAGGAACAATCATCAATGCCAAGGAAAAACCCCTGAAGCAGGGCAGTCCATCAAGGAACAATCATCAATGCAGTCCTGGAATGGCTGAGCTTCAGCCAAGGAAAAACCTCCTCCTAGTCTTTCAACAGGGTTTAACACGCAATTAAAATCGCCTCCCACTAACCAAGGTGCATTGATGTTGGCATTCAAACGTCTAAGGTCAGCCCAAAGGGAAATAACTTCAAGAATACTATAGAATAACCGCAACAATAGTATAGAATAACCGGAATAACATAATAAAATAACTGGGTATTTCATAGTAATAATAATGTACCAAAACCAGAAATTCATGCTATGAAATAATATGTAGTTATTTCAATGTTCATATTCAAATATTGCAATATTCGTAATTTCAATTTTGCATCTTCAAGTATTTCATTCTTCATATTCAAGTATTGCATATTCATAATTACAATGTTTAATCTCTATAATTACTCGCGAATTACCCTAAACCCCACCCCCCCCCCCCCCCCAAAAATTACCCAGAAACCCTAGAATTTACTCAATTATCATCAATAACGTTAATCTGATAAATGTTCATCGGATACAATAAGCTAAAAAGTTCACCCTACAATTTACCCAAAAACCCTTAAAACGTTCATATGATAATCAATAAAAAGAAATCATAACGAAATCAAAAATCAACGGTAGAAACCTCTAAAACGTTACAATAACAAAATGTAGAAATCAAAATTATAAATTACGATTGAAATCAAAATTACAGGATCTCAAAATTTACGACAGGATGTTGCGTTACGACAGAATTTATTCTGTATCGAAATCGATAAAATCAAAATTCAAAATTAACAAAAAGAGTATGAGAAAGAACCAAATTAAAAAGTTAGAGATTGAAATTAGATTAACCTGAAAATTTACTCTTGAACAGAAACTGATTTGATTGACAAATTGAAGAACGAAATTTAGAATGTAAAATTGAATTTATGGAAAAAAAATAGCTTTGGAATAAACTGAATGATACATACGTAAAGAGGGGGAGTGGAGAAAAAAACAGGGTTTTACTAGGATTAAGCATTTAATCTTAGTCATTGATCTAATAAAATCTAATGGCCAGGAAAAGAAGGTAAATTGTATAAATCTTGAGAATCTGCAAAAGATCCTACTTATATATATATATATATATATATATATATATATATATATATATATATATATATATATATATATATATATATATCTGTTGTTTTCTTAATTTCTTGATTATTGTTATTTTAAAATTTAAAATTTATTAATTTTGTAAACTTAAATTGTTAATTTTCTAATGCCAAACTTTTCATTTGCCAGTTGTTCCTTTAATGTTTTTTAACAATTTTTTATTTTACTAATAAATTCTTTTAAATTTTGTATTTTTTTATTATTACATTATTAACTAATCAGAATATTTTTAATTATCTTCATTTAATAGTTTGTTATGATAATTAATGAAATTAATAACTTTTTCATCAAAAAACTTTTCAATTGTCTTTATTACTAATTTTAA
Source organism: Agrostemma githago (assembly GCA_958450325.1). NCBI lineage: Eukaryota > Viridiplantae > Streptophyta > Magnoliopsida > Caryophyllales > Caryophyllaceae > Agrostemma > Agrostemma githago. Next base: position 35,544,571 of record OY288254.1, on the reverse strand, counting down.
AATTAAAGATTTTATTAGTATTTATCACAAACAGTTATTACACTTTCTTTAAAAAAATTAGTAAAAATGATATAATAATTTTTTTTAAAATTAACAAATCTCATTTGTTAGGTTATTAATTTTTTTTTAGCAAAACGTTTTCACCAAAGAATATTCGTTTACCATAACTATTACATTTTTATTACATTATTTTTAAAAAAAATTAATCTTGATTACATTTTTATATAATATAAATAAAAAAACAAATTTAAAACTAAATTTTATTTCATATGTTAAAGAAAGTTTTTTTTTAAGGAAATGGAAAAGAAATCTTAATATTTCATTTAAAGCATAAAGTTATTGTTAGTATTAAAAATAAATGGTTTTTGAAAAAAATAAACTTAATTATTGTTATGAAATAATATGTGGATGTCCATCGGGCCTTATAGCCCATTACGATGTAACCCTAGGATGTAACATGTACTATATATACCCCTTGATGGGATGAATAAACTACCTCTCTGATTTCTCTCCTTCTTTATCTCTCTCTAGTTTCTCTTCTCCCTTACTTTCACAACATGTTAGCAGCACCATGCTCTAGCCCTAATTTTTGTTAGTCCGTATTACTCCCGTCGTCATACATATCCCTTTCTTTATTCCGTGCAACTGTATTGATCATGATACTGTTTTCTGCCTATCCCAATGCATTCATATGTGGTATGTATATCAATATATGCACGCACTTCGTATATTACTCATAGTATACTGTGCTATTTGTTTATGCAAACACATCACTTTATTTATTTTGTTCTTTCTAATCAGTTCAAGATCTATACTCACACGTATTAGTCAGTTGATTAGTACTATACTCACACGTATTAGTCCGTTTAATCGTATAATCGTATACTCTTTATTACGGGTATGTCCGTTTAATTAGTTATCTTTATAATTATTAGTCCATATCAATTATGATAGCCGACTTATTTGGAGGGTAATTCATTCATTCATAGTATGTATATGTATATACTCCGCATACTTTATCTCACTGATCTTTGCAATTTTAAGTTTAATTTTACCTATTGACTTGTTAAGTTTTTCTAAGTAAATCTTTATTTTTCCGTATGGAGTATAAATTTGTGTCTAAACTTGTGGAATTTTGGATTACTTGTCCTGGATTATGAGAAGAATTATTGATCTTGATAATGTTATCGAGAGGAAAATATGACAAGATGTCAAAGTTATGATTTTCTTCTTTTAATAGAAGATGTTTGATTGATAAATCGGTCTTATAGACCGTAGTTATGAATGCATCTATTTTGGAGGCAATAATCCGAAATACGAGGAGTTCATATTAGGATATGATGTTTTCTATCTTTCAATTTAATTCAGTCTCGTAGACTGTATATATCTATGGATCAATTTTAATGCTCATATAATTTTGGACCTGAAGTTCCAAAACTATTTAATTTTCAATTATGAACAGTGAAAATGATGTTATCATGTATGGTGACAAATATTTTGGACAGGAAGTTCCATACAAAAATTGTATACCTGAAGTATAAACGATTGTCCCAAAAATACGATATCAAGGAAATAAAGTGGCCTTAGAGGCAGCGTATCGTGAAAAATTGGACTCCGTGTGAGTACGTACATGAAATTGTACCAAGATAAGTATCACTTTAAAGTTGAAGTTGATAAAATTTGTGAGTAAAGTACATGAAATTGTACTATTTTCATATCAATTTTAAATTGAAATTGAAATTACATGGGAGAGAAAGTACATGAAATTGTACTGTGTTTAATACCACTTATTATTATTGTCGTGAAGGTAATATATCGTGAAGAGAGGTTATGAGAAATCCTCTGGATTAATTCCGTGAAGAGAGGTTATGAGAAATCCTCTGGATTAATTTCATGTTCACCCGAAGTTGAACAGAATAATATAATTAATTAATATTGAAAGACGAAGAATATCTTTCAATTGGTTGGGTCCATTCCATGAAATGAATGTGACATCTGATAAGACCGTGCCCGAAGAGCAGGTCGAGATCATCACATACTGTTAAGTCTGATATTATGTCCTTAATTGAGCTAAATTCGTTAATTGATGAAAGTAAATATCTCATGAAGATTCATGTGATCCTCATATACGCGAAGTTCGATATGAAAGGAAAAAATATTATATACGAGTTGAAATTTTGACACGCACACTATGGCCTGAAGTTCATAATGATAATATAAATTGAACCTATGACGAGAAATTCATAGTGTTGACCAATATTGAAACCGTAACGTAAAGTTCACGGTGTCTTATAAATTTTCGTTGTGCGTGTAGCAAATATTTGATGTTTGTCCACGGATGTTTGCTAAGTATGAGATACTCTTAAAAATTGATATTTGTATCAAAAATAATGAAAACCATTTCCCGAAGCGAATTGTGTATCATATTCTGACGAAGGAATACTCGTATATTTTATTTCTCATACAAATTATGTAGTCATAAAGACACATTGTTTGAAAAAGGCTTACAGAAATTATGCGTGATGTATCGTATCCGCATGTCGTGGTTAAGTAAAGTAATGTGATATTAAAATCGTGAGTTTTCGTATCAAGTAATTGATTAATAGTCATTTTTTCTGACAATGGATATGACACTTGTAAAAGATTCGATTAATGACCATTATTTCGTGAAACGAATAAGGCATCGGATAAATTATTGATTAAGTGATGAAAATTATGTCATCGACACTGACTAAGTGCAAGAAGGCGAGTATTGTCATGATGTGTTTATTTAAAAACTTTGATATTGCGACCATATATTTATATGGTGAAATAAATGATCGGTTGGTTAATGATCAATTTATAGTTATTATCATGGAATTGAATTATTCTAAGAGTAATATATTTAATCATATTCCGGGAAGGAATATTGACGGGTCTTGCCTATTATATTAGACACCAGTTGTGTGTCATGTCACTATCATTTGTTATGACCATATGACTAAATAAAATCAGTGTGCGCATATGATTGAATGTAGCTAAACAGAAGTTTAGCATGATGAGAATCGGTCAACTGGTAAAGTTGACATGAAAATATTAAAGATGTGACAATTTGAGATGTAACAATTTGAGGTCATTCGGGTTCTTTTTACACCCGTTTCGATAAACCTGATGTTTATCTTAAAGGAAATATAATGACGTGCTGAAACTCTCGTGTATCATTAAAATTATATTTGAGGCAAGACAATACACTGAGATGAAATATTATATTGGAGATCTAAATATTACTCGTAGTTAGATAATAGACTTGAACGTCCATATCCAGTTGACCTTTAAGTCTTTAATTACGTGACCTGTAGTCACACTGAATTTTACGAGTAGTCCATGTAATCAGAGTTCACAATTTGATTATTATGTGAACATGATGATGATGATCTCCTGAATGGGCAATTTTAATTCAGCACGTAAAAACCAACTGCGTTAATAAGTTGATAACTCCCAAATATATTATTTTACTGAAGAGAATCAGTTGATAAAGTCCATGAAATATGAGACGAATTCTAAGGTGGATATTGCCCTTTAAATCTATCAGGTTATGATAATTTTTACCACCTTAGGGGGAGATTGATAAAGGTAAGCTGGTAAAAACAAACAAGTAATGTTGATCCCAACTGAACCTGAAGTTCAGAGACTTGTTTGAATATGAAATACATCAATTAGAGGTTCATGAAATATGAATAATGATTCGATCATTGTGTTATAATGATGTATATGATGATATATCAGCTTGATTACCTTATTAAATATGTTATACATTGAAATTTATTATTTGACTGTAGACAGATTCACCCTTCTTGTGGTATAGGGAGCTATAGATCAGTCGTGAATAGTAGATGTAATGAACATTGAGATTCTTGCCAAATTTTCAATAATCACACATGATATAGTGTGAATGTCTTATTCGATTCATTTTTTATAAGAAAATGGCAAGCATGTGCAGTTGGTACTCGTAAAGAGTAATGAAATTGAATATCTTGAAGTGGCATTGATATCTGATGATAATAGATGGCCTATATGAAAAGATTGGTACTATATATATATATATATATATATATATATATATATAATATATATATATATATATATATATATTCAGATTCAGATTCAGATATCATGAAACAGTACTGACGATGAAATTATATCGATATATTAATTCATGGAACCGAATTAATAATAGTTGCGCGCATTCGACCCCAATAGGGATCTTATATAAAAATCCATTTTGATTGTTGATGTACAATCTATGGTTAAGATTGAGCTCATGGACTTAAAGTCCACATAAAGTTAATCCAATTATGAATATTGATAGATATACTGTACAGTTTGCATTTGAGTCTCATGTGCATGTAATATAGTTATTTTATCATTGCATATTAGTTAAGATTACATCATTGCATTAATTTAGAATATATACACTATAGGGCATTGTTCGTATTACATGCATGCACTAGATTATTATTGTTATATATTTCAGGATATATGTTTAAAAGGAGATCATACTCCTAGATTGATAAGTACTCCGGGAAGGAGCTTATATTGTAAATTATCAGCACATGACAGTGGTTGATGGAATGAGGTCCTGAAAGACTCGTGATTAAGTATATATATATATATATATATATATATATATATATATATATATATATATATATATATATATATATATATATATATATATATATATATATATATATATATATATATATGAACCTCTACACGTAGTGTATCTATGATAGCATTCAACATGCATGTGATATGGTGTGAATGCACGGTTTCATTGTCTCAGCTTGAAGTTTGAGCGTATGAAAGATCATACATAATTAAATTTCGTGTCATGTGAAAATACTTTATGGTCCAGAAGCGCCATAATAGTTGGAAAATAAGGTAGTGGAATGCTACAATGAGTATGTTAATCCGTACAATGACAAGAAATCAATTATTATTTAAGATAAATCGAATTGATTGATAATTCTCCTGAAGATCGATAATCAGTTGAGAAATAATGTTAGCTACACTCTTTTTCCCTTCGACTAGGTTTTTTGTCCCAATGGATTTTTCCTAGCAAGGTTTTTGACGAGGTAGCACTATAGACGTGTTAATACGCTATAGTTATGATCATCATAATTTTGAGATGACGAGATACATATTTGGTAATGCATTGAAGAGTCATGATTGACGATGTTCGAAGAAAAGTGATTATCACGGATTCCTATTGATTGAAGATACCAAGTTTGTTGGTTACGACAAATCTATTTCAACGCCTTACAGTTACATGAAGACGTGAAGTATTCAAGAAATATCAAGTTATGTAATCATCAGGGGGAGTAAGCACGTGTTGTACTCTTTTTCCTAAACCATGGTTTTGTCCCATTGGGTTTTCCATGGAAAGGTTTTAACGAGGCAACCTGTTATGCGTGTTTGAAGATCTATGTACTCTTTTTCCTTTACTAGTCTTTTTCCCACCGAGTTTTTTTTAGTCAAGGTTTTAACGAGGCATGTTCAGTGATGTACATCCAAGGGGGAGTGTTATGAAATAATATGTGGATGTCCATCGGGCCTTATAGCCCATTACGATGTAACCCTAGGATGTAGCATGTACTCTATATACCCCTTGATGGGATGAATAAACTACCTCTCTGATTTCTCTCCTTCTTTATCTCTCTCTAGTTTCTCTTCTCCCTTACTTTCACAACAATTATTTAGATGTTACATCTTTTCATCTACTTTTGTATTAATGTTCAATCAAATTTAATGTTAATAATTATATTATTTATTATTAATAATTTCATATTGTACCTATAAAAGCAATATAATGAATGGATGACAAAAACTATTTTTATTTTGTGAGATCTTATTCACATTTCAATCGCTTTATTTTATGTATACTCAATTCAATTTTTTAAGAAATGAATTTTCATTGTTGTTTGTTGATTATAGTTTTATTTCTAATTTTATCTTTTGCATTTGTTTTTGTTTAGAGAACTTATGCGAAACCAATAATCAAGTCTGCAATTTCTCATTTTTCAGGTGTAATCTTATTTCAATATATATATATATATATATATATCTTTATATTGATTATTTTATAAATAAATTTCAAGTAATTTTAAATCTCATATGGGTTTTGTGTTCATAAGAGAGAAAATTTATTTATGTTCAAAGTTTAAATAATTTACAAAATATACATGATTGAGAAGAAGCTGAAATATTTTGAGTGTTAATTAGTCAAAGTAACATACTAATGATGATAATTATTTTGGTCTATTACTCTATTTAATATTTGACTTTAAAGTAAATCATCAATAAATAAAAAGAGCAGTAAGAAAATTAAATGACAAATAAAACTTAATATTTCACTTAAACCATATAATTAAATATTCTCCAGAAAGCTTGATATTTTTCTAAAAATAAATATTGATAATTTGATTGTTTCACCATTTAATCTACTTTCGAATGATCATCGATCAAATTTAATATAAATACTTACTAAAAAAATTATATAAAGCAATGAAGAGATTAAAAAAAAATGGACTTCGTATTTAAATTTCATTCACTTTATTTTTTAGACATTACCTTCAGTTTTGTAAGACATCAATTTGCATTGTTGTTTATTGATTCAAATTTAGTTCTAATTTTACCTCTGCATTTTCTTTAGAGAATTTATGTGAAGCGGGCACTCAAGTCCTCAATTTCTCCTTTTTCAGGTATAATATTATAATTTTATTTATCATTATATTGATTGATTTTATAAATACAATTTTCAATTAACTTTAATTCAAATTGATTTTCTGTTGATAATGGTGAACTGTTATTTATATTTAAAGTTGTAGTATTTTACAAAATATAATTGATAAAAGTTTCAATATTTTGAGTGTTACTTTAAAGTAAAATACCAATGACTAGGAACTATTTAGGGAAAACAAAACTTGATATTTCACTTAAATCATAAATTTATTATTATAATTATTATAATTTTTTTTTTTTCTTTTATAAAAACGGAACTTTTATTAAACACCAGAACAAATTACAAAAAGTTAGAGGGAAGCCGAGATACTATCTGGGCTCCCACTCCCTTAGCGATTGCAAAGCTAATTCTAGTGAAAATATGAACTGCGGCACGCACTCCAGCATCTTGTTATAAAGCGAATTTCCGAATCCGCTGGAGCAGAGAAACAACATCCGTGTCGAGCTCGCCGAGAGAGGAGAAGGAGAAAGGTAAGAAACCATATCCGATCGCCGTGCAGCGTGCCTGATACTTGACACACTTACGACGGGCAGCATCAGCAACGACCCGTTCAGGCTCAAAAGCGGTAAGGCCAGACTGAGTCAAGGGCGAGGACCCAGTCAGATCAACACACTGTTGGATATTTGCTTCCGGACCGGGATCTCTGCAGGCAAGGACGTGGAGATTGGCCTCTGCGACGACGACGACAAGCCCTTGCGACCAGCCGACCTCCTGCTCCACTCGTGGGACAGGGGGCATGATGTTTGTGTTGATCTGACTGGGTCCTCGCCCTTGACTCAGTCTGGCCTTACCGCTTTTGAGCCTGAACGGGTCGTTGCTGATGCTGCCCGTCGTAAGTGTGTCAAGTATCAGGCACGCTGCACGGCGATCGGGTATGGTTTCTTACCTTTCTCCTTCTCCTCTCTCGGCGAGCTCGACACGGATGCTGTTTCTCTGCTCCAGCGGATTCGGAAATTCGATTTATAACAAGATGCTGGAGTGCGTGCCGCAGTTCATATTTTCACTAGAATTAGCTTTGCAATCGCTAAGGGAGTGGGAGCCCAGATAGTATCTCGGCTTCCCTCTAACTTTTTGTAATTTGTTCTGGTGTTTAATAAAAGTTCCGTTTTTATAAAAGAAAAAAAAATAATTATAATAATAAATTTATGATTTAAGTGAAATATCAAGTTTTGTTTTCCCTAAATTGTTTCTAGTCATTGGTATTTTACTTTAAAGTAACACTCAAAATATTGAAACTTTTATCAATTATATTTTGTAAAATACTACAACTTTAAATATAAATAACAGTTCACCATTATCAACAGAAAATCAATTTGAATTAAAGTTAATTGAAAATTGTATTTATAAAATCAATCAATATAATGATAAATAAAATTATAATATTATACCTGAAAAAGAAGAAATTGAGGACTTGAGTGCCCGCTTCACATAAATTCTCTAAAGAAAATGCAAAGGTAAAATTAGAACTAAATTTGAATCAATAAACAACAATGCAAATTAATGTCTTACAAAACTGAAGGTAATGTCTAAAAAATAAAGTGAATGAAATTTAAATACGAAGTCCATTTTTTTTTAATCTCTTCATTGCTTTATATAATTTTTTTAGTAAGTATTTATATTAAATTTGATCGATGATCATTCGGAAGTCGATTAAATGGTGAAACAATCAAATTATCAATATTTATTTTTAGAAAAATATCAAGCTTTCTGGAGAATATTTAATTATATGGTTTAAGTGAAATATTAAGTTTTATTTGTCATTTAATTTTCTTACTGCTCTTTTTATTTATTGATGATTTACTTTAAAGTCAAATATTAAATAGAGTAATAGACCAAAATAATTATCATCATTAGTATGTTACTTTGACTAATTAACACTCAAAATATTTCAGCTTCTTCTCAATCATGTATATTTTGTAAATTATTTAAACTTTGAACATAAATAAATTTTCTCTCTTATGAACACAAAACCCATATGAGATTTAAAATTACTTGAAATTTATTTATAAAATAATCAATATAAAGATATATATATATATATATTGAAATAAGATTACACCTGAAAAATGAGAAATTGCAGACTTGATTATTGGTTTCGCATAAGTTCTCTAAACAAAAACAAATGCAAAAGATAAAATTAGAAATAAAACTATAATCAACAAACAACAATGAAAATTCATTTCTTAAAAAATTGAATTGAGTATACATAAAATAAAGCGATTGAAATGTGAATAAGATCTCACAAAATAAAAATGGTTTTTGTCATCCATTCATTATATTGCTTTTATAGGTACAATATGAAATTATTAATAATAAATAATATAATTATTAACATTAAATTTGATTGAACATTAATACAAAAGTAGATGAAAAGATGTAACATCTAAATAATTGTTGTGAAAGTAAGGGAGAAGAGAAACTAGAGAGAGATAAAGAAGGAGAGAAATCAGAGAGGTAGTTTATTCATCCCATCAAGGGGTATATAGAGTACATGCTACATCCTAGGGTTACATCGTAATGGGCTATAAGGCCCGATGGACATCCACATATTATTTCATAACACTCCCCCTTGGATGTACATCACTGAACATGCCTCGTTAAAACCTTGACTAAAAAAAACCCGGTGGGAAAAAGACTAGTAAAGGAAAAAGAGTACATAGATCTTCAAACACGCATAACAGGTTGCCTCGTTAAAACCTTTCCATGGAAAACCCAATGGGACAAAACCATGGTTTAGGAAAAAGAGTACAACACGTGCTTACTCCCCCTGATGATTACATAACTTGATATTTCTTGAATACTTCACGTCTTCATGTAACTGTAAGGCGTTGAAATAGATTTGTCGTAACCAACAAACTTGGTATCGTCAATCAATAGGAATCCGTGATAATCACTTTTCTTCGAACATCGTCAATCATGACTCTTCAATGCATTACCAAATATGTATCTCGTCATCTCAAAATTATGATGATCATAACTATAGCGTATTAACACGTCTATAGTGCTACCTCGTCAAAAACCTTGCTAGGAAAAACCCATTGGGACAAAAAACCTAGTCGAAGAGAAAAAGAGTGTAGCTAACATTATTTCTCAACTGATTATCGATCTTCAGGAGAATTATCAATCAATTCGATTTATCTTAAATAATAATTGATTTCTTGTCATTGTACGGATTAACATACTCATTGTATCATTCCACTACCTTATTTTCCAACTATTATGGCGCTTCTGGACCATAAAGTATTTTCACATGACACGAAATTTAATCATGTATGATCTTTCATACGCTCAAACTTCAAGCTGAGACAATGAAACCGTGCATTCACACCATATCACATGCATGTTGAATGCTATCATAGATACACTACGTGTAGAGGTTCATATATATATATATATATATATATATATATATATATATATATATATATATATATATATATATATATATATATATATATATATATATATATACTTAATCACGAGTCTTTCAGGACCTCATTCCATCAACCACTGTCATGTGCTGATAATTTATAATATAAGCTCCTTCCTGGAGTACTTATCAATCTAGGAGTATGATCTTCTTTTAAACATATATCCTGAAATATATAACAATAATAATCTAGTGCATGCATGTAATACGAACAATGCCCTATAGTGTATATATTCTAAATTAATGCAATGATGTAATCTTAACTAATATGCAATGATAAAATAACTATATTACATGCACATGAGACTCAAATGCAAACTGTATAGTATATCTATCAATATTCATAATTGGATTAACTTTATGTGGACTTTAAGTCCATGAGCTCAATCTTAACCATAGATTGTACATCAACAATCAAAATGGATTTTTATATAAGATCCCTATTGGGGTCGAATGCGCGCAACTATTATTAATTCGGTTCCATGAATTAATATATCGATATAATTTCATCGTCAGTACTGTTTCATGATATCTGAATCTGAATCTGAATATATATATATATATATATATATATATATATATATATATATATAGTACCAATCTTTTCATATAGGCCATCTATTATCATCAGATATCAATGCCACTTCAGGATATTCAATTTCATTACTCTTTACGAGTACCAACTGCACATGCTTGCCATTTTCTTATAAAAAATGAATCGAATAAGACATTCACACTATATCATGTGTGATTATTGAAAATTTGGCAAGAATCTCAATGTTCATTACATCTACTATTCACGACTGATCTATAGCTCCCTATACCACAAGAAGGGTGAATCTGTCTACAGTCAAATAATAAATTTCAATGTATAACATATTTAATAAGGTAATCAAGCTGATATATCATCATATACATCATTATAACACAATGATCGAATCATTATTCATATTTCATGAACCTCTAATTGATGTATTTCATATTCAAACAAGTCTCTGAACTTCAGGTTCAGTTGGGATCAACATTACTTGTTTGTTTTTACCAGCTTACCTTTATCAATCTCCCCCTAAGGTGGTAAAAATTATCATAACCTGATAGATTTAAAGGGCAATATCCACCTTAGAATTCGTCTCATATTTCATGGACTTTATCAACTGATTCTCTTCAGTAAAATAATATATTTGGGAGTTATCAACTTATTAACGCAGTTGGTTTTTACGTGCTGAATTAAAATTGCCCATTCAGGAGATCATCATCATCATGTTCACATAATAATCAAATTGTGAACTCTGATTACATGGACTACTCGTAAAATTCAGTGTGACTACAGGTCACGTAATTAAAGACTTAAAGGTCAACTGGATATGGACGTTCAAGTCTATTATCTAACTACGAGTAATATTTAGATCTCCAATATAATATTTCAACTCAGTGTATTGTCTTGCCTCAAATATAATTTTAATGATACACGAGAGTTTCAGCACGTCATTATATTTCCTTTAAGATAAACATCAGGTTTATCGAAACGGGTGTAAAAAGAACCCGAATGACCTCAAATTGTTACATCTCAAATTGTCACATCTTTAATATTTTCATGTCAACTTTACCAGTTGACCGATTCTCATCATGCTAAACTTCTGTTTAGCTACATTCAATCATATGCGCACACTGATTTTATTTAGTCATATGGTCATAACAAATGATAGTGACATGACACACAACTGGTGTCTAATATAATAGGCAAGACCCGTCAATATTCCTTCCCGGAATATGATTAAATATATTACTCTTAGAATAATTCAATTCCATGATAATAACTATAAATTGATCATTAACCAACCGATCATTTATTTCACCATATAAATATATGGTCGCAATATCAAAGTTTTTAAATAAACACATCATGACAATACTCGCCTTCTTGCACTTAGTCAGTGTCGATGACATAATTTTCATCACTTAATCAATAATTTATCCGATGCCTTATTCGTTTCACGAAATAATGGTCATTAATCGAATCTTTTACAAGTGTCATATCCATTGTCAGAAAAAATGACTATTAATCAATTACTTGATACGAAAACTCACGATTTTAATATCACATTACTTTACTTAACCACGACATGCGGATACGATACATCACGCATAATTTCTGTAAGCCTTTTTCAAACAATGTGTCTTTATGACTACATAATTTGTATGAGAAATAAAATATACGAGTATTCCTTCGTCAGAATATGATACACAATTCGCTTCGGGAAATGGTTTTCATTATTTTTGATACAAATATCAATTTTTAAGAGTATCTCATACTTAGCAAACATCCGTGGACAAACATCAAATATTTGCTACACGCACAACGAAAATTTATAAGACACCGTGAACTTTACGTTACGGTTTCAATATTGGTCAACACTATGAATTTCTCGTCATAGGTTCAATTTATATTATCATTATGAACTTCAGGCCATAGTGTGCGTGTCAAAATTTCAACTCGTATATAATATTTTTTCCTTTCATATCGAACTTCGCGTATATGAGGATCACATGAATCTTCATGAGATATTTACTTTCATCAATTAACGAATTTAGCTCAATTAAGGACATAATATCAGACTTAACAGTATGTGATGATCTCGACCTGCTCTTCGGGCACGGTCTTATCAGATGTCACATTCATTTCATGGAATGGACCCAACCAATTGAAAGATATTCTTCGTCTTTCAATATTAATTAATTATATTATTCTGTTCAACTTCGGGTGAACATGAAATTAATCCAGAGGATTTCTCATAACCTCTCTTCACGGAATTAATCCAGAGGATTTCTCATAACCTCTCTTCACGATATATTACCTTCACGACAATAATAATAAGTGGTATTAAACACAGTACAATTTCATGTACTTTCTCTCCCATGTAATTTCAATTTCAATTTAAAATTGATATGAAAATAGTACAATTTCATGTACTTTACTCACAAATTTTATCAACTTCAACTTTAAAGTGATACTTATCTTGGTACAATTTCATGTACGTACTCACACGGAGTCCAATTTTTCACGATACGCTGCCTCTAAGGCCACTTTATTTCCTTGATATCGTATTTTTGGGACAATCGTTTATACTTCAGGTATACAATTTTTGTATGGAACTTCCTGTCCAAAATATTTGTCACCATACATGATAACATCATTTTCACTGTTCATAATTGAAAATTAAATAGTTTTGGAACTTCAGGTCCAAAATTATATGAGCATTAAAATTGATCCATAGATATATACAGTCTACGAGACTGAATTAAATTGAAAGATAGAAAACATCATATCCTAATATGAACTCCTCGTATTTCGGATTATTGCCTCCAAAATAGATGCATTCATAACTACGGTCTATAAGACCGATTTATCAATCAAACATCTTCTATTAAAAGAAGAAAATCATAACTTCGACATCTTGTCATATTTTCCTCTCGATAACATTATCAAGATCAATAATTCTTCTCATAATCCAGGACAAGTAATCCAAAATTCCACAAGTTTAGACACAAATTTATACTCCATACGGAAAAATAAAGATTTACTTAGAAAAACTTAACAAGTCAATAGGTAAAATTAAACTTAAAATTGCAAAGATCAGTGAGATAAAGTATGCGGAGTATATACATATACATACTATGAATGAATGAATTACCCTCCAAATAAGTCGGCTATCATAATTGATATGGACTAATAATTATAAAGATAACTAATTAAACGGACATACCCGTAATAAAGAGTATACGATTATAAGATTAAACGGACTAATACGTGTGAGTATAGTACTAATCAACTGACTAATACGTGTGAGTATAGATCTTGAACTGATTAGAAAGAACAAAATAAATAAAGTGATGTGTTTGCATAAACAAATAGCACAGTATACTATGAGTAATATACGAAGTGCGTGCATATATTGATATACATACCACATATGAATGCATTGGGATAGGCAGAAAACAGTATCATGATCAATACAGTTGCACGGAATAAAGAAAGGGATATGTATGACGACGGGAGTAATACGGACTAACAAAAATTAGGGCTAGAGCATGGTGCTGCTAACATGTTGTGAAAGTAAGGGAGAAGAGAAACTAGAGAGAGATAAAGAAGGAGAGAAATAAGAGAGGTAGTTTATTCATCCCATCAAGGGGTATATATAGTACATGTTACATCCTAGGGTTACATCGTAATGGGCTATAAGGCCCGATGGACATCCACATATTATTTCATAACAATAATTAAGTTTATTTTTTTCAAAAACCATTTATTTTTAATACTAACAATAACTTTATGCTTTAAATGAAATATTAAGATTTCTTTTCCATTTCCTTAAAAAAAAACTTTATTTAACATATGAAATAAAATTTAGTTTTAAATTTGTTTTTTTAATTATATTATATAAAAATGAATTACGTGACCTTTAAATCTTTAATTACGTGACCTGTAGTCACACTGAATTTTACGAGTAGTCCATGTAATCAGAGTTCACAATTTGATTATTATGTGAACATGATGATGATGATCTCCTGAATGGACAATTTTAATTCAGCACGTAAAAACCAACTTCGTTAATAAGTTGATAACTCCCAAATATATTATTTTACTGAAGAGAATCAGTTGATAAAGTCCATGAAATATGAGACGAATTCTAAGGTGGATATTGCTCTTTAAATCTATCAGGTTATGATAATTTTTACCACCTTAGGGAGAGATTGATAAAGGTAAGCTGGTAAAAACAAACAAGTAATGTTGATCCCAACTGAACCTGAAGTTCAGAGACTTGTTTGAATATGAAATACATCAATTAGAGGTTCATGAAATATGAATAATGATTCGATCATTGTGTTATAATGATGTATATGATGATATATCAGCTTGATTACCTTATTAAATATGTTATACATTGAAATTTATTATTTGACTATAGACAGATTCACCCTTCTTGTGGTGTAGGGAGCTATAGATCAGTCGTGAATAGTAGATGTAATGAACATTGAGATTCTTGCCAAATTTTCAATAATCACACATGATATAGTGTGAATGTCTTATTCGATTCATTTTTTATAAGAAAATGGCAAGCATGTGCAGTTGGTACTCGTAAAGAGTAATGAAATTGATTATCCTGAAGTGGCATTGATATCTGATGATAATAAATGGCCTATATGAAAAGATTGGTACTATATATATATATATATATATATATATATATATATATATATATATATATATATATATATATATATATATATATATATATATATATATATATATATATATATATATATATATATATATATATATATATATATATATATTCAGATTCAGATTCAGATATCATGAAACAGTACTGACGATGAAATTATATCGATATATTAATTCATGGAACCGAATTAATAATAGTTGCGCGCATTCGACCCCAATAGGGATCTTATATAAAAATCCATTTTGATTGTTGATGTACAATCTATGGTTAAGATTGAGCTCATGGACTTAAAGTCCACATAAAGTTAATCCAATTATGAATATTGATAGATATACTGTACAGTTTGCATTTGAGTCTCATGTGCATGTAATATAGTTATTTTATCATTGCATATTAGTTAAGATTACATCATTGCATTAATTTAGAATATATACACTATAGGGCATTGTTCGTATTACATGCATGCACTAGATTATTATTGTTATATATTTTAGGATATATGTTTAAAAGGAGATCATACTCCTAGATTGATAAGTACTCCGGGAAGGAGCTTATATTATAAATTATCAGCACATGACAGTGGTTGATGGAATGAGGTCCTGAAAGACTCGTGATTAAGTATATATATATATATATATATGAACCTCTACACGTAGTGTATCTATGATAGCATTCAACATGCATGTGATATGGTGTGAATGCACGGTTTCATTGTCTCAGCTTGAAGTTTGAGCGTATGAAAGATCATACATGATTAAATTTCGTGTCATGTGAAAATACTTTATGGTCCAGAAGCGCCATAATAGTTGGAAAATAAGGTAGTGGAATGCTACAATGAGTATGTTAATCCGTACAATGACAAGAAATCAATTATTATTTAAGATAAATCGAATTGATTGATAATTCTCCTGAAGATCGATAATCAGTTGAGAAATAATGTTAGCTACACTCTTTTTCCCTTCGACTAGGTTTTTTGTCCCAATGGGTTTTTCCTAGCAAGGTTTTTGACGAGGTAGCACTATAGACGTGTTAATATGCTATAGTTATGATCATCATAATTTTGAGATGACGAGATACATATTTGGTAATGCATTGAAGAGTCATGATTGACGATGTTCGAAGAAAAGTGATTATCATGGATTCCTATTGATTGAAGATACCAAGTTTGTTGGTTACGACAAATCTATTTCAACGCCTTACAGTTACATGAAGACGTGAAGTATTCAAGAAATATCAAGTTATGTAATCATCAGGGGGAGTAAGCACGTGTTGTACTCTTTTTACTAAACCATTGTTTTGTCCCATTGGGTTTTCCATGGAAAGGTTTTAACGAGGCAACCTGTTATGCGTGTTTGAAGATCTATGTACTCTTTTTCCTTTACTAGTCTTTTTCCCACCGGGTTTTTTTTTAGTCAAGGTTTTAACGAGGCATGTTCAGTGATGTACATCCAAGGGGGAGTGTTATGAAATAATATGTGGATGTCCATCGGGCCTTATAGCCCATTACGATGTAACCCTAGGATGTAGCATGTACTATATATACCCCTTGATGGGATGAATAAACTACCTTTCTGATTTCTCTCCTTCTTTATCTCTCTCTAGTTTCTCTTCTCCCTTACTTTCACAACAATTATTTAGATGTTACATCTTTTCATCTACTTTTGTATTAATGTTCAATCAAATTTAATGTTAATAATTATATTATTTATTATTAATAATTTCATATTGTACCTATAAAAGCAATATAATGAATGGATGACAAAAACCATTTTTATTTTGTGAGATCTTATTCACATTTCAATCGCTTTATTTTATGTATACTCAATTCAATTTTTTAAGAAATGAATTTTCATTGTTGTTTGTTGATTATAGTTTTATTTCTAATTTTATCTTTTGCATTTGTTTTTGTTTAGAGAACTTATGCGAAACCAATAATCAAGTCTGCAATTTCTCATTTTTCAGGTGTAATCTTATTTCAATATATATATATATATATATATATATATATATATATATATATATATATATATATATATATATATATATATATATATATATATATCTTTATATTGATTATTTTATAAATAAATTTCAAGTAATTTTAAATCTCATATGGGTTTTGTGTTCATAAGAGAGAAAATTTATTTATGTTCAAAGTTTAAATAATTTACAAAATATACATGATTGAGAAGAAGCTGAAATATTTTGAGTGTTAATTAGTCAAAGTAACATACTAATGATGATAATTATTTTGGTCTATTACTCTATTTAATATTTGACTTTAAAGTAAATCATCAATAAATAAAAAGAGCAGTAAGAAAATTAAATGACAAATAAAACTTAATATTTCACTTAAACCATATAATTAAATATTCTCCAGAAAGCTTGATATTTTTCTAAAAATAAATATTGATAATTTGATTGTTTCACAATTTAATCGACTTCCGAATGATCATCGATCAAATTTAATATAAATACTTACTAAAAAAATTATATAAAGCAATGAAGAGATTAAAAAAAAATGGACTTCGTATTTAAATTTCATTCACTTTATTTTTTAGACATTACCTTCAGTTTTGTAAGACATCAATTTGCATTGTTGTTTATTGATTCAAATTTAGTTCTAATCTTACCTTTGCATTTTCTTTAGAGAATTTATGTGAAGCGGGCACTCAAGTCCTCAATTTCTCCTTTTTCAGGTATAATATTATAATTTTATTTATCATTATATTGATTGATTTTATAAATACAATTTTCAATTAACTTTAATTCAAATTTATTTTCTGTTGATAATGGTGAACTGTTATTTATATTTAAAGTTGTAGTATTTTACAAAATATAATTGATAAAAGTTTCAATATTTTGAGTGTTACTTTAAAGTAAAATACCAATGACTAGCAACTATTTAGGGAAAACAAAACTTGATATTTCACGTAAATCATAAATTTATTATTATAATTATTATAATTTTTTTTTTTCTTTTATAAAAACGGAACTTTTATTAAACACCAGAACAAATTACAAAAAGTTAGAGGGAAGCCGAGATACTATCTGGGCTCCCACTCCCTTAGCGATTGCAAAGCTAATTCTAGTGAAAATATGAACTGCGGCACGCACT
This sequence comes from Agrostemma githago, assembly GCA_958450325.1. Lineage (NCBI taxonomy): Eukaryota > Viridiplantae > Streptophyta > Magnoliopsida > Caryophyllales > Caryophyllaceae > Agrostemma > Agrostemma githago. Next base: position 35,525,996 of record OY288254.1, on the reverse strand, counting down.
CCAGCATCTTGTTATAAAGCGAATTTCCGGATCCGCTGGAGCAGAGAAACAGCATCCGTGTCAAGCTCGCCGAGAGAGGAGAAGGAGAAAGGTAAGAAACCATACCCGATCGCCGTGCAGCGTGCCTGATACTTGACACACTTACGACGGGCAACATCAGCAACGACCCGTTCAGGCTCAAAAGCGGTAAGGCCAGACTGAGTCAAGGGCGAGGACCCAGTCAGATCAACACAAACATCACGCCCCCCTGTCCCACGAGTGGAGCAGGAGGTCGGCTGGTCGCAAGGGCTTGTCGTCGTCGTCGCAGAGGCCAATCTCCACGTCCTTGCCTGCAGAGATCCCGGTCCGGAAGCAAATATCCAACAGTGTGTCACGGACAAGGTTATGACGATGTTTAATCCCCACAGTACCAGCGCACGAAACCGCGTGATCACCAAAAATATCGTCTCTGAGGCCCCTGCAGCAAGAAGAGCAGGTCCCGGAAAGCGGAAACAGAGGGACTCCAAGGCGGTAGCTAAGCACACTACGATATGTCCGACCGTTCATGGTTTGCCCTAGCCCAGAAATAGGGACAGCCCTCAACCAGTCAGAAGAATGGTCCCCCTGCTGAGACTTCCACAGGGCAACCTGTCGAGGAGTCAAGGAGAAAACAGATTCCGCCGCTGAAGCAACCCTCGTGAAATATATATCTGCCAATTTCTTCATAAGTTTTGGGGCAGCGATCTCAGATGGGTTACTCAAGAAGTCAGAACCGGTGGCCGCAACGAACCCACTCAAGGCAGACTCAAAGGCAAATCCGGGGGCAGCGATCTCGGAGGGACGAATCAACTTAGCATGCAAATCGGCAGACTGGAGGCGAGAAGCAAGGAAGGCAAAGTGAAGGGCATCCGCGGCAGCAAAGACACCGAGCCCCCCAAGGGAAAAGGGGAGGGTAGCCAGCCGCCACTGCCACTCCCCGAAACCGGGTCCGGACGCCGTGACAATACGCTCAAGGCTAGATCGAAGCGCAGTGTCGAAAGAAAGGTGGGCCGACCCAAAAGCAAGGGGAGAGCAAGTGCGCAAAGCAAAGTATAACTTAGAAATACCTGTGCACGCCCGAAGAAGAAGTAACTCACACTGGGGATCCTCAATCGTAGCAACCAAGTCCATGAGCTCCATAGTACGGGCGACCCTCTTCGAGACAAGAGCGCCACTGAAAGCTGGGCACACGCTGACCGGTCCCCCCAGAACCTTAACACCGTGCAAGGGCCTGGCAATAGCGGTGGGGAAAACACCATCAATCCTACTCCTCGGGTCTTCGATATTATTATTATTATTGTTGTTGTTGTTATTGTTATTAGTATTATTATTATTATTATTATTATTATTATTATTATTATTATTATTATTATTATTTGCAAGAAGGTTATGACTCTTTATTCATCCATATAGGGAATAGAAAAGAGACTCAACTTACAAAAAGGACACCCCCTATTAGAGTTCAAACCTCATCAACCTCTTCTTAAAAGACTAAGATCCATACCTCTACTTCTCATCCTAATGAAAATCTCGAATTTAATCTGATTAATGATACTACTACTAGATCTCATGCTATCTTGAAAAATTTTGTTGTTCCGCTCCCTCCAAACATGATACGTAACAGCCGCTATGCAGTGACAGTACCATCGATTCTTCCAATGCTTTCCCCTTTGCTTCGCCATGCTCCACTTCAATTCTGTCTTGAGCTCTTCTCCCCTGCCTTGGATGTGTAACCAATTTTTGATCCCCTGCCAAACACTCATAGCAAAACTACATTTAAAAAATAGGTGCTCATTATCCTCCTCTTCTAACCTGCAAAGAACACACCGGTTCATAATGGGAAGCCCTCGTTTCCTAATGTTCTCCACAGTTGCTAGTTTCCTTTGGGCAGCCATAGAAGTAATAAAACCATGTTTGGGAATGACCTCTTGCCCCCCAACCAACTTCAACCAGCGTTGTTTAGGAAATTTGGTCCGAAACCAGTTATATGCCATAGTAGTCTGAAATTTCTCCTTCACCTGCCAGCTGCAAACAAGTTCCTTAGCTTTATGTTTATCCCCCACGCCTGCAATAATCTCATCTCTAATTTTCAGAATACTCTTAAGATTAGAGGTATATCTTTCCTCCTTCCTAATATCCCAAATGGATTGGTTACCAAGAATATAGCAGTGTATCCAATTATTCCATAAACCCTGCTCATTCCTAACCATCTTCCACAACCACTGGCTTATTAAAGCTTTATTCCAAGCCTCAATCTCAATGATCCCAAATCCCCCTTCCTCCCAAGGCGCACACATGCTATTCCAACTCTTATAATACATACGCCCCTTCTCTAAACTTCCAGTCCACAGGTATGTCCTGCAGAACTGTTTGAGTTTCAGCAGCACATTCTGAGGTAATAAAGTATTCATACTCCAATAGTTCAAAATACCAAAGATAACCGAGTTAATCAATTCAATCCTGCCAGCATAAGATAGAGCAGTAGCAGACCAACCACTAAAAGCACCCCTGATCTTTGCTAGTAAATCATTGTAGTGCTCCAATCTATTAGTTATAGCATTCAAAGGGATACCTAAATATTTGGAAGGAAAAACCCCTTGCGTGAACCCCGTCTCAGCCAAAATTATGTCTTTCACCTCCTCCTTAACACCACCTAGGTATATATCAGTTTTATCCTTATTAGTTTGCAAGCCTGATTCCTTTTCAAACACCGCTAACACATTCATGATCGACTGAACCGAGGGAACGTCACCTCGAGTAAAAATCATGAGATCATCTGCAAATATCAAATGATTCAAATTAATTTGCCTACACTTAGGATGATAGGATACCTGAGAAAGTGTTTGGTTATATCTGAGATGCCGAGACAGAACTTCCATACTAAGAACAAATAGATAAGGGGAAAGAGGATCCCCTTGCCTAACCCCACTCCTTCCTTTAAAGAATCAATGAGATACCCCATTAACCTTAATAGAAAACCAAGACCCTTGAATACTGGTTCTAATCCAACCAATAAATTCCTCAGGAAAATTAAACTCCTTCAGCATATTGTCCATGAAATCCCATTGAAGCGAGTCAAATGCTTTCCGTAAATCTATCTTCATTAGACAACGAGGGGTGATATACTTCCTATTATAATTCTTAATCAGTGATTGTGAGATAGCAATATTCTCGTGGATGCTCCTGTTATGAATAAAAGCCGCTTGTTCAGGCCCCACAACCTTATGAATAACCTTCTGTAGCCTGATAGTAATCAACTTACTGATGGTTTTGTATAAGACAGAACAACAGGATAGGGGTCTAAAATCCAAAACAGAATTACATACTTTCTTGTTAGGAACAAGAGTAATGAGCGTAGTATTTGCCTGTTTATTATTATTATTATTATTATTATTATTATTATTATTATTATTATTATTATTATTATTATTATTATTAAGACAGCTTAATAGTTTTCTAAGAAAACCTTAATAATTTGGTTGGTTTACCTTCTTATCTCCTTTTGTCTTGATAATCAATTAAAGGTAATATTAATCATTATATTATCTTGCATTAAGAACTTCATATTATAACTAAAAAAATACGTAATATTATATTTTCATTTATTTCATCTTAATGATTAATCAAAGTTAATATTTAAATATAGCATTAAGAACATCATAGTATAACTAAAAATAAGTACATATAAAGCCATGGAGATGGTAAAATAAACATTTGGGAGTTTGTATTCACATTTCGATCGCTTTATTTCATGAATACGATAATCGGTTTTTAATATATGATACTCCGTTGAATTTGCATTGTTGTTTGTCCATTCCAATTTTAGTTTGAAATTTTATCTTCAGGATTTATTTCATTTATCGAAATTATGCGAAGATAATGACTGCACGTCAAATTCATAATTTCTCATTTTAATTATAATATTATATTTTTATTGATCTTTATATTGATTATGTTTATAGACACATTTCAATATAACATTAAACTCTTTGTTTTTCTTATGAGAGTGACCTTTTAATAATTTTCAAGGTGAAAGTAATTTACAAAATATGATTGAGAAGAAATAATTGCAATATTTTGAGTGTTAATTTAAAGTAACATTTTAAAGAATACAAGTTATTTGGGTAATATATTTGGGTAATATATTTGGGTAATGAATATTATACAATATATTTTAATCACCAAAACAAAATACATATGAAAATAGGAAAAGTGAATATAGTAATTTAACAAACAAAGTGTAGAGTTAGTACTCCCTCGTCTCAATAAATAGTTCACATTTGTTTTATAGACAAAATTTAAGGTACTGAGAAAAAAAATTAATGTTTATTTATTAAAAAATAAAAGTAGAGACCAGGGTAAAACTTACTCAAAAACGAAAGTGTGAACTATTGACTAAGACGGAGGGAGTATAAATTAAAAAAGTGAAAATGAATATCTTCATGATTTTCACGGGATTAAAAAAACTAGGTCTCGTTTGATGAAGGGACGTGCATAAATCAATGGTTAGTGCTACTTTTACAAAAAATAAATATTAAGGTTATAATAAATAAAAAGAGTAAATTAAAAATTATTCTCTTTTAAAATACCAATTTTAAAATTTACTCCCTTTTGAAAATTTTGTTAAAAATTACTCCCTCCGATTCATTGGAATCGCAACATTTACTGTTCACACAAAAAATAAGGAAAGTGAATTGGTGGACCACAATAGTGATGTCATGTAAGATTAAGTAATATAATAATATTAGATTGAATATTTTGGAATATAGTAATGAAAAGTGAAGGGTAGGTTAGTCATTTAATAAGAAAAATATGACCAAAAATGGAAATGTTGCAAAGCTGATGAATTTGCCAAAAATTGAATACGTTGCGAATCCAATGAATCGGAGGGAGTACTCCCAAAATCTATTAAAAGTCAAAAATTGTTCCCAAATTTATTTTTAGGACAAAATTGCCCTTGACTAGAGGGTGGGATGAAGTGATATGGAATAAAAAAGTTGGGACAATTTTCGTCCAAAAAATTAAATTTTGGAGCAATTTTTGAACATTTGATAGATTTTGGGAGTTATTTTTAACAAAAATTTCAAAAGGGAGTAAATTTTAATAAAAGTATTTTAAAAGGGACTAATTTTTAATTACTCAAATAAAAAACATATCATTGAAATTGGTGGATATATATATTTGTAGTTTAATGACATTGTTCAATTGGTGAGATTGATGTCTATAATAATCGGTGACGACCTACAACTTTGGACTCAATTATTGAAATTGAAACTATAGCTAAATTCAAAGCGTTAACTATTCGCTTAGGTATGCAAAAATCGATCGGCACATATTTTCGAACCAACATATACAATGAATTAAAGACTAGATCATGATTATCAAGAATCCGTGCACAAAATTTTGAAACAGATAAACCTGTGAATTTCACAGGTCACATACCTAGTTATAGTGTGATAGACCTTTTTTGTATCAAAATTGTAATTGAATGAAATGATATCTTTTCCTGTAAAAATAAATAACATAATAGTTAATAATTAATAATAATAATTATTATTATTATTAATTAATTAATAATAAGATAATAATAACTAATAATAATAATAATAATAATAATAATAATAATAATAATATGCCTGAAGTTACGTTAACTGAACTGAACTGAACTGAATGAGTCTGAACTGAATTGACCTGAATGCACCTGAACTAAACTTGTCTCAACTTACCATAAATGTCTGTTGATGTGTTTGAATTGAACTGAACGTATTTGAATATAAGTTCAAAAGAATAGGACCATGTATGTAGATAAGTCTATAAGAGGCGGATTATGTAAGTCCGTAAGCGTTCTATTACTACTCGTGTGGACCCTATATTTGAATGTTTGCGTTTACATTAGGGAAGTTAGAGAATGGGCAATGACAAGTGGAACTGTTAATATTAAATAAATTTAATAAAAATAATACATTCGAGAAGGTACAGTAATAAAAGAGGAACACCTACAACCGTACGAGCACCAACTACCTTTTATGTCTCTTTCGTTAATTAGTCATTATAAAACAATACCTTTAGCAAGACCTACAAATCACGAACTCTAGAACTACCAACTAACCTTCCATTACCTTTTCTTTCTCCAATTTTATATACGTAGTACGTATTATTTAACAATATTAAGAGTAATATTATATTGGTGATGCCATTTTCTATTGCTTGGTCTACGGTTATATTAGTCACTTGCTATTTTCTCCCGCGTTTTGGTAGATAGCCCCTCCTTTCGTATGTCATGATTTCATAATCACTTAATGACACACAAATTTGCTTCCACTATGAATCTTAAAGGTATGTAGGAGGTTAAGCAGTGTAGAGGTAAATGAGTTAGACAATTCAGATTGGGTTAGAGCTGAGACAATTGATACAATTATGTAATTGGGTTGGGAGAATAATAATTCGTTTAAAACATTGACACAAGCAAGAACTTGCCATGACGACATGACTTAATTTGTAGTACAAAGAGCGGCCCTTCCAATGACCACAACCCTTAAATAACCCTAAACATGAAAGTAAATGGTGTAAACAAGGTACAAGTAGTATTATTGTGACTATGAAGCAATGAATCAAAATGTATCCCACCATCTCGTTTTTAATTATTTTATAATTTTACTTGTAAAAAAATAATGGAGTATGGTATGTAGAAGAAAAAGAACGTAAAATTAAGACGGAGGTCGCAAATTATTACTCCGTATAAGTACGAAAAAAGTTTAAGTGCATACTGTATAAGTGTAGTAAAATTGCATTTGAAAACGGAAGTGTCCTTAGGAATTACGACACATGTTAATATGTTATTTAGAAAAACATTTACAAGTATATTATCTTAGTGCAATTATTACTTCGTAGTTGAAGTTTTAATGTTTCGTAATTTATACTTGTAAGTAATTTGTTAATAGTAACATACTAGTATAGACCCCGTGCATGTATGCACGGTATTTATAACAAATTATTTATTTTAGTTAATTATTTATATAAAATTTGTTTTAATTAGAAACCCAGTTATTTTTCATGATTTTTATCAATGTATTTAGATATAATAAAATAATTTGAAATTAAATAATTAATCAAGATAACGACCTCAACTAATATACTGAAATACGTAGTCCAAAAAATTACTACCTCTGTGTTTTATTTGTCATTCATATTTCTCGAGACGATTATTTCTCTTTTAATTTTTTTTTAATGTAAGAATAATTTTTGTAAATTGTGAAATGTATATTCACTTTAAATTTATGTTCAAATAGAGTATAATTTTATACTCTTGATGTTTAGACGTATTTATTCTCTATAATTTCAGTATATATCACTTGTTCATAAAAATAGTTCATAATTGCTGTTAGAAATTTAACCAATTACTACTAACTCAGATAATACTTCTCACATATAATAGGAAAATAGGACAATCTTTTAGGAACGGATGAAGTATATTTCTACAATTTATTTTAATCGATACACCCATTATTAGTTTTTAAATATTTATTCTTCATATGATATGATTGATAATTGAGTGTGATTCTTTTCTTATTTGTTACATTTATTTTGTCCAAATTGAGAGATTAAAATTTAGGCAAGAAAAGTTTTGAGAATTTTTATTCTTTTAGCTAACAGGAAATTACAATTATAATATTTAATTACAATCTTATATCAGTCATGATTATTAAAAATATAAAAATGTATTTCCGCTGGTGTATATACACTCTCGATATTTAGTATACACTGACACAAATCATAGAGATCGTAAAATATATTTGCCATATCAGTCATGAGGCTACATTTAGACGTTAATTTAGTCATTTTCGTGCATATATCATTCCAAAATTATGATTGTCTTTCATTTATAATTAAATATTCCAATTTGCACGTTAATTTAGTCAATCATTCCTAAATTATGGTTGTCTTTCATTTATAATAAAATATTCTAATTTATACGAATGATTAATAGTGGGATTATTAGTACATAACCAAAGCATCAAAGGCTCAAATATGAGTCCAATATGAATATAAGGGAAAATTATAGGGGGAGTTAATCTATTACTCCGTAGTAATTAAGGGGATTGCAATGAATTTGTTATATTGCACATTTGCACAGAAATACAGAATCAAGAGGATTAATACGAAATATTATTTTCAATCCTCTACAATCTCGTATATTAGGGATATATTTTCAATATTATATTGTTTATTACATTCTGAGGACGACCCCTTGTGACACCGAAATCTCAGTAATATAAACATCCCTATCCATTGTTTTTTCTTCATTCTTGATGGGAGATATTTTGGTCTTCCATCCAAGAATGAAATATTCTTGGTGAAGGAGAAGCCAAAATCATCATTTCACTCAAATGGAAGAGACAATGAGAATTGTCAGCTTGCTATTTGTACACAATATTTTTTTTCTTTTAATTTTTTTCTAACAATGATTAAATGTCATGTGGATTGGGTATGAGTTTTGGAACTAATTAGAGAATAATAAATTCATTCTTAGATGAAGGAGCTATTTTAAGATGAAAAAATTGAGAAAAAAAATGATGAAGTGGAATGAATAGGTCCCACCCAAGAATGAAAAAATTCATTCATGGATGAACATGCTCTTAGGGATATTCCATTGGATTCGATTATTTAAATATTACTTTCTATCAATATTATTGTTACCATCTCAAATTATATTAGGGATATATACTACAATCTCGTATATATCCGTAACATAGACTCTAATTACGATCCTATATACTAATTTTATATCTTAATTTCAATAAGTATGACTTAATATTGTCTTATTTTAAGATGAAATCTGTAATTTATTATAGTTATGATAATAATGAAAATTAATCTTAGTATGTGATATATTGATACTTTTTCAATATGTTTATATTAATCTTAGTCTATTTCAATATGTTTATACTTTTTTTAAAAAATTTGATCATACATTATTCCATATTAAATATTGTATGTGATATATTCCATTTAAAACATGTGATTTTCGTAATCAATGTAATCAATTAGATTTCCTTAATTACATACTTTCTGTAGTGTATAGCTTTATATGTGATGTAGTAATACTCAAATTAGTAAGATGTTAGAGTCTAGTTGGAAAGGAGAAGGGTCATACACATGGGGTCAAGAGTTCGATTCGCACCTAGCTCATTTGGTCTATTTTTTTTACATTTTTGTTGTGGATAACTTTAGGCAGTTTTGTTATTTGGTTAGTGGAAAGAGGATTTGAAGATTTTTTTAAAAAAGCGGAAGATATTTAAGATTTGGGAATCGTGATTATCGTGTGTAGCAACAAATGGACATGATACCTCTTTTCTATGGAGTATTAGACAACAAAGAAGTATGATGGTTGAAATGATAGTTTATAAACAGATCAATGAATTACAAAAGCCACACTGCTAAGACACTATTACACTAAGTGCTAACTCAACAAGTCGCTCTCACAAACAAAAGGGTCAAAAGGGAAAAGAGAGAAAAGGGAGAAAAGAAAATTGGGCCGAAGGAAGTTAGATAGAAACTGCAGTTGTCATAGTAGGACTGTGCATGGATTTTGAGGTTTGCACTTCGTGGAGGAACAAAATGTAACCTACTATTCCACCAAATAATATGGAAAGTGGGTGCTAGATTCATCCCTTTAAACTTACACATACAAATATTTTTTTGTCAGGGTATCACAAATTCTTAATATAATCAACTCTCCGTATTTGTTCATTATATTGTTCGATGTAATGCAAATGTTAGCATAGAGATACTTTTTTTTTTTTTTTTTTATTATTTTTTTTTTGCCAACGAGTCATCTATTAAGTTACAATCTCTTGAGCGCCATAGAAGCTAGTCTATGTGCTCTTGAGTTTCTAGTCCTAGGGATAAACTTGAAAGAACAGCAGTGGAAAAAAGAACATTCGCCCAGGATATCATCTATAAGAGATGAGAGGGCTCCAGCCGGTTCCCGGATTCCAGTGATTTGAGAGACGAGGAGAAGACAATCAGACATGATACAAACATGCCTGACCCCTCTATCTCTAATCCATTTGATGGCCCTAAGGATCGGTATTCCTTCACTATGAATAGGGGAATGACCCTAAATCAATGAATTCGTTGTTCCTTTACCTTGAGTCCACCTAGCTTACTAGGAATTTACTACGGGATTTGCACTTTTGACCATTATGACCACCCACGGTGTGAAAAGGCCTTGGTTACCGAGTCTCGTCCCCTAGGTGACCGTGTTCAGGATTGTTTGATTAGTTGATGGTAGGGATTCGTCACGTCCCTTGCCGATCAATAAAACACCGACTAACCTAGTGGGTAGCTAGGGCAAGTCGGGATCGTATCTACGAGGACGGTATATCAAGGTTTAGACTAGGTCGGCCTACAACGAGACTAAATTACCAAACAAACACAAAGAAGCGATAAATGGAAAACTATTAAGGAGGAGGAGTAAGAACTAGACTAATGATCGATCTAATAAATAAACTAGAAGAACTATGACTAACTAAGACGATGGATCAAATATGGAAAGAAGTGGGGTAGGTCGAGTTCATAGGAGTAGAAGGGTAATTAGGGTGATCAAGGGTATAGGTGTCTCCTAATCGCTAGAATCGGTCCGGGCTCTCGCAACTTAGACAGATGTCAAGATGGGTCCGGGCTCTCGCAACTTAGACCCTAGTCCGCGCTCTCGCGACTAAACTATTCTCAACATTTCCACAAAGTAAGCAATCAATGAGAAGATGAACACTAGTATGGGAAGCATGGCCACTACAACTCACACAAGCATATCAACAAACACATAGAGTGCCCACAATATGACTAACAACAAAGATTCACCCTTTCCCCTTAATCAACCCTAATCACCCATAATCTACCCCTAATCCCTCTACTAACCCCACAAAGAAGACTACTCACTCATGATAAAGAACAAACTAACAATCATAAAAGAAATCAATACCACTAAACAAGCATCCATAATGAATAACAAGAATAATAACAATAACAATATGCAAAGATTCAAACAAGATTAAATAAACTAAGAACAAGAGTAGATATGATTATACCAATACTAGGATGAATAAAAGATGAGAACTTGTATTAATGAGAAACCCAAATACAATCCCAAGGTTGTCAATCTTGGAACAATCTTCAAGAATCCCTTAATCCAAGACTAATTACAATAATTAACTAAGGATTAAAGAAAGGATTAAACTAATAAGAGTAGCAATAATCTAGGGTTTTGAATGATAATGGAGGCTTAAACTAATCTAGGGTAAGATGAGATCTCTTAAAATTACAAGAAGGGAGTATATATATGGCTACAAGAGTGAAGGAGAAGAAAGAAAAAGAGTCGCGCTGCCAGCTCTTCGTCCCGACCGGGACGGATCATCCCGATCGGGACGGCTCTGTCATCCCGATCGGGACGGGTTGGTCCCGACCGGGATGGGCTCACAGCAGCCATCCTAATGTAGCACCCCATCCCGAACGGGATGGGCCTTGTATGCCTTCCTTAAACGCTCTTTGGTCCTTCCTTGCCTCTCATGGGCTTCCCACCGATTCTCGGGACTCGGGATCGGGTCTCGGAGACTTGGGATCGATTCCAAGGCCTCGAGTCATCGTTCCTTTATCTCGTTGGCTCCAAAATATGTATGTATTGAGTCGGAATCGCTCCAACTCTTCCAAATTGGTCTCGGGAAACCTGAAACGAACTAAAGGAAGCATAAGAAGCCCATGAATCGCTCCAAAGGAGCGATTCCACAAGGAAAAAGGGACCAAAACACAACAAATAGGCACTACAAACTACACTTATCAACTCCCCCACACTTAACCCTTACTCGCCCTCGAGTAAGCACACACTAACTACTAAACTAGCCGAATGAGTATTAGCGCACCCTACGCCCCTTCAACTCACGCGAGTGCACTTAGAGGAAAAGTGCACTCCGCAAGGCAAGTCGGGTCTTGCGACAAAACCGTGGATGCAACCGGACACAAAACACATAAACAAACAAACACACAAACAAACACATAGACGGTTGCACCCAAAACAAAAGAAATACCGCTTCCCTCTAAAAGCGGTGAAAAAAGCACCGGTTTAGGACTCGAGGTAAGTGACAACGTTCCCAAGCTAGACATACAAACCAAGGTGAGCTAAACCCTAATAGTATGACGATCAAGCAATAAAAACGTTCGTAACTTACCTAGGTCCTCCTAACTTTCTAAAAACGTACTACGGGACGATCGGCGGAGTGGAAAAGTGAAGAACCACGGTGTTAGTCGACACTGTAGGTAAGTGAGACCGCGCCCCCTTTAGCGTGAGCCAAGAGGGTCGTCCCGTGTCCAAGACCGCCTAACTAGTCTAAGTAAAAAGGTGGAAAACATGCAAAATGAGGGAAGACCGACTAATGCCGCTGTCATCCTTCCTCGGGACTCGGTCCTTTGGTAGGCTCTTCACGGCAAAAGTAAGAAAAAGGCTTATTTTTGTGAGGATATCTTTTTGTGAGACGGGTTTTCTTTTGGCATTTTCTTTCTTTTCGACGTTTTGAGTTGTTTGTTGCCATGCCGTTTCTTTTTTTCTATTTTCTTTTTTGGCTTTTGTGCGTTTTCTTCTTCTTCATTCTTTTCTTTCTTTCATTTTTTTTTTTCATTCTTTTCTTTTTCTTTGCCCTTTTTGGCAAGATTTGGCTTTGTTGGCATTTTCATTGTATAACAAGAAAGAGAGAATCAACAATTTGCAAGTTATTGTGTGGATATGTGTGAGATGTAGGTGAATGGGTAAGTCGGGACGGGCCAAGACCCTTCAAACCCACAAAAAGTGGAGAACTTGGACTAATCAAACGATCCTAAACACGGTCACCTAGGGGACGAGACTCGGTAACCAAGGCCTTTTCACACCGTGGGTGGTCATAATGGTCAAAATGCAAATCCCGTAGTAAATCCCTAGTAACCTAGGTGGACTCAAGGTAAAGGACCAACGAATTCATTGATTTAGGGTCATTCTACTAGAGTAAAGTCCAAGACTCGATTTATACTACTAGGAAGGGAAAGTAAGCACTCACACGCTAGCCTCTAAACCGGGTTTTCGAAAATGGTTTACACACATGACACAAATACACACACAAAAAAAAGACTCAACGAAAACGAACGAAAGGAAAAGAAACAAAAAGGCAACAAAAAGGCAACAAAACAAAACAAACAAATAACAAGCACCACCCCGATAATCTATACAAGTCACCAAATCCACCACAAGAATGTACAAGCTCCACCCGAGCACACCTCAACACAACCTTCACCAAACATCACAAGGAATAAAGAGGGAAAGAGGGTTAGAGGATGTTACCGGATGTCTTCAAAGCTTTCCAAACAACGGAGGTTAGGCAACCTATAAGGAAAAAGGGAGGCAAACACACACAATACAAAACAAATGCACGATACAATGACACAAAAGAAAAATACACAAAAAGAAAATCTTTTTGATTTATGTGAAATTTTTTCAAATTTTTAGGGTTTTTAAAGGTCTTTTCGAAAAAAAAGGAAAATAAAACTAACTACGATAGAATATCGCTCCCCCACACTTAAATCGAGCAATGTCCTCATATGCTCAATCGTAGTGTGCGGAGAGACAAAAGAAAAAGAAAAGAAACTACGAAAATAAAGCTAAAAATCTAAAAAGAAAAAGATGGAGAAAAGGGTAGAAAGCGTCCGGCCGGGGTGTAATCAAATCACCATGGGCCGAGACGAGAAAAAGATGTGGAAGGGGGAAGAAAAAAAAAATAAAAAGAAAGAAATAAAAAGGAAATGGGAGAAGGCCACCATGACATCAAGATACAAAGGGAATAAACAAAGGAAAACAAGTAACAACAAAAACAAAAAAGAAAGGATAGTTGCCATACCATAGGTTAGCAACTCACTCTCTCCATCGTCTCATAGATCAATAAAGGCGCTTGCTTGTCTTCATCATTGCTTTTCCGCTTCATTCTCGATAACATCGCATGGTAGAGGTGTGAGGGGGGTGGGATTTGATGTGGATCTCAGTGTATGGGTCATATGATAGGAACAAGGAGGAGTAGGGAGGTTGGGAGGGGGCATAAAACGGTTGGGTGGACTTGATTTGCGAAGAAGAATCACAAAGGGGGAGCAGAGGACCATCCCGGTCGGGAAGACTAATCCCGATCGGGTTACCTCACCCGTCCCGATCGGGACGCCCTCATCCTGGTCGGGAAGGTCTCACAGGAAGCTCGAAATATGGTGCACCCTTCCCGATCGGGAAGGCACCCTTCCCGATCGGGAAGCCTTAGTCTTCCCGGTCGGGACGCCTCATCCCGGCCGGGATGGGCCTTCTTCAACGTCCACGATCCCAAAAGCTTGCTCAAAGCTTCAAAAACCCGATCCTCGTGCCTACAACCCAAGGTATATTATCGCCAATCCTCTCTAGGAGCGTTCTCACATCACCTATCAAACAATACTCAAACACACATCAAACTCTCTCCCTCGCCGCGCTCATCAATAATCCAAACAACAAGAATTCACAAAAATCCAAAGCAAATATAATACAAGGATATATACAAGGAGACGGTTCTTGTGGAACTCCGTCAAACCAAGGTGGTGCATCTTCATTCTTTTTCAACAACCAAAACTAGTTCCATCTCCATCAAGGGCACGTAAGAACAAGTCGAAGGCCCTAGAGAAGTCTTCAATTAGGCATGTCATATAACCAACCATATCCCAAGGCTCCTCATGGCCTTGCCTTGACGTTTCCGGGGCATCCCGATCTACTAAGTTCAATGGCTTGAACTTGTACTTGCGATCCTTCGGGATATACCCAAACGTCCAACGATCCTCATGTGGCCCCAAGGGAGGCTCATATTTGTCCTTGCTTAGCAACTTGTCGTCAAGCCCATGATTCGGGCACTCATCTTCCACCATATCGGAGTCATCATCCTCAAGTACATAAGAGTACTTCTTCAAGCTGTCCCGAATCATCCCCTCGATCGACGTCTTCCGTGGCATGGATCACATTACACGTCTCGGTCATAGGCGAAGTGTTGCCTTGGAGGTCGAACACTAACTCTTCGTCGCCTAGTTGAAAGGTGATCCTACCCTTCTTCACATCGATCACGGCACCGGCGGTGTGTAAAAATGGGCGTCCAAGGATGATGGGAGTGTTAGCATCCTCCGGCATGTCAACCACAATGAAGTCGACCGGAATGAAGAACTTCCCTATTTGTACCGGAACATCCTCTAACATTCCCAATGGTCGGTTAAGAGACTTATCGGCCATTTGGAGTGTAATGGACGTACACTTCAACTCCGTCATCCCTAATCTCTCACAAATGGTGTAGGGAATAATGCTCACACTCGCACCCAAATCACACATAGCTCTCTCGATCTTGTAGTTGCCGATGGTGCATGGGATAGAGAAACTACCCGGGTCCTTCAACTTCGGAAGCGTGGAACCTTGAATAAGCTCGCTCACCACCCTAGTGAACGCTACCGTCTCTTCCTTGTCGATGGACCTCTTCCTAGCCAAGATTTCTTTCATGAATTTACCATATGCCGGGATTTGGGTAAGTAACTCGGTAAACGGGACACTAACATCCAATTTCTTCACGATATTAAGGAACTTATCGAATTGAGTGTCCACCTTAGCCTTCAATTGCCTTGATGTGTAGGGCAACTTGATTTGAACCTTGTTTTGCTCGATATTGGTGGACTTCTCACTTGACACTTTCCCTTTACCTTTTTCTTGTGCTTGAAGTGGGGGAGGTTTGCCTTCTTGGGGGTTTTAGACCTCCCAAAGGACTTGCTCCTCAATTGGATTATCAAAGCTCAATTCTCCTTGAGTTGGAGACGCCATCTCCATTGTCGGTTCTTGCATTGGCTCTTGCTCAATAGGATACGGAGGGGGGTTGTAGGATGTACCTCTCCTTGTGGTGATAGCATTTACATGCTCAAATATCGGTGTTTCACCTTGAGAAGGTAGTTGCCCCTTTTGTCTTGAGGAGCTCCCCGAAGCAAGTTGAGATACTTGAGTTTCAAGTATCTTCATACGAGCATCTCTTACCGCATTTTCCTCTTGAACATAAGCAAAGAGCTCTTGTTGGGTTTTCGACATATCCATTTGACATTTTTGGACATCTTGCGTATTCTTTTGCATATCCATCAAAGTTTTTTGAATGTCAAAATCCCGAGGTGGGGATGATGGATTATGTGGAGTGTCGGTGATGGCGAGAGGAATGCCATAATCATGAGTAGGAGACCGGCTCCTAGGCTTGCTTTGTTGTTGTTGATTTTGAGTTGCTTGTTGACGGTTCCCTTGGAACCCATGAGAATTGCCTTGATTAAGGCCTTGATTGTGGTTTTGTTGTTGTTGGAAGCCTTGGTTTCCTTTGAAACCGCCTTGATTGAAGTTCCCTTGTTGGAACCCTTGATTGTTGTTGTGAAAGGTACCTTGGTTATTTTGCTTGAAGTTGTTGAAGGGTCTTGGATTATTCATGTAACCTTGGTAACCTTGGTTGTTGTCCCTTAAGGGAGGTGGAACATAGGGACGATGTTGTTGTTGATGTTGAAAGACTTGTTGTTGGGGGACTTGTTGGGAAGATTGGAATTGATTAGAGTAAGAGGTACCTTGCTTGAACGTTTGAAAGGCGTTCACTTGCTCGATACTTCCACGGCAATACATAGGATCATGTCCCACTATTCCACAAGTATCGCACATCCCAAAGTAAGGTAAAGGAGGTGCGAACCCCAAAGCATTCACTTCTTGAATCGGTTGATGGTGTGAGGAACTAGTGCCTTGGACTTGGTCGAGGTGACTTTGGAGCTTCTTGTCAATAGTCTCCATGTGTGTTTTAAGTTGAGCTCCAAGGTCAATGCTTAGCTTAGTAATAGCATCGACCTCATGCATGCCTCCTCGATGTGCCTTCCTAGGCCTAGAATATTACGAATTGTGCACCGCCATCTCTTCGATTCTCGCCCATGTTTGGTCGTCATCGACCTCGGTAAACCTACCATTGGAGCCCATGTTGAGAATGGCTCTCGAGTCCTCATAAAGTCCATTCCAAAATTGTTGCACCAAGAACCATTGTGAGAGTCCATGATGAGGGCACGATCTTACCAAAGACTTAAACCGCTCCCAAGCTTCATATAGGCTCTCTTCATCCCTTTGTTGGAACCCGGTGATGGAGGCCCTAAGCAAGTTCGTCTTTTCCGGAGGGTAAAACTTTTGGTAGAACGCCAAGGCAAGCTTTTTCCAAGTGTCCTATCGAGAAGTGTCCTATCATTAGTCCAAGTTCTCCACTTTTTTTGGGTTTGAAGGGAAGGGCCCGTCCTGACTCACCCATTACCCTACCTCCTACACATACCCACACAAATAAAATGCAATTTGTTGATTTCTCTCTTTCTCAATTGTCAAAGGAATGCCAAAAATGCCAAATCATGCCAAAAGGGCAAAGAAAAGAAAAAAAGAAAGAAAAATGAAAGAAAGAAAAGAAATGAAGAAAAAGAAAAGGCACAAAAGCCAAAAAGAAAATAGAAAAGAAGAAAAAGAAATGGCATGGCAACAAACAAATCAAAACGTCGAAAAGAAATAAAATGCCAAAAGAAAACCCGTCTCACAAAAAGAAATCCTCACAAAAATAAGTCTTTTTCCGACTTTTGCCGTGAAGAGCCTACCAAAGGATCGAGTCCAGAGGAAGGATGATAGCGGCATTAGTCGGTCTTCCCTCATTTTGCATGTTTTTCCACCTTTTTACTTGGACTAGTTAGGCGGTTTTGGACACGGGACGACCCTCTTGGCTCACGCTAAAGAGGGCGGGGTCTCACTTACCTACAGTGTCGACTAACACCGTGGTTCCTCACTCTTCCACTCCGCCGATCGTCCCGTAGTACATTTTTAGAAAGTTAGGAGGACCTAGGTAAGTTACCAACGTTATTGTTGCTTTTTCGTCATACTATTAGGGTTTAGTCCACCTTGGTTTGTATTACTAGCTTGGGAACGTTGTCATTTACCTCGAGTCCTAAACCGGTGCTTTTTTCACCGCTTTTAGAGGGAAGCGGTATTTCTTTTGTTTTGGGTGCAACCGTCTATGTGTTTGTTTGTGTGTTTGTTTGTTTATGTGTTTTGTGTCCGGTTGCATCCACGGTTTTGTCGCAAGACCCGACTTGCCTTGCAGAGTGCACTTTTCCTCTAAGTGTACTCGCGTGAGTTGAAAGGGCGTAGGGTGCGCTAATACCCATTCGGCTAGTGTAGTAGTTAGTATGTGCTTATTCGAGGGCGAGTAAGGGTTTATTGTGGGGGAGTTGATAAGTATAGTTTGTAGTGTCTATTTTACTGTGTTTTGGTCCCATTTTCCTTGTGGAATCGCTCCTTGGGAGCGATTTATGTGCTTCTTATGCTTCCTTTAGTTCGTTTCAGGTTCCCGAGACCGATTTGGAAGAGTTGGAGCGATTCCGACTCAATACATACACATTTTGGAGCCAACGGAGTGAAGGAACGATGACTCGACGCCTTGGAATTGACCCCGAGACCTCGGGACCCAATCCCGAGCCTCCGAGACCCGATCCCGAGTCCTGAGAATCGACGAGAAGCCCATGAGAGGCAAGGAAGGACCAAAGAGCGCTTAAGGAAGGCCTACAAGACCCATCCCGTTCGGGATGGCCTCATCCCGTTCGGGATGGGGTGCACGTTGAAGGGTGCCACTGTGAGCCCATCCCGGTCGGGACCAACCCGTCCCGATCGGGATGACAGGGCTGTCCCGATCGGGATGATCCGTCTCGGTCGGGACGAAGAGCTGGCAGCACGGGCTTCTTCTTTTCTTCTTCTTCATTCTTGTACCCATATATATACTCCCTTCTTGTAATATTAAGACATCTTATCATAGTTTAGACTCTCTTAAGCCTCCAAAACCCTAGATTTACTTTCACTCATTAGCTTTAATCTTCCTTTAATCTTAGTTAATCTTTAGTTAATCCTTGTAATTAGTTCTTGTATTAAGAGGATACTTGAAGAATTCACCAAGATTGACAACCTTGGGTTTTATTTGGGTTCTTATTTATACAAGATTGCATCTTTTCATCTTCTTAGTGTTGGTATAACCTTTCTTACTCTTAATCTTGTTTATTTAATCTTGTTTGAATCTTTTCATATTGTTAGTATTATTGTTCTTGTTATTCATTATGGATGTTGGTTTTGTAGTATTGATTTCTCTTGTGAATGTTGGTTTTCTCTTTATAATGAGTGAGTAGTCTTCTTGTGGGGTTAGTAGGGGGATTATGGGTAGATTAGGGATGATTAGGGTTGATTAAGGGGAAAAGGTTACATCTTTGTTGTTAGTCACATTGTGGGCACTCTATGTGTTTGTTGATATGCTTGTGTGAGTTGTAGTGGTCATGCTTCCCATACTTGTGTTCATCTTCTCATTGATTGCTTATTTTGTGGAAATGTTGAGAATAGTTTAGTCGCGAGAGCGCGGACTAGGGTCTAAGTTGCGAGAGCCCGGACCCACCTTGACATCGGTCTATGTTGCGAGAGCCCGGACCGACTCTAGCGATTAGGAGACACCTATACCCTTGATCACCCCAATTACCCTTCTACTCCTATGAACCCGACCTACCCCACTTCCTTTCCATATTTGATCCATCATCTTAGTTAGTCATCGTTTACTCTAGTTTATTTGTTAGTTCATCATTAGCTTAGTTATACTTCTCCTCCATCATAGTTTTTCATTTATCGCTTCTTTGTGTTTGTTTGGTAATCTAGTCTCGTTGTAGGCCGACCTAATCTAAACCTTGATATACCGTCCTCGTGGATACGATCCCGACTTGCCCTAGCTATCCACTAGGTGTAATCGGTAGTTTATTGACGGTTAGGGACGTGACAAATCCCTACCATCAATTTGGCGCCGTTGCCGGAGAAGAGTTGGAGCGATTCCGACTTAATACATACACATTTTGGAGCCAACGGAGTGAAGGAACGATGACTCGACGCCTTGGAATCGACCCCGAGACCTCGAGACCCAATCCCGAGCCTCCGAGACCCGATCCCGAGTCCCGAGAATCGACGAGAAGCCCATGAGAGGCAAGGAAGGACCAAAGAGCGCTTAAGGGAGGCCTACAAGACCTATCCCGTTCGGGATGGGGTGCACGTTGAAGGGTGCCACTGTGAGCCCATCCCGATCGGGACCAACCCGTCCCGATCAGGATGACAGGGCCGTCCCGGTCGGGATGATCCGTCTCGGTCGGGACGAAGAGCTGGCAGCACGGGCTTCTTCTTTTCTTCTCCTTCATTCTCTTACCATATATATACTCCCTTCTTGTAATATTAAGACATCTTATCATAGTTTAGACTCTCTTAAGCCTCCAAAACCCTAGATTTACTTTCACTCATTAGCTTTAATCTTCCTTTAATCTTAGTTAATCTTTAGTTAATCCTTGTAATTAGTTCTTATATTAAGAGGATACTTGAAGAATTCTCCAAGATTGACAACCTTGGGTTTTATTTGGGTTCTTATTTATACAAGATTGCATCTTTTCATCTTCCTAGTGTTGGTATAACCTTTCTTACTCTTAATCTTGTTTATTTAATCTTGTTTGAATCTTTTCATATTGTTAGTATTATTGTTCTTGTTATTCATTATGGATGTTGGTTTTGTAGTATTGATTTCTCTTGTGAATGTTGGTTTTCTCTTTATAATGAGTGAGTAGTCTTCTTGTGGGGTTAGTAGGGGGATTATGGGTAGATTAGGGATGATTAGGGTTGATTAAGGGGAAAAGGTTACATCTTTGTTGTTAGTCACATTGTGCGCACTCTATGTGTTTGTTGATATGCTTGTGTGAGTTGTAGTGGTCATGCTTCCCATACTTGTGTTCATCTTCTCATTGATTGCTTATTTTGTGGAAATGTTGAGAATAGTTTAGTCGCGAGAGCGCGGACTAGGGTCTAAGTTGCGAGAGCCCGGACCCACCTTGACATCGGTCTATGTTGCGAGAGCCCGGACCGACTCTAGCGATTAGGAGACACCTATACCCTTGATCACCCCAATTACCCTTCTACTCCTATGAACCCGACCTACCCCACTTCCTTTCCATATTTGATCCATCATCTTAGTTAGTCATCGTTTACTCTAGTTTATTTGTTAGTTCATCATTAGCTTAGTTATACTTCTCCTCCATCATAGTTTTTCATTTATCGCTTCTTTGTGTTTGTTTGGTAATCTAGTCTCGTTGTAGGCCGACCTAATCTAAACCTTGATATACCGTCCTCGTGGATACGATCCCGACTTGCCCTAGCTATCCACTAGGTGTAATCGGTAGTTTATTGACGGTTAGGGACGTGACAAATCCCTACCATCAATTTGGCGCCGTTGCCGGAGAAGAGTTGGAGCGATTCCGACTCAATACATACACATTTTGGAGCCAACGGAGTGAAGGAACGATGACTCGACGCCTTGGAATCGACCCCGAGACCTCGAGACCCAATCCCGAGCCTCCGAGACCCGATCCCGAGTCCCGAGAATCGACGAGAAGCCCATGAGAGGCAAGGAAGGACCAAAGAGCGCTTAAGGGAGGCCTACAAGACCTATCCCGTTCGGGATGGGGTGCACGTTGAAGGGTGCCACTGTGAGCCCATCCCGATCGGGACCAACCCGTCCCGATCAGGATGACAGGGCCGTCCCGGTCGGGATGATCCGTCTCGGTCGGGACGAAGAGCTGGCAGCACGGGCTTCTTCTTTTCTTCTCCTTCATTCTCTTACCATATATATACTCCCTTCTTGTAATATTAAGACATCTTATCATAGTTTAGACTCTCTTAAGCCTCCAAAACCCTAGATTTACTTTCACTCATTAGCTTTAATCTTCCTTTAATCTTAGTTAATCTTTAGTTAATCCTTGTAATTAGTTCTTATATTAAGAGGATACTTGAAGAATTCTCCAAGATTGACAACCTTGGGTTTTATTTGGGTTCTTATTTATACAAGATTGCATCTTTTCATCTTCCTAGTGTTGGTATAACCTTTCTTACTCTTAATCTTGTTTATTTAATCTTGTTTGAATCTTTTCATATTGTTAGTATTATTGTTCTTGTTATTCATTATGGATGTTGGTTTTGTAGTATTGATTTCTCTTGTGAATGTTGGTTTTCTCTTTATAATGAGTGAGTAGTCTTCTTGTGGGGTTAGTAGGGGGATTATGGGTAGATTAGGGATGATTAGGGTTGATTAAGGGGAAAAGGTTACATCTTTGTTGTTAGTCACATTGTGGGCACTCTATGTGTTTGTTGATATGCTTGTGTGAGTTGTAGTGGTCATGCTTCCCATACTTGTGTTCATCTTCTCATTGATTGCTTATTTTGTGGAAATGTTGAGAATAGTTTAGTCGCGAGAGCGCGGACTAGGGTCTAAGTTGCGAGAGCCCGGACCCACCTTGACATCGGTCTATGTTGCGAGAGCCCGGACCGACTCTAGCGATTAGGAGACACCTATACCCTTGATCACCCCAATTACCCTTCTACTCCTATGAACCCGACCTACCCCACTTCCTTTCCATATTTGATCCATCATCTTAGTTAGTCATCGTTTACTCTAGTTTATTTGTTAGTTCATCATTAGCTTAGTTATACTTCTCCTCCATCATAGTTTTTCATTTATCGCTTCTTTGTGTTTGTTTGGTAATCTAGTCTCGTTGTAGGCCGACCTAATCTAAACCTTGATATACCGTCCTCGTGGATACGATCCCGACTTGCCCTAGCTATCCACTAGGTGTAATCGGTAGTTTATTGACGGTTAGGGACGTGACAAATCCCTACCATCAATTTGGCGCCGTTGCCGGAGAAGAGTTGGAGCGATTCCGACTCAATACATACACATTTTGGATCCAACGGAGTGAAGGAACGATGACTCGACGCCTTGGAATCGACCCCGAGACCTCGAGACCCAATCCCGAGCCTCCGAGACCCGATCCCGAGTCCCGAGAATCGACGAGAAGCCCATGAGAGGCAAGGAAGGACCAAAGAGCGCTTAAGGGAGGCCTACAAGACCTATCCCGTTCGGGATGGGGTGCACGTTGAAGGGTGCCACTGTGAGCCCATCCCGATCGGGACCAACCCGTCCCGATCAGGATGACAGGGCCGTCCCGGTCGGGATGATCCGTCTCGGTCGGGACAAAGAGCTGGCAGCACGGGCTTCTTCTTTTCTTCTCCTTCATTCTCTTACCATATATATACTCCCTTCTTGTAATATTAAGACATCTTATCATAGTTTAGACTCTCTTAAGCCTCCAAAACCCTAGATTTACTTTCACTCATTAGCTTTAATCTTCCTTTAATCTTAGTTAATCTTTAGTTAATCCTTGTAATTAGTTCTTATATTAAGAGGATACTTGAAGAATTCTCCAAGATTGACAACCTTGGGTTTTATTTGGGTTCTTATTTATACAAGATTGCATCTTTTCATCTTCCTAGTGTTGGTATAACCTTTCTTACTCTTAATCTTGTTTATTTAATCTTGTTTGAATCTTTTCATATTGTTAGTATTATTGTTCTTGTTATTCATTATGGATGTTGGTTTTGTAGTATTGATTTCTCTTGTGAATGTTGGTTTTCTCTTTATAATGAGTGAGTAGTCTTCTTGTGGGGTTAGTAGGGGGATTATGGGTAGATTAGGGATGATTAGGGTTGATTAAGGGGAAAAGGTTACATCTTTGTTGTTAGTCACATTGTGGGCACTCTATGTGTTTGTTGATATGCTTGTGTGAGTTGTAGTGGTCATGCTTCCCATACTTGTGTTCATCTTCTCATTGATTGCTTATTTTGTGGAAATGTTGAGAATAGTTTAGTCGCGAGAGCGCGGACTAGGGTCTAAGTTGCGAGAGCCCGGACCCACCTTGACATCGGTCTATGTTGCGAGAGCCCGGACCGACTCTAGCGATTAGGAGACACCTATACCCTTGATCACCCCAATTACCCTTCTACTCCTATGAACCCGACCTACCCCACTTCCTTTCCATATTTGATCCATCATCTTAGTTAGTCATCGTTTACTCTAGTTTATTTGTTAGTTCATCATTAGCTTAGTTATACTTCTCCTCCATCATAGTTTTTCATTTATCGCTTCTTTGTGTTTGTTTGGTAATCTAGTCTCGTTGTAGGCCGACCTAGTCTAAACCTTGATATACCGTCCTCGTGGATACGATCACGACTTGCCCTAGCTACCCACTAGGTGTAATCGGTAGTTTATTGACGGTTAGGGACGTGACAAATCCCTACCATCACTCTTCACGGCAAAAGTCGGAAAAAGGCTTATTTTGAGAGGTAGGGGTTATTTTTGTGAATCGGGTTTTCTTTTGGCATTTTCTCTTTTCTTTTGCATTTTTGCTTTGTTTTGCCATGCCATTCTTTTTCTTCTTTCTATTTTCTTTTTGGCTTTTGTGCCTTTTCTTTTTCTTCATTCTTTTCTTTCTTTCATTTTATTTCTTTTTCTTTTCTTTGCCCTTTTGGCTTGATTTGACTTTTGGCATTTCTTTGTGTAACAAGAAAGAGAGAAATTCAACAAATTGCAATTTTTTATTGTGTGGATTTGTGTAGGAAGTAGGGAAAAGGGTATGTCGGGACGACGTCTTCCCTTCATACTCACAAAAAGGGGAGAACTTGGACTAATCTAACGATTCCGAACATGGTCACCTAAGGGACGGGACTCGGCAACCAAGGCCTTTTAACACCGTGGGTGGTCATAATGGTCAAAATGCAAATCCCGTAGTAAATCCCTAGTAAGCTAGGTGGACTCAAGGTAAAGGACCAATGAAATCATTGATTTAGGGTCATTCTACTAGACTAAAGTCCAAGACTCGATTTATACAACTAGGAAGGGAAAGTAAACACTCGCACACTAGCCTCTAAACCGGGTTTTCGAAAACCTTTTGCACACACAAGACACAACTAATACAACACAAAACAAAGACACAACGAAAATGAAAGAAAAAGAGACAAAACAAAACAAAACAAAACAAGGAGAAACAACACATAAACAAAACAAACACCACCCCGATCTTCAAACAAGTCTCCAACTCCACCATAATCTTTACAAAGCTCCTCCCGAGCACACATCATCACAAATCTCCTCCAAACTCACAAGAAGCAAAGAGGGAAAAAGGGTTGAAGAGATGTTACCGGAGGTCTTGAAAGCTCTCCAAAGCTAGCGGTGATTAAAGCAACCTATAAGGGAAAGGGAGGCAAAACACGTACACAAAACAAATATACGACACAATGACACAAAAGGAAAACACACAAAAGAAAATCTTTTTGATTTTTTGTGAAAATTTTCAAATTTTTAGGGTTTTTAAGATTTTTTTCGGAAAAACTACGAAAATAAACTAAACTATACTAGAATATTGCTCCCCCACACTTAAACCGAGCCATGTCCTCATGCTCGATCGTAGGGTGCGGAGAGACAAAAGAAAGAAAAAGAAACTACGAAAATAAAACTAAAAATCAAAAATAAAGTGAAGAAAAGGGTAGAAGGCGTCCGGCCGGGGTGTAGTCAAGTCACCATGGGCCGAGACAAGAAAAGATATGGAAGGGGGAAGAATAATAAAAAGAAGGAAATAAAAGGAAATGGGAGGGGAAGGCTAGGTGTAATCAATTCACCTAGCCCGGATCCCGCCTAAATCCGACTAAATCCAACAAAAGGGGTGAAAAACTTGTAAATTTTGGATTTTGAAATGACTCTCGATGTAGTCACGTCATCGAGAGTCGGGAGCAACCATATACCAAGGCCTCGAAGGCCACCATGACACAAATGTAAGGGGAAGGGGAGTAAACAAAGGAAAACAAGCAATAAAAGACGGAAAAGAAAGGATAGTTGCCGTACCAATAGGATAGCAACTCACTCGCTCCATCGTCTCCAATGATCAATAAAGGCACTTTGCTTGTCTTCATCATTGCTATCCCGCTTCGAACTTGATAAAACACATGGTAGAGGTAGTAATGGTGTGAGGGGAGTGGGATTCGATGTGAAACTCGGTGTAAAGGGAAGAGAAATGAGGTGAGGGTATGTAAATGAAGTGTAATGGTCATATGACATGAGCAAGGATGGGTAGGGAGGTTGGGTGGGGGTATACAATGGTTGGGTGGGCTCAAATGTCAAAGAAGAGGCCAAAAGAGGAGAAAAGAGACCATCCCGGTCGGGATGGATGGTCCCGATCGGGATGACACACCTGTCCCGATCGGGAAGCCACCTTCCCGGTCGGGACGGCACTCCAGCAAGCTCCAATTTTTGCACCTCCATCCCGATCGGGACGGCTTCTTCCCGGTCGGGATGGCACATCCTTCCCGGTCGGGAAGCTCCCTTCCCGCCCGGGATGGGTCTTCTTGACCTCCAAAACCCCAAAAGCTTCACCGAAGCTTCAAAAACCGACTTCCATACTCACGATCCAAGCTCTATCATTATCTACTCTCCTCTAGGAATCAAATACAACATCAAATTCCCTCCCTCACATCGCTCATCAACAATCCAAATAAACAAGAATTTCTCAAAGGCTAACAAATCCTAGAAACCAAACTATACAAACAAACATGAACACAAATACAATCACAAAAGAAAAGAAAAAAAGATATTTACAATAAGATACTCTCACCAACTACACCTCCATAGCCATCAAGAGCTCGAAGGAGTAAGTCAAATGCTCTAGCAACATCTTCAATTAAGCTCACATGGCCGAGCCTATCCACTCCCAAAAGTTTCCAAGTCGGAGGGAAGAAGCGATCGTCTTCATTATGCTCGGGGTTCTCGTGATCTTCCGGGTCTTCGGAACCATGATAACGACGACTCTTATGACCATCCGGTAGGTATAGTGGTCTAGAGTCGTGCTCGGTGTCATGATGTGGGAGATCACACCCTAGGGGCGTCGCTTATTCTACGGGGTCGAGAGTGGAACTCTTTTCCACCGCCCGACAAGGATCCTCTTCAACAACCTTCTCACAAGACAAAGGGCTAGACATCGAGTGCGGTAGAGGAGGAGAAGGCATCAAGTTTTCTTCATAGGAGGCTTTAGGATCCTCCAACGTCCCATACAAAGCAAGTTCCAAGGCATCTACTTCTTTTTCCCATGTATTGCGCTCCTTTTCACTCACCTTGTCTAATTGGCCTAGAGGAGGTATGTCTTCACTTGGCCTTAGATTGTCAACATCCGGTTCATCACGAAGAAAATCGAACAAATCCAATATGATCGCCAATACATCGGCTCCCAAAGAGTTATCTCGGGAATCATGTTCACTCCCCTCCTCATTGTTGGCCCTTGAAGCCTCAACTCCCTCTATTCTTCCCATATCTTCACCGCCCAAGCAACACTCAACAATGACCTCGTGATTGACCCCCTCTTCTTCATTTGTAGCTTCAAGATTGGGTTGACTTTCTTGTGGAGACAGCCGACCTTCTTGCCCAAATGAACCTTCCTCAACATGTAGTGGAGCTCGAGTGGCCAACATCGTGATATGAGCCATGAGTGCATTGATGCGAGCATCTTGCACCTCTATTTGGGCCTTGAACTCCTCCCTAACCCCTTGTATTTGAGTCAACATCAATTGTTGACCCTTTTGCAATAACATCATCATCTTATGTTGGCTCCCTTGTGTTTGGACCAACATTTGACAAGTCTCAAGGATATTTGGTTGTGGGTTATGTGAGGGTGTTTGGTAGTTGTTAGGATGTGGGAACAATCCTTGACAATTTTCTTGGTAACCATAAGAAGAGGGTTCATAAGATTGTTGATGAGGTTGATATGGTTGGTAAAGTTGTGGGTTTTGGTAATTCGCCCCATAGTTGTCCCGTGATGATTGATGGTAGCTTGGACGCGCCATGTCCATAATGTTGCTTTGGTACCTAGGATGAGCTAGAAGCACTTGAGCAAACGTTAGTATCCTAGTGCTTTTGAGGCACTAGGAAGGGAGAGTAACACTCAAGAAGAAAAACGGAGATACACAAGGAGAAGAGAACACAAAAATCAAGAACAAAGTCCAAAACTAAGCAAACAAAAGTCTAAACTACGCCGTCCCCGGCAACGGCGCCAATTTGATGGGTAGGATTTGTCGTGGATCCCAACCGTCAAATAAAACCGGCAAATCCTAACTAGGGTAGCTAGAGTAAGTCGGGTCGAATCCACAGGGACGGGAGGTCGGACTAAGGAATGCTACGGTTCTAGACTAGGTTCGAGACGAGCTATTCTAAGGGGGAGACTAGGACTAGTCTAAGGTCTAAAACTAGGACTAAGGGAAACTAGGATAACACTAAGAAGGAAGACTAGGGTTAGGTCGGGGTCAAAGGGGTAATGGAATGGTCGAAGGAGAACTAGAGTGAAGGAGGTAGTAGGGTAATCTAGGTAATGCCCGGGCTCTCGCAACTTAGACTCACCTAGAGGTTCATCCTACAACCCACCTTGGCGACACAAACGACAAACGGAGTACTAGCATGCTATAGGCCTAGGTCGCATCCGAGCTCTCGCTACTTAGACCAACCTAGGGGTCGTCCTCACCGGGCTCTCGCAACTTAGTGAGGGAACCGGACCCACAAACACACTATCACCCACAAGAGAAAAGCAAGAAAAACAAGCATATGCACATACTAGTCATTCAAGCATTTCAACAAACATGTGATATGCATCAAACCAAGGGGAAACCCAAATCTTCCACCAACATCTCCAACAATCCCTTAATCATCCATTAACACCCAAATCACCTTAATAACCCTAGCAAAGATCTACTCTAACATATCTAATCTAAAACTAACACTAAGAAGAGAAATCAAAGCAAGAACAAGAGGATGCATAAATGAAACTAGCAAGAATGAAGAACAAAACACTAAACAAGAACTAAAGATTCAAACTTGATTAATAAAACAATAAACAAGATAAAGGAAAAGAGATTATACCAAACTAGAAGATGAAAAGAAGAAAGAAACTTGCATAAATGGAAGAACCCAAAACAAACATCCAAGTTTGTCAAGCTTGGTGGAGATCTTGAGGAATTCCCAAATTACAAGCACTAATCTAAGATTAACGATAATCTAAAGACTAATCTATGCTAAAACTATCTAGGGTTTAGTCTATAATGAAAGGCATCTCCATAAGATTACAAGAGGAAGGGTATATATAGGGTTTAAGAATGAAAGGAGAAGAAAAGAATTGAAGGCGAGCTGAAGCACGGCCATCCCGGCCGGGATGAGGTGGTCTCGCTCGGGACGTGGTCGGTCCCGGTCGGGACGCCATGGTCCCGGTCGGGATGGACCCTCAGTAGCTCCATCTTCGTTTCCTCCTTCATCCCAGACGGGATGAGGCCATACCCGTCCGGGATGAGTCTTGTAGGCCTCCAATATGAACTTTTTGGTCCCTCCTTGTTTCTCATGGGCTTCCCATCGATTCTCGGGACTCAGGATCGGGTCTCGGAGGCTCGGGATTGGGTCCCAAGGTCTCGGGGTCGACTCCAAGGCATCGAGTGATCGTTCCTTAGCTTCGTTGGCTCCAAAAAGTGTATGTATCGAGTTGGAATCGCTCCAACTCTTCATGAACGGTCTCGGGAACCTGAAACGAGCTAAAGGAAGCATAAGAAGCCCCTAAACCGCTCCCAAGGAGCGATTGTACAAGGAAAATGGGACCAAAACACTACGAAATAGGCACTACAAACGGCACTTACCACCTCGTCTTTTTACGACTTAGTCGTAGCGTGCATAATCAATCACGTAATTCTAATTTTCAAAACTCATGCATATCACGACACTTAAAATGACTTTGATCGACGGTCTCACACTATTAATTTTGTGTCGACGACTCTTTAGTCGTATCCGACACATAATTAATTTAGACTCCATTTCTCGAGGTGATAAGTCGGGACAAGGCATCGAGGTTCGAGATCGAATTAGCACCACGCCTAGGTCTCGAACCTCCGTCCTTTGATTAATATGCAATATAATGCGTAATTGGTCGAAGTTCGTCCGTCTAACTAATTCACGGTCTAGTGTACATTTATTTATACGGGTCCGTTTCGAGTCCTTTTATTTTACGTATCGCTCTTCTTATTTTAGTTTATTATGTTTGTTAATCGTTGTATTGTGAATTCCGGGTTGTATTTCCGCCCGTGTAACTTGTACGTATTTATTTTCGAGTTTTATTTATTTACTTGCTTATCGCTTTATAAATGAACCTCGCATGCCAAACAACTTCGACAATAGTTAGATGCATTAAATGACGTAGCAAACCAATAAATCACATGCTTAGCCCGAAAACGCTGTTTGCATATCATTTAGTCGTTTTACTAGGGCGCGTACACGAACACGAACGATGTCTTAGTAGAGGCCGCTAAGTGCGGGCGGGGTTGGGTGTCCTTAGTGGGCTTCCCAACACGTACCCTCACCCCTTACTCAGAACCTTGGTTTCTGGATGTCCGAAACCATTGGCGCACGAGAGTCATTTTATATACGAAAGCCGGTGTAAACGGTATCGATATAATAATGCAAAGGGACGAGCCCCATAAACTCTGAAATCAAAGTGGGCCGTACTTTGTGTATAGCCCATGACGACATAGAGTGAGCTCGAATGGTTCCGAATAACCACAAAATTCGGTGGCGACTCCATTTTGACTTAAATTTCGAACCCGAGAACAATCTTACCACGAGATTCATTCGCCTACCCAAACCCGCGCGTGGCCGCGTCGGGGTGGACCTATGTCATGTCCACAATTTGGCGACTCCGCTGGGGATACCTGATGTACAACATGTCATCGGGGTTCCTAGGGTGAGACTCGAAGAGAAATCGTTCGAATATTAGTGTGCGCGCATTAGTTTAATGATTCATGCATAACCCAAATTTTCTCGGGCCGGTTACTTGTTACCGACGTCCCACTATACCGCGGTGCATTCCTACATGGGTGCGCTAAAGACATCGATGGTGGAACTCGTATGGGTTTTGCGGCATGTCCTAAGACCAACTCGGCTTAGGGAGTCCGTCCTGATTTACGAGAAAAACATCGTTGTTGGTATAGACCCTATTTTGACTGACCGAGACTTAGCGTAATGCATACATAAGCGTCGTTATAATGCTTTTTTGACTACGTGCTACTTGGTTTTCGTGTCATTTTTCAAAAAAACCGTTATTTCAAAATTGCATCTTTCCAAAAATACCAAATTTCGAAAAAACCCGAAATGCTGTCCGTTTCGGGACCCATCTTTCCAAGTTACCCAATTTTGAAAAAACCCGAAATGCTGCCCATTTCGGGACCCGTCTTTTCAAAATATCCAATTTTCAAAACTCGGAATGCCGCCGAAATTTAGGATCAACGATTTGACTCAAAATATCCTTCTCTATAGTCGGCATGCTGTCCGTTTTAACTTTCGAATTTCCGACATCATCTTGATTTTCTGAATTTTTTCAAGATTCTAATCTCGGTTTTCGAAATTCCATTTTCAATTGTCGAACTCTCGGAAATTCACCCATTACATATTCAAATTTTCAATTTCAAACATCCAACTTTCCTAAAATAAATCTTCCCTATTATAGGACCTACCGTCTATCCGTGTGTCGGGTCTTTGCATAGTATGTAGAAGGTTTATACCGTCGAAACTCCGTCGATCTTACATCACGAGTTTCCCCCCTTTCCCGAGTCCGCCTTATTTGTCAAGACACGACCAACCCACGTAGGGCATACCCCTACAAAGGAAAGTCCGTCTATACACTCGAGTCAAAAGTCTGGGGAAAATCTCATGTGGACCTTCCTTCGAACGGGACTAGGCCCACAAGGCCAAAGTCCTAAGGAAGTCATACCACCTACGAGTCATCCGTCTAGGAGTCTTTCTCGAGTCTTTTTTCACTCAGTCCTCTTCTTTTGGGTCGCTCGGGATGTACTTTTCTGTGATTCCAAGATCCGGGTTCAGTTTCTGATTACACGGTGTTCTTACAGACAGGCCGCCGGCAACCCGACACACCCGCATGATGGAAGCTGCTTTGAACAGTCTGAAAACCTCTGTGGACGCCATGGTCGTCAAGCAGACCGACATTGAAGCCCAACTGACTGAAATGAGGGCTGGTCAAGTGGCTATTGTTGCTCGCATGGCTGCAGGGGAGCAAAGGACTCCAAATACCGAGACCAATGGGTCTCTGACTGAGCTACTAAGTGCGATTCACCGACTGGAGGAACAAGTGCACCTAGCCGGGAGTAACAACATTCATCGGGAAAATAGTCGTGAGTATGCCCCGGTGAACGACAAGCTACCCCTGAACCTGAACCTCACCGGTCTACCCATGTTTGAGGGAACCGAAGACCCGTTAGTACATCTACGGGCCTTCAAAGAATTCATGGCCATCAAGGGAGTGGATTCGTCCATGTTCAAGAACCTTTTTGCTGCATCCCTTGAGAAGCACCCACGGGCCTGGTACTACAGGCTAGACCCGAAGAAATACCCTACTTTGGATGATGTGGCCACCGAGTTCGCTCGGAATTATGCTGACAACACCGAGATCCAAACCAAAATGCGATCTCTGGAGGTTATGGCCCAAGAGACGAAAGAAGGTTTTACCAAATACCTTCAATGCTGGAGGGCCGAGAGCGTGAAACTGGTCGATAAGCCCAGTGAGAAGACTTTGGTAGAGGCTTTTGTCAAGAACCTCCTACCCTCCTACCGGGTTCACCTCCGGTACGCTGTCATACCCAATTTCACCACCCTTACTGAAATGGGTATGAGGATCGAAGACGATCTAAGACTGGAAGGCCTTACTAAGGCCGCTAGCAAAGGGTACCAAGGGGCTTCCTCCTCCACCACCAAGCCCCAAGCTGCAACCCGCAGCATTTTTGACGCGGTTAATCTACTAGATGCCCCGTCCAAGAAGAACACCCCACCTCGGGTTT
This sequence comes from Agrostemma githago, assembly GCA_958450325.1. NCBI lineage: Eukaryota > Viridiplantae > Streptophyta > Magnoliopsida > Caryophyllales > Caryophyllaceae > Agrostemma > Agrostemma githago. Next base: position 35,493,073 of record OY288254.1, on the reverse strand, counting down.
TCACTGATATAGGTACCACCTATACTTATGCCGTACAAAGGCTATCCTCCAAGGGTCTAGTCCAACCGATAGGCCCAACTCCTGAAGTTCCGGTCGAGCGACGCTCCAAGAACTACAATGCCCAGGCCTATTGCCAATACCACCAAGGCAATGGGCATGATACCGAGAAGTGCTGGAAACTGAAGCACTTGATCCAGGACTTGATCGAAAGCGGTAAAATCCCGCTACCCGGAGATAAGCCTAGCAACAAGGAGAACCCTTTCAGCTCCCACGTCATCTTTACCGGGGAGGTGATTGATTGTTCTCACCTTATCTCTCCATTTATCCCGCAAGTGAACGGGATCTGGTTCGACAACGAGGATGACGTCTACCTCGCCAAAGGGGAAGCTGTCCCCATCACCTTCGAGGAGATCCGAAAGACCAAATCCCGAGTCTTAGCCAGTAACCACCTTGGTCGTCCCTATCAAGCCACTAGCTCTAGGGACACCCCTATCCCGACAACCATCATTGAGCCACTCAGGACGGAAGTCGCCCCTGAGGAGCCGACCGCTGAAACGGCTCTCGTGAAGCAGCTGAAGAAGACCCGAGTTGACCTCACCATATGGCAACTCCTGGTTAGCTCACAGGATCATCGAGAAGCACTTACTAAGGCTCTCGATCAAATTAAGGTTGACTCTTTGGTTACCCCTGCTGAGATGGTAGCCACGGTCCTGCCCCACCTGAAAGGCAAAGCTAAGGAAGGAGGCCCAATGATCACTTTCTCCGAAGCCGACCTACCACCATTCGCGGCCTCCCATAATCTGGCCCTCTACATTACGGTGGTTTGCCGAGGGAAATACCTCCCTATGACCATGGTTGATTACGGGTCCGCTGTAAATGTCCTTCCTCTAAGGATCGCCAAAGCCCTCGGCATTACCGAGGCCGATTATATTCCGACCGCTCAGACCATTCAAGCCTTTGATGGGAGCCCAAAGTCGGTAGCTGGGGCCGTAAAACTAACCATCATAACAGGCCCGATAGAAAAGGAGCTCGAATTTCAGGTGATCGATGTCACCTCATCATTCAACTTGCTCTTAGGGAGGCCTTGGATCCACGCGGTCAAGGCGGTATCCTCCACCCTCCACCGAAAGATCAAGATGCCTCTGCTTAACGATGTTATCACTTTAGAGGCAACACCAATGACTGTGGCTAGCTGTAACGCCACAGGACGCACGGACCTCTGGGGGTTCGACTTTGTGGGGATGATCGAGGAAGAGTACCTCTTTAGGCCTTACTTCACTACGAGTATCGACACGATGCTCCAAAACATAGGATACTTTCCGGGGGCTACCTCTCGACCCGATCTTCCAGCTGGGAGGATCATCGAGGTCCTCAAAGACGAAGACTCTCACTTTGGTCTCGGTTATGCCATCACTCCCGACAATGTTGTCCGAGCAGGAATTGAAAAGGCCTGCAACATTATTAAGGGTATCCACTTGAGCCCTTATAGCCCACGGTTGGCTGACTACTTTGTCACACCGGTGTTTGGGGCTGTTCATGTTGGTCTATACCAACCCAATGCTGTGCACCTCGGGACCCACTTGGCCCGGGACTGCAACTATATTCCGGATGATGTGTTCGCCCTCATCCAATCCGAGGGAGCTGATGATGCCGAGCCCGCACTGGGGCTACTATTTGGGGAAGACACCATAGCCCCAACTCCAAAGGAAGACCTAGTCAACCTGATTCTCCGCAGCAACAGGTTTGACCCGACCAAGCTAATCTCGGATGTTGGTTCCGAGACAGGAAACAGGGCCTGGAGGAAGACTGTCAAGTGGACTGACAGTCAGGGAATAATCTACAAGCTGGTCACTGGAGAGGGAGACATGCCTGAGTCTGAGTCTGAGTCGGAGTCTGAGTCAGAGTCTGAGGTCGAGTCTAGGGAAATCGGTGCTAGAATCACTCCTGTAACCCCTCCCCTTTTATCATTCCTGCTGCTGGCATTTCGGGGTGTCCCGAGTGCTTTACCAATTCCGCCTCTGACCAATGATCAGATGGCTGCTCTTTTCGAGCTGTTTTCCAAATTCTCAATCAATAATAACAACCGTTCTGCTTACGACTTGTCTCTTTTAAATTCTGTTTTCAAAAAAACTTTATGCAATGACATTGAGAAACCAGACGAACAGGTACCCTTACCTCCGCATCTGATCAAGCAACTAGAGCAAAGGGAATCCCGGAACCCGGTAATCGAAGAAACCGAGTCCATAAATGTGGGAACAACCTTAGAGCCTCAGACACTTAAGATAGGGTTATCCCTAGATCCCGAGGAGAAACAACAGTTCATAAACCTCCTCCAAGAGTTCAAGGATGTCTTCGCATGGTCCTACAAGGACATGCCAGGGATAGACCGGGAAATAGCCGAGCACCACATACCAATCAAAAACGGGTGCAAACCGGTCAAGCAGAAACTCCGGCGAATGAGGCCCGAGTGGTCTCTCAAGGTAAGAGAAGAAGTCGACAAACAGTTCAAAGTCGGCTTCATACAAGTGTCCGAATATCCGGACTGGGTGGCAAACATCGTGCCGGTTCCTAAAAAGGACGGTAAGGTGCGGGTATGCGTTGGTTTTCGGGATCTTAATAAGGCAAGCCCGAAGGATGATTTTCCATTACCACACATCGACATACTGGTGGATAACACAGCTGATCATGCCCTTCTATCATTCATGGACGGGTATGCCGGGTACAACCAGATCAAGATGGCAGAAGAAGATATGAGTAAGACTACCTTCACAACACCTTGGGGTACTTACTGCTATACCGTCATGCCATTCGGTCTCATTAACGCCGGAGCCACGTATCAGAGGACCGCTACCACTTTGTTACATGACATGATGCATAAAGAGGTAGAAGTTTATGTAGACGACATGATCGTCAAATCTAAAGAACGGGACGGTCACATCACCGCCCTAAGAAAATTCTTCACCCGACTGCGCAAGTACAACATGAGGTTAAACCCTCAAAAGTGCAGTTTCGGGGTAACATCAGGCAAATTACTGGGTCATATCGTTAGCCAACGAGGTATCGAAGTCGACCCAGCTAAAATCAAAGCCATTACCGAGATGCAACCTCCCAAAACCGAAAAAGAAATAAGGGGATTTCTCGGGAAAGTCCAGTATATCAGTCGGTTCATTTCCAAACTAACCATGGTGTGTGAACCAATTTTCAAGAAACTGAAAGTAGGAGAACGAGTACTATGGGATGACAAGTGCCAAGCTGCCTTCGACAAGATCAAGGAAATATTGTCTGCTCCGCCGGTCTTAATGCCACCTCAACCCGGTTTGCCTCTGTCGTTATACCTAACGACGACCGAGACAGCCATGGCGGCTATGCTGGCTCAGACAGTTGACTCCGAAGAGCGAGCTATCTATTACATCAGCAAGAAGTTTTTAGAGTATGAGTGCAAATATACCATGCTCGAAAAGACGTGCTTGACTCTAGTCTGGGCCACTAAGAAGCTCCGACATTATATGCTCAGCTACGAGGTCCATGTACTATCCAAAATGGACCCCATCAAATACCTCTTCGAAAAACCCATTCTCAATGGCCGAATTTCTAGATGGACTCTAATGTTGGCAGAGTTTGACCTAAAATTTATGCCGTTAAAAGCCATTAAGGGGCGGGTAGTAGCTGAATTTCTCGCCGACAGCCCGGTGACCGAAGAAGGACACACCGACACCTGGTCCTTCCCAGACGAAGATATTTTCCATACCGATACTGAAACATGGGACTTATACTTCGATGGAGCATCTAATTTTCGAGGGTTCGGAGTTGGGATCCTCCTAATCTCACCAAGAGGGGAGCATACTCCCGTCTCCATCAAACCGGACTTTGATGTTACCAATAATGCAACAGAGTACGAAGCATGCATTCACGGGCTACAAGCCGCCGCCAATCTGGGGATCACAAATCTCCGGGTACATGGTGACTCATCCTTGGTCATTAACCAAGCACTTCAGAAATGGAAGACTCGGAATGCTAATCTCGTGGCCTACCAAGCACGAGTAAGGGATCTCGAGAAACAATTCCAAAGGGTAGAGTACATATACCTGCCCCGAGAAGAGAATCAGTTTGCAGATGCACTCTCAAAATTGGCATCTTTACTGAACATTCCCGACCACATGACCAGTATGCCAATTTGCGTCGAAAGACGGTCCGAGCCGGCGTACATTCACGACATCGAAGACATTGAGATAACTGATCCCGAACCATGGTATCAGGCTGTGTTAACGTACCTGACAAACAGAGAATATCCTCCCGGGACGGAAGGTCGAGCCAAGAAAGCCTTACGAAGGCTAGCCACCCAGTTCATCTGTACCGATGACGGATAGCTGTACAAAAAGACGGCACGGGGGGCTCTTCTCCTTTGTGTTGATAAATATAAGGCTGAGAAAGTTATGACCGAAGTACATGATGGTGAAAACGGTCCACATATGAATGCCCACATGCTGGTCCGAAAAATCATGAGGCTCGGTTACTACTGGAATACTATGGAAGTCGACTGCCAGTTATATGTCAGACATTGTCATAACTGTCAAATCTTTGGCAACGTGAAACATATGCCGTCATCATTGCTTTATACCATGACGTCACCTGGCCATTCTCGACATGGGGTATCGACATAATCGGTAAAATAAATCCCTCTAGCACTGATGGGCACTGCTTTATTTTAGTAACTATCGACTATTTCACCAAATGGGTCGAAGCTGAATCATATCGCATTCTCAATGCTAAGCATGTCGCCAAGTTTGTCCAGAACAAGATAATATGCCGGTATGGAATTCCTTATGAATTTATCAGTGATCACGGGACTCATTTTCAAGCTGAGACCGCGGCCCTGATGACCAAGTATAAAATTCAAAAGCATACGTCCTCGTCTTATCGTCCCCAAACAAATGGAGCAGTAGAGGCGGCCAATAAAACGATTGTCACCATACTAAAAAAGATGGCTGATAATTACCGGGACTGGCCCGACAAAATACCTTTTGCCCTATGGGGATACCGAACGTCAATTCCCACCGCAACCGGGGCGACGCTGTATTACCTGACCTATTGGATGGAGGCAGTCCAGCCAGTTGAGTTAGAGGTACCATCCCTCAGAATTCTGCTAGAAAGTGATGGTAGGAATTTGTCACGTCCCTAACCGTCAATAAACTACCGATTACACCTAGTGGGTAGCTAGGGCAAGTCGGGATCGTATCCACGAGGACGGTATATCAAGGTTTAGACTAGGTCGGCCTACAACGAGACTAGATTACCAAACAAACACAAAGAAGCGATAAATGAAAAACTATGATGGAGGAGAAGTATAACTAAGCTAATGATGAACTAACAAATAAACTAGAGTAAACGATGACTAACTAAGACGATGGATCAAATATGGAAAGGAAGTGGGGTAGGTCGGGTTCATAGGAATAGAAGGGTAATTGGGATGATCAAGGGTATAGGTGTCTCCTAATCGCTAGAGTCGGTCCGGGCTCTCGCAACTTAGACCGATGTCAAGGTGGGTCCGGGCTCTCGCAACTTAGACCCTAGTCCGCGCTCTCGTGACTAAACTATTCTCAACATTTCCACAAAATAAGCAATCAATGAGAAGATGAACACAACTATGGGAAGCATGGCCACTACAACTCACACAAGCATATCAACAAACACATAGAGTGCCCACAATGTGACTAACAACAAAGATGTAACCTTTTCCCCTTAATCAACCCTAATCATCCCTAATCTACCCCTAATCCCCCTACTAACCCCACAAGAAGACTACTCACTCATTATAAAGAGAAAACCAACATTCACAAGAGAAATCAATACTACAAAACCAACATCCATAATGAATAACAAGAACAATAATACTAACAATATGAAAAGATTCAAACAAGATTAAATAAACAAGATTAAGAGTAAGAAAGGTTATACCAACACTAGGAAGATGAAAAGATGCAATCTTATATAAATAAGAACCCAAATAAAACCCAAGGTTGTCAATCTTGGAGAATTCTTCAAGTATCCTCTTAATACAAGAACTAATTACAAGGATTAACTAAAGATTAACTAAGATTAAAGGAAGATTAAAGCTAATGAGTGAAAGTAAATCTAGGGTTTTGGAGGCTTAAGAGAGTCTAAACTATGATAAGATGTCTTAATATTACAAGAAGGGAGTACATATATGGTACAAGAATGAAGGAGAAGAAAAGACGAAGCCCGTGCTGCCAGCTCTTCGTCCCGACCGAGACTGATCATCCCGACCGAGACGGCCCTGTCATCCCGATCGGGACGGGTTGGTCCCGACCGGGATGGGCTCACAGTGGCACCCTTCAACGTACACCCCATCCCGAACGGGATGAGGCCATCCCGAACGGGATGGGTCTTGTAGGCCTCCCTTAAACGCTCTTTGGTCCTTCCTTGCCTCTCATGGGCTTCTCGTCGATTCTCGGGACTCGGGATCGGGTCTCGGAGGCTCGGGATTGGGTCCCGAGGTCTCGGGGTCGATTCCAAGGCGTCGAGTCATCGTTCCTTCGCTCTGTTGGCTCCAAAATGTGTATGTATTGAGTCGGAATCGCTCCAACTCTTCCCCGGCAACGGCGCCAAATTGATGGTAGGGATTTGTCACGTCCCTAACCGTCAATAAAATACCGATTACACCTAGTGGGTAGCTAGGGCAAGTCGGGATCGTATCCACGAGGACGGTATATCAAGTTTTAGACTAGGTCGGCCTACAACGAGACTAGATTACCAAACAAACACAAAGAAGCGATAAATGAAAAACTATGATGGAGGAGAAGTATAACTAAGCTAATGATGAACTAACAAATAAACTAGAGTAAACGATGACTAACTAAGACGATGGATCAAATATGGAAAGGAAGTTGGGTAGGTCGGGTTCATAGGAGTAGAAGGGTAATTGGGGTGATCAAGGGTATAGGTGTCTCCTAATCGCTAGAGTCGGTCCGGGCTCTCGCAACTTAGACCGATGTCAAGGTGGGTCCGGGCTCTCGCAACTTAGACCCTAGTCCGCGCTCTCGCGACTAAACTATTCTCAACATTTCCACAAAATAAGCAATCAATGAGAAGATGAACACAAGTATGGGAAGCATGGCCACTACAACTCACACAAGCATATCAACAAACACATAGAGTGCCCACAATGTGACTAACAACAAAGATGTAACCTTTTCCCCTTAATCAACCCTAATCATCCCTAATCTACCCCTAACCCCCCTACTAACCCCACAAGAAGACTACTCACTCATTATAAAGAGAAAACCAACATTCACAAGAGAAATCAATACTACAAAACCAACATCCATACTGAATAACAAGAACAATAATACTAACAATATGAAAAGATTCAAACAAGATTAAATAAACAAGATTAAGAGTAAGAAAGGTTATACCAACACTAGGAAGATGAAAAGATGCAATCTTGTATAAATAAGAACCCAAATAAAACCCAAGGTTGTCACTCTTGGAGAATTCTTCAAGTATCCTCTTAATACAAGAACTAATTAGAAGGATTAACTAAAGATTAACTAAGATTAAAGGAAGATTAAAGCTAATGAGTGAAAGTAAATCTAGGGTTTTGGAGGCTTAAGAGAGTCTAAACTATGATAAGATGTCTTAATATTACAAGAAGGGAGTATATATATGGTACAAGAATGAAGGAGAAGAAAAGAAGAAGCCCGTGCTGCCAGATCTTCGTCCCGACCGAGACAGATCATCCCGACCGGGACGGCCCTTTCATCCCGATCGGGACGGGTTGGTCCTGACCGGGATGGGCTCACAGTGGCACCCTTCAACGTGCACCCCATCCCGAACGGGATGGGTCTTGTAGGCCTCCCTTAAGCGCTCTTTGGTCCTTCCTTGCCTCTCATGGGCTTCTCGTCGATTCTCGGGACTCGGGATCGGGTCTCGGAGGCTCGGGATTGGGTCCCGAGGTCTCGGGGTCGATTCCAAGGCGTCGAGTCATCGTTCCTTCACTCCGTTGGCTCCAAAATGTGTATGTATTGAGTCGGAATCGCTCCAACTCTTCCAAATCGGTCTCGGGAACCTGAAACGAACTAAAGGAAGCATAAGAAGCCCATAAATCGCTCCCAAGGAGCGATTCCACAAGGAAAATGGGACCAAAACACAGTAAAATAGACACTACAAACTATACTTATCAACTCCCCCACACTTAACCCTTACTCGCCCTCGAGTAAGCACATACTAACTACTACACTAGCCGAATGGGTATTAGCGCACCCTACGCCCTTTCAACTCACGCGAGTACACTTAGAGGAAAAGTGCACTCCGCAAGGCAAGTCGGGTCTTGCGACAAAACTGTGGATGCAACCGGACACAGAACACACAAACAAACAAACACACAAACAAACACCTAGATGGTTGCACCCAAAACAAAAGAAATACCGCTCCCCTCTAAAAGCGGTGAATGAAACTCCGGTTTAGGACTCGAGGTAAATGAAAACTTCCCAAGCTAGTAATACAAACCAAGGTAGACTAAACCCTAATAGTATGACGAAAAAGCAACAAAAACGTTGGTAACTTACCTAGGTCTTCATAACTTTCTAAAAACGTACTACGGGACGATCGGCAGAGTGGAAAAGTGAGGAACCACGGAGTTAGTCGACACTGTAGGTAAGTGAGACCCCGCCCCCTTTAGCGTGAGCCAAGAGGGTCGTCCCGTGTCCAAAACCGCTTAACTAGTCCAAGTAAAAAGGTGGAAAAACATGCAAAATGAGGGAAGACCGACTAATGCCGCTATCATCCTTCCTCTGGACTCGGTCCTTTGGTAGGCTCTTCACGGCAAAAGTCCGAAAAAGGCTTATTTTATTGAGGATTTCTTTTTGTGAGACGGGTTTTCTTTTGGCATTTTCTTTCTTTTCGACGTTTTGATTTGTTTGTTGCCATGCCATTTCTTTTTCTTCTTTTCTATTTTCTTTTTGGCTTTTGTGCCTTTTCTTTTTCTTCATTTCTTTTCTTTCTTTCATTTCCCTTTTGGCATGATTTGGCATTTTTGGCATTCCTTTGACAATTGAGAAAGAGAGAAATCAACAAATTGTATTTTATTTGTGTGGGTATGTGTAGGAGGTAGGGTAATAGGTGAGTCGGGACGGGCCCTTCCCTTCAAACCCACAAAAAGTGGAGAACTTGGACTAATCAAACAATCCTGAACACGGTCACCTAGGGGACGAGACTCGGTAACCAAGGCCTTTTCACACCGTGGGTGGTCATAATGGTCAAAAGTGCAAATCCCGTAGTAAATTCCTAGTAAGCTAGGTGGACTCAAGGTAAAGGACCAACGAATTCATTGATTTAGGGTCATTCTACTAGAGTAAAGTCCAAGACTCGATTTACACTACTAAAAAGGGAAAGTAAGCACTCGCACACTAGCCTGTAAACCGGGTTTTCGAAAACGGTTTACACACACAAGACACACTACAAAACACGAAACAAAGACACGAAGAAAACGAACGAAAGAAAAAGAAACAAAAAGGCAACAAAATAAAACAAAACAAGACAAACACATAAACAAAGCACACACCACCCCAAATTTCCAAACAAGTCATCAAATCCACCACAAGAATGTACAAGCTCCACCCGAGCACACATCAACACAACCTTCTCCGAACATCACAAGGAATAAAGAGGGAAAGAGGGTTAGAGGATGTTACCGGATGTCTTCAAAGCTTTCCAAACAGCGGAGATTAGGCAACTTATAAGGAAAAGGGAGGTAAAACACACACAATACAAAACAAATATACGACACAACGACACAAAGGAAAAAGACGCAAAAAGAAAATCTTTTTGATTTTTGTGAAAATTTTTCAAATTTTTAGGTATTTTTTTAAAGGTTTTTCGAGAAAGGGAAAAATAAAACTAACTATGATAGAATATCGCTCCCCCACACTTAAACCGAGCAATGTCCTCATATGCTCAATCATAGTGTGTGGAGAGACAAAAGAAAAAGAAAAGAAACTACGAAAATAAAGCTAAAAATAAAAAATAAAGTGAAGAAAAGGTAGAAGGTGTCCGGCCGGGGTGTAGTCAAGTCACCATGGGCCGAGACGAGAAAAAGATATGGAGGGGGGGAAGAAAAATAAAAAGAAAGAAATAAAAGGAAATGGGAGGGGAGGGCTAGGTGTAATCAAGTCACCTAGCCCGGATTCCTTCCAAATCCGACTAATTTCCTAAAAAGGGGTGAAAATCTTGTAAATTTGGATTAATCGATTGACTCTCGACGTAATCACGTCGTCGGGAGTCAGGAGCAACCATACTACGGCCTCGAAGGCCACTAGATACCATGACTCAAGGGAAGGGGTAGACAATGAAGAACAAGCGGTAAAAAGACGGAAAAGTAAGGATAGTTACCCAAACCGAGCGGCTAGTAACTCACTTGCTCCATCGTCTCGATGATCATTAGAGGCTCGTCGCTTGTCTTCTCGGTTGCCATCTCGCCTCACACTCGAGAAGGACTCAAGGTCGGGGTAGTAATGGTAAGGGGTGGGATTTGATGTGAGAGTCGGTGTAAAGTGGATGAGAAATGGAGTGAGGGCATGACAATGAAGTACATGGGGCATATGATAAGGCTAGGATAGCTAGGGAGGTTGGGAGGGGGCATAAAATGGTTGGGTGGACTCGATTTGCGAAGAAGAATCACAAAGGAGGAGCAGGTGCCCATCCCGGTCGGGAAGATCGATCCCGATCGGCTTACCTCACCCGTCCCGGTCGGGACGCCCTCATCCCGGTCGGGACGGACCCACAGCAAGATCGAAATATGGTGCACCCATCCCGATCGGGACGACACCCTTCCCGGTCGGGACGCCTTACCCTTCCCGGTCGGGACTCCTCATCCCGGTCGGGATGGGCCTTCTTCAACTTCCACAATCCCAAAAGCTCGCTCTAAGCTTCAAAAACCCGATCCTCGTGCTTACAAGCTAAGGTATATCATAGCCATTCTTCTCTAGGGAGCATTCTCACTTCACCTATCAAACAATACTCAAACACACATCAAACTCTCTCCCTCACAACGCTCATCAATCAATCCAAATAACAAGAATTCACAAAAATCCAACTAACTACAAGAAGGAGATATATACAATGAGACGGTTCTTGTGGAACTCCGTCAAACCAAGATGGTGCTATCTTCATTCTTTTTCAACAATACTACAACCGGTTCCATCTCCATCAAGGGCACGTAAGAACAAGTCGAAGGCCCTAGAGAAGTCTTCAATCAAGCATGTTATATAACCAACCACATCCCAAGACTCTTCATGGCCTTGCCTAGACGTTCCCGGGGCATCCCGATCTACTAAGTTCAATGGCTTGAACTTGTACTTGCGATCCTTCGGGATATACCCAAACGTCCACCGGTCTTCATGTGGCCCCAAGAGAGGCTCATCTTCTTCCTTGCATTTCAACTTGTCATCAAGCCCATGATTTGGGCACTCATCCTCCTCCAAATCGGAGTCATCATCCTCAAGTACATAGGAGTACTTCTTCAAGCTTTGTCCCGGATCTTTCCCTCGATCGATGTCTTCCGTGGCATGGATCATATTACATGTCTCGGTCATAGGCGAAGTGTTGCCTTGGAGGTCGAACACTAACTCTTCGTCGCCTAGTTGAAAAGTAATCCTTCCCTTCTTCACATCGATCACGGCACCGGCGGTATGTAGAAATGGGCGTCCAAGGATAATGGGAGTGTTAGCATCCTCCGGCATGTCGACCACAATGAAATCGACCGGAATGAAAAACTTCCCGATTCGCACCGGCACGTCCTCCAACATTCCCAATGGTCGGCTAAGAGACTTATCGGCCATTTGGAGTGTAATGGAGGTACATTTCAATTCCGTCATCCCTAGTCGCTCACAAATGGTGTAGGGAATAATGCTCACACTCGCACCCAAATCACACATAGCTCTCTCGATCTTGTAATTTCCGATGGTGCATGGGATAGAGAAACTACCTGGATCCTTCAACTTTGGAAGCGTGGAACCTTGAATAAGCTCGCTCACCACCCTAGTGAACGCTATTGTCTCTTCCTTGTCAATGGACCGCTTCCTAGCTAGGATTTCCCGCATGAATTTTTCATATGCCGGGATTTGGGTAAGTAACTCGGTGAATGGGACATTCACATCCAATTTCTTCACGATATTAAGGAATTTGTCGTATTGGGTTTCCACCTTAGTCTTAATTTGCCTTGATGGGAAAGGCAACTTGATTTGGTACTTGTTTTGTTCAATTGGGGTGGACTCTTCAAAGGACACTTTCCTTTTTCCCTTGTCTTTCTCTTGAAGTGGGGGAGGGTTGTCTTCTTGGGGTTTCTCGACCTCCCATAAGACTTGCTCCTCAATTGGATTATCAAAGCTTGACTCTTCTTGATTTGGAGATGTCATTTCCATTGTCGGTTCTTGCGTTGGCTCTTGCTCATTAGGATATGGAGGGGAGTCATAAGAGGTACCTCTCCTTGTGGTGATAGCATTTACATGCTCAAATGTCGGTGTTTCACCTTGAGAAGGTAGTTGCCCCTTTTGCCTTGAGGAGCTCCCCGACGCGAGTTGAGATACTTGAGTCTCAAGTATCTTCATACGGGTATCTCTCATTGCGTTTTCCCCTTGAATATAAGTGAAGAGCTCATGATGGTTCCTTGACATGTCCATTTGATTCTGTTGCATGTCCATCAAAGTCTTTTGAATGTCGAAATCCCGAGGTGGGGATGATGGATTATGTGGAGTGTCGGTGATGGCGAGAGGAATGCCATAATCATGAGTAGGAGACCGGCTCCTAGGCTTGCTTTGTTGTTGTTGATTTTGAGTTTCTTGTTGACGGTTTCCTTGGAACCCTTGAGAACTACCTTGTTGTTGATGATTATTCCCTTGGAACCCATGAAAGTTTCCTTGATTAAGGCCTTGGTTGTGGTTTTGTTGTCCTTGAAAGTTTCGGTTTCCTTGGAAATTTTGGTTTCCTTGGAAACCACCATGATTGAAGTTCCCTTGTTGGAACCCTTGCTTGTTGTTGAAGTTACCTTGGTTATTTTGCTTGAAATTGTTGAAGGGTCTTTGGTTACCCACATAACCTTGGTAACTTTCATTGATGTCCCGTAAGGGAGGTGGAACATAGGGACGATGTTGTTGTTGATGTTGAAGTGCTTGTTGTTGAGGGACTTGATTGGAAGCTTGGTATTGATTAGAGTAGGAGGCACCTTGCTAGAACGCTTGAAAGGCGTTCACTTGCTCAATACTTCCTCTACAATGCATAGAATCATGACCAACGATTCCACAAGTATCACACATCCCAAGATAAGGCAAAGGAGGTGCAAACCCCAAAGCATTCACTTCTTGAATCGGTTGATGGTGGGAGGAACTAGTGCCTTGGACTTGGTTGAGGTGGCTTTGGAGCTTCTTGTCGATAGTCTCCATGTATGTTTTAAATTGAGCTCCAAGGTCAATGCTTAACTTAGTGACAGCATCAACCTCATGCATGCCTCCTCGATGTGCCTTCCTAGGCCTAGAGTATTGCGAATTATGCACCGCCATCTCTTCGATCCTTGACCAAGTTTGGTCATCCTCCACTTCGGTAAACCTACCGTTAGATCCCATGTTGAGTATGGCCCTCGAGTCTTCATATAACCCGTTCCAAAATTGTTGTACGAGGAACCATTGTGATAAACCATGGTGTGGACAAGAACGGATCAAGGCTTTGAATCTTTCCCACGATTCATAAAGGCTTTCATCATCACGTTGTTGGAAACACGTGATAGAAGCTCTCAATAGATTTGTCTTCTCCGGGGGATAGAATTGTTGGTAGAAGGCTAAGGCTAGCTTCTTCCAAGTGTCAATGCCAAGTCTTGCTTTGTCCAACCCCTTGAACCATTGCTTCCCTTTACTAATAAGAGAGAAAGAAAATAATACCCACCGGATTTGGTCTTGAGTTATTCCCGTTTGCGAAATAGCGTCACAATAATCCAAAAAGGTTTCCATGTGTTGATGAGGATCTTCGGTTGGTAACCCACTAAATTGACTTCTCTCGACCAATTGGATAAATTGCATTTTCGCCACAAAATTCCCGGTATATGCCTCTGGTAAAGTGGATGGACCCGGCAAAACGTCTTCTGTGAAGGTTGAGTGAGAAGAAAACATAGGCATGATTGGATATAAGGGAGAAGATGGTGGTGTAGACGGTGTTGATGTAGATGAAGAGGGGGAACTAGGAGAAGAATTACCGAAGGGAAAGATGAAGGTCCCTCCGGCCGTCTCTCGAGGTGACTCGCTAAAGTCGGCTCCTTGGGCTTGCCCTTGATGAGTATTGCTTGCACTTGGTTGAGAGATCCTAACCCGATTAATCGTCCGTTGGCGAAAGGCTCGAAAGAGTCTCTCCGGCTCTGGATTAAAGAGATAGAAGTCGCCTCCCCTCCTAGGCATACACTACACACTAGAACAAACGTGAGAGCACCTAGTGCTTTATGGGCACTAGGCAACGACAATAAACAAGTACAACTAGAGACAAAGAGAAAAGAATGCTAAGGAAAGAAGAAAAACTAGAAAATATTCACAAGAGAAGATGGGAGAACACAAAGAAGGGTAACTAAGTCTAGAAGTAAGCAAACTAAGTCTAAACAATGCACCGTCCCCGGCAACGGCGCCAAATTGATGTTAGGAATTTGTCACGTCCCTAACCGTCAATAAACTACCGATTACACCTAGTAGGTAGGTAGGGCAAGTCGGGATCACATCCACGAGGACGGTATATCAAGGTTTAGACTAGGTCGGCCTACAACGAGACTAGATTACCAAACAAACACAAAGAAGCGATAAATGAAAAACTATGATGGAGGAGAAGTATAACTAAGCTAATGATGAACTAACAAATAAACTAGAGTAAACGATGACTAACTAAGACGATGTATCAAATATGGAAAGGAAGTGGGGTAGGTCGGGTTCATAGGAGTAGAAGGGTAATTGGGGTGATCAAGGGTATAGGTGTCTCCTAATCGCTAGAGTCGGTCCGGGCTCTCGCAACTTAGACCGATGTCAAGGTGGGTCCGGGCTCTCGCAACTTAGACCCTAGTCCGCGCTCTTGCGACTAAACTATTCTCAACATTTCCACAAAATAAGCAATCAATGAGAAGATGAACACAAGTATGGGAAGCATGGCCACTACAACTCACACAAGCATATCAACAAACACATAGAGTGCCCACAATGTGACTAACAACAAAGATGTAACCTTTTCCCCTTAATCAACCCTAATCATCCCTAATCTACCCATAATCCCCCTACTAACCCCACAAGAAGACTACTCACTCATTATAAAGAGAAAACCAACATTCACAAGAGAAATCAATATTACAAAACCAACATCCATAATGAATAACAAGAACAATAATACTAACAATATGAAAAGATTCAAACAAGATTAAATAAACAAGATTAAGAGTAAGAAAGGTTATACCAACACTAGGAAGATGAAAAGATGCAATCTTGTATAAATAAGAACCCAAATAAAACCCAAGGTTGTCAATCTTGGAGAATTCTTCAAGTATCCTCTTAATACAAGAACTAATTACAAGGATTAACTAAAGATTAACTAAGATTAAAGGAAGATTAAAGCTAATGAGTGAAAGTAAATCTAGGGTTTTGGAGGCTTAAGAGAGTCTAAACTATGATAAGATGTCTTAATATTACAAGAAGGGAGTATATATATGGGTACAAGAATGAAGGAGAAGAAAAGAAGAAGCCCGTGCTGCCAGCTCTTCGTCCCGACCAAGACGGATTATCCCGACCGGGACGGCCCTGTCATCCCGATCGGGACGGGTTGGTCCCGACCGGGATGGGCTCACAGTGGCACCCTACAACGTGCACCCCATCCCGAACGGGATGAGGCCATCCCGAACGGGATGGGTCTTGTAGGCCTTCCTTAAGCGCTCTTTGGTCCTTCCTTGCCTCTCATGGGCTTCTCGTCGATTCTCGGGACTCGGGATCGGGTCTCCGAGGCTCGGGATTGGGTCCCGAGGTCTCGGGGTCGATTCCAAGGCGTCGAGTCATCGTTCCTTCATTCCGTTGGCTCCGAAATGTGTATGTATTGAGTCGGAATCGCTCCAACTCTTCCAAATCGGTCTCGGGAACCTGAAACGAACTAAAGGAAGCATAAGAAGCCCATAAATCACTCCCAAGGAGCGATTCCAGAAGGAAAATGGGACCAAAACACAGTAAAATAGACACTACAAACTATACTTATCAGAAAGCTAGGTGCCCGTAGCTGACTGGGTTCGAGCACGGTATGACTCGTTGGTTCTACTAGACGAACGACGATCTCGTGCCCTCAATAATATCCAAATCTACCAGAAGAGGATCCAACGGGCCTTCAACATGAGAGTAAGGCCCAGAAACATTAAAGAAGGGGATCTAGTCCTTAAGTCAGTTCGAGCTTTGCTACCAGTTGACCCAAGAGGAAAGTTCAAACCCAATTGGGCTGGGCCATATCTGGTAAAGAAGATCCTATCAGGGGGAGCAGTGATGCTGACGGATCTGGACGGGAATGAGTTCGTCAACCCGACCAACCTGGACCAGCTGAAGCGTTACTACCCTTAGCCCTTTCTCAATGTCATTAGCAAATTTTATCAAAATCATTTTTTTTTCTTCAAAAAAGCAAGTCAATAAGCTAGAATCATTTATTCTACTGTCGCAAACATCTTGAACCAATAGTGTGTAATTCGAGATTGCAAATTTTACTAAGTATGAACTACGTTTGGTTTGATTCTGCTAATCGCGGATACGTAGGCAGCCCCTCAAAAGGGCACAACCAATGCAATCGAGAAAAGACAGGAGCGGTTTAATGATAAATTTCTTTTATTAACTAAAAAAAAGGGGTCCCGATAAACTCGGGAGATTACAAACGCAGGAATTCATGTAAAACAAAACAGAATCAACAATCAATTACTAAGAAATAGTCACACATAATTAGTATAAATTCTAGATAGAGTTTAGTATAAGTTCTAGCAGGTACTTACAATGTGGTAAAACATCCCAGTAAAGAAGAAGTTTACTTTTATTAAACTGATTCAATGATTTGAGTTTAACTGACTCAATTTATCAAAATATCTACCCACTAACAGCAGTTGAAATGTTAAAAAAAAAAAATACAAAAAAAGCACACAGCAAAAATAGTAATAATATTTAAATAATAATAAAAGCTAAAGCACTCGGCATTTAGGGCATCTTGCCCTTCCTCTTGTCCTTGGCCTCCTTAGCCGTCCACTGGCGACGACGCGGAGGAGAGCGTTCCCGAATCACCACGGGAACTTCTCTAGCTCGGGCTCGTTTGTTTGAGCCCGAATCCTCTATCACCTCAATGGGCCCGAGTCGGGCCCTCACGGGCTCAGGGAGCCGGTCACGCGGACCTAGTCGGTCTCGTGCCGCCAGCCTTGGCCCAAGGCGTCTCTCCAAATCAGTCTGGGGGCTTGGCTGCCCCCGTGTGCTGCTAGAACCGACCTTTATTAGATCGAGTCTTAGTTTGTGACTTAAGACCCGATTCTCCTCGGACTAAGGCATCAAAAGTATCTCCCTCATCGAAGAAATCCCTGTTATCCTTCGTCGTCTCTCGGCGAACTAGTTCGAAGGCTTCATCAACCTTCGAGGCTTTGCGAGCTTCCTCGGACTCCTCCGAAGTCCACTTCTGGTAAGCCCGTGAAACCCAAGCGGATTGGCAAGGGCTGGGAATAGTCCATGTGGGACGCGTAAACCACCTCTGCAACCATGTGTCACACATAGCGTCCGTCAATTGGAGGGAGACGCTAATAATGGCTTCAGTCTCAGGGATGCGCTGAGACAAACCGAACTGCCTCAGGAGACGGTCCGGGTAAATATGAACTGTCCGGTCAAGGGACAGAATCACCGGATAGCGAGCCTGATCTCTCTTGGCCAATCCAGTCAACTTCGAAAGGAACCACCAAGCGACGGTCCACCTAATCAAAGGACCCCCATGGAACACCAGCTCTTCATCCCAGTAAGCCCGGTTTATTTGGTGACTCGAGCTTATCCGTCACCTTCTGGAGCTAATCTGACTGATCCGATAATTGAGGGCGCTTGGAGGGGACTCTATGATCGATAGCCGCTCCGACAACCATATCTGAAAAATACACACAAGCTTCATAAGCAACAGACTGGTCCGCTACAGCCCACTCGATCGAGTACAACAGCTCACTCGATCGAGTAAACCCTCCAAAAACAGGTAGTAGCTCGTTAAGAGTGTCACTCGATCGAGTGACAGGTCCACTCGATCGAGTGACTTACGGACATCAGGAATTTCGCGGAAAAAAAAAACGCGAGATGTATACCTGCAAAAGACGGGTACTACCCATCAGCCGTCGGTTCGAGTCGAGTCGCCTAGCATCCAGACCCATAATGATTTCCCTAGTGGCTAGCCAAGCAGGGCTATGACCATTCTCCATCTGGTCAACCACTCCAATCAGCCTGATCTGACCAATGCATGAGTCAAGCTCCATCAACCCTTCAAAGACGTAGCAGTGCAGCATGCAAAAGGCGAATGCCCTACGCCTGTAGGTAGGGGTAGCCCTCACATCCCGGCTGTTCATGAACTTATTAGCCAGGTCGAATAGGGAAACAGTATTTCCCCGCACCATCCGATTGATCTCAGCGTGAGACAGACCCAAGAACTCCCTCAGCCTCCTTCTTGGATCCGGGTAGAACGGAGGGGTAGCAGGCTGAACAGCGGGGCTCCAACCACCTATGGCTGCGATTTCCTCAGGAAGAGGGCATATCTCTCCTCGCGGGAACGCAAAGACATGATGGGTAGTATCCCAAAACGTTAGACAGGCGTCCAAGAAGTGTGAATCAATTATCAGACGTTGGAGGGGAAATAGGCTGACGATTCCCATCTGGGTCAGCCGAACCTTTTCCTCGTCCCGAAAGTATTGGGACCAAGCGAGAAGCATGGCTTCAAATGATCGATACCCATGACAGAAATTTCGAGTTTTCTTGAAAGTCTAAAAGATTTTGAGGAAAAAAAGGAGAGTTTGAGTTGGAATGCAGAAGTTAAAGCAGGGATTCCTATATTTACAATAGGAAAACCTAACTGAAATCCACTATAACCCTAACTGTAATGCCTCCTCAGCAAACCTGGGCCGTATGCGCGCGCAGGCCTGATTTCAATAAAAGAACTCGGAATAGGAATCATGCCATCCCGAGCTTTCCTAAGAGTCTCTAAAAAAAAATTTGTGATAAAAAAAATTGTGATAAAATTCTTTTCAAAATTGTGGCATTTTCAAAAAAGAAATTCAATATCTTATCTCCCCAGCGCGAGTCAGTGTTTTGCCTATGTGTTACATACAAGTTGTTATGTGTCAGCATACAGGTACACTCCGGACTTCGGAAGCAAGTCTCCGCGAACACGAACACGAACGATGTCTTAGTAGAGGTCGCTAAGTGCGGGCGGGGTTGGGTGTCCTTAGTGGGCTTCCCAACACGTACCCTCACCCCTTACTCAGAACCTTGGTTTCCGGATGTCCGAAACCATTGGCGCACTAGAGTCATTTTATATACGAAAGCCGGTGTAAACGGTATCGATATAATAATGCAAAGGGACGAGCCCCATAAACTCTGAAATCGAAGTGGGCCGTACTTTGTGTATAGCCCATGACGACATAGAGTGGGCTCGAATGGTTCCGAATAACCACAAAATTCGGTGGCGACTCCATTTTGACTTAAATTTCGAACCCGAGAACAATCTTACCACGAGATTCATTCGCCTACCCAAACCCGCGCGTGGCCGCGTCGGGGTGGACCTACGTCATGTCCACAAGTACAAATCTCACTAAATCAACCTCGAATGCAGGCCCAGTGGATCATTCCGAGTCAAACAAGACTAATTTGGGTCGAAACCGGAAATAAAACCGACTTTTTTGCGATTGGTCAACCCTGGTCAAAGTCATTTCCGAGACATACAAAACAGCCATTCAAACATCAAAAACCCAAGTCATGGTCCAAAGCAATGGACCCGCGCGACCCAGATGGGCCACTCGATCGAGTACCCCACCTACTCGATTGAGTGGGCCCATTTTCAAGCCCGGCTGCAGGCACAACGGGCCACTCGACCGAGTCAGCTGGTTACTCGGTCGAGTAACCCTAATCGGGTGCCCTTGCCTTTGCCTATATAAGCAACCCCATGCACACTCAATTTCACAACTTTTGAACAACTTTACAACCCTAATCAACATCAAACTTTCAACACATCAAATTCAACCCTAATTCAACTTTTCAACCCTCATCAAGATCAAGCTCAAACCCTAATTCAAACCCTAAACCTAGCTTTAGGAATCAAAACCCTAACCACCAAAACTTAGCCTACATACTCGAAACTCCCGTGCAAGCCGCCATTACGAGTCCCCGTCCGAGCATAAGGAACATGTAGGTTGAGGGTGCCGAAACCCCGTCTTTTCTCTCTTCTCTTTCTTTCGTGTCATGCGTCGTCGTTGTCTTGTCTTATCGTTATTATCGCGTCCTAATATCAATAATAGAACTAATATTAAAAGACATTAAATTACTTGTCGATTTGTGTCGACTATGAGGGATGTCGAAATAAGGAAACCCGAATAGACAAGTGTACTGCACACAGCGTTGCCGGTCGCTTATTCCGACACCCCGACTACTTGATTATTGAAACAAGTCAACTTAAATAATAATCCGTTTATTCTCGTTTGCATCAATTTTCAAAACAAGTATTTTATTCAATAAGGGTCGAAACCCGTTGACGCGGATCC
The DNA here is from genome assembly GCA_958450325.1 of Agrostemma githago. NCBI lineage: Eukaryota > Viridiplantae > Streptophyta > Magnoliopsida > Caryophyllales > Caryophyllaceae > Agrostemma > Agrostemma githago. Next base: position 35,472,261 of record OY288254.1, on the reverse strand, counting down.
GACATCTCGCAATCCTTAGAGATTTATTTCGATGTCGGAGAAGCCGAGGGAATCCAGTCCTTTCAATTCATCTAAAGTGTCAATCCGTTATATTTGATACCAATTCCATAATTGGATGTCGAATCTAACGATCTAGTAAATTTAATTAACTAATGCGATTTTTTCATTGATGCTAAAATAATTGTCATACGATTCGCTAGAATCACGACATTGTTAAATGCGGAGAAAATCTATTCATATCGCGATAGTTAATCTAAAACGACTCAAAGCAATTTTTGTCTTTTATTTTCACTCTAGTATTCCATATCGATTCAATAATCGAATATGGGATATGACGAGTATCGAGGACAAGTTTCGAGTATAAATTTCACAATATTTATGCCCGATTCAACAAACTCATCAAATAATCAAAAATCAAAAGCAATTTCAAAACCGATACAAAATTGCGAACGAACCCCATATTCGTACAGGGGGCACTCGACCGAGTGCCTAGCCCACTCGGTCGAGTGGCACCCTAAAAAGTCGAGTCAGAATGTTTTCATGACCTCCACTCGGTCGAGTCCCACAGTGACTCGGTCGAGTGGCTACGTACTCGATCGAGTTGGCCAATAACTCGACCGAGTAAGGTCTAAAATACGAAACAGAAACCTTTTTTAGAGGTCCACTCGACCGAGTCCTTCGACCACTCGATCGAGTGGCCTCATCACGACCAATACCGTGAGTCGTACATTCTTCTTTCTAAATTCGATAGTATTTTATGACTTTGGTCAACACGTGCCTAATTAATCACGTGTACTACTATCTTTTCAAACCATGCATCATCTCGCTACATCATTCAATTTTATTCAATAATTTGCAAACCGTTATTATCATCATCTTGTTACTAACCGTTTGTTCTTTTGTCAATTTAATTCTTGTTTATTTTATTGTACTAAAATGAACCCGCATGCTAAAATACAACTTTGACGTTAATTTTAGTTGTATTAAATTGACATAGAAACCCTTTTTCAATTCCATTCACATGCTTAGGGAAAATAATCTTTGCATATCATTTTCCCGTTCAACTAACGCGCGTATTAGAAAGTCATTCGAGATCTTAGTTGAGGCCGCTAAGTGCGGGCGGGGTTGGGTGTCCTTTGTGGGCTTCCCAACACGTACCCTCATCCCTTACTCAGAACCTCGGTTTCCGGATGCCCAAAACCGTTGGCGCACGAGAGTCATTCAATACACGATATCCGATAACGTCGGTATCGGTATGAAATGCAAAGGGACGAGCCCAATAAACTCTGACATCGGAAATGGGCCGTATTTTGTATACGGCCCACTACGACATAGAGTGGGCTCGAATGGTTCCGAATAACCACAAAATTCGGTGGCGACTCCACTTCGACCTAAATTTCAATTCGATCCATTCTCATATGGAGATTCATTCGCCTACCGAAACCCGCGCGTGGCCGCGTCGGGGTGGACCTACGTCATGTCCACAACACTCGATCGAGTGAATGAGGCGGGCCAGATATTTTCGAAGATTTTGTGTTTGGGTTGGATTCTTGATATTTGCATGGTTGTTTTGTGCTCTCGGAAACGGCTTTGACCGGGGTTTGACCCCGTCGCTACAAGTCGATTTTATTTCCGGTGACGGTTTTGACCCAAATTAGTCTTATTTGATTGGAAACGACCTGCTGGGCCTGAATTTGAGGTTGGTTTTGTGAGATTTGTACTCCGTAAAAAGCCCAAGCCAAAACTAACGGTTTTGAGCCCATATCCGAGCGCGTAGAAGCATGTTTGCATCCGATGATCATCGGGTGTTTTTTGGAAACTGCTATAGACACCTATCAGCCAAATGTGGGTGTCTACAAATAGAGGACATTATAATGGAGATAAATATCGTTATGTATTATAGTAATTCACAATTATTTGCTAGAGAATGATTATACGATAATCAGTCCAATTCGATTAGACTTATGACTATGAGTATATAATCCTATAAGGTCACTTAGTTAAACTCAGTCAGAAGATTAAACAAGCCCGAAATGAACTTGTGAGGCATTAGACTGAGACAACTTGTGAGGTCTGGTTTGTCTCTTGGTTTAACCTAAATTATACAACTATATAATGATATGGTATATAAGTCATTAGTTGATTGATAGTCAGCCCAAGAAGTTCTGAAAACATTTAGTTCAGTTTATTGCCTAAGTCACCCATAAAAGTAAGAGATATAATTATTCTATCTATTCCGTCTTCACAGGACGGGATTCTGATTGGGTTGTTGGACTAAGTAGATGAACAACACGTAGTGTTCTAGTATCTATGTCTCTTATATCGAAGATTTAAGTTATGAATATATGATTTTCTAGATCTTCTTTTTTCTTGATTCATCTCTATATTATTGTGCTTGTGTTCTTGGATTGGGGTGCTAAAAAATTGTTTCCTGAAATCCCATTTTCGCACCGGTATAATCCTTCATTAGTGTCAGAGTCTCTAGCATAATATTTATATGCATGATCAAATTCATATTATTTTTGCGTCTTTATTGTGATTCGATTATAATCGTGAATTTATCATGGGAAAATTTGCATAGCTAATATGGAGATATTGTATCAATGGAAATTTTAAGGATGACCGGAAATTCGGATTTTTACGGTAAAAGATTTAATTTTTTTGGTTTTGACGCTATGATTATACGATAACTTATACAAAGTAGTTATTCTGATTTCATCAAACTAACTTATATTAAAAGAAGTTTACATAAATTGGTTTACAAATCATAAAAATAGTTTTTCAGGTTCATTAATTGAATGAAATCACATTTGCGCCACCTAATTTTTTTTTTTTGGTAACTTGTAAGTAATACTATATCAATAAGCATCAATTACAATCAAGCAGTACAACTCAAGTTTCATCCTTAAACATCATCACGCCTAGACCCCTATTCTAAGCCTCCAATTATCATCAAGTCTAGTAACACTTTGACATCATAAAAGCGTCGAGAATCTGATCATAAAAAAAAAATTAATAATATATTTTGGTCCAGCCCCTACTTTCTTGCAATTGCAAATTTATGTAGTCTAATAAGCGCGACTCTACATTTAATGGATTTATATCAATAATACACGAACATCGAGTTGGCCTTATTGTTAGTAATTATAACAAGAGCCACATAGAGATTAATAAAGTTTCATAAAACAAACAATCAATTAGAATAAAGTTTTGTAAGACGAGCGCCTAGAATAATCTCCAATCATATACGGAGTATTTCGCAATCCAAAGTAGCATTAAAAAAATCATAAACAATTATTATTTCAAAAGGTACGTGTGTCTTCCTCCCAAAAACAATCTATTTAATATCCAAGTTCAAAAATGTGAACCAATTTTGTCACCATCAATTTTGTCATCCACCAATTCCGTCATCTCCCTTTTTGTGTCCTAGAGCGTCCTGCAATGAGGAAAAAAGTACGATAAGAAAAAAATGAATAAACCATATAATGAACCATAGATAAAAAGGGAATAATATAAGAAAGGAATATTTAGAGAAATAAAATACTTGCGGATCAATCATGATGTGCTAGATTGTCTTTGCAACATTTCCACTCTCATCTGATGTTCCGCCACTACTCATTACATTCAAAATTATGTTCAACAAATTAATCTCAACTTACTCCGGCCCTGTTCTTTTGGATTGAAACTGACTGAGTTTAACTTGACTGAACTTAATTTAACTGAAGTGGACTGAAATATAGAGACAAAATATGCCTCCTGGGACTGAACTGAACTGAACTGAAACTGACTGAATATAAGTCCAAAAGAACAAGGCCTTCGACTGTAGCTCTTCTTTTTATTCTGCATTCCCTTATTTTCCTCTGTCAACTTATCCACAACATTTGTAAGAGTGTCTTAACATCACAATTTAGGGGATCAAGCTTAGTAAAACATTAAGGAGATAGGGAAAGGTGGACAGATAATCAAACCATAGAATGACAGTGAACAATAATTGATTAATATCTGCTAAGGCACTATCATTCACTTTTAGAAACACCAATCAGTTAAAAATAGAAACTAATCTTAACTAGAAAGAGATCATCAGTAATTTCCAACCATTCAGATTGCGCTATCCATCCAATTGATGACGACAACTGTTTCCTGACTAGTCATTTGCTATCAGATTATCCTACATAAACGAAATCGGATTATACTTAACTTGGGTAAAACGAATAAACGACTTTTAGACAAGTAAAAAACAAGTTGCATCAAGTTGCAAACGCATACAGGTGAAAAAGAAATGCAGACCTCAAAGTCAAACAATGTTGAATCATCTTCCTACTTCTCGCTCCGGACATGCCAAATGAATATTTGATCCTTCAACAGGTACACAATCCTCATCAGTTCGAATAAGATAATAAGTGCATTCAACAACATCTTCTCTTAAATAAGCACCCTAATGCAACTATACTTAAACTAAACCTAATACATGGAAAGATGACAACAAAGTATAATATAAAACATTATACCGATAAAGCCTAGACAAAAAGCGATGCGAGACTGAAGTGACAATAGTTACATAGTTTGTCATCGACTACATACACAAAAAGAAAAACCCAATATAGGTTTGACAAAAACCCTGGGAGTATAAGACAATCACGGGGGAGTATGACTAAACTGAAATCTGCTGGAAGTTGCAACAATATGGGACAATCAAATGTTTGTATGATGTCTTAAAGGGAAAGGAGCTTGTATGTGATCATAAAATAAAGTGAAGTAGGTAATAATGGCAGATAAAAGATATGCACAAATAAAGTATAACAATTAGTTGATCACTTCACGAAGAAATGTAAAGCACACAAAAAATCTTCGCTACCATAGTCCTCAAACAAATGAAAATATATGCAGTAGGCTAAATCAATAACTATAAGGTGCACCTGCTTACATCTGATCTCCTAGTTTACATTCACAGATTTGAATATCATTTAAATCTAGAAGGTCTCTAAACAAAGGCGATGGTCCGCTGTAGTACTAGTTGTGCAATCACGTATTCATATTATCATGTACAACATATAAAAGAACCATGAAGAGTAAAAATGAGAGATATACGGTAGTAGTACAAACAACAGAATGTTGATCCCATGTCGCATTATTAGTGCTGCTTTCTAGCCTGAATTCCTTAAAATTACAAGTCATAAACAATGCGTCTCCATTAACCTGCACATCCAAAAGCTCACACTCGGACTTAAAATCGACTATCAAGAAAGGAAACACAATAAACACTAAAATCAACAACAACAAAAATCAATCGACATTTATAGATTTTCCTCCAAATCAGGTGCACTAGCCTGTTAACAAATTAAAAGAAATGAAAAGAAAATTACATTAATAATTGGCCCATGTCCCATGCCTACTCAGGTACTGGATATTATAGACTTTGAAATAGCACCATAGTAGAGAAAATGTGTGTTCTGGAGTTACTATGAAAGTTTTATAATGTTTGTCTTCTAGTCGAACTTCTTAATCAACTGTAGTTAGATAAAGCATCATATAAACCGAATCAGTATACTTCGTACTAATTAACAACAAGAAATTCAGCTGAGAAACACTGATGAGAAAATTAAAAATAACAGTACTGATGAAATACTGAAAAATTCAGCTTGTTAGTAACAGTCTAACAGGAATTGCATCGAGAATAACTACTTCAGCAAGAGCCGTACGAAGTATGAATAAGAGTAAAAAATTGACGAAATTAAACAACTACTCGATAAGATTACAAGAGCGGCGAGGCTGTCAACTAAGGTTATTTGGATGAGAAGGATTTGAGTTCTTAGAAAGTTGCTGCGCGTGAAATTACATAACGGGCCTGGGCCACACCCGAGAAGGAAAGAGTCCACTCACAAGACAAGAGGGTTCCACTCTAAAACCAATTGTCTATAGAGGGAGTAACCCCTTGCTTTCTAAGGTGGAACATCTTTCTCTCATCTTTCAATGTGGGACACATGTGATTACTTGGGTTTAGCAGTCAATTCTCAACACTCCCTCCTCACATGTGAGCCCACTTATAAACCCGACTAGGGCGAATTAGCATCTCCCAGCGGCAAACGACCAAGTTTAATTCAAGACCCAGTTCATTTAACCTTGGATTTTGATACCATGTGAAATTACATGACGGGCCTGAGCCACAACCGAGACGGGAAGAGTCCACTCACAAGACAAGAGGGTTCCACTCTAAAACCAATTGGCTATAAAGGGAGTAACCCCTTGCTTTATAAGGTGGAACATCTTTTTTTCATCTTTCAATGTGGGACACATGTGATTACATGGGTTTAGGAGTCAATTCTCAACACTCCATCTAGAACTTCGTGAGCTTGTGAGCTTGAGTTATGCCATTAATGAAGTTCGTATAACAGTCTCACACAAAAGCTAAATAGAAGTTGATTTTCTCATTATTCTGATAAATGTTTTGTGTGTAACAAAATGAATTAATTTACAAAGAATGTGTGCTTATTCTATATATATAAAAGTTTGTTGTAACTAACTTTTGCTAACTAATTCTGCCAGCTCATCGATCCATGTGCAGCAAGCTGATTGGTTGAGCCACGTCACAAGAGGAAGACAGCAGCAGCACAACAATGAGCAATATAACACAATACCCCCTCCTCAAGGAGGACTTGGAGGAGATACAACAAGTCCGAGCTTGGACAGAAAAGAACTGTGATGCTGCTGACCTAAGGTCTTAATTAGAACATCAACAATTTGCTGGAATGTAGTCACATGAGCAGTAGCAATCAGTCCATCTTGAATTTGTTCTCCGATGTAATGACAATCCACCTTTATGTGTTTAGTACGCTCATGAAAAATCTAATTCTCGACTATGTGTTGTGCCGCCTTATTATCACAATAAAGAGTGACGGGAAGCGTAACACAAACTTGCATCTCTTTGAGTAACTCATTTAGCCAAACGATCTCGCTGGAAGTTTGACTCATACCTCGATTTTCGGACTCCGTGCTTGACTTACTTACTGTGGGCTGCGTTTTGGTCTTCCAAGAGATCAAAGATCTCCCTAAGAACACACAATAACCAGAAACAGACCTCGCATAATATTTACACTTATCATGATTAGCATCACAGTAGCTGGTGAGAGTAAGTGTGGAAGTAGCAAGATAGAAGAGACCCAAATTCAAAGAGCCTTTGAGATATCGAATGACATGAAGAGCAGCCTGTAAGTGAGGAAATCTGGGCTCTGCCATGAATTGACTAAGATGATGTACCCCATAAGATATATCAGGTCTAGTCAAGTAAAGGTAAAAGAGCCGCCCAACTAATCATCTGTAAACTTCAGGACTGGCAAGCAAAACACCATCGTCTGTAGATAATCGCAAACCAGTGGGAAGAGGGGAATTAACAGGAGTAAAATCCTCCATATGAGAGTCCCTGAGTATATCAATGATATATTTTTGTTGATTAAGAAGAGCCTTGGATCGCGATACTTCAATACCTAGAAAATACCGAAGTTGACCCAGATCCTTAATGGTGAATGCTCTATCCAAAGCCTTTTTGATAGCAGATGTCTCAGACTCATCTATTCCAGTTACTATCAAGTCATCAACATACACTAAAATAAGAAAAAAGCTGGAATTTATATGACCTTTGGTGAAGAGAGAATAGTCGGATTTGGATTGCACATAACCATGTTTGGATACAAATTTGGATAACTCATAATTCCATTGTCGAGAAGCTTGCTTAAGTCCATACAAGGACCGTTTTAATAAACAAACATCATCCTTGGAACCAACCGTGTATCCTTGAGGTTTCTTCATATAGACCTCTTCGTCCAAAAAACCATGAAGAAATGCGTTATTAATGTCCAATTGATGCAATAACCATCCTTTTATCGCTGCTACTGCAATCAAAGTTTGTACTGTGGTTAATTTAGCCACAGGACTGAAAGTGTGAGTGTAATATTCTCCCTCAATTTGACTATATCCCTTAGCAACAAGACGCGCTTTGTATCTCTCGACTGTGCCATCAGGATTGAACTTCACTTTATATACCCATTTAGCCCCAATAGCTTTCTTGCCGGGTGGCAATTTGGTGAGTATCCAAGTGTTGTTCTGTTCAAGTGCTGCAAGTTCTTGTGACATAGCAGCAACCCATAAAGGATCAGCAGCAGCTTGATCATAAGTAGAAGGCTCATAAACCTGAAGAGCATTGCAGCAAGAACTCTGATAATCAGCAGAGTATCCGTCAAGTTGCAATGATTGACTGAGGAAAGCATAAGAAGGGGTGAAAATCATATTAGCATTTGAACGAGAGGGTGCGTCTTTGTTGACAAAACCATCCAATTTTGTGGAAACCTGACGAACTCTTGTTGATCGTCGTGGTGCAGCAATAACATCTTCACCAACAGCTGAGGAATCGACCGTACCCGAGGAAATATCACCAGGAGTGTCATCATCAGGAACTTGATAATTCAGATTAACATTCTCAGGAAGAACTGCAGTATTTGGAGTGGAATCAATGGTCTCTGGTGGCAAAGGCTCTGCATCTGCAATAGAAGCCATGACACCCGCGGGAGATGGTGAAATAAGACCAATATCATGCTTATAGATAGTATGATAAGGAGAAATAGTTTCCTGAAATATTACATCTCTACTCATAATGATCTTATGGTTCTCCATATCATATAACTTATAGCCTTTTTGGCCTGTTGGATAGCCAAGAAAAATACCCCTGATTGCTCGAGGCTTGAATTTGTCAGTGTCTTTTACTGCAGCATAGCATAAGCACCCTATCACCCTGAGATTAGAATAATATGGTTTGGTTTGAAAAAGCTTCTTGTGGACGTCCGTCCGCACCTCCGGCGCCCCGTGCGTGCCCGCGCAGAACCGACTCGGTTTTCCACATGTGGCGGCGGCCAACCACGCGGCCCCCTCTCTGCCGAGGGCCGGTCAGATTTTGCATACGGGGCGAAGTGTCGGACCTCGATTTGGATGACGATCCGGACTTGTACTAAACGGGTGTGGGGCACCCGTGTTTTCGTTTGGGAATCGATCGAGTCGTGGTTGTAAATGTTTAAAGGTCGTTTTGTTTGGTAAGGCGACCTTTTTAGTGAACTGAAGTTGTCGTTGATTTGTGGAGTTGCCACCGAGTCAAATTATGGGGACTCGGAAACCATTCAAGTCAACTTTGATCCCTTGCCGGCTCAAAGCTGAGTGGCACGGGACTTAAAGGTAAACACTTGTACCCTTAAGCACTCCATGCCTGGAGTGACTCTCATTGCCAATGGTTTCGGACATCCGGAAACCGTCGATTCTGAGTAAGGGGTAAAGGTACGTATTGGGAAGCCAACATCCGATAGATGTCAACACCCAATCCCGCCCGCACTATAGCGGTCTCTACTAATCAATCGGTGGACTGATATTCTAGTTCTTTTATTGTGGTGGAAATACCGTAACATCCGTTGTTTTAACCCTAAACCTTTTGCTATGTCGGTTATTTTAAGACAAGTATGTTTTGTCATCGAAGTAGTTGTGTTTACATTCTTTGCATGCGTGCGATTTCACGTGACAAGCTGTGGACATGACATAGGTCCACCCCGACGCGCCCACGCGCGGGTTTGGGTAGGCGAATGAATCTCCATATGAGAATGGATCAAATTGAGATTTAAATGGAAGTGGAGTCGCCACCGAACTTTGTGGGAGTTCGGACCCGTTCGAGCCCACTCTATGTCGTAGTGGGCCGTATACAAAATACGGCCCATTTCCGATGTCAGAGTTTATTGGGCTCGTCCCTTTGCATTACGATACCGATACCGTCACTCCCGGTTATCGTGTATTGAATGAATCTCGTGCGCCAACAGTTTCGGGCATCCGAAAACCGAGGTTCTGAGTAAGGGGTGAGGGTACGTGTTGGGAAGCCCACAAAGGACACCCAACCCCACCCGCACATTAGCGGCCTCTATTAAGATATATCGAATGATTTTTGAATACGCGCCTTAGTTGAACGATAAAAATGCTTATGCAAACATTGCTTTCCCTAAGCATGTGAGGAATTGAATGGGTTTCTATGTCAATTTAATGCAGCTAAAATTAACGTCAAAGTTGTATTTTAGCATGAGGGTTCATTTTAGTACAATAAAATAAACGAGAATTAAATTGACAAGAGAACAAACGGTTAGTAACGGTATAACGATATTAACGGTTTGCGTAAATATAGAATGATGTAAATAAGATGCCGAATGGTTTTTGAAAAAGGATATTCCACGTGATTAATTGACACGTGTTGACCTAAGTCACAAAAAGACATTATCGAGACAAGAAAAAGGATGTAAGACTCACGGTATGACGTGATAAGGGGGCCACTCGACCGAATCATTGCGAGACTCGACCGAGTGGACCGCTAGAAAGGCTTCTGTCCAGATTTCATGACGGCACTCGACCGAGTATGCGGGAACTCGGCCGAGTGCACGGCCACTCGATCGAGTCATGACGAGACTCGACCTAGTGGTTGTCATAGAAGCGTTCTGTCTTTTTTTTGGGGTGGCACTCGATCGAGTGCCCCCTGTACAAACCAGGGTTCGTTTTCCAACTCGTTATCGGTTTCGAAATTGCTTTTGATTTTGATGATTTGATGAATTGGACATAAATATTGTATAATTTATGTCCAATTTATATCTATGATTCTCGTCGTGCCCGATATCCGCTTATTGAAGCAGTATCGAATACTAGAGTGAAATTTGAATATAAATGCTATAAGTCGTTGTAAATTAACTAGCACAATATAAATTTTCTCCGCATTTATTGATGTCGTAATTAATTCGATTGAATAAGAGGACATCTATATTAGCATCAATGAAAATTATGTTAATTAATTTATTTGACTAAATCATTAGATTCGACATCCAATTATGGAATTGGTATCGAATCTAATAGATCGATGCTTGAATTGAAAACTCGACTTGATTCTCTCGGCTTTTCCGTCATCGTAATGAATCCCTAGGGATTATGTGATGTCGGATCCGCGTCAACGGGTTTCGACCCTTAAAAAAAAGGTAAGTTTTGAAAATAGCTTTTAGAAAATCGATGAGATGTGCGATTAATGATAGCTATGCGGATAAAATAAAAATTATTGTTTAAATTGACTTGTTTCAATAATAAAGTGATCGGGGTATCGGGATAAGCGACCGGCAACGCTGTGTGCAATACACTTGTATATTTGGGTTTTTTTATTCCGACATCCCTCACACTCGACACAAATTCACAAGTATTTTAGTGTCTTAATACTAGCGATATTAACGATATTATGTCGCGAACAAAATAAAAAAACGACGACAAAGACGATGAATGACGCGAGGACGACGAGAAAGGAGAAGAAACGGGGTTTTTGCACCCTCAACCTACATGTTTCTTATGCTCGGACGGGACTCGTAGTGGCGGCTAGCACGGGAGTATCGAGTATGTAGGCTAAGTTGTGGTGGTTAGGGTTTTGATTCCTAAAGCTAGGTTTAGGGTTTGCTAGAGTAGTATTAGGGTTTGATTAGGGTTTCGAAAAAGTTGATCCAAAGTCGTGTGAAAGGTTGTGCATGGGGGTGTTTATATAGGCTTTGCTATGGACCCCCGGCTAGGGTTACTCGACCGAGTAACTGGCTGACTCGGTCGAGTGGCCCAGTGTGCCTGCAGTCGGGCCTGAATGAAGGCCCACTCGATCGAGTGGAGCTGACACTCGACCGAGTGGGTCAGCTGGATCGAGTGGTCCGGGCTTTGGACCTTGAATTGGATATCTTGTGGGTTTTGGTTTTGAGTTGGACTTTTTGATGTTTGTGTGGCTGTTTTCTATGTCTCGGAAACGACTTTGATCGGGGTTGACCCAATCGCTAAAAATCGGTTTTATTTCTGGTGTCGGTTTTGACCCAAATTAGTCTTGTTTGATTGGAAACGACCCACTGTGCCTGAATTTGAGGTCTTTTTGTGAGATTTGTACTCCGTAAGTGCATTAGCCTGCAACTAATGGTTTTGAGCCCATATCCGAGCGCGTAGAAATACGTTAGCGTCCGATCATCATTGGGTGTTTTTCTGGAAACTACCATAGACACCTGGCAGTCAAAATGTAGGTGTCTAAAGAGCCCCCACTCTGGGCTTGGACAAGGCGAAAGTCAGAGTAGCTACCAAGTGAATTAAGACCTGGTAGACTTCCGATCGGGTCGTTTATAGTCCATTAGACTCGCGTGAAGGGCTCGCCAGCCATAAGACGGAAGTCATACCTGAGCTGCTGATAATACCTCCGTGGGGAATCGGACTTGTCGCATAAGTCCTGGGTGTGCCTATGTGTGGGCCCATCCCGTGCTATTCCGGGGAAAATGCCGCTTCGGGCTATCTGCTGGGGAATTGGACTTGTCGTATAAGTCCCGGGTGCGCCTGTATATGGGCCCATCCCGTGCTATTCCAGGGAAAATGCCGCCTGGGGCTTTCCGTTGGGGTGATACAGCGGGTTGCATGTCCTTGCTTGAGTCGTACCTGTATAAGTCACATAAAATTTGCATGCAACACGTAGGTAGTAAAATGACTCGCGCTGGGGAAAATGATTTTTGAATTTTTTGAAATTTTTGAAATTGAAATCCTGAAAGCACTCACGGGCTAGGTTTTCAAAATGGAAAAGGGGTAGAAAAGAAATTTGCAGTTTAAATAGACCGAAATCTGACCTTGTCGAAAAGAATCTTTTCAAATGGCTAAATCTTTGCAAATTTCAAAGTAGAATTTGAAGAGAGAGGCCTACCGATAGACTCGACTCTGGACGTGACCGGAAGAGTTGACAGACACGACTGGACTCTCGAGGTGTTGGACCGTGACTCGGTAGGGGGTGGGCCGCCTAACAAGACTCTTGAGTTGCGCTATTCCGTAGCCTAGGCAAGTGGCAACATGGGAACGATCTGTCATAGGGGGACTGCAGTAGTCTGTAATGAGACTGTTTTAGTCTGGTGCTCTTCTGGATTTCTGATTTTAGGGTACAGTCCAAAATGGGTATTGCTTCGAGTCCTGACAGATTCCCGCCTTCGACTGAGCCGAGTACTAGGACACACCGCAGAAAGGAGGCTAGATTTTGAAAGTATTTGGATTATGTGAGTGGAAGGAGAACTTCTGTCTAATAGAAGCCCCCAGGACGACAAAGCTAGCTACTGAGAACATGACAGTGTCGTGACCGGAATGATAGTGCTTTTTGAATGTGTGTCAATGTGAGTGGTTGTGCCTCTGTTGAAAGGCTGCCTACGTATTCACGTGTGGTGATATCAAATCAAGCCGTAGTTCAGTGGATTGAAAGATATATTATGGTGCCTAGTCTAATAGGACTTTGTGTGTAACTAGCCATTGCGACGGTGTAGGCTAGACAGGTGCATTCCCAATGATGTCTTGATCAAAGGGCTAGAATGGTTAGGTTGTTGATCCTGTGACTATGAGCGTTCTCCGGGGTAGCCCCTAGAGGTGGTGTGAACTATTTGGGCATGTTCTATGCCGACCGCAAGTTGAGTTCCCGTGTTTGGGGTTGGTAACTGGATTGGATGTTTTTGGAAATGTGGTGTTAGGTCACAAGTGGCTTTGATGTTTTGACATCTGGAGCTTGATTTTGTGGAGCTAAGGCTTCGAGGGTAAGGTATTGTAATATAATGTGGTAGGAAAGGGGGAAGTCGAGTAAAAATGGCTCGAACTTCGATTGGGCTGGTTTGATAATGTGGGATCTGGTTTCCATGTCTGGCCCTAATGGTTAGGGGTATCCTATGGAGCTTGAATCCTCAAAATTCCGGGCTATCTCTAGCCTAGGTCTCGAGGAGGTCTTGAGGGTTGTAATGTGGGAAGGTTGAATGTGGTGTTAGCTGCCAGCTTTATTGTCACTCCCCTATTGGATGGTATGAGTATTGATAACTTTGAATTTGACCGTTTTCACCACGGTCATGGGTTCTTGAATATTTGTTGGTTGACCTCTTAGCCCCGGTCATGGGTGTTTTGAATTTTTGTTGGTTGACCTCTTAGCCCCGGTCATGGGTTTTTTTTTGAATTTTGGTTGACCTCTTAGCCCCAGTCATGGGTTTTTTTAATTTTGGTTGACCTCTTAGCCCCGATCATGGGTTTTTTGAATGTTGATTGACCTCTTAGCCCCGGTCATGGGTTTTTTGAATGTTGATTGACCTCTTAGCCCCGGTCCTGGGTTTTTTTGAATTTTTGTTGGTCAAACTAACACCTAAGGTAGGGATTGGTCAGTCTTATTGGAGGGGTGTTTTACTGTGGGAAATGGGCTTGCCTCCCGTCCTTAACCCAAACTAGGAGACTAACTAGATTTGTTATAGGATTCGACACCGCCCCTGCTACGGGTAGTTATGTTGCTTTCTATGTCAGACATGGAACAGGTAAAGGAAAACACGGGCCTCGATTCCCTGCAGTCATTATAGATGTGCCTATAATAGTCACTTGCGTGTGCTCACAGTGTATGACGGTGTTCATCATGTTCTCGGAAACACATAAGGAAAGTATATATGAGAAACAGGAAAGCTGATTTTATTGAATTTTGAAAAGGAGGACAAAATACAATTGACTCTGACTCTGACTTTGACTTTGACTTTGACTTCAAAAGAAATAGTACATCCTAGACTCGGACTTCGACTCGGACTCAAATCGAATCCGAACTCTCGGATGATGTCGTCATTAGTCGTCGGCTTCTAAGGACTCGAGTTGATGTCCAGTATAGCCTTTAGTAGAAGTTTCACCCAGATCTTTATTATGTCGAAGATCGTCTTCAATCCTAATGCCCATTTCGGTAAGCACCGCAAAGTTTGAAATGCCGGCATACCTAAGATGGATGCGGTAGGAAGGTAGGAGGTTGTTAATGAATGCCTCCACTAGTATCTTCTCGTTGGGCTTGTCTACCAACTTCACACTTTCGGCCCGCCATCTTTGGAGATATTTGGTGAACCCTTATTTGGGCTCTTGGGCCATTACTTCCAGAGTACGCATTGTAGTCTGGATCTCGGTATTATCAGCGTAATTCCGAGCAAATTCAGTAGCCACATCGTCCCAAGTCTTGTATTTCTTGGAATCGAGCCTGTAGTACCAGGCTTTTGGATGCTTTTCAAGGGAGGAAGCGAACAAGTGCTTGAACATGGTGGATTTCACCCTCTTGATAGCCATGAATTCTTTGAAAGCTCGAATGTGATGAACCGGGTCTTCAGTACCCTCAAACATCGGTATGCCCGTAAGGTTGAGGTTAGCAGGTAGCTCGTCATTCAGAGGCGAGTAGGAACGAGCATTCTCCGTATGGATCGAGTTGCTTGTTGACAAGTGGACCTGTTCTTCGAGCTTGCGAACAATGCTGGTTAGTTCAGCTATGGGCCCAGTGGGCTCAGATCCAGCAACAGGGGTCCCTTTCTCCACGGCACTTAGGCGGGTGGCAAGGGTTGCTTGGTCGGCCCTGATGGCCGTTAATTAGGCCTCGATCTTGGCCAGCGCGGCCTTCAGTTCGTCCAAAGTTCCTTGCATTTTCTGGTGTCTGGTTTACGGTGGCCTCTCTGTAAGAACACCGCGTAATCAGAAAAGTTGCTTCGGAACTCAAGTACACCAAGGCATAGGAAATAGCGCGGGAGGAGAGACGACTCCGGTTTGACTTGGGTTAGACTCTCTAAGATAAATGTGTAGGGTGCGATTCTCGGAGTGACTGTGATTAATCGCTCCGTCGGAGAATAGCCCCCCAGGTGAGACAAAGGACTTTGATAGGACTCAGATAGTGTGACATCTAAGTGACTCGAAAGTGGGGTACGTGAGACACGTGTACGACATGACCCTTAGAGCAACCGTGATTGATTACCCTGCTGAAGGGTAGCCCCCAAGTGGGATTGAAGATTTTGTTAATACTCGAGTGTTGGACGAGTGACCCTTAGACGTAAGGACCACGAACCTTTTGTTATAGGTCTATGCCTTGTAAAAGGTTGACTCGGAAAAGACACCTAGACGGGTGACTTGTGAAAGGTGGGCCTCCCTTAGAATTCGGC
Source organism: Agrostemma githago (assembly GCA_958450325.1). Lineage (NCBI taxonomy): Eukaryota > Viridiplantae > Streptophyta > Magnoliopsida > Caryophyllales > Caryophyllaceae > Agrostemma > Agrostemma githago. Next base: position 35,456,245 of record OY288254.1, on the reverse strand, counting down.
ATGTGGGCCGAGTCCTGTTCGAAGGAAGGTCCATGTGAGACATTTCTAGACTTTTAGACTTGAATGTGTGGACGGGCCCTCCTTTGTAGGAGTATGTCCTACGTAGGTGGGCCTTGCCTTAGTCTAATAAGGCGGACTGGGATAGGGAAGAAACTCGTGATGTAAGATCGATGGAGTTTCGACACTAAAGACCTCGACGACTTAAGACACGACCCGACACTGCTAAGTACGGGAAGTCCTAAGAGAAAGTTTTGAAAATGGATTGCTTTTGGAAAATCCGAGTAAACTCGGAGAAGGGCTCGATTTTTTCGGGAAAATCGGAAAGTGTACCGGGCCTCGGTTTTGAGAGTTCGAAAATATTTTCGAGTTTTGAAATGGGCAGAATACCGGCTAAAAATAGGATGTTTTGAGTAATCCTAAATTCGGTATACGTCCCGGGTTTTGAAATTGGATAGTTTGAAAAAAAAGATGCAATCTTTTGAAAAAAGATGGTTTTTGAAAACGACTCGGAAACCAGGTAGCACATAGTCACGCAAGCATTATAACGACGCTATGTATGTTTTACACTAAGTCTCGGTCGGTCTATAGAGGGTCTATACCAGTGTACATAGTCTAGACGTTGATCGGGACGGAATTTCTAAGTCGAGTTGAGCTTAGAACATGCCGCGAAACCCACTCGAATCGACTATGGACACCTTTTGACATATCCATATTGGAGTACATCAACGGTATAGTGGGACGTCGGTCACCAGTACCGGCCCGGGAAAAAATGGGTTATGCATGAACCGTAAAACTAAAACGTGTATTGTACTAGTCAAACGATTTCTATTCGAGTCTTACCCTGAGAATGCCGATGGTAAGTCACGCATCAGTTAATCCCCAGCGGAGTCGCCAAATTGTGGACATGACATAGGTCCACCCCGACGCGGCCACGCGCGGGTTTAGGTAGGCGAATGAATCTCCATATGAGAATGGATCGAATTGAGATTTAAATCGAAGTGGAGTCGCCACCGAACTTTGTGGGAGTTCGGACCCGTTCGAACCCACTCTATGTCGTAGTGGGCCGTATACAAAATACAGCCCATTTCCGATGTCAGAGTTTATTGGGCTCGTCCCTTTGCATTACGATACCGATACCGTCACTACCGATTATCGTGTATTGAATGACTCTCGTGCGCCAACGGTTTCGGGCATCCGGAAACCGAGGTTCTGAGTAAGGGGTGAAGGTACGTGTTGGGAAGCCCACAAAGGACACCCAACCCCGCCCGCACATTAGCGGCCTCTACTAAGATATCGAATTATTTTTGAATACGCGCCTTAGTTGAACGATGAAAATGCTTATGCAAACATTGTTTTCCCTAAGCATGTGAGGATTTGAATGGGTTTCTATGTCAATTTAATGCAGCTAAAATTAACGTCAAAGTTGTATTTTAGCATGCGGGTTCATTTTAGTACAATAAAATAAACGAGAATTAAATTGACAAAAGAACAAACAGTTAGTAACGGTATAACGATATTAACGGTTTGCGTAAATATAGAATGATGTAAATAAGATGCCATATGGTTTTTGAAAAAGGATATTCCACATGATTAATTGACACGTGTTGACCTAAGTCACAAAAAGACATTATCGAGACTAGAAAAAGGATGTAAGATTCACGGTATGACGTGATAAGGGGGCCACTCGACCGAGTCATTGCGAGACTCGACCGAGTGGACCGCTAGAAAGGCTTCTGTCCAGATTTCGTGACGGCAGTCGACCGAGTATGCGGGAACTCGGCCGAGTACGCGGCCACTCGATCGAGTCATGACGGGACTCGACCGAGTGGTTGTCATAGAATCGTTCTGTCTTGTTTTTGGGGTGGCACTCGATCGAGTGGGCTAGGCACTCGATCAGTGCCCCCTGTACGAACCAGGGTTCGTTTTGCAACTCGTTATCGGTTTCGAAATTGCTTTTGATTTTGATGATTCGATGAATTGGGCATAAATATTGTATAATTTATGTCCAATTTATATCTATGATTCTCGTCGTGCCCGATATCCGCTTATTGAAGCAGTATCGAATACTAGAGTGAAATTTGAATATAAATGCTATAAGTCGTTGTAAATTAACTAGCACAATATAAATTTTCTCCGCGTTTATTGATGTCGTAATTAATTCGATTGAATACGAGGACATCTATATTAGCATCAACGAAAATTATGTTAATTTATTTATTTGACTAAATCATTAGACTCGACTTGATTCCCTCGGCTTTTCCGACATCGTAATGAATTCCTAGGGATTATATGATGTCGGATCCGCGTCAACGGGTTTCGACCCTTAAAAAAAAGGTACGTTTTGAAAATAGCTTTTAGAAAATCGATGAGATGTGCAATTAAGATAGCAATGCGGATAAAATAAAAATTATTGTTTAAATTGACTTGTTTCAATAATCAAGTGATCGGGGTGTCGGGATAAGCGACCGTCAACGCTGTGTGCAATACACTAGTATATTCGGGTTTTCTTATTCCGACATCCCTCACACTCAACACAAATTCACAAGTATTTTAGTGTCTTAATACTAGCGATATTAACGATATTATGTCGCGAACAAAATAAAAAAAACGACGACAAAGACGACAAATAACGCGAGGAAGACGAGAAAGGAGAAGAAACGGGGTTTTTGCACCCTCAACCTACATGTTTCTTATGCTCGGACGGGACTCGTAGTGGCGGCTAGCACGGGAGTATCGATTATGTAGGCTAAGTTGTGGTGGTTAGGGTTTTGATTCCTAAAGCTAGGTTTAAGGTTTGCTAGTGTAGCATTAGGGTTTGATTAGGGTTTCGAAAAAGTTGATCCAAAGTCGTGTGAAAGGTTGTGCATGGGGGTGTTTATATAGGCTTTGCTATGGACCCCCGGCTAGGGTTACTCGACCGAGTAACTGGCTGACTTGGTCGAGTGGCCCAGTGTGCCTGCAATCGGGCCTGAATGAAGGCCACTCGATCGAGTGGAGCTGACACTCGACCGAGTGGGTTCAGCTGGATCGAGTGGTCCGGGCTTTGGACCTTGAATTGGATATCTTGTGGGTTTTGCTTTTGAGTTGGAATTTTTTTATGTTTGTGTGGCTGTTTTCTATGTCTCGAAAACGACTTTGACCGGGGTTGACCCAATCGCTAAAAGTCGGTTTTATTTCCAGTGTCGGTTTTGACTCAAATTAGTCTGGTTTGATTGGAAATGACCCACTCGGCCTGAATTTGAGGTCTTTTTTGTGAGATTTGTACTCCGTAAGTGCATTAGCCTGCAACTAATGATTTTGAGCCCATATACGAGCGCGTAGAAACACGTTAGCGTCCGATCATCATCGGGTGTTTTTTGGAAACTACCATAGACACCTGGCAGTCAAAATGTGGGTGTCTACACAAGCAGGCCATGAAAAAATGCACGTAGGAGAGTAGAGAGTACTAGTCGTATACGTATTAGCAAATCAGTTTTAACGCGATAATACGGATATTAGTCATTCTCGTGGTATACCTTACCTGGTATTCTGCTTAAGCTGCGTCGGCTCGGTATTAATAGAGATGCGTCGAACCTAATAAGGCGAGTACCGGGACTAATACGGAGCCCGACCATTACTTTGTTCAGTTTTAGTTTTTTAGGTTTTGAACTCCGTGTTTGGTGATTTAGCATGCGATTATAAGGTCATAATGAGCAATAAATCATACGAAAAACTGTAAATGCGAATGTAAGTAAATCACATCGTGAGGAGTTGCACACTCGGAGTATACAATAAACGGGACTCGATGCATAGATAGTTTGAGAACGGATCTCGGAATTACTCGGGTCTATTTAGTGTGTGATGGGAAGGATTTTGCCGTCAATCCTACCAATCAAGTAAAACCAACTAATCCTAACTGGGTAGCTAGGGCAAGTCGGGTCGAATCCACGGGGACGGAAAGAGGTGTCTAGACTAAGGTCACCCAAATACAAGACTAGGTCAACAAGCTAAACTAGGCTAAAACTAAGAAGGGGAGAAGCCTATGACTAAGAGTAAACTAAGTATGACAACTAAAGCTAAAAGATTCAACTAACTAGAGAAACAATGACTAAGATGATGAAGAAAATAATAGAAAAAGAGTAGTGTTAGATCGGGTTCATAAGTGTAGTAGGATAGTCGGGTAATCAAGGGTGTAGGTTTCACCTTGTCACTAAGGTCGGTCCGCGCTCTCGCATCAAAGACAAACCCGAATACTCATGCAAGATGCTACTTTAAACAAGAGGATTCAATCACCAATCAACCAAACAATGAGAAGGAGGAAACAAGCAAGAGAAGTATTTGCAACTATTACTCTAACAATCATTTCATCAACATGGTATGCAAGAATGAGTGACTAGCAACAAAGATTCAACCTTTACCCACAATCAACCCTAATCACCCATAATCAACACATAATCCTCTTACTAACCCCACAAGAGTCTACTCAATCATATCTAAACTAACACTAACCAAAACAAGAGGAAACATCAACATATCCATAACATTCATTATGAAAATTAAACTAGCAATAACAATGAACTATGAACAAATATGAAAACTTAAATAACAAAGAAAGATTAAGAGTAAAGGGAGAAGAAAGATTATACCAACTAATCAAGAGAAGAAAAAATGAACACTTGCATAGAAGAAAACCCAAACATCCATCAAGGTTGTCAATCTTGGTAGAGATCTTCAAGAATTCCAATAATACAAAGATTAAACTAAGATTAAGGAGTAATTAAAGACTAATCTAAACTAATCTAAGCAAATCTAACCTAAAGTAGTCTAGGGTTTAGTGGGTAATGTCAAGGATTGAAAAGTGCTTAAACAATACAAAGTGAGGGTATTTATAAGGTTCCAAGAGCAAAGGAGAAGAAAAAAGGAAGCGCGGGTTACAGCTGCTCCATCCCGGTCGGGATGGTGATGGTCCTGACCGGGACGAGATGGTCCCGACCGGGATGACCTTGGTCCCGGTCGGGATGACACTCCAGAAGCCGTCTTTGCTTTGCACTCCTTCCTGACTGGGAAGGCTCCTCTTCCCGCCCGGGAAGGGTCTTGTAGGCCTCCAATATGATCATAAAGGTCCCTATTTGCTCTTCATAGGCTTCTCATCGATTTTCGGTGCTCGGGATAGAGTTTAAGGGGCTCGGGAATTGGTCCCAAGGTCTTGGGATCGAGTCGAAGCCACCGAGTGATCATTGCTTCTCTTTGTTGGATCCAAATGTGTCAGAAACGAGTTGGAATCGTTCCCTTTCTCCAATATCGATCTTAGGAACCTAAAACAAGCTAGAAGAAGCGTAAGTAGCCTCGAAAACCGCTCCAAAGAGCGATTCCACAAGAGAAACCGGGACCAAACACAATAAATAGGCACTACAAACTACACTTATCAACTCCCCCACACTTAAACCTTACTCGCCCTCGAGTAAGCACAAACTAACTAAAAACTAAATGAAACTAGACTACTAACCGAGCGGGTATTAGCGCAACCTACGCCTTTTCAACTCACGCAAGAACACTTAGAGGAAAAGTGCTCTCCGTAAGGCAAGTGGGGTCTTGCGACAAAACTGTGGATGCAACCGGACACAAAAACACACAAACAAGCAAACATACAAACAAACAAGCAATCGGTTGAACCCAAAAAGAAACAAATACCGCTTCCCTCTACAAAGCGGTGAAAGATGCACCGGTTAAGGACTCAAGGCAAGTGACAACGTTCCCGAACTAATAATACAAACCGATATGAACTAAACCCTAATAGTATGACAACAAAGCAATAAAAACGTTGGTAACTTACCTAGGTTCCTCCTAACCTTCTAAGAACGTACTACGGGACGATCGGCGGGATGGAAAAAGGATGAACCACGGTGTTAGTCGATATTGTAGGTAAGTGAAACCCCGCCCCCTTTAGCGATGAGCCAAGAGAGTCGTCCCATGCTCAAAACCGCCCAACTAGTCCAAGTAAAAAGGTGGAATATGCTTGCAAAATGAGGGAAGAACGATCATTACCGCTATCATCCTTCCTAGGGACTCGGTCCTTTGGTAGGCTCCTTACGGTAACGATCGGAAAAAGGCTTATTTTGAGTGGTTGAGAATCTTTTTGTGAGATGGTTTTCTTTTTGGCATTTTTCTTTTGCATTTGACTTTTGAGTTTCTATGCCATTTGTTTTTCTTCTTTTGTATTTTGTTTTTCATTTGTTGTGCCTTTTCTTTTTCTTTTTCTTTCTTTTGACTTGGTTTTCCTTTTTGATATAACTTGTATTGTAGGCATTTCTTGCAACCAAGTGAGAATTTCAACAATTTTGCAAATTATTTGTGGAAATGTGTATGAGGTAGGGAAATGGGTAAGTTGGGACGGGCCCTTCCCTTCAAACCCACAAAAAGGGAGAAACTTGGACTAGTCAAAGAAATTTCGAACACGGTCACCTAAGGGACGGGACTCGTCAACCAAGGCCTTTTCACACCGTGGGTGGTCATAATGGTCAAAATGCAAATCCCGTAGTAAATCCCTAGTAAACTAGGTGGACTCAATGTAAAGGACCAACGAAACTATTGATTTAGGGCCATTCTACTAGACTAAAGTCCAAGACTCGATTCACATCACTAGAAAGGGAAAGTAGACACTGGCGCACTAGCCTCAAAATCGGGTTTTCGAAAACCTTTTATTACACACTAGACACAACTAAACAAGACAAAACAAACACACAACAAAAACGAAAGGAGAAAAGGCAAACACAACAAAACAAAACAAAACAAACAAACAAACAAACACACAAAATAAACAATCACCACCCCGAACTCCCAAACAAGCCACCAAGTCAACCTCAAACTCTACAAAGCTCCACCCGAGCACACATCATCACAAAGTCTCCTCCAAACTCCACAAGAGATAAAGAGGAAAAAGGGATAAAAAGATGTTACCAGATGTCTTGAAAGCCCTCCAAAGTTAACGGTGACTAAGCGGCCTACAAGGAAAAAGGGAGGCAAAACACGCACAACACAACAAATATACGACACAACGACACAAAAGGAAAAGACACAAAGGAAAAATCTTTTTGAGTTTTATGAAATTTTTTCAAATTTTTAGGGATTTTTGATGGTAGGGATTCGTCACGTCCCTAGCCAACAATAAAAGACCGACTAACCTAGTGGGTAGCTAGGGCAAGTCGGGATCGTATCCACGAGGACGGTATATCAAGGTTTAGACTAGGTTGGCCTACAACGAAACTAGATTACCAAACAAATACAAAGAAGATGAAAAGGAAAATTATGATAAAGGAGAAGAGATATGACTAAGCTAATGAACGAACTACTAAATAAACTAAAAGAACGATGGCTAACTAAGAGGATTAACACAAATATGGAAGGAAGTGGGGTAGGTCGGGTTCATAGAGGTAGAAGGGTAATTGGGGTGATCAAGGGTATAGGTGTCTCCTAATCGCTAGAGTCGGTCCGGGCTCTCGCAACTTAGACCGATGTCAAGGTGGGTCCGGGCTCTCGCAACTTAGACCCTAGTCCGCGCTCTCGCGACTAAACTATTCTCAACATTTCCACAAAATAAGCAATCAATGAGAAGATGAACACTAGTATGGGAAGCATGGCCACTACAACTCACACAAGCATATCAACAAACACATAGAGTGCCTACAATGTGACTAACAACAAAGATATAACCTTTTCCCCTTAATCAACCCTAATCATCCATAATCTACCCCTAATCCCCCTACGAACCCCACAAGATTACTACTCACTCATTATCAAATTACCCATAACAATAACAAGAGAAAACAAACTAAACATCAAAACATTCATTATGAACAACTAACAACAACAACAATATAAAAAGATGGAAACAAGATTAAATAACTAAGAACAAGAGTAAGAAATGTTATACCAACACTAGGAAGATGAAAAGATGCAAACTTGTATAAATAAAACTCCAAATAAAACCCAAGGTTGTCAATCTTGGAGAATTCTTCAAGTATCCTCTTAATACAAGAATTAATTACAATAATTAACTAATAATTAAAGAGAGATTAAAACTAATGAGTGAGAGTGAATCTAGGGTTTTAGATGCTAATGGAGGCTTAAACTAATCTAGGGTAAGATAAGATGTCTTAAAATTACAAGAAGGGAGTATATATATATGGGTACAAGAATGAAGGAGAAGAAAAGCGGGTGAGCTGTAGCCCATCCCGACCGGGACGGATCATCCCGATCGGGAAGGGTTCTGCCATCCCGATCGGGAAGGGCTCAACCCGACCGGGAAGGACCCACAGTGGCGCTTCTAAATGTGCCTCCCTTCCCGATCGGGAAGGCTATTATCCCGACCGGGAAGGGTCTTGTATCCCTTCAATAAGAGCTCTAGGGTCCCTCCTTGTATCTTATGGGCTTCTCGTCGACTCTCGGGACTCGGGATCGGGTCTCGGAGGCTCGGGATTGGGAACCAAGGTCTCGGGGTCGATTCCAAGGTCTCGAGTCATCGTTCCTTTATCTCGTTGGCTCCAAAATGTGTATGTATTGAGTCGGAATCACTCCAACTCTTCCAAATCGGGCTCGGGAACCTGAAATAGACTAAAGGAAGCATAAGAAGCCCATGAATCGCTCCCAAGGAGCGATTCCACAAGGAAAATGGGACCAAAACACTACGAAATAGGCACTAGAAATGACACTTATCAACTCCCCCACACTTAACCCTTACTCGCCCTCGAGTAAGCACATACTAACTACTAAACTAGCCGAATGGGTATTAGCGCACCCTACGCCCCTTCAACTCACGCGAGTGCACTTAGAGGAAAAGTGCACTCCGCAAGGCAAGTTGGGTCTTGCGACAAAACTGTGGATGCAACCGGACACAAAAACACATAAACAAACAAACACACAAACAAACACATAATCGGTTGCACCCGAAACAAAAGAAATACTGCTTCCCTCTAAAAGCGGTGAATGAAACACCGGTTTAGGACTCGAGGTAAGCGACAACGTTCCCAAGCTAGCAATACAAACCAAGATGGACTAAACCCTAATAGTATGACGATACAGCAACAAAAACGTTGGTAACTTACCTAGGTCCTCCTAACTTTCTAAAAACGTACTACGGGACGATCGGCGGAGTGGAAAGTGAAGAACCACGGTGTTAGTCGACAATGTAGGTAAGTGAGACCCCGCCCCCTTTAGCGTGAGCCGAGAGGGTCGTCCCGTGTCTAAAACCGCCTAACTAGTCAAAGTAAAAAGGTGGAAAACATGCAAAATGAGGGAAGACCGACTAATGCCGCTATCATCCTTCCTCGGGACTCAGTCCTTTGGTAGGCTCTTCACGGCAAAAGTCGGAAAAAGGCTTATTTTTGTGGGGATTTCTTTTTGTGAGACGGGTTTTCTTTTGGCATTTTCTTTCACTTCGACGTTTTGATTTGTTTGTTTCCATGCCATTTCTTTTTCTTCTTTTCCATTTTCTTTTTGGCTTTTGTGCCTTTTCTTTTTCTTCATTCTTTTCTTTCTTTCATTTTTTTTATTTTTTTTTATTTTTTTTCTTTTCTTTTCTTTGCCCTTTTTGGCAAGATTTGGCATTTTTGGCAATTCTTTGGGTGATGAGAAAGAGAGAACTCAACAAATCGCAGTTTATTGTGTGGATATGCGTAGGAGGTAGGGTAATGGGTATGTCGGGACGACGTCTTCCTTTCATACTCACAAAAAAGGGGAGAACTTGGACTAATCAAACAACCCTAAACACGGTCACCTAGGGGACGAGACTCGGTAACCAAGGCCTTTTCACACCGTGGGTGGTCATAATGGTCAAAAGTGCAAATCCCGTAGTAAATTTCTAGTAAGCTAGGTGGAGTCGAGGTAAAGGACCAACGAATTCATTGATTTAGGGTCATTCTACTAGGCTAAAGTCCAAGACTCGATTTACACTACTAAAAAGGGAAAGTACACACTCACACACTAGCCTCTAAACCGGGTTTTCGAAAACCATTTACACACAACACAACACAAAATGAAGACATGACGAAAACAAAAGGAAAATGAACAAAAGCAACAAAAACAAAACAAGGCAAAACAAAACACATAGACAAAACAACCACCACCCCTATATTCCATACAAGCCACCAAATCATCCACCATTATGCACAAAGCTCCACCCGAGCACACCTCAACACAACCTTCTCCAAACATCACAAGGAATAAAGGAGAAAAAGGGATAAGGTGTTACCGGAAGTCTTTAGAGCTTTCCAAAGTCATTGGCGATTAAAGCAACCTATAAGAACAAAGGGAGGCAAAACACGCACACAAAACAAATGTACGACACAAAGACACAAAATGAAAACACAAAAGAGAAAATCTTTTTGATTTTTGTGAAAATTTTTCAAATTTTTAGGATTTTTAAAGGTTTTTTCGAAAAACTATGAAAATAAAACTAACTACGATAGAATATTGCTCCCCCACACTTAAATCGAGCCATGTCCTCATGCTCGATCGTAGAGTGCGGAGAGACAAAAGAAAAAGAAAAGAAACTACTGAAAAAAAAACTAAAAAAACAAAAATGAAGTGAAGAGAAAGGTAAAAGGTGTCCGGCCGGGGTGTAGTCAAGTCACCATGGGCCGAGACGAGAAAAAGATGTGGAATGGGGAAGAAAAATAAAAAGAAAGAAATGAAAGGAAATGGGAGGGGAGGGCTAGGTGTAATCAAGTCACCTAGCCCGGATTCCGTCCAAATCCGACTAACTCCTAACAAGGGGTGAAAATCTTGTAAATGGACTAATCGATTGACTCGCGACGTAATCACGTCATCGGGAGTCGGGAGCAACCAAACTATGGCCTCGAAGGCCCCTAGATACCGAGACTCAAGGGAAGGGGGCAAACAATGAAAAAGAAGCGATAAAAAGACGGAAAAGTAAGGATAGTTACCCAAACCGAGCGGCTAGTAACTCACTTGCTCCATCGTCTCGTTGATCATTAGAAGCTCGTTTCTTGTTTTCTCGGTTTCCATCTCGCTTCACACTTGAAGAGAACTCACGGTATAGGTAGTAATGGTAGGGGGTGGGATTTGATGTGAGAGTCGGTGTAAAGCGTATAGGAAATGGAGTGAGGGCATGACAATGAAGTACATGGGGCATATGGTAAGGATAGGGTAGTTAGGGAGGTTGGGAGGGGGCATAAAACGGTTGGGTGGACTCGATTTGCGAAGAAGAATCACAAAGGGGGAGCAGAGGACCTTCCCGGTCGGGAAGATTGTTCCCGATCGGGTTTGCTCACCCGTCCCGGTCGGGACGCCCTCATCCCGGTCGGGACGAGCCCACAGTAAGCTCGAAATGTGGTGCGCCCTTCCCGATCGGGAAGGCACCCTTCCCGATCGGGAAGCCTTACCCTTCCCGGTCGGGACGCCTCATCCCGATCGGGATGGGTCTTCTTCGACCTCCACGATCCCAAAATCTTGTTCCAAGTTTCAAAAACCCGATCCTCGTGACTACAACCCAAGGTATATCATCGCCAATCCTCTCTAGGAGCGTTCTCACATCACCTATCAAACAATACTCAAACACACATCAAACTCTCTCCCTCCCAACGCTCATCAATCAATCCAAATAACAAGAATTCACAAAAATCCAACAAATAACAAGAAAGAGATATATACAATGAGATGGTTCTTGTGGAACTCCGTCAAACCAAGGTGGTGCAATCTTCATTCTTTTTCAACAACCAAAACTAGTTCCATCTCCATCAAGGGCACGTAAGAACAAGTCGAAGGCCCTAGAGAAGTCTTCAATCAAGCTCGTAATGTAACCGACCACATCCCAAGGCTCCTCATGGCCTTGCCTTGACGTTCCCGGGGCATCCCGCTCTTCCAAGTTCAACGACTTGAAGTTGTACTTTTGGTCCTTGGGGATATACCCAAACGTCCACCGGTCTTCATGTGGCCCCAAGGGCGGCTCATCCTTTTCCTTGCTTTGCAACTTGTCCTCAAGCCCATGATTTGGGCACTCATCTTCCTCCAAATCGGAGTCATCATCCTCAAGTACATAAGAGTACTTCTTCAAGCTTTGTCCCGATCCTTCCTCTAGATCGATGTCTTTCTTGGCTTGGATCATATTGCATGTCTCATCGCTAGTAGGCGAAGTGTTGCCTTGGAGGTCGAACACTATCTTTTCCTCGCCTAACACAAATGTGATCCTACCTTTCTTCACATCTATCATGGCACCCGCGGTGTGTAGAAATGGGCGCCCAAGAATAATGGGAGTATTGGTATCCTCCGGCATGTCAAGCACAATGAAGTCGACCGGAATGAAGTATTTCCCTACTCGTACCGGTACGTCCTCTAACATTCCTAATGGTCGATTGAATGATTTATCGGCCATTTGGAGGGTGAGGGACGTACATTTCAACTCTTTCATTCCGATTCGGCAACAAATAGAATATGGAATAATGCTCACACTCGCGCCCAAGTCACATAACGCATTCTTGATCAAGAAGTTGCCTATGGTGCAAGGGATCGAGAAACTACCCGGGTCCTTCAACTTCGGAAGCGTGGAACCTTTAATAAGCTCGCTCACCACCCTCGTGAACGCTACCATCTCTTCCTTGTCGATGGACCTCTTCCTAGCTAGGATTTCCCGCATGAATTTTCCATATGCCGGGATTTGGGTAAGTAACTCGGTGAATGGGACACTAACATCCAATTTCTTCACGATGTTAAGGAACTTGTCATAGTGAGTGTCCACCTTAGTCTTCCTTTGCCTTGATGGGAAAGGCAACTTGATTTGGTATTTATTTTGCTCAATCGGGGTAGACTCCTCACTTGACACTTTCCCTTTACCCTTGTTTTTCTCTTGAAGTGGGGGAGGGTTGTCTTCTTGGGGTTTTTCAATTTCCCAAAGAACTTGCTCCTCTATTGAATTGTCCAAGCTTAATTCTTCTTGATTTGGAGGCACAACTTCCTTCATCTCTTGTTGCTCACAAGGTGATGTGAGTTAGAAAGAACTCTGAACAAATGATTTGGTGGTTGATAGCAGATCGAAATGAATGAAATAAAGTAACGAAATCAGAATGGAAAAGTTGTCGTAAGGGATGATAGAACGTAACCAAGGATAGTGTGCTAAGTGAGATAGACCTATACCTCAACAAAGCGGGTGCTAATTCAAACACTCGATTGAAATAGCGAGTATAGAGCTTGTAACTCTAATACTTTGTCTTGTGAACTACAAAGACGGAAAGAAAAGCAAAGCTTAACTCAGATTTGTTTAATGAAAGTTGAATGCTTTATTCATCAAGTGTTTGGCTATTTATAGCCAAGCAACACGTCCTAAATGAGGCTCCAACCAGAATAGTCAAGCCTCATTAAAGGATACAAACTACTAAGTGATAAAAACAAAGTAAATACATTGAACTAAAATGACTGAATTCATCCTCTAGTTATACTCCAAATCTGGTGCTTTTCTCTTGGTGTGGTTTGGCTGGTTGGAGGTGTGAATGAGTCTTATTCATGTATGAAAGCAATAACTCCAATTGCTTGTTATTTGAACTTGGAAATCAGAATAGAGCAATGTGTGTTTCAGCTCTTTTATTCAGTCCAAGTAGGTGTTCACAAGAGCTAGTTTAACACTTGAAGAAGGCACACTACTAGACTTGAAGGAGGGACTAAGGGGTTTGAACTTGAACCATTTGGAGCTAGTGTGAGCTCATTGAAATCCAGTTTTGTTGTTGCTTCTCCATTCGGATCATCTTCTCCCCCTTGAAAAGGAATTGTCCTCAATTCTGAAATGCCTTCATCATCAAGATAAGGAGAAAGATCTCCCACGTTGAACGTGGCATTAACTCCATAATCATCCGGTAATTCCACCTTGTAGGCATTGTCGTTTACCCTTGATATGATCTTATATGGACCTTCTGCTTGTGGCATCAATTTATTCTTTCTCTTGCTTGGAAACCTCTCCTTTCTTAAGTGAACCCAAACCAAGTCACCCTCTTGGAAGAGTCTTGGTTTCCTGTTTTTGTTGGACCTTCTTTTGTAGGCTTCATTTACTTCCTTGATCCTTTCTCGAATTTGTTCGTGGAGTTTTATCATGGATTTGAGCTTTCTCCATAATGTGTTCCACAAGTAGCTAAGGAACTTGGAATCTTGATCAGAAACAAAAGCTTGGGACTCCCATGTAGGCGTACCACTCCTCGAAAGTAAAAGTCAGGCCTTTTGTTAGCATCGTCAGTTATGTGACAAATAGTGAAGTGAGCCATTTTGGAGAATGGCAAGTACTCTCTTGGTTCGAAAGGACTTTTTGAGAAATGACATGTCACACATTTGCCCACAATGTTTTGAATGTTCCCTTGTATCTTTAGCCAGAAGAAGAGTTCTTTCAACACCTCTAAGGTCCTAGTCACGCCAAAATGTCCAGCTGGCCCTCCTCCATGAGCTTCTCTAACTAGAAATTCTGAAATAGGATGTTTAGGAACACAAAGATGGTTCCCTTTAAAAAGAAAATCTTCCTGCAAAACAAACTCATCAAAAATACTAAGAGCACCAGCCTTGTACTTGGTGAATACTTCACCAAAATCAGCATCCACAGTGTAGTAGTCCTTCAAAGTCTCAAATCCAAGCGATCTTACATCTAGGGTGGATAAGTGTGTGTAGCGAAAAGATAAAGCATCAGCCACGATATTGCTCATACCATCCTTATATATGGAAGAGAAATGAAAGGGTTGCGAGAGTTCCACCCATTTGGTATGTGTTGGACTTAGCTTTTGCGAGCCATTGATGTACTTTAAGGACTCATGATCTCTAATAGGTGTCAAACCAGCTGGTAATTCATTAGGAATGACAAAACCCAGTTTCTTTAGCAACTCCTCAAATCGTTTCCCTCCAAACCCATTATCAACCCTAACTGGTTCCTCTCTAGTACCCATGACAAAGACACACTCTCCCTCTTCTATGGCATGTTCTACCACACTTTTACTAGCAAATATGGAGAGGTTGGGTTTCCTGACTCGATTAGCTAACATGGTACACACATCTTGAGGTGTCATTGGTTTTAGCACAATTTTCATTCCCCTATCCCTCAATTCATACTCATTCTTCCTCCCATGGTGAACTACATCCCTATCAAACTGCCAAGGACGACCCAATAGTATGTGACAAGCATCCATAGGAATAACATCACATAAGACCTCATCAACATAGGAACCCATGGTCAAACCAACCCTTACTTGTTTAGTGACCCTCATTTTGTTCCCGTTATCTAACCAATGTAGTGCATAAGGTTTAGGGTGATTAGTAGTAGCTAGACCTAGTTTGGTTACAATTTCAGTTGAGGCGACGTTGGTACAACTACCTCCATCAATTATTAAACTACACCATTTGTTGTTAACTTGACACTTAGTATGGAATAGTTGGTCTCTTTGTTCAGTATCATGTTGAATGGGGTTAGCATGTAGAGTACGTAGTACTAAGAGTGTATCATAAGTTGGGGGTTCATAAGCCTCAATATCTTCCTCTTCCTCTTCCTCATTAACATTGAAAACAGCCCCTATACGTTGTTCCTCTTCCCATATTTCATCCCTAACAGTCATCACTTATCTTAAGGTCACAACTCTCCTATTAGGACAAGCATTTTTGTAGTGACCAAAACCCTTGACACTTGAAACAACGTACTTTGGATAGACTAGTTTCGGTGGGTGTTTTAGTAGTAGATTGAAGTGGGGTTGCTGGGTTATTCTTAATGGTGAGGGGTTGATTGGTATTAGTAGAATTGAACCTATTACCTTTATCAGTTCGTGGCCAAGTATGACCCTTACTAGACTCACCTTCATGGTTTGCCTTCCCTTGTGCCTCAATTTTCAAACACAGCCCACATAATGTATCAAAGTCTGAATAAGGACATAAATCGGCCGTATTAGCAATACTACGATTTAACCCATGCAAGAATCTAGCCATTTTTATTTCTTCATTTTCTTTTACTTCCCCCATTAAAACCAAATTCTCAAACTAATCAATATACTCACTAACACTTAACCTCCCTTGTGTCAGATTAGCAATCTTTTTGTACAAGGACAACTTATGTGTAGTTGGAACATACCTCTTACGTAGCTTACGTTTTAAGGACTCCCACGATGAGATTTTACTCTTACCAGCCCTAGTGCGTTGCACCTTCAGCCCCTCGTACCAAAGAGATGCCCCCTTGCTTAGTTTCAGAATTGCATACTTGCACCTTTCCTCGTCTTCTAGGTCCTTGAAATCAAAGAGCTTCTCGATGTTTCGCTCCCACTCCAAGTACACTTCTGGATCAGTACCACCCATGAACTCAGGGAGTTCATTCACTTTGATTCTGTCCACGGGTTCCCTTCTTGCTTGGAAACGAGAATTCACGGGTTGAAAGTTCTCCAACGCCTTCTTCAGGTGCTCCAAGAAGTTAGGGTCGTCAAAGTTCACTCCTCCTGCCATTCTTTACGTCTTTGGAAGACCAAAGCTCTGATACCACTAATGATGTGACTTGGAATGAACTTTGAACAAGTGATTTGGTGGTTGATAGCAGATCGAAATGAATGAAATAAAGTAACGAAATCAGAATGGAAAAGTTGTCGTAAGGGATGATAGAACGTAACCAAGGATAGTGTGCTAAGTGAGATAGACTTATACCTCAACAAAGCGGGTGCTAATTCAAACACTCGATTGAAATAGCGAGTATAGAGCTTGTAACGCGACTAACTCTAATACTTTGTCTTGTGAACTACAAAGACGGAAAGAAAAGCAAAGCTTAACTCAGATTTGTTTGATGAAAGTTGAATGCTTTATTCATCAAGTGTTTGGCTATTTATAGCCAAGCAACACGTCCCAAATGAGGCTCCAACCAGAATAGTCAAGCCTCATTAAAGGATACAAAATACTAAGTGATAAAAACAAAGTAAATACATTGAACTAAAATGACTGAATTCATCCTCTAGTTATACTCCAAATCTGGTGCTTTTCTCTTGGTGTGGTTTGGCTGGTTGGAGGTGTGAATAAGTCTTATTCATGTATGAAAGCAATAACTCCAATTGCTTGTTATTTGAACTTGGAAATCAGAATAGAGCAATGTGTGTTTCAGCTCTTTTATTCAGTCCAAGTAGGTGTTCACAAGAGCTAGTTTAACACTTGAAGAGGGCACACTACTAGACTTGAAGGAGGGACTAAGGGGTTTGAACTTGAACCATTTAGAGCTAGTGTGAGCTCATTGAAATCCAGTTTTGTTGTTGCTTCTCCATTCGGATCACAAGGAAACACGGGAGGATTATATGTAGCATCACTCCTCAAGGTAATGGCATTGACATGTCCATAATTTGGAGTTTAACCTTGAGGAGGCAATTGCCCCCTTTGTCTTGAAGAACTTCCCGATGCAAGTTGTGACACTTGATTCTCAATCATCTTCATGTGAGTTTTCATTTCCTTGTTATCCATTAGAATTTGAGCAATGATTCCTTGTTGTGACATTTGTGCCTCCAATTGACTCTTTTGCATTTCTTGAGTATTCCTTTGCATATCCATCATTTGCTTTTGTATATCCGAATCCCGCGGTGGGGATGATGGATTATGCGGAGTATCGGTGAGGGCTAATGGAGTACCGTAGTCATGAATAGGAGACCGACTCCTAGGCTTGCTTTGTTGATTGCTTTGTGTTGCTTGTTGTTGTTGATGGTTCCCTTGGAACCCATGAGAATTGCCTTGATTAAGGCCTTGATTGTTGCCATGGTTGCGGTTTTGATACCCTTGAAAACTTTGGTTTCCTTGGAAACCGCCTTGATTGAAGTTCCCTTGTTGGAACCCTTGCTTGTTGTTGAAGTTGCCTTGGTTATTTTTCTTGAAATTGTTGAAGTTTCTTTGGTTACCCACATAACCTTGGTAACTTTCATTGTTGTCCCGTAAGGGAGGTGGAACATAAGGACGATGTTGTTGTTGATGTTGAAGTGTTTGTTGTTGAGGGACTTGATTGGAAGCTTGGTATTGATTAGAGAAGGAGGCACCTTGCTTGAATTCTTGAAAGGCGTTCACTTGCTCAATACTCCCTCTACAATTCATAGGGTCATGACCAACGATTCCACAAGTGTCGCACATCCCAAAGTAAGGTGTAGGAGGTGCGAACCCCAAAGCATTCACTTCTTGAATCGGTAGATGGTGGGAGGAACTAGAGCCTTAGACTTGGTTGAGGTGGCTTTGGAGCTTCTTGTCAATAGTCTCCATGTGTGTTTTAAGTTGAGCTCCAAGGTCAATGCTTAACTTAGTGATAGCATCGACCTCATGCATGCCTCCTCGGTGTGCCTTCCTAGGCCTAGAATATTGCGAATTGTGCACCGCCATCTCTTCGATTCTCGCCCATGTTTGGTCGTCATCGACCTCGGTAAACCTACCGTTGGAGCCCATGTTAAGAATAGCTCTCGAGTCCTCATAAAGTCCATTCTAAAATTGTTGCACTAAGAACCATTGTGAGAGTCCATGATGAGGGCACGATCTTACCAAAGACTTAAACCGCTCCCAAGCTTCATATAGGCTCTCTTCATCCCTTTGTTGGAACCCGGTGATGGAGGCCCTAAGCAAATTCGTCTTTTCCGGAGGGTAAAACTTTTGGTAGAACGCCAAGGCAAGCTTTTTCCAAGTATCGATCCCCATGGTTGCCCTATCGAGACTCTTGATCCATTGCTTCGCTTTTCCAATAAGAGAAAACGGGAAGAGTACCCAACGAATTTGATCTTGAGTAACCCCGGTTTGAGATATAGCGTCGCAATAATCGGAGAAAGTCTCCATATGTTGATGCGGGTCTTCGGTGGGCAACCCACTAAATTGGTTCCTCTCCACAAGTTGGATAAAGTGAGTCTTTGCCACAAAATTCCCGGTATAAGTTTCCGGTAATGCACTCGGTCTCGGCAACACATCTTCCGTGAAGGTGGAGTGAGAGGAAAACTTAGGCATTCTTGGATGTAAGGGAGAAGATGGTGGTGTGGAGAGTGTTGATTTAGAAGAGGAGGGGGAACTAGGAGAAGAATCACCGAAGGGATTGATGAAGGTCCCTCCGGCCGTCTCTCGAGGTGAAATGTTCAAGTCGGCTCCTTGGGCTTGCCCTTGATGAGTATTGCTTGCACTCGGTTGAGAGATCCTAACCCGATTAATCGTCCGTTGGCGAAAGGCTCTGAAGAGTCTCTCCGGCTCTGGATTAAAGAGATAGAAGTCGCCTCCCTTCCTAGGCATACACTACACACTAGAACAAACGTAAGAACGCCTAGTGCTTTATGGGCACTAGGTAACGACAATAAACAAACACAACTAGAGACAAAGAGAAAAAGAAGAAATAAAACTAAGGAAAGAAGAAATATCTAGAGAATATTCACAAGAGAAGATGGGAGAGCACAAAGAAGGGTAACTAAGTCTAGAAATAAGCAAACGAAGTTTAAACAATGCACCGTCCCCGGCAACGGCGCCAAATTGATGGTAGGGATTCATCACGTCCCTAGCCAACAATAAAACACCGACTAACCTAGTGGGTAGCTAGGGCAAGTCGGGATCGTATCCACGAGGACGGTATATCAAGGTTTAGACTAGGTTGGCCTACAACGAAACTAGATTACCAAACAAACACAAAGAAGATGAAAAGGAAAATTATGATGAAGGAGAAGAGATATGACTAAGCTAATGAACGAACTACTAAATAAACTAAAAGAACGATGGCTAACTAAGAGGATTAACACAAATATGGAAGGAAGTGGGGTAGGTCGGGTTCATAGAGGTAGAAGGGTAATTGGGGTGATCAAGGGTATAGGTGTCTCCTAATCGCTAGAGTCGGTCCGGGCTCTCGCAACTTAGACCGATGTCAAGGTGGGTCCGGGCTCTCGCAACTTAGCCCTAGTCCGCGCTCTCGCGACTAAACTATTCTCAAAATTTCCACAAAATAAGCAATCAATGAGAAGATGAACACTAGTATGGGAAGCATGGCCACTACAACTCACACAAGCATATCAACAAACACATAGAGTGCCTACAATGTGACTAACAACAAAGATATAACCTTTTCCCCTTAATCAACCCTAATCATCCATAATCTACCCCTAATCCCCCTACGAACCCCACAAGATTACTACTCACTCATTATCAAATTACCCATAACAATAACAAGAGAAAACAAACTAAACATCAAAACATTCATTATGAACAACTAACAACAACAACAATATAAAAAGATGGAAACAAGATTAAATAACTAAGAACAAGAGTAAGAAAGGTTATACCAACACTAGGAAGATGAAAAGATGCAAACTTGTATAAATAAGACCCCAAATAAAACCCAAGGTTGTCAATCTTGGAGAATTCTTCAAGTATCCTCTTAATACAAGAATTAATTACAATAATTAACTAATAATTAAAGAGAGATTAAAACTAATGAGTGAGAGTGAATCTAGGGTTTTAGATGCTAATGGAGGCTTAAACTAATCTAGGGTAAGATAAGATGTCTTAAAATTACAAGAAGGGAGTATATATATGGGTACAAGAATGAAGGAGAAGAAAAGCGGGTGAGCTGTAGCCCATCTCGACCGGGACGGATCATCCCGATCGGGAAGGGTTCTGTCATCCCGATCGGGAAGGGCTCAACCCGACCGGGAAGGACCCACAGTGGCGCTTCTAAATGTGCCTCCCTTCCCGATCAGGAAGGCTATTATCCCGACCGGGAAGGGTCTTGTATGCCTTCAATAAGAGCTCTAGGGTCCCTCCTTGTATCTTATGGGCTTCTCGTCGACTCTCGGGACTCGGGATTGGGTCTCGGAGGATCGGGATTGGGACCCAAGGTCTCGGGGTCGATTCCAAGGCCTCGAGTCATCGTTCCTTTATCTCGTTGGCTCCAAAATGTGTATGTATTGAGTCGGAATCACTCCAACTCTTCCAAATCGGGCTCGGGAACCTGAAACAGACTAAAGGAAGCATAAGAAGCCCATGAATCGCGAAGGAGCGATTCCACAAGGAAAATGGGACCAAAACACTACGAAATAGGCACTACAAATGACACTTATCAACTTTTAAGATTTTTCGAAAAAAAAAACTACGAAAATAAAACTAAACTACACTAGGATATCGCTCCCCCACACTTAAACCGAGCAATGTCCTCGTGCTCGATCGGTAGTGTGCGGAGACACTAAAAGAAGAGAAACTACGAAAATAAAGCTAAAAATCAAAAAATAAAGGTGAAGAAGAGGGAATGTGTCCGGCCGGGGTGTAGTCAAGTCACCATGGGCCGAGACGAGAAAAGATATGGATGGGGGAAGAAATAAAAAGAAGGAAATAAAAGGAAATGGGAGGGGAGGACTAGGTGTAATCAAGTCACCTAGCCCGGATTTCGCCCGAATCCGACTAAATCCTAACAAAAGAAAGAGAAATCAAAGAAAAAGTGAAAATACTTGCAAATTTGGATTTTGAAATGACTCTCGATGTAGTCACGTCATCTAGAGTCGTGAGCAATGACTACCAAGGCCCCGAGGGCCACCATGACACAAAAAATGGTAAGCGGAAGGGAACAAACAAAGGGAGACAAGCAATAAAAGACGAAAAAGAAAGGATGGTTGCCGTACCAATCGGTTAGCAACTCACTCACTCCATTGTCTCAGTGTTCGATATCGGCACATAGCTAGTCTTCGTCATTGTTAGTCCTCTTCATTCTCGATACGGTTGAATGGTTGAAGTACTAGGCTTTCAATGGTATAAGGAGGTGGGGTTTGAGGTAAAACTTGGTGTGTAGTGAAGAGAAGATGAGATGAAGGTATATATATGAAGTGTAGGGGTCACATGATAGTTGCAAGGGTAGGTAAGGAGGTTGGGAGGTTGGGAGGGGCTATAAAGTGGTTGGGTGGGCTTAAATGACGAAGGGGAGGCAAAATGGGGAGCTGGGAACCATCCCGGTCGGGATGGACTTCTTCCCGGTCGGGACGGTTCCTTCCCGGTCGGGACGGAATTGATCCCGGTCGGGATGGCACATCAGTGAACCCACTTTTCAGTACACTTATCCCGATCGGGATGACATCCTTTCCTGTCGGGACGAGTCTTCTAGCCCTTCATTTTCTTGATAGCATCACCCACAAGGCCACCAATACATCAAGATCTAAAATCTCGTCCCCAAAAGCTTGTCAAAAGCTTCAAAAACCGACTCCCATGCCCAAATCCAAACTTCTATCATCAACTACTCTCTCAAGAATTCATCTTCACTATAACCTATCAAATGAACTCAATAAATATCATCAAAATCCCTCCTTCACATCGCTCATCAAAATACCAATTATAAGATTTCCACAAAACTCAAAAGAATAAGAAAGAGATATATACAATAAGACGGTTCTTTTGGAACTCCGTCAAACCAAGGATGATGCATTCTTCAATCATTTTTCAACAACATTGTAGACAAATCCATCGCCATCAAGAGCACGGAGCAACAAATCGAAGGCTCTCGAGAAATCTTCGATCAAGATTGTGGATTACCAATCGACACTCCAAGGTTCTTCACAACCTTGTCTAGAAGTTCCCGGGGCATCCCGATCTACTAAGTTCAACGGCTTGAACTTGTACTTTCGATCCTTCGGGATATACCCAAACTTTCACTCATCTTCACAAGGCCTCAATGGAGGCTCAACTTTCTTTTTACCGACCGGCTCATATTCAATCACATCACATGGGCATTCATTCGCCCCAAGCTCGGAATCATCATCATCAATTCCACCCAAGTTATCTTTCAAACTTTCATCCGACTCATCCCCTATCTCGATGTCTTTCGTGGCATGGATCATATTACACGACTCATCATTTGTAGGCCAGGTGTTGCCTTGGAGGTCAAACACGAGCTTCTCGTCGCCTAGCTCAAATGTGATCCTACCATTCTTTACATCAATCATCTCACCGGCGGTATGTAGAAACGAGCGGCCTAGGATAATGGGAGTGATGGCATCCTCCGGCATATCAAGCACAAGGAAGTCGACCGGAATGAAGAACTTCCCTATTCTTAGTGGCACATCCTCTAGCATTCCTAATGGTCGGTTAAGCGAACGATCAGCCATTTGAAGTGTAATAGAGGTACACTTGAGCTCTTTCATCCCAAGTCGCTCACGAATAGAGTACGGAATAATGCTTACACTCGCACCCAAATCACATAATGCCCTTTCAATCTTCAAGTTCCCTATGGTGCACGGGATTGAGAAATTACCCGGATCCTTCAACTTAGGAAGTGTAGAGCCTTGAATGAGCTCGCTCACCTCTCTTGTGAACGCTATGGTCTCTTCCTTGTCAACAGATCTCTTCCTAGCCAAGATTTCTCTCATGAATCTTCCATATGTCGGGACTTAGGTAAGTAGTTCGGTGAAAGGGATGCTCACATCCAACTTCTTCACAATATCAAGGAACTTGTCATATTGAACATCCACCTTGGTCTTCATTTGCTTTGTTGGGAATGGCAACTTGATGTGTATCTTGTCTTGCTCATTAGGTTGGGACATTTCAATTGACACTTTCTTCTTTCCTTTGTCTTTTCCTTGGAGTGGGGGAAGCTTGTCTTCATGGGGTATCTCAGCCTCCCACAAGACTTGCTCCTCCATGAGATTTCCCAAACTTGCATTGTCTTGAGATGGAGATACAATTTCTTTCATGGCTTCTTGCTCAATAGGGAATAAGGGGGAGTCATAAGTGGCACCACTCCTCAAGGTAATAGCATTCACATGTTCAAATTTCGCCGGTTCACCTTGAGGAGGTAGTTGACCCTTTTGCCTTGAAGAACTACCCAAAGCAACTTGAGCTAGTTGGGTTTCGAGCATCTTCATATGCGTATCTCTTGCTATGTTCTCCCTTTGAAGATGAGCAAAGAATTCTTGTTGGTTTGGTTTCTTAGCATCTTCATTTGACTTCTTTGCATTTCTTGATTACTTCTTTGCATATCCAACATTGATTTTTGCATGTCGAAATCCCGAGGGGGAGATTGTTGGTTATGAGGAGTATTGGTGATGGCTAAGGGAATGCCATAATCATGAATTGGAGACCGGCTCCTTTGCTTGCTTTCTTGTTGAGTACCTTGAGACCCTTGTTGTTGTTGAAAGTTCCCTTGGAACCCATGAGAATTGCCTTGATTAAGGCCTTGAGAGTTACCATGATTGTGGTTTTGATGTCCTTGGGAGTGTTGGTTTCCTTGGAAACCACCTTGATGATTGAAGTTCCCTTGATTTTGGAACCCTTGATTGTTAAAGGCACCTTGGTTATGTTGTTGGAAGTTGTTGGAAGGCCTTAGGTTGCCTTGATAACCTAGGTAGCCTTGGTTGTTGTCCCTTAAGGGAGGTGGAACATAGATGGGACGGTGTTGTTGTAGAGATTGTTGTTGGGAAGCTTTGAACATGTGAGGATTTGGCACATTTTGCTTGAAGTTAGAGTATGGGGCACCTTGCTTGAATGCTTGAAAGGCATTCACTTGCTCAATACTACCTCGACAATGTTGAGGTTCATGTCCAAATATCCCGCAAATCTCGCATATCCCATAATAAGATGTAGGAGGTACAACTCCCAAAGCATTGACTTGTTGAATTGAATGTTGGTGGGAGGCACTTGTTCTTTGACCTTGATCAAAATGGCTTTAGAGCTTCTTGTCAATAGTTTCCATGTGAGTTTTTAATTGTGCTCCAAGATCAATACTGAGTTGTGTAATGGCATCGATCTCGTTCCTTCCTCCTCGATTCGCCTTCCTAGGCCTTGAGTATTGAGAGTTGTGAACCGCCATTTCCTCAATTCTTGACCAAGTTTGGTGATCATCTACCTCGGTAAACCTTCCATTAGATCCCTTGTTGAGTATGGCCCTTGAATCTTCATATAACCCGTTCTAAAACTGTGGGACAAGGAACCATTGTGATAAACCATGGTGAGGACAAGAAGGGATCAAGGCTTTGAACCTTTCCCACGACTCATAGAGACTTTCTTCATCACGTTGTTGAAACCCCGTGATTGAAGCTCTCAATAGATTGGTCTTCTCCGGTGGATAAAATTGTTGGTAGAATGTTAAGGCTAGCTTCTTCCAAGTGTCTATAACGAGAGCCGGCTTGTCTAAACCTTTGAGCCATTGCTTAGCCTTGCCGATCAAAGAGAAAGGAAATAATACCCACCAGATTTGGTCTTGGGTTATTCCCGGTTGTGAGATAGCATCGCAATAGTCCGAAAAGGTTTCCATGTGTTGATGAGGATCTTCTGTTGGTAACCCAATAAATTGACTTCTTTCAACCAATGGGATAAATGGCGTTTTTGCCACGAAATTCTCGGTATATGCGGCCGGTAAAGCGGTTGGACCAGGCAAAACGTCTTCCGTAAAGGTTGAATGAGAAGAGAACTTAGGCATTGTTGGATGTGCGGGAGATGACGGTGTAGATGGTGTTGATATAGATGTAGAAGGAGAACTAGGTTGAGAAGAGTAACTAGAAGTACCAAAAGGATTGATGAAATTCCCTTCGGCCGTCTCTCGAGGTGTTTCGTTAAAGTCGGATCCTTGAGCTTGTTCTTCAATGGTATTGCTAGCACTCGGTTGAGTGTTTCTAACCCGATCAATCGTCCGTTAGCGAAAGGCTCTAAAGAGTCTTTCCGGCTTTGGATTGATGAGAAAGAAATCGCCTCTCCTCCTAGGCATGCACTACACACTAGAGCAAACGTGAAAACACCTAGTGCTTTACGGGGACTAGGCAAAGACAATAAACGAGCACAACGGAAGACAAAGAGAGAAGAAAACAATAAAAAAAGAAAAAGACTACAAAATATGCACAATGGATAGAAAAAGAACACGAGGGGTAACTAAGTCAAGCTAATAAGTAAACTGATAAACGTCATTTTAGTCATTATTTTACCCACAGTTATTTACTTATTCGGGTCGATTTTGTGTGCTTAAGCGTTATTTAGCTCATTTTAGTACTTAATTAGTAATTAGCATAATTATTATAGTTATTTGTTAATAGTGTTATATTTCGAGAAATCGGTACTGCTTTTTGTTGATTTAATTTTTTAGGATTTTGAGCGGGAATTAGCGAGAAGAGACGGATCAAAACCGAGTAAAGAATTGAGTCAATTCCGAGTTTGACTTGATTGAAGATTCCCTCCTAAAATCCTAATCTACTGTATTCTTGCTCCTAATGCTCTCCTGCCTATGGACTCATTCATGCCCATCACTGACATTCATTCACCAGCATCATCATACTTCATCATCAATCAAATACATTCATCATCACCATCAATACATCACCACCACCATCAACTTCCATCTCCACCCGACTCTGCCAGCTCCGACCACCAGACCACCAACCGTCGACATCCCAGCTCCGTCCACCATCCTCCCCTGCTCGTCACTTCTCTGACCACGCTGCAGCCCCGAACGACTGCCGCCCCTGCTCTGCCCACCGCGAGCTCTGGCCAGGTCCTACGTCTCCAGCCACCGTCGACATCTCAATCAGCCACCATGGGTCGGCTCCATCGAGCTCCAACGCGCCTCAGTAGCTTCGGCTCAGACCCCGTCGACCTCCGACCAGCAGCAGCATCGTGCTTAGTCAACCACTTCACCGTGTGTTTGCCTATTCTGTTGTGTGACTTGTGTCGGTGTTTGTGCATCAATTGTGACTGGGTTTTGAATTAATTGAAGCAAATGGATTGAAGAAAGGAGAGTGGAAAAAGACTCTCTTGTCCTTCATTTAAATGAAGTTCGTTTTGTATTGTTTGAGGGTGTCGTTTTGTGTGCAAGGAGTTGGGCTTCTTTTGTTTTGAGGAGTATAAAATGTTAACCCTTATATTTTTTTGAGGGGAGGGAGGCAGCCGCATGATAGTTAGAGTAGATAGCAGTAGAGTTAGGTTCTCTCACTTTCCATTTTTTCATCTTTTTAGTCTTAATTAGTTTGTCTTAAGTTAGTTTGATTTTTAATTATTTGGGTTAATCTCCAACACTAGTATTCTTCTTCATTTATGCAATTCTCCATTCAAGTTTGGTACAATTTCTTCTCCATTTTTCATTATTGTTCATCTTTATTGTTCATTAGTTTTAGATTAATTTTATTGTTTAATTAGTTTAAAGTTAGCATCTTTATTAGTTATTCATGTTTATTATTATCATTAGAGTAGTGGGTAGTTCAATTAGTTTAGTTTTAATCATGTTCGAGTAGTTAATTTCTAGGGTCGGGGAAGGCTTGGTTTCTCTTGATTGTGGAGTTTGTTGTGGGTTTATTATCTTGTCGATTAATTGTTGGTGTTCTCCTTTGATTGCGACTTTTGTATGATTTACTTGTCTTGGCCGCGATAGGTGAATCGTATTTCGTCGAGCTTTCTTTAGGGTGGGTCGACCTAGTAATAAGTGCGAGAACCCGTTATTAGGACCATCCCGGGTAGATAGAGACTCGAGAGAGATCCTTTATCTTCCTAATTACCGACAATAATCGACTCGTTTGTGAACTCCGATATTTTCCTTGAGACTACCTCGTTGACCTTGACCCTAGTCCTTTTTTTCGTATTTATTTCATTTGTTTGTTCGACTCGTTTAGCTCGCTAGTTTAGAACCCTTTTTCCAACCAAAAACCTCTTCTCCTTTGACTAATACCTTAGCTAGACCGAGACTCTTATTTAGCTAGATCGTCCCTGTGGAATTTGACACGACTTACCCTCGACTACCCAAGTTTAGGATAGTTGGTTTTTACTTTGATCGATCGGGATTCGCGACAAATCCCAGTCCGTCATAAACTAAGTCTAAACATGCACCGTCCCCGGCAACGGCGCCAAATTGATGGGAAGGATTTTGCCGTCAATCCTATCAATCAAGTAAAACCAACTAATCCTAACTGGGTAGCTAGGGCAAGTCGGGTCGAATCCACGGGGACGGAAAGAGGTGTCTAGACTAAGGTCACCCAAATACCAAGACTAGGTCAACAAGCTAAACTAGGCTAAAACTAAGAAGGGGAGAAGACTATGACTAAGAGTAAACTAAGTATGACAACTAAAGCTAAAAGATTCAACTAACTAGAGAAACAATGACTAAGATGATGAAGAAAACAATAAAAAAAGAGTAGGGTTAGGTCGGGTTCATAAGTGTAGTAGGATAGTTGGGTAATCGAGGGTGTAGGTTTCACCTAGTCAATAAGGTCGGTCCGCGCTCTCGCGTAAATGACAAACCCGAATACTCATGCAAGATGCTTGATGGTAGGGATTGCCGTGGGTCCTACCGATCAATATTATAACCAACTAATCCTAACGGTAGCTAGGGTAAGTCGGGTCGTGTCCACGGAGACGGTTATGTAGTGTCTAGACTAGGTCGACCTAAAAACGAAACTAGGCTACCAAAACAACACAAAGAAGAAGATAATTGACAAACTATGATGGTTGGAGGCGAAGAAAGTGGACTAACAATGGACTAAGTATAACATAAGCTAAATGAAATAACTAAAGATTAACTAAGCAAACGAACTAGAGAAATGATGACTAACTAGAAGGATGAATCAAATATGGAAGGGAGTGGGGTTAGGTCGGGTTCACAAGTGTAGTAGGATAATGTGGAGGTCAAGGGTGTAGGTTTCTCTACGCCACTAGGGTCGGTTTGCGCTCTCGCGCCAAAGCCTAAGTCCGCACTCCCGTGTCTAAGACTAGACCCGAATACTCATGCAAAGTATTACCCAAAACATAAGCATTCAACCACATATCAATTACAAGATGAGAAGATGAAAACAAGCATGAGAAGCATGGCCACTACAACCCAAACAAGCAATTCAACAAACACCTAGAGTGCTCAACATGTGACTAGTGACCAAGATTCCACCTTTCCCTCAATCAAACCCTAATTATCCATAATCCACACTTAATCCCCCTACTAACCCCACAAGGAATCTACTCACTCATAATGAAACTAAATCTAAGACTAACAAGAGAAATCAACATAATAATCCAAACATCCATTATGAACAAACAATAACAATAAACAATATGTAAAGATTAGAATTTGCAAGATTAACAAAGATTAAGAGTAAAGAGATTATACCTACTAACAAAGATAACAAAAGATGAGAACTTGTATTGAAAAGATAAACCCAAATGAAACTCCCAAGGATGTCAATCTTGGATGAATCTTGAAGAAATCCCTTAATACAAGACTAATCCACTAGATTAAACTAACATTAACTAAAGTTTAAAGAGAGATTAAGCTAATGAGAGGAGAACTAAATCTAGGGTTTAGAACAATGTAGAGAGTCTAAAATAAGCTAGGGTAATGTAGCATGCTTAAACAAAACAAGGGGGAAGTATTTATAAGGTTACAAGAATGAAGGAGAAGAAAAGAAGTGACGCGGGTCTGCAGGTGGTCAGTCTCGGGCGAGAGGAGGGCATCTCGGCCGAGATGAAGTGGTCTCGACCGAGATGGTGGTGGTCTCGGCCGAGATGCCACTCCAGTAGCTCGGTTTTGCTTGTACTCTTCATCCCGACCATGATGGCTCTTATCTCGACCATGATGGGTCTTGTAGGCCTCAAATATGATCTCAAGGGTCCCTCCTTGCTTCTCATGGGATTCTCATCGATTCTCGATGCTCGGGATCGAGTCTAAGGAGCTCCGGAATGGGTCCCAAGGTCTCGGGATCGAATCCAAGGCACCGAGTGATCGTTCCTTCTCTTCGTTGGCTCCAAAAGTGTATGAAACGAGTCGGAAAAGTTCCAATTCTCCATGAATAGTCTTGGGAACCTAAAACGAGCTAGAGGAAGTATAAGTAGCCCAGAAATCGCTCCAAAGAGCGATTCCACAAGGAAAACGGGACCAAAACACTACAAATTAGGTACTACAAACTACACTTATCAACTCCCCCACACTTAACCCTTACTCGCCCTCGAGTAAGCACAAACTAACTACTAAACTAGCCGAGCGGGTATTAGCGCACCCTACGCCCTTTCAACTCACGCGAGTACACTTAGAGGAAAAGTGCACTCCGCAAGGCAAGTAAGGTCTTGCGACAAAACTGTGGATGCAACCGGACACAAACACACACAAACATACAAACATACAAACAAACAAGTAGTCGGTTGCACCCAAAAAGAAACAAATACCGCTTCCCTCTAAAACGCCGTGAAAGAACGCCGGTTTAGGACTCAAGGCAATTGACAACGTTCCCAAGCTAATCATACAACTCGAAATGAACAAAACCCTAATAGTATGACAACAAAGCAATAAAAACGTTGATAACTTACCTAGGTCCTCCTAATCTTCTAAGAATGTTTTACGGGACGATCGGTGGGATGGAAAAAGGATGAACCACGGTGTTAGTCGACACTGTAGGTAAGTGAGACTCCGCCCCCTTTAGCGATAAGCCAAGAGGGTCGTCCCAAGCTCAAAAACGCCCAACTAGTCCAAGTAAAAAGGTGGATATGATTGCAAAATGGGGGAAGACCGATCATTACCGCTATCATCCTTCCTAGGGACTCGGTCCTTTGGTAGGCTCTTCACGGTAACGATCGGAAAAAGGCTTATTTTTTAGAGGTGGGGATTCGTTTTGTGAGATATTTTCTTTGGCATCTTCTTTCTTTTGTATTTTTGCTTTTGTGTTGCTATGCCATTTCTTTTTCTTCTTTTGTATTTTCTTTTTGATTTGTTGTGCCTTTTCTTTTCCTTCATTTCTTTCTTTCTTTCTTTCATTTTCTTTCATTTTCTTTTCTTTGTTTGCCCTTTTGGCTAGATTTCTGTATTGTAGGAACTTCTTTTTGCAACTAAGAAAGAGATTTCAACAATTTTCAACTTATTTGGGGGATATGTGTAGGAGGTAGGGGAATGGGTATGTCGGGAGCGCACTTTCCTTTCAAACCCACAAAAAAGGGAAAACTTGGACTAATCAAACAATTCCGAACACGGTCACCTAAGGGACGGGACTCGGCAACCAAGGCCTTTTCACACTGTGGGTGGTCATAATGGTCAAAATGCAAATCCCGTAGTAAATCCCTAGTAGACTAGGTGGACTCAAGGTAAAGGACCAATGAAACTATTGATTTAGGGTCATTCTACTAGACAAAAGTCCAAGACTCGATTCATACTACTAGAAAGGGAAAGTAAACACTTGCACACTAGCCTCAAAAGCTCACTCCTCCTGCCATTCTTTACGTCTTTGGAAGACCAAAGCTCTGATACCACTAATGATGTGACTTGGAATGAACTTTGAACAAGTGATTTGGTGGTTGATAGCAGATCGAAATGAATGAAATAAAGTAACGAAATCAGAATGGAAAAGTTGTCGTAAGGGATGATAGAACGTAACCAAGGATAGTGTGCTAAGTGAGATAGACTTATACCTCAACAAAGCGGGTGCTAATTCAAACACTCGATTGAAATAGCGAGTATAGAGCTTGTAACGCGACTAACTCTAATACTTTGTCTTGTGAACTACAAAGACGGAAAGAAAAGCAAAGCTTAACTCAGATTTGTTTGATGAAAGTTGAATGCTTTATTCATCAAGTGTTTGGCTATTTATAGCCAAGCAACACGTCCCAAATGAGGCTCCAACCAGAATAGTCAAGCCTCATTAAAGGATACAAAATACTAAGTGATAAAAACAAAGTAAATACATTGAACTAAAATGACTGAATTCATCCTCTAGTTATACTCCAAATCTGGTGCTTTTCTCTTGGTGTGGTTTGGCTGGTTGGAGGTGTGAATGAGTCTTATTCATGTATGAAAGCAATAACTCCAATTGCTTGTTATTTGAACTTGGAAATCAGAATAGAGCAATGTGTGTTTCAGCTCTTTTATTCAGTCCAAGTAGGTGTTCACAAGAGCTAGTTTAACACTTGAAGAGGGCACACTACTAGACTTGAAGGAGGGACTAAGGGGTTTGAACTTGAACCATTTAGAGCTAGTGTGAGCTCATTGAAATCCAGTTTTGTTGTTGCTTCTCCATTCGGATCACAAGGAAACACGGGAGGATTATATGTAGCATCACTCCTCAAGGTAATGGCATTGACATGTCCATAATTTGGAGTTTAACCTTGAGGAGGCAATTGCCCCCTTTGTCTTGAAGAACTTCCCGATGCAAGTTGTGACACTTGATTCTCAATCATCTTCATGTGAGTTTTCATTTCCTTGTTATCCATTAGAATTTGAGCAATGATTCCTTGTTGTGACATTTGTGCCTCCAATTGACTCTTTTGCATTTCTTGAGTATTCCTTTGCATATCCATCATTTGCTTTTGTATATCCGAATCCCGCGGTGGGGATGATGGATTATGCGGAGTATCGGTGAGGGCTAATGGAGTACCGTAGTCATGAATAGGAGACCGACTCCTAGGCTTGCTTTGTTGATTGCTTTGTGTTGCTTGTTGTTGTTGATGGTTCCCTTGGAACCCATGAGAATTGCCTTGATTAAGGCCTTGATTGTTGCCATGGTTGCGGTTTTGATACCCTTGAAAACTTTGGTTTCCTTGGAAACCGCCTTGATTGAAGTTCCCTTGTTGGAACCCTTGCTTGTTGTTGAAGTTGCCTTGGTTATTTTTCTTGAAATTGTTGAAGTTTCTTTGGTTACCCACATAACCTTGGTAACTTTCATTGTTGTCCCGTAAGGGAGGTGGAACATAAGGACGATGTTGTTGTTGATGTTGAAGTGTTTGTTGTTGAGGGACTTGATTGGAAGCTTGGTATTGATTAGAGAAGGAGGCACCTTGCTTGAATTCTTGAAAGGCGTTCACTTGCTCAATACTCCCTCTACAATTCATAGGGTCATGACCAACGATTCCACAAGTGTCGCACATCCCAAAGTAAGGTGTAGGAGGTGCGAACCCCAAAGCATTCACTTCTTGAATCGGTAGATGGTGGGAGGAACTAGAGCCTTAGACTTGGTTGAGGTGGCTTTGGAGCTTCTTGTCAATAGTCTCCATGTGTGTTTTAAGTTGAGCTCCAAGGTCAATGCTTAACTTAGTGATAGCATCGACCTCATGCATGCCTCCTCGGTGTGCCTTCCTAGGCCTAGAATATTGCGAATTGTGCACCGCCATCTCTTCGATTCTCGCCCATGTTTGGTCGTCATCGACCTCGGTAAACCTACCGTTGGAGCCCATGTTAAGAATAGCTCTCGAGTCCTCATAAAGTCCATTCTAAAATTGTTGCACTAAGAACCATTGTGAGAGTCCATGATGAGGGCACGATCTTACCAAAGACTTAAACCGCTCCCAAGCTTCATATAGGCTCTCTTCATCCCTTTGTTGGAACCCGGTGATGGAGGCCCTAAGCAAATTCGTCTTTTCCGGAGGGTAAAACTTTTGGTAGAACGCCAAGGCAAGCTTTTTCCAAGTATCGATCCCCATGGTTGCCCTATCGAGACTCTTGATCCATTGCTTCGCTTTTCCAATAAGAGAAAACGGGAAGAGTACCCAACGAATTTGATCTTGAGTAACCCCGGTTTGAGATATAGCGTCGCAATAATCGGAGAAAGTCTCCATATGTTGATGCGGGTCTTCGGTGGGCAACCCACTAAATTGGTTCCTCTCCACAAGTTGGATAAAGTGAGTCTTTGCCACAAAATTCCCGGTATAAGTTTCCGGTAATGCACTCGGTCTCGGCAACACATCTTCCGTGAAGGTGGAGTGAGAGGAAAACTTAGGCATTCTTGGATGTAAGGGAGAAGATGGTGGTGTGGAGAGTGTTGATTTAGAAGAGGAGGGGGAACTAGGAGAAGAATCACCGAAGGGATTGATGAAGGTCCCTCCGGCCGTCTCTCGAGGTGAAATGTTCAAGTCGGCTCCTTGGGCTTGCCCTTGATGAGTATTGCTTGCACTCGGTTGAGAGATCCTAACCCGATTAATCGTCCGTTGGCGAAAGGCTCTGAAGAGTCTCTCCGGCTCTGGATTAAAGAGATAGAAGTCGCCTCCCTTCCTAGGCATACACTACACACTAGAACAAACGTAAGAACGCCTAGTGCTTTATGGGCACTAGGTAACGACAATAAACAAACACAACTAGAGACAAAGAGAAAAAGAAGAAATAAAACTAAGGAAAGAAGAAATATCTAGAGAATATTCACAAGAGAAGATGGGAGAGCACAAAGAAGGGTAACTAAGTCTAGAAATAAGCAAACGAAGTTTAAACAATGCACCGTCCCCGGCAACGGCGCCAAATTGATGGTAGGGATTCATCACGTCCCTAGCCAACAATAAAACACCGACTAACCTAGTGGGTAGCTAGGGCAAGTCGGGATCGTATCCACGAGGACGGTATATCAAGGTTTAGACTAGGTTGGCCTACAACGAAACTAGATTACCAAACAAACACAAAGAAGATGAAAAGGAAAATTATGATGAAGGAGAAGAGATATGACTAAGCTAATGAACGAACTACTAAATAAACTAAAAGAACGATGGCTAACTAAGAGGATTAACACAAATATGGAAGGAAGTGGGGTAGGTCGGGTTCATAGAGGTAGAAGGGTAATTGGGGTGATCAAGGGTATAGGTGTCTCCTAATCGCTAGAGTCGGTCCGGGCTCTCGCAACTTAGACCGATGTCAAGGTGGGTCCGGGCTCTCGCAACTTAGCCCTAGTCCGCGCTCTCGCGACTAAACTATTCTCAAAATTTCCACAAAATAAGCAATCAATGAGAAGATGAACACTAGTATGGGAAGCATGGCCACTACAACTCACACAAGCATATCAACAAACACATAGAGTGCCTACAATGTGACTAACAACAAAGATATAACCTTTTCCCCTTAATCAACCCTAATCATCCATAATCTACCCCTAATCCCCCTACGAACCCCACAAGATTACTACTCACTCATTATCAAATTACCCATAACAATAACAAGAGAAAACAAACTAAACATCAAAACATTCATTATGAACAACTAACAACAACAACAATATAAAAAGATGGAAACAAGATTAAATAACTAAGAACAAGAGTAAGAAAGGTTATACCAACACTAGGAAGATGAAAAGATGCAAACTTGTATAAATAAGACCCCAAATAAAACCCAAGGTTGTCAATCTTGGAGAATTCTTCAAGTATCCTCTTAATACAAGAATTAATTACAATAATTAACTAATAATTAAAGAGAGATTAAAACTAATGAGTGAGAGTGAATCTAGGGTTTTAGATGCTAATGGAGGCTTAAACTAATCTAGGGTAAGATAAGATGTCTTAAAATTACAAGAAGGGAGTATATATATGGGTACAAGAATGAAGGAGAAGAAAAGCGGGTGAGCTGTAGCCCATCTCGACCGGGACGGATCATCCCGATCGGGAAGGGTTCTGTCATCCCGATCGGGAAGGGCTCAACCCGACCGGGAAGGACCCACAGTGGCGCTTCTAAATGTGCCTCCCTTCCCGATCAGGAAGGCTATTATCCCGACCGGGAAGGGTCTTGTATGCCTTCAATAAGAGCTCTAGGGTCCCTCCTTGTATCTTATGGGCTTCTCGTCGACTCTCGGGACTCGGGATTGGGTCTCGGAGGATCGGGATTGGGACCCAAGGTCTCGGGGTCGATTCCAAGGCCTCGAGTCATCGTTCCTTTATCTCGTTGGCTCCAAAATGTGTATGTATTGAGTCGGAATCACTCCAACTCTTCCAAATCGGGCTCGGGAACCTGAAACAGACTAAAGGAAGCATAAGAAGCCCATGAATCGCGAAGGAGCGATTCCACAAGGAAAATGGGACCAAAACACTACGAAATAGGCACTACAAATGACACTTATCAACTTTTAAGATTTTTCGAAAAAAAAACTACGAAAATAAAACTAAACTACACTAGGATATCGCTCCCCCACACTTAAACCGAGCAATGTCCTCGTGCTCGATCGGTAGTGTGCGGAGACACTAAAAGAAGAGAAACTACGAAAATAAAGCTAAAAATCAAAAAATAAAGGTGAAGAAGAGGGAATGTGTCCGGCCGGGGTGTAGTCAAGTCACCATGGGCCGAGACGAGAAAAGATATGGATGGGGGAAGAAATAAAAAGAAGGAAATAAAAGGAAATGGGAGGGGAGGACTAGGTGTAATCAAGTCACCTAGCCCGGATTTCGCCCGAATCCGACTAAATCCTAACAAAAGAAAGAGAAATCAAAGAAAAAGTGAAAATACTTGCAAATTTGGATTTTGAAATGACTCTCGATGTAGTCACGTCATCTAGAGTCGTGAGCAATGACTACCAAGGCCCCGAGGGCCACCATGACACAAAAAATGGTAAGCGGAAGGGAACAAACAAAGGGAGACAAGCAATAAAAGACGAAAAAGAAAGGATGGTTGCCGTACCAATCGGTTAGCAACTCACTCACTCCATTGTCTCAGTGTTCGATATCGGCACATAGCTAGTCTTCGTCATTGTTAGTCCTCTTCATTCTCGATACGGTTGAATGGTTGAAGTACTAGGCTTTCAATGGTATAAGGAGGTGGGGTTTGAGGTAAAACTTGGTGTGTAGTGAAGAGAAGATGAGATGAAGGTATATATATGAAGTGTAGGGGTCACATGATAGTTGCAAGGGTAGGTAAGGAGGTTGGGAGGTTGGGAGGGGGTATAAAGTGGTTGGGTGGGCTTAAATGACGAAGGGGAGGCAAAATGGGGAGCTGGGAACCATCCCGGTCGGGATGGACTTCTTCCCGGTCGGGACGGTTCCTTCCCGGTCGGGACGGAATTGATCCCGGTCGGGATGGCACATCAGTGAACCCACTTTTCAGTACACTTATCCCGATCGGGATGACATCCTTTCCTGTCGGGACGAGTCTTCTAGCCCTTCATTTTCTTGATAGCATCACCCACAAGGCCACCAATACATCAAGATCTAAAATCTCGTCCCCAAAAGCTTGTCAAAAGCTTCAAAAACCGACTCCCATGCCCAAATCCAAGCTTCTATCATCAACTACTCTCTCAAGAATTCATCTTCACTATAACCTATCAAATGAACTCAATAAATATCATCAAAATCCCTCCTTCACATCGCTCATCAAAATACCAATTATAAGATTTCCACAAAACTCAAAAGAATAAGAAAGAGATATATACAATAAGACGGTTCTTTTGGAACTCCGTCAAACCAAGGATGATGCATTCTTCAATCATTTTTCAACAACATTGTAGACAAATCCATCGCCATCAAGAGCACGGAGCAACAAATCGAAGGCTCTCGAGAAATCTTCGATCAAGATTGTGGATTACCAATCGACACTCCAAGGTTCTTCACAACCTTGTCTAGAAGTTCCCGGGGCATCCCGATCTACTAAGTTCAACGGCTTGAACTTGTACTTTCGATCCTTCGGGATATACCCAAACTTTCACTCATCTTCACAAGGCCTCAATGGAGGCTCAACTTTCTTTTTACCGACCGGCTCATATTCAATCACATCACATGGGCATTCATTCGCCCCAAGCTCGGAATCATCATCATCAATTCCACCCAAGTTATCTTTCAAACTTTCATCCGACTCATCCCCTATCTCGATGTCTTTCGTGGCATGGATCATATTACACGACTCATCATTTGTAGGCCAGGTGTTGCCTTGGAGGTCAAACACGAGCTTCTCGTCGCCTAGCTCAAATGTGATCCTACCATTCTTTACATCAATCATCTCACCGGCGGTATGTAGAAACGAGCGGCCTAGGATAATGGGAGTGATGGCATCCTCCGGCATATCAAGCACAAGGAAGTCGACCGGAATGAAGAACTTCCCTATTCTTAGTGGCACATCCTCTAGCATTCCTAATGGTCGGTTAAGCGAACGATCAGCCATTTGAAGTGTAATAGAGGTACACTTGAGCTCTTTCATCCCAAGTCGCTCACGAATAGAGTACGGAATAATGCTTACACTCGCACCCAAATCACATAATGCCCTTTCAATCTTCAAGTTCCCTATGGTGCACGGGATTGAGAAATTACCCGGATCCTTCAACTTAGGAAGTGTAGAGCCTTGAATGAGCTCGCTCACCTCTCTTGTGAACGCTATGGTCTCTTCCTTGTCAACAGATCTCTTCCTAGCCAAGATTTCTCTCATGAATCTTCCATATGTCGGGACTTAGGTAAGTAGTTCGGTGAAAGGGATGCTCACATCCAACTTCTTCACAATATCAAGGAACTTGTCATATTGAACATCCACCTTGGTCTTCATTTGCTTTGTTGGGAATGGCAACTTGATGTGTATCTTGTCTTGCTCATTAGGTTGGGACATTTCAATTGACACTTTCTTCTTTCCTTTGTCTTTTCCTTGGAGTGGGGGAAGCTTGTCTTCATGGGGTATCTCAGCCTCCCACAAGACTTGCTCCTCCATGAGATTTCCCAAACTTGCATTGTCTTGAGATGGAGATACAATTTCTTTCATGGCTTCTTGCTCAATAGGGAATAAGGGGGAGTCATAAGTGGCACCACTCCTCAAGGTAATAGCATTCACATGTTCAAATTTCGCCGGTTCACCTTGAGGAGGTAGTTGACCCTTTTGCCTTGAAGAACTACCCAAAGCAACTTGAGCTAGTTGGGTTTCGAGCATCTTCATATGCGTATCTCTTGCTATGTTCTCCCTTTGAAGATGAGCAAAGAATTCTTGTTGGTTTGGTTTCTTAGCATCTTCATTTGACTTCTTTGCATTTCTTGATTACTTCTTTGCATATCCAACATTGATTTTTGCATGTCGAAATCCCGAGGGGGAGATTGTTGGTTATGAGGAGTATTGGTGATGGCTAAGGGAATGCCATAATCATGAATTGGAGACCGGCTCCTTTGCTTGCTTTCTTGTTGAGTACCTTGAGACCCTTGTTGTTGTTGAAAGTTCCCTTGGAACCCATGAGAATTGCCTTGATTAAGGCCTTGAGAGTTACCATGATTGTGGTTTTGATGTCCTTGGGAGTGTTGGTTTCCTTGGAAACCACCTTGATGATTGAAGTTCCCTTGATTTTGGAACCCTTGATTGTTAAAGGCACCTTGGTTATGTTGTTGGAAGTTGTTGGAAGGCCTTAGGTTGCCTTGATAACCTAGGTAGCCTTGGTTGTTGTCCCTTAAGGGAGGTGGAACATAGATGGGACGGTGTTGTTGTAGAGATTGTTGTTGGGAAGCTTTGAACATGTGAGGATTTGGCACATTTTGCTTGAAGTTAGAGTATGGGGCACCTTGCTTGAATGCTTGAAAGGCATTCACTTGCTCAATACTACCTCGACAATGTTGAGGTTCATGTCCAAATATCCCGCAAATCTCGCATATCCCATAATAAGATGTAGGAGGTACAACTCCCAAAGCATTGACTTGTTGAATTGAATGTTGGTGGGAGGCACTTGTTCTTTGACCTTGATCAAAATGGCTTTAGAGCTTCTTGTCAATAGTTTCCATGTGAGTTTTTAATTGTGCTCCAAGATCAATACTGAGTTGTGTAATGGCATCGATCTCGTTCCTTCCTCCTCGATTCGCCTTCCTAGGCCTTGAGTATTGAGAGTTGTGAACCGCCATTTCCTCAATTCTTGACCAAGTTTGGTGATCATCTACCTCGGTAAACCTTCCATTAGATCCCTTGTTGAGTATGGCCCTTGAATCTTCATATAACCCGTTCTAAAACTGTGGGACAAGGAACCATTGTGATAAACCATGGTGAGGACAAGAAGGGATCAAGGCTTTGAACCTTTCCCACGACTCATAGAGACTTTCTTCATCACGTTGTTGAAACCCCGTGATTGAAGCTCTCAATAGATTGGTCTTCTCCGGTGGATAAAATTGTTGGTAGAATGTTAAGGCTAGCTTCTTCCAAGTGTCTATAACGAGAGCCGGCTTGTCTAAACCTTTGAGCCATTGCTTAGCCTTGCCGATCAAAGAGAAAGGAAATAATACCCACCAGATTTGGTCTTGGGTTATTCCCGGTTGTGAGATAGCATCGCAATAGTCCGAAAAGGTTTCCATGTGTTGATGAGGATCTTCTGTTGGTAACCCAATAAATTGACTTCTTTCAACCAATGGGATAAATGGCGTTTTTGCCACGAAATTCTCGGTATATGCGGCCGGTAAAGCGGTTGGACCAGGCAAAACGTCTTCCGTAAAGGTTGAATGAGAAGAGAACTTAGGCATTGTTGGATGTGCGGGAGATGACGGTGTAGATGGTGTTGATATAGATGTAGAAGGAGAACTAGGTTGAGAAGAGTAACTAGAAGTACCAAAAGGATTGATGAAATTCCCTTCGGCCGTCTCTCGAGGTGTTTCGTTAAAGTCGGATCCTTGAGCTTGTTCTTCAATGGTATTGCTAGCACTCGGTTGAGTGTTTCTAACCCGATCAATCGTCCGTTAGCGAAAGGCTCTAAAGAGTCTTTCCGGCTTTGGATTGATGAGAAAGAAATCGCCTCTCCTCCTAGGCATGCACTACACACTAGAGCAAACGTGAAAACACCTAGTGCTTTACGGGGACTAGGCAAAGACAATAAACGAGCACAACGGAAGACAAAGAGAGAAGAAAACAATAAAAAAAGAAAAAGACTACAAAATATGCACAATGGATAGAAAAAGAACACGAGGGGTAACTAAGTCAAGCTAATAAGTAAACTGATAAACGTCATTTTAGTCATTATTTTACCCACAGTTATTTACTTATTCGGGTCGATTTTGTGTGCTTAAGCGTTATTTAGCTCATTTTAGTACTTAATTAGTAATTAGCATAATTATTATAGTTATTTGTTAATAGTGTTATATTTCGAGAAATCGGTACTGCTTTTTGTTGATTTAATTTTTTAGGATTTTGAGCGGGAATTAGCGAGAAGAGACGGATCAAAACCGAGTAAAGAATTGAGTCAATTCCGAGTTTGACTTGATTGAAGATTCCCTCCTAAAATCCTAATCTACTGTATTCTTGCTCCTAATGCTCTCCTGCCTATGGACTCATTCATGCCCATCACTGACATTCATTCACCAGCATCATCATACTTCATCATCAATCAAATACATTCATCATCACCATCAATACATCACCACCACCATCAACTTCCATCTCCACCCGACTCTGCCAGCTCCGACCACCAGACCACCAACCGTCGACATCCCAGCTCCGTCCACCATCCTCCCCTGCTCGTCACTTCTCTGACCACGCTGCAGCCCCGAACGACTGCCGCCCCTGCTCTGCCCACCGCGAGCTCTGGCCAGGTCCTACGTCTCCAGCCACCGTCGACATCTCAATCAGCCACCATGGGTCGGCTCCATCGAGCTCCAACGCGCCTCAGTAGCTTCGGCTCAGACCCCGTCGACCTCCGACCAGCAGCAGCATCGTGCTTAGTCAACCACTTCACCGTGTGTTTGCCTATTCTGTTGTGTGACTTGTGTCGGTGTTTGTGCATCAATTGTGACTGGGTTTTGAATTAATTGAAGCAAATGGATTGAAGAAAGGAGAGTGGAAAAAGACTCTCTTGTCCTTCATTTAAATGAAGTTCGTTTTGTATTGTTTGAGGGTGTCGTTTTGTGTGCAAGGAGTTGGGCTTCTTTTGTTTTGAGGAGTATAAAATGTTAACCCTTATATTTTTTTGAGGGGAGGGAGGCAGCCGCATGATAGTTAGAGTAGATAGCAGTAGAGTTAGGTTCTCTCACTTTCCATTTTTTCATCTTTTTAGTCTTAATTAGTTTGTCTTAAGTTAGTTTGATTTTTAATTATTTGGGTTAATCTCCAACACTAGTATTCTTCTTCATTTATGCAATTCTCTATTCAAGTTTGGTACAATTTCTTCTCCATTTTTCATTATTGTTCATCTTTATTGTTCATTAGTTTTAGATTAATTTTATTGTTTAATTAGTTTAAAGTTAGCATCTTTATTAGTTATTCATGTTTATTATTATCATTAGAGTAGTGGGTAGTTCAATTAGTTTAGTTTTAATCATGTTCGAGTAGTTAATTTCTAGGGTCGGGGAAGGCTTGGTTTCTCTTGATTGTGGAGTTTGTTGTGGGTTTATTATCTTGTCGATTAATTGTTGGTGTTCTCCTTTGATTGCGACTTTTGTATGATTTACTTGTCTTGGCCGCGATAGGTGAATCGTATTTCGTCGAGCTTTCTTTAGGGTGGGTCGACCTAGTAATAAGTGCGAGAACCCGTTATTAGGACCATCCCGGGTAGATAGAGACTCGAGAGAGATCCTTTATCTTCCTAATTACCGACAATAATCGACTCGTTTGTGAACTCCGATATTTTCCTTGAGACTACCTCGTTGACCTTGACCCTAGTCCTTTTTTTCGTATTTATTTCATTTGTTTGTTCGACTCGTTTAGCTCGCTAGTTTAGAACCCTTTTTCCAACCAAAAACCTCTTCTCCTTTGACTAATACCTTAGCTAGACCGAGACTCTTATTTAGCTAGATCGTCCCTGTGGAATTTGACACGACTTACCCTCGACTACCCAAGTTTAGGATAGTTGGTTTTTACTTTGATCGATCGGGATTCGCGACAAATCCCAGTCCGTCATAAACTAAGTCTAAACATGCACCGTCCCCGGCAACGGCGCCAAATTGATGGGAAGGATTTTGCCGTCAATCCTATCAATCAAGTAAAACCAACTAATCCTAACTGGGTAGCTAGGGCAAGTCGGGTCGAATCCACGGGGACGGAAAGAGGTGTCTAGACTAAGGTCACCCAAATACCAAGACTAGGTCAACAAGCTAAACTAGGCTAAAACTAAGAAGGGGAGAAGACTATGACTAAGAGTAAACTAAGTATGACAACTAAAGCTAAAAGATTCAACTAACTAGAGAAACAATGACTAAGATGATGAAGAAAACAATAAAAAAAGAGTAGGGTTAGGTCGGGTTCATAAGTGTAGTAGGATAGTTGGGTAATCGAGGGTGTAGGTTTCACCTAGTCAATAAGGTCGGTCCGCGCTCTCGCGTAAATGACAAACCCGAATACTCATGCAAGATGCTTGATGGTAGGGATTGCCGTGGGTCCTACCGATCAATATTATAACCAACTAATCCTAACGGTAGCTAGGGTAAGTCGGGTCGTGTCCACGGAGACGGTTATGTAGTGTCTAGACTAGGTCGACCTAAAAACGAAACTAGGCTACCAAAACAACACAAAGAAGAAGATAATTGACAAACTATGATGGTTGGAGGCGAAGAAAGTGGACTAACAATGGACTAAGTATAACATAAGCTAAATGAAATAACT
The DNA here is from genome assembly GCA_958450325.1 of Agrostemma githago. Classification (NCBI taxonomy): domain Eukaryota; kingdom Viridiplantae; phylum Streptophyta; class Magnoliopsida; order Caryophyllales; family Caryophyllaceae; genus Agrostemma; species Agrostemma githago. The sequence goes on along the minus strand of OY288254.1, from coordinate 35,413,146 downwards.
AAAGATTAACTAAGCAAACGAACTAGAGAAATGATGACTAACTAGAAGGATGAATCAAATATGGAAGGGAGTGGGGTTAGGTCGGGTTCACAAGTGTAGTAGGATAATGTGGAGGTCAAGGGTGTAGGTTTCTCTACGCCACTAGGGTCGGTTTGCGCTCTCGCGCCAAAGCCTAAGTCCGCACTCCCGTGTCTAAGACTAGACCCGAATACTCATGCAAAGTATTACCCAAAACATAAGCATTCAACCACATATCAATTACAAGATGAGAAGATGAAAACAAGCATGAGAAGCATGGCCACTACAACCCAAACAAGCAATTCAACAAACACCTAGAGTGCTCAACATGTGACTAGTGACCAAGATTCCACCTTTCCCTCAATCAAACCCTAATTATCCATAATCCACACTTAATCCCCCTACTAACCCCACAAGGAATCTACTCACTCATAATGAAACTAAATCTAAGACTAACAAGAGAAATCAACATAATAATCCAAACATCCATTATGAACAAACAATAACAATAAACAATATGTAAAGATTAGAATTTGCAAGATTAACAAAGATTAAGAGTAAAGAGATTATACCTACTAACAAAGATAACAAAAGATGAGAACTTGTATTGAAAAGATAAACCCAAATGAAACTCCCAAGGATGTCAATCTTGGATGAATCTTGAAGAAATCCCTTAATACAAGACTAATCCACTAGATTAAACTAACATTAACTAAAGTTTAAAGAGAGATTAAGCTAATGAGAGGAGAACTAAATCTAGGGTTTAGAACAATGTAGAGAGTCTAAAATAAGCTAGGGTAATGTAGCATGCTTAAACAAAACAAGGGGGAAGTATTTATAAGGTTACAAGAATGAAGGAGAAGAAAAGAAGTGACGCGGGTCTGCAGGTGGTCAGTCTCGGGCGAGAGGAGGGCATCTCGGCCGAGATGAAGTGGTCTCGACCGAGATGGTGGTGGTCTCGGCCGAGATGCCACTCCAGTAGCTCGGTTTTGCTTGTACTCTTCATCCCGACCATGATGGCTCTTATCTCGACCATGATGGGTCTTGTAGGCCTCAAATATGATCTCAAGGGTCCCTCCTTGCTTCTCATGGGATTCTCATCGATTCTCGATGCTCGGGATCGAGTCTAAGGAGCTCCGGAATGGGTCCCAAGGTCTCGGGATCGAATCCAAGGCACCGAGTGATCGTTCCTTCTCTTCGTTGGCTCCAAAAGTGTATGAAACGAGTCGGAAAAGTTCCAATTCTCCATGAATAGTCTTGGGAACCTAAAACGAGCTAGAGGAAGTATAAGTAGCCCAGAAATCGCTCCAAAGAGCGATTCCACAAGGAAAACGGGACCAAAACACTACAAATTAGGTACTACAAACTACACTTATCAACTCCCCCACACTTAACCCTTACTCGCCCTCGAGTAAGCACAAACTAACTACTAAACTAGCCGAGCGGGTATTAGCGCACCCTACGCCCTTTCAACTCACGCGAGTACACTTAGAGGAAAAGTGCACTCCGCAAGGCAAGTAAGGTCTTGCGACAAAACTGTGGATGCAACCGGACACAAACACACACAAACATACAAACATACAAACAAACAAGTAGTCGGTTGCACCCAAAAAGAAACAAATACCGCTTCCCTCTAAAACGCCGTGAAAGAACGCCGGTTTAGGACTCAAGGCAATTGACAACGTTCCCAAGCTAATCATACAACTCGAAATGAACAAAACCCTAATAGTATGACAACAAAGCAATAAAAACGTTGATAACTTACCTAGGTCCTCCTAATCTTCTAAGAATGTTTTACGGGACGATCGGTGGGATGGAAAAAGGATGAACCACGGTGTTAGTCGACACTGTAGGTAAGTGAGACTCCGCCCCCTTTAGCGATAAGCCAAGAGGGTCGTCCCAAGCTCAAAAACGCCCAACTAGTCCAAGTAAAAAGGTGGATATGATTGCAAAATGGGGGAAGACCGATCATTACCGCTATCATCCTTCCTAGGGACTCGGTCCTTTGGTAGGCTCTTCACGGTAACGATCGGAAAAAGGCTTATTTTTTAGAGGTGGGGATTCGTTTTGTGAGATATTTTCTTTGGCATCTTCTTTCTTTTGTATTTTTGCTTTTGTGTTGCTATGCCATTTCTTTGTCTTCTTTTGTATTTTCTTTTTGATTTGTTGTGCCTTTTCTTTTCCTTCATTTCTTTCTTTCTTTCTTTCATTTTCTTTCATTTTCTTTTCTTTGTTTGCCCTTTTGGCTAGATTTCTGTATTGTAGGAACTTCTTTTTGCAACTAAGAAAGAGATTTCAACAATTTTCAACTTATTTGGGGGATATGTGTAGGAGGTAGGGGAATGGGTATGTCGGGAGCGCACTTTCCTTTCAAACCCACAAAAAAGGGAAAACTTGGACTAATCAAACAATTCCGAACACGGTCACCTAAGGGACGGGACTCGGCAACCAAGGCCTTTTCACACTGTGGGTGGTCATAATGGTCAAAATGCAAATCCCGTAGTAAATCCCTAGTAGACTAGGTGGACTCAAGGTAAAGGACCAATGAAACTATTGATTTAGGGTCATTCTACTAGACAAAAGTCCAAGACTCGATTCATACTACTAGAAAGGGAAAGTAAACACTTGCACACTAGCCTCAAAACCGGGTTTTCGAAAACCTTTTACACACTAGACACAACTACACATCACAAAACAAAGACGTGACAACAGCGAAAGAAAATGAGACATACAAAACAAAATAATACACAACAAACACATAACGAGAACAAACACCACCCCGAATTTCCAAATAAGCAATCAATTAACCACAAATCTTCACAAAGCTCCACCCGAGCACACATCATCACAAATCTCCTCCAAACTCCACAAGAGACAAAGAGGAAAGAGGGATAAAAAGAGGTTACCGGATGTCTTAAAGCTTTCGAAAGTTAGCGGTGATTAAGCGACCTACAAGGAAAAAGGGAGGCAAACACACACAACACAACAAATATACGACACAACGACATAAAAAGAAAAAGACACAAAAGAAAATCTTTTTGATTTTTGTGAGAATTTTTCAAATTTTTAGGGTTTTTAAAGGTTTTTCGAAAAGACTACGAAAATAAAACTAAACTATACTAGAATATCGCTCCCCCACACTTAAACCGAGCAATGTCCTCATGCTCGATCGTAGTGTATGGAGACACTAAAGGAAAGAAAAGAAACTACGAAAATAAAGCTAAAAATCAAAAATTAAAGCGAAGAGAAGGATAGAATGTGTCCGGCCGGGGTGTAGTCAAGTCACCATGTGCCGAGGCGAGAAAAGATATGGATGGGAGAAGAAATAAAAAGAAGGAAATAAAAGGAAATGGGAGGGGAGGACTAGGTGTAATCAAGTCACCTAGCCCGGATTCCGCCTAAATCCGACTATATCCCAGAAATTGAAAAATAAAGTGAAAAGGCTTGTAAATTCGGATTTTGAAATGACTCCCAACGTAGCCACGTCATCGAGAGTCGGGAGCAATAACTACCAAGGCCTCGAGGGCCACCATGACACAAAGGTGTATAATGGGAAGGGGACAAACAAAGGAAGACAAGCGATAAAAGACGGAAAAGAGCGCTATGCAAACAAATGAAATTGGCGAATTTAATGTTTGCCGATGACTTGCTCATGTTTAGCAAAGGGGATATAGGCTCTATGATGGTTGTGGACATGACATAGGTCACGCGTATTGTATTTGTCAAACGATTTCTATTCGAGTCTCACCCTGAGGATGCCGATGGTAAGTCACGCATCAGTTAATCCCCAGCGGAGTCGCCAAATTGTGGACATGACATAGGTCCACCCCGACGCGGCCACGCGCGGGTTTGGGTAGGCGAATGAATCTCCATATGAGAAGGATCAAATTGAAATTTAGGTCTATGTGGAGTCGCCACCGAATTTTATGGTTATTCGGAACCGTTCGAGCCCACTCTATGTCGTAGTGGGCCGTATACAAAATACGGCCCATTTCCGATGTCAGAGTTTATTGGGCTCGTCTCTTTGCATATCGATACCGATACCGACATTATCGGATATCGTGTATTGAATGACTCTCGTGCGCCAACGGTTTCGGGCATCCGGAAACCGAGGTTCTGAGTAAGGGGTGAGGGTACGTGTTGGGAAGCCCACAAAGGACACCCAACCCCGCCCGCACTTTAGCGGCCTCTACTAAGAACTCGAATGACTTTCTAATACGCGTGCTAGTAAAACGGGAAAATGATATGCAAAGATTTATTTTCCCTAAACATGCGAATGGAATTGAAAGGGTTTCTAAGTCAATTTAATGCAACTAAAATTAACGTCAAAGTTGTATTTTAGCATGCGGGTTCATTTAGTATAATAAACGAACAAAATTAAATTAACAAGAGAAACAACAAACGCGTTAGTAATGATATAATAATATAACGAATAATAACGGTTTGTGCAAAATTGAATTGAATTGAAAAAGATGCAAATATGGGGATGCACGGTTTGAAAAGATAGCATACATATGATTGATTATGCATATGTTGACCTAATGTCGTAAAATACTATCGAGTTTTGAAAAATAGAACCATGTACGACTCGCGTTTTGAGTCGTTGTAAGGCTACTCGATCGAGTGGTCGATGGACTCGATCGAGTAAGCATAAAAAAAGTTTCTGTTTCGTGTTTAGGACCGTACTCGGCCGAGTTATTGGCCAACTCGGTCGAGTACATGGCCACTCGATCGAGTCACTGTGAGACTCGACCGAGTGGTGGTCGTGACATGCGTTCTGACTCGGTTTTGAGGTGCCACTCGACCGAGTGGGCTAGGCACTCGGTCGAGTGCCCTCTGTACGAATTAAGATTCGTTTGTAAAAAAAATCGTGTTTTATGTCGAAAATCGTTTTAAGTAGGTCGTTGTTATAAAATTAAATTTCCTCCGCGTTTAATAATATCATGATTCCAACGAATTGTTTTGACAATTATTTTAGCCTCAACGGAAATTGCGTTTTGAATTGATTTTATGTGATTTAGGAGAATTGACTATTTGATTAAATAAAAAAAATAAAAAACTTGATTCCCTCGACTTCTCCGACATCGAATAAATCCCTAGGGATTGTGATGTCGGATCCGTGTCAACGGGTTTCGACCCTTATTAAAGATTGATTTGAAAATTGATGGATGCAAGATGGGTGATGATAACGAGAAATAATAATGAATTATTGTTTAAGTTAACTCATCTCAATAATCAAATAATCGGGGTATCGGAATAAGCGACCGGCAACCCTGTGTGCAGTACAGTTGTATATTCGGGTTTCCTTATTCCGATATCCTTCTCATTCGACACAAATCAATGAGTATTTTAATATTTTGATGCTAACAATATTACCGATATTATGATGCAATAATGATAACGAGGTAAATAATAATAATAATAATCGTAATAATAATAATAATAATAATAATAATAATCGTAATAATAATAATAATAATAATAATAATAATAATAATAAACGTAATAATAATAATAATAATAATAATAATAATAATAATAATAATAATAATAATAATAATAACGTAATAATAATAATAATAAAACAAAAAAAGGAATAAAAAAAGGAGATGGATGATGAGAAGAAAAAGGAAAGGAGAACGAGGTTTGTCACCCTCAACCTACATGTTCTTGTCTCGGTGCGGACTCGTAACCGTGGCTTTAACACAAGAGTCTTCGAGGTGTATGGAGGCTAAGTTGTGGTGGCTCGGGTTTGATTCCTAAAACTAGGTTTAGGGTTTTTGCTAGGCTAGTGTAAACTAGGTTTAGGGTTTTTGCTAGTGTAGAATTGCTAGGGTTTTGAAGTGTGTATAGATGATTGTCCTAGAGTGTACTAGGGTTTTTGTGTAGATGTGTAAGATGATTGTCCTAGAGTGTACTAGGGTTTTTAGGGTTGTGAGAAGTTGTGTAATTGTGTTGCATGGGGTTGCTTATATAGGCAAAGCTAGGGCACCTTGGTGTCTAGGGTTTTGTGCCTCGACGGACTTGATTTGATGGCCCGTTTGGAGGCGGACCGTGGTTGAGCTACTCGGAAACGGCTTTGACCGGGTTTTAATCTGGTCGCTAAAAGTCGGTTTTATTCCCGGTGTCGGTTTCGACCCAAATTAGTCTTGTTTGACTCGGAATGATCCACTGGGCCTGGATTTGAGGATTTGGTGAGATTTGTACTCCGTAAGTGTGTTAGCCAACGATTAATGGATTTGAGCCCGTATCCGAGCGCGTAGAAACACGTTAGCGTCCGATCATCATCGGGTGATTTTTTTGGAAACTGCCATAGACACCTGGCAGTCAAAATGCGGGTGTCTACAAAGCCCCCACTCTGACTGAGGCTTGGACAAGGCGAAAGTCAGAGTAGCTACCAAGCCCGTTAAGACCTGGTAGACTTCCGGTCGGGTCGTTTATAGTCCGTTAGACTCGCGTGGAGGGCTCGCCATCCGCAAGACAGAAATCATACCTGAGCTTGATGATTGTACTCCGTGGGGAATTTGGGCTTGTCGCGTTAGCCCTGGGTGTGCCTGTGTGTTGGCCCATCCCGTGCTATCCCGGAAAATGCTGCTGGGGAGATTTGACGGCTTGCATGCCTTTGCTTGAGTCGTACCTGTATAAGTCACATAAAAATGTACGCAACACGTAGATAGTAAAACGACTCGTGCTGGGGAAAATGATTTTTGAAGTTTTTGAATTTGAAATCCTGAAAGCAATCACGAGCTAGGTTTTCAAAACGGAAGGGGGTAGAAAAGAAATTTGCAGTTTAAATAGACCGAAATCTGACCTTGTCGAAAAAGATCTTTTTTCAAATGGCTAAATTTTGCAAATTTCAAAGTGGAATTTGAAGAGAGGGACCTACCGACAGACTCGACTCTGGACACGACAGGACGAGTTGACTGACACGGACTGGACTCTCTAAAGGTTGGACCGTGACTCGATAGGGGTGTGGGTCGCCTAACAAGACTCTTAAGTTGCTCCATCCCGTAGCCTAGGCGAGTGGCAACACGGTCGTACATCGAAATGGGATAGATGTGCTATAGGGGACTGGCAGTAGCCTGTAATGAGACTGTTTTAGTCTGGTGCCTTCCTGGATTTCCTATTTTAGGATACATTTCTAAAGTGGGTGATGCCTCGAGTCCTGACAGATTCTTGTCTTCGACTGAGCCGAGTACTAGGACACACTACAGAAAGAAGGCTAGATTTTTTGTTGGATTTATCTGGATTTTGTGAGTGGATGGAGAACTTCTGCCTAGGAGAAGCCCCCAGGACAACAAAGCTAGCTGTTGAGAACATGATGGTGTCGTGACCGGAATAATGGCGCTTTTCGAATGTGTGTCAATGTGGGTGGTTGTACCTCTGTTGAAAGGCTGCCTACGTATTCACGTGTGATGAAATCAAACCATGCCGTAGTTCAGTGGCGGAAGATGTATTATGGTGCCTATTCTAATAGGACTTTGTGTGTAACTAGCCATAATGACGGTGTAGGCTAGGTGCATTCCCAGTGATGTCTTGATCAAAGGGCTTGAATGGTTAGGATATTAATCCTGTGACTGTGAGTGTTCTCCGGGGTAGCCCCCAGAGGTGGTGTGAACTATTTGGGCATGTTCTATGCCGACTGCAAGTTGAGTTCCCGTGTTCGGGGTTGGTAACTGGTCTGAATGTGGAAAATTGGGATGGGATTTTAACGAGTTTTGCTCTCGGGGATTTTTATGAGTTTTGCTCTCGGGGATTTTTACGAGTTTTGCTCTTGGGGATTTTAACGAGTTTTGTTCTCGGGATTTGATGTATTTGGGGATGTGGTGCTAGGAAGTAAATGGCCTTGATAACTCGAAATCTGGAGCTCGGTTCTGTGGAGCTAAGGCTTCGAGAGCCGGTTTGATAATGAAGTAAATGGCCTTGATAACTCGAAATCTGGAGCTCGGTTCTGTGGAGCTAAGGCTTCGAGAGCTGGTTTGATAATGCGGGATCTGGTTTCCATGTCTGGCCCTAGTGGTTAGGGGTATCCTATGGGGCTTGAATCCTTAAAATTCCGGGCTGTCTCTAGCCTGGGTCTCGGGGAGGTCTTGAGGGTTGTAATGTGGGAAGGCTGAGTGTGGTGTTATCTGACCAGCTTGATTGTCACTCCCCTATTGGATGGCATGGATAATTTTGAATTTGACCGTACCCCGGTCAAAAGATTTTCACTTGAGTTGACCGTTGACCACGGTCATGGATATTTGATTTTTGATTGACCTCTTAGCAGCGGTCATGGGTTTTGATAATTTTGACCGTACCCTGGTCGTGGGGCTTTCACTTGAATGGACCGTTGACCACGGTCATGGGTATTCTGAATTTTTTTGATGATGGCCTGCTTTTTTTTGTTTTGGCCTTTTGCTTTTTTTTTTTTCATGGACTTTCGATTTTTTTTTTTGTGTCCAGTTTTTTTGATGGCCTTTTTTTTGCTTTCGCCCTTTTTTTTCTTTTTTTTTTGACTTTTGATTGACCTCTCAGCCCCGGTCATGGGTTTTTGAATTTTGGTTGACCTCTCAGCCCCGGTCATGGGTTTTTGGATTTTGGTTGACCTCTCAGCCCCGGTCATGGGTTTTTTTGAATGTTGGTTGACCTCTCAGCCCCGGTCATGATTTTTTTTTTGATTTTGGTTGACCTCTCAGCCCCGGTCATGGGTTTTTTTTGATTTTGGTCAGACTAACACCAAAGGTAGAGATCGGTTGATCTTATCGGATGAGTGTTTGTTGTGGGAAATGGGCTTGCCTCCCGTCTTAGACCCAAACTAGAAGACTACCCAGATTTGTCATAGGATTTGATTTGCTCCTGCTAAGGGTAGTTATGTGGCTTTTCTATACCAGACATGGAATAGGTAAAAGGAAAACACGGGCTCGGTTTCCTGCAGTCATTATAGATGTGCCTATAATAGTCACGTGCATGTGCTCACAGTGTATGATGGTGTTCATCATGTTCTCGGAAACACATAAGGAAAGTGTATATGAGAAAGAATATTGAAAGCTGATTTTATTGAATTTTGAAAAAAAAAGAGGACAGAATGCAAAATACTCTGACTCTGATTTGGAAATGAGGATGTAGGGTATCCTAGACTCGGACTCAGACTTAGACTCGAATCAAATCCGGACTCGGATGTTCGGTTGGTTGTTTTTTTTTTGGTAAAGTCTTTGATTGGAGAGAACGACGGGCGCCACGACTCGCCTAAACTCGGCTTTGCGCAAGTACAAGAGTCAAACTAGACATGGCCCGGGGTGACGAGTCGACAAAGACTCTCGGACCGGGATACTTGAATGTTGACCTAGACGAAGTAACGACCGTAAATTAGACTCGAACTGCAGAAGGGTGAGTTCGAAAATGGGGCGACCATGTTTGACTCGGGATAGACTCTCCTAAAACAAATGTGTAGGGTACGATTCTCGGAGTGACTGTGATTAGTCATTCCGTCGGAGAATAGCCCCCAAGTGAGACTAAGGACTCAGATGGTGTGGCATCTAAGTGACTCGAAAGTGGAGTATGTGAGACACGTGTAAGACATGACCCTTAGAGCAACCGTGATCGATCGCCCTGCTAAGGGGTAGCCGGAGTGGGATCGATAATTTTGTTAAGACTCAAGTGTCGGACGAGTGACCCTTAGACGTAAGGACCGTGAACCTTTTGTTATAAGGCTATGCCTTATAAAAGGTTGACTCGGAAAAAACACTCGGATGGGTGACTTGTGCAAGATGGGCCTTCCTTAGGATTCGGCTATGTGGGCCTAGTCCTGTCCGAAGGAAGGTTGACTCGATTGTGTAAACGGGCCCTCCTTTGTAGGATTTTGTCCTACGTAGGTGGGCCTTGCCTTAGTCTAATAAGGCGAACCGGGATAGGGAAGAAACTCGTGATGTAAGATCGACGGAGTTTCGACGCTAAAGACCTTGACAACTTAAGACGCGACCCGACACTGCTAAATACGGGAAGTCCTAAGGAGAGGAAGGTTTTAAAAATTGATTGTTTTTGGAAAGGGTCCGAGAAAACTCGGTTGAGGGCCCAATTTTTGAAAAAACGAAGAGGGTATTGGGCCACGGGTTTTGAAAGTTCGAAATGCTTTTCGAGTTTTGAATTGGGCAGCATACCGTCTAGAAAATAGGCTATTTTGAGTAAAATCATAAGTCCTAAATTTGGTATGTGTCCCGGGTTTTGAAATTGAATGGTTTGAAAAAGATGCAATTTTGAAAAATTGACGGTTTTTGAAAATGACTCGGAAACCAAGTAGCATGTAGTCACACAAGCATTATAACGACGCCATGTATGCTCTATACTAAGTCTCGGTCGGTCTATAGGGGGTCTATACCAGTGTACATAGTCTAGACGTTGATCGGGACGGACTTCCTAAGTCGAGTTGATCTTAGAACATGCCGCGAAACCCACTCGAATCGACTATGGACACCTTTTGACATATCCATATTGGAGTACATCAACGGTATAGTGGGACGTCGGTCGCGAGTGCCGGCCCGGGAAAATATGGATTATGCATGAAATGTAGAACTAAAACGCGTATTGTATTTGTCAAACGATTTCTATTCGAGTCTCACCCTGAGGATGCCGATGGTAAGTCACGCATCAGTTAATCCCCAGCGGAGTCGCCAAATTGTGGACATGACATAGGTCCACCCCGACGCGGCCACGCGCGGGTTTGGGTAGGCGAATGAATCTCCATATGAGAAGGATCAAATTGAAATTTAGGTCTATGTGGAGTCGCCACCGAATTTTATGGTTATTCGGAACCGTTCGAGCCCACTCTATGTCGTAGTGGGCCGTATACAAAATACGGCCCATTTCCGATGTCAGAGTTTATTGGGCTCGTCTCTTTGCATATCGATACCGATACCGACATTATCGGATATCGTGTATTGAATGACTCTCGTGCGCCAACGGTTTCGGGCATCCGGAAACCGAGGTTCTGAGTAAGGGGTGAGGGTACGTGTTGGGAAGCCCACAAAGGACACCCAACCCCGCCCGCACTTTAGCGGCCTCTACTAAGAACTCGAATGACTTTCTAATACGCGTGCTAGTAAAACGGGAAAATGATATGCAAAGATTTATTTTCCCTAAACATGCGAATGGAATTGAAAGGGTTTCTAAGTCAATTTAATGCAACTAAAATTAACGTCAAAGTTGTATTTTAGCATGCGGGTTCATTTAGTATAATAAACGAACAAAATTAAATTAACAAGAGAAACAACAAACGCGTTAGTAATGATATAATAATATAACGAATAATAACGGTTTGTGCAAAATTGAATTGAATTGAAAAAGATGCAAATATGGGGATGCACGGTTTGAAAAGATAGCATACATATGATTGATTATGCATATGTTGACCTAATGTCGTAAAATACTATCGAGTTTTGAAAAATAGAACCATGTACGACTCGCGTTTTGAGTCGTTGTAAGGCTACTCGATCGAGTGGTCGATGGACTCGATCGAGTAAGCATAAAAAAAGTTTCTGTTTCGTGTTTAGGACCGTACTCGGCCGAGTTATTGGCCAACTCGGTCGAGTACATGGCCACTCGATCGAGTCACTGTGAGACTCGACCGAGTGGTGGTCGTGACATGCGTTCTGACTCGGTTTTGAGGTGCCACTCGACCGAGTGGGCTAGGCACTCGGTCGAGTGCCCTCTGTACGAATTAAGATTCGTTTGTAAAAAAAATCGTGTTTTATGTCGAAAATCGTTTTAAGTAGGTCGTTGTTATAAAATTAAATTTCCTCCGCGTTTAATAATATCATGATTCCAACGAATTGTTTTGACAATTATTTTAGCCTCAACGGAAATTGCGTTTTGAATTGATTTTATGTGATTTAGGAGAATTGACTATTTGATTAAATAAAAAAAATAAAAAACTTGATTCCCTCGACTTCTCCGACATCGAATAAATCCCTAGGGATTGTGATGTCGGATCCGTGTCAACGGGTTTCGACCCTTATTAAAGATTGATTTGAAAATTGATGGATGCAAGATGGGTGATGATAACGAGAAATAATAATGAATTATTGTTTAAGTTAACTCATCTCAATAATCAAATAATCGGGGTATCGGAATAAGCGACCGGCAACGCTGTGTGCAGTACACTTGTATATTCGGGTTTCCTTATTCCGATATCCTTCTCATTCGACACAAATCAATGAGTATTTTAATATTTTGATGCTAACAATATTACCGATATTATGATGCAATAATGATAACGAGGTAAATAATAATAATAATAATCGTAATAATAATAATAATAATAATAATAATAATAATAATAATAATAATAATCGTAATAATAATAATAATAATAAACGTAATAATAATAATAATAATAACGTAATAATAATAATAATAATAAAACAAAAAACGGAATAAAAAAAGGAGATGGATGATGAGAAGAAAAAGGAAAGGAGAACGAGGTTTGTCACCCTCAACCTACATGTTCTTGTCTCGGTGCGGACTCGTAACCGTGGCTTTAACACAAGAGTCTTCGAGGTGTATGGAGGCTAAGTTGTGGTGGCTCGGGTTTGATTCCTAAAACTAGGTTTAGGGTTTTTGCTAGGCTAGTGTAAACTAGGTTTAGGGTTTTTGCTAGTGTAGAATTGCTAGGGTTTTGAAGTGTGTATAGATGATTGTCCTAGAGTGTACTATGGTTTTTGTGTAGATGTGTAAGATGATTGTCCTAGAGTGTACTAGGGTTTTAGGGTTGTGAGAAGTTGTGTAATTGTGTTGCATGGGGTTGCTTATATAAGCAAAGCTAGGGCACCTTGGTGTCTAGGGTTTTGTGCCTTGACGGACTTGATTTGATGGCCCGTTTGGAGGCGGACCGTGGGTGAGCTACTCGGAAACGGCTTTGACCGGGTTTTAATCTGGTCGCTAAAAGTCGGTTTTATTCCCGGTGTCGGTTTCGACCCAAATTAGTCTTGTTTGACTCGGAATGATCCATTGGGCCTGGATTTGAGGTCTGTTTGGTGAGATTTGTACTCCGTAAGTGTGTTAGCCAAAGATTAATGGATTTGAGCCCGTATCCGAGTGCGTAGAAACACGTTAGCGTCCGATCATCATCGGGTGATTTTTTGGAAACTGCCATAGACACCTGGCAGTCAAAATGCGGGTGTCTACAATGGTTCTCCTTCGATCATTCGCAACCTTCTCGGAAGCATCAGGACTTCAGCTTAGTAAGGGTAAATCAAATATTTACTTTAATGGATTGTCGGCTCAACAGAAACAGGACATACTCGCAATTTCAGGATGCAAAGAGGGTGAGCTCCAATTTAAATACTTGGGAGTTCCTATCAAAGCCTCTCGACTTACGACTAGTGACTGTCAGCCGCTAATCTTGAAGATCACGGAGCGAATAAGGCGATTAGGGGCCCGAAAATTATCATACGCAGGAAGACTAGTTCTGATCAAGTCCGTTCTCAATACACTCCACAATTACTGGGCTACAATTTTTGTGATCCCCTCAGGCGTTATCAAGCAGATTGATGCCCTTTGCAGGACATATCTCTGGGAGGGAAGCACTACGTATACAAGAACTCCATTGGTAGCATGGAGTAAGGTTTGTCTCCCTGTTAAAGAAGGAGGTCTCAACCTTATTCAAAATTATCATTGGAACAGGGCTGCAATAGGGAAAATGACGTGGTGGATTTATGATCAATCGGACAAATTATGGGTACAGTGGATCCACTCGATATATCTTAAAGGGAAGAATTGGCTCAATTATAATCCAAGCACTGAGTCGAGTTGGGGATAGAGGAAGATTTGCCAAGTCAAAGAAGGTTTTAAAGCTGGGTATGAGAATAATGAATGGAACCAGAGGAATAAATATACTACAGCTAAAGGTTATCAATGGTGTAGGGAGAAGAAGGATGAAGTCGACTGGTTCAGATTGGTGTGGGGAAAGTGGACTATTCCTAAACATCGAATGATTGCCTGGTTACACCAACACGAGGCTATGAACACCAACATAAAATTGCACGGGCTACAAATTACAACTGACGACAGATGCTTCTTATGTTATGATTGTCCAGAGGAGCTGCAACATTTATTTCGTAAATGTATATACAGCAAGAAGGTTAGGGAAAAAATCGAGAAATGGACAGGAGTTCGGATTGATGAAAATTTGAGCAATTCATGGCGTAATACCGTGAACGGCTCAAAACTGAAGCGCGGGATTGTGAATGCAGCTACAAATGCGATGATTTATGCCATCTGGAAACAAAGAAATAGAAGCAGGATGGAAGGAAGTATTACGAGTCCAGGAAAAGTGAGTCATATGATCATTAAAGAGTTACAAATGTACATCCGCAGTGTCCCTAAGGGCAGACTGTCTAGTCGAGATAGGAATTATGTTGCGAGAATTACGAACTATTGTACATGATTTGATTTATTATTAATACAAAATTCTTACATTTTCCCAAAAAAAAAAGACGGAAAAGAAAGGATAGTTGCCGTACCCATCGGTTAGCAACTCACTCGCTCCATCGTCTCATAATTCAATATCGACTCATAGCTAGTCTTCATCATTGTCATCCCACTTCAAACTTGATAGTACCGCATGGTTGAATTACAAAGGTATTAGGAGGTGGGATTTGATGTGAAAGTCGAGTGTAGTGAAGATAAGATGAGGTGAGGGTATGTATATGGAGTGTAGGGGTCATATGATAGGTGAAAGGGTAGGTAGGGAGGTTGGGAGGGGGTATAAAGTGGTTGGGTGGGCTCAAATGTCGAAGAGGAAGCGAAATGGGGGAGCTGGGCTTCATCTCGGGCGAGATGATCCCATCTCGGTCGGGAAGATACCTTCTCGGGCGAGATGAAACTTCTTCTCGGCCGAGATGGACAGACAGTAGCTCCAACTTTCGCGCACACTTCATCTCGGTCGAGATGAAGTCTTTCTCGGCCGGGATGACTCATGTACCTCTTCAATCTTCATGAAAGCTTCTCCCACATGACAACTAATACATCGAGATCTAAAATCTCGTCCCCAAAAGCTTGTCAAAAGCTTCAAAAACCGACTCCTATGCTCAAATCCAAGCTTCTATCATCAACAACTCTCAATGCTTCATCTTCACAATCAACCTATCAAATAAACTCAATAAAATTCATCAAGATCCCTCCCTCACATCACTCATCAAAATACCAAATTACAAGGATTTCACAAAAACTCAAAAGGATAAGAAAAAGATATATATACAATGAGACGGTTCTTTTGGAACTCCGTCAAACTAAGAATGGTGCATTCTTCAATTCTTTTTCAACAATACTAAGGATAAATCCATCGCCATCAAGGGCACGAAGAAACAAATCGAAGGCTCTTGCAAAGTCTTCAAACAAGCTTGTGGTATAACCATCCACACTCCAAGGTTCTTCACAACCTTGTCTCGACGTTCCCCGGGCATCCCGATCTACTAAGTTCAATGGCTTGAACTTGTACTTGCGATCCTTCGGTATATACCCAAACGTCCATCTATCTTCATGTGGCCCCAAGGGAAGCTCATCTTTCTTCTTGTCTTGGAACTTGTCCTCAATATCATGATATGGGCATTCATCCTCCCCAAGCTCGGAATCATCATCCTCAATTCCATAGAAGTTGTTCTTCAAGCTTTCACCCGACTCATCCCATAGATTGATGTCTTTCATGGCGTGGATCATCTTACAAGACTCATCATTAGTAGGCGAGGTGTTGCCTTGGAGGTCAAACACGAGTTTCTCATCGCCTAGCTCAAATGTGATCCTACCGTTCTTCACATCAATCATAGCACCGGCGGTATGGAGAAATGGGCGCCCAAGGATAATGGGAGTGATTGCATCTTCCGGCATATCGAGCACAAGGAAGTCGACCGGAATGAAGTACTTCCCGATTCTAATTGGCACATCTTCTAACATCCCCAATGGTCGGTTGAGTGAACTATCGGCCATTTGGAGTGTAATGGAAGTACACTTGAGCTCCTTTATCCCGAGTCGCTCACAAATGGAATAGGGAATGATGCTTACACTAGCACCCAAATCACATAGTGCTCTCACAATCTTGAAATTGCCTATGGTGCAAGGGATCGAGAAACTACCCGGATCCTTCAACTTGGGAAGCGTAGAACCTTGAATAAGCTCGCTCACCACTCTTGTGAACGCTATGGTCTCTTCCTTGTCGACGGATCTCTTCCTAGCCAAGATTTCTTTCATGAATCTTCCATATGCCGGGATTTGGGTAAGTAACTCGGTAAACGGGACACTCACATCCAATTTCTTCACAATGTCTAGGAACTTGTCATATTGAACATCCACCTTGGTCCTCATTTGCCTTGTTGGTAAAGGCAACTTGATATGTACCTTGTCTTGCTCATTAAGGTTGGACTTCTCAAATGACATTTTCCCTTTACCTTTGTCTTTTCCTTGAAGTGGGGGAAGCTTGTCTTCATGGGGTTTCTCAATCTCCCACAAAACTTTCTCCTCCATTGGATTTCCCAAGCTTGAATTTTCTTGAGTTGGAGATACAACTTCTTTCATTAGTACTTGCTCAGTAGGGAGTCATAAGATGAACCACTCCTCAAGGAAATAGCATTCACATGCCCAAATTTCGCCGTTTCACCTTGAGGAGGTAGTTGCCACTTTTGCCTTGAAGAGCTCCCCGAAGCAACTTGAGCTATTTGGGTTTCGAGCATCTTCATATGAACATCTTTTGCTATGTTCTCCTTTTGAAGATGAGCAAAGAATTCTTGTTGGTTTCTTAGCATCTTCATTTGGCTTCTTTGCTTTTCTTGGTTACTCTTTTGCACATCCAACATAGATTTTTGCATGTCAAAATCTCGAGGTGGAGATTGTGGATTGTGCGGAGTATCGGTGAGTGCTAAGGGAGTACCATAATCATGAATAGGAGACCGGCTCCTTGGCTTGCTTTCTTGTCGATTACCTTGGGTTGCTTGTTGTTGTTGATGGTTCCCTTGGAACCCATGAGAGTTGCCTTGATTAAGGCCTTGAGTGTTTTGGTTGTAGTTTTGATGACCTTGGTTGTGTTGGTTTCCTTGGAAACCACCTTGATTGAAGTTCCCTTGTTGGAACCCTTGATTGTTGTTGAAGTTACCTTGGTTATGTTGCTTGAAATTGTTGAATGGCCTTGGGTTGCCCATATAACCTTGGTAACCTTGGTTGTTGTCCCTTAAGGGAGGTGGCACATATGGACGGTGTTGTAGAGATTGTTGTTGGGAAGCTTGATGGGAAGCTTGGAACATATGAGGATAGGGGGCACCTTGCTTGAACGCTTTAAAGGCGTTCACTTGCTCAATACTACCTCAGCAATGTATAGGCTCATGTCCAACTATCCCGCAAATATCGCACATCCCATAATAAGGTGTAGGAGATACAACTCCAAAAGCATTGACTTGTTGAATAGAATGTTGGTGGGAGGCACTTGCACTTTGACCTTGATCAAAATGGCGTTGGAGCTTCTTGTCTATAGATTCCATGTGGGTTTTTAGTTGAGCCCCAAGATCAATGCTTAATTGTGTAATGGCATCGATCTCGTCCCTTCCTCCTCGATTCGCCTTTCTAGGCCTAGAGTATTGGGAGTTGTGTACCGCCATCTCCTCGATTCTTGACCATGTTTGGTCATCATCCACCTCGATAAACCTTCCATTCGATCCCATGTTGAGAATGGCCCTTAAGTCTTCATATAACCCCTTCCAAAACTGTTGAACTAGGAACCATTGTGATAGACCATGGTGAGGACAAGAGCGGATCAAGGCTTTGAATCTTTCCCACGATTCGTAGAGGCTTTCTTCATCACGTTGTTGGAATCCCGTGATAGAGGCTCACAATAGATTTGTCTTCTCCGGGGGATCAAATTGTTGGTAGAAAGCTAAGGCTAGCTTCTTCCAAGTATCAATACCAAGAGTCGCTTTGTCTAACCCCTTGAACCATTGCTTAGCCTTACCGATTAAAGAGAAAGGAAATAATACCCACCGGATTTGGTCTTGGGTTATTCCCGTTTGTGAGATACCATCGCAATAATCCGAAAAGGTTTCCATGTGTTGATGAGGATCTTCGGTTGGTAACCCACTAAATTGACTTCTTTCGACCAATTGGATGAATTGCGTTTTTGCCACAAAGTTACCGGTATATGCCTCCGGTAAAACGGTTGGACCGGGCAAAACGTCTTCCGTAAAGATTGAATGAGAAGAGAGCTTAGGCATGATTGGATATGCGGGAGATGTTGGTGTAGACGGTGTTGATGTAGTTGAAGAAGGAGAACTAGGACTAGAAGCATCGAAAGGATTGATGAAATTCCCTTCGGCCGTCTCTCGAGGTATCTCGTTCAAGTCAGAACCTTGAGCTTGTTCTTGATTGGTATTGCTAGCACTTGGTTGAGAGATTCTAACCCGGTCAATCGTCCGTTGGCGAAAGGCTCTAAAGAATCTCTCCGGCTCTGGATTGAAGAAAAAGAAATCGCCTCCCCTCCTAGGCATACACTACACACTCGAACAAACGTAAGAACACCTAGTGCTTTATGGGCACTAGGCAAAGACAATAAACAAGCACAACGGGAGACAAAGAAGAAAGAAAACGATAAAAACAAAGAAAAAGACTAAAATATGCACAAGTGATAGATAAAGAACACGAAGAAGGGTAACTAGGTCTAGCTAATAAGCAAACTAAGTCTAAACAATGCACCGTCCCCGGCAACGGCGCCAAATTGATGGTAGGGATTGCCGTGGGTCCTACCGATCAATATTATAACCAACTAATCCTAACGGTAGCTAGGGTAAGTCGGGTCATGTCCACGGAGACGTTTATGTAGTTTCTAGACTAGGTCGACCTAAAAACGAGACTAGGCTACCAAAACAACACAAAGAAGAAGATAATTGACAAACTATGATGGTTGGAGGTGAAGAAAGTGGACTAACAATGGACTATGTATAACATAAGCTAAATGAAATAACTAAAGATTAACTAAGCAAACGAACTAGAGAAATGATGACTAACTAGAAGGATGAATCAAATATGGAAGGGAGTAGGGTTAGGTCGGGTTCACAAGTGTAGTAGGATAATTAGGAGGTCAAGGGTGTAGGTTTCTCTACGCCACTAGGGTCGGTTTGCGCTCTCGCGCCAAAGCCTAAGTCCGCACTCCCGTGTCTAAGACTAGACCCGAATACTCATGCAAAGTATTACCCAAAACATAAGCATTCAACCACATATCGATTACAAGATGAGAAGATGAAAACAAGCATGAGAAGCATGACCACTACAACCCAAACAAGCAATTCAACAAACACATAGAGTGTTCAACATGTGACTAGTGACAAAGATTCCACCTTTCCCTCAATCAAACCCTAATTACCCATAATCCACACTTAATCCCCCTACTAACCCCACAAGGAATCTACTCACTCATAATGAAACTAAATCTAAGACTAACAAGAGAAATCAACATAATAATCCAAACATCCATTATGAACAAACAATAACAATAAACAATATGTAAAGATTAGAATTTGCAAGATTAAGAGTAACGAAATTATACCTACTAACAAAGATAACAAAAGATGAGAACTTGTATTGAAAAGATAAACCCAAATGAAACTCCCAAGGATGTCAATCTTGGATGAATCTTGAAGAAATCCCTTAATACAAGACTAATACACTAAATTAAACTACGATTAACTAAAGTTTAAAGAGAGATTAAGCTAATGATAGGAGAACTAAATCAAGGGTTTAGAACAATGTAGAGAGTCTCAAATAAGGTAGGGTAATGTAGCATGCTTAAACAAAACAAGGGGGGAGTATTTATAAGGTTACAAGAATGAAGGAGAAGAAAAGAAGTGACGCGGGTCTGCAGGTGGTCAGTCTCGGGCGAGTAGAGGGCATCTCGGCCGAGATGAAGTGGTCTCGACCGAGATGGTGGTGGTCTCGGCCGAGATGCCACTCCAGTAGCTCGGTTTTGCTTGTACTCTTCATCCCGACCATGATGACTCTTATCTCGACCATGATGGGTCTTGTAGGCCTCAAATATGATCTCAAGGGTCCCTCCTTGCTTCTCATGGGCTTCTCATCGATTCTCGGTGCTCGGGATCGAGCCTAAGGGTCTCGGAAATGGGTCCCAAGGTCTCGGGTCGAATCCAAGGCACCGAGTGATCGTTCCTTCTCTTCATTGGCTCCAAAAGTGTATGAAACGAGTCGGAATCATTCCAATTCTCCATGAATAGTCTTGGGAACCTAAAACGAGCTAGAGGAAGTATAAGTAGCCCAGAAATCGCTCCAAGGAGCGATTCCACAAGGAAAACGGGACCAAAACACAAAAAATGAGGCACTACAAACTACACTTATCAATGCTACTCTAAACAAGAGGATTCAATCACCAATTAACCAAACAATGAGAAGGAGGAAACAAGCAAGAGAAGTATTTGCAACTACTACTCTAACAAGCATTTCATCAAACACATGGTATGCAAGAATGAGTGACTAGCAACAAAAATTCAACCTTTACCCACAATCAACCCTAATCACCCATAATCAACACATAATCCCCTTACTAACCCCACAAGAGTCTACTCAGTCATATCTAAACTAACACTAACCAAAACAAGAGGAAACATCAACATATCCATAACATTCATTATGAAAATGAAATTAGCAATAACAATGAACTATGAACAAATATTAAAACTTAAATAACAAAGAAAGATTAAGAGTAAAGGGAGAAGAAAGACTATACCAACTAAACAAGAGAATAAAAGATGAACACTTGCATAGAAGAAAACCCCAACATCCACCAAGGTTGCCAATCTTGGTAGAGATCTTCAAGAATTCCAATAATACAAAAATTAAACTAAGATTAAGGAGTAATTAAAGACTAATCTACACTAATCTAAGCTAATCTAACCTAAAGTAGTCTAGGGTTTAGTGGGTAATGTCAAGGATTGAAAAGTGCTTAAACAATACAAAGGGAGGGTATTTATAAGGTTCCAAGAGCAAAGGAGAAGAAAAAAAGAAGTGCGGGTTACAGCTGCTCCATCCCGGTCGGGATGGTGGTGGTCCCAAACAGGACGAGATGGTCCCGACCGGGATGACCTTGGTCCCGGTCGGGATGACACTCCAGAAGCCGTCTTTGCTTTGCACTCCTTCCCGACCGGGAAGGGTCTTGTAGGCCTCCAATATGATCATAAAGATCCCTATTTGCTCTTCATCGGCTTCTCATCGATTCTCGATGCTCGGGATCAAGTCTAAGGGGCTCGGGAATAGGTCCCAAGGTCTCGGGATCGAGTCTAAGCCACCGAGTGATCGTTGCTTCTCTTTGTTGGCGCAAAATGTGTCGGAAACGAGTTGGAATCGTTCCCTTTCTCCAATATTGATCTTGGGAACCTAAAACAAGCTAGAAGAAGCGTAAGTAGCCTCGAAAACCGCTCCAAAGAGCGATTCCACAAGAGAAACCGGGACCAAACACAACAAATAGGCACTACAAACTACACTTATCAGTGTGTTTTAGTGTTTGTGATTGAAGTTGGGACGTTACGTATATTAGTAGATGTTTGTGGGCCTAGTGCCCACATCTAGTGTAATCGTAGTACATAATAATAGAAAGTGCAAGTATGGAAAGTTTTGTTTAGATGGCAACCTAGTGACGACTCTATCAACAGGCGGATCCTCCTAGCTTGACCAGTGACTCCGGTAGAGCTCCGTTACCGTTTGACCTTCCCGCGGCTACTCAGGCAGAGTTTCGTTGCTTAAGGACTAGTTCTGCGGCTAATCCGGCAGAACCTGGGTACTAGTTTTGAGCTAGTCGATCACAGGCATCTCGGTATCGAGTGGAGTGCTCGAAGGTGAGGAGTAGCGTCGATGTCACTTTTTTTATTATTGAAACTATGATCAAGTGGATCATTTGCCTCGGGTGTCGGAGTGCAAGAGTTTAGAGGGAGAATAGAGAGTTGAATTGTGTCGAAATGAGGACGTGAAGGGGGGTACTTATAGGTGTTTTCGGCCCTCGTCGTCCATATAGGCGCGTGATCTGAAGCGGACTAAGACTTAGGCGCCTGGGGCCGGGCGTGGAGAGATCCAGGCGCGTTAGGTGATGTGGTTTGAGTTTTGAGGATACGATTTTGATACTTTCCAAAACCGAGAGACGGGTGTATGATACTAAGCTTAGGGCTTAAGGATCCCCGCGGCTTGACCTAGCGCTGTGGGTTTAGTGGGCCTCGGGTGTTCATCCTGAGGTTCGCTTGGTGCGGTGTTGACTCGCTTCGAGTTTCGGGACCGATTCGGGGTCCTGGTGTCAGAATTGACTCTAATTAGTGTCTATGCGACCGTAACGACACGACTAAAGCTGCCATCATGTTAGTTTAATTTGCCCAAATAATTTATTTGATCCGTTCTATAGAAAAACTATCTAGAACACCGCGAACCCGCGTCGCGTTGCAGTCCTATCGTCATCGAGTGTTTGTTGGGCACTTCTGCAGCCACCAGGTCCAAATCCGGGTGTCTACAAAAGCCCTCACTTTGACTGAGGCTTAGACAAGGCGAAAGTCAAAGTATAGCCTCCCAGGTCAATCGAAGATTACGACATGGTGGCTGTCCGGTCGGGTCGTTTTAAGTCTGTTAGACTGTGCGTTGGGGCTCGCCAGCCAAGGTTTAGGAGTCATACCTGATGTCTTCGCTTGTGGTTTTCTTGCTTGGGCCCGGGCCGTTGCTTGTTGTCTTGTTCTTGATTCTTTGCGCACGCGCTTTGTCGTCTTTGATTTATTTAAGGTTTTTTGTTAAATTTTAAGCGCTCTTAACCCCTGATGATACATAACGTTCGAGGGCGTTAGTCTCCGCTCGAGCGGTCGTCTTCGGGATGCTTATGACCCCTAGGACAAGGTAAAATAATTTAAAACTATCTGAGGGCGTTGGTCTCCAGTTGGATAGCTGTATTTCGGGATGCCTCTGACCCCTAGGACAAAATAAAGTGATATAAAACTACTCGAGGACGTTAGTCTCCACTCGAATAACTGTCTTTCGGGATGCTTCTGACCCCTAAGACAAAATGTTGTTGCTGTGCCTCCGGGATAACTAAGATCCCTTGGGCAAAACCCCTCGAGGGCGTCAGTCTCCACTCGAGTAGCTATCTTTCGGGATGCCTCTGACCTCTGGGACAAAATTGTTGTTGTTGTGCCTCCGGGATCACCAAGATCCCTCGGGCAAATTGTTGTGGCTCCGGGATAACTCAGACCCCTCGGGCAAAATGTTATGCATCCAGGATAACTCAGACCCCTCTTGCAAATTGATGTGCCTCCGGGATAACTCAGACCCCTCGGGCAAATTGCGGTGCCTCCGGGATAACTCAGACCCCTCGGGCAAATTGCTGTGCCTCCAGGATAACTCAGACCCCTCGGGCAAATTGTCGTGCCTCCGGGATAACTCAGACCCCTCGGGCAAATTGCCGTGCCTCCGGGATAACTCAGACCCCTCGGGCAAATTGCCGTGCCTCCGGGATAACTCAGACCCCTCGGGCAAAATTGCTGTTCGTTTATTTGTTTTAGTAAAATGCTGGTGTTATGCGTTTGTCTTAGTTAATTTTGTTTCGCAGGCTTGTCTTATTTTGTTCAGGTTTGTTCTTGCTTTTGTTTTAATCTTGGTTTTGAGTTTGCTCAGAGTTTGCTTATGTTAATCTTGGTTGTGTTTTTTTTCGTTACGCGTCCGGATGCAGCGTTAAGTGCTTGTTTTATTAGTCGAGAGTGTATTGTTGATGTTGATTAGTAGTTGTCTCGTTATTGTTTTTTGGCTTGTCTTAGTAGGTGCATGTGTATTGTTTTCGAGTTGTTTTTGTTTTGCTTTGCTTTAGTCTGCTATGTATTTCAGTTGGTTCAGAATTTGCATAGTTTAATTTGGTTCAAATTGTCTTGCTATGCGTTCGAGTGCGGTGTTTAGGTTGAGTGCGGTTCTGCTTGTTTTATTATCGAGAATGATTTACCGGTGTCGATTAGTAATTATTCTGTTTATTGTCACTTTGTTTATTTTAAAGGTTGTGTGAATTGAACCTTGAATTTGCTTGTTTTATTCTGTTTTAGTTTGGACTAGGCCGCTTAGGCGCGCATATTTCAGCGCTCCAAGACTCAGGCGCTCAGCCCCTAGCGCACCAGGACCCGAGCGCGTGAACTGGGGCGGTCGGATTTTCGTGATCCGGGTCTGCTTAAGTAAACGAAGATTTGGGGCGATCATTTTATTTCTCAAAAACCAAGCGCGTCGTCTTCTTTGCCCCAAACTCGACTTCTTCGATTTTGGTTGCCGAATTTCGTTTCGATTCCGCTTTTTACGTCAATGTCGACTCCGGGTTAGTGTTCTTTACTTGCTTTTTATCGGTTTTGCTTGATTGAATTGATTATGAGCTTGTTTTGTTTGAAGCCCTAAAAAATCATTTTGGGTGTTTTTGTTTTACTATGTTTCGATGCTTGTGCTTGATTTCATTGTTAAATTAAGGTCGATTGGAACTCGTTGAAGTAGTTAAAGCTTGATAAGGATGCTCGAGGTGTGATAATGACCCTTTATGGAAATGTGTTCGGAAAGGTAGGGTTAAGGACCGTTTCCCGATTATTCCCGTATTCATTTTACGTGAATTTGCTTAAATGATGCTTGTGAGGATGTGGGTAGCTCTCTTGTTGATTCTTATGGGCTAGGATGACCAATAGGATCCTCCGTGAGATTTTGTGTGTCTTAAGACGGACCAAAAGGTGTCGTAACGATGTCGGATTTTCCCGAAATTACTTCTATTGTGATCGGGATCGAAAATGCGTGCTAGCGGCCTTTTCGGAATTTTGATATCCTGATCTGAAATTTTGACCTTATTTTGACCTGTTTAAGCTGACTTAGCCTGACTAGGGTTATGTTTTGTTGTGTTTTGCTTTGGGTTTCATAGCTAGAGGTAATACCGAGCGTCCTGAGGGAACATCCTCGGTTGCTGCTAGTGCTAGTGTGGAGGTGGCCGAGGCGAGTTCACAGACTCCCCGAGAGATTCGTACGAGACATAGGAGTATCTTGTCTCAGCGGCGCGACCCTGAGACTATTAACGAGGCCGATTTTGATAGGGTGAGGAAGCGCAGGCTTCCTGAGACAGTTGCTAGGAGGGCTCATGTTCCGGTTCCATTACCGGAGAATGAGGAGGTAGTTTACGAGGATCCTGAGTGGGCTCGGGACTGGGATGGTCACCAGCTAATGTTTCCACTTGACCGTCATATTTTTAGCCGCATTGTGCGGGGCCTGGTGAGTGTCCTATTCGCGCTCATTAGTTATGACTCGGATTTTGCTATTGTTATTTATTTGTTCTGGCTTGTGTTAGGCTAGGCTTGTTTTTATTTATCTTTGCATTCTTTGGATTTGCAGTCTCCAAGTCCAATAAGGGCCTTCTCGGGTTTTACTACGTGCCTCAACATCTATTTCTAGAAGTTGACCCCTACGGTAAAGGGAATTATCGAGAGGACTGCCCTAGGTCCCGTGGTTGGGCAATGGGTTAGATTGGTGGGTTGCCAAACTAAATGAAACCTCATGGTGATTAGGGCGATGATAGATCGCTTCCACGATACTACCTCGACCTTCCACATGTCTTTTGGGGAGGTCGGGATGACCCTAGAGGATTTTGGGATGATTAGTGGTCTGCCCTAGGGTCCGGACAGAATTAGGTGGGCCGCCGAAGGCCCTAGTCTGGATAGTGATGAGGTGCGGGGCCTCATCGGGGATTGTTTGCCGCGTGAGGCATATAATACGCCTCACGCTATAGTTTGTTCGTATATCACTGACCACTTCGAGCGAGTGGCGGTGCTAGAGGGTCGGGAACCCACCACGCCAGAGCAGGATCCTAGGGTCGACCCACTTCCCTGATTAGGGCGAGAGGTTTAGTACCAGGATTTTGCCTTTTCTAGCTGAGCTGACTCAGCTGGGGCACTACGACTGGGTGACCGCGGCTTTCGGGGAGATGACACGCTGCTTGCAAGTCATTGTGAGGCCGCTGGTGATAGGGTCGGGTTCAGCTGTGCCCATTGTGGGTCCAGGCCTCATACTGGAGGTTAGTTGTTTTTCGCTCTTGTGTTTTGAGTTCTACTTAGTTTTTTGGCTTGATTGCTAAAGTTGTTTTGGGATTTTGCAGGCTTGGATCTATTCCTACTTCCCGCATTTGGCATCTAAGACGGTGAAGGTGTACCCGAAGAGATTCCCAGCGGGAATCGAGGGGAGCCTGGCTCAACCTAAGAGCACAATCAGTCATTATCCGGTGGAGAATGCTCTAACTAGGCATTGAAGATGTGAGTTTTTCTCCTATAGTTTATTTGCTCAATAGCCCTCAAGGCTTGGGATTTCATTAGGATGCTGGTTTTGTTTGTGTAGTTTGTGGCTCGCCCCTGGGCTAATTACGAGGGCGTGCCGGAGTACGTGACTACGGACCAGAGGCCTCGAAGCTATAGGAGGATGCTCCTTCCTGCGTTGATTCGTCCAGTCTGGTATCTGGGCGAGCGGTTGGTACGTCAGTGCCTATATGATGACTTCAGGGTGCCGGTTGATCATCACCGGACCATGTTTAGACCGCCGACCGCCGCAGAGATTCTTTAGGATAGGGACGGAGAAGGAGGCGATACACTCTTGGTGCCTGGTGCCTCCTATCTATCTCACGTCACTCAGCGGTTAGCTTGGTATCACCTCGTGGTAAGATTTTAATTTTGGTTTTAAGATTCCTGTTGTAGTTTGTTATTTCTTTGCCTTTTGACTGACCAATCTGTTGTCTTTTTAGTTGGCCGACCTGGCTAACGAAATCGAGCCACCAGATTTTCCTCTGACTCTGCTCAGGGTGGATGCAGCTAGGATACCCTTTACTAAGCCCCTCCCCCCAGTGTTCTGCTGAGGAGATGGATGCCGGGATCAAGTGGCGAGACCGGGTATACCGGGTGAGTTTCGGGTATCGTTACTCGTTTGAGTTCTAAGGATTAGAGTCATTTTGCCTAACTTTGTGGCTTCTGCTTTCAGGTTTCGTCGGCTTGCCATCAGAAGTTGTGGCAGGCCGCCAACTGATTCCGGGCCTATGCCTCGAGGGTCTTCTGTGACACTTCGGGACCTCGATCGGTGAGTTTACATGCCTGAGGTGGTTTTCCTAGGCTGCTTGTATGTGTTATCCTAATGTTTGAGTGTATTTGTAGGATGTCCCGGATATGGTGGGACAGCTAGAGACTCGGGTGACCGAGCTCGAGGCGAAAGATGTCGAGTCGCAAAGGCTCCTGCAATCTCGGGCTGACGAGATCGCCTTCCTAAAGGAGCAGTTGGCTCGGTCTCGGGGTGAGACCTCTACACAGGGTGAGGCCAGACATCGGGTTGAGAGGGAAGCTGAGGCTGAGGCTGCGGGCAAGGAGGTGGGTGGAATCCCCGAGACAGCTACCCTAGACATGCTGTCGGGGATGGATGGTAGTGCGTCTCCTTCTATAGACTTGGGGGACCTAGACTTTGATGACAACATTTGTGAGGTCGTGATGGCTGTTGGTGCGGCTTCTAGGGGTCCTACCCAGCCTTGATTTTGTATATGAATTTGCGTATGTTTGTATATACTCTTTAAATTTTAGTATTCGAATTAGTTGGATTAGTCTTGTGCTTTTATTTGGCTAATCGTTTAGCTAGATTGACAAGTAATCACTATGCGTTTGTTTGCTTGCGATTCGACCTAGTTTAGGGCGTATTAGCGCTGTGCGAGAGTGAAAATAGTTCCTTTCGGATGTTTTGAAATGCGTTTGTTTGAGCCGGGAATTGGATCAGGTAATACGTCGATTAAAATGTTTTGACTCGAGATGCGAAACATTAACGTGCTTTGACTGGATGCGTTGAGAAGCGTAGGTATTTAGAATAACACCGAAGTTTAAATTCGGGCGACTTTTGAAAAAAAAGTTAGACCACTTTTTATATATTCGCAAAATTGCCTTGTGATGGGAAGGATTTGTCGTGAATCCCAACCCTCAAATAAAACCAACTAACCTAACTAAGGTAGCTAGGGTAATTCGGGTCGAATCCGCAAGGACGGGAGGATGGACTAAGGTATGCTCGGGTCTAGGACTAGGTTCGAGACGAGCTAATCTAAGGGGAGGAGGCTAAGGCTATAACTATGGTAACAAAGAAAACAAACAAGGAGAGCGGGCTAGGATTAGGTCGGGGTCAAAGGGGTAATGAAATGGTCGAGGAAGAACTAGAGTGAAGGGAGTAGTAGGGTAATCTAGGTGAGGTCCGGGCTCTTGCTTCGTAGACCGACCTAGAGGTTTCACCTAAAACCCACCTTGGCGACACACATGACAAACGGGGTTACTAGCGCGCTATAGTGGCCTAGGTCGCATCCGGGCTCTCGCTACGTAGACCGACCTAGGGGTCGTCCTCACCGGGCTCTCGCTACGTAGTGAGGGAACCAAACCCACAAGCAAACTATCACCCACAAGAGAAAAGGCAAGAAAAGAAGCATACACATATACATGTCATTCAAGCATTTCAACAAACATGTGATATGCATCAAACCAAGAGGAAACCCAAATCTTCCACCAACATCTCCAACAATCCCTTAATCATCCATTAACACCCAAATCACCTTACTAACCCTAGAAAGAATCTACTCTAACATATCTATACTAAAACTAACACTAACAAGATGAATCAAAACAAGAACAAGAGGATGCATATGTAAAACCAACAAAGATGAAGAACAAAAAAATAAACAAGAACTAAATATTCAAACTTGATTAATAAAACAAAGATTAAGAGAAAGGAAAAGAGATTATACCATACTAGAAGATGAAAAGAAGAAGAAAAAGTTGCATAAATGGAAGAACCCAAAACAATCAACCAAGGTTGTCAATCTTGGTGGAGATCTTGAAGAATTCCCAAATTACAAGCATTAATCTAGGATTAACGATAAACTAAAGACTAATCTACACTAATCTATGCTAATCTATGCTAAAACTATCTAGGGTTTAGTGTCTAATGAAAGGTATCAAGAACATAAGCTTAACAAAACAAGGGAAGAGTATATATAGGGTTACAATGAGTAAGGAGAAGAAAAGAATGAGTTGCGTGCTACAACTCACTCATCCCGCCCGGGACGAGATGGTCTCGCCCGGGAAGAGATGGTTCCGCCCGAGACGAGTCCTTCTCGGCCGGGACGGGCTCAAGACAGGAGCTGTTGGTTTTGTGCACTCCTTCCCAGTCGGGAAGGCCACTATCCCGCCCGGGAAGGACCTTGTAGGCCTCCATTATGATCTTTTTGGTCCCTCCTTGGTTCTCATGGGCTTCTCACCGACTCTCGGGTCTCGGGATCGAGTCTAAGAGGCTCGGGATTGGGTCCCAAGGTCTCGGGGTCGAATCCAAGGCATCGAGTGATCGTTCCTTCTCTTCGTTGGCTCCAAAAGTATATGAAACGAGTCGGAATCGTTCCAATTCTTCATGAATGGTCTCGGGAACCTGAAATGAGCTAAAGGAAGCATAAGTAACCCATATATCGCTCCCAAGGAGCGATTCCACTAGGAAAATGGGACCAAAACACTACAAAATACTACAAACTACACTTATCAACTCCCCCACACTTAACCCTTACTCGCCCTCGAGTAAGCACATACTAACTACTAAACTATCCGAGTGGGTATTAGCGCACCCTACGCCCTTTCAAATCACGCGAGTACACTTAGAGGAAAAGTGCACTCCGCAAGGCAAGTGAGGTCTTGCGGCAAAATCGTGGATGCAACCGGACACAAAACACAAAGACAAACAAGCACACAAACAAACAAACACAAGGTTGCACCCAAAGAAAAACAAATACCGCTTCCCTCTAAAAGCGGTGAATGAAACACCGGTTTAGGACTCGAGGCAAGTGACAACGTTTCCGAGCTAGCAATACAAACCAAGATGAACTAAACCCTAATAGTATGACGATAAAGCAACAAAAACGTTGGTAACTTACCTAGGTCCTCCTAACTTTCTAAGGACGTACTACGGGACGATCGGCGGGATGGAAAGTGATGAACCACGGTGTTAGTCGACACTGTAGGTAAGTGAGATCCCGCCCCCTTTAGCGATGAGCCAAGAGGGTCGTCCCATGTCCAAAACCGCTAAACTAGTCCAAGTAAAAAGGTGGAAATATTGCAAAATGAGGGAAGACCGACCATTACCGCTATCATCCTTCCTAGGGACTTGGTCCTTTGGTAGGCTCTCCACGGTAATAGTCGGTAAAAGGCTTATTTTGAGATGTAGGGATTCTTTTTGTGAGACGGGTTTTCTTTTGGCATTTTTCTTTCTTTTGCGTGTTTTGCTTTGTTTGTTGCCATGCCATTTCTTTTTCTTCTTTTCTATTTTCTTTTTGGCTTTTGTGCCTTTCCATTTTCTTCAATCTTTTCTTTTTTTTTCTTTTCTTTGCCCTTTTGGCTTGATTTGAATTGTAGGCATTTCTTTGCAACTAAGAAAGAGAGACTTCAACAAATTGCAATTTATTGTGTGGATATGTGTAGGAGGTAGGGTAATGGGTGAGTCGGGGAGCGTCCTTCCCTTCAAACCCACAAAAAGGGGAAAAACTTGGACTAATCTAACTATTCCGAACATGGTCACCTAAGGGACGGGACTTGGCAACCAAGGCCTTTTCACACCGTGAGTGGTCATTATGGTCAAAATGCAAATCCCGTAGTAAATCCCTAGTAAGCTAGGTGGTCTCAAGGTAAGAAACGAACGAAATCATTGATTTAGGGTCATTCTACTAGATTAAAGTCTAAGACTCGGTTTATAAAACTAGGAAGGGAAAGTAAACACTCGCACACTAGCCTCTAAACCGGGTTTTCGAAAACCTTTTTACACACAAGACTCAACCACACACAAAACAAAGACATGATGAAAACAATAAGAAAAAGAGACAAGAAACAACAAAACAAAACAAGATAAAACAAAACACATAGACAAAACAAACACCACCCCGATCTTCCAAACAAGTCTCCAAATCAACCTCAAACTTTACAAAGCTCCACCCGAGCACACCACAAAACACAACTCCTCCAAACTCCACAAGGAACAAAGAGGAAAAAGGGGTGAAGAGATGTTACCGGAAGTCTTGAAAGCTCTCCAAAGCTATCGGTGATTAAGCAACCTATTAGGAAGAAGGGGGGCAAAACACGCACAACAAAACAAAAACACAACACAACGACACAAAAAGGAAAAGACACAAAAGAAAATCTTTTTGATTTTTGTGAATTTTTTCAATTTTTTAGGGTTTTTGAAGATTTTTCGAAAAAACTAAGAAAATAAAACTAACAACGATAGAATATCGCTCCCCCACACTTAAATCGAGCAATATCCTCATGCTCGATCGTAGTGTGCGGAGAGACAAAAGGAAAGAAAAGAAACTACGAAAATAAAACTAAAAATCAAAAACGAAGATGAAGAAGAGGGTGGAAGGCGTCCGGACGGGGTGTAGTCAAGTCACCATGGGCCGAGACAAGAAAAGATATGGATGGGGGAAGAAATAAAAAGAAGGAAATAAAAGGAAATGGGAGGGGAGGGCTAGGTGTAATCAAGTCACCTAGCCCGGATTCCGCCCGAATCCGACTAAATCCTACAAAAAAAGGGTGAAAAACTTGTAAATTTGGATTTTTCAAAGGACCCTCGATGTAGTCACATCATCGAGAGTCAGGAGCAACAATACCAAGACCCCGAAGGCCACCATGACACAAATATAAGGGGAAGGTGAACATGCAAAGGGAGACAAGCTATAAAAGACGGAAAAGAAAGGATAGTGGCCATACCAATTGGTTGGCAACTCACTCACTCTATCGTCTCAATGATCAACGTAAGCACATAGCTAGTCTTCATCATCGCTATTCCTCTTCATTCTCGATAATACCGCATGGTTGAAGGTAGTAATGGCGTGAGGTGGGTGGAAATTGGTGTGAAAGTCGGTGCCAAGTGGATAGAAGATGAAGTGAGGGTATGAAAATGAAGTATATTGGTGGTATGATATGAGAAGGGATAGGTAGGGAGGTTGGGTGGGGGTATACAATGGTTGGGTGGGCTTAAATGTCGAAGAAGAGGCACCAAAAAGGAGTAGAGGACCATCCCGGTCGGGATGACACGTCCGTCCCGGTCGGGAAACCCCCTTCCCGGTCAGGATGACACTCCAGGAGACTCGAAATATGGCACCCTCATCCCGATCGGGACGGCTCCTTCCCGATCGGGATGACACACTCGTCCCGGTCGGGAAGCTCCCTTCCCGCCCGGGATGGGTCTTCTTGACCTCCAAAACCCCAAAAGCTTCACCAAAGCTTCAAAAACCGATTCCCATACTCACGATCCAAGCTCTATCATTAGCCATCCCTTTCTAGGAATCACCTTCACTTCACACCTATCAAATAAACTCAAACTCAACATCAAATTCCCTCCCTCACATCGCTCATCAGAATACCAAATTACAAGGATTCCACAAAAACTAACAATCCTAAAAACCAAAATATCCAAACAAACATAAACACAAATACAAGCACAAAAGAGAAGGGAAAAGATATTTACACTAGCTACTCTCACCAACTACGCCTCCATAGCCATCAAGAGCTCGAAGGAGTAAGTCGAATGCTCTAGCAACATCTTCAATTAAGCTCACATGGCCTAGCCTAGCCACTTTCAAGAGCTTCCAAGTCGGAGGGAAGAAGCGATCTTCTTCATTATGCTCGGGGTTCTTGTGATCTTCCGGGTCTTCGGAACCATGATAGCGACGAATCTTTTGACCATCCAGTAGGTATAGTGGTCTAGAGTCATGCTCGGCATTATGATGTGGGAGATCACACCCTAAGGGTGTCGCTTCTTCTACGGGGTCGAGAGTGGAACTCTTTTCCACCGCCCGACAAGGATCCTCTTCACCAACTGTCTCACAAGACAAGGGACTAGACATCGAGTGCGGTAGAGGAGGAGAAGGCATCAAGTTTTCTTCATTGGAGGCTTTAGGATCCTCCAATTTCCCATACAAGGCAAGTTCCAAGGCATCTACTTCTTTTTCCCAAATATTGCACTCCTTTTCACTCACCTTGTCTAGTTGGCCTAGAGGAGGTATGTCTTCACTTGGCTTTGGATTGTCTAGATCCGGCTCATCACGAAGAAAATTGAACAAATCCAATTTGATAGCCAATACTTCGGCTCCCCAAGAGTTATCTTGAGAATCATGTTCACTCCCCTCCTCATTGTTGGCCCTTGAAGCCTCAACTCCCTCAATTCTTCCCCTATCTTCACCGCCCAAGCAACACTCAACAATGACCTCTTGATTGACCCTCTCTTCTTCATTTGTAGCTTCAAGATTGGGTTGACTTTCTTGTGGAGACACCCGACCTTCTTGCCCAAATGAACCTTCCTCAACATGTTGTGGAGCTCGAGTGGCCGACATCGTGATATGGGCCATGAGTGCATTGATGCGAGCATCTTTCTCCTCTATTTGGGCCTTGAGCACTTTTTTAACCCCTTGTATTTGAGCCATCATCACTTGTTGAGTCTTGTTGACCCTTATGCAATAGGATTATCGCCTCTTGTTGACTCTTTTGCATTTGAACCAACATTTGACAAGTCTCAAAGTTAGGGATATTTGGTTGTGGGTTATGTGAGGGTGTTTGGTAGTTGTTAGGATGTTGGAATGATCCTTGACAACTTTCTTGGTAACCATAAGGAGGGCGTTCATAAGATTGTTGATGAGGTTGATATGGTTGGTGAAATTTTGGGACTTGGCCATTTACCCCAAAGTTGTCCTGTGATGATTGATGGTAGCTTGGACGAGCCATGTCCATAACGTCGCTTTGGTACCTAGGATGAGCTAGAAGCACTTGAGCAAACGTTATTATCCTAGTGCTTTTGAGGCACTAGGAGGAGAGAATAGCACACAAGAAGAGAAAACGGAGATACACAAGGAGAAGAGAACACAAAAGTCAAGAACAAAGTCCACAACTAAGCAAACAAAAGTCTAAACTACGCCGTCCCCAGCAACGGCGCCAATTTGATGGGAAGGATTTGTCGTGGATCCCAACCGTCAAATAAAACCAACTAACCTAACTAAGGTAGCTAGGGTAAGTCGGGTCGAATCCACAGGGACGGGAGGATGGACTAAGGTATGCTCGGGTCTAGGACTAGGTTCGAGACGAGCTAATCTAAGGGGAGGAGGCTAAGGCTATAACTATGGTAACAAAGAAAACAAACAAGGAGAACGGGCTAGGATTAGGTCGGGGTCAAAGGGGTAATGGAATGGTCGAGGAAGAACTATAGTGAAGGGAGTAGTAGGGTAATCTAGGTGAGGTCCGGGCTCTCGCTACGTAGACCGACCTAGAGGTTTCACCTAAAACCCACCTTGGCGACACACATGACAAACGGGGTTACTAGCGCGCTATAGTGGCCTAGGTCGCATCCGGGCTCTCGCTACGTAGACCGACCTAGGGATCGTCCTCACCGGGCTCTCACTACGTAGTGAGGGAACCAAACCCACAAGCAAACTATCACCCACAAGAGAAAAGGCAAGAAAACAAGCATACACATATACATGTCATTCAAGCATTTCAACAAACATGTGATATGCATCAAACCAAGAGGAAACCCAAATCTTCCACCAACATCTCCAACAATCCCTTAATCATCCATTAACACCCAAATCACCTTACTAACCCTAGCAAGAATCTACTCTAACATATCTATACTAAAACTAACACTAACAAGATGAATCAAAACAAGAACAAGAGGATGCATATTGATGTGTCGTATTTATATAGCTTTATTCCCTCGATTCCGCTGTCTTTTATGGTCGGAACGCGCTCTCTAGAGCCGTTTCTTCTAACATTTTGCTTTGAGTGAGTGTTTTTGTAGATTCTACACGATTTCAGGTCTTTATGTGCATTTACACTCATATCTGGTTAGAAGAACGATCCCGAGACAAAACCCGTGCCTCGAAACGCTTAGGCGATGAAGAAATAAGAAGCGTTGATTCACTGGGCCATTGGGAAGCGGCCCTTTACTCCTTTTATCAAGGCGTGCACGCCAGCCTGCATGTGACCGGCGGCCTGATGGCCGGCCGGCATGACACAAGGCCATTTTTAGCTTTAAATTGTAGCGTGCGTCGGCCCCTGCATGTGGCAGGCGTCCTGCCGGCCGGCCGGCGCGACACACAGCTTTTTTTCGCCTAATCTTGTATAACTAGGGGCTTGTATCATTTTTTCGAAGATGACTTTTTCATACTTAGAATATTTTTCCTTAGAAAAAGCTCGTGACCCTTAAGATTCTAGCACTCGATTTCACTCAGATTCGACTTCGGTAATCTCGTTTATGCAATTGTTAGTTTTATATTTTCAATCTTTATCGCAAATTAGTTAGTTCGTCATAATTTTCTCTATTTGGCATTTCGTTGCTCCGTTTATTTCGCTAGATTTTCGTTTGATTATCGTTAGATTTGTTTGCTTCACTTTTAATCATGAATTCCATGTATGCGTATTGTTGTTCCGTAATTACCATGTGTAGCTAATTTTCTCGCTAGGGTCGAGGGGGATCGATGGATTATTATTCGATTATGCTACTTTGATACTAAATGTATAATTATGCTAGTACCATTTTCGCGTGCTTTATTGTCGATTAATTTGTTAAAGGCCACAACACGTTATTCTGTTTGGGAAATTCTAATTCTTGTGCGAAAGCCGAATTAGTATTAGATCACGCGCGATTTGGTAGAGAGTCTAATAAGTTGCGAGAGCCCGTTAGATCCTTCCTAGGTTGACACGATTCGAGAGAACGCGTTATAGCCGACTAGCATGTTTATGTGTTTACTATTCTTGTCGCATGATTGTTGAACGTCTATCGTGAACCCGTGACCTTAGTTTTTATCTCTTTATTAGATTCGATTATTTATTATCACATTTTAGTAGTGTTTCTATCTCTTTCCATCAACCAAACCATTTAGAGCATCTAGAATCGCCATAGCTATTAGACTGGTTTAACCGTTCCCTGTGGATTCGATACCTTACTTGCCGCTATCTTCTAGTTAGTAGCATTAGGTTTTTCTTGATTGGGTGACACGACTTAACCCATATCAAATTTGGCGCCGTTGCCGGGGAAACGGTTTTTTTTTTTTTTTTTAGCTTCTTTCTTTTATGCTCTCTTTCGTCTCAAGGAATTAAAATTCCTTGAGATTGATCTCACTCCCTACTTGTAGTTTTGCTTATGCCCAGGTCTTTCCGGCCATCAGAGCTTACTCCGTTCGATCCTGAACCCGAGAAAACCTTTCGTAGGCGACGACAGTTTTGGAGAGAGATTTCCGCAGCTCCCAATCTTGCGACTTTGGAAGCTATTCATACTGAATTTGTAGCTGAGAATCAGTCCTTTGAAGAGGAACATCAATCTCAGTCCGAGACCATTTTACCACCTCCTCCGATCATAAAAATGCCGAAGCTTTCTAGTCATTCGGAGCCCGAGCAAACTGCTCTTCCTAAGTTGGTTAAACGACCAACTGCCACTCAAGGTACATTTGAGATTCGACCCGCCTTTATCACTTTGGTGGAGAAGAATCAATTTGGTGGTGAACCTAGGGAGGATCCTCACAAGCATATGAGGATTTTTACCGACTATTGCTCCACGATTCCACTTCCGGCCGGGGTAACTCAAGAAGAAGTCATGGAGATGCTCTTCATGTTCTCACTACGGGATTCCGCTAGGGAGTGGATAACCGATCTCGATAAAGTCACCGAGGGGATCACTGATTGGAATTCTCTCGCTCTTGCCTTCTACAAGCACTACTACCCTCCACAAAAGACGAACATGCTCCGGAGTCAAATCACCAATTTTCGTCAAACTCCGAACGAGAATATTCATGAAGCGTGGGAGCAGTTCAAGAAGCTTGTGAAGGAATGCCCGCACCATGGTTTTCAGTTTGGTTTCTTTGTAACCAATTTTATAACGGGTTGTATGATGATTGCAGGAGTACACTTGATTCAACATGCAATGGGCGTTTCCAATGTAATGTGGATGATGATAAGGCTTGGCAAACAATAGAAGAGATGGCATCTCACCACTCCCGATGGGGTAATCCACGTGGTAATACTCGATCGAACTCCGGTGAAAGTGGGTCCTCAAATGCCGTGGCCGTTCAATTAGCCGCCTTGGCCAAGAGATTTGATGCATTTGAAGTGTCAAATTCTCAAGGAGGAGGAGGCGTGCATCAAGTTCATGCCATGCAAGAGTATGCATGTATGTGTTGTGGTGCCGCGGACCATCAAGCTCAGGATTGCCTAGGCTCCATAGAACAGGTGAATGCGTTCCATTCTATGCGTCCACGTTATCCATATATGAACCAACCAGGATATGATGCATCTCTTTTGTCTTACAGGAGTACTAATGTCTTGAACCCGCCTATTACGCCGGTTTATGTACCCCCACCGAAGCAGCATCTCCTGAATCAGCAGAATTTCCAGAATCAAGGAAATTTTCAGAACCAGTAGCAATTCCATAATTCTCAGAACCAGCAGAACCAGCAGGTTTTCGGTAATCAGAAGAATTTCCAAAATCAGGAAAATTTTCAGCAGCGACCTCACTCGGGTCAATTTCAACAAAATTTTGGCAATACTAATCAGAATTTCGGTACTAGTCAGCAGAATTTTGGCCAATCCTCAGCACAGGCTCAAGGTAATTCTTCTTCTTCTTCGAGTTCTAATGAAATGGCTGAGCTTCGTAGTATGATGCAGATGATGGCCAAGACTCAGGACTCGATGATGGCACAAATGCAAAAGAATGATCAAGCTAAGGATAATGCCATCAAGAATTTGGAGAACCAAGTGGGACACCTTGCCGCGTCACAAGCAACGCGTCAACAAGGTAAACTCCCTTCTCAAGGTGATCAACAACATGATACGGCTAATGCGATTACTCTTCGTAGTGGCACCCACTATGAGGGTCCGTCGATGCCTAAAGATGATACACCGGCCGAGAAGGAGGAGGTTCTAGTGGAAGATGTCAGTGAGGACATTATTGTGGAAACTCCAAGTGAAGATCAAGTTCCACCGCCCACTACTCCCGTTCCCACCCCGACTAGTCCAACAATTCAAGTACCATTCCCGGGTCGATTGAAGAATCGGAAGGAAGCTACCCAATTTGGCAAGTTCATGGAGGTTGTGAAGAATTTGCAGGTTACGGTCCCGTTTACCGAGCTCATTTTGCAGGTCCCGTCTTACGCAAAGTTTATGAAAGACATCTTGACTCGGAAGAGAAGCATTGGTGAGGTAGAAACCGTCGCTCTTACTGCATAGTGTAGTGCATTTTTACAGAACAAGGCTCCACCAAAGCTAAAGGACCCCGGTAGTTTTTCGATTCCTTGCACTATTGGCACTTTATCGATTGATAAGGCATTATGTGACTTAGGTGCTAGTGTAAGTGTCATGCCTTATTCCGTTTGTGAAAAACTTAATATGGGTCCTCTTAAGTGTACTAGTGTCACTTTGCAGATGGCGGATCGTTCCATAAAACGTCCTTTGGGAGTTTTAGAGGACGTGCCCGTTAGAGTTGGAATTTTTTTTATCCCAGTTGATTTTATCGTCCTTTACATGGCCGAGGATACCCAAATTCCCATAATTTTGGGAAGGCCATTTTTGCACACCGCCGGCGCGGTGATTGATGTCAAGAACGGCAAATTGACCTTGGAAGTGGGTGGAGACACCATTGTTTTCTGCTTAGATAGTACACTTAAGAACCCGATGGTAACGGATTCTTGTTGCATGATTGATATTGTGGATGTTTTGGTTCATGATTCTATGGAGGCGTCCCTTATACGGGACCCCTTAGAGGCTTTGATATGTTTGGAAGCGTGTGCAGGTGATGCTTCCGTTGACTCTGCTGTTGTTGATGCTTTGGAAGCCGCTTTGGAAGGAAGGATGCTCACGGAGGAGCAAGGTGTCGATGTAACCAACATCGTGCACACCTTATTTACTATTGACATATCCATTCCGGATCATAAGCCACTTCCGTCTCACCTAAAATATGCCTTTTTAGACGATACCGAGAGCTTCCCCGTGATTGTAAGTGCCGATTTAACTGAGCAACAACTTTCTGATTTGTTAGTTGTTTTGAAGAAAAATAGGAAGGCTTTGGGGTATAGTCTTGATGACTTGAAGGGAATTAATCCCGATTTTTGTATGCATAGAATTAATCTCGAGGAAGGTCATCGTCCTTGTGTCCAGGGTCAACGTAAGTTGAACCCGAATATGCAAGAGGTTGTTAAAAAGGAAGTTATGAAATTGTTGGATGCGGGAATTATTTAAGCGGTTCCCGATTCAAAGTGGGTGAGTCCGGTACAAGTTGTACCTAAGAAGGGCGGGACTACTGTGGTCCCGAATGAAAAGAATGAGTTAATCTCTACACGAATCGTGACGGGATGGAGAATGTGCATAGACTATAGAAGGTTGAACACCGCTACACTTAAAGACCATTTCCCATTGCCTTTTATCGACCAAATGCTTGAGAGACTAGCATCTCACAAGTATTTTTGCTATTTGGATGGATATTCGGGATTTTTCCAGATCCCGATACACCCCGCCGACCAAGAAAAGACCACGTTTACTTGTCCCTATGGCACTTTCGCATATCGCAGGATGCCATTCGGGCTATGTAACGCACCCGCCACCTTTCAAAGATGCATGATGAGCATCTTTTCCGACTACATCGAGTCTATTATGGAAGTGTTTATGGACGACTTTAGTGTGTATGGTATGAGTTTTTCAGCTTGTTTAGCTAACTTGGATACCATTTTAAACCGATGTGTTGAGGTCAGTTTGGTCTTGAATTGGAAGAAGTGCCATTTCATGGCACTGAGGGTGTAGTTTTGGGTCATGTGGTCTCCGAAAAGGGCATTCAGGTGGATAAAGCAGAAGTGCAAGTGATTGAGCAATTGCCCTTGCCGGTTAATGTAAAGGGAGTGAGGAGTTTCCTTGGTCATGCGGGATTTTATCGCCGCTTTATCAAGGACTTTTCCAAAATTGCTAAGCCACTTACACAATTGCTTCTAAAGGATGCCCCTTTCGATTTTACTGATGAGTGTGTGGAAGCTTTTAACAGGATTAAACAGGCCCTTATATCGGCTCCGATTATTCAGTCACCAGATTGGAATTTGCCATTCGAGATAATGTGTGACGCGAGTGATTATGCTGTGGGAGCGGTTTTGGGCCAAAGGAAGGACAAAGTCTTGCATGCTATATACTATGCTAGTAAAACACTTGATAATGCTCAAGTTAACTATGCAACTACCGAGAAGGAATTGCTAGCTATAGTGTATGTTTTGGAGAAGTTCAGAACTTATTTGGTTGGATCGGAAGTCATTGTTTTCACCGATCATGCGGCTCTCAAGTACCTCCTTGCTAAGAAAGAAGCGAAGCCCCGATTACTTCGATGGATCCTCCTCCTCCAAGAGTTTGATTTATCGATCCGAGATAAGAAAGGAGCGGAAAATGCCGTTGCAGATCATTTATCGAGGCTTAGAGTCGAGGAGGAAGGAGTTGTCATCCCCATAGATGACTCTTTTCCCGATGATTCTCTCATGGCCTTAACTACCGGTGAAAGCGAAGGACCTTGGTATGCGGATTATGCCAATTATTTAGTTGGCAAGGTATTACCCTCCGATCTCTCTTATCAACAAAAGAAAAAATTCCTACATGATGTTCGACAATTTTTCTGGGATGACCCCTATTTATTTAAGGAGTGTGCCGATGGTATTTTCCGTCGATGTGTCCCTCAGTGGGAAGTTCAGGGAGTTCTAGAGAGTTGTCATTCATCACCATATGGTGGTCATCATGGACCGAGCCGAACCATGGCTAAGGTCCTCCAGTCGGGTTTTTATTGGCCAACTTTATTCCGAGATGCCCATGCTTTTATTATGTCCTGCGACGCATGTCAAAGGACCGGTAATATTTCTAGGAGGCATGAGATGCCTCAAAATGGGATTCTCGAGGTAGAAATTTTTGATGTCTGGGGTGTAGACTACCAAGGCCCGTTCCCGTCATCCAAGGGCAACCGATATATTTTGGTTGCGGTTGATTATGTCTCCAAGTGGGTGGAGGCGGTAGCATCTCCTGCTAATGATGCTAGAACGGTAATATCTCTGTTTAAAAAGACTATTTTTCCCCGCTTTGGTGTTCCAAGAGCGATTATTAGTGATGGTGGAAGCCATTTCCATGAGAAGCGACTTGATGCTTAACTTACTAAGTACGGTGTCTCTCACCGTACCGGTCTTGCCTACCACCCTCAAACGAGTGGGCAAGTTGAGGTGTCCAATAGGGAAATCAAGTCTATTCTCCAAAAGGTCGTGTCAAAAGCTCGGAAGGATTGGAGTTCTAAGCTAGATGATACACTATGGGCTTATAGTACCGCCTTTAAGACGCCTATTGGTACTTCCCCTTATCGTTTGGTTTATGGCAAGTCATGCCATTTACCGGTCGAGCTTGAGTACAAGGCTTGGTGGGCGATCAAGTAGCTTAACTTGGATCCACATTTAAGCGGGGAGAAGAGACTCATGCAATTGAATGAGTTGGAGGAATTACGTCTTGGTGCCTATGATAGTGCTCGGGTTTATAAGGAGCGCACCAAGCGGTGGCATGACAAGCATATCCTTCACCGTGAGTTCAATGTGGGGGATAAGGTATTATTGTTTAATTCTAGACTCCGGTTGTTTCCCGGAAAGTTAAAGTCTCATTGGTCCGGACCTTTTTCTGTCACCCATGTGGGTAAATTTGGCTCGATTGAAGTCGAGAGTGATTCGGGTGAACGATTCAAGGTGAATGGTCAACGATTGAAGTTATATCATGAAGGTGCTCAAGTTGGAGCGATTGAAGTTATACGACTTCATCCCGTTCCCTCATTCCACTAAATCTTGAAACTCATCAAGTCGTGCGGGACTCTAAACCAGCGCTACCGGGAGGCAGCCCGAGTATGTAAATAATTTCCCTCATTCTCGTTTTTTTTATTTATCTTTATTTTTATTTATTTAGATGATTAAGTGAGGACGAGAGGAGGGACTAATGTTTTTGGAGACGCGCAGAATCATCGGAAAAGACTTGAATTGAAGTTATTAGAAAAAAAAAGGAGAGGAGAATTTCACCATGCATGTGATAATATAGCAGGTCGCCTCAGCCTAGGCCTAGGGGGCCTATCGACTCTAGGGGCCGAGGCGCAAAGTGGATTTGAGTACAAATAGAGTGATTTGTGCGTCTCAGCCTACCCCCAGGCCACCTATTGACTTCAGGGGCCGAGGTACATGGGAAATTAGAGGATATTGGAGCAAAAATCTCGAAAAATGGAGAAAAAGAGGGTCCGGCCGGCCAGCCGGCCGCCGGTTCAGACCGGCTGGCTATTAGACACGCTATATCTATATATTAAATAATTGGGATGTTCATCAGGCCGGCCAGCCGGCCGCCGGTCCGGACCGGCTGGGGCGTACATCAGACCCCCAAACCCCTTTTTTTTCGTCCTTCACTCATTCATTTCCTCCCCTCAACTCTCTCTCTTCTCTCTCTCACCTCCCCCAAAACCCCAATAATCCCAATTTCCCAGCTTCACTATCTCCCTACTTCACTCTCATTCCTCATTTTTTCCCCATATTTTCCCAAAAACTAGTACTTTCAGCTGATTTGCAATGCCTCCTCGGAACAAGCGCACCAGGAACGAGCATGCTCAACCCGACATTGAGCCCGATCCAGTTTTTCCAAGTGTAATTTTTACCACTATTGACCAAAAGGTACGGTTTCAAAATTTGAGAAAGCGGTATATTGTTCCAACTCGTTTTATCGATCGTGATGCTATGCGAACTTTAGGCTTAGATTCTACTTTGGAACTATTGTTTAAGGGTGTTGGTATGGGTACATTTTTTACGATGCGTCGTAATACGTATACCCAGCTTACGTTGGAATTTCTGAGTTCGTTTGAGGTACATAAGAATAGACGGTCTGGTGATATTTCTGTTGAGTTCCGTTTACTGAATACTAGTTATGCGCTGAGCCTGAAGCAGTTTGGGAATTGTTTTGACCTTAAAGATTATGATGACCGTACACCACCCGAGTATGCTAATTTTAGGGTGGGAGATTTTTGGGATTGTATTGCTGATGCCCCGCATACTACCGCGGGGCATATGAGTTCAAACAATATTCATAATCCTGTTATTAAGGTTTGGCAGAGGTTTATGGGATGGACGATTTTTGCTAGAAAGGAGCCACATAATGTGCGCACCGAGGAGGTGTCTATTTTGGGCTCGTATTTGCGGCGTAAGCCGAAGGTGTGGCATATTAATATTGCCTATCACCTCGTCCTTCAGTTTAGGAGAATAGCTACGGCCGTTACCGATGTTCCTATTTATATAGGCGGGTTAGTCACACAATTAGCTGCTCGGTTGACCGCTTTTAACGAAGCGGACCATGCTCCGGTCCAGGGCGAGATTACCCTCAGCCTTCGGTATTTGGCTTCTCTTAACTGGATTTCTTCTAGGCATCAGAATCGTTGGACTTGGCTTATTCATGAGCAGGCGACTATTATTTTGCAAGCCGGGTCGGTTTTGTCACTTGAGGCTGATCAGCCTAATTATTTATTACCCGTCGCTGCCCCTAGCTCTCTTCCCTCGTCGCATGCTGTTACCTATACTCGTCGCCCGACGAGCGAGCCTAGTGCTTCCCAGCCCGCCTCTGAGCCCGGTCCATCTCAGCCTGCTTCTGAGCCTACCACCACTACTGCTTTTGAGCAGCCTCCTCCACCACCCCAGTATGCTCCTCTCCATCCCGATCTGATTTCTTGGATGGAGCGCATGGAGTTGAGTGCCGGTTCGTCCCGTTCTGATTTTGATACTTTTTGCACGGAGACTCGTGCCGACACCGCTGCTACTCACGCTCGCCTAGACAGGTTATATGCTGATCAGTGTCTCGGGATGTATCCCGTTTATGATGACTATGCTAGGCGTGCGGCTGTGCCACCACAGGGCCCTTACCCCTCGTACTTTTCGTGGCCCGTGGGTGGTTATACTGATCCTTCGATTCATGGCGGCTTTCATCTTCACACTGACTATTTCAGCGCCCCAACGGGCCCTGCTTTTGGAGCCGCTAGTGATTATCAGGGAGGTGGTTGGTATACGGGTGGTGCATCTGGCTCCGGGACTTCTGCAGATGATGATATGGAGGATGATGATTTCGGTGATGACGATGATTTCGGTGATGATGATCAGCAGCGGATTGCTGATTCCGCTACCTCTCCGTGTATATATTTGGTATGTCTTTTCTCTAGTCTCAGTTTCTATTTGTGCCCCCCACCAATTTTGAGTCTGTATGATATGGACATTGAGGA
This sequence comes from Agrostemma githago, assembly GCA_958450325.1. Lineage (NCBI taxonomy): Eukaryota > Viridiplantae > Streptophyta > Magnoliopsida > Caryophyllales > Caryophyllaceae > Agrostemma > Agrostemma githago. The sequence continues at coordinate 35,368,770 of OY288254.1, read as the reverse complement.
CAATGTCGAGTCTAGCGTGGGGGAGTTTTTAGTATTTTTAGTTTTATTTCCTTGAGTCTTAGCGTCTGTCTATGATACCGATTATGAAGCAGTGATGATAATTTGCGCTCTTTAGGCTACCTACTCATTCTTAATTGGCATTCATATGACCTTTGTTTTGTGGAATAATAATTAATCGATAAGTATGCAACCAACTGAGCTATAATTTGTGATACCCATTTAGACCGACCTTGCATTTAGGCTTTAGCTACAAAATTGGTGAGATTTGGAGCCTCCTGTAGCCAGTACATTCATACCTGGCTACCACTTAGGTTGTGTGTGTAGGTCTCCTCGTGGAATATGTTATGTCAATACGCATAAGTATGGTGTTTTCCCCTTTATTTTGACTAACTTGCCTAGTGATCATTTTTGGGACATTTTCATTTTTCATCTATTTCTATCCATTTTTCTCCTTGGCTAATATATAAAGAATTCACAAAATGAACTACAAAATCAAATTTGCCTACCTAGCCAAGCTTGATGAAGTAGGTCACCTAGTGCGTTCTATGCTCGTTATTATGCGATTATGGAGATCTTTGGTGGATGTTTGGATGTGGTTGAATCTGTTTCAAGGGAGTATGTAGATTTTGTCCGGGCCAATTTGAGTCATTGTTTATATTTGCTTCTAATTTCATCAAGCTTTGAAAAAATCGAAAAAATGAATAAAATAAATTTAAAAAAAAAAAACCTTATTCTCGTTACTTTTATTTTCCGTTTACTTGATGAAATTCGAGCGCCCTCTTTTGACCCCGGACTCGTCCTCATTGGTTGGTGGTTTGTATGTTTTGTTTAAGGAAGTGGAAGAATTTTTGAGTTGAGCATTATCGCACTAGTTAGTTCACTAGCTTGGCTTTAACCTCACATGACCATATCGATTTCCACCTTCTACCTTGTTATCATCATCCTTGCCTCCCTTTGTGATCTTAGCATGTTTTGTAAAAATTTAGAGGTCGATACCATACTAGATTGCGGGCATATTTCCATGAGTTTGAGTAGTTGAGCGTTCTCACATATATATTTTTTCACATATACACACCCTTCCTAATTGAGCGATGAGTGGCTCCGTGAGCAGCCTATGCAAGGGTTTTGGTTGAAAATGTGGTTTTTACATATTATGCTTGGTGAAGTTGTGCATTTGTTGATGGATTAATTTTCCTATTTCCCGTCTTGGAATTCGTTTCCTCGACTTGGTTAGATGTTTGCTATGATGGACTTGAGTATTTGGTTGCTTATTATTTGCTTTGAGCTGTTTCGGTATTATATTAGTTGTTTTCTTACGGGTCTTGCTTGAGGACAAGCAAGGGTTCGGTTCGGGGGAAGTTTGATGTGTCGTATTTATATAGCTTTATTCCCTCGATTCCGTTGTCTTTTATGGTCGGAACGCGCTCTCTAGAGCCGTTTCTTCTAACATTTTGCTTTGAGTGAGTGTTTTTGTAGATTCTACACGATTTCAGGTCTTTATGTGCATTTACACTCATATCTGGTTAGAAGAACGATCCCGAGACAAAACCCGTGCCTCGAGACGCTTAGGCGATGAAGAAATAAGAAGCGTTGATTCACTGGGCCATTGGGAAGCGGCCCTTTACTCCTTTTATCAAGGCGTGCATGCCAGCCTGCATGTGACCGGCGGCCTGATGGCTGGCCGACATGACACAAGGCCATTTTTAGGTTCAAATTGTAGCGTGCGTCGGCCCCTGCATGTGGCAGGCGGCCTGCCGGCCGGCCGGCGCGACACACAGCTTGTTTTCGCCTAATCTTGTATAACTAGGGGCTTGTATCATTTTTTCGAAGATGACTTTTTCATACTTAGAATATTTTTCCTTAGAAAAAGCTCGTGACCCTTAAGATTCTAGCACTCGATTTCACTCAGATTCGACTTCAGTAATCTCGTTTATGCAATTGTTAGTTTTATATTTTCAATCTTTATCGCAAATTAGTTAGTTCGTCATAATTTTCTCTATTTGGCATTTCGTTGCTCCGTTTACTTCGCTAGATTTTCGTTTGATTATCGTTAGATTTGTTTGCTTCACTTTAATCATGAATTCCATGTATGCGTATTGTTGTTCCGTAATTACCATGTGTAGCTAATTTTCTCGCTAGGGTCGAGGGGGATCAATGGATTATTATTCGATTATGCTACTTTGATACTAAATGTATAATTATGCTAGTACCATTTTCGCGGGCTTTATTGTCGATTAATTTGTTAAAGGCCACAACACGTTAATCTGTTTGGGAAATTCTAATTCTTGTGCGAAAGCCGAATTAGTATTAGATCACGCGCGATTTGGTAGAGAGTCTAATAAGTTGCGAGAGCCCGTTAGATCCTTCCTAGGTTGACACGATTCGAGAGAACGCGTTATAGCCGACTAGCATGTTTATGTGTTTACTATTCTTGTCGCATGATTGTTGAACGTCTATCGTGAACCCGTGACCTTAGTTTTTATCTCTTTATTAGATTCGATTATTTATTATCACATTTTAGTATTGTTTCTATCTCTTTCCATCAACCAAACCATTTAGAGCATCTAGAATCGCCATAGCTATTAGACTGGTTTAACCGTTCCCTGTGGATTCGATACCTTACTTGCCGCTATCTTCTAGTTAGTAGCATTAGGTTTTTCTTGATTGGGTGACACGACTTAACCCATATCACATATGTAAAACCAACAAAGATGAAGAACAAAAAAATAAACAAGAACTAAAGATTTAAACTTGATTAATAAAACAAAGATTAAGAGAAAGGAAAAGAGATTATACCATACAAGAAGATGAAAAGAAGAAGAAAACTTGCATAAATGGAAGAACCCAAAACAATCAACCAAGGTTGTCAATCTTGGTGGAGATCTTGAAGAATTCCCAAATTACAAGCATTAATCTAGGATTAACGATAATCTAAAGACTAATCTACACTAATCTTTGCTAATCTATGCTAAAACTATCTAGGGTTTAGTGTCTAATGAAAGGCATGAAGAACATAAGCTTAACAAAACAAGGGAAGAGTATATATAGGGTTACAATGAGTAAGGAGAAGAAAAGAATGAGTTGTGTGCTACAGCTCACTCATCCCGCCCAGGACGAGATGGTCCCGCCCCAGACGAGTCCTTCTCGGCCGGGACGGGCTCAAGACAGGAGCTGTTGGTTTTGTGCACTCCTTCCCGGTCGGGAAGGCCACTATCCCGCCCGGGAAGGACCTTGTAGGCCTCCATTATGATCTTTTTGGTCCCTCCTTGGTTCTCATGGGCTTCTCACCGACTCTCGGGTCTCGGGATCGAGTCTAAGAGGCTCGGGATTGGGTCCCAAGGTCTCGGGGTCGAATCCAAGGCATCGAGTGATCGTTCCTTCTCTTCGTTGGCTCCAAAAGTATATGACACGAGTCGGAATCGTTCCAATTCTTGATGAATGGTCTCGGGAACCTGAAACGAGCTAAAGGAAGCATAAGTAACCCGTAAATCGCTCCCAAGGAGCGATTCCACAAGGAAAATGGGACCAAAACACTACAAAATAGGCACTACAAACTACACTTATCACCTTGCCGGGCTACAGACGCGACTTGACGATGACCGTTAAAAGGCTACGACACGCTTAGGTGGGGTAGCTTATCCCCTTAAAAAAAAGATAAAAACACCTAAGTCTCGTGCGTCCGACGAGTGAACTTTCGTCTCTAGCTCCTGCGTTGGTGTTTCGGTTTTCGGGTGGGTTCTAACTTTGGGAGGTCGTTCCCGATGCGAGATGATAGCTAGGGTGATCCCGGGGGCTCAAGTTTCTATCCTTGGGTTGTTCGGGCTAGGTCATGCCTGGTATCAGGCGCTTGGACTGAAGTAATTGAGTTCCGTGCCGCTTGGGCTTAAGCGGCCGGAGACCCGGGCGCGTGGGCCGGTGCGGTTTGGGTTTCAAGTTATGGAAATTTTCGTTGTTTCCTAGTTCTTGTGGGATTAGGGCTATATATACGGGTTGCGGGTGCATGTTCTAGACATAGTAGAATATCCACAAGGTATAGAACCATATCTAGGGTAATGTCGGGTTTTGGGAATGTCCTTGCTGAGTGGGCGGTTTTATTTAAGAAACGCTACCCCGATGTTAGTTCAAATGACGGTTTATCGATGGTTGTCGCGCTGAGTAGAGTCAAAGTACAGGATAGATTCTTGAGTGCATGTTCTAAGTTCTGGGACCCGAAATACCATGTTTTTGCTTTCCCCGGTGGTAAAATTTGCCCTTTGCCCGAGGAGATAGATGTTATAGGAGGGTGGAGTTCGGTTCGACCTTGTGTGCCCTATGGGGATGATGCTTATGTGGAGCGGTTTTACCACTTTTTGAACCTTTCGTCATTGGAATAAGCTAAGGGTTATTTTGGTGTGGATGGTCTTAACCTAGAGTTACTTTCTACGACATTCTCTCGGGTTGACTCTCGTTATGTTTCGGCCTTGGCATGTAGGCGTGCTTTCAATATTGCTATTGCTTGCTACTGTCTTTTTGAGGACACGCGGTCACGTGGAGGTTGGGGTAATCCTTGTGTCGTGGATGTGGTAGCGGCTATGGAACATGGACGATCACCTTCTTTGCTTATTTTGGGTGAGCTTTTTCTTGGTCTTGATGCTAGTGTCCGCTCACATGGGACACTTTCTCAGGGTTCTAGGATCATCTTACAGGTTTGTTTTTTTTTGCTCATATTTTCTTTTGCTATGTTTTTGTGGCTTGGTTTTATTTATTTTGTGGTTGTTTTGGCTTTGGAGGTGTGATGCTTTGTCGTGTTTTCGTACAGGTTTGGCTGCAAGAGCGGCTCGGTTTGATTGACCCCCCGGGTGTTTCAAAGATTATAACTACAGGGGTTTCACGGGCCGTAAGATGGCATTGGTGTGGAGCAAAAATCGCGAAGAGGATGATTGGCTTTCCTATTTGGTTGGGGGAGGTGTTGTCATCAGGTGGTTTATCCCGTGGTGGAATATTAGTGGGCATGTTGGGTTCCCTTTTTCGTCTTCGACCCAGGCTTTGCTACTACTATCCATGAGGGATCAAGTCTATATTTACCCGAGCATGTTTTCTAATCAGATGGGTGTCCGACCTTCTATTTCAGACGATGCTGAAGTCATTTCTAGTTTCGACCCATGGACTGGGGATTTGCTTGGGGTTTCAGGGTATCTTGGGAGCAGAAGTTCTTGCATTTCGATGCTCGAGTGACCGACAATACTTTCATGCAGAAGAGGGTTTGCGAACACCCGTTAGGACAGACCGACTCAAAAGTTAGGAAGACGGACCTACTAACAGGCGAGGAGGAGACTCGAGAGACCGTTAAGTGCCTAACCAAAGACAGTGGGACCGATCCTAGTTTCGTCAGTTCATCTGAACGGGCCAAGACTAACGAGACCCATATTAAAGCTTTGAAAGAGCAAAAAGAGTGGGATTTGCCGGACTCGTGTTTGGACAGGCCGTTAGAAGCTGGATTTCGAAAAATCGAGGAGGACGAACGCAAGCAATCACACCCGAATAGTGAGGGTAGGGAAAAGTTGGACCGATAGAGCCCAGCCATTTAGTACTATGTTATATTAATCGATATTATGTGGCGTACTAGTACTAATTTTTGTGGAGTTTATACACGTTGCTAATTTTTGGGACGTCCGGGTTTTGGACGCTTGATGTAGATGCCTCGACAAAGGCTCGATTTAACCAGTTTTGTTTTTTTTAGATGAGAAGCACATTTGTTATTATTTCTTTTTTTTGGTGGCTCGCAACTCGATTCTTCATTTTGCCCGGGGCACCTTTTCGGGTTTTCACCCCGTCCTCGGCTCGTCATTTTTTTTCTTTTTTTTTTAACGACGGCTCGCAACTCGTTTCTTCATTTTGCCCGGGGCGCCCTTTCTGGTTTTCACCCCGTCCTCGGCTCGTCATTTTTTTTTCTTTTTTTTTAACGACGGCTCGCAACTCGTTTCTTCATTTTGCCCGGGCACCCTTTCGGGTTTTCACCCTGTCCTCGGCTCATCGTTTGTGCTTCGTCACTTTGAATCACTCGTTGACAGGGTCGCGGTAGGAGTCCCGGTTTATTGACGAATCGACTAATCGACTGTTTTGTTTAGTTGTACCCGGGGAAGGGTTGCCTACGTATCCGCTCGTGGACGGAATCAAACCATGTTCGTAGTTCTTAATAAAATGTGAGTGATTTTGCTTTAGACTCGTTTATGCCAATTATCGATGCGGACTTGATTTTTGTTGTTATTTTTTTTGGAGGTTGGGATGTAGTTGTCAGGATTTTTACGGGTAGTACCGTTTGAGTTGATCCATGTTAGTCGGGGTTGAGAATTCTTGTCTATCTAAGTCAGTGAGAATTACGGCGCCCCCGAGAGTATTTTCTTAACGAGGTAAGGGCCCGCCCAGTTCGGTTTGAATTTCCCTCTAGGGTCGACGGGAAGGGGTGCTCTAATGGATTTGATTACTAAATCTCCCTCGTGTATGTTTGGGGATTTCACTCGTTTATTAAAGGCTCGTTGGATGCGTTGTTGGTAGGCATGTACGTTTGATAGGGCATGTATCCTACGCTCATCTAGGAGTACTAACTCGTCGTACCGTTTTTGGTTCCATTCTTCTTCGGGAATACCGCTCTCGACTAATATCCCTTAGCGACGGTATTTCTAGCTCTACGAGTTGGACTGCTTCCGAACCGTAGGTTAGGTAGTATGGTGTGGCTCCAGTGGGTGCTCTGTAACATGTTCGGTATCCCCATAAGGCGAAGGGGATCTTGTTTGGCCAATCCCGGTAATTGTCTATAATTTTCTTAAGGATTGTGGTTTTGGTTTTGTTGGCTGCTTCTACGGGCTTTCGTAGGGCTCTTTGGTTCTTGGCGTTAGTGTTGGGTGGATATGACTTGTGGGTTTTAAATTCTAGAATTTTTTTACACCAAGGTTCTTCGGGGGTGTCATCGGTTTCAAGGCTACAGATGTAGGCCGGTTGTTCTACGTAAATGGGCATAGAGAAGAGATGATAGGGCATTTTTACTAGTGAGGCTAGTTTGGATAACGCGTCAGCAAATTGGTTTTCCTCCCGGGGTATGTGTATGAAGTCGATTTTGGTGAATTCCCGGGGCATTGCTTCAATCTTGGTTAAGTATGGGGTTAGGCTTTCGCTATAGACCTTCCAGTTTCCCGTGGCTTGGTTGACTACTAAGGATGAATCTCCGTGTATTCTAAGGTTTTGGACTCCTAATGATAAGGCTGTTTTGAGACCTATTAGGCAGGTTTTGTACTCGGTCAGGCTGGGGAAGTTTGATTCGATGGGGACTTGTTTGTTGCAGGTTTATTATCGCTTGGTGACGGGTCGATCTTGGGGTTGTGATGATCTTTCCTTTCCTCTTTTTCTTTGTTTTTTTCTTAAATCGAAGTAAGGTGGACCGTTAGTTATAGCCCCTGTGCTTTAGTCAGTTGTCATTGATAATTGGCATAAAGTTGAGTTCTTAAGCGTTTTAAATGAAAAATTAAGCGATTGTCGAGGCATGTTTGTAAAAAGAAGATTGCTTTTATTGATAATAGACGGGCTAAATGCCCGTGATTTGTTTTGGGGGAGGCGGAGGACATGTCCCTCACATCTCTGGGACTCGATTAGAAAAAAAAAAGATAAGACATTTATTATTATTATTATTATTATTATTATTATTATTATTATTATTATTATTATAAAACGGAACTTGTATTAAACACCAGAACAAATTACAAGAAGTTAGAGGGAAGCCGAGATACTATCTGGGCCCCCACTCCCTTAGCAATTACAAAACTAATTCTAGAGAAAATATGAACTGCGGCACGCGCTCCAGCATCCTGTGACATAGCGAATTTACGAATCCGCTGGAGCAGAGAAACAGCCTCTGTGTCGAGCTCACCGAGAGAGGAGAAGGAGAAAGGAAGGAAACCATACCCAATGGCCGTGCAGCGTGCCTGATACTTGGCACACTTACGACGAGCAGCATCCGAAACAACCCGTCCGGGCTCAAAAGAAGTCAAGCCGGACTGGGTCAAAGGAGAGGATCCAGTCAGATCAACACAAACATCCCGCCCCTTGTCCCACGAGTAGAGCAGAAGGTCGGCAGGTCGCAAGGGCTTGTCGTTATCATCGCAGAGGCCAATCTCCACCTCCTTGCCTGCAGAGATCCCTGTCCGGAAACAAATATCCAACAATGTGTCACGGACAAGGTTATGGCGATGTTTAATCCCCACCGTACCAGCACACGAAACTGCGTGATCACCAAAAATATCCTCTCTGAGGCCCCTGGAGCAAGAAGAGCAGGTCCCGGAAAGCGGAAACAAAGGGCCTCCAAGGCGGTAACTAAGCACACTGCGATAGGTCCGACCGTTCATGGTTTGCCCGAGCCCAGAAATAGGGACAGCCCTCAACCAGTCAGAAGAATGATCCCCCTGCTGAGACTTCCACAGGGCAACCTGTCGAGGAGTCAAGGAGAAAACAGATTCCGCCGCTGAAGCAACCCTCGTGAAATATATGTCTGCCAATTTCTTCATGAGTTTTGGGGCAGCGATCTCAGAGGGGTTACTCAAGAAGTCAGAATCGGTAGCTTCAACAAACCCACTCAAGGCAGACTCGAAGGCAGGTCCAGGGGAGACGATCTCGGAGGGACGAAGCAGCTTAGCTTGCAAATCGGCAGACTGGAGGCGAGAAGCAAGGAAGGCAAAGTGCAGGGCATCAGCGGCGGCAAATAATAATAATAATAATAATAATAATAATTATTATTATTATTATTATTATTATTATTATTATTATTATTATTATTATTATTATTATTATTATTATTATTATTAAGTCTAGGCCCTAAGATGAACTAGACTCTAACTAGGACTGATCGCTTACGTCCTTAGAGGAACCTTCGGAGATGGGGCTCTCGGTGCTCGCGCGGGTTGCTTTTTGGGTACATGGAGTCAGTCCTTCTCCGCAGACACCTTACGGGGACGTAGACCCCTTTGTCGATCAGGTCCTGTACTTCATGCTTGAGTTTGGTGCACACTTGGGTCTCATGTCCCCTGCCCTGGTGGTATAAGCAGTAAGCGTTGGGATTCCAACCCGCTCCTCTCTTTTCTACAGGTGGGTCTGGGGTGGGTTCTACTGGCCATAATAGCCAGGCCTCCTGTAACTCTCGGAGGGCTTCGGCGTAGGATTCACCCAGTTCAGTGAACTGCCTAAAAGAGCGGCGAGGACCTATCGGTTCGATAGGACGTGCGAGCCTAGCGTACTCGACGTACGGATCTCCACTGAGCACCAGCTCTCGGCTCACAGGTCCCTCCCGGGGTTTCCTCTCAGGCCCTTCCAAAGTTTCTAGGCGACGCCTAACATCGTCGATGGAGGAGGAGATTGACGACACTATCCCTAGAACCCCATGGACCACGTTCATCAGGGCGTTAAGCTGATCGACGCTACTTTCGTTGCTATTAGGCGCCATTCGTGGGTCTGACGGAGTAAAATAAGAGCGTAAGGTTGGATCCATCTGATATCCTAAGACTCGAGAAATGCTCTTAACCAAATGACACGGAGACGAGACCCTCGATCCGCGGGTGTGCGCGGTCACTGATTTAGGGACTCCGGTGCTTTTAGACTCTTGGTGTACTCGGCGAGACGCCTAACAAATTTTAAATATCTGTAATGAGACGATGTGACGCAGACCTCGTAGGTGAGCTTTGAAGAGGACTTCTCGAAAGGAGACGACCCAAAATGTAAGACCTAGAGCAGAGGCGATCCTAGTAACTAGCATAGAAAGTTAAACATACGGTTGTACGACGTAAGGAATTGATCGCGATCCGGCTCAAGATCAAAAGAGATTTTTTTTCGAAAATGACCGATACTCGTGGAGGAAAGTATTTTTTTTTTGGAAAGTGATTTTGCAAAATTATGGTGACAATGGTGTGGTGACAACGTTGGTGATGTGAAATGTGCGCTGCTATGTGTGTGTCGGGAATCCGATGATAGCAAAAGTGCAAACGTTTTTTTTAAAGAGAACACTGTTCTTTTAGGGAAATCGGTTTTAAAAAACATGGGGAAGTAATTTAAATATTTTTTTTATCGAGCCTTCTATTAACTAGCTAGTTCGATATCGAATGCGTGTGGTGCTTTAAAGGTGTGACTAAATCTTTGTCAAGGGTTTAGGTTGTGAATAGTTTTTTTTTTGTTTTTAGAAAAGTCGTTTTTTTTCTTTAAAACGAGCGATCCACGTTTGTCGGTTGTAATAAAGAGCATTCGATAGTGGATGGTGGTGTGTTGTGAAAAGGGTTTTGAGAATATAACCCTTTTGGATTCCTTGACTTCATTAATTGAAGCTTTGGTTGTGTTAACGGTATAAAAAAAAACTTTTTTTTAAATAAAAATGTAACCGTTTGGTGTGCCTTGATCTCATTAATTCGGAGTCTCGGTAGTGTCAACGGTACTTGTTGTTTTCACGAACTTTACATTTAGCCGTGAGACGGCGTTTTGAAAATGTATTTTGTTTTGAAAATGTCGAGTGTAAAATTGGCCATGATGATGACATTTGAAAATGTTTTTTTCTCTTTTAGAAATCATATTTTGACCGGAGTATCGGTGTTTTATTAAAAAAAGTCGTTTTGGAAAGACGAGATATTTTCGAAAACGAAATTGGGTGCGGTTGAATATGTTGGCATGGTTGAATCCGAATTTTAATGTTTTATTTGGGTTGGATTGTTCAAACACGCTACACATAACTAGGAATGAATACACACATGCAGGATGCAGACTCGGGTAGGTTTAGGGTAGGCTACCGCCCACGAATAGTCTTTACTTAGGCATTGACAATGGTCTGGGGAGACGAGTGTCATACCGTCCGTTCAGAACTATCCGCTTATTAATCCCGTAGGGTACGCGTTAGGCGGCCGGAGCGTCAATCGAGGATCTCTCCGCGTGTCCCGAGAGATCTTACCGCGAAGAGGTCGATTGGTCCTGATATTGGTTAGGGTGGGCTTTTTAGGGCCAAAACCTGTAGTGACCACAACTAGGAACTAAGACATGAGCTTCACCGACCTCGTTCAAGTTACACCACCACTGGAAACTTGTTTCCAAATCCCTAGCGGAGTCGCCAAAGTGTGGAGGTCCGTCCGCACCGCCCGGCGCCCCACGCGGAACCGACCCGGTTTTCAACATGTGGCGGCGGCCACCCATGTGGCCCCCTCCCTGCCGGGGGCCGGTCCGATCTCGCATACGAGGCGAAGTGCCGGACCTCGATTTAAATGACGATCCAGACTTGTACTAGACGAGTGTGGGGCACCCGTGTTTCCGTTTCGGAATCGATCGAGTCGTGGTTGTAAATGTTTAAAGGCCGTTTTGTTTGGTAAGGCGACCTTTTTAGTGAACTGAAGTTGTCGTTGATTTATGGAGTCGCCATCGAGTCAAATTATAGGGACTCGGAAACCGTTCAAGTCAACTTTGATCCCTTGTCGGCTCAAAGCTGAGTGGCACGGGACCTAAAGATAAAGACTTGTACCCTTAAGCACTCCATGCCTGGAATGACTATCATTGCCAATGGTTTTGGACATCCGGAAACCGTCGATTCTGAGTAAGGGGTGAGGGTACGTATTGGGAAGCCAACATCCGATAGATGTCAACACCCAATCCCGCCCGCACTATAGCGGCCTCTACTAATCAATCGGTGGGCTGATATCCTAGTTCTTTTGTTGTGGTGGAAATACTGTAACATCCGTTGTTTTAACCCTAAACGTTTTGCTATGTCGGTTTTTTTAAGACAAGTATGATTTGTCGTCGAAGTAGTTGTGTTTACATTCTTTGCATGCGATTTTACGTGACAAGCAGGCCATGAAAAAATGCACGTAGGAGAGTAGAGAGTACTAGTAGTATACGTATTAGCAAATCAGTTTTAACGCGATAGTACGGATATTAGTCATTCTCGTGGTATACCTTACCTGGTATTCTGCTTAAGATGCGTCGGCTCGGTATTAATAGAGATGCGTCAAACCTAATAAGGCGAGCACCGGGACTAATATGGAGCCCGACCGTCACTTTGTTCAGTTTTAGTTGTTTTACGTTTTGAATTCCGTGTTTGGTGATTTAGCATGCGATTATAAGGTCATAAAAGCAATAAATCATACGAAAAACTGTAAATGCGAATGTAAGTAAATCACATCGTGAGGAGTTGCACCCTCGGAGTATACACTAACCGGGACTCGATGCGTAGATAGTTTGAGAACGGATCTCGGAATTACTCGGGTCTATTTAGTGTGTTTTAGTGTTTGTGATTGAAGTTGGGACGTTACGTATATTAGTAGATGTTTGTGGGCCTAGTGCCCACATCTTGTGTAATCGTAGTGCATAATAATAGAAAGTGCAAGTATGGAAAGTTTTGTTTAGATGACAACCTAATGACGACTCTATCAAAAGGCGGATCCTCCTAGCTTGACCAGTGACTCCGGCAGAGCTCCGTTACCATTTGACCTTCCCGCGGCTACTCCGGCAGAGTTTCGTTGCTTAAGGACTATGATAAGTGTAGTTTGTAGTGCCTATTTGTTGTGTTTTGGTCCCTTTTTCCTTGTGGAATCGCTCCTTTGGAGCGATTCATGGGCTTCTTATGCTTCCTTTAGTTCGTTTCAGGTTCCCGAGGCCGAATTGGAAGAGTTGGAGCGATTCCGACTCAATACATACACATTTTGAAGCCAACGAGATAAAGGAACGATGACTCGAGACCTTGGAATCGACCCCGAGACCTTGGGACCCAATCCCGAGCCTCCGAGACCCGATCCCGAGTCCCGAGAATCGGTGGGAAGCCCATGAGAGGCAAGGAAGGACCAAAGAGTGTTTAAGGAAGGGATACAAGACCCATCCCGTTCGGGATGGGGTGCTACATTAGGATGGCTGCTGCGAGCCCATCCCGGTCGGGACCAACTCGTCCCGATCGGGATGACAGAGCCGTCCCGATCGGGATGATCCGTCCCGGTCGGGAAGCTACAGAGGCAGCACGGGCCTCTTCTTTTCTTCTCCTTCACTCTTGTACCCATATATATATACTCCCTTCTTGTAATTTTAAGACATCTTATGTTACCCTACATTAGTTTAAGCCTCAAAAAACCCTAGATTTACTCTCACTCATTAGCTTTAATCTTCCCTTAATCTTAGTTAATCTTTAGATAATTATTGTAATTAGTCTTGGATTAAGGGATTCTTGAAGACTGTTCCAAGCTTGACAACCTTGGGATTGTATTTGGGTTTCTCATTAATGTTTTTCATCTTTTTCATCATAGTATTGTTGGTATAATCTTCTCTTCCCTAATCCTTGTTTATTCATTCTAGTTTCATTCCTTTTATATTGTTCATATCATTGTTCTCATTGTTCATAATGGATGTTTGGTTTGTGAGTTTGTCTTCTCTTGTGATTGTTAGTTTCTCATTGATAATGAGTGAGTAGTTTCTTTGTGGGGTTAGTAGGGGGATTAGGGGTAGACTATGGATGATTAGGGTGGATTAAGGGGAAAAGGTTGCATCTTTGTTGTTAGTCACATTGTAGGCACTCTATGTGTTTGTTGATATGCTTGTGTGAGTTGTAGTGGCCATGCTTCCCACGCTTGTGTTCATCTTCTCACTGATTGCTTATTTTGTGGAAATGTTGAGAATAGTCATGGTCACGAGAGTGCCGACTAGGGTCTAAGTTGCGAGAGACCGAACTCACCTTGACATCGGTCTAAGTTGCGAGAGCCCGGACCGACTCTAGCGATTAGGAGGCACCTTTACCCTTGATCACCCCAATCATTCTTCTACCTCTATGAACCCGACCTACCCCACTTCTTTCCATATTTGAGTTCAACTCCTTAGTTAGACATCGTTTACTCTAGTTTATTTGTTAGATCGATCATTAGCATTGTTTAGCATTGATAGTCTAGTTCTTATTCCTTCTCCTCAATAGTTTTCCTTTTATTGCATTCTTTGTGTTCGTTTGGTAATCTAGTCTCGTTGTAGGTAGACTTAGTCTAAACCTTGATATACCGTCCTCGTGGAATCGATCCCGACTTATCCTAGCTACCCACTAGGTTAGTCGGTGTTATATTGATTGGCTAGGGACGTGACAAATCCCTACCATCAATTTGGCGCCGTTGCCGGGGACGGTGCCTTGTTTAGACTTAGTTTGCTTATTTCTAGACTTAGTTACCCTTCTTTGTGTTCTCCCATCTTCTCTTGTGAATATTCTCTAGTTTTTCTTCTTTTTCTCTTTGTCTCTAGTTGTGTTTGTTATTGTCGTTGCCTAGTGCCCATAAAGCACTAGGTGTTCTTACGTTTGTTCTAGTGCGTAGTGTATGCCTAGGAGGGGAGGCGACTTCTATCTCTTTAATCCAGAGCCGGAGAGACTCTTTCGAGCCTTTCGCCAACGGACGATTAATCGGGTTAGGATCTCTCAACCAAGTGCAAGCACCACTCATCAAGGGCAAGCCCAAGGAGCCGACTTAAGCATTTCACCTCGAGAGACGGCCGGAGGGACCTTCATCAATCCCTTCGGTGATTCTTCTCCTAGTTCCCCCTCCTCATCAACATCAACACTCTCTACACAACCATCCTCTCCCTTACATCCAAGAATGCCTAAGTTTTCCTCTCACTCCACATTCACCGAGGATGTCTTGCCGGGACCGAGTGCATTACCGGAAGCCTATACCGGGAATTTTGTGGCAAAGACTCAATTTATCCAACTTGTGGAGAGGAGCCCTTTTAGTGGTTTGCCCACCGAAGACCCGCACCAACACATGGAGACCTTCTCCGATTATTGTGACGCTATATCTCAAACCGGGGTTACTCAAGACCAAATTCGTTGGGTACTCTTCCCGTTTTCTCTTATTGGAAAATCGAAGCAATGGATCAAGAGTCTCGATAGGGAAACCATGGGTATCGACACTTGGAAAAAGCTTGCCTTGGCGTTCTACCAAAAGTTTTACCCTCCGGAAAAGACAAATTTGCTTAGGGCCTCCATCACCGGGTTCCAACAAAGGGATGAAGAGAGCCTATATGAAGCTTGGGAGCGGTTTAAGTCTTTGGTAAGATCCTGCCCTCATCATGGACTCTCACTATGGTTCTTAGTACAACAATTTTGGAATGGACTTTATGAGGACTCGAGAGCCATTCTAAACATGGGCTCTAATGGTAGGTTTACCGAGGTCGATGACGACCAAACATGGGCGAGAATCGAAGAGATGGCGGTGCACAATTCGCAATATTCTAGGCCTAGGAAGGCACATCGAGGAGGCATGCATGAGGTCGATGCCATCACTAAGCTAAGCATTGACCTTGGAGCTCAATTGAAAACGCACATGGAGACTATTGACAAGAAGCTCCAAAGTCACCTCGACCAAGTCCAAGGCACTAGTTCCTCACACCATCCACCGATTCAAGAAGTGAATGCTTTGGGGTTCGCACCTCCTTTACCTTACTATGGGATGTGCGATACTTGTGGAATAGTTGGACATGAGCCTATGTATTGCCGTGGAAGTATTGAGCAAGTGAACGACTTTCAAGCGTTCAAGCAAGGTACCTCCTACTCTAATCAATTCCAAGCTTCCCAACAAGTCCCCCAACAACAAGCCCTTCAACATCAACAACAACATCGTCCCTATGTTCCACCTCCTTTACGGGACAACAATGAAAGTTATCAAGGTTATGTGGGTAACCAAAGACCCTTCAACAATTTCAAGCCAAATAACCAAGGCAACTTCAACAACAAGCAAGGGTTCCAACAAGGGAACTTCAATCAAGGTGGTTTCCAAGGAAACCCAAATTTTCAAGGGTATCAAAACCGCAACCATGGCAACAATCAAGGCCATCAACAAGGCAACTCTCATGGGTTCCAAGGGAACCATCAAGGAGCAACTCAAAATCAACAACAACAAAGCAAGCCTAGGAGCCAGTCTCCTACACATGATTATGGCATTCCCCTCGCCATCACCGACACTCCACATAATCCATCGTCCCCACCTCGAGATTTTGACATTCAAAAGACTTTCATGGAGATAAAAAGGAGCAATCAAGATATGCAACAATGCCAAGTGGACATGTCAAGAAACCAAAGTGAGCTCTTCACTTATATTCAAGGGGAAAACGCGATAAGAGATACCCGTATGAAGATACTTGAGACTCAAGTATCTCAACTTGCATCGGGAAGTTCCTCAAGGCAAAAGGGGCAATTGCCTCCTCAAGGTGAAACTCCAAATTATGAACATGTCAATGCCATCACCTTGAGGAGCGGTGCTACTTATAATCCTCCCATGTCTCCTAATGAGCAAGAGCCGACACAAGAACCGAACATGGAATTGGCATCTCCAAATCAAGAAGAGACAAGCTTTGACAGTCCAATTGAGGAGCAAGTCCTAGGGGAGGCCGAGAAACCCCAAAAAGAAGACCCTCTTCCTCTTCAAGAGAAAGACAAGGGAAAAAGGAAAGTGTCCTTTGAAGAGTCCACCCCACTTGAGCAAAACAAGTACCAAATCAAGTTGCCTTTCCGATCAAGGCAAATGAAGACTAGGGTGGACACTCAATATGATAAGTTCCTTAGTATTGTGAAGAAATTGGACGTTAGTGTCCCGTTTACCGAGTTACTTACCCAAATCCCGGCATATGGTAAATTCATGAAAGATATCTTGGCTAGGAAGAGGTCCATCGACAAGGAAGAGACGGTAACGTTCACGAGGGTGGTGAGCGAGATTATTCAAGGTTCCACGCTTCCAAAGTTGAAGGACCCGGGTAGTTTCTCTATCCCTTGCACCATCGGCAATTACAAGATCGAGAGAGCTATGTGTGATTTGGGTGCGAGTGTAAGCATTGTTCCTTACACCATTTGTGAGCGATTAGGGATGACGGAGTTGAAATGTACGTCCATTACACTCAAAATGGCCGATAAGTCTCTTAACCGACCATTGGGAATGTTGGAAGACATGCCGGTGCGAATAGGGAAGTTCTTCATTCCGGTCGACTTCATTGTGGTGGACATGCCGGAGGATGCTAACACTCCCATCATCCTTGGACGCCCATTTTTACACACCGCCGGTGCCGTGATCGATGTAAAGAAGGGTAGGATCACCTTTCAATTAGGCGACGAGGAGTTAGTGTTTGACCTCCAAGGCAACACTTCGCCCATGACCGAGACATGTAATATGATCCATGCCACGGAAGACATCGATCTAGAGGAAGGATCGGGACAAAGCTTGAAGAAGTACTCTTATTTACTTGAGGATGATGACTCCGATATGGAGGAAGATGAGTGCCCGAATCATGGGCTTGACGACAAGTTGCTAAGTAGGGAAGAAGATGAGCCTCCATTGGGGCCGCATGATGACCGGTGGACGTTTGGGTATATCCCCAAGGACCAAAAGTACAAGTTCACGTCGTTGAGCTTGAATGAGCGGGATGCCCCGGGAACGTCAAGGCAAGGCCATGAGGAGCCTTGGGATGTGGTCGGTTATATGACATGCTGGATTGAAGACTTCTCTAGGGCCTTCGACTTGTTCTTACGTGCTCTTGATGGAGATGGAACCGGTTGGAGTATTGTTGAAAAAGAATGAAGATTGTACCACCATGGTTTGACGGAGTTCCACAAGAACCGTCTCCTTGTGTATATCCTTGTATTTTATTTGCTTTGGATTTTTGTGAATTCTTGTTATTTGGATTGATTGATGAGCGTTGTGAGGGAGAGAGTTTGATGTGTGTTTGAGTAATGCTTTATAGGTGAAGGGAGAACGCTCCTAGAGAGGATCGGCGGTGATATACCTTGGGTTGTAGGCACGAGGATCGGGTTTTTGAAGCTTGGAGCAAGCTTTTGGGGATTGCGGAAGTGAAGAAGACCCATCCCGGCCGGGAAGGGTAAGGCAACCCGACCGGGAAGGACCGTCCCGATCGGGATAGGTGCGCCATATTTGGAGCATCCTGTGAGTCCGTCCCGACCGGGATGAAGGCGTCCCGACCGGGACGGGTGTGGCATCCCGACCGGGAAGGAGCCGTCCCGATCGGGATGGGTGTACCAAGATTTGAGCTCACTGTGGGCCCGTCCCGATCGGGATGAGGTCATCCCGACCGGGACGGGTGAGGTAACCCGATCGGGATCATTCTTCCCGATCGGGATGGTCCTCTGCTCCCCCTTTGTGATTCTTCTTCGCAAAACAAGTCCACCCAACCTTTTTATACCCCCTCTCAACCTCCTTACTCCTCCTTGTCCCTATCATACGACCCATGCACTTCACTTTAAACCATGATCCACATCAAATCCCACCACCCTCACACCATTACTACCTCTACCATGCGTTTTATCAAGAATGAAGCGGACAAGCAAGGATGAAGACAAGCAAGCGCCGTTATTGATCTATGAGACGACGGAGAGAGTGAGTAGCTAACCTATGGTATGGCAACTATCCTCTCTTTTCCGTTTTTGTGGTTGCTTGTTTTCCTTTGTTTATTCCCTTCCCCTTGTACACTTTTGTGTCTTGATGTCGTGGTGGCCTTCGAGGCCTTGGTGTTGATTGCTCTCGACTCTCGACGACGTGATTGCGTCAAGAGTCAATCGAAAAGTCCAAATTTTTACAAGATTTTCACTTTCTTTTTTGAGGATTTAGTCGGATTTAGGCGGAATCCGGGCTAGGTGACTTGATTACACCTAGCCCTCCCCTCCCATTTCCTTTTATTCCCTCCTTTTTATTTTTCTTCCCCCTTCCATATCTTTTTCTTGTCTCGGCCCATGGTGACTTGACTACACCCCGGCCGGGCACCCTCTACCCTTTTCTCCACTTTATTCTTTGATTATAGCTTTATTTTCGTAGTTTCTTTTCTTTTTCTTTTGTCTCTCCGCACCCTACGATCGAGCATGAGGACATGGCTCGATTTAAGTGTGGGGGAGCGATATTCTATCATAGTTAGTTTTATTTTCTTAGTTTTTCGAAAAAATCTTAAAAATCCCTAAAAATTTGAAAAAATTTCACAAAAAAATCAAAAAGATTTTTCTTTTGTGTGTTTTCCTTTTGTGTCATTGTGTCGTATATTTGTTTTGTGTGCGTGTTTTGCCTCCTTCTTTCCTTATAGGTCGCTTAATCACCGCTAGCTTTGGAGAGCTTTCAAGACACCCGGTAACATCTTTTCAACCCTTTTTCCTCTTTGTTTCTTGTGGAGTTTGGAGGAGATATGTGTTGTGATGTGCTCGGGTGGAGCTTTGTAAAGTTTGTGGATGATTGGTTTCTCATTTGGAAGTTCGGGGTGGTGTGTGTTTTGTATGTGTTCGTTTTGTTTTGTTCTTGTTTTGTTGCTTTTGCTTCTTTTTCTTTCGTTCGTTTTCGTCGTGTCTTTATTTTGTGTTGTGTTGTGTTGTGTGTAAACCGTTTTCGAAAACCCGGTTTAGAGGCTAGTGTGTGAGTGTCTATTTTCCCTTCCTAGTAGTATAAATCGAGTTTTGGACTTTAGCCTAGTAGAATGACCCTAAATCAATGATTTCGTTGGTCCTTTACCTTGAGTCCACCTAGCTTACTAGAGATTTACTGCGGGATTTGCACTTTTGACCATTATGACCACCCACAGTGTGAAAAGGCCTTGGTTACCGAGTCTCGTCCCCTAGGTGACCGTGTTTAGGTGTTTGATTAGTCCAAGTTCTCCACTTTTTGTGGGTCTGAAGGGAAGGACGCTCCCCGACTCTCCCATTCCCCTACCTCCTACACACATCTAGTCGATAAGATTGCAAATTGTTGAATTCTCTCTTTCTTGTTACACAATGAAATGCCAAAAATGCCAAATCTTGCCAAAAGGGCAAAGAAAAGAAAAAAAAGAAAGAAAAGAATGAAGAAAAAGAAAAGGCACAAAAGCCAAAAACAAAATAGAAAAGAAGAAAAAGAAATGGCATGGCAACAAACAAAGCAAAAACGTCGAAAAGAAAGAAAATGCCAAAAGAAAACCCATCTCACAAAAAGCAATCCTCACAAAAATAAGCCTTTTTCCGACTTTTGCCGTGAAGAGCCTACCAAAGGACCGAATCCCGAGGAAGGATGATAGCGGCATTAGTCGGTCTTCCTTCATTTTGCATATTTCCACCTTTTTACTTGGACTAGTTAGGCGGTCTTGGACACGGGATGACCCTCTTGGCTCACGCTAAAGGGGGCGGGGTCTCACTTACCTACAGTGTCGACTAACACCGTGGTTCTTCAGTTTTCCACTCCGCCGATCGTCCCGTAGTACGTTTTTAGAAAGTTAGGAGGACCTAGGTAAGTTACCAACGTTTTTATTGCTTGATAGTCATACTATTAGGGTTTAGTTCACCTTGGTTTGTATTGCTTGCTTGGGAACGTTGTCGCTTACCTCGAGTCCTAAACCGGTGCTTCTTTCACCGCTTTTAGAGGGAAGCGGTATTTCTTTTGTTTTGGGTGCAACCGATTATGTGTTTGTTTGTGTGTTTGTTTGCTCATGTGTTTTGTGTCCGGTTGCATCCACAGTTTTGTCGCAAGACCCGACTTTCCTTGCGGAGTGCACTTGTCCTCTAAGTGCACTCGCGTGAGTTGAAGGGGCGTAGGGTGCGCTAATACCTATTCGGCTAGTGTAGTAATTAGTATGTGCTTACTCGAGGGCGAGTAAGGGTTAAGTGTGGGGGAGTTGATAAGTGTAGTTTGTAGTGCCTATTTGTTGTGTTTTGGTCCCTTTTTCCATGTGGAATCGCTCCTTTGGAGCGATTCATGGGCTTCTTATGCTTCCTTTAGTTCGTTTCAGGTTCCCGAGGCCGAATTGGAAGAGTTGGAGCGATTCCGACTCAATACATACACATTTTGAAGCCAACGAGATAAAGGAACGATGACTCGAGACCTTGGAATCGACCCCGAGACTTTAGGATCCAATCCCGAGCCTCCGAGACCCGATCCCGAGTCCCGAGAATCGGTGGGAAGCCCATGAGAGGCAAGGAAGGACCAAAGAGTGTTTAAGGAAGGCATACAAGACCCATCCCGTTCGGGATGGAGTGCTACATTAGGATGGCTGCTGCGAGCCCATCCCGGTCGGGACCAACTCGTCCCGATCGGGATGACAGAGCCGTCCCGATCGGGATGATCCGTCCCGGTCGGGAAGCTACAGAGGCAGCACGGGCCTCTTCTTTTCTTCTCCTTCACTCTTGTACCCATATATATATACTCCCTTCTTGTAATTTTAAGACATCTTATGTTACCCTACATTAGTTTAAGCCTCAAAAAACCCTAGATTTACTCTCACTCATTAGCTTTAATCTTCCCTTAATCTTAGTTAATCTTTAGATAATTATTGTAATTAGTCTTGGATTAAGGGATTCTTGAAGACTGTTCCAAGCTTGACAACCTTGGGATTGTATTTGGGTTTCTCATTAATGTTTTTCATCTTTTTCATCATAGTATTGTTGGTATAATCTTCTCTTCCCTAATCCTTGTTTATTCATTCTAGTTTCATTCCTTTTATATTGTTCTTATCATTGTTCTCATTGTTCATAATGGATGTTTGGTTTGTGAGTTTGTCTTCTCTTGTGATTGTTAGTTTCTCATTGATAATGAGTGAGTAGTTTCTTTGTGGGGTTAGTAGGGGGATTAGGGGTAGACTATGGATGATTAGGGTTGATTAAGGGGAAAAGGTTGCATCTTTGTTGTTAGTCACATTGTAGGCACTCTATGTGTTTGTTGATATGCTTGTGTGAGTTTTAGTGGCCATGCTTCCCATGTTTGTGTTCATCTTCTCATTGATTGCTTATTTTGTGGAAATCTTGAGAATAGTCATAGTCACGAGAGTGCCGACTAGGGTCTAAGTTGCGAGAGCCCGGACTCACCTTGACATCGGTCTAAGTTGCGAGAGCCCGGACCGACTCTAGCGATTAGGAGGCACATTTACCCTTGATCACCCCAATCATTCTTCTACCTCTATGAACCCGACCTACCCTACTTCTTTCCATATTTGAGTTCAACTCCTTAGTTAGACATCGTTTACTCTAGTTTATTTGTTAGATCGATCATTAGCATTGTTTAGCATTGATAGTCTAGTTCTTATTCCCTTCTTCAATAGTTTTCCTTTTATTGCATTCTTTGTGTTCGTTTGGTAATCTAGTCTCGTTGTAGGTAGACTTAGTCTAAACCTTGATATACCGTCCTCGTGGAATCGATCCCGACTTACCCTAGCTACCCACTAGGTTAGTCGGTGTTATATTGATTGGCTAGGGACGTGACAAATCCCTACCATCAGACTAGTTCTGCGGCTAATCCAGCAGAACCTGGGTACTAATTTTGAGCTAGTCGATCACAGGCACCTCGGTATCGAGTGGAGTGCTCAAAGGTGAGGAGTAGTGGTGATGTCGCTTTTTTTATTATTGGAACTACGATCGAGTGGATCGTTTGCCTCGGGTGTTGGAGTGCGAGCCCTTAGCGAGAGTTTAGAGGGAGAAGAGAGAGTTGAATTGTGTCGAAATGAGGGCGTGAAGGGGGGTACTTATAGGTTTTTTCGGCCCTCGTCGTCCATATAGGCGCGTGATCTAAGGCGGAATAAGACTTAGGCGCCTGGGTCCGGGCATGGAGAGACCCAGGCGCGTCAGGTGGTGCGGTTGGAGTTTTGAGGATACGATTTTGATACTTTCCAAAACCGAGAGACGGGTGTATGATACTAAGTTTAGGGCTTAAGGATCTCCGCGGCTTGACCTAGCGTCGTGGGTTTAGTGGGCCTCGGGTGTTCATCCCGAGGTTCGCTTGGTGCAGTGTTGACTCGGTTCGAGTTTCGGGACCGACTCGGGGTCCCGGTGTCATAATTGACTCTAATTAGTGTCTATGACCATAACGACACGACTAAGGCTGCCATCATGTTATTTTAATTTGCCCGAATAATTTATTTGATCCGTTCTATAGAAAAACTATCTAGAACACCGCGAACCCGCGTCGCGTTGCAGTCATATCGTCATCGGGTGTTTGTTGCACACTTCTGCAACCACCAGGTCCAAATCCGGGTGTCTACACTTCTCATGAGGAGTAAGCCAACCCAATACTCTAGAGGGCATAAGATTAATCAGATGTGTGGATGCCAAAATCAGCTACCCCCAAAACTTTTTAGGCAAGGACCCCTGAATACGTAAAGCTCTAGCAACCTGGAGCAAATGGCGATGCTTCCTTTCGACTCTGCCATTTTTCTGAGGGTTCCCTAGAATGGAACGTTGGTGGACTATGCCATGCTTGTTGAGCAAGCTCTGACATTACATTAATTTTGGAACCAAACTGAGTAGAGACATAAGCTACGAAGGATTGCACGATAGATGGAACCTACTCCTTAGTTTTTAACAAGAAAGTCCATGTAGATCGACTATAATCATCAACGATCGTGAGAAAATACGAAGCGGCAGATATAGATTTTAACCGATAGGGTCCCCATAAATCAACATGGATCAAATCAAAGATAAAACTAGAAACAGTTGAACTGACATGAAACAGAGCCTTGTGATGCTTAGCCAAAACACAAGTGTCACAATGAAATGTTTTGTCACTATCGATGGCAGGAATTACATGCTTAAGGGCACCCAAAGATGAATGACCAAGCCTAGAATGTAATAAGCAACATCATCATTGTTTACAGAGACTGAAAATGAAGTTCTAGTACATATATTGCTATGGACAGTACTAGTACTTTGTAGGAATTGATAGACGCCTCCCTTTTTGCTTCCCGAACAAAGGACCTCCTCAGTGGAAGGATCCTTTATTTTGCATAGATTTTGGTCAAATATAGCAATGAGATGATTATCACCCAATAAGCGACCCAAAGAAAGCAGATTGTGTTTAAAATCAGGAAGAAAAAGAACATTCTTTAGAGACAGGTTTGTTGTAAGAGGGCCAACTCTAGTATGAGTTACCATCTTTATTTTCCCATCAGAAAGATACACAGAAATAGGCTTATTTAGCATTGTATAAGAGCTAATTAAAAAGACGCAAGTCAAAACACATATGATTAGTAGCGCCTGAATCAAGAATCCATGTATATATAGGAATGTGAGAAGTACCAGCAGCAGAATAA
This sequence comes from Agrostemma githago, assembly GCA_958450325.1. Lineage (NCBI taxonomy): Eukaryota > Viridiplantae > Streptophyta > Magnoliopsida > Caryophyllales > Caryophyllaceae > Agrostemma > Agrostemma githago. The sequence goes on along the minus strand of OY288254.1, from coordinate 35,344,737 downwards.
GCAAGTGTTGTACCTGAAAAACCAGGACCTGCAATTTCTGGTTGAGCTTGAGATTGATTTTGCAGCTTGAATATCTCCTTAGCTATAGCTTGAATAAAGGATGGATCAAGATTTTGCTCAAACATCTTCGGGCAGGTATATCACATGGAGTTTCAGACTCATATGCATCAGCTTCCTCGACATTCGCTGCAAACCTTCGTCCAGAAGGTGTAGCAGCAGCAGCAGCCTGCTGTCTCTTGAGCTTTTTCTGTTGCCAACAATACTCAATCGTATGACCAGCTTTCTTGCAATACGTGCAGTAATATGATGACTTATCAGTCTTAGCCTCTTTGTTCTCCCTTCTTCACACATTCGAAGGATCAGCATGACCAGCTTTATTTGAAGCATGATTTGCAGTCGGTGCAGCCATATCTACAGTAGGTACAGACACCTCTGCTGTAACTTGTTGCTGAACCTCAAGCTGGTAAACTTGAGCTAAATCCTTGTTTACAGTGGGAAGAGGATCCGTGGCAAGGATCTGACCACGAACATGCTCTTATCTCTTATGTAATCCCATAAGAAAATCAATTAGATTGTGTGTGTTCTCTCTGGCAACAACTTTCTTCAACATCTGACTTGTGCAATCATCTAAGGCTCCACAATCAACTGAGGAAGGGGATCTAATGAACGCATATCCTCCCACAGTGTTTTTAACCTAGCATAGTTACAGACAGGTCTCCCTGAGTAGTGTGAGCAATGTCACGTCTTAACTGATATTGGAATGGACCATGAGACTGAACAAACCTCTCATTCAATTCGTCCCACAACTGCTTACTGGAAGACGCATAACTGAACGTAATAGCAATTTTCTCACTCAACGAATGCAGAATCCAGTTCATTATCATATAATCCGTCCTAATCCAGTCATGAAAGGTACCCTCATTTTCTTCAGGCTTAGGATAAGAACCAGTAATGAAGCCTAATTTGTTCTTAGTAATGATAGAGATTTTGATTTGTCGTGACCAATGCAGAAAATTTTGTCCATGAAAGACATTAGGAGTAAGCTGAATAAGACTTTGATCATGCGCAGAAAGATAAAGAGGATCTTTATAGACCGAAGTATAAGCTGGAGCCATAGCTACTGATTTCGAGAAATTACAGCGGAAATTCAACAAATTCGTAAAGGAATTTGACTAATCAATCGTAAATGATCTTAACAACAGAGAATAGAAGCAAAGAAATCAACAATTTGCATCAAGAAACTGCAGGAATTGCAATAAAATCGCGCAAAAGAGAGAGGAAAGATCATACGATTCTCAGGCGATGAAGCAAGAACAAATTCTGCAGGTGTCGTAATACTGATGATCTGATACCATCTAGAACTTCGTGAGCTCGTGAGCTTGAGTTACGCCATTAATGGAGTTTGCATAGCAGTCTCACACAAAAGCTAAATAGAAGTTGATTTTCTCATTATTCTGGTAAATGTTTTGTGTGTAACAAAATGAATTAATTTACAAAGAATGTGATAAGTGCGTTTTGTAGTGTTTATTTCTCGTGTTTGGTCCCGCTTTCTCTTGTGGAATCGCTCTTTAGAGCGGTTTCAAGGCTACTTACGCTTTTTTTAGCTTGTTTTAGGTTCCTAAGGCGTATCTTGGAGAAATGGAACGATTTCGACTCACTTTCGATGCATATGGAGCCAATGAAGAGAACCGACGATGATTCGGTGATTTAGACTCGATTCCGAGTCCCATGGGGCCCACATGATGATATCCCGAGCACCGAGCATCGATAAGAAGTCTAGGAAGAGCAAATAAGGACCCATCACGACCGGGAAGGATCCATCACGGCCGGGATGAAGAGATGAGAAGACAGAAGCTGCTATGGGGCCATCCCGGCCGGGAGCATCACCATCCCGACCGGGACCACCCCCATCCCAACCGGGATCACCTCCTTCCCGGCCGGGAAGGACTTAGCTCAGCCCGTTTTTTAATTATTTCGCTTCCCTTACTTATGGAACCATATATATACTCCCCCTCTTGTATTGTTTTAAGGGATCACGAAACCCTAGACTACTTTAGGTTAGATTAGCTTAGATTAGTGTAGATTAGATTAATCCTTCCTTAATTACTCTTCATTAAACCTTAATCTAGTTAGCTACTCTTGTATTATTGGAATTCTTGAAGAATCTACCAATCTTGACAACATTGGTGGATGTTTTGGGTTTTGTTTTATGCAAGTGTTCATCTTTTCATCTCCTTTCTAGTTTGGTATAATCCTTATTCTCTCTTTTCCTTTAATCATTCATTGTTAGTAAAGTTTCATTCTTTATCTCTTGTTTATTGTTTCTCTATTGTTTTGTTTCATTATGAATGTTGTTCTTATGTGGGTTTCTCTTGTTAGTGTTCATAGTTCATTAGTTATGTATGGGTAGGTTTCCCCTAGGGTTAGTAGGGGGATTGGGTGTGATTAGGGATGATTAGGGTGAGATGGGTGATGCTAGTTGTTGTTTTTGTTGTTTCCTATTGCCTTGCACTCTATATGTTCGATGAAATGGTTGTTGGACTTGAGACGATCACTCCTTGTTTTTCTTGCCTCTTCTCTTGCATGTTCTTGTTTGGTGATGGGTTGGGTTCCTCTACTAGGAGCGAGAGCGTGGTGAGGAGACCCCTAGGTCGTTTAAGTAGCGAGAGCCCGAATGTAACCTAGGCTACGAAACATGCTAGCAACCCCGTTTCCCTTTTTGATCTCCTTGGCATCCATGAACCCGACCTAGCCCTAGTTTCCTTCTTATTGATTTAATCTCTTCTTATTATCATTAGTTGTTTGTTTTTCCTCTTTATTTCATGTCATAGACTTTAGTGTAGTCGTTAGTCAATCTTAGTCATCACTTTAGGTTGTCTTGAACCTAGTCTTGGACCATAGCACCCATTAGTTCGGAACTCCCGTCCCTGAGGATCTCGACCCGACTTACCCTAGCTACCTAGGTTAGGTTCGTTGGTATTACTTTGATCGGTATGATAGACGACAAACACCTGCCGTCAAATTGGCGCCGTTGCCGGGGACGGCGTAGTTTAGACTCTTGTGTGCTTAGTTTTAGGCTTTGTTCTTGATATTTTTGTTTTCTTCTCCTTGTGTATCTCCATTTTATTTCTTCTTGGGTGCTTATTTCTCTCTTCCTAGTGCCTCAATAGCACTAGGCTTCTAACGTTTTCTCAAGTGTTTCTAGTTCATCCAATGTATCAAGGCAACGTTATGACAATGGCGCATCCAAACTACCATCAATCGTCATGCGACAATCATGGGACAAATTACCAAGACCCACAATTTTACCAACCATATCAATCTCATCAACAATCTTATGAACCCCCTTCAATTGGCTACCAAGGAAGTTGTCAAGGATCATTCCAAAATCCTAACAATTACCAAATACCTTCACATAACTCACAACCAAAAGTCCCCAACCTTGAGCTTTGTCAAATGATGATTCAAATGCAAAAGAGTCAACAAGAGATGCGAAAGAATCAACAAGAGATGATGATTCAATGCAAAGGGTCCAAGATGAGTTCATGGCTCAACATCAAAGAGAGAATGAGGTGCAGGATGCTCGAATTAATGCACTCATAGCTCGTTACACGATGTTGACCACTCGGACTCCACAACTTGTTGAGGAAGGTTCATTTGGGCAATAAGATCGGTTGTCTCAACAAGGCAATCAACCCGATTATGAAGCCACGAATGAAGAAGAGAGGGTCAACCAAGGAATCATTGTTGAGAGTTGCTCGGATGGTGAAGCTATGGGGAGGAAGTTGAAGCTTCAAGGGTTGACAATGAGGAGGAAATTGAACATGATTCTCAAAGTAACTCTTGGGAAGCCAATGTATTGGCTATTAAATTGGACTTGTATGATTTTCTTCGTGATGAAGCGGATGTTGACAATCCAAACCCAAGTGAAGAGAAGACTCCTCTAGGCCAACTTGGCAAGGTGAGTGAAAATGAAGGTAATACTTGGGAGAAAGAGATAGATGCCTTAGAACTTGCCTTGAATGGGAAATTGGAGGAGCCGATTTGGGGATTTGGAGATGCTATGCTAGACAAAACCGTCGAAGAAATTGAGGCCGCCATCAAAGGCCTTGAATTTCTTCATGGTGAGAATTCTAGTAAGGATAACGATGAGGTCTCCCCTAGAGCCTCAAATGAGGAAAACTTGATGCCTTCACCTTCTTTATCGCACTTGATTTCGAGTCCCTTGTCTTGTAAGATGGTTGATGAAGTGGATCCTTGTCGGGCGGCGGAAAAGAGTTTCACTCTTAACCCCGTAGAAGAAGCAACACCCTTAGGGCATGATCTCCCAAATCATAATGCCAAGCATGACTTTAGACCATTATACCCACCGGATGGTTATAAGAGTCGTTGCTATGTTGGTTGGAAAGACCCGGAAGATCACAAGAAACCCGAGCATAATGGATCAGATGATTGCTTCTTACCTCCGACTTGGAAGCTCTTGATGATAGCTTGGCTCGGCAACATGAGCCTTCATGGAGATGTTGCTAGAGCATTTGATTTACTTCTCTGAGCCCTTGAGGGCTATGAAGTTCCTCTTAGAATCATCTTGTTGTAAATATCTCTTTCCTCTTCTTTTGAGTTTTTGAATTTATATTTGTGTGATTGGTTAGTTTGGTTTCTTGGTTTTGTTTGTGTATGAAGTTCTTGTAATTTGGAATTTTGATGAGTGATGGGAGGGAGGTATTTATTATGGAAGTTATTGAGCTTGATTGATAGGTATGAACTGAAGATGAAGAATTAGAAAGGGATATGGATGATATAAGATTTGAAGCTTAGTGGAGGAAGTCGGTTTTTGAGCTTTTGACAAGGTTTTGGGGACGGGATTTTGGATCCCGAGGTATTATTTGTCTTTTGGGTTAAACTAATAATGAATGAAGTGCTAGAGAAGCCACCCCGCCCGTGATGAGCATCATCACGCCCGGGACGAGTTGTGCTGCCAAAGATTGCTCACTGACAGCCCATCCCGACAGTGGTGAGGATGATCACGCCCGGGACCAGGTCATCCCGACCGGGATGGACCCCAGCTAGGCCTCTTTGCCTTCATTTCTTCATTTAACCCCCACCCAACCACTTTATACCCTCTCCCAACCTCCCTACTCACCTTAGCCTCTATCATTTTATCCGTACACTTCAACTATACACCTTCATCTCATATTCACTACTACAAATCTCTTTGAATCTCGACGCTTTTTTCTTTGATTTTCGACGCTTTAAAGCGTCGAAAATTATATTCTTGACGTTTTTATAAAGCGTCGGATTTTGAGCCGTCAGGAATTTCTGACTCTTTTAAGCATCGATATTCTCATCACTTTTTTGTGTCAACAGTTTAAGACGACACTTTATTGTGTCAAAATTCCTGGCGCTTCTATGCGTCAAGATTTACAGAGTGACCGTAACGTGTGTAAAGAAAAAAAATAGTGGTAATTAATATTGACGGAAAAAAGTGTCAAGATTTAATTATTAATAAAATAGTTTATGGAGTAATTGTTTTTACACACACTGACAAAAGGATAATAACCTTAAATTTAATGTAGTACGGAATAAATATACAACCAAAAAAACATGTAGCTCACAAATAAAGATACACTACTATATACAAAAAAATTAGACTCTTTTAGAGCCGAGTCTCGACAAAATAGTAGTATACGTACATGCATCTCTATCTAGCACTTAACAAACATCTTTAGTTCATTTAACTAAATTAAAATTTTTCTCCATAAAAATTAAATAGAAATTCATATACAAATGTCGTTGACAGTAGATTCTCTACAATATATTGTATAGCTAGCTTCATTGTGTTAAAGCAACAATCACTCCTTCATTTTTGTGTGCCAACATTATTTTATGTATGTAATCCTGCAAAAAAAATCAAAATACGTTCATTTGAAAAATATATAAGCAAAAAATACATTAATGTCAAAAATTAACTTTTTTTTTTAGGCCCGAACTTAAAATCTAAAATATGATCTCTCGGATTCATTTAATGGTCGTCATGTATCAGGCTAACCAGTTTGAAAAAGGTCATTAAAACTTATATGTACTAGTGTGATACCCGTGAAAAATTTCACGGGTTGTGGTTCCTAAATTGTTAATAGAAATTGTATATGAAAGATTTATGACCCGACTACGTATTGTTGTTTATGTTAACTATTGGTCGAACTAATAAAAAAATTTACAAATAAAAACTTTTTTTTCCCTTTAAAATTAAGGTATAAACCGGTTTTGAATGTTTCGACCGAACCCGAACCGATTTTCAACTTCAAAAACCCGGATTTTTAGGTTTTTTAAATAGGATTTTGGTTCGATTTCAGTTTTTAAAATTGGTTCGAACTTTTTCTCACCTCTAATTATTCCACCTACCGAGTACTCCGTGCTTCATTTAGAAAGTAGGTCTAACCTTCCCAATTAATTCCCCATTATTGATCAAACTAATCAAAAATGGTTTTCCAATGTCCGAAGTAAGTAATCTAACTAAGAGGAATCAAATATTAATAATGTTTACTAAGGGGAATCAAATACTAATGGAAATTTACAAAATTAACCATCGTGATAAGAAAATGTATCATGGTGACAATATTACTCTCCTCAGTAACATTTACTTGATGGTGTTACCATAAAACAGTGGGACATACGTTCAAAAGAGTAATTTATACTCCGTAAGCCGTAATACATTGAATATGTACGGGTACCCCAAATAGTTTGCCTGCAATAATGAAGGTGTTATACTCGTAAGAGGTACAGTGAGAACAAATTACTCCTTCGTTTAATTTGAGTACGAACTATTAATAATCGAGATATTTGATCTTTTGGAATAAAAAAATAAAAAAACACTTGTAAACTTGAGTGTTTACACCACTCAACATTAATGTACGCGCAATATCGTGTCAACAAATCAGCATTATAAGGTACAACGTATCCGCTGTGCACGCTCACATCTCATTTTTCCACTGTGATACCACTGTTGTGTCTCATGTACATAGGGTACCCATCTCCGTCGATAGTTATACGATCAGAAAAAGCCTTCGGGATTCTCTTGGTGCATACACCATCAACCATGCAAGGGGACTTCGGGTTTGCATGTCCACATGGACCGTGAATCATTAAATTCTTCACCGCCCTATATAGTGTTGGTTCATCTACAGGGTCAGGAATTTCTGTTGTTATGATGCTGTCAACATCACTGGCATCGGGAAATTCGTCGTCCCTTTTGAGGAACAAAATAATATGTGCGTGAGGAAGTTCGTGCTTCTGTCATTAGGAAGGTGATACTCGTGAAAATTTCACGGGTTGTGATTCTTTTATTGATATTCCCTAATGAAGTAAGGCAAAATTGATCTTCAATTATACGAAGTACTTGTATAATGTGTTCGAAAATATTCATAAGAAACACCCATGAAATACTCGTGAATACCCAATGCAATACCCTGTCATATATATGGAATAGTACTTACACGTTCCTTTCCCGATTATATTGTCAACTTTCGTCACTTAAACCAAATTAGAACAATCGTGGGTATTTGGTCACTTGTAACTACTGAGTATCATTTTATTCACATGAAAAAAGGTATTTGGTCAAAATTACTCCGTACAGAGTATTTCTTTTATCTTTCGGATAAAATGCTTAATCGGATTAGTGTAGTAACTTGCGACTATCCTACCAAACAATTTACACGAAGAATACTAAATACCCTAACGGCCAACAGTGTACAAACTGAAAGTTAACATCGAGAATAACTCATTAGATTGTATGCAAATCCGTAATCCGCAAACCAATCCGAGCTTCTCAATCGGATTAGTCTAATAGCATACGACTGTCTTACCAAACAATTTATGCGAAGAATACTAAACACCCTACGGCCAACACGTTAGAAACCAAAAGTTAATCTCGAGAATAGCTCGAGGTAGTATACAAATCCGTAACCTCACATACCAAAACCGAGTCCTTTTGAACAACTTCAATGGGCTAGTTGGAATTAAGCCGCAGTAAAAAATAGTCAATCATTAAGTCCAATAGTAAAAAATGAACCCAACACGGCCTTAAGCAATTAAGCTGCAGAGTTTTAGTTGGAATCCGCCATTGTTGTGAACTTGCTATTACTCGAGAAATCAATTTGAGGGAAAACTCAAAATGGGATGGAATGCTGCCCAGAAACTCATACAAAATTGGAAGATTTTTAGAGGTGATAGTGTAAGTCCCAGCTATCAATTTCAGTCTCTAATCCCCCTTTTAAAGTCGTCGTTTTTTGTTAGGGTTTTGGTTGAGTTGTGCGTTGGATTTTGTGTGTAGGTGATAATAATTAGTGGAAAAGATAGAGGTGAAACCAGACTTATCAAACGTGTTATTCGATCAAAGAATCACGTCATTGTCGAGGGAAAAAATCTTGTATGAAATCTCTCTCTATCTCTATACTGTGATTTTGTAATTGGGGGACTGAGTTCGATGTCGTTTCCGATTTAGGATTTCGTATGGGTCATTTTGAATCAGGGTCTTAGTATTGGGAAGCTGAATTCGATGCTATTTCTGATTTAATTATCAAGAAATACCGGCTAAGTGAGATTTAGTCTCGTACCAAATCATCAGCTTAATTAACAAAAGTAAAAGTAAAGAATATAATTTTGTATTGATTGAAAATTGAAGACATTACATACGCAGTATTACACATACTCATTGATAACAACATATTAACTCTACTCTACTTTGTAAGATGCAATAAGCCTCAGTTTGCAAATGACTAATCATCATAATAATGTCTAATTACTCTCTTATATTCATCATTGTATTTGTGTCCATGTATGTTGTGATTAAGTGGTTAACCGAAGCCTGAGGCCTGGTGGAGTTGTGTTCCTCTCCCTCGCTCTAAGCTCTCGCAATTTCCTCAGAATCTGCCAAAAACACCAATATTAATCTCAGTAACAAATTCTGGCAATTTAGAACTAATATGTCAGCTAAATCTAGATAGATAGATTATTATGTACTACTTACATTGTCACGTCGTCTGTCTTCTTCTGTGATACCTATAAAGTAGATTACTGTCGTCGTTTTGCAGGTTCATCCATTTACCGTTGCTTAACCAAAATCATTTGTTGGAAAATCTGGAAACCAAATAGTGACCCCATACCGAGTTACTGGCTGGTAACTGATGCAAGTAAGGCGAACCTGGATCTCCTGTCATCCATTAGATCAACCACTTACCGTATTCAAGCAATTTCGATCTCTTTGTATCCACCTTAGTGAGAGTAGTACCTGGTAGATGTAAAAAGAAGTTACCAAGAACAAACTGAAATCAACAAAGTTCGGTAGAGAAAAAGACATCGGAAAAAGAGATTGCATTGTCGGATGTAACTTCGAATATTAAAAAAGGTATGCATCAAGCAGCTAACTTAAAGATATAAAAAATTTAGAAATAATATTCTCATTGTGAAAAGTTAAATTACCTTCTTCAAATGCATTATCCTTGCATTGATAAATAGGAATTCCATAGCATCTAATTAACTTTGTCTTGTTCCTCACGTGGGGCCTTCCACTTGTGAATGACTCTGATATTGATTTGAGATACAGTAATACCTTGCTTCCAACCGGCAACTGATACAACTTTGGACGATGACATTGCGACGAATATTGTGTGGAAAATTGGAAAAATTGACGAAGTAGAATAATAAAAAGGTTTACTGTTGATGATGGTGATGTACCTGGCTAGCATGGTCAAGTGAACTATTTAAACAATCAAATATGGGAAAATACAAATATAGAAAAACGAAAAGTTGTAGATGTAGTTTCAATGTTATTGTAAATTGTGTTAATCTGCATTGTAATCTCACGGGTTGATTAAATACACTTTTTAATGCAATCCTCATTTGTCGTGCATCATTTATACACTTGTTTACTGTCATCCGTATTTGCCGTGCATCATTAATAATCCTAATGAAGATAATTTTAATTTATGTTTTTACCCAAGCATCCTCATAACTCCACTTCATTTTCTAATTTTCGAGGCAAATTAATACCGTATAAAACTTGTTCCATTAATAATACGGAGTAGTTAGTAATTACGATGGAGTAATTAATGCATTAAACAAAAATGCATTCACACCTAATCTACTATGCTATTTGCACTAATTACCCATGAAATAGCAAAATGCAAACAAATAGTCCTATTCTCAAATGGAGAGTGATGGAGGGTGCCACATACTTATTTTTGGTCCTTGAATTTATATAAAGAAGATATTGTACTAAGTGGAATGAAAAAAATAATAAATTAGTAGGGTTTAATACCTGTGAGAGTGGTAGCAAAGATAATTAAGAGGTAACAAAGTGAATGTACTTCCAAAAATGTTTGATCCTGGAATCCACAACCTTGATAGTTAATACAAGAGATACTATATCTTAATGTTCGTAAGAAAAAAAAAACGTTAATCAGATACTAGAAACGTGAGTGTACTTAAAAGGGATGATGAGTACTGTGATACCTATGGTATGGTACAAAGTGAACTTTGTAATGTGAGCCTCTAATGCCATGTGTTATATAACATAACTAAATATAAGATGATAAGGCATGAATATGAATCCTATGATGACAGGGCAACCTATCTTATTACAAAGATAAAAAAAATAGCATACAAGAAACACACAAAACATTGACAAATTGAAATATAGATAGATAGACAGACAGATAGATATAATCGGTTGCACCAAGCCATCACCATATGTGAACTTTTCAGTTTAATATAGGTACACATTTTGATAGTACTTGATCTATGGAAAAAACAGACCAAAAAAAGCATGAGGCCACATGAATAAAAGAAGTAAGGATACAGACCGGACCAAAAATAGAAGCGACGTCCACAAAGTTGCTTACATTCTCCAGACGGCTGCATAACAGTATAAATACACAACACCCTATTTAGCCTTACTAACGGTCAAAACATAGATAATTGAATTAGAGGAGCACCAGAACTCACCAAAGACATCTTGTCCATCTTTTATCTCAATTATCTTTCATCTTTGTAAATTTTTCTTAGCTAACGTGAGAGATCCTAGAGATGGAGCTACACTCTTGACAGCAGTTGGACTAGTCCCATCTGTACTAAATTTGCCATTGATATTCAGCTCATGAGATCCGGTACCATTAAGGCCCTTACTTTCACCGGTGGTGAAAATTGAAGGTTCCGTGGAAGCAGAATGATTATTTGACGGAATATTTTTCGAAGCGTGCCCTACTGATAAACTCTGTGGCTGGCAGAAAGCAATGAGTTTAAATTAGGAGGAAAAAAAATATAACATCACATATCTAGTTTCTAGCATAAAATATACCGAGTAAACAATAACTTTTCCAGGCTACCTGCTATATAAACCTGCAATTCTCTCAAAAACCTTGGGAGCAGCATCCAACATTAAAAAATTAGATCAAGTTAGCTTGTGATAAGGCCAAAAAACAGTAAACTTGACCGACAAAAAAATTCAATGAAATGAAAGAACATCACATGAACTAAACATCACATGTTCATGCTACAGCTTACATTCAATGAAATGAAGCATAACATATTAACCATAATCATTGAATGCTAACAATTTACCTAACTAATAATCTTTTCTCCAAACTACATTAAGAGTTTAACTAACATTTCAATAACTAGCTCGGATGCCCGGCGATGTTTGGGCGTTTTCAATATATATAAGTTACGTTATTTGGGCGTTGTCAATATAGATAAGATACATTATGGTTTCAAAAGGTATAAAATGTTTCGTCAATATAGATAAGACATGTGGTTCAAAAGGCCCACAACCTGACATACACCATGCAACCATCCACAACGTGTATCTCAAATAGTTTAGAACATATCCCGTTTATGAAGTATAATTATTCTACCGTAAGACATATTAGAAATTTGCAATTGTCTAAATATTTCAAACAGGTAACGGAAGAATATATTCCCTTGGCAAAAAATATTTAATAGGCGCTTCTATTTATATTTAAGATAGTGTTAGTCGGGTCGAGCGTTCTTTTTTGACTATACTTTAGATAGTGTTGTTCAGGTCGGCCGTTCTTTTTTGATAGTTAAATTAAAAATAATTGAACTCTCTTAAGTATATCGGAGTATAAGTCTCGTCTTGAAAATATTACAGTAACATATCACAATTTTTATAGTAGTAATAAGATATTCATCATATTGTTACATTGAGTCAAATATTTATCCAATTAGGTAGGGAAAATATTACGGAGTATTTCCTAAAAAGAATGATTTCTCATCGTCTAACTAAATAGTACAGCCTCCAACCCACGATGATTTACACATTTTTATTTAAATGTGAGAGATTAAAATAATAAGTTGGTAAATCATGGTGGGTTTGAGGGAGTAATAGTTAACACGTTTTAATAATACGACGAAAATAAATAAACGTAGTATTGTGTAATGCCGTCCTACATAAGTACATACTTATATTGTACCGTAGAATATATCGTCCTACGTAAGTACATACTTATATTGCACCGTAGAATAAAAAATATATAACGGTATAACCACGGAAAATTAAGATATAATATTCTTTCTGCATTTGTAGTTAGTCTCATGTAAGACTGTCTCATGATACGATTATTGTGAGATCATCGCATATGAAAATTTATGATTAGAAAACGTAACCATTCGAAATGGAGAAAAATATTCAAAGCATTGAAAATATAAATATTAAGTACAAAATCAACATAGCAAACATGTAAATAAATGTATGAAAAACAAAAGGAGAAGCATGTCCTGGAAGGTGTTACGCAAAAGTGTTACGCAAACAGGGCAACTCCCTCTTTTTATATAGGTAAATGATACTAGTACATTTTTGAATAGATGAAGAAGCTCAACGAGTTATTCCTGCACAAAAATAAATTTATTGTTGTCTTTGGCACGGGTGAAAATAGGGCAATAATTGATTGACATAGAGAACTTCCGTGGCTAAGTTAAAAAAATATGAAGCATCATCTAATCTAAGCATTAAAAATCACAATTCCAAATGAGAAACACATATAAGAGTGTAGTGCCTTGGGAAAAAAATAGAAACAGATAAATAGACAGACACTAGTTTACCTCGAAGGTGTGAAACAAAACATTCGTTCAAAGAGGCATTCAGCTAACGTAACTACACAAACATGACCTTACAGATGAAACCAGCCATCCCAACTCATTAATTGTACATCTAATCTAATGAATGAACAATAGCGAGGCAATCTCATGCGGAAGAGGTAGTCTCATTGGTCATGTAATCATGTAATCATCTAATGTCTTTTATTGGATAAAAAACTATGGTATGATAGAATGTAGCATTATCAAATTATCAACTTTCATCAAAAAAAAGTGAGCACCAAGACAAAAGGTAATCAAAGCGGAGCTTCAGAAGCTTTTTAAATTTTTTTGCTAAATTACTCATTACGGACGAGGGCATCATGAAAAACTAAACGAGGAATGCAAGATTTGAGATTAGAGTACATCATTTATTGTTTCATATTTTCTACAAAGAACACTTCGTTAGGCTTACGACTTATACAACATTTACTTAATGTGCAGCCTTCTTTTATTTGTTGGATAGAGGAATGAATATACGATTATACGAGGGGCTGTTTCAACTTGGGGTCGGGCATGATGCATTCAAAAACTAGCCCATTAGTATAGTTTATGGCTTTAGTCCTTAACAACGATGCAAATTTTGCTCAAGCAGAAAGTAAAACTCGCCATAACTCTCATTGGAACGAAGGTAATCAGAGTGTTTAATCAATAGCTAACACGTAAAGGTTACAAAAAGAAGAAGAAAGGTCACGAGAAAAACGAATTATAACAACCAGGGAAATTAATGTTGGATTCAGAAATAATATGTACAGGATCGCGGAGGAGTTAATAAAGAATAGTAATCACTGACAATTGTTCATTATGGGGTAGGTATGGCACGAAATCATCGTATATGACATGCGATACTTTTTCATTCCATAACAATACCGTGTAAAACTCAACCCAGTTGAAAAGTGAAATGAAAACACCCAAAATCACATACAAATTTCTCATTACCGCCACCTTTTCAAATTTATTCATCAACAGTTTGTGAAAATAATGTTAACCATAATGATGAGGACTCTAATTAGAAAGGTTATATGATTAAAATGATTCAATAATCAGAAATACTCAGGAACACATATGAACAAATCACCAACAATCAATTAAACATGCAACAAACTAATCAATAACGATATCTTATTGCGAGAGAAACACGAATGAACTGATTAATAAAAGGGATGAAACACACTTGTTCAGTTTCAGATGAATTGATGATAAACATGGATGATCAATGAGAAGATGAGGAGTAAACGGTGAGAGGATGAGCGGATGAGTAGTGCAGGCGTACAGCAATTGAAACATTAATTAGGTTTAGAACAGTGCAGTTTTGTTTATTTGGGGATGAAGCGGGAGGCACGAAATATTATTTCCCTTATGAGCGCTTACATGCATGATATTATTTGGGAGTGAGGTGAGCGGGTTTTGTTTTTTAATTTCTTAATTTTATAGATCTTGACGTATCAAAAAGTCAAAATTGGAAATATATGCTCGACGCTTATCAAAGCGTCTACCATGAAGTGTCAAGAAAACAAAGAATTTCTAGTAGTGATTCTCATCACTATATACCGAGTTTCCCCTTAAATCCCAACCTCATTTAAGCATTACAAGCCCGGTACTTCAACCATGCCACTACATTTAGGAAGAGGAGGAATATCGATGACAAAGACAAGCAAAGTGCCGATAATGATTATTGAGACGATGGAGATCGTTGAGTTGCTAACCGTTTGGTAGGGCGACTCTCTTTTCTTTTCCGTCCCTTATTTGCTTAGTCTTTCTTTGTTTATTCCCCTTCCTTTTATGCATTTGCTGCCCTGGTGGCCCTCGGGGCCTTTGTGGTTATTGCTCCCGATTCTCGATGACGTGACTACATCGAGAATCCATTGAAAATCCAATTTGACAAGTTCTTTTTCACTCTTTCTTTATCTTTATTCCATTTTTGGTAAAGTTTACTCGGAATCGGGCGGAATCCGGGCTAGGTGACTTGATTACACCTAGCCCTTCCTCCCATTTCCTTTTATTTTCTTCTTTTTATTTCTTCCCCCATCCATATCTTTTCTCGTCTCGGCCCTAGGTGACTTGATTACACCTAGGCCCGACACATTCTACACTTTCTTCACTTTGATTTTTGTTTTTTGGCTTTATTTTCCCTTTTTCTCTTCTTTTTGGTGTCTTCCATACACTACTGATCAAGCAAGAGGACATTGCTCGGTTTAAGTGTGAGGGGAGCGATATCTTAGTTTAGTTCAGCTTTATTTTCGTAGTTTTTCGAAGAAATCTTAAAAATTCCTAAAATTTTGAATTTTTTTATAAAAACCAAAAAGATTTTCTTTTGTGTCTTTGTGTCGTATATTTGTTGTGTTGTGTGTTTTGCCTCCCCATTTCCTTGTAGGTTGCTTGATCGCCGTGAGTTTCGGAAAGCTCTTGACTTCCGATAATATCATTCTATCTCTTTCTCCTTTTCCCTTTTTGGTGTTTGGAGGAGAATTTGTGATGGTGTATGCTCGGGTGGAGCTTTTTGGAGTTTGTGGTTGATATAGTTGCTTGTTTGGAAGTTTCGGGGTGGTGTTTGTTTATGTCTGTGTGTGTTTGTTTTATTTTGTTCTGTTGTGTTGGTCTTATTTTCTTTCGTTTTTTTGTTTCGTCTTGTATAGTTTATGAGTCTAGTGTAGAAAAGGTTTTCGAAAACCCGGCTTTGAGGCTAGTGCGTGATAAGTGTAGTTTGTAGTGCCTAATTTGTTGTGTTTTGGTCCCGTTTTCCTTGTGGAATCGCTCCTTGGGAGCGGTTTATGGGCTACTTATGCTTCTTCTAGTTTGTTTTAGGTTCCCGAGACCATTCATGAAGAATTGGAACGATTCCGACTCGTTTCATACACTTTTTGGAGCCAACGAAGAGAAGGAACGATCACTCGGTGCCTTGGATTCGATCCCGAGACCTTGGGACCCATTCCCGAGCCCCTTAGACTCGATCCCGAGCCCCGAGAATCGGTGAGAAGCCCATGAGAAGCAAGGAGGGACCAAAAAGATCATAATGGAGGCCTACAAGGTCCTTCCCGGGCGGGATAATGCCTTCCCGACCGGGAAGGAGTGTGCAAAAGCAGCTGGGTCTGTTTTGGGTCCGTCCCAGTCGGGACCAAGCCGTCCCGGTCGGGATCACTTCGTCCCGGTCGGGATGACCCTGCTGTAGCCCGTGTTTGATTCTTTTCTTCTCCTTCGCTCTTGTAACCTTATAAATACTTCCCCCTTGTATTGTTGAACTATCTTACATTACCCTAGGCTATCTTAAGCCTCTCTACATTGTTTAAACCCTAGATTTAGTTCTCCTTTCATTAGCTTAATCTTCCTTTAAACTTTTGTTAATCTTAGTTTAATCTAGCAATTAGTCTTGTATTAAGAAGATTCTTGAAGACTCATCCAAGATTGACAACCTTGGAGATTATTTGGGTTTCTTATTTATACAAGTTCTCATCTTTTTCATCCTTTGTTAGTTGGTATAACTTATTTTCTCTTAATCTTTGTTAATCTTTTAAGTTTGAATCTTTACTTGTAGTTTATTGTTCTTGTTTCTTCATTATGGATGTTTGGATGTTTATACTGATTTCTCATGTTTATGTTAGTTTTAGTTTGATAATGAGTGAGTAGATTCCTTGTGGGATTAGTAGGGGGATAAAATGTGGATTATGGGTTATTAGGGTTTGATTTGGCGAAAAGGTTGCATCTTTGTTGCTAGTCACATATTGGGCACTCTATGTGTTTGTTGAATTGCTTGTGTGGGTAGTATTGGCCAATGCTTCTCATACTTGTTCTCATCTTCTCATTGTTTGGCTAGTATGTGATTGTGTTCGGGTTTAGTCTTAGACACGAGAGTGCGGACTTAGGTTTAGACGCGAGAGCGCAAACCGACCTTGACTTAGGATTTGACGCGAGAGCGCAAACCGACTCTAGTAACTAAGAGACACCTACACCCTTGATCACCCAATTATCCTCCTACCACATTTATGAACCCGACCTAACTGATCCGATTGTGGAGCCCAAAAAATTAGTCAACGGTCCTAATAACGCAGTTGACTACACACGTGGGCCATCCTCTCACAATCCACCATGGGTAGGCGTGTATTGGCCCAAACATGGCCACATTCATGCAACTACACAAGGGATCTATCAAGAGAATATTGCTTATCCTAAAAGGATGTGGAGGATCTCATGGGATTGGCAAGATATCCACAATAATGGTAGGAGGATAAAAGAAGATATGGTTGATATCTATTATAAAAGGCAACAAGAGGATCTCCAAATATTTGGGATATCAAACTATCTTGAATGTGGCTAGGAATAAACCAGAGGATCTCAATCAAATAAGTGGAGATGGGAAAATCTCGGACATATGGCAAGGAATAACGTGTGAGGATCTTCGCCAAATAATTGGAAGTGTCGTAATCTTCTACATTCAAGCACCACTTACTATTTCAAGCATTAGATCACGCATCACATAGTAATCTTGGAGACATGGCAAAAAGATCTTCGTCACATAATAAGAGATGTCGTGGTCTCCTATGATCACACACTATCTTTTATTTAAAGCAAGTAGAATAAAGATCACACCCATAGGTGGCATGTGATACTAGTAGTTATATTTATTAGCATTTGTTTCCTTTATTATTACTAGAGTAAGATATCACTTGGAATATCCATGAGGATATCACGCATTATAGGCTATATAAGCCATGATCATTCATTCAATAAATGATGGAATATTTATGAATTTACAAACAACTTGTCAAACTCTAGATTAATTTATTAATCATGTGTTTAAACTTCGAGAAGGTGCTTCGAAGTGTTTAGAGGGTTGGTGTTCCAAACTCTGAGCTATTAATTCTGGGTTCAAGGTCGAACTACGGGTTAAATATCCTTTGGTTACTCACCGATTAACATCGGTTCACAAAATACAGAAAATTGAAGCGTTTGTTTCCCAAAAATAGTCGAGCCACAAAACTCAAAATCTTCACGGACCTTAACCACGAATCGGGGTTACATTAACCTTAGTTCAATTTCACTCCAAAATCCACGTCATCACTCAAGGTTACATTAACCTTCGACCCCAGTTTCATTTCTCATTCTAAACCGCTTCCGCATTCGCATCATTTGGTATCAGAGCCGTGTTTAGCGACATGGGAGATAACGAAATCAACGACAACAATTTCAACAATGACGCAAGCAGCATTAATACTGGAGGAGGTAATGACGACAATCTCATCCATCAATTGCTCCGTGCCTTGCGCAATTTACCCGAGAACCGAGTAGGAGGAGGCGCTAGAAGATTCGTGGACGTGCCAAAACCTCGAGATGAATTCAAAGTCACGGAATTTCCGGAGTTTGAAGGAGGAGTCGATCCAGAGGAATACTTGGATTGGGAACGCAAGATGGAAAGAATGTTCGATTTCAAGGACATTCCTGACGCTCCCTTCTCCGTCGGGAAGGCACTCCAGGAAGCTCGAAATTATGCACCCTCATCCCGATCGGGACGGCTCCTTCCCGGTCGGGATGCCTCACCCTTCCCGGTCGGGAAGCCTTCTTCTCGGACGGGAAGAGTCTTCATGACCTCCATAACCCCAAAAGCTCATCCAAAGCTTCAAAAACCAATTGTCTTGCTCACAATCCATGCTCTATCAATAGCCATTCCTCTCTAGGATTCATCTTCACTTCACACCTAACAAACAAGCTCAAAGCATTCATCAAAATCCCTCTCTCACATCGCTCATCAAAATACCAAATTAATTACAAGAGTTTCACAAAACAAACAAAATCAAGAGATAAATCACACAAATACAAACACAAGTACTCTAATGAAGAGGAAAGAACAATATACAACATGACGGTTCTTTAGGAACTCCGTCAAACGGAGGATGGTGGACTCTCATTCTTCAACCATAGCACTCAAGGGCTTGGAGGAGCAAGTCGAACGCATGACCGACATCGTTAAGACTGCCCAAAGAGTGCTCAAGCCAAGTTATCCTCCATGGCCTCCAAGGTGGAGGCAAGAAGTAGTCCTCAAAAGACCCGACATCATCTCTCATGTTGTCTCCGGGGTCTATCCATCCTACGAGCTTCACCGACCTCTTCCTCCCTAGGCATCGTCTCCAATCACTAGCAAGCTTCAAGTCTTCATCATGAGGCACAAAAAACGGGTTTGGCCCCATTTCCTTGTTGCACATCCCGACACCTTCCTCAAGTTGTGGTTCCCCATCTTCATCACTTGTCCCCACATCATCTTGGAGGAGAGAATTAAAACTTCTACCGGCGGTTTCAATCTCTTCTAAACCATTGCTTGGTGTACTAACAAGGGCTCTTGATGTTTTTCCATATTATCGCACAAGGGCAACTTGAGGCTATCAATTTTACCCAACATCTTCACAAATTCCACCAACCCATCCAACTCACTATCCTCCTCCAATTCTTTACCGACTTTGCCTTCACCAAGGGTCATATCCTCATTCATCTCTTCTTGGGTAGACGATTGAGGTTCTTCAAAGCAAAGTTCGCTTCTCAAAG
The DNA here is from genome assembly GCA_958450325.1 of Agrostemma githago. Lineage (NCBI taxonomy): Eukaryota > Viridiplantae > Streptophyta > Magnoliopsida > Caryophyllales > Caryophyllaceae > Agrostemma > Agrostemma githago. Next base: position 35,325,057 of record OY288254.1, on the reverse strand, counting down.
GGAATTCATTAGCGGCTTCATCATTGGGTTGTTCCCCTTTCTCAAGTGGGCACCCTTCATCTAGTTGCGACGTTCAGGATAGAAACATTAAGGTTTTAACCGTTAACGTATTCAATGGAGCATCCATCGCCTCGTTTTCCCTTTGATATTGGGCCATGAATTCATCTTGATTCTTTTGCATTTGAATGGCCATTTCTTGGTTGCTCCTTTGCAATTGAAGAATCGATTGATACAACTCCAAGTTTGGCAATTGGTGGTCATTGGCGTCTTGTAATGCTCCTTGAAAATCTAGATGGTGCCGAAGGGGTGGGGCATCTTATTATTGGTAGTGAGGTTGAGGTGATTGGTAGTATTGTGGGTCATGGGGTTCGTATTGTGGTTGAGGTGAAGAGTAATGTGGTGGGTTTTAGGGAAATTGGCTTCCATACGGCGAATCATGATGAAACATGGTGGGTTCACATTGATAGCTTGAGTAATAGCCACCATGATCATATGATTGATAAGCATTCACTTGTTTGTAGCTGTTTCCATATCCTTGAAGTTCATACCCACTAGTGTCTTGATTACCCCAAGAAGCTTGATAGTAGTAAGGAGATGTCATGTCATACCCTTGGTTCATAGAGGGAGAGGAGTAGCTCATGTTGGCTTCTATGGGTGTCTTTCGCATTTTCATTCATCAAATACTCTATTGTTCTTCGTAATTCAATTAATGAATTGGCCGAATGACTGCCTCCTCGACTTTGTTGAAAATGACCTTGGTTGCCAAAGGATTGAGAGGGTGCATTGTAGTTTTGACAGTGTAATCCTTGATGACCTTCATTACCTTGCTAATTCGGGTTTCCTTGATACACTTTGTTGATTAAATCCTTTCTCATATCAATGGTCGAACCATACCCTTGACCACTACCTTGATCATGTTGATAATTACCTTGATTTCCATAAAAATAAGAGGGTTGGTTATGTCTTTGAAAATTGAACCCTTGGTACCCTTGATTTGGCCCTTGGTTACCTTGATAATTGCATTAATACCCTCGATTGAACCTTTGATTATGATAATTACCTCCTTGATTATAGTAATTATTCCCTTTATGCTTTGCATTCATAGCCTCAAGTTTCTTTGTTAACTCTTCCTTTTCCAATTGGAGTTTCAATTCATTGGTCATAGGAGAATTTTCATCTCCCATATTCTTAATAAGCTTGGCTCCAACTATCTTTTCTTCGGAAGAGCATACATGTTCAAAAAGCATCTTCTTGAGGGGGCTCATGGAAGGTATCTAGTTTTTCTTCATTGATCAAGGAATCTTTAAGCTCAAACTCATCCGTAATGGTTCAATAGGAAATGAGGGAAGAAAAATCCTCGTGAGTGACCTGTGAATGTGAACCAAGAGTTGTCTTTTGAAGGCTTTTTGGTGATGGAGGTGATTTGGGAGGTGAAAGGGTTGGAGAATTTTCTTGTAGAGATGGTGTTTCTTGTGGGTTTGGAGTGATGAGAGGAGTTGTAGAAGGTGAATTTTGTGGAATGAAAGGTGTAAGTGGTGTTGATGTTGGTGATATGGATGGATTTGGTGGGGATGGAAGGATAGTATGTATGGATGGTGGTGTGATGTATGGATGCCGAATCACCTTTGTTGAGTAATTTCCCCGGAATTTCATAGCTTTAAATGTCATCTTTGGCTCGAGATCGAACCGAAGAAGCGATAACCTGTTCTGGCAAACATACTCAAATAGAAGGTGAGTCTCCTAGCACCAAGAGGCACTAGGGTAGTGGGAGAACAATAAACAAACACGAAAAGACTAAAACTCAACTAACTAATCGCCATCCCCGGCAACGGCGCCATTTTGATGCGCGTCAGGTTATCGCCTATCTAACACGATCAAACAAAATTTATAAACTCTACAAACTAACTACGTAGTAGCGGTAAGTCGGGATCGATCCTCAGGGACGACTAGATAAAGTCAGTCAAGTAAAAGTCAAAAAGTGTTTGGAGTCTACTTTAGGGTTTTTGGGTTAAGTCTACACTAGTCTACACTAAGATGCTATAAACTACGAAAAGATAGTCTAATAAGGAAAAGGTGGTAGGGGGAGTCGGGAATCAGAAAATGGAGTCTAAGAGTCTCGGAATCGAGTTTTAGTCACAACGTCGATAAGGGAGAATGCCACCTTTCGGTTTCTTCACCCAACCCACCTATACCCGCTTTCGTGGCGAAAGGGTAAGTCTCAAGTCAAGGTAACTCCTACCCCGAGTTTCCCCATATTGATAGGAGTGAGTCAAGGTCGATTTAGCCGTACGCTCTAAGTCAACAAAGACACAAAAACTCAAATTTGATAAATCAACAAGCAAACAACCCACCAGCATCCCTCAATTCAAATTACCCAAGATCTTCCTCCCTTAACCCCCAAACAAGATATCTACTCAAAATACATAATGGAAACTAATGAAACAATAACTAAGGAGAAAACAACTAAAACATGCATAACAATTAAATCTAAGGAAAACAATAACTAAATTAAATCTAGACGAGAGATTAAATCTAGAACGAAATTAAATCTAATTAGAGATTAGGGAGAGGAAGAGAAATATACCGACTATGGAGGAAAACGATAATAATAATAATAATAATAATAATAATAATAATAATAATAATAATAATAATAATAATAATAAAATAAGGAGAAGCTTGATGAAGATGACAATGGATTTGTCACTAACCCCTTGAAAATCTCCAAAAGAACTTCTATAAAAACTTGAATATAATAAAAATCGAGTCTTGTACACTAATTAATTAGATCTAGAATAGGTGGAGATTTTTGGATTGTCGCCCTCCAAAAATCTCCCTACTAATTAATCTATTATTAAACTAATAATAATCTACTAATAATAATCTACTACTAATCTACTAGCTTAGGTAGTGTTGTGGTGGTGTTATGAAATGATGCCCCCTCCTCTAGAATGAGGAGTTACATATATATAGAGGAGAGAAAAGAGGGTGTCAAAACCCTAATCTTCTAAGCCCAATAAGTGGCAGCCCAACACTTCAATACCCATATCCTTCATTTCACCCTATGAAACCATTCGGTGAAACTTTCTCCCCGCGGTTTTGCATAACTCACCCCCGGGCAAAACTTTGCCCTGTGGTAATCCCGAATTCGCCCGACCATTTTAATTTCGCCCGATCACTTTCGATTTCGCCCGAGCACTCGTACGGTGACAACTCACCCGACATATCACCTTTACTCTTCACTCAACATTTCAATTCAATAACCCCGAATCTTCATTTAAACATCGATTTCTAATCCTCGAACTCGGATCCGAGTCGAGCCGGATCGACACCGGAGTTGGTGGTCGACGCCGGCGAATGTCTGCCGGAGCTGGGTCTCACGCGATACTCGCCGGAATATGGAGGCAAACAGCAGCGGCGCGGTGGTCGTCTGAGATGGTCTAAGCAGGTGAGTGGAGTTAGAGCTCGCCACTGCTGCGTTGTTCTGGGCCGACGCCGCTGCTGCGTTGTTCTGGGCCGACGCCGCTGCGGTCGTTGTTGTTCGTTGGAATCCGGAGGCCGCGTGAGATCTTGGCCACTGCGCTACTGTTATTGTTCGGAGGAAGGAGGGCGAGCAGGAGCGCCGTGGTGGTGCTCGGCATGCTGCTGGTTGTTGTCCGAGAAGGGGGAAGAAGTAGAGGTGTAGGTGATGCTGCGATGTTTCGAGACAGAGGGAGACGAAGGGAGACGAAGGGGAGGTGCGGCTGGTTGTGGTGGTGGTGGTGGTGCGTGGTGGAGATCTGACGGAGCTTGGTGGTGCCGTCGCGGCTGCGCCGGAGGTCAGGTGATGGTGTGGGTCGAAGGTGGTGGTTGAACGGAGTATGGTGGTTAGTGGTGAAGGAGGTGGTTGAAGGTGGTGGTCGGTTATGGGATAAGGTGGTGTTTGATAGTGGTGAAGGAGGGAGTTCGGGTTTGAATTGAGGTAGTCAAGGGGAAGGTTGACCTTGACTTGGGTTGATGGGTGAGTTTTAAATGGGTTTGGGTTGGATTGAATGGGTTGGTCAAGGTCAGGTTTGACCTTGAATATGAGTTGGGTTGATATGTGATTGGGTTTGTGGATTGATGGGTAGATGGGTTGATTTGTGGGTTATGATTTGGGTTTGGTTGTATGAAAGATGTGGGTTAAGTGAGTTGTGGAGTATAAGGGTGAGATGGGTTATGAGTTGAGTGAGTCAGGTTTGACTTGGGGTTTGACTCAATCTCTTGACTTGGCTCCTCTCGCTTCAATTCGCCTCTTTATTCACGAACATATACCTATAAGACAAAAACACACAAAAGCAGTACGAAATTCTACGAAAAAACCAAATTCAAACTAGAAAATACGAAATATAGTAAAAAATGAGTTATATTGACGTTAAAGCACACAAAATCGAGTCAAATACGAGTGAAAATAGAGGGGTAAAACGGTCTAAATTTGCGTGTTATCAATGCTAACCTGCTTTGTCTTCATTACAGGAAGACTTTCGTCGTTGTGGACGATTGCAATCAGATCATTCATGGCCAGCGTAGTGGCATACCAATACTTCTTGGTAATGATAGAGTTTCTATTGATAAAGTTTCTGAAGGTAATGTCCCACTTCCTTTTCCTACACCGTATCTTGAGCGAGTTGGAGATGCCATGAGAAGTTTTGTACTGAATGGTCAAACGGGCTAATTATTAATTGTTCAACCTTTCTAACTTTCATTAGAATTCAAATTGTTGCAGTCATGTTATAATGGCCATTAAGACAGTTGATTGGGCACTACATTAATAATTATGCACATGCACAAATCTAAATAGTAGCAATAATCGTTCTTCAACGTCGACCAACTAAATGAAGAAAAGATTCCTTGGTCAATGAAGAAAAACTAGATACCTTCCATGAGCCCCCTCAAGAAGATGCTTTTGAACATGTATCCTCTTCCGAAGAAAACATAGTTGGAGCCAAGCTTATTAAGAAGATGGGAGATGAAAATTCTCCTATGACCAATGAATTGAAACTCTATTGGAAAAGGAAGAGTTAACAAAGAAACTTGAGGCTATGAATGCAAAGCATAAAGGGAATAATTACCATAATCGGAGGTAATTATCATAATCAAAGGTTCAATCGAGGGTATCAAGGGTACCATAATCAAGGAAACCAAGGGCCAAATCAAGGGTACCAAGGGTTCAATTTTCAAAGACATAACCAACCCTCTCCTTTTTATGGAAATCAAGGTAATTATCAACATGGTCAAGGTAGTGGTCAAGGGTATGGTTCGACCATTGATATGAGAAAGGATTTAATCAACAAAATGTATCAAGGAAACCCGAATTACCAAGGTAATGAAGGTCATCAAGGATTACACTGTCAAAGCTACAATGCACCCTCTCAATCCTTTGGCAACCAAGGTCATTTTCAACAAAGTCGAGGAGGCAGTCATTCGGACAATTCATTAATTGAATTACGAAGAACAATTGAGTATTTGATGAATGAAAATGCGAAAGACAAGGCAAGGATCGAACTCTTGAAATCTCAACAAGCATCCAAAGCCTTAGTCGCTCCCGTGCACTTACCTCATGACTTTCCCGATCAACCTCAACACCCAAGGGATCCACCATGCCAAACCCATGTCGTTATTCAAAGAGAAGGGAAAGAGTTTGAAAACCCTCACAATCACTTGAGTACCAAGGCAACCCCAAATTTGCAACAACAAAAAGCACTACATGCCACTACTCCCGATTCTCCAAAACAAAACCGGGGAATTCGAGAAGAATTTGAGTTAGTTGCAAAAATCGAGGAAAAACAACGAAAATTAAAGGAAGCTATAAGGCAAGAGACCGAGCAAGCAATTGAGGAGAAGGAATCCAATGTTCCATCTCCATTGATCTATGTGCCACCGTTACCATTCCCAAAACGAGCTAACATTCACAAAAGTAATATCAAGTGTAGCCGACTTGTGGACACGATCGAAAAAGTAGAAGTCTCCTTGCCATTCACCAAGGTCATTCAAGAAAAATCAACCATCACTAATGGGATGAAAAATGGTGAAAAGGTTACAATGTTTTGTATGCTTGATGGTAATGATGTTACAATAAGCAGGGAAGAGGATCCTATTGAAGCGGGATTAAATGGTAAAGAAAGTCAATATGCCAAAAGTCTTAAGGTTAGTTGCTTGGAGGTCACTCTTGAAACAAAAGTAAATGAACTTAACCATACTCCTCTTTCAACTACTTTGGGTCAGGCTTCTTTAGATACCTATCTTATGGATTCTTTGGTGAGTGAGATTGAGAACACTTATTTGGAGAATATTGAGGTCAAAACGGTTGTCTTTGAGTCCATTTTTTAGGAACACCTTTTAGAGGACACCATTGTTGAGATCGATTTCTCTAAACCTTGTATTTGGGATGAACCACTCACTACCATTGACTCTTTATGCTTTGAATCCCCTACTCATGAAGAATTTGTTGAGGAAGATGACACAATTGAAAACTCTTTGAATGAGAAAATTGAAGGCTCTTTTGGTGATAGCTTGGAGATTAAAGGGGTAAAACCATTGATGTATTCGTATAACCCCTTGTTTGAGGAACAACACTTTGATGAGATCACCATGTCTACCAATGAGTCTCTTATTTTCTTTGACCCCTTGTGTCTTGACACTAGCCCTTCCTATGAATCTATGATTGAGGATGATTGGAAAAATTCTTTCAATGAACTTTGTTTAATCCTTGATTTGTCTTTTGGAAGGAACGTGGTTAGAAACAAAGAAGAGGAGGTTTGGAAGGGTGAGGTGTTGATTGATGAGACTAACCAAGTCTCTTATGTCATTGTTAGTGATTCCTCAATTCCCGATAGAAAAGATATGAGGATGTACAATGGGGAAATAGCTCCTAAATACCCCGCTCTGATACCAACTGTAATCCCCTAGAAATTCTAACGCAATACAGTGGCGGAAACACTGTAGAGTTGGGATTAAAACACACTGACAAAACCTTCAAACGGGTTTATACAAATCCATAAATTGCAAGAATGAAGAAAGAGTAGGATCCACGCTACTCGCTAGCTCACACCCAAAACCCTGCAGCAAATACCTGTCATGTTATAAACATAACATCCACGTCTATGGGGAGTAACTCAGACGTTCTCCCAGCCATTTTATATCATATGGAAAAATAATAGTATTATTATATCAAAATAAATAAAAATGGAAAACATTAAAACGATATAATAAAAATATGTTTTCGGAGAAACATAAAGCACTTGCCAACCTGCAAGTCAAAATCAATCGATAATAATACTCAAAAATAGCGTTATGGAAATTCGATCAGTGTGCACAAGGCTAGACTTTCACTAGGATAATACTTGGAAACTAGTTTCGAGAACTGTAGACTTAACTCATAACAGAATCCAGTCTCTAACTAGGCAACTCAACTATAACAAGACTGCGTGCAGCGAGGTCTTGGTTTAAGTAGTGCATACCCCTCCTAGACAACAAATATGTCTAGTTCAACTGACGGCGACTAACACGATGCGATATCTAGCTTAAGGTCAAAACATACACTCTCCTGGGCGAAACTACGCCCATTTCAACGACCAAATGTGCCCCAAATAGACACACCGACTTTATAGCTGATGGCAAAAACGTACATCCCAGACTATATTACTCTAACCCCACACTTGTCTTTATTCCATAACTCCGAAACAAGCCATTATCGATATATACAAGAGATATAATCATTATAATAATATGAGGATAAAAGTAGTAAACATTTTATATTAAAAGGAACACTTTCTATAAATAGAAAGTTACTATTTTTAGAAACTTACTTAAAATAGAAATATTGTTATACAAAATTCGTAAGTTATTAAAATAAGTGAAATGTATAAAAATAGCATTTCGAACGAAATAAGCATTTTATTATTATCGCCGTTATCATAACTTTAATACATTTCCAAATTCGTTATTCAAAATATAAATAAAATATAATAAGTCAATGTATAGTGCTTTATAAAGGATTAGGAAATCGAGTTAGAACTATAAATTTTAGAAAAGAGATGTTTTAAGAAAAACGATATCAAAATTAATTAAGTCAACGAGTTTTATAAATGAAATGAGATTTACGAAGATTTCAAATTATTTTTAACAGATAGTTTTTATTAATAAATATTACGGATTTTAATAAAAATAGTCAATCGGAAACAAATAAGAAATTATTAGTGAAAATAGTCTCAACTAAAAATATATTTAAAACAAAATCGACTATTTTCTCATTTATTAGAATAAATCGTAAAACGAAAATTAATTTATTAACAAGTATACAAATTTTGATTAAAATATAAAAATATGATTTTGAGTGAAAATTATAAATTAACAAAATATGACGAAAGTATGAAATCGACATTATTTAGTAACTAGTGTCACGATAACCAACAAAATATTATAACGATCGTAAATAATTAAATTACTGACGAATTGTAAAACGATATCGAAAACTTGTAAAATATTTATAAATACAATTTAAAATTTAATATAATTAGCAATAATATATAGCTAAAATTTTAAAATCCGAAGTTAAAATATTTACTACATACTACTACTCAAACATACGATATAAAATCGAGTAACGCCCTAAATTTACCTTGAGTCGATATCCGAAAGCTCATATACTTGCCCTTCTTCATGAGTCCAAACTCCAACTATTTTTGTACTTGTCTTGCAAAAGGACTTCCGAGGCTCTAACGAAAACCGAGACAAAAGAAAATAGAAACAAGAAAATCGGAATAAGGAATGTAGGAACAAAAGACGAGACGATAGAATAGACGGATAGAAAGAAACGAAAGATGAATGAAGGGCCGGGAAGAGTAGACTGAACAGCAACAAGACGCAGTAGTAGAAGTAATAGACAGTATTAGTGCAACGACAAAAGAAGAAGGAGAAAAGGAAGAAGACGATCAAGGAAAACCGACGATCGAGGCACGAAAATAACTAACTGCAGCAGCACAACGAATAGCAACAAGAGGAAGAAGAAGAAATGAATTGGATTGAACCAAGCATAATGACGATAACTGCAGTAATCAAGCAGTAGCAACTAATGACGAAACAGAACATAAATCAACCCAACTGTTTTGGTAAAAATTTACCGGGTCTACGATTTCGGTTGTGGGTTAAAGCGATCTTCCTATAACTATGAGTCAACGGAATCGGGAGGAACTTAGCGAGCAAAGAACAAGAAAAGAAAATGGACGACACGCAAAGTTTTGGTGACGCGGAAACCCGATGTGGGAAAAACCGCGGTGGGAGTCGGAATCCCACCAAAGTTATACTATGAACTAGAAGAGATGAAGAAGAGAATACAAATACAAGCAACTTTTCTCTAATAATAATTTTGACTGATTATGGGTATGTGAACTTGGAATGGGTGTTCTTGGATGATCTTCTCCCTTTGCCTCTCCTTCCCTTTTATATTGCTGCCTGTCGTTGCTCTTCTATCCTTCAGAATCTTCCCCTTTAATTCTCCTTTATTGCTCAGCTCTTATTGCCTTTGATTCTCGAAATCTTTGGCTTTTAATTGCTCTTCATTATTAGTTACACTCTCTCCCCCTTTTCTCTCCAGATCTGCTGGAATTATCCCCTAAATGGAGGAGTTGGTGTTTGACTCTTTCTTATTTTGCACTTTGATGGAGTTGGATGGATAATTACATTTGTTGGGCTGTGTTGGTTTGGCCCATCTCCTCTCTTATCGTACCCTCTTCTTGGCCCAATGACTCTAATAATATCGACTTTCGTCCTTTGACCTTTGACTTTTGATTTTTGTCCCTCGGCTATTGACTTTGACTTCTGACCTTTGTTTTTGACTATCGTTTTTGACCCTCTGACCTTTGACCTTTTGACTGTCCACTCGTAGCATGCCACGTTGTATTCCGAAAGTGCAAATTTTTGGCCCTAACAACTGCCCCCAAATTTCCGACTAAACTCTCTTTAGGCGGGAATTTTCGTTCTTCTGCAGATAGTTCCTGGTGTAGGTCAATCGATTGTCTTCCAAAACGTTGATGTCTTCAATCCCCCAATTAATGCTCCTATTCTACTCACTTGGCTTTTCGACTCCCTCTTCCCAACTACCTTTTACTCTTTCTCACCCCTATTTCTTTTTACTCCTTCTTACCCTAAGTACTTCCTCCTCATCCTCCAAAAATTCAAAAAAGGCACTCCTTATCTCGTTCATCCGCTGCTGCTGTGGTGATAACTTCGTACCTTTCGTCACTATTTCCAGGTGATCATCTTCTTTTGTAGTGATTTTCTTCATTTTCCGCTTGTTTTACTTCCATGGCTGATTGCTCGAAATCCCCAACCAGTGTTTCGTCGTCATCGTCCCCTTCCTCTTCCCCACTGTTGTTCCCTTCTACACTTACCCTTAGTCCTCTTCACTCGTGCGATTCCTGCTATACTGAAAGAGATCTTTCAACCATCAGGGAGGTTTTTGGCTTTCAAGAGAGTGTGACCATTCATGTTCCCCTTCGTGATCAGAAAGCGGATTTTCTCCGTCCTGGATGGACTTGCCTTTACGCTTATCCTTTCCGTCTAGGCCTTAGGTTCCCTTTTCCCGAGCTGATTCGTGATTTCCTGTCCTTCCATCGCCTTCCCCCTTGCCAATTGACGCCACATGCTTGGCGTCTCCTGTTGTGTTTCTGTGCTATGAACCATCGATATAAAAGGGGTATTACCTTGGGCGATGTCTCTTCCGTCTACCGGGCCATATCTGTTGGGAATGGTCTGGTGACCCTTCGTCAGCAGGAGGGTATGGAGTCCTGTATCTCTTTTCCCGCCAATCCCCCAGATGCCAAATGGTATAGATATTTCATTTTCGTGAAGATTGATAGTATTTCCTCCTCTGCTGCCAGCTACCTCTTTTCTCCTTGGAAGCCTGCTGAAGGTACAAGTATCTTTCCTACCTCTGGATTTTCTTTGCGGGCTCATTCTTCTTACTGAAACTGTGGTGCAGACCTGAAGGAACCTTATTACGACTCCGAAGATTCGGACTCTCTGTCTCGCCGTTATGGTCTGGCGCCTGAGTTTCGGTCCTTCTGTCATTTGGTGAGCCCTCTAGGGGTTAACTCCTCTTCCTATGTCTCCACAGGGGAGGACTCTGCTGGCACCACGTCTTCAGGTATACTCTGCTCTGATTTTGGTTAGAGTGTTTTATCTTAAACTTGATTTTGAGGTTTGCCTTTCGTCCTTTTCTTAGGGAATCCTAAGCCTCGTATGACCTTGAACCGACTGACCACCTCAAGGAGGAAGAAAATGCTCGTTAGTTCTTTGCCCAAAGGGAAATCCAACTCTACTCCATCCGCTTCTCTTGGGGTCAAGCGAAAGCGTGCTTCTTCTCCTGGAGACACTTCTGCTGGGAAATCCCCGGTGGCTGGAACTTCTGCTCCCGTCTCTGACTCTGCCCCCCAGTCAGCAGACAATATGGCCTCTGCATTAACGCTTAAGTTACCCAATGATTTTGGCTTTCTTAAGTCTCAGGAGGATTGGGCGGCTCTGGATCAGTTATTATTTCCCGTCCCTGAAGCTGCTATGGATAGGAGATCTCTGAGGGACCTAACTGATCTGTTAACGGAGCACACCTTCGAGGTATTTATTTCTTCGTCTTATTGTCGAGCGCGATTTTCCCAACCATGCCTTGACTTGCTGTGGTTCTGTTTAGGCATTGCATTTGGGTATATATTTGCGCAGCGTTGTGCCCCGTCTGGCGGTCGAGGTGGACTCTCTCATGGACCAAAGGGATGGTCTTCGGAGCAAGGCTGACGGAGCTAAGGAGGAAGCCTCCAAACTGGGCGGGGAGCTAGAGCAGGTAAGGAAACTGCTGGCACATGAGAGGGGCCGTCGTGAGGTTGTGGTGGGCGAATTATCCCAAGTTCAGGAAGTCAATACTTCACTAAGGGAGCAGATCTCCAAGTTGAAGCGGATGTTGACGGATGCTTACGGCTGGGCGTCTCTGCAGACTCGAATAGAAATGATGGAAGCTTATTCGAGGGGTGAGCACGACTCCTGGGATCTATCAGCTGAGAAAGAAGAATTAGCGGAGTGCTATCCCGTGGCACCTGATCTGGACCTTCTTGCTGACAAAGAGGAGGAAGTTGTGGGTGAGTCGACTGCTTTCCTCTCTTCAGATCAAATGCCTGAAAGGATTGACGAAGCTGCTCAGGAGCATGCTATTACCCCCACTGTCGTAGAACCTCTTGTCTCCTCGTCCCCAGAAGGGGCTGGTGTCTAGGCTCCTTTCTGTCTCTGAATCTGTTTGTTGTCCTGTGTGGCACAGAAAATACTTTAGTTTCAAACTTTGTATTTTGAATTTTCTTTATCTTTACCCAAAGGGTAATGTATTTGTTGACTACTTTGTGGTGCTTCGTATTCGACTGTTTGATTATGACTGTTTGTTTTTTGACTATGATCGCTTGTTGTAGTTTTGTCTGACTACCTTCTGTTGTATGCATGCCTTATGTATGTATGGCCGACCTTGGATATAGTGGTGGCATGGGGTTTAGTTCGCCCAATCAGTCGGAGGTGCCACGCTTTGCGTGGGTGCTAAGTGGCGCAAGAGACTGTAATATCCCGGTTGTAGGCACTTAGTCACAAGACACACGCCTCTGTAGAAGTTGTGCACTCCACCAGGTTAGTCACCAGCTTGAGGAGAACAGAGAAGATTTTGACCAAGATAGGGAATGCAGTGTTTGAAGACATGTGTTGACGAAGAATTGAATTTTGAAAATGTGTGCAACAAGAAAGTTTAAATTTTGGTGCTAAAGAAGGAATACACGTAAAAAGGAATTCGAAATTTTATCTAATTTAAATGTGCGGAAAAAATTTCAATTGGGCGAAAAGAATGAAAAAGAATAGATACATGTTTGCAAGGCTTGGAAAAGATTAAACCTGGGTTCTAGTGGAGGTGCACCTGGCAGAATAGATGCCACGTTTCTGGCGGTTGTAGCCCATGTTTCTGGCGGCAGTGGCTTGGATTGCTGGTAGCTGTGGCCCTTCTCAGAAGAAGTATTTCTTTAAGTGTATGATGTTCCATGGTTTTTGGATGATTTTCCCCTCCATGGTCATAAGTCGGTAGGCTCCATTCCCAACTACCCTCTCCACTTGGTAGGGTCCTTCCCAGTTGTAGGCAAACTTTCTTGCTCGTTGGTTCCTGGTGTTTTGGAAGACTTTCCTGAGGACTAGGTCTCCTTCCTGCAGTATTCTGACTCTGACATTCTTGTTGTAACTTCTGGCGACTGTCTGTCTGTAGGAGGCCATCCTTATTTGAGCATCGGTTCTGAGCTCATCTATAGTATCCAAGCTGCTTGCCATCTTGATGGTAAGGATTTGTCACGTCCCTAACCGTCAATAAACTACCGATTACACCTAGTGGGTAGCTAGGGTAAGTCGGGATCGTATCCACGAGGACGGTATTGCAAGGGTTAGACTAGGTCGGCCTATAACGAGACTATGCTACCAAACAAACACAAAGAAACGATAAATGGAAAACTAATGTGGAGGAGAAGTATGACTAAGCTAATAATCGAACTAATAAATAAACTAGAAGAACGATGGCTAACTAGAAAGATGAACTCAAATATGGAAGAAAGTGGGGTAGGTCGGGTTCACAAGAGTAGAAGGGTAATTGGGTGATCAAGGGTATAGGTGTCTCCTAATTGCTAGGGTCGGTCCGGGCTCTCGCAACTTAGACCGATGTCAAGGTGGGTCCGGGCTCTCGCAACTTAGACCCTAGTCCGCGCTCTCGCGACTAAACTATTCTTAACATTTCCGCATCATAGACAAACAATGAGAAGATGAGCACAAGTATGGGAAGCATGGCCACTACAACTCATACAAGCATATCAACAAACACATAGAATGCCCACAATGTGACCAACAACAAAGATTCACCCTTTCCCCTTAATCAACCCTAATCATCCATAATCTACCCCTAATACCCCTACTAGCCCCACAAAGAAACTACTCACTCATTATCAAGCTAAACACAACAATAATAAGAGAAATCAAACCTAACATCCAAACATTCATCATAAACAATATGAACAATAACAATAACAATATGAAAAGATTCAAACAAGATTAAATAAACAAGTTTAAGAGTAGAGATGATTATACCAACACTAGGATGAAGAAAAGATGCAATCTTGTATAAATAAGAACCCAAATAAAACCCAAGGTTGTCAAGCTTGGAGAATTCTTCAAGTATCCTCTTAATACAAGAACTAATTACAAGGATTAACTAAGGATTAACGAAGATTAAAGGAAGATTAAAACTAATGAGTCAAAGTAAATCTAGGGTTTTAGGGTTTCTGAGAGGCTTAAGAAATGCTAAACTATGATAAGATCTCTTAACATTACAAGAAGGGAGTATATATATGGGTACAAGAATGAAGGAGCATGAAATAGAAGGACCCGTGCTGCCTCTGTAGCTTCCCGACCGGGACGGATCATCCCGATCGGGCAGCCCTGTCATCCCGACCGGGACGGGTTGGTCCCGACCGGGATGGGCTCACAGCAGCCTCCTCAAAAGCGCACCTCATCCCGAACGGGATGAGGCCATCCCGAACGGGATGGGTCTTGTAGGCCTCCCTTAAGAGCTCTTTGGTCCCTCCTTGCTTCTCATGGGGTTCTCGCTGATTCTCGGGACTCGGTATCGGGTCTCGGAGGCTCGGGATTGGGTCCCAAGGTCTCGGGGTCGATTCCAAGGCATCGAGTCATCGTTCCTTTACTCCGTTGTCTCCAAAATGTGTATAGAGTCGGAATCGCTCCAACTCTTCCAATCGGGCTCGAGAACCTGAAAACGAACTAAAGGAAGCATAAGAAGCCCATGAATTGCTCCCAAGGAGCGATTCCACAAGGAAATGGGACCAAAACATAGTGAAAAAGGCACTACAAACTACACTTCTCAACTCCCCCACACTTAACCCTTACTCGCCCTCGAGTAAGCACATACTAACTACTACACTAGCCGAATGGGTATTAGCGCACCCTACGCCCTTTCAACTCACGCGAGTACACTTAGAGGACAAGTGTACTCCGCAAGGCAAGTCGGGTCTTGCGACAAAACCGCGGATGCAACCGGACACAAAACACACAAACAAAAAAACACACAAACAAACACT
Source organism: Agrostemma githago (assembly GCA_958450325.1). Taxonomy (NCBI): domain Eukaryota; kingdom Viridiplantae; phylum Streptophyta; class Magnoliopsida; order Caryophyllales; family Caryophyllaceae; genus Agrostemma; species Agrostemma githago. The sequence goes on along the minus strand of OY288254.1, from coordinate 35,309,893 downwards.
TAGACGGTTACACCCAAAACACAAAAAATACCCCTTCCCTCTAAAAGCGGTGATTGAAACACCGGTTGAGGACTCGAGGTAAGTGACAACGTTCCCAAGCTAGCAATACAAATCAAGGTGAACTAAACCCTAATAGTATGACGGTAAAGCAACAAAAACGTTGGTAACTTACCTAGGTCCTTCTAACTTTCTAAAAACGTACTACGGGACGATCGGCGGAGTGGAAAAGTGAAGAACCACGGTGTTAGTCGACACTGTAGGTAAGTGAGACCCCGCCCCCTTTAGCGTGAGCCAAGAGGGTCGTCCCGTGTGCAAAACCGCCTAACTAGTCCAAGTAAAAAGGTGGAAAACATGCAAAATGAGGGAAGACCGACTACTGCCGCTATCATCCTTCCTAGGGACTCGGTCCTTTGGTAGGATCTTCACGGCAAAAGTCGGAAAAAGGCTTATTTTTGAGGGGATTTCTTTTTGTGAGACGGGTTTTCTTTTGGCATTTTCTTTCTTTTTGACATATTTGCTTTGTTTTGCCATGCCATTCTTTTTCTTCTTTTCTATTTTCTTTTGGCTTTTGTGCCTTTTCTTTTTCTTCATTTCTTTTCTTTCTTTCATTTTTTTCTTTCTTTTTCTTTTCTTTGCCCCTTTTGGCAAGATTTGGCATTTTTGGCATTTCCTTGTGTAACAAGAAAGAGAGAATTCATCAAATTGCAAATTATTTTGTGGACGTGTGTAGGAGGTAGGGAAATGGGTGAGTCGGGGCGGCGCCTTCCCTTTAAACCCACAAAAAGGGGAAAACTTGGACTAATCAAACGATCCTAAACACGGTCACCTAAGGGACGGGACTCGGTAACCAAGGCCTTTTCACACCGTGGGTGGTCATAATGGTCAAAAGTGCAAATCCCGTAGTAAATCCCTAGTAAGCTAGGTGGATACAAGGTAAAGGACCAACGAAATCATTGATTTAAGGTCATTCTACTAGAGTAAAGTCCAAGACTCGATCTACACTACTAGGAAGGGAAAGTACACACTCACACACTAGCCTCTAAACCGGGTTTTTGAAAACCATTTACACACAAGACACACAACAAAACACGAAACAAAGATACGACGAAAACGAACGAAAGAAAAAGAAACAAAAAGGCAACAAAATAAAACAAAACAAGACAAACACATAAACAAAGCACACACCACCCCGAATTTCCAAACAAGTCATCAAATCCACCACAAGAATGTACAAGCTCCACCCGAGCACACCTCAACACAACCTTCTCCAAACATCACAAGGAATAAAGGGGGAAAGAGGGTTAGAGGATGTTACCGGATATCTTCAAATCTTTCCAAACAACGGAGATTAGGCAACATATAAGGGAAAAGGGAGGCAAAACACACACAATACAAAACAAATGTACGACACAACGACACAAAAGAAAAAGACACAAAAAGAAAATCTTTTTGATTTTTGTGAAAAAATTTCAAATTTTTAGGTTTTTTTTTTGAAGATTTTTCGAAAAAGGGAAAAATGAAACTAACTACGATAGAATATCGCTCCCCCACACTTAAACCGAGCAATGTCCTCATATGCTCAATCGTAGTGTGCGGAGAGACAAAAGAAAAGGAAAAGAAACTACGAAAATAAGGCTAAAAATCAAAGAATAAGGTGAAGAAAACGGTAGAAGGTGTCCGGCCGGGGTGTAGTCACGTCACCAAAGGCCGAGACAAGAAAAGATATGGAAGGAGGAAGAAATAAAAGGAAATGGGAGGGGAGGGCTAGGTGTAATCAAGTCACCTAGCCCGGATTCCGTCCAAATCCGACTAACTACTAAAAAAGGGGTGAAATCTTATACAATTGGATTAAACAATTGACTCTCGACGCAATCACGTCGTCGGGAGTTGGGAGCAACCATACTATGGCCTCGAAGGCCACTAAGATACCGTGATTCAAGGGAAGGGGGCAAACAATGAAAAAGAAGCGATAAAAAGACGGAAAAGTAAGGATAGTTACCCAAACCGAGCGGCTAGTAACTCACTTGCTCCATCGTCTCGATGATCATTAGAGGCTCGTCGCTTGTCTTCTCGGTTGCCATCTCGCTTCACACTTGAAGAGAACTCACGGTAGAGTTAGTAATGATAGGGGGTGGGATTTGATGTGAGAGTCGGTGTAAAGTGGATAGGAAATGGAGTGAGGGCATGACAATGAAGTACATGGGTCATATGATAAGGCTAGGATAGCTAGGGAGGTTGGGAGGGGGCATAAAACGATTGGGTGGACTCGATTTGCGAAGAAGAAACACAAAGGGGGAGCAGTGCTCGTCCCGGTCGGGATGATCGGTCCCGTTCGGGATGTCTCACCCATCCCGGTCGGGACGCTTCCTTCCCGGTCGGGATGGACCTCCAGTGAGCTCGAATTTATGCACCCCCATCCCGATCGGGATGACTCCTTCCCGGTCGGGATGCCAGGCCCGTCCCGGTCGGGACGCCTCTTCCCAGCCGGGATGGGTCTTCTTCACCTTCCACAATCCCAAAAGCTTGCTCCAAGTTTCAAAAACCCGATCCTCGTGCTTTCAAGCCAAGTTATATCATAGCCATTCTTCTCTAGGACGCATTCTCACTTCACCTATCAAACAAAAGTCAAACACACATCAAACTCTCTCCCTCACAACGCTTATCAATCAATCCAATATTACAAGAATTCACCAAGAAAAACCAAAAAAAATACAATACAAGGATATATACAATGAGACGGTTCTTGTGGAACTCCGTCAAACCAAGGATGGTGCTCTCTTCATTCTTTTTCAACAACCCTGACCAATTCCATCCCCATCAAGGGCACGTAGGAACAAGTCGAAGGCCCTAGAGAAGTCTTCAATCAAGCATGTCATATAACCAACCACATCCCAAGACTCTTCATGGCCTTGCTTAGACGTTCCCGGGGCATCCCGATCTTCCAAGTTCAATGGCATGAACTTGTACTTGCGGTCTTTCGGGATATACACAAACGTCCACCGGTCTTCATGTGGCCCCAAGGGAGGCTCATCCTTCTCCTTGCTTTTCAACTTGTCATCAAGCCCATGATTTGGGCACTCATCTTCCTCCAAATCGGAGTCATCATCCTCAAGTACATAAGAGTACTTCTTCAAGCTTTGTCCCGGATCTTTCCCTCGATCGATGTCTTCCGTGGCATGGATCATATTACATGTCTCGGTCATAGGCGAAGTGTTGCCTTGGAGGTCGAACACTAACTCCTCGTCGCCTAGTTGAAAAGTGATCCTACCCTTCTTCACATCGATCACGGCACCGGCGGTGTGTAAAAATGGGCGTCCAAGGATGATGGGAGTGTTAGCATCCTCCGACATGTCAACCACTATGAAGTCGACCGGAATGAAGAACTTCCTTATTCGTACCGGCACATCCTCTAACATTCCCAATGGTCGGTTAAGAGACTTATCGGCCATTTGGAGTGTAATAGACGTACATTTCAACTCCGTCATCCCTAATCGCTCACAAATGGTGTAGGGAATAATGCTCACACTCGCACCCAAATCACACATAGCTCTCTCGATCTTGTAATTGCCGATGGTGCATGGGATAGAGAAACTACCCGGGTCCTTCAACTTCGGAAGCGTGGATTCTTGAATAAGCTCGCTCACCACCCTTGTGAACGCTATTGTCTCTTCCTTGTCAATGGACCGCTTTCTAGCTAGGATTTCCCTCATGAATTTTCCATATGCCGGGATTTGGGTAAGTAACTCGGTGAACGGGACACTAACATCCAATTGCTTCACAATGTTAAGGAACTTGTCGTATTGAGTGTCCACCTCAGTGGCGAATCCAGGAATTTCGAGTGGGGGTGAAAAAAAAATTATAATGTGAAAAATAACACACAAATAATTGAGTTCAGTTTAGTGCATATTGTGCAGTTCAGTTCTTCAGTTCAATTCAGTCAGATCAATTCAGTTTCGATCAGTTCAGAACTTCAATTCAGTCTAGTTTAATTCAATTCAGATCACGAATTTGTCCTGACTAAACTAACTCCAAAAAGTAACTACATGTAACAAAAAAACTAAAAAACTAACCGCAAACTTTATAAAACAAAACTCAAAGTATCCTCGACTAAAATAAAAGTGTCAATACATAATAATACATTATCAAATTAATTTCTCAATTTCACATAATCACATAGTATATCATACTAATACATTATTAGAATATCAGTATGTCCATCGTCCCAAATATTCATATTTTCAATTTTTTACATTTATTAATTTCTCATTTGTCCATTTTCCCTAATTCCCTAAACAAATACACATCTCAAAGGTTTAATAAAATAAAAAACATCTTTAATTCTCGAGTTAATTTCTTACATAAGTACACATCTCAAATGTTCAATAAAATCAAAACAAAAACATCTCTAATTCTCGAGTTTTTTTTGTTTATAAAGTAATGTCTGTGTCAAAATAACTATTAGAATGGGTCCATGTAGGATCGGGTATGAGTAAGTTGTGGTTCGGTTTGGAAACGGTTATTTCAGATAAGTGGATAAACTAGCAACCCGGTATCCTTCATAAAAAAAATGGTTTAATTGAGGAGCCCTTGACCTCATGAACAAATAGGTTCAATGAGTTCAACTCTACCACTCCACCCAAATAATTATTCTGATAGATTTTTATATTCATATATATGTATATATATGTTCTTTTTTAACTTGATTTTTTCCTAAAATAATAGGGGTGAGGGGTCACCCCCATCACCCCCTATAAAATCGCCCACGGTCCACCTTAGTCTTCATTTGCCTTGATGGGAAAGGCAACTTGATTTGGTACTTGTTTTGCTCAATAGGGGTGGACTCTTCAAAGGACACTTTCCTTTTTCCCTTGTCTTTCTCCTGAAGTGGGGGAGGGTTGTCTTCTTGGGGTTTTTCAACTTCCCATAAAACTTGTTCCTCCATTGGATTATCAAAGCTTGGTTCTCCTTGAGTCGGAGATGCCATTTACGTTGTCGGTTCTTGCATTGGCTCTTGCTCACTAGGGAATGAAGAAGAGTCGTAGGATGTACCTCTCCTTGTGGTGATAGCATTTACATGCTCAAATGTCGGTGTTTCACCTTGAGAAGGTAGTTGCCCCTTTTGTCTTGAGGAGCTCCCCGAAGCAAGTTGAGATACTTGAGTTTCAAGCATACATCTTCATACGAGCATCTCTTACCGAATTTTCCCCTTGAACATAAGCAAAGAGCTCTTGTTGGTTTCTTGACATATCCATTTGACATTTTTGCACATCTTGAGTATTCTTTTGCATATCCATCAAAGTCTTTTGAATGTCAAAATCCCGTGGTGGGGATGATATTATGTGGAGTATCGGTGAGGGCAAGAGGAATGCCATAATCATGAGTAGGAGACCGGCTCCTAGGCTTGCCTTGTTGTTGATTACCTTGTGTAGCTTGTTGTTGACGGTTCCCTTGGAACCCATGGGAATTGCTTTGATTAAGGCCTTGGTTGTGGTTTTGTTGTCTTTGGAAGTTTTGGTTTCCTTGGAAACCGCCTTGATTGTAGTTCCCTTGTTGGAACCCTTGATTGTTGTTGTGAAAGGTACCTTGGTTGTTTTGCTTGAAGTTGTTGAAGGGTCTTGGATTACCCGCATAACCTTGGTAACCTTGGTTGTCGTCCCTTAAGGGAGGTGGAACATAGGGACGATGTTGTTGTTGATGTTGAAGTGCTTGTTGTTGAGGGACTTGATTGGAAGCTTGGTATTGATTAGAGTAGGAGGCACCTTGCTTGAACGCTTGAAAGGCGTTCACTTGCTCAATACTCCCTCTACAATTCATAGGATCATGACCAACGATTCCACAAGTATCACACATCCCAAGATAAGGCAAAGGAGGTGTAAATCCCAAAGCATTCACTTCTTGAATCGGTTGATGGTGTGAGGAACTAGTGCCTTGGACTTGGTTGAGGTGGCTTTGGAGCTTCTTGTCAATAGTCTCCATGTGTGTTTTCAATTGAGCTCCAAGGTCAATGCTTAACTTAGTGATAGCATCAACCTCATGCATGCCTCCTCGATGTGCCTTCCTAGGCCTAGAGTATTGCGAATTATGCACCGCCATCTCTTCGATTCTCGCCCAAGTTTGGTCGTCATCGACCTCGGTGAACCTACCATTGGAGCCCATGTTAAGAATAGCTCTCGAGTCCTTATAAAGACCATTCCAAAATTGTTGCACCAAGAACCATTGTGAGAGTCCATGATGAGGGCACGATCTTACCAAAGACTTAAACCGCTCCCAAGCTTTATATAGGCTCTCTTCATCCCTTTGTTGGAACCCGGTGATGGAGGCCCTAAGCAAATTCGTCTTTTCCGGAGGGTAAAACTTTTGGTAGAACGCTAAGGCAAGCTTTTTCCAAGTATCGATCCCCATGGTTGCCCTATCGAGACTCTTGATCCATTGCTTCGCTTTTCCAATACGAGAAAACGGGAAGAGTACCCAACAAATTTGATCTTGAGTAACCCCGGTTTGAGATATAGCATCACAATAATCGGAGAAGGTCTCCATGTGTTGGTGCGGGTCTTCGGTCGGCAAACCACTAAATGGGCTCCTCTCCACAAGTTGGATAAATTGAGTCTTTGCCACAAAATTCCCGGTATAGGCTTCCGGTAATGCACTCGGTCCCGGCAAGACATCCTCGGTGAATGTGGAGTGAGAGGAAAACTTTGGCATTCTTGGATATAAGGGAGAGGATGGTGGTGTAGACGGTGTTGATGTAGATGAAGAAGGGGAACTAGGAGAAGAAGAGTTACCGAAGGGATTGATGAAGGTCCCTCCGGCCGTCTCTCGAGGTGACTCGCTAAAGTCGGCTCCTTGAGCTTGCCCTTGATGAGTATTGCTTGCACTTTGTTGAGAGATCCTAACCCGATTAATCGTCCGTTGGCGAAAGGCTCGAAAGAGTCTCTCCGGCTCTGGATTAAAGAGATAGAAGTCGCCTCCCCTCCTAGGCATACACTACACACTAGAACAAACGTGAGAACACCTAGTGCTTTGTGGGCACTAGGCAACGACAATAAACAAGCACAACTAGAGACAAAGAGAAAAGAAAGCTAAGAAAAGAAGAAAAACTAGAAAATATTCACAAGAGAAGATGGGAGAACACAAAGAAGGGTAACTAAGTCTAGAAATAAGCAAACTAAGTCAAAACAATGCACCGTCCCCGGCAACGACGCCAAATTGATGGTAAGGATTTGTCACGTCCCTAACCGTCAATAAAATACCGATTACACCTAGTGGGTAGCTAGGGTAAGTCGGGATCGTATCCACGAGGACGGTATTGCAAGGGTTAGACTAGGTCGGCTTATAACGAGACTATGCTACCAAACAAACACAAAGAAACGATAAATGGAAAACTAATGTGGAGGAGAAGTATGACTAAGCTAATAATCGAACTAATAAATAAACTAGAAGAACGATGGCTAACTAGAAAGATGAACTCAAATATGGAAGAAAGTGGGGTAGGTCGGGTTCACAAGAGTAGAAGGGTAATTGGGTGATCAAGGGTATAGGTGTCTCTTAATTGCTAGGGTCGGTCCGGGCTCTCGCAACTTAGATCGATGTCAATGTGGGTCCGAGCTCTCGCAACTTAGACCCTAGTCCGCGCTCTCGCGACTAAACTATTCTCAACATTTCTGCATCATAGACAAACAATGAGAAGATGAGCACAAGTATGGGAAGCATGGCCACTACAACTCATACAAGCATATCAACAAACACATAGAATGCCCACAATGTGACCAACAACAAAGATTCACTCTTTCCCCTTAATCAACCCTAATCATCCATAATCTACCCCTAATCCCCCTACTAGCCCCACAAAGAAACTACTCACTCATTATCAAGCTAAACACAACAATAATAAGAGAAATCAAACCTAACATCCAAACATTCATCATAAACAATATGAACAATAACAATAACAATATGAAAAGATTCAAACAAGATTAAATAAACAAGATTAAGAGTAAAGATGATTATACCAACACTAGGATGAAAAAAAGATGCAATCTTGTATAAATAAGAACCCAAATAAAACCCAAGGTTGTTGATAAGTGTCATTTGTAGTGCCTATTTCGTAGTGTTTTGGTCCCATTTTCCTTGTGGAATCGCTCCTTGGGAGCGATTCATGGGCTTCTTATGCTTCCTTTAGTCCGTTTCAGGTTCCCGAGCCCGATTTGGAAGAGTTGAGTGATTCCGACTCAATACATACACATTTTGGAGCCAACGAGATAAAGGAACGATGACTCGAGGCCTTGGAATCGACCCCGAGACCTTGGGTCCCAATCCCGAGCCTCCGAGACCCGATCCCGAGTCCCGAGAGTCGAGGAGAAGCCCATAAGATACAAGGAGGGACCCTAGAGCTCTTATTGAAGGCATACAAGACCCTTCCCCGGTCGGGATAATAGCCTTCCCGATCGGAAAGGGAGGCACATTAAGAAGCGCCAGTGTGGGTTCTTCCTGGTCGGGTTGAGTCCTTCCCGATCGGGATGGCAGAACCCTTCCCGATCGGGATGATCCGTCCCGGTCGGGATGGGCTACAGCTCACTCGCATTTCTTCTTTTCTTCTCCTTCATTCTTGTACCCATATATATACTCCCTTCTTGTAATTTTAAGACATGGGATCTTACCCTAGATTAGTTTAAGCCTCCATTATCATTCAAAACCCTAGATTATTGCTACTCTCATTAGTTTAATCCTTTCTTTAATCCTTAGTTAATTATTGTAATTAGTCTTGAATTAAGGGATTCTTGAAGATTGTTCCAAGATTGACAACCTTGGGATTGTATTTGGGTTTCTCATTAATACAAGTTTTAATCTTCTATTCATCCTATTGTTGGTATAATCTTTTCATCCTTAGTCTTTGTTATTTATTCAAGTTTCTTTCTTATTGTTATTGTTATTGCTATTGTTCTTGTTAATGATAATGGATGCTTGTTTGGTGACATTGATCTCTCTTATGATTGTTGGTTTTCTCTTAATAATGAGTGAGTAGTTTTCTTGTGGGGTTAGTAGGGGGATTAGGGGTATATTATGGATGATTAGGGTTGATTAAGGGGAAAAGGTTACATCTTTGTTGTTAGTTACATTGTAGGAACTCTATGTGTTTGTTGATATGCTTGTGTGAGTTGTAGTGGCCATGCTTCCCATGCTTGTGTTCATCTTCTCATTGATTGCTTATTTTGTGGAAATGTTAAGAATAGTTTAGTCGCGAGAGCGCGGACTAGGGTCTAAGTTGCGAGAGCCCGGACCCACCTTGACATCGGTCTAAGTTGCGAGATCCCGGACCGACTCTAGTAACTAGGAGACACCTATACCCTTGATCACCCCAATTACCCTTCTACTCCTATGAACCCGACCTACCCCACTCCTTTTCATATTTGAGTTCATCTTCTTAGTTAGAAATCGTTTACTCTAGTTTATTTGTTAGTTCGATCATTAGCATTGCTTAGCATTGTTAGTATAGTCATACTTCTCCTCCATAATTAGTTTTCTTTTTATCGCTTCTTCGTGTTTGTTTGGTAATCTAGTCTCGTTGTAGGCCGACCTAGTCTAAACCTTGATATACCGTCCTCGTGGATACGATCCCGACTTGCCCTAGCTACCCACTAGGTTAGTCGGTGTTATATTGTTGGCTAGGGACGTGACGAATCCCTACCATCAATTTGGCGCCGTTGCCGGGGACGGTGCATTGTTTAGACTTAGTTTGCGTATTCCTAGACTTAGTTACCCTTCTTTGTGCTCTCCTATCTTCTCTTGTGAATATTTTCTAGTTTCTCTTCTTTCCTTAGCTTTCTTTTTCTCTTTGTCTCTAGTTGTGTTTGTTTATTGTCGTTGCCTAGTGCCCATAAAGAACTAGGTGTTCTTACGTTTGTTCTAGTGTGTAGTGTATGCCTAGGAGGGGAGGCGACTTCTATCTCTTTAATCCAGAGCCGGAGAGACTCTTCCGAGCCTTTCGCCAACAGACGATTAATCGGGTTAGGATCTCTCAACTGAGTGCAAGCAATACTCATCAAGGGCAAGCCCAAGGAGCCGACTTGAACATTTCACCTCGAGAGACGGCCGGAGGGACCTTCATCAATCCTTTCGGTGATTCTTCTCCTAGTTCCCCCTCCTCTTCCACATCAACACCGTCTACACCACCATCGTCTCCCTTATATCCAATCATGCCCAAGTTCTCTTCTCACTCAACCTTTACGGAAGACGTTTTGCCGGGCCCATCCACTCTACCGGAGGCATATACCGGGAACTTTGTGGCGAAAACGCAATTCATCCAATTGGTCGAGAGAAGTCAATTTAGTGGGTTACCAACCGAAGATCCTCATCAACACATGGAAACCTTTTCGGACTATTGTGACGCTATTTCACAAACGGGAATAACTCAAGACCAAATCCGGTGGGTATTATTTCCTTTCTCTCTTATCGGTAAAGCGAAGCAATGGTTCAAGGGGTTGGACAAAGCAAGACTTGGCATTGATACTTGGAAGAAGCTAGCCTTAGCCTTCTACCAACAATTCTATCTCCCGGAGAAGACAAATCTATTGAGAGCCTCTATCACGGGTTTCCAACAACGCGATGATGAAAGCCTCTACGAATCGTGGGAAAGATTCAAAGCCTTGATCCGCTCTTGTCCACATCATGGCTTATCACAATGGTTCCTCGTACAACAATTTTGGAATGGGCTATATGAAGACTCGAGGGCCATACTCAATATAGGATCTAACGGTAGGTTTACCGAAGTGGAGGATGACCAAACTTGGTCAAGAATCGAAAAGATGGCGGTGCACAATTCGCAATATTCTAGGCCTAGGAAGGCACATCGAGGAGGCATGCATGAGGTCGATGCTATCACTAAGTTAAGCATTGACCTTGGAGCTCAATTGAAAACACACATGGAGACTATTGACAAGAAGCTCGAAAGCCACCTCAACCAAGTCCAAGGCTCTAGTTCATCCCACCATCAACCGATTCAAGAAGCGAATGCTTTGGGGTTCGCACCTCCTACACCTTACTTTGGGATGTGTGATACTTGTGGAATCGTTGGTCACGATCCTATGCATTGTAGAGGAAGTATTGAGCAAGTGAACGCCTTTCAAGCGTTCAAGCAAGGTGCCTCCTACTCTAATCAATACCAAGCTTCCAATCAAGTTCCTCAACAACAAGCACTTCAACATCAACAACAACCTCGTCCTTATGTTCCACCTCCCTTACGGGACAACAATGAAAGTTACCAAGGTTATGTGGGTAACCAAAGACCCTTCAACAATTTCAAGCAAAATAACCAAGGTAACTTCAACAACAAGCAAGGGTTCCAACAAGGGAACTTCAATCATGGCGGTTTCCAAGGAAACCAAAATTTCCAAGGAAACCGAAACTTTCAAGGTCAACAAAACCACAACCAAGGCCTTAATCAAGGCAATTCTCATGGGTTCCAAGGGAACCATCAACAACAACAAGCAACACAAGGCAATCAACAAAGCAAGCCCAGGAGTCGGTCTCCTATTCATGACTACAGTACTCCATTGGCCCTCACCGATACTCCGCATAATCCATCATCCCCACCACGGGATTCGGATATACAAAAGCAAATATTGGATATGCAAAGGAGTACTCAAGACATGCAAAGGAGTCAATTGGAAACACAAATGTCGCAACAAGGAATCATTGCTCAAATTCTAATGGATAACAAGGAAATGAAGACTCACATGAAGATGATTGAGAACCAAGTAGCTCAACTTGCATCGGGTAGTTCTTCAAGACAAAGGGGGCAATTACCTCCTCAAGGTGAAACTCCAAATTTTGAGCATGTCAATGCCATCACCTTGAGGAGCGGTGCTACATATAATCCTCCCGTGTTTCCTAGTGAGCAACAAGAGATGAAGGAAGTTGTGTCTCCAATTCAAGAAGAATCAAGCTTGGACAATCCAATAGAGGAGCAAGTTCTTTGGGAAATTGAAAAACCCCAAGAAAACAACCCTCCCCCACTTCAAGAGAAAAACAAGGGTAAAGGGAAAGTGTCAAGTGAGGAGTCTACCCCGATTGAGCAAAATAAATACCAAATCAAGTTGCCTTTCCCATCAAGGCAAATGAAGACTAGGGTGGACACTCACTATGACAAGTTCCTAAACATCGTGAAGAAATTGGATTTTAGTGTCCCGTTCACCGAATTAGTCACCCAAATCCCGGCATATGGAAGATTTATGAGAGAAATCTTAGCTAGGAAGAGATCTGTCGACAAGGAAGAGACCGTAGCGTTCACGAGGGTGGTGAGCGAGCTTATCCAAGGTACCACGCTTCCGAAGTTGAAGGATCCGGGTAGTTTTTCGATCCCTTCCACCATAGGCAACTTCTTGATAAAAAATGCGTTATGCGACGTGGGTGTGAGTGTGAGCATCATTCCCTATTCTATTTGTTGCCGACTCGGAATGAAGGAGTTGAAATGTACGTCCCTCACCCTCCAAATGGCCGATAAATCATTCAATCGACCATTAGGAATGTTAGAGGACGTACCGGTATGAGTGGGGAAGTACTTCATTCCGGTCGACTTCATTGTGCTTGACATGCCGGAAGATGCCAACACTCCCATTATTATTGGGCGCCCATTTCTACACACCGCGGGTGCCATGATCGATGTGAAGAACGGTAGGATCACATTTTAGTTAGGCGAGGAAAAGATAGTGTTCGACCTCCAAGGCAACACTACGCCTACTAAGGATGAATCATGCAATATGATCCAACCCAAGAAAGACATCGATCTAGGGGATGAACCGGGACAAAGCTTGAAGAAGTACTCTTATGTACTTGAGGATGATGACTCCGATTTGGAGGAAGATGAGTGCCCGAATCATGGGCTTGACGACAAGTTGCAAAGCAAGGACAAAGATGAGCCTCCCTTGGGGCCACATGAGGATCGTTGGACGTTTGGGTATATGCCGAAGGATCGCAAGTACAAGTTCAAGCCATTGAACTTAGTAGACCGGGATGCCCCGGGAACGTCGAGGCAAGGCCTTGAAGAGCCTCGGGATGTGGTCGGTTATATCTCGAGCTTGATTGAAGACTTCTCTAGGGCCTTCGACTTGTTCTTACGTGCCCTTGATGGAGATGGAATTGTTCAAGGTTGTTGAAAAAGAATGAAGATAGCACCATCTTGGTTTGACGGAATTCCATAAGAACCGTCTCATTGTATATATCTCTTTCTTGTAGTTAGTTGGATTTTTTTGAATTCTTGTTATTTGGATTGATTGATGAGAGATGTGAGGGAGAGAATTTGATGCTTGAGTTGAGTTTGCTTGATAGGTGATGTGAGAATGCTCCTAGAGAATATTGGCTATGATATACCTTGGGTTATAGGCACGAGGATCGGGTTTTTGAAGCTTGGAGCAAGCTTTTGGGGATTGTGGAAATTGAAGAAGACCCATCCTGGCCGAGATGAGGCGTCCCGACCGGGAAGGGTAAGGCATCCCGACCGGGAAGGAGCCGTCCCGATCGGGATTGGTGCGCCATATTTGGAGCTTCCTGTGAGTCCGTCCCGACCGGGATGAGGTCGTCCCGACCGGGACGGGTGAGCAAACCCGATCGGGAACAATCTTCCCGACCGGGAAGGTCCTCTGCTCCCCCTTTGTGATTCTTCTTCGCAAATCGAGTCCACCCAACCGTTTTATGCCCCCTCCCAACCTCCCTAGCTACCCTAGCCTTATCATATGCCCCTTGTACTTCATTGTCATGCCCTCACTCCATTTCCTATCCGCTTTACACCGACTCTCACATCAAATCCCACCCCCTACCATTACTACCTATACCGTGAGTTCTCTTCAAGTGTGAAGCGAGATGGCAACCGAGAAAACAAGCAACGAGCCATTAATGATCAACGAGACGATGGAGCAAGTGAGTTACTAGCCGCTCGGTTTAGGTAACTATCCTTACTTTTCCGCCTTTTTATCGCTTTTTTTTCATTGTTTGCCCCCTTCCCTTGAGTCTTGGTATCTAGGGGCCTTCGAGGCGATAGTTTGGCTGCTCCCGACTCCCGACGACGTGATTACGTCGCGAGTCAATCGATTAGTCCATTTACAAGATTTTCACCCCTTGTTAGGAGTTAGTCGGATTTGGACGGAATCCGAGCTAGGTGACTTGATTACACCTAGCCCTCCCCTCCCATTTCCTTTTATTTCTTTCTTTTTATTTTTCTTCCCCGTTCCATATCTTTTTCTCGTCTCGGCCCATGGTGACTTGACTACACCCCGGCCGGACGCCTTCTACCTTTTTCTCCACTTTGTTTTTAATTTTAGCTTTATTTTCGTAGTTTATTTTCTTTTCTTTTGTCTCTCCACACACTACGATTGAGCATATGAGGACATTGCTCGATTTAAGTGTGGGGGAGCGATATTCTATCGTAGTAGTTTTATTTTCATAGTTTTTCGAAAAACCTTTAAAAATCCTAAAAATTTGAAATTTTTTCACAAAAATCAAAAAAGATTTTCTCTTTTGTGTTTTCATTTTGTGTCTTTGTGTCGTACATTTGTTTTGTGTGCGTGTTTTGCCTCCCTTTGTTCTTATAGGTTGCTTTATTCGCCAATGACTTTGGAAAGCTCTAAAGACTTCCGGTAACACCTTATCCCATTTTCTCCTTTATTCCTTGTGATGTTTGGAGAAGGTTGTGTTGAGCTGTGCTCGGGTGGAGCTTTGTGCATAATGGTGGATGATTTGGTGGCTTGTATGGAATATAGGGGTGGTGGTTGTTTTGTCTATGTGTTTTGTTTTGCCTTGTTTTGTTTTTGTTGCTTTTGTTCCTTTTCCTTTTGTTTTTGTCATGTCTTCATTTTGTGTTGTGTTGTGTGTCTTGTGTGTAAATGGTTTTCGAAAACCCGGTTTCGAGGCTAGTGTGTGAGTGTGTACTTTCCCTTTTTAGTAGTGTAAATCGAGTCTTGGACTTTAGCATAGTAGAATGACCCTAAATCAATGAATTCGTTGGTCCTTTACCTCGAGTCCACCTAGCTTACTAGGAATTTACTACGGGCTTTGCACTTTTGACCATTATGACCACCCACGGTGTGAAAAGGCCTTGGTTACCGAGTCTCGTCCCCTAGGTGACCGTGTTTAGGATTGTTTGATTAGTCCAAGTTCTCCACTTTTTGTGGGTTTGAAGGGAAATTGCGACCCCCGACATACCCATTACCCTACCTCCTACGCATATCCACACAATAAAATGCGATTTGTTGAGTTCTCTCTTTCTTATCACCCAAAGAATTGCCAAAAATGCCAAATCTTGCCAAAAGGGGAAAGAAAAGAAAAGAAAGAAAAAAATGAAAGAAAGAAAAGAAATGAAGAAAAAGAAAAGGCACAAAAGCCAAAAAGAAAATAGAAAAGAAGAAAAAGAATGGCATGGCAAAACAAAGCAAATATGTCAAAAAGAAAGAAAATGCCAAAAGAAAACTCGACTCACAAAAACAACCCCTACCTCTCAAAATAAGCCTTTTTCCGACTTTTGCCGTAAAGAGCCTACCAAAGGACCGAGTCCCTAGGAAGGATGATAGCGGCATTAGTCGGTCTTCCCTCATTTTGCATGTTTCCCACCTTTTTACTTGGACTAGTTAGGCGGTCTTGGACACGGGACGACCTTCTTGGCTCACGCTAAAGGGGGCGGGGTCTCACTTACCTACAGTGTCGACTAACACCGTGGTTCTTCACTTTTCCACTCCGCCGATCGTCCCGTAGTACGTTTTTAGAAAGTTAGGAGGACCTAGGTAAGTTACCATCGTTTTTATTGCCTGATCGTCATACTATTAGGGTTTATTTCACCTTGGTCTGTATTGCTAGCTTGGGAACGTTGTCACTTACCTCGAGTCCTAAACCTTTGTTTCTTTCACCGCTTTTAGAGGGAAGCGGTATTTCTTTTGTTTTGGGTGCAACCGATTATGTGATTGTTTGTATGTTTGTTTGTTTATGTGTTTGGTGTCCGGTTGCATCCACAGTTTTGTCGCAAGACCCAACTTGCCTTGCGGAGTGCACTTTTCCTATAAGTGCACTCGCGTGAGTTGAAGGGGTGTAGGGTGCGCTAATACCCATTCGGCTAGTTTAGTAGTTAGTATATGCTTACTCGAGGGCGAGTAAGGGTTAAGTGTGGGGGAGTTGATAAGTATCATTTGTAGTGCCTATTTCGTAGTGTTTTGGTCCCATTTTCCTTGTGGAATCGCTCCTTGGGAGCGATTCATGTGCTTCTTATGCTTCCTTTAGTCTGTTTCAGGTTCCCGAGCCCGATTTGGAAGAGTTGGAGTGATTCCGACTCAATACATACACAATTTGGAGCCAACGAGATAAACGAACGATGACTCGAGGCCTTGGAATCGACCCCGAGACCTTGGGTCCCAATCCCGAGCCTCCGAGACCCGATCCCGAGTCCCGAGAGTCGATGAGAAGCCCATAAGATACAAGGAGGGACCCTAGAGCTCTTATTGAAGGCATACAAGACCCTTCCCGGTCGGGATAATAGCCTTCCCGATCGAGAAGGGAGGCACATTAAGAAGCGCCACTGTGGGTTCTTCCCGGTCGGGTTGAGTCCTTCCCGATCGGGATGGCAGAACCCTTCCCGATCAGGATGATCCGTCCCGGTCGGGATGGGCTACAACTCACCCGCATTTCTTCTTTTCTTCTCCTTCATTCTTGTACCCATATATATACTCCCTTCTCGTAATTTTAAGACATGGGATCTTACCCTAGATTAGTTTAAGCCTCCATTATCATTCAAAACCCTCGATTATTGCTATTCTCATTAGTTTAATCCTTTCTTTAATCCTTAGTTAATTATTGTAATTAGTCTTGGATTAAGGGATTCTTGAAGATTGTTCCAAGATTGACAACCTTTGGATTGTATTTGGGTTTCTCATTAATACATGTTTTCATCTTTTATTCATCCTATTGTTGGTATAATCTTTTCATCCTTAGTCTTTGTTATTTATTCAAGTTTCTTTCTTATTGTTATTGTTATTGCTATTGTTCTTGTTAATGATAATGGATGCTTGTTTGGTGACATTGATCTCTCTTATGATTGTTGGTTTTCTCTTAATAATGAGTGAGTAGTTTTCTTGTGGGGTTAGTAGGGGGATTAGGGGTAGATTATGGATGATTAGGGTTGATTAAGGGGAAAAGTTTACATCTTTGTTGTTAGTCACATTGTAGGCACTCTATGTGTTTGTTGATATGCTTGTGTGAGTTGTAGTGGCCATGCTTCCCATGCTTGTGTTCATCTTCTAATTGATTGCTTATTTTGTGGGAATGTTAAGAATAGTTTAGTCGCGAGAGTGCGGACTAGGGTCTAAGTTGGGAGAGCCCGGACCCACCTTGACATCGGTCTAAGTTGCGAGAGCCCGGACCGACCCTAGCAATTAGGAGACACCTATACCCTTGATCACCCAATTACCCTTCTACTATTGTGAACCCGACCTACTCCACTTTCTTCCATATTTGAGTTCATCTTTCTAGTTAGCCATCGTTCTTCTAGTTTATTTATTAGTTCGATTATTAGCTTAGTCATACTTCTCCTCCACATTAGTTCTCCTCCATAATTAGTTTTCTTTTTATCGCTTCTTCGTGTTTGTTTGGTAATCTAGTCTCGTTGTAGGCCGACCTAGTCTAAACCTTGATATACCGTCCTCGTGGATACGAACCCGACTTGCCCTAGCTACCCACTAGGTTAGTCGGTGTTATATTGTTGGCTAGGGACGTGACGAATCCCTACCATCAGTTGTCAAGCTTGGAGAATTCTTCAAGTATCCTCTTAATACAAGAACTAATTACAAGGATTAACTAAGGATTAAAAAAGATTAAAGGAAGATTAAAACTAATGAGTCAAAGTAAATCTAGGGTTTTAGGGTTTCTGAGAGGCTTAAGAAATGCTAAACTATGATAAGATCTCTTAACATTACAAGAAGGGAGTATATATATATGGGTACAAGAATGAAGGAGCATGAAATAGAAGGACCCGTGCTGCCTCTGTAGCTTCCCGACCGTGACGGATCATCCCGATCGGGACGGCCCTGTCATCCTGACCGGGACGGGTTGGTCCCGACCGGGATGGGCTCACAGCAGCCTCCTCAAAAGCGCACCTCATCCCGAACGGGATGGGTCTTGTAGTCCTCCCTTAAGAGCTCTTTGGTCCCTCCTTGCTTCTCATGGGGTTCTCGCCGATTCTCGGGACTCGGTATCGGGTCTCGGAGGCTCGGGATTGGGTCCCAAGGTCTCGGGGTCGATTCCAAGTCATCGAGTCATCGTTCCTTTACTCCGTTGGCTCCAAAATGTGTATGTATAGAGTCGGAATCGCTCCAACTCTTCCAAATCGGGCTCGGGAACCTGAAACGAACTAAAGGAAGCATAAGAAGCCCATGAATCGCTCCTAAGGAGCGATTCCACAAGGAAATGGGACCAAAACATAGTGAAAAAGGCACTACAAACTACACTTATCACATCTCCACCTGGTTCCTGTCTTTTGTTATGCAACCATATCTGTCGGTAGGCACTCTCACATCTGAGGGGGTGACCGCCTCAGCACCAAAGACCAAACTGAAAGGTGTTTGTCCTGTAGCCACCTTGGGTGTAGTTCTGTCAGACCACAGCAACAAGGGGAGTTCCTCTGCCCATCTGCCCCCTGCCTCCTCCAGCCTTCTCTTCAAGTTGTTTATCATAATTTTGTTGCTAGACTCCGCGTGACCACTGGACTGAGGGTTTCTGGGGGTAGACTTGCTTAGTGTGATGTTCCACCTAGCGCAGTAGGCCTCCATCTTGTTGCCAATAAACTGGGATCCGTTGTTGCAGATGATCTCTGAAGGAATGCCAAACCTGTAGATAATGTTACGTTTTATGAAGGATATAACCTGCTTCTCAGTCACCTGAGAGAATGCTTCTGCTTCTATCCACTTCGAGAAGTAGTCTGTCATGGCCAACATAAAGACTTTGTTTCCTGGAGCTTTTGGTAACTTGCCAACAATATCCATCCCCCACTTCATGAAGGGCCAAGGATAAATTATTGGGTGCAACGGTTCTGCTGGCTGGTGATTGACTGGTGCATGTCCCTGGCAGGCGTCACACTTCTTGACATATTCCCTCGCATCTTTGCGTATTGTCGGCCAGTAGTAACCTTGGCGGAGCGCTTTGTTGGATAGACTCTTACTTCCTGCATGATTTCCACACTCACCGCTGTGGAGGTCCTGCATAACCACCTCTGCCTCCTGCCGACTCAGGCACCTCAAGTATGGTCCAGCGGCTGATCTTTTGAACATGACACCATCAATGAGGGTGTACCTGGACGCTTTCATCCTAAAACTCCGGGCTTCCTTCTTGTCTGCTGGCAGAATATCATTTTGCAGCCATTCCTTGTAGGGTTTTCTCCAGTCGGAGATTTCTTCTTGTTCTGCTGAGGTGCTGCAGACTCCTGCTTTCTGCAGCCAATGCAACTCCTGGTCTGGTGAATCTTCCTCCTCTCCAGGCATCTTGTGCTCCTGTGTACCCTTCCAAACTGCTGGCTCCAGGACGTGAATAATGGGTATGGTGGAAACTATGCCTGGTTTGAAGGTTGCTCCCAGGGTAGCTAGGGCATCTGCTTCCACGTTCTGTTCCCTAGGGATTTGATTGATTGAGAATGCCGCGAACCTAAGGGAGAGCTCCTTTGCCACTTCAAGGTAAGACACCATCTTGGAGTCCTTAGCTGCATACGAACCATTTATGTGGTTGACTATTAGCTGGGAATCGCTGTATGCCTCTAGGCGCTCGATTTTGAGGTCTAGAGCCAGCTGGAGACCCAAGATTAGAGCTTCATATTCTGCCTCGTTGTTTGTTGTTCGGAACTCGCACCGTACAGCTTGGACTATGAGATCCCCCTGAGGAGACTTCAGAACTAATCCTTCTCCAGATCCTCGCATGTTGGAAGCGCCATCTACATTTAGCTTCCACACCTGTTCACCCTTGTCCTCCTCAAGGAGGAGGATGTCTTTCTCTGCCTGGGTCTGTAGTGCTGGACTGAAGTCGGATACGAAGTCTGCTAACGCCTGGGACTTTATTGCTGTTCTGGGGACAAATTTCAGGGCGAAGCCGCTCAAGTGTATAGACCACTTGGCCATTCTTCCTGACAACTCAGGTTTTCTCATAATATTTTTTAGTGGATAATTTGTTATTACGGAAATAGCATGCGATTCAAAATAAGGTCGAAGTTTATAAGATGCTGTAACAAGTGCGAGAACAAGTTTTCCAGGGATGTGTACCTGGTCTCTGCAGGAAGCAGAGACTTACTGACATAGTATACCGGGTGTTGTGCTCCCTCGTGCTCCTTCACCAGTACTGCACTAATTGCCACCTCAGTTACTGACAGGTATAGGAAGAGCTGCTCTCCAGGTTCTGGTTTTGATAGCATAGGTGGCGTGCTGAGGTAGTGTTTCAAATCATTGAACGCCTTCTCGTGCTCTGCTGTCCAGTCAAATCTTTGGGCCTTCTTCAGGACGTCATAGAACAACCGACATCTATCTGAAGACCTGGAGATAAATCTGCTTAGAGCGGCAATTCTTCCAGTCAGCTTCTGCACGTCTTTTGGTTTCTGTGGGGATTCCAGCTGGAGGATGGCTTTGATCTGCTCTGTGCTAGCTTCAATTCCCCTCTAGGTCACCATGTACCCCAGAAATTTCCCACATGACACTCAAAATGTGCACTTTGAAGGATTTAACTTCATCTTGTACTCCCTCAAGATGTTGAAGGTGTCCTCCAAGTGCGTCGTATGTGTGAAGCTTGTTTGGATTTGACGACCATGTCGTCAATATATACCTCCATCTTGTCCCCGATTTGTCTCTTAAACATCTTGTTTACTAGTCTCTGGTAGGTGGAACCTGCATTCTTCAGACCAAAAGGCATTACGTTGTAGCAATATATATATACCTCTCTCAGATCTGAAAGCTGTCTTTTCCTGGTCTGCTGGGTGCATCTTGATTTGGTTGTATCCACTCCATGCATTAAGAAAGGTTAGCATCTCGTGGCCTGCTGTAGCATCCACCATGGCATCTATGTGTGGTAGGGGGAATGGATCTTTCAGGCATGCTTTGTTCAAATCGGTGAAGTCAACGCACACCCTCCACTTACCATTCTTCTTTGGGACCACCACCACATTAGAGAGCCACTCTGGGTACTTCACCTCCCCGATTTTCCCAGCAGCCAGCAGATTGTCCACCTCCTGATTTATGACTTGATTTCTCTCTGGGCCAAATTTTCTTCTCTTCTGCTGGACTGGTTTGTAACTTGGGTCCACGCTTAGCTTGTGGGTGATAATGCTCGGATCTATACCTATCATATTATCGTGCGACCAAGCAAAACAGTCCATGTTAGTTTTTAATAACTTAACGAGGTTTTGGCGGATATTACCTGTGCAGTCTGATCCGATTAACACTTTTCGCTCTGGATGTTGCTTGTCCAAGTTAACTTAATCCAACTCCGCCTGAGGTGGTTCTATGTACTCCTGCAGAGGCAGATGAAGGCTCTTTAGTTCCTATGCTGGAGGACTTGCAGTTTTCATGAGGGCCACATTATAGCAATCTTTCGCCTCCTCCTGATCCCCACTAATCTTCTGTACTCCCCAGGGCGTAGGGAACTTCAGGCACTGGTGGTAGGTTGAGGTAATTGCCTTCATCTCATGGATCCATGGCCTTCCCAGAATCACGTTGTAGGTGGAGGGTCCATCAATGACTAGGTACCGTACTTGTTTATTCACTCCTCCAGCATAAGTAGGAATGGTGATTTCTCCTAGAGAGTTCTTGGTTTCACCACTGAAGCCTACCAAAGGAACCGCCTTCCTGGTTAGGTCCTTCTCGCTAAATCCCATGTTCTGGAGAGTTTCCACCATGATGAGGTTGACTGAACTTCCAGTGTCCACCAGAATCTTCTTCACAGTGCAATTTCCTATGCAGAGGGTAATTATTAGTGCGTCATGGTGCATCTCCGGGGTGGCTTTTGCATCAGTTTCGTCAAAGGTGACAGCTGGGAGATCCTTGCAACTAACTCTGCAGGAATGCTCTGGTCTGGGAAGCGTGCCTCTTGGCTTCTAAGTAGGTCAACCCGCATAATTCTGATCCTCCTGTGATCACATTGACAATTCTGGTACATACTGGAGGTGGAGAAGGCAATACTTGGTCTGCTGCATTTATCCTGCTGGAGTTTCTAGATACGAGGTGGTCCAGATTCCCTTGATCATACTGGAACTTAACTTCCCTCCTGAGCTGAACACACTCATCGGTATGGTGTCCAATGTCATCGTGGAATTCGCACCTCTTGCTGGCATCCCTTCGGTCATGGGTGTACTCCTGTCTCCTGGGCCACCTGACTCTGCGTCCTAACTCCCTCAGGGCCTTGAGTACCCCAGCCAGGTTGGTGGAAAATCCGTACTCGCTTACTTTGGGTGGTAATCCCGGATTATCCTTCCAGTCTTTCTCCTCAAAGACCTTGCTTACGTTCCGGGCGTAGGGCTTTGATCTCTTACCCCTTTTTCCTGTTGGCGCCTTCCTGGTGGCAAGCTCAGAACCATACGTAGCCCTTCTGGGACCTGAATCTTCTTCTAGCCTGATGACTGCCATTGCCTTGGTCTGCACATCCTCAAACGTGGCACACGGATATTTTGTGAGGTCCTTGTACAGATCCGAGTCCTGGTGGAGCCCTTGGCGAAAGGCTTCTATGGCGGTGGGCACGTCACACCTGGGGATGGTTACTTTCTCTTTGTTGAACCTGTTGAGGAAGTCCCGTGTAGATTCTTCGAACTCCTGCACCACCCGATACAAGTCACTAGTCTGCTTCTCTGGTTTTCTGCTGCTGGCAAACTGCTAATTGAAGGCATTGACCAGGTCAGCGAACGAGGTGATGCTTCGGTTAGGCAATCCAACGAACCAATGGAGGGCTGCTCCCGACAGAGTGGAACCAAACCCCTTGCACATGCAGGCTTCCTTCAGGGGCCCTGTAGCGGTTACCACCATCATCTTCGGTTTGTACTGGTTGATGTGATCCATGGGGTCTGCGGTGCCATCATAAAGCGTCATGGCTGGTGGCATGAAGCCCTTGGGTACAGCAACACAGGCTAGATCGTCGATGAAGGGTGAGTCTGCGTAGCTGTCCCTAGCTGCTCTCTCTAGGGGGCGTGGCATTCCGGGAATCTTGTTTATCAGGTCTCTTAATTCCTTCAGTTCCTGGCGTTGTTGATCTGCTGTGCTGATTGTTCCTGCAAGGGGGTTTGGGGGAGAAAATCGAAAGGAGTACTCCCTGCATAAGGTCCTCCAAGGTGTTGATTATCAGAAGGAGTAGGCAAAGGTGCTGCCGCTGTCGTGGATCCGGGTTTACCATTCTGACGTCCGCTGGAGTGGGGTTCTGGGTGCTGTCCATGCTTCTCCAGAGGGCTGGTGACTGGATAAGGTGGTCACCTCTGGTGTCTGGTGGGAAGGGGTACCTGCGAAAGATAACGAATTAGTTTCCCGACTTTCGATGCTGGAGAGAAGGTTACCTGTGGTACGAGGTCTGCCGGATGTAGGGCCATAGGTTAGGTAACCCAACCCCTAGGGTTCCATGACGGGGCCTGGTGGAGCCAATCCTAGCTCCAGTCTGGTGACTAATTCAGAGGGAACTTCTCTGGTGGTCCTCTTGCCAACTGTCGACTCCCTGGTGGTTCTCTGGTGGTCCTCTTGCTGATCCTGGGGACAATCCTCCTCCATTGGGCTGGGTTGAAGCTCCTTGACTGCTGGAGGGACTTCGATCAGATCCGGACATGGCGACACGGAATTGCTTCACTGTAGGAATTGGCTTATAGGAGATGATCACTTTGCCCCACGGTGGGCGCCAAATTGTTTTGGTAAAAATTTACCGGGTCTACGATTTCGGTTGTGGGTTAAAGCGATCTTCCTATAACTATGAGTCAACGGAATCGGGACGAACTTAGCGAGCAAAGAACAAGAAAAGAAAATGGACGACAAGCAAAGTTTTGGTGACGCGGAAACCCGATGTGGGAAAAACCGCGGGGGGAGTCGGAATCCCACCAAAGTTATACTATGAACTAGAAGAGATGAAGAAGAGAATACAAATACAAGCAACTTTTCTCTAATAATAATTTTGACTGATTATGGGTATGTGAACTTGGAATGGGTGTTCTTGGATGATCTTCTCCCTTTGCCTCTCCTTCCCTTTTATATTGCTGCCGGTCGTTGCTCTTCTATCCTTCAGAATCTTCCCCTTTAATTCTCCTTTATTGCTCAGCTCTTATTGCCGTTGATTCTCGAAATCTTTGGCTTTTAATGCTCTTCATTATCAGTTACACTCTCTCCCCCTTTTCTCTCCAGATCTGCTGGAATTATCCCTTAAATGGAGGAGTTGGTGTTTGACTCTTTCTTATTTTACACTTTGATGGAGTTTGATGGATAATTACATTTGTTGGGTTGTGTTGTTGTTTTACCTTGGTTCGGCTCATCTCCTCTCTTATCGTACCCTCTTCTTGGCCCAATGACTCTAATAATATCGACTTTCGTCCTTTGACCTTTGACTTTTGATTTTTGGCCCTCGGCTATTGACTTTGACTTCTGACCTTTGGTTTTGACTATCGTTTTTGACCCTCTGACCTTTGACCTATTGACCTTTTAACTGTCCACTCGTAGCATGCCACGTTGTATTCCGAAAGTGAAAATTTTTGGCCCGAACACCAACTAACATCGAATAACAGCGGGAACTGGAGACAACGCAGCAGCAATAATAGTGACAAACTGTAGACACCCGCATTTTGCCTGCTAGTGTCTATAGCAGTTCCCGACAAAACACCCGATGATGATCGGACGTCAACGTGACTTAATACGCTCGAATACGGACTCTGAATCAATAGTATCCGACGTGGGCTTTTAGCGGAGTGCAAATCTCTCAAAACCGACCTCAAATCCAGGCCCAGTGGGTCGTTCCCAATAAAATGGGACTAATTTGGGCCAAAACCGACACCAAAAATAAATCCCGTCTTTTGGCGACCGGGTCAAAACCCGGTCAAAGACGAACCCGTCACATAAATCAGCCAAATTCAACTTCTCGAAGCTGGCGCACAAATCTAAATTCAAAAAATCAATCAAATCAATCAAGTCAAATCCTTCCTAAAATATCTCGATTCACTTGATCCACTCGATCGAGTGGATTGACCCACTCGGTCGAGTGGATCGTCATTCAGCAGATCAAGCCCGTTTTGAAGGGCACTCGATCGAGTGCACTAGGGCCACTCGATCGAGTGACCCTAGGTCGGGGGGTAAAGCCTATAAATACCCCCTTAACCCCATTCATTTCACAAGTTTTTTCAACCTACATTCACCCTCATACTCTTCACAAACAAGTTTTTTTCCATGCATTCTTAGTCTACATTTCTACCATAATCCTACCATACTACACTACACTACAAGCCCTTAGCAACCCTAAGCAATACACATAAAAACCGAGTCCTTCGTCTCTCGAAAACCGACGAATCATCCATTACACATACACATACACATACAATCAAAACCCCGAGATCAAAACTCGTCAAAGACCCGAGAGCATCCTCTCCCTAACTATACACACCCTAACTCACCCTACATATCTCGACACTCCCGCGCTCACGCCGCTATTACGAGTCCGTTTCCGAGGCCATTAAGCATGTAGGTTGAGGGTGTAATTCAAACCCCGTTTCTTTTTCTCCCTTATCTCTTTATCGTTTATATATATATATATATATATATATGTATATATATATATATGTATATATATTATTATTATTATTATTATTATTATTATTATTCCTAACCGCTAACACTAACCTTTAATTTTGTGCATACTAACTTTTTATTTATTTTGTATACTAACATTTTATTTATGTATCCTAACACTAACTTTTATTTTTGTATACTAACACTTTAATTCTGTATTCTAACATCTAACATTATTATACCGTGTATATATACATACTCATATCAAAATCTCGGTTTCGAATATGTTTGACTATGACGATCGCCTAAAGTCCATCTAATTCCTTTACGAGTAACGACGGAGGTGGCGCCTTTTCGAGGAGCGCCGCCCCAATGTACTCAAAAACATGATGTGATCGTGATCGGTCCTAGTTGAACGTATTTGATCCCATTTCGATGATTAGCACGGAACCCGTTGACACGAAAACCGATATCACATAATCCGAAAGGATTAGTTTCGATGTCGTGACGTAGAGGGATGCAATTTCGTCACTAATCAAACTTTTCAATCACATAATAGCATATTTCATAAAATTCCGATAACGGTCTCATAATCGTATAATACACATTTATGACATCGAGAATCGAGTTGAATTTAAATAATGCAATATTTTTATTTAACTCGGTCAATTATCGGATTCAAACAAATAAAAATGAAACGAGCCATGCCTCGTACAGGGGGCACTCGATCGAGTGCCATGGGCCACTCGATCGAGTAGCACCCAAAAATCTGGACAGTAGCTACTTTAAAGACACACTCGACCGAGTCAGACCATGACTCGATCGAGTGGGTCCTGTAGCCCAGAAATTCGAGAGCTTCAATGCAACATTTGAGCCTCATCATTCTTTATATGACTTTTAGTCGACACGTGCATAATCAATCACGTAATTCTAATTTTCAAAACTCATGCATATCACGACACCTAAAACGATTTTGATCGACGGTCTCGCACTAATAATTTTATGTCGACGACTCTTTAGTCGTATCCGACACATAATTAATTTAGACTCCATTTCTCGAGGTGATAAGTCGGGACAAGGCATCAAGGTTCGAGATCGGGTTAGCACCACACCTAGGTCTCGAACCTCCGTCATTTGATTAATATGCAATATAATGCGTAATTAATTAAAGTTCGTCCGTCTAACTAATTCACGATCTAGTGTGCAGTTATTGTATACGGGTCTTTGTCGAGTCGTGTATTTATTTATCGCTCTTCTTATTTAATTCAATTATTCTATTTTATTGCTCGTTGTATTGTGAATTCCGGGTTGTATTCCGCCCGTGTAATTTGTAATTTATTTACGAGTTTTCTATTCTTGATGTTTGCCATTTATTGACTTAAATGAACATCACATGCTAAATCACTTTGACGTGAATCAAGATGCATTAAATGACGTAGTTAACCAATAACTCACATGCTTAGCCCGAAAACGCTGTTTGCATATCATTTAGTCGTTTTACTAGCGCGCGTACACGAACACGAACGATGTCTTAGTAGAGGCCGCCATGTGCGGGCGGGGTTGGGTGTCCTTAGTGGGCTTCCCAACACGTACCCTCACTCCTTACTCAGAACCTTGGTTTCCGGATGTCCGAAACCATTGGCGCACGAGTCATTTTATATACGAAAGCTGGTGTAAACGGTATCGATATAACAATGCAAAGGGACGAGCCCCATAAACTCTGAAATCGAAGTGGGCTTACTTTGTGTATAGCCCACGACGACATAGAGTGGGCTCGAATGGTTCCGAATAACCACAAAATTCGGTGGCGACTCCATTTTGACTTAAATTTCGAACCCGAGAACAATCTCACCACGAGATTCATTCGCCTACCCAAACCCGCGCTTCGCCGCGTCGGGGTGGACCTACGTCATGTCCACAATTTGGCGACTCCGCTGGGGATACCTGATGTACCACATGTCATCGGGGTTCCTAGGGTGAGACTCGAAGAGAAATCGTTCGAATATTAGTCTGCGCGCATTAGTTTAATGATTCATGCATAACCCAAATTTGCCCGGGCCGGTTACTTGTGACCGACGTCTCACTATACCACGGTGCATTCCTACATGGGTGCGCTAAAGACATCGATGGTGGAACTCGTTTGGGTTTTGCGGCATGTCCTAAGTCCAACTCAGCTTAGGGAATCCGTCCTAAACACGAGAAAGCCATCCTTGTTGGTATAGACCCTATTTTGACCGACCGAGACTTAGCGTAATGCATACATGAGCGTCGTTATAATGTTTGACTACGTGCTACTTGGTTTCCGTGTCATTTTTCAAAAACCGTCATTTCAAAATTGCATCTTTCAAAAAAATACCAAATTTTGAAAAACTCGAAATAATGTCCGTTTCGGGACCCGTCTTTTCAAAGTATCCAATTTCAAAAAACTCGGAATGCTGCCGAAAATTAGACTTACGATTTGACTCAAAACAAGCTTTTTTAGCCGGCATGCTATCCATTTCAATTCGAATTTCCGATCCACCATTCGATTTTCGAATTTTCAAAATTCAATTTCAATTTTCAAATCTTCGTGATGCCATTCGCGATTTTCAAATCCTCGAGATTCCATTCTCGATTTTCAAATCTCCGAGATGTCGTTTTCGATTCTCAAATCTTCGGGATCTCATTTTCAATTTTCAAATTTTCGGAAATTTATTTTCGATATTCAAATTTTCAAATTTTCAAAAATTCAACTTTTCATAAAACCGATCCTGTCGGCATGCTGCCAATTTCAAAAGACGGGACCGTCTCCCAATTTTTTCAACACGCGAATTTACTCGCAACAATTCTAACATTTCAAAATGCCCGGTCCTATTGGCCCACTACCAATTTCTGGACCGTCCTCTCAATTTTCAAAATTCAATCATTTTTCAAAAAACCTTCCTTATTATAGGACCTACCGTAATCCGTGTGTTGGGTCTTTTCATAATTTGTCGAAGGTCTTTAGCGTCGAAACTCCGTCGATCCTACATCACGGGTTTCTTCCCCATCCCAGTCCGCCTTTTTCTAAAGGCACAACCGACCAACACGAGTCATACACTCGTAAATGGAAGGTTCATAAACACTCGAGTCCTAACTAGAAAGTCACACGCAATTTTCCCTCCGACAGGACGGACCCCACGACCTTTCCTAAGGGAATTTTGCCCGTCTTTCAATCCGTTAGTCGAGTCATCCCAATTCAAAAATCCTTAAACTTAAGGGTCTACCCTAATCACAGGGTCATCCTTATTCAAGTCAAGTCAAGGGTCTCTAGCGTCGAAACTCCACCGATCTTACATCGCAAGTTTTTTCCCTTACCCGTCTGCCTTCATCAAGACCGAGTCAACCTTTTACAAGGCATAGGCCTATAACAAAAGGTTCGTGATCCTTACATCTAAGGGTCACTCGTCCATCACACGAGTCTTAGGAAAACCTACAATCTCACTCGGGGGGCTACCCTTTAGGAGAGCGATCAATCACGGTTGCTCTAAGGGTCATGTCTTACACGTGTTGTCTCACGTACCCCACTTTTGAGTCACTTAGATGCCACCCCATCTGAGTCCTATAGAGTCTTTTGCGTCGCTCGGGGGCTATCCTCCAACCGACCAGTCAAACACGGTCACCCTAAGGAGTACCTTACGTTCATCATACACCGGCGTCCTTATAATGCCTTCTTCGAGTCGTACCTATGCTACGAACACTCGAGTCTCCTAAAAGTTTAGGTCGCCACAGTGGGTCCGAACACGTGACGCGGCCAAACAGGGTCGCCCCATTTTCGGACTCATCCTCATGGCTCAGATCTCATGGTCGAGTTCGAGCCAGGGTCGTTACCTCGTCTAAGTCAATGTTCGAGTATCCCGGTCCAAGAGTCTTTGTCATCCCGTCACCCCGGGCCGTGTCTAGTTTGACTCCCTCTCTTGCATTCGCGCAAAGTCGAGTTTAGGCGAGTCGTGGCACCTGTCGTTTTCTCCAATCAAAGACTTTACCAAAAAAAAGAAACAACCAACCGAGCGTCCGTAAGTCCGGATTTGATTCGAGTCTTAGTCTTAGTCCGAGTCTTGGATACCCTACATCCTCATTTCCAAATCAGAGTCAGAGTCTTTTGCATTCTGTCCTCTTTTCAAAATTCAACAAAAAAATCAGCTTTCCATATTCTATCTCTACTATACACTTTCCTTATGTGTTTCCGAGAACATGATGAACACCATCATCATACACTGTGAGCACACGCACGTGACTATTATAGGCACATCTATAATGACTGCAGGAACTGAGGCCCGTGTTTTCCCTTACCTGTTCCATGTCTGGCATAGACAGCCACATAACTACCCTTAGCAGGAGCGTTATCGAATCCTATGATAAACCTAGGAAGTCTCCTAGTTTGGGTTTTAAGACGGGAGGCAAGCCCATTTCCCACAATAAACACCCCTCCAATAAAACTGGCCAATCCCTATCTTAGGCGTTAGTCTGACTTGATGCCAAAAATACCCAACTCGGGACAATGCTCCCACTAAGCCTGCTCGAAATTATGATGACCATACCGAGATCCAAACCACCATGCTTACCATAGAGTACTCCACCGCGAGTTGCACTCACACAAACACCAACTAGGCTCACACCTTACAAGAGTTTATCTCCACAAGCCAAATCCAACCGATGGGCCCACCCCCATATCCACCCACAACACCATAGGAGGGCAGCCGTAAAAAAAAAAAAAAAAAAAAAAAAAAAAGGTGGACAAAAAAAATCAAAAGTCTAAGAAAAAAAAAGCAAAAGGCCCAAAACAAAAGAGCTGGCCATCAAAAAAAGAACGCTCAGCATCCCCCGACCAGATACGGTCAATCCCACGACCGGGGCTAAGAGGTCAACCCAAAAAAAAAAAATATTCAAATACCCATGACCGTGGTCAATGGTCAACACAAGTGAAAGCTCCTTGGCCGGGGTACGGTCAATTCAAAATTATCGATGCCCATACCATCAAATAGGGGAGAGACAATCAAGTTGGTTAGTTAACACCACATCTAGCCTCCCCATATTACAACCCGCAAGACCTTCCCGAGACCTAGGCTAGGAGACGGCCCGGAATTTTGATGATTCAAGCTCCATAGGGTACATCCTAACCATTAGGGCCAGACATGGAAACCAGATCCCGCATCATCAAACCTGCCCAATCGAAGTCCGAGTCATTTTTACTCGACTTCCCCCTTTCCTACCACATTACAATACCTTAACCTCGAAGCTTTAGCTCCACAAAATCGAGCTCCAGATTTCGAATCATCAAGGCCACTTACGACCTAGCTCCACATTTTCAAAAACATCCAATCCAGTTACCAGCCCCAAACACGGGAACTCAACCTGCGGTCGGCATAGAACATGCCCAAATAGTTCACACCACCTCGGGGGGCTACCCCGGAGAACGCTCACAGTCACGGGATCAACATCCTAACTGTTCCAGCCCTTTGATCAAGACGTCATTGGGAACACACCTAGCCTACACCATCGCTATATATGGCTAGTTACGCACAAAGCCCTAATAAACTAGGCACAATAACATATCTTCCTATCCACTGAACTACGGCCTGGTTTGATTTCACTACACGTGAATACGTAGGCAGCCTTTCAACAAGGGCATAACCACTCATATTGACACAAATTCAAAAAGCACCATCATTTCGGTCACGACACTGTCATGTTCTCAACAGTTAGCTTTGTCGTCCTGGGGGCTTCTCCTAGGCAGAAGTTCTCCATCCACTAACATAATCCAAAGACTTTCAAAAACTAGCCTCCTTTCTATAGTGTGTCCTAGTACTCGGCTCAGTCAAAGACGAGAATCCGTCCGGGACTCGAAGCGACACCCACTTTGGGAATGTATCCCAAAACACAAAAATTCAAAGAGCACTAGTATACAGCCTTGCTACTGCTAAGCCTTGTCCTGCAGAAACAGTCTCATTACAGGCTACTGCAATTCCCCTATATCACATCCTTCTCATTTCGATGTTCGACCGTGTTGCCACTCGCGTAGGCTATGGATTAGCGCAGCTTAAGAGTCTTGTCGTCTTAGGTGGCCCACCCCCCTACCGAGTCACAGTCCAACCCCTTCAAAATTCTAAGTCGTGTCTGTCAACTCGTCCGGTCACGTCCGGAGTCGAGTCTGTCGATATGTCTCTCTCTTCAAATTCTCATTTTAAAATTTGCAAAACTTAGCCATTTGATAAAATCCTTTTCGACAAGGTCAAATTTCGGTCTATTTAAATTGCAAATTTCTACCCCTTTCAATTTTGAAAACCTATCTCCTAGCACGTGAGTTGCTTTCAGGACTTCGATTTCAAAATAAAGCAAAAATCATTTTCCCCAGCGCAAGCCAGTCTATAGATGCTAACTGCATTTCCTATATGCTATCTTGCTATATACTATGCCTGCTATTTCTGCCTATGTATCTAACATTTCAGGTACCATCTGGTGCTTCCCAACGAAACATCAAAGGCGGTGTTTCTCCTGAAATGCTACATGCAAGTTGTCATGTGTCAGCATACGGGTACACCCAAGACTTCAGAAGCAAGTCCCCGCGCAGCTACTTTACTCCCCAGCACGAGTCAGTGTTTTGCCTATGTGTTACACACAAGTTGTTATGTGTCAGCATACAGGTACACTCCAGACTTCAGAAGCAAGTCCCCGCGAAACTATTTAAATTCCCCAACGGAGTCAACTTTTCCCCGGTATGCTACATCCAAGACGTGATGTGTCGGCATACGGGTACACCTACGCCCCGAAAGGCAAGTTTTACTCCCCGCGGAGCTATCATCAGCAGGAAAGGTATGACCCTCTGCTTATGGCTGGCGAGCCCTTCACGCAAGTCTACTGGACTATAAACGACCCGACCGGAAGGCTGCCAGGTCGTAATCCTCGATTGGCCTGGTAGCTACTCTGACTTTCGCCTTGTCCAAGCCTCAGTCAGAGTGGGGGCTCTGTAGACACCCGCATTTTGCCTGCTATTGTCTATAGCAGTTCCCGACAAAACACCCGATGATGATCGGACGTCAACGTGACTTAATACGCTCGAATACGGACTCTGAATCAATAGTATCCGACGTGGGCTTTTAGCGGAGTGCAAATTTCTCAAAACCGACCTCAAATCCAGCCCCAGTGGGTCGTTCCCAATAAAATGGGACTAATTTGGACCAAAACCGACACCAAAAATAAATCCTGTCTTTTGGCGACCGGGTCAAAACCCGCTCAAAGACGAACCCGTCACATAAATCAGCCAAATTCAACTTCTCGAAACTGGCGCACAAATCTAAATTCAAAAAATCAATCAAATCAATCAAGTCAAATCCTTCCTAAAATATCTCGATTCACTTGATCCACTCTATCGAGTGGATTGACCCACTCGGTCAAGTGGAGCGTCATTCAGCAACTCAAGCCCGTTTTGAAGGGCACTCGATCGAGTGCACTAGGGCCACTCGATCGAGTGACCCTAGGTCGTGGGGTAAAGCCTATAAATACCCCCTTAACCCCATTCATTTCACAAGTTTTTTCAACCTACATTCACCCTCATACTCTTCACCAACAAGTTTTTTTCCATGCATTCTTAGTCTACATTTCTACCATAATCCTACCATACTACACTACAGTACAAGCCCTTAGCAACCCTAAGCAATACACATAAAAATCGAGTCCTTCGTCCCTCGAAAACCGACGAATCATCCATTACACATACACATACACATACAATCAAAACCCCGAGATCAAAACTCGTCAAAGACCCGAGAGCATCCTCTCCCTAACTATACACACCCTAACTCACCCTACATATCTCGACACTCCCGCGCTCACGCCGCTATTACGAGTCCGTTTCCGAGGCCATTAAGCATGTAGGTTGAGGGTGTAATTCAAACCCCGTTTCTTTTTTTCCCTTATCTCTTTACCGTTTATATATATATATATATATATATATATATATATATATATATATATATATATATATATATATATATATATATATATATATATATATATATATATATATATATATATATATATATATATATATATATATATATATATATTTATTATTATTATTATTATTATTATTATTACTAACCGCTAACGCTAACCTTTAATTTTGTGCACACTAACTTTTTATTTATTTTGTATACTAACATTTTATTTATGTATCCTAACACTAACTTTTATTTTTGTATACTAACACTTTAATTCTGTATTCTAACATCTAACATTATTATACCGTGTATATATACATACTCATATCAAAATCTCGGTTTCGAATACGTTTGACTATGACGATCGCCTAAAGTCCATCTAATTCCTTTACGAGTAACGACGGAGGTGACGCCTTTTCGAGGAGCGCCGCCCCAATGTACTCAAGGACATGATGTGATCGTGATCGGTCCTAGTTGAACGTATTTGATCCCATTTCGATGATTAGCACGGAACCCGTTGACACGAAAACCGACATCACATAATCCGAAAGGATTAGTTTCGATGTCGTGACGTAGAGGGATGCAATTTCGTCACTAATCAAACTTTTCAATCACATAATAGCATATTTCATAAAATTCCGATAACGGTCTCATAATCGTATAATACACGTTTATGACATCGAGAATCGAGTTGAATTTAAATAATGCAATATTTTTATTTAACTCGGTCAATTATCGGATTCAAACAAATAAAATGAAACGAGCCATGCCTCGTACAGGGGGCACTCCATCGAGTGCCATGGGCCACTCGATCGAGTAGCACCCAAAAATCTGGACAGTAGCTACTTTAAAGACACACTCGACCGAGTCAGACCATGACTCGATCGAGTGGGTCCTGTAGCCCAGAAATTCGAGAGCTTCAATGCAACATTTGAGCCTCATCATTCTTTTTATGACTTTTAGTCGACACGTGCATAATCAATCACGTAATTCTAATTTTCAAAACTCATGCATATCACGACACCTAAAACGATTTTGATCGACGAGT
This sequence comes from Agrostemma githago, assembly GCA_958450325.1. Classification (NCBI taxonomy): domain Eukaryota; kingdom Viridiplantae; phylum Streptophyta; class Magnoliopsida; order Caryophyllales; family Caryophyllaceae; genus Agrostemma; species Agrostemma githago. Next base: position 35,275,151 of record OY288254.1, on the reverse strand, counting down.
TTTCTATTCTTGATGTTTGCCATTTATTGCCTTAAATGAACATCACATGCTAAATCACTTTGACGTGAATCAAGATGCATTAAATGACGTAGTTAACCAATAACTCACATGCTTAGCCCGAAAACGCTGTTTGCATATCATTTAGTCGTTTTACTAGCGCGCGTACACGAACACGGACGATGTCTTAGTAGAGGCCGCCATGTGCGGGCGGGGTTGGGTGTCCTTAGTGGGCTTCCCAACACGTACCCTCACCCCTTACTCAGAACCTTGGTTTCCGGATGTCCGAAACCATTGGCGCACGAGAGTCATTTTATATACGAAAGCCGGTGTAAACGGTATCGATATTACAATGCAAAGGGACGAGCCCCATAAACTCTGAAATCGAAGTGGGCTTACTTTGTGTATAGCCCACGACGACATAGAGTGGGCTCGAATGGTTCCGAATAACCACAAAATTCGGTGGCGACTCCATTTTGACTTAAATTTCGAACCCGAGAACAATCTCACCACGAGATTCATTCGCCTACCCAAACCCGCGCTTCGCCGCGTCGGGGTGGACCTACGTCATGTCCACAAAAACACGGACAGCATCAAGGCAGATCGGAGAAGAGAAGGAACGGTGAAAAGGTGATCACAAAAACCGTGTTTATGAGAAGAACAAAAGCAACGACGACGAACAAAACCCATCACTAAGTACATCAGCAGCAGCGACTTGTAGCGATAAAACAACAACAAAATAGCAAGAGTAGCAGGAAATGCAATCGACCACAACAGAAGAGAACAGCGACATGAAGAAACCAACCAATAACGACACGAGATCGAGATGAAAACAAGCAGAGGATGACAGCAGAAAAGAGCGTGAAACAACAGCATAAGGAAAGAGAAGAAAAAGAGACCGAACAATAATAACGAAACCGAAAGCAGGGGACCGGTCGAAGAAGTTATGACAACACGAAAGCAACAAATATGCAGACGAAACAATGGTGTACGCAGCAACGAAATCATGTACAGCAGAAAAAAAGAGCTCGAGGATCGAGGGATAACAGATACAAGGAACGACAAAGCCCAAAACGAGAAATCGAAGAGGGAAGGACGTACCAGAAACCATCCGACACGACAGCAATAACACGCACTCTAGCATGTTGTAAGGAGAACAGGGGAAGGGAAGCAGACAGAGAAGGGAAAGTCGAAGAAGAAGGCTGGTCAAAGAATAAGGGAAATGGGGAGATGTAGCCGATAATAACAGTGGGAAGAGAAAAATAAATAAGAAGAGTCAGGGGATGAGTCGAAGTGGAGGAAAAACCGAAGAGAAGAAAAGGGAAGATGTAAGGTGATGGGATCAAGCATTCAAGCGGTGTACAGAAGGAAAACAAAAGGAAATGAATGACTGTATGTGGCCCACTAAAAAAACAAATGAAAAGATAAGTAAGCCGATTAATTAAATGAATCGGGTAGGAGCCGAATTCCGTAACGATAAGTTGACTGATCCACGAATAGAATTAAAACGAGTTAAAAAGATTAATAAATAATCGGGCCGTCAAATAAAATACTCGAGACGAAAACGAAGCTTATAGAATAATAAATTTTCGACGAAGTGAATTAAATTGATTTCTCGAGGAAAGGAAATAAATATTTTGGCGAAACTTAAAATAAATGAACTTCGAGCCGAAAATAGAAATTCGAACTTAATATAAATAAATGAAAAGAATTTAGAATTTAAATCGTCGAAATAGACTTTCGATAAGAATTAAATTAAATGTATAAAATGAATCGAAACAGAAATAAAAATATGTTTTAAATATAAGAGTTTCCGAGTCAAATAGAATTTTAGGGGTTTGAAACGATCAAACGATAAATTTGTTTTATAATAATTTTAAGAATTACGAGTTAAATCGTAAACAAAATAGAAATACGAACATAATTTTAACTTAATTTAATTTATAAAAATCAGGGGTGTTACAATCTTCCCCACTAAAAAGAAATTTCGTCCTCGAAACTGATAAAAACTTAATCGAAATCAAAGACAAATTTATTTCTCAAGATAAGTTGGGCTCAGAACCCGAAGTTTAAAATCATTCAATTTAACAAAATCGTAAGTAAAAATTATTCGATAAAACAATGACGATAAATAATATTTGTAAACGAACTAGAGGGGGAAAGAGTACCCAAATATTTTCAAAACAATAGTAAAACGTTTTGATTAAGAAATTTGACAATACGACCAAACAAAAATTTGAGAAATCGAATTTTTTTTAGTTAGTAAATAAAAATCGAACTACTCGTCAAATATTTCCAATAACAGATTTAAAGTCTATCGAAAATAAAACAAAAACTTAGACATGCGAAATTTTTCGAAAATGTTAAATCGTTTTACATGATAATTTTATAGAAATCAAAATATTAGCGATTATGAAAGTTTTCGTAAAATTCAAACGGTTGAAAATAGAAATTTAAAACAATTTCGAAATACTTTAAAATAAATTATTTAGGCATTTTGAAAAAGGGCTAAATATATATTATCAACCAAAAACGAATACGATAACGAAGTTTTGAAATTTTAAACCCTAAACGTCCTAAAGTTACCTTGAGTCGATATCCGAATGCTATATACTTGCCCTTCTTGATGACTCCAAGCTCCAACCGCTTTGATATTTGTCTTACAAAAAGAACTTCGAGGCTCCGACGGAGATCGGGACAAATAGATACAGTACCGAGAAATCAGAATAAGGAACGAAGAAGAAACAAGAAAACGGAGCTTGATAAACAACCCACACAACAACAACATTGGATGAGACGAAGGACCAAAACAAGGCATAGTTCAAAAATGAATAAAAACAGCAGCAACCGAGTGACATACGACCAATAGCAGCAGTGTTATGATGATCAGAAACAAATGACGGAGAAAAAGCGCGGTATCGAACATCAAAAACAGCAGCAGCAGCACGAAGAGGAAAAGAGCAATAAAACTCGAACAGCAGTAGCGTTGGGTAGCGAGACCAACAACAATAATCATAGGAGCAGCAGACAGTAGAAATAGAGTAACAAGACAAAGGGAACAGCAAAAGGAACGATCGGCAGAAATGGAAGAAGAAACGGACAGTAGCAACCATGACAGAACAACAGCAACAAAACGCAAGACAAAACTAAGCGTACGTAGCAGCAGCACAAAGACAACGGTAGCAGCAACAACGAGCATCGAGCAACAACGACAACAAGAAGTAAGAAAAGAAGGGGAGGAAATAAGAAGACACCCGAGACAGAACATCAAGTTACGACATAAGGGTAGAGGAAGACAAGAAAGATGAGCAGCAACACAGTCACGTAAAACAGTGTAAGAAGAAGAAATTAAAAGGAGAAAAGAGTAAGAAGGAGAAGGGGAAAACGGAATAGCAGCAGTACGATAAAAGCAACAGCACCGGCACAGAAACAAAATGCGGCAGCAACGAAGGAGAAAAGAGGTAGAACGAAAAAAAAGAAGAAGGTCTCACGTTTAAAAGCAGCAGCGGTAATTAACGTGAACGGCAGCGTAACGCAGCAGCAGTAGCGCGACCAGCAGCAGCCGTACACACGAACATGGGACGGAAAAAGACAGGGGCAGTACCGTAATAGCAGCCGAACGCAACAGTACACAGGCATAGCAACAGCAGCGTTCAGAAATGTTGAGAACGTTCATGCAATACACAAACTGAGGGAGAAAAAAATGGTGAGGAAGACAGACACGATCAACACAGCAGCATGAACAAAAAGCAGCAATAGCAGTGGCGTAATACTGGTACGAAGTCAGTGAAGAAGAAAGGAGAAGTAGTGGATCGGGCTGACGGTAAGGCGTGAAAAAAAAAGGAAAAGAATAAATGGGAAAATGAAATGGACGAAGGGGAGGTGAAAAGGAGGGATGTGTGTGTGTGTCAGGGAAGACAAAAGAGGGAATGAATCATGAAGAGTTGGGAAGTGTGTTGAACGATGAAAACAAATGCCGTATGAGTGGGAAGCGGTGGACGTAACAATCAACAAAACAAAAACAAAAAAAAGGAAAAGGGGATGGACAAGGGAGGGTTAGTACAAAAATGTTTATAGACTAAAAAGTTCTGAGTCAAGAGTTGACCCATGCAACAAATTAAAATCGAGTTGAAAAAGTAAATAATTTGACCCAATAATAAATCGAGTAAATAAAATATTCTCGAAATTAAAATAAAATGTTCGAGACGAAAAATAAGTTTGTAAAATAAATAATTAGACGATGACATAGTATATCCCGATAAATAATAAATTTTTGATAAAGTGAGATTAATTGATTTCTCGAGGAAAGGAAATAAATATTTTGACGAAACTTAAAATAAATTAGCTTCGAGCCGAAAAAATTAAAAAATTCGAGCTTAAATATAAATAAATAGACAGAATTTAGAATTTAAATCGTCGAAATAGACTTTCGATAAGTATTAAATCAAAAGTATAGAATGAATCGAAACAGAAATAAAATATGTTTTAAATATAATAATAGTTTCCGAGACCAACACAATTTTAGGAGTTTGAAACGATTAAATGATAAATTCGTTTTATAATTATTTTAAGAATTACGAGTTAAATCGTAAAAACGAAAATATGAACATAATTTTAATTTAATTTACTTTATAAAATCAGAAGTGTTACAATCTTCCCCACTAAAAGAAGTTTTGTCCTCGAAACTAACAAAGACATAATAATAAAATGGAAAACAATGTTATATTATTTAAAGAAAATGAGAATGCTTAACTCGCAACACAATCTCGATTTTTAAAAATTTTACGGCTTCAACCGTGATATGAAATCGAAGAATTTTTTAATTTTTTAATTTTTTTTTCCAAGGAGAGTTGGGCTCAGTTCCCAAAGTTTAAAATCATTTAAATTAATACAATCGTAAGTTACAAAAATTTTTGATAAAATAATGACGATAAATAATATTTGTAAACGAACTCGAGGGGAAAGAGTACCCAAATATTTTCAAAACAACAATAAAACATTTTAATTATGAAATTCGATAATACTTTGTTTTAAGACCAAACAAAAATTTGAGAAATAAAGTTTTGTAGTTAGTAAATAAGAATCGAATCAATCAACAAACATTTTCATTAACAGATTTAAAGTCTAACGACAATAAAACAAAAATTTAGACATACGAAGTTTTTCGAAAATATTAAATCTTATAAAATCCAATATATTTGCAATTATGAAAGTTTTCATAAAATCTCGATCACGCGAAAATCAAAACAAAAATTTTAAACAATTTCGAAATACCTTAATATACATTATTAAGACCCTTTTTGAAACGGGACCAAAAAAAATAAAAAAAATAAAACAAAAACGAAATACAAAGTTTTTTTTTTAAAATTTATAACTCAAAATTTTAAAATTTTATGAAAATCAAAATTTGTAGATTAGTCAAACGTTTCATAACAAAGGTTGGGGAAAAGGTAAACAGATAAATAGAGTCAGAGTCAACAACAAATCGAAACAGAAATTTTCAAACTAGACAAAGAAGTCAAGGGGATTGGCCGAGAGAAGTAGCAAGATTTAAGAAAAGCTAAGGGGAGGAACGAAATTGAAAGTCAAACGGAGATCTCAAGGAATAGAGAATAAGTTAACCATCTCGAGATTCCCGGTACGACTCCTACAACACGGATTCCTAATTTCCATCAAATAACGTTAAGTCCATTATTAGTCATTGGGTTGTTCAACTCAGTCTACAATCTCCAAAAATGCCTTACGTGATTATCTAATCGTTCAATCGATATGATACTAATCCACAAATGTTTTACAATCTGAAATCATCAATTAAAATTCCAACGATCATCAAAACAAACCCAAACTCGTAATCTATAAGGTTACTAAATCCAAAGCTCATAAAGTTTGAACTCGAGGTACACCCCAAATTTCTCGAGTAAGGAACACTAAACAAGATCCACCAATTTAACAATGTCCGGGCACAAAATTCTCAAAAATGATAACCAACATATTTATAACGCCGCAAGTACAAAAGTTGGGAAAATGTAACAGATCCTCAAACACGCTCAAACCTATAGGTAATGGCGCAAACATTCATATCTTCCAACACGTCATTCAACTAAGGTTCTGAGAAGTCCATCAAATTTTCAAATCACAACGGTGCAACCACAATATATTTGATAACTCAACGAAGCCACAATCTCGTTGTTCTAGGGTTCTAAGCTGAAAGTCCCAATAAGATACACCTGTATTATAATATTCCTCAAAAGAACACAGTAATCAAAACTTTGATTGTGCAACATATTTCTTTTCTCACGGTTAACCACATTTTATCCAAATTTAGATCACTCAACTCCAAGGTTCATAGGTTACAACCTTACACAACGATCAACGATCTAATTCTTAAGAAACACGGGTAATCTATGTCAACCAAAATTTCTAACAACATTAATGAAAACCTTCAATGGTACCACAACACTTCGACTAACACTTTAAACAATACTCTATGATCCCGAATATTCGCGATGCATCCATCCAATAAGCATCAGGTAAGAATCCCAAAGTAGTATTATCAGTTACACTTAGTTCGATTCTAGGTTAGGTACTAGGTATCCCTCAGATATGACACACTCTTACTACTCCAAAATACATTCAACTCTAAGTACTCCATAATAATCAAAGAATCCTATAACCCAAGGTTCAGAGGCCAAAGTATCAACCTAATTCAATCAATCAACAATTTGCCAATTTAAACAATCCTCAAGAATTTATTTCTTGCATAGAAGATAGGGTAGACTCACAATCTTCAAACCAGTTAACAAGGGTTTACTAATCTCAAGCATCTATAACTATTCACGGTTTCACTGGGACGGAAATCGGTCAAACCAAAGAATCTCAAGAGAAAGATGGTAAAATGGGAGAATAGAACAAGGATTCACTAAGAGATAAAGATGAGAATATATAAGAGAAGAATTGGAAGAAATAGATGAAGGAAAAAGAATCAATGATCCTAGATGATAAAGACCAAAAACGAGAAGGGAATGTTCGAACCTCTAAGGTTCACGAGGGAACTAAAAGGATTACTTCATCTTCTTGTAGAGAAACGAGCACACAAGTCTTGGGTCGCCCCATCTGGATCTACTGCAACATCATGGAACGAGAATCTACTCTTGATCATCTGGCCTGTAGTTTAATCAAACTGAACCGGAGCTGAAAAGTCACCATTGACATCTTTCTTGGAGCACCAAGTTGTCCACTCGAGCCAGCAGGCGTTGAAAGTTCTAATTAAGTCTTGTCCCAATTTAGAGCAGCATCATGTCAGCATCTTGTTCATTTATCTTCTTCTAGACAAAAGCAACAAATATTCAATGTTAATCATTGAGTTACAAGAACATATGAACCTAACAGTTAAGTCCTTATTTGGTTTCTACCCATCTCTCACTAATATTTCTTTAATGTTCAAATCATTTACTAGTATTTTTCCTAGAGTTAGGTGTAAGCGTCGGGAGCTACAATGCTCTGATACCAACTGTAATCCCCTGGAAATTCTAACGCAGTACAGTGGCGGAAACACTATAGAGTTGAGATTAAAACACACTGACAAACTATATCTTATTAAAAGAAATGGTAAGTCAATACTTAGGCCTCTTTTTACAAAAGGGCTAAATAGAAAATTCTCCAAACGGGTTATACAAATCCATAAATTACATGAATAGAGAAAGTGTAGGATCCACGCTACTCGCTAGCTCACACCCAAAACCCAGCAACAAATACCTGTCATGAGGGCCACGCATTCTATTTATTTATATTCTAAATTCTTTCTATTTATTTATACTTATTTTAAGTTTCGTCAAAATATTAATTTCCTTTCCTCGAGAAATCAATTTAATTCACTTTATCGAAAATTTATTATTTATCGGAAAATACTATTTCATCGTCTAATTATTTATTTTACAAACTTATTTTTCGTCTCGAACATTTTATTTTAATCTCGATAATATTTTATTTACTCGATCTTTTATTGGGTCAAATTATTTACTTTTTCAACTCGATTTTAATTTGTTGCATGGGTCGACTCTTGACTCGGAACTTTTTAGTCTATAAACGTTTTTGTACTAACCCCCCCTTGTCCATCCCCTTTTTCCTTTTTTTTTTGTTTTTGTTTTGTTGATTGTTACGTCCACCGCTTCCCATTCATACCCCATTTGTTGTCAAGGTTCAACGCACTTCCCAACTCTTCATGATTCATTCCCTCTTTTGCCTTCCCTGACACACACACATCTCTCCTTTTCACCTCCTCTTCGTCCATTTCATTTTCCCATTCATTCTTTTCCTATTTTTTTCACGCCTTACCGTCAGCCCGATCCACTCCTTCCCTTTCGTCTTCACTGACTTCGTACCAGTATTAGGCCACTGCTGTTGCTGCTTTTTGTTGATGCTGCTGTGTTGATCGTGTCTGTCTTCCTCACCATTTTTTCCCCTTCAGTTCGTGTATTGCGTGAACCTTCTCAACATTTCTGAACGCTGCTGCTGCTATGCCTGTGTACTGCTGCGTTCGGTTGCTATTACGGTACTGCCCCTGCCTTTTACCGTCCCCTGTTCGTGTGTACGGCTGCTGCTGGTCGCGCTACTACTGCTGTGTTACGCTGCCGTTCACGTTAATTCCCGCTGCTGCTTTTAAACGTGAGACCTTCTTCTTTTTTTCATTCTACCTCTTTTCTCCTTCGTTGCTGCCGCATTTCGTTTCTTTGCCGCTGTGTTGCTTTTATCGTATTGGTGTTATTTCGTTTTCCCCTTCTCCTTCTTACTCTTTTCTCCTTTTAATTTCTTCTTCTTACACCGTTTTACGTAACTGTGTTGTTGTTCATCTTTCTTGTCTTCTTCTTCTCTTATGTCGTAATTTGATGTTTTGTCTTGGGTGTCTTCTTATTTCCTCCCCTTCTTTTCGTACTTCTTGTTGTCGTTGTTGCTCGATGCTCGTTGTTGCTGCTACCGTTGTCTTTGTGCTGCTGCTACGCTTAGTTTTGTCTTGTGTTTTGTTGCTGCTGTTCTGTCACGGTTGCTACTGTCCGTTTCTTCTTCCATTTCTATCGATCGTTCCTTTTGTTGTTCCCTTTGTCTTGTGACTCTATTACTACTGTCTGCTGCTCTTATGATTATTGTTGTTGGTCTCGCTACCCAACGCTACTGTTGTTCGAGTTTTATTGCTCTTTTCCTCTTCGTGCTGCTGCTGCAGCTGTTTTTGATGTTCGATACCGCGCTTTTTCTCCGTCATTTGTTTCTGATCATCATAACACTGTTGTTATTGGTCTTATGTCACTGGGTTGCTGCTGTTTTTATTCATTTTCGAACTATGCCTTGTTTTGGTCCTTCGTCTCATCCAATGTTGCTGTTGTGTGGGTTGTTTATCAAGCTCCGTTTCCTTGTTTCTTCTTCGTTCTTTATTCTGATTTCTTGGTACTTTTTCTATTTGTCTCGATCTCCGTCGGAGCCTGGAAGTTCTTTTTGTAAGACAAATATCAAAGCGGTTGGAGCTTGTAGTCATCGAGAAGGGCAAGTATATAGCATTCCGATATCGACTCAAGGTAACTTTAGGACGTTACTCGATTTTATATCGTATGATTGAGTAGTAGTATGTAGTAAATACTTTTAACTTCGGTTTTCTAATTTTAGCTATTTATTATTCGCTATAAATATTATATTATTTTTAAATCGTATACCATATAAATATTTTTACGACTATCAAAATCGTTTCATAAATCGTTGGTAATTTTATTATTAATGATCTTTATATTATTTTGTTGTTATCGTGACACTAGTAACTAAATAATATCGATTTTATGTTTTCCTCATATTTCGTTAATTTATAAGTTTAACTCAAAATTTGTATTTTATTATTATAAGCGAGATTTGTATACTTGTTCAATAAATTAATTTTTGTTTTATGATTTATACTAATAAATGAGAAAATAGTCGATTTAGTTTGTTTATATTTTTAGTCGAGACTATTTTCACTAATAATTTCCTATTTGTTTCCGATTGACTGTTTTTATTAAAATCCGTATTATTTATTAATAAAAAACTATCTGTTAGAAATAATTTAAAATCTTTGTAACTCTCATTTTATTTGTAAAACCTGTTCATTCAAATAATTTTGATATCGTTTTTCCTAAAACATTACATTTCTAAAATTTATAGTTTTAACTCGATTTCCTAATTATTTGTAAAATACTATATGTTGACTTATTATATTTTAATTATATTTTGAGTAACGAATTTAGAAATATATTAAAGTTACGATAACGACGATAATAATAAAATGTTAATTTCGTTCGAAATGCTATTTTTATATATTTCACTAATTTCAATGATTTACGTATTTCTATAAGAATATTTCTATTTTAAGTTTCTAAAATTACTAAGTTTCTATTTATAGAAAGTTTTCCTTTTTAATATAAAATGTTTATTCCCTTTTATCTCCATATCATTTATATTGATTATATTTACTTTTGACTATCGATAATGGCTTGTTTTGGAGTTATGGAATAAAGAGAAGTGTGGGGTTAGAGTAATATAGTCTGGGATGTATGTTTTTGCTATCAACTGTAAGGCTGGTATGTCTTTATGGGGCACATCGGTTGTTGAACTGAGCATAGTTTGTGTTCAGGAGAGTGTGCATTGTGCCCTTAAACTTAGATATCGCATCGTGTAAGTCGCGTCGGGTTTAACTAGATATGGTTTGTATCCAGGAGGGGTGTATACTACTTAAACCAGGACCTCGCTGCACGCAGTCCTGTTATAGTTGAGTTGCCTAGTTAGAGACTGGATTCTGTTATGAGTTAAGTCTACAGTTCTCGAAGCTAGTTTCCAGTATTATCCTAGTGAAAGTCTAGCCTTGTGCACACTGACCGAATTTCCATAACGCCATTTTTGAATATCATTATTATCGATTTTTTTTGACTTGCAGGTTGGCAAGTATTTTAAGTTTCGCTTAAAACTTATTTTTATTATATCGTTTTAATGTTTTGTCGTTTTAAATATTTTGATATAATAATACTATTATTTTTCCATATGATATAATATGGCTGGGAGAACGTTCGAGTAACTCCCCACTGACGTGGCTGTTATGTTTATAACATGATATGTATTTGTTGCTGGGTTTTGGGTGTGAGCTAGCGAGTAGCGTGGATCCTACTCTTTCTCTATTCATGTAATTTATGGATTTGTATAACCCGTTTGGATAATTTTCTATTTAGCCCTTTTGTAAAAAGAGACATTTGTATTGACTTACCATTTCTTTTAATAAGATATAGTCTGTCAGTGTGTTTTAATCCCAACTCTACAGTGTTTCCGCCACTGTACTGCGTTAGAATTTCTAGGGGATTACAGTTGGTATCAGAGCATTGTAGCTCCCGACGCTTACACCTGACTCTAGGAAAAATACTAGTAAATGATTTGAACATTAAAGAAATATTAGTGAGAGATGGGTAGAAACCAAATAAGGACTTAACTGTTAGGTTTATATGTTCTTGTAACTCAATGATTAGGATTGAATATTTGTTGCTTTTGTCTGGAAGAAGATGAACCAAATAAGGACCTACTTAGAACTCTCAACCCCTGCTGGCTCGAGTGAACAATTTGGTGATCCAAGAAAGATGTCAATGGTGACTTTTCAGCTCCGGTTCAGTTTGATTAAACTACAGGCCAGATGATCTAGAGTAGATTCCCGTTCCATGATGTTGCAATAGATCCAGATGGGGCGACCCAAGACTTGTGTGCTCGTTTCTCTACAAGAAGATGATCCTTTTAGTTCCCTCGTGAACCTTAGAGGTTCGAACTTTCCCTTCTCGTTTTAGGTCTTTATCATCTGGGATCGTTGATTCTTTTTCCTTCATCTATTTCTTCCAATTCTTCTCTTATATATTCTCATCCTCATCTCTTAGTGAATCCTTGTTCTATTCTCCCATTCTACCATCTTTCTCTTGAGATTCTTTGGATTGACCGATTTCCATCCCAGTGAACCCGTGAATAGTTATAGATGCTTGAGATTAGTAAACCCTTGTTACCTGGTTTGAAGATTGTGGGTCTACCCTATCTTCTAAGCAAGAAAGAAATTCTTGAGGACTGTTTAAATTGGCAAATTGTTGATTGATTGAATTAGGTTGATACTTTGGCCTCTGAACCTTGGGTTATAGGATTCTTTGATTATTATGGAGTACTTAGAGTTGAATGTATTTTGGAGTAGTAAGAGTGTGTCATATCTGAGGGATACCTAGTACCTAACCTAGAATCGAACTAAGTGTAACTGATAATACTACTTTGGGATACTTATCTGATGCTTATTGGATGGATGCATCGCGAATATTCGGGATCATAGAGTATTGTTTAAAGTGTTAGTCGAAGTGTTGTGGTACCATTGAAGGTTTTCATTAATGTTGTTAGAAATTTTGGTTGACATAGATTACCCGTGTTTCTTAAGAATTAGATCGTTGATCGTTGTGTAAGGTTGTAACCTATGAACCTTGGAGTTGAGTGATCTAAATTTGGATAAAATGTGGTTAACCATGAGAAAAGAAATATGTTGCACAATCAAAGTTTTGATTATTGTGTTCTTTTGAGGACTATTATAATACAGGTGTATCTTATTGGGACTTTCAGCTTAGATCCCTAGACCAACGAGATTGTGGCTTCGTTGAGTTATCAAATATATTGTGGTTGCACCGTTGTGATTTGAAAATTTGATTGACTTCTTAGAAACCTTAGTTGAATGACGTGTTGGAAGATATGAATGTTTGCGCCATTACCTATAGGTTTGAGCGTGTTTGAGGATCTGTTACATTTTCCCAACTTTTGTACTTGCGGCGTTATAAATATGTTGGTTATCATTTTTGAGAATTTTGTGCTTGAAGATTGTTAAATTGGTGGATCTTGTTTAATATTCCTTACTTGAGAAATTTGGGGAGTACCTTGAGTTCAAACCTTATGATCTTTGGATTAAGGAACCTTATAGATTACGAGTTTGGGTTTGTTTTGATGATCGTTGGAATTTTAATTGATGATTTTAGATTGTAAAACATTTGTGGATTAGTATCATATCGATTGAACGATTGGATAATCACGTAAGGCATTTTTGGAGATTGTCGACTGAGTTGAACAACCCAATGCCTAAAAATGGACTTAACGTTATTTGATGGAAATTAGGAACCCGTGTTGTAGGAGCCGTACCGGGAATCTCGAGATGGTTAACTTATTCTCTATTCCTTGAGAGCTTCGTTTGACTCTCAATTTCGTTCCTCCCCTTAGCTTTTCTTAAATCTTGCTACTTCTCTCGGCCAATCCCCTTGACTTCTTTGTCGAGTTTGAAAATTTCTGTTTCGATTTGTTGTTGACTCTGACTCTATTTATCCATTTACCTTTTTACCGAACCTTTGTTATGAAACGTTTGACTAATCTACAAATTTTTATTTTCATAAAATTTTAACATTTTGAGTTATAAATTTTAGAAAAAACTTTGTATTTCGTTTTTGTTTTAATTTTTTTATTTTTTTGGTCCCGTTTCAAAAAGGGTCTTAATAATGTATATTAAGGTATTTTGAAATTGTTTAAAATTTTAGTTTTGACTTTCGCGTGATCGAGATTTTATGAAAACGTTCATAATTGCAAATATTTTGGATTTTTATAAGATTTAATATTTTCGATAAACTTCGTACGTCTAAATTTTTGTTTTATTGTCATTAGACTTTATATCTGTTAATGAAAATGTTGGTCGACTGATTCGATTCTTATTTACTAACTACAAAACTTTATTTCTCAAATTTTTGTTTGTCCTTAAAACAAAGTATTGTCAAATTTCTTAATTATAACGTTTTATTGTTGTTTTGAAAATATTTGGGTACTCTTCCCCCTCGAGTTCGTTTACAAATATTATTTATCGTCATTATTTTATCAAATATATTTAACTTACGATTGTATTAATTTAAATGATTTTAAACTTTAGGAACTGAGCCCAACTCTCCTTGGAAAAAAAAAATTAAAATTAAAAAATTCTTCGATTTCATATCACGGTTGAATCTGTAAAATTTTTAAAAATCGAGATTGTGTTGCGAGTTAAACATTGTCATTTTGTTTAAATAATATTACATTGTTTTCCATTTTATTATTATGTCTTTGTTAGTTTCGAGAACAAAACTTCTTTTAGTGGGGAAGATTGTAACTGTAATACTCGTATTTCTTGTTACCCGGGTCTCTTTAATTTAATGGGTAGTATTATAGGATACGAGTAGATACGAGTAAGCCCGTTTCTTTCATCTTATTTCTAATATCCGTTAAGCTTACCCACATCGCTTTACTTCACGCACTATAACCCTACTATACTTCTATATAAAATATGAGTTCATCTAATAACCCTACTATTCGCACACACCACTCCCTCTTCTCCATATTGGGTTCACATTTGGCCGCACACCATCATTAGCAAGCTAGGGGATTCATAATCTTTTCTGCCGCATCAAAAACGAAAACTACGAACAATTCCATCGAGTACGTAATCATCCTTACCATCAGCATACACGGTAAAGGGAATATAAGGGAGAATTTCAGGATCGGGTCGGGCCGTCGGTAGAGTAAGATCACGACCGGGTACGCATCTCTAGGTATATTTTGTTGACCTTCTATTTTACCATCGTTAGTTTATCCTGACATTGTATTAGATAGACCACCGTTATATTAGGGCCAAGGTCGGGACTGTGACCGACGTGAGGCTGTGCTTATGCGCTATTGTTGACGGGATGTGTTGTTCTCCGGTTGGAGGGTTAGTGAGGGAGTCGTAAGGTCTTTGTTGACGGTGAACTATTGTTGTTACTGAGTATTATTGTTTGTGGTTATCGGTGAGGGTGTCGTTGCTTTGCCGTGGTATCTGCTTCGTGGCTTAAGGTGAGAGTAGTAGGATATAATTATTAAGGCGGCTACTGTTTGTTGATTTTGGTATTAAATATATAAAGTTTGAGAGTATTTTTATAGTGTAGTTAGAAGTGGATTTTATCATGGGTTAAGAGTATTATTATTATAAAGGTTACTGTTAATTCATATAGTTTTATATGGGCATTGTTATTATAGCGTGAAGTTGGATAATATAGACATGTTGGCTAATCTAATTAGGATGGTATCGCTCATATAATAATAAGGAACGGCTAATTCGAGTTAGGTTTCATTTTATTTATTTTGTTTTGTCTACGTTATTAGGATGATATTAATTTATGTATACAATATTTTATTAGGTTCGAACTTCGTAGAATTTCCGTGGTGATATATATATACTACCGACGCTGTGGTGACCTGCTAATTAGGTAAGGTTTTCCTTACTTAGAACACGTTAATATTATTATGCATGTATGAATTACGAGTACGATGTGATATTGTGATAGTAAGAATAATGTTGAATATTGATGGGAAAATGATTGATGAATATTAATATATTGGAGTTGGTGAGGCTAGCTTTAGACCTAGCCGGGGCCCCTGATAACGGTTCCCTCCCTGATTTCTCCTCGCGGGTTGTTGAACCTGCGGGGGGTGTGCACACTCGGAATGAAAGGGCTTGCCAGAAGAGTTGAGATGAGAATGTTGAGATGGGAATGTTGATTGGTATCATGATGGTACCGGGGTACCATGATGGTACCGAGGATGTGGAGATGGCTTTGTTAATTGGTACCTATGATGGAATTAAGATTGTTGAGATTTGTTGTTTCATATTCCGTACTTGTATATTAGTGTTAGCATGTTCTAACCGTGTTTTCATTGTCTAAATTGTCACCTTATTTTACTGGGGCTCTGCGACGATCCAATTTAAATTTCCGGTCTTTTGGGGAGCAGAGTATTGATGCAGATGTGGATCCTTGATGTGTGCTTAACTGAAGGGATTGCTGTTCGGGAAGGGAGTGCAATCCACGTCGTCATACTCTTAGCATGTTTCCGTCATTAGTACTGAATAAACCCTTTTTGTTTATGTAGTCATTTTGGGTTTTTTTTGTAACCGTACATTGTTCTGAACTTGGTTTGCATCCTTTGAATAATCTATTAACCTCGGTTGTGTTTCAGTATTGTTTTGTGATGAGACTACGATTTCGGTTACCCCGGGATGATAACACTCTCATTTATCCGAGAAGGCCTAGTTAAGGCTCTTGGATAAACGGGGGTGTTACAAAGTGGTATCAGAGCAGTTCGATCCTGAAGCCTAAATAAATGACATTGGAAAATAAAATGAACCCCGGCAATAAGCCATTAGGAGCCCACTTAAAATTTCTGGTTAAGGAGACGTCCTTATACCAACCTCTTGCCCTTTTGGTTTTGACCCGGTAACTACGTGTGAGATTGAGAGGGGGTAGAATAGGATGGGTCCGCGATGATGATATGAACTTCCTTTGAATTGCATAATTTATGAGTAGTTATAAGTGTGATATTTTCGATGATATGAGTAGTCACAACGTTAATACTAATATACTGCTATGATGTATGAGCATTTAAGGCTCATGTGTATGTTATTGTTGTTTTGAAGTAATTATGTCAAAGAAAGCAGCTACGAACTCTACCCCAACCACTCTGAGTGCCGAAGAAATAGCGCGCTTAAAGGAAACTAACGATGCACTTTTGGAAGCTCTGAGAAACATCCACGTTCCGAAACCACCAGTGACAGACGCGGCCGCCATCAGTGCTGCGATAGCACGCCTTCGTCCCAGTAAATATGACGGGACTGGTGGACCGTCGCAGCTAGAGAACTGGGTGAGAGAAATGAAGAAGGTGTTCCAGACCGTGAATTGTCCGAAGAATCTGGAACTGGGTCAAGCTGCATTCTATTTGAGTGGCAAGGCCGATTTATGGTGGCACCGTAACTATGACAAGCTTATTGCAGAGTATGAGGAAGGGAATTATGGGGAGGACGTCTTTGGGTGGAAGAGTCTCGCAGAAGCGCTGAGGGTGGAGTTCTTTCCGGAACATATCCGTAGTGCAAAAAGAGCTGAATTTGATCGTTTCACCATGACAGACGACATGACTGTCGAGGACTATTACGACAAGTTTATGGAGCTGGCCACTTATTCTGATGACCTCAATTTGAGTTCTGAACTATTGGCTTCCCGCTTCGAGAGGGGCTTGTCTATCAGAATCCTGGAAAGGCTACCCATGGGGAATAATGCTGATGTGAAAGAGGTATACTTGAGTGCCGTGCACGCCGAGCGAATAGCTGATCGCATTAAGGAGCTGAGCGGTCAGAAGAATGAAAAGAGGAAAGCCGAGTCTGAGGGAGCTGTGCAGGGGGATGCGAAAAGACATGGGAATAATCGACCTCAGGGACCAAGGCCTCAATATTCTGGAGGGTACAATTATGGGGGTGGTAGTTATAACTCGGGTAGGAGAGATGTAAGGAGCTATAACTGTAAGAATTGCAACTACAACCACCCAGGGACGGACTGCAATGGACAACCAGTTAAGTGCTTCGCCTGTGGAAAATCAGGGCATCGTGCTTACGAGTGTCGAGTGAAGAAGGGTAACCCTAATTCCATTCCGGTGTCGGGATCCGAGAGTATTAATCAAGGAAATCGATACCAGGGGAACTGGAACAGATCACAGGGGAACTGGAATCGATCACAAGGGAACTGGAACCGGCCACAAGGGAGTTACAATCAGGGATCTGGGAGTACTAATCAGTCAACTGCAGCCACCAGACAACCTACGTCTGTTAATGGGGCACCTGAAGAAAGTAAAAACACTGGGAAGCTCTTTGCTATGGGGAAGCAGGCTGCTGAGGAGGACACACAAGTTATCACGGGTACCTTTCTCGTTAACTCGAAACCTTCTTTTATTCTGTTCGATTCTGGGGCAACCCATTCATTTGTACCCTGTAACCATGTACCGAGTCTAGGGTTAGGAGATTTTGAAAACATAGACGATGATGTTATCATACCCTCGGGGAAGTCGGTTAGGTGTACAAGGGTCTTTCGAAATGTGTCTTTAATAGTTGGGGGAGTTGACCTGCCAGTTAATTTAATAGAGTTTCCCTTAGATGACTTTGACATTATCCTGGGGATGGATTGGTTGGGACGGTTTAGAGCCCAGATTGATTGTAACCTCAAGAAAGTGTCATTAAGAGGTCTGAAGGGCGTTAGAGTGTCGTATAGAGGATTTGCAGTAAAGCCAACTGTGAAGATCATAGCAGCCATTACCCTGAAGACCCATCTGAAGAAGGGGGGTCCGTTATTCTTGTGCCATGTACGGGACACTCGGGCTGAGGAGTTGTCTTCTGACTCAATACCTATAGTGAACGAGTTCGAAGACGTATTTTCGAAGGAGATCCCGGGGTTACCACAAAGGCGAGAAGTTGATTTCAGTGTTGAGCTGAAGCCAGGGACGGGGCCGATCTCTAAGGCACCGTACCGTATGGGACCTAAGGAGTTGTCTGAGTTGAAAAAGCAGCTGGAAGAATTGATGGATAAGGGGTATATCAGACCCAGTGTATCGCCGTGGGGTGCTCCTGTTTTGTTTGTGCAGAAGAAGGATGGGAGCATGAGACTGTGCATCGATTACAGGGAGTTGAACAATGTCATTGTGAAGAACCGGTACCCTTTGCCTCGGATTGATGATTTATTCGATCAATTGAGTGGGGCTGGTATCTTTTCAAAGATTGATTTGAGGTCCGGTTATCACCAGTTGAGGATCAAGAACGAAGATATTCCTAAGACCGCATTCAGAACTCGGTATGGCCACTATGAATTTGTGGTGATGCCGTTTGGTCTAACAAATGCTCCTGCTGTGTTCATGGATTTGATGAACCGATTTTTTCGATCCTACTTGGACAAGTTCGTTGTGGTGTTTATCGATGATATCCTGGTGTATTCAAGGAACCGAGAAGAGCATGCAGAGCATTTGAGGATCGTATTGCAATTACTCCGAGACAACCAGTTGTACGCTAAGTTATCAAAGTGTGAGTTCTGGTTGGAGAAGGTCGCATTTTTGGGACACGTGATTTCGAAAGAGGGTGTATCTGTAGACCCGAGCAAGATCAAAGCTGTCTCAAGGTGGCAGACTCCAAAGAATGTGGCAGAGATTCGAAGTTTCTTGGGGTTAGCCGGGTACTATCGAAGGTTCGTGAAGGACTTCTCAAGGATAGCCAGACCGTTGACCAACCTTATGAGGAAAGAGATTCGGTACAGGTGGGATGAAAACTGTGAGAGGGCGTTCCGGACCTTGAAGGAGCGTCTGACTACAGCACCAATCCTAGCCTTACCGGAAGGAAGCGAAAATTTTGAGGTGTACACTGATGCATCGAAAAATGGGTTGGGTTGTGTACTGATGCAGAATGGGAAAGTCATTGCGTATGCTTCACGTCAGCTGAAGACTTACGAACAGAACTACCCAACTCATGACCTAGAACTTGGGGCAGTGGTGTTTGCTTTGAAAATATGGAGACATTATTTGTATGGGGCAACATTCAAGGTGTTTTCAGACCACAAAAGTTTGAAGTACATCTACACACAGAAGGAGCTGAATATGCGACAGAGGCGATGGATAGAGCTCATCGGAGATTATGATATGGAGATTTTGTACCACGAGGGGAAGGCAAACGTGGTGGTCGACGCCCTAAGCAGGAAATCGGTGCATTCTCTTTTTTTGGATATGTCCAGATTGAAGCTAAGGAATGAAGTGCAGCATATGGGGATTCATGTGATAAGGAAAGGGGAAGCAATGTCGGACTTGGCGATTCAACCCGAGTTATACGCCGAAATACGAGAAGAGCAGTTTTTAGATCAGAAGTATCTAATGTGGCGAGCCCGTATTAAGAGAGGCGAACCCTCAAATCTCACCATTCACCCAGACGGGAGCCTCAGGTTTAATGGCAGGTGGTGGGTGCCAGAAGGAGGAGAATTAAGGAGGAAAATCATGACCGAGGCGCATTGTGCTCCTTACTCGGTACATATGGGTGGGGACAAGTTGTATAAGGATCTGAAGAAGACATTCTGGTGGGATAACATGAAGAGAGAAGTGGCCGAGTTTGTGTCCAGATGCTTGACTTGTCAGAAGGTCAAGAGTGAACACAAACGACCACAGGGTAAGCTACAACCCTTAGAGGTACCTGAGTGGAAGTGGGACTCCATTTCCATGGATTTCATTGTAGGTTTGCCGAGAACACCAAAGGGGAATAATATGATTTGGGTGATAGTAGATCGACTCACAAAATCAGCTCACTTCGTGCCAATTAAGGATACGTAGAGGAAGGCTGAGCTAGCAATGGCTTATAAGAGGCATGTTCTGAAATTACATGGAGTACCTAAGGACATTGTGTCAGATCGTGATTCGAGGTTCATATCGAAATTTTGGCAGGAACTGCAGGAATCCTTGGGTACACAATTGAAGATGAGTATAACCTTTCACCCCGCGACTGACGGTCAGACAGAACGAACCATACAGACTTTGGAAGACATGTTGCGGGCCTGTGCCTTGGAATTTCGGGGTTCGTGGGAGGATCGACTAGATCTGAGTGAGTTCTCCTACGTACAACAACAGCTACCATGCTAGCATCCAGATGGCACCGTTTGAAGCTTTGTATGGGAGAAAGTGTAGGAGCCCGGTATGTTGGGACGAGAAGGCCGATGTAGTAGTGCTGGGGCCCCACATGATTCAGGAGATGATTGAGCAGGTACATGTAATCCGACAGAAGATGCGAGCGGCACAAGATCGTCAGAAGAGCAATGCTCATCTCCACCGCCGAGAGATTGAGTTCGCTGTGGGTGACAAGGTCTTCCTGAAAGTGTCACCTATGAGAGGGGTTATGAGGTTCGGGAAGAAGGGCAAGTTGAGCCAAAAGTTTATTGGGCCGTATGAAATTTTGGATAGGATAGAGGAGGTGGCGTATCGGTTAGCACTTCCCCCATCTCTCGATAAAGTCCAAAATGTGTTTCATGTTTCCCAGTTGAGGAAATACTTGAGTGACCCGTCCCACATCATTGAACCTGAGACGATCCAGTTAGAGGATTCTCTTACTTATGAGGAGGTTCCCAAGGAAATTTTAGACCGAAATGTTCGGAAAACCAGGGGAGGAGAAAAAGCTCTTGTCAAGGTTTTGTGGTCTAATCATAATGTCGAGGAAGCCACCTGGGAAACAGAAGCATCGATGCGGAAATATTTCCCTCATCTCTTCGACCAGGTAATTACTTGGTCACGGGGACGTAACCTTGTCTTTAAGGAGGGTAGGATGTCATAACCGGTTATTTTCCTATATTATGTTTACTTAGTGACTGTGTCAGTCACTTTGTGTGGGATTTGCTGTCATTATTTAATTGCGCGTATATCGTCAATTAGTAGTACATGAGTGTGGTGAGGTAGTCGAGTGATAAGGGTAGTTTGTAGTGCCTATTTTGTAGTGTTTTGGTCCCATTTTCCTTGTGGAATCGCTCCTTGGGAGCGGTTTATGGGCTACTTATGCTTCCTCTAGCTTGTTTCAGGTTCCCGAGACCATTCATGAAGAGTTGGAGCAATTCCGACTCATTACATACACTTTTTGGAGCCAACGATGCTAAGGAACGATCACTCGATGCCTTGGAGTCGATCCCGAGACCTTGGGACCCAATCCCGAGCCTCCGAGACCCGATCCCGAGTCCCGAGAATCGATGAGAAGCCCATGAGAACCAAGGAAGGACCAAAAAGTTCATATTGGAGGCCTACAAGACTCATCCCCGACGGGTATGGCCTCATCCCGTCCGGGCTGAAGGAGCAAAAAGAGGAGCTACTGTCTGTACTCCTTGCCGACCGAGAGCAGCTCCTCCCGGCCGGGACCGACCCCATCCCGACCGGGACCACCCCGTCTCGGCCGGGACGGGCCTGCTGCTACCCCGCGCTTGTTTCTTTCTTCTCCTTTCCACTTGTAACCCTATATATACTCTTCCCTTGTTTTGTGAAGCTTATGTTCTTCATTACCCACTAAACCATAGACTACTTTAGGTTAGATTAGCTTAGATTAGAGTAGATTAGTCCTTAATTACTCTTTAATCCTAGTTTACTCTTGTATATTGGATCTCTTGAAGAATCCATCCAAGATTGACAACCTCTGTGGAATTATTTGGGTTTTCTTCTATACAAGTGTTCTTCTTTTCATTCTTCACTAGTATGGTATAATCTTCTCTTTTTTTTTTACTCTTTATCTTGTTTATTCATCCAAGTTTTAATCTTTGTTCATCTTATTGTTCTTAGTTCATCTTTTTCACTAGTATCTTCATGTTTGTTTTGTTTCTTATGTTGATTCTCTTTGTTCTTGTTAGTTGTAGTTTGATTATGTTAGAGTAGTATCTTGCTAGGGTTAGTAGGGTAATTAGGGTGTTAATTGGATGATTAAGGGATTGTTGGAGATGTTGGTGGAAGATTTGGGTTTCCTCTTGGTTTGATGCATATCACATGTTTGTTGAAATGCTTGAATGACTAGTATGTGCATATGCTTGTTTTCCTTGCATTTCTCTTGTGGGTGATAGTTTGTTTGTGGGTTTGGTTCCCTCACTACGTAGCGAGAGCCCGGTGAGGACGACCCCTAGGTCGGTCTACGTAGCGAGAGCCCGGATGCGACCTAGGCCACTATAGCGCGCTAGTAACCCCGTTTGTCATGTGTATCGCCGAGATGGGTTTTAGGTGAAACCTCTAGGTCGGTCTACGTAGCGAGAGCCCGGACCACACCTAGATTACCCTACTACTCCCTTCACTCTAGTTTTTCCTCGACCATTCCATTACCTCTTTGACCCCGACCTAATCCTAGCCCTTTTTCCTTACTTGTTTTCTCGTCACCTTAGTCGTAGTCTAGCTTTCTTCCCCTTCTTATCACCTTAGTTTAGCTTAGTCCGTTGACTTAGTCTAGTAATCGGGTGACCTTAGTTTAGACTCTACTTTACCGTCCCCGTGGATTCGACCCGACTTACCCTATCTACGTGTTAGGTGTAGCCGGTTATATTATTAATGGTGGGGACGTGACAAATCCCTCCCATCAATTTGGCGCCGTTGCCGGGGACGGTGCTAGTTTGGACTTTGTTTTCCTAGTTACTTGACTTTGTCTTTGTGTTTGTGTTTTTCTTTTTTCTTTTTGTTCCTTTTTGCTTCTTGTGTGTGTGAAGTTCATTTCTCTCTTGTCTAGTGCCCAAAAAGCACTAGGCTTCTCACGTTTGTTCTTAGTCTACAGTTTGTGCTTAGAGGTGGTGACTATCTTCTTCTTGCAACTTAGAGCCGCTTTAACGGACGGTTGCTAGAGTGAGAGGTTTCCAACCGGGTATGAACCACGATTTTCGAGCAAGCATGGGGTTTGATCTAAACTCCCCACACATGGAAGCCGATATGAGCTACTCCTCTTCTTCTATGAACCAAGGGTATGACATGACGTCCCCCTACCATTATCAAGCTTCTTGGGGTGATCAAGACTCTAGTGGGTATGAACTTCAAGGTTATGAAAACGGCTACCAACAAATGAATGACTATCAATCCTACGATCATGGTGGCTATTACTCGAGTTATCAATGTGAACCCACCATGTTCAATCAAGATTCACCTTATGGAAGCCAATACCCCCAAAACCCACAATATTACCCTACACCCCAACCACAATATGAACCCTATGACCCACAATACTACCAATCACCTCAACCCCACTACCAACAATATGATGCCCCACCCCTTGGGCATTATCAAGATTTTCAAGGAGCTTTACAAGACCCCAATGACCGCCAAATGCCAAACTTGGAGTTACATCAAACGATGCTTCAAATGCAACAAGAAATGGCCATCCCATCGCAAAAGAATAATGAACTCTTGGCCGAAATCCTTAGGGAAAAGGAGAAATCTAAAGCTAGATTGAATGCCTTAACGGCTCAAACCCTAATGCTCTTAACTCGATCTTCACAACTTGAGGAGGGTTGTTCATTTAGGGAAGGGGAACAACCCAATGACGAGGCCGTTAATGAATTCCCTATGAGGAGCGAGACTTGCTTTGAAGAACCTCAATCGTCTACCCAAAAAGAGACGAATGAGGATATGGCTCTTGGTGAAGGCATCATTGGTGAAGAATTGGAGGAGGATAGTGAGTTGGATGGGTTGGTGGAATTTGTGAGGATGTTGGGTGAAATTGATAGCCTCGAGTTGCCCTTGTGCGATAATTTGGACAAGCTTCAAGAGCCCCTTGCTAGTACATCGAGAGATGATGTGGGGACAAGTGATGAAGATTGGGAACCACAACTTGAGGAAAGTGTGGGGGTGTGCAACAAGGAGATGAGGCCAAAGCCGTTTTTTGTGCCTCGGTTCTTGGAAATGAAGCTCGCTTGTGATTGGAGGCGATAGTTAGGGAGGAAGAGGTTGGTTAAGCTCGTGGGATGGATAGACCCCGGAGACAACTTGAAAGATGACTTTGGATCTTGGGATTCCTACTTCTTGCCTCCACCTTGGAGGCCGTGGAGGTTAGCTAGGCTCGAGCGCTCCTGGGGCCTTCATTACGATGTCGGCCGTGCGTTTGACTTGCTCCTCCAAGCCCTCGAGGGCTATGGTCGAAGAAGAGTCCACCATTCTCGGTTTGACGGAGTTCCTAAAGAACCGTCATGTTGTATATTCCTCTCCTCTCTTCTCTCGAGTTTTTGTAATTGTGTGATTTAATTGCTTAATTTTAGGATTTGTTTGTATTTTTTTGGAATTCTTGTAATTTGGAATTTTTGTTGAGTGATGTGAGGGAGGGGATTCTAATAATTATTGTGAAGTTGTGTAGGATGATTGATGTTTGAAGGTGATTATATGAGTTTTGGAGGTGAATCTTGAAGCGGTCTTGGGAGCGGTTCTATTATTGATTTTTGGGAGCTTTAATGAAGCTATGTGCTTAGGTGAATTTTTGAAAATCGAGAGAAGCTCCACTTATATATCTATGATTAGCATCAAGTATTTCGTGCTCGGTCTTCTATTTTTCCGTCAAGTCTCGGCTCGGTGGGATTTTTATTGGAAGACAGGTGCTAAATGGTTGTTTTTGAGCTTTCAATAAGCTTTTGGGAACGGGATTTCGAATCCCGAGTTGTTATTCGTGGATTGGGAGTAAGGCTAGGTGAGTTCTTATTGAAGGGAAGCTTCAAAGGCATCCCGGGGCGAGAACGGGTTTCATTTGGGCAAGAAAATGTATCATCTCGGGCGGGATGACAGCCCATCCCGGTCGGGTTGATGTGGCAAAAACTTGCAGCTACTGGAGCACCGTCCCGGGCGAGACGAGCTCGTCCCAGGCGAGACGAAGACCCGTCCCGGGCTAGACGAGCCTTCTCGGCCGAGACGGGGCTGTTACAGCTCACTTCGTTTTTTTTCCTTCTTGCAGCCCAAACCCAGCTCAAGCCCACCCCGCCCCATACTTCCCTCTCACACAATAATACCCAACCCATTCCCATATCATACTAACTCATCTTCAACCTCCTTCATCTTCATAACACACAAAATAAACCCCAATTCCATAACCCCCAAAACACCATAAATATACAAATACTCCACCAAATCTCATCAAATCACTTCCAAAACCACCCAAAATCCGTTTCTATCACATTAATACCTATCCTAGACCCATTTTCTACCATTTAAATCACCAAAAAATAAAAAAAATCAAGTTTTTATCACCATTTATCCCAAAATCCGAGTTTGGGGTTTTTAGTTTCAAACTCGATTTAGCTTGTTGGAGTTGGTCTTGGAAGCTTATTACACCATTTTTATGCTTCTATTGTGTGTTTTTGTGGGTTCTAGTTAGTGTTTTTGGGTAAAATCCGAGTTTGGGTGTTCACCATTTTTGAAGCTTCTTCATCTTTAATGGCTCCAAAGAAAAGAGGGAATGTGGTAGCAAGCAAGAAAAGGAAGAGTGCTTCCACTTCTATAGCCGAAATCGAGCCCGAGGTCGAGGTTGAAGAGCCGGAAATTCCTTGCCATCCGAATTTTCCTACCCTTATCTTGGTTCGGAATGGCAAAAGGAGCAATTCTACAAGCTCCTTGGTAAGCCTCTTGAGCCAACTCGTTTTATTTGCAAAATTATACTTAGGAAGCTTGGCATCCTTGAACAATGTAGACAATTGTTTGTGGGTATGGGGTTGGAATTATTATTTAACATGCATGAGAGGACCTACAAGCAACTCACCCTTGAGTTCTTTAGTAGCTTTGTTCTAAATACTAGAGTTGATCCACCCCGGGTTGCTTTTCGGGTGAACAATGGTGATTACAATTATACCCTCCCTGAATTTGGTGCTATTTTCGGTCTCCCCTCCGTGTCTAATTGTGACCCACCCGCCGGTTTTAGGGAAATTGATGTTTGGAAAAGTATAACCGGTCTCACACTTGTCGACTTTCGACGGTTGTCTAGCCATCATGTCCACCACCCGGTTTTGCGTTTTTGGCATCGATTAATTGCGGGTACGATATTTGGGAGACCCGAAATGAGCTCTTTCACGCAACAAGAATTAACCATAATCGGGGCCTATTTAAATCATAAGAGTCAACCTAGGTTCACCCCCGACCTTTCCCTTGCCTTGGCTAAGCACTTTCTTAAGATAAGTAAGGCGGGGAAGAATGTGAGTGAGATTGTTCTCGAGGGGCTCATAACACATATAGCTAAGGCGGTAGATGAGAATTTCAGCGAGGAAGACTTGATCCCCGTACCGGGGGATACGACCATAGATGAGGACTGTTTGACTAGGTTCCATAAATGGATCGCCTATGAGAGGGAGCACAAGAGGTATCAATGGTTTACCTCGGGTCGGCCACACTTCACCTTGCCATGCCCTACGCTTCCGACCCTTGTGCCTTTGCGACATTCCCTAGTCCCGGTCCGAGAGCCTAACCTTCTAATGCCCGGTGCGGGAGGTGACCCCGATGCCTCTTCCTCCCTTAGTCCGCATATACATGCTAGTGTGAGGCCTCGACAGCAACCAACCCAACAACAACATCAGCAAGCTACCCGACCACTCCCCTTTTACCCTACGCCCCCGGCGTATGTGTATGTTCCTCCGTACACCCCCTACACTCCATTTGCCTACACTCAGCCCCTGGCCGATGCATCAATGGCCGCGATGCTTAGTGCTCTACATCTAGGGCAATATGAGCAGAGGAGGGATGATTATTATGCTCAATACCCCGGTATATCATCTTTTGGCTCAACAGGGGTATATTGATCCACGTGGCAACCTTTCGTCATGGTATAGATCGGAGTATTTCCCTAACCACGGTAATTCTAGTGGTAGTGGTGCCATGATGGATGATGAGGTGTACGAGGCCGAAGATGCCTTCGATATAAATAGGGGGATGGGTAATCAGGAAGCCGGTGAAGAAGATGAAGATGGAAATGATGATGATGACGACAACAATGGATGTGAGAAGGGGGATGATGACGAGCGAGATGACTATTGATTATTGAAACGATGGAGATGCGTTAGTTGCTAACCCTTGGTATGGCAACTTTCTTTTCTTTTCCGTTTTTGATGCTTGTCTATTTTATTTCCCCCTTCCTATGAGTAATTTGTTGGCCCTCGGGGCCTTTATGGTGATCGCTCCCGATTCTCGATGATGTGATTACATCGAGAATCATTTGAAAAATCCAAATTTACAAGTCTTTTCTCTTTCTTTATTTCATTTTTCTTTTTGTAGGATTTAGTCGGATTTAGGCGGAATCCGGGCTAGGTGACTTGATTACACCTAGCCCTCCCCTCCCATTTCCTTTTATTTCCTTCTTTTATTTCTTCCCCCATCCATATCTTTTTTTGTCTCGGCCCATGGTGACTTGATTACACCCCGGCCGGACGCATTCTACCCTTTTCTTCATCTTCATTTTGATTTTTAGCTTTATTTTCATAGTTTCTTTTCTTTCCTTTTGTCTCTCCACACACTACGATCGAGCATGAGGACATTGCTCGGTTTAAGTGTGGGGGAGCGATATTCTAGTATAGTTAGTTTTATTTTTGTAGTTTTTTTCGAAAAAATCCTTAAAAACCCTAAAAATTTGAAATTTTTTCTCAAAAATCAAAAAGATTTTCCTTTTGTGTGTTTTCCTTTCTTGTCTTTGTGTCGTATGTTTGTTTTGTCGTGTGTGTTTGCCTCCCTTTTTCCCTATAGGTTGCTTAAATCACCATTAGCTTTGGAAAGCTTTCAAGACGTCCGGTAACGCCTTTTATCCCTTTTTCCTCTTTACTTCTTTTGATGTTTGGAGGTTTGTGATATGGTGTGCTCGGGTGGAGCTATGTAAAGTTTGGTGTTGGTTGGTTGCTTATTTGGATGTTCGGGGTGGTGTTTGTTATATGTTTGTTTTGTTTTGTTTTTGTTTTGTTGCTTTTGCTTCTTTTTCTTTCGTTCGTTTTCGTCATGTCTTTGTTTTGTGTTGTGTTGTGTGTCATGTGTGTAAACCGTTTTTGAAAACCCGGTTTAGAGGCTAGTGTGCGAATGTTTACTTTCCCTTCCTAGTAATGTAAATCGAGTCTTGGACTTTAGTCTAGTAAAATGACCCTAAATCAATGAATTCGTTGGTCCTTTACCTTAAGTCCACCTAGCTTACTAGGGATTTACTACGGGATTTGCACTTTTGACCATTATGACCACCCACGGTGTGAAAAGGCCTTGGTTACCGAGTCCCGTCCCTTAGGTGACCGTGTTTGGGATTGTTTGATTAGTCCAAGTTCTCCACCTTTTTGTGGGTTTGAAAGGGAATGCGCACCCCCGACATACCCATTCCCCTACCTCCTACACATATCCACACAATAAATTGCAATTTGTTGAATTCTCCCTTTCTTGATACACAAAGAAATGCCAAAAAAGCCAAATCATGCCAAAAAGGGCAAAGAAAAGAAAGAAAATGAAAGAAAGAAAGAAATGAAGAAAAAGAAAAGGCACCAAAGCCAAAAAGAAAATAGAAAGGAAGAAAAAGAAATGACATGGCAACAAACAAGGCAAAAATACAAAAAAGAAAAGGATGCCAAAAAGAAAATCGTCTCACAAAAAGATCTCAACCCCACATAAATAATCCTTTTTCCGACTTTTGCCGTGAAGAGCCTACCAAACGACCGAGTCCCTAGGAAGGATGATAGCGGCAATGGTCGGTCTTCCCTCATTTTGCTTTTTCCACCTTTTTACTTGGACTAGTTAGGCGGTTTCGGGCATGGGACGAACCTCTTGGCTCATCGCTAAAGGGGGCGGGGTCTCACTTACCTACAGTGTCGACTAACACCGTGGTTCATCCCTTTTCCACTCCGCCGATCGTCCCGTAGTACGTTCTTAGAAAGTTAGGAGGAATCTAGGTAAGTTACCAACGTTTTTGTTGCTTTGTCGTCATACTATTAGGGTTTGGTTCACCTTGGTTTGTATTGCTAGCTTGGGAACGTTGTCACTTGCCTTGAGTCCTAAACCGGTGTCTTTTCACCGCTTTGTTGAGGGAAGCGGTATTTGTTTTCTTTTGGGTGCAACCGTTTATTTGTTTGTTTGTGTGCTTGTTTGTCTTTGTGTCTTGTGTCCGGTTGCATCCACAATTTTGTCGCAAGACCCCACTTGCCTTGCGGAGTGCACTTGTCCTCTAAGTGTACTCGCATGAGTTGAAAGGGCGTAGGGTGCGCTAATACCCGCTCGACTAGTTTAGTAGTTAGTATGTGCTTACTCGAGGGAGAGTAAGGGTTAAGTGTGGGGGAGTTGATAAGTGTAGTTTGTAGTGCCTATTTTGTGGTGTTTGGGTCCCATTTTCCTTGTGGAATCGGTCCTTGGGAGCGGTTTATGGGCTACTTATGCTTCCTCTAGCTCGTTTCAGGTTCCCGAGACCATTCATGAAGAGTTGGAGCGATTCCGACTCATTACATACACTTTTTGGAGCCAACGAAGCTAAGGAACGATCACTCGATTCCTTGGAGTCGATCCCGAGACCTTGGGATCCAATCCCGAGCCTCCGAGACCCGATCCCGAGTCCTAAGAATCGATGGGAAGCCCATGAGAACCAAGGAAGGACCAAAAAGTTCATATTGGAGGCCTTCAAGACTCATCCCCGACGGGTATGGCCTCATCCCGTCCGGGATGAAGGAGCAAAAAGAGGAGCTACTGTCTGTACTCCTTGCCGACCGAGAGCAGCTCCTCCCGGCCGGGACCGACCCCATCCCGACCGGGACCACCCCGTCTCGGCCGGGACGGGCCTGCTGCTACCCCGCGCTTGTTTCTTTCTTCTCCTTTCCACTTGTAACCCTATATATACTCTTCCCTTGTTTTGTGAAGCTTATGTTCTTCATTACCCACTAAACCATAGACTACTTTAGGTTAGATTAGCTTAGATTAGAGTAGATTAGTCCTTAATTACTCTTTAATCCTAGTTTACTCTTGTATATTGGATCTCTTGAAGAATCCATCCAAGATTGACAACCTCTGTGGAATTATTTGGGTTTTCTTCTATACAAGTGTTCTTCTTTTCATTCTTCACTAGTATGGTATAATATTCTCTTTTTTTTACTCTTTATCTTGTTTATTAATCCAAGTTTTAATCTTTGTTCATCTTATTGTTCTTAGTTCATCTTTTTCACTATTATCTTCATGTTTGTTTTGTTTCTTATGTTGATTCCCTTTGTTCTTGTTAGTTGTAGTTTGATTATGTTAGAGTAGTATCTTGCTAGGGTTAGTAGGGTAATTAGGGTGTTAATTGGATGATTAAGGGATTGTTGGAGATGTTGGTGGAAGATTTGGGTTTCCTCTTGGTTTGATGCATATCACATGTTTGTTGAAATGCTTGAATGACTAGTATGTGCATATGCTTGTTTTCCTTGCATTTCTCTTGTGGGTGATAGTTTGTTTGTGGGTTTGGTTCCCTCACTACGTAGCGAGAGCCCGGTGAGGACGACCCCTAGGTCGGTCTACGTAGCGAGAGCCCGGATGCGACCTAGGCCACTATAGCGCGCTAGCACTACAAGAAAAATAGTCACCGGCGTCCACCTAGTGGGCACCGATAATGGACGCTATAAAGGGACGGGCGTCCACAAACAGACGTCAGAAAGCGGAAGCCACGCCCGGTCGCCCATTTTCGAAACGGGCGTCCACTATTGGACGCCAAGGGAATTGACGACCGACAATGGACGGCATGGTGGCGACCGACTGTGGACGCCAAGTGTCCTTGGGTGGCGTCCACAGTCGGACGCCATGTTCCTCGAGTTGGCGACCGACTGTGGACGCCACCCAGGGAGACTTCGCGTCCACAGTCGGACGTCATTTCAGCTGCTGCTGGCGTCCGCCATGGCGCCCGTTATTGGACGCTATTTACGCTGTTGCATGACCGTAAACATGCGTTCAATGTTTAGCCAAAACCTGCAAAATAAACCACAACCACAACTCTCAACCAACCACAAATGTCGACTATCCACAATACCTCAACCACATTCAAGCTCAGTCAACCGAAAGATTTCATCTCTCGACTCATTTATGCTGAAAAAACTTATATAAAAAGATTTAACATACGGTTTGAAGGTACACAAGTCTAAACTAGTTCAAAGATACATAATCCGTATATACAGTTAAAACAACAACAACAAAAAACAATCAACTAACTGTGAAGCTAGCTGCAGCACCGGAGTTACCACCATCCCCGTTAAAGGGGTCTCTGTCGTCTGGAGGGGGTGAGGGAGGACGACCTTGGTTGCATTTCTGAAGCACGGCCTGAAACATGGCCATCTGTTCCTCAATTCTCTTGATGTGTTCTGCCTGGTCCTTCAGTTGCTGTTGCTGCGCTGTCAGCTACTCCTTCATTTGCTCCTTCTCCGGATCGGGCTGCTGAGATCCGGCCGGCGTGTACTCCATCTGTGTGGAGGTGCTCAGACGCGATGTGGGAGGTCTGAGTACATACCGTGTGCATTTCCCACACCGTACACACTTCCTTTCCTGTAACCTTTGACGACCTTGAACCAAGTCTCGTTTGGGTCGACTTCCTCAACATCAGGATCAGCCTCGAGTCTCTCCATCTCTTCTTGGTAGGCGTCCTGCGTACAGAAGAACGATTTCAATTTCAGTTATTATTAGATGAAATCATTGAATATAGTTATTATTAGATGAAATCGAGCTTGGCCTAAACTAATCAACCTAATCGAAATTTAGACCTAAACGAAATTAACTAACAAACAATCAATAAATAACGCTAACAATGAATAGAAACGAAATAAACTAAGAAAACGTACGAAAATTAGGAATAAAGGATGAAAAGTGGGAGAGGAATGCTATTTGGGGTCGGCGAGCGTAGAGGGAGAATGTAGAGAGAATTTTTTTTTTAACAAGTGAAGGGGGAGAGAGGGGTGAGCGGCTATTTGACGCCACATTGAAGACGACGGGCGTCCACTATTGGACGCCACTTTGCAGAATATGGCGTCAGACAGTGGACGCCATTTGGGTTAAATGGCGTCCGCCTGTGGACGTCATTTGGGTTCAATTTTGTCCTCCCCAACTACAGTCGGACGCCAAGTTTGACGTCCGACTGTGGACGCCCGTTTGACTTTTCGGACGCCATTTAGGCGTCCATATGCCCAGGACGCCAATCAGGTGGACGCCCGGAACAGTTTTTCTTGTAGTGTAGTAACCCCGTTTGTCATGTGTATCGCCGAGATGGGTTTTAGGTGAAACCTCTAGGTCGGTCTACGTAGCGAGAGCCTGGACCACACCTAGATTACCCTACTACTCCCTTCACTCTAGTTCTTCCTCGACCATTCCATTACGCCTTTGACCCCGACCTAATCCTAGCCCTTTTTCCTTACTTGTTTTCTCGTCACCTTAGTCATAGTCTAGCTTTCTTCCCCTTCTTATCACCTTAGTTTAGCTTAGTCCGTTGACTTAGTCTAGTAATCGGGTGACCTTAGTTTAGACTCTACTTTACCGTCCCCGTGGATTCGACCCGACTTACCCTATCTACGTGTTAGGTGTAGCCGGTTATATTATTGACGGTGGGGACGTGACAAATCCCTCCCATCATCGAGCATGGTAAATCATTAGAGGTGTCGGAGGGTAGACTGTATTATCCCGTCCCAGTTATTCATGTTACGTTAATCATGTTAGTTTGATGATTAGTTGATCTGTCAGTTTGGTAGAGTTAGTTGTTCAATACAGGAAGTGAACTTCGGGACGAAGTTCCTTATAAGGAGGGTAGATTGTAATACTCGTATTTCTTGTTACCCGGGTCTCTTTAATTTAATGGGTAGTATTATATGATGCGAGTAGATACGAGTAAGCCCGTTTCTTTCAACTTATTTCTAATATCCGTTAAGCTTACCCACATCGCTTTACTTCACGCACTATATGTAGCACCCCCGTTTATCCAAGAGCCTTAACTAGGCCTTCCCGGATAAATGAGAGTGTTACCATCTCGGGTTAACCGAGGTAGTAGTCACATCACAACACAATACTGAAACACAACCGAGTTTAATAGATTATTCAAAGGATACAAACCATGTTCAAGAAATAAGTATGGTTACAAAAACCCTAAACAACTTCATGAATAAAAGGTCTATTAAGTACTAACGACGGAACATGCTAAAAGTATGACAACTATGGCTACGCACTCCCTTCCCGAACAGCAATTCCCTTTAGTTAAGCACACATCAATGATCCATATCTGCATCAATACTCTGCTCCCCAAAAGACCGAAAATGTCAATTGGATCGTCGCAGGCCCCCAATAGATAGGGTGACAATTTAGACAGAGAAAATGGTTAGAACATGCTAACATTAAAATACAAGTACGGAATATAAACATCCAGTCTCAGTCATCTCAGTACCATCATCGATACCAATACGCTACAGTACTCAATGGACCTCCCGGTCAGGATTTCGCTACACTACTCAATGGACCTCCCGGTCAGGATTCCGCTACACTACTCAATGGACCTCCCGGTCAGGATTTCGCTACACTACTCAATCTCATCCATATCATTCTTATATCATAAATACATAGCTCGTACGACATTATAGTATTAACACATTCCAAGTAAGGAAAACCTTACCTAACCAGCAATTTACCACAACGCGGGTAGCACGGTTCACCACGGGAACTCTACGAAATCCGTTCCTAATAAGATATTATATACTTTAATTAATATCGACCTAATGTATTTAATATATAAAGTGGAATCGATACGTCCTAATTAAATTATAAAATAAAAGAACTAGTAGCCTACTACAAAATTATATAATAACGTAGCCTATACCACTCCATCTAATTGAATCCATCTAAACCACTCCATCTTAATGACGTAACCTCATAGTAGTAACTCAGACGTAACAGCATATTAGTAACTCACACACTCTACACCTTTCCTAGACCGACACCACAAGGCTAAGGCACACCGACATCAAAACAACAAGGTAACATACAATCGACATCAACCGTGCATAACAACTAACAAACCAGTAACAACACGCCCCAACAACCTCGACACCAACAACTATATGACGGCTGCAATTACACGACCCGACTGTAGACAATACCGTTTAACAACCAACACCAACACGGCGGCCTCACAACAAGGATAATAACGACACAACACTAAGACACAGCTCCGACAATAATATTCCCGGCCATCGTTATTTGACATTACAATTCAACCAAGAGTGGTAAAACGGAGAAAACGACGTAGTCATACCTATAGTTGCGTGTACGGTGTGATCGATGGACCGACCCGACTTCTAGTGTTCTCTTTCCCTTTATCCTTGCTCCTAGCGGCTGTCTACGTGATGTGTGTGTGAATTGTACGTGAAGATTGCTAGGGTATTACTAGGTGATTAGGGGTGTGCGTTAATAATAGGGTTGCGGGGTGTGCGTTAATAATAGGATTGCATGGGTTTTGGTTGTTTGGCGGCCCATTATAATATACTATCTTATAACACTTGAATGTAAGCTTAGGAGCGTGTCCCACTGATTAATTGGGCTCGGTTCATCTACTAGCTTTGTAAGGCTTATAACGTGATTGCTCGGGTTTCCACTTAATAATTAACCCGGCTCATAACCTAACTTGGTTTGACTTACAGTTTAACTTACTATGAAAAATACGAGTATTACACTATAACGCTACTATACTTCTATATAAAATATGAGTTCATCTGGTAACCCTACTATTCGCACACACCACTCCCTCTTCCCCATATTGGGTTCACATTTGGCCGCACACCATCATTAGTAAGCTAGGGGATTCATAATCTTTTCTGCCGCACCAAAAACGAAACCTACGAACAATTCCATCGAGTACGTAATCATCCTGACCATCAACATACACGGTAAAGGGAATATAAGGGAGAATTTCAGGATCGGGTCGGGCCGTCGGTAGAGTAAGATCACGACCGGGTACGCATCTCTAGGTATATTTCGTTGTCCTTCTATTTTACCGTCGTTAGTTTATCCTGACATTGTATTAGATAGACCACCGTTATATTAGGGCCAAGGTCGGGACTGTGACCGACGTGAGGCTGTGCTTATGCGCTATTGTTGACGGGCTGTGTTGTTCTCCAGTTGGAGGGTTAGTGAGGGAGTCGTAAGGTCTTTGTTGTCGGTGAACTATTGTTGTTACTGAGTATTATTGTTTGTGGTTATCTGTGAGGGTGTCGTTGCTTTGCCGTGGTATCTGGTTCGTGGCTTAAGGTGAGAGTAGTAGGGTATTATTATTAAGGCGGCTACTGTTTGTTGATTTTGGTATTAAATATATAAAGTTTGAGAGTATTTTTATAGTGTCGTTAGAAGTGGATTTTATCCTGGGTTAAGAGTATTATTATTATAAAGGTTACTGTTAATTCCTATTGTTTTATATGGGCATTGTTATTATAGCATGAAGTTGGATAATATAGACATGTTGGTCTAATCTAATTAGGATGGTATCGCTCATATAATAATAAGGAACGGCTAATTCGAGTTAGGTTTCATTTTATTTATTTTGTTTTGTCTACGTTATTAGGATGATATTAATTTATGTATACAATATTTTATTAGGTTCGGACTTCGTAGAATTTCGGTGGTGATATATATATACTACCGACGCTGTGGTGACCTGCTAATTACCTAGGTAAGGTTTTCCTTACTTAGAACACGTTAATATGATTATGCATGTATGAATTACGAGTACGATGTGATATTGTGATAGTAAGAATAATGTTGAATATTTATGGGAGAATGATTGATGAATATTAATATATTGGAGTTGGTGAGGCTAGCTTTAGACCTAGCCGGGGCCCCTGATCACGGTCCCCTCCCTGATTTCTCCTCGCGGGTTGTTGAACCTGCGGGGGGTGTGCACACTCGGAATAAAAGGGCCTTCCAGACGAGTTGAGATGAGAATATTGAGATGGGAATGTTGATTGGTATCATGATTGTACCGAGGATGTGGAGATGGCGTTGTTAATTGGTACCGATGATGGAATTAAGATTGTTGAGATTTGTTGTTTCATATTTCGTACTTGTATATTAGTGTTAGCATGTTTTAACCGTGTTATCATTGTCTAAATTGTCACCCTATTTTACTGGGGCTCTGCGACGATCCAATTGACATTTCCGGTATTTTGGGGAGCAGAGTATTGATGCAGATGTGGATCCTTGATGTGTGCTTAACTAAAGGGATTTGCTGTTCGGGAAAGGAGTGTGTAATCCACGTCGTCATACTCTTAGCATGTTTCCGTCATTAGTACTGAATAGACCCTTTTTGTTTATGTAGTCATTTTGGGTTTTTTTGTAACCGTACTTAGTTCCGAACTTGGTTTGCATCCTTTGAATAATCTATTAACCTCGGTTGTGTTTCAGTATTGTTTTGTGATGAGACTACGACCTCGGTTACCCCGGGATGGTAACACTCTCATTTATCCGAGAAGGCGTAGTTAAGGCTCTTGGATAAACGGGGGTGTTAAAGTAACACCCCTGATTTTATAAAGTAAATTAAATTAAAATTATGTTCATATTTTCGGTTTTACGATTTAACTCGTAATTCTTAAAATAATTATAAAACGAATTTATCATTTAATCGTTTCAAACTCCTAAAATTCTGTTGGTCTCGGAAACTATTCTTATATTTAAAACATATTTTATTTCTGTTTCGATTCATTTTATACTTTTGATTTAATACTTATCGAAAGTCTATTTCGACGATTTTAAGTTTCGTCAAAATATTTATTTCCTTTCCTCGAGAAATAAATTTAATTTACTTTATCAAAAATTTATTATTTATCGGGAAATACTATTTCATCGTCTAATTATTTATTTTACAAACTTATTTTTCGTCTCGAACATTTTATTTTAATCTCGAGAATATTTTATTTACTTGATCTTTTAATGGGTCAAATTATTTACTTTTTCAACTCGATTTTAATTTGTTGCATGGGTCGACTCTTGACTCGGAACTTTTTAGTCTATAAACGCTTTTCTACTAACCCCCCCTTGTCCATCCCCTTTTCCTTTTTTTTGTTTTTGTTTTGTTGATAGTTACGTCCACCACTTCCCATTCATACCCCATTTGTTGTCATGGTTCAACGCACTTCCCAACTCTTCATGATTCATTCCCTCTTTTGCCTTCCCTGACACACACACAAATCTCTCATTTTCACCTCCCCTTCGTCCATTTTATTTTCCCATTCATTCTTTTCCTATTTTTTTCACGCCTTACCGTCGGCCCGATCCACTCCTTCTCCTTTCTTCTTCACTGACTTCGTACCAGTATTACGCCACTGTTGTTGCTGCTTTTTGTTGATGCTGCTGTGTTGATCGTGTCTGTCTTCCTCACCATTTTTTTCCCCTTCAGTTCGTGTATTGCGTGAACCTTCTCAATATTTCTGAACGCTGCTGCTGCTATGCCTGTGTACTGCTGCGTTCGGCTGCTATTACGGTACTGCCCCTGCCTTTTTCCGTCCCCTGTTCGTGTGTACGGCTGCTGCTGGTCGCACTACTGCTGCTGCGTTACGCTGCCGTTCACGTTAATTCCCGCTGCTGCTTTTAAACGTGAGACCTTCTTCCTCTTTTCTTCTTCGTTGCTGCCGCATTTTGTTTCTTGGCCACTGCTGTTGCTTTTATCGTATTGCTGCTATTCCGTTTTCCCCTTCTCCTTCTTACTCTTTTCTCCTTTTAATTTCTTCTTCTTACACCGTTTTACGTGACTGTGTTGCTGTTCATCTTTCTTGTCTTCCTCTTCTCTTATGTCGTAATTTGATGTTCTGTCTCGGGTGTCTTCTTATTTCCTCCCCTTCTTTTCGTACTTCTTGTTGTCGTTGTTACTCGATGCTCGTTGTTGCTGCTACCGTTGTCTTTGTGATGTTGCTACGCTTAGTTTTGTCTTGCGTTTTCCTACGTTTTGTTGCTGCTGTTCTGTCACGGTTGCTACTGTCCGTTTCTTCTTCCATTTCTGCCGATCGTTCCTTTTGTTGTTCCCTTTGTCTTGTGACTCTATTTCTAATGTCTAATGCTCCTATGATTATTGTTGTTGGTCTCGCTACCCACCGCTACTGTTGTTCGAGTTTTATTGTTTTTTTCCTCTTCGTGCTGCTGCTGCTGTTTTTGATGTTCGATACTGCGCTTTTTCTCCGTCATTTGTTTCTGATCATCATAACACTGCTGCTATTGGTCGTATGTCACTCGGTTGCTGCTGTTTTTATTCATTTTCGAACTATGCCTTGTTTTGGTCCTTCGTCTCATCCAATGCTGCTGTTGTGTGGGTTGTTTATCAAGCTCTGTTTCCTTGTTTCTTCTTCGTTCCTTATTCTGATTTCTCGGTACTGTTTCTATTTGTCTCGATCTCCGTCGGAGCCTCGAAGTTCTTTTTGTAAGACAAATATCAAAGCGGTTGGAGCTTGGAGTCATCAAGAAGGGCAAGGATATAGCATTCGGATATCGACTCAAGGTAACTTTTGGACGTTACTCGATTTTATATCGTATGATTGAGTAGTAGTATGTAGTAAATACTTTTAACTTCGGTTTTCTACTTTTTAGCTATTTATTATTCGCTATAAATATTATATTATTTTTAAATCGTGTACCTTATAAATATTTTTACGACTTTCAATATCGTTTTATAAATCGTTGGTAATTTTATTATTAATGATCGTTATAATATTTTGTTGTTATCGTGACACTAGTAACTAAATAATATCGATTTTATGTTTTCCTAATATTTCTTTAATTTATAATTTTAACTCAAAATTTGTATTTTATTGTTATAAGCGAGATTTGTATACTTGTTCAATAAATTAATTTTTGTTTTATGATTTATACTAATAAATGAGAAAATAGTCGATTTAGTTTTTAATATACTAGTGTTAACTCGTGCACGTTTGCATGAAATATTTTTAAGTTGAGTTTATACCGACAAAATAATATTTTACTAACATCAAAATTGAATATGTTTATTATGATTGATATGGTAGAATACCTTGTATAACTCTTTTATTGGAACAAATTGAAATGTTACAAAGCAACCAATATACTCCGTAATAAATGTAAGTAAAAATTACATTATATAATAAGAAAAGATAATTACGACTCCAACTCCAATTTATTTGACTTAAACATGCTCAAAGACTTCTTTGTAGACTGCATTTTTTGTATTATTAGATAACAATTTATCCTTTTTCTTTTTTTTTTTTTGGTGAAATGTAAAAATTATATTAATATGTAACAAATGATTGGAAGAAATATCTTCCTTACAATATCAGGTTAGCTAAACAATCTTTATCTTTGCTATTTTGTAATTGCTTACATGACCCTTTCATTCTTGTTCTAAACTCGTCTTTAATCCGACTCAGCACAACATCCGGCTGCATAATGACATGTTCAATTCTTGCCTTGTTTCGTTGATTCCAAACGTGATAAATGACCACGTTTGTTATCCCATTTATCACGCCCCTCCTTAGCTTGGAGCCCCTTCTTGCTATTCGCCAGCCCGTCTCTCCCACCACTGGGATTTTCAAGCCCGTCCAATCATTCACCAAGCTCAGAACCCGGGAACTGTAATCACACTCGAAGAATAAATGTTCCAAAGTCTCGCTCATAGTCCCACAAAGACAGCAAGAATCCTCTTGAACAACTCCAAATCTGAGTAATTTGGACTTTGTATTCATCGCTCCATGATGATATGTCCAATTAATGAACTTGTGTTTGGGAATTGTCCACTCGTTCCACACGAGATATGTCCACTGCATTTTTGTTGCTGCTATTCTCAAGCACTCATATGCCTTACTGACCGAATAACTATGACTCGGTCTTAGATTCCAAATTTGAGCTTGGTCTTTAATCTCCTCTTTGATCTTACAAATCTTCCTCCACGTCCAAGGGACACCAACTGGAGCACTATATGACTGCCATTCCCGTCCTTTCAGATATATATGATTTACCCATTGTGTCCATAATTTATCGGGTTTACTGTGTACCCACCATGCTAACTTTCCTACTGCAGCTCTATTCCAGGTTCGATCGTCTTTTATACCCAGTCCCCCTTCTATAATAGGTCTACAAGTTTTCTCCCAGGAGACCGTCGGAGTTCGTTTGTACTCCGTCCCACCATCCCAAAGAAAGTTCCTGCACAGGGATTCGATATTCTTTATCACGGCAGTAGGCAAGATGAAGATAGACGCCCAATAATTATGCATTGTCTTCAGGGCCGCTTTAATTAGAACCAGCCTGCCTATATATGATAACTTTTTGGTTCCCAAAGCTCTAATTCTCTCCATAATTTTATCGATCAACGGGCTGCAGTCTTTAGCATTGAGTTTAGTCGGTTTAATAGGGACTCCAAGTTATCGAAAAGGCAGTGTTCCTTCCACACATCCCGAGACCTGTATTATATCCGCCCTCACATCATTAGGAACGCCATTGAAGTAAACATTCGTCTTTCCTGGGCTCATTTTCAGCCCTGACGCAGCGGAGAATGTTGCAAAAGTTCGTAGGAGAACCATTATCGAGTCGACATCCCCCTTGCTGAATAGGATTAGATCATCCGCAAACATCAGACTCGATAGTTTCTTGGTGCTGCATAGGGGATGAAACTTGAATTTCATGTTCTGAGTTGTATAATTCAGCAATCTAGAGAGATATTCCATACATATAGTGAATAGAAGCGGAGAAAGAGGATCCCCCTGGCGAAGTCCCCTTTTCCCCGGAAAAAAACCAAAAGTTTCACCATTGAGGCTGAGAGAAAAGGATGCAGTAGTCACACATTCGAGAATGAGATTAGTGAAATCTGCCGGGAACTTGAGTGCATTCATCATTTGAGCCAAAAAATCCCACTCAATGGTGTCGTACGCCTTCTGTAGATCAATCTTGAACATACACCTGGGTGAGACGGACTTCCTACCATAGAGTTTAATTAAATCTTGACATATCAAAATGTTTTCCAAGATACTCCTTCCTTGAATGAATCCACCCTGAGTCGGAGAAATAAGCTCAGGTAGTACCTCTGACAGCCTATTGCATAACAATTTGGATATTATTTTATATATAATGTTACAACAGGCTATCGGGCGGAATTGCATTACGGTTTGAGGCTTCGCAATCTTTGGGATAAGCGTCAATGTAGTAGCATTCATTTGCTTCAGTAATTTCCCTGAAATGAAGAATTCATGAACTGCATCACATACCTCTTCCCCAATTCTCTCCCAACTTGCTTTGAAAAATTGACTCGAGTATCCATCCGGCCCCGGAGCCTTGTCATTGGGAATGCTAAATAGGATTGCTTTAATTTCGTCATTTGTAATGGGTTTCATCAAAATAGTAGCATGTTGATCATTGCATACCGGGCCTCCCTGCATTATATGCCCTGAAACAGGATTAGTAGTCTGATTTGATCCAAGGAGATCATGATAAAACTCCAAAAAACTGTTCTGAATGCCTTTCTGATTCGTGTGCATTGTCCCTCCTCTATCCGTAATCTGAGTAACTGAATTGTAAGATCTTCGAGCTCTCAAGACTCCATGAAAATATGCGGTGTTAGCATCACCTTCCTTCATCCAATGAGCCTTGGCCTTTTGATGAAGAAAAGCATAGCATTGCTGTTCTAGAATCTGAAGGTGTTCATGAGCCTCATAATCA
Organism: Agrostemma githago; assembly: GCA_958450325.1. Lineage (NCBI taxonomy): Eukaryota > Viridiplantae > Streptophyta > Magnoliopsida > Caryophyllales > Caryophyllaceae > Agrostemma > Agrostemma githago. The sequence continues at coordinate 35,233,121 of OY288254.1, read as the reverse complement.
TCTTGCATTAAGTGGATATCACCCATATTCTGTCGGACTGCTTGCTGGCATGCTATTAATTTTGTCCTAGCAATGTCAGTAAATCTTTCAATGTCCGTGAACTGGCTCCTATTCAGATCCTTGTGTGGCTTCTTCAAAGCCTTCAATTTGTGAACTAAAACATACTGTTTAGTCCCATATATATTAGCATTCCAGTTCTGAATTAGTATCTCTTTGAATTGTGGAGAAGAACACCACATATTAGCAAATTTGAAAGGCATGTTCCTGCGTATTTGCAGCACCTTACTCTTAATAATACATGGATTATGATCAAATAATCCCTCCGGCATGAATTCCGCTTGCATTTCAGGAAAAATATTCTCCCACTCTTGATTAATCAGAACTCTATCAAGTCTAGAGTACACTCTATCTTCCGGTTTCTGTTTATTAGTCCAAGTATAGTACGCTCCAACTGCAGGACAATCTACAAGATCACAATGATTAACAACACTGGTTTGAGTATTTTTTAGGATGATGTCTTGTCTTCAACTTTCCCCCGTCATTGATTCATCGTCATCGCTGATAGTCTGACTGTATTTGCGCTTCCTTTGTGGTGTCTTGTTTTCCTGCAAACTTTCAGTTTTAGACAACCACTTACATAATTTTGGACTTTAAATAATAGCAATTACTTTTCTACCATTGTTGAGTCCATTGAAGTTGTTGTCTGGTTGGTTGATATAGTGCTGCTCAAAGTATTGCTTCCTGTATATTCAATGAACTTAAACAATGCTTCTAATCTTCATCGAAAAAAGATTAAAATTTTCAAATTTACATTGTATGTACCTCCATTTCAGCATACATATCTTTCCATCTTGCAATAATGCAATGTTTTCTTTGTCATCAGAAAAATCGTAGATAGTGTAGCATGTGGAGTTCATATCAATATTGTACATTCTATGCACTTTTATTTTTAGCAAGTATTCATTTCCTAGGAAGCATTGAAAATCACTTGGAATCATGCTCATTGCCGATCTGTTTTGGTTAATGAATCAGTATATTAATCTTACTAAAGTAGATTAATTTGTTGGAACCTACTTTAAGCTTTCAATACATTCCTTTGCATTTTTGCTAATTTTTTTTTAGTCAAGTTTTCAAACATTTTCACGGTTGCTTGGCCTCCATTCCCGTCTTCTATTATGAACTTTGTTTGAAATCTATAATAAGCAATACATATGTAAGTTGTCTATGTATATTGGTGTGTTCATTGACAAAGTAATTGGATATGGTATTTTTCTAACCTTGACACACAATAATATCACCAACATCATATGCTGTGCAGTACTCTTTTCAGCAATACCATAGTCCATCTTTAATCCCGACCCTTTACTTGCATATTTTACATGAGTTGTAATACCATTTGTAGGAATCTTCAATTTCTTGCGTGTATGAGTATGTTCCAGCCTGTTATTTAAGAAATGAAGTGAACAACATTTTTTTTTGCATTTCATTGATAACATGAACATTAAAGTAATATACATGAACATTATATACGAACCTTTACATAGGATAGTACATTGGTTAAGGACTTTAAATTTTCAGCAATCAAATCGCTTGATCTAAATGCAACTAATCCTCTGTTAGCTATGGGTCTTTTCGGAATTATGCAATGTTATTAAATATTATAGGGATTCTAAATATTATTCATATCTTCAATGATTTGGAATAATACATAGCAATTTTAAAAGAAGTGAAATTAGGGATATTCCTTGACTTATGGGATATTAGGGTCGATGACTATGTTTGTCGCATCGATAGTAGTGAGCCTTATTTCATCTCTATGAATTGTCCTTTGCACACGTTGTAAAATCACCACTGGTTTCTCTACTTTATATCTTGGGTCACTTGCGATGTGAATGGCATGGTGTACATGGCTTCCCCATAGCCAAAGGTGTAAGTGTTTCCCACTGTTTACATTGATGTTTTATTAGTATGATAGTTGCGAAATAGCAGGTGTGTCAATTAAATTATAAGGTGTGTCAAATTACTTGGGATCCTCAAGAAATTGCCTTGTTCTTTTGTTCTCATTAACTTCATCTATGACATCTACAATTTAATGTGAATATAAAATTATTTTATAGTGTGTAAGACTTGTAAACTTAATGCGTTTGTTTGTGGTATACCTATTAAAAATCAGCCGCCAAGTTGATTAGTTACGACGTCATCAAAACTCACTAAATTGAGACCTTGTTGTGGCAAGCTATCATTCTTTATCTCTTCAACAATTGATGTTGATCCTAATCTCAAACAGCATGAGTGTGGTGTTGCTATATCATATCCAATGTTGTATCCTAATCTCGAATTAATGCTTTTGCTGCTGTTATTTAAATAACGTCTCCCTGCAAAAGTATTTAAGGTAACCAATTGCATTAATCTATGTTGTGATATATAGTAAAATGAATAACATGTACTTAAAATCATTTTTTTATATATAGTAAAATCAATTGCATCAATCCATGTAATATTTTTTTTTTGGTAAATGGTAAAAATTGAATAAATGGATAATTACAGAGTTTATGACCTTTTCGGTCAATCAATTACATTCCAATTCGTCAATCCAATTTCTATCGCTAGAAGATAATTTATCACTAGAACAATTCCTAATCTTAGTCTTCAATTCCTGTCTGATCTGCAGCATCACGATCTCAGGTCTTTGAATATAGTTCTCCATACGAATTTTATTCCTTTCCTGCCAAATATTGTATATTACTGCATTAATGATGCTATTCGTAACAGCAATCCATGTAATTATCTCTTCAACAACTAATAATATCTCAAGCGATACATAGTCGTTTACCCCCTTGTTCTATAAGTTCTTCCTCTTCCATTTTCGAACAACTCTTCCTTTCAAATGGACGCCAAATACTCCTGTTTTTAGTTTACTAATTAGTATTTTTTTGTTTCCGGAAATATTTTGTTAATAATTTCTTGGTGATTTAAATGAGAGTTACTGCGGTAAAATCCTGTATTTAAAAGTTAAGAAAGTCAGTTTTTTTGGTGGGGGACATGGGTAGTTATGATAGTTTTTTTAGAAGTTACTGATATTTGTAGGGGTCATGGGTAGCTGTCATGGGTAGTTTTCAAAAGTTAACTTATCTAGGTGTTACTTTTATTTTTATTATGTTTGTGTTAAGTTTTTAACGCTATGCTTTTGTTAATATGGTTTGTGTTAATGTTGTTTTTTTCATGCAGATTTGGATTGACGATGATGAATATCAATTTATACAGTTTGACCAAAAATTACTTTGTACTTACGTTTTGTCACCCCGGCGTTATTGGTTTGACGGTATTTAGTGTAATCGTCTGTAAATAATAGATGAGATACCTTTATGCCACCCTAATAAATTCAGAATTGCGACAACTCGTAAGCGGAAAAAAAGTGTCAATATATAACGTCCGGTAGCTTATGTGTTGCCACCCTAATAAATCCAAAAACGTGGCAGCCGTAACTGTTGCCGAGTTATAATTTAACGATTTTGAAATTCTCGGTGATGATTGGTATCTTTCCAGATCCGAGAAAATTAATTTATATCACATTTACATGTTCTTTAATAATTATATTTATATTTACGTTTGTAACTTTTTTTTTTTTGTATTTGAAATTACGCTACATTATTATTATTTTAACTCTGATCCTATTTATTTAGTTTATTAATATTAATTATTCATGTAAAAATTTGGTATATGTAATTATTAAATGTACTTTAGACAAATGTACAAATTAATGTAATTTAGAATTAGAGTAGGAAAGAAAGTGGGTAAATAGTTGATTAAAAAAAATAAAGAGGATATAAGTTAAATAGATAAATAAAAAAAACATATTGAAAAGCAGGTTTGTGATGGTGAAGTCATCATGACATCACTCCATTCAAATTAACACTAAATGATGATGTCACCCTACACATTGATGGTTGTTCTTTTAATAAATAGAGGATTTTTAGTCGAGACTATTTTCACCAATAATTTCCTATTTGTTTCCGATTGACTGTTTTTATTAAAATCCGTATTATTTATTAATAAAAAACTATCTGTTAGAAATAATTTGAAATCTTTGTAACTCTCATTTTATTTGTAAAACTCGTTGATTCAATTAATTTTGATATCGTTTTTCCTAAAACATTTCTTTTCTAAAATTTATAGTTTTAACTCGATTTCCTAATTATTTGTAAAATACTATATATTGACTTATTATATTTTAATTATATTTTGAGTAACGAATTTAGAAATATATTAAAGTTACGATAACGACGATAATAATAAAATGTTAATTTCGTTAGAAATGCTATTTTTATATATTTCACTAATTTCAATGATTTACGTATTTCTATAAGAATATTTCTATTTTGAGTTTCTAAAATTAGTAAGTTTCTATTTATAGAAAGTTTCCTCTTTTAATATAAAATATTTATTCCCTTTTATCTTCATATCATTTATATTGATTATATTTACTTTTGACTATCGATAATGGCTTGTTTTGGAGTTATGGAATAAAGAGAAGTGTGGGGTTAGAGTAATATAGTCTGGGATGTACGTTTTTGCCATCAACTTTAAGGCTGGTGTGTCTTTATGGGACACATCGGTTATTGAACCGAGCATGGTTTGTGTTCAGGAGAGTGTGCATTGTGCCCTTAAACTTAGATATCGCATCGTGTAAGTCGCGTCGGATTGAACTGGATATGGTTTGTATCCAGGAGGGGTGTATACTACTTAAACCAGGACCTCGCTGCACGCAGTCCTGTTATAGTTGAGTTGCCTAGTTAGACTGGATTCTGTTATGAGTTAAGTCTACAGTTCTCGAAGCTAGTTTCCAGTATTATCCTAATAAAGTTTAGCCTTGTGCACACTGACCGAATTTCCGTAACGCCATTTTTGAATATTATTATTATCGATTGATTTTGACTTGCAGGTTGGTGTGGACATGACGTAAGTCCACCCCGACGCGCCCACGCGCGGGTTTGGTGTAGGCGAATGAATCTCGTGGTAAGATTGTTCTCGGGTTCGAAATTTAAGTCAAAATGGAGTCGCCACCGAATTTTGTGGTTATTCGGAACCATACGAGCCCACTCTATGTCGTCATGGGCTACACACAAAGTAAGCCCACTTCGATTTCAGAGTTTATGGGGCTCGTCCCTTTGCATTGTTATACCGATACCGTTTACACCGGCTTTCGTATATAAAATGACTCTCGTGCGCCAAGGGTTTCGGACATCCGGAAACCTAAGGTTCTGAGTAAGGGGTGAGGGTACGTGTTGGGAAGCCCACTAAGGACACCCAACCCCGCCCGCACATGGCGGCCTCTACTAAGACATCGTTCGTGTTCGTGTACGCGCGCTAGTAAAATAATTAAATGATATGCAAACAGCGTTTTCGGGCTAAGCATGTGAATTATTGATTTGCTACGTCATTTAATGCATCTTAGTTATGGTCGAAGTGATTTAGCATGCGAGGTTCATTTATAAAGCGTAAAGCAAATAAATAAATAAAGCTCGAAAAGAGATAACAATAACGTACAAGTTACACGGGCGGAAATACAACCCGGAATTCACAATACAACATTACATAAAAAAATAAACGAAATAAAGATAACGCGATATAATGATAGGGACGGACCCGTATGTAAACTAGACCGCGAAATATGTAGATGGACTAACCCCGATTAAATACACATTATGTCGTGCACTAAACGAAGGACGGAAACATGGGACTGTGGCGTATTGCTAGCCCGATTCCACGTCCCGTAGTCATGTCCCGACTTATCACTTCGAAGAAGATCGGTCAAAGTCGTTCTACGTGTCGTGATGTGTATGGTTTTGAAAATAGGAAGATCACGTGATAGTCTTTACACGTGATGACTAAAGTCGATAAAAGGACGGGGGTTGAAATGTGTGTCAAACCCCTCGGTTTTATGGGTTACAGGACCCACTCGACCGAGTCGTGGTGTGACTCGGTCGAGTGCGCCTTTTACGTGGCTACTGCCCATTTTTTGGGGTGCTACTCGATCGAGTAGCATATGTACTCGGTCGAGTAGATCCTGTACGAATGGTAATTCGTTTCGTTTTTTTGGTATAAAATCGATGGTTGGTTAAATTGAATACAAATATCGCTCGATTTGTATTCAACTCAACCTCCGGTATTATAATCGTGTATATACGATTATAATATCGTTATCGGAGCTTTATGAAAATGTTTTTATTATATTAGAAATTTTGAATTAGTAACGAAATGTATCCCTCTACGTCACGACATCGAAACTAACCCTTTCGGGTTATGTGATGTCGGTTTTCGTGTCAACGGGTTTCGTACCAATTATAGAAATGGGATTAAATACGTTCAACTACGACCGATCACGGTCACGTCACGCCCTTGAGTACATTGGGGCGGGGCTCCTCGTAAGGGCTCCACCTCCGTCGTGGCTCGTAAAGAGATTAGACGGACCTTAGGTGATCATCGTAGTCCAACGTTTTCAAAACCGTTTTTTTTTAGTATTAGTATATATACGCGGTATAATAACGATATTAGTAATAAAAGGATGATACAATAATGAAAATGCAAAAGTATAGAAACGTTGGTGCTAGTGTTAGTGTTACTACAATTACGATTACAATACGAAATACGATAGAGTAAATAAAAATGTGACGAGATGAAAGAGATCGAGATGGGGTTTAGGACACCCTCGACATACATGCTAGGTATAGGCCTCGGAAATGGACTCGTAAATAGCGACGGGACGCCGGAATATCGAGGATGTAAGCGAGTTGTGGTGTGTGTGTGTGTTGCGTCGGTTTCCGAGGGACAAAGGGCTCGGGATTGGTATGTTTGCTTAGGGTTTCTAAGGCTTGATGTGTAGGTGAGTTGTGGCTGAAAATGTAGGGTGAATGTAGGTAAAAACCTTATAAAAAAGTCGTGAAATGCATGGGGGTGAAGCAGTATTTATAGGCGTTTCCCACGACATAGAGGCACTCGATCGAGTGGCCCTAGTGCACTCGATCGAGTGCCCTTGCAAACGGGCCAAACCCGGGTTCAAGACGCTCCACTCGACCGAGTGGGGTCAATCCACTCGATCGAGTGGATCAATCGGGTGAGACAAATAAGGAAAGAATTGATCTTGTTGTTGTGATTGATTTTTTGAATTTAGACTTGTGCGCCAGCTGAATTTGGCTGATTTATGAGACGGTTTCGTCTTTGACCGGGTTTTGACCCGGTCGCCAAAAGACGGGATTTATCTTTGGTGTCGGTTTTGGCCCAAATTAGTCTCATTTTGCTCGGAACGACCCACTGGGCCTGGATTTGAGGTCTGTTCTGTGAGATTTTTACTCCGCTAAAAGTCCATGTCGGATATTATTGATTCCGAGCCCAAATCCGAGTATACCAAGTCACGTTTGCGTCTGATCATCATCGGGTGTTTTTCGGAGACTACCATAGACACGTGGCAGTTAAAATGCGTGTCCCTAAAGATCTTACGGCGAAGAGGTCGATTGGTCCTGATATCGGTTAGGGTGGGCTTTTTAGGGTCAAAACTTGTAGTGACCACAACTAGGAACTAAGAAATGAGCTTCACCGACCTCGTTCAAGTTACACCACCACTGGAAACTTGTTTCCAAATCCTCAGCGGAGTCGCCAAACTGTGGACGTCCGTCCGCACCGCCCGGGCGGAACCGACCCGGTTTTCATCGTGTGGCGGCGCCCACCCATGCTACCCCCTTCCTGTCGGGGGCGGGTCCGATCTCGCGTACGAGCCGATATTTCGGACCTCGATTTGGATGACGATCCGGACTTGTACTAGACGGGTGCGGGCACCCGTGTTTCCGTTTGGGAATCGATCGAGTCGTGGTTGCAAATGTTTAAAGGTCGTTTTGTTTGGTAAGGCGACCTTTTTAGTGAACTGAAGTTGTTGCCGATTTGTGGATTCGATTTGTTGCCGATTTGTGGAGTCAATTATGGGGAGTCGGATACCGTTCAAGTCAACTTTGATCCCTTGCCGGCTCAAAGTTGAGTGACACGGGACCTAAAGGTAAAGACTTGTACCCTTAAGCACTCCATGTCTGGAATGACTCTCATTGCCAATGGTTTCGGACATCCGAAAACCGTCGATTCTGAGTAAGGGGTGAGGGTACGTATTGGGAAGCCAACATCCGATAGATGCCAACACCCAATCCCGCCCGCACTATAGCGGCCTCTACTAATCAATCGGTGGGCTGATATCCTAGTTCTTTTGTTGTGGTGGAAATGCTGTAACATCCGTTGTTTTAATCCTATACCTTTTGCTATGTCGAATGTTTAAAGACAAGTAAGTTTTGTCATCAAAATAGTTGTGTTTACATTCTTTGCATGCGATTTCACTTGACAAGCAGGCCATGAAAAGATGCACGTAGGAGAGTAGAGAGTACTAGTATTATACGTATTAGCAAATCAGTTTTAACGTGATAATACGGATATTAGTCATTCTCGTGGTATACCTTACATGGCATTCTGCTTAAGATGCGTCGGTTCGGTATTAATAGAGATGCGTCGAACCTGATAAGGCGAGCACCGGGACTAATACGGAACCCGACCATCACTTTGTTCAGTTTTAGTTGTTTTACGTTTTGAATTCCGTGTTAGGTGATTTAGCATGCGATTATAAGGTCATGAAAGCAATAAATCATACGAAAAACTGTAAATGCGAATGTAAGTAAATCACGTTGTGAGGAGTTGCACCCTCGGAGTGTACACTAAACGGGACACGATGCATAGATAGTTTGAGAGAGGATCTCGAAATTACTCGGGCCTATTTAGTGTGTTTTAGTGTTAGTGGTTGAAGTTGGGACGTTGCGTATTTTAGTAGATGTTTGTGGGCGTACTGCCCACAGCCCACATCTAGTGTTATCGTTGTGCATAATAATAGAAAGTGCGAGTATGGAAAGTTTTGTTTAGATGGCAACCTAGTGACGACTCGATCAACAGGCGGATCCTCCTAGCTTTACCAGTGATTCCGGCAGAGCTCCTTTACCGTTTGACTCTTTCCTGCGGCTACTCCGGCACAGCTTCGTTACTATGGACTTGTTCTGCGGCTAATCCGGCAGAGCTTCGATACTAGACTTGAGCTAGTCGAACACAGGCACCTCGGTATCGAGTGGGGTGCTCGAAGGTGAGGAGTAGCGTCGACGTCGCTTTTTTTATCCGAACTACGATTGAGTGGATCGTTTGCCTTGGGTGTCGGAGTGCGAGCCTTTGGCGAGAGTTTAGAGGGGTTTAGACACCCGCATTTTGACTGCCACGTGTCTATAGTAGTCTCCGAAAAACACCCGATGATGATCGGCGCAAACGTGACTTGGTATACTCGGATTTGGGCTCGGAATCAATAATAGCCGACATGGACTTTTAATGGAGTAGAAATCTCACAAAACAGGCCTCAAATCCAGGCCCAGTGGGTCGTTCCGAGTCAAATGAGACTAATTTGGTCCAAAACCGACACCAAAGATAAATCCCGTCTTTTGGCGACCGGGTCAAAACCCGGTCAAGGACGAAACCGTCTCATAAATCAGCCAAGTTCAGTTGGCACACAAAATAAAATTCAAAAATCAATCACAACAACAAAATCAATTCTTCCCTTATTTGTCTCACCCGTTTGACCCACTCGATCGAGTGGATTGACCCCACTCGGTCGAGTGGAGCGTCTTGAACCCGGGTTTGGCCCGTTTGCGAAGGCACTCGATCGAGTGCACTAGGGCCACTCGATCGAGTGCCCTTATGTCGTGGGATGAAGTCTATAAATACTGCTTCAACCCCACTCATTTGCACAGTTTTTACCCTAAGCATTTACCCTACATTTTGCATCCTAACCCTACTACACTCCCTATACTACGTCCCTAGCAAGACTACACAAAAACCCGAGCCCCTCGTCCCTTGGAAACCGGCGAAACACACACACATACCTGTACACACCATAACTCGCATACATCCTCGATACTCCCGAGCCCGTGCCGCTATTACGAGTCCATTTCCGAGGTCCTATACCTAGCATGTATGTTGAGGGTGTCCTAAACCCCATTTCGATCCCTTCTATCTCGTTTCTTTGTCATTTATTCTATCGCATTTTGTATCGTAATCATAATCGTAGTAACACTAACACTAACGTTTTTTTATACTTTTTGCATCTTTATTTTTATATCATCTTTTATTACTAATATCGTTATAATACCGCGTATATATATATTAATACTAAAAACCGGTTTTAAATCCATTTGACTACGATGTTTGCCTAAAATCCGTCTAATCCCTTTACGAGCAACAACGGAGGTGGAGCCCTTCCGAGGAGCCCCGCCCCAACGTACTCAAGGGCGTGATGCGATTGCAAACGGTCGTAGTTGAACGTATTTAATCCCATTTTCATAATTGGTACGAAGCCCGTTGACACGAAAACCGACATCACCTAATCCGAAAGGGTTAGTTTCGATGTCGTGACGTAGAGGGACATCTTTCGTTACTAATTCAAATTTTCTAGCATAACGATAAGCATTTTTATAAAACTCCGATAACGGTATTATAATCGTTCGTACACGGTTATAGTACTGGAGGTCGAGTTAAATACAAATCGTGCGATGTTTGTATTTGGTTCGACCAATCATCGATTTCAAATCATAAAACGAAACGAATTATCATTCGTACAGGGTCTACTCGACCGAGTACATATGCTACTCGATCGAGTAGCACCCATAAAAACGGGCAGTAGCCACGTAAAAGGTGCACTCGACCGAGTCACACCACGACTCGGTCGAGTGGGTCCTGTAACCCAAAAATCCGAGGGGTTTGACACACGTTTCAAGCCCCGTCTTTTATCGACTTTAGTCATCACGTGTAAAGACTATCACGTGATCTTCCTATTTTCAAAACCATGCACATCACGACACGTAGAACGACTTTGATCAACTTTTGACGTGATAAGTCGGGACAAGACTACGGGATATGAGATCGGGCTAGCAATATGCCACAGTCTCATGTTTCCGTCCCTCGTTTGACGTACCACATAATGTGCATTTAAACGGGGTTTAGTCCATCTACATATTTCGCGGTCTAGTTTACATACGGGTCCGTCCCTATCATTATATCGCGTTATTTCTTATTTCGTTTATTACTTTTACGTAATGTTGTATTGTGAATTTCGGGTTGTATTTCCGCCCGTGTAACTTGTACGTTATTTTATTACATTTCGAGTTTTATTTATTTACTTGCTTTATTGCTTTATAAATGAACCTCGCATGCTAAATCATTTCGACAAATAAAAAAGATGCATTAAATGACGTAGTTAACGCAAATTCACATGCTTAGCCCGAAAACGCTGTTTGCATATCATTTAATTATTTTACTAGCGCGTACACGAACACGAACGGTGTCTTAGTAGAGGCCGCCATGTGCGGGCGGGGTTGGGTGTCCTTAGTGGGCTTCCCAACACGTACCCTCACCCCTTACTCAGAACCTTTGGTTTCCTGATGTCCGAAACCCTTGGCGCACGAGAGTCATTTTATATACGAAAGCCGGTGTAAACGGTATCGGTATAACAATGCAAAGGGACGAGCCCCGTAAACTCTGAAATCGAAGTGGGCTTACTTTGTGTATAGCCCATGACGACATAGAGTGGGCTCGTATGGTTCCGAATAACCACAAAATTCGGTGGCGACTCCATTTTGACTTAAATTTCGAACCCGAGAACAATCTTACCCCGAGATTCATTCGCCTACCCAAACCCGCGCTTCGCCGCGTCGGGGTGGACCTATGTCATGTCCACAATTTGGCGACTCCGCTGGGGATACCTGATGTACCACATGTCATCGGGGTTCCTAGGGTGAGACTCGAAGAGAAATCGTTCGTAGATTAATGTGCGCGCATTAGTTTAATGATTCATGCATAACCCAAATTTTCCCGGGCCGGTTACTTGTGACCGACGTCCCACTATACCACGGTGCATTCCTACATGGGTGCGCTAAAGACATCGATGGTGGAACTCGTCTCGGTTTCGCGGCATGTCCTAAGACCAACTCGGCTTAGGGAGTCCGTCCATCACACGAGAAAGCCATCGTTGTTGGTATAGACCCTATTTTGACCGACCGAGACTTAGCGTAATGCATACATAAGCATCGTTATAATGCTTGTTTGACTACGTGCTACTTGGTTTCCGTGTCATTTTTCAAAAACCGTCATTTCAAAATTGCATCTTTCCAAAAATACCCACCTTTCGAAAAACCCGAATTACTGTCTATTTCGGGACCCATCTTTCCAAAAAGCCCAATTTCGAAAAACCCGAAATGCTGCCCATTTCGGGACTCACCTTTTCATAAAATATCCCATTTTCAAAACTCGGAATGCCGCCGAAATTTAGGATCAACGATTTGACTCAAAATATCCTTTTCTGTAGTCGGCATGCTGTCCACTTTAATTCTCGAATTTCCGCCCCCCACCACCTTGATTTTCGGAATTTTCCTTTTCAAAATTCTAATCTCGGTTTTTGAAATTCCGTTTTCAGTTTTCAAAACTCTCGGAAATTCGTTCATTTTGCATTCAAACCTCAACTTTCAACTTTCCTAAAATAGACCTTCCCTATTATAGGACCTACCGTCTATCCGTGTGTCGGGTCTTTGCATAGTACGTAGAGGGTTTATAGCGTCGAAACTCCGTCGATCTTATATCACAAGTTTCCCCCCTTTCCCGAGTCCGCCTTATCTGTCAAGGCACGACCAACCCGCGTGGGGCGTACCCCTACAAAGGAAAGTCCATCCATACACTCGAGTCAAAAGTCTGGGGAATAATCTCACGTGGACCTTCCTTCGAACGGGACAAGGCCCACTAAGCCAAAATTCTAAGGAAGTCATACCACCTACGAGTCATCCGTCTAAGTGTCTTTCTCGAGTCTTTTCCACTTAGTCCTTTTCCTTTTGGGTCGCTCGGGATGTGCTTTTTTTTTTTACGGTTCCGAGATCTAGGTTCGGTTTCTGATTACGTGGTGTTCTTACAGACAGGCCACCGGCAACCAGACACACTCGCAGGATGGAAACTGCTTTAGCTGATCTGAAAACCTCTGTGGACGCCACGGTCGACAAACAGGCCGACATCGACGCCCAACTGAATGAAATGAGGGCTGGACAAGTTGCTATCGTCACTCGATTGCCTGCGGTGGAGCACAGGACTCCCAATACCGGGACTAATGGGCCTTTGGCTGATCTAGTTAGCTCAGTACGTCGATTAGAGGAGCAAGTTCACTTGACTGGGAGTAATAATATCCACCGGGAGAATAGTCGTGAGTACAGCCCGGTGAGTGACAAACTGCCTGCAAACCTGAATCTCACGGGTTTGCCCATGTTTGAGGGAACTGAAGACCCGTTACTACATGTACGGGCCTTCAAGGAGTTCATGGCCATCAAGGGAATGGATTCCTCCATGTTCAAGAACCTTTTTGCTGCATCTCTTGAAAAGCACCCTCGGGCCTGGTACTACAGGCTAGACCCGAAGAAATACCCTACTTGGGATGATGTGGCCACCGAGTTCGCTCGGAACTATGCTGACAACACCGAGATCCAAACCAAAATGAGGTCTCTGGAGGTTATGGCCCAAGAGCCGAAGGAAGGTTTTACCAAATACCTTCAACGCTGGAGGGCCGAGAGCGTGAAACTGGTCGACAAGCCCAGTGAGAAGACTTTGGTGGAGGCTTTTGTCAAGAACCTCCTCCCCTCCTACTGGGTTCACCTCCGATATGCTTTCATAACCAATTTCACCACCCTTACTGAAATGGGTATGAGGATCGAAGATGACCTAAGACTGGAAGGCCTCACTAAGGACGCTGCTAAGGGTTACCAAGGGGCTTCTTCCTCCATTACCAAGCCTCAAGCTGCAACCCGCAGCATTTTCGACGCGGTTAATCTACTAGATGCCCCGTCCAAGAAGAACACCCCACCTCGGGTTTTTACTGACATAGGTACGACCTATACTTATGCCTTACAAAGGCTATCCTCTAAAGGCCTAATCCAACCGATAGGCCCAACTCCTGAAGTTCCGGTCGAGCGACGCTCCAAGAACTACAATGCCTAAGCCTATTGCCAGTACCACCGAGGCAATGGGCATGATACCGAGAAGTGCTGGAAGCTGAAGCACTTGATTCAGGACCTGATCGAAAGCAGTAAAATCCCGCTACCCGGAGATAAGCCCAGCAACAAGGAGAACCCTTTCAGTTCCCACGCCATCTTTACCGGGGAGGTGATTGATTGTTCTCACCTTATCTCTCCATTCATCCCGCAAGTGAACGGCATCTGGTTTGACGACGAGGATGACGTCTACCTCGCCAAAGGGGAAGTTGTCCCCATCACCTCCGAGGAGATCCGAAGGACTAAATCCCGGGTCCTAACCAGTAACCACCTTGGTCGTCCCTATCAAGCCACTAGCTCTAGGGACACCCCTATCCCGACAACCATCATTGAACCATTCAGGACGGAAGTCGCCCCTGAAGAGCCGACTGCTGAAACGGCTCTCGTGAAGCATTTAAAGAAAACCCTAGTTGACCTCACTATATGGCAACTCCTGGTTAGTTCTTAAGAGCATCGAGAAGCACTTACAAAGGCTCTCGATCAAATTAAGGTTGACTCTTTGGTTACCCCTGCTGAGATGGTAGCCACGGTCCTGCCCCACCTAAAGGGCAAAGCTAAGGAAGGAGGCCCAATGATTACTTTCTCTGAGGCCGACCTACCATCATTCGGGGCCTCCCATAACCTGGCCCTCTACATTACGGTGGTTTGCCGAGGAAAATACCTCCCTATGACCCTGGTTGATGATGGGTCCGCCGTGAATGTCCTTCCCTTAAGGACCGCCAAAGCCCTCGGCATTACCGAGGCCGATTACATCCCGACTGCTCAAACCATCCAAGCCTTCGATGGGAGCCCAAAGTCGGTAGCTGGGGCCATGAAACTGACCATCATAACCGGCCCGATAGAAAAGGAGCTCGAATTCCAGGTGATCGACGTCACCTCGTCATTCAACTTGCTCCTAGGTAGGCCTTGGATCCACGCGGTCAAGGCGGTGTCCTCCACCCTCCACCGAAAGATTAAGATGCCTCTGCTTAACGATGTCATAACTTTAGAGGCAACACCAATGACTGTGGCTAGCTGTAACGCCACGGGTCGCACGGACCTCTGGGGGTTCGATTTTGTGGGGATGATCGAGGAAGAATACCTCTTTAGGCCTTACTTCACTACGAGTATCGACACGATGCTCCAAAACCTGGGGTACTTTCCGGGGGCTACCTCTCGACCCGATCTTCCAGCTGGGAAGATCATCGAGGTTCTCAAAGACGAAGAGTCTCACTTTGGTCTCGGGTATGCCATAACTCCCGACAATGTTGTCCGAGCAGGAATTGAGAAGGCCTGCAACATTATTAAGGGTATCCACTTGAGCCCTTACAGCCCACGGTTGGCTGACTACTTTGTCACACCGGTATTGGGGCTGTTCAGGTTGGTCTGTACCAACCCAATGCTCTGCAGCTCGGGACCCACTTGGCCCGGGACTGCAACTACATCCCGGATGATGTGTTCGCCCTCATCCAATCCAACGGAGCTGAAGATGCTGAGCCCGCACTAGGGCTACTATTTGGGGAAGACACCATAGCCCCAACTCCAAAGGAAGACTTGGTCAACCTGATCCTCCGCAGCAACAGGTTTGGCCCGACCAAGCTGATATCGGATGTTGGTTCCGAGAAGGGAAACAGGGCCTGGAGGAAGACTGTCAAGTGGACTGACAGTCAGGGAAGGATCCACAAGCTGGTCACCGGAGAGGGAGACATGCCTGAGTCTGAGTCCGAGTCCGAGTCTGAGTCGGAGTCTGAGTCAAAGTCTGAGATCGAGTCTAGGGAAGTCGGTGCTAGAGTCACTCCTGTAACCCCTCTCCCTTTTATCATTCCTGCTGATGGCACTTCGGGGTCTGTCCCGAGTGCTCTACCTATCCCGCCACTGACTAATGATCAGATGGCTGCTCTCTTTGAGCTGTTCTCCAAATTTTCAATCAATAATAACAACCGTTCTGCTTACGACTTGTCTCTTTTAAATTCTGCTTTTAAAAATGATTTATGCTATGACATTGAGAAATCAGACGAACAGGTACCCTTACCTCCGCATCTGATCGAGCAACTAGAGCAAAGGGAGTCCCGAAACCCGGTGATCGAAGAAACCGAGTCCATAAATGTGGGTACAACCTTAGAGCCTCAGACACTTAAGATAGGGTTATCCCTAGATCCCGAGGAGAAACAACAGTTCATAAACCTCCTCCAAGAGTTCAAGAATGTCCTCGCATGGTCCTACAAGGACATGCCGGGGATAGACCGGGAAATAGCCGAGCACCACATACCAATCAAAGACGGGTGCAAACCGGTCAAACAGAAGCTTCGTCGGATGAGGCCCGAGTGGTCTCTCAAGGTAAAAGAAGAAGTCGACAAACAATTCAAAGCCGGCTTCATACAAGTGTCCGAGTATCCGGACTGGGTAGCAAACATCGTGCCGGTTCCTAAAAAAGACGGTAAGGTGCGGGTATGTGTAGATTTTCGGGATCTTAACAAGGCGAGCCCGAAAGATGATTTTCCGTTACCACAGATCGACATATTGGTGGATAACACGGCCGATCATGCCCTTCTATCATTCATGGACGGGTATGCCGGGTATAATCAAATCAAGATGGCGGAAGAGAACATGAGTAAGACTACCTTCACTACACCTTGGGGTACTTACTGCTATACCGTCATGCCTTTCGGTCTCATTAATGCCGGGGCCACATATCAGAGGACCGCTACCACTTTATTACATGACATGATGCATAAAGAAGTAGAAGTTTATGTAGACGACATGATCGTCAAAACCAAAGAACGGGACGGTCATATCACCGCCCTAAGAAAATTCTTCACCAGATTGCGCAAATACAACATGAGGTTAAACCCTCAAAAGTGCAGTTTCGGGGTAACATCAGGCAAATTACTGGGTCATATCGTTAACCAACGAGGTATCGAAGTCGACCCAACTAAAATCAAAGCCATTACCAAGATGCAACCTCCCAAAACCGAAAAAGAAATAAGAGGATTTCTCGGGAAAGTCCAGTACATCAGTCGGTTCATTTCCAAACTAACCATGGTGTGTGAACCAATCTTCAAGAAGCTGAAAGTAGGGGAATGGGTACTATGGGATGACAAGTGCCAAGCTGCTTTCGACAAGATCAAGGAAATTCTGTCTGCTCCGCCGGTCTTAATGCCCCCTCAACCCGGTTTGCCTCTGTCGTTATACCTAACGACGACCGAGACAGCCATGGGGGCTATGCTGGCTCAGACAGTTGACTCTGAAAAAAGAGCCATTTACTACATCAGCAAGAAGTTTTTAGAGTATGAGTGCAAATATACCATGCTCGAAAAGACGTGTTTGGCTCTAGTCTGGGCCACTAAGAAACTTCGACATTATATGCTCAGTCACGAGGTCCATGTGCTATCCAAGATGGACCCAATCAAATACATCTTCGAAAAGCCCGTTCTCAACGGTCGAATCTCTAGATGGACTCTAATGCTGGCAGAGTTCGACCTAAAGTTCGTACCATTAAAAGCTATCAAGGGTCGAGCAGTAGCTGAATTTCTCGCCGATAGCCCGGTAACCGAGGAAGGACACACCGACACTTGGTCCTTCCCAGATGAAGACATTTTCCATACTGATACTGAAACTTGGGACTTATACTTCGATGGAGCATCCAATTTTCGAGGGTTCGGAGTCGGGATCCTCCTAATTTCACCAAAAGGGGAACATACTCCCGTCTCCATCAAGCTGAACTTTGACGTTACCAATAATGCAGCAGAGTACGAAGCATGCATTTACGGGCTACAAGCCGCCGCCAATCTAGGGATTACAAATCTCCGGGTACATGGTGACTCATCCTTTGTCATTAACCAAGCACTCCAAAAATGGAAGACTCGAAATGCTAATCTCGTGGCCTACCAGGCACGAGTAAGGGATCTCGAGAAACAATTCCAAAAGGTAGAGTATATATACCTGCCTCGGGAAGAAAATCAGTTCGCAGATGCACTCTCAAAATTGGCATCCTTACTGAATATTCCCGACCACGTGAACAGTATGCCAATTTGCGTTGAAAGACGGTCCGAGCCGGCATACATTTACGACATTGAAGACATTGAAATAACCGATCCCGAACCGTGGTACCAAGCTGTTTTAAGATACCTAACAAACGAAGAATATCCTCCCGGGACGGAAGGTCGAGCCAAGAAAGCCTTACGGAGGCTAGCCACCCAATTCATCCGTACCGACGACGGTCAGTTGTACAAAAAGACGGCACAGGGGGCTCTTCTCCTTTGCGTTGACAAGTATAAGGCTGAAAAGGTTATGGCTGAAGTACATGATGGTGAAAACGGCCCACATATGAATGCCCACATGCTGGTCCGGAAAATCATGAGGCTCGGTTATTATTGGAATACCATGGAAGTCGACTGCCGGTCGTATGTCAAACATTGTCATAACTGTCAAATCTTTGGCAATGTGCAACATATGTCGTCATCACTGCTGTATACCATGACGTCACCCTGGCCATTCTCAATGTGGGGTATCGACATAATCGGGAAAATAAATCCCTCTGGTACTGGTGGGCACTGCTTTATTTTGGTAGCTATCGACTATTTCACCAAATGGGACGAAGCTGAATCATATCGCATTCTCAATGCTAAGCATGTCGCCAAGTTTATCCAGAACAAGATAATATGTCGATATGGAATTCCCTCTGAATTTATCAGTGATCACGGGACTCATTTCCAAGCCGAGACTGCAGCCCTGATGACAAAGTATAAAATCCAAAGGCATACTTCCTCGCCTTACCGTCCCCAAACTAATGGAGCAGTAGAGGCGGCCAATAAAACAATTGTCACCATACTCAAAAAGATGGCTGATAATTACCGGGACTGGCCCGACAAAATACCTTTTGCCCTGTGGGGATACCGAACGTCAATTCGCACCGCAACCGGGTCGACGCCGTATTATCTAACCTATGGGATGGAGGCAGTCCAACCAGTTGAGATGGAGGTAACGTCCCTCAGAATCCTGCTAGAAAGCCAAGTACCCGAAGCTGATTGGGTTCGAGCACGATATGACTCATTGGTTCTACTAGACGAACGACGGTCCCGTGCTCTCAATAATATCCAAATCTACCAGAAGAGGATCCAACGCGCCTTCAACAAGAGGGTAAGGCCCAGGAACATTAAGGAGGGTGATCTAGTCCTTAAGTCTGTTCGAGCTCTACTACCAGTTGACCCGAGGGGAAAATTCAAACCCAATTGGGCTAAGCCATATCTGGTGAAGAAAATCCTATCAGGGGGAGCAGTGATGCTGAAGGACCAGGACGGGAATGAGTTTGTCAACCCAACCAACCTGGACCAGCTGAAGCGTTACTACCCTTAGCCATTTCTCAATGTCATTAACAAATTTTATCAAAATAATTTTTTTTACAAAAAGCAAGTCAATTAGCTAGAATTATTTATTCTACTGTCAAAAACATCTTGAACCAATAGTCTTGGTGTAATTCGAGATTGCAAATTTCCTATGCCTGAACTACGTTTGGTTTGATTCTGCTAATCGCGGATACGTAGGCAACTCCTCAAAAGGGTACAACCAATGCAATCAAGAAAAGACAGGAACGGTTTAATAATAAACTTTTTCTTTTATTATTATTATTTCAAAAAAAAAATCCCGATGAACTCGGGAAATTACAAAAGTGCAGGAATTCAAAAATACAAAAAAGCACACGACAAAAAATAATATTAATACATAAATAATAATAAAGCTAAAGGACTCAGCATTTAGGGCATCTTGCCCTTCCCCTTGTCCTTGGCCTCCTTAGCCGTCCACTGGCGACGATGCGGAGGGGAGCGTTCCCGAATCACCACAGGAACCTCTCTAGCTCGGGCTAGATTGTTTGAGCCCGAATCCTCTGTCACATCAATAGGCCCAAGTCGGACCCTCACGGGCTCAGGGAGCCGGTCACGCGGACCTAGTCGGTCCCGGACCGCCAGCCTTGGCCCAAGTCGTCGTTCCAAGTCAGTCTGTCCTCGTGTGCTGCTAGAACCGACTTCCTTAGATCAAGTCTTAGTTTGTGACTTAAGACCCGATTCTCCCCGGACTGTGGCTTCAGGAATATATTCCCCGGTGAAAAAGTCCCTGTTGTCCTTCGCCGTCTCGCGATGAACCAATTCAAAGGCCTCCTCAAGCTTCAGGGCCTTTCGAGCTTCCTCGGACTCCTCAGAAGTCCATTTCTGATAAGCCCGTGACACCCAAGCGGATTGGCAAGGGCTGGGTATAGTCCATGTAGGACGAGTGAACCATCTCTGCAACCAGGTGTCGCACATAGCGTCCGTCAATAGGAGCGAGACGCTGATAATGGCTTCAGTCTCAGGGATGCGCTGAGACGAACCGAACTGTCTTAGGAGACGATCCGGATAAATGTGAACCGTCCAGTCAAGAGACAGAATCACCAGGTAGCGAGCTTGGTCTCTCTTGGCCAATCCGGTCAACTTCGAAAGAAACCACCAAGCAACGGTCCACCTAATCAAGGGACCCCCGTGGAACACCAGCTCCTCGTCCCAGTAAGCTCGATCTATCCAATGACTCGAGCTTATCTTCCGTCTTCGGGAGTTAATCTGACTGCTCCGATAATTGGGAATGCTCGGAGGGGTCTCTATGATCGATAACCGCTCCGACAGCCATATCTGAAGAGAATACACAAATTTTATAAGCAACGGGTGGTTCGCCAGGGTCCACTCGATCGAGTACAGCAGATGACTCGATCGAGTTAGCCCTCTGAAAGCAGGCAGTAGCTCGGTATGAGTGTCACTCGATCGAGTGACAGGTCCACTCGATCGAGTGACTTGCGTACTTCTAGTATTTCGCGTGAAAAAAATAATAATAAAAAAAATAAAAAACGAGATGCATACTTGCAGAATACAGGTACTCCCCGTCAGCGGTCGAGTTGGGTCAAGCCGCCTGGCGTCCAGACCCATGATGATTTCTCCAGTGGCTAGCCAAGCAGGGCTATGACCAGTCTCCATCTGGTCAACCACTCCAATCAGCCTGATTTGACCCCTGCATGAGTCAAGCTCCATCAGCCCTTCGAAGAAATAGCAATGCAGCATGCAAAAGGCAAACGCCCTACGCCTGTGAGCAGGGGTGGCCCTTATGTCCCGGGGATTCATGAACTTGTCGGCCAGGTCAAACAGGGAAACGGTATCTCCCTGCACCATCCGATTTGCCTCAGCATGAGACAAACCCATAAACTCTCTTAATCTCCTCCTTGGATCCGGGTAGAACGGGGGAATAGCTGGCTGAACAGCAAGGCCCCAACCGCCTATGGCCGCAACCTCCTCGGGTAAAGGACATATTTCTCCCAGTGGGAACGCGAATACGTGATGGGTGGTGTCCCAAAACGACAAGCAGGCATTCAGGAAATGCGAGTCAACTATTAGACGCTGGAAAGGGAATAAATTGACAATTCCCATCTGGGTCAGTCGGACTTTCTCCTCATCCCGAAAGTATTGGGACCAGGCGAGAAGCATAGCCGTCAAATGGTCGATACCCATAGCGGAGATTTCTAACTTTCTTGAAAGTCTAAAAGATTTTGAGAAGGAAAAGAAGAATTTGAGTTGAGATGCAGAGAACTGAAGCAGGGATTCTCATATTTATAATGAGAAAACCTACAGAAAACCTAACTACCCTGCCTCCTCAGCAAGCTGGGCCCTATGCGCGCGCAGGCTTGATTTCAAACTAGAACCCAGAATAGGAATCAAGCTGTCCCGAGCTTTCCTAAAGAGTCTCCAAAAATTTTCTGTGATAAAATTTCTTCGCGATAAAAATTCTTTTCAAAATTTTGTCCCTTCGAAAATTCAAATATTTTTTTTATCTCCCCAGCACGAGTCGTTGTTTTGCCTATGTGTTACATACAAGTTGTTATGTGTCAGCATACAGGTACACTCCAGACTTCAGAAGCAAGTCTCCGCGAAACTATTCAAATTCCCCAACAAAGTCAGCTTTTCCCCGGTATGCTACATCCAAGATATGATGTGTCGGCATACGGGTACACCTACTCCCCAGGAGAGGCAAGCTTTACTCCCCACGGAGCATCATCATCAGCTCAGGTACAACTCAAAGCTTCAAAAGCAAGCCCGTACAGCTCACATATTTCCCCAGGGGAACACCCAAGGCGGCATTTTCCCGAAATGGTACGGGATGGGCCCACATATAGGCGCGCCCAGGACTTATGCTACAAGTCTGACTCCCCGCGAAGCTATCATCATCAGGACAGGTATGACCCTCTGCTTATGGCTGGCGAGCCCTTCACGCGAGTCCACTGGACTATAAACGACCCGACCGGAAGTCTACCAGGTCTTAACAGGCTTGGTAGCTACTCTGACTTTCGCCTTGTCCAAGCCTCAGTTAGAGTGGGGGCTCTGTAGACACCCGCATTTTGACTGCCACGTGTCTATAGTAGTCTCCGAAAAACACCCGATGATGATCGGCGCAAACGTGACTTGGTATACTCGGATTTGGGCTCGGAATCAATAATAGCCGACATGGACTTTTAATGGAATAAAAATCTCACAAAACAGGCCTCAAATCCAGGCCCAGTGGGTCGTTCCGAGTCAAATGAGACTAATTTGGTCCAAAACCGACACCAAAGATAAATCCCGTCTTTTGGCGACCGGGTCAAAACCCGGTCAAGGACGAAACCGTCTCATAAATCAGCCAAGTTCAGTTGGCACACAAAATAAAATTCAAAAATCAATCACAACAACAAAATCAATTCTTCCCTTATTTGTCTCACCCGTTTGACCCACTCGATCGAGTGGATTGACCCCACTCGGTCGAGTGGAGCGTCTTGAACCCGGGTTTGGCCCGTTTGCGAAGACACTCGATCGAGTGCACTAGGGCCACTCGATCGAGTGCCCTTATGTCGTGGGATGAAGTCTATAAATACCGCTTCACCCCCACTCATTTGCACAGTTTTTACCCTAAGCATTTACCCTACATTTTGCATCCTAACCCTACTACACTCCCTATACTACGTCCCTAACAAGACTACACAAAAAACCGAGCCCCTTGTCCCTCTGAAACCGGCGAAACACACACACATACCTATACACACCATAACTCGCATACATCCTCGATACTCCCGAGCCCGTGCCGCTATTACGAGTCCATTTCCGAGGTCCTATACCTAGCATGTATGTTGAGGGTGTCCTAAACCCCATTTCGATCCCTTCTATCTCGTTTCTTTGTCATTTATTCTATCGCATTTTGTATCGTAATCATAATCGTAGTAACACTAACACTAACGTTTTTTTATACTTTTTGCATCTTTATTTTTATATCATCTTTTATTACTAATATCGTTATAATACCGCGTATATATATATATTAATACTAAAAACCGGTTTTAAATCCGTTTGACTACGATGTTTGCCTAAAATTCGTCTAATCCCTTTACGAGCAACAACGGAGGTGGAGCCCTTTCGAGGAGCCCCGCCCCAACGTACTCAAGGGCGTGATGCGATTGCAAACGGTCGTAGTTGAACGTATTTAATCCCATTTTCATAATTGGTACGAAGCCCGTTGACACGAAAACCGACATCACGTAATCCGAAAGGGTTAGTTTCGATGTCGTGACGTAGAGGGACATCTTTCGTTACTAATTCAAATTTTCTAGCATAACGATAAGCATTTTTATAAAACTCCGATAACGGTATTATAATCGTTTGTACACGATTATAGTACCGGAGGTCGAGTTAAATACAAATCGTGCGATGTTCGTATTTGGTTCGACCAATCATCGATTTCAAATCATAAAACGAAACGAATTATCATTCGTACAGGGTCTACTCGACCGAGTACATATGCTACTCGATCGAGTAGCACCCATAAAAACGGGCAGTAGCCACGTAAAAGGTGCACTCGACCGAGTCACACCACGACTCGGTCGAGTGGGTCCTGTAACCCAAAAATCCGAGGGGTTTGACACACGTTTCAAGCCCCGTCTTTTATCAACTTTAGTCATCACGTGTAAAGACTATCACGTGATCTTCCTATTTTCAAAACCATGCACATCACGACACGTAGAACGACTTTGATCAACTTTTGACGTGATAAGTCGGGACAAGACTACGGGATATGAGATCGGGCTAGCAATATGCCACAGTCTCATGTTTCCGTCCCTCGTTTGACGTACCACATAATGTGCATTTAAACGGGGTTTAGTCCATCTACATATTTTGCGGTCTAGTTTACATACGGGTCCGTCCCTATCATTATATCGCGTTATTTCTTATTTCGTTTATTACTTTTACGTAATGTTGTATTTCCGCCCGTGTAACTTGTACGTTATTTTATTACATTTCGAGTTTTATTTATTTACTTGCTTTATTGCTTTATAAATGAACCTCGCACGCTAAATCATTTCGACAAATAAAAAAGATGCATTAAATGACGTAGTTAACGCAAATTCACATGCTTAGCCCGAAAATGTTGTTTGCATATCATTTAATTATTTTACTAGTGCGCGTACACGAACACGAACGGTGTCTTAGTAGAGGCCGCCATGTGCGGGCGGGGTTGGGTGTCCTTAGTGGGCTTCCCAACACGTACCCTCACCCCTTACTCAGAACCTTTGGTTTCCGGATGTCCGAAGCCCTTGGCGCACGAGAGTCATTTTATATACGAAAGCCGGTGTAAACGGTATCGGTATAACAATGCAAAGGGACGAGCCCCATAAACTCTGAAATCGAAGTGGGCTTACTTTGTGTATAGCCCATGACGACATAGAGTGGGCTCGTATGGTTCTGAATAACCACAAAATTCGGTGGCGACTCCATTTTGACTTAAATTTCGAACCCGAGAACAATCTTACCACGAGATTCATTCGCCTACCCAAACCCGCGCTTCGCCGCGTCGGGGTGGACCTATGTCATGTCCACAAGGGGGAAGAGAAGAATGAGATGTGTCTTGAAATGAGAGCGTGAAGGGGGGTATTTATAGGTATTTTCGGCCCTCGTCGCCCATAAAGGCGCCTGAGCTGAGGCGCACCGAGACTAAGGCGCCTGGGCCTAGGCGTGGGGAGAACCAGGCGCGTGAGGTGGGACAGTCGGAGTTTTGAGGATACGGTTTTGATAATTTCCAAAACCGAGAGGGAGGAGTGTGATATGATTCTTGGGGATTATGTTTACCCTGGGTTTAGTGGGCCTCGGGTGTTCATCTCGAGGTTCGCTTGGCGCGGTGTTGACTCGGTGAAAGTTTCGGGACCGACTCGGGGTCCCGGTGTCAGAATTGACTATAGTTAGTGTTTGTGCGACCGTAACGACACGACTAAGGCTGCCATCATGTTAGTTTAATTTCCCCCAGTAGTTTATTCGATCCGATCTATAGAAAAACTACCTAAAACATCACGAACCCGCGTCGCGTTGCAGTCCTATCGTCATCGGATGTTCGTTGGGCGCCTCTGCAGCCACCAGGTCCAAATCTGGGTGTCTACAAGGTCTCTATAGCAGTTTCCAAAAAACACCCGATGATGATCGGACGTAAACATAGCTTAATACACTCGATTTTCGACTCAGAATCAATAGTAGTCAGCACGAGCTTTTAGCGGAGTAATAATCTCACCAAACCGACCTCAAATTCAGGCCCAGTGGGTCGTTTCCAGTCAAATGAGACTAATTTGGGTCAAAACCGTCACCAAGGGCAAAACCGTTTTTTAGCGACCGGGTCAAACCCTGGTCAAAGGCATTTCCGAACCATAAATATCTGGCACACCACCTCGAATAATCAACTCGAAGTCAAACACCTACAAAAATCAGCAATGAAGAAGAGTTAAGCAACTAAAACTCTCCCAAAAGGACAAAACTCGATCTCTAAGGAGGTCTCCCACCCGGCGAGACCCACTCGATCGAGTGGACCAGCTCACTCGATCGAGTGGACTCATAAAATTAAATCAGCCAAAACCGGGTGTTTTCTTCCCTTAAAAGCAACCTTTTCCTATCCAAAGACGGAATCCTATTGCATCCAAGACTACTACCTTTCCTATCCGAAACAGGAGTTTCTTCCCATCCAAGCAAGGAAACCTCCCCTATAAATACAACACCCACGACACAACACAACACACACAATTCCCGACAATTCACAACCCAAAATTCTAGGCAATTTTAGGCAAACTATACACAAATACCGTCCTGATTTTCCTCTAGAAATCCCGTAGCAAACCCGAGATCGAAACTCGTCAAAGACCCGAGAGCAAAATTCGTCAAATCCCCTCCCTAGCCATACACACCATAACTCACCTATATACATCTTAACGCTCCCGCGCCTAGGCCGTTACTACGAGTCCGTTTTCGAGATAATCAAGCATGTAGGTTGAGGGTGTTACAAATCCCGACTTCTCCCTTTTCTTCTCTTTCTCTCGTCCGTCCATCTTTTTATTCTGGTCGTTGTCGCGTCTTTTTTTATTTCTTTTCTAGTTTCTAATACCGATATTATCGCAACTATCTAATTTTTATACAAAAAACGATTATTCTCAAAATACGATACCGACTCTATAGTTGAATATCGTATCTACAAGAACTAAATCCATCTCGTTGATGATAAGATAGTCGTCATATAGTCCTAAAAACGAAACATGACGATTTCGACGCGGAGAGAATCTATTTTGTCTTAGTTCGATTTTCAAACGATTAACAAACATCTTTTCTAAAAAGTCGGTCCGAATATTCGATATTGATTCCATTAGCAAGTGTCGAATATGACGAGTATCGAAAATTTAAGTCAAGTATAAATCGTATCATATTTTTACGCGACTCAACAAAATTATCGATTTTTCCAAAAGCAATTTCAAAATCAAAACCAAACGAACCATAGTTCGTACAGAGGGCAAAAACTTTTTTCGAGACCACTCGATCGAGTGGCTCCTGATTTATCAAAAGCGTGAGTCTTTCAAGCGTCTTTCGAGTCTTGATAAAATTCTTTTGTGGCTTCGGTCAACACGTGTCAAGTCTATCACATGATTTATCACTTTCCTAAAATCATGCATCATCTCGTTAAATTATTCTATATTATTTACAAACTGTTATTACCGTTATCACCGTTACTAACTTGTTTGTTTATGTCTTCTCGATTTATTTCCGTTATTTATTTTATTATACTAAAACGAATCTCGCATGCTAAATACAACTTTGACGTTAATTTAGATGCATTAAATCAACATAGCAACTTATTGAAATTTTCGCATGTTTAGCCAAAATACTGTTTGCATATCATTCAATCGTATTACTAATGCGCGTATTCAAAAGTCAAGCGATATCTTAGTAGAGGCCGCTAAGTGCGGGCAGGGTTGGGTGTTCTTAGTGAACTTCCCAACACGTACCCTCACCCCTTACTCTGAACCGTTGTTTCCAGATGTCCGAAACCATTGGCACACGAGAGTCATTCAATACACGGTATCCGATAATGTCGGTATCGGTATCAAAATGCAAAGGGACGAACCCAATAAATTCTGAGATCGGAATGGGCGGTACTTTGTGCACGGCCTACTAAGATATAGAGAGTGGGTTCAAACGGGCCCGAACTCCCACAAAGTTCGGTGGCGACTCCACTTCGATTTAAATTTCAATTCGATCCATCTCACATATGATTCATTCGCCTCCCCAAACCCGCGCATGGCCGCGTCGGGGTGGACCTATGTCATGTCCACACCGCCCTAAACACTCAAGGGCCTAGTACCATCGCGGATATTTATTGTTAGGTGTACTAGATCTCGTTTTTAAAGTTAGAACGAAACCTGTTGATGCAAATCAAACATCACATAATCCGCAAGGATTAATTACGATGTCGTTATGCGGAGGAAATCGACTTTCGCTCTAATCAAACAAATAAAACGTTATTCTAAAGATGCGATACCGACTCCGTAGTCGAATATCATGTCTAAAAGAATTAATCGATAAACCGTATTAGCACGAACCCGTTGACGCCGAAATAATTGTCACACGGTCCGAAAGGACTGATTACGACATTACGACGCGGAGGGAATTATTTCGTCCTAAAACCATTTATAACGTGTTTTCTAAATCCCCGATAATCGATCTCGTAATAATAGCATACACATTACGAGCATAAAAAACTAAGTCGATTATAAATCATATTATGTTTCTACGCGATTTAGTAAAATTATCGATTTTAAAACCAAAAGAAATCTCGGAATCGACGCTTTTTCGAAGCGGACAACATTCCGTACAGGCGCACTCGATCGAGTGCCATAACCCACTTGATCGAGTGGCATCCCCAAAAGTGGGCAGAATGTCCGTAATAGGACCACTCGACCGAGTCTCGCCATGACTCAATCGAGTGGCTCCTCTTTACGTAAAAATGCGAGTTCCATACATCGCGTAAACCCCACCAAACGTTTTCTACGACTTTTAGTCATCACGTGTTAAGACTATCACGTGCTTAAATTTTCAAAACAATGCATCGTATCATCCATTGTAATCCGTTATTATTATCTTTACTATTTCAATTATTTCGATTGTCGCGTATGTCGTATTGTATTTCCAGGTTGTATACCGCCCGTGTATTTGTAATCTACTTTTGCGCCTTTATTTTCATTGTTTATTTTATTGTACAAAAACGAACCTCGCATGCTAAATAAAACCTCGACATAATCCAAAGATGCATTAAACGACGTAGATCAAACATATCTCACATGTTTAGCCAAAACGCTGTTTGCATTTCATTTCACCGAATCACTGGCGCGCGTATTCTAAAATCGAACGGTATCTTAGTAGAGGTCGCTAAAGTGCAGGCGGGGTTGGGTGTTCTTTGTGGGCTTCCCAACACGTTCCTTCATCCCTTACTCAAAACCTTGGTTTCCGGATGTCCGAAACCGTTGGCACAGGAGAGTCATTCGATATACGGTACCGGATAATGTCGGCATCGATATCGTAATGCAAATGGACGAACCCCACAAGCTCTAGTATCGAAGTAGGCCGTACTTTGTGCACGGTCGACCCAAAATATAGAGTGGGTTCGAATGGGCCCGAACTCCCACAAAGTTCGGTGGCGACTTCATTTTCGATTTAAATTTCAACCCGAGAACCATCTCACATGAGATTCATCCGCCTACCCAAACCCGCGCGTGGCCGCGTCGGGGGGGACCTATGTCATGTCCACAATTGGTCATTTTACTGGGTTGATGAGAGTAAATTTACCCTTTTTTGTGCAAAAAAAGGTAGATTAACATTCTTCACCTTAATCCAAAATTGTTTCATATATTATATTGCATGTTTTTATATACTATGCATGTGATTTAACATTGATTTTTTGTATTATAGATTGCAGTCTATCTCTATATATCTGTATACGGTTTATCATTTTTTTGTGGATCTGTATTTTTGGTTAATCCATTTTATTGATATGTTGCACGTGAGTTTGTCGAAAAAATGTTAATACATTTAATCACAATTTTGTTACAGATTGTAGTTTATCTCTATATATCTGTCTACTTATTGTCAATTTTTTTTGATATCTATTTTTGGTACTTTATTTATTTGATATGTTGCATGTGAGTTTTACGAAAAAAATATTATACTTTCCATCACAATTTTGTTGGTTCTTGTTACTGTTTAAGACATTTTCATGTCCTTTATTATTCTTGATTTAAGTCTTCAAAAAAAATTAATATCCACTTAAAATGTACAATTATTTAGTATTTCAAATAATTGTTAAAAGAATCATCCAGATTTCTCGTTTTACGATGTAGTTAATCAAAAATATAGTAATAAATAATTCACTTCTAGTAGACTCGGTCTTGAAAATTGAAATATCCACTGAAATGTAAATTTAATTATTCTCTCAAATACTTATTATAAGAATCATCCAGATTTTTTGTCTTATAATTTAGTTAACGACTGATATAGTAATTAATTAATAATTGATTGTTAGTAGACCCGGTCCAGGTCCGACCCAGATCGATCCATGCATGTACTTTTTTCTGTCAAATATGTTCAGAATCTGTTTTATAAAAAATAAATATTGTTTCCCAAATTTTGCCTGCTTAAATAACGACACTTAATGTATCATATGAACCGGGCTTAATTCAGTGTATAATTTAATTTCTAACGCATAAAACATGTATAGATGCAACATGTGTAATCAAGTCTACAATTTATCAAGAAAGGCAAAAAATCGAAATATATCTTACTCTCACATCTGTTTCTTTTGCTATTTCTGTTTGCTTTTTTCTTTGATGAACTTGAAGGGTATTTGTTCTCCATAATCAACCTTAAATGCTACTATACAAACAATTATTTGATTGCTATAACTATAACACCTAGTATTGACTGTTTATTTAGATTATTACTATACTTGATAGAATTTGCTAACTTGAATGGAATGAGTTTTTTTAATCTTTTCATTAACATTCATTGGTATATGTATGGTATATATATATGCTCAGGGGCGGATCTAGCGAGGGTAAGCCAATATGGGTTATAGCCCAAGTAGAGTTATAGGATAAATAAAATTCATGTGCAAATATAAGCAGCACCACAAACTAGCGTAGTTGGTAGAGTGAAAGGAAAGGTTCAATTTGTACGAAATTGCTCGTGTTCGAAACCATGTAGAGCTGTATTTTTAATTCTTGCTTGTTTTCTTTAGTTCGTATATAACCCTTGATATATGAAAAAAGGAAATAATCTTTTAATATATATATATATATATATATATATATATATATGTATATATATACATACACGTAATTTGGGCTTCAATACCTATATTTTTACTAAGTACAATATACATGATTTTAATTGATTAATTACCTTTATTTATACCATCGACTTAATATAAAAAAATGGAGATCTGTATATTATTTAAAAAAAATGGAGATCTTTATATCATTAACTTGATATCAAAAAATTGAGATCTATATTTATTTAATGTATCTTAAAAAGGGAAGCTTTTGCGACGTTTTTTTTTTTTGTTTTATGATCATATTTATAGTTAGAATTATTTTAAAAACTGGAGTAATTGATTTTATTTAATTTATTTATGACGAAATATTTAAAGTGATACTCCGTATATATACCCCGTACAATACATTATTATATAATATCTATTTGTTATTTTTTGAAAAAAATCTCGACATCGTATGATCGACAAATTTTTTTGGCTTTGCAATCGACATAAATTTAGCCCTACCAAATTTTCATTTCTGGATCCGCCCCTGTATATATGCTACATTTTGAATAACTGCTTTTCAATGGAGAACATGCTCTTGTCAGTTTTATTTGTTTTGAAACTGTCAGTTTTTTAATTTAACTTGTTGCTTCATGCTAAGTCAGTTCATAATAACTGTACATAATTTTTTCTAGAAGAGTTGTTCTGTAATTGGATTTCCGTTATTCAGTCTTACAGTTGTATATATAAAGATATATACACATATGCATATACATTAGAAAAATTCAATCATTATAATTGTTTGGGAATAGACTTAAACAAAAGCACTTAATGAATGACTTTTATACTCGGAAAGTGATTGATTGGTAATCAGAAAATCTAATTTTTTTGTTTGACATGTTGCATCGACATTGGAATACTCTCTATTCTGTTGGAATTCGCTTAACCTACACGTTATTTATCTGATGACCAATACGGCGATGTTTATACACACATGGTATGACATTTTGAAACCTTTATTGGTTTCTTATGTCTTGTGTCATTAACGTGATTGATATCATTGATGATCGCTGACTGTTGAAAATGAAAGCTAATGAAAAAAGGAAATAACATCTTGATTTGATAACAAAATAACAATAGTATATAATAGTCTGCAGAAATCAATAAAATCTACCAACATGAGTTAAACAGAATTCAAACTACGAAATTGTGAAATAAATAATTAAAAATCAGCGTCCATTAATTGAATGCACTGATCGATTAGGTCTTGTTCATAATGTTCTAATGTTCTTTGTTGCTGATCACAGGTCTACACACTCTGGTCTTGGTTCACTTGATTCACTCATTGCTGAATATTTTCTTTTATAGAAGAGTTTGCTCATGGGTGTTAGTTCATCAGCTGAGGGACCATCCTTTGTATGCGCAACAGGTGTGACAATCTGCATCAATTCACAATAGACTCATCATTAATGAATAATAAACTATAATATGCATACATTGTCATTTCAACGTTCGTATGATTTTATTTACCAATCCCGTGTCATTTAATTTGTTACTTCCGATGTTGTTAATGTGTTGGCTTCCAGTTTTAATTAAATGGTTAGAAAAGTCATTCTTTATATATTAGTAAACTCTACCAGCACAATGTTGTTATTTTCACCTGTGGAATCACGACATTCTTTCTCTTGTTGATTTCATCCCTGTCGTCATTTAGGTTAATGACTTTGTAGCACCTTGATATCATATCAATATTTTTGTGTCTTGAAACTTCCAAGTCTATTATGAACTCTTTGTCTTGAAGAATCCAGAATGTAAATGGTATCTCCTTCGGGTCATTCACCTAGATTTTATCAATGTTAATTTCATGTGTATACTAAATTCTATATACATATTTTAGTACTGTAAATGAACTAACTTATTGTTTCCTAAATGAGTGATCTTATATCTCTTAGCATGTCAATACAATCTTCAGAAGCATTATAAGCAACTTCATATTCTACTTGCCCACTGTTGGCGATGATGTGAATCTTATCACCATTGTGATCTTCAATTAAAAATTTCACCTTGAAGCTATATTCAGAAAACTGTGTTAAATTATTCAACATAATAATTCATGACAAAGAAAAGAATTTTATACTATAATTTGTTACCGACAATATATCTCTCGCTGGACGTCCCACTTCTGATCTGTAACAATATTCTATAGTACAATACCATAGGCCATCTTTTTTCATTCCTGCTCATTTTCCACATACCTTGCACTTGTTTCAATACCATTTCTTTTCAGTATCTACTTCCATCAATGTTGCAACAATTGAGTATATTCCAGCCTGAAGACACAAAATGAGAATTAGTTTGCAAGTAATTTGACATAATATTAAATGTTTTATTAGAAAATGAAAATATAACATATATACATTATGAACTTCAACTAATTCAGCAATGGATGATAGTTTGATAGGACGTTCAGTCGCTTTCACAACTCTGTGATGTTTTGTTGAGTACTTTTCATTATAGATGCTCTTTTTTCTCCATTTTGTGAATGATTATGATTATTTTGATTCAATTCTTTCACTACAAATGGAAATTCGATTTTGCCTTGTTTTGGGAATGGTAACCATTGAGGAGGTGGTTTCTCAGCAAGTGGAGAAGTTAAGAACATGGTCAACATTGGGAGTTAAAAAAGTTGTGGGCAATAACCAAAATTAAGATAAGTACACCTCTATTAATTTGTGCTCTTATATTTTTAAATAAAAAGGTTAACATATTATTCCATAAATTAAAATATACTACTGTAATTTACTGTATGCTTTATATACTACATTTTGTATTTTGGTTAGTCCTCTATGTATTATTGCCAGTGAATCGTACTTGTGAATATACAATAGTGGAAAATTTTAGTTGTGTAAATGTGAGTTCGGGACATTTAAAAAAATCTCGCAAATACATTATAAGAAACAATGTGGTCCTTAACTTTTTGCTATATTTTTTATGCTCTATGGCTGTTAGTCTAGTCTATTTTATTGATTCTTCAGCTGGTAATCAATATATATATATATATATATAAAGAAGAAAGTTTTCGAGCGATATGATTGGTCCGTTACATCAAAACTCAATTTAGGAAAATATCATTAATAATAAAAAAATCAGATAGGGAATCTTTTAATTATTACAATAATATATTTAATCTATTAAATTAATGTGATGTTTATAAATTTCATCTAAAAATGTTTAAATTTCGTTTAACAAAAAGTTATCATAAATAAAATTATAAAAATGAATTAATTAGATTCGTTGTAGAAAATGCTTTTATTAGAGTATAAATTTCATATTATTTGTTCGAAAAAGTGATTAATTTAGTACATATAAAGATATTAAAGTTATACCACATCGACAAATTATAATAAGGTAATGAAATTCTATATTATAAATAATAGTTAACATTCGTCCTTAGATATCCACCAAAAATCTTTTGAGTCATAAAGAACTCTTCAGATTATAACCTTACGTAATTATCCCACCTCGACAAATTATGATGAGGTTATGAAATTCTATAATATAAATAAGAGTAATCATTGTTTTTGAGTATCGACTAAAAAACTTTTGAGTCTTAAAAAAACTCTTAATAAGACTACAAACTTAAAATTCTCCCACATCGAAACAATTAAAGTAAGATGATGATTCTATATTATAAATAAGAGTAACATGTGTTCGTTTGGGTCTTAAAAGGAGTTCTTAAGAAAGTAAATTATCTGGCATCAAAAAAATTATGATAATATAATTCTATATTATAAATGAGACTCATCATTCGTTCTTAAAATCAATAAAAAAAACTTTTGAATCTTACAAAATATCTTAATAAGACTATGAAGTTAAATGACATAAACTCACATCGAAAAATTATAGCAAGGTGATGAAATATATTATAAATATGAAATAAGAGTAATAATTAATTCTACAATAAGACGATGAAATTCTATTATACAAATTGTAGACACCCGCATTTTGACTGCCAAGTGTCTATGGTAGTCTCCAAAAAACACCCGATGATGATCGGACGCACACGTGACTTGGTATACTCGGATTTGGGCTCGGAATCAATAATATCCTACATGGACTTTTAGCGGAGTAGAAATCTCACAAAGCAGACCTCAAATTCAGGCCCAGTGGGTTGTTCCGAGCAAAATAAGACTAATTTGGGCCAAAACCGACACCAAAAATAAATCCCGTCTTTTGGCGACCGGGTGAAAACCGGGTCAAAGACGAAACCGTCTCACAAATCAGCCATATTCATTCTCGAAAACTGGCGCACAAAATCAGTATTCAAAAAATCAATCAAAACAACAAAATCAATTCTTTCCTATTTTGTCTCGATTTTCTTGACCCAGTCGATCGAGTGGATTGACCCACTCGGTCGAGTGGAGCGCCAAAAACCGGGTTTGGCCTGTTTGCAAGGGCACTCGATCGAGTGCACTAGGGCCACTCGATCGAGGGCCCCTATGTCGTGGGGTGATGCCTATAAATACCCCCTTAACCCCTTTGCATTTTAAGTTTGGATCAATGCATTCTTAACCTACATTTACCCTACTTTCAACCCTACTTCATCTACACTACAAGCCTTAGTAACCCTAAGCAACACACACAAAAAACCGAGCCTTTCGTCCCTCGGAAACTGATGACACACACACACACACATACACACCATAACTCGCGTACATCCTCGATACTCCAGCGTCCCGTCGCTATTTACGAGTCCATTTCCGAGGCCTATACCTAGCATGTATGTTGAGGGTGTCCTAAACCCCATCTTGATCTCTACTATCTCGTCTCATTTTTATTTATTTTATCGCATTTTGTATTGTAAACATATCGATCTAGTGACACTAACACTAACACTTTCATATTTGCACATCTTTATATCATCTTTTCATTACTAACGTTATTATACCGCGTATATATACCCTAGTAACAAAATTCGGTTTCAAAAACGTTTGACTATGATAATTGCTTAAGGTCCGTCTAATCCCTTTACGAGCAACGACGGAGGTGGAGCCCTTTCGAGGAGCCCCGCCCCAATGTACTCAAGGGCGTGACGTGATCGCAATCGGTCATAGTTGAACGCATTTGATTCCATTTATACAATTAGTGCGGAACCCGTTGACACGAAAACCGACATCACATAACCCGAAAGGGTTAGTTCCGATGTCGTGACGTAGAGGGATGCATTTCGTCATTAATTCAAATTTTCTAGTGTAACAATAACGTTTTTATAAAATTCCGATAACGGTATTATAATCGTACATACACGATTAAAGTACCGGAGGCCAAGTTAAATACAAATCGTGCAATATTTGTATTTGATTTGGCCAACCATCGATTTTAAAACATGAAAAGAAACGAGTTATCACTCGTACAGGGGCTACTCGATCGAGTACATAGGCTACTCGATCGAGTAGCACCCAAAAAACTGGGCAGTGGCTACGTAAAGGACGCACTCGACCGAGTCAGATCACGACTCGATCGAGTGGGTCCTGTAACCAAGAAATCCGAGGGCTTTGACACACATTTCAATCCTCGTCTCTTTATCGACTTTAGTCATCACGTGTAAAGACAATCACGTGACTCTCCTTTCTTTAAAACTCACGCCTTTCACGACACGTAGAACGACTTTGACCGATCTTCTTCGAAGTGATAAGTCGGGACAAGACTACGGGACGTGGGATCGGGCTAGCAATACGCCACAGTCCCATGTTTCCGTCCTTCGTTTAGTACACAACATAATGTGTATTTAATCGGGGTTAGTCCATCTACATTTTTCGCGGTCTAGTTTACATATGGGTTAGCCCGTGTAACTTGTACGTTATTTATTTTCGAGCTTTATTTATTCACTTGCTTATCGCTTTATAAATGAACCTCGCATGCTAAATCATTTCGACCATAATCAAGATGCATTAAATGACGTAGTTCACATACTATTCACATGCTTAGACCGAAAACGCTGTTTGCATATCATTTAATTATTTTACTAGCGCGCGTACACGAACACGAATGATGTCTTAGTAGAGG
Source organism: Agrostemma githago (assembly GCA_958450325.1). Taxonomy (NCBI): domain Eukaryota; kingdom Viridiplantae; phylum Streptophyta; class Magnoliopsida; order Caryophyllales; family Caryophyllaceae; genus Agrostemma; species Agrostemma githago. The sequence continues at coordinate 35,196,276 of OY288254.1, read as the reverse complement.
CCGCCATTGTGCGGGCGGGGTTGGGTGTCCTTAGTGGGCTTCCCAACACGTACCCTCACCCCTTACTCAGAACCTTGGTTTCCGGATGTCCGAAACCATTGGCGCACGAGAGTCATTCTATATACGAAAGCCGGTGTAAACGGTATCGATATTGCAATGCAAAGGGACGAGCCCCATAAACTCCGAAATTGAAGTGGGTCGTACTTTGTGTATAGCCCATGACGACATAGAGTGGGCTCGAATGGTTCCGAATAACCACAAAATTCGGTGGCGACTCCATTTTGACTTAAATTTCGAACCCGAGAACAATCTTACCACGAGATTCATTCGCCTACCCAAACCCGCGCGTGGCCGCGTCGGGGTGGACCTACGTCATGTCCACAATTTGGCGACTCCGCTGGGGATACCTGATGTACCACCTGTTATCGGGGTTCCTAGGGTGAGACTCGAAGAGAAATTGTTCGCATATTAGTGTACGCACATTAGTTTAATGATTCATGCATAACCCAAATATTCCCGGGCCGGTTACTTGTGACCGACGTCCCACTATACCGCGGTGCATTCCTACATGGGTGCGCTAAGGACATCGATGGTGGAACTCGTATGGATTTTGCGGCATGTCCTAAGACCAACTCGGCTTAGGGAGTCCGTCCTAATTTACGAGAAAGCCATCGTTGTTGGTATAGACCCTATTTTGACCGACCGAGACTTAGTGTAAAGCATACATAAGTGTCGTTATAATGCTTGTTTGACTACGTGCTACTTGGTTTCCGTGTCATTTTTCAAAAACCGTCATTTCAAAATTACATCTTTCCAAAAATACCCACTTTTCGAAAAACCCGAAATACTGTCCATTTCGGGACCCGTCTTTCCAAAATGACCAAATTTGAAAAACCCGAAATGCTGCCTATTTCGGGACTCATCCTTTTCAAAAATATCCAACTTTCAAAAACTCGGAATGCCGCCGAAATTTAGGATAAACGATTTCACTCAAAATATCCTTTTCTTTAGTCGGCATGCTGTCCGTTTTAACTCTCGAATTTCCGACACCGTTTTGATTTTTTGAATTTTTTTCAAAATTCTAATCTTGGTTTTCGAAATTCCGCTTTCCATTTTCGAACTCTCGGAAATTCACCCTTTACATATTCAAACTTCAAACCTCAAACTTTCTTGAAATGGATCTTCCCTATTATAGGACCTACCGTCTATCCGTGTGTCAGGTCTTTGCATAGTATGTAGAAGGTTTATAGCGTCGAAACTCCGTCGATCTTACATCACGAGTTTCCCCCCTCTCCCGAGTGCGCCTTATTTGACAAGGCACGACCAACCCGCGTGGGGCATACCCCTACAAAGGAAAGTCCGTATATACACTCGAGTCAAAAGTCTGGGGAATAATCTCACGTGGACCTTCCTTCGAACGGGACTAGGCCCACAAGGCCAAAGTCCTAAAGAAGTCATACCACCTACGAGTCATCCGTCTAGGTGTCTTTCTCGAGTCTTTTCCACTCAATCCTTTTCTTTTGGGTCGCTCGGGATGTACTTTTTTCTATGATTCCAAGATCTGGGTTTGGTTTCTGATTACGCGGTGTTCTTACAGACAGGCCGTCGGCAACCAGACACACCCGCAGGATGGAAGCTACTTTGAGCAGTCTGAAAACCTCTGTGGACACCATGATCGACAAACAGGCCGACATCGAGGCCCAACTAAATGAAATGAGGGCCGGTCAAGTTGCTATCGTCACTCGTTTGGCTGCAGTGGAGCACAGGACTCCAAATACTGGGGTTACGGAACCTCTAGCTGAACTCGTTAACTCGATTCGCCGATTGGAAGAGTAAGTTCATTTGACTTGGAGTAACAATATCCATCGGGAGAATAGTCGGGAATACTCCCCGCTGAGTGACAAGCTGCCCGCAAACCTGAATCTCACGGGTTTACCCATGTTCGAGGGAACTGAAGACCCGTTACTAGATGTACGGGCCTTCAAAGAGTTTATGGCCATCAAGGGAGTGGATTCCTCCATGTTCAAGAACCTTTTTGCTGCGTCTCTTGAAAAGCACCCACGGGCCTGGTACTACAGGCTAGACCCGAAGAAATACCCTACTTGGGATGATGTGGCCACCGAGTTCGCTCGGAACTATGCTGACAACACCGTGATCCAAACCACAATGCGATCTCTGGAGGTCATGGCCCAAGAGCCGAAAGAGGGTTTTACAAAATACCTTCAACGCTGGAGGGCCGAGAGCGTGAAACTGGTCGATAAGCCCAGTGAGAAGACCTTAGTGGAGGCCTTTGTCAAGAATCTCTTACCCTCCTACCGAGTTCACCTCCGATACGCTGTCATACCCAATTTCACCACCCTTACTGAAATGGGTATGAGGATCGAAGATGACCTAAGACTGGAAGGCCTCACTAAGGCCGCTGCCAAAGGTTACCAAGGGGCTTCCTCTTCCACCACTAAGCCCCAAGCTGCAACCCGCAGCATTTTCGACGCGGTTAATCTACTAGATGCCCCGTCTAAGAAGATCACCCCACCTCGGATTTTCACTGATATAGGTACTACCTATACTTATGCCTTACAAAGGCTATCCTCAGAAGGCCTAATCCAACCGATAGGGCCAACTCCTGAAGTTCCGGTCGAGCGACGCTCCAAGAACTACAATGCTCAAGCCTATTGCCAGTACCACCGAGGCAATGGGCATGATACCGAGAAGTGCTGGAAGCTGAAGCACTTGATCCAGGACTTGATCGAAAGCGGTAAAATCCCGCTACCCGGAGATAAGCCTAGCAACAAGGAGAACCCTTTCAGCTCCCACACCATCTTTACCGGCGAGGTGATTGACTGCTCTCACCTTGTCTCTCCATTTGTCCCGCAAGTGAACGGGATCTGGTTCGACGACGAGGATGACGTCTACCTTGCCAAAGGGGAAGCTGTCCCCATCACCTCTGAGGAGATCCGAAAGACCAAATCCCGAGTCTTAGCCAGTAACCACCTTGGTCGTCCCTATCAAGCCACTAGCTCTAGAGACGACCCTATCCCGACAACCGTCATTGAGCCACTCAGGACGGAAGTCGCCTCTGAAGAGCCAACTGCTGAAACGGCTCTCGTGAAGCAGCTGAAAAAGACCCGAGTTGACCTCACTATATGGCAACTCCTAGTTAGCTCGCAGGAGCATCGAGAGGCACTTACAAAGGCCCTCGATCAAATTAAGGTTGACTCTTTGGTTACCCCTGCTGAGATGGTAGCCACGGTCCTGCCTCATCTGAAGGGCAAAGCTAAGGAGGGAGGCCCAATGATCACTTTCTCCGAAGCCGACCTACCGCCATTCGGGGCCTCTAATAATCTGGCCCTTTACATTATGGTGGTTTGCCGAGGGAAATACCTCCCTATGACCCTGGTTGATGATGGGTCCGCTGTAAATGTCCTTCCTCTAAGGACCGCCAAAGCCCTCGGCATTACCGAGGCCGATTATATCCCAACTGCCTAGACCATCCAGGCCTTCGATGGGAGCCCAAAGTCAGTAGCTAGGGCCGTGAAACTGACCATCATAACAGGCCCGATAAAGAAGGAGCTCGAATTCCAGGTGATCGATGTTACCTCATCGTTCCACCTGCTCCTAGGTAGGCCTTGGATCCACGCGGTCAAGGCGGTGTCCTCCACCCTCCACCGAAAGATCAAGATGCCTCTGCTTAATGATGTTATCACTTTAGAGGCAACACCAATGACTGTGGATAACTGTAACGCCACAAGACGCACGGACCTCTGGGGGTTCGATTTTGTGGGTATGATCGAGGAAGAGTACCTCTTTAGGCCTTACTTCACTACGAGTATCGACACGATGCTCCAAAACCTGGGGTACTTTCCGGGGGCTACCTCTCGACCCGACCTTCCAGCTGGGAAGATCATCGAGGTTCTCAAAGATGAAGAGTCTCACTTTGGCCTCGGTTATGCCATTTCTCCCGACAATGTTGTCCGAGCAGGAATTGAGAAGGCCTGCAACATTATTAAGGGTATCCACTTGAGCCCTTATAGCCCACGGTTGGCTGACTACTTTGTCACACCGGTATTTGGGGCTATTCAGGTTGGTCTATACCAACCCAATGCTGTGCAGCTCGGGACCCACTTGGCCCAGGACTGCAAGTATATTCCGGATGATGTGTTCGCCCTCATCCAATCCAATGGAGCTGATGATGCTGAGCCCGCGCTAGGGCTACTATTTGGGGAAGACGCCATAGCCCCAACTCCAAAGGAAGACCTGGTCAACCGGATTCTCCGCAGCAACAGGTGACCCGACCAAGCTGATCTCGGATGTTGGTTCCGAGACGGGAAACAGGGCCTGGAGGAGGACTGTCAAGTGGACTGACAGTCAAGGAAGAATCTACAAGCTGGTCATCGGAGAGGGAGACATGCCTGAGTCTGAGTCTGAGTCCGAGTCTGAGTCAGAGTCTGAGGTCGAGTCTAGGGAAGTCGGTGCTAGAGTCACTCCTGTAACCCCTCTTCCCTTTATCATTCCTGCTGCTGGCGCCTCGGGGTCTGTCCCGAGTGCCTTACCAATTCCGCCACTGACCAATGATCAGATGGCTGCTCTCTTTGAGCTGTTTTCCAAATTTTCAATCAATAATAACAACCGTTTCGCTTACGACTTGTCTCTTTTAAATTCTGTTTTCAAAAATATTTTATGCTATGACATTGAGAAACCAGACGAACAGGTACCTTTACCTCCGCATCTGATCGAGCAACTAGAGCGAAGGGAGTCCCGGAACCCGGTAATCGAAGAAACCGAGTCCATAAATGTGGGAACAACCTTAGAGCCTCAGACACTTAAGATAGGGTTATCCTTAGATCCCGAGGAGAAACAACAGTTCATAAACCTCCTCCAAGAGTTCAAGGATGTCTTCGCATGGTCCTACAAGGACATGCCGGGGATAGACCGGGAAATAGCCGAGCACCACATACCAATCAAAGACGGGTGCAAACCGGTCAAGCAGAAGCTTCGTCGAATAAGGCCCGAGTGGTCTCTCAAGGTAAAAGAAGAAGTCGACAAACAGTTCAAATCTGGCTTCATACAAGTGTCCCAGTATCCGGACTGGGTGGCAAACATCGTGCCGGTTCCTAAAAAGGACGGTAAGGTGCGGGTATGTGTTGATTTTCGGGATCTCAAAAAGGCGAGCCCGAAAGATGATTTTCCGTTACCACATATCGACATACTGGTAGATAACACAGCCGATCATGCCCTTCTATCATTCATGGACGGGTATGCGGGGTACAATCAGATCAAGATGGTGGAAGAAGACATGAGTAAGACTATCTTCACAACACCTTGGGGTACTTACTGCTACACCGTCATGCCTTTCGGCCTCATTAATGCCGGAGCCACATATCAGAGGACCGCTACCACTTTATTACACGACATGATGCATAAAGAGGTAGAAGTTTATGTAGACGACATGATCGTCAAATCTAAAGAACGGGACGGTCACATCACCGCCCTAAGAAAATTCTTCACCCGACTACGCAAGTACAGCATGAGGCTAAACCCTCAAAAATGAAGTTTCGGGGTAACATCAGGCAAATTACTGGGTCATATCGTTAGCCAACGAGGTATCGAAGTCGACCCAGCTAAAATCAAAGCCATTACCGAGATGCAACCTCCCAAAACCGAAAAAGAAATAAGGGGATTTCTCGGGAAAGTCCAGTATATTAGTCGGTTCATTTCCAAGCTGACCATGGTGTGCGAACCAATTTTCAAAAAGCTGAAAGTGGGAGAACGGGTACTATGGGATGACAAGTGCTAAGCTGCCTTCGACAAGATCAAAGAAATATTGTCTGCTCCGCCGGTCTTAATGCCACCTCAACCCGGTTTGCCTCTGTCGTTATACCTAACGACGACCGAGACAGCCATGGGGTCTATGCTGGCTAAGACGGTTGACTCCGAAGAACGAGCTATCTACTACATCAGCAAGAAGTTTTTAGAGTATGAGTGCAAATATACCATGCTCGAAAAGACGTGTTTGGCTCTGGTTTGGGCTACTAAGAAGCTCCGGCACTATATGCTCAGCTACGAGGTCCATGTGCTATCCAAGATGGATCCCATCAAATACCTCTTCGAGAAACCCATTCTCAATGGGCGAATTTCTAGATGGACCCTAATGTTGTCAGAATTCGACCTGAAATTTGTACCATTAAAGGCCATTAAGGGGCGGGTAGTAGCTGAATTTCTCGCCGACAGCTGGTCCTTCCCAGACGAAGATATTTTCCATACCGATGCTGAAACATGGGATTTATACTTCGATGGAGCATCCAATTTTCGAGGGTTCGGAGTTGGGATCCTCCTAATTTCACCAAAAGGGGAGCACACTCCCATCTCCATCAAACTGGATTTTGATGTTACCAATAATGCGGTAGAGTACGAAGCATGCATTTACGGGCTACAAGCCGTCGCCAATCTGGGGGTCACAAATCTCCGGGTACATGGTGACTCATCCTTGGTCATTAACCAAGCACTTCAAAAATGGAAGACTCGGAATGCTAATCTCGTGGCCTACCAGGCACGAGTAAGGGATCTCGAGAAACAATTCCAAAGGGTAGAGTACATATACCTGCCCCGGGAAGAGAATCAGTTTGCAGATGCACTCTCAAAATTGGCATCTTTACTAAACATTCCCGACCACGTGACCAGTATGCCAATTTGCGTCGAAAGAAGGTCCGAGCCGGCGTACATTCACGACATCGAAGACATTGAGATAACAGATCCCGAACCATGGTATCAAGCTGTGTTAACGTACCTGACAAACGGAGAGTATCCTCCCGGGACGGAAGGTCGAGCCAAGAAAGCCTTACGAAGGCTAGCCAACCAGTTCATCCGTACCGACGACGGTCAGTTATACAAAAAGACGGCACAGGGGGCTCTTCTCCTTTGTGTTGACAAGTATAAGGCTGAAAAGGTGATGGCCGAAGTACATGATGGTGAAAACGGTCCACATATGAATGCCCACATGCTGGTCCGAAAAGTCATGAGGCTCGGTTATTACTAGAATACCATGGAAGCCGACTGCCGGTCATATGTCAAACATTGCCATAACTGTCAAATCTTCGGCAATGTGCAACATATGCTGTCATCACTGCTTTATACCATGACGTCACCCTGGCCATTCTCAACATGGGGTATCGACATAATCGGGAAAATAAATCCCTCTGGTACTGGTGGGCACTGCTTTATTTTGGTAGCTATCGACTATTTCACCAAATGGGTCGAAGCTGAATCATACCGCATTCTCAATGCTAAGCATATCGCGAAGTTTATCCAGAACAAGATAATATGTCGGTATGGGATTCCGCACGAATTTATCAGTGATCACGGGACTCATTTTCAAGCCGAGACTGCAGCCCTACTGACCAAATATAAAATCCAAAGGCATACTTCCTCGCCTTATCGTCCCCAAACTAATGGAGCCGTAGAGGCGGCCAATAAAACAATTGTCACGATACTAAAAAAGATGGCCGATAATTACCGGGACTGGCCCGACAAAATATCTTTTGCCCTATGGGGATACCGAACATCAATTCGCACCGCAACCGGGGCGACGCCGTATTACCTAACCTATGGGATGGAGGCAGTCCAGCCAGTTGAATTAGAGGTACCATCCCTCAGAATTCTGCTAGAAAGCCAAGTACCCGAAGCTGACTGGGTTCGAGCACGATATGACTTTCAACGACGATCTCGTGCCCTCAATAATATCCAAATCTACCAGAAGAGGATCCAACGGGCTTTCAAAAAGAGAGTAAGGCCCAGAAACATTTAAGAAGGCGATCTAGTCCTTAAGTCAGTTCGAGCTCTGCTACCAGTTGACCCGAGGGGAAAATTCAAACCCAATTGGGCTGGGCTGTATCTGGTGAAGAAGATCCTATCAGGGGGAGCAGTGATGCTGACGGACCTGGATGGGAATGAGTTTGTCAACCCAACCAACCTGGACCAGCTGAAGCGTTACTACCCTTAGCCACTTCTCAATGTCATAAGCAAAATTTATCAAAATTATTTTTCCTTACAAAAAGCAAGTCAATGAGCTAGAATTACTTATTCTACTGTCGCAAACATCTTGAACCAATAGTCTTGGTGTAATTCGAGATTGCAAATTTACTAAGCCTGAACTATGTTTGGTTTGATTCTGCTAATCGTGGATACGTAGGCAACCCCTCAAAAGAATACAACCAATGCAATCGAGAAAAGACAGGAGCGGTTTAATAATAAACTTCTTTTCTTAATTAAAAAAAACACACCCCCGATAAACTCGGAAATTACAAAATGCAGGAATTCAAGAAAATAATACAAAGAAGCACACGAAAAAAATAATAATAGTACTTAAATAATAATAAAGCTAAAGGACTCGGCATTTAGGGCATAATGCCCTTCCCCTTGTCCTTGGCCTCCTTAGCCGTCCACTGGCGACGACGCGGAGGAGAGCGTTCCCAAATCACCACAGGAACCTCTCTAGCCCGGGCTCGTTTGTTTGAGCCCGAACCCTCTATCACCTCAATAGACCCAAGTCGGGCCCTCACGGGCTCAGGGAGCCGGTCACGCGGACCTAGTCGGTCCCGGGCCGCCAGCCTTGGCCGAAGGCGTCTCTCCAAGTCAGTCTGCCCCCGAGTGCTGCTAAAACCGAGCTCCTTAGATCGAGTCTTAGTTTGTGACTTAAGACCAGATTCTTCCCGGATTGTAGCTTCAGGAATATCTTCCCCGGTGAAGAAGTCCCTATTGTCCTTCGCCGTCTCTCGGTGAACCAATTCAAAGGCCTCATCAAGCTTCAAGGCCTTGCGAGCTTCTTCGGACTCCTCAGAAGTCCATTTCTGGTAAGCCCGTGACACCCAAGCGGATTGGCAAGAGCTGGGTATAGTCCATGTAGGAGGAGTGAACCATCTTTGCAACCAGGTGTCGCACATAGCGTCCGTCAATTGGAGCGAGACGCTGATAATGGCTTCAGTCTCAGGGATGCGCTGAGACAAACCGAACTGCCTCAGGAGACGATCCGGGTAAATATGAACTGTCCAGTCTAGGGACAGAATCACCAGGTATCGAGCTTGGTCTCTCTTGGCCAATCCAGTGAACTTCGGGAGGAACCACCAAGCGACGGTCCACCTGATCAAAGGACCCCCATGGAACACCAGCTCCTCATCCCAGTAAGCTCGGTTTATCTGATGACTCGAGCTTATCCGCCGCCTTCGGGAGCTAATCTGGCTGCTCCGATAATTAGGAATGCTCGGAGAGGACTCTATAATTGATAGCCGCTCCGACAACCATATCTGAAAAGTATACACAAGCTTCGTAAGCAACCGAGTGGTCCGCTACAGCCCACTCGATCGAGTACAGCAGCTGACTCGATCGAGTAAGCCCTTCAAAAACAAGCAGCAGCTCGTTGTGAGTGTCACTCGATCGAGTGATAGGTCCACTCGATCAAGTGACTTACGGACTTCAGGAATTTCGCGTGAAAATAAAAAAACGCGAGATACATACCTGCAAGAGACGGGTACTTCCCGTCAGCCGTCGATTTGGGTCAAGCCGCCTAGCATCCAGACCCATGATGATTTCCCCAGTGGCTAGCCAAGCAGGGCTATGACCAGTCTCCATCTGGTCAACCACTCCAATCAGCCTGATTTGACCCATGCACGAGTCAAGTTCCATCAGCCCTTCAAAAACATAACAGTGCAGCATGCAAAAGGCGAATGCCCTACGCCTATGAGCAGGGGTGGCCCTTACATCTCGGGGGTTCATGAACTTATCAGCCAGGTCGAATAGGGAAACAGTATCATCCCGCACCATCCGATTTGTCTCAGCATGAGACAAACCCAAGAATTCCCTTAACCGCCTCCTTGGATCTGGGTAGAACGAGGGAGTAGCAGGCTCAACAGCTGGACCCCAACCACCTATGCCTGCAATTTCCTCAGGGAGAGGGCATATCTCTCCCCGCGGGAACGCAAAGACGTGATGGGTAGTATCCCAAAACGTCAGGCAGGCATCCAAGAAATGAGAATCAATTATCAAACGTTGAAGGGGGAATCGACTGACGATTCCCATCTGGGTCAGTCTAACCTTTTCCTCGTCCCGAAAATACTGGGACCAAGCCAGAAGCATGGCTGTCAAATGGTCGATACCCATGACAGAAATTCCTAATTTTCTTGGAAGTCTAAAAGATTTTTAGAAAAAGGTGAAGAGTTTGAGTTGGAATGCAGAGATTGAAGCAGGGATTCCCATATTTATAATGGGAAAACCTAACTGTAACCCTAACTACCTTGCCTCCTCAGCAAGCTGGGCCCTATGCACGCGCAGGCCTGGTTTCAAAAAGAACCCGGAATAGGAATCAAGCCGTCCCAAGGTTTCCTAAGATTTTTTTAAAAACAAAAAATTTGTGATAAAAAATTGTGACGATTTTCTTTCAAAAATTGTGGCATTTTCAAAAAAAAAATTGTATCTTTTCTCCCCAGCGCGAGTCAGTGTTTTGCCTATGTGTTACATACAAATTGTTATGTGTCAGCATACAGGTACACCCCAGACTTCAGAAGAAAGTCTCCGCGCAGCCATTTCATTCCCCAACGGAGCCAATTTCTCCCCGGTATGCTACATCCAAGATGTGATGTGTCGGCATACGGATACACCTACGCCCCGAAAGGCAGGTTTTACTCCCCACGGAGCCATCATCATCAGCTCAAGTATGACACAAGGCTTCAAAAGCAAGCCCGTACAGCTCCTATATCTCCCCAGCGGAAAGCCCGAGGCGGCATTTTCCCCGAATGGTACGGATGGGCCCACATATAGGCGCACCCAGGACTTGTGCTACAAGTTCGATCCCCCACGGAGTTATCAGCCCAGGTACGGTTTCTATCCTATGGCTGGCGAGCCCTTTCATGCGAGTCTAATGGACTATAAACGACCCTACCGGAAGTCTGCCAGGTCTTAATCCTCGATTGGCCTGGTAGCTACTCTGACTTTCGCGTTGTCCAAGCCTCAGTCAGAGTGGGGGCTCTGTAGACACCCGCATTTTGACTGCCATGTGTCTATGGTAGTCTCCAAAAAACACCCGATGATGATCGGACGCAATCGTGACTTGGTATACTCGGATTTGGGCTCGGAATCAATAATATCCGACATGGACTTTTAGCAGAGTAGAAATCTCATAAAACAGACCTCAAATTCAGGCCCAGTGGGTCGTCCCGAGCAAAATAAGACTAATTTGGGCCAAAACCGACACCAAAAATAAATCCCGTCTTTTGGCGACTGGGTCAAAACCGGGTCAAAGACAAAACCGTCTCACAAATCAGCCATATTCATTCTCGAAAACTGGCGCACAAAATCAGAATTCAAAAAATCAATCAAAACAACAAAATCAATTCTTTCCTATTTTGTCTCGATTTTCTTGACCCACTCGATCGAGTGGATTGACCCACTCGGTCGAGTGGAGCGCCAAAAACCGGGTTTGGCCCGTTTGCAAGGGCACTCGATCGAGTGCACTAGGGCCACTCGATCGAGTGCCCCTATGTCGTGGGGTGATGCCTATAAATACCCCCTTAACCCCTTTGCATTTTAAGTTTGGATCAATGCATTCTTAACCTACATTTACCCTACTTTCAACCCTACTTCATCTACACGACAAGCCTTAGTAACCCTAAGCAATACACACAAAAAACCGAGCCTTTCGTCCCTCGGAAACCGACGACACACACACACACACATACACACCATAACTCGCGTACATCCTCGATACTCTGGCGTCCCGTCGCTATTTACGAGTCCATTTCCGAGGCCTATACCTAGCATGTATGTTGAGGGTGTCCTAAACCCCATCTTGATCTCTACTATCTCGTCTCATTTTTATTTATTTTATCGCATTTTGTATTGTAATCATATCGATCTAGTGACACTAACACTAACACTTTCATATTTGCACATCTTTATATCATCTTTTCATTACTAACGTTATTATACCGTGTATATATATACTCTAGTATCAAAATTCGGTTTCAAAAACATTTGACTATGATAATTGCTTAAGGTCCATCTAATCCCTTTACGAGCAACGACGGAGGTGGAGCCCTTTCAAGGAGCCCCGCCCCAATGTACTCAAGGGCGTGATGTGATCGCAATCGGTCATAGTTGAACGCATTTGATTCCATTTATACAATTAGTGCGGAACCCGTTGACACGAAAACCGACATCACATAACCCGAAAGGGTTAGTTCCGATGTCGTGACGTAGAGGGATGCATTTCGTCATTAATTCAATTTTTCTAGTGTAACAATAACGTTTTCATAAAATTCCGATAACGGTATTATAATCGTACATACACGATTATAGTACCGGAGGCCAAGTTAAATACAAACCGTGCAATATTTGTATTTGATTTGGCCAACCATCGATTTTAAAACATGAAAAGAAACGAGTTATCACTCGTACAGGGGCTACTCGACCGAGTACATAGGCTACTCGATCGAGTAGCACCCTAAAAAACTGCGCAGTGGCTACGTAAAGGACGCACTCGACCGAGTCAGATCACGACTCGATCAAGTGGGTCCTGTAACCCAGAAATCCGAGGGCTTTGACACACATTTCAAGCCTCGTCTCTTTATCGACTTTAGTCATCACGTGTAAAGACAATCACGTGACTCTCCTTTCTTTAAAACTCACGCCTTTCACGACACATAGAACGACTTTGACCGATCTTCTTCGAAGTGATAAGTCGGGACAAGACTACGGGACGTGGGATCGGGCTAGCAATACGCCACAGTCCCATGTTCCCGTCCTTCGTTTAGTACACAACATAATGTGTATTTAATCGGGGTTAGTCCATCTACATTTTTCGCGGTCTAGTTTACATATGGGTCCGTTTCTATCATTATAGCGCCTTTTATTATTTCGTTTATTATTTTTATGTATCGTTGTATTGTGAATTCCGGGTTGTATTTCCGCCCGTGTAACTTGTACGTTATTTATTTTCGAGCTTATTTATTCACTTGCTTATCGCTTTATAAATGAACCTCGCATGCTAAATCATTTCGACCATAATCAAGATGCATTAAATGACGTAGTTCACATACTATTCACATGCTTAGCCCGAAAACGCTGTTTGCATATCATTTAATTATTTTACTAGCGCGCGTACACGAACACGAACGATGTCTTAGTAGAGGCCGCCATTGTGCGGGCGGGGTTGGGTGTCCTTAGTGGGCTTCACAACACGTACCCTCACCCCTTACTCAGAACCTTGGTTTCCGGATGTCCGAAACCATTGACGCACGAGAGTCATTCTATATACGAAAGCTGGTGTAAATGGTATCGATATTGCAATGCAAAGGGACGAGCCCCATAAACTCTGAAATCGAAGTGGGCCGTACTCTGTGTATAGCCCATGACGACATAGAGTGGGCTCGAATGGTTCCGAATAATCATAAAATTCGGTGGCGACTCCATTTTGACTTAAATTTCGAACCCGAGAACAATCTTACCACGAGATTCATTCGCCTACCCAAACCCGCGAGTGGCCGCGTCGGGGTGGACCTACGTCATGTCCACACAAATAAAGGTAATCATTCCTCCAAACTATGACTAATCATTCGTTATTAGATATCTTCCAAAACTCAATTGAGTCTTAAAAAACCTCTTAAGACTATAAACTCAAGTAAAATTATTACAAGAGTTCTTAAGATTATATCTAAGCTTAAATCAAAATTATTCAATATCGAAAAATTATGAGGTGATGGAATATGATATTATAAATATGATAGATCATTCGTTCCTAGATTAAAAAAAAAAACTTGAGACTATAAATTTAGGTAAGATTATCCCACATCGAAAAATTATAATAAGGTGATCGAATTTATTATATAAATAAGAGTATTCGCCCATTCTTAAGTTAGATATAAAAACAAACTCTTTTATTATTATAATTATCTAACGTTGTCTCACATCGAAAAATGATGATGATGTGATGAAATTCTATATTATAAATAATGATCATTTCTCCTTTGATATCAATTAAAAGAATTTGAGTCTTAAAAAAGATCTTAGGATGACCGTAAGCTGATGGAAAAAAAAAATCATTCGTGTTTAGATGTTAACAAAAAACTGAGTTCTTAAAAGAGTTTGTAACACTATAAACCTAAGTAGAATTATCGCATATCGAAAAATTATGATGGGGTGATGAAATTCTATATCACAAATAAGAGACATTATTCATTTTTAGATATTAACAAAAAAAATTGTCTTATAAAATTTCTTAAAGCTATAAATTTAAGTATACTTATCCTACATCGAGAAATTATAATAAGATGATAGAAATTCTACTATATAAATACAAGTAAAACCAATAATTTATTTTTAGATATCAACGAGAAATCTTTTGAGTCCTAAAAAAACTTTTTAAGACTAGAAACTTAATTAAAATTATCCCACATCGAATCGAAAAATTATAATGAGGTGATGAAATTACATCATCAATAAGAGAAATTATTCGTTTTAGAAATTAATCATAAATCTTTTGAATTTTATAATACTCCTTTAAGGCTATAAATTGAAGTAAAAATTATCCCACATCCAAAAATTACAAAAAAGTGATGAAATTATATTATATAAATATATGTAATCACCGTCTTTAAATATCAATAAACTATAAAAAAGATTAAGTAGAATTATCACAAATCGAAAAATTATGATGAGATATTATAAATAAGAGAAATCATTCGCGTTAGATAATCATTTGTCCAAAAGTATACTCCGCAATAACGTGATCACATTCTAATATATAAATAAGAGTAATCGTTCGTTCTTAATAACTTAGATGGAAAACACAAACTCTTTTGGGTCTTCAGAAAATTCTTAAGACCGTAAGCTTAGTTAAGTAAAATTATCCTACACTTTTGAGTCTTAAAAAAACTCTTAGGTCTATAAACTTGAGTAAAAAAAATCCACATCGAAAAATTATTACAAAATCATGAATTTCACAGATATAAACCAAACATCTTTTGAGTTTTAGAAAAGCTCTTTAGGACTATAATACATTTATGTAAAAATTTCTCTTTTGAATCTTAAAAAAGCTCTTAAGACTATAAATGTGTGTGAAATTCTACATCATCAATAAGAGAAATGATTCGTTTTTAGATATTAATAAAAAAATCCTTTGAGTCTTATAATAGCTCTTAAGGCTATAGATTGAATTAAAATTATCCAACCTCGAAAAATTGCATTAAGGTGATGAAATTCTATTATATAAATAAAAGTAATCATCACCTTTAGATATCAATTAGAAATCTTTTGAGTCCTAAAAAGAGTTCTTAAAACCATAAATTTAAGTAGAATTATCACACATTGAAAAATTATAATGAGCTGACGAAATTTTATAGTAGTACTTCTATCATAAATAAGAGATATCATTCGTTTTAGATATTAACCAGAAAAATCTTTTGAGTCTTATAACAACTCTTAAGCCTATAAATTGAAGTAAAATTATACCACATCGAGAAATTATAATAAGACGATGAAATTTTATTATATAAATAAATGTCTGTCAACTAGTAGTTTCACAAATTTATGCAATCCTCTAACCTGGTGTAATTATCATTTTTATTAAAAATAGGCACGTGCATCGCACGGGCTTTCCAACTAGTATTTACATAAACCTGTTGTATATTCTATGGTGTATATGTATATAGTATATAGGGTGTATTGTGCAAATAATCTTTTAGCATACATATATGGGAACCTATTTAAAATTTAAAATTAAGTAATGGGTGTTACTATCAGATTAACTTTAACATTTATCGAATCCTGCTAAAACGTGTATATATTATTTGGGCAAATAATATTTGACATTAAGTCATGGTTTCGGGCATATTGGACTACCTTTAAAACCGACAAATAAATTTTCACAAAAAAAAGGAATGTGGTTCAGATATAACTAAATCCTTGAAGGAATTCGACAATTGTTGTTGTATTAAACTATAAAACTCATTCCATTTTTTTTTCCTGTGAGCCTGGCACTGTTTCATGACGTACATAATAAATTTTCTGTTTCTTGAGCTATCTAATATCATATTTTGGACGGATTGGTCATTACCTTAAATTGTTTTGATTAATTTTGGCTGTACAATGCATGTTTTGGGTGTGTTTTTTTTTTACCAAGTCGTTTGCTGGTGTTTTGGATTTTGTTTTTGGCTATAAAATGTTTTTATGCACGGGTTAACAGTAAAAAAAAACGTAACATTATTTCGCTAAATCTGGACCAACAAACTAAAATCATACATCTTACATTGAAAAGAAATTTAAACCAATGAACCAACCATAAAGGAAACTACATAAATCTAACATTATAATAAGAATGATCCTTAAACATAAATCTACCATAACAATAATCCTTAAACATAATAAGAATAATCTAACGTAAATCTAACTTCACTCACGAAACGCCTGTCAATGCCTACTTCCACATAACGTGCAGTACGTTAAATTGTTTTGATTAGTTTTGTCTATACAGTGTCTGTTTTGGCTGTATGTTATTTGACTATGTCGTTTGCTGATGTCTAACAAATTGTGGCTTACCTTTTCTGGATCTTGTTTTTGGCTGTAAAATGTTTCTATGCACGGATGAACAGTAAAAAAAAATAAACGTAACATTAATTCGCTAATATGGACCGACAAACTAAAATCATACGTCTTACATGTAAGAAAACTTTAAACTAATTAATTAACCAACGACAAAGCAAAGTACGAAAATCTAACATCCCTTTTGAAAATACCAACACTTAAACCTACAATAAGAATAACTTATTATGATAAACGAAAATTTAAATACTCCCTTCTAAATTTTGCTTTTAACTTCACTCACGACACGCTTGTCAAAGTCTACTTCCACATAACGTGTAGGATGTCTGTAACACCCCTGATTTTGAAAATTAAATTAAAATTATGTTCGTATTTTTATTTTTACGATTTAACTCGTAATTCTTAAATTTATTATAAAAAAAATTTATCGTTTAATCGTTTCAAACTCATAAATTTCTATTTGTCTCGGAAACTCTTCTTATATTTAAAACATATTTATTTCTGTTTCGATTTATTTTATACATTTTATTTAATTCTTATCGAAAGTCTATTTTGACGATTTAAATTCTAAATTCTTTTTATTTATTTATATTAAAGCTCGAAACTCTATTTTCGCTCGAAGCTCATTTATTTTATGTTTCTTCAAAAACATTTATTATCTTTCCTCGAGAAATCAATTTAATTCACTTTATCGAAGATTTATTATTTATCGGGAAATACTATTTCACCATCTAATTATTTATTTCTTTAAGCTTCGTTTTCGTCTCGAATAGTATATTTACTTATTTTATTAATTGGTCCAATTATTTATTAAATTTATTAACCCGTTTTTAATTCGATTAGTGGGTCCGCCAACTTATCGTTTCGGAATTCAACCCACTTTATTTAGACCCGATTCTTCCCTCTTGGCTTGCTTTTTAACTTTCCCCGTACCCCACTCATTATTTATGATTCATCCCCCTTTTTGCTATATTATCCCACCGCTTCATTTTTTTTATTGATTCTCTTCCCCTGCCATTCCACCTCTTGGTTCCCCCTTTCGTTTTTCAGTTTTCTTCTTCTTCATTTCTCTTGTTCTTGCTTCGGTACTTTTTTCTGTGCCAACGTTACTGCTGCTGCTGCGTCTGCCTTCATTCCTTCAACATCTCCATACTTTGTCGATTCTACGGATGTCTTGGTTGATGCTTTTCGTCAGTACAATTGTCGCCTGCTGCTGCATTTTCCTGTGTTTGCTGTTGCTGCTGCTATGCCTCTGCTGCTTGTTTTTATTTGCTCGGTTCGTCCCTTTCTCCTCGGTTTGACTCCGATGATCTGACCGACGCCTGATTTGTAAGCCTTAGATTTTCGTCATCGTTCTATCGTCAAATCTGTTTGTGTCTCGCTGCAGTTCTTTGTCATGCCTCATTGTCTTATTAACGCTGTTTCGAGTCCGTTTTTGTCCCTCTGCCTGCTCCTCTTCTTTTGCTCGTGTGGCAGTGATTTTGTTGCTCCTGTCCTCTAGTCGTTCTTGTTTTGTTCATCGTACTATGTCGTTTGCTGCTGCTACTGTACGTTGCCGTCATGCTCTTCTTCTTCTCTTATTTTTTTTCTCCTGTTGCATCGTTTTACTGCTACTGCGTTAATGATGTTGCTCCTGTTTTCGCATTCCATTGCTGCGGTTGTTGTTGTTGTTGATGTCATTCTTTGTCGTTGTTGCTGCTGTTATGGGTCGACTTTACGTGCTGTTGTCAATCGTTCCTGATGCTCTTCTGTTCCCTCTTCTTTTTCGACCTATTTTTTTCTTCTCTTCTCCTTCTTCTCCTGTCGTTTTGTCTTTCGTAATGCTGTGTTTTACTGCTGCTACTGATGTCTGTTGTCATCATTCTTTTCCCGTCTCCTTCTCGTTCTTTGTGTTGTTCTGTCCTTGTTTGTGCTACTGCAGTTTCTGCTGCTGTCTTGCCGTACTCCTATCCTCTCGTCAATTTTTATTTTTGTCTCGTGGCTGTTGGTTTCGTGCCCCTATTCTTCGATCATCTTTTATATTTTTTTTTTCCTTTCTTCAAATCGTGTTCACCATCCCTCGTCTTTTCGTTTCCCCTATTCCGAGTTGAGTATCGTTTGGTGCCATTCAGTTCATATTTGTTTTAGCTTCCTCCCTTTTTGGGTTATTAGTCCACCCGAATCCAACTCTTATCTTTCTTTTTGTGCGTGTTAAGTTGACCTTCCTGGTGAATCATGCTCGAAAGACGGTCGATTCTACAACTTGGAGCTTAAAGACCTTACTATTGAAGTTTCGGAGCTTGGACTATGCAAGCAGGACAAATTCATTGAACGTTGTTACTCAAGGTAACTTTAGGACGTTACTCGATTTTATATCGTGTGTTTGAGTAGTAGTATGTAGTAAATATTTTAACTTCGGTTTTCTAATATTAGCTATTTATTATTCGCTAATTATAATATTATTTTAAATCGTGTACCTTATAAATATTTTACAAATTTTCGGTATCGTTTTATAAATCGTTAGTAATTTAATTATTTACGATCGTTGTAATATTTTGTTGGTTATCGTGACACTAGTAACGAAATATTATCGATTTCATATTTTCCTCTTATTTCGTTAATTTATAGTTTTAACTCAAAATCGTATTTTTATATTATATAATCGAGATTTGTAAACTCATTTAATAAATTAATTTCGTTTTACGACTTATATTAATAAATGAGAAAATAGTCGATTTTGTTTTAAATACATTTTTAGTCGAGACTATTTTCCCTAATAATTTCTCATTTATCTACGATTGATTATTTTTAGTAAAATCAGTATTATTTATTGATAAAATCTATTTGCTAAAAATAATTTGAAAGCTTTATAAAATCTCGTTTAATTTATAAAACTCGTCGACTCAATTAATTTTGATATCATTTTTATTAAAACATCTCTTTTCTAAATTTATTGTTTTAACACGATTTCCTAATTATTTATAAAATACTATATATTGACTTATTATATTTTATTTATCTTTTGAGTAACGAATTTAGAAATATATTAAAGTCACGATAACGACGATGATAATAAAATGTTAATTTCGTTATAAATGTTATTTTTAATACATTTCACATATTTTAATAACTTACGGATTTTCTATAACGAATTTCTATTTTAAGTAAGTTTCTAAAATTAGTAAGTTCCTATTTATGGAAATTTCCCCTTTCATATAAAATGTTTATTCTTTTTTTTTCTTCACATTATTTATATTGATTATATCTTTTGTATATATTGATAATGGCTGTTTTGGAGTTATGAAATAAGGACAAGTGTGAGGTTTAGAGTAATATATTCTGGGGTTTACGTTTTTGCCATCAACCATAAGGCTTGTGTGTCTTTATGGGGCACACTGGTTGTTGAACCGAGCATATATGGTGTTCGGGAGTGTGTGTACATTTTGACCTTAAACTCGTGCCTCGCAGTGTAAGACGTCGTCGGATTGAACTGAGTATTTATGGTGCTCGGGAGGGGTGTGCATATTATCTTAAACTAGGGCCACGCATTTATAAGTCGCCGTCCTATTATGGTTGAGTAGCCTAGTTAGAGATCGAGGTTTATTTGTTTGAACTAAGTTCTCGAAGCTATTTTTAGTATTCTCCTAGTGAAAGTCTAGCCGTTTACACTAATCCTATCCATAACGCCGTTTTGAATATTTTTATTATTATCGATTGATTTTGACTTGCAGGTTGACAAGTGTTTTAAGTTTCGCTGAAAGCTTATTTTTATTATATCGTTTTAATGTTTTCTCATTTAATTATTTTGATATAATAATACTATTTTTTTTTCATATGGTATAATATGGCTGGGAGAACGTCCGAGTTACTCCCCACTGACGTGGCTGTTATGTTTATAACATGAAAGGTATTTGCTGCTAGGTTTTGGGTGTGAGGTAGCGAGTAGCGTGGATCCTACTCTTTCTTTATTCATGTAATTTATGGATTGGTATAACCCGTTTGGAGAATTTAATTTTTAGCCCTTTTGTAAAAAGAGGTCTTTGTATTGACTTACCATTTCTTTTAATAAGATATAGGTTTTCAGTGTGTTTTAATCTCAACTCTACAGTGTTTCCGTCACTGTATTGCGTTAGAATTTCTAGGGAATTACAGTTGGTATCAGAGCATTGTTGCTCCCGAAGATTACACCTGATTCTAGGATAAAATACTCGTAAATGATTTGAACATTAAAGAATTATTAGTGAGAGATGGGTAGAAACAAAATAAGGACTTAATTGTTAGGCTTACATGTTTTTGTAAGTCAATGATTAGCATTGAATATTTGTTGGTTTTGTCTGGAAGTAGATGAATGGACAAGATGTTGATAGGATGCTGCTCCAGTTCGAAATGAGACATGCTCAGAACTCTCAACGCCTGCTGACTCGAGTGGACAACTTATCGCTCCAAGAAAATGTCGATGGTGACTTTTCAGCTCTGGTTTAGTTTGCGCAAGCTACAGGTTAGATGATCAATAGTAGATTCCTGTTCCATGATGTTGCAGTAGATCCAGATGGAGCGGCCCAAGACTTGTGTGCTCGTTCCTCTACAAGAAGATGAAGTAATCCATTTACTTCCCTCGTGAACCTTAGAGTTCCGAACTTTCCCTTCTCGTTTTAGGTCTCTATCATCTTGAATTATTGATTCTTTTCTTCCTGCTTCTGCTTCTTCCAATTCTTCTCCTTTGTATTCTCATCTTCATTCTCTTGATGAATCCTTGTTTTATTCTTCTATTCTACCATCTTTCTCTTGAGATTCTTTGGTTAGACCGGATTCTATCTTAGTGAACCTCGAGTTATAGATGTTTGAGGTTTAGTAAACCCTTGTTACCTTATTTGAGGATTGTGAGTCTACCCTAATTTCTATGAAAGTAAGAATTTTTTTTGAAGGATTGAGTTGAATTGGTATTTGTTGATTGATGGAATTAGGATGATACTTTAGACATTGAACCTTGGGTTATAGGTTACTTGATTATTTGGAGGACTTAAAGTTGAATAATCTTTTGGAGTAGTAAGAGTATGTCATATTTGATGGATACCTAGTACCTAACCTAGAACCGAACTAAGTGTAACTAATAATATCACTTTGGATTCTTACCTAATGCTTATTTGATGGATGCATCGTGAATATTTGAGATCATAGAGTATTGTTTAAAATGTGAGTGTTGTGGTACCATCAGAGGTTTTCATTAATATCGTCAGAAATTTTGGTTGACATAAATTACCCGTGTTTCTTAAGGATTAGGTCGTTGATCGTTATTTAAGGTTGTAACCTATGAAATTTGGAGTTTAGTGAACTAAACTTGGATTAGTTATTATTAACCTTGAAGAAGAGAGACATATTGCACAATTAAAGGTTGAATTTATCGAGTTGTTTTGAGGATTACTTAATGTCAATCATCTTAATGGATTTACAGTTCAGAACCCTTAGACTAGCGAGATTGTAGATTCGTTGAGTTAATAAATATTTTTGTGGTTTCGCTGTGGATATGAGATTTGATGGAATTTTCAGAAACCTTAGTTGAATGACGTGTTTGAAGATGTGAGTGTTTGCGCCATTACCTATAGGTTTGAGCGTGTCTGAGGATTTATTGTACTTTTCTCTACTTCTGTCCTTGTTGCATTATAAATATGTTGGTGATCATTTTTGAGGATTTTGTGCCCGGACATTGTTAATTGGTGGATTTTGTTTAGTGTTCCTTAATCGAGCAATTTGGAATATACCTCGAGTTCAAATTTTAGGAGCTTTGGATTTAGGAACCTTATCGATGGCAAGTTTGGGTGTGTTTTGTTGACCGTTGAAATTTTAATTGATGAGATTAGATTATGAAACGATTGTGGATTAGTATCGTGTCGTTTGAACGATTGAATAATCATGTAAGACGTTTTTGAAGAGTGTGACTGAGTAGTACCACCTAGCGCCTAATATTGGACTTAACGTATTTGATGGAAATTAGGAACCCGTGTTGTGGGTGTCGTAACGGGAATCTCGAGATGGTTAACTTCTTCTGTAATTCCTTGGGAACTCCGTTTGACTCTCAATTTCGTTCCTCCCCTTAGCTTTTCTTGAATTCTGCTACTTCTTCGTCGGCCTCTCCCTTCGATTTCTTTATCGGGTTTGAAGCTCTTGTTTCAATTTGTCGTTGACTCTGACTCCATTTATCCGTTTACCGTTTTCCCGAACCTATTTTATGAAAAGTTTGACTATTTTAAAATTTTGGGCTATCGTGAAATTTTAACATTTGAGTAACAAATTTCAAAACTTCGTTTTCGTTTTTGGTTGATAACATATATTTAGTCCAGTTTCAAAATGCGTTAATAATTTATTTTTAAAGTATTTCGAAATTGTTTCAAATTTCAAAGTTCAAGTGTTTGAATTTTTCGAAAACTTTCATAGTTGCTAATATTTTGATTTCTATAAGATTATTATTATGTAAAATGGTTTAACATTTTCAAAAGAAAAAAAAACATCGTATGTCTAAATTTTGTTTTATTGTCATTAGACTTTAAATCTGTTTTTGAAAATGTTTGACGACTGATTTGATTTTTATTTGCTGACTATAAAATTTGATTTCTCAAATTTTTGTTTGGTCCTAAAACAAAATATTGTCGAATTTCTTAATCAAAATATTTTATTATTGCTTTGAAATTATTTGGGTACTCTTTTTCCTCTAATTCGTTTACAAATATTATGTATTGTCATTATTTTATAAAATATTTTTTTAACTTGCGATTTTATTAATTCAAACGATTTTAAACTTTTGGAAATGAGCCCAGCTCTTCTTGAAATAAATTTTCTCTTCGATTTCGATTTCATATCACGTTTGAAGTTGTAAATTTTTTTAAAAAAAAACGAGAATGTGATGCGAGTTAAGCATTCTCATTTTGTTCAAGTGATATACCTTGTTTTCCCTTCTACTATTATGTTTTTGTTAGTTTCGAGGACGAAACTTCTTTTTAGTGGGGAAGATTGTAACACCCCTGATTTTATAAATTAAATTAAATTAAAATTATGTTCGTATTTTTATTTTTACGATTTAACTCGTAATTCTTAAAATTATTATAAAACAAATTTATCGTTTAATCGTTTCAAACTCATAAAATTCTATTTGTCTCGGAAACTCTTCTTATATTTAAAACATATTTATTTCTGTTTCGATTTATTTTATACATTTTATTTAATTCTTATCGAAAGTCTATTTTGACGATTTAAATTCTAAATTCATTTTATTTATTTATATTTAAGCTCGAAATTCTATTTTCGCTCGAAGCTCATTTATTTTATGGTTCGTCAAAAAATTTATTATCCTTCCTCGAGAAATCAATTTAATTCACTTTATCGAAGATTTATTATTTATCGGGAAATACTATTTCACCATCTAATTATTTATTTCTTTAAGCTTCGTTTTCGTCTCGAATAGTATATTTACTCATTTTATTAATCGGTCCAATTATTTATTAAATTTATTAACCCGTTTTTAATTCGATTAGTGGGTCCGCCAACTTATCGTTTCAGAATTCAACCCACTTTATTTAGAGCCGATTCTTTCCTCTTGGCTTGCTTTTTAACTTTCCCCATACCCCACTCATTATTTATCATTCATCCCCCTTTTTGCTATATTATTCCACCGCTTCATTTTATTTTATTGATTCTCTTCCCCTGCCATTCCACCTCTTGGTTCCCCCTTTCGTTTTTCAGTTTTCTTCTTCTTCATTTCTCTTGTTCTTGCTTCGGTACTTTATTCTGTGCCAACGTTACTGCTGCTGCTGCGTCTGCCTTCATTCCTTCAACATCTCCATAATTTGTCGATTCTACGGATGTCTTGGTTGATGCTTTTCGTCAGTACAATTGTCGCCTGCTGCTGCATTTTCCGGTGTTTGCTGTTGCTGCTGCTATGCCTCTGCTGCTTGTTTTTATTTGCTCGGTTCGTCCCTTTCTCCTCGGTTTGACTCCGACGATCTGACCGACGCCTGATTTGTAAGCCTTAGATTTTCGTCATCTGCTCTTCCATTTTCTTTCGTTCTATCGTCAAATCTGTTTGTGTCTCGCTGCAGTTCTTTGTCATGCCTCATTGTCTTATTAACGCTGTTTCGAGTCCGTTTTTGTCCCTCTGCCTGCTCCTCTTCTTTTGCTCGTGTGGCAGTGATTTTGTTGCTCCTGTCCTCTAGTCGTTCTTGTTTTGTTCATCGTACTATGTCGTTTGCTGCTGCTACTGTACGTTGCCGTCATGCTCTTCTTCTTCTCTTATTTTTTTTCTCCTGTTGCATCGTTTTACTGCTACTGCGTTAATGATGTTGCTCCTGTTTTCGCATTCCATTGCTGCGGTTGTTGTTGTTGTTGATGTCATTCTTTGTCGTCGTTGCTGCTGTTATGGGTCGACTTTACGTGCTGTTGTCAATCGTTCCTGATGCTCTTCTGTTCCCTCTTCTTTTTCGTCCTATTTTTTTCTTCTCTTCTCCTTCTTCTCCTGTCGTTTTGTCTTTCGTAATGCTGTGTTTTACTGCTGCTACTGATGTCTGTTGTCATCATTCTTTTCCCGTCTCCTTCTCGTTCTTTGTGTTGTTCTGTCCTTGTTTGTGCTACTGCAGTTTCTGCTGCTATCTTGCCGTACTCCTATCCTCTCGTCAATTTTTATTTTTGTCTCGTGGCTGTTGGTTTCGTGCCCCTATTCTTCGATCATCTTTTATATTTTTTTTTCCTTTCTTCAAATCGTGTTCACCATCCCTCGTCTTTTCGTTTCCCCTATTCCGAGTTGAGTATCGTTTGGTGCCATTCAGTTCATATTTGTTTTAGCTTCCTCCCTTTTTGGGTTATTAGTCCACCCGAATCCAACTCTTATCTTTCTTTTTGTGCGTGTTAAGTTGACCTTCCTGGTGAATCATGCTCGAAAGACGGCCGATTCTACAACTTGGAGCTTAAAGACCTTACTATTGAAGTTTCGGAGCTTGGACTATGCAAGCAGGACAAATTCATTGAACGTTGTTACTCAAGGTAACTTTAGGATGTTACTCGATTTTATATCGTGTGTTTGAGTAGTAGTATGTAGTAAATATTTTAACTTCGGTTTTCTAATATTAGCTATTTATTATTCGCTAATTATAATATTATTTTAAATCGTGTACCTTATAAATATTTTACAAATTTTCGGTATCGTTTTATAAATCGTTAGTAATTTAATTATTTACGATCGTTGTAATATTTTGTTGGTTATCGTGACACTAGTAACGAAATATTATCGATTTCATATTTTCCTCTTATTTCGTTAATTTATAGTTTTAACTCAAAATCGTATTTTTATATTATATAATCGAGATTTGTAAACTCATTTAATAAATTAATTTCGTTTTACGACTTATATTAATAAATGAGAAAATAGTCGATTTTGTTTTAAATACATTTTTAGTCGAGACTATTTTCCCTGATAATTTCTCATTTATCTACGATTGATTATTTTTAGTAAAATCAGTATTATTTATTGATAAAATCTATTTGCTAAAAATAATTTGAAAGCTTTATAAAATCTCGTTTAATTTATAAAACTCGTCGACTCAATTAATTTTGATATCATTTTTATTAAAACATCTCTTTTCTAAATTTATTGTTTTAACTCGATTTCCTAATTATTTATAAAATACTATATATTGACTTATTATATTTTATTTATTTTTTGAGTAACGAATTTAGAAATATATTAAAGTCACGATAACGACGATGATAATAAAATGTTAATTTCGTTATAAATGTTATTTTTAATACATTTCACATATTTTAATAACTTACGGATTTTCTATAACGAATTTCTATTTTAAGAAAGTTTCTAAAATTAGTAAGTTCCTATTTATGGAAATTTCCCCTTTCATATAAAATGTTTATTCTTTTTTTTTTCTTCACATTATTTATATTGATTATATCTTTTGTATATATCGATAATGGCTGTTTTATTTGGAGTTATGGAATAAGGGCAAGTGTGAGGTTTAGAGTAATATATTCTGGGGTTTACGTTTTTGCCATCAACTATAAGGCTGGTGTGTCTTTATCGGGCACACTGGTTGTTGAACCAAGCATATATGGTGTTCGGGAGTGTGTGTACATTTTGACCTTAAACTCGTGCCTCGCAGTGTAAGACGCCGTCGGGTTGAACTGAATATTTATGGTGCTCGGGAGGGGTGTGCATATTATCTTAAACTAGGGCCACACATTTATAAGTCGCCGTCCTATTATGATTGCGTAGCCTAGTTAGAGATCGAGGTTTGATTTGTTTGAACTAAGTTCTCGAAGCTAGTTTTAGTATTCTCCTAGTGAAAGTCTAGCCGTCTACATTAATCATGTCCATAACGCCATTTTGAATATTTTTATTATTATCGATTGATTTTGACTTGTAGGTTGGCAAGTGTTTTAAGTTTCGCTGATATCTTATTTTTATTATATCGTTTTAATGTTTTCTCATTTGAGTATTTTGATATAATAATACTATTTTTTTTCATATGGTATAATATGGTTGGGAGAACGTCCGAGTTACTCCCCACTGATGACGTGGCTGTTATGTTTATAACATGACAGGTATTTGCTGCTGGGTTTTGGGTGTGAGCTAGCGAGTAGCGTGGATCCTACTCTTTCTTTATTCATGTAATTTATGGATTGGTATAACCCGTTTGGAGAATTTAATTTTTAGCCCTTTTGTAAAAAGAGGTCTTTGTATTGACTTACCATTTCTTTTAATAAGATATAGGTTTTCAGTGTGTTTTAATCTCAACTCTACAGTGTTTCCGTCACTGTATTGCGTTAGAATTTCTAGGGGATTACAATGTCTCTCTCACGTGGCATAGAACCGAAGTTTATGACTTCGGGAATATCGGGGTCGATATATAATTTGATGTTGCCTTGGTTTCATGTATCATATTTCCTGCAAAAAAAAAGACATGATTTATTTAACATGCAGATCACATGATTTAAAAAAATGATTTATTCAATTATATTTTCATATCCTTACTTTTATAATTAACTTTCATACACTGAAAGACAACAATTGCCTTTCTGGTTATATATTCTTCATTGGTTGCCAAAACACGTAGTTCATCTGCAATATGTTCCCACGGCCTCATTGTCGTTTCATGTCCACTGTAGATTGGATATAAATGATCGATCAGTAACTTGAATATGAATCTGGATGTGTTAGAAAGATTGGGGGTAAATAACCAGTAACTTGAATATTATTGTGTT
Organism: Agrostemma githago; assembly: GCA_958450325.1. Lineage (NCBI taxonomy): Eukaryota > Viridiplantae > Streptophyta > Magnoliopsida > Caryophyllales > Caryophyllaceae > Agrostemma > Agrostemma githago. The sequence continues at coordinate 35,168,460 of OY288254.1, read as the reverse complement.
AGAAAAAAGAGAAAGAAAATTACTTTGCATCTCAGAGACATAATATTGCACATGGGATAGTGCTCTCTTAAATAGAACTTTGTATTCAATAACCTCGGCTATGAAATCTGTCACATATGATAATTTGTAATTACAATCCTTTATATAATAATTCCACACTTAACTAATTGTTTAGATCTACATAAAACACAGATGTTACCTATAAATGAACGGTCCGCAAGAGTGTGTGTCCTGATGTCATCAATGGTGACAAAATTGAATCCAAAGTAAAGTAGTGGGACTTGTATTTCATCAACAATACTTTCTTAGTGAAACACCATTTGAATGGATGGGGCGTAGCACAGTCCCAACCGTTGTTTACAACCATATTGAAGTAATGTATCCTATATACCCTCCCCTCTAAGAACTTCCCTTCGAAATAATGCATATTCTGCCTATGAATTCAACACCGTGTGATAGGTCGTATTTTGTCATGGTTATAAAGATGATTTAAGTGTAATTAGGTTGACTAAATCCGTGTTTTTATGTCCCGTTGGTGTAATATTTATGATGTCGATCATCCACTGCAATATTAGATTTCTTTAAGAATGGAAAGCTGAGTAAACAGGCTGCCACTACCATGATCACTTTGATTCCTAAAAATACCACCTGTACTATTGTTATGGACTATAGACCGATTGCTTGCTGCACCACTGTCTATAAGACAATTAGCAAAATCATAGCAAACAGGTTGAAAAAGGTGTTACCTAATATTATAGGTTCTGAACAAGCAGCATTTATTGCTAAAAGAAGCATCCATGATAATGTGGTGCTATCCTAGCACTAATTAAAGGCTATAATAGATCACTCTTGACTCCGAGATGTATGCTGAAGATTGACATGAAAAAAGCTTTTGATTCGCTCAATGGTCTTTTCTAAGGAACATGTTAGAGGTTCTTAATTTCCCCAATATGATCAGCTATTGGATTATGTGCTGTGTTACAAGTCCTTGGTTCTCATTTAAATTGAATGGAGGTGTTGTGGGGTTCTTCAAGGGTATGAGTGGAATAAGGCAAGGGGATCCCATCTCCTCGTACCTCTTTATATTAAGCATGGAAATTCTATCCAGATATCTGATAGGAGGGATTTGCCGTTAATCCCAAACACCAAGTAAAGCCAACTAAACCTAGCTAGTAGCTAGGGTAAGTTAGGTCGATATCCACGGAGACGGTAAGAGGTGTCTAGACTAAGGTCTACCTAAATACAAGACTAGGTCACAAAGAACACAAGAGGAGGAGAATTGACAAGAATTGACTAACTAAGATGATGACAAGGGATGAAACTAGAATTATAAATGAACTAGGTATAACATGAACTAAATAGATCAACTAAAACTAAATTCAATCAACTAACTAGAGAAATAATGACTAAGAAGATGAAGAAATCGAATGGGGAAAGAGTAGGGTTAGGTCGGGTTCATAAGTGCAATAGGATGGTTGGGAAATCGAGGTCGTAGGTTTCACCTAGTTACTAAGGTCGGTCCGCGCTCTCGCATCAAAGACAAGCCCGAAAACTCATGCAAGATGCTACCCAATACAAAAGGATTCAACCACAAATCAACCATACCATGCGAAGGATGAAACAAGCAAGAGAAGCATGGTCACTACTACTCTAACAAGCAATTCAACAAACACATGGTATGCTTAACAAGTGCCTAGTAACAAAGAATCCACCTTTACCCTCAATCAAACCTTAATCACCCATAATCAACACTTAATCTCCTTATTAACCCCACAATAATCTACTCACACATGTTCAAACTAACACTAACACAAACAAGAGAAAACATCCAAAGAACCAAAACATTCATTATGAAGATGAAACTAGCAAGAACAATAAACAAATGATAAAGATTGAAACTTGAATGATAAACAAAGATTAAATTAAAGGAAAAGAGTAGAGAAAGATTATACCAAAATAATAAGGAGATGAAAAGATACAAACTTGTATAAATAAGAAAACTCAAATAAATCTCCCAAGGTTGTCAATCTTGGTAGAATCTTCAAGAATTCCCTTAATACAAAAGTAACTATCTAGATTAAGCTAAGATTAATAAAAGATTATGGAAAGATTAAGGATAAACTAAGCTAATGATGAAGGAAGTCTATCTAAGGTTTAAAATGGTGTAGAGTAATGTAAGGTGCTTAAAACAATACAAGAGGGGGGGTATATATATGGTTTCACGAGCAAAGGAGTTGAAGGAATGGCGGAACCCCTGAACTGGGTCCTTCCCGACCGAGAAGAGGGTCTTCCCCACCGGGAATGAGTGGTCCCGACCGGGATGACTACGGTCCCAACCGGGAGCATGCTCCAGAAGCTCCTGTTTGTTGTTGCACTTCGTCTCATAGGTCTCTACTTGCTCTTCATAGGCTTCTTATCAATTCTCGGTGCTCGGGATTTGGACCCAAGGCCTCGGAAATGGGTCCCAAGGGCTCGGGATCGAGTCTAAGCTACCCAGTGATCGTCACTTCTCTTCGTTGGCTCCAAATGTGTCGGAAACGAGTCGGAATCATTCCATTTCTCCAAGATTGGCTTTAGGAATCTAAAACAAGCTAAGCTAGAAGAAGCGTAAGTAGCCTCGAAACCGCTCCAAAGAGCGATTACACAAGAGAAACTGGGACCAAACACAAGAAATAAGCACTATAAAACACACTTATCAATATCTCAGAAGGATGAATGGTTTGAATAATGTCTCTAATCACCCTAAGTGTGCAAAACTCAGGCTTACACATCTGGTTTTTGCTGACGATCTTATGATCTTCACCAGGGGTGATGTCCCCTCTGTGATGGCTGCCAAGGAGATTCTACAGCATTTTGCTAGTCTCTCTGGTTTGCATATCAATAAGGATAAAACTGAAGCATTCTTTGGTGGTATTAAACACCAGATTAAAGATGAAATTTTGAGGGTGACTGGTTTTATTGAGGGTCAGCTCCCTTGTAAATACTTAGAGATGCCTCTGAACTCTATTCAAAACAACATGGCTACATATGGAAGCCTGCTCACTAAAATCTAGGGTGCTCTATTGCACTAGTCTACTAACTCTTTCTCTTATGCAGGTAGAATTGAGCTAATTAATTCTGTTATCTTTGGAATCTCTAACTACTGGTGTGCTGCTGCCCTGCTCCCTAAGAATGTGTTGAAGATGATCAATAAATTCTGTAAAGATTTTTTCTGGTCCGACAAGAAAATGCAATTAAAGGGATGGAAAGCTATATGCTCACCATGGCTGGAAGGAGGTTTCAATATAAAGGAGTTGTTATCTTGGAACAAAACGCTTATTGCAAAGTGGATTTGGCAAATTGAAACTGGCCACAATAGTCTTTGGATTCAATGGCTAAAGCATTATGTGATTTAGAACACATTGCTCTAGGCTCTTGTTACCAAGGACAGATACTCTGAAGCTGTTCAAAGTATTATTCAGGTCAAGGACGAAATTCTGCAAAGAACTGGCACGATTGAAGACAGTAAGAGACTCATTCTCAGCTGGTCTATAGGCTGCAAATTTGCTACTAGGAAGGTGTATGACTGGTTTCGTGGCAAGAACAACAAGATGCAGTTTCTAAAAGTTCTAAAGGCTCATGCAATTTATCCAAGACAGAAGATCATTACTTCACTAGTTGCCCAACAAAAACTCCTAAAAGTGGACAAACTTCAAGCTAGAAGTATTATGATGGTGAACAGATGTGTGCTTTGCAAGATGGAGATAGAGTCCCATAGTCATTTATTCTTCCAATATCACTACTCGAGGCAACTCAGGATTGCAGTCCAGCAATGGTTGTAGGTCAAACCATATCAGCAAGACTTAAAGAAGGAACTTAGAAGACTCAGCTTTCAGTCCAAGATAAAGTTGGAGTATAAGTGTAGACACCCGCATTTTGACCTCCAGGTGTCTATGGCAGTTTCCAAAAAACACCCAATGATGATCGGACGCTAACATGTTTCTACGCGCTCGGATACGGGCTCAAATCCATTAATCGCTGGCTAACACACTTACAGAGTACAAATCTCACAAACACAACCTCAAATCCAGGCCCAGTGGATCATCCTGAGTCAAACAAGACTAATTTGGGCCGAAACCGACACCGGAACTAAAACCGACTTTTCGCGATTGGGTCAACCCCAGTCAAAGTCGTTTCCGAGACACACAAAAACAGCCATATAACCATCAAAAGTCCAAGTCAAACACAAAACCCATCAAACACCCAAAGTCAAGGTCCAAAACAATGGACCCGTACAACCCGACTGGGCCACTCGATTGAGTGACCCACCCACTCGATCGAGTGGGCTTGTTTCAAGCCCGACGGCAGGCTTCACGGGCCACTCGACCGAGTTAGCCCCATACTCGGTCGAGTAACCCTAAACCGGTGCCCTAGCCATGCCTATATAAGCAACCCCCATGCAACACAATTACACAACTTTTCACATCTTTTTTTCAACCTCAAGAACCCTAGAGCAACCCTACACACACACATACTACGTCAATTGCAAACCCTAATCAAACCCTAGCAATCCTACACTAGCAACAACCCTAAACCTAGTTTTAGGAAATCAATCCCGAGCCACCACAACTTAACCTACGTAGAACCTCGAAGACTCTTGTGTTAAAGCCACGGTTACGAGTCCGCACCGAGACAAGAACATGTAGGTTGAGGGTGTCAAAACCCTCTCTTTTCTTCCCTTACTCTCTTCGTCGCCCGTCTCCTTTTTTTTCGTTTTCGTTCGTTGCGTCATAATATCGATAATACTACTAATATCAAAGCATTAAAATATTTATCGATTTGTGTCGAATAAGAAGGATACAAGTGTACTGCACACGCGTCGTCGGTCGCTTATCCCGGTACCCCGACTATTTGATTATTGAGATAAATTAACTTAAACAACAACTCGGTATTATTTCTCGTCATCATCATCATTAATTTTGCATCCATCAATTTCTTTAAAATCAATTTTAATAAGGGTCGAAACCCGTTGACACGGATCCGACATCACAATCCCTAGGGATTTATTTCGATGTCGGAGAAGTCGAGGGAATCAAGTTTTTTATTCAAGTAAAGCATCGATTTTGGATTCGATACCAATTCCATAATTGGATATAGAATCTAACAATCAAGTCATATGAATTAATTAACGTGATTTGTTCATATCACGATAATTAATTTAAAAGCGACTGAAATTAATTTATCTTTTTTTATATTTCACTCTAATATCCCATATCGATTCAATAATCGAATATGGGATACGATGAGTATTCAAATTTAGAATCGGGTATAAATTCAACAATATTTATATTCGGTTTAATAAAATCAATGATTTATAAAAAACCCGAATTGAGCATAGGTCATGCAATACTTATACCCAATTCGGTAAAACCGTCGATTCATCAAAAATCTAAAGCAAATTCGAAAATCAGTATAAAATTGCAAGCGAATTACAATTCGTACAGATGCCACTCGACCGAGTGCCTTAGTCACTCGATCGAGTGACATCCCAAAATCGAGTCAGAATGCATGTCACGACCACCACTCGGTCGAGTCTCACAATGACTCGATCGAGTGGCCACGTACTCGACCGAGTTGGTCAGTAACTCGGCCGAGTACGGTCTGTAGCGCAAACTGAATCGTCTTTTACAGGTCCACTCGATCGAGTCCATCAACCACTCGATCGAGTGACCCATAACGATTAACACAATAAATCGTACATTATTCTATTTTCAAAACTCGGTAGTAATTTGCGATTTATGTCAACACGTGTTTAATTAATCATGTGTATTACTACCTTTTCAAACCATGCATCTCATATTCGCATCTTTTCATCTCATCTCATATTTGCACAAACCGTTATTATTCGTTATTTCATTACATCGCTACTAACGCGTTTGTTATTTCTTTTGTCAATTTAATTATTGTTCGTTTATTGTACTAAATGAACCCACATGCTAAAATTCAAGTTTGACGTAGAATTAATTGCATTAAATTGACATAGAAACCCGCTTTTCAATTTCATTCACATGCCTAGGAAAAACAATGTTTGCATAAGCATTTTTCCCGTTTTACTAACGCGCGTATTGTAAGTCATTCGAATTCTTAGTAGAGGCCGCTAATGTGCGGGCGGGGTTGGGTGTCCTTTGTGGGCTTCCCAACACGTACCCTCACCCCTTACTCAGAACCTCGGTTTCCGGATGCCCGAAACCGTTGGCGCACGAGAGTCATTCAATACACGATATCCGATAATGTCGGTATCGGTATCGCAATGCAAAGGGACGAGCCAAATAAACTCTGACATCGGAAATGGGCCGTATTTTGTATACGGCCCACTACGACATAGAGTGGGCTCGAATGGTTCCGAATAACCACAAAATTCGGTGGCGACTCCCCATAGACCTAAATTTCAATTCGATCCATTCTCATATGGAGATTCATTCGCCTCCCCAAACCCGCGCGTGGCCGCGTCGGGGTGGACCTATGTCATGTCCACAATTTGGCGACTCCGCTGGGGATTAACTGATGCGTGACTTACCATCGGCATCCTCAGGGTGAGACTCGAATAGAAATCGTTTGAGAAATACAATACACGTTTAAGTTCTATGGTTCATGCATAACCCATATTTTCCGGGCCGGTACTCGCGATCGACGTCCCACTATACCGTTGATGTACTCCAATATGGATATGTCAAAAGGTGTCCATAGTCGATTCGAGTGGGTTTCGCGGCATGTTCTAAGATCAACTCGACTTAGGAAGTCCGTCCCGATCAACGTCTAGACTATGTACACTGGTATAGACCCTCTATAGACCGACCGAGACTTAGTATAGAGCATACATGGCGTCGTTATAATGCTTGTGTGACTACGCGCTACTTGGTTTCCGAGTCATTTTCAAAAACCGTCTTTTTTTCAAAGATTGCATCTTTTTCAAACTATTCAATTTCAAAACCCGGGACACATACCGAATTTAGGACTTATGATTTTTACTCAAAATAGCCTATTTTCTAGACAGTATGCTGCCCAACTCAAAACTCGAAAATCATTTCGAACTTTCAAAACCTTCGGCCCAATACCTTTTTTCGTTTTTTCGAAAATTGGGCCTTCAATCGAGTCTTCTCGGACCCCTTTCAAAAAAACAATCAATTTTCAAAACCTTCCTCTCCTTAGGACTTCCCGTATTTAGCAATGTCGGGTCGCGTCTTAAGTTGTCAAGGTCCGTAGCGTCGAAACTCTGTCGATCTTACGTCACGAGTTTCTTCCCTATCCCAGTCCGCCTTATTAGACTAAGGCAAGGCCCACCTACGTAGGACATACTCCTACAAAGGAAGGCTCGTCTACACACTCGAGTCTAAAAGTTTGGGGATGTCTCATGTGGACCTTTCTTCGGACAGGACTCGGCCCACATAGCCAAATCCTAAGGAAGGCCCACCTTTCACAAGTCACCCGTCTAGGTGTCTTTTCCGAGTCAACCTTTTACAAGGCATAGCCCTATAACAAAAGGTTCACGGTCCTTACGTCTAAGGGTCACTTGTCCCACACTCGTGTCTTAACAAAATTGTCGATCCCACTCGGGGGCTACCCCTTTAGCAGGGCAATCAATCACGGTTGCCCTAAGGGTCATGTTTTACACGTGTCTCACGTACCCCGCTTTCGAGTCACTTAGATGTCACACCATCTGAGTCCTATCAAAGCCTTTAGTCTCGCTTGGGGGGCCATTCTCCGACGAGTGACTAATCACAGTCACTCCGAGAATCGTACCCTACACACTTGTCTTAGGGGAGTCTAACCCGAGTCAAACTAGAGTCATCTCTTCTCTTGCGCTATTTCCTATGCCTTGGTGAGTTGGAGTTCCGAAGCAACTTTTCTGATTACGCGGTGTTCTTACAGACAGGCCACCCGAAACCAGATACCAACGCAAAATGGACGACTTGAAAAATGCTCTGGCCAAGATTGAGACTCAACTGGCCGCCATCCAGGCTAACCAAGCGACTTTATCCACCCGCCTAAGCACCATGGAGAAAACGGCCCCAGTTGAGGGATCTGAGCCCACTGGGCCCATAGCTGAGCTAATCAGCGCTGTTCGCAGGCTCGAAGAACAGGTTCATCTGTCGACGAACAATTCAATCCACACTGAAAATGCTTGTTCCTACTCACCTTTGAATGACGAGCTACCTTCCAACCTCAACCTTACGGGAATTCCAATGTTTGAGGGTACTGGAGACCCGGTCCATCACATCCGGGCTTTCAAAGATTTCATGGTGGTCCAAGGGGTAAAGTCCACCATGTTTAAGCACTTATTCCCTTCCTCCCTCCAGAAGCACCCCAAAGCCTGGTACTACAGGCTCGATTCCAAGAAATACCCGACTTGGGATGACGTGGCAACGGAGTTCGCTCGGAACTACACTGATAATATCGAAATCCAGACTACAATGCGTACTCTGGAAGTGATGGCCCAAGAGCCCAAAGAAGGGTTCACTAAATATCTTCAAAGATGGAGGGCCGAGAGTGTAAAGTTGGTAAACAAGCCCAGCGAGAAGACACTAGTGGAGGCATTCATCAACAACCTCCTACCTTCTTACCACGTCCATCTTATGTATGCCGGCATTTCAAACTTTGCCATACTTACCGAAATGGGCATTAGGATTGAAGACGATCTTCGACACAATGAAGATCTGGGTGAAGTTTCTACTAAAGGCTATACTGGACATCAACTCGAGTCCTTAGAAGCCGACGACTAATGACAACATTATCCGAGAGTCCAGATCTGATTTGAGTCCGAGTCTGAGTCCGAGTCTAGGATGTACGATTCCCTTCGAAGTCAAAGTCAAAGTCAGAGTCAGAGTCAATTGTATTCTATCCCCCTTTTCAAAATCCAATAAAATCAGCTTTCCTGTTTCTCATATATACTTTCCTTATGTGTTTCCGAGAACATGATGAACACCGTCATACACTGTGAGCATATGCACGTGACTATTATAGGCACATCTATAATGACTGCAGGAAACCGAGCCCGTGTTTTCTTTTTACCTATGTCGTGTCTGGTATAGAAAAGCCACATAACTACCCCTAGCAGGAGCGGTATCGAATCCTATTACAAACCTAGGTAATCTCCTAGTTTGGGTTCAAGACGGGAGGCAAGCCCATTTCCCACAATAAAACACCCCTCCAACAAGACTAACCAATCCCTACCTTAGGTGTTAGTCTGACCGGCAAAAAAAAAACGAAAGAACACTGGACAAAAAAATCAAAAGTCAAAAAAAAAAAAAAAAAAAGAAAAGGCCAAAGCAAAAAGAAGGCCATAAAAAAAAGAAAACTGGAAAAAAAAAATCGAAAGTCCATGAAAAAAAAAGCAAAAGGCCAAAACAAAAAAAGCAGGCCATCATCAAAAAATTCAGAATACCCATGACCGTGGTCAACGGTCAATTCAAGTGAAAGCCCCACGACCAGGGTACGGTCAAAATTATCAAAACCCATGATCGTGAGGTGATGGTAGGGATTCGTCACGTTCCTAACAGTCAATAAACTACCAATTACACCTAGTGGGTAGCTAGGGTAAGTCGGGATCGTATCCACGAGGACGGTAAGGCGAAGTTTAGACTAGGTCGGCCTAAAACGAGACTAGATTACCAAACAAACACAAAGAAACGATTAATGGAAAACTATGATAGAAGAGGAGTAAGAACTAGACTAGCAATGATTATCTAAAACAAAACTATGGCTAACTAAGGAGATGGATCAAATATGGAAAGGAAGTGGGGTAGGTCGGGTTCATAGGAGTAGAAGGGTAATTGGGGTGATCAAGGGTATAGGTGTCTCCTAGTTACAAGAGTCGGTCCGGGCTCTCGCAACTTAGACCGATGTCAAGGTGGGTCCGGGCTCTCGCAACTTAGACCCTAGTCCGCGCTCTCGCGACTAAACTATTCTCAACATTTCCACATCATAGACAAACAATGAGAAGATGAGCACAAGTATGGGAAGCATGGCCACTACAACTCATACAAGCATATCAACAAACACAAAGAGTGCCCACAATGTGACTAACAACAAAGATTCACCCTTTTCCCTTAATCAACCCTAATCATCCATAATCTACCCCTACTAACCCCACAAGGAGACTACTCACTCATAATCATGAAGAAACTAACTATAACAAGAGAAAACAACATGAGTATCCAAGCATCCATAATGAACAATAACAATAACTATATGAAAAGATTCAAACAAGATTAAATAAACAAGATTAAGAGTAGAGATGATTATACCAACACTAGGATGAAGAAAAGATGAAAACTTGTATTAATGAGAAACCCAAATACAATCCCAAGGTTGTCAAGCTTGGAAAAATCTTCAAGAATCCCTTAATCCATGACTAATTACAATAATTATCTAAAGATTTAAGAGAGAATTAGGCTAATGAGAGGAATGCTAATCTAGGGATTAATGCTTAATGGAGGCTTAAACTAGTCTAGGATAAGATAAGATATGTTACTAATACAAGAGGGGAGTATATATATGGGTACAAGAATGAAGGAGCATGAATTAAAAGAAGTCGCGCAGCCTCTGTAGCGTCCCGACCGGGACGACCCTGTCATCCCGACCGGGACGGGCCCACAGCAGCCCTCTTCAAAGTGCACCCCATCCCGAACGGGATGAGGCCATCCCGAACGGGATGGGTCTTGTAGGCCTCCCTTAAGAGCTCTTTGGTCCCTCCTTGCCTCTCATGGGTTTCTCGCCGATTCTTGGGACTCGGGATCGGGTCTCGGAGGCTCGGGATTGGGTCCCAAGGTCTCGGGGTCGATTCCAAGGCACCGAGTCATCGTTCCTTTACTCCGTTGGCTCCAAAATGTGTATGTATAGAGTCGGAATCGCTCCAACTCTTCCAAATTGGTCTCGAGAACCTGAAACGAACTAAAGGAAGCATAAGAAACCCATAAATCGCTCCCCAAGGAGCGATTCCTCAAAGAAATGGGACCAAAACATAGTGAAAAAGGCACTACAAACTACACTTATCAACTCCCCCACACTTAATCCTTACTCGCCCTCGAGTAAGCACAAACTAAGTACTATACTAGCCGAATGGGTATTAGCGCACCCTACGCCCTTTCAACTCACGCGAATGCACTTTGAGGAAAACTGCACCCCGCAAGGCAAGTCGGGTCTTACGACAAAACCGCGGATGCAACCGGACACAAAACACACAAACAAACAAACACACAACCAAACACTTAGACGGTTGCACCCAAAACAAAAGAAATATCGCTTCCCTCAAAAAGCGGTGAAAGAAGCACCGGTTTAGGACTCGAGGTAAGTGACAACGTTCCCAAGCTAGCAATACAAACCAAGGTGGACTAAACCCTAATAGTATGACGATAAAGCAACAAAAACGTTGGTAACTTACCTAGGTCTTCCTAACTTTCTAAAAACGTACTACAGGACGATCGGCGGGATGGAAAGTGATGAACCACGGTGTTAGTCGACACTGTAGGTAAGTGAGACCCCGCCCCCTTTAGCGTGAGCCAAGAAGGCCGTCCCGTGTCCAAAACCGCCTAACTAGTCCAAGTAAAAAGGTGGAAAACATGAAAAATGAGGGAAGACCGACTAATGCCGCTATCATCCTTCCTCGGGACTCGGTCCTTTGGTAGGCTCTTCACGGCAAAAGTCGGAAAAAGGCTTATTTTTGTGGGGATTTCTTTTTGTGAGACGAGTTTTCTTTTGGCATTTTCTTTCTTTTCGACATTTTGATTTGTTTGTTGCCATGCCGTTCCTTTTTCTTCTTTTCTATTTTCTTTTTGGCTTTTTGTGTATTTTCTTTTTCTTCATTTTTTTCTTTCTTTCATTTTTATTTCTTTCTTTTCTTTTCTTTGCCCTTTTTGGCAAGATTTGGCTTTTTTGGCATCTCTTTGTATGACAAGAAAGGGAGAATTCAACAAATTGCAACTTATTGTGTGGATATGTGTGGGAGGTAGGTAAATGGGTAAGTCGGGGGTCGCGATTTCCCTTCAAACCCACAAAAAAGGGGAGAACTTGGACTAATCAAACAATCCTAAACACGGTCACCTAAGGGACGAGACTCGGTAACCAAGGCCTCTTCACACCGTGGGTGGTCATAATGGTCAAAAGTGCAAATCCCGTAGTAAATCCCTAGTAAGCTAGGTGGACACAAGGTAAAGGACCAATGAATTCATTGATTTAGGGTCATTCTACTAGACCAAAGTCCAAGACTCGATTCATACTACTAAAAAGAGAAAGTAGACACTTGCACACTAGCCTCTAAACCGGGTTTTCGAAAACGGTTTACACACATGACACACAACACAACACAAAACAAAGACATGACGAAAACGAACGAAAGAAACAAAAGACAACAAAACGAAACAAAATGAAATAAACACATGAACAACATAAACACCACCCCGATATTCCATACAAGTCACCAAATCATCCACCAATATGCACAAAGCTCCACCCGAGCACACAACATCACAATTTCCTCCAAACTCCACACGAGACAAAGGGGAAAAAGGGATAGAAAGTGTTACCGGAGGTCTTGAAAGCTCTCCAAATCATTCGGTGATTTAAGCAACCTATAAGGAAAAAGGGAGGCAAAACACGCACACAAAACATATATACGACACAAAGACACAAAAGGAAAACACACAAAAGAAAATCTTTTTGATTTTTGTGAAAAAATTTCAAATTTTTAGGGTTCTTAAAGGTTTTTTCGAAAAAGGGAAAAAATAAAACTAACTACGATAGAATATCGCTCCCCCACACTTAAACCGAGCAATGTTCTCATATGCTCAATCGTAGTGTGCGGAGAGACAAAAGAAAAGGAAAAGAAACTACGAAAATAAAGCTAAAAATCAAAAAGAAAAGATGGAGAAAAGGGTAGAAGGCGTCCGGCCAGGGTGTAATCAAGTCACCATGGGCCGAGACAAGAAAAGATATGGAAGGGGGAAGAAAATAAAAAGAAGGAAACAAAAGGAAATGGGAGGGGAGGGCTAGGTGTAATCAAGTCACCTAGCCCGGATTCCGTCCAAATCCGACTAATTCCTAAAAAGGGGTGAAAATCTTGTAAAATCGGATTAAACAATTGACTCTCGACGCAATCACGTCATCGGGAGTCGGGAGCAACCATACTATGGCCTTGAAGGCCACTAAGGTACCGCGACCCAAGGGGAAGGGGGCAAATAAGAGAAAACAAGCGATAAAAAGACGGAAAAGTAAGGATAGTTACCCAAACCGAGCGGTTAGTAACTCACATGCTCCATCGTCTCAATGATCATTAGAGGCTCGTCGCTTATCCTCTCGGTTGCCGTCTCGCTTCACACTCAAGAAGAACTCAGGGTAGAGGTAGTAATGGTAAGGGGTGGGATTTGATGCGATAGTCGGTGTAAAGTGGATAGGAAATGGAGTGAGGGCATGTCAATGAAATAGATGAGGCATATGATAAGGCTAGGATAGCTAGGGAGGTTGGGAGGGGGACTAAAATGGTTGGGTGGAGTCAATTGTCGAAGAAGAAACACAAAGGGGGAGTAGGTGCCCGTCCCGGTCGGTATGTCTCACCCATCCCGGTCGGGACGCTTCCTTCCCGGTCGGGATGGACCTCCAGTGAGCTCGAATTTGTGCACCCCCATCCCGATCGGGATGACTCCCTCCCGGTCGGGACGCCTCTTCCCGGCCGGGATGGGTCTTCTTCACCTTCCACAATCCCAAAAGCTTGCTCCAAGCTTCAAAAACCCGATCCTCGTGCTTACTACCCAAGCTCTATCATAGCCGTTCTTCTCTAGGACGTATTCTCACTTCACCTATCAAACAATACTCAAACACACATCAAACTCTCTCCCTCACAACGCTCATCAATCAATCCAATTAACGAGAAATCTCAAAAATCCAACTAACTACAAGAAAGAGATATATACAATGAGACGGTTCTTGTGGAACTCCGTCAAACCAAGGATGGGGCTCTCTTCATTCTTTTTCAACAACCATGACCAATTCCATCTCCATCAAGGGCACGTAAGAGCAAGTCGAAGGCCCTAGCAAAGTCTTCAATCAAGCATGTCATATAACTAACCACATCCCAAGACTCTTCATGGCCTTGCCTTGACGTTCCCGGGGCATCCCGATCTACTAAGTTCAATGGCTTGAACTTGTACTTGCGATCCTTTGGGATATACCTAAACGTCCAACGATCCTCATGTGGCCCCAAGGGAGGCTCATCTTGCACCTTGTCATTGCATTTGTCACCTAACCCATGATGTGGACTCTCATCTTCCTCCAAATCGGAGTCATCATCCTCAAGTACATAGGAGTACTTCTTCAAGCTTTGTCCCGGCTCACTCCCTAGATCGACGTCTTTCTTGGCTTGGATCATATTGCATGATTCATCCTTAGTAGGCGAAGTGTTGCCTTGGAGGTCGAACACTATCTTTTCCTCGCCTAACTCAAATGTGATCCTACCGTTCTTCACATCGATCATGGCACCCGCGGTGTGTAGAAATGGGCGCCCAAGAATAATGGGAGTGTTGGCATCTTCCGACATATCGAGCACGATGAAGTCGACCGGAATGAAGAACTTCCTAATTCTTACCGGCACATCCTCTAGCATCCCTAATGGTCGATTGAATGATTTATCGGCCATTTGGAGTGTAATGGATGTACATTTCAACTCCTTAATCCCGATTCGGCAACAAATAGAGTAGGGAATGATGCTCACACTCGCGCCCAAGTCACATAATGCATTTTTGATCATGAAATTGCCTATGGTGCAAGGGATCGAGAAACTACCCGGATCCTTCAACTTCGGAAGCGTGGAACCTTGAATAAGCTCGCTCACCACCCTCGTGAACGCTATGGTCTCCTCCTTGTCGACGGATCTCTTCCTAGCCAAGATTTCTCTCATAAATTTTCCATATGTCGGGATTTGGGTAAGTAGCTCGGTAAACGGGACACTAACATCCAATTTCTTCACAATAATAAGGAACTTGTCGTATTGAGTGTCCACCTTGGTCTTCATTTGCCTTGATGGGAAAGGCAACTTGATTTGGTACTTGTTTTGCTCAATAGGGGTAGACTCTTCAAAGGACACTTTCCTTTTTCCCTTGTCTTTTTCTTGAAGTGGGGGAGGGTTGTCTTCTTGGGGTTTTTCAACTTCCCATAAGACTTGCTCCTCTATTGGATTATCAAAGCTTGAGCTTTCTTGAATTGGAGATGCCATTTCCATTGTCGGTTCTTGCATTGGCTCTTGCTCACTAGGGAATGGAGGGGATTCATAAGATGTACCTCTCCTTGTGGTGATAGCATTTACATGCTCAAATGTCGGTGTTTTACCTTGAGAAGGTAGTTGCCCCTTTTGTCTTGAGGAGCTCCCCGAAGCAAGTTGAGAGACTTGAGTTTCAAGCATCTTCATACGAGCATCTCTTACCGCATTTTCCCCTTGAACATAAGCAAAGAGCTCTTGTTGGGTTTTTGACATATCCATTTGACATTTTTGCACATCTTGAGTATTCTTTTGCATATCTTGATTACTCCTTTGAATTTCCATCAAAGTCTTTTGAATGTCAAAATCCCGAGGTGGGGATGATGGATTATGTGGAGTGTCGGTGATGGCGAGGGGAATGCCATAATCATGAGTAGGAGACCGACTCCTAGGCTTGCTTTGTTGTTGTTGATTTTGAGTTGCTTGTTGTTGTTGATGGTTCCCTTGGAACCCATGAGAATTGCCTTGATTAAGGCCTTGATTGTTGCCATGGTTGTAGCTTTGATACCCTTGGTTGTGGTTTTGTTGTCCTTGGAAATTTTGGTTTCCTTGGAAACCACCTTGATTGAAGTTCCCTTGTTGGAACCCTTGCTTGTTGTTGTGCAAGTTACCTTGGTTATTTTGCTTGAAGTTGTTGAAGGGTCTTGGTTTACCCACATAACCTTGGTAACCTTGAGTGTTGTCCCTTAAGGGAGGTGGAACATAGGGACGATGTTGTTGTTGATGTTGAAGTGCTTGTTGTTGAGGGACTTGATTGGAAGCTTGGTATTGATTAGAGTAGGAGGCACCTTGCTTGAACGCTTGAAAGGCGTTCACTTGCTCAATACTTCCTCTACAATTCATAGGATCGTGGCCAACGATTCCACAAGTATCACACATCCCAAGATAAGGAGTAGGGGGTACAACTCCCAAAGCAGTAACATCATGAATCGAGTGTAGGTTGGAGGAACTAGAGCTTTGAACTTGGTTGAGGTGGCTTTGGAGCTTCTTGTCAATGGTCTCCATGTGAGGTCTTAGTTGAGCCCCAATATCAATGCTCAATTGTGTAATGGCATCTACCTCGTGCCTACCTCCTCGATTCGCCTTCCTAGGCCTAGAGTATTGGGAATTGTGAACCGCCATCTCTTCAATCCTTGACCAAGTTTGGTCATCCTCCACTTCGGTAAACCTACCGTTAGATCCCATGTTGAGTATGGCCCTCGAGTCTTCATATAACCCGTTCCAAAATTGTTGTACGAGGAACCATTGTGATAAACCATGGTGTGGACAAGAACGGATCAAGGCTTTGAATCTTTCCCACGATTCATAGAGGCTTTCATCATCACGTTGTTGGAAACCCGTGATAGAAGCTCTCAATAGATTTGTCTTCTCCGGGGGATAGAATTGTTGGTAGAAGGCTAAGGCTAGCTTCTTCCAAGTATCAATGCCAAGTCTTGCTTTGTCCAACCCCTTGAACCATTGCTTCGCCTTACCAATAAGAGAGAAAGGAAATAATACCCACCGAATTTGGTCTTGAGTTATTCCCGTTTGCGAAATAGCGTCACAATAATCCGAAAAGGTTTCCATGTGTTGATGAGGATCTTCGGTTGGTAACCCACTAAATTGACTTCTCTCGACCAATTGGATATATAAATTGCGTTTTCGCCACAAAATTCCCGGTATATGGCTCCGGTAAAGTGGATGGACCCGGCAAAACGTCTTCCGTGAAGGTTGAGTGAGAAGAAAACTTAGGCATGATTGGATATAAGGGAGAGGATGGTGGTGTAGACGGTGTTGATGTAGATGAAGAGGGGGAACTAGGAGAAGAAGAATCACCAAAAGGATTTACGAAATTCCCTTCGGCCGTCTCTCGATGTGGATTGTTCAAGTCGGCTCCTTGGGCTTGCCCTTGATGAGTATTGCTTGCACTCGGTTGAGAGATTCTAACCCGGTTAATCGTCCGTTGGCGAAAGGCTCGAAAGAGTCTCTCCGCCTCTGGATTAAAGAGATAGAAGTCACCTCCCCTCCTAGGCATACACTACACACTAGAACAAACGTGAGAACACCTAGTGCTTTATGGGCACTAGGCAACGACAATAAACAAGCACAACTAGAGACAAAGAGAAAAGAAATCTAAGAAAAGAAGAAAAACTAGAAAATATTCACAAGAGAAGATGGGAGAGCACAAAGAAGGGTAACTAAGTCTAGAAATAAGCAAACTAAGTCTAAACAATGCACCGTCCCCGGCAACGGCGCCAAATTGATGGTAGGGATTCGTCACGTCCCTAACCGTCAATAAACTACCGATTACACCTAGTGGGTAGCTAGGGTAAGTCGGGATCGTATCCACGAGGACGGTAAGGCGAAGTTTAGACTTGGTCGGCCTAAAACGAGACTAGATTACCAAACAAACACAAAGAAACGATAAATGGAAAACTATGATAGAAGAGGAGTAAGAACTAGACTAGCAATGGTTATCTAAAACAAAACAATGGCTAACTAAGGAGATGGATCAAATATGGAAAGGAAGTGGGGTAGGTCGGGTTCATAGGAGTAGAAGGGTAATTGGGGTGATCAAGGGTATAGGTGTCTCCTAGTTACTAGAGCCGGTCCGGGCTCTCGCAACTTAGACCGATGTCAAGGTGGGTCCGGGCTCTCGCAACTTAGACCCTAGTCCGCGCTCTCGCGACTAAACTATTCTCAACATTTTCACATCATAGACAAACAATGAGAAGATGAGCACAAGTATGGGAAGCATGGCCACTACAACTCATACAAGCATATCAACAAACACAAAGAGTGCCCACAATGTGACGAACAACAAAGATTCACCCTTTTCCCTTAATCAACCCTAATCATCCATAATCTACCCCTAATCCCCCTACTAACCCCACAAGGAGACTACTCACTCATAATCATGAAGAAACTAACTATAACAAGAGAAAACAACATGAGTATCCAAGCATCCATAATGAACAATAACAATAACTATATGAAAAGATTCAAACAAGATTAAATAAACAAGAATAAGAGTAGAGATGATTATACCAACACTATGATGAAGAAAAGATGAAAACTTGTATTAATGAGAAACCCAAATACAATCCCAAGGTTGTCAAGCTTGGAACAATCTTCAAGAATCCCTTAATCCAAGACTAATTACAATAATTATCTAAAGATTTAAGAGAGAATTAAGCTAATGAGAGGAATGCTAATCTAGGGTTTAATGCTTAATGGAGGCTTAAACTAGTCTAGGGTAAGATAAGATATGTTACTAATACAAGAGGGGAGTATATATATGGGTACAAGAATGAAGGAGCATGAATTAAAAGAAGTCGCGCAGCCTCTGTAGCGTCCCGACCGGGACGGGTCATACCAACCGGGACAGCCCTGTCATCCCGACCGGGACGGGTTGGTCCCGACCGAGACGGGCCCACAGCAGCCCTCTTCAAAGCGCACCCCATCCCGAACGGGATGGGTGTTGTAGGCCTCCCTTAAAAGCTCTTTGGTCCCTCCTTGCCTCTCATGGGTTTCTCGCCAATTCTCGGGACTCGGGATTGGGTCCCAAGGTCTCGGGGTCGATTCCAAGGCACCGAGTCATCGTTCCTTTACTCCGTTGGCTCCAAAATGTGTATGTATAGAGTCGGAATCGCTCCAACTCTTTCAAATCGGTCTCGGGAACCTGAAACGAACTAAAGGAAGCATAAGAAACCCATAAATCCCTCCCCAAGGAGCGATTCCACAAAGAAATGGGACCAAAACATAGTGAAAAAGGCACTACAAACTACACTTATCACGAGGTCAATCAAAAAATCAAGTACTCAAGTGAAAATCCTTTGACCGGGGTACGGTCAAGTTCAAAATTATCCATGCCATCCAATAGGGGAGTGACAATCAAGCTGGTCAGCTAACACCACACTCAGCCTTCCCGCATTACTACCCTCAAGACCTTCCCGAGACCCAGGCCAGAGACAGCCCGGAATTTTGAGGATTCAAGCTCCATAGCATACCCCTAACAATTAGGGCCAGACATCAAAACCAGATCCCGCATTATCAAACCGGCTCTCGAAGCCTTAGCTCCACAGAACCGAGCTCCAGATTTCGAGTTATCAAGGCCATTTACTTCATTATCAAACCAGCTCTTGAAGCCTTAGCTCCACAGAACCGAGCTCCAGATTTCGAGTCATCAAGGCCATTTACTTCATTATCAAACCGGCTCTCGAAGCCTTAGCTCCACAGAACCGAGCTCCAGATTTCGAGTCATCAAGGCCTTACTTCCTAGCACCACATTCCCAAATACATCAAATCCCGAGAACAAAACTCGTTAAAATCCCCGAGAGCAAAACTCGTTAAAATCCCCGAGAGCAAAACTCGTTAAAATCCCCGAGAGCAAAACTCGTTAAAATACTCGAGAGCAAAACTCGTAAAAATCCCTGAGAGCAAAACTCGTTAAAATCCCGGAGAGCAAAACTCGTTAAAATCCCCGAGAGCAAAACTCGTTAAAATCCCCGAGAGCAAAACTCGTTAAAATCCCATCCAAACCATTTACCAGCCCCAAACACAGGAAGTCAACTTGCAGTCGGCATAGAACATGCCCAAATAGTTCACACCACCTCTGGGGGCTACCCCGGAGAACGCTCACAGTCACAGGATTAATATCCTAACCATTCAAGCCCTTTGATCAAGACATCACTGGGAATGCACCTAGCCTACACCATCATTATGGCTAGTTACACACAAGGTCCTATTAGCTTAGGCACCATGATATATCTTTCAATCCACCGAACTACAGCATGGTTTGATTTCACTACACGTGAATACGTAGGCAGCCTTTCAACAGAGGCACAACCACTCACATTGACACACATTCAAAAAGCGTCATTATTCCGGTCACGACACCATCGTGTTCTCAACAGCTAGCTTTGTTGTCCCGGGGGCTCCTCCTAGGCAGAAGTTCTCCATCCACTCACAAAATCCAGATAAATCCAACAAAAAGTCTAGCCTCCTTTCAGTAGTGTGTCCTAGTACTCGGCTCAGTCGAAGACAAGAATCTGTCAGGACTCGGGCAATACCCACTTTGGAAACGTATCCTAAAATAGGAAATCCAGAAGGACACCAGACTAAAACAGTCTCATTACAGGCTACTGCAATCCCCCCATAGCATATCTATCCCATTTCGATGTACGACCGCGTTTCCACTCACCTAGACTACGGGATAGCGCAACTTAAGAGTCTTGTTAGGCGGCCCACACCCCTATCGAGTCAATGTCCAACCCTTAGAGAGCCCAGTCCGTGTCAATCAACTCGTCCTGTCGTGTCCAGAGTCGAGTCCGTTGATAGGCCCCTCTCTTAAAATTTCACTTTGAAATTTGCAAAATTTAGCCATTTGAAAAAAAAAGATCTTTTTCGACAATGTCAGATTTCAGTCTATTTAAACTGCGAATTTCTTTTATATCCCTTTCCATTTTGAAAACCTAGTTCATGATTGCTTTCAGGATTTCAAATTCAAAATTTCAAAAACTTCAAAAATCATTTTTCCCCAGCACGAGTCATTTTACTACCTACGTGTTGCATACATTTTTATGTGACTTATACAGGTACGACTCAAGCGAAGAGATGCAAGTCATCAAATCTCCCCAGCAGCATTTTCCGGGATAGCACGGGATGGCCAACACACAGGCACACCCAGGGCGTACGCGATAAGCCCAGATTCCCCACGGAGTACAATCATCCAGCGCAGGTATGATTTTTGCCTTACGGCTGGCGAGCCCTTCACGCGAGTCTCATGGACGATAAACGACCCGACCGGAAGTCTACCAGGTCTTAACGGGCTTGCTAGCTACTCTGACTTTCGCCTTGTCCAAGCCTCAGTCAGAGTGGGGGCTCTGTAGACACCCGCATTTTGACCGCCAGGTGTCTATGGCTGTTTCTAAAAAACACTCAATGATGATCGGACGCTAACATGTTTCTACGCGCTCGGATACGGGCTCAAATCCATTAATCGCTGGCTAACACACTTACAGAGTACAAATCTCACAAAGACAACCTCAAATCCAGGCCCAGTGGATCATTCCGAGTCAAACAAGACTAATTTGGGCCGAAACCGACACCGGAACTAAAATCGACTTTTCGCGATTGGGTCAACCCCGGTCAAAGTCGTTTCCGAGACACACAAAAATAGCCATATAACCATCAAAAGTCCAAGCCAAACACAAAACCCATCAAACACCGAAAGTCAAGGTCCAAAACAATGGACCCGTACAACCCGACTGGGCCACTCGATCGAGTGACCCACCCACTCGATCGAGTGGGCTTGTTTCAAGCCCGACGGCAGGCTTCACAGGCCACTCGACCGAGTTAGCCCCATACTCGGTCGAGTAACCCTAAACCAGTGCCCTAGCCATGCCTATATAAGCAACCACCATGCAACACAATTACACAACTTTTCACATCTTTTTTTCAACCTCAAGAACCCTAGAGCAACCCTACACACACACACATACTACGTCAATTGCAAACCCTAATCAAACCCTAGCAATCCTACACTAGCAATAACCCTAAACCTAATTTTAGGAAATCAATCCCGAGCCACCACAACTTAACCTGCATAGAACCTCGAAGACTCTTGTGTTAAAGCCACGGTTACGAGTCCGCACCGAGACAAGAACATGTAGGTTGAGGGTGTCAAAACCCTCTCTTTTCTTCCCTTACTCTCTTCGTCGCCCGTCTCCTTTTTTTTCATTTTTTTCATTTTTATTTATTTCGTTCGTTGCGTCATAATATCGATAATACTACTAATATCAAAGCATTAAAATATTTATTGATTTGTGTCGAATAAGAAGGATACCGGGATAAGGAAAATCGCATATACAAGTGTACTGCACACGCGTCGTCGGTCGCTTATCCTGGTACCCCGACTATTTGATTATTGAGATAAATTAACTTAAACAACAACTCGTTATTATTTCTCGTCATCATCATCATTAATTTTGCATCCATCAATTTCTTTAAAATAAATTTTAATAAGGGTCGAAACCCGTTGACACGGATCCGACATCACAATCCCTAGGGATTTATTTCGATGTCGGAGAAGTCGAGGGAATCAAGTTTTTTATTCAAGTAAAGCATCGATTTTGGATTCGATACCAATTCCATAATTGGATATCGAATCTAACAATCAAGTCATATGAATTAATTAACGTGATTTGTTCATATCACGATAATTAATTTAAAAGCGACTAAAATTAATTTATCTTTTTTTATATTTCACACTAATATCCCATATCGATTCAATAATCGAATATGGGATACGATGAGTATTCAAATTTAGAATCAGGTATAAATTCAACAATATTTATATTCGGTTTAATAAAATCAATGATTTATAAAAAACCCGAATTGAGCATAGGTCATGCAATACTTATACCCAATTCGGTAAAACCGTCGATTCATCAAAAATCTAAAGCAAATTCGAAAATCAGTATAAAATTGCAAGCGAATAACAATTCGTACAGATGCCACTCGACCGAGTGCCTTAGTCACTCGATCGAGTGACATCCCAAAATCGAGTCAGAATGCATGTCACGACCACCACTCGGTCGAGTCTCACAATGACTCGATCGAGTGGCCACGTACTCGACCGAGTTGGTCAGTAACTCGGCCGAGTACGGTCTGTAGCGCAAACTGAATCGTCTTTTACAGGTCCACTCGATCGAGTCCATCAACCACTCGATCGAGTGACCCATAACGATTAACACAATAAATCGTACATTATTCTATTTTCAAAACTCGGTAGTAATTTGCGATTTATGTCAACACGTGTTTAATTAATCATGTGTATTACTACCTTTTCAAACCATGCATCTCATATTCGCATCTTTTCATCTCATCTCATATTTGCACAAATCGTTGTTATTCGTTATTTCATTACATCGTTACTAACGCGTTTGTTTTTTATTTTGTCAATTTAATTATTGTTCGTTTATTGTACTAAATGAACCCACATGCTAAAATTCCACTTTGACGTAGAATTAATTGCATTAAATTGACATAGAAACCCACTTCTCAATTTCATTCACATGCCTAGGAAAAACAATGTTTGCATAAGCATTTTTCCCGTTTTACTAACGCGCGTATTGTAAGTCATTCGAATTCTTAGTAGAGGCCGCTAATGTGCGGGCGGGGTTGGGTGTCCTTTGTGGGCTTCCCAACACGTACCCTCACCCCTTACTCAGAACCTCGGTTTCCGGATGCCCGAAACCGTTGGCGCACGAGAGTCATTCAATACACGATATCCGATAATATCGGTATCGGTGCGCAATGCAAAGGAACGAGCCCAATAAACTCTGACATCAGAAATGGGCCGTATTTTATATACGGCCCACTACGACATAGAGTGGGCTCGAATGGTTACGAATAACTACAAAATTCGGTGGCGACTCCACATAGACCTAAATTTCAATTCGATCCATTCTCATATGGAGATTCATTCGCCTCCCCAAACCCGCGCGTGGCCGCGTCGGGGTGGACCTATGTCATGTCCACGATAAGGTGGCCCTATGTTCAATTGTATACAACATATGGGAGGAGAGAAACCATAGACTTTTCAATGAGATTGATAAAATTATTGAACGAAGGCTAGAGAAGATCAAGATGGAATTTAGAGCTAGATTAAATTAGATGCAATTTTGGTTGTTAAGAGGAGTCTTGTTTGGAAGTCTTTCCAAAGTAAAGGATATATCTTTGTAAGATCATCTCTTGATTTTGCCCTTTATAGATGAATAAAGAGATTAACCTTCTTGCAAAAAATAACCTCTCCTTTGACCCAGTCTGGCTTGACTTCTTTTGAGCCTGGACGGGTCGTTGCTGATGCTGCTCGCCGTAAGTGTGTCAAGTATCAGGCACGCAGCACGGCCATTGAGAATGGTTTCCTTCCTTTCTCCTTCTCCTCTCTCGGTGAGCTCGACACGAATGTTGTTTCTCTGCTCCAGTGGATTCGTAAATTCGCTATATCTCAGGATGATGGAGCGCGTGCCGCAGTTCATATTTTCACTAGAATTAGTTTTGCGATCGCTAAGGAAATGTGGGCCCAGATAGTATCTCGGCTTCACTCTAACTTCTTGTAATTTATTCTGGTGTTAATGAAAGTTCCGTTTATAATAAAAAAAAATATATAATAATAGTAATAATAATAATAATAATAATAATAATAATAATAATAATAATAATAATAATAATAATAATAATAATAATAATAATAAAAAGATAAGTGTGCGTGTAGTGAGAGAAAGCTTTCTCTCTCTAGCTCTGTTTTCCCTCTAAATTCTGTTACGCGAAGGTCTCTCCAATGGCGTCCGAGCCTCCAATCAAGCGTGGTCCAGGGCGCCCTCCTAAGAAATCTTTGCACAGCAATCAGTCTAACCGCCATGAATCTGCTGGTCCAGATATGGGGAAGAATGATGCTGAATTGAGCAAGAATTCAGAAACCCAGAGTACTTCGCCGAAATCTTCGATTAATGACTTCATCCTTAATGCTCTCAAATCTGCTGGTAAAATTGTTCATAATGATACGTCTGATTCTATGTCTAATGATGCTAATGTGGTAAACCCGAATGATGTTGTGGAAAACCCGAATAATGAAACTGTAATTGCTCCCCCTGTTTCTCAGAAGCACGAAGAGTCAAAGAAATGGACTAATGTTGTTCAATCTCGCAAAGAATTAGGAATGAATCTCTATTTTTGTGATAATAGCTCTAGTTCTACTGAAATTGATATAGAATTAGATGATTTTGCGGATGAATTGGAATTGTGGAAGTTTACACTCATGGGGAATGTTATAGGTTCAAAACCCTCATTATCTGTGATCCAGAAATTTGTTAATGATAGCTGGGGTATTATTGCTAAACCTAAGGTAGAATATTACAAAAAAAGGTTGGTTTTCGTTTCGATTTTCATCCATGGAAGATATGACTAATGTTCTGAAAGGAGGCCCTTGGAAAGTGGGTATCTATAGCATGATTCTTAAACAATGGTCACCTGTTTTTTCTGCTGAAATGGACAAAATTCATACAGTTCCTATTTGGGTCTTGTTTCCTGACTTGGATCCTTTCATGTGGTCTGAAGTGGTTCTGAGCAAGTTAGCAAGCAAAATAGGTAATCCACTTTGTGCTGATTTAGCTACTACTATGAAGGCTAAATTGTCCTTTGCTAGGGTGCTAATTGAGGTGGATGTGTCTAAGCCTTTACTTGATCATATTCTGGTTAATACTCCTTTCACTGGTCCTTCTGTTCTGAAGGTTGAATATGAGTGGGTTCCCTATTTTTGTCATGGTTGTGGTAAGCTAGGTCACACAATGCCAAACTGTAAATGGGAGAAAAAGAAACAAAAGGTTAAAGAAACAGCTAGGGCAGCTAATGTTGAGTAAGAGCTAGGTGGTATCTTAGAAATTGATGGAAAAGATGACTCAAATATGGAGAAGATAGTCTCCAGTTCTGAGATCCATCAACCCATCTCTAATCCTATAATGCACTCAGAATGCTCTGTGCCTATAGCTAATGATCAGGATGCTGACTTTATTCCTGTTCAAAAGAGGAAATCATCCTCTCCAAAACCTAGGGAGTCTATCTTGAAGCCCCTAGTTCTGGAAAACCCTTTCCAGATGCTCCATGAGAGCTTGGAGGTTAGTAGTGGTGGAGAGCTAGGTGGTACCTCAGGATATCCTCACACTTTCCAGGATAAGGAGAGGGGAACTGTGGGCTCAGGTCTTGATTTAGGCCTTAAGCACCCAATCCTTCCTGATAATAGTGTAGAGGAGATGCCTGTAATGCACCAAGAATGCTCTGAAATCACTGGCAGAAGAAAGCATGGGGATCCATCTTTATGAGTTCTATGATTGTTCCTAGCCACAAGATAATAGCCTCAATGGCTCTGCAGAATCAGCTAGCCATTTCTGATCAGTTTGCTAAGAAAGGATTTTATTTGGTGTCTGGATGTCCACTTTGTGAAGCAGCATTGGAAGATCACAAGCATTTATTTTTCTCATGCTCATATTCTACTAAGATTTGGCAAGAAATTCTGAGCTGGATGTCTTTGGGAAGTTTATGCAATCAACTACTGCGACTGATTAAATGGATAAAGAATACACACAAGGCCAAACATTGGAAATTTACTTGGCTATCTACTTGTTTTGCAACTTCTGTCTTCACGATTTGGCAAGAAAGAAATCAAAGGCTTTTTGTGGGAACAAAAACAGCACCAGAAATTTTAGTTGCAAAAATTCAATTTTTAGTTTCGACTAGATTTGTTGCACATAAACATAATCCTAAAATTAGAAGGATTTTAGATAGAATGTCCTCTTGTATGTAAGATGGCCTAGTGTGATATACTTTTGCACCAAAATATAATTTCATTAATCAATGAAATGATGAATTTTTCTGCAAAAAAAAAATAAATATTAATAATAATAATAATAATAATAATAATGGTTTGGTTCCAAGATGTGGAATCTATGTTGAATCACCATTTAGTAGGACTACTAGGACTTGGGTCTCTTTCTTGGGCGGGGCATCAAGTACATGTATCCTTACCGATTAACCAATTTCTAAATGCTGGGGTAGGCCCTAAAGAGATACCGCTCCCCCATGAATTTATCTTAAATCGGGATCTTTTAGCTAAACTTTATCCCAGTTTTGCTGAAGGAGCAAAGCCCATTTTTCACTTTGAATTGGTAAAAATATGCGGAATTTCTTACGTTTCGCGGAGGATTAGATCCAGTAACTGTGGGTCTATGGCTGACCGATATTGCACACCATCATTTAGCTATTGCAATTCTTCTCCTGATAGCAGGTCACATGTATAGAACGAATTGGGGCATTGGTCATAGCCTAAAGGATATTTTAGAGGCTCATAGAGGTCCATTTACGGGCCAGGGGCATAAGGGCCTATATGAGATTCTAACAACGTCATGGCATGCTCAATTATCTCTTAATCTAGCTATGTTAGGTTCGTTAACCATTGTTGTAGCCCACCATGAACGGTCGGACCTATCGCAGTGTGCTTAGTTACCGCCTTGGAGTCCCTTTGTTTCCGCTTTCCGGGACCTTCTCTTCTTGCTCCAGGGGCCTCAGAGACGATATTTTTGGTGATCACGCGGTTTCGTGTGCTGGTACTGTGGGGATTAAACATCGCCATAACCTTGTCCGTGACACTTTGTTGGATATTTGCTTCCGGACGGGGATCTCTGCAGGTAAGAAGGTGGAGATCAGCCTCTGCGACGATAATGACAAGCCATTGCGACCAGCCGACCTCCTGCTCTACTCGTGGGACAAGGGGCGTGATGTTTGTGTTGATCTGACTGGGTCCTCGCCCTTGACTCAGTATGGCCTTACTGCTTTTGAGCCTGGACGGGTCGTTGCTGATGCTGCTCGTCGTAGCTGTGCCAAGTATCAGGCACGCTGCACGGCGATTGGGTATGGTTTCTTACCTTTCTCTTTCTCCTCGCTCGGCGAACTCGACACGGATGCTGTTTCTCTGCTCCAGCGGATTCGGAAATTCGCTTTATCACAAGATGCTGGAGCGCGTGCCACAGTTCATATTTTCAATAGAATTAGCTTTGTAATTGCTAAGGGAGTGGGGGCTCAGATAGTATCTCGCCTCCTCTCTAACTTCTTGTAATTTGATCTAGTGTTTAATGCGAGTTCCGTTTCATAATAATAATAATAATAATAATAATAATAATAATAATAATAATAATAATAATAATAATAATAATAAATAGATAAGTGTGCGCGTAGTGAGAGAAAGCTTTCTCTCCCTAGTTCTGTTTTCCCTCTAAATTCTGTTACGCGAAGGTCTCTCCAATGGCGTCCGAGCCTCCAATCAAGCGTGGTCCAGGGCGCCCTCCTAAGAAATCTTTGCACAACAATCAGTCTAACCGCCATGAATCTGCTGGTCCACATATGGGGAAGAATGATGCCGAATTGAGCAAGAATTCAGAAACCCAGAGTACTTCGCCGAAATCTTCGATTAATGACTTCATCCTTAATGCTCTCAAATCTGCTGGTAAAATTGTTCATACTGATACGTCTGATTCTATGTCTAATGATGCTAATGTGGTAAACCCGAATGATGTTGTGGAAAACCCGAATAATGAAACTGTAATTGCTCCCCCTGTTTCTCAGAAGCACGAAGAGTCAAAGAAATGGACTAACGTTGTTCAATCTCGCAAACAATTAGGAATGAATCTCTATTTTTGTGATAATAGCTCTAGTTCTACTGAAATTGATATAGAATTAGATGATTTTGCGGATGAATTGGAATTGTGGAAGATTACACTCATGGGGAATGTTATAGGTTCAAAACCCTCATTATCTGTGATCCAGAAATTTGTTAATGATAGCTGGGGTAGTATTGCTAAACCTAAGGTACAATATTACAAAAAAGGTTGGTTTTCGTTTCGATTTTCATCCATGGAAGATATGACTAATGTTCTGAAAGGAGGCCCTTGGAAAGTGGGTATCTATAGCATGATTCTTAATCTATGATCACCTGTTTTTTCTGCTGAAATGGACAAAATTCATACAGTTCCTATTTGGGTCTTGTTTCCTGACTTGGATCCTTTCATGTGGTCTGAAGTGGTTCTGAGCAAGTTAGCAAGCAAAATAGGTAATCCACTTTGTGCTGATTTAGCTACTACTATGAAGGCTAAATTGTCCTTTGCTAGGGTGCTAATTGAGGTGGATGTGTCTAAGCCTTTACTTGATCATATTCTGGTTAATACTCATTTCACTGGTCTTTCTGTTCTGAAGGTTGAATATGAGTGGGTTCCCTATTTTTGTCATGGTTGTGGTAAGCTAGGTCACACAATGCCAAACTGTAAATGGGAGAAAAAGAAACAAAAGGTTAAAGAAACAGCTAGGGCAGCTAATGTTGAGAAAGAGCTAGGTGGTATCTTAGGAATTGATGGAAAAGATGACTCAAATATGGAGAAGATAGTCTCCAGTTCTGAGATCCATCAACCCATCTCTAATCCTATAATGCACTCAGAATGCTCTGTGCCTATAGCTAATGATCAGGATGCTGACTTTATTCCTGTTAAAAGAGGAAGTCATCCTCCCCAAAACCTAGGGAGTCTATCTTGAAGCCCCTAGTTCTGAAAAACCCTTTCCAGATGCTCCATGAGAGCTTGGAGGTTAGTAGTGGTGGAGAGCTAGGTGGTACCTCATGATATCCTCACACTTTTCAGGATAAGGAGAGGGGAACTGTGGGCTCAGGTCTTGATTTAGGCCTTAAGCACCCAATCCTTCCTGATAATAGTGTAGAGGAGATGCCTGTAATGCACCAAGAATGCTCTGAAATCACTGGCAGAAGAAAGCATGGGGATCCATCTTTATGAGTTCTATGATTGTTCCTAGCCACAAGATAATAGCCTCAATGGCTCTGCAGAATCAGCTAGCCATTTCTGATCAGTTTGCTAAGAAAGGATTTTATTTGGTGTCTGGATGTCCACTTTGTGAAGCAGCATTGGAAGATCACAAGCATTTATTTTTCTCATGCTCATATTCTACTAAGATTTGGCAAGAAATTCTGAGCTGGATGTCTTTGGGAATTTTATGCAATCAACTACACCAACTGATTAAATGGATAAAGAATACACACAAGGCCAAACATTGGAAATTTGCTTGGCTATCTACTTGTTTTGCAACTTCTGTCTTCACGATTTGGCAAGAAAGAAATCAAAGGCTTTTTGTGGGAACAAAAACAGCACCAGAAATTTTAGTTGCAAAAATTCAATTTTTAGTTTGGACTAGATTTGTTGCACATAAACATAATCCTAAAATTAGAAGGATTTTAGATAGAATGTCCTCTTGTATGTAAGATGGCCTAGTGTGATATACTTTTGCACCAAAATATAATTTCATTAATCAATGAAATGATGAATTTTTCTGCAAAAAAAAAAATTAAAAAAAAAATTAATAATAATAATAATAATAATAATAATGGTCTGGTTCCAAGATGTGGAATCTATGTTGAATCACCATTTAGTAGGACTACTAGGACTTGGGTCTCTTTCTTGGGCGGGGCATCAAGTACATGTATCCTTACCGATTAACCAATTTCTAAATGCTGGGGTAGGCCCTAAAGAGATACCGCTCCCACATGAATTTATCTTAAATCGGGATCTTTTAGCTAAACTTTATCCCAGTTTTGCTGAAGGAGCAAAGCCCATTTTTCACTTTGAATTGGTCAAAATATGCGGAATTTCTTACGTTTCGCGGAGGATTAGATCCAGTAACTGTGGGTCTATGGCTGACCGATATTGCACACCATCATTTAGCTATTGCAATTCTTCTCCTGATAGCAGGTCACATGTATAGAACGAATTGGGGCATTGGTCATAGCCTAAAGGATATTTTAGAGGCTCATAGAGGTCCATTTACGGGACAGGGGCATAAGGGCCTATATGAGATTCTAACAACGTCATGGCATGCTCAATTATCTCTTAATCTAGCTATGTTAGGTTCGTTAACCATTGTTGTAGCCCACCATGAACGGTCGGACCTATCGCAGTGTGCTTAGTTACCGCCTTGGAGTCCCTTTGTTTCCGCTTTCCGGGACCTGCTCTTCTTGCTCCAGGGGCCTCAGAGACGATAATTTTGGTGATCACGCGGTTTCGTGTGCTGGTACTGTGGGGATTAAACATCGCCATAACCTTGTCCGTGACACTTTGTTGGATATTTGCTTCCGGACGGGGATCTCTGCAGGTAAGGAGGTGGAGATCAGCCTCTGCGACGATAATGACAAGCCATTGCGACCAGCCGACCTCCTGCTCTACTCGTGGGACAAGGGGCGTGATGTTTGTGTTGATCTGACTGGGTCCTCGCCCTTGACTCAGTATGGCCTTACTGCTTTTGAGCCTGGACGGGTCGTTGCTGATGCTGCTCGTCGTAGCTGTGCCAAGTATCAGGCACGCTGCACGGCGATTGGGTATGGATTCTTACCTTTCTCTTTCTCCTCGCTCGGCGAACTCGACACAGATGTTGTTTCTCTGCTCCAGCGGATTCAGAAATTCGCTTTATCACAAGATGCTGGAGCGCGTGCCACAGTTCATATTTTCAATAGAATTAGCTTTGTAATTGCTAAGGGAGTGGGGGCTCAGATAGTATCTCGCCTCCTCTCTAACTTCTTGTAATTTGTTCTAGTGTTTAATGCGAGTTCCGTTTCATAATAATAATAATAATAATAATAATAATAATAATAATAATAATAATAATAATAATAATAATAATAATAATAATAATAATAATAATAATAATAATAATAAATAGATAAGTGTGCGCGTAGTGAGAGAAAGCTTTCTCTCTCTAGCTCTGTTTTCCCTCTAAATTCTGTTACGCGAAGGTCTCTCCAATGGCGTCCGAGCCTCCAATCAAGCGTGGTCCAGGGCGCCCTCCTAAGAAATATTTGCACAACAATCAGTCTAACCGCCATGAATCAGCTGGTCCAGATATGGGGAAGAATGATGCCGAATTGAGCAAGAATTCAGAAACCCAGAGTACTTCGCCGAAATCTTCGATTAATGACTTCATCCTTAATGCTCTCAAATCTGCTGGTAAAATTGTTCATACTGATACGTCTGATTCTATGTCTAATGATGCTAATGTGGTAAACCCGAATGATGTTGTGGAAAACCCGAATAATGAAACTGTAATTGCTCCCCCTGTTTCTCAGAAGCACGAAGAGTCAAAGAAATGGACTAACGTTGTTCAATCTCGCAAACAATTAGGAATGAATCTCTATTTTTGTGATAATAGCTCTAGTTCTACTGAAATTGACATAGAATTAGATGATTTTGCGGATGAATTGGAATTGTGGAAGATTACACTCATGGGGAATGTTATAGGTTCAAAACCCTCATTATCTGTGATCCAGAAATTTGTTAATGATAGCTGGGGTAGTATTGCTAAACCTAAGGTACAATATTACAAAAAAGGTTGGTTTTCGTTTCGATTTTCATCCATGGAAGATATGACTAATGTTCTGAAAGGAGGCCCTTGGAAAGTGGGTATCTATAGCATGATTCTTAATCTATGATCACCTGTTTTTTCTGCTGAAATGGACAAAATTCATACAGTTCCTATTTGGGTCTTGTTTCCTGACTTGGATCCTTTCATGTGGTCTGAAGTGGTTCTGAGCAAGTTAGCAAGCAAAATAGGTAATCCACTTTGTGCTGATTTAGCTACTACTATAAAGGCTAAATTGTCCTTTGCTAGCGTGCTAATTGAGGTGGATGTGTCTAAGCCTTTACTTGATCATATTCTAGTTAATACTCCTTTCACTGGTCTTTCTGTTCTGAAGGTTGAATATGAGTGGGTTCCCTATTTTTGTCATGGTTGTGGTAAGCTAGGTCACACAATGCCAAACTGTAAATGGGAGAAAAAGAAACAAAAGGTTAAAGAAACAGCTAGGGCAGCTAATGTTGAGAAAGAGCTAGGTGGTATCTTAGGAATTGATGGAAAAGATGACTCAAATATGGAGAAGATAGTCTCCAGTTCTGAGATCCATCAACCCATCTCTAATCCTATAATGCACTCAGAATGCTCTGTGCCTATAGCTAATGATCAGGATGCTGACTTTATTCCTGTTCAAAAGAGGAAGTCATCCTCTCCAAAACCTAGGGAGTCTATCTTGAAGCCCCTAGTTCTGAAAAACCCTTTCCAGATGCTCCATGAGAGCTTGGAGGTTAGTAGTGGTGGAGAGCTAGGTGGTACCTCAGGATATCCTCACACTTTTCAGGATAAGGAGAGGGGAACTGTGGGCTCAGGTCTTGATTTAGGCCTAAAGCACCCAATCCTTCCTGATAATAGTGTAGAGGAGATGCCTGTAATGCACCAAGAATGCTCTGAAATCACTGGCAGAAGAAAGCTTGGGGATCCATCTTTATGAGTTCTATGATTGTTCCTAGCCACAAGATAATAGCCTCAATGGCTCTGCAGAATCAGCTAGCCTTTTCTGATCAGTTTGCTAAGAAAGGATTTTATTTGGTGTCTGGATGTCCACTTTGTGAAGCAGCATTGGAAGATCACAAGCATTTATTTTTCTCATGCTCATATTCTACTAAGATTTGGCAAGAAATTCTGAGCTGGATGTCTTTGGGAAGTTTATGCAATCAACTACACCAACTGATTAAATGGATAAAGAATACACACAAGGCCAAACATTGGAAATTTGCTTGGCTATCTACTTGTTTTGCAACTTCTGTCTTCACGATTTGGCAAGAAAGAAATCAAAGGCTTTTTGTGGGAACAAAAACAGCACCAGAAATTTTAGTTGCAAAAATTCAATTTTTAGTTTGGACTAGATTTGTTGCACATAAACATAATCCTAAAATTAGAAGGATTTTAGATAGAATGTCCTCTTGTATGTAAGATGGCCTAGTGTGATATACTTTTGCACCAAAATATAATTTCATTAATCAATGAAATGATGAATTTTTCTGCAAAAAAAAAAAAAAAAAAAAAAGAATAATAATAATAATAATAATAATAATAATGGTTTGGTTCCAAGATGTGGAATCTATGTTGAATCACCATTTAGTAGGACTACTAGGACTTGGGTCTCTTTCTTGGGCGGGGCATCAAGTACATGTATCCTTACCGATTAACCAATTTCTAAATGCTGGGGTAGGCCCTAAAGAGATACCGCTCCCCCATGAATTTATCTTAAATCGGGATCTTTTAGCTAAACTTTATCCCAGTTTTGCTGAAGGAGCAAAGCCCATTTTTCACTTTGAATTGGTCAAAATATGCGGAATTTCTTACGTTTCGCGGAGGATTAGATCCAGTAACTATGGGTCTATGGCTGACCGATATTGCACACCATCATTTAGCTATTGCAATTCTTCTCCTGATAGCAGGTCACATGTATAGAACGAATTGGGGCATTGGTCATAGCCTAAAGGATATTTTAGAGGCTTATAGAGGTCCATTTACGGGCCAGGGGCATAAGGGCCTATATGAGATTCTAACAACGTCATGGCATGCTCAATTATCTCTTAATCTAGCTATGTTAGGTTCGTTAACCATTGTTGTAGCCCACCATGAACGGTCGGACCTATCGCAGTGTGCTTAGTTACCGCCTTGGAGTCCCTTTGTTTCCGCTTTCCGGGACCTTCTCTTCTTGCTCCAGAGGCCTCAGAGACGATATTTTTGGTGATCACGCGGTTTCGTGTGCTGGTACTGTGGGGATTAAACATCGCCATAACCTTGTCCGTGACACTTTGTTGGATATTTGCTTCCGGACGGGGATCTCTGCAGGTAAGGAGGTGGAGATCAGCCTCTGCGACGATAATGACAAGCCATTGCGACCAGCCGACCTCCTGCTCTACTCGTGGGACAAGGGGCGTGATGTTTGTGTTGATCTGACTGGGTCCTCGCCGTTGACTCAGTATGGCCTTACTGCTTTTGAGCCTGGACGGGTCATTGCTGATGCTGCTCGTCGTAACTGTGCCAAGTATCAGGCACGCTGCACGGCGATTGGGTATGGTTTCTTACCTTTCTCTTTCTCCTCGCTCGGCGAACTCGACACGGATGTTGTTTCTCTGCTCCAGCGGATTCGGAAATTCGCTTTATCACAAGATGCTGGAGCGCGTGCCACAGTTCATATTTTCAATAGAATTAGCTTTGTAATTGCTAAGGGAGTGGGGGCTCAGATAGTATCTCGCCTCCTCTCTAACTTCTTGTAATTTGATCTAGTGTTTAATGCGAGTTCCGTTTCATAATAATAATAATAATAATAATAATAATAATAATAATAATAATAATAATAATAATAATAATAATAATAATAATAATAATAATAATAATAATAATAATAATAATAATAATACTAATAATAATAATAATAAATAGATAAGTGTGCGCGTAGTGAGAGAAAGCTTTCTCTCCCTAGTTCTGTTTTCCCTCTAAATTCTGTTACGCGAAGGTCTCTCCAATGGCGTCCGAGCCTCCAATCAAGCGTGCTCCAGGGCGCCCTCCTAAGAAATCTTTGCACAACAATTAGTCTAACCGCCATGAATCTGCTGGTCCAGATATGGGGAAGAATGATGGCGAATTGAGCAAGAATTCAGAAACCCAGAGTACTTCGCCGAAATCTTCGATTAATGACTTCATCCTTAATGCTCTCAAATCTGCTGGTAAAATTGTTCATACTGATACGTCTAATTCTATGTCTAATGATGCTAATGTGGTAAACCCGAATGATGTTGTGGAAAACCCGAATAATGAAACTGTAATTGCTCCCCCTGTTTCTCAGAAGCACGAAGAGTCAAAGAAATGGACTAACGTTGTTCAATCTCGCAAACAATTAGGAATGAATCTCTATTTTTGTGATAATAGCTCTAGTTCTACTGAAATTGATATAGAATTAGATGATTTTGCGGATGAATTGGAATTGTGGAAGATTACACTCATGGGGAATGTTATAGGTTCAAAACCCTAATTATCTGTGATCCAGAAATTTGTTAATGATAGCTGGGGTAGTATTGCTAAACCTAAGGTACAATATTACAAAAAAAGTTGGTTTTCGTTTCGATTTTCATCCATGGAAGATATGACTAATGTTCTGAAAGGAGGCCCTTGGAAAGTGGGTATCTATAGCATGATTCTTAATCTATGATCACCTGTTTTTTCTGCTGAAATGGACAAAATTCATACAGTTCCTATTTGGGTCTTATTTCCTGACTTGGATCCTTTCATGTGGTCTGAAGTGGTTCTGAGCAAGTTTGCAAGCAAAATAGGTAATCCACTTTGTGCTGATTTAGCTACTACTATGAAGGCTAAATTGTCCTTTGCTAGGGTGCTAATTGAGGTGGATGTGTCTAAGCCTTTACTTGATCATATTCTAGTTAATACTCCTTTCACTGGTCTTTCTGTTCTGAAGGTTGAATATGAGTGGGTTCCCTATTTTTTTCATGGTTGTGGTAAGCTAGGTCACACAATGCCAAACTGTAAATGGGAGAAAAAGAAACAAAAGGTTAAAGAAACAGCTAGGGCAGCTAATGTTGAGAAAGAGCTAGGTGGTATCTTAGGAATTGTTGGAAAAGATGACTCAAATATGGAGAAGATAGTCTCCAGTTCTGAGATCCATCAACCCATCTCTAATCCTATAATGCACTCAGAATGCTCTGTGCCTATAGCGAATGATCAGGATGCTCACTTTATTCCTGTTCAAAAGAGGAAGTCATCCTCTCCAAAACCTAGGGAGTCTATCTTGAAGCCCCTAGTTCTGAAAAACCCTTTCCAGATGCTCCATGAGAGCTTGGAGGTTAGTAGTGGTGGAGAGCTAGGTGGTACCTCATGATATCCTCACACTTTTCAGGATAAGGAGAGGGGAACTGTGGGCTCAGGTCTTGATTTAGGCCTTAAGCACCCAATCCTTCCTGATAATAGTGTAGAGGAGATGCCTGTAATGCACCAAGAATGCTCTGAAATCACTAGCAGAAGAAAGCATGGGGATCCATCTTTATGAGTTCTATGATTCTTCCTAGCCACAAGATAATAGCCTCAATGGCTCTGCAGAATCAGCTAGCCATTTCTGATCAGTTTGCTAAGAAAGGATTTTATTTGGTGTCTGGATGTCCACTTTGTGAAGCAGCATTGGAAGATCACAAGCATTTATTTTTCTCATGCTCATATTCTACTAAGATTTGGCAAGAAATTCTGAGCTGGATGTCTTTGGGAAGTTTATGCAATCAACTACACCAACTGATTAAATGGATAAAGAATACACACAAGGCCAAACATTGGAAATTTGCTTGGCTATCTACTTGTTTTGCAACTTCTGTCTTCACGATTTGGCAAGAAAGAAATCAAAGGCTTTTTGTGGGAACAAAAACAGCACTAGAAATTTTAGTTGCAAAAATTCAATTTTTAGTTTGGACTAGATTTGTTGCACATAAACATAATCCTAAAATTAGAAGGATTTTAGATAGAATGTCCTCTTGTATGTAAGATGGCCTAGTGTGATATACTTTTGCACCAAAATATAATTTCATTAATCAATGAAATGATGAATTTTTCTGCAAAAAAAAAAAAAAAATAATAATAATAATAATAATAATAATAATAATAATAATGGTTTGGTTCCAAGATGTGGAATCTATGTTGAATCACCATTTAGTAGGACTACTAGGACTTGGGTCTCTTTCTTGGGCGGGGCATCAAGTACATGTATCCTTACCGATTAACCAATTTCTAAATGCTGGGGTAGGCCCTAAAGAGATACCGCTCCCCCATGAATTTATCTTAAATCGGGATCTTTTAGCTAAACTTTATCCCAGTTTTGCTGAAGGAGCAAAGCCCATTTTTCACTTTGAATTGGTCAAAATATGCGGAATTTCTTACGTTTCGCGGAGGATTAGATCCAGTAACTGTGGGTCTATGGCTGACCGATATTGCACACCATCATTTAGCTATTGCAATTCTTCTCCTGATAGCAGGTCACATGTATAGAACGAATTGGGGCATTGGTCATAGCCTAAAGGATATTTTAGAGGCTCATAGAGGTCCATTTACGGGCCAGGGGCATAAGGGCCTATATGAGATTCTAACAACGTCATGGCATGCTCAATTATCTCTTAATCTAGCTATGTTAGGTTCGTTAACCATTGTTGTAGCCCACCATGAACGGTCGGACCTATCGCAGTGTGCTTAGTTACCGCCTTGGAGTCCCTTTGTTTCCGCTTTCCGGGACCTGTTCTTCTTGCTCCAGGGGCCTCAGAGACGATATTTTTGGTGATCACGCTGTTTCGTGTGCTGGTACTGTGGGGATTAAACATCGCCATAACCTTGTCCGTGACACTTTGTTGGATATTTGCTTCCGGACGGGGATCTCTGCAGGTAAGGAGGTGGAGATCAGCCTCTACGACGATAATGACAAGCCATTGCGACCAGCCGACCTCCTGCTCTACTCGTGGGAAAAGGGGCGTGATGTTTGTGTTGATCTGACTGGGTCCTCGCCCTTGACTCAGTATGGCCTTACTGCTTTTGAGCCTGGACGGGTCGTTGCTGATGCTGCTCGTCGTAGCTGTGCCAAGTATCAGGCACGCTGCACGGCGATTGGGTATGGTTTCTTACCTTTCTCTTTCTCCTCGCTCGGCGAACTCGACACAGATGTTGTTTCTCTGCTCCAGCGGATTCGGAAATTCGCTTTATCACAAGATGCTGGAGCGCGTGCCACAGTTCATATTTTCAATAGAATTAGCTTTGTAATTGCTAAGGGAGTGGGGGCTCAGATAGTATCTCGCCTCCTCTCTAACTTCTTGTAATTTGTTCTAGTGTTTAATGCGAGTTCCGTTTCATAATAATAATAATAATAATAATAATAATAATAATAATAATAATAATAATAATAATAATAATAATAATAATAATAATAAATAGATAAGTGTGCGCGTAGTGAGAGAAAGCTTTCTCTCTCTAGCTCTGTTTTCCCTCTAAATTCTGTTACGCGAAGGTCTCTCCAATGGCGTCCGAGCCTCCAATCATGCGTGGTCCAGGGCGCCCTCCTAAGAAATCTTTGCACAACAATCAGTCTAACCGCCATGAATTTGCTGGTCCAGATATGGGGAAGAATGATGCCGAATTGAGCAAGAATTCAGAAACCCAGAGTACTTCGCCGAAATCTTCGATTAATGACGTCATCCTTAATGCTCTCAAATCTGCTGGTAAAATTGTTCATACTGATACGTCTGATTCTATGTCTAATGATGCTAATGTGGTAAACGCGAATGATGTTGTGGAAAACCCGAATAATGAAACTGTAATTGCTCCCCCTGTTTCTCAGAAGCACGAAGAGTCAAAGAAATGGACTAACGTTGTTCAATCTCGCAAACAATTAGGAATGAATCTCTATTTTTGTGATAATAGCTCTAGTTCTACTGAAATTGATATAGAATTAGATGATTTTGCGGATGAATTGGAATTGTGGAAGATTACACTCATGGGGAATGTTATAGGTTCAAAACCCTCATTATCTGTGATCCAGAAATTTGTTAATGATAGCTGGGGTAGTATTGCTAAACCTAAGGTACAATATTACAAAAAAGGTTGGTTTTCGTTTCGATTTTCATCCATGGAAGATATGACTAATGTTCTGAAAGGAGGCCCTTGGAAAGTGGGTATCTATAGCATGATTCTTAATCTATGATCACCTGTTTTTTCTGCTGAAATGGACAAAATTCATACAGTTCCTATTTGGGTCTTGTTTCCTGACTTGGATCCTTTCATGTGGTCTGAAGTGGTTCTGAGCAAGTTAGCAAGCAAAATAGGTAATCCACTTTGTGCTGATTTAGCTACTACTATGAAGGCTAAATTGTCCTTTGCTAGGGTGCTAATTGAGGTGGATGTGTCTAAGCCTTTACTTGATCATATTCTAGTTAATACTCCTTTCACTGGTCTTTCTGTTCTGAAGGTTGAATATGAGTGGGTTCCCTATTTTTGTCATGGTTGTGGTAAGCTAGGTCACACAATGCCAAACTGTAAATGGGAGAAAAAGAAACAAAAGGTTAAAGAAACAGCTAGGGCAGCTAATGTTGAGAAAGAGCTAGGTGGTATCTTAGGAATTGATGGAAAAGATGACTCAAATATGGAGAAGATAGTCTCCAGTTCTGAGATCCATCAACCCATCTCTAATCCTATAATGCACTCAGAATGCTCTGTGCCTATAGCTAATGATCAGGATGCTGACTTTATTCCTGTTCAAAAGAGGAAGTCATCCTCTCCAAAACCTAGGGAGTCTATCTTGAAGCCCCTAGTTCTGAAAAACCCTTTCCAGATGCTCCATGAGAGCTTGGAGGTTAGTAGTGGTGGAGAGCTAGGTGGTACCTCAGGATATCCTCACACTTTTCAGGATAAGGAGAGGGGAACTGTGGGCTCAGGTCTTGATTTAGGCCTAAAGCACCCAATCCTTCCTGATAATAGTGTAGAGGAGATGCCTGTAATGCACCAAGAATGCTCTGAAATCACTGGCAGAAGAAAGCTTGGGGATCCATCTTTATGAGTTCTATGATTGTTCCTAGCCACAAGATAATAGCCTCAATGGCTCTGCAGAATCAGCTAGCCACTTCTGATCAGTTTGCTAAGAAAGGATTTTATTTGGTGTCTGGATGTCCACTTTGTGAAGGAGCATTGGAAGATCACAAGCATTTATTTTTCTCATGCTCATATTCTACTAAGATTTGGCAAGAAATTCTGAGCTGGATGTCTTTGGTAAGTTTAAGCAATCAAGTACACCAACTGATTAAATGGATGAAGAATACACACAAGGCCAAACATTGGAAATTTGCTTGGCTATCTACTTGTTTTGCAACTTCTGTCTTCAGGATTTGGCAATAAAGAAATCAAAGGCTTTTTGTGGGAACAAAAACAGCACCAGAAATTTTAGTTGCAAAAATTCAATTTTTAGTTTGGACTAGATTTGTTGCACATAAACATAATCCTAAAATTAGAAGGGTTTTAGATAGAATGTCCTCTTGTATGTAAGATGGCCTAGTGTGATATACTTTTGCACAAAAATATAATTTCATTAATCAATGAAATGATGAATTTTTCTGCAAAAAAATAAATAAAATAAAATAAAATAATAATAATAATAACAATAATAATGGTTTGGTTTCAAGATGTGGAATCTATGTTGAATCACCATTTAGTAGGACTACTAGGACTTGGGTCTCTTTCTTGGGCGGGGCATCAAGTACATGTATCCTTACCGATTAACCAATTTCTAAATGCTGGGGTAGGCCCTAAAGAGATACCGCTTCCCCATGAATTTATCTTGAATCGGGATCTTTTAGCTCAACTTTATCCCAGTTTTGCTGAAGGAGCAAACCCCATTTTTCACTTTGAATTGGTCAAAATATACGGAATTTCTTACGTTTCGCGGAGGATTAGATCCAGTAACTGTGGGTCTATGGCTGACCGATATTGCACACCATCATTTAGCTATTGCAATTCTTTTCCAGATAGCAGGTCACATGTATAGAACGAATTGAGGCATTGGTCATAGCCTAAAGGATATTTTAGAGGCTCATAGAGGTCCATTTACGGGCCTGGGGCATAAGGGCCTATATGAGATTCTAACAACGTCATGGCATGCTCAATCGTTAACCATTGTTGTAGCTCACCATGAACGGTCGGACCTATCGCAGTGTGCTTAGTTACCGCCTTGGAGTCCCTTTGTTTCCGCTTTCCGGGTCCTGCTCTTTTTGCTCCAGGGGCCACAGAGACGATATATTTGGTGATCACGCGGTTTCGTGTGCTGGTACTGTGGGGATTAAACATCTCCATAAGCTTCTCCGTGACACTTTGATGGATATTTGCTTCCGGACGGAGATCTCTGCAGGTAAGGAGGTGGAGATCAGCCTCTGCGACGATAATGACAAGCCATTGCGACCAGCCGACCTCCTGCTCTACTCGTGGGACAAGGGGCGTGATGTTTGTGTTGATCTGACTGGGTCCTCGCCCTTGACTCAGTATGGCCTTACCGCTTTTGAGCCTGGACGGGTCGTTGCTGATGCTGCTCGTTGTAAGTGTGCCAAGTATCAGGCACGCTGCACGGCGATTGGGTATGGTTTCTTACCTTTCTCTTTCTCCTCGCTCAGCGAACTCGACACGGATGCTGTTTCTCTGCTCCAGCGGATTCGGAAATTCGCTTTATCACAAGATGCTGGAGCGCGTGCCGCAGTTCATATTTTCAATAGAATTAGCTTTGTAATTGCTAAGGGAGTGGTGGCCCAGATAGTATCTCGCCTCCCCTCTAACTTCTTGTAATTTGTTCTAGTGTTGAATGCGAGTTCCGTTTCATAATAATAATAATAATAATAATAATAATAATAATAATAATAATAATAATAATAATAATAATAATAATAATAATAAATAGATAAGTGTGCGCGTAGTAAGAGAAAGCTTTCTCTCTCTAGCTCTGTTTTCCCTCTAAATTCTGTTACGCGAAGGTCTCTCCAATGGCGTCCGAGCCTCCAATCAAGCGTGGTC
The DNA here is from genome assembly GCA_958450325.1 of Agrostemma githago. NCBI lineage: Eukaryota > Viridiplantae > Streptophyta > Magnoliopsida > Caryophyllales > Caryophyllaceae > Agrostemma > Agrostemma githago. The sequence continues at coordinate 35,126,147 of OY288254.1, read as the reverse complement.
CAGGGCGCCCTCCTAAGAAATCTTTGCACAGCAATCAGTCTAACCGCCCTGAATCTGCTGGTCCAGATATGGGGAAGAATGATGCCGAATTGAGCAAGAATTCAGAAACCCAGAGTACTTCGCCGAAATCTTCGATTAATGACTTCATCCTTAATGCTCTCAAATCTGCTGGTAAAATTGTTCATACTGATACGTCTGATTCTATGTCTAATGATGCTAATGTGGTAAACCCGAATGATGTTGTGGAAAACCCGTATAATGAAACTGTAATTGCTCCTCCTGTTTCTCAGAAGCACGAAGAGTCAAAGAAATGGACTAATGTTGTTCAATCTCGCAAACAATTAGGAATGAATCTCTATTTTTGTGATAATAGCTCTTGTTCTACTGAAATTGATATAGAATTAGATGATTTTGCGGATGAATTGGAATTGTGGAAGTTTACACTCATGGGGAATGTTATAGGTTCAAAACCCTCATTACATGTGATCCAGAAATTTGTTAATGATAGCTGGGGTAGTATTGCTAAACCTAAGGTACAATATTACAAAAAAGGTTGGTTTTCGTTTCGATTTTCATCCATGGAAGATATGACTAATGTTCTGAAAGGAGGCCCTTGGAAAGTGGGTATCTATAGCATGATTCTTAAGCAATGGTCACCTGTTTTTTCTGCTGAAATGGACAAAATTCATACAGTTCCTATTTGGATCTTGTTTCCTGACTTGGATCCTTTCATGTGGTCTGAAGTGGTTCTGAGCAAGTTAGCAAGCAAAATAGGTAATCCACTTTGTGCTGATTTAGCTACTACTATGAAGGCTAAATTGTCCTTTGCTAGGGTGGTAATTAAGGTGGATGTGTCTAAGCCTTTACTTGATCATATTCTGGTTAATAATTCTTTCACTGGCCCTTCTGTTCTGAAGGTTGAATATGAGTGGGTTCTCTATTTTTGTCATGGTTGTGGTAAGCTAGGTCACACAATGCGAAACTGTAAATGGGAGAAAAAGAAACAAAAGGTTAAAGAAACAGCTAGGGCAGCTAATGTTGAGAAAGAGCTAGGTGGTATCTTAGGAATTGATGGAAAAGATGACTCAAATATGGAGAAGATAGTCTCCAGTTCTGAGATCCATCAACCCATCTCTAATCCTATAATGCACTCAGAATGCTCTGTGCCTATAACTAATGATCAGGATGCTGACTTTATTCCTGTTCAAAAGAGGAAGTCATCCTCTCCAAAACCTAGGGAGTCTATCTTGAAGCCCCTAGTTCTGGAAAACCCTATCCAGATGCTCCATGAGAGCTTGGAGGTTAGTAGTGGTGGAGAGCTAGGTGGTACCTCAGGATATCCTCACACTTTTCAGGATAAGGAGAGGGGAACTGTGGGCTCAGGTCTTGATTTAGGCCTTAAGCACCCAATCCTTCCTGATAATAGTGTAGAGGAGATGCCTGTAATGCACCAAGAATGCTCTGAAATCACTGGCAGAAGAAAGCATGGGGATCCATCTTTATGAATTCTATGATTGTTCCTAGCCACAAGATAATAGCCTCAATGGCTCTGCAGAATCAGCTAGCCACTTCTGATCAGTTTGCTAAGAAAGGATTTTATTTGGTGTCTAGATGTCCACTTTGTGAAGCAACATTGGAAGATTACAAGCATTTATTTTTCTCATTCTCATATTCTACTAAGATTTGGCAAGAAATTCTGAGCTGGATGTCTTTGGGAAGTTTAAGCAATCAACTACACCAACTGATTAAATGGATGAAGAATACACACAAGGCCAAACATTGGAAATTTGCTTGGCTATCTACTTGTTTTGCAGCTTCTGTCTTCACGATTTGGCAAGAAAAAAATCAAAGGCTTTATGTGGGAACAAAAACAGCACCAGAAATTTTAGTTGCAAAAATTCAATTTTTAGTTTGGACTAGATTTGTTGCACATAAACATAATCCTAAAATTAGAAGGATTTTAGATAGAATGTCCTCTTGTATGTAAGATGGCCTAGTGTGATATACTTTTGCACCAAAATATAATTTCATTAATCAATGAAATGATGAATTTTTCTGCAAAAAATAATAATAATAATAATAATAATATTAAAAATAATAATAATAATAATAATAATAATAATAATAATAATAATAATAATAATAATAATAATAACAATAATAATAATAATAATAATAATAATAATAATAACAATGGTTTGGTTTGGTTCCAAGATGTGGAATCTATGTTGAATCACCATTTAGTAGGACTACTAGGACTTGGGTCTCTTTCTTGGGCGGGGCATCAAGTACATGTATCCTTACCGATTAACCAATTTCTAAATGCTTGGGTAGGCCCTAAAGAGATACCGTCCCCCATGAATTTATCTTGAATCGGGATCTTTTAGCTCAACTTTATCCCAGTTTTGCTGAAGGAGCAAACCCCATTTTTCACTTTGAATTGGTCAAAATATGCGGAATTTCTTACGTTTCGCGGAGGATTAGATCCAGTAACTGTGGGTGTATGGCTGACCGATATTGCACACCATCATTTAGCTATTGCAATTCTTTTCCTTATAGCAGGTCACATGTATCGAACGAATTGGGGCATTGGTCATAGCCTAAAGCACTACTACAAAACATCAAATAGACAACTGTTTTTTATGCCATAGACAACAGACTTACAACAGTTGAGTAGTTTGGAGTTGTATATTAGTCTAAGCATAGACATCTGTTTTACAACAGTTGTCTATTGGTTAATTGAACAAAAGAAGTTACATTTTTATAAAATCCAACATCCAAACGATACATAAAATCATTATCCAACATCCAAAATCCAAAAGGTATACGTAAAATAATTATCCATGTCCAAAAGTACCTAAAACCATGCATAATCCAACTAACACCTTGTCCGCATAAGATAATCCGATGCATCATATACGACTAATTATTAAGAAAATAATCCGCCCATAATCCACGAACCTCGTCAATATCTTCTAGAGAATATGTCATCATATCGTTGAAATGCTACAAAATCAATAATATAAATGAACTAATTATTTTGTTTCAATTATGTGCATAAAACAAATGATTGAAACAAGAGAAAGTGTGAAAACCCAAGTCTTACCTCATTGACGGTTCTCTTCAAATCAGAACGAGTGATAATTTCGATCATATATCTCATCACGTAATAACCACACTCTTTTTTCTGAGCATGAGGAGCCGACTACATTGCAACAAGTATAACAAAGTGTAAGAGTCGTACAAATGACAAAATACAAGATACAACATACACATACATGGATGAAGGTTATTAGTAACAAGATGACCTGTAACCATACCGTAAACATATCACCTCTATGGGAACAGGGAAATCAGATGTTAAGCTAACTCTCACCTATCAGATACCTTTGCAACTAAGACTCGTTTAAAAGTTTTGAGTGTCAAGTACGCGAGTTAATATGAAGTGTCGGTGTAAAATAGACCATAGATCATGTCCTTCTTACATAACATGACATTCCAATGGTTCAATCTCACCAAACAAATGTCAATGCCTAGATTAAAATGCCGATCAACAAACTTCTGAAATAGCTAGATCTAACTAAAGCTTAATTAGCTTCTCAATCGTCTTGTGTTATATCGACTGTATCATATACAGTACCAGTAATATATATCGATAGTGAAATATTCAGTAAAAATTTGTATTTTCGGTTAAGGTTCATTTGGAAATAGCCAGCCTCATTACATCAACAATAATCCCAAATCACCCAGATTGAACCAATCAACACAATCACAAGCCTCATTTTTTCATCATAGAAGCAAACGATTCATATAATATACGAGGTTTAAATAAGTACATACATTAACTTTCACCCACTGCGGAATTTGAGAAATCTTCCTTGTACCCCCTGTATAGCCGTACACCTTTATAGACCTAGCACGGGAAAAAGAAAAGTTAAGTCACTATTAAAGAAGAAACATAAGTAAAATGAAAAAATTATCTATGGTAATAAATTGAGATAACTCACGTATTAAGTAAAGTTTTAAATCCACTAGGCTCGGACTTTCCAAGTGAGTCAAACCAATATACTTGGTTATGCTCAACAATATCTATCAAAGCAAGCATCCAATGTTCCCTATTAACATTAAAATCAACTTCCTTTATCAAGTATATATATATATATATATATATATATATATATATATATATGTATAACAAATAGTTTAAATTTTATTACTTGAAAAGTATACACTCACTCTTTGTAGAATGGAGCTAGATATACTAGTTTTTTCCCTTTCGTCATCCATTCAGATATATATGTCGCCAAAGCATCAGGATCATGACCTATCAGTGATGTCTTCTCCGGACAAAAAAATCCATATCTTTTGGAGTCACAAATACTATGCAAGTACCTACGTAACACAAAAAAAATCATGAGATATCTTTGACCTTTGTAAATCTCAAAAAAAAAGATTGATTACTAACTACATACTTACCGAACAAAAGTCTGAATGCATACGCAATTGAGTTTTTCCATATTCAACAATCGATTGATGTCATTCTTGGTGAGAAAAATTGTTTGCTCATTCCCCATAATATCCTCACTCAAAGTAAGTTCAGATTTTATATCATCATCCATCATACTAACCATCTTCGACAACAACTTTATGGATTCATATTTTTGCTCGAAAATATTTTTCACAACATTGTTTGATGTAGCAAATGACTCTTTCGTTACGCATTTAGAGCTCTCAGTTGTCTTTACTGTTTTAGTACTATCCTTTTGCATGTTTTCATTTGTCTCCTTCAGCGATGCATGAGGACTTGTTTCCTGAGTTGTCTACATTTGAAAATAACTCATTAGAATTTCAAGTGATGTGTACAACAATTAAAACTTATACATGGATGACGTTAGCAATGACCGCACCTTTGGATGTCTGATAGTGATTAAATTTTTCGGCCATCGAACAAATGAGCCAAGTGCATCACCCACAGTTGAAAATTCATCAGTTGGCACCGGTATATTTGCATTCTCCTTTCCTTCAAAGACAACGTCAATTGAGACTCTGAACTCATTTTCTCCAAAAGCACATCCATGAGATCTTGAAATCTGTGTAGGGGCCCGAAAAACTCTTCCAAGCGCCACCTTTTGTAACTCGATGCCCACCACAGATAATTGACATTCAAAGCCCTTGGAAAAATTTAACAAGGATAATTGTAAAACAATCCAGCTCATAATTTAAAAAGAACTAGTTGTACCATAGAGAAGAGATATAAGAAGGGTGAAAACGGTTTACCTTATCCGGTATCTCACCAAACATGTCACCAAGTGAACTTGATTCATCATCTTCATTGCAACTTGCCCTCCCACTTTTGTGATTAATCTCAAAGGAAGGATCTTTCTCAACGGAACAACTTGTGTGCCCTTTTTTTACTGTTAAGGCACCCATTGTCCTCATCTCAACGATAGTATCTATCTCTCGTAACATATCACCCCTTACTTTATCGGTGATCATCTGAGTTAGAGTATCCAAACACTCTTTTGATATCCCTTGAACTCGACGGTGTTTGCATTTACCAAAGTACTGCTTGTGCCCCACCGTTCCACCAACACCTCTAAGACGACCATAATGCTCGGCGTTTCCAAGTGCTTTAGTTAGTATGTCATCCTTTCCATTGGGCGCAAATTCTCCTTGTAACACTTGTTCCTTTACCTCATACTGTAAACATAAAAGAAACTAAGTGTAGCAAACTTGGTTGCATTAGCTTCCTTAATTGATTGCATTCAAAATAATAATTTGAGTACTTACAATTCTTTCTATCGCTTGCTTAGTCTCGGGATTTAGGCACTCACCAGCTTTATCAATTCTCGCTTCTATCCATAAATCACCCCTTTCTATACTTACAGTTGAATTTTCATCTTCGTTTGATTTCTCAGCAAGAGCTTTCTTTTCCAAGGCCTTCTTTTCCGAATTGATCCTTGCTTTACGATATCCTCCACGAGACATTCTATGAGGATATATGTTCCTCTTTTGCTTCTCAGTTGCGACGTTACTTGCCGCCTAGCACAAGCACAAAACAATAATATATATACATAGTTAAAGCTTGACTTTTCCATCCATCATAATAAAATATACATATTTAGGCAATAACGCACCCGAAATTCATCACTCATACGCGTTGCTTTAAATCTCTTCCAAACTTCAGCTTTAATGTATGGGTATTTCCGTAGTGGATCATCATCTTTAGGCAACTTTCTCTTTTTCAATGGTTTTTTTGTACACATAGAGAGAAGTCAATAAAGACTTGAATTCCTTCCATCTGTGATTGGCAATAGAGATAACCTGTTCCTTCTTTGAAGGTGGAATTGTAAAAATTGTCTACAAAAATGCACATCGGGTTAGTGATCGACATAATAAAATATTAGCTTCAGTATTAGTTTGACAAGATAAAGATGTAAGTTTTAGATGAGTATGAGGGTAAGATATAAGCTATTAGATCAAAGAATGCGATAAATTCATCAAACCCAGTTTTTACCAAAACATCATCCCAAATCTTCTCTTTGATATCGACTCCAACATGCTTCCAAGTAGGAATTTCAATTGACACTTTCGTACGTGCCAATACCCCAATGTAACTCTTGTATTTATCACCGATTACCCCAGTTGCCTCACCAGCACTATCAAATTCAACATCAAGTTTTTTTCCTGCATTTCTTAAAGCAATTAATTCCTTCATTAGCACTGCACTTTTTCCCTTCGGTTCTATTGATAAATTCTCAGAATCATTGTTGCATTAAGAATGTGATGATGACGACATAATGACCTGGGTTCCATGGAACAAAAAAGTAAGATACTTACATGACACATATCAAATTAAATAAAGTCGCATCTTAAATATTATAAATATAGTCACTACTTAAAATAGGTATAGCATAGTCACATACACTTAAGTAGTAAGTACAACAAAATTATTTATATATTAGATTAGATAGTCACATAAACTAGTAATCATCCGACTATTTTAGAGGTCGTCGGGAGTTCAACCCATAAACCTTCAGCATGATCATCTCGTATATATAATCAAAATGAGAAATCCTCAATGAAATGAAATTCCATTTCAATCGTCAAAAACGTTGATAATAATAATTGAACCATTTAACTTAATCAGAAGAAAAAAGTAACAGATCCCCAATTGACGACATACATACCCAGATCAGGAGCATACAAGTCCTACCCCCAAAATTCGAAAATGGAACAACTGAACATGGTAAAGTACTATAGTAGTAGTACAGTAGTACACAATTACATGAAGAAAACACCGGATCAGGCGTTGGCACCCTATAATCAATCGATTAAGTGGGTCTATGCAAATGCACGAATTCGTTAAAAATCGTGTTACCAAACCATGATAATTTTCAGAATGAAACTAAGTGGATTATTTTCTTTCTAACGAAGAGTTCATGACTATAGGCCCCGTGACAAACTTAAGAATCTGAGTGAGTAAGGTCGACCTAAAATTTCTGTCTGCAATTCGATTACAGTGGCCCGGGACGTAGGAGTGGACAAAATTATCAAAATTACAACTGAAATCAACAATCTCATCTATCAGACTTTTTGAATAATCTATTTCCAATATTCCTTGAGGAGTTAGTTAGGATAGCACATCAAACATGAAAATGAAAATGAAATGGTCAGAAGACTCAACCTTAGCTTGTGCATGGTTGGTGCATAGAATGTTGCTACTTATGAAGTGATGGGAACTAATTGGATTGATTAAGCTATCAACTAATTTATCACACACGTAATCTTTCAAACACACGTTATTGCATATTTCGTATCTGATACTCTAGTTTAATAGTTTGGAAGAATTCAACCGCTTTGACCATAATTAGACAATCGTTCGATTCAAAAGTGGTTGAAATTAACCCGATCCAAGTAGTCTTATAATTTACCTAACATTATTCAATGAGCATCATCATATTAAGGTACGTATTTTATGTTGATCCAAAGACAACTAACATTTTGATGAAACTTGCTTATACCTTGCACTTCCCTACACTCTACACTATCAGAGATTCATTCCATCAACTATTTCAATTTTGCTTATAACTTGATGAAACTTGCTTATACTTTATGCGAATTATGGATCTTCATCTATTTCAATTTTGTTACTGTATTAGAATGCCAATTTCAAAGGTTATTCATTGAATGAACACATAATCACATTATTCATATTGCATAGGACAGCAGGCTAGTATATTTTATTATCACATAATCACAATGTCATCGGCTCAACACTCAAACTGAGCAACAGCTTGAAACATGCCTCAATAATTTCATCATCTTATATTTTATTATTATTGCATTCTTTCTTTCTTTTTTTATCATCCAATTAGACCAATCATTATAATACGGGAGTATGGCAAGGGAATAATCGATCAAAATACAAACAAACCCAGTTCATGTGCTAATAGACCCTAGACAGAGTAACTCATTTTCCTCAAAAAATGTAATTGCACAGAAACATTCAATCGCCATAGAAACCCATTTCACTAACCAGTAACCTGAAATTCTAACAAATTGCACAATTTCACATAACACAATCAATAACAACGATTACCAAAACATTCGGAAACTTTCGTAATTCATATCCAACAAACGAAGAAAGGTCCATAACTCTAGATTAACATAATAATAATAATAATAGTAATAATGTTCATAAAACGAATTATCTCATCAAAAACCAAATCCAAACAAAAACGATGATAATAAAATAAAAATGACGTACCAGAGAAGAGGCAAAATAGGGCGACAAATAGAGAAGAAGAGCGACGAACAGCTATTACGACGACGATGAGCGAAGATGTAATACTCGTTGATTAATAGGGCGACAAATAATTGATTTACAAATGGTTGTATGAACGACGACGATGAACGAAGAACAGCTAGCAACGAATAGGCTTCGAAGTTAATTACAGAAGAAGGAAGAGAAGAAGGGCGACGAAGAGCGAAGAAGACGAAGAGCGAAGAAGGGCGACGTTAGCTTCATGACGAAGAGCGAAGGGTTATCTGGAAATATTTGGGGATCTGAAAAAATTAGGGTTAGAGGAGGAATAATTGGGGATCTGCTGGGTAAGTTGAGCAAGTTGAGCGGGAGTCGAGATTTTGGGTCGATAAATGCAAGATCGAGTCAATAAACGATTTGAACTTGACTCGATACAATTTTGGGTCGATAAATTAATGAATTAAGTCGAGTTATTATTGGGTCGATAAGTACAATAATTAAGTCGAGTAATTATATGTCATAAAGACATAAACTAAATTTTGAACTTAAGTACGATACAGCCCGTGAATGATTTGAACTTGACTCGATTAAATTTTGGGTCGATAATTTAATGACGAGTCGAGTTATTGTTGGTCGATAAGTACGATAACTTAATGAGGAAGTTAGGATCATGGTGATCATATACGATTTATTATTAATCAGTGATAATTTTTTTTTTTGAAAGTATCAGTGATAATTAAATCAATTTTTAATCCCTACGAATTTTAAACAACGCAATTTAGTCTATAATATTTGACTAAACTCCTTGATTAATGCTAATTACAGTAATTAATTAAATTAATCAAACAATTTAGAAATTTTACAGCAACAACATAGCTCCTCTGTCGTCGTTCTTCGTCCAATCCGAGAAATTCTAACGCTCGCAATCCACTATCGGCCAACGTTACTATAAATAAATCAAAGCAAACAAAAACCGTTAAAAATCAAATGAAATGGAAAAAACTTAACATCAAATGTAATTACAATTAAATGTAAAGAGTCAAATGAAACGGAGGAGCGAAATGACGGAAATCGGAAGGTACCTAGCTTTACAGGAAGTGGTTTTCAGTAATCGTGCAATGACTTTACGATCAATGAGATATTATCATCAACGATCAATGAGTAAATATTCGAGTTTGGTGGTCGGGTAAATGAGTTGAGAAAGTGATATGGGTTGGGTAGTAACAACCAATTTTTAGTGGTCCTAAAAATTAGAATAGACAACTGAGATTAATTAAAACAGTTGTATAATATATAGACAACTGTTTTTATAAAACTCAGTTGTCTATTACCAGATAAAGACAACTGTTTCTCAAACAAAACAGTTGTCTATATATTATACATCAGTTGTTAAGAATATCTGATGTCTGTTAGGAGTTGTCTATTTGATGTTTTGTAGTAGTGATAAGGATATTTTAGAGGCTCATAGATGTCCATTTACGGGCCAGGGGCATAAGGGCCTATATGAGATTCTAACAACGTCATGGCATGCTCAATTATCTCTTAATCTAGCTATGTTAGGTTCGTTAACCATTGTTGTAGCCCACCATGAACGGTCGGACCTATCGCAATTTGCTTAGTTACCGCCTTGGAGTCCCTTTGTTTCCGCTTTCCGGGACCTGCTCTTCTTGCTCCAGGGGCCTCAGAGACGATATTTTTGGTGATCACGCGGTTTCGTGTGCTGGTACTGTGGGGATTAAACATCGCCATAACCTTGTCCGTGACACTTTGTTGGATATTTGCTTCCGGACGGGGATCTCTGCAGGTAAGGAGGTGGAGATCAGCCTCTGCGACGATAATGACAAGCCATTGCGACCAGCCGACCTCCTGCTCTACTCGTGGGACAAGGGGCGTGATGTTTTTGTTGATCTAACTGGGTCCTCGCCCTTGACTCAGTATGGCCTTACCGCTTTTGAGCCTGGACGGGTCGTTGCTGATGTTGCTCGTCGTAAGTATGCCAAGTATCAGGCACGCTGCACGGCGATTGGGTATGGTTTCTTACCTTTCTCTTTCTCCTCGCTCGGCGAACTCGACACGGATGCTGTTTCTCCGCTGCAGCGGATTCGGAAATTCGCTTTATCACAAGATGCTGAAGCGCGTGCCGCAGTTCATATTTTCAATAGAATTAGCTTTGTAATTGCTAAGGGAGTGGGGGCCCAGATAGTATCTCGCCTCCCCTCTAACTTCTTGTAATTTGTTCTGGTGTTTTATGCGAGTTCCGTTACATTAAAAAAAAAATTAAAAAAAAATTAAAAAATTAATAATAATAATAATGATAATAATAACAATAATAAATAGATAAGTGTGCGAGTAGTGAGAGAAAGCTTTCTCTCTCTAGCTCTGTTTTCCCTCTAAATTCTGTTACGCGAAGGTCTTTCCAATGGCGTCCGAGCCTCCAATCAAGCATGGTCCAGGGCGCCTTCCTAAGAAATCTTTGCACAGCAATCAGTCTAACCGCTATGAATCTGCTGGTCCAGATATGGGGAAGAATGATGCCGAATTGAGCAAGAATTCAGAAACCCAAAGTACTTCGCCGAAATCTTCGATTAATGACTTCATCCTTAATGCTCTCAAATCTACTGGTAAAATTGTTCATACTGATATGTCTGATTCTATGTCTAATGATGCTAATGTGGTAAACCCGAATGATGTTGTGGAAAACCCGAATAATGAAACTGTAATTGCTCCCCCTGTTTCTCAGAAGCACGAAGAGTCAAAGAAATGGACTAATGTTGTTCAATCTCGCAAACAATTAGGAATGAATCTCTATTTTTGTGATAATAGCTCTAGTTCTACTGAAATTGATATAGAATTAGATGATTTTGCGGATGAATTGGAATTGTGGAAGTTTACACTCATGGGGAATGTTATAGGTTCAAAACCCTCATTACCTGTGATCCAGAAATTTGTTAATGATAGCTGGGGTAGTATTGCTAAACCAAAGGTACAATATTACAAAAAAGGTTGGTTTTCGTTTCGATTTTCATCCATGGAAGATATGACTAATGTTCTGAAAGGAGGCCCTTGGAAAGTGGGTATCTATAGCATGATTCTTAAGCAATGGTCACCTGTTTTTTCTGCTGAAATGGACAAAATTCATACAGTTCCTATTTGGGTCTTCTTTCCTGACTTGGATCCTTTCATGTGGTCTGAAGTGGTTCTGAGCAAGTTAGCAAGCAAAATAGGTAATCCACTTTGTGCTTTTAGCTACTACTATGAAGGCCAAATTGTCCTTTGCTAGGGTGCTAATTGAGGTGGATGTGTCTAAGCCTTTACTTGATCATATTCTGGTTAATACTCCTTTCACTGGTCCTTCTGTTCTGAAGGTTGAATATGAGTGGGTTCCCTATTTTTGTCATGGTTGTGGTAAGCTAGGTCACACAATGCCAAACTGTAAATGGGAGAAAAAGAAACAAAAGGTTAAAGAAACAGCTAGGGCAGCTAATGTTGAGAAAGAGCTAGGTGGTATCTTAGGAATTGATGGAAAAGATGACTCAAATATGGAGAAGATAGTCTCCAGTTCTGAGATCCATCAACCCATCTCTAATCCTATAATGCACTCAGAATGCTCTGTGCCTATAGCTAATGATCAGGATGCTGACTTTATTCCTGTTCAAAAGAGGAAGTCATCCTCTCCAAAACCTAGGGAGTCTATCTTGAAGCCCCTAGTTCTGGAAAACCCTTTCCAGATGCTCCATGAGAGCTTGGAGGTTAGTAGTGGTGGAGAACTAGGTGGTACCTCAGGATATCTTCACACTTTTCAGGATAAAGAGAGGGGAACTGTGGGCTCAGGTCTTGATTTAGGCCTTAAGCACCCAATCCTTCCTGATAATAGTGTAGAGGAGATGCCTGTAATGCACCAAGAATGCTCTGAAATCACTGGCAGAAGAAAGCATGGGGATCCATCTTTATGAGTTCTATGATTGTTCCTAGCCACAAGATAATAGCCTCAATGGCTCTGCAGAATCAGCTAGCCACTTCTGATCAGTTTGCTAAGAAAGGATTTTATTTGGTGTCTAGATGTCCACTTTGTGAAGCAACATTGGAAGATCACAAGCAGTTATTTTTCTCATTCTCATATTCTACTAAGATTTGGCAAGAAATTCTGAGCTGGATGTCTTTGGGAAGTTTAAGCAATCAAGTACACCAACTGATTAAATGGATGAAGAATACACACAAGGCCAAACATTGGAAATTTGCTTGGCTATCTACTTGTTTTGCAGCTTCTGTCTTCACGATTTGGCAAGAAACAAATCAAAGGCTTTTTGTGGGAACAAAAACAGCACCAGAAATTTTAGTTGCAAAAATTCAATTTTTAGTTTGGACTACATTTGTTGCACATAAACATAATCCTAAAATTAGAAGGATTTTAGATAGAATGTCCTCTTGTATGTAAGATGGCCTAGTGTGATATACTTTTGCACCAAAATATAATTTCATTAATCAATGAAATGATGAATTTTTTGGAAAAAAAAAATAATAAAAAATAAATAAAAATAAAATAAAATAAATAATAATAATAATAATAATAATAATAATAATAATAATAATGGTTTGGTTCCAAGATGTGGAATCTATGTTGAATCACCATTTAGTAGGACTACTAGGACTTGGGTCTCTTTCTTGGGCGGGGCATCAAGTACATGTATCCTTACCGATTAACCAATTTCTAAATGCTGGGGTAGGCCCTAAAGAGATATCGCTGCCCCATGAATTTATCTTGAGTCGGGATCTTTTAGCTCAACTTTATCCCAGTTTTGCTGAAGGAGCAAACCCTATTTTTCACTTTGAATTGGTCAAAATATGGGAAATTTGTTACGTTTCGCGAAGGATTAGATCCTGTAATTGTGGGTCTATGGCTGACCGATATTGCACACCATCATTTAGCTATTGCAATTCTTTTCCTGATAGCAGGTCACATGTATAGAACGAATTGGGGCATTGGTCATAGCCTAAAGGATATTTTAGAGGCTCATAGAGGTCCATTTACGGGCCAGGGGCATAAGGGCCTATATGAGATTCTAACAACGTCATGGCATGCTCATTAATCTAGCTATGTTAGGTTCGTTAACCATTGTTGTAGCTCACCATGAACGGTCGGACCTATCGCAGTGTGCTTAGTTACCGCCTTGGAGTCCCTTTGTTTCCGCTTTCCGGGACGTGCTCTTCTTGCTCCAGGGGCCTCAGAGACGATATTTTTGGTGATCACGCGGTTTCGTGTGCTGGTACTGTGGGGATTAAACATCGCCATAACCTTGTCCGTGACACTTTGTTGGATATTTGCTTCCGGACGGGGATCTCTGCAGGTAAGGAGGTGGAGATCAGCCTCTGCGACGATAATGACAAGCCATTGCGACCAGCTGACCTCCTGCTCTACTCGTGGGACAAGGGGCGTGATGTTTGTGTTGATCTGACTGGGTCCTCGCCCTTGACTCAGTATGGCCTTACCGCTTTTGAGCCTGGACGGGTCGTTGCTGATGCTGCTCGTCGTAAGTGTGCCAAGGATCAGGCACGCTGCACGGCAATTGGGTATGGTTTCTTACCTTTCTCTTTCTCCTCGCTCGGCGAACTCGACACGGATGCTGTTTCTCTGCTCCAGCGGATTCGGAAATTCGCTTTATCACAAGATGCTGAAGCGCGTGCCGCTGTTCATATTTTCAATAGAATTAGCTTTGTAATTGCTAAGGGAGTGGGGGCCCAGATAGTATCTCGCCTCCCCTCTAACTTCTTGTAATTTGTTCTAGTGTTTAATGCGAGTTCTATTTCATAATAATAATAATAATAATAATAATAATAATAATAATAATAATAATAATAATAATAATAATAATAATAATAATAATAATAATAATAACAACAACAACAACAACAACAACAACAACAACAACAACAATAATAACAATAATAATAATAATAATAATAATAATAATAATAATAATAATAATAATAATAATAATACCGCTTTACTCGTTAAATGCTTATGGAATTTATCAAATCCTCCAACTAGCATTTGGAGTAAGTGGTGTAAAGAATATATTTTGGGCTCTAATACAATCTGGGAAGTTCAAGCGAAGGAGTTTCATCCTGCAAGTGTTCGTAATTGCATTACAGTGAGAGATCGATTGATTCAGCGATTTGGTTCTGCTGCTCTTACTCAGGCCTTCATTCAAGGTTGTGTCAGTAGCTCTAAGTTTAAGGTCAAGATAGCCTACTCTGTGCTGCGAGAGATTGAGAAGAAGCATTGGGGATCGATTCTCAAATCCGGTGTTCTAATTCCAAGTCAAAAGCTATTTCTATCACTCGCTATACAATATAAACTGCCCACAAATGATCAATATTGCAGGAGGGGGTTTCACATTGTGAACAGGTGTTGCTTGTGTGAAGAAGACCTGGAAACTCATAATCATATTTTTTTCAAATGCTCATTCTCTAGGGCAGTTTGGACTGGTATTCTCAACTGGTTGAAACTCAAGATGTCGGAATTCTGTTTAGTAAAGATAGTATGATGGATGACAGCAACACACACTAGGAAACATTGGAATATGACATGGGTGAAAGTTAGTCTAGCGGCTACAATTCATTCTATTTGGAAGGAGCGTAACAAGAGGATCTTTGTTGGCAAGAAATCTACAATCGATACTTTAGTATCTCAGATTAAATTTTTGGTTATCACTCGGTTCGATTTATTTTAAGGAGTGTCCTAAATATCGTAGAATTATTGAGGAGATTTGTGCCTAAGAGGTCGAAATTCTATAGTGTGGTAGTTTTTTTGCTAAGGTTGTAATTTCTTTCTCAATGAAATGAAATGATATCTTCTTTGCAAAAAAAATGAAAAATAAAATAATAATAATAATAATAATAATAATATTAATCAATAATAATAATAATATTAATCAATAATAATAAATCAATAATAGCGAAGAGTGAGAAAACTTTCTCTCTCTAGGTGGTTTCTCTCTGAAATTCTGTTACGCGCGAAGGTCCTTCAATGGCGTCTGTTCAACCAACGAAACGTGGTCCAGGTCGTCCGAGCAAGAAATCCTTGCAAGCTAATCTTCCTCCTAAGCCTGGCTCTACTTATGGAGCAGAAATGGAGAAGATTTCTGCAGAATCTCAGGAGAATTCTGAAACCCAGAGTTCTTCGAAAAAGCCTTCGATAAGTGAATTCATTCTCAAAGCTATGCATATTTCTGGTAAAATTGATTCTTCTTCTATCAATCCTACTATTAACTCAAATATGGATACAATTGTGGTTAGTCCTACTGTTTCTAATGATGCAATTACTGAACCCCTTGTTAAACCCGCGGTTGATCCTCCGCCTAAATGGTCTAAGGTTGCTCAATCACATAAGCAATCTGGTATGAGTCTGTTCTATTGTGATGAGAGCTCTAAATCTACTGAAATTGACATTGAATTGGAGGATTTTAAATCTGAACTTAAGATTTGGGAATTTACTCTAATGGGGAATGTGATAGGATCAAAGCCATCTCTTCAGTTGATTCAGCAGTTTGTCAAAACTAACTGGGTTACTATTGATAAGCCTGTAGTACAGTACTACAAAAAGGGATGGTTTTCCTTTCGATTTGGATCAAAGGAAGCCATGGATAAGATACTAAGGGATGGTCCTTGGAAGGTGGGAGTTTATTCTTTAATCCTTAAGGAATGGACACCCTCTTTTTCATCTGAGATGGACAGAATTTCTGTTGTTCCTGTTTGGGTTCTTTTTCCTGACCTAGACCTTTACCTTTGGTCTAAATCTGTTCTAAGTAAGATAGCTAGTAAGATTGGCTCTCCTTTATGTGCTGATTTAGCTACAACTACTAAAGCCAAGCTTTCATTTGCTCGGGTCCTGGTGGAAGTTGATGTATCTAAGGAATTGATTGAGCATGTGATCATCAATACTCCTTATTGTGAACACTCTTGTCAAAAAGTGCAATATGAATGGGTTCCTTACTATTGTAATGGTTGTGGGAAGTTAGGTCATACTGTAAAATCTTGTAAATGGGAGAAGAAGAAGGAAACTGATAAGAAGCAAGGTGAACTAGTTCCAACTGTGGTGAGTAAAGCTCAAATTGAGACTCAGAAGGGTGGATTGCCCACTGGCTCTGATTTGTTTCCTCCCCAAGTTGAGGCTAAGCCTGCTGAATGCCCTAAGAAGTTCTATCAGGATGATACATTCATTCATGTTTCCAAGAGGAATTCTTCCTCATTCAAAGCTAAGGAGTCTATTTTGAAGTCCTTAGTCCTGGAAAACTCCTTCCAGGTGCTCCATGAGAGTCAGGTGATTGATGGTGGGGGTGAACTAGGTGGTACCTCAGGTCTCTCTAGTGTATCTCAGGGATTGGTGAGTCGGGTTGAATCTGGTTATGGGATAGAACTGATTACCTCACTCCCCCCTGATGCTAGCAATAGAGAGCTCCCTGAAATGCAACAAGGATGTTCAATGGTGGTTTTTAATGAGGATTATGTACCTCCTGATAAAGATCAATGAAAATTGCTTCTTGGAATATAAGGGGGTTCAATGATCCTACAAAACATAGTGAGGTAAAGGATTTTTTAGTTACTTACAAACCTGAGATTTTTGCTCTTCTTGAAACAAGAGTTAAAAGTCCTAAGGCCTTGAAGATCATTAAGAACAAGTTTAGTGGATGGAAGGTGGAAACCAACTACTCTGCACATTATAATGGGAGAATTTGGCTCTTTTATAATCCTACTACAATTACTATTAGTCAACTCAATATCAATGCTCAACATACTACCTGTCATGCTACTCAAATAATCTCTCCGAACTCCTTTTGGATCAGTGCTGTCTATGGGTTTAATGAGGGTAAAGATAGAGAGAGCCTCTGGTCTGACTTGATCTCTTTGAACACATCTGCTCCTTGGTTGGTTTTGGGAGACTTCAATGTTATAAGATCTCCTGAAGAAAAGCTAGGAAATTCTCCTCCTTCACTTCAGGATATGATGGATTTTAATAGTTGTATTCTACATTGTCAGTTAGAGGAATTGCACAGTACTGG
This sequence comes from Agrostemma githago, assembly GCA_958450325.1. Taxonomy (NCBI): domain Eukaryota; kingdom Viridiplantae; phylum Streptophyta; class Magnoliopsida; order Caryophyllales; family Caryophyllaceae; genus Agrostemma; species Agrostemma githago. The sequence continues at coordinate 35,108,321 of OY288254.1, read as the reverse complement.
TTGCAATATGACTTGGACTAATAATCAAGAACCCACCACTAGGGTTTGGTCCAAGCTTGATAGGGTTCTTGCTAACACTAGTTGGCTCACTACTTTCCCTTCTACCTCTGTCATTACCCTTGAATCTGGGATATCTGATCATTCCCCTTTGATTGTGGAGATGAATAAAGACAATATTATTAGAAAGAGGTTTAGCTTTCTCAACATTTGGTGCAGTCATCCTGAATTTCTGCCTACTGTTCAGAAGGCTTGGAATACCAGGGTTGCTGGCTCCCCAATGTTCTGCCTGTTTGCTAAGCTCAAGGCTACTAAAGTGGCCCTTCAGGAGTTTCATAAAAAATACTTCTCTAATATTTCTGATAGGGTGCAGGTTGCTAAGAATGCCTTTCTTGATTGCCAGAAGAAGCTACAAGCTGATCCTTTTTCTGTTCAGTTGATTAATGATGAAAAGATTCTAATCAACTCTTATCTGACACAGAAGAGAGCTGAGTTGTCTATTTTACAACAGAGAGCCAAAGTGAAGGACATTCAACTTGCTGATTGCTCCTCTAAATATTTTTTCTCTAAAATTACTGAAAGAAGACCTCAGCAGATGATAGGTGCTATTACTACTGCTACAGGTACTCTTAAATTTGGACCAAAGGAGGTAGCTAAAGCTTTTCAGGATTATTAATCCAGTCTTCTTGGTACTATTACTCTTGTTAGTCATTTTCCTTCTATCTCTGGTGGCCTTAATTCTGATTGTACTGCTAGTTTGATATCTCCTGTGTCTCCTTTAGAAATTAAGGCTGCTATTTTCCAAATGGACTCAAATAGTAGCCCTGGGATTGATGGATTCTCTGCGGGCTTTTTCAAATCAACTTGGCATATTGTTGGTGGGGATTTTTGTAAAGCTGCTGCTAACTTCTTTAAAACTGGCAAAATGTCAAAGAATGCTAATTCTACACTTATAACTCTTATTCCTAAAAAGATTGGAGCTAGTAGTGTGCTTGATTTTAGGCCTATCTCTTGTTGCACTGTCTTTTACAAAGCTATCTCTAAAGTGCTGGCCAATAGGCTTAAAACTTTGCTTCCTTCTATCATTGGAGAGGAGCAAGGAGCTTTTGTGCAAGATAGGAACATTTTTGATAACATTCTTCTCTCTCAGGCCTTGGTGAAAGGTTATTGCAGAAAGTACTTGACTCCTAGATGTCTTGTTAAGGTGGACATTAGGAAAGCATTTGACACATTGCAATGGGATTTTATTGAAAAAATGTTCTTAGCTTTGGGATTTCCTTCACTTTTTGTTAAATGGGTTATGGGATGTGTTAAGGATCATTGGTACTCTTTCAAATTAAATGGGGAGGTACAGGGATTCTTCAAAGGGGCTAGTGGAATTAGGCAAGGAGATCCCCTCTCCCCCTATATTTTTGTGCTTAGCATGGAAGTCTTATCCAAGCATCTCAGACTTTTATGCACTGGTCCCAATGTGTCTTATCATCCCAAGTGCGCTAAGTTGGGACTCACTCACTTGGTGTTTGCTGATGATTTGATGATCTTCTCTAGAGGGGATCTCCTCTCTGTCTTAGCTATAAATGCTGCTTTGTCACATTTTGGAAGAGTCTCTGGTCTCTGTGCTAATCCAGAAAAGACCAACATTTATTTTGGAGGTGTGGTTCTTGACATTCAAAAGCTCATCCTTGATCAGACAGGGTTCAAGCCTGGTACCTTCCCTTTCAGGTACTTGGGTATCCCTCTAAGTGATTCCAGGATCTCGGTCAGTATGTTTGATTCACTCATATTGAAGATAAAAAGGTCTATTGCTCATTGGACTGCTGGTATGTTATCATATGCTGGCAAAGTACAATTGTTAGACTCTGTGATCTTTGGGATTGAGAATTTCTGGTGTACTAGTGTTCTTCTCCCTAAAGCTGTCATTCATAGCATTAACAAGCTTTGTAAAGATTTTTTCTGGGGGATTAAACCTGGTGAAAAAAGATTGGTCTTTAAGAAGTGGAAGGATATTTGTACTCCTTGGGTCTGTGGAGGCTTTAATCTGAAGAATTTGGAAACTTGGAACAAGGCTTTAATATGCAGATGGGTGTGGCAAATTGATGAAGACAAGAGCAACATTTGGATTCAATGGTGCAAGGCCTATATTTTGCAACATGAATCTATTTGGTCCATTACATTCAAGGACTATTATCCTTCAAGCCTTAAGAATATCATTGTTGTTAGAGATTATATAGTGAACATGTGTGGGTCTGTGCAGCAGGCTCAGAGTTTCCTAAAATCATGTTGTAGTCAAGCAAAGTTCTTGGTTAAGAAGGCCTACTTGGTAATACTAAGAAGACCTTCTGCTACTGTCAATACTATTCGATCTGCCAACATTTTAAAGCCTAGCAACAGGATCACATTATCTCTTGCAATGCAACAACAATTGCCAACTGTGGATCAGTTTGCTAAGAGAGGATTCTGCTGGGTAAACAGGTGCTCTTTGTGTCTGCAGGCATCTGAAACCCATATGCACCTCTTCTTTGGCTGCTCAGTAGCACAACAGGTTTGGAGTCGTTGTAAAGGGTGGATTGGTGTTTGTATTCCTTCTTATTCCTTAAGGAGTATCATTCGATGGAGCCTTCATCATACACATAGAAAGCATTGGAAAATACCTTGGTTACATGTTGCTCTTGTTGCCTCGGTTGATGCTATTTGGAAGGAAAGAAATAAGAGGTTGTTTACTGGCAAAGATACACCTATGGAGCAAATTTTTTCAAGAATCAAGCTAGTAGTTGTTTCAAGGTTTAAAGCATTTGACTATCCTAAATACTCTAGGATATTAGCTCAATTAGATTATCCTAATTGATGTAATCTTGTGTGATATACCTTTTGCACAAATCATGTAATTTCACAACTTTTTGATATGAAATGATAATTTTTCTGCAAAAATAATAATAATAATAATAATAATAATAATAATAATAATAATAATAATAATAATAATAATAATAATAATAATAATAATAATAATAATAATAATAATAATAATAATAATAATAATAACAACAACAACAACAACAACAACAACAACAACAACAACAACAACAACAACAACAACAACAACAACAATAATAACAATAATAATAATAATAATAATAATAATAATACCGCTTTACTCGTTAAATGCTTATGGAATTTATCAAATCCTCCAACTAGCATTTGGAGTAAGTGGTGTAAAGAATAATAATAATAATAATAATAGGTCGGTTCATAATTAATAGGTACGGTTCATAAAATAGGTAAGGTTTCTCCGTCTTGTCCTATAACGTAATAAGTGTTGTTTGACTTTAATAATACGCTTCGAGTTTCTGATGGGGAATACAAATACTCCATTATATAGGCAGAGAGAGAACCAGTTTCCTATTAGGGTTTTAGATTATCGTAATCTTGACCATCCATCATAGTTGAGTAAATATGTTAAAACTCCTTATTTAGTCCAATATTATTTTGATAACATATCTCTTAAAGATTCTGATTTCCAATAAGACCATAATTATGAGGAAGAAATATTAGCATAATAATCGGTAAGATATATTACATATACCGTAATATTATTATAGCATAAAATATTCTTACAGATGCGCAACTAGTATTTGATTTCTTCATTATATCGTTAGTATTGTTAATTGAGTATGATTTACTTATTAACTTTACATTAGTAATAACTAGAAATTAATATTGAACGGGATACGCTGATATTAGTACTTATGAGCGATTCACATAAATATCTAAGGTGCGACTGGATTGTACGCGCTATTTATTGTTTATCGAATACTCAGATCTATATTGCTTCCGTCTAATTGAACCTAGAATTGGATTGTTTAGGTTGTTTGACGGTTAGGGTTAATTAAGAACGGGATTCATCTTAGTTAACTATTCGTAAGAGAATTGAAATTTTACATTCACGATAGAGTAGTTAAGATTATTAATTGAAACCGTCTTACGATGATCAATCGCTATTGAGTGTGGATTTGTGCTTGCGTCTAAGTTCCTTTTAAATCATTTGATATCTTGATTTATTAGTTTTTTACTTTAGTTTATTAGTATTTCATTCATAAAATCCTCTTGGTTACTACGGCCTTTAATTACATTAGATGTCGATTTTATCTACACTTTAGTTAGCATAATTAGATTAATCTGATTCCCTTGCGTTCGACCCTTATTTCTACTTTACTACGTTTTTAATATTTAGATTTAAGTGCTTATAAATTGTAATTTGAGGCATACGACTTTGGCCTGTCACTGCGTCGCAACTCCCTGCATCACTTTAAAAAATTAATCACATAGAAATGCATGTTAGGTAAGTGTAGTGATGAAATTACTCTACTAAGAAAGGTACTCGCCTCATCATCGACGATTAACATCTCGTTAGTGAGTGGTTCTGCTTCATACGGATTTATTATGTTGAATCTTCCCCTGCATATCCTGATAACCCTTCCGTCTATAAATCCATGAAAGAACCTGAGATCTCTTGGTGGATTAGCCATACTGAAGATATTTTCAGATATTTTGTTGTGATTGTTTTGTGATGGGAAGTTGATGAAATCACTTAGTTCTCCTTATTTATATAGCTAAGAATAATCTTGCTATATATTGGATTGTTAACATACGGTTTTTGTTTACCTATTAATGAGCAACGAATATCTGAAGTGATTACGTAGGAGTCTTATATTCTCACTGTCCTTCCTATATATCTTTTTAAAAATCACCCACTCTTTCAGGAAGTGGTTAGCATACATATGTTGGCTATTAAATAACTCACTATGCTAAAAACTTGTATACTTCTATAAATGCGTATGTGGCTGACTGTATGTGAACGTACATACGTGTAGACTACTATAAAAATTTATATTTATAATTTATACGTATACATATATGTATGTGACTGACTGTATGTGAACGTATATATGTGTATACTACTGTAAATATTTATATCTATAATTAATACACACACATATATATAGATATATATATATATATATATATATATATATAGTTGACTGTATGTGAACGTATATATAGTTGTAGGACAACTAACATAATTGTTTGTATGATATTGCAGACAGTCTACTGATGTGAGAGAGAAGCGATCTAAAGAAACCCAATACCCAATTTGAGTGGTTTTAAACGACACGATTTAGTTTGGTCAATTGCGAGTCTGGTAGCCTATACAACACGTCATCCTTCCCTCCTAATCGAAGCGTTTAATTTATAATACATAATATACTGTATCATAGTATGCTCTTAGTGAGATGGAGGGCAACCGAACGTTTAGGTATACTTCTCAATGGTGAGCATATAATAATTTCCTAAAAGTAAATGTTTAGAGTGCACATCCGTCATTTGGCATGGCTAGAGTCTGACTATATTACGCTCTTAGAGAGATGCACGTCTGATAAATCGGTCCTCTAATTGTAGCGCTATAATGTCTACTCGAGCTTTTGTAAAAGGTGAATGTGCACCAACTTATTCATGATGAGGCTCGACGATATGCCTGAGAGAAGTAACACACTGCAACTGACTAAATTGTATTTATAGAGTCACCATAACAACTAAACACCATCACTACAAAAATCAGGCCGGATTGCGGCGGACTATTTGCATCGGACCAAAAATTCGATGTTTGAAAGGAGACTGCGTCGAATTACGTCGGAAAATCCGACGTCCAGACAATTGCGTCGGCTATCCCGATGTAATGTCAACGGTGATACAGGCGCGGTACTGAGAATTTGGCAACTAAAGTTTTACGACGGCATGCGACGGAATACGCCTCGCAATTAATGTCTATGCGTCGGAAATCCCGCTGCATACTGTGTTACTGGCCGACGCACGAGTATTCTGAAAAAATTTAATTCGATGTACTTTTGTGTAACTAAGCGACAGATATTACGACGGATAACCCGTCACAGAAAGTTGTATGCGACGGAATTACCGTCGCATAATAGCAAAACTCGACGCATGGACAACTGGAACGCACTTTCCAACGGGCAAAAAAATTATAATTCGACAGGCTGTGCAAGGGACGGATGTGACGGAATATCCGTCGCACAGAATTAAAAAAAATAAAAAATTAACCCAGCCATTTACCCGACCCCATTCATTCATTCATTCACCATTCATTCGTTCATTTACCCGACACCAAATAACCCATTACTGAAAAACCCCAAATAATAACCCTAACCCCCAATTCCAAAACCCATCTCCCATTCCCGCCGTTCGTCCCTGCCGGCGTCGCCATTCCCGCTGTTCGTCACTGCTGCTCTCCCCGGCGCGTTCGTCGCCGCTGCCTTCCCCTGTTCGTCCCTCCCGTTTTCGTCCTCCCTGCCGGCGTCGCCATCCCCGCAGTTCGTCGCTGCTGCTGTCCCTGTATGTCTTCTTGTTTTAGTATTGTTATTGTTGTTGTAGTTAGTGAGTTATTATTGTTGGGTTAATTGTTGTTATTATTTTGTTATTTTTGTTATTATTGAATGATTGTTGGGTTAATTGTTGTTGTTGTTGTTATTGTGTTGTTATTGTTATTAGAATGATGGTTGGGTTAATTGTTGTTGGTGTTGTTATTGTGTTATTATTGTTATTATTGAATGATTAAATTGATGGATGTAATTGCTTTCATTGTCTGATTTGATTGGTAAACTTATATGTATGTATGTGGTTGTTGTTATAGTGCTAATTAATAAGTCATTAATATGTGTATGTGTATGTGGTTGTTGTTGTATGTGTATGTGGTTGTTGAAACCTACTCAACACTAAACACTCAATTCTAGCCGATTATATTACGGGCTAACTTGTTACTACAATGTTAGGTAACTTGTCTTAGTACTACACTAAGAATTAATTTGTGGATTATTATATTATAGTTGAAACAATAATAAAAAAATTAGTTTAAACTAAGAATTAATTATGGATTATTCTACCGTGAAATCTCTTATTTAATACGGAGTAATGACATAAGTAGTCGTAAAAAAACAAATGATAATACAACAAATACTACTCCACTATTACTAATCTACTACTAACAATACTACTAATACTTCTACTAATACTACTACCACCACTACTACTAATCTACTACTACTAATACTACTTAACTACTAATAATACTACTAATAATACTACTAATCTACTACTACTATTACTAATCTTCTACTACTACTACTACTAATATTAGTTAACTACTACTAATAATACTACTAATCTATTATTACTACTACTAATCTACTACTACTAATAATAATACTACTAATCTACTATTACTACAAATCTACTGCTACTACTACCACTAATAATACTACCACTACTACTCCAACTACTAATCTACTACTACTAATTTACTACCACTACTACTATTAATCTACTACTAATACTACTACCACCACTACTACTAATCTATTACTACTAATACTACTTAACTACTATTAATACTACTATTAATACTACTAATACTACTAATCTACTACTACTAATAATACTACTAATCTACTATTACTATTACTAATCTACTACTACTACTACTAATATTACTTAACTACTACTAATAATACTACTAATCTATTATTACTACTACTAATCTACTACTACTAATAATACTACTAATCTACTATTACTACTAATCTACTACTACTACCACTACTACTCCAATTACTACTCTACTACTAAACAAATTTACTCATTAGAAGTAATTCGTTGGGTGTTGATACATGATTGTTGTTGTTCACAGTTTTCGTTACGTACTGTTTGTAAGACATGTTATACATCTACTCAGACCTACCTAGTACCCGTTCAAGAATTACTCATTAGGAGTAATTCTTGAATAGTCCCCGATTTGGGACTGTCTTTGTACGGTTCATGTCACTTAGGTGGTAAACGTGAAATTTGTGATGTTGATAAGAACAAAAGTTTGGTGGCAATTCCCTCACTGTTCTCCGAATGCAGATGTGAAGTATTCATATACTCCACATTGTGCATTTGGGGAACTGAGGCGAATTGCTGCTGATTTCTGTTCTTATCAACAGAACAAATTTCGTGTTTATTAGTGACATGAAACGTACAAGGACGGGTTTAGGTTGGAGTGATAAGGTCCCAACGTAGTTGAAATCATTGTTTATGTGTGCTTCATGTTGTCGTATCTCTTGTAATGACTCTCTAATGTTATTGAAAAAATCCCTCACGCTGATTATAATATATCTATGTACACGGTATATATATGTATATGTACATATATAGAATGAAGAGAGTAGAAAGGAAGTGAATGTACGAGAGATTCGATGAGCGAAAGAAGGCAAAGAGGGAATATAGAGACGGTGTGGAGGAGTTTTTATGGTTCGCCTTAGATAATAATCCCCTCTACACGAGAGAAGAACTTAGGTGTCCATCTAAGAAATGCAAAAATTTTGCCGCAATCCATGTAGACGAAGTGAGAGATAATCTTTACAATTATGGGTTTACTGCTGACTACTACGTCTTGGCGTATCACGACGAGAATATTGGTACTGCTACCCAAGGTGGGCTGAGCGAGAACCCATATCGGGAGTTGCATTGGTAGAGGACGCATTACGACCCAGAGTTGAAGACATAATGGAGGAGGAGCATTGACCCGATTGTGGGGTTCGATAAGGTAATCACTGAACCGGACAAGTCAACAAACTGCGCGCTTGAATTATTCAAATCTAAGTCACTACAGATAGGCGTGTATTTGCTCGAGCGTGTCCAGATTCATGCGACTAACCGATTCAACTTACACGTCCAAATACATGGAAAAATGGAGCAAGTGAATTATTACCTAAAGAGAGGAGATACCATGATCTTTAATATGTGGTTAGAGGATCAAGTAAAAGATATTAACAAGAAATCCTTACCCAAATTGAAGATAGGCGTGATCTCAAATGGGTGAGAAGAGAATCAAGCATATATCATCTTTTGGCAAGGATTTGATTAAGCAATAATTAATTGTGCACTACCTAGATTGTTTCTTTAAATAAGTAGATGTGGATTAACATAATCTACATAATTATAGTAGGAAAATAAGAGAGAATCACGCACCATATATGGTGATGATTAGCTAACTAACTAGTTTACAATATTTATTTCCATTTTAGCATAAACATTATAAGTAAGACTGTAATCCCCTAAAAATTTTAGCGCGATACAGTGGCGGAAACACTGTAGAGTCGGGATTAAAATACACAGAACTATGTCTTAGTAAATTAAATTGGTAAAGTCAAACATGCGCCATACATAAAAATGGCTAAAATTTAAAACAATCCATAAAGAGGTTAAACAATCCTTAAAACTTGATTATAAAAAAAATCAGCAGGATCCAAGACTGCTCGCTAGCCCACACCCACCAGAAAAATAAACACGTATACCTGCCATGTTAAAACATAACAGCCACAATCAGTGGGGAGCAACGCCAACGTTCTCCCAGCCGTATAACAGGATTTTAAAACAGTAATTACTAATATAGGAAAAATAGTAAAAATGGAAAACATTAAAACATCATATTAAAATAAGGTTTAGCGTCGAACAAATTATTCAAAAGGGTTGCCGAAGAAACATAAAAATATTTGCCAACCTGCAAACCAATTTGTATCGATAATAAATAAAATAATCAAAATGGTGTTATGGATAGGATTAATGTAGAATCTAGACTTTCACTAGGATAATACTAAAAACTAGTTTCGAGAACTTAGTCAAAACAAATTAGACTTTGGTCTCTAACTAGGCAACTCAACCATAACAGGACTGCGTGCAGCGAGGTCCTGGCTTAAGTAATGCACACCCCTCCTGGATACAAACCATACCCAGTTCAACCCGACGCGACTTATACGATGCGATATCTAAGTTTAAGGTAAATATACACTCTCCTGAACACAAACCATGCTCAGTTCAACAACCAATGCGCCCCATAAAGACACACCAGCCTTACAGTTGATGGCAAAACGTACATCCCAGACTATATTACTCTAAACCCACACTTGTCCTTATTCCATAACTCCAAAACAAACCATTATCGATATTTAAAAGATGTATTCATCATAAACAATATGAGGATAAAAGAAGTAAACATTTATTTTCTAAAAGAGGAAACTTTCTATTTTAGGAAACTTCTATTTTTAGAAACTTTACTAAAAATAGCATCATATCAAAGTAGTGAAAATATTAGTTCATACTAGTACCACATTTTAGTAAACGATATAGATTTATAAAACTAATACTTTCGGCCTTAACAATATTAATTATTAAAGTAAGAACATTTGATTTTATGAAATTATTAAAATATCGTACAAGTGTTATAAAATGATTAAAATCATCTTAAATATTTTAATATTACTAATTAGGGTGTTTTCAAAAGTTATAAAACTAAAATTCCCTAATTATTATTAGTTTCGACGATAAAATTATAAATAGGATTTTACGGCAAACATCAAATTAAATATTTGAACGTCTTTTACTTAATCAAACCAACAAATACATTTAGAGTATGTTAAGGGATGATTTAACTCCTAAAGTTTCAGATTTAAATACTTTCAAAATTGCTGGAAAAATAATTCTTTTAGTTAATACGAAGCATTTAACGATAAATCACAATTTGTCCGAAAATCAATATTTATTAATTAAAGACTATAATAAATAGTACAAAAATTACGTAAAATAGTTAAATTATATTTATGGACATTCTGTCCAGAAAAGAAAATTTCCAGAATTCTAAAAACTCGGTTTTTAAAGCGTTTTCTTGTTAATCGTCCAATCTCGACAATAACGATTAATAAAAATAGTAATTACAAAACGATTTAAGTATTAATATCCAAAAAATTTTGTTACACTTTAAAATCCTAATTTTACAGAATATAAATTTTTTCCAGATTTTTCCCAAAACTCAGATTCAACAAATTTCAACAAAACCGTCATTTAAACCCGTTTTTGCAATTAACGATTTTATTAATAAACCTATCGTTCCTAACATTTTATTAAGGCACTAAAAATCATAATAATACATTTTAATATGAAATCATCAGAATCATATTTTTTTCCAGATTTAAACCAAAGACCAGAAATCGAGAATTTAAACAACAAACACGGTTTTAACGATAAACGATGATTTAAGTGATTAATTAATTCATCCACTTAACAATTCCGAAAAATTATGAAAGAATTCAGAAAATTTTATTTCACCAGAAAGTTTCACCACGTCAAAAATCAGATTAAAATAAAATGTTTAAGTACTAGAACTAAAAATCGGTTTTCAATCGTTTTTGTCCGAAAACGATAATAATTCAATAATCGATATCAAAAATATCCGAAAAATACTAAATTACTAAAAATCATCAAAAACAACATTTTTCCAGAATATAAACATATATTACATGTTTAGGCCGATTATTACGATTTTACAAATTAATATAACAATTTAATCGTTAATCTCGTAAAAGCGATAAAAATATCGAAACATGCAAAATTTCAACTTTAAAAATTTTTCCAGAATCCGTGACATACATATATTGCCAAAATAAAATATAAATATATATATACATGCAAATACTCAATTAAAATCTTGAAATACCGAGTAACATCGACGTTACCTCTACTCCAAGTCTGAATCAACGATGTATTCGTCGGCTTCGGGATCGTCCAAAAATCCTACCAAACACGTAAATCATGGCAGAAAAATACCATGAGAAAACTAAAAAAAACAAGGTAAAAATTGATCGGAAATGATGTCGATTAATACCTTGACGAAGGAATCGGAAAGAGGATTATTATGACGATAAGAATGATGCGATTGGGACTTGAAATGGAGCAAAATTTTGCCTAGAATGGCTGAGGGACACACGGCCAAAAGAGAGGAGAAGAGAGTGATGAATATTTTTGGTGAATGCAAAAAATGAATGTAGAGAGTAAAGGAGGAGATGGGTGATACAACACTTAAAGGAGTAAGCATGAATTAAGGCTTCAAAATGAGGAATACAAAAATGTACCTAGACCATAAGTTGGCCGGCCAAATGGGATAAGAGAGGGAGTAAGAAAAGCTTTGACATAAATGCTACAATGAATGAAAATGATTTATCTTATGATTACGTTTTAATGTGATAAAATGAATCGTTTAAATAAAATGTAATAAAACTTGTGGCCAAGAGCTTAGTCGGTCCAAAATGTGAGAAAACAGTCTCAAATAATTTATAAGTTGATAAAAAGTATAATCGTAAAATAGTTAAAGGCATTTCAAAGTAATTCGAGTAAACCTCGCGTAAGAAAATAATTATTCGCGAAGCTTCGTAATAAAATCATAAATGGCTTGTTTTTAGTAACTAAAATATATCTTAGTAGAAAATATTCCATAAACGTATTCAAACATTTTTAGGAAAAGGGGAATCACTTAAATTCAAGCTTAAAAATGTCAATTCGGAGAGAAATAGAATTCCTCGCGGAAAAATTACTTAGTTTACGAAGAGACCAAATAAATGGATTTAAAAGAATTTTAAATCTTTAAAATTAAAAATAGAAATTATTAAACTCGAAAATTAAAATAAAGCTTAGTAAAATGATAAAATATGAGGCCAAAAGTGACAGAGTTAAGACGAAGTCCTAACAGAAAGAATAAAATGCTTAGGAAAAATAGCGGGTGTTACAATATCACTAGAGATACCAAGAGGATCTCGAGAATATTTGCTTCCCAAAAATAGCCGAGCCACAAAAGTCAAAATCCTCACAGACCTTAACCACAAGCCAGGGTTACATTAACCTTAGTTCAATTTCACTCCAAAATACACGTCATCATTCAAGGTTACATTAACCTTCGACCCAACTACATTTCTTATTCTAAACCGCTTCCGCATTCGCATCAAGCGTAACCCAGACGGCATAAGCGATGGAGAAGTTCAGCATGAACCCAACCCAGAAGTCACTTCTTTTTTCAAAATGTTGAAAAACGCTGAGCTCCTTGTTTACGAAGGATGTGACATGAGTTTGCTGCAAACTGCTTCGAGGATGTTGACGTTGAAGTGTGAGAGTAACATGAATCTAAGATGTCTAGATGGATGGATAGCTTTGATTGCTGACCTCCTCCCCAAAAAAGACAATGTCATGTCTCGTAACTTTTACGAGGTGAAAGACGTTTTGAAGGGCCTTCAACTACCTCATCAGAAGATCGATTCATATCCTAATGGGTGCATGTTGTTTTGGAAGGCAGTGTCCGACCTAGACAAGTGCACTAAGTGTGGTACCGAGAGATACAAAAGTGCGACGACTAATACGAGGGGAAAGAGAGTAGCATGTAAGGCGTTGACCTATTTCCCGCTGGGGCCCAGGCCCAGACTACAACGACTGTACACGACAAGGAAAATAGCGAAACAGATGAGTTGGCACCACGAAAACTCTAGAGTAAGGGCAAGTGGTACCATGGCACACCCAAGTGACGGTGAGGCTTTGAAATCGTTTGATCGTACTCATTTGCGATGAATATCCATGGCGGACCCTTTACGTCGGTTTCTCCAACGCAAATAGCCATTTACGTCGGATTTTTGAGTTTTTGCGTCGGAAATGTCCGCCGCAAATCGATCTGTTTTTTTGTAGTGCATGCAACTGTAAGTAAAAATAAAAAACAGGTTCAAGATTACCACAAAAAAAAACAGAGTCAACACCATCAAACTGTAAAATGAAATATAGTTCAAGATTACCACACACAAATTGAAACAGCAGTTTAGAAGTCAACACCAATATTAAATCGGTGGACCGACTTAGGTCATATGAGCCTTTCCATGTCGTTTCTTTTGTTTGGACTGTGGCTCAGTTGACTCCCCTGCATCCTCACACTTTTCAAATGTTGTATCTATTCGTGCTGCTTTTTCAGAAGTGGCTACCACCACATTGTTTTCTTGTACTGGTATGGCTTCTATTCCCTTAATTGCCTCATCTCTTTTCGTCGACCCGACTGGTTGCTCACAAAAGTACTCCTAAATTAATGCCCCATCTGTGTTAGTAATTGATCTGCATAGGGACTACTGTGTTGCATCTAAATAAAACGAAGAAGGGAAAAAGTAGTGAAATAGCAACTTACCGTTGCAATAACGGGATTCTTTGACACCATTGACACCGAGGCTGAACTCTCTGCTCCTGCTTTGTCTACTACGTCCATCGCCTGCACATACAATGTCGTTATATGTGTCCTATATAAAAATGAAAAACCATGCTAAATCTGAATTATCTGCATGTCGTTATATGTGAATGCTAAGCATGATCCTGAGTTTGAAAAGATATTTTTTCTCTATAATAGCACCGAATTCTTGGGGAGGTAGACCGTTTGGGCTTGACTCTTGCACTTACATTATAAGTCAGTACTGTTGCGTAATAACTTGTGTAACATGCTAAACGTTGGGATAGGATAAACTCATACCGTCCTTTCATCTAGCAACTCCTTTGTCGTCTTTCCTATAAGTTTTGTCATTTGGTCGTCCCAAATTATAATTTCCACAAATTCACATATGTCGTCAAACACAGTGAATTTCACCTGGTACCTGCTTAAATGTGTTCACTATTAGTTCAAAAAAAGCGACTACTAATTGGGAAGTAGTGAATGTTTATGGCAGTGTGACCTCATCACGGGCTCCCTCATAGCCAAACCATTGAATTGACAATCTTTCGTCTCACAGTACCACATCCCGTTCTCCTTTTTCGCCATCTTATACCTGCACTCTCCACACGAAGACTAGCACCATTCTTTTGATGTGTTCATCTAATATATGGTTGCTAGTGTAACAAACACCCAAGCCTATATAAATGTTATTTGTAGTTAATGTCATCAAAGGTTTTACTTTTTCCAATCTGGGTACACTGTTTTCCTTCGTAGAAATGTAAGAGTAATGATACAATTTATTAGTTCGTTAGTCACGAAAAAGGTAAATGGAAAAGAAGAGTAAAATATACCTTTCTGCTATTTTTAATCTCTGTTAGTGACTTGCACTTCGCTCCAATGAGTATGCTGCGAGGGACGGTGCACGTAGTCAGCACGCTAGTCTTCCACCTATTGGGTCCGGATAAGGGTGGGTAGCTAAAATGACGTAGTAATGTGATTAAGTTATTTAGTACAATTCAAACTAACTAGACTGAATTAAGGCAGATGTGAACTTACTTTCTTTGAAATGCAAACATCTCTTCAATTTTAGGATTAACCAATATCTTATAAGCATCACGAGTCGTAACACTAACTTCATCTGAGAAAAGTAATCAATCTATGTGTTATTCTACTGCTAGGTACTTACCTTCTTTATTATCTTATTTCGTGTACCAGCAGGCAAGTCGTTTTAAAAAATTGCACTCTTTTGTAGAGATAAACAATAGATAAATATGAAGTAGTTTATATCTTTCCACTAATTGCGTTTCATGTGCCTTAGTACTAAGATCGGTCCGTCCTTCTGCATGAACCCGTTCATAATTGATACTATATCCGATATAAATGGTCTGAACACTGAGCATGTTATCTGTTCTTTCCTGCATACAAAATATTTTTAGAACGTAACTAAGGAATGAGATGACATTTAGATCGGTAAGAGTGTTGCTAACTGTGTATTCTCTAAGACAATGGACGTCCAATTGTAGCCTTTTGTTGACGTTTGAATAGAGTTGTAATCAATGAATTTACCAATGACGTCTCTGATATTGAGAAACGAAAACAGTTATGTGGACATGACATAGGTCCACCCCGACATTGCCACGCGCGAGTTTGGGGAGGCGAATGACTCTCATGTGAGATGGATCTCGAATTGAAATTTAAATCGAAGTTAGAGTCGCCACCGAACTTTGTGTGAGTTCGGGCCCATTCGAACCCACTCTATATCTTGGTGGGCCGTGCACAGAGTACGGCCCATTCGGATCTCAGAGTTTATTGGGTTCGTCCCTTTGCATTGCGATACCGATACCGACATTATCGGATACCGTTTATTGAATGACTCTCGTGCGCCAATGGTTTCGGACATCCGAAAACCGAGGTTCTGAGTAAGGGGTGAGGGTACGTGTTGGGAGGTTCACAAAGAACACCCAACCCCGCCCGCACTTAGCGGCCTCTACTAAGATATCGCTTGACTTTTGAATACGCGCGTTAGTCATTCGATTGAATGATATGCAAACAATATTTTAACTAAACATGTGAAGATTAGAATAAGTTGCTATGTCAATTTAATGCATCTAAATTAACGTCAAAGTAGTATTTAGCATGCGAGGTTCGTTTTAGTACAATACAACAAATAACGAAAATAAAATGCCAAAATAGAAACAAACGTGTTAGTAACGATAATAACGGTTTGTAAATAAATTGGAATGACGTAAACGACATGATTCACGGTTTTGGAAAGTTTCATGGCACGTGATTGACTTGACACGTGTTGGCTGAAGTCAAAAAAATATTTGACAAGGCTCGAAATAAGTTGAGGGCTCACGATTTGACGTGATAAAGGGACTCGATCGAGTCATTGAGGGACTCGACCAAGTGTGCCTCGGAAAAAGCTTCTGCCCAACATTTGCGGCGCCACTCGATCGAGTCATTGAGGAACTCGATCGAGTGGTCCTCAGAAGGACCTTCTGCCTCGGTTTTTGGGGTGCCACTCGATCGAGTGGGCTAGGCACTCGATCGAGTGCCCCCTGTACGAACAAGGGTTCGTTTCGCAATTTGCATGAATTTCGAAATTGCTTTTTAATATTGAAGATCGATAATTTTACTAAGTCGCGTAAAAATATAATACGATTCATACTCAACTTAAATTTTCGATACTCGTCGTATCCGATAATTGATTATGGAATCAATATCGAATACTTAGAGTGAAATCTAGAAAAGATGTTATAAGTCGTTTAAATCAAACTAGAACAAAATAAATTATCTCCGCGTTATAATGTCGTAATTAGTTCTTTCGAACTATGTGACAATTATTTTAGCATCAACGAATTCTTGCTAGTTAAATTTATTGACTAATTCTACTAGACACGATATTCGACTATAGAGTCGATATCGCATCTTAAGAACGAACGTTTTATATGCTTGACTAGATTGAAAATTTATTCCCTCCGCATCTCGACATCGTAATAAGTCCTTGCGGATTATGTGATGTTAGATCCGCATCAACGGGTTTCGCCCTAACTTAAATAAACGTGTTTGATTTGAAATAGTTTTAGAAATTGATGAATGCACGATGTTAACGATGATGATGCAAATAATAAAACGGGACTACCGACGCAATAAAATAAAAAGAACGAACTTGTTGACGTTGATTCGCTTCAACAATCAAATACTTGGGGTGTCGGGATAAGCGACCGGCAACGTCGGGTGAAACACCCTTGTATTCGGATTTTCGTATTCTGTCATCCCTTGTATCCAACACAAATAGGCAAATATTTTAATGTTTTGATACTAGTAATATTAACGATATTAGATGCGAAAGAAAGAAAAAAAACGAAAAAAACGTGAGAAGGGACGAGAAAGACGACGCGAGAGAAGAGAAGAGAACGGGATTAATTGCACCCTCAACCAACATGCTTCGTATTCTCGGTATGAAACTCATCTAGTTGTGGCTCGGACACGGGGGTATCAAGATTATGTAGATGGAGTTATGGTGGTATTAGGGTAGTATGTTTGCTAGATGCTAGGGTTTAAGATTAAAGAAGTATGTGTGTAAAAGTTGTAGAGGTGAAAAGATAGGGTTTGAAAGTTGTATACAAAGAGGTGTATATATAGGAATTCCCAACCCCACGACCCAGGGTTACTCGATCGAGTGCCCCTGCTGACTCGATCGAGTGGGCCAATGAAGAGGTAGCAGCGGGCCTGTAGAAGGCCCACTCGATCGAGTAGGCTGACACTCGATCGAGTGGATGAGGCGGACGAGATATTTTGAAGATTTTGTGTTTGGGTTGGATTCTTGATATTTGCATGGCTGTTTTGTGTTCTCGGAAACGGCTTTGATCGGGGTTTGACCCAGTCGCTAAAAGTCGGTTTTATTTCCGGTGTCGGTTTTGACCAAAATTATTCTTATTTGATTTGAAACGACCCACTGGGCTTGAATTTGAGGTTGGTTTTGTGAGATTTTTACTCCGCTAAAAGCCCAAGCCAGAAACTAACGGTTTTGAGCCCATATCCGAGCGCGTAGAAGCACGTTCGCGTCCGATCATCATCAGGTATTTTTTTGGAAACTGCTATAGACACCTAGCAGTCAAATGTGGGTGTCTACAGAGCCCCCACTATGACTGAGTAGCTACCAGGCTAATCAAGGATTAACACCCGGTAGAGTACTTCTGGTCGGGTCGTTTATAGTCCATTAGACTCGCGTAAAAGGGCTCGCCAGCCATAAGAAAGAAGTCATACCTGAGTTGATGCTAATACCTCCGTGGGGAGTCGGACTTGTCGTATAAGTCTCGGGTGCGCCTATAAATGGACCCATCCCATGTTGATTCGAGAGAAATGTCGCCTCGGGCTTTCCGTTGGGGAGATATGTGAACTGCGCGGGCTTGCTTCTGAAGCCTTGAGTCGTACCTTTATTAGTTACATAAAGTTTTGCATGCAACTTGTAGATAAAAATTTGACTCGCGCTGGGGAATAAAAATTAAATTTTTCAAATTTTGGATTTTTGGAATTTTTGAATTTTTTGAAAATTAGGAATGCTCGGAATGACTAATTCCTGTGCTAACATTGAGGAATCTGAGACTGGGCATGTATGCTTAAGCCCAATAGAATTAGGAAACTTCTATAGAATGGGGATATGGAAAGAGGGTTATAGGGCTTGGTGCTATAAATACTCATCCCCTGTTTTAGTTTTCTTCACAACTTCTTCACAATTCTCTTCTCCTTAAAAAGAAAACTTCTCATACTTTTCAAGAAAATTAGCCATGGGAATTGAGAGCTTGACTGCGATGTTGCAAGAATGGTCCCGACGCTTTAGGGACATAGATAAGGTAGCTTTGAACCAGACGGGTATTACTCAGCTGTACACGTTTCGTCAGATGCAGGTGGATCGCCATTTCCTTGATGCTTGTTTGTCCTATTGGGACGACACATATCATATTTTTGCCTTTCCTCGGGGCGAAATTTGTCCTTTACCTGAGGAAATTGCTGCTGCGGGAGGATGGAACCCTATACTTTGTCCTGCTGTCCCGTTTTCCGTTCATGACCCGAGGAGGAAATTTAGGAAATTTTTCCGTTCCATTTTAGGGATGTCACTCGATCGAGTGACCCCTAGGCACTCGATCGAGTGCCCTTAGGCGAACGTTGATTTTGTCTCAAGAACTCATATTTTTGTTTCTTTTTTCATCTTTGGTTATTTGAGAGGCTATCAATCATAGATCCTCCCCTTGACCCGAGTCGATACCGTCCTAATCAGCTGATGACAAGGAGATGGGCTATTGATTTTTCTCGCCACATTACTCAAAAATACTGGGACGAAGCGTTATCTTTTCATGGCGGTCCGCTGATTCGATGGGTAGTGCCATGGTGGCCCATTTATGTTTGGACGGGCTTGGCTCCGAGGCATAAGGCTCGCTATCAGGTAATCTTGTCCTTCAGGCAGACGATTCATCTTTACCCTGACCGCATACTAAGACATTATGGTTGGTCCCAAAGAATCCCGGAGGTTGAAGCAGTTGTGAGTGAAACTACCCAACTGACTGATGTTATGTGCGATACTTGGATGCAACGATGGTACACTCGGCCCACTTGGCCCATTCCCAAATATCTTCATTCAATTTGGGTATCAGATTTTTATGTGAGGTGGACGAAAGCAGATTCTTCCAAGGCCCGAGCTGCTTTAAAGGTTGATGAAGCTTTTGACCTGCTACGGAGAGCAAGTTAAGAACAATAGGGGCTTTTTCGACGAAGGCGACACTCCGACTACATTGGTCCGTCTAATGTCAGGTCAGAGAGGGAGGACTAGGACTCAAGCTGAAGGGTCCAGAGCTATAGGTGCGCGGGGGAGAGTAAGCCCCCAGACTAACTTAGAAAGGAGACTTGGCCCGAAGCTGGCAGTTCAGGACCGACTTAGTCCTCGAGACAGGCTACCCGAGCACCTACGGGCTCGACTTGGACCGGTTACCAAGGCAGAAGACCCGCTGTCGAAGAAAATAGTTCGACAAAGGAGGTTCCCCTCGTGATTCGGGAACGCTCGCCCCCGCCCCGGTGACATCGGGCGCCGCGTGACCCTAAGGATAAGGGAAAGGGCAAAATGCCCTAAACACTAGTCTCCTTAATTTTTATTATTTAAGTATTACTATTATTTTTTTGTGGTGTGCTTATTTTGTTGTTGTTTTTTTTTCCTTGTGTGATGTAATTTTTGAAATTCCCGAGTTTATCGGGTTTTTAATAAAAGACATATTAGTGAATACCATTTCCGTCTTTTTCGTTATTGCAGTGGTTTTACCCTTTTGAGGGATTGCCTACGTATCCACAATCAGCGGAATCAAATCAAACGTAGTTCAAACATAGATTTTTGCAATTTTCGAAATACAACAAGACTATTAGTTCGAGGTGTGCGACAGCTGAGACATTGAGATAAGGTTTAGGGGTAGTAACGCTTCAGCTGGTCCAAGTTGGTTGGGTTGACGAATTCATTCCCGTTCAAGTCTGTTAGCATCACTGCTCCTCCTGATAGGACCTTCTTTACCAAATACGGCCCAGCCCAATTGGGTTTGAATTTTCCTCTTGGATCGACTGGTAGTAATGCCCGGACTGATTTTAGAACCAGATCTCCTTCCTTGATATTTTTGGGCCTAACTCTTTTGTTGAAAGCCCGTTCTATCCTCTTTTAGTATATCTGAATATTGTTGAGGGCTCGGAACCGCCGTTCGTCTAAAAGAACTAACGAATCATATCGGGCTTGGACCCAATATGCTTCAGGTACTTGGCTTTCAAGTAAGATCCTGAGAGACGGTACTTCCAGCTCGACTGGTTGGACCGCTTCCATTCCGTACAACAAATAATATGGAGTTGCCCCGATTGCAGTGCGAATTAACGTTCGGTACCCCCATAGGGCGAAAGGTATTTTGTCGGGCCAGTCCCGGTAATTCTCAGCCATCGTTTTTAGTATGGTGACAATCGTTTTTATTAGCTGCCTCTACCGCTCCATTTGTTTGGGGACGGTAAAGCGAAGATGTATGCCTTTGAATTTTATGCTTTGCTAGCAAAGTAGCGGTTTCAGCTTGGAAATGGGTCCCGTGATCACTGATGAACTCGTGCGGGATCCCGTATTGGCATATAATCTTGTTTTGGATAAATTTGGCAACATGCTTGGCGTTCAAAATCCGGTATGACTTAGCTTCGACCCATTTGGTGAAATACTCGATAGCCACCAAAATGAAACAGTGACCTCCCGTCCCGGAAGGGTTTACCTTTCCAATTATATCAATACCCCATGTCGAAAACGGCCATGGTGATGTCATGGTGTATAGTAGGGACGATGGCATATGCTGCACGTTGGCGAAAATCTGACAGTTATGACAGTGTTTGACATATAACTGGCAGTCGGTTTCCATGTTGTTCGAATAATATCTAAGCCTCGTGCGGTTTTGTCAACACATAGAAGGAAAGCCCTTGTGCGGTTTTTTTTTATAATTGCCAATCGTCTGTACGAATAAAATGGGTGGCCAACCTCCGTAGGGTTTTCTTGGCCCGGTTTTTAGTTCAGAGAGAATATTCTCCCGTTGTCAAGTAGGTTAGAACAGCCTGATACCAAGGTTCCGAATCAGTTATTTCGATATCCTGAATGGCGTGGATATAGGCCGGCTCGAATCGTCTTTCGATGCAAATCGGCATGCTAGTCAGATGTTCCGGGATATTCAATAAAGATGCTAATTTGGAAAGTGCATCCGCAAATTGATTTTCTTCTCGGGGTAGATAGATGTATTCTACCTTTTGGAATTGTTTCTCGAGAACCCTTACTCGCGCCTGATAGACCACGAGATTGGCGTTCCGAGTTCTCCATTTTTGGAGAGCTTGATTGATGACCAAAGACGAGTCACCGTGGACCCGGAGATTTGTGACTCCTAAATCAACGGCAGCTTGCAGCTCGTGAATGCATGCTTCATACTCGGCTGCGTTGTTAGTCACGTCAAAATCCAGTTTAATGGATAACGGCGTATGCTCTCCTTTCGGTGAAATTAACAGAATCCCGACTCTGAATCCTCGGAAATTGGACGCCCCGTCAAAGTACAGATCCCATGTTTCTGTGTTGGTATGGAATATGTCTTCATCTGGAAAGGCCCAAGTACCAGTGTGCTCTTCTTCAGATATGGGACTATCGGCAAGGAATTCGGCTACTACCCGGCCTTTGATGGCTTTTAATGGTACGAACTTGAGATCGAACTCCGCCAGCATTAAAGTCCATCTGGACATCCTACCGTTAAGGATGAGCTTTTCGAACAGGTACTTGATGGGATCCATTTTGGATAATACATGTACCTCGTGACTGAGCATATAGTGTCGGAGCTTCTTAGTTGCCCAGACTAGGGCTAGACATGTTTTCTCGAGCATTGTATACTTGCATTCATACTCCAGGAACTTTTTACTGATGTAGTAAATGGCCCGTTCCTCCGAGTCAACTGTCTGGGATAGCATAGCCCACATAGTTGTCTCGGTCGTTGTTAGGTATAACGACAAAGGCAAACCGGGTTGAGGTGGCATTAATACCGGCGGAGCAGACAGAATCTCCTTGATTTTATCGAAAGTCGTTTGACATTTTTCATCCCACAGTGTTCGTTCTCCTATCTTCAGTTTCTTGAAAATGGGTTCACATACCATGGTTAACTTCGAAATGAACCGGCTGATGTATTGGACTTCCCGAGAAACCCCCTTATTTCTTTTTTGGTTTTAGGTGGCTGCATCTCGGTAATGGCCTTGATTTTAGCTGGGTCGACCTCGATGCCGCGTTGGCTAACGATATGGCCCAGTAATTTGCCCGATGTTACCCCAAAACTGAACTTTTGAGGATTTAGTCTCATGTTGTATTTGCGCCGCCGAGTGAAGAATTTCCTTAGGGTCGGGATGTGCCCGCTTCGGTCTTTGGACTTGACGATCATGTCGTCCACATAAACCTCCACTTCTTTATGCATCATATCGTGCAATAAATTTGTGGCGGTTCGTTGATAAGTGGCCCCGGCGTTGATGAGACCAAATTGCATAACGGTGTAACAGTAAGTACTCCAAGGTGTAATGAATGTGGTCTTACTCATATCTTATTCAGCTATTTTGATTTGTTTGTATCCGGCATACCCATCCATGAATGATAGAAGGGCATGGTTGGCCGTGTTATCCACCAGTATGTCGATGTGTGGTAACGGAAAATCGTCTTTTGGGCTGGCCTTATTAAGTTCTCGAAAGTCTACACATACCCACACCTTACCGTCCTTTTTAGGTACCGGCACGATGTTTGCAACCTAGTCTGGATATTCAGATACTTGTATGAAGCCTGCTTTGAATTGTTTGTCGACTTTTTCTTTGACTTTGAGATACCATTCGGGCCTCATTCTACGGAGCTTCTGTTTTACCGACTTACACCCGTCTTTGATGGGTATACGATGTTCAGCTATTTCCCGATCCATCCCCGGCATGTCCTTGTAGGACCATGCAAAGACATCCTTGAACTCTTGGAGGAGGTCCGTGAATTGTTTTCTCTCCTGGGGATCTAAGGATACACCTAACTTGAACATCTTGGGCTCTAAAGTGGTTCCCACATTAATGGACTCGGTTTCCTCAATTACCGGATCTCAGGATTCCCTTTGCTCGAGCTGCTCGATCAGATGCACAGGTAGAGGTACCTATTCGTCGGGTTTCTCAATGTCATTGCATATAAAATTTTTGAAAGTATTTTGAAAATAAGACAAGTCGTAAGCTGAACGGTTATCGTTATTATTGATAGTAAATTTTTATAATAGCTCAAAGAGAGCTGATATCTGATCGTTGGTCAGTGGCGGGATAGGGAGTGCCCTCGGGACAGACCCCGAGACTCCATTGGAAGTGACTAAAGGGATAGGGGTTATAGACTGGACTCTAGCACCAGACCCTCTAGACTCGGACTCTGACTCGGATTCGGTATCCGGCATGTCTCCTTCACCGGTGGTCAGCTTGTAGACTCGACCCTGGCTGTCGGTCCACTTGATGGTCTTCCTCCAGGCCCTTTTCCCTGTGTCTGCACCAACTTCGGAGATCAGCTTAGTTGGATCGAACCTGTTGCTGCGGAGGATCAGGTTCACCAATTCTTCCTTGGGGGTTGGGACAGTCTTGTCTTCCCCAAATAGGAGCCCCGGCACGGACCCAGCACTGTCGGTACCCTCCTTGGGTTAAGCCTGGACAAGGGTAAATATGTCATCTGGGATATAGTTACATTCCCGAGCAAATTTGGTCTCGGGATATGTAAGGGTGGGCTGATAGAGGCCCACTTGAACGGCCCCGAATAGTGTAGTGACAAATTTGATTACATTTGCCCGGTCCACATTTCTCGTGGTCATAGTGTACCCTAAGCCGAATCAAGACCCCCCGTCGTTTAGGACCTCGATAATCTTCCCAGCTGGAAGATATGGCCTCGATGTAGCCCCCGATAGATAGCCCATGTTTTGTAGCATCATGTTGATGCTAGTAGTGAAATAGGGCTGGAAGAGATATTCTTCTTCGATCATTCCCACGAAATCAAATCCTCGTGGGTCAGCCCGGCCCGTGGAGTTGCAGCTTGCCACAGTCATGGGGGTTGCTTCCAGGGTAATGACACCATCTTGTAGAGGCATCTTGACCTTCCTGTGGAGGGTAGAGGACACGACTTTGACCGCATGGATCCAAGGCCTTCCAAGTAGTAAATTGAAGGAGGAGGTGACATCAATCACCTAGAACTCCAGTTCTTTCTCAATTGGGCCCGTTATGATCGTCAATTTAATGGCCCCAGCAACCGGTTTTGGGCTTCCATCAAAAGCCTGGATAGTCTGTGCAGTTGGAAGGTTGTTGGCCTCGGTAATGCCCAGGGCTTTGGCGGTCCTTAAGGGAAGGACGTTTACAGTGGACCCGTCGTCAATCAGGATCATCGGTAGATACTTCCCTCGATAGATGACCGTGATGTATAGGGCCAAGTTATGGGCGGCCCCGAATGGTGGAAGATCAGACTCAGAGAAGGTGATGAGTGGGTCATCTTCTTTAGACTTGCCCTTGAGGTAGGGCATGACAGTGGCTATCATTTCAGTGGGGGTAACCTGTGAGTCGACCTTGATTTGATCGAGAGCCTTAATAAGTGCTTCTCGATATTCTTGTGAGCTAACCAGAAGTTGTCATATGGTTAGATCAGCTCGAGCCCTCTTTAGTTGCTTGACTAGAGCCGTGTCGGTGCTTCGCTCTTCAAGGGCAGCTTCCGTCATGGCAGGTTCAGTTACGGTTGTTGAGATAGGGGTGTCCTTAGAGCTGGTAGCTTGATAAGGACGGCCGGTAGTAGCGAGGTGGTTGGTGGCTAAGGCTTTAGACTTAGCTTTTCGAACCTCTTCAGTGGTGATGGGGACAGCTTCCCCCTTGGCTAGGTAGACATCCTCCTCATCATCGAACCATATCCCGTTAATTTGCGGGATGAGAGGAGAAATGATATGAGAACAGTCGATTACTTCTCCGGTAAAAATGGCATGACACTACTAAAAACAGCGGAAATAGCGTCGGATTAGTTGCGTCGGATTTACAATCCGACGTAACTGGCGTAACTGTGTCGATTTGCGTCGGTTAATCCGATGCAATAATATTGCGTGGGACTAGCCAACGCAGTCCGACTCCATGATACAGGCGCCAATAATTTTGGGTTGGCGCCACTATGTGAAAGGTGTTGCGTGGGATTAGCCGACGCAATCAGACGAAAAAACAAAATTTGTGTCGGCTAATCCGATGCAGGGTGTGTCAAAAAAAAAAAAATAGTCAACAGAATTAATAGCTTTGCATCGGATTAGCCGACGCAAATTATAATATTGCGTCTGATTGCGTCGGCTAATCCGACGCAGGGTGCGTCAAAATAAAAAAAAAATTAGTCAACAGAATTAATAGCTTTGCATCGGATTAGCCGACGCAAATTATAATATTGCGTCTGATTGCGTCGGCTAATCCGATGCAGGGTGCGTCAAAAAAAAATTTAGTCAACAAAATTAATAGCTTTGCATCGGATTAGCCGACGCAAATTTTAATGTTGCGTCTGCTTGCGTCGGCTATTCCGATGCATTATGCGTCAAAGTAAAAAAAAATTAGTCAACAGAATTAATAGCTTTGCATCGGATTAGCCGACGCAAAATATAATATTGCGTTTGGTTGCGTCGGCTAATCCGATGCAGCGTGTGTTTAAATAAAAAAAAACCAGAATTAAATGTTTTGCATCGGATTAGCCGACGCAGACTTGAATATTGCGTTGGTCTGCGTCGGTTAATCCCACGCAACGTTTTTAATATAAAAAAAAAATATCGATGTTTGCATCGGAATAGCCGACGCAAACTTGAAAACTGCGTCGGCCTGCGTCGGCTATTCCGATGCAGTACCTGTTAATATAAAAAAAAATAACGCGATTTGCTTCAGAACCTAAACCCACCCCCATCTCCCTCTGAAAGACGACGACGAAAAAGGCGAAGACGGCGAACGACGACGGCAAACAACGACCGCATCATCACCGGCAACCCTAAACCTCCGGCGACCCAATCCGGCACCATCACCCTAATTCAATCCCCAAAACAAAATCGAAACCCTAAGTAAACCCAGATCCGGCGAACCTGCCGGCGGCGAACCCCAATCCGGCCACCCCTGAACCCCCGACGCGCGACAGACTTCGCCGGCGCACCCCCATCCCCACGCGCGACGAGTTTGACGGCGAACCACCCCCCACGCGCGACAGACTTCGCCGGCCCACCTCTACCCCCACGGACGACGAGTTTGCCGGCGAACCACCCCCCCACGCGCGACCCTGCCGGCGTACCAGAATCCGGCGACGGCTGCCCCGAAACCCGGCGTACTCTAACCCGACCCAGCCCCGAAAAACCCTAACCCGACCCCCCAAATCTCAGGTATGTTGCTGTTTACGGTTAATTGTTAGTTTACGGTTTACAATTTAATTTTTACTCAATTAGTTCAATTAATTAGATTAATTTTTACTTAATTCTAGCTCAATTAGTTTACTAAACTGTTTTGATTAAGTTATATTAATAATTAGTTTAATAACTATGGTGATTAGATTGTATGATGATTATGTATGTTTAATTAGTTAATTAGATTGTAGGGTGATTATGTTAATTTGGTTAGTTAGTTTAGTAATTAGGTTAATTAGGTTAATTAGTATATTAATTAGGTTAATTAGTATGTGAATTAGGTTAGATTTCGTTTTATTGTTAGACGATAATTGTAGTATGTTAATTAGGTTAGTTAGTATGTTAATTAGGTATTAGTGACTATTGTATTAGGTTAGAAATTGTGTTATTAGATTAGTAGTAGTAGTAGTATGTACTATTATTATGAGTAGTAGTATTAGTAGTAGATTAACTAGTAGTGTTAGTAGTAGTACTACTAATTTACTACTAATATTACACTAAAATACTTCATTACTACTACTAATGCTACTAATAATATTACTAATCTACTACTAATATTACTAATACTAATAACCTAATACTAATACTATGTACTACTAATACTACTACTAATCTAGTACAACAAATCTACTAACACTACTACTACCACTACTACTCATTTACTACTACTACAACTACTACTAATTTTCTACTACAACTACTACTAATTTTCTACTACTACTACTACTAATTTTCTACTATTACCACTAATACTAATTTTCTACTAATACTACTACTAATTTCATACTTCTACTTTTACTACTACTACTACTACTACTAATTTCCTACTTCTACTTTTACTACTACCACTACTACTAATTTTCTACTATTACTACTAATTTCCTACTTCTACTTTTACTACTACCACTACTACTAATTTTATACTGCTACTACTAATTTCCTACTTCTACTACTACTAAACTACTACTACTAAGATACTACTTCTACTACTACCACTACTACCACTAAACTACTACTACTACTAAACTACTACTACTACTAATTTCCTACTTCTACTTTTACTACTATTACTACTATACTACTACTACTAATTTCCTACTTCTACTACTACTACTACTACTACTAAACTACTACTACTAATTTACTACTTCTACTTTTACTACTACTAAACTACTACTACTACTACTACTAAACTACTACTACTACTATTAATTTACTACTTCTACTTTTACAACTACTACTACTATACTACTAGTACTACAATACTACTACTACTAATTTACTACTTCTACTTTTACTACTACTACTACTACTATACTACTAGTACTACTATACTAGTACTACTAATTTACTACTACTTTTACTACTACTACTACTACTACTAAACTACTACTACTACTACTACTACTAAACTACTACTACTACTAATTTACTACTTCTACTTTTACAACTACTACTACTATACTACTAGTACTACTATACTACTACTACTAATTTACTACTTCTACTTTTACAACTACTACTATACTACTAGTACTACTATACTAGTACTACTAATTTACTACTTCTACTTTTACTACTACTACTAAACTACTACTACTACTACTACTAATTTACTACTTCTACTTTTACAACTACTACTACTATACTACTACTACTAATTTACTACTTCTACTTTTACTACTACTACTATACTACTAGTACTACTATACTACTACTACTACTAATTTACTACTACTTTTACTACTACTACTACTAAAGTACTAAACTACTACTACATAAACAATACTAAAAAAATGGGAAATTCGTTTTGTTTCTTAAATTTCAGCAGTTAGTGGTTGTAATTATAGTAAGTATTAATGTTTTGGATTACTGTGTTGAGATTTCATTGTTGTTGTTATTTGCTTTCGTTGTGTACTGTGCATGAGCATTGTTTGAAATCTACCCAGACCTACCTAGTGCCCGTTCAAGAGTTACTCATTAGGAGTAATTCTTGGACAGTCCCCGTTTTGGGACTGTTCTTGTGCCTTTCATGTCACTTAGGTGGTAAACATGAAATTGTGTTGTGTTGGTAGGAGCAAAATTCGGTGACAATTCCCTCAATGTTCTTCGATTGCATATGTGGAGTTTTCATATATTCCACATTGTGCTTTTGGAGAACTGAGGCGAATTGCTGCCGAATTTTGCTCTTATCGACATCACACAATTTCGTGTTTATCAGTGACATGGAACGCACAAGAATGGGTTTAGGTTGGAGTGATAAGGTCCCCGGTGATGAATCGTTTTTAAAGTGATAGTTGTGAGAGTTCCAACTTCAACTGAAATTCGCAAACTTTTCTTCAAATTCCATGTTGTTGACTTCTTCCCCCACGCCATTTTGTTCATGTCTACATACCCTAATCATTCATAGTTCAATCCATATAGAATGAATAGAGTAGAACGAAGTTGGATGTACGAGAGACTGTCCGACAATAAGCGACCGAAAATAGAATTTAGAGACGGTGTGGAGGAGTTCATCAAGTTTTCCTTAGATAATAACCCCCACTACACCAGCGAGCAGCTTAGGTGCCCATGTAGAAAATGTCAAAACCGTGCCTTAAAACATGAAGTAGATGTCAAACAGCATCTATACAAGCACGGTTTTGTTGAGAACTACTATGTGTGGACGTATCATGGTGAAAATGAAAGTAGTCGCCTGCAAGAACCTGTTCGCGAAAATCCGTACCGGGACTTCGTAGAGGACGCACTGCGTACGACAGTTGAGGACATCATGGAGGAGGAACGTAACCCAGACAACTTAAGCGACGAAGAAGTACAACATGAACCTAACCCACAAGTCCTTTCCTTTTTCGAAATGCTAAAAAATGCCGAACTCCTAGTTTTCAGCGGGTGCGATATGAGTCTGTTGCAAGTCGCTTCAAGGATGCTGACTTTGAAGTGCGAGAGCAACATGGCCTTAAGACATTTAGACGGTTGGATCCAACTGCTAATTGACCTTCTACGAGGCACTAAGGAGAATGTCATGGCAAATAATTTCTACGAGGTCAAAAATTTGTTGAAGGGCCTCCAACTCCCCCACGTAAAGATAGACTCGTGTCCGAATGGATGCATGCTGTTCTGGAAGGGAGATTCGGACCTCGACGCGTGTAGGAAATGTGGATCCGGGAGGTACAAGAGTCGAACAAAAAATACTAGGGGGAAGAGAGTACCAACTAAGGTCTTGACTTACTTCCCAGTTGGTCCGAGGCTGCAAAGACTGTATGCGACAAAGAAAATTGCGGGCGAGATGAGTTGGCACCACAGTAACTCCAAAATCAGAGTTAGTGGTATGATGACACACCCTAGCGATGGTGAAGCTTGGAAGACATTTGATATCAAACATCCCGAGTTCGCGAAAGAGACGCGCAACGTACGTTTGGGTTTGTGCACAGATGGTTTCTCACCCTACGGGCAGTTCGGCAAGTCGTACTCGTGTTGGCCGGTTATTTTGACACCGTACAACCTACCGCCGTGGTTATGCAATAAGAGACAATTTATGCTCCTGTCACTTATTGTTCCTGGCCCTAAGAACCCGAAAGCCAATATGGACGTGTATCTCCAACCACTTGTTGAGGAGTTAAAAAGTTTGTGGGATAATGGGATTTACACGTACGATGTGTCGAGGAAAACTAGTTTCAATTTACGAGCTGCACTAATGTGGACCATCAACGACTTCCCAGCTTACGGGATATTGTCTGGTTGGAGTACAACGGGTTACCGTGCTTGTCCTTACTGTCAAGCCAAGGATCAAAAATCCTTTTGGCTTAAAAATAGCGGAAAGGTATCTTGGTTTGACTGTCACAGACAATTTCTACCTTCCGACCATCCATTTAGGCATAACTGTAAGAGTTTTCTGAAGAAACAACCCGATGAAACTAGGATCGCATGTAAACGGTTAACAGGCGATGAGATATGGGCAGATGTGCAGAAGTACCCTACAATAGTACACGCTACCCACCAACAGTTGAAAAAATTGAAGGACAAGAAGGAAGGTTTGTGGAAGCAGAGCATATTCTGGGAACTTCCGTACTGGCACACTCTGCTTATCAGACACAACCTTGATGTTATGCATATCGAGAAGAATTTCCTTGAGCAGATTATCAACACCGTGATGGATGTACCGAACAAGACAGCCTTCGGACCAAAAGGCAAAGCAGATTTCAAGGAACTGTGTCTTGGGCAACCCAAATCGTCGTCCTTTGTTATGGACCAAAATGATAGGAAGGCTTTGTACGATTGGGTGAGTGGTTTGAAGTTTCCGGATGGTTACGCATCCGACTTATCCCGGTGTGTGGACCAGTCCAAGTTAATTTTGCATGGCATGAAAAGCCACGACTGTCACGTCTTTATGTCGCGCTTGATGCCAGTAGCTTTGAAGCAGCTGCTGCCAATGAACACGTGGAATGCATTGACAGAGATCAGTCAGTTCTTCCGAGATTTGTGTTCCACTATGGTGTCAGTTGAGTCCATGAATCGACTTGAGAACAGTATTCCCGAGATCCTTTGCAAGTTGGAGAAAATATTCCCTCCGTCATTCTTCAACTCGATGGAGCATCTCCCACTTCATTTGCCGTATGAGGCAAGGGTTGGCGGTCCTGTTCAGTACAGGTGGATGTACCCATTCAAAAGGTAACGTCCTCAACTCTCCTTCGTGTGACTTCCCGTGCATTGATTACCAATTAAGTCTTACATGAGAGCTAATATTTTAATTTGCAGGTTCTTAAACCATATGAAAAAAAAAAATTGGTAACAAAGCACGTGTTGAGGGTTCAATATGCAACGCGTATTTGTTAGAGGAGACATCAAACTTCTGCTCCTTCTACTTCGAAGAGCACGTTGACACAAAAGCCAAAGACCTAGACGTGGGTGCGCATCAGACTGAAGACCACCAAATAGAGGTGGAACCCTTTCAGTCTGATGTTGGAAGTACCACTGGAAAATGTAAGGAGAGGTGGTTGACCGATGTTGAGTACAAGCAGGCACACTCCTACGTTCTGAGAAACTGTGGCCCTGTAATCAGACCGTACGAGGAGTAAGTAACTCACGTACAACATACCCTCCTCATAATTGGTAGTATGTGTGATTAAGTACAACTGCTGAAAATTTCAGGAAATTCGAGGCTTTCATTATGGCAGAACATGCGGGAGTGAAAACATCTGAAGATGTTTGGGTGGCGTATGAGTCATTGTTCCCCTCATGGCTACGTACTCAAGTATGTTGAAATGCTATTTGCTTGATCATTATAAATTGTGTATGTGTTTGGTACAAATTTTAATTGCATTGTTTTTCGACGAATTTTATGTTGACAATAGCCTGAAGCGCTGGAGGATCCCATTGTAAGACCACTAGTCACTGGGCCGTCTTCACGAGTCAGAACTTGGAGGCGATATACAATTAACGGGTACAAGTTCCGTGCGTTTACCGAGGGTGTTGATGTTCCGAAACTGACCAAAAGTAACGGCGTATGTGTGTTGTCCACCGAAGGGTCAGATTACTATGGAACACTAATCGATGTGATCGAGCTAGACTACTACGACGGCCACAAAAACTGCAAGGCCATACTGTTCAAATGTGATTGGATCGACAACTCCCCGCACGGAGTCACTGTTCATGAGAACTACAATCTTGTGGATGTCGACCTGACAAGAAAACTGCGAGGGCACAACCCTTTTGTGCTGGCGTATCAAGTCGATCAAGTCTGCTATGCACCTTACCCAAAGGGAAAAAAGAGTACGAATTGGTCTGCGGTTTTCAAAATCAAGGCAAGATCACAAGTTGATAATCCTATCATCGACGATGACGTCTACCAAGAGAGTGTGGTTGGTAATAATCAGCCGATGTCATCAACTCTGATCGAAGACACTGACGTCAATGAAGAAGAATATGTAGTCGAAGTTGCTGGTGCTGTAGGGGAGGACGACGAGTTTGCCGACTGGATTGTTCCTGAGGGAGAGGGTGATGAGGACGACGACTTGGTCATCGACGATGAAGATGACGGTGATGAGGTGAATACTGACTGGGACGATGATAATGAAGACGGGGACGAGGGGTTCATTGAACCGCATACCGACGCGGACAGTGACAGTGACAGTGACGATAATTAGCAATTATGTAGTTGTTTGTATCTTATTCGCATAAGTTGTAATTTAATTATTTGTAATTTAATTATTTGTAATTGAAGACTATTTTGGTACTTAATGAAATTCCTGCTTTACCCTAAACGAACTGACTCTACAGTTTAACTTTGCGCAAACATATTTTGTAGACGTGATTATGGCAGGTAGCAGTGAGATGCTGACGGGAGGCAGCAGCCATGGTGACCACATGGAGGAGGACGTGCCTAGGACTCCTGTCATACATGGTGTGGACGCTGTCCAGGAAGTCGGGGCGACGGTCTACGTTGCCAAGCCTGGGAAAGCGTACCTTTCACGGCAGAAAGTGAGGGAAGCTAGTTGGTGAGTTGTAGTTGTTGTAACCAGTTCTTTTCTAAATTTTCACTCATTTATTTGCTTCACATTATCGTAATTGACTTGTGTAGGTGGGACGACAAGAAGTACTCAGATTATTTGCGGGATTCCGTAGTCATGACGTATGCGTCCACGCCTGGCGCCTACCGTAGCTGGACGGAGGCACCACCGGAAGCTCGGGATGCGATGTATATGCACTTCGCGGTAATTACCTCGTCTGTGTTTCTAAGGTTTTCGTTTCACGATTTATACATTCAATTGTCGCTAACGAATCTTTTTTTTGACAAACTGAGGAGAGTGCGTATAGACCTGGGGTACGACCTCAGGTCGGATTTTGAGACTCGGATAAAGAAGAAGATAACCGACCTCTTCCAGCGAGCTGTCCCGAGGGTCGACAAGGCGGACTGGATTCCGCAAGAGAAGTGGGAGATATTGAAGAAGAACGCTGCCGACCCAGCTTTCAAGAAGAAATCGGCGATTAAGTCGTCGAACAGGAGAGGTGGGCAGGTGGACGGGGTGGCAAAACCCACCAGCTGCCTCGGAAGTAGGAGTGCAGCAACAGCCTTCGCGACGTTGGTAAGTGCTTATAAAACAAGTAAAAAGTTTGAGTATAATTCAATATATACTATTGGTAAATAAATGCTGAAAGTTTTAACACTGTTATATGAAGGGCCCAACTGCAACCCCGGTCGAGCTCTTGGAGAAGACGAAGAAGGGGAAAGACGGCAAGTGGATAGACCCTAGAGGACCGGAGATCGTGGTGAGTAGTAGTAATGTTTTTAAAAAATATACTAGGCATGAAAATTACGACGTGATAGTATGTGTTCTAAAAGTTATAACACTGTTTCATGTTGCTGTTTCAGGAGAACTACCAGAAAGCGGTGGAGGAGGCACGCGCCTCTGATCAGGCACCCAACACGCTGAAGATCTTCCACGATGTGACGGGTGGCTATAACCAGAAGGGACGGTTCTGGGGGATAGGGAATGCGGCGAAACAGCTCTTTCGCCCATGCTTGAACCGAGGTAAGGAGGTATCTGCGGACACGTACCTCCCTACCGCCACCTCGCAGGAACGCACACTCAACGAGCGTATGGAAGATAAATTCCAAAGACAAGAAGAGCGTCTGAAGACATTGGAGAAGAGGTGCGAAGAGCAAGACCAGTTTATTCAGTTCATGAGGGAACGGTTCTCCATGGGGAACGAGGGATGCGGTGGAGGGCCACGCATGACTAGGCGCGACGATGACGACAACAACGATGGTCATCCCTTTGGATCGGAGCACATCGAGTCTCTTTCTTAGGTAGTTCAGCTCCCTTATGTTACTTGTTTACACTTTGATTACATTGTGTGTATATATATTTTACCAACTCCTAGCGCTGGTTGTCTTGTTTACACTCTGGTTGAATTCTGAACCTAGAAACGGTTGTCTTTGTAATATTTTCATTTTCTATAACATTACATTAGTTTATGTTTGTGTCGTTTTGTGGAGATTTGTGAAGAAGAGAGCTTTGATTGGAGTTATTGATGGATTTTGGTTTAGGATGTGCTGCTGTGGTTTGTTGTAGGAGTGGGTTGTTTATTTGCAGGTTGTTTTATTTCGCGCGTATGGGGAGCTGAAAACAAAGAAACGATTTTTTTTGTTAATAGGCTTTGCGTGGGATTAGCCGACGCAAAGTCAACGTTTTTGTTGACTTTGCGTCGGCTAATCCCACGCAAAGCTCCACAGTCAAATGTCAGTCAATGGCTTTGCGTGGGATTAGCCGACGCAAAGTCAACAAAAACTATGACTTTGCGTCGGCTAATCCCATGCAAAGCCATTGACTGAGATCTGACTGAGGGACTTTGCGTGGGATTAGCCGACGCAAAGTCATAGTTTCTGTTGACTTTGCGTCGGCTAATCCCACGCAAAATCATTGACTGAGATCTGACTGAGGGACTTTGCGTGGGATTAGCCGACGCAAAGTCAACAGACTTTGCGTCGGCTAATCCCACGCAAAGTCCCTCAGTCAGATCTCAGTCAATGGCTTTGCGTGGGATTAGCCGACGCAAAGTCAACAGAATGTTTGACTTTGCGTCGGCTAATCCCACGCAAAACCCGTTGACAGGGAGTTGACCTCCATGTGTTCGTATCGGAGCAGCCGACGCAAGCCGACGCAATTCATATGCGTCGGATTAGCTGATGCAAAAAAAAAAATTTGCGTCAAAATATTACGGCGGTCGTTTGCATCGGCTAATCCGACGCAATTTGCATTTTGCGTCGGATATTGCCATTTTGCGTCGGATTTGTCCGACGCAATTCGGGCTCGATTTTTGTAGTGTGAGTGTGCCTCGGAAAAAGGTTTTGCCCAACATTTGAGGCACCACTCAATCGAGTAATTGAGGGACTCGATCGAGTGGTCCTCAGAAGGACCTTCTGCCTCGATTTTTGGGGTGCCACTCGATCGAGTGGGCTAAGCACTCGATCGAGTGCCTCCTGTACGAACAAGGGTTCGTTTCGCAATTTGCATGAATTTCGAAATTGCTTTTTAATGTTGAAGATCGATAATTTTGCTAAGTCGCGTAAAAATATAATACGATTCGTACTCGACTTAAATTTTTGATACTCGTCGTATCCGATATTTGATTATGGAATCAATATTGAATACTTAGAGTGAAATCTAGAAAAGATGTTATAAGTCGTTTAAATCAAACTAGAACGAAATAAATTATCACCGCATTATAATGTCATAATTAGTTCTTTCGAACTATGTGGCAATTATTTTAGCATCAACGAATTCGTGCTAGTTAAATTTATTGACTAATTCTTTTAAACACGATATTCGACTATAGAGTCGATATCGCATCTTAAGAACGAACGTTTTATATGTTTGACTAGATTGAAAATTGATTCCCTCCGCATCTCGACATCGTAATAAATCCTTGCGGATTATGTGATGTCAGATCCGCATCAACGGGTTTCGCCCTAACTTAAATTGTAATCCCCTAAAAAAAATTAATGCGAAACAGTGGCGGAATCACTGTTTAGTTGGGATTAACACACTGATAACTAAATTTTAATAAAAAAAAAAGTATAAGTCGGTACAACTGCCACTTTTTATAAAAAGGGCAAAAATTAAAATCCTCAAATATGTTTAACATACAAACCATAATATGAAAATAAATTCAACGGCGCAAGATTAAACGCCGCTCGTTAGCTCACACAACACGAACAGATAATACCTGCCATGTTATAAACATAACAGCCACAATTCAGTGGGGAATAACGACGACGTTCTCCCAGCCATATTACATGATATTAATGCACAATTACTACTATATCAAAATAGTTGAAAAATGAAAAACATTTAAAATGATACGGTAAAATAATTCGAAATGATTGTTAACCAGCAAATTCATGTCAATCAATAAAATAACGGCGCTATGGAAGTCAATCAGTGTAACGGAATAGACTTTCACTAGGATCATACTAAACTAGGTTCGAGAATTTAGTCAAAACAAATTAAACTTCAGTCTCTAACTAGGCAACTCAACTATAACAGGACTGCGTGCAGCGAGGTCCTGGCTTAAGTAATGTACACCCCTCCTGGCCACCAACCGTAATCCAGTTCAACCCGACGGCGACTTACACGATGCGATATCTAAGTTTAAGGTCAAAATATACACACTCCTGAACACAAACCATGTTCAGTTCAACGACCAATGTGTCTCTAACTAGACACACCAGCTTTATAGTTGATGGCAAAACGTATACCCTAGACTGTATTACTCTACCCGTACACTTATCCTTATTCCATAACTCCAAAACAAAGCCGTTGACAAAAACGTTCTTAAAAAGAAACTTTCTAATTTGGGAAACTTTCTAATATAGGAAACTTTCTGATTTAGGAAACTTTCTATTTTAGGAATTTTTCTATTTCAGGAAATTTTCTCGGAATAACAATACGATGAAAATAACGTTATAGAAAAATATCGAGAATAGTAATTACTCTAACTATAAAGTAAATATTATTAATTTCGCAAACTACTACTTTCGGCCTTAACAATTTTTAAGTTCTAAATCGAGTATAAATTGTTTATAAGAAATATCGAAATACTTCACAAACGCATTATTATTATTATTATGAATTAGGGTGTTTCGAAAATATATAAAACTAAAATTCCCTAATTATTATTAGTTTTAACGGAACGAGTATAAAATATTGTTTTACGACAATCATCTTTATAAAAGTAATTTATTAAAACTTCTTTATTTTATTAAATATTTAAATTATTTTCGAATAACATAACGGGGTGACTTAAGATGAAATGGTTAAATTTTTAGAAGGTTCGAAATTGCTGGAAAATTAAATAAGTTGCTGTAAAATCGTGTAACGATTATTCACGATTTCGCTTAAAAATTGATTCTATCATTTAAAAGCTTCGAAAAATAGTGTAAAAATTACGATAAATAATTAAAACTAATATTTAGACAATCTGTCCAGAAAATAATTTTTTTTCAAAATCTGGAAACTCGTTTTTAAAGGCTTTTACGGAAAACGCGTTAATTAAACGTTATCGATTAAAAATAAAAGCTAAATTCAAAACGATTTGTGCACGGTTGTTAAAAATCATAACTTATCAAGGAAATAAAAATTTTCCAGAAACCTTTCCGTTTTTTTTTTAAAAAAAAAAATCCAGAATTAAAAAAAATAGGAAAAACCATCTTTTAATCATCGGTTTCGTTTTAAAAGGTTAAATAACTATTTATTGCTCTTTTTATTTTATTAAATCCCGAATATCACTAAAATAATTATTTTGTTAGAAAACATCAGAAACTTTATTTTGAATCGAGAATTAAAAATAAAAATCAAAAATTAAAAGGAATATTCGGTTTTAACGATAAACGGTGTTTTAGGACTATTTATTTTTTTTCACCCACTTATAAAATTCTAAAAAATACGAAAATTTACAGAAAATTAATTTCGGTCAGAATGTACATACACAAAAAAATTTCAGATTTAAATACGTAATTTAGGCATTTGAACATTAAATCGGTTTTAAATTGATTTTGTACGAAATCGGTTAAAATCCATTAAACGACTCAAAAACTCGAAATCTGTAAAATTTATTTTTTTTGGCAGGAACTTTAAAATTATATTAGTATATCGGCCAAATATTATGATTTAATAACTATTATAACGATTTATTCACTAATCTCGTAAAAACGAACATAACAACGAAATAATTGAAAATTAACGATTAAAAAACTTTTAAATAGAAAAAATTAATGACATACTATAATAGCCAAACAATAACTTAAATTCTATACATGTAACTACGACAAAATATCAAGCAATACCGAGATCGTCGTGTTACCTTAATCAAGATCTGAGTCAATAATGTACTCGTCTTCCTCGGGGTTGTCTCGAAAACCTATAAAAAAAATATAAAAAGGTACAAGACCCTTATTAGCGTCGTAAATCGAGAAGTAGGAAGGAGGAATAGGGGTTTCGATGATTACCCTTGAATTAAGATGAACACGGAATGAAGAGAATGATCGAAAACGAAAAAAAAGAATGAAGAACAGTGCACTGACTGTTGTTGTTGTTTACGTTCTTTTTTTTTTTTTGAGTAGAGAGGAGAACGTACAATGGGAGGAGGAATATGGTTGGAGTTTAAAGAGGATTGGGTAACTGCCAAAAACGGTTAAGGGGAAACCGCCACAGGATAAGGAAGGAAATAGAGTCGGTTTTTTTTTTTTTTTTTACTTTCTCAACCAACTACGAAAATATCTCAGTCCGTTGAGGGAAACGGTCGGGTCTGCTACAAACTGAGCCCGATTCGCGATTAAATAATAATAATAATAATAATAATAATAATAATAATAATAATAATAATAATAATAATAATAATAATAATAATAATAATAATAATAATAATAATAATAATAATAATAATAATAATAATAATAATAATAAGACGGAAAACATATGAGAACGTGTTTATGAGAAAGAAGTATTAAAATCACGTTTCGAAAATAATTATATACGAAATCGCGTAGAAAAATATTAAATAGCAATTTCTCGAGATTAATTAAAATTCTCGCGAACAAGGAAATTAAAATTGGTTTTGAACGAAAATTTATTAAACTGTTATACGAAGATCAAAATTAAGCTGGATGAAAATTTATTAAACTCGATAAGAGTCGATTTAATCGCAACGGGACGGATATCAAAGTTGTAAATTTTACGGGTGTTACAACCCTCCCCACTAAAAAGAAGTTTCGTCCTCGAAACTGGAAAAGACGGAAAGGAAGGACTCGAGATTACCTTACTCGAAGAGATGAGGATGTTTGGCTTGCATCGCCGCTTCGGTTTCCCAAGTTTCTTCTTCGAACTTGTTACAGCGCCATAAAACCTTCACCAAGGGTACAACTTTATTCCTCAAGCGCTTCTCTCGTCGATCAGTAATCTTCACAGGTCTCTCCTCGTATGTCAGGTCAGGTTCTACATCAAAAATTTCTGGTTCTAGAACGTGCTCGGGGTCACTAACATACCTCCTCAGCTGAGATACGTGAAGGACGTCATGAACTTTGCCCATCGAAGCAGGCAACTCTAGCTTGTAAGCCACTTCACCTACCTTCTCGATCACAGGGTACGGTCCAATGAACTTAGGACTAAGTTTGCCTTTGATCCCGAATCGTTTCACCCCTTTCATCGGCGATACCTTAAGAAATACCAGATCACCAACTGCAAACTCCAGAGGTCGGCGGTGGACATCCGCATAGGATTTCTGACGATCCTGAGCAGCTTTCATCCTGGAACGAATTAATTCCACTGCGTCAACGGTCTCGGCCAGCAGATCAGGACCCAAAGTCTTCACCTCACCAGGTACGTCCCAGCACAATGGGCTACGACACTTACGACCATACAGTGCTTCAAACGGGGCCATCTTGATGGAAGCATGATAACTGTTGTTGTAGGAGAATTCCACCAATGGAAGATGTCGGATCCAATTATCCTGAAAATCCAACGCACAAGCCCGTAACATGTCTTCTAAGGTCTGAATCATCCTCTCGGATTGACCATCAGTAGCGGCATGAAAAGCGGTACTCATCAACAATTGACTTCCCAAGGCACTTTGTAATGCCTTCCAGAATTTAGAACAGAACCTTGGATCTCGGTCGGACACGATCTCGAGTGGAACACCGTGATGACGGACCACCTCGGCAATATAGACTTCTGCAAGCTTCTCCAGACTCCAAGTGTCACGAATAGGAACAAATCGTGCACATTTGGTCAAACGATCTATTATGACCCAAATATCGTTTCTTCCATTTACGGTTCTCGGTAATGCCACTACAAAATCCATGGCTACACACTGCCACTTCCACTCTGGAACAGGGAGCGGCTGTAGCATACCAGCAGGTTTCTTATGTTCAAACTTAACCTGCTGACATGTCAAACACTTGCTCACAAATTTGGCAATGTCGTCCCTCATGAATGGCCACCAGAAATGAAGCT
Organism: Agrostemma githago; assembly: GCA_958450325.1. Classification (NCBI taxonomy): domain Eukaryota; kingdom Viridiplantae; phylum Streptophyta; class Magnoliopsida; order Caryophyllales; family Caryophyllaceae; genus Agrostemma; species Agrostemma githago. The sequence goes on along the minus strand of OY288254.1, from coordinate 35,067,234 downwards.
TTAAATCCTTGTACATTTTACCACCTCCGGGATGTACAGAATATCTCGACTTATGAGCTTCGGTCAAAATCTGCTTCCTGACTTCCACCTCATCTGGAACGACCCAACGGTCCCTAAACTTAAGAGCTCCACTAGAATCCACAGAGAAATCGAGAGCTTTACCCTGTTTCATCTTCTCACGGATACCGGCAACGAGAGGATCTTCCAACTGTTTATCACGAATCTCCTGAAAAAGAGCTGGTTCAGCAACTAAGGCATTGATCCGCCCATCAAAACCTTCGATAACCACATCAATTGTCATCTTTGCGAACTCTCGGGACAGATCTTCAGAAATGCCAGAACATGGAGTTAAGGAATGTAGGATCTTTCTGCTAAGAGCATCTGCCACCACATTGGCTTTACCCTCGCAGTACACCAATTCAAGATCGTAATCGTTCACCAACTCTACCCACCGTCTCTGTCTCGCATTAAGGTCTTTCTGCGTAAAGAGATATCGTAGGCTTTTGTGGTCAGTGTACACCTTGCACCTTACTCCATAGAGATAATGTCGCCAGACCTTTAGAGCATGAACTACAGCAGCTAACTCAAGATCGTGGGTAGGGTAATTCACCTCATGAACCTTTAACTGTCTAGAGGCATAAGCGACTACCTTACCACCTTGCATGAGAACACAACCCAAACCATGCTTAGAAGCATCACAATAAACTTCAAAGTTAACGCCTTCCTCGGGTAGGGTCAAAACTGGAGCAATAGTAAGCCGTCTCTTAAGCTCGGAGAAGGCATCTTCACAGGCCTGCTTCCATAGGAACTTAGACTCTTTCTTAAGCAACTGAGTCATAGGACGGGCCACCTTAGAGAAATCTTGAACGAATCTTCGGTAATATCCAGCAAGACCTAAGAAACTTCGAATCTCACCAACATCCTTCGGACTTGTCCAGTTCTCGATAGCGGAAATCTTAGTCGGGTCCACTTTAATACCGTCCTTAGCAATGACATGACCCAAGAAAGCCACTTCAGAGAGCCAGAATTCACACTTAGAGAACTTAGCATACCACTTTTGATCTCGTAGGATGCCAAGAATGATCTTAAGATGCTCGGCATGCTCAGCCTCGGATTTAGAATAGATTAGGATGTCGTCAATAAAGACAACAACACACTGGTCTAGATACTCCCGGAACGTTCGGTTCATCTGATCCATGAATACTGCAGGAGCATTGGTCAGTCCAAAAGGCATAACTTTGAACTCATAGTGCCCATACCTCGAACTGAAAGCCGTCTTGGGAATATCTGATTCACGGACAGGGATTTGATGATAACCCGATCTGAGATCGATCTTGGAAAATACAGAAGCGCCCTTAAGTTGATCGAAGAGATCATCGATTCTGGGCAAAGGATATTTGTTCTTGATCGTAACCTTGTTAAGGTCACGATAGTCAATACATAAGCGCATAGTACCGTCTTTCTTCTTTACAAACAGTACAGGAGCACCCCATGGAGATGAACTAGGACGAATGAAGTCCTTCTCAATCATATCATCCAACTGTTTACGCAGTTCTTGCAACTCAGCTGGAGCCATTCTATAAGGAGCCTTGGCAATAGGGCCAGTACCTGGTACGAGCTCGATGGTGAATTCTACCTCTCGCTCAGGGGGAATACCAGGTAATTCCTCGGGAAATACATCTGCATATTCACTGACTATGCGTACTTCCTCAAGTTTGGGTAATTCTGCAGTTACAGTCACCGTACATAAAAATGCTTGGCAACCTTTTCTCTGCAAACGAATAGCTTTCATAGCAGAAATGATTTTGATACCCTTCTGGCGTCGACCACCACGATAAGTAATATGAGAACCACTAGGAGTCTTCAGAAAAATCTTCTGGTCTCGGCACTGAAATCTTGCATCATAGAGGGATAACCAATCCATGCCCAAAATAACATCAAACTCTGCCAGAGGAAACTCGAGAAGAGTCGAAGGAAGGATAATACCAGCAAAAAGAATAGGAACAGCTTGATATGCTTTAGAACAAGCAACGATTTCACCAGAAGGAAGAGTGATAGAAATAGGCTCGGCTTGGGAAGGAATAAGAGATAATTTCGAAGCAAAGCTGGAGGAGATAGCGGATATGGAGGCACCAGTATCAAATAATATAAAGGCACTAACACCAGAGATCGTAAACATACCCGTAACTACGTCAGGGTTAGCCTCAGCGTCGGCTCGGCTCATCAAGAATATTCGCCCCTTTCGAGCAGGTGTGTTGACAGCATCGCTGGTTGCAGCCTTCTTCGGACATCTGGTCGAAATATGTCCCGGTTCTCCGCAGGTGAAACAGACAATGGGAGAGCCGTCACAGTTCTTGCCCGGGTGGAAATCCTTCTTGCATTTGAAGCAGGCAGTGCTCTTCTTGTCTTGAAATCGGGAGTTAGAGTTGTTCCTTTTTCCTGTAAAACATATGATGTGATTCTGATATGTAACAAGATAAGAAGAAAGAAAACAACGGAATATTTCAGACCTCCAGAAGAATGAAATTTCTTCGATGAAGAAGAGGTATTGCCAGAAGATTGGAATGGTCTCTTGTAGCCAGCAGCAGTGGTCTCCATTTTCTTGACTTCCTTCAGTGAGGACTCGGTAAACAGCGCGGCATTGTAGATATCTTGTACAGTCTCCAAATCCCTGGGAATATTGTGTGCAATGTCTGCTATGAGCCCCTCTCTGAAATAAAAGGCTCGATTGTCCTCAGTTTGTAGCAGGCCTTCAGCATAATGCGCCAGGAAATGGAATTGTTGCGAGTACTCAGCCACGGTCATGTTGTTTTCTTGGACAAGATTGCTGAACTCCCTCATTCTTTGCTTCTTTAGCTCCTTGGGATAGAACCTACGCTCCAACAGGATCTTGAATTGAGCCCAACCAAAACCCGGAGTCTGCAAGGTAGTTGGGCCAACTAGGCTCCACCATCGATCGGCTTCATCAGACAAGTAAAGCACGGCTAGGCCCACCTTCTGGTCCTCGGGAGCAGAATAAATCCCGAATTGCCTCTCCATCAACCGGAACCAACGATTCATGACTTCAGGATCTACAGAGCCGTCGTAAAATTCTAACTTGCTCTTGGCCATTCCTTCAGCTGCGTGCGAGAAGCTAAAGGGTCGCTGGTTGTTTGTGTTCCTGTTGGTCAATTCCTGGAGTGTTTGCACCATCGCATTCATGTTGTTGATAAACGCAGCATTGATGTCATTCTGGTTCGTTCGGCCGTTCATCTTCAACCACAAAAGAAACACATAATCAATGCTAATCATTGAGTTCAGGAACATATAAACTAAACAAGTAAGTCCTTATTTTGGTTTCTACCCATCTCTCACTAATATCTTATTTAATGTTTAACCAATTTACTGATATTTTTCCTAAAATCATGTGTGAGCGTCGGGAGCAACGATGCTCTGATACCAACTGTAATCCCCTAAAAAAAATTAATGCGAAATAGTGGCGGAATCACTGTTTAGTTGGGATTAACACACTGATAACTAAATTTTAATTAAAAAAAAAAAAATAAAAGTATAAGTCGGTACAACTGCCACTTTTTATAAAAAGGGCAAAAATTAAAATCCTCAAATATGTTTAACATACAAACCATAATATGAAAATAAATTCAACGGCGCAAGATTAAATGCCGCTCGTTAGCTCACACAACCCGAACAGATAATACCTGCCATGTTATAAACATAACAGCCACAATTCAGTGGGGAGTAACGACGACGTTCTCCCAGCCATATTACATGATATTAATGCACAATTACTACTATATCAAAATAGTTGAAAAATGAAAAACATTTAAAATGATACGGTAAAATAATTCGAAATGATTGTTAACCTGCAAATTCATGTCAATCAATAAAATAACGGCGCTATGGAAGTCCATCAGTGTAACGGAATAGACTTTCACTAGGATCATACTAAACTAGGTTCGAGAATTTAGTCAAAACAAATTGGACTTCAGTCTCTAACTAGGCAACTCAACTATAACAGGACTGCGTGCAGCGAGGTCCTGGCTTAAGTAATGTACACCCCTCCTGGACACCAACCGTAATCCAGTTTAACCCGACGGCGACTTACACGATGCGATATCTAAGTTTAAGGTCAAAATATACACACTCCTGAACACAAACCATGCTCAGTTCAACGACCAATGTGTCTCTAACTAGACACATCAGCTTTATAGTTGATGGCAAAACGTATACCCTAGACTGTATTACTCTACCCGTACACTTATCCTTATTCCATAACTCCAAAACAAAGCCGTTGACAAAACGTTCTTAAAAAGAAACTTTCTAATTTGGGAAACTTTCTAATATAGGAAACTTTCTGATTTAGGAAACTTTCTATTTTAGGAATTTTTCTATTTCAGGAAATTTTCTCGGAATAACAATACGATGAAAATAACGTTATAGAAAAATATCGAGAATAGTAATTACTCTAACTATAAAGTAAATATTATTAATTTCGCAAACTACTACTTTCGGCCTTAACAATTTTTAAGTTCTAAATCGAGTATAAATTGTTTATAAGAAATATCGAAATACTTCACAAACGCATTATTATTATTATTATGAATTAGGGTGTTTCGAAAATATATAAAACTAAAATTCCCTAATTATTATTAGTTTTAACGGAACGAGTATAAAATATTGTTTTACGACAATCATCTTTATAAAAGTAATTTATTAAAACTTCTTTATTTTATTAAATATTTAAATTATTTTCGAATAACATAACGGGGTGACTTAAGATGAAATGGTTAAATTTTTAGAAGGTTCGAAATTGCTGGAAAATTAAATAAGTTGCTGTAAAATCGTGTAACGATTATTCACGATTTCGCTTAAAAATTGATTCTATCATTTAAAAGCTTCGAAAAATAGTGTAAAAATTACGATAAATAATTAAAACTAATATTTAGACAATATGTCCAGAAAATAATTTTTTTTCAAAATCTGGAAACTCGTTTTTAAAGGCTTTTACGGAAAACGCGTTAATTAAACGTTATCGATTAAAAATAAAAGCTAAATTCAAAACGATTTGTGCACGGTTGTTAAAAATCATAACTTATCAAGGAAATAAAAATTTTCCAGAAACCTTTCCGTTTTTTTTTTTAAAAAAAAAATCCAGAATTAAAAAAAATAGGAAAAACCATCTTTTAATCATCGGTTTCGTTTTAAAAGGTTAAATAACTATTTATTGCTCTTTTTATTTTATTAAATCCCGAATATCACTAAAATAATTATTTTGTTAGAAAACATCAGAAACTTTATTTTGAATCGAGAATTAAAAATAAAAATCAAAAATTAAAAGGAATATTCGGTTTTAACGATAAACGGTGTTTTAGGACTATTTATTTTTTTTCACCCACTTATAAAATTCTAAAAAATACGAAAATTTACAGAAAATTAATTTCGGTCAGAATGTACATACACAAAAAAATTTCAGATTTAAATACGTAATTTAGGCATTTGAACATTAAATCGGTTTTAAATTGATTTTGTACGAAATCGGTTAAAATCCATTAAACGACTCAAAAACTCGAAATCTGTAAAATTTATTTTTTTTGGCAGGAACTTTAAAATTATATTAGTATATCGGCCAAATATTATGATTTAATAACTATTATAACGATTTATTCACTAATCTCGTAAAAACGAACATAACAACGAAATAATTGAAAATTAACGATTAAAAAACTTTTAAATAGAAAAAATTAATGACATACTATAATAGCCAAACAATAACTTAAATTCTATACATGTAACTACGACAAAATATCAAGCAATACCGAGATCGTCGTGTTACCTTAATCAAGATCTGAGTCAATAATGTACTCGTCTTCCTCGGGGTTGTCTCGAAAACCTATAAAAAAAATATAAAAAGGTACAAGACCCTTATTAGCGTCGTAAATCGAGAAGTAGGAAGGAGGAATAGGGGTTTCGATGATTACCCTTGAATTAAGATGAACACGGAATGAAGAGAATGATCGAAAACGAAAAAAAAGAATGAAGAACAGTGCACTGACTGTTGTTGTTGTTTACGTTCTTTTTTTTTTTTGAGTAGAGAGGAGAACGTACAATGGGAGGAGGAATATGGTTGGAGTTTAAAGAGGATTGGGTAACTGCCAAAAACGGTTAAGGGGAAACCGCCACAGGATAAGGAAGGAAATAGAGTCGGTTTTTTTTTTTTTTTTTACTTTCTCAACCAACTACGAAAATATCTCAGTCCGTTGAGGGAAACGGTCGGGTCTGCTACAAACTGAGCCCGATTCGCGATTAAATAATAATAATAATAATAATAATAATAATAATAATAATAATAATAATAATAATAATAATAATAATAATAATAATAATAATAATAATAATAATAATAATAATAATAATAATAATAAGACGGAAAACATATGAGAACGTGTTTATGAGAAAGAAGTATTAAAATCACGTTTCGAAAATAATTATATACGAAATCGCGTAGAAAAATATTAAATAGCAATTTCTCGAGATTAATTAAAATTCTCGCGAACAAGGAAATTAAAATTGGTTTTGAACGAAAATTTATTAAACTGTTATACGAAGATCAAAATTAAGCTGGATGAAAATTTATTAAACTCGATAAGAGTCGATTTAATCGCAACGGGACGGATATCAAAGTTGTAAATTTTACGGGTGTTACAACCCTCCCCACTAAAAAGAAGTTTCGTCCTCGAAACTGGAAAAGACGGAAAGGAAGGACTCGAGATTACCTTACTCGAAGAGATGAGGATGTTTGGCTTGCATCGCCGCTTCGGTTTCCCAAGTTTCTTCTTCGAACTTGTTACAGCGCCATAAAACCTTCACCAAGGGTACAACTTTATTCCTCAAGCGCTTCTCTCGTCGATCAGTAATCTTCACAGGTCTCTCCTCGTATGTCAGGTCAGGTTCTACATCAAAAATTTCTGGTTCTAGAACGTGCTCGGGGTCACTAACATACCTCCTCAGCTGAGATACGTGAAGGACGTCATGAACTTTGCCCATCGAAGCAGGCAACTCTAGCTTGTAAGCCACTTCACCTACCTTCTCGATCACAGGGTACGGTCCAATGAACTTAGGACTAAGTTTGCCTTTGATCCCGAATCGTTTCACCCCTTTCATCGGCGATACCTTAAGAAATACCAGATCACCAACTGCAAACTCCAGAGGTCGGCGGTGGACATCCGCATAGGATTTCTGACGATCCTGAGCAGCTTTCATCCTGGAACGAATTAATTCCACTGCGTCAACGGTCTCGGCCAGCAGATCAGGACCCAAAGTCTTCACCTCACCAGGTACGTCCCAGCACAATGGGCTACGACACTTACGACCATACAGTGCTTCAAACGGGGCCATCTTGATGGAAGCATGATAACTGTTGTTGTAGGAGAATTCCACCAATGGAAGATGTCGGATCCAATTATCCTGAAAATCCAACGCACAAGCCCGTAACATGTCTTCTAAGGTCTGAATCATCCTCTCGGATTGACCATCAGTAGCGGCATGAAAAGCGGTACTCATCAACAATTGACTTCCCAAGGCACTTTGTAATGCCTTCCAGAATTTAGAACAGAACCTTGGATCTCGGTCGGACACGATCTCGAGTGGAACACCGTGATGACGGACCACCTCGGCAATATAGACTTCTGCAAGCTTCTCCAGACTCCAAGTGTCACGAATAGGAACAAATCGTGCACATTTGGTCAAACGATCTATTATGACCCAAATATCGTTTCTTCCATTTACGGTTCTCGGTAATGCCACTACAAAATCCATGGCTACACACTGCCACTTCCACTCTGGAACAGGGAGCGGCTGTAGCATACCAGCAGGTTTCTTATGTTCAAACTTAACCTGCTGACATGTCAAACACTTGCTCACAAATTTGGCAATGTCGTCCCTCATGAATGGCCACCAGAAATGAAGCTTTAAATCCTTGTACATTTTACCACCTCCGGGATGTACAGAATATCTCGACTTATGAGCTTCGGTCAAAATCTGCTTCCTGACTTCCACCTCATCTGGAACGACCCAACGGTCCCTAAACTTAAGAGCTCCACTAGAATCCACAGAGAAATCGAGAGCTTTACCCTGTTTCATCTTCTCACGGATACCGGCAACGAGAGGATCTTCCAACTGTTTATCACGAATCTCCTGAAAAAGAGCTGGTTCAGCAACTAAGGCATTGATCCGCCCATCAAAACCTTCGATAACCACATCAATTGTCATCTTTGCGAACTCTCGGGACAGATCTTCAGAAATGCCAGAACATGGAGTTAAGGAATGTAGGATCTTTCTGCTAAGAGCATCTGCCACCACATTGGCTTTACCCTCGCAGTACACCAATTCAAGATCGTAATCGTTCACCAACTCTACCCACCGTCTCTGTCTCGCATTAAGGTCTTTCTGCGTAAAGAGATATCGTAGGCTTTTGTGGTCAGTGTACACCTTGCACCTTACTCCATAGAGATAATGTCGCCAGACCTTTAGAGCATGAACTACAGCAGCTAACTCAAGATCGTGGGTAGGGTAATTCACCTCATGAACCTTTAACTGTCTAGAGGCATAAGCGACTACCTTACCACCTTGCATGAGAACACAACCCAAACCATGCTTAGAAGCATCACAATAAACTTCAAAGTTAACGCCTTCCTCGGGTAGGGTCAAAACTGGAGCAATAGTAAGCCGTCTCTTAAGCTCGGAGAAGGCATCTTCACAGGCCTGCTTCCATAGGAACTTAGACTCTTTCTTAAGCAACTGAGTCATAGGACGGGCCACCTTAGAGAAATCTTGAACGAATCTTCGGTAATATCCAGCAAGACCTAAGAAACTTCGAATCTCACCAACATCCTTCGGACTTGTCCAGTTCTCGATAGCGGAAATCTTAGTCGGGTCCACTTTAATACCGTCCTTAGCAATGACATGACCCAAGAAAGCCACTTCAGAGAGCCAGAATTCACACTTAGAGAACTTAGCATACCACTTTTGATCTCGTAGGATGCCAAGAATGATCTTAAGATGCTCGGCATGCTCAGCCTCGGATTTAGAATAGATTAGGATGTCGTCAATAAAGACAACAACACACTGGTCTAGATACTCCCGGAACGTTCGGTTCATCTGATCCATGAATACTGCAGGAGCATTGGTCAGTCCAAAAGGCATAACTTTGAACTCATAGTGCCCATACCTCGAACTGAAAGCCGTCTTGGGAATATCTGATTCACGGACAGGGATTTGATGATAACCCGATCTGAGATCGATCTTGGAAAATACAGAAGCGCCCTTAAGTTGATCGAAGAGATCATCGATTCTGGGCAAAGGATATTTGTTCTTGATCGTAACCTTGTTAAGGTCACGATAGTCAATACATAAGCGCATAGTACCGTCTTTCTTCTTTACAAACAGTACAGGAGCACCCCATGGAGATGAACTAGGACGAATGAAGTCCTTCTCAATCATATCATCCAACTGTTTACGCAGTTCTTGCAACTCAGCTGGAGCCATTCTATAAGGAGCCTTGGCAATAGGGCCAGTACCTGGTACGAGCTCGATGGTGAATTCTACCTCTCGCTCAGGGGGAATACCAGGTAATTCCTCGGGAAATACATCTGCATATTCACTGACTATGCGTACTTCCTCAAGTTTGGGTAATTCTGCAGTTACAGTCACCGTACATAAAAATGCTTGGCAACCTTTTCTCTGCAAACGAATAGCTTTCATAGCAGAAATGATTTTGATACCCTTCTGGCGTCGACCACCACGATAAGTAATATGAGAACCACTAGGAGTCTTCAGAAAAATCTTCTGGTCTCGGCACTGAAATCTTGCATCATAGAGGGATAACCAATCCATGCCCAAAATAACATCAAACTCTGCCAGAGGAAACTCGAGAAGAGTCGAAGGAAGGATAATACCAGCAAAAAGAATAGGAACAGCTTGATATGCTTTAGAACAAGCAACGATTTCACCAGAAGGAAGAGTGATAGAAATAGGCTCGGCTTGGGAAGGAATAAGAGATAATTTCGAAGCAAAGCTGGAGGAGATAGCGGATATGGAGGCACCAGTATCAAATAATATAAAGGCACTAACACCAGAGATCGTAAACATACCCGTAACTACGTCAGGGTTAGCCTCAGCGTCGGCTCGGCTCATCAAGAATATTCGCCCCTTTCGAGCAGGTGTGTTGACAGCATCGCTGGTTGCAGCCTTCTTCGGACATCTGGTCGAAATATGTCCCGGTTCTCCGCAGGTGAAACAGACAATGGGAGAGCCGTCACAGTTCTTGCCCGGGTGGAAATCCTTCTTGCATTTGAAGCAGGCAGTGCTCTTCTTGTCTTGAAATCGGGAGTTAGAGTTGTTCCTTTTTCCTGTAAAACATATGATGTGATTCTGATATGTAACAAGATAAGAAGAAAGAAAACAACGGAATATTTCAGACCTCCAGAAGAATGAAATTTCTTCGATGAAGAAGAGGTATTGCCAGAAGATTGGAATGGTCTCTTGTAGCCAGCAGCAGTGGTCTCCATTTTCTTGACTTCCTTCAGTGAGGACTCGGTAAACAGCGCGGCATTGTAGATATCTTGTACAGTCTCCAAATCCCTGGGAATATTGTGTGCAATGTCTGCTATGAGCCCCTCTCTGAAATAAAAGGCTCGATTGTCCTCAGTTTGTAGCAGGCCTTCAGCATAATGCGCCAGGAAATGGAATTGTTGCGAGTACTCAGCCACGGTCATGTTGTTTTCTTGGACAAGATTGCTGAACTCCCTCATTCTTTGCTTCTTTAGCTCCTTGGGATAGAACCTACGCTCCAACAGGATCTTGAATTGAGCCCAACCAAAACCCGGAGTCTGCAAGGTAGTTGGGCCAACTAGGCTCCACCATCGATCGGCTTCATCAGACAAGTAAAGCACGGCTAGGCCCACCTTCTGGTCCTCGGGAGCAGAATAAATCCCGAATTGCCTCTCCATCAACCGGAACCAACGATTCATGACTTCAGGATCTACAGAGCCGTCGTAAAATTCTAACTTGCTCTTGGCCATTCCTTCAGCTGCGTGCGAGAAGCTAAAGGGTCGCTGGTTGTTTGTGTTCCTGTTGGTCAATTCCTGGAGTGTTTGCACCATCGCATTCATGTTGTTGATAAACGCAGCATTGATGTCATTCTGGTTCGTTCGGCCGTTCATCTTCAACCACAAAAGAAACACATAATCAATGCTAATCATTGAGTTCAGGAACATATAAACTAAACAAGTAAGTCCTTATTTTGGTTTCTACCCATCTCTCACTAATATCTTATTTAATGTTTAACCAATTTACTGATATTTTTCCTAAAATCATGTGTGAGCGTCGGGAGCAACGATGCTCTGATACCAACTGTAATCCCCTAAAAAAAATTAATGCGAAATAGTGGCGGAATCACTGTTTAGTTGGGATTAACACACTGATAACTAAATTTTAATTAAAAAAAAAAAAAATAAAAGTATAAGTCGGTACAACTGCCACTTTTTATAAAAAGGGCAAAAATTAAAATCCTCAAATATGTTTAACATACAAACCATAATATGAAAATAAATTCAACGGCGCAAGATTAAATGCCGCTCGTTAGCTCACACAACCCGAACAGATAATACCTGCCATGTTATAAACATAACAGCCACAATTCAGTGGGGAGTAACGACGACGTTCTCCCAGCCATATTACATGATATTAATGCACAATTACTACTATATCAAAATAGTTGAAAAATGAAAAACATTTAAAATGATACGGTAAAATAATTCGAAATGATTGTTAACCTGCAAATTCATGTCAATCAATAAAATAACGGCGCTATGGAAGTCCATCAGTGTAACGGAATAGACTTTCACTAGGATCATACTAAACTAGGTTCGAGAATTTAGTCAAAACAAATTGGACTTCAGTCTCTAACTAGGCAACTCAACTATAACAGGACTGCGTGCAGCGAGGTCCTGGCTTAAGTAATGTACACCCCTCCTGGACACCAACCGTAATCCAGTTTAACCCGACGGCGACTTACACGATGCGATATCTAAGTTTAAGGTCAAAATATACACACTCCTGAACACAAACCATGCTCAGTTCAACGACCAATGTGTCTCTAACTAGACACATCAGCTTTATAGTTGATGGCAAAACGTATACCCTAGACTGTATTACTCTACCCGTACACTTATCCTTATTCCATAACTCCAAAACAAAGCCGTTGACAAAACGTTCTTAAAAAGAAACTTTCTAATTTGGGAAACTTTCTAATATAGGAAACTTTCTGATTTAGGAAACTTTCTATTTTAGGAATTTTTCTATTTCAGGAAATTTTCTCGGAATAACAATACGATGAAAATAACGTTATAGAAAAATATCGAGAATAGTAATTACTCTAACTATAAAGTAAATATTATTAATTTCGCAAACTACTACTTTCGGCCTTAACAATTTTTAAGTTCTAAATCGAGTATAAATTGTTTATAAGAAATATCGAAATACTTCACAAACGCATTATTATTATTATTATGAATTAGGGTGTTTCGAAAATATATAAAACTAAAATTCCCTAATTATTATTAGTTTTAACGGAACGAGTATAAAATAATGTTTTACGACAATCATCTTTATAAAAGTAATTTATTAAACCTTCTTTATTTTATTAAACATTTAAATTATTTTCGAATAACATAACGGGGTGACTTAAGATGAAACGGTTAAATTTTTAGAAGGTTCAAAATTGCTGGAAAATTAAATAAGTTGCTGTAAAATCGTGTAACGATTATTCACGATTTCGCTTAAAAATTGATTCTATCATTTAAAAGCTTCGAAAAATAGTGTAAAAATTACGATAAATAATTAAAACTAATATTTAGACAATCTGTCCAGAAAATAATTTTTTTTCAAAATCTGGAAACTCGTTTTTAAAGGCTTTTACGGAAAACGCGTTAATTAAACGTTAACGATTAAAAATAAAAGCTAAATTTCAAACGATTTGTGCACGGTTGTTAAAAATCATAACTTATCAAGGAAATAAAAATTTTCCAGAAACCTTTCAGTTTTTTTTTTTTAAAAAAAATCCAGAATTAAAAAAAATAGGAAAAACCATCTTTTAATCATCGGTTTCGTTTTAAAAGGTTAAATAACTATTTATCGCTCTTTTTATTTTATTAAATCCCGAATATCACTAAAATAATTATTTTGTTAGAAAACATCAGAAACTTTATTTTGAATCGAGAATTAAAAATAAAAATCAAAAATTAAAAGGAATATTCGGTTTTAACGATAAACGGTGTTTTAGGACTATTTATTTTTTTTCACCCACTTATAAAATTCTAAAAATTACGAAAATTTACAGAAAATTAATTTCGGTCAGAATGTACATACACAAAAAAATTTCAGATTTAAATACGTAATTTAGGCATTTGAACATTAAATCGGTTTTAAATTGATTTTGTACGAAATCGGTTAAAATCCATTAAACGACTCAAAAACTCGAAATCTGTAAAATTTATTTTTTTTGGCAGGAACTTTAAAATTATATTAGTATATCGGCCAAATATTATGATTTAATAACTATTATAACGATTTATTCACTAATCTCGTAAAAACGAACATAACAACGAAATAATTGAAAATTAACGATTAAAAAACTTTTAAATAAAAAAAATTAATGACATACTATAATAGCCAAACAATAACTGAAATTCTATACATGTAACTACGACAAAATATCAAGCAATACCGAGATCGTCGTGTTACCTTAATCAAGATCTGAGTCAATAATGTACTCGTCTTCCTCGGGGTTGTCTCGAAAACCTATAAAAAAAATATAAAAAGGTACAAGACCCTTATTAGCGTCGTAAATCGAGAAGTAGGAAGGAGGAATAGGGGTTTCGATGATTACCCTTGAATTAAGATGAACACGGAATGAAGAGAATGATCGAAAACGGAAAAAAAGAATGAAGAACAGTGCACTGACTGTTGTTGTTGTTTACGTTCTTTTTTTTTTTTTTGAGTAGAGAGGAGAACGTACAATGGGAGGAGGAATATGGTTGGAGTTTAAAGAGGATTGGGTAACTGCCAAAAACGGTTAAGGGGAAACCGCCACAGGATAAGGAAGGAAATAGAGTCGGTTTTTTTTTTTTTTTTTACTTTCTCAACCAACTACGAAAATATCTCAGTCCGTTGAGGGAAACGGTCGGGTCTGCTACAAACTGAGCCCGATTCGCAATTAAAAAATAATAATAATAATAATAATAATAATAATAATAATAATAATAAGACGGAAAACATATGAGAACGTGTTTATGAGAAAGAAGTATTAAAATCACGTTTCGAAAATAATTATATACGAAATCGCGTAGAAAAATATTAAATAGCAATTTCTCGAGATTAATTAAAATTCTCGCGAACAAGGAAATTAAAATTGGTTTTGAACGAAAATTTATTAAAGTGTTATACGAAGATCAAAATTAAGCTGGATGAAAATTTATTAAACTCGATAAGAGTCGATTTAATCACAACGGGACGGATATCAAAGTTGTAAATTTTACGGGTGTTACAACCCTCCCCACTAAAAAGAAGTTTCGTCCTCGAAACTGGAAAAGACGGAAAGGAAGGACTCGAGATTACCTTACTCGAAGAGATGAGGATGTTTGGCTTGCATCGCCGCTTCGGTTTCCCAAGTTTCTTCTTCGAACTTGTTACAGCGCCATAAAACCTTCACCAAGGGTACAACTTTATTCCTCAAGCGCTTCTCTCGTCGATCAGTAATCTTCACAGGTCTCTCCTCGTATGTCAGGTCAGGTTCTACATCAAAAATTTCTGGTTCTAGAACGTGCTCGGGGTCACTAACATACCTCCTCAGCTGAGATACGTGAGAGACGTCATGAACTTTGCCCATCGAAGCAGGCAACTCTAGCTTGTAAGCCACTTCACCTACCTTCTCGATCACAGGGTACGGTCCAATGAACTTAGGACTAAGTTTGCCTTTGATCCCGAATCGTTTCACCCCTTTCATCGGCGATACCTTAAGAAATACCAGATCACCAACTGCAAACTCCAGAGGTCGGCGGTGGACATCCGCATAGGATTTCTGACGATCCTGAGCAGCTTTCATCCTGGAACGAATTAATTCCACTGCGTCAACGGTCTCGGCCAGCAGATCAGGACCCAAAGTCTTCACCTCGCCAGGTACATCCCAGCACAATGGGCTACGACACTTACGACCATACAGTGCTTCAAACGGGACCATCTTGATGGAAGCATGATAACTGTTGTTGTAGGAGAATTTCACCAATGGAAGATGTCGGATCCAATTATCCTGAAAATCCAACGCACAAGCCCGTAACATGTCTTCTAAGGTCTGAATCGTCCTCTCGGATTGACCATCAGTAGCGGCATGAAAAGCGGTACTCATCAACAATTGACTTCCCAAGGCACTTTGTAATGCCTTCCAGAATTTAGAACAGAACCTTGGATCTCGGTCGGACACGATCTCGAGTGGAACACCGTGATGACGGACCACCTCGGCAATATAGACTTCTGCAAGCTTCTCCAGACTCCAAGTGTCACGAATAGGAACAAATCGTGCACATTTGGTCAAACGATCTATTATGACCCAAATATCGTTTCTTCCATTTACGGTTCTCGGTAATGCCACTACAAAATCCATGGCTACACACTGCCACCACTTCCACTCTGGAACAGGGAGCGGCTGTAGCATACCAGCAGGTTTCTTATGTTCAAACTTAACCTGCTGACATGTCAAACACTTGCTCACAAATTTGGCAATGTCGTCCCTCATGAATGGCCACCAGAAATGAAGCTTTAAATCCTTGTACATTTTACCACCTCCGGGATGTACAGAATATCTCGACTTATGAGCTTCGGTCAAAATCTGCTTCCTGACTTCCACCTCATCTGGAACGACCCAACGGTCCCTAAACTTAAGAGCTCCACTAGAATCCACAGAGAAATCGAGAGCTTTACCCTGTTTCATCTTCTCACGGATACCGGCAACGAGAGGATCTTCCAACTGTTTATCACGAATCTCCTGAAAAAGAGCTGGTTCAGCAACTAAGGCATTGATCCGCCCATCAAAACCTTCGATAACCACATCAATTGTCATCTTTGCGAACTCTCGGGACAGATCTTCAGAAATACCAGAACATGGAGTTAAGGAATGTAGGATCTTTCTGCTAAGAGCATCTGCCACCACATTGGCTTTACCCTCGCAGTACACCAATTCAAGATCGTAATCGTTCACCAACTCTACCCACCGTCTCTGTCTCGCATTAAGGTCTTTCTGCGTAAAGAGATATCGTAGGCTTTTGTGGTCAGTGTACACCTTGCACCTTACTCCATAGAGATAATGTCGCCAGACCTTTAGAGCATGAACTACAGCAGCTAACTCAAGATCGTGGGTAGGGTAATTCACCTCATGAACCTTTAACTGTCTAGAGGCATAAGCGACTACCTTACCACCTTGCATGAGAACACAACCCAAACCATGCTTAGAAGCATCACAATAAACTTCAAAGTTAACGCCTTCCTCGGGTAGGGTCAAAACTGGAGCAATAGTAAGCCGTCTCTTAAGCTCGGAGAAGGCATCTTCACAGGCCTGCTTCCATAGGAACTTAGACTCTTTCTTAAGCAACTGAGTCATAGGACGGGCCACCTTAGAGAAATCTTGAACGAATCTTCGGTAATATCCAGCAAGACCTAAGAAACTTCGAATCTCACCAACATCCTTCGGACTTGTCCAGTTCTCGATAGCGGAAATCTTAGTCGGGTCCACTTTAATACCGTCCTTAGCAATGACATGACCCAAGAAAGCCACTTCAGAGAGCCAGAATTCACACTTAGAGAACTTAGCATACCACTTTTGATCTCGTAGGATGCCAAGAATGATCTTAAGATGCTCGGCATGCTCAGCCTCGGATTTAGAATAGATTAGGATGTCGTCAATAAAGACAACAACACACTGGTCTAGATACTCCCGGAACGTTCGGTTCATCTGATCCATGAATACTGCAGGAGCATTGGTCAGTCCAAAAGGCATAACTTTGAACTCATAGTGCCCATACCTCGAACTGAAAGCCGTCTTGGGAATATCTGATTCACGGACAGGGATTTGATGATAACCCGATCTGAGATCGATCTTGGAAAATACAGAAGCGCCCTTAAGTTGATCGAAGAGATCATCGATTCTGGGCAAAGGATATTTGTTCTTGATCGTAACCTTGTTAAGGTCACGATAGTCAATACATAAGCGCATAGTACCGTCTTTCTTCTTTACAAACAGTACAGGAGCACCCCATGGAGATGAACTAGGACGAATGAAGTCCTTCTCAATCATATCATCCAACTGTTTACGCAGTTCTTGCAACTCAGCTGGAGCCATTCTATAAGGAGCCTTGGCAATAGGGCCAGTACCTGGTACGAGCTCGATGGTGAATTCTACCTCTCGCTCAGGGGGAATACCAGGTAATTCCTCGGGAAATACATCTGCATATTCACTGACTATGCGTACTTCCTCAAGTTTGGGTAATTCTGCAGTTACAGTCACCGTACATAAAAATGCTTGGCAACCTTTTCTCTGCAAACGAATAGCTTTCATAGCAGAAATGATTTTTATACCCTTCTGGCGTCGACCACCACGATAAGTAATATGAGAACCACTAGGAGTCTTCAGAAAAATCTTCTGGTCTCGGCACTGAAATCTTGCATCATAGAGGGATAACCAATCCATGCCCAAAATAACATCGAACTCTGCCAGAGGAAACTCGAGAAGAGTCGAAGGAAGGATAATACCAGCAAAAAGAATAGGAACAGCTTGATATGCTTTAGAACAAGCAACGATTTCACCAGAAGGAAGAGTGATAGAAATAGGCTCGGCTTGGGAAGGAATAAGAGATAATTTCGAAGCAAAGCTGGAGGAGATAGCGGATATGGAGGCACCAGTATCAAATAATATAAAGGCACTAACACCAGAGATCGTAAACATACCCGTAACTACGTCAGGGTTAGCCTCAGCGTCGGCTCGGCTCATCAGGAATATTCGCCCCTTTCGAGCAGGTGTGTTGACAGCATCGCTGGTTGCAGCCTTCTTCGGACATCTGGTCGAAATATGTCCCGGTTCTCCGCAGGTGAAACAGACAATGGGAGAGCCGTCACAGTTCTTGCCCGGGTGGAAATCCTTCTTGCATTTGAAGCAGGCAGTGCTCTTCTTGTCTTGAAATCGGGAGTTAGAGTTGTTCCTTTTTCCTGTAAAACATATGATGTGATTCTGATATGTAACAAGATAAGAAGAAAGAAAACAACGGAATATTTCAGACCTCCAGAAGAATGAAATTTCTTCGATGAAGAAGAGGTATTGCCAGAAGATTGGAATGGTCTCTTGTAGCCAGCAGCAGTGGTCTCCATTTTCTTGACTTCCTTCAGTGAGGACTCGGTAAACAGCGCGGCATTGTAGATATCTTGTACAGTCTCCAAATCCCTGGGAATATTGTGTGCAATGTCTGCTATGAGCCCCTCTCTGAAATAAAAGGCTCGATTGTCCTCAGTTTGTAGCAGGCCTTCAGCATAATGCGCCAGGAAATGGAATTGTTGCGAGTACTCAGCCACGGTCATGTTGTTTTCTTGGACAAGATTGCTGAACTCCCTCATTCTTTGCTTCTTTAGCTCCTTGGGATAGAACCTACGCTCCAACAGGATCTTGAATTGAGCCCAACCAAAACCCGGAGTCTGCAAGGTAGTTGGGCCAACTAGGCTCCACCATCGATCGGCTTCATCAGACAAGTAAAGCACGCCCAGGCCCACCTTCTGGTCCTCGGGAGCAGAATAAATCCCGAATTGCCTCTCCATCAACCGGAACCAACGATTCATGACTTCAGGATCTACAGAGCCGTCGTAAAATTCTAACTTGCTCTTGGCCATTCCTTCAGCTGCGTGCGAGAAGCTAAAGGGTCGCTGGTTGTTTGTGTTCCTGTTGGTCAATTCCTGGAGTGTTTGCACCATCGCATTCATGTTGTTGATAAACGCAGCATTGATGTCATTCTGGTTCGTTCGGCCGTTCATCTTCAACCACAAAAGAAACACATAATCAATGCTAATCATTGAGTTCAGGAACATATAAACTAAACAAGTAAGTCCTTATTTTGGTTTCTACCCATCTCTCACTAATATCTTATTTAATGTTTAACCAATTTACTGATATTTTTCCTAAAATCATGTGTGAGCGTCGGGAGCAACGATGCTCTGATACCAACTGTAATCCCCTAAAAAAAATTAATGCGAAATAGTGGCGGAATCACTGTTTAGTTGGGATTAACACACTGATAACTAAATTTTAATTAAAAAAAAAAAAATAAAAGTATAAGTCGGTACAACTGCCACTTTTTATAAAAAGGGCAAAAATTAAAATCCTCAAATATGTTTAACATACAAACCATAATATGAAAATAAATTCAACGGCGCAAGATTAAATGCCGCTCGTTAGCTCACACAACCCGAACAGATAATACCTGCCATGTTATAAACATAACAGCCACAATTCAGTGGGGAGTAACGACGACGTTCTCCCAGCCATATTACATGATATTAATGCACAATTACTACTATATCAAAATAGTTGAAAAATGAAAAACATTTAAAATGATACGGTAAAATAATTCGAAATGATTGTTAACCTGCAAATTCATGTCAATCAATAAAATAACGGCGCTATGGAAGTCCATCAGTGTAACGGAATAGACTTTCACTAGGATCATACTAAACTAGGTTCGAGAATTTAGTCAAAACAAATTGGACTTCAGTCTCTAACTAGGCAACTCAACTATAACAGGACTGCGTGCAGCGAGGTCCTGGCTTAAGTAATGTACACCCCTCCTGGACACCAACCGTAATCCAGTTTAACCCGACGGCGACTTACACGATGCGATATCTAAGTTTAAGGTCAAAATATACACACTCCTGAACACAAACCATGCTCAGTTCAACGACCAATGTGTCTCTAACTAGACACATCAGCTTTATAGTTGATGGCAAAACGTATACCCTAGACTGTATTACTCTACCCGTACACTTATCCTTATTCCATAACTCCAAAACAAAGCCGTTGACAAAACGTTCTTAAAAAGAAACTTTCTAATTTGGGAAACTTTCTAATATAGGAAACTTTCTGATTTAGGAAACTTTCTATTTTAGGAATTTTTCTATTTCAGGAAATTTTCTCGGAATAACAATACGATGAAAATAACGTTATAGAAAAATATCGAGAATAGTAATTACTCTAACTATAAAGTAAATATTATTAATTTCGCAAACTACTACTTTCGGCCTTAACAATTTTTAAGTTCTAAATCGAGTATAAATTGTTTATAAGAAATATCGAAATACTTCACAAACGCATTATTATTATTATGAATTAGGGTGTTTCGAAAATATATAAAACTAAAATTCCCTAATTATTATTAGTTTTAACGGAACGAGTATAAAATAATGTTTTACGACAATCATCTTTATAAAAGTAATTTATTAAACCTTCTTTATTTTATTAAACATTTAAATTATTTTCGAATAACATAACGGGGTGACGTAAGATGAAACGGTTAAATTTTTAGAAGGTTCGAAATTGCTGGAAAATTAAATAAGTTGCTGTAAAATCGTGTAACGATTATTCACGATTTCGCTTAAAAATTGATTCTATCATTTAAAAGCTTCGAAAAATAGTGTAAAAATTACGATAAATAATTAAAACTAATATTTAGACAATCTGTCCAGAAAATAATTTTTTTTTCAAAATCTGGAAACTCGTTTTTAAAGGCTTTTACGGAAAACGCGTTAATTAAACGTTAACGATTAAAAATAAAAGCTAAATTCAAAACGATTTGTGCACGGTTGTTAAAAATCATAACTTATCAAGGAAATAAAAATTTTCCAGAAACCTTTCAGTTTTTTTTTTTTTAAAAAAAATCCAGAATTAAAAAAAATAGGGGAAAAACCGTCTTTTAATCATCGGTTTCGTTTTAAAAGGTTAAATAACTATTTATCGCTCTTTTTATTTTATTAAATCCCGAATATCACTAAAATAATTATTTTGTTAGAAAACATCAGAAACTTTATTTTGAATCGAGAATTAAAAATAAAAATCAAAAATTCAAAGGAATATTCGGTTTTAACGATAAACGGTGTTTTAGGACTATTTATTTTTTTTCACCCACTTATAAAATTCTAAAAATTACGAAAATTTACAGAAAATTAATTTCGGTCAGAATGTACATACACAAAAAAATTTCAGATTTAAATACGTAATTTAGGCATTTGAACAATAAATCGGTTTTAAATTGATTTTGTACGAAATCGGTTAAAATCCATTAAACGACTCAAAAACTCGAAATCTGTAAAATTTATTTTTTTGGCAGGAACTTTAAAATTATATTAGTATATCGGCCAAATATTATGATTTAATAACTATTATAACGATTTATTCACTAATCTCGTAAAAACGAACATAACAACGAAATAATTGAAAATTAACGATTAAAAAACTTTTAAATAAAAAAATTAATGACATACTATAATAGCCAAACAAAAACTTAAATTCTATACATGTAACTACGACAAAATATCAAGCAATACCGAGATCGTCGTGTTACCTTAATCAAGATCTGAGTCAATAATGTACTCGTCTTCCTCGGGGTTGTCTCGAAAACCTATAAAAAAAATATAAAAAGGTACAAGACCCTTATTAGCGTCGTAAATCGAGAAGTAGGAAGGAGGAATAGGGGTTTCGATGATTACCCTTGAATTAAGATGAACACGGAATGAAGAGAATTATCGAAAACGGAAAAAAAGAATGAAGAACAGTGCACTGACTGTTGTTGTTGTTTACGTTCTTTTTTTTTTTAGTAGAGAGGAGAACGTACAATGGGAGGAGGAATATGGTTGGAGTTTAAAGAGGATTGGGTAACTGCCAAAAACGGTTAAGGGGAAACCGCCACAGGATAAGGAAGGAAATAGAGGAGTCGGTTTTTTTTTTTTACTTTCTCAACCAACTACGAAAATATCTCAGTCCGTTGAGGGAAACGGTCGGGTCTGCTACAAACTGAGCCCGATTCGCGATTAAAAAAAAAAAAAAAAAAAAAATAATAATAATAATAATAATAATAATAATAATAATAATAATAATAATAATAATAATAATAATAATAATAATAATAATAATAATAATAATAATAATAATAAGACGGAAAACATATGAGAACGTGTTTATGAGAAAGAAGTATTAAAATCACGTTTCGAAAATAATTATATACGAAATCGCGTAGAAAAATATTAAATAGCAATTTCTCGAGATTAATTAAAATTCTCGCGAACAAGGAAATTAAAATTGGTTTTGAACGAAAATTTATTAAACTGTTATACGAAGATCAAAATTAAGCTGGATGAAAATTTATTAAACTCGATAAGAGTCGATTTAATCGCAACGGGACGGATATCAAAGTTGTAAATTTTACGGGTGTTACAACCCTCCCCACTAAAAAGAAGTTTCGTCCTCGAAACTGGAAAAGACGGAAAGGAAGGACTCGAGATTACCTTACTCGAAGAGATGAGGATGTTTGGCTTGCATCGCCGCTTCGGTTTCCCAAGTTTCTTCTTCGAACTTGTTACAGCGCCATAAAACCTTCACCAAGGGTACAACTTTATTCCTCAAGCGCTTCTCTCGTCGATCAGTAATCTTCACAGGTCTCTCCTCGTATGTCAGGTCAGGTTCTACATCAAAAATTTCTGGTTCTAGAACGTGCTCGGGGTCACTAACATACCTCCTCAGCTGAGATACGTGAAGGACGTCATGAACTTTGCCCATCGAAGCAGGCAACTCTAGCTTGTAAGCCACTTCACCTACCTTCTCGATCACAGGGTACGGTCCAATGAACTTAGGACTAAGTTTGCCTTTGATCCCGAATCGTTTCACCCCTTTCATCGGCGATACCTTAAGAAATACCAGATCACCAACTGCAAACTCCAGAGGTCGGCGGTGGACATCCGCATAGGATTTCTGACGATCCTGAGCAGCTTTCATCCTGGAACGAATTAATTCCACTGCGTCAACGGTCTCGGCCAGCAGATCAGGACCCAAAGTCTTCACCTCACCAGGTACGTCCCAGCACAATGGGCTACGACACTTACGACCATACAGTGCTTCAAACGGGGCCATCTTGATGGAAGCATGATAACTGTTGTTGTAGGAGAATTCCACCAATGGAAGATGTCGGATCCAATTATCCTGAAAATCCAACGCACAAGCCCGTAACATGTCTTCTAAGGTCTGAATCATCCTCTCGGATTGACCATCAGTAGCGGCATGAAAAGCGGTACTCATCAACAATTGACTTCCCAAGGCACTTTGTAATGCCTTCCAGAATTTAGAACAGAACCTTGGATCTCGGTCGGACACGATCTCGAGTGGAACACCGTGATGACGGACCACCTCGGCAATATAGACTTCTGCAAGCTTCTCCAGACTCCAAGTGTCACGAATAGGAACAAATCGTGCACATTTGGTCAAACGATCTATTATGACCCAAATATCGTTTCTTCCATTTACGGTTCTCGGTAATGCCACTACAAAATCCATGGCTACACACTGCCACTTCCACTCTGGAACAGGGAGCGGCTGTAGCATACCAGCAGGTTTCTTATGTTCAAACTTAACCTGCTGACATGTCAAACACTTGCTCACAAATTTGGCAATGTCGTCCCTCATGAATGGCCACCAGAAATGAAGCTTTAAATCCTTGTACATTTTACCACCTCCGGGATGTACAGAATATCTCGACTTATGAGCTTCGGTCAAAATCTGCTTCCTGACTTCCACCTCATCTGGAACGACCCAACGGTCCCTAAACTTAAGAGCTCCACTAGAATCCACAGAGAAATCGAGAGCTTTACCCTGTTTCATCTTCTCACGGATACCGGCAACGAGAGGATCTTCCAACTGTTTATCACGAATCTCCTGAAAAAGAGCTGGTTCAGCAACTAAGGCATTGATCCGCCCATCAAAACCTTCGATAACCACATCAATTGTCATCTTTGCGAACTCTCGGGACAGATCTTCAGAAATGCCAGAACATGGAGTTAAGGAATGTAGGATCTTTCTGCTAAGAGCATCTGCCACCACATTGGCTTTACCCTCGCAGTACACCAATTCAAGATCGTAATCGTTCACCAACTCTACCCACCGTCTCTGTCTCGCATTAAGGTCTTTCTGCGTAAAGAGATATCGTAGGCTTTTGTGGTCAGTGTACACCTTGCACCTTACTCCATAGAGATAATGTCGCCAGACCTTTAGAGCATGAACTACAGCAGCTAACTCAAGATCGTGGGTAGGGTAATTCACCTCATGAACCTTTAACTGTCTAGAGGCATAAGCGACTACCTTACCACCTTGCATGAGAACACAACCCAAACCATGCTTAGAAGCATCACAATAAACTTCAAAGTTAACGCCTTCCTCGGGTAGGGTCAAAACTGGAGCAATAGTAAGCCGTCTCTTAAGCTCGGAGAAGGCATCTTCACAGGCCTGCTTCCATAGGAACTTAGACTCTTTCTTAAGCAACTGAGTCATAGGACGGGCCACCTTAGAGAAATCTTGAACGAATCTTCGGTAATATCCAGCAAGACCTAAGAAACTTCGAATCTCACCAACATCCTTCGGACTTGTCCAGTTCTCGATAGCGGAAATCTTAGTCGGGTCCACTTTAATACCGTCCTTAGCAATGACATGACCCAAGAAAGCCACTTCAGAGAGCCAGAATTCACACTTAGAGAACTTAGCATACCACTTTTGATCTCGTAGGATGCCAAGAATGATCTTAAGATGCTCGGCATGCTCAGCCTCGGATTTAGAATAGATTAGGATGTCGTCAATAAAGACAACAACACACTGGTCTAGATACTCCCGGAACGTTCGGTTCATCTGATCCATGAATACTGCAGGAGCATTGGTCAGTCCAAAAGGCATAACTTTGAACTCATAGTGCCCATACCTCGAACTGAAAGCCGTCTTGGGAATATCTGATTCACGGACAGGGATTTGATGATAACCCGATCTGAGATCGATCTTGGAAAATACAGAAGCGCCCTTAAGTTGATCGAAGAGATCATCGATTCTGGGCAAAAGGATATTTGTTCTTGATCGTAACCTTGTTAAGGTCACGATAGTCAATACATAAGCGCATAGTACCGTCTTTCTTCTTTACAAACAGTACAGGAGCACCCCATGGAGATGAACTAGGACGAATGAAGTCCTTCTCAATCATATCATCCAACTGTTTACGCAGTTCTTGCAACTCAGCTGGAGCCATTCTATAAGGAGCCTTGGCAATAGGGCCAGTACCTGGTACGAGCTCGATGGTGAATTCTACCTCTCGCTCAGGGGGAATACCAGGTAATTCCTCGGGAAATACATCTGCATATTCACTGACTATGCGTACTTCCTCAAGTTTGGGTAATTCTGCAGTTACAGTCACCGTACATAAAAATGCTTGGCAACCTTTTCTCTGCAAACGAATAGCTTTCATAGCAGAAATGATTTTTATACCCTTCTGGCGTCGACCACCACGATAAGTAATATGAGAACCACTAGGAGTCTTCAGAAAAATCTTCTGGTCTCGGCACTGAAATCTTGCATCATAGAGGGATAACCAATCCATGCCCAAAATAACATCGAACTCTGCCAGAGGAAACTCGAGAAGAGTCGAAGGAAGGATAATACCAGCAAAAAGAATAGGAACAGCTTGATATGCTTTAGAACAAGCAACGATTTCACCAGAAGGAAGAGTGATAGAAATAGGCTCGGCTTGGGAAGGAATAAGAGATAATTTCGAAGCAAAGCTGGAGGAGATAGCGGATATGGAGGCACCAATATCAAATAATATAAAGGCACTAACACCAGAGATCGTAAACATACCCGTAACTACGTCAGGGTTAGCCTCAGCGTCGGCTCGGCTCATCAAGAATATTCGCCCCTTTCGAGCAGGTGTGTTGACAGCATCGCTGGTTGCAGCCTTCTTCGGACATCTGGTCGAAATATGTCCCGGTTCTCCGCAGGTGAAACAGACAATGGGAGAGCCGTCACAGTTCTTGCCCGGGTGGAAATCCTTCTTGCATTTGAAGCAGGCAGTGCTCTTCTTGTCTTGAAATCGGGAGTTAGAGTTGTTCCTTTTTCCTGTAAAACATATGATGTGATTCTGATATGTAACAAGATAAGAAGAAAGAAAACAACGGAATATTTCAGACCTCCAGAAGAATGAAATTTCTTCGATGAAGAAGAGGTATTGCCAGAAGATTGGAATGGTCTCTTGTAGCCAGCAGCAGTGGTCTCCATTTTCTTGACTTCCTTCAGTGAGGACTCGGTAAACAGCGCGGCATTGTAGATATCTTGTACAGTCTCCAAATCCCTGGGAATATTGTGTGCAATGTCTGCTATGAGCCCCTCTCTGAAATAAAAGGCTCGATTGTCCTCAGTTTGTAGCAGGCCTTCAGCATAATGCGCCAGGAAATGGAATTGTTGCGAGTACTCAGCCACGGTCATGTTGTTTTCTTGGACAAGATTGCTGAACTCCCTCATTCTTTGCTTCTTTAGCTCCTTGGGATAGAACCTACGCTCCAACAGGATCTTGAATTGAGCCCAACCAAAACCCGGAGTCTGCAAGGTAGTTGGGCCAACTAGGCTCCACCATCGATCGGCTTCATCAGACAAGTAAAGCACGCCCAGGCCCACCTTCTGGTCCTCGGGAGCAGAATAAATCCCGAATTGCCTCTCCATCAACCGGAACCAACGATTCATGACTTCAGGATCTACAGAGCCGTCGTAAAATTCTAACTTGCTCTTGGCCATTCCTTCAGCTGCGTGCGAGAAGCTAAAGGGTCGCTGGTTGTTTGTGTTCCTGTTGGTCAATTCCTGGAGTGTTTGCACCATCGCATTCATGTTGTTGATAAACGCAGCATTGATGTCATTCTGGTTCGTTCGGCCGTTCATCTTCAACCACAAAAGAAACACATAATCAATGCTAATCATTGAGTTCAGGAACATATAAACTAAACAAGTAAGTCCTTATTTTGGTTTCTACCCATCTCTCACTAATATCTTATTTAATGTTTAACCAATTTACTGATATTTTTCCTAAAATCATGTGTGAGCGTCGGGAGCAACGATGCTCTGATACCAACTGTAATCCCCTAAAAAAAATTAATGCGAAATAGTGGCGGAATCACTGTTTAGTTGGGATTAACACACTGATAACTAAATTTTAATTAAAAAAAAAAAAATAAAAGTATAAGTCGGTACAACTGCCACTTTTTATAAAAAGGGCAAAAATTAAAATCCTCAAATATGTTTAACATACAAACCATAATATGAAAATAAATTCAACGGCGCAAGATTAAATGCCGCTCGTTAGCTCACACAACCCGAACAGATAATACCTGCCATGTTATAAACATAACAGCCACAATTCAGTGGGGAGTAACGACGACGTTCTCCCAGCCATATTACATGATATTAATGCACAATTACTACTATATCAAAATAGTTGAAAAATGAAAAACATTTAAAATGATACGGTAAAATAATTCGAAATGATTGTTAACCTGCAAATTCATGTCAATCAATAAAATAACGGCGCTATGGAAGTCCATCAGTGTAACGGAATAGACTTTCACTAGGATCATACTAAACTAGGTTCGAGAATTTAGTCAAAACAAATTGGACTTCAGTCTCTAACTAGGCAACTCAACTATAACAGGACTGCGTGCAGCGAGGTCCTGGCTTAAGTAATGTACACCCCTCCTGGACACCAACCGTAATCCAGTTTAACCCGACGGCGACTTACACGATGCGATATCTAAGTTTAAGGTCAAAATATACACACTCCTGAACACAAACCATGCTCAGTTCAACGACCAATGTGTCTCTAACTAGACACATCAGCTTTATAGTTGATGGCAAAACGTATACCCTAGACTGTATTACTCTACCCGTACACTTATCCTTATTCCATAACTCCAAAACAAAGCCGTTGACAAAACGTTCTTAAAAAGAAACTTTCTAATTTGGGAAACTTTCTAATATAGGAAACTTTCTGATTTAGGAAACTTTCTATTTTAGGAATTTTTCTATTTCAGGAAATTTTCTCGGAATAACAATACGATGAAAATAACGTTATAGAAAAATATCGAGAATAGTAATTACTCTAACTATAAAGTAAATATTATTAATTTCGCAAACTACTACTTTCGGCCTTAACAATTTTTAAGTTCTAAATCGAGTATAAATTGTTTATAAGAAATATCGAAATACTTCACAAACGTATTATTATTATTATTATTATGAATTAGGGTGTTTCGAAAATATATAAAACTAAAATTCCCTAATTATTATTAGTTTTAACGGAACGAGTATAAAATAATGTTTTACGACAATCATCTTTATAAAAGTAATTTATTAAACCTTCTTTATTTTATTAAACATTTAAATTATTTTCGAATAACATAAAGGGTGACTTAAGATGAAACGGTTAAATTTTTAGAAGGTTCGAAATTGCTGGAAAATTAAATAAGTTGCTGTAAAATCGTGTTTTAACGATTATTCACGATTTCGCTTAAAAATTGATTCTATCATTTAAAAGCTTCGAAAAATAGTGTAAAAATTACGATAAATAATTAAAACTAATATTTAGACAATCTGTCCAGAAAATAATTTTTTTTTCAAAATCTGGAAACTCGTTTTTAAAGGCTTTTACGGAAAACGCGTTAATTAAACGTTAACGATTAAAAATAAAAGCTAAATTCAAAACGATTTGTGCACGGTTGTTAAAAATCATAACTTATCAAGGAAATAAAAATTTTCCAGAAACCTTTCAGTTTTTTTTTTTTAAAAAAAAAATCCAGAATTAAAAAAAATAGGAAAAACCGTCTTTTAATCATCGGTTTCGTTTTAAAAGGTTAAATAACTATTTATCGCTCTTTTTATTTTATTAAATCCCGAATGTCACTAAAATAATTATTTTGTTAGAAAACATCAGAAACTTTATTTTGAATCGAGAATTAAAAATAAAAATCAAAAATTAAAAGGAATATTCGGTTTTAACGATAAACAGTGTTTTAGGACTATTTATTTTTTTTCACCCACTTATAAAATTCTAAAAATTACGAAAATTTACAGAAAATTAAATTTGGTCAGAATGTACATACACAAAAAAATTTCAGATTTAAATACGTAATTTAGGCATTTGAACATTAAATCGGTTTTAAATTGATTTTGTACGAAATCGGTTAAAATCCATTAAACGACTCAAAAACTCGAAATCTGTAAAATTTATTTTTTTGGCAGGAACTTTAAAATTATATTAGTATATCGGCCAAATATTATGATTTAATAACTATTATAACGATTTATTCACTAATCTCGTAAAAACGAACATAACAACGAAATAATTGAAAATTAACGATTAAAAAACTTTTAAATAAAAAAAATTAATGACATACTATAATAGCCAAACAAAAACTTAAATTCTATACATGTAACTACGACAAAATATCAAGCAATACCGAGATCATCGTGTTACCTTAATCAAGATCTGAGTCAATAATGTACTCGTCTTACTCGGGGTTGTCTCGAAAACCTATAAAAAAATATAAAAAGGTACAAGACCCTTATTAGCATCGTAAATCGAGAAGTAGGAAGGAGGAATAGGGGTTTCGATGATTACCCTTGAATTAAGATGAACACGGAATGAAGAGAATGATCGAAAACGGAAAAAAAGAATGAAGAACAGTGCACTGACTGTTGTTGTTGTTTACGTTCTTTTTTTTTTTGAGTAGAGAGGAGAACGTACAATAGGAGGAGGAATATGGTTGGAGTTTAAAGAGGATTGGGTAACTGCCAAAATCGGTTAAGGGGAAACCGCCACAGGATAAGGAAGGAAATAGAGGAGTCGTTTTTTTTTTACTTTCTCAACCGACTACGAAAATATCTCAGTCCGTTGAGGGAAATGGTCGGGTCTGCTACAAACTGAGCCCGATTCGCGATTAAAAAAAAAAAAAAAAAAAATAATAATAATAATAATAATAATAAGACGGAAAACATATGAGAACGTGTTTATGAGAAAGAAGTATTAAAATCACGTTTCGAAAATAATTATATACGAAATCGCGTAGAAAAATATTAAATAGCAATTTCTCGAGATTAATTAAAATTCTCGCGAACAAGGAAATTAAAATTGGTTTTGAACGAAAATTTATTAAAGTGTTATACGAAGATCGAAATAAAATTTATTAAACTCGATAAGAGTCGATTTAATCGCAACGGGACGGATATCAAAGTTGTAAATTTTACGGGTGTTACATAAATAAACGTGTTTGATTTGAAATAGTTTTAGAAATTGATGAATGCATGATTTTAACGATGATAATGCAAATAATAAAACGGGACTATCGACGCGATAAAATAAAAAGAACGAACTTGTTGACGTTGATTCGCTTCAACAATCAAATACTTGGGGTGTCGGGATAAGCGACCGGCAACGTCGGGTGAAACACCCTTGTATTCGGATTTTCTTATTCCGTCATCCCTTGTATCCAACACAAATAGGCAAATATTTTAATGTTTTGATACTAGTAATATTAACGATATTAGATGCGAAAGAAAGAAAAAAAACGAAAAAAAACGTGAGAAGGGACGAGAAAGACGACGCGAGAGAAGAGAAGAGAAAGGGAAGAGAACGGGATTAATTGCACCCTCAACCTACATGCTTCATATTCTCGGTATGGAACTCGTCTAGTTGTGGCTCGAACACGGGAGGATCGAGATTATGTAGATGGAGTTATGGTGGTACTAGGGTAGTATGTTTCCTAGATGCTAGGGTTTAAGATTGAAGTATGTGTGTAAAAGTTGTAGAGGTGAAAAGTTAGGCTTTGAAAGTTGTATGCAAAGGGGTGTATATATAGGAATTCCCAACCCCACGACCTAGCTTTACTCGTTCGAGTGCCTCTGCTGACTCGATCGAGTGGCCCAATGAAGAGGTAGCAGCAGACCTGTAGAAGGCCCACTCGATCGAGTGGGCTGACACTCGATCGAGTGGATGAGGCGGACGGGATATTTTGAAGATTTTGTGTTTAGGTTGGATTCTTGATATTTGCATGGCTGTTTTGTGTTCTCGAAAACGGCTTTGATCGGGGTTTGACGCGGTCGCTAAAAGTCGGTTTTATTTCTGGTGTCGGTTTTGACCCAAATTAGTCTTATTTGATTGGAAACGACCCACTGGGTCTGAACTTGAGGTTGGTTTTGTGAGATTTTTACTTCGCTAAAAGCCCAAGCCAGAAACTAACAATTTTGAGACCATATCCGAGCGCGTAGAAGCCCGTTCGCGTCCGATCATCATCGGGTGTTTTTTGGAAACTGCTATAGACACCTAGCAGCCAAATGTGGGTGTCTACAAGTTTGCAGGTGCGTGTGGATACGTATAAAAAGTACTTCAGTAGACTACTTATTGTCTTACCTATATATAAGTCGTTAGGAACGTTTCCTGATATAATATCATCATAGTTAGTAAAGTTGTACACACACATTGGGATATTCGGATCGGGGTGCAATTCCATCGCCTTGGTGTTGAATTCGACCCAAATTCTGCACTTGTGAGCTGTTGCGTTTTTTGTGCCAATATTAGACGAAACTGAGAACTTTGAAATATTGTAGTTGTGTCCTTCTTTAAACCCGTTACTGAAAGCTGATACTAATTTCTGTTTGATCGACGCTTGAATCGTGGTGCCCTGTTGACATATAATTTACAACGTATCCGGTTAACATCGAACAGAAGGTTAATATTACGGTTACAAACAAAACGGACGGAAGAACATATCGAGCTTATCCACCAAGATTAGTTCAACTTCGAAAGTTATCGGTTTCTTGCCAATTTGGGACGGGTCGGTATTCGGTTTTTTTTTCGTACGCAGCCACTTCCTCATAATACGCACTGTTATCTGGACGGATCTCATTGATTCAGTAATTTCTGGAATCGTGACCACCTTACATTGAAACGCCATAACTTGTGATTTTAATTGTATATTCGGTTTTCTTTGAATTTTTGCACAGTAGTTGGGAGCACACAAAATTCTCTCCTCTACTGTATATAAGGACAGTAACTTGTTAGCAGTTACTTGTGAGCAGTGAAGTTATTTTTTTTTACTTGAGCAGTGGGTAGTTCTTAATTTCTTAATTTTCTTAATATTAATATAAAAAGTGAGCAGTTAACTCCCAAGAAACCGCCGTTTACAGTTAAGTCCCAAAAAACCGTTGTTTACAATTAACTCCCAATAAAATGCTCATCCCTCATTCACACAATGCTCAATCCATGTAGACGCATGTGAGCACGATACATCAAATCCATGTCATCGATGCTGATGTGGGTGAATAAGAGGGCTCTAAATGCTGTTGTTCTAGTATATCAGGGATTGAATTCTTACCTTTCCCTCCAAACGGAACGTATGGTGATGGCTAAAGTCTACTGATATGTTTTATACTTTCTCCGTCTCGTTCATTTCTACGTCTTTGATTAAAATAATCCTCACAAGCAGAGACGTCTCCGACATTTCAGAGGCCCTGTACAAAAAATTCGAAGGAGACCCCATGATCCCATTATATTTTTAATGGGGTATAAATTTTAAAACGGTATTGTTAAATTTATCAATTATCGGGAAAAAAAATTATACAATAATCAAAAAAAATTATATTTTATTTAAGAAATAGTATCTTAAATTTATCACATTAAAAAAAAAAATAATACATTGACAGTTCGAGAATTAAGGTGGTAAAATAAGAATTACACCATATATATATATATGATTAAATTGTTTATCATTTAAAGTAATTGTGATGAAGTGTCCAATTGGTGTAGTAAAGTTAATAGACATTTTGAAACACATTGCCCAGTGTTTGATTCTTCATAGTCGCATTCTCTTATGTCTTAACATGTAGTATTACAAAAAATAATACTCAAATAAAGGCCCCAATAGAATTCAAACCTTGGCCTCCCAAGGATGAGGAGAAGA
Source organism: Agrostemma githago (assembly GCA_958450325.1). Lineage (NCBI taxonomy): Eukaryota > Viridiplantae > Streptophyta > Magnoliopsida > Caryophyllales > Caryophyllaceae > Agrostemma > Agrostemma githago. The sequence continues at coordinate 35,034,078 of OY288254.1, read as the reverse complement.
CTAATACCACTGAATCAAATCTATGTTATGTCTAACTCTTGCGTGTTTAAACTAAATACCCAAAGAAGCATGTGAATTGGGCCCCTTAAATTTGGGGGCCCTGTTCGCCTGAACTGGCTGAACCGGCCTAAAGCTGCCTCTGCTCACAAGAAATATAAAAGGCAAAGAAATAAACAAGACGGAAGGAGTATCCTCTTACTCATAATATTATTCTTCCTTTGTTTCATTGTTATTTTTCCCATTTCGTTTTCAATTATTTCTTTAATTTGTTCCACTTTCTTTTTTTGGTTATCACACTTCACTCTTACCTAGGTGGTCCACCTACTTTACATACTCTCACTTTCATATATTTTATTATTTTTCTTAAAAAATGTATCACTTTTAAAGTGGAAGATATAAATGAAACGAAGAGAATATAATAAATTTTCTTAATTTATAATATATTTTCAGAATATAATAATATCCTCCAATACTTTGGAAGCCAAATTACATTTTTGAGCTTCTTAATCAATATGAACTCTTTTGGATACAAAATAGAAAGGTAAAACATAAGAAACACCATCACATAAAATAACAGTAACAGTATAAAATAGTACGGAACAAAAGTTTGTTTATTTTATAATTGAAAGATTGAGTGTTACAATTTCCGTAGATCTTTTTATTAAATCTCAAACACTAGGATTATGATAGTACTACGGGGTCTTATCGACTTAAATCCGTATGAGAAAGATGAAGTATTTTTTGTGACTTATTTCGTTTACCTGCAATTTGTTAGTATGATGATGAGATTGTTTGAGACTTAATCCCTAACATCTCTCTCAAACCCAAAATACATTTATAGCGGGGAAGGTAGAATATTGTAGAGTATCACAAGATATAATCACAATATTTATTTATAATTATCGATCTCTAAATACAAAGATAATATACATAAATAGATATCTAAATATATAAAATCTACAAATCTCGATCCTTTCCGACTTGGGATGAAAATTTTCATTCTTTTTGGTGAATTATTCCATTTATTTACAATTTGGTATCATTAGGGTAGAATACAAGGGAGGGAAGAGGGAAAGTGGGAAGAGAAGGGAGGTGGGACAATTTGGATACAATGTTGAATTTTCCTCCAAATCTTTCTAGAAATTGGATTTGTATTGGAAGAGAGAAAATGGATGCTCCAAACCACTCTCCCTCCATTTTTTTCATCCTCATCTCCTAACCGAACAAGAGATTCTACATCCTTGCTTATTCCCCTCCCCTTCCTCCAAACACATCTTTACTGTGGTAAATTTGGAAATGAGGGACCGTAGATATCATATCTATATCTGGATATCCTCACAATAAGAATACATTACATCTTAAGCAGTTGACAGAAAAATGGCAATTGATGACGTCTCACAATCTGAAAAAAAAGACATAAGAGACAAAGATATTGATAAGAATTGCCGTGACTGAGACTACGACATGCACTTGCACTTTTACACGAGACTAGTAACGTAATCTAAGACATTAAGGAAGCCTGGTACCAATCTCAGCAAGATAATCCGTATATAATTACAAGAATAAGAGTCGAGGAAAAAGAGGGTGATGAACTGCTTACATTACACTACCAAGTCGTTGAGATTGGAGGCAAGATGGGGGTCTTACTATGTACGAGCCCAACCCCTATACTCATAACTCCGTACAATATAATGAAAAATACCCCCAAGACTCGTGAGAATATGGTTCGGCCGGGGGTATACCAGTTAGGCCTCTTCTTCTAAGGAGATTTTGCTGCTACCTTGCATTGGATCACCTGCTTTTAAGATGCCGTAACTTGGGACCTTCTTTCTCGAAACCGTCAAACTCTCTATTCTCATTTCCGTCAATGCTGCTACTATTCGCTTGCCTGCGTTTTGCCTTTTTATGGGAGGTTCGTGCATCATCATCATTTTCATGTCTCGGGGAACTCTTCTCACCTTCAGATTCACTGCTGCTACTACTACTGCTGCTGTCTGAACTCGAACTTGGTTTCCCTTGTTCAACGGTAGCAGCCTGATTTTCTGTAGAAGAGCTTTCTTCCTCGACTCCATGCGTACTACCTTTTCCTTTACAGCTTAAACTTGGTTCCTTAAATGTCACTACTGGTTTTCTACGACGAGACCCAGTTCTCTTAGACGACTGGTTTCCCACATCACCTTTGCTGGTACTTTCATTTTGGCCTTCGTCTTCACCTTCGCAGCCTGATCCTGAGCTCAAAACACTTGGATTTGACCTCCCAGAGTTTGACAACTCTGTATTTCGAGCATCACCATAACTCCCACTCTCATCTTCACTACCCGACCCTGTATCATAAGTACTTTCTTCCTCGGAATCAGCACTACTTTTTCTTTCTGACACCTGTTCACTGTCGTCCCCAACTGAATGCTGACCTGTATTCTGAACAGTCTCGCCTTCATTTTGATCCTTAGAAATGCTTTCTTTCTTACTACCCTCATTTTCATTTTCATTTTCATCTTCATTTTCATTTTCATTCTCATTCTCATTCTCATTCTCATCCTCATTCTCATTCTCGCTCTCACTTTCGCTCTCGCTATCTTCGCTGTGTCTATCATCATGCTTGGAGCTATCTTTGTCCGAGTGAGACTGGTCCTGGTTGGCGCCATCATCGTAATGCATTTGTTGCTGTGGTGGTGGACTAGCTTGTGCTGAAGCATGAGTGGTGGCTGGTTGAGGTACTGCCAAGAAACTAAGTGCTGCTACGACGTCCCCTATCAGTGGACGAACTGAGACTTCTTCTTGTAGACACATTGCACAGATTCCTACCGCCTGATTTAGACCTGTTACTGGGAATTCTTTGTTTAGACGCGGGTCCGCCAATTCTGGGAATCGCTTTGGCTCCCTGAAGATTGGTTGTGCCTGAGATGTGCATTAACATCAAAGGAGAGGAGATCAGGATATTAGCATCATTAAATAGACAATTCGACGATACTAACCCTAACAATGATCCAAACAAATCCACCCGAAACAAGTTGATTCAACCTAATAAACCAAACATGCTACCAACCGTACTTGGAATAAAAGGACAAAAGGCCGATAGTAACACAATAGTGGTTCTAAATGATCACGACCCGGACATTTGACTTGATGCATCATCGATCAAAATTTATTCAAATGGTGATTTTGACCTTTTCATAGCCTGAGTCCTACATGACACAGCTCGAAATCAATCTGATCGACCTGATCGCCAGCTCTAATGTCAATACAAGTTATACAACATATATGCTTACCCAGGTCACCAGATTCTGGTCGTCGTTTGCTCGTGTAGTATCAATAACTCTTCGTCCAGTAATAAGCTCAAGCAAGACGACTCCAAAGCTATAAATGTCTGACTTGAGGGTTAGTTCACCACTGCTGGAGTACTCAGGTGCAGAGTATCCGTACGTTCCCATTACTCTTGAGGCTGGATTCATCTGCCCACTGCCTCCTCCAAGCTTCGCTAGACCAACGTCTGAGAGTTTTGCTTCATACGTTTCATCTAGTAAGATGTTTGACGGCTTTAGATCACGGTATATGATTGGGGGGGTGGCTTTGTCGTGCAAGTATTCTAGACCTTGGGCTGCTCCTGAAGCAATCTTCATTCTTGTGTACCAATCAATTGCTTTCTTTTCAGGATCCTCACCTGTGTTTGAATAGGGGGTTGGTTAACTCATTTTTCCAAGAATTAATCACAACACAGTCTGAGCCTAAGCCAAGCACATCAGCATATGTACTGCTCCCAAGACCATACTAGTTAATATGAGTAGATGACAAAGAGGCATTAGGGTCGGAAATTCTAGAGAATTTTTTTCTGGCTCGTCATCATATGATATATATTAGTAATCCAAAAACCATAGGTCCTCACTTGACATCACAAAATTGTATTACAGCGTGAGATGCGAGCTTATACGTAGTATTACAAATTTGTTATACCGTTTAACTTATGTAAGATTATTTTCCGTCTATAAAAGAATATCACTATAGTCTATCATTTGTTATTTTGAAAATCGCAATAGAACACAAAGATATACTATAAATTTACGTTTCAAATAAATTAGATTGTTTTGTAGCTTAATTCATGGGTCATATATACAATTTTTAAGTTATAAAGGAGTCATAAACTTTTTTTTTTCTATTCCGTATGTCAATATCTAAAAGAACCCATGAATTTTCATGGGTTAAATATTATTAGTAGTTAGATATTTGGATAATCGGGTCAAGTAAACGTACCAAACAAATGATTCTCTATATTTCCCATTTCCATGTATTCATAAACTAGAAGCCTTTGGTCGCCATCAGCGCAGTAGCCAATGAGAGTGACCAAGTTGGGATGTTGAAGAAGGCTGAGCATCATGATCTCAACAAGGAACTCCTTGTTACCTTGCATTCCATTCCTGTCTAGCTGCTTAACGGCAACAACCTTTATCATACACCAGTAGCCAGTAGCTAATGTCAGTTATCAATCAGTATTCAGTAATACACACACATATACATATATAATCATCTCATCAGTAATGTGAGATAGGAAATGTCTTAAACTGATGACTAAATAATGCAACTCTGAAGAATGACTATGAACCTCAGTCTCCGCGAGATCCCTAATAAAGTTCTAAGTTTCTTTTGTTGCTGAGGGAGGGTAAAGAGTGGAATAGTGGATGTTGTACCAACACAGTGATATTGTTTGGGCTTCAGACATACGGAGTAACAAAGTCGATCTGGGGGCCGGGGGATTGGGGTCGGTCATATACTAACCTGACCAGAGGATTGAATCTTTCCCTTGAACACTCGTCCGAATCCACCTTCACCGAGCAGGCATTCTTGCCGGAAATTCTTTGTCGCCATAGCCAGCTCCCGAAAGGTGAAAGTTTTTGCTGCAGAAAAATTTATGTCACTAATTGTATTCGACAGTAAGTAGATGATATTATTATTACTCCATTAAACAATAATATTGCTTAGGATGAAATTCTATTTCATGGTTTCGCTTCACCTGCATATCTCACTTTCTACATAGATTATTACATAGGAATTACGTAGTATAAAATAAGCGAAGTTACTTTTACCAAATCGTTACATCAATGAGGACGACAACAACAAAGAGGTGGATGAAGACAGCAACACTAATTTACTTAAACGTTTGCCCGATTTCCTCGATATACGTGAAGAGTATTTTATTTTATTAAAATGGGGGCACATTAAACCGGGGGGGAACACCATATGAATCTCATACCAGTCATATGAATCTCATACCAGTCATATGGTAAAGAAAAAAGAACAATAATTTGGGTTAAACGAAGCTATTAAGGTGGGGAGAGCCTCGTTCCCATAATGATTTTTACAATCTCTAAAGAAATAGGAATTCAATGCAGAACAGGATGTGATTAAACAAATTAATGTGATCATCATTTAGGTGACAAAAGAGATACCGTTTGAAGAAGAAGAAGAAGAAGAAGAAGAAGCAGCAGCAGCAGAAGCAACAGCAGTTTCTGTGGCAACATTGGTCTGAGCTTGGCTCTCTCTATTGGTGGGAGCTGGCTGGTCATCCGTGCCTTCGTCATCATCATCATCATTCTGAAAGCACGGTAAGCAACTCATATTGCCTGATAATTATTATTATTTGCTGATGATGACTTCCTCGATCTTGTATTGTTGAACAAATTCCCAGAAACCCAACAAGAACCTATATAAATTCACTCGAAAGCTGAAATAATCCTCCGAGTCCTCCCGACTTTTCTCACAACCATCAACGATGACAAAGGGGTGAAAAGTCAGAGTCTGCATCAAGAAGTCATCGCCCAAGCAATTCAATTTGCCAAACTTAAAATGAAAAACCAAATTCGTTGGTGAAGGAGACGGAAAAGAATTTGGAGAACAAAGGTCCTTTGGACTCGGACCCCTTCAACAAATGGGATTCAAAGGAAAAGGAAAGAAATTTGGGGTGAAACAAACCATAAATTAGGAAGAGAAGAAGAACAGCATCAGTTTTATTTTAAATTTTCATTGGGTTGAAAAGTTTTGAAGAGATGATCCTCAGAAAAATCAGGAATTTGGTGGTTGGTTAAGAGTTAAGACCACGCTCTCAATTTTCTCTTTCTACTTATTCATTCCTTATTCTAATTTTATTGTTTCTTTTGATAAATATCACACTTGAGACAAACCGTTGAAATTTAAATTTCTGTTAGTTTCCGCTTCCATCCCTCCCACTCTTTTCCCACCAATCAGAGTATATAATGTCTTTTGTTGGGCCGTGTTTTTTTATTCAATTCTAACGATATTTTTTTACCAATTTGTCCTTCTCATTTTACCAAAATTGTTTTTTTTAAAGAAAAACCCTAAATTCAACCACCTGTCAACACCAACAACCACCACCCAAAACACAATTAATTAAGGTTAATTTGACATAAAAAACCGAATTAAACAAATTACACGAAAAAAGAAAAATTAAGATACCCATATTGTTTACTAGCAAGGCGCAAGACTTCGGTGCAATATCGAGATATACGATTGATGTTCTAGAACCACCCATAATGCAGCCTAAATCCCTAATCCTAATTTAAAAAGTTAATTAAACCCTAAATAAAATATAAACCAATTAATTAAAATGCTATTACTTCATTGATAATTAAATTAAAATTTATAAACGAATTTGAAAGAGTTCACTTGATTAAAGAAATTATGGACGGAAAGAGACAAAGAAGAAGAGAAAAAATTACAAGTTAAATTATGGAGAGGGTAAAATTGGAAAAATAATGTTAGTTTCGTTAGGATTGAGTAAAAGCTCGTTAGGAAAAACTAATTTCGTTTTTTTTTTGTGGATTCTAGGTCCCAAAATCAAGGAATTTTGGCAAGACACTAGTGTGGACATGACATAGGTCCACCCCGACGTGGCCACGCGCGGGTTTGGAGAGGCGAATGAATCTCCATATGAGATGGTCAAATTGAAATTTAAATCGAAGTAGGAGTCGCCACCGAACTTTGTGGGAGTTCGGGCCCGTTCGAACTCACTCTATGTCGTAGTGGGCCGTGTACAAAATACGGCCAATTTCCCATGTCAGAGCTTATTGGGTTCGTCCCTTTGCATTATGATACCGATACCGACATTATCGGATACCGTGTATTGAATGACTCTCTTTGCCAATGGATTCGGACATCCGGAAACCATGGTTCTGCGTAAGGGGTGAGGGTACGTGTTGGGAAGTTCACTAAGAACACCCAACCCCGCCCGCACTTAGCGGCCTTTACTAAGATATCGTTCGTTTTTTGTGTACACGCGTTAGTTCGACGGTTGAATGATATGCAAACATTATTTTCCCTAAGCATGTGAGAAAAATTAAATGAGTTGCTAAGTCGTTTAACGCATCTTAAACTAATAACGTCAAAGTTATATTTAGCATGAAAATTCATTTTAGTCTAATAAAACAAAAGATGAAAAAATAAATCGCTACAAACACGAGCAAACAAGTTAGTAACGGTTGAATAAATCGAATAAAGATGTAAATACGATGCTCGAAAAAATAGAAAAAGAGGAACGAAATTATGTTGCTATTCCCGAGGGTCGCGCGACTCGCCTGGGATGCCGGCGGGTCGCGTGATAGGCTGCCTCGGGATCGGTTTTTTGAAAAATCGATAATTTTATTAAACCTCGTATGAATATTGTGTAATTCGTACTCGACTGATTTAGCGATATTCATTATATTCGACATTCGACTATGAAATCGATATCAAATATTCGGAATAATTTTAGAAAAGTTGAAAAGAAAAAGGTTAAAATCGTTTTTGTAGAATTAAAAGAAACGATGTTAAAAAATAGCGAAAACACAAAAAAAGGCCGCGGGTTTCAGCCCCCCTGCGCGAGTCGCCTGGGAGGGGCGCGACTCGCGTTGGCTGCTGTCCCGGCTTGTTTATTTTCGAACAATCGTTAATTTTGATAAATCGCGTATAAATATGGATTAACTTATACTCGATTTATATTTTCGATATTCGTCGTATTCGATAATCGATTATGAAATCGATATCGAATAGTTAGAATGGTTTTTTAGAAAAAGTTTTATGAAAATATTTTTTGAAATATCGTTTATTAGAAAAAAACGCGACAACGACCCATAATTAAAAGAGGACCGACGACACGACGCAAAAAGGAAAAAAACGAGAAAGGGGAAGAGAAAAAAGAGAGAATCGGGTTTGATTTACACCCTCAACCTACATGCTTTGTTTTCTCGGGATAAGGCTCATCGGAAAGTGGCTTAGGCACGGGAGCGTCGAGACGATGTGGATGAGTTAAGGTGTCGTGTAGGGTGACGGGTTTTGGCCGGCTTGTGGGATCGGATTCGTCGGGTGGATTTTGACGGTATTTCGATGCTACTTTTGGATGTACGTCGTAGATGAGAATAATTGATGTGTAATTGATAGATGTATTGTCGATGATAGATGTCGATGTAGGTATGAATTGTGTATATTTCTGAATATCTTTGATGTGTCGTGAGGGTCCTATTTATAGGAGAGGTCCTCGATTGAAGCTAGGAAATGTATCTCGTTTAGGTGATGAGAAATACTGATTTGGATAGGAAATGTAGGAGTTTGAAGGGAACGAGAGTCCCGTTTCTTGGTGAGGAAGCCGAGTATCTCGGCTGTTTTGGGGCTGTTTTGGCCGAGTGTTTGAGCTCGGTCGGTAAATTGATCTGGTTTTCGGATAGAATTCCTACTTGAGATCGAATTCTATCCTTGAGTGGATTTATTTAATATTTTCGAGACTGATTTTTTGTAGTATTTGAGTCCAAACCGGACGTGTGGTGTCACGGCTGGTCCGTGTATCTCGGGAAAAAATATCTTTGACCGGGTTTGACCCGGTCGCTAAAAGACGGTTTTTCCCCTGGTGCCGGATTAGACCCAAATTAGTCTTATTTGACTCGAAACGACCTACTGGGCCTGGATTTGAGGTTGGTTTAGTAAGATTTGTACTCCGTAATAAGCCCAAGCCAAATGTCCATGATTCCGAGCCCATATCCGAGTCCATTAAAGCATGTTTGCGTCCGATCATCATCGGGTGTTTGGCGGGAACTACTATAGACACCTGGCGGTCAAAATGTGGGTGTCTACAACTGGATATTACGAAGTATCTTTGACTCTATGGTTTTGCTCATTTGAATACTTCCATTCATTCATTCATTCAATTCTTTACATGATTATTTTTTTGTGAGAAAAAATGATAGGACACACGTAAAGAATTGAATGGACGAGAGAAGTACCTTCCAACTCTTTTCTTTATACGAAGTATACTCTTCACATTTTATTGTTTCTCCCATTCCTTTAATACTTCATCCATTCAAGTCGAACCTTCCCTTTTGTTTTTTGCACAAGTTCTAAGAAATTCATTGTTTATTATTAAAGGTATAAATGGGTAAAATTTAAGTATTTGTTTAATATTAAATGTGGGGTAAATAGAGGCATTTATGTAAATAGGTAAGCTTTAACGTATTTGTTCAATATTAAAACAATGAATAAAATGAAAATGGGTAGGTTGGACTTGAACGTCCCAAAAAGAAATAAGAAAATGTTTGACTTGAATTGAGGGAGTACATGTGAGAAGTATTATATTGAAAGGAGAGAAACAATAAAATGTAGATGGGTAGTATTTTTGGCGCACCTAATTAGACTTTTTCAACCTGTGTTATAACGGAAGAGAAAGACAAAAAATTAAAGGCGTAAAATCGAGAGACAGACAGATTTACGTGGTTCACTAACAACCTGTTAGTTACATCCACGGGTAGAAAGAGAGGATAGTTTTATTAATTCACTACAAGAAATGAGGCTTCGGGCGTCCGTAGATGGCATGTGTCTATGGACGCCTTTTGAAGACGGGCGTCCGACGCCAGGCTGTGGAAGCCTGGAGTACTCGCCATTTTTTAAAGTGGGCGTCCAAATAAAGTTGGAAGCCAGACTCGGGCGTCCAAGTGTAGACGCCCATTCGAGAACGCGGGCGTCCAACTGTGGACGCCATATTAAAGCTTATGGCGTCTACAGGTACACGCCATCTGAGTCAAAGGGCGTCCACTTGTGGATGCCATATGGGGGAAAATGGCGTCCACTTGCAGACGCCGGCCAGCTGCATGGTTGCTGTGCTGGAGCCTGCGAGGCGTTCAGTCTGTCGTCTGGAAAGGGACGCCATCACTGGTCCTGGAAGGCCGTAAATATTCGTTTACGGCCTATCCAAAATCTGCCAAAAAACACAAAACGCAACATTCACAACACAATATGTAACATCCAAAAACAATACCACAACACATTCAATCGGACATCGCCGTCCACACCACCACGCCCACTTCACAGCACGCCATTGAAGACAAAATGACGATAATATAAATAAATAATTACAAATCCGTCATCATAAAACGCAAGTACATAAAAACTAAAGAGTTAAAGTACATAGAAGAAGTTAGTTCGAACTAAATCCAAGTAATCGTAAGTAGTTAAGCTTGCAAACAACATCGATAGTACATCATGAAACTGTGAAGCTAGCGGAGGCACCTGAATTCCCACCACCCCCGTTGAAGGGGTCTCTGTCATCTGGAGGACAAGGAGTAGGTCCTTGATTGCAGTTGGCGAACAAAGTGCTCCACCGTTGCATTTCCTCACGCATCCTCCTAATCTCGGCGTCCTGCCGCGCCATGTGCTCTTTCAATTCTCGCTCTCTTCGGGCGCCTTCCTGTTTGTCAGCCTCGTACCTGGATTGCAACTGGGTAAGAGTGGCAGGAGTGTACTCCATGTGTGACGAAGAGCCGCTAACACGCTCGGGGGGAGGCGTGAAAAACATAGGCACAACATTCCCTATGCCATACACACTTCCCTTCTTGAACCCGTCCACGACCTCAAAGAATGCAGCATTCGGGTCTTGGGTCGGGTCGGTATAGTTGACGGCTTCTCGACGTAGGCATCCTACATACGCAACAAACGAGTGTTACCTCAATTTTAGATAGTATATGAACAAAATGATAAATTTATTACTTAACCAAATAAAATAAGACGAAGTGCATTATTTGAAGTAGGGAGTGCTCACCCAAATTGTCTGATCCTTCGTCGTGACGAATCTTGCCCCCCACCCCCATCATCGTCTTCCTTCGTATGCATGTGCACGAAAAGCTCGGCTGCGGTGGGCAGTTTCCCTATTTCTTTCTGGATCTGATAAACGCAGTTGAATGTTAGGCAACTACAATGTGAACATAATTTATGAGAACTTAAAAAGTAACAGAAATCATACCCTCAAAGCCCTACGGTAAGATGATTGAGAACCACAGTGGTGGGTGGGGTTTGACTTCCCCTCTAACTCTGCGTTCTTCATCTTGTTCTTGCTCGCCCGTTCCGATCGTTTCTTGAAATCTTGGCTCTCGTGGTTGGCTACCCACATTTCCAACGCTTCCCCTGAAATTTGATGTGTCAAAGATATTAACTAAGAGCGTAGTGAAGTTTGATTTTTTGTTAACAACCGAGTACAATATATTGAAAACTACACCTTCCAGGTCCTTCAACGCCGTTCCTCTGTCATGGCGTTTATGCATGACGTCCACGAAACGCTTCTTGCATGTTTTGTTGTACCGCTCCTATACCTGCGGTTCCAACTCCGGTTTGCAGGTGTACTTTAACTAAAAAAAGGCGGATTGTTAGTAACGAGAAGACGTACAAAGCCTGTAAATGTCATAATGACAAAGTGAATAAGAAATTAAAGCACACACACCTTGAAGTTGTTGTAATACTATCGACGATGGTGTGGTGGCACTTGAGCCCAATAAGTGTACCCCGCACCCTTGTCATACGCCACCTAGCTCTAGGTGCACCCCGACACTACATCCTGATCCCAAAACCTGCACCGTCTCGAGAAATGCCATAGACAAATATTCTTAGAAAATTATTCTAACAAATATATTAGAAATGTGGGTTAGATTATATTACCAGTAGTTGTCGATGTCGAGTATCACCCTACCATCGTCGGCAATCTGGGGTTTATTCCCCTGTGGCTGCTGCTGCTCAACCTCCTCCTCCTTCTCCTCCTCTACCCTCTCTAGTGTCTAAGGGACCACCTCCTCCTCCAAGTCGCGCTGCCGAGAGGTCTGCGTCCTACTGCTTCCACTCCGACTCCTTCCTTTGCCTGGGATCTTCACCTTGCAAATGAGTTGACAGTATCGTAAATTATCACTCAGAAAAGAGTTATAACAAGCGTAAAATAAATGAGTAATATAGTGACAAAATAAACCCAACAATTAATACCGATATACTACTCATGTAATACCCGTAATGTTTAGTAGTCATATCCGAGTAATAACCATAGCAATAGCTCATAAACCATTTAAAAACCGGGCCCAAATTCTGTACGGGATAGCAATTCAACCCATGTGCTACTAAATAAAGAATACCCTAACCTAAGTCGCCCTTCTAAACCCACACTCACAAATCAAATCACACGGCACAAAACAAAAGAAAAACAAAAACAAAGGAGAGGTGAAACACACGTCACCGCCACACGAAGCAAGAAGGAAGGCGGAACTCTAGTAGTTAGATCGGAACACTCGTAGGCTAATCCTTGGCATAGACAGGCCACTCGAGTATGCTACACCGTCTTTTATTTTTTTGTTATAGCATGGTTAATGTACTTTTGTGTCGAATTATACGAGTCGGGATCGGTATGTCGGGTTAGCCGCTGATGTGCACTATTGCTATTATGTATTTTGTTGGATCGTCGTTGTCTTTGTTGCATCTGTGTCGTACTAGTATTGTCGAAAGTGGTGTCGGGTTAATGCGGTGTTTACTACTATCGTCGGTTGATTCTTGTGGTTGTCTTTGTCGTATGATGAGGATGATGATGATAGTTTAATGATGGTTGATGGGGGTTGTCGTATAATGATGATGATGATAGTTTAATGATGGTTGATGGTTATTGTCATATGATGATTATAACAGTTTAATGATAATGCTGATGGTATTGTCTTATGATGATGGTGACGATAGTTTAATGGAAAGGATGATGATAGTATTCTTGGAAGTAATATTAATAAGATGGTGGACGGTTAAGTAGTATTAAACAATAGTAGTTGTTTATGTCTGTCATGCGTATTGTGAATTATTAGTGAAGTTGTGAGTAGATTAGTGTATATTAGTGTTGATAATAGCTATAGCAATTAAGGGTTTACGGTAGTGTATAGATAATAGTAATACTAATACTAACCTGTTTCTGTAAGGTGTATAGTAATAATAGTAATTTTGTCAGAGCCTAATTTAATTAGGTTTGTTTTATAAATACCTTACGATCGATATTAATTGAAGTATACAATATTTTATTAGGATCGGACTTTGTAAAGTTTCCGTGGTGATCTGTACTACCAACCCGGTGGTGACCTGCTAATTAGGTAAGGTCCTCCTTACTTAGAATATGTTAATATTATTATGCATGAATGAGTTACGAGTACGATATGATATTGTGATAAGAAGAATAATGTTGAATATTGATGGGAGAATGATTGTTGAATATTGATATATTGGAGTTGGTGAGGCTAGCTTTAGACCTAGCCGGGGCCTTTGATCACGGTCCCCTCCCTGATTTCTCCTCGCGGGTTGTTGAACCTGCGGGGGGTGTGCACACTCGGAATGAAAGGGCCTGCCAGAAGAGTTGTGTTGAGATTATTGATCGGTACCGTGATGGTACTGAGAACGTGAGATGATATTGTTACTTGGTACCGATGATGGTACTAAGATTGTTGAGACTTGATGTTTCATATTCCGTATTTGTATATTAGTGTTAGCATGTTCTACCTGTGTTCTCATTGTCTAAATTGTCACCCTATTTTACTGGGGGGTCTGCGACGATCCAATTGACATTTCCGGTCTTTTGGGGAGCAGAGTATTGATGCAGATATGGACCATTGATGCGTGCTTAATTGAAGGGAATTGCTGTTCGGGAAGGGAGTGTGTGGCCATCGTTGTTATACTCTTAGCATGTTTCCATTATTAATACTTAATTGACCATTTAATTCATGTAGTCGTTTTGGATTTTTGTAACCATACTTAGTCCTCGAACTTGGTTTAAATCTTACGAATAATCTATTAAACTCGGCTGTGTTTCAGTATTGTTTTGTGATGGGACACTGCCTCGGTTAAACCGAGATGGTAACACTTCCATTTATCCGGGAAGGCCTAGTTAAGGCTCTTGGATAAACGGGGGGGTGTTACAAAGTGGTATCAGAGCGATCGATTCTGGAGCCTGAATAAATGAATATAGGACTTAAAATGAACCTCGGTGATTGACCATTAGGAGCCCACTTAAAATCTCTGGTTGAGGAGACGTCCTCATACCAACCTTCGGCCCTTTTGGTTTAGACCCGGTAACTAGTGTGAGATTGAGAGGGGGTAGAATAGGATGGGTCTGCGATGATGATATGAATTTCCTTTGAATTGCATAATTGTACGAGTAATTACAAGTGTGATGTTTACAATGATATGGTTAATTATTACAACGTTAATAGTAATGTATTGTTATGATGTATGAGCATTTAAGGCTCATGTGTATGTTATTGTTGTTTTGAAGTAATCATGTCAAAGGACGCAGCTACCAGTTCTACCCCAGCCACTTTGAGTGCCGAAGAAATGGCGCGCTTAAAGGCAACTAACGATGCACTTTTGGAAGCTCTGAGAAACATCAACGCCCCGAAACCACCGGTGACAGACGCGGCCACCATCAGCGCTGCGATAGCACGCCTTCGTCTCAGTAAATATGATGGGACTGGTGGGCCGTTGCAGCTAGAGAACTGGGTGAGGGAAATGAAGAAGGTGTTCCAGACCGTAAAGTGTCTAGGGCATTTGGAGCTGAATCAAGATGCATTCTATTTGAGTGGCAAGGCCGATTTATGGTGGCACCTTAACTATGACAAGCTTATTGCAGAGCATGAGGAAGGGGATTATGGGGAGTATGCCTTTGGGTGGAAGAGTCTCGCAGAAGCGCTGAGGGCGTAGTTCTTTCCGAAACATATCCGTAGTGCAAAAAGAGCTGAATTTGATCGTTTCACCATGACAGACGATATGACTGTCGAGGACTATTACGACAAGTTTATGGAGCTGGCCACTTATTCTGCTGACCTCAATTTGAGTTCTGAACTATTGGCTTCCCGCTTCGAGAGGGGCTTGTCTACCAGAATCTTGGAAAGGCTACCCATGGGGAATAATGCTGATGTGAAAGAGGTATACTTGAGAGCCGGGCACGCCGAGCGAATAGCTGATCGCATTAAGAAGCTGAGCGGTCAGAAGAGTGAAAAGAGGAAAGCCGAGTCTGAGGGAGCTGTGCAGGGGGATGCGAAAAGACATGGGAATAATCGACCTCAGGGACCAAGGCCTCAATATTCTGGAGGGTACAATTATGGGGGTGGTAGTTATAACCCGGGTAGGAGAGACGTAAGGAGCTATAATTGTAAGAATTGCAACTACAACCACCCAGGGACGGACTGCAATGGACAACCAGTTAATTGCTTCGCTTGTGGAAAATCAGGGCACCGTGCTTACGAGTGTAGAGTGAAAAAGGGTAACCCTAATTCCATTCCGGTGTCGGGATCCGAGAGTATTAATCAACGAAATCGATACCAAGGGAACTGGAACAGATCACAGAGGAACTAGAACCGATCACAGGGGAACTGGAACCGGCCACAAGGGAGTTACAATCAGGGATCTGGAAGTACTAACCAGTCAACTGCAGCCACCAAACCAACTATGTCCATTAATGGGGCACCTGAAGGAAGTAGAAACACTGGGAAGCTCTTTGCTATGGGGAAGCAGGCTGCTGAGGAGGACACACAAGTTATCACGGGTACCTTTCTCGTTAACTCGAAACCTTCTTTTGTTCTGTTCGATTCTGGGGCAACCCATTCATTTATAGCCTGTAACCATGTACCGAGTCTGGGGTTAGTAGATTTTGAAAATATAGTTGATGATATAATCACACCCTCGGGGAAGTCGGTTAGGTGTACGAGAGTCTTTAGTAATGTGTCCTTAATAGTTGGGGGAGTTGACCTGCCAGTTAATTTAATAGAGTTTCCCTTAGATGACTTTGACATTATCCTGTGAATGGATTGGTTGAGACGATTTAGAGCCCAGATTGATTGTAACCTCAAGAAAGTGTCATTAAGAGGCCCGAAGGGAGTTAGAGTGTCTTATTGAGGATTTGCGGTAAAGCCAGCTGTGAAGATCATAGCAGCCATTACCCTGAAGACCCACCTGAAGAAGGGAAGTCCGTTATTCTTACGCCATGTACGGGATACTCGGGCCGAGGAGTTGTCTTCCGATTCAATCCCTATAGTGAGTGAGTTTGGGGACGTATTTCCGGAGGAAATCCCAGGTTTACCACCAAGGCGAGAGGTCGATTTCAGTGTTGATCTGAAGCCAGGGACGGGGCCGATTTCTAAGGCACCATACCGTATGGGGCCTAAGAAGTTAACTGAGATGAAGAAATAGTTGGAAGAATTGATGGATAAGGGGTATATCAGACCAAGTGTATCGCCGTGGGGTGCTCCTGTTTTGTTCGTACAGAAGAAGGATGGGAGTATGAGATTGTGTATTGACTACAGGGAGCTGAACAATGTCACTGTGAAGAATCGGTACCCTTTGCCCCGTATTGATGATTTATTCGATCAACTGAGTGGGGCCGGTATCTTTTCAAAGATTGATTTAAGGTCTGGTTATCACCATTCGAGGGTCAAGAACGAAGATATCCCTAAAACCGCATTCAGAACTCGGTATGGCCACTATGAGTTTGTGGTAATGCCCTTTGGTCTGACAAATGCTCCTGCCGTCTTCATGGATTTGATGAACCGAATTTTCCGGCCCTACTTGGACCAGTTCGTGGTGGTGTTTATCGATGATATCCTGGTTTATTCAAGGAATCGGGAAGAGCATGCAGAGCATCTGAGGACCGTATTGCAACTACTCCGAGACAACCAGTGTACGCTAAGTTATCAAAATGCGAGTTCTGGTTGGAGAGGGTCGCATTTTTGGGACACGTGATTTCGAAGGAGGGGGTATCTGTAGACCCGAGCAAGATCGAAGTTGTCTCAAAGTGGCAGGCACCAAAGAATGTGGCAGAGATTCGGAGTTTCTTAGGGTTAGCCGGGTACTATCGAAGGTTCGTGAAGGACTTCTCAAAGATAGCAAGACCGTTGACTAACCTTATGAGGAAGGAGATTAGATATAGGTTGGATGACAGCTGTGAGAGGGCGTTCCAAACCTTGAAGGAGGGTCTGACTACGGCACCAATCCTAGCCTTACCCGAAGGGAGCACAAATTTCGAGGTGTACACTAATGCATCAAAAAATGGGTTGGGTTGTGTACTGATGCAGAATGGCAAAGTCATTGCATATGCTTCACGTCAGCTGAAGACTTACGAAGAGAACTACCCGACTCATGACCTAGAACTTGGGGCATTAGTGTTTGATCTGAAAATATGGAGACATTATTTGTATGGGGCGACATTCAAGGTGTTTTCAGATCACAAGAGTTTGAAGTACATCTACACTCAGAAGGAGTTGAATATACGGCAGAGGCGATGGATAGAGCTGATCGGAGATTATGATATGGAGATTTTGTACCACGAGGGAAAGGCAAACGTGGTGGGCGACGCCCTAAGCAGGAAATTGGTGCATTCTCTGTGTTCAGATATGTCCAGAATGAAGCTAAGGAATGAAGTGCAACAGATGGGGATTCATATGATAAGGAAAGGGGAAGCAATGTCGGACTTGGCGATTCAACCCGAGTTGTACGCCGAAATACGAGAAGAGCAGTTTTTGGATCAGAAGTATGTAATGTGGCGAGCCCGCATTGAGAAAGGTGAACCCTCAAATCTCACCATTCACCCAGACGGGAGCCTCAGGTTTAATGGTAGGTGGTGGGTGCCAGAAGGAGGAGAATTAAGGAGGAAAATCATGACCGAGGCGCATTGTGCTCCTTACTCAGTACATTCGGGTGGGGACAAGTTGTATAAGGATCTGAAGAAGACATTCTGGTGGGATGACATGAAGAGAGAAGTGGCCGAGTTTGTTTCCAGATGTCTGACTTGTCAGAAGGTCAAGAGTGAACACAAACGACCACAGGGTAAACTGCAACCCTTGGAGGTACCTGAGTGGAAGTGGGACTCCATCTCCATGGATTTCATTGTTGGTTTGCCAAGAACTCCGAAGGGGAATAATATGATATGGGTGATAGTAGATCGACTCACCAAGTCAGCTCACTTTGTTCCAATGAAGGATACATGGAGTAAGGCCGAGCTAGCAATGGCTTACAGGAGGCATGTTCTGAAATTGCATGGAGTACCTAAGGACATTGTGTCAGATCGTGATTCGAGGTTCATATCGAAGTTTTGGCAGGAGCTGCAAGAATCTTTGGGTACACGATTAAAGATGAGTACCGCATTCCACCCTGCTACCGAGGGTCAGACAGAACGGACCATACAGACTCTGGAAGACATGTTGCGGGCATGTGCATTGGAATTTCGAGGTTCGTGGGAGGATCGACTAGATTTGATTGAGTTCTCTTACAACAACAGCTACCATGCTAGCATTCATATGGCACCGTTTGAAGCTTTATATGGGAGGAAGTGTAGGACCCGGTATGTTGGGACGAGAAGGCCAACGCGGTAGTGCTAGGGCCCCACATGATTCAGGAAATGGTCGAGCAGGTACAAGTAATTAGACAGAAGATGCAAGCAGCTCAGGATCGTCAGAAGAGTTATGCTGATCTTCACCGCAGAGAGATTGAGTTTGCTGTGGGCGATAAGGTATTATTGAAAGTGTCACCTATGAGAGGGGTTATGAGGTTTGGGAAAAAGGGCAAGCTGAGTCAAAAGTTTATCGGACCATATGAAATTCTGGATAGGATAGGGGAGGTGGCATATCGGTTAGCACTTCCACCAGCTCTCGATAAGGTCCATAATGTGTTTCATGTTTCCCAATTGAGAAAATACCTGAGTGACCCGTCTCACATCCTTGAACCCGAGACGATCCAGCTAGATGATTCTCTTACCTATGAGGAGGTGCCAAAGGAAATTTTAGATCGGAAGGTTCGAAAAACTCGGAGAGGAGAAACAACTCTTGTCAAAGTTTTGTGGTCTAATCACAACGTCGAGGAGGCCACTTGGGAAACAGAAGCGTCGATGCAGAAACGTTTTCCTCACCTCTTCGATCAGGTAATTATTTCGGTTACGGGGACGTAACCATGTCTTTAAGGAGGGTAGAATGTAATCGCCCGATTTATGCTGTATTTAAACTAGTATCGTATGGATTTCTTGTTTTCATGCTTCGTTAATAGGAAGGTAATCCCTTAGACCCTATCGAAGTGTTGTAAGGTCGTGTCAGGTAGCGAACTTCGAGGACGAAGTTCCTTATAAGGAGGGTAGACTGCAATACCCCGTCCCGGTTACTCATGTTAATTCGGTGATTCGTCAATTATTATTTTATTGGTCGGTCAGGTTGGGCTGTTAGTTTTTCTATAGTGGAAGGTGAACTTCGGGACGAAGTTCCTTATAAGGAGGGTAGATTATAATACCCGTAATGTTTAGTAGTCGTATCCGAGTAATAACCATAGCAATAGCTCGTAAACCATTTAAAAACCGGGCCCAAATTCTGTACGTGATAGCAATTCAACCCATGTGCTATTAAATAAAGAATACCCTAACCTAAGTCGCCCTTATAAACCCACACTCACAAATCAAATCACACGGCACAAACAAAAGAAAAACAAAAACAAAGGAGAGGTGAAACGCACGTCACAGCCGCACAAAGCAAGAAAGAAGGCGGAACTCTAGTAGTTAGATCGGAACACTCGTAGGCTAATCCTTGGCATAGACAGGCCACTCGGGTATGCTACACCGTCTTTTATTTTTGTTGTTATAGCATGGTTAATGTACTTTTGTGTCGAATTATACGAGTCGAGATCGGTATGTCGGGTTAGCCGCTGATGTGCACTATTGCTGTTACGTATTTTGCCGGATCGTCATTGTCTTTGTTGTCGTACTAGTATTGTCGGAAATGGTGTCGGGTTAATGCGGTGTTTACTAATATCGTCGGTTGATTCTTGTGGTTGTCTTTGTCGTATGATGAGGATGATGATGATAGTTTAATGATGGTTGATGGGGGTTGTCATATAATGATGATGATGATAATTTAATGATGGTTGATGGGTATTGCCATATGATGATGATGATAATAGTTTAATGATAATGCTGATGGTATTGTCTTATGATGATGGTGACGATAGTTTAATGGAAAGGATGATGATAGTATTCTTTGAAGTAATATTAATAAAATGGTGGACGGTTAAGTTGTTTATGTCTGTCATGCGTATTGTGAATTATTAGTGAAGTTGTGAGTAGATTAGTGTATATTAGTGTTGATAATAGCTATAGCAATTAAGGGTTTACGGTAGTGTATAGATAATAGTAATACTAATACTAACTTGTTTCTGTAAGGTGTATAGTAATAATAGTAATTTTGTCAGAGCCTAATTTTATTAGGTTTGTTTTATAAATACTTTACGATCGATATTAATTGAAGTATACAATATTTTATTAGGATCGGACTTTGTAGAGTTTCTGTGGTGATCTGTACTACCAACCCGGTGGTGACCTGCTAATTAGGTAAGGTCCTCCTTACTTAGAATATGTTAATATTATTATGCATGAATGAGTTACCAGTACGATATGATATTGTGATAAGAAGAATAATGTTGAATATTGATGGGAGAATGATTGTTGAATATTGATATATTGGAGTTGGTGAGGCTAGCTTTAGACCTAGCCGGGGCCTTTGATCACGGTCCCCTCCCTGATTTCTCCTCGCGGGTTGTTGAACCTACGGGGGGTGTTGTGCACACTCGGAATGAAAGGGCCTGCCAGAAGAGTTGTGATGAGATTATTGATCGGTACCGTGATGGTACTGAGAACGTGAGATGATATTGTTACTTGGTACCGATGATGGTACTAATATTGTTGAGACTTGATGTTTCATATTCCGTATTTGAATATTAGTGTTAGCATGTTCTAACCGTGTTTTCATTGTCTAAATTGTCACCCTATTTTACTGGGGGGCCTGCGACGATCCAATTGACATTTCCGGTCTTTTGGGGAGCAGAGTATTGATGCAGATATGGACCATTGATGCGTGCTTAATTGAAGGGAATTGTTGTTCGGGAAGGGAGTGTGTGGCCATCGTTGTTATACTCTTAGCATGTTTCCATTATTAGTACTTAATTGACTATTTAATTCATGTAGTCGTTTTGGATTTTTGTAACCATACTTAGTCCTCGAACTTGGTTTACATCTTACGAATAATCTATTAAACTCGGTTGTGTTTCAGTATTGTTTTGTGATGAGACACTGCCTTGGTTAAACCGAGATGGTAACACTTCCATTTATCCAGAAAGGCCTAGTTAAGGCTTTTGGATAAACGGGGGTGTTACAACTCATCTTCGCTATCCTCATTGCCACCACCCCCACCCTCGTCCTCATCGTCCTCCTCCGTCTCATTGCCGTCGAAGGCATCTGTAATCCCCTAGAAATTCTAACGCAATACAGTGGCAGAAACACTGTAGAGTTGGGATTAAAACACACTGACTAACTATATCTTATTAAAAGAAATGGTAAGTCAATACAAAGGCCTCTTTTTACAAAAGGGCTAAAAGTGAAAATCTCCCAACGGGCTTATACAAATCCATAAATTACAAGAATGAAGAAAGAGTAGGATCCACCCTACTCGCTAGCTCACACCCAAAACCCAGCAGCAAATACCTGTCATGTTATAAACATAACAGCCACGTCAGTGGGGAGTAACTCGGACGTTCTCCCAACCATATTATATCATATGGAAAAATAATAGTATTATTATATCAATATATTTAAAATCAGAAAACATTAAAACGATATAATAAAAATAAGTTTTCAACGAAAGTTAAAGCACTTGCCAACCTGCAAGTCAAAATCAATCGATAATATAAATATTCAAAAATGGTGTTATGGAAATTCGATCAGTGTGCACAAGGCTAGACATTCACTAGGATAATACCGGAAACTAGCTTCGAGTACTATAGACTTAACTCATAACAGAATCCAGTCTCTAACTAGGCAACTCAACTATAACAGGACTACGTGCAGCAAGGTCCTGGTTTAAGTAGTATACACCCCTCTTGGATACCAAATGTACCCAGTTCAACTGACGGCGACTAACACGATGCGATATCTAGCTTAAAGGCACAATGCACATTCTCCTGAACACAAACCATGCTCAGTTCAACAACCAAATGTGCCCCAAATGGGCACACCGGCTTTATAGCTGATAGCAAAAATGTACATCCCAGACTATATTACTCTAATCCCACAATGACTTTATTCCATAACTCCATAACAAGCCATTATTGATATTCAAAAATAAATATAATCAATATAAATAATATGGAGATGAAAGGAGTAAACATTTTATATTAAAAAGGAAACTTTATATAAATAGAAACTTGCTAATTTTAGAAACTTACTTAAAATAGAAATATTGTTATAGAAAATACCTAAGTTATTAAAATAAGTGAAACGTAAAAAAATAGCATTTCGAACGAAATTAACATTTTATTATTATCGTCGCTATCGTAACTTTAATATATTTCTAAATTCGTTACTCAAAACTATAAATAAAATATAATAAGTCATTATTTAGTATTTTATAAATAATTAGGAAATCGAGTTACAACTATAAATTTTAGAAAAGAGATGTTTTAGGAAAAACGATATCAAAATTAATTGAGTCGGCGAGTTTTATAAATAAAATGGGAGTTACAAAGATTTCAAATATTTTTAATAAATATCTTTTATTAATAAATAATACGGATTTTAATAAAAATAGTCAATCGGAAATAATTAGTGAAAATAGTCTCGACTAAAAATATATTTAAAACTAAATCGACTATTTTCTCATTTATTAGTATAAATCGTAAAACGAAAATTAATTTATTGAACGAGTATACAAATCTTGATTATAGTATAAAAATACGATTTTGAGTTAAAAAAAAATTAGAAATTAACGAAACATGACGAAAATATGAAATCGATATTATTTAGTTATTAGTATCCCGATAACCAACAAAATATTATAACGATCATTAATAATAAAATTACTAACGATTTATAAAACGATATCAAAAACTTGTAAAATATTTATAAAGCACACGATTTAATATAAAATTATTAGCAGATAATAAATAGCTAAAAATTAGAAAATCGAAGTTAAAATATTTACTACATACTACTACTCAAACATACGATATAAAATCGAGTAACGCCCTAAAGTTACCTTTAGCCAAAATCCGAGCGATCACGCACATGCCTTTCTTGATTAGACCAAGCTCGAACCTTAGAACTTGAAAGTCGATTCAATAAAATTCCGAGGCCTTCACGAAACGAAGATGAACTTGATTGAGATAATGAGAATCGGGAAAGGACGAGAAGTAGAAGATAAGGAAATCGTAAACAGTAGGAATGATGAAACAATAGAACGAGGAGAACTAAGATGCGCACAAACGTACATCTAACAGCGGAAAAAAAATAGAGCAGCAGGAGCATCACACGCGGACAGCAAAGAATACAGCAGCAACGCGACAGAAAGAAGAAGAAAAGAACGAAGAAAATAGGATCGCAAAACCGTGTCTATGAGCTGAATAAAAACAACGATGACGACACGCAAAAGCAATCGAACAAAAAGCAACTGCAGCAGAAAAAGGACGGCAACAGAAGACAATAGCAGCTGCAGCAAGGACACAAGAAAAGGAGAAGAATAAAGAAAGAAGAAAGAAGAGTGAAACGACAGAATAGCAACAACGAGTGACAGAACGAAGAAGAAAAAGAAGATGAATAAGCAACCAAACGCAGCAGCGGCAGCTACACGTAGCAGGAGGACAAAACGCAGCACAAAACAACAGTAAACAAGACCGATTACACAACAAAAAGTGACGAAACCAGAGCACCAATAATTCGGAACTAAACAGAACAAAACAACAGCAAACCGCAGCAACAAAATGCAGAGGAAGAGAAGAATAACGGGCAGAAATTGGCAACAGAGAGCAGCAGAAAGAACAGATTGAGGTGAAGGAGATTAAGGAGAAGAAAACGAGACAAAGACAAAGGGTACAAAACGAACAACAGCAACAAAAACCATAGCAGTTGGACAGAGAGCAGAAATAGCTATAACATCCTGACCAAAACAGCAGCATAACGAGTA
Source organism: Agrostemma githago (assembly GCA_958450325.1). Classification (NCBI taxonomy): domain Eukaryota; kingdom Viridiplantae; phylum Streptophyta; class Magnoliopsida; order Caryophyllales; family Caryophyllaceae; genus Agrostemma; species Agrostemma githago. The sequence continues at coordinate 35,009,788 of OY288254.1, read as the reverse complement.
TAGATCGAAGAAGAAAGTAACGAAGAATGAAGGGAAGAAGAAGGAATACGAACAGTAGTAGCAGCATCGAATTGCAGCAGCAGTACGGGCATCAATAGCAGCATCATACAACAGCAGCGAAACAGAACCGAGTCATTCATCGAAGAACAAGAACAACGAAGTAAGGGAGGAGAATGGTGCGGAAAGATGGTGATTCAGGCGTGAAAGGAGAACGATGAATGAAGATGGTGAACAGGGGGGTTCGTTAAAAGAGAGCAGTCAAATGGTGGAGCGGTGGAAATGTAAACAAAAGTAAGGAAGAGGAGGAGATGGATCAAATATGAAACGGTGGAAACTGTAGGGTTACAACCCTTAAACCCAAGGACCTGTTACGAGTATTAACCGAAAAGACAAAAGTAGAGGGATAACAATTATACCTTATTTGCAGCGGAACAGCGTATTAATATGAAGTATAATAAACCCAGAAATATATATAATCTCCACGGACAGAATAAATAATCTTCACGGATAGACTAGATAATTCCCACGGACAGAATAAATAATCTCCACGGACAGAATAAAGCACCCCAAACGTGATGCCTCCTTTGGTATCCACACGGGTACAGAACTGCGACGTATATGCTAGTATAAAGGTACGTGAGACCGTTTCACAACTTATCTCTATATCTCTCTTATAACTCTTTATAAGACGAATATATATTATGAGTCAATACTCTTAATTCCATATCGTGTTTCATCATATGAACCTTCTTATATAGGAGATGAGAAGGTAGAATTAGGTTATTTCCATAACTCTAATTACCATAATTAGATTATTAGTATAACTCTAATTACCATAACCCGACAACGCAGCTGGGTCCGTATTACTACTGACCCGATATATTTAATATATCGATATATATTAATAATATCCCGTACATATTGTGTGTGACCCAATGGGCCCACTTAAGACTACCAGACACGTAACCTATTTACATGTCAACCCGACATCGACCGCTAGCAAGGCATATCGGATACATAGACTTAAGCGGGTTAATCCGTAGAACAGTGGACATAACTCCTTCAGTCTCCCACTTGTACATGTCCTCTCAAGAACGGCGTTAAGTCTCTTTACTACTATTGTCTCCAATTGAGAATGAGGTAAGAAGAAGTGTCATCCTCACATGTCTCAATCTTTTACTCGAATATTTGAGTTGACTTGTTAAAAGAGCAGACAGATGACAATCATCCTATCTGAGCGCGGCCACGCAGTTGCACAAGTCACACTCCTCGAGTGGCCAAGAAACAATAAATTCCCTTCAATAAAGGAAGAGCAAATCCCCTCTTGTCTAACCACATCCTATCACATGATCCATGCATGCCCAATAACCATCCATAGCCCCCTTTCACAGCTGACGAGGAATAGTATCAAAGCATACATGTCACATGTACAGGATAGTTAAAGACTCAGGTTTAAAGACCGTACAAGTTCATAACTTGCAAAGAACTTTACTGACACTAAGCGAAATCTTAGTAAAATCCTTTTCGGCGGGTCTGTCTAATGCATGTTCTTAACATACACCCGTGTGCCTGGTTTAGTATCTCAATACCTATGACTCAAGGAACTTAGTCATCAACCAACTCACACACCAGTCATTTAAGGGTATTCAAATGTCCCAACACAATACCCTGACTAGAGACAAAATAATTACATCATCCAAATAGAGTTCCAAGACTAAGTCACGTACTTAGTAATCAATTTCATCAATGTAAATTATTTAGGGACAAAACTTGGTTACATTAACCAAATGACAATATGTCATACATATATCAATTATCGAAATAACTCCCACTAAACCAAACACCTCTAAAAGTACTAAGACCACTCGCCCATGCGTCTTATACCGATCATAATCAATATGATCTTTATGTAGAGTAGGTTTCGGGACACACAACATTTGTATTGGTTATTTACAAGCATATAATCAATCTACCTTCTCTCAATTAAGGTAAACTGATAGTTTCATAAGCAACAAATTGCTTCATAAACTTTAAAGTTGAGTGTGTGCTTAATTCGTAATCAAACGTCTATTTGCTTCAAAAGTAATAGAACACTAACTTTAGTTATAATACTAGTCACAAAGTTGTCCTTTGGAACCGTTCCAACACACAACTTTCATCCAAACCAAAATATACTGAGAGTACAATCTCATGTCATCTTTGTCCATTTGGAAATATGAATTGTTGTAACCTATTTACAATAATTCGCTTATCACATCATGCGCATCTCTTAAATAATTCCCCTTTTGCTTCTCAAACGCAAAGGAACAATCCCTAGTGACACTCACTAGATTAGTATCTATTCGTTACACGAGCACATAATAAACACATTTCTTGCAAAGTCTCATAGACTAAAGCAATCAAATGTCGTTTAGTTAGAGAAATATGTCACATACATACCAAATCATAACGATAAATGCACTTCCACTAGCCTCTTGTACACATTGTCTTTCTTCGTCTCAAAGGAAAACAAACATCTTTGAATTACCACATTGAGAACGAAGATATTACTCCATACTCCAATCAAATTGGAATATTCACATTTGCCTAGCAATTTTAATAATAATATGAATTTCATACGATGATTCGCACACACATCATATTACATCTATTTCAAGAAATGTATTTCACATATATATATGTCCAATACTCATCATATGAGTGATGACATTCAAAATGCTAAATCAATCCTAATAGACTTAGGCATAATGTTGTAAAAAGAATTTTTCCGTAGTCACTACTATGAGATCAATCCTTAACTACCAACTATGCTTCATAGATACTCTTATATCAACTTATCGTCTTTATATTGAAGATGGTTCTTCACTATAAGACCCATTTAACCAAAGTCTATACTTGGTAGTTATGGTATATAGAATCTGTTAGATTTTATGTGAATTTTGGATTCTTTGCCCATTATTGTTTCATCATAGGTCAAACCTATGTAGGGTAATATTTTACAGGTAAGATGATCCTGACATTTCATGGATGCATCAATATTATCCTCTTCAACAGTTGTAGAGAATTCCTGTTAATCTTGAACAATTCAAGGTCAATTCTACTCCCACTGTTTCTATTAGAAATCACATATTTTTAAAAGAAACATATCACTCCATGCAAAAAAACAGTTTTGTTCTTTGGATGGTTTGTAGAATTAACATAATATCCCTAATAAAACACATGCCATAATTGAGTCTAAGTTCAAGAAAACAATTTTCTTTAAACTTGACTTGATAATTAAGAAAAGACTTTTAAGAACATTTTCAATCCATATCTCATATGGTGTCTATTCTTTGACTTTCATGGACAATCTCATCAACATTGTTGTGGACATGACATAGGTCCACCCCGACGCGGCCACGCGCGGGTTTGGGGAGGCGAATGAATCTCCATGAGATGGTCAAATGGAAATTTAAATCGAAGTTGGAGTCGCCACCGAATTTTATGGTTATTCGGAACCGTTCGAGCCCACTCTATGTCGTAGTGGGCCGTATACAAAATACGGCCCATTTCCGATGTCAGAGTTTATTGGGCTCGTCCCTTTGCAGTTCGATACCGATGCCGACTTGAGCGGTTAATCGTATATTGAATGACTCTCGTTGCCAATGAGTTCGGACATCCGGAAACCACGGTTCTGAGTAAGGGGTAAGGGTACGTGTTGGGAAGTTCACTAAGAACACCCAACCCTGCCCGCACATTAGCGGCCTCTACTAGGATATCGAATGATTTTTTAATACGCGTGTTAGTAATACGATGAATGATATGCAAACATTGTTTTCTTAAACATGCGAGGAATCGAACGGGTTGCTAAATCGATTTAATGCATGAAAAATTTAACGTCAAAGTTGAATTTAGCATGTGAGATTCGTTTTAGTATAATAAAACAAATGATGAAAAAGATATGAATTTGCTACAAAAGATGAACAAACGAGTTAGTATCGATTTGTAAATAATAATATAGCAAATAAATATACGAGATTGAGAAAATAAATATTATTCGAAATTTGGAAAATATTGCTAAAAACGCTGTTTTGTATAAAAAACGAAGTTCGAAAAATAATAAAAAAAACGATAAAGGCGCGTCGTGGCAGCCGGCCGCGCGGCTCGCCCGGGATGCCGGCGAGTCGCGTGTCGGGCTGATTTCGAAAGCGGTTTTTTGAAAATTCGATGCTTTTATTAAATCGCGTACGAATATTGCATAATTCGTACTCGACTTAATATTCTCGATATTCGTTATATTCGATAATTGACTACGAAATCAATATCAAATACTTCGAATAGTTTTTAGAAAAGATATAAATTTTGAAATCGCTTCGTAGAAGAATGAAATAAAACGAACGAAAAAAGCTAAAAAAACGTCTCGGGTTTCAGGCCCGTGCGCGAGTCGCCTGGGCATGGCGCGACTCGCGTGCGGGTCTGTCCGGTTTTATTTTTTTGTTCGAAATTGCTAATTTTGATAAATCGCGTACAAATATGAATTAATTTATACTCGATTTATGTTTTCGATATTCGTTGTACCCGATATTCGATTATGAAATCGATATCGAGTATTCGGAATGATTTTTAGAAAAGGGTTTTGTAAAAAAAGAATTTGAACGAAAAAAAGATGTAACGATTTTTAATATCGTCGAGATTTTAATATAATTCTTTTCGATACAATATTCGATTATAGAAAATCGATATCATATTTTTAAGAATGTTGTTGTATGAAAATAGTTTTTAATAGTATCGATATTAGAAAATAAAATAAACGACGACCGACCCATAAAAAATAAGACGGACGAGGAGGAAGAGAGAAGAAGAAGAGAAATCGGGTTTTGTTACACCCTCAACCTACATGCTTCTGTTTACTCGGATCGGGGCTCGTCGGGACGTGGCTTAGGCACAAGAGCGTCGAGTGGATGTCGGTGAGTTATGGTGGCTTGGTTTGGGCGTGACGTGTGAAGGGTGTCGGATATCGGGCCGGTTTCCTTCGGGTTTGTAATATCGGTTTCTCGATGCTAAATTTTATGTGTGTGTGTATGGGAATAATTGATGTTGTAGATGATTGATGATTGATAATGAATGTAGATTGTAGATGCTAATTGATAATGAATGATAATTGATGTGTATTTGATTGATAATTGATGTCTAAAAGTGTTGTGTGCAAGGGGCTATTTATAGGGATATTCCCGACCTTGGCTAGGAGAGTTTGAACTACCGCTTGGGATAGGAAACGTAGAAGTTGAAAGGAATGAGGATTCCGCTTTCTTGTCAAAGAAGAAAGGGAGAACCGGCTGGTGGAGGGTTGCTCGGCCGAGTGTCCTAGCTCGGTCGGGTGTTTGAATCGGTTTTCGGATAGGATTCCTGCTTGAGATCGAATTCCATCCTTAAACGGATTTGTTTAATATTTTGTGTAGCTGATTTCCCGTAGGATTGGGGTCCGAATCAGCCATGTGAGGTGTCACGGCTGACTCACGTGACTCGGAAATATTTTTGACGGGTTTTGACTCGGTCGTAAAAAGACGGTTTTACCCCTGGTGCCGGAATCGACCCAAATTAGTCTTATTTGACTCGAAACGACCCACTGGGCCTGATTTTGAGGTTGGTTTTGTGAGATATGTACTCCATAATGAGCCCAAGCCAAATGCCAATGATTTTGAGCCCGTTTCTGAGTATTTAAAGCACGTTTGCGTCCGATCATCATCGGGTGTTTGTCGGAAACTGCTATAGACACCTGGCGGTCAAAATGTGGGTGTCTACAGAGCCCCCACTCTGACTGAGGCTTGGACAAGGCGAAAGTCAGAGTAGCCATCAGGCCAATCAAAGATTAAGACCTGGCAGACTTCCGATCGGGTCGTTTAAGGTCCGTTAGACCTGCGTGAAGGGCCCGCCGGCCGGAGACTAGAAATGTACCTGAGTTGATGATGATAACTCCGTGGGGAATCGGACTTGTCGTATAAGTCTATGCCGCTGGGGAGTTATGTGAATTGCGCGGTCTTGAATTGTACCTGTATAAGTTACATAAAAATTTTCATGCAACATGTAGGTGAAACAAGTATGACTCGCGCTGGGGAATAAAAAATGATTTTTGCTTAGTTTTAAATAGACCGAAATTTGACCTTGTCGAAAAGGGTTTTCTCAAATGGCTAAATTTTGCAAATTTTAAAAAATGAGAATTTGAAGAGAGAGACCTATCGACAGACTCGACGCTGGGCGTGACCGGACGAGTTGACAGACACGACTGGCCTCTCGAGGGGTTGGACCGTGACTCGGTAGGGGGGTGGGCCACCTAACAAGACTCTTAAGTTGCGCTATTCCGTAGCCTAGACGAGTGGCAACATGGTCGAACATCGAAGTGGGATAGATATGCTATACGGGGTTGCAGTAGTCTGTAATGAGACTGTTGTAGTCTAGTGCTTTCCTGAATTTTTGATTTTTGGGTACATTTCCAAAGTGGGTATTGCCTCGAGTCCTGACAGATTCTCGTCTTCGACTGAGCTGACTACTAGGACATACTATAGAAAGGAGGCTAGATTTTTGAATTTTATCTGGATTTTGTGAGTGGATGGAGGTTTTCTGCCTAAGAGAAGCCCCCAGGACGACAAAGCTAGCTGCTGAGAACATGACGGTGTCGTGACCGGAATGATGGCGGTTTTTGAATGTGTGTCAATGTGGGTGGTTGTGCCTCTGTTGAAAGGCTGCCTACGTATTCACGTATAGTGAAATCAAACCATGCCGTAGTTCAGTGTTGAAAGATATATTATGGTGCCTAGTCTAATAGGACTTCGTGTGTAACTAGCCATAGCAATGGTGTAGGCTAGGTGCATTCCCAGTGATGTCTTGATCAAAGGGCTAGAATGGTTAGGATATTGATCCTGTGACTGTGAGCATTCTCCGGGATAGCCCCCAGAGGTGGTGTGCACTATTTGGGCATGTTCTATGCCGACTGCAAGTTAAATTCCCGTGTTTGGGGTTGGTAAGTGGTTTGAATGAGAAGAGTTGGGATGAGATTTTAACGAGTTCTGCTCTCGGGGATTTTAACGAGTTTTGCTCTCAGGGATTTTAACGAGTTTTGCTCTCGGGGATTTTAACGAGTTTTGCTCTCGGGATTGTGTATGATTAGGTAAGGGATTTGACGAGTTTTGCTCTCGGGTCTTTGACGAGTTTTGATCTCGGGTTTGCATATGGTGATTGTGAATTCTGTTATGTAAAGGGGAAGTCGAGTAAAATGGCTCGAACTTTGATCGGGATATGTTTGATGATGCGGGATCTGGTTTCCATGTCTGGCCCTAATGGTTAGGGGTATCCTATGGAGCTTGAATCCTTCAAATTCCGGGCTGTCTTTAGCCTGGGCCTCGGGAAGGTCTTGAGGGTTGTAATGTGGGAAGGCTAAATGTGGTGTTAGTTGACCAGCTTGATTGTTTCTCCCTTATTGGATGGTATGAGTATTGATCTTGAGTGGACCGTTGACCACGGTCATGGGCATTTGAATATTTTTTGTTGGTTGACCTCTTAGCCCCGGTCATGGGATCTTCATTTGTGTTGACCGTTCTGGTCGTGGATGCCCTTTTTTGATGATGGCCTGCTTTTTTGTTTTGGCCTTTTGCTTTTTTCCTTGGACTTTTGATTTTTTTTTTGTCCAGTTTTTTTGTCTTTTTTTTTGTTGGTCAAACTAACACCGTAGGTAGGTATGGTTTATCTTGTCGGAGGGGTGTTTATTGTGGGAAATGGGCTTGCCTCCCGTCTCGAACCCAAACCAGGAGACTACCTAGATTCGTCATTGGATTCGATACCGCTCCTGCTAAGTGTAGTTTTGTGGCTTCCTATGTCAGACATGGAACAGGTAAAGGAAAACACGGGTCTCGATTTCCTGCAGTCATTATAGATGTGCCTATAGTCACGTGCATGTGCTCACAGTGTATGATGATGTTTATCATGTTCTCGGAAACACATAAGGAAAGTATATATGAGCAATAGAAAAGCTGATTTTATTGAATTTTGAAAAGAGGACAGAATGCAAAAGATTCTGACTCTGATTTGGAAATGAGGATGTAGGGTATCCTAGACTCGGACTCAAACTTAGACTCGAATCCAATTCGGACTTTCGGATGCTCGGTTGGTTGTTTTTTTTTTGGTAAGGTCTTCGACAGGTGCCACGACTCGCCTAAACTCGGTTTTGCGCAAATGCAAGAGAGGGAGTCAAACTAGACACGGCCCGAGGTGACGGGAATGACTAAGATTCATGGACCGGGATACTCGAACGTTGACCTGGACGAGGTAACGACCCTGGCTTGGACTTGACGATGAGACTCAAGCTGCATGAGGGTGAGTCCGAAAATGGGGCGACCATGTTTGACTCGGGTTAGACTCTTCTAAGACAAATGTGTAGGATATGATCCTCGGAGTGACCATGATTTATCGCTCCGTCGGAGAATAGCCCCCAAGTGAGGCTAAGGACTCAGATGGTGTGGCATCTAAGTGACTTAAAGGTGGGGTACGTGAGACACGTGTAAGACATGACCCTTAGAGCAACCGTGATTGACCGCTCTGATGAAGGGTAGCCCCCAAGCGGGATGAAAGACTTTGTTAAGACTCGAGTGTCGGACGAGCGATCCTTAGACGTAAGGGTCACAAACCTTTTGTTATAGGGCTATGCCTTGTAAAAGGTCGACTCGGAAGAGACTCCTAGACGGGCGACTCGTGAAAGGTGGGCCTCCTTTAGGATCCAGCTGTGTGGGCTGGGCCCTGTTCGAAAGGAGGTTCACGTGAGACGTTCCCCAAACTTTGGACTCGATTGGGTAGACGGGCCGACCCTTTTAGGAGTATGTCCTACGTAGGTGGGCCTTGCCTTAGTATAATAAGGCGGACTGGGATAGGGAGGAAATCCGTGATATAAGATCGACGGATTTTGACGCTAGAAGACTTGACGACTTACGACATGACCCGACACTGCTAAATACGGGAAGTCCTAAAAAAGAGGAAGGTTTTGAAATTTGATTTTTGAAAGCCCGAGTAAAATCGGGGAGAGAAGCCCGGCCCCTTTTTTTTCGAAAAAGAAAACGGAAAGGCGGACCGGGGAGCGGGTTTGAAAGTTTGAAAATATTTTCGAGTTTTGAAATGGGCATAATACCGGCTAAAAATAGGCTATTTTGAGTAAAATCGTGGATCCTAAATTCGGTATATGTCCCGGGTTTTGAAAATTGGATATTTTGAAAAGGATGCAATTTTGAAAAAGACGGTTTTTGAAAGAAAGACTTGTAAATCAGGTAGCACGTAGTCATGGAAACAGTATAACGACGCCATGTATGCTCTAATTCTAAGTCTCGGTCAGTCTGAAAGGGTCTATACCAGTGTACACAGCCTATCGAGAATCGGGGCGGACTTCCTAAGTCGAGTTGAGCTTAGAACATGCCGTAAAACCCATACGAATCGGCTAATGGACACCTTCGACATATCCAATTTGGACTACATCGATAGTATAGTGGGACGTCGGTCACCAGTACCGGCCCGGGAAAATATGGGGTTATGCATGAACCGTAAAACTAAAACGCGTATTGGACTAGTCAAACGATTTCTATTCGAGTCTCACCCTGAGGATGCTGAAGGTCAGTAACGTATCAGCTAATCCCCAGCGGAGTCGCCAAATTGTGGACATGACATAGGTCCACCCCGACGCGGCCACGCGCGGGTTTGGGGAGGCGAATGAATCTCCATGAGATGGTCAAATGGAAATTTAAATCGAAGTTGGAGTCGCCACCGAATTTTATGGTTATTCGGAACCGTTCGAGCCCACTCTATGTCGTAGTGGGCCGTATACAAAATACGGCCCATTTCCGATGTCAGAGTTTATTGGGCTCGTCCCTTTGCAGTTCGATACCGATGCCGACTTGAGCGGTTAATCGTATATTGAATGACTCTCGTTGCCAATGGGTTCGGACATCTGGAAACCACGGTTCTGAGTAAGGGGTGAGGGTACGTGTTGGGAAGTTCACTAAGAACACCCAACCCCGCCCGCACATTAGCGGCCTCTACTAGGATATCGAATGATTTTTTAATACGCGTGTTAGTAATACGATGAATGATATGCAAACATTGTTTTCCTAAACATGCGAGGAATTGAACGGGTTGCTAAATCGATTTAATGCATGAAAAATTTAACGTCAAAGTTGAATTTAGCATGTGAGATTCGTTTTAGTATAATAAAACAAATGATGAAAAAGATATGAATTTGCTACAAAAGATGAACAAACGAGTTAGTATCGATTTGTAAATAATAATATAGCAAATAAATATACGAGATTGAGAAAATAAATATTATTCGAAATTTGGAAAATATTGCTAAAAACGCTGTTTTGTATAAAAAACGAAGTTCGAAAAATAATAAAAAAAACGATAAAGGCGCGTCGTGGCAGCCGGCCGCGCGGCTCGCCCGGGATGCCGGCGAGTCGCGTGTCGGGCTGATTTCGAAAGCGGTTTTTTGAAAATTCGATGCTTTTATTAAATCGCGTACGAATATTGCATAATTCGTACTCGACTTAATATTCTCGATATTCGTTATATTCGATAATTGACTACGAAATCAATATCAAATACTTCGAATAGTTTTTAGAAAAGATATAAATTTAGAAATCGCTTCGTAGAAGAATGAAATAAAACGAACGAAAAAAGCTAAAAAAACGTCTCGGGTTTCAGGCCCGTGCGCGAGTCGCCTGGGCATGGCGCGACTCGCGTGCGGGTCTGTCCGGTTTTATTTTTTTGTTCGAAATTGCTAATTTTGATAAATCGCGTACAAATATGAATTAATTTATACTCGATTTATGTTTTCGATATTCGTTGTACCCGATATTCGATTATGAAATCGATATCGAGTATTCGGAATGATTTTTAGAAAAGGGTTTTGTAAAAAAAGAATTTGAACGAAAAAAAGATGTAACGATTTTTAATATCGTCGAGATTTTAATATAATTCTTTTCGATACAATATTCGATTATAGAAAATCGATATCATATTTTTAAGAATGTTGTTGTATGAAAATAGTTTTTAATAGTATCGATATTAGAAAATAAAATAAACGACGACCGACCCATAAAAAATAAGACGGACGAGGAGGAAGAGAGAAGAAGAAGAGAAATCGGGTTTTGTTACACCCTCAACCTACATGCTTCTGTTTACTCGGATCGGGGCTCGTCGGGACGTGGCTTAGGCACAAGAGCGTCGAGTGGATGTCGGTGAGTTATGGTGGCTTGGTTTGGGCGTGACGTGTGAAGGGTGTCGGATATCGGGCCGGTTTCCTTCGGGTTTGTAATATCGGTTTCTCGATGCGAAATTTTATGTGTGTGTGTATGGGAATAATTGATGTTGTAGATGATTGATGATTGATAATGAATGTAGATTGTAGATGCTAATTGATAATGAATGATAATTGATGTGTATTTGATTGATAATTGATGTCTAAAAGTGTTGTGTGCAAGGGGCTATTTATAGGGATATTCCCGACCTTGGCTAGGAGAGTTTGAACTACCGCTTGGGATAGGAAACGTAGAAGTTGAAAGGAATGAGGATTCCGCTTTCTTGTCAAAGAAGAAAGGGAGAACCGGCTGGTGGAGGGTTGCTCGGCCGAGTGTCCTAGCTCGGTCGGGTGTTTGAATCGGTTTTCGGATAGGATTCCTGCTTGAGATCGAATTCCATCCTTAAACGGATTTGTTTAATATTTTGTGTAGCTGATTTCCCGTAGGATTGGGGTCCAAATCAGCCATGTGAGGTGTCACGGCTGACTCACGTGACTCGGAAATATTTTTGACGGGTTTTGACTCGGTCGTAAAAAGACGGTTTTACCCCTGGTGCCGGAATCGACCCAAATTAGTCTTATTTGACTCGAAACAACCCACTGGGCCTGATTTTGAGGTTGGTTTTGTGAGATATGTACTCCATAATGAGCCCAAGCCAAATGCCAATGATTTTGAGCCCGTTTCTGAGTATTTAAAGCACGTTTGCGTCCGATCATCATCGGGTGTTTGTCGGAAACTGCTATAGACACCTGGCGGTCAAAATGTGGGTGTCTACAATTGTACAAAGTCTTTTATAGTGCATAACTATCTAAAGCGTCAATAAAATCTGCATGACTCATCATAGACCAAATCATATCAAATATGGTTCGATGTAGTTTGAAACACTTTTCATTACTTCTAAGATGATCGCAATCTTTTAGTTCAATTCCTCCCTGTTTCAATCATATCGAACGACTCGTACCAACTTATCAAGTTGATCTTGTACTTTCATCTGAATTTCCTTGAACAATTCAAAGCATTTAGTTCCAATTTCATCAAATGAACAAAACCATACGTGTTACCCATTTTGCAACATCACTAGTTAAACTAACACGTATCTGTATATGTGTGATCCAACAAGTCTAAGTACCCTCCCACTACAATTAATAGGAGTCACTTCTAATGTCATTTATCCATCTAAATAAGATCCATTTACCTCAGTTGATCCTTATCAATAAGGTTTATAATTTCATCATCATGAAACTTATTCTTATGTTTCTTGTCTCATGGATTAAGGACAATGCCATAATAGGTAAAACTCATGTCGAGGGACTTGAACCTTTTGGTCGTTATGTTATAAATAAAAGCATTCACTACTAGGAATATAGAGCTCAACAATCAGGTTAGCCTTATTGTACCCAATATTCTTGCAAGGTATAGAACAACCATTGTTCTACTTTTATTAAAACTTTTCATGCCCATACATGAAACAGAATCAATATTCTTGCTTATGACTAGTACAAGAATAACAATTATTCAATTCCAATATTCAGCTTTATGATAAAATTAAATGATTTTCCTTTTATATATGAAACAACAACGTTTGTCCATTTCATCATAAAACACTTCACTTATATACCATTATTCCACCCTCTTTGAGCCATCACATCCACAATGTAATAGTTGCATTTGGTATCTTGTACCAAAATAGGAGAATGAAAGTAACAATTACTCTAGTAACATACACACCAGAAGTCATACTTCAATAATTGATTTGCAGATTTTCTAGACATTTCTAGAAACTATCTACCAATGTCATATGCTTGTCATTATATTAATGATAAATAATTTCGTACCTAATCTAAACTTGGGAATAAGTTTGGGTATGACAACGATTGTGCTTCCCTTACTTTAACCAACGTCTTAGATTCATTAATCATTATCTCAAGCAATTTTCTTAATGAACTCATAGAACATTAGTATTATTTGCCTTCTTGATACAATGTTCAATCTTCTTTTAAGATCTCATGCAAAAAGGTGAGAAACCTTATTAAGTATCATGTTTATTCATAATAAAGTGACCTAAACTTAGGACTAATTGAAACGATTTCAATTCGTAATTCTTTAGAAAGAAGCATCCAATATTTCCTGATTATCAAGATAATCACTCATCATATGACATGGATTATTGGATCATCCTTAACATTTTCTCACTTATTGGGAAATGTTCCTTTTATTGAAACAATTGATTTTGGTACTTATGGTCATCTTCATGACTCTAATTATACAGTCCATACTGTACATTAGCATTGGTAATAATCTATCCGATTTATCCTTCACAAGGACAAAATCCGTATCTCTAATTTTGAGAACAATTCTCAAGATACCAATCGACGAGGTTGAACAATTCAAACTCATCTTTACTAAATGTGATAATGGTGACTAAATAACTACAATTATATGCAAAGTAAAACGATAATTAATATTAATAATCTTAAACAATTTTAAGATAAAATCATGAAAACTACCCTCAAGTTTGCATAATATTCCAAGATCCTAAACCTTTTGACGCTCAAGTGAACTTGGGCTCACTGCTCAAGTTTCAAAAGTGAAGGTAGACAACAAACTTGTCAATTACATCTCTATGTAATTCTTGGTTCGTCGGAATTAGTCATCATATGACACCAACAATTTGCCTCAAAGCCCAAGTCCGACTTGATAGCAATGTTAAGCAAACCAGACTGAACCTGTGGGTAACCGTTACCCACCTACTCAGTCCACACACATCGGCAAAGCACCGCTTAGGCAGTCACTTCAACCAATGATATGAAATTGTTGTAGTGGTCAATTCTGGAAAGACAATACTTAATATTTGTGTGAGGGATTTAATGCATTATGGGTCTTAAACATGTTGCTAGACCTATCAGTTCTAGGCACACAAGTCACAAGTCTAAACAATAAAATTGATGCATCATATGACATAATTATTCAATTGTTATTAGTGAATTGTGCATAAAACAAGTTAAAAGATCTCATATTTTGATTCGTAATCATATCACAATTCGTAATTACTATTTGGTTTGAACAATTTCACCAATACCTTTCATTTTTCCAACTACGAAAACAATTCTCTACCCGGGAAAATTGAACGGATATTCAAAACTCGATTCACAATCGATCTGCAACTTATAATTGTCATATAGATGAACAATTCATCAAAATCAATTAGGACTCGAGAAACTAGTTTTTCGGACCATTTATGATAACATGATAATTAAAATGCACAAAATTATTTAACCGATTTAGAAAACTAATTTTTCATTGATTCGGAAAAATAAAAGTATAATCCATTTTGATTCATAATCAACACACAACCTTGTCATCCGAATAAATATTGTGTCGTCTTGGTCAAACATTTGCCGCCCGGGTCATCCCGTTCCGACCGGGACACACCCGTGCCTACCGAGTCACACCCGTTCCGACCGAGTTGACCTTGTTTCGTTCCGTCTCCACCATAATTAAAACGGGTCACACCCGTTCCGACCGAGTTGACCTTGTTTCGTTCCGTCTCCACCATAATTAAAACCGGTCTTGTCTTAATCTTATTAGGACTCATCGTCAAAAATAAATTCTAATAATTTTATGTTTCAAATTTCAATCGAGTCTTGACTAATCTAATTAGTCTCATCGTCAATAACGAAATTTGGAATCATAGTGGGTCAATTTAGGGTAAATTAAATTAAAACATAATCGATATTAGATCTTAAATTAATTTTAAGAATCAATTTTAGAATTTAACATTTTAAATTCATAAATTAAGATGAACCCTAACCTTGAACGAAAATCCCCATAACTATGAGTCACATACGACTACTAAATATCATATATTCATACGAAGTAATCATAATCACGGGAAACGACTAATCAACATGTGGCACGTACAGACAATCAACCCTATGCAGTATTCATACAATATCATATAGTGTATGCACGTAGAGACAAAAACAAAACTTGTGAGTACAATATACATACGTCCGCCTATTGCCTCCTTTACAACAACTTATTTGCATGCAAGCATAATAAAGTCAAGTACTTAGAACAATTCTCTTGAGGAAAAATATAATCAAATTAATACGCGAGAGGAATCCCTCATAACCAATTATGAGACATAGATTCACGTCAATCTGATTAATACTACATAACAGAGGCTCTGATACCACTATAGGGTTACAACCCTTAAACCCAAGGACCTGTTACGAGTATTAACCAAAAAGACAAAAGTAGAGGGATAACAATTATACCTTATTTGCAGCGGAACAGCGTATTAATATGAAGTATAATAAACCCAGAAATATATATAATCTCCACGGACAGAATAAATAATCTTCACAGATAGAATAGATAATTCCCACGGACAGAATAAATAATCTCCACGGACAGAATAAAGCACCCCAAACGTGATCCCTCCTTTGGTATCCACACGGGTACAGAACTGCGACGTATATGCTAGTATAAAGGTACGTGAGACCGTTTCACAACTTATCTCTATATCTCGCTTATAACTCTTTATAAGACGAATATATATTATGAGTCAATACTCTTAATTCCATATCTTGTTTCATCATATGAACCTTCTTATATAGGAGATGAGAAGGTAGAATTAGGTTATTTCCATAACTCTAATTACCATAATTAGATTATTAGTATAACTCTAATTACCATAACCCGACAACGCAGCTGGGTCCGTATTACTACTGACCCGATATATTTAATATATCGATATATATTAATAATATCCCGTACATATTGTGTGTGACCCAATGGGCCCACTTAAGACTACCAGACACGTAACCTATTTACATGTCAACCCGACATCGACCGCTAGCAAGGCATATCGGATACATAGACTTAAGCGCGTTAATCCGTAGAACAGTGGACATAACTCCTTCAGAAACAAGATGAATAGGGGGATTGTACTTAATAAAGTGGGAAAGCAAGGGGGAGTGAATGATGAAAAAGAAACGGTGAAAAATCATGAATGAAGAGGTGGTAAAGTGAGTTGAATTTGATGCTAGAAAAAAAATGAAGTAATAAAATATAGTAGATAATATTAGGGCACGAATTCGAAGAAGATACGTATACATCAACGAACCGAAATAAAATGAATTAATAAAATAATTGGGTCGGCTAAATAAAAACGAGTAAATAAACATTTCTCGAAATACAAATAATTATTCGAGACGAAAATGAAGTTTATCGAGGAAATAGTATTTCCCGATGAAATATAAATCTTCGATAAAATGAATTAAATTGGTTTATCGAGGAAATGTAATAAATGTTTTGACGAAACTTAATATAAATGAGCTTCGAGCCGAAAATAGAAATTCGAGTTTAAATAAAAATAAATAAAAAGAATTTAGAACTTTAAATCGTCGAGATAGATTTTCGATAAAGAATTAAATTAAATGTATAAAATAAATCAAAACAAAAATCAAAATGTGTTTTAAATATAAGAAGAGTTTCCGAGACAAATAGGATTTTAGGAGTTTGAAACGATTAAACGATAAATTCATTTTATAATAACTTTATGAAATACGAGTTAAATCGTAAAAATAAAAATACGAACAAAATTTTAATTTAATTTAATTTATAAAAATCAGGGGTGTTATAGCATCGCTATCCTCAACAGCATTAGAGTCCTCATAAACCTGCTCCTGTCCGTCGTCCTCCTCAAGCATCTCCCGATCTTCCATTAGGATGTCATCGTTCTGAGCACCACCGTCATCCTCTGAATCTTCCTCATCGCCATCGTCAGTTTGGTGTTCATCTGAGAATACGCTTTCATCGCTTGGAGATAAACACGTACCCCGTGCCACAACTTCTTCCTGAAAAAGAGTGTTGTCTACTTGCCCCCTTGATTTTGTCTTGAAAACTGCCCACCCTTGACCTTGATTTCTATCATTTTTAGTGGTCGGATAAGGGGCAAAGTACACTTGGTGCGCTTGATGTGCTAGTATAAATGGATCGTACAAAGGGTACTTCCTAGTGTGGTTAACTTCAACTAACTTGTAACGTTCATGTAGTTTTGTACCACTAACTGAGTTGTCTTTCCACTCGCACTTGAACATCACAGTTCTGTACCCACGTTCGCTACCAACGTAACAAAGCTCGAATATTTCCTCCAAGATACCGTAGTACTCCTCACCATCAAGAGAACAAACGGACACATCGAAATTACACGTAGCCTTATTCCTCCCGTAGTCGAATGTGTGAAAATTGAACCCATTTACTGAATATCGGTTCCAGGTTCTAACCTCACGCAAAGGACCGTAGGCCAAACTTTTAACCAAGCTAAGTCATCCTGTATATCTAAGGCTACTACATGCTCTTTAAGCCACTTAGGAAACTTGTCGTCGTGCTTACCCCAAACATCATCAACAGTCACATTTGGGTTTGCAACGACAAATTCGGCTACAAACTGCTTCTCATAAGGCTCTAAAATCTCACAGTTGGACAGTAGGTAAAGGTGAGCTCGATTGTATTCTTTTTCATCCAACATTCTAGTACCCACAACTGAAGATCTTCCTTCCTCGTCCTTAACTTGAAAGAAATCAGGTATCACTACTACAAATGAGCACTTGGGCCACGGCTGAATTCGTGGCAAAAGTACTAAATTTTCGTGGCTAAAGTACTTTGTCACGGAAAAACCATACGTGGCGCAAATGGCTGTGGCAAACAAATAGCCACGGAAAAAAAAAACCGTGGCTAGTATTGATTTTATCGCCACAGAGTCTCCCGTGGCTAGAATTAACTTTTTGCCACGGGTTATCCCGTGGCTAATTACACTTGTGACGAAACGTTTATACCGGTGAAAATATATAATTAATTAATTAATTAATAACCGTAAGAATTATCTACCTCTAGAGTAGTCACATATGAAACGGCTACCAGCTTTATAGCTGGGTCATTTCAATATCATTTAATTTCACCAGTTGCACGCATCGAAGAGCCTTCCCAGGGTCATTTCAATATCATTTAATTTCACCAGTCGCACGCATCGAAGAGCCTTCCCAGGAGGTCACCCATCTTAACACTACTCTCACTCAAGCACGAGTAACTGTGGAGTTTTTATGGCCAACTACCAGAAATGAATTTGAACTTTGTTAACATAATCATTGTGTGAATTCCTTTAAAATGTTTTTTTTCCACAAACTACATTTACTTTTGAGTAATTAATTGTTTTTTTCCCAATGATTTAATATTTATGATTAAAAAAATTGTTCCGCAAAAAAAAAAGTCAAGTTTCGAAATTGACTTTCGAACTCATGATTTCATTAATTTATCGATGTTTGTATTTTAATTTCTATTTTTCACGTTCTTTTATTGCTAGATTTTTCGTTATGTTTTTTCTTTTCGTTATTGGCTTAATTAGATATTTTATGTACTTTGAACTATCAGTCGTTATTTTATTTCATCAGTTTTTATCATCATCGAGTTTCCTCTTGTCTACTTGAAGTTTTACCCGAATTTTATTTTTCATTAAATTAATTATGTTTTATATTCAACTTTTAAAATATCTTCCAAATAATATTACAGAATAGTTATTGAATTAGACAGTTGACGATAAATTAATTTTATAGTTACTCACCAGTAGTCCTTAATTATTAAAATTTCTTACATGTATTTCTTAATGATTTGTTTTTCTCAATTATACCTCTTTTTTTGAAAATTAATTTTGACTGATTATTAAACTTAGGTACATGTTTTCAAACATTAATCTTTCTTCCAAACCAAACAACTTGAAAACAATTAATTTACAAAAATAATCATTATTTTCGCAATCAAAGTTAATTCCATAAAAAAAATATTGGTCGATACTTAAATACGAGTTAAAATAATGATTTTTTTCACACTGAAAATATTGTAAGAAAATAAATCAATAATTGAAAAAAAATAATACAACGCTCGAAAGTTGTGGTTACGAGTCATGCTCGGTCACTTTCTTTTTAAGTTTTTTTTTGTCTTCAAAAGAGGTTTAATACATGTGAAAAAATTAACTAATTAGTTAAGAGGTAAAACTAAAAGATTCTCAAATAATATTAGACACGTCAAAGATGGATGATAAATCACATACTTAATTTTACTTGATATGCTATGTACGCCGCATATTAGCTAGCATATACTCCGTATTACGTTATTTAAATGTCATCCATTCTTTCAAAAGTCATACTTAAGATTGTATAATTTTAATTAAACATATTGTCAAATTAAGAGAAATCAATGACTTCAAAAATTATATTAGTTGAATATAAACAAATTAGACAACCAAAATTTTCTTTATTTGTATTTTGTTTTACAAAAAAAAACATTTTTTTAAAATCTAAATAAAAAAATAACAAATTTTTTTTGAGTAATGAAATATTTTCAAATTTAAAATTTTTATTTACTTTCATATTATCTATAACTTCGAATTTTAATGAATGCTTTAAGACCAAAATTTGACATTTGGCTTAACTTGAAAGCAATTTATTAAAGTTTGAAGAACCATATTAGCCACATGCGTTTATTACATCAGTGGCTAAAAATAATTTTGCCATGAAAGTTACTTACATCGTGGCTAAAAAATATTTGCCACAGAACAAATTCGTGGCTAAATATATTTTTGCCACGGGTGTGGCAACTTTCGTGGCAAGAGTGATTATTGGCCACGACATTAATTAAATTCGTGGCGCAAGTGAATTTTAGCCACGGAAAAAATGTTCCCGTGGCATATTTTTTTTCTTAGGTAGTGAATCAAAATTTTTCCGTGGCTAGGTAAAAATTAGCCACGAATAACAAATTACCGTGGCATAATTCGTGGCGCAAGTGGTAATTTGTTGTAGTGTATGTTAAGATCAATAACCACTGATTTCGCAAGATTTAGATTCTTGGTTCGAGTATGGACATCTTTCTCAAAGTATAGGGAGTAGAAATTCGCAATCTCCTCTGTTAAATAGGCATTGCCAATAGAACCCTCTACCCTAGCCTTGTTACCAATTTTTTTCTTTAAATGATTAAGGAACCTACAGGCGAAATATGAGCAAGTAAATTTCAGAAGAAGTACCTTTCGAATGGGTACATCCATCTATATTGGACAGGTCCTCCAACCTTAGCTTCATAGGGCAGGTGCACCGGTAGGTGCTCCATGGAGTTAAAGAAGGACAGTGGGAAGATCATCTCAAGTTTACAGAGTATCTGTGGAATTTGTTCCTCTAGCCGAGTCATGTTCTCAATTAATACTGTAGAAGAACACAAATCTCGGAAAAATTGAGAAATCTCAGTTAAAGAATTTCACACCGTCGGTGGTAGAAGCTGCTTCAATGACACTGGTAGTAACCTCTCCATTAATACATGGCAATAATGAATTTTTAAACCTTGCAGCTTTAGATTCTTATGATCAACACATCGTTTAAAGTCAGAGACATACTGTGGACATGACATAGGTCCACCCCGACGCGGCCACGCGCGGGTTTGCGGAGGCGAATGAATCTCCATATGAGAATGGATCGAATTGAAATTTAAATCGAAGTTGGAGTCGCCATCGAATTTTGTGGAGTTCGGGCCCGTTCGAACCCACTCTACGTCATAGTGGGCCGTGTACAAAATACGGCCCATTCCGATTTCAGAGTTTATTGGGTTCGTCCCTTTGCATTTGATACCGATACCGACATTATCGGATACCATGTATTGAATGACTCTCGTTGCCAATGGTTTCGGACATCCGGAAACCGAGGTTCTGAGTAAGGGGTGAGGGTACGTGTTGGGAAGTTCACAAAGAACACCCAACCCTGCACGCACATTAGCGGCCTCTACTAAGATATTGAATGATTTTTGAATATGCGCGTTAGTAATACGATGAATGTTATGCAAACATTGTTTTCCTAAACATGCGAGGAATTGAATGGGTTACTAAGTTGGTTTAATGCATGAAAATTAACGATAAAGTTGAATTTAGCATGTGAGATTTGTTTTAGTATAATAAAACAAACAATGAAAAGAAATCGCTACAAACATGAACAAACAAGTTAGTAACGGGTTATAAATCGAATAAAAGACGTAAATATGACAATATGCATGATTATGGAAAAGTTTATGACACGTGATATATTAACACATGTTGACCGAGGTCAAGGAAATGAATATATCAAGATATGAAATAATCGTTGTTTTGTCTAAAAATGATGTTCGAAGAATAAAAGAAATAAATCGAAATTGATTATCCGCGTTGCGTTTTCCAGGAGACCACGCGACTCGCCCGGGAGGGGCGCGACTCGCGCGAGAAGGCGACTCGCCCGGGACGCACACGACTCGCGTCCCGGGCTTTTTTCGAAACATGTTTTTCGGAAAATCGATTATTAAATCGCGTATAAATATTGCATGACTTATACTCGACTTAACTTCGCGATATTCGTTATATTCGATATTCGATTACGAAATTGATATCGAATATTCGGAATAGTTTTTTTTTAGAAGAAAAGATAAAAAGGGTGTTGTAAATCGTTTTGTAAAAAAAAAAAGATGTTTGAATCTCTCCACGTTAAAAATCGTCGTGTTTTGTTTTATGAAACCATGTGATGATATTTTTAGTATCAACGAGATTTAATTTTATTCTTGTCAAATACGATACACCATACACACACCCCATTCACACACATACAATCTATCCCGAGATCAAAACTCGTCAAAGACCGAGAGCATCCTCTCCCCAATCATACACCATAACTTACCCTACAAATCTCAAATCGCTCCCGTGCATTCAACGACACTATATGAGCCTATTCACGAGACTATTAACATGTAGGTTGAGGGTGTCAAACCCCATTTTGTAATCTCTAATCTCATTTTAATTCTTGTAAATTAACATTAGTAACATTACTAGCAGTACTAACTTTTAATTTCTTGTATTACTAACATTTATATTATTGTTACTAACTTTTTTGTTAACGCATCTAACTACTAACTCGACTATAAAATACTCACCTTTAACGTACCGAATGCAAAGGGTGACGAGACAAGGAAACACGGACACAAGAGTACTGCACTCCCGTCGACGGAGGCTTATCTCGTTACCTCGCGTAATTGGTTGTCTAGGGTGAGTCAACCCTCTAAAATGACTTACATTTCCGTCATATTAATGTCGCGTATATTAATTTAACAAAACCATTTTACATCGATCCGAGCAACATCCAATGATGCCAAATTGATAGTCGTAGGCTTTAAAAGCCAAATTACGACATCGAAACAAATGATCTAAGTTTGTGACGACAATCGAATTTTCGAGTCGAATATGTTCGATAACGAATTCCATCCAAAGTCCGTTATAATTCTTCGAAAAGTCATACTGGAGGTGGCGCTCTTCGAGGCACGCCGCCCTAGACACTTAAGGGTATAATGCGATCGTGGTAATTTGTTATCAAGCATATTCGACACTATTTTAAAAATATTACTTAAACGTACGATGTCGATTCCGTAGTCAAACGTCATGCCTAAAGAGTCATCGACAATTGAATTAGCACGAAACCTGTTGACGTCGAATCGATCGTCACACGGTCCATAAGGATTGATAACGACGTCGTGACGCGGAGGGAATTGATATTCGTTCTAGCTCGATTAATTTCGATTTCACATATTCCACTCTAAAATGCTAGATACCGGTTCCGTAACCGAGCATCGCGCATAACGAGTCATCAATGATCGAGTGAGTAAAATTATCGATCCCACTTGGGGGCTACCCTTCAGCAGAGCGATCAAGCACGGTTGCTCTAAGGGTCATGTCTTACACGTGTCTCACGTACCCCACTTTTGAGTCACTTAGATGTCACACCATCTGAGTTCTATCTGAGTCCTTAGTCTCACCTGGGGGCTGTTCTCCGACGAAGCGATTAATCACGATCACTCCGAGAATCGTACCCTACACATTGTCTTAGGAGAGTTTAACCTGAGTCATACTGGAGTCGTCTCTCCTCCCGCGCTATTTCCTATGCCTTGGTGAATTTGAGGTCCGAAGCAACTTTTCTGATTACACGGTATTCTTACAGACAGGCCACCCGTAACCAGACGCCAGAAAATGCAAGAAACCTTGGACCAACTGACCGCCTCACTGGCTAAGATGGAGGCCCAATTGACTGCCATCCAGACCGACCAAACGAGCCTTGCCACCCGTTTGAGTGCCGTGGAGAAAGGGACTCCTAATGCTGCATCTGAAACTACTGGGCCTTTTGCTGAACTGGTCAGCGCAATCCGCAAACTGGAAGAACAGGTCCACTTGTCAACTAACAACACTATCCACAAGGAAAATGCCCGTGCCTATTTACCCCTGAATGATGAACTGCCAGACGACCTCAACCTTACGGGCTTGCCAATGTTTGATGGGACCGAAGACCCGATGCTTCACATCCGGGCCTTCAAGGAGTTCATGGCCGTTAAGGGCGTAAAATCAGTTAGATTGTATTTTAAAAAACCCTAGTGAGAGAGCGACGTGCAGGCGATTCCAGGGAGATTCAGGCACCATGGCCAAATCTCCTGCATCGAGGTCACCTGAATTTAGCAATATCACTAGACGGAGGCATAAGGCAAATTCAAGCACGCGGGATGATCAGAGAGAAAAAGTTGTGAGAAACCCTACGATGGACGTACCTTTGAAAGAGAAGTCCATGCAGGATATCATGGGGATTCCACCCTACGATGTTCATGATGATGAGGTTGAGGACAATATGATAGATGACTCTGTGTCCATCGTGGACGAATCAAAGGAGGACCTAGGAGTTGAAGAAGGAACGTGGTTTGTGAAACAAGGAAAGAAAAATGTTGTGGTTCGACCTGAGCAACCAGTGTTGCAACTCACGAAGGAGGACGTGCAAACTGAGATTGACTTTTGGTCAACATCAATTTATGGCTTTATTGTGGGATCCAATCCACCATGGACTGTCTTAGATGGTTTCCTAAGACGAATCTGGAAGAACCATAAGATTGATACGATATCACTGCTTCCTAATGGGGTGTTTGTGGTTCGCTTTCAAAATGAAGAAATGCAAAAAAGTGTGTTGAATGCAGGGTATTATCTTTTTGATAATAAGCCAATGGTGATCAAGCCATGGAAACCTGATATAGACTTGGAAAAGGAAGATGTTCAAGTGTTGCCAACTTGGGTTCGGATTCATAAACTTCCTCTAAAGTTTTGGGGAAATAGCCTAGAGAAAATTGCGGGCTTAATTGGCCCTATGGTGAAGAGGGATGATGCTACTACAATGAGAACTAGAATTGGATTTTCTCGGGTTCGAATAGAGGTTACAGTGGGGCAGGAGTTGCCGTCTACACTGCAGTTCAAAGATGAGATTGGCAATTTGATCACAGTACAGGTTGAATATGGCTGGAAGCCTGTTTTGTGTTCGGGCTGCAAGAGAATGGGACATGAAGTGCAAAATTGTAGAAAAGGTGATACAACAAAGCAAAAGAGCATAGCACCAAGGAAGGAATGGAGGCCAAAAGAGAAGAAGATTGAGCCTGTACAAGGGGATATTGAATCTCCAGCGAAAATTATTAACTACAGCTCTGATAACCTGAGGGATAAGAAGGCAGATGACATGAATTATTCAAACCCTAATGAGCCTGACCAAGTGCATATTGGAGGAAAGCATGATAAGGGTCCAAATATTACTATGAATCAGTCTGCTTTCAAGGATGCTTTGCTGAGATCTCCTAGCAAGGTAATTGGTGACCCTATTATAACAAGGTTGATATGATGATTTTGGGTTTTTGGAACATAAGAGGTATGAATAAGATGAAGAAGCAGCAAGAAATAAATAAGTTTCTTCAGCACAATAAGGTAGGATTTTTTGGTCTCCTAGAAACCAAAATTAAGGTAAATAATCAGACTAAGGCTTTTTCTAATGCTTTCAATAATTGGAGTATTGTTACTAATGCTCATATGCATCCTAGGGGGAGGATTTGGATTGTTTGGGATCATAAACAATGTGAGGTCATTCCACTACAGTGTACATCACAGTTGATTCATTGTGGTGTTAAGGGGATAGGGAATAATCAGAGATTTTGTGTGACAATGATCTATGCTTTTAATGAAATTGGCGAGAGGGAAGCCCTCTGGGGTGATCTTAAGGGGATTGCTAGAGACATTGATGGTCCTTGGCTCGTAGGAGGGGATTTCAATTGTGTTTTGAGTAAGGAGGAAAGACTAGGTGGAGGTTTTAACTTGGCTGAAGCGGCACCTTTTCAAGAATGTATTGATGTTTGTGAGCTTATGGATAGTCCTGCAATAGGTGCTTTCTATACGTAGAATAACAAACAAGAGCATGAGGATAGGGTGTTTAGTAGATTGGATAGGTGTCTCGTTAATCAAGAATGGATGAGTTCTCGGGCAAGATACATAGCTCATTTCATGCCGGAAGGGTTATATGACCACTGTCCATGCGTAATCAGTCCACAAGATAGAAGTAAGAAAAATGGAAGAGCATTCAAATATTTTAACATGTGGAGTAGAGATCCAAATTTCGAACAATTGGTGGAGAAGGATTGGAGACTTCCTGTTCAAGGTACAAAGATGTTTTGCTTAGTTAAAAAATTACAAAGGCCAAAGCGTATACTAAGAGGCATCAACAAGAATCAATTTGCAGACATTGAAAGAAATACTGAGATTGCTGCATTAAAGCTGAAAGCATTACAGGAGAATTTGGCGGTGGACCCTGTGAACTGTGATTTACGAAGATAGGAGAAGGAAGCCCAGGCTAACTACTCACTTCTTAAGGATGCCTGTGTGGAATTTTTAATGCAGAAATCAAAAGCACAATGGATCAAAGAGGGTGACCAAAATACCGGGTACTTCCATGGGGCTTTAAGAGCAAGGCGAGCAAGGAATAATATCTATCAAATTTCAGATGCGAAAGGGATGGTCTTCTCTAATCAGCAAGGCATTCATGATGCTTTCCTAAGATTTTACAAAAAGCTACTTGGTGAAAGAACTACAACAACTCAGGTGAGTAAAAAGGTTATAGGATATGGGCCGGTATGCGATGAAAATCATCATATTATATTGATGCAGACTGTTACGGGTGATGAAATTAAAGAAGCAATTTTCAGTATACCTAATGATAAATCCCCAGGCCCAGATGGGTACACGAGCAAATTCTGTAAGGATTCATGGGATATTATAGGGGAAAAGGTCATCGACGCGATCAAGGATTTCTTTTCTACTGGTAGAATGCTGAAACAGCTAAATACCACGATGGTCTCCCTGGTCCCAAAAGTTGACAGACCGGAAACAGTTATGCAATATAGACCGATAGCGTGCTGCAACGTTGTCTATAAGGCAATTTCTAAGATCCTATGCTCTCGCTTGTCCAGAATTCTGCCTGATATAATCTCCCCAACGCAAGGCGGTTTTATAAAAGGTAGGAGCATCATAGAAAACATAATGATATGTCAGGATATTATCAGGCTATATTCCAGGAAGAGTGTGTCTCCTAGATGTATCTTCAAGATGGATCTTCAGAAAGCATACGATACAGTTGAGTGGGATTTCCTGAAACAAATGCTATATAATCTGGATTTTCCTATTCCTTTTATTGACTTGATTATGCAGTGTGTATCTACCGCGACCTACACACTATCAATCAATGGGGAATCGTTTGGTTTTTTCCAAGGAAAGAGGGGCTTGAGACAAGGGGATCCTCTATCCCCATTGTTGTTCACTGTGTGTATGGAGTATCTCTCTAGATTACTGAAATACACAACCGATGTTATGCCTTTCAAGTTCCACCCTCTCTGTAAGATGATGAAGCTCACTAACCTAATGTTCGCCGATGACCTCCTTTTATTTTGCAAGGGTGAGACTCCTTCAATGATGGTCCTTCTGAAACTTTTGCAACCTTTTCAGCTGCATCGGGACTTAAATTGAGCAAGGGCAAGTCAAATGTGTACTTTAACGGTGTCTCTAAAGACACTAAGGATGAGATCATTCAAATTTCTGGATGTGCAGAAGGCTCGCTTCCTTTCAGGTATTTAGAAGTGCCGATAAAACCTTCTAAATTGTCTGTTTTGGAGTGTCAGCCTTTAGTACACAAAGTGGTGGAGAAAATCAGGTGCTTGGGCACGAGGAAAATCTCATACGCAGGGAGACTTGTGCTAGTTAAGAGTGTCCTTTCTACTTTACACAATTACTGGGGCTCAATTTTTATCATTCCTAATGCAGTTATAAAGCAAATTGACGGGATTTGTAGGAACTACCTTTGGGATGGGGTTGTGGACTACCAAAGATCACCACTTGTAGCTTGGAACAAAGTCTGCAAACCTCTGAGAGAAGGTGGACTTGGAATAATTCAGAATAGCATATGGAATAAGGCAGCGATTGGAAAACTCGCGTGGTGGGTGAATAGTAATCAGAATAGGCTTTGGGTTCAATGGATTCATCACGTATACCTGAAAGGAATGCTTTGGGACGATTATAAGCCGTCAAATGAATCAAGTTGCGCTTGGAGGAAGGTATGCCAGGTTAGAGACATACTAAAACCGGGTTATTCCAGTGAAGAATGGACAATGCACGGTCTGAAATCTTATTCTATTGCAAAAGGGTAGCAATGGCTTAGGGAGAAAGGAGACATTGTCGCCTGGTATAGATTGGTTTGGACAAACTGGTCACTACCAATACACAGCCTGATTGTGTGGTTGATACAACATAATGCTCTCAACCTGAAGGAAAAGTTACACAGATTGCAGATTACGGATGAGGATCACTGCTGTATTTGTGCAGGTGCAGCGGAGACGAATGCGTATTTATTCGAGGAATGTGGGTACAGCAGCAGAGTTATCAAAACAGTGTCTGAAAAGCTGAATTGGTACATGCTTGATACAAGCAATGAAGGTAGGCAAAGACTTAGAGGGACCAAGTTACAACGAGCGATCAAGAATGCGGTCATCAACTCCATTAACTATCATGTTTGGACTAAAAGAAATAGATGCAGGATGGACGGTATATTGATTAGACCTGAAGTGGTTGGCGGAATAGTGGTTAAAGAGCTTAAGGAATTTTGTAAGAGCAAATTTGACAAGAATCGTAGTGTTAAGGACAGATGTTTCATTGATAGAGTTATTAGGCATTGATGTGTCTAAGGATGTAATGTATTTACTATTCTTTTATTAATATATCTTACCTTTACCAAAAAAAAAAAAAAAAGGCGTAAAATCGACCATGTTTAAGCACTTGTTTGCCTCTTCCCTCAAGAAGCATCCGAAAGCCTGGTACTACAGGCTAGACCCCAAGAAATACCCGACTTGGGATGACGTGGCAACAGAGTTCGCTCGGAACTACGTTGATAATATCGAGATCCAGACTACGATGCGTACTCTGGAGGTTATGGCCCAAGAGCCCAAAGAAGGTTTCACCAAGTACCTTCAATGGTGGAGGACCGAAAGTGTAAATTTGGTAGATAAGCCCAACGAGAAGACACTAGTGGAGGCGTTCATCAACAACCTCCTACCTTCCTACCGCGTCCATCTTAGGTATGCCGGCATTTCAAACTTTGCGGTGCTTACCGAAATGGGCATTAGGATTGAAGACGATCTTCGACATAATGAGGATCTGGGTGAGGCTTCTACTGAAGGCTATACTTGACATCAACTCGACTCCTTAGAAGCCGACGACTAATGACAACATCATCCGAGTGTCCAGGTTTGATGTAAGTCCGAGTCTGAGTCCGAGCCTAGGATGTGCTATTTCTTCCAAAGTCAAAGTCAAAGTCAATGTCAGAGTCAGCTGTATTCTGTCCTCTTTTCAAATTCAATAAAATCAGTCTTTCTATTTCTCATATATACTCTCCGTATGTGTTTCCGAGAACATGATGAACACCGTCATAAACTGTGAGCACATGCACGTGACTATTATAGGCACATCTATAATGACTGCAGGGAATCGAGACCCGTGTTTTCCTTAACCTGTTCTATGTCTGGAATAGAAAGCCACATAACTACCCTTAGCATGAGCGATATCGAATCCTATGACAAATCTAGGTAGTCTCCTAGTTTGGGTTCAAGACGAAAGGCAAGCCCATTTTCCACAATAAACACCCCTCCAATAAGACTGACCATCCCTACCTTAGGTGTTAGTCTGACCAAAAAAAAAAGCTGGACAAAAAAAAAAGTCCAAGGAAAAGCAAAAGGCCCAAAACAAAAGAGCTGGCCATGATCAAAAAGAACTTCCGAAAACCCATGACAATGAAAACCCTTTGACCGAGGTAAATTCAAAATTTATCAATACTATCCGATAGGGGAGAGATAATCAAGATGGTCAGCTAACACCACATCTAGCCTTCCCACATTGCAACCCTCAAGACCTTATCGAGACCTAGGCTAAGAGACAGCCCGGAATTTTGAGGATTCAAGCTCCATAGGATACCCCTAACCATTAGGGCCAGACATGGAAATCAGATCCCGCATTATCAAACTTGCCCAATCGAAGTCCGAGTCATTATTACTCGACTTCCCCCCTTCCTACCTCATTGCAATACCTTACCCTCGAAGCCTTAGCTCCACAAAATCGAGCTCCGGATTTCGAATCATCAAAGCCACTTACTTCCTAGCACCACATTTCCAAAAACATCTAAACCAGTTGCGGTCTTTTCCAAAAACATCTAAAACATCCAAACACGGGGACTCAACTTGCGGTCGGCATAGAACACGCCCAAATAGTTCACACCACCTTTGGGGGGCTATCCCGGAAAACGCTCACAGTCACAGGATCAATATCCTAACCATTCTAGCCCTTTGATCAAGACATCATTGGCAATGCACCTAGCCTGCACCATTGTGATGGCTAGTTACACACAAAGTCCTATTAGACTAGGCACCATAATATATCTTCCAATCCACTGCACTACGGCTTGGTCTGATTTCACTACACGTGAATACATAGGCAGCCTTTCAACGGAGGCACAACTACCCACATTGACACACATTCAAAAAGCGTCATCATTCCGGTCACGACACCATCATGTTCTCAACAGCTAGCTTTGTCGTCCTGGGGGGCTTCTCTTAGGCAGAAAACCTCCATCTGCTCACAAAATCAAAAAAAATATAGCCTCCTTTCTATAGTGTGTCCTAGTACTCGGCTCAGTCGAAGACAAGAATCTGTCAGGACTCGAGACAACACCCACTTCGGGACTATACCTCGAAACCAAGAATTCAAGAGCACTAGACTACAACATTGCTACTACTGAGCCCTGTCATTACAGGGTACACATCCTTCCCATTCCGAGGATTCGACCATGTTGCCACTCGCCTAGGCTACGGAATAGCGCAACTTAAGAGTCTTGTTAGGTGGCCCACCCCCTACCAAGTCACGGTCCAACCCCTCGAGAGTTCAGTCGTGTCTGTCAACTCGTTCGGCCACGTCCAGAGTCGAGTCTGTCAGTATACCTCTCTCTTCAAATTTTCATTTTAAAATTTGCAAAACTTAGCCATTTGAGAAAATCCTTTTCGACAAGGTCAAATTTCGGTCTATTTAAATTGCAAATTTCATTTCTACCCATTTCAGTTTTGAAAACCTATTTTCTAGCATGTGAGTTGCTTTCAGGACTTCGATTTCAAAACTAAGCAAAAATCATTTTTATTCCCCAGTGCGAGTCATATGTGTTTTACCTACGTATTGCATGTAAAATTTTGTGTAACTTATACAGGTACGACCCAAGACCGTGCAGCTCACATATCTCCCTAGAAGAAAGCCCAAGACTACATATTCTCTCGAATCAACACGGGATGGGCCCATATACGGGCGCACCCGAGACTTATACGACAAGTGCAATTCCCCAGCAGATAGCCCAAGGCGGCATTTTCCCCGGAATAGCACAGGATGGGCCCACATATAGGCGCACTCGGGACTTAAGCGACGAGTCTAAGTTCCCCACGGAGGTATTATCATCAGCTCAGGTATGATTCCTGTCTTATGGCTGGCGAGTCCTTCACGCAAGTCTAATGGACTATAAACGACCCCACCGGAAGTTTGCTAGGTCTCAATCCTCGATTGGCCTGGTAGCTACTCTGACTTTCGCCTTGTCCAAGCCTCAGTCAGAGTGGGGGCTCTGTAAACACCCACATTTTGACCGCCAGGTGTCTATAGCAGTTTCCAAAAAACACCCGATGATGATCGGACGCAAACGTGTTTCTATGCGCTCGGATATGGGCTCAAAACCATTAGTTGTTGGCTTAAGCACTTATGGAGTACAAATCTCACAACACCGACCTCAAATTCAGGCCCAGCGGACCGTTTCCAATCAAACAAGACTAATTTGGGTCAAAACCGACACCGGAAAAAATAACCGACTTTTAGCGATCGGGTCAAACCCTGGTCAAAGTCGTTCCGAGACATACAAAACAGCCATTCAAACATCAAAAGTCCAGTCCAAATACAAAACCCACAAGATATCCAAAACCCACGGTCCAAAAAACTGACCCGTGCGCTCCAGCTGATCCACTCGATCGAGTGCTCAGCCCACTCGATCGAGTCGGCCCTCATTCAAGCCCGACTGCGTCGCTTTGGGCCACTCGACCGAGTCAGAGGGATACTCGGTCGAGTAACCCTAGACGAGGGTGCATAGCTTGGCCTATATATACACCCCCATGCACACACTTCAAAGACAACTTTTTGAAACCCTAATTCAACCCTAGGCAAACCCTAATCAAACCCTAATACTACACTTGCAAACCCTAACCCTAGCGTAGGAGACAAACCCTAAACCACCACAACTTAGCCTACATCTCGATTACTCTCGTGCTAGCCACAACTACGAGTCCCGTCCGAGCATAAGAAACATGTAGGTTGAGGGTGCCAAATCCCATCTTTTCTCTCTTCTCCTTCTTTCTCGCGTCATCCGTCGTCGTAGTTGTCGTTTTTTATTTTTTTTATATCGTCATTATCGCGTTATAATATCGTTAATATCACTAGTATTAAAAAGCATTAAAATACTTGCGGATTTGTGTCGAGTGCGAAGGATGTCGGAATAAGGAAACCCGAATATATAAGGGTATTGCACCCAGCGTTGCCGGTCGCTTATCCCGACACCCCTAGCATTTGATTATTGAAACAAGTCAAGTTAAATAATAATATTTATTTCGTTCGCATCATCATTCAAATCGCATATTTCACCAATTTTCTAAAAACTATTTTCAAAACAAGTACTTGTTTAAGGGTCGAAACACGTTGACGCGGATCCGACATCCCATAATCCTTAGGGATTTATTACGATGTCGGGAAGCCGAGGGAATCAAGTCTTATTAATTCAAGCATCGATCTATTAGATTCGATACCAATTCCGTAATTGGCTGTCGAATCTAACGATCTAGTCAAATAAATTAACTAACGCGATTTTCGTTGATGCTAAAATAATAGTCATACAATTCGTTAGAATTGCGACACTATTAAACGCGGAGGAAATCTATTCATATCGTGCTAGTTAACTTAAAACGAGTTAAAGAATTTTTTTTAGGTTTTCACTCTAGTATTCCATATCGGCTCAATAATCGAATATGGGATATGATGAGTATCGAAGTTAAGTTTCGAGTATAAATTCCACAATATTTATGCCCGATTCGACAAACTCATCAAATTATCAAAATCCAAAAGCAATTTCGAAATCGATAATAAAATTGCAAGCAAACCCTAGTTCGTACAGGGGCCACTTGGTCGAGTGGCACCCCAAAAACCGAGACAGAAGGTTTTTTTTTTACCTCAACTCGGTCGAGTCTAGCAATGACTCGGTCGGGTGGCAACGTACTCGGTCGAGTTTGTCAATAACTCGATCGAGTATGGTCTAAAATACGGGACAGAAGCCTTTTCGGAGGACCACTCGGTCGAGTCCGTCAATGACTCGATCGAGTGGCCTTATCACGACAGATACCGTGAGTCACACATCGTTTTTTTTAGTCTCGTTAATACTTCCTTATGACTTAGGTCAACACGTGCCTCATCTATCACGTGAAACATCACTTTTCAAAACCATGCATCATCTTATTCACGTCTTTCCATATTATATTATCCACGTACCGGTCGGGATGAAGAGCAAACAAAGCAGCAACTCTGACCAGCCATCTCGGTCGGGACCGAGTCCATCCCGGTCGGGACCAAGCCCATCCCGGTCGGGACAACCCTCATTTCGGTCGGGATGAACCCAGTTCAGACCCGCGTCACTTCTTTCTTTTCCTTTGCTCTTGTAACCTTATAAATACCCTCCCTTTGTATTGTTTAAGCACCATACACTATCTTATGAAACCCTAGACATACTTTACCCTAGATTAGCTTAGATTAGTGTAGATTAGTCTTTAGTTAATCCTTAATCTTAGTTTAATCCTTGTATTAAGGGAATTCTTGAAGAATACAACCAAGATTGACAACCTTGGTTGATGTATTTGGGTTTTCTTATTACTACAAGTTTCAATCTTTCCTCCTTACTAGTTTGGTATAATTTCTCTTCTCCTTTCCTTTAATCTTTGTTTTATCATTCAAGTTTTCATCTTTATCTCTAATCATTGTTCATCATTGTTGTTCTTCAATATGAATGTTGTGATGCTTGTGTTGTTTCCCTTTCTTTGTGTTAGTATTAGTTTGAACATGTGTGAGTAGACTTATTGTGGGGTTAGTAGGGGAATTAAGTGTTGATTATGGATGATTAGGGTTTGATTGTGGGAAAAGGTGAATTCTTTGTTACTAGTCACATGTTATGCATACCATGTGTTTGACGAATTTCTTGTTAGAGTAGTAGTTGCAAATACTTCTCTTGCTTGTCTTCCTCTTCTCATTGTGTGATTGATTTGTGGTTGAATCCTTATGTATTGGGTAACATCTTGCATAAGTATTCGGGTTTTGTCTTTGACACGAGAGTGCGGACATTGTCTTTGACGCGAGAGCGCGGACCAACCTTAGTAACTAGGTGAACCTTGCACCATCGATCTCCCAACTATCCTACTACACTTATGAACCCGACCTAACCCTACTCTTTCCTTGTTTGATTTCTTCATCATCTTAGTCATTGTTCCTTTAGTTAGTTGAATCCTTAGCCTTAGTTGTTATACCTAGTTCGTTCCTAGTCATAGTTCTTTCCCCTCTTATCGTTCTAGTTTAGTTTAGCTTTGAGACCTAGTCAAGTCTTTAGTTGAAACTTAGTTTAAACCCTCTTTACCGTCCCCGTGGACTCGACCAGACTTACCCTATCTACGTGTTAGGATTAGTTGGTTATTATTTGTTGGTAGGGATCAACGGCAAATCCCTCCCATCAATTTGGCGCCATTGCCGGGGACGGTGCTTGTTTAGACTTTGTTTGGCTATTTACTTGACTTTGTCTTTGTTTTCTTTTTGTTTTTCTTTGTTTCCTTTTTGCTTCTTGTGTCTGTGAAGTTTATTTCTCTCTTGTCTAGTGCCCAAAAAGCACTAGACTTCTCACATTTGCTCCTAGTCTACAGTTTGTGCCTAGAGGTGGTGACCATCTTCTTCTTTGCAACTTAGAGCCGCATCAACGGACGGTTGCTAGATTGAGAGGTCTTCAACCGGGTACGAGCCACGA
Source organism: Agrostemma githago (assembly GCA_958450325.1). Classification (NCBI taxonomy): domain Eukaryota; kingdom Viridiplantae; phylum Streptophyta; class Magnoliopsida; order Caryophyllales; family Caryophyllaceae; genus Agrostemma; species Agrostemma githago. Next base: position 34,974,903 of record OY288254.1, on the reverse strand, counting down.
TTTTCGAGTATAACATGAGGTTTGATCTAAACTTCCCACCCATAGAAGCCAACATAAGCTACTCCTCTCCCTCTATGGATCAAAGTTATGACATGATGACTCCTAATTACTATCAAGCTTCATTTGGTAATCAAGAAACCCGTGGGTACGATTTTCAAGGTTATGGAAACGGCTTCCAACAAGTAAATGCTCATCAATCTTATGATCATGGTAATTATTACTCAATTCACCACCCTAACCCTACCATGTTTAATCATAATTCTTCACATGGAAGCCAATTTCCCCAAAACCCACCACATTACCCTTCACCTCAACCACAATATGAGCCCCAAAACCCACAATACTACCAATCATCTCAATCTCACTACCAACAATATGATGCCCCACTCCTTGGGCATTATCAAGATTTTCAAGGAGCATTACAAGACCCCAATGACCACCAATTGTCAAACTTGGAGTTGTATCAATCGATTCTTCAATTGCAAAAGAGACAACAAGAAATGGCCATCCAAATGCAAAAGTGTGGACATGACATAGGTCCACCCCAACGCGGCCACGCGCGGGTTTGTGTAGGCGAATGAATCTCCATATGAGAATGGATCGAATTAAAATTTAGGTCGAAGTGGAGTCGCCACCGAACTTTGTGGGAGTTCGGACCCGTTCGAGCCCACTCTATGTCGTAGTGGGCCGTATACAAAATACGGCCCATTTCCGATGTCAAAGTTTATTGGGCTCGTCCCTTTGCATTTGATACCGATACCGACATTATCGGATATCGTGTATTGAATGACTCTCGTGCGCCAACGGTTTCGGGCATCCAGAAACCGAGGTTCTTAGTAAGGGGTGAGGGTACGTGTTGGGAAGCCCACAAAGGACACCCAACCCCGCCCGCACTTAGCGGCCTCTACTAAGATCTCGAATGACTTTCTAATACGCGTGTTAGTTGAACGGGAAAATGATATGCAAAGATTATTTTCCCTAAGCATGTGAGGAATTGAAAAGGGTTTCTATGTCGATTTAATGCAATTAATTCTAACATCAAAGTTGAATTTTAGCATGTGGGTTCATTTTAGTACATTAAAATAAACGATAAATCAACAAGGAAAATAACAAACTGTTAGTAACGGTATAACGAATAATAACGATTTGCAAATGGATGAATGATGTAGAGAAGATGATGTAAAGTTTGGAAAAGTGAAGTTTTCATGTGATTGATGAGACACGTGTCGACTTAAGTCGTGAAAAGATATTAACGAGACTTGAACGGCTTGTAGGACTCATGGTTTGACGTGATGAAGGGGCCACTCGAACGAGTCATTGAGGGACTCGACCGAGTGGACCTCTGAACACGCTTATGTCCCGTATTTTAGACCCTACTCGATCGAGTTATTGACCAACTCGACCGAGTACGTTGCCACTCGACCGAGTCACTGTGAGACTCGACCGAGTGGAGATCGTAAGTGCATTCTGTTTTGGTTTTTGGGGTGCCACTCGATCGAGTGGGCTAGGCACTCGGTCGAGTGCCCCCTGTACGAATTTTAATTCGCTTTGCAATTTATTATTAACTTTCGAAATTGCTTTTGATTTTTGATAATTCGATGATTCTGCCGAATCGGACATAAATATTGAACAATTTATTCTCGACTCGGATTTTATAAATCATTGATTTTGTTGAATCGGATATAAATATTATGGGATTTATACCCGATTCTAGTTTGAATGCTCGTCATATCCCATATTCGATTATTGAATCGATATGGAATACTAGAGTAAAAATAAAAGAAAATTGCTTTAAGTCGTCTTAAATTGACTATCGCGATATGAGTGGATTTCCTCCGCGTTTAATAATGTCGTAATTCTAACGAATTGTATGACAATTATTTTAGCATCAATAGAAATCGCGTTAATTAATTTATGTGACTAGATCGTTAGATTCGACATCCAATTATGGAATTGGTATCGAATCTAAAAGATTGACACTTTGCTTGAATTGAAAGACTTGATTCCCTCGGCTTTTCCGACATCGTAACGAATCCCTAGGGATTATGTGATGTCGGATCCGCGTCAACGGGTTTCGACCCTTATTGAATAAAATACTTGTTTTGAAAATTGATTTTAGAATTGATGGAAATACGCGATAACGATGATGAAATAAGAAAATTATGGTTGATGTTAATTCGTCTCAACAATCAAGCAATCGGGGTGATGGGATAAGCGACAGGCAACGCTGTGTGCAGTACACTTGTATATTCGGGTTTCCTTATCCCACCATCACTCATACTCGACACGAATCGACGAATACTTTAGTATTTTATACTAATTATATCATCGATATTAGGACGCGATAATAACGATAAAAAAACAAGACGACTGCGACGCGAGAAAAAGGGAAAAAAGAGAAGAGCGGGAATTGGCACCCTCAACCTACATGTTTCTTATGCTCGGACGGGACTCGGAGTGACGGCTTGCACGGGAGTTTCGAATATGTAGGCTAAGTTGTGGTGGTTTCGATTCCTAAAGATAGGTTTAGGGTTTGAATTAGGGTTTGAGTTTGATCTTGATGAAGGTTGTAAAAGTTGTGAAAAGTTGTCTTAGGGTTGTGTGCATGGGGTGTTTATATAGGCAAGGCCTAGGTACCCCGTCTAGGGTTACTCGACCGAGTAACTGGCTGACTCGGTCGAGTAGCCCAGTGTGCCTGCAGTCGGGCCTGTTTAAGGGCCCACTCGATCAAGTGGGCTGAGCACTCGATCGAGTGGCTCAGCTGGGTCGCGCGGGTCCATTGTTTTGGACCGCGACTTTGGATGTCCTATGGGTTTCGTGTTTGAATTGGACTTTTGATGATTGTGTGACTGTTTTTTGCATGTCTCGGAAACGACTTTGACCGGGGTTGACCCAATTGCTAAAAGTCGATTTTATTTCCGGTGTCGGTTTCGGCCCAAATTAGTCTTGTTTGACTGGAAACGATCCACTGGGCCTGGATTTGAGGTCCGTTTTGTGAGATTTGTACTCCGTAAGTGCATTAGCCAGCAACTAATCGATTTGAGCCCATATCCGAGCGCGTAGAAACACGTTAACGTCCGATCATCATCGGGTGTTTTTCGGAAACTACCATAGACACCTGGCGGTCAAAATGCGGGTGTCTACAGAGCCCTCACTCTGACTGAGGCTTGGACAAGGCGAAAGTCAGAGTAGCTACCAAGCCAATTAAGACCTGGTAGACTTCCGATCGGGTCATTTATAGTCCGTTAGACTTGCGTGAAGGGCTCGCCAGCCATAAGATAGAAATCATACCTGAGTTGATGATGATAACTCCGTGGGAAATCGGACTTGTCGCATAAGTCCTAGGTGCGCCTGTGTGTAGGCCCCTCCCGTGAAAATGCTAGAGAAAAAAACGCCGCCTCGGGCTATCTACTGGGGAATTGGACTTCTCGTGTAAGTCTTGGGTGCGCTTATTTGTAGGCCCATCCCGTGTTGATTCGAGAGAAGATGTTGCCTTGGGCTTTCTGCTGGGGAGATACAGTGGGTTGCATGTCCCTGCTTGAGTCGTACCTGTATAAGTCACATAAAATTTGCATGCAACATATAGGTAGTAAAATGACTAGCGCTGGGGAGAATGATTTTTGAATTTTTGAAAATTTTGAATTTTTGAAGTTTTTGAATTTTTGAATTTTTTTTGAAATTGAAATCCTGAAAGCAGCTCACGGGCTAGGTTTTCAAAATGGAAAGGGGTAGAAAAGAAATTTTCAGTTTAAATAGATCGAAATTTGACCTTGTTGAAAAGGATCTTTTTTCAAATGGCTAAATTTTGCAAATTTCAAAGTGGAATTTGAAGAGAGAGACCTACCAACAGACTCGACTCTGAACGCGACAGGACGAGTTGACCGACACGGACTGGACTCTCTAAGGGTTGGACCGTGACTCGGTAAGGGGGTGGGCCGCCTAACAAGACTCTTGAGTTGCGCTATTCCGTAGCCTAGGCGAGTGGCAACATGGGAACGATCTGTTATAGGGGACCGCAGTAGTCTGTAATGAGACTGTTTTAGTCTGGTGCCCTTCTGGATTTCTGATTTTTTAGGGTACAGTCCAAAATGGATATTGCTTCGAGTCCTGACAGATTCTCGTCTTCGACTGAGCCGAGTACTAGGACACACTGTAGGAGGGAGGCTAGATTTTGAAAGGATTTGGATTTTGTGAGTGGAAGGAGAACTTCTGTCTAATAGAAGCCCCCAGGACGACAAAGCTAGCTACTGAGAACATGATAGTGTCGTGACCGGAATGATAGTGCTTTTTGAATGTGTGTCAATGTGAGTGGTTGTGCCTCTATTGAAAGGCTGCCTACGTATTCACGTGTGGTGAAATCAAACCAAGCCGTAGCTCAGTGGATTGGAAGATATATTATGGTGCCTAGTCTAATAGGACTTTGTGTGTTACTAGCCATAACGATGGTGTAGGCTAGGTGCATTCCCAGTGATGTCTTGATCAAAGGGCTAGAATGGTTAGGATATTGATCCTGTGACTGTGAGCGTTTTCTGGGATAGCCCCCAGAGGTGGTGTGAACTATTTGGGCATGTTCTACGCCGACCGCAAGTTGAGTTCCCGTGTTTAGGGCTGGTAACTGGCTTGGATGTTTTTGGAAATGTGGTGCTAGGAAGTAAGTGGCTTTGATGATTCGAAATCTGGAGCTCGATTTTGTGGAGCTAAGGCTTCGAGGGTAAGGTATTGCAATGAGGTAGGAAGGGGGGAAGTCGAGTAATAATGACTCGGACTTCGATTGTTCAAGTTTGATAATGCTGGATCTGATTTCCATGTCTGGCCCTAATGGTTATGGGTATCCTATGGAGCTTGAATCCTCAAAATTCCGGGCTGTCTCTTAGCCTAGATCTCGAGAAGGTCTTGAGAGTTGCAATGTGGGAAGGCTAGATGTGGTATTAGTTGACCATCTTGATTGTCACTCCCCTATTGGATGGTATGAGTATTGATAACTTTTGAATTTGACCGTTTTCACTACGGTCATGGGTTCTTGAATATTTTTTGGTTGACCTCTGAGCCCCGGTCATGGGTTTTTGAATGTTGGTTGACCTCTGAGCCCCGGTCATGGGTTTTTGAATGTTGGTTGACCTCTTAGCCCTGGTCATGGGTTTTTGAATGTTGGTTGACCTCTTAGCCACGGTCATGGGTTTTTTGAATTTTGGTTGACCTCTCAGCCCTGGTCATGGGTTTTTGAATGTTGGTTGACCTCTTAGCCCCGGTCATGGGTTTTTTGAATGTTGGTTGATCTCTTAACCCCGGTCATGGGTTTTTTGAATGTTGGTTGACCTCTTAGCCCCGGTCATGGGTTTTTTGAATGTTTTTTTTTACGTCCAGTTTTTGTTGGTCAGACTAACACCTAAGGTAGGGGTTGGTTGATCTTATTGGATAGGTGTCTGTAGACACCCGCATTTTGACTGCCAGGTGTCTATGGTAGTCTCCAAAAAACACCCGATGATGATCGGACGCAAACGTGACTTAGTATGCTCGAATTTGGGCTCGAAATCAATAGTATCCGACATGGACTTTTAGCGGAGTAAAAATCTCACAAAACAGACCTCAAATCCAGGCCCAGTGGGTCGCTCCGAGCAAAACAAGACTAATTTGGGCCAAAACCGACACCAAAAATAAAAACCGTCTTTTGGCGACCGGGTCAAAACCCGGTCAAAGACGAACCCGTCCACAAAACCAGCCTAGAGGAGCTTCTAGAAGCTGGCGCCCAAATCATAAATTCAAACAAATCAAAGGTCAACTCCTTCCTAAAATAACTCGATCCCCTTGATCCACTCGATCGAGTGGATTGACCCACTCGGTCGAGTGGAGCGTCATGAACCGAATCAGGCCCGTTTGCAAGGGCACTCGATCGAGTGCACTAGGGCCACTCGATCGAGTGACCCTAGGTCGTGGGGTAAAATCTATAAATATCCCTCAAACCCCACTCATTTTGAGAGATTTTTTCCATGCACATTTACCCTACATTTCTACCCTAATCCTACCATTACACTACACTTCAACCCTTAGCAACCCTAAGCCTAAAACCGAGTCATTTGTCCCTCAAAAAACTGACAAAATCCACCCATACACACACACACACCATAACTTGCATACATCTTCGATACTCCGGCGTCCCGTCGCTATTTACGAGTCCATTTTCGAGGCCTTTACTAAGCATGTATGTTGAGGGTGTCATAAACCCCGTCTCAATCTTTGTGATCTCTAATCTTTGTTTACATTTTTCGTATTTTGTATTATAATCGTACTAGTTACGCTAACTTTAACACTAACTTTTTTTATTGTTTACTAACACTTTAATTCCACATTCTAACAATTAACATTTATTTACCGCGTATATATTAACGTTAAAATCTCGGTTTCAAATACGTTTGACTATGACAATCGCCTAAAGTCCGTCTAATCCCTTTACGAGCAACGACGGAGGTGGCACCCTTTCGAGGAGCGCCGCCCCAATGTACTCAAGGGCATGATGTGATCGTAATCGATCATAGTTGAACGCATTTGATCCCATTTCTAAGATTAGTGTGAGATCCGTTGATGCGAAAACCGACATCACATAATCCGTTAGGATTAGTACCGATGTCGTGACGAGGAGGACTACAATTTCGTCCCTAATCAAACCTTTTAATCTCATAACGATAACATTTTCATGAAATTCCGATAACGGTATTGTAATCGTATACATACACGATTATAGCACCGGAACTCAAGTTAAATTCAAATCATGCGATATTTTTATTTAATTTGGCCAACTATCGATTTTAAACACAAAAACAAAAAGAGTTGTCACTCGTACAGGGGCTACTCGACCGAGTACATAAGCTACTCGATGGAGTAGCACCCCAAAAACTGGGCAGTAGCTACCCTCAAGGACGCACTCGACCGAGTCAGACCCCAACTCGATCGAGTGGGTCCTGCAGCCCAGAAAACCGAGAGCTTTGACACACATTTCGAGCCTCGTCTTTTTACGACTCTAGTCATCACGTGTAAAGACAATCATGTGATCCCTTTTTTTTTAAAACTCATGTATGACTTTTCACTAGAACGACTTTGATCAACTTTTCGACATGATAAGTCGGGACATGGCATTGAGGCATGGGATCGGGATAGCATCAAGCCTAGGTCCTATGTCTCCGTCCTCCGTTTAATGCACAACATAATGCGTATTTAACCGGGGTTTGTCCATCTACACACTTCACGGTCTAGTTTATATACGGGTCCGTTTCTATCTTTATATCTTGTTTCTATTTCGTTTATTATTTCTATTAATCGTTGTATTGTGAATTCCGGGTTGTATTTCCGCCCGTGTAACTTGTACACTTTTATTTACGAGTTTTGTTTATTTACTTGCTTATCGCTTTATAAATGAACCTCGCATGCTAAACAACTTCGACAATAGTTAGATGCATTAAATGACGTAGTTAACGCAAAATTCACATGCTTAGCCCGAAAACGCTGTTTGCATATCATTTAGTCGTTTTACTAGCGCGCGTACACGAACAAGAACGGTGTCTTAGTAGAGGCCGCCATGTGCGGGCGGGGTTGGGTGTCCTTAGTGGGCTTCCCAACAAGTACCCTCACCCCTTACTTAGAACCTTGTTTCCGGATGCCCGAAACCAATGGCGCACGAGAGTCATTCTATATACGAAAGCCGGTGTAAACGGTATCGATATTGTAATGCAAAAGGACGAGCCCCATAAACTCTGAAATCGAAGTGGGCCGTACTTTGTGTATAGCCCATGACGACATAGAGTAGGCTCGAATGGTTCCGAATAACCACAAAATTCGGTGGCGACTCCATCTTTGACTTAAATTTCGAACCCGAGAACAATCTTAACACGAGATTCATTCGCCTACCCAAACCTGCGCGTGGCCGCGTCGGGTTGGACCTACGTCATGTCCACAATTTGGCGACTCCGCTGGGGATACCTGATGTACCACATATCATCCGGGTTCCTAGGGTGAGACTCGAAGAGAAATCGTTCGAATATTAGTGTGCGCGCATTAGTTTAATGATCCATGCATAACCCATTTTTGCCCGGGCCGGTTACTTGTGACCGACGTCCCACTATACCGCGGTGCATTCCTACATGGATGCGCTAATGACATCGATGGTGGAACTCGTATGGGTTTTGCGGCATGTTCTAAGACCAACTCGGCTTAGGGAGTCCGTCCTGATTTACGAGAAAGCCATCGTTGTTGGTATAGACCCTATTTTGACCGACCGAGACTTAGCGTAATGCATACATAAGCGTCGTTATAATGCTTGTTTGACTACGTGCTGCTTGGTTTCCGCGTCATTTTTCAAAAAAACCGTCATTTCGAAAAATGCATCTTTCCAAAATACCCAATTTTGAAAAAACCCGAAATGCTGTTCTTTTCGGGACCCGCCTTTTCAAAATATCCAATTTTCAAAACTCGGAATGCCGCCGAAATTTAGGATCAACGATTTGACTCAAAATATCATTTTCTTTAGTCGGCATGCTGTCCGTTTTAACTCTCGAATTTCCGACACCGTCTTGATTTTCTGAATTTTTCAAAATTCTAATCTCAATTTTCGAAATTCTGTTTTCAATTTTTGAACTCTCGGAAATTCACCCATTACATATTCAAATTTTGAACTTCAAACATCCAACTTTCCTAAAATAAATCTTCCCTATTATAAGACCTACCGTCTATCCGTGTGTCGGGTCTTTGCATAGTACGTAGAAGGTTTATAGCGTCGAAACTCCGTCGATCTTACATCACGAGTTTCCCCCCTTTCCCGAGTCCACCTTATTTGTCAAGGCACGACCAACCCACGTAGGGCATACCCCTACAAAGGAAAGTCCGTCTATACACTCGAGTTAAAAGTCTGGGGAAAATCTCACGTGGACCTTCCTTCGAACAGGACTAGGCCCACAAGGCCAAAATCCTAAGGAAGTCATACCACCTACGAGTCATCCGTCTAGGTGTCTTTCTCGAGTCCTTTTCGCTCAGTCCATTTTCTTTTGGGTCGCTCGGGATGTACTAGGCCTAAGATCTGGGTTCGGTTTCTGATTACACGATGTTCTTACAGACAGGCCGCCGTCAACCAGACACACCCGCAAGATGGAAGCTGCTTTGAACAGTCTGAAAAACTCTGTGGACGCAATGGTCGTCAAGCAGACCGACATTGAAGCCCAACTGACTGAAATGAGGGCTGGTCAAGTGGCAATTGTTGCTCGTATGGCTGCAGTGGAGCAAAGGACACCAAATACCGAGACCAATGGGTCTCTGACTGAGCTACTAAGTACGATTCACCGACTGGAGGAACAAGTGCACCTAGCTGGGAGTAACAACATTCATCGGGAAAACAGTCGTGAGTATGCCCCGGTGAACGACAAGCTACCCCCAAACCTGAACCTCACGGGCCTACCGATGTTCGAGGGAACCGAAGACCCGTTACTACATGTACGGGCCTTCAAAGAGTTTATGGCCATCAAGGGAGTGGATTCATCCATGTTCAAAAACCTTTTTGCTGCATCCCTTGAGAAGCACCCACGGGCCTGGTATTACAGGCTAGACCCAAAGAAATACCCTACTTGGGATGATGTGGCCACCGAGTTCGCTCGGAATTATGCTGACAACACCGAGATCCAAACCACAATGCGATCTCTGGAGGTTATGGCCCAAGAGCCGAAAGAAGGTTTTACCAAATACCTTCAACGCTGGAGGACTGAGAGCGTGAAACTGGGCGATAAGCCCAGTGAGAAGACTTTGGTAGAGGCTTTTGTCAAGAACCTCCTACCCTCCTACCGGGTTCACCTCCGGTACGCTGTCATACCCAATTTCACCACCCTTAATGAAATGGGTATGAGGATCGAAGACGATCTAAGACTGGAAGGCCTTACTAAGGCCGCTAGCAAAGGGTACCAAGGGGCTTCCTCCTCCACCACCAAGCCCCAGGCTGCAACTCGCAGCATTTTTGACGCGGTTAATCTACTGGATGCCCCGTCTAAGAAGAACACCCCACCTCGGGTTTTCACTGATATAGGTACCACCTATACTTATGCCTTACAAAGGCTATCCTCCAAAGGCCTAGTCCAACCGATAGGCCCAACTCCTGAAGTTCCGGTCGAGCGACGCTCCAAGAACTACAATGCCCAGGCCTATTGCCAGTACCACCGAGGCAATAGGCACGATACGGAGAAATGCTGGAAGCTGAAGTACTTGATCCAGGACTTGATCTAAAGTGGCAAAATCCCGCTACCCGGAGATAAGCCTAGCAACAAGGAGAACCCTTTCAGCTCCCACGCCATCTTTACCGGGGAGGTGATTGATTGCTCTCACCTTATCTCTCCGTTTATCCCGCAAGTGAACGGGATCTGGTTCGACGACGAGGATGACGTCTACCTCGCCAAAGGGGAAGCTGTCCCCATCACCTCCGAGGAGATCCGAAAGACCAAATCCTGAGTCTTAACCAGTAACCACCTTGGTCGTCCCTATCAAGCCACTAGCTCTAGGGACACCCCCATCCCGACAACCGTCATTGAGCCACTCAGGACGGAAGTCGCCCCTGAGGAGCCGACTGCTGAAACGGCTCTCGTGAAGCAACTGAAGAAGACCCGAGTTGACCTCACCATATGGCAACTCCTGGTCAGCTCACAGGAATATCGAGAAGCACTTACTAAGGCTCTCGATCAAATTAAGGTTGACTCTTTGGTTACCCCTGCTGAGATGGTAGCCACGGTCCTGCCCCACCTGAAGGGCAAAGCTAAGGAAGGAGGCCCAGTGATCACTTTCACCGAAGCCGACCTGCCGCCATTTGGGGCCTCCCATAATCTGGCCCTCTACATTACGGTGGTTTTCCGAGGAAAATACCTTCCTATGACCCTGGTTGATGACGGGTCCGCTGTAAATGACCTTCCTCTAAGGACCGCCAAAGCCCTCGGCATTACCGAGGACGATTATATCCCGACGGTTCAGATCATCCAAGCCTTTGATGGGAGCCCGAAGTCGGTAGATGGGGCCGTAAAACTGACCATCATAACGGGCCCGATAGAAAAGGAGCTCGAATTTCAGGTGATCGATGTCACCTCATCATTCAACTTGCTCTTACGAAGGCCTTGGATCCACGCGGTCAAGGCGGTATCCTCCACCCTCCACCAAAAGATCAGGATGCCTCTGCTCAACGATGTTATCACTTTAGAGGCAACCCCAATGACTGTGGCTAGCTGTAACGCCACGGGACGCACGGACCTCTGGGGGTTCGATTTTGTGGGGATGATCGAAGAAGAGTACTTTTTTAGGCCTTACTTCACTACGAGTATCGACACGATGCTCCAAAACCTAGAGTACTTTCCGGGGGCTACCTCTCAACCCGATCTTCCAGCTGGGAAGATTATCGAGGTCCTCAAGGACGAAGACTCTCACTTCGGTCTTGGTTTTGCCGCCACTCCGGGCAATGTTGTCCGAGCAGGAATTGAAAAGGCCTGCAACATCATTAAGGGTATCCACTTGAGCCCTTACAGCCCACGGTTAGCTGACTACTTTGTCACACCGGTGTTTGGGGCTATTCAGGTTGGTCTATACCAACCCAATGCTGTGCACCTCGGGACCCACTTGGCCCGGGACTACAACTATATTCCGGACGATGTGTTCGCCCTCATCCAATCCGATGGAGCTGATGATGCTGAGCCCGCGCTAGGGCTACTTTTCGGGGAAGACGCCATAGCCCCGACTCCAAAGGAAGACTTGGTCAACCTGATTCTCCGCAACAACAGGTTTGACCCGGCCAAGCTGATCTCGGATGTTGGTTCCGAGACGGGAAACAGGGCCTGGAGAAAGACTGTCAAGTGGACTGACAGTCAGGGAAGAATCTACAAGCTGGTCACTGGAGAGGGAGACATGCTTGAGTCTGAGTCCGAGTCTGAGTCGGAGTCTGAGTCAGAGTCTGAGGTCGAGTCTAGGAAAGTCGGTGCTAAAGTCACTCCTGTAACCCCTCTCCCTTTTCTTGTTCCTGCTGCTGGCGCTTCGGGGTCTGTCCCGAGTGCTTTACCAATTCCGCCTCTGACCAATGATCAGATGGCTGCTCTTTTCGAGCTGTTTTCCAAATTCTCAATCAATAATAACAACCGTTCTGCTTACGACTTGTCTCTTTCAAATTCTTCTTTCAAAAATATTTTACGCAATGACATTGAGAAACCAGACGAACAGGTACCCTTACCTCCGCATTTGATCGAGCAACTAGAGCAAAGGGAATCCAGGAACCCGGTGATCGAAGAGACCGAGTCCATTAATGTGGGAACAACCTTAGAGCCCCAGATACTTAACATAGGATTATCCCTAGATCCCGAGGAGAAACAACAGTTCATAAACCTCCACCAAGAATTCAAAGATGTCTTCGCATGGTCCTACAAGGACATGCCGGGGATAGACCGGGAAATAGCCGAGCACCACATACCAATCAAAGGCGGGTGCAAACCGGTCAAGCAGAAACTCCGTCGAATGAGGCCCGAGTGGTCCCTCAAGGTAAAAGAAGAAGTCGATAAACAGTTCAAAGCCGGCTTCATACAAGTGTCCAAATATCCGGACTAGGTTGCAAACATCGTGCCGGTTCCTAAAAAGTACGGTAAGGTGCGGGTATGCGTAGATTTTCGGGATCTTAACAAGGCAAGCCCGAAAGATGATTTTCCGTTACCACACATCGACATACTGGTGGATAACACGGCCGATCATGCCTCTCTATCATTCATGGACGGGTATGCCGGGTATAATCAAATCAAGATGGCGGAAGAAGATATGAGTAAGACTACCTTCACAACACCTTGGGATACTTACTGCTATATCGTCATGCCATTCGGTCTCATTAACGCCGGAGCCACATATCAGAGGACCGCTACCACTTTATTACATGACATGATGCATAAAGAGGTAGAAGTTTACGTAGACGACATGATCGTCAAATCCAAAGAACGGGACGGTCGCATCACCGCCCTAAGGAAATTCTTCACCCGACTGCGCAAGTACAACATGAGGCTAAACCCTCAAAAATGCGGTTTCGGGGTAACATCAGGCAAATTACTGGGTCATATCGTTAGCAACGAGGTATCGAAGTCGACCCAGCTAAAATCAAAGCCATTACCGAGATGCAACCTCCTAAAACCGAAAAAGAAATAAGGGGATTTCTCGGGAAAGTCCAGTACATCAGTCGGTTCATTTTCAAACTAACCATGGTGGGTGAACCAATTTTCAAGAAACTGAAAGTAGGAGAACGGGTACTATGGGATGACAAGTGCCAAGCTGCTTTCGACAAGATCAAGGAAATATTGGCTGCTCCGCCGGTCTTAATGCCACCTCAACCCGGTTTGCTTCTGTCGCTATACCTAACGACGACCGAGACAGCCATGGGGGCTATGCTGGCTCGGACAGTTGACTCCGAAGAACGAGCCATTTATTACATCAGCAAAAAGTTTTTAGAGTATGAGTGCAAATATACCATGCTCTAAAAGACGTGTTTGGCTCTGATTTGGGCTACTAAGAAGCTCCGGCACTATATGCTCAGCTACGAGGTCCATGTGCTATCCAGGATGGACCCCATCAAATACCTCTTCGAGAAACACATTCTCAATGGCCGAATTTCTAGATGGACTATAATGTTGGCAGAGTTTGACCTAAAATTTGTGCCATTAAAGGCCATTAAGGGGCGGGTAGTAGCTGAATTTCATGCCGACAGCCCGGTGACCGAAGAAGGACACACCGACACCTGGTCCTTCCCAGACGAAGATATTTTCCATACCGATACTGAAACGTGGGATTTATACTTCGATGGAGCATCTAATTTTCGAGGGTTCGGAGGGATCCTCCTAATCTCACCAAAAGGGGAGCATACTCCCGTCTCCGTCAAACTGGACTTTGATGTTACCAATAATGCAGCAGAATACGAAGCATGCATTTACGGGCTACAAGCCGCCGCCAATCTGGGGATCATAAATCTCCGGGTACATGGTGATTCATTCTTGGTCATTAACCAAGCACTCCAAAAATGGAAGACTCGGAATGCTAATCTCGTGGCCTACCAGGCACGAGTAAGGGATCTCGAGAAACAATTCCAAAGGGTAGAGTACATATACCTGCCCCGAGAAGAGAATCAGTTTGCAGATGCACTTTCAAAATCTGGCATCTCTACTAAATATCCCCGACCATTTGACCAGTGTGCCAATTTGCGTCAAAAGGCGGTCCGAGCCGGCGTACATTCACGACATCGAAGACATTGAGATAACTGATCCCGAACCATGGTATCAGGCTGTGTTAATGGACCTGATAAACGGAGAATATCCTTCCAGGACTGAAGGTTGACCCAAGAAAGCCTTACGAAGGCTAGCCACCCAGTTCATCCGTACCGACGACGGGCAACTGTACAAAAAGACGGCACAGGGGGCTCTTCTCCTTTGTGTTGATAAATATAAGGCCGAGAAAGTTATGACCGAAGTACATGATGGTGAAAACGGTCCACATATGAATGCCCACATGCTGGTCCGAAAAATCATGAGGCTCAGTTATTATTGGAATACTATGGAAGCCGACTGCCAGTTATATGTCAAACATTGTCATAACTGTCAAATCTTCGGCAACGTGCAACATATGCCGTCATCATTTCTTTATACCATGACGTCAACCTGGCCATTCTCGACATGGGGTATCGGCATAATCGGAAAAATAAATCCCTCTGGCACTGGTGGGCACTGCTTTATTTTAGTAGCTCTCGACTATTTCACCAAATGGGTCGAAGCTGAATCATATCGCATTCTCAATGCTAAGCATGTCGCCAAGTTTATCCAGAACAAGATAATATACCGGTATGGGATTCCTTATGAATTTATCAGTGATCACGGGACCCATTTTCAAGCCGAGACTGCGGCCCTGCTGACCAAGTATAAAATTCAAAGGCATACGTCCTCGCCTTACCATCCCCAAACAAATGGAGCAGTAGAGGCGGCCAATAAAACAATTGTCACTATACTAAAAAAGATGGCTGATAATTACCGGGACTGGCCTGACAAAATACCTTTTGCCCTATGGGGATGCCAAACGTCAATTCGCATCGCAACCGGGGTGACGCCGTATTACCTGACCTATGGGATGGAGGCAGTCCAGCCAATTGAGTTAGAGCTACCATCCCTCAGAATTCTGCTAGAAAGCCAAGTGCCCGAAGCTGACTGGGTTCGAGCACGGTATAACTTGTTGGTTCTACTAGACGAACGACGATCTCGTGCCCTCAATAATATCCAAATCTACCAGAAGAGGATCCAATGGGCCTTCAACAAGAGTGTAAGGCCCAGAAACATTAAAGAAGGGGATCTAGTCCTTAAGTCTGTTCGAGCTTTACTACCAGTTGACCCAAGGGGAAAGTTCAAACCCAATTGGGCTGGGCCATATCTGGTAAAGAAGATCCTATCAGGGGGAGCAGTGATGCTGACGGACCTGGACGGGAATGAATTCGTCAACCCAACCAACCTGGACCGGCTGAAGCGTTACTACCCTTAGCCATTTCTCAATGTCATTAGTAAACTTTATCAAAATCATTTCTTCAAAAAAAAAAGCAAGTCAATAAGCTAGAATTATTTATTCTACTGTCGCAAACATCTTGAACCAATAGTCTTGGTGTAATTCAAGATTGCAAATTTACTAAGCCTGAACTACGTTTGGTTTGATTCTGCTAATCGCGAATACGTAGGCAGCCCCTCAAAAGGGCACAACCAATGCAATCGAGAAAAGACAGGAGCGGTTTAATAATAAACTTCTTTTATACCAAAAAAAATCCCGATAAACTCGGGAAATTACAAAATGTAGGAATTCAAAAAATACAAAAAAGAAGCACACGAAAAAAATATTAATAATACTTAAATAATAATAAAAGCTAAGGACTCAGCATTTAGGGCATCTTGCCCTTCCCCTTGTCCTTAGCCTCCTTAGCCATCCACTGGCGACGACGCGGAGGGGAGCGTTCCCGAATCACCACGGGAACCTCTTTAGCTCGGGCTCGTTTGTTTGAGCCCGAATCCTCTACCACTTTAAAAGGCCCAAGTCGGGCCCTCACGGGCTCAGGGAGCCGGTCACGCGGACCTAGTCGGTCCCGGGCCACCAGCCTTGGCCCAAGGCGTCTCTCCAAATCAGTTTGGGGGCTTGACTGCCCCCGTGTGCTGCTAGCACCGACCTCCTTAGATCGAGTCTTAGTTTGTGACTTAAGACCCGATTCTCCTCGGACTAAAGCATCAGGAATATCTCCCTCGTCGAAGAAATCCCTGTTATCCTTCGCCGTCTCTCGGCGAACTAGTTCGAAGGCCTCATCAACCTTCAAGGCCTTGCGAGCTTCCTCGGACTCCTCGGAAGTCCATTTCTGGTAAGCCCGTGAAACCCAAGCGGATTTGCAAGGGCTGGGGACAGTCCATGTGGGACGAGTGAACCACCTCTGCAACCATGTGTCGCACATAGCGTCCGTCAATTGGAGCGGGACGTTGATGATCGCTTCAGTCTCAGGGATGCGCTGAGACAAACCGAACTGCCTCAGGAGACGGTCCGGGTAAATATGAATTGTCCAGTCAAGGGACAGAATCACCAAATAGCGGGCTTGGTCCCTCTTAGCCAATCCCGTCAGTTTGGGGAGGAACCACCAAGCGACGGTCCACCTAATTAAAGGACCCCTGTGGAACACCAGCTCCTAATCCTAGTAAGCTCGGTTTATCTGATGACTCGAGCTTATCCGTTGCCTTCTGGAGCTAATCTGACTGCTCCGGTAATTGAGGACGCTCGGAGGGGACTCTATAATCGATAGCCGCTCCGACAACCAAATCTGAAAGTAGTACACAAATTTTTTTAAGCAACGGAGTGGTTCGCTAAGGTCCACTCGATCGAGTGCAGTAGCTGACTCGATCGAGTAAGCCCTCCAAAAACAGGCAGTAGCTCGCTAAGAGTGTCACTCGATCGAGTGACAGGTCCACTCGATCGAGTGACCTACGTACGTCAAAAAAAAAAAAACGCGGAATGTATACCTGCAGAATACGGGTACTCCCCGTCAGCTGTCGGGCTGGGTCGAGTCACCTAGCATCCAGACCCATGATGATTTCTCCGGTGGCTAGCCAAGCAGGGCTATGACCAGTCTCCATCTGGTCAACCACTCCAATCAGCCTGATTTGACCCATGCATGAGTCAAGCTCCATCATCCCTTCAAAGACATAGCAGTGCAGCATGCAAAAGGTGAATGCCCTACACCTGTAAGTAGGGGTGACCCTCACATCCCGGCTATTCATGAACTTGTCAACCAGGTCAAATAGGGAAACAGTATTTACTCGCACCATCCGATCTGTCTCAGCATGAGACAGACCCAAGAAATCCCTCAGCCTCCTTCTCGGATCCGGGTAGAACGGAGGGGTAGCAGGATGAACAACAGGGCTCCAACCACCTATAGCTGCGATTTCCTCAGGTAGAGGGCATATTTCTCCCCGCGGGAATGCAAAGACATGATGGGTAGTATCCCAAAACGTCAGGCAGGCGTCCAAGAAATGTGAGTTAATTATCAGACGTTGGAGGGGGAATAGACTGACGATTCCCATCTGGGTCAGTCGGACCTTTTCCTCGTCCCGAAAGTATTGGGACCAAGCGAGAAGCATGGCTGTCAAATGATCGATACCCATGGCAAAAATTTCTAGTTTTCTTGAAAGTCTACAAGAATTTGAGAAGAAGGAGAGTTTGAGTCAGAATGCAGAAGTTGAAGCAGGGAGACCTATATTTATAATAGGAAATCCCACCTGTAACCCTAACTGCCATGCCTCCTCAGCAAACCTGGGCCCTATGCGCGCGCAGGCCTGATTTCAAACAAAGAACCCGGAATAGGAATCAAGCCGTCCCGAGCTTTCCTAAGAGTTTCTAAAATTTTCTGTGATAAAAAATAATTGTGATAAATTTCCTTTCAAAAAATTTGGCCTTTTCAAAAATTCAATCTCCCCAGCGCGAGTCAGTGTTTCGCCTACATGTTACATACAAGTTGTTATGTGTCAGCATACAGGTACACCCCAGACTTCAGAAGCAAGTCTCCGCGCAGCTATTTCATTCCCCAGCATAAGTCAATGTTTCCCCCGGAGTGCTACATCCAAGATGTGATGTGTCGGCATGCAGATACACCTACACCCCCAAAAGGCAAGTTTGACTCCCCACGGAGCTACCATCATCAGGACAGGTATGACCATCTACTTATGGCTAGCGAGCCCTTCACGCAAGTCTACTGGACTATAAACGACCCGACCGGAAGGCTGCCAGGTCGAAATCTGCGATTGGCCTGGTAGCTACTCTGACTTTTGCCTTGTCCAAGCCTCAGTCAGAGTGGGGGCTCTGTAGACACCCGCATTTTGACTGCCAGGTGTCTATGGTAGTCTCTAAAAGACACCCGATGATGATCGGACGCAAATGTGACTTAGTATGCTCGAATTTGGGCTCGGAATCAATAGTATCCGACATGGACATTTAGCGGAGTAAAAATATCACAAAACAGACCTCAAATTCAGGCCCAGTGGGTCGTTCCGAGCAAAATAAGACTAATTTGGGCCAAAACCGACACCAAAAATAAAAACCGTCTTTTGGCGACCGGGTCAAAACCCGGTCAAAGACGAACCCGTCCACAAAACCAGCCTAGAGGAGCTTCTAGAAGCTGGCGCCCAAATCAAAAATTCAAACAAATCAAAGGTCAACTCCTTCCTAAAATAACTCGATCCCCTTGATCCACTCGATCGAGTGGATTGACCCACTCGGTCGAGTGGAGCGTCATGAACCGGATCAGGCCCGTTTGCAAGGGCACTCGATCGAGTGCATTAGGGCCACTCGATCGAGTGTGCAAACTTCGGTCAGGCTGCTGCACATTCCCAGGAGGTTTGAACAGCGGGCGACTCACCTCAGTGTGCTTTTTCCCCGCCTCACTCCTCCCTTTTGACTCAACTGTTTTCCTCTCTTCCTTTCTACACTGATTATGCTCATGGCCAAACCCGCTACATTTGTTGCACATCACAGGTTTCCATTCAAACATGACTTGCACTTCAATCACCATACCATGCTCATCTTTAAACTTGATTTTTCCTTAAATTTGCCCCCCACTTGAACTTCTACCATAGCCCTCACGTAGCCCAATCTCGTTTTCGCAGCCGAAGCTCCATCAAGCTTGATGAATCTCCCAACAAGACCTGCTATGCGAGGTAGGGCCTTACCCCAAAACTTCAGCGGCAAGTCATTCAACTGCACCCAAACTGGTACCTTCGTGACTCCCTCTTTAGTAATTTTCTCCTCGGGGTTCCATTCCTTAACAATTAAGGGTTTGTTGTCAAACATAGTATGTCCTAGATTAAGGACTTCCTCCTTCATTGCAAGAGAAATGAACCGCACAATGAAAATTCCATCCGGCAAAGAAGAAATCTTATCAACGTCATACTTCTTCCAAATTCTCCTGATGAATCCCTCAATAACTGTCCAGGGGGGATTTGCCCCCATCACAAAACAGTATACTGAGGTCTTCCAAAATTCCAACTCTTCTTCCACTTCTTCATTCGTAATTTGAATCATCTCTTCATCCTCCTCAAGAACATGCTTATTGTTTTCACCTACTTTCATCCACCGCCCCTCAGAACCAGGGTTGGGTTGAATTTCACCTTCCTCAACCTCAACGATCGGGTTCTCAGGATCGTCATCCAGCAGCTTGTCAAAAGAGCCATCTAAGCGAAGAATAGGGGTTTTAAGGATCGCCTGCATGGGGGTATTCTCTACTATTGTGTCATCATCCGAATTGCTGCTATCATCATCACTAAAATGAAGGTGATTACCTTTCTTTTTAGAGACAACAGGCTTACGAACAGGTTTCTTCTTTGTCATGGCCGCTACGCAGGTCGCAGCAGAGATCGCCTAGCTAGGGTTTTATTTCTGAAGGTTTTTTTCGTTGCCTAGAAAAACTTACATTTTTCCTTGGCTCTAAAATAGAGAGTATGGAGCAAAATTTCAAGGAATCAAAAGCAGGATTTTGACAATTTACAATAAACCTCTTTAATTCTTAAAAACCTAAACAAAAACCTTAGACCAACTAATATCACTGAGTTCTCTGCACTAAGCTTGTTGTCGTTCATAGCATACATGTAGGTTGAGGGTGAGTACATACCACTTGTAGTGTCTTTTTTTTGGTGTAATGTGAGGTAATTTTATTTCATCACAAAAATTTACAAGGCAAACTACATTTTTTGTAACCCTTACGCTTAGGATCAACATCAACGCATAAGTATATTTTAAATAAACTAGGTATATTGCTCACTTATGGTGTCTTGTCTTTTCTAAGTTCATTTTATCATTTTGATTATAACCACGTTAAAATTGTTTTGTTAACCGTTGCATAATATGTACTCTCTACGTCCCACTAAAATTGACTTGTTTAATTAAAATACTCCTCACATAAAATGAGGAAAGAAAGGAAGAAGAAAAGCGGCAGCACAGAACAACGACGAACAGGACAACATAATTGATGGGAGGGATTTGCCGTGGATCCCTACCAACAAATAATAACCAACTAATCCTAACACGTAGATAGGGTAAGTCGGGTCGAGACCACGGGGACGGTAAAGAGGGTTTAAACTAAGTTTCACCTAAAGACTTGACTAGGTCTCAAGGCTAAACTAAACTAGAACGATAAGAGGGGAAAGAACTATGACTAGGAACGAACTAGGTATAACAACTAAGGCTAAGGATTCAACTAACTAAAGGAACAATGACTAAGATGATGAAGAAATCAAACAAGGAAAGGGTAAGGTTAGGTTGGGTTCATAAGTGTAGTAGGATAGTTGGGAGATCGATGGTGTAAGGTTCACTTAGTTACTAAGGTTGGTCCGCGCTCTCGCGTCAAAGACAATGTCCGCACTCTCGTGTCAAAGACAAAACCCGAATACTTATGCAAGATGTTACCCAATACACAAGGATTCAACCACAAATCAATCACACAATGAGAAGAGGAAGACAAGCAAGAGAAGTATTTGCAACTACTACTCTAACAAGCAATTCGTCAAACACATGGTATGCATAACATGTGACTAGTAACAAAGAATTCACCTTTTCCCACAATCAAACCCTAATCATCCATAATCAACACTTAATTCCCCTACTAACCCCACAATAAGTCTACTCACACATGTTCAAACTAATACTAACACAAAGAAAGGGAAACAACACAAGCATCACAACATTCATATTGAAGAACAACAATGATGAACAATGATTAAAGATAAAGATGAAAACTTGAATGATAAAACAAAGATTAAAGGAAAGGAGAAGAGAAATTATACCAAACTAGTAAGGAGGAAAGATTGAAACTTGTAGTAATAAGAAAACCCAAATACATCAACCAAGGTTGTCAATCTTGGTTGTATTCTTCAAGAATTCCCTTAATACAAGGATTAAACTAAGATTAAGGATTAACTAAAGACTAATCTACACTAATCTAAGCTAATCTAGGCTAAAATATGTCTAGGGTTTCATAAGATATTGTATGGTACATAAACAATACAAAGGGAGGGTATTTATAAGATTACAAGAGCAAAATAAAAAAGAATGGAGTGACGCGGGTCTGAACTGGGTTCATCCCGACCGGGATGGGCTTGGTCCCGACCGGGATGGGCTTGGTCCCGACCGGAATGGACTTGGTCCCGACCGGGATGGCTCCTCAGTAGGGCTTCTTTATTTGCACTTCATCCCGACCGGGATAGGCTTGGTCCCGACCGGGATGGACTTGGTCCCGACCGGGATGGACTTGGTCCCGACCGGGATGACTGGTCAGAGTTGCTGCTTTGTTTGCTCTTCATCCCGACCGGGATGGCCACTCATCCCGACCGGGATGGGTCTTGTAGGCCTCCAATATGATCTTAAAGGTCCCTATTTGCTCTTCATAGACTTCTCATCGATTCTCGGTGCTCGGGATTGAGTCTAAGGGGCTCGGAAATGGGTCCCAAGGGCTTGTTATCATGTATAAGCTACCGAGTGATCGTCGCTTCTCTTCGTTGGCTCCAAATGTGTCGCAAACGAGTCAGAATCGTTCCATTACTCCAAGATTGGTCTTAGGAACCTAAAACAAACTAGAAGGAGCGTAAGTAGCCTCGAAAACCGCTCCAAAGAGCGATTCCACAAGAGAAACCGGGACCAAACACAAGAAATAGGCACTACAAACCACACTTATCAACTCCCCCACACTTAACCCTTACTCGCCCTCGAGTAAGCACAAACTAACTACTAAACTAAAAGGAACTAGACTACTAACCGAGCGGGTATTAGCGCACCCTACGCCCTTTCAACTCACGTGAGTACACTTAGAGGAAAAGTGCACTCCGCAAGGCAAGTAAGGTCTTGCGACAAAACTGTGGATGCAACCGGACACAAAAACACACAAACAAACAAACATACAAACAAAAAAACAATCGGATGCACCCAAAAAAGAAACAAATACCGCTTTCCTCAACAAAGCGGTGAAGAAACACCGGTTAAGGACTCAAGGCAAGTGACAACGTTCCTAAGCTAATAACACAAATCAAAATGGACAAAACCCTAATATTATGACAACAAAGCAATAAAAACGTTGGTAACTTACCTAGGTTCCTCCTAACCTTCTAAGAACGTACTACGGGACGATCGGCGGGATGGAAAAAGGATGAAACACAGTGTTAGTCGACACTGTAGGTAAGTGAGACCCCACCCCCTTTAGCGATAAGCCAAGAGGGTCTTCCCAAGCTCAAAATCGCCCAACTAGTCCGAGTAAAAAGGTGGATATGATTGCAAAATGAGGGAAGACCGATCATTACCGCTATCATCCTTCCTAGGGACTCGGTCCTTTGGTAGGCTCTTCCCGGTAACGATCGGAAAAAGGCTTATTTTTGAGAGGGGGAGAATCTTTTTGTGAGATTGTTTTCTTTTTGGCATTTTTCTTTTCTTTTGCACTTGGCTTTTGATTTTCTATGCCATTTCCTTTTTCTTTTTTTGTATTTTCTTTTTGATTGTTGTGCCTTTTCTTTTTCTTCTTTCTTTCTTTTTTTTTCTTTTTCTTTCTTTTGACTTAGTTTGCCTTTTTGATATAACTTGTATTGTAGGCATTTCTTGCAACCAAGTGAGAATTTCAACAATTTTGCAAATTATTTGTGGAAATGTGTATGAGGTAGGGAAATGGGTAAGTTGGGACGGGCCCTTCCCTTCAAACCCACAAAAGGGGACAAACTTGGACTAGTCAAAGCATTTTCGAACATGGTCACCTAAGAGACGGGACTCGGCAACCAAGGCTTTTTCACACCGTGGGTGGTCAAAGTGGTCAAAATGCAAATCTCGTAGTAAATCCCTAGTAAGCTAGGTGGACTCAAGGTAAAGGACCAACAAAACTATTGATTTAGGGTCATTCTACTAGACTAAAGTCGAAGACTCGATTCACATCACTAGAAAGGGAAAGTAAACACTTGCGCACTAGCCTCACAACCGGGTTTTCGAAAACCTTTTTCAACACTAGACACAAAATACACCACACAAAACAAAGACGCAACAAAAACGAAAGAAAATGGGACAAAGACAACAAAACAAAACAAACAAACAAACACACAAAATAAACAATCACCACCCCAAAACTTCCAAACAAGCCACCACATTCACCACAAACTCCAACAAGCTCCACCCGAACATACACCATCACAAAACATCCTCCAAGCTCCACAAAAAAGGAAAAAAGGAGAAAGAAATGAGGGGATGTTACCGGATGTCTTGAGCTTTTCGAAACTCACGGCGATCAAGAGACCTACAAGGAAATGGGGAGGCAAAACACACACAATACAACAAAAATACGACACAACGACACAAATGGAAAAGACACAAAGGAAAATCTTTTTGATTTTTATGAATTTTTTTAAATTTTTAGGGTTCTTTAAGATTTTTCGGAAAAAACTACGAAAATAAAACTAAACTATACTAGGATATCGCTCCCTCACACTTAAACCGAGCAATGTCCTCATGCTCGATCGGTAGTGTGTGGAGACACTAAAAAGAAAGGAAACTACGTAAATAAAGCTAAAAATCAAAAATAAAGGTGAAGAAAGGATAGAATGTGTCCGGCCGGGGTGTAGTCAAGTCACCAAGGGCCGAGACAAGAAAAGATATGGATGGGGGAAGAAATAAAAAGAAGGAAATAAAAGGAAATGGGAGAGGAGGGCTAGATGTAATCAAGTCACCTAGCCCGGATTCCGCCTAAATCCGACTAAATCCTACCAAAAAGTGAAAATACTTGTAAATTTGGATTTTTGAAATGACTCTCGATGTAGTCACGTTATCTTGAGTCGGGAGCAATGACTACCAAGGCCCCGAGGGCCACCAAGACACCAAATACATAAAGGGAAGGGGAACAAACGAAGAAGGACTAGCAATAAAAGACGGAAAAGAAGGGAGAGTCGCCTACCAAACGGTTAGCAACTCAATTATCTCCGTCTCCTCAATGATCATATCCGGCACGTTGCTTGTCTTCATCATCGTTATTCCTCTTCTTGCTCAATGTAGTCGCACGGTTGAAGTTCTAGGCTTGCATTGGTGTAATGAGGGTGGGTTTTGAGGTGAAACTCGGTGTGTAGTGAAGAGAAGATGAGGTGAAGGTGTATATATGAAGTGTAAGGGTGAAATGATAGAGGCAAGGGTGAGTAGGGAGGTTGGGAGGGGGTATTAAGAGGTGGGGTGGGGTTAAGTGGAGAAACAAAAGCAAATGAGACTGCTGTAGCCCATCCCGGGCGAGAAGGAGCTCATCCCGGGCGGGAAGGCACTATCCCGGGCGGGAAGACATGTCAGGGAGCCTACTTTTCAGCACAACTCATCCCGACCGAGATGGCCTCCATCTTGAGCCTTAAAGCCTTCAATCACCATAACCTTCCACCCTAAGAACATTATCAAACACGGGATACAAATCTCGTCCCCAAAAGCTTGTCAAAAGCTAAAAAACCGACTTCCTTGCCCAAGCTTCGAGGCTTCTATTATCCATAACCCTTTCTAAATCTTCATCTTCACTATCAACCTAACAAGTGAACTCAATAAACACCATCAAAATACCTCCCTCACATCGCTCATCAAAATACCAAATGACAAGAATTCCACAAAACACACAAATCCTAGAAACAAATTCACAATTAACACAATTACAATCACAAAAACTTAAAAGAATAGGGAAAGGGGAATATACAACATGACGGTTCTTTAGGAACTCCGCATGGTGGACTTCTCATTTTTCAACCATAGCCCTCAAGGGGTCGGAGGAGCAAGTCAAACGCACGAGCCACATCATAATGAGGGCTCAAGCTACCGAGCCAAGCTATCCTCCAAAGCCTCCAAGTTGGAAGCAAGAAGTAGTAATCCAAAGACCCAACGTCATCTTTCATGTTGTCTCCGGGGTCTATCCATCCTACAAGCTTTATCGACTTCTTCCTCCTTAAGCATCGCCTCCAATTACAAGCAAGCTTCAAGTACTTGACACGAGGCACAAAAAGCGGTTTTGGCCTCATTTCCCTATTGCACATCCCCATATCTTCAAGTCCCGAAACAACACTTGTCCCCACATCATCTTGGAGGAGAGAATTGAAACATCTACCGGCGGTTTCAATCTCTTTCAAACCATTGCTTCGCTTACTTGCAAGGGGCACTTGATGTTTTTCCATATTTTTGCACAAGGGTAACTTGAGTTCATCATTTTCACCCAAAGACTTCACAACTTCTACCACCTCATTCAACTCACTAACCTCCTCCAATTCACCAACAATGCCTTCACCAAGGGTCATTTCCTCATTCGTCTCTTCTTGGGTAGACGATTGAGGTTCTTCAAAGCAAGTTTCGCTTCCAAAAGGAACTTCTTCGGCGGCTTCGTGATTAGGTTGCTCCCCTTGCTCAAGTGAGCACCCTTCAACTAGTTGTGACGTTCGGCTTAAAAACATTACGGTTTTAACCGCTAACGCATTTAATCGAGCATCCATCGCCTCGTTTTCCCTTTGATATTGGGCCATGAATTCATCTTGTGCCTTTTTGTAGACACCCGCATTTTGACTGCCAGGTGTGTATGGTAGTTTCCAAAAAACACCCGATGATGATCGGACGCTAACGTGTTTCTACGCGCTCGGATATGGGCTCAAATCCATTAGTTGCTGGCTAATGCACTTACGGAGTACAAATCTCACAAAACGGACCTCAAATCCAGGCCCAGTGGATCGTTTCCAGTCAAACAAGACTAACTTGGACCGAAACCGACACCGGAAATAAAATCGACTTTTAGCAATTGGGTCAACCTCGGTCAAAGTCGTTTCCGAGACATTTAAAAAACAGTCACACAATCATCAAAAGTCCAATTCAAACACGAAACCCATAGGACATCCAAAGTCGCGGTCCAAAACAATGGACCCGCGCGACCCAGCTGAGCCACTCGATATGTAGGCTAAGTTGTGGTGGTTTAGGGTTTCGATTCCTAAAGCTAGGTTTAGGGTTTGAATTAGGGTTTGTGTTTGATCTTGATGAAGGTTGTAAAAGTTGTGAATAGTTGTCTTAGGGTTGTGTGCATGGGGTGTTTATATAGGCAAGGCCTAGGTACCCCGTCTAGGGTTACTCGACCGAGTAACTGGCTGACTCGGTCGAGTGGCCCAGTGTGCCTGCAGTCGGGCCTGTTTAAGGGCCCACTCGATCGAGTGGGCTGAGCACTCGATCGAGTGGCTCAGCTGGGTCGCGCGGGTCCATTGTTTTGGACCGCGACTTTGGATGTCCTATGGGTTTCGTGTTTGAATTGGACTTTTGATGATTGTGTGACTGTTTTTTAAATGTCTCGGAAACGACTTTGACCGAGGTTGACCCAATTGCTAAAAGTCGATTTTATTTCCGGTGTCGGTTTCGGTCCAAGTTAGTCTTGTTTGACTGGAAACGATCCACTGGGCCTGGATTTGAGGTCCGTTTTGTGAGATTTGTACTCCGTAAGTGCATTAGCCAGCAACTAATGGATTTGAGCCCATATCCGAGCGCGTAGAAACACGTTAGCGTCCGATCATCATCGGGTGTTTTTTGGAAACTACCATACACACCTGGCAGTCAAAATGCGGGTGTCTACAAAAAGGCACAAGATGAATTCATGGCCCAATATCAAAGGGAAAACGAGGCGATGGATGCTCGATTAAATGCGTTAGCGGTTAAAACCGTAATGTTTTTAAGCCGAACGTCACAACTAGTTGAAGGGTGCTCACTTGAGCAAGGGGAGCAACCTAATCACGAAGCCGCCGAAGAAGTTCCTTTTGGAAGCGAAACTTGCTTTGAAGAACCTCAATCGTCTACCCAAGAAGAGACGAATGAGGAAATGACCCTTGGTGAAGGCATTGTTGGTGAATTGGAGGAGGTTAGTGAGTTGAATGAGGTGGTAGAAGTTGTGAAGTCTTTGGGTGAAAATGATGAACTCAAGTTACCCTTGTGCAAAAATATGGAAAAACATCAAGTGCCCCTTGCAAGTAAGCGAAGCAATGGTTTGAAAGAGATTGAAACCGCCGGTAGATGTTTCAATTCTCTCCTCCAAGATGATGTGGGGACAAGTGTTGTTTCGGGACTTGAAGATATGGGGATGTGCAATAGGGAAATGAGGCCAAAACCGCTTTTTGTGCCTCGTGTCAAGTACTTGAAGCTTGCTTGTAATTGGAGGCGATGCTTAAGGAGGAAGAAGTCGATAAAGCTTGTAGGATGGATAGACCCCGGAGACAACATGAAAGATGACGTTGGGTCTTTGGATTACTACTTCTTGCTTCCAACTTGGAGGCTTTGGAGGATAGCTTGGCTCGGTAGCTTGAGCCCTCATTATGATGTGGCTCGTGCGTTTGACTTGCTCCTCCGACCCCTTGAGGGCTATGGTTGAAAAATGAGAAGTCCACCATGCGGAGTTCCTAAAGAACCGTCATGTTGTATATTCCCCTTTCCCTATTCTTTTAAGTTTTTGTGATTGTAATTGTGTTAATTGTGAATTTGTTTCTAGGATTTGTATGTTTTGTGGAATTCTTGTCATTTGGTATTTTGATGAGCGATGTGAGGGAGGTATTTTGATGGTGTTTATTGAGTTCACTTGTTAGGTTGATAGTGAAGATGAAGATTTAGAAAGGGTTATGGATAATAGAAGCCTCGAAGCTTGGGCAAGGAAGTCGGTTTTTTAGCTTTTGACAAGCTTTTGGGGACGAGATTTGTATCCCGTGTTTGATAATGTTCTTAGGGTGGAAGGTTATGGTGATTGAAGGCTTTAAGGCTCAAGATGGAGGCCATCTCGGTCGGGATGAGTTGTGCTGAAAAGTAGGCTCCCTGACATGTCTTCCCGCCCGGGATAGTGCCTTCCCGCCCGGGATGAGCTCCTTCTCGCCCGGGATGGGCTACAGCAGTCTCATTTGCTTTTGTTTCTCCACTTAACCCCACCCCACCTCTTAATACCCCCTCCCAACCTCCCTACTCACCCTTGCCTCTATCATTTCACCCTTACACTTCATATATACACCTTCACCTCATCTTCTCTTCACTACACACCGAGTTTCACCTCAAAACCCACCCTCATTACACCAATGCAAGCCTAGAACTTCAACCGTGCGACTACATTGAGCAAGAAGAGGAATAACGATGATGAAGACAAGCAACGTGCCGGATATGATCATTGAGGAGACGGAGATAATTGAGTTGCTAACCGTTTGGTAGGCGACTCTCCCTTCTTTTCCGTCTTTTATTGCTAGTCCTTCTTCGTTTGTTCCCCTTCCCTTTATGTATTTGGTGTCTTGGTGGCCCTCGGGGCCTTGGTAGTCATTGCTCCCGACTCACGATAACGTGACTACATCGAGAGTCATTTCAAAAATCCAAATTTACAAGTATTTTCACTTTTTGGTAGGATTTAGTCGGATTTAGGCGGAATCCGGGCTAGGTGACTTGATTACATCTAGCCCTCCTCTCCCATTTCCTTTTATTTCCTTCTTTTTATTTCTTCCCCCATCCATATCTTTTCTTGTCTCGGCCCTTGGTGACTTGACTACACCCCGGCCGGACACATTCTATCCTTTCTTCACCTTTATTTTTGATTTTTAGCTTTATTTACGTAGTTTCCTTTCTTTTTAGTGTCTCCACACACTACCGATCGAGCATGAGGACATTGCTCGGTTTAAGTGTGAGGGAGCGATATCCTAGTATAGTTTAGTTTTATTTTCGTAGTTTTTTCCGAAAAATCTTAAAGAACCCTAAAAATTTAAAAAAATTCATAAAAATCAAAAAGATTTTCCTTTGTGTCTTTTCCATTTGTGTCGTTGTGTCGTATTTTTGTTGTATTGTGTGTGTTTTGCCTCCCCATTTCCTTGTAGGTCTCTTGATCGCCGTGAGTTTCGAAAAGCTCAAGACATCCGGTAACATCCCCTCATTTCTTTCTCCTTTTTTCCTTTTTTGTGGAGCTTGGAGGATGTTTTGTGATGGTGTATGTTCGGGTGGAGCTTGTTGGAGTTTGTGGTGAATGTGGTGGCTTGTTTGGAAGTTTTGGGGTGGTGATTGTTTATTTTGTGTGTTTGTTTGTTTGTTTTGTTTTGTTGTCTTTGTCCCATTTTCTTTCGTTTTTGTTGCGTCTTTGTTTTGTGTGGTGTATTTTGTGTCTAGTGTTGAAAAAGGTTTTCGAAAACCCGGTTGTGAGGCTAGTGCGCAAGTGTTTACTTTCCCTTTCTAGTGATGTGAATCGAGTCTTCGACTTTAGTCTAGTAGAATGACCCTAAATCAATAGTTTTGTTGGTCCTTTACCTTGAGTCCACCTAGCTTACTAGGGATTTACTACGAGATTTGCATTTTGACCACTTTGACCACCCACGGTGTGAAAAAGCCTTGGTTGCCGAGTCCCGTCTCTTAGGTGACCATGTTCGAAAATGCTTTGACTAGTCCAAGTTTCTCCCCTTTTGTGGGTTTGAAGGGAAGGGCCCGTCCCAACTTACCCATTTCCCTACCTCATACACATTTCCACAAATAATTTGCAAAATTGTTGAAATTCTCACTTGGTTGCAAGAAATGCCTACAATACAAGTTATATCAAAAAGGCAAACTAAGTCAAAAGAAAGAAAAAGAAAAAAAAAAGAAAGAAAGAAGAAAAAGAAAAGGCACAACAATCAAAAAGAAAATACAAAAAAAGAAAAAGGAAATGGCATAGAAAATCAAAAGCCAAGTGCAAAAGAAAAGAAAAATGCCAAAAAGAAAACAATCTCACAAAAAGATTCTCCCCCTCTCAAAAATAAGCCTTTTTCCGATCGTTACCGGGAAGAGCCTACCAAAGGACCGAGTCCCTAGGAAGGATGATAGCGGTAATGATCGGTCTTCCCTCATTTTGCAATCATATCCACCTTTTTACTCGGACTAGTTGGGCGATTTTGAGCTTGGGAAGACCCTCTTGGCTTATCGCTAAAGGGGGTGGGGTCTCACTTACCTACAGTGTCGACTAACACTGTGTTTCATCCTTTTTCCATCCCGCCGATCGTCCCGTAGTACGTTCTTAGAAGGTTAGGAGGAACCTAGGTAAGTTACCAACGTTTTTATTGCTTTGTTGTCATAATATTAGGGTTTTGTCCATTTTGATTTGTGTTATTAGCTTAGGAACGTTGTCACTTGCCTTGAGTCCTTAACCGGTGTTTCTTCACCGCTTTGTTGAGGAAAGCGGTATTTGTTTCTTTTTTGGGTGCATCCGATTGTTTTTTTGTTTGTATGTTTGTTTGTTTGTGTGTTTTTGTGTCCGGTTGCATCCACAGTTTTGTCGCAAGACCTTACTTGCCTTGCGGAGTGCACTTTTCCTCTAAGTGTACTCACGTGAGTTGAAAGGGCGTAGGGTGCGCTAATACCCGCTCGGTTAGTAGTCTAGTTCCTTTTAGTTTAGTAGTTAGTTTGTGCTTACTCGAGGGCGAGTAAGGGTTAAGTGTGGGGGAGTTGATAAGTGTGGTTTGTAGTGCCTATTTCTTGTGTTTGGTCCCGGTTTCTCTTGTGGAATCGCTCTTTGGAGCGGTTTTCGAGGCTACTTACGCTCCTTCTAGTTTGTTTTAGGTTCCTAAGACCAATCTTGGAGTAATGGAACGATTCTGACTCGTTTGCGACACATTTGGAGCCAACGAAGAGAAGCGACGATCACTCGGTAGCTTATACATGATAACAAGCCCTTGGGACCCATTTCCGAGCCCCTTAGACTCAATCCCGAGCACCGAGAATCGATGAGAAGTCTATGAAGAGCAAATAGGGACCTTTAAGATCATATTGGAGGCCTACAAGACCCATCCCGGTCGGGATGAGTGGCCATCCCGGTCGGGATGAAGAGCAAACAAAGCAGCAACTCTGACCAGTCATCCCGGTCGGGACCAAGTCCATCCCGGTCGGGACCAAGCCTATCCCGGTCGGGATGAAGTGCAAATAAAGAAGCCCTACTGAGGAGCCATCCCGGTCGGGACCAAGTCCATTCCGGTCGGGACCAAGCCCATCCCGGTCGGGACCAAGCCCATCCCGGTCGGGACGACTCTCATCCCGGTCGGGATGAACCCAGTTCAGACCCGCGTCACTCCATTCTTTTTTATTTTGCTCTTGTAATCTTATAAATACCCTCCCTTTGTATTGTTTATGTACCATACAATATCTTATGAAACCCTAGACATATTTTAGCCTAGATTAGCTTAGATTAGTGTAGATTAGTCTTTAGTTAATCCTTAATCTTAGTTTAATCCTTGTATTAAGGGAATTCTTGAAGAATACAACCAAGATTGACAACCTTGGTTGATGTATTTGGGTTTTCTTATTACTACAAGTTTCAATCTTTCCTCCTTACTAGTTTGGTATAATTTCTCTTCTCCTTTCCTTTAATCTTTGTTTTATCATTCAAGTTTTCATCTTTATCTTTAATCATTGTTCATCATTGTTGTTCTTCAATATGAATGTTGTGATGCTTGTGTTGTTTCCCTTTCTTTGTGTTAGTATTAGTTTGAACATGTGTGAGTAGACTTATTGTGGGGTTAGTAGGGGAATTAAGTGTTGATTATGGATGATTAGGGTTTGATTGTGGGAAAAGGTGAATTCTTTGTTACTAGTCACATGTTATGCATACCATGTGTTTGACGAATTGCTTGTTAGAGTAGTAGTTGCAAATACTTCTCTTGCTTGTCTTCCTCTTCTCATTGTGTGATTGATTTGTGGTTGAATCCTTGTGTATTGGGTAACATCTTGCATAAGTATTCGGGTTTTGTCTTTGACACGAGAGTGCGGACATTGTCTTTGACGCGAGAGCGCGGACCAACCTTAGTAACTAAGTGAACCTTACACCATCGATCTCCCAACTATCCTACTACACTTATGAACCCAACCTAACCTTACTCTTTCCTTGTTTGATTTCTTCATCATCTTAGTCATTGTTCCTTTAGTTAGTTGAATCCTTAGCCTTAGTTGTTATACCTAGTTCGTTCCTAGTCATAGTTCTTTCCCCTCTTATCGTTCTAGTTTAGTTTAGCCTTGAGACCTAGTCAAGTCTTTAGGTGAAACTTAGTTTAAACCCTCTTTACCGTCCCCGTGGTCTCGACCCGACTTACCCTATCTACGTGTTAGGATTAGTTGGTTATTATTTGTTGGTAGGGATCCACGGCAAATCCCTCCCATCAATTATGTTGTCCTGTTCGTCGTTGTTCTGTGCTGCCGCTTTTCTTCTTCCTTTCTTTCCTCATTTTATGTGAGGAGTATTTTAATTAAACAAGTCAATTTTAGTGGGACGTAGAGAGTACATATTATGCAACGGTTAACAAAACAATTTTAACGTGGTTATAATCAAAATGATAAAATGAACTTAGAAAAGACAAGACACCATAAGTGAGCAATATACCTAGTTTATTTAAAATATACTTATGCGTTGATGTTGATCCTAAGCGTAAGGGTTACAAAAAATGTAGTTTGCCTTGTAAATTTTTGTGATGAAATAAAATTACCTCACATTACACCAAAAAAAAGACACTACAAGTGGTATGTACTCACCCTCAACCTACATGTATGCTATGAACGACAACAAGCTTAGTGCAGAGAACTCAGTGATATTAGTTGGTCTAAGGTTTTTGTTTAGGTTTTTAAGAATTAAAGAGGTTTATTGTAAATTGTCAAAATCCTGCTTTTGATTCCTTGAAATTTTGCTCCATACTCTCTATTTTAGAGCCAAGGAAAAATGTAAGTTTTTCTAGGCAACGAAAAAAACCTTCAGAAATAAAACCCTAGCTAGGCGATCTCTGCTGCGACCTGCGTAGCGGCCATGACAAAGAAGAAACCTGTTCGTAAGCCTGTTGTCTCTAAAAAGAAAGGTAATCACCTTCATTTTAGTGATGATGATAGCAGCAATTCGGATGATGACACAATAGTAGAGAATACCCCCATGCAGGCGATCCTTAAAACCCCTATTCTTCGCTTAGATGGCTCTTTTGACAAGCTGCTGGATGACGATCCTGAGAACCCGATCGTTGAGGTTGAGGAAGGTGAAATTCAACCCAACCCTGGTTCTGAGGGGCGGTGGATGAAAGTAGGTGAAAACAATAAGCATGTTCTTGAGGAGGATGAAGAGATGATTCAAATTACGAATGAAGAAGTGGAAGAAGAGTTGGAATTTTGGAAGACCTCAGTATACTGTTTTGTGATGGGGGCAAATCCCCCCTGGACAGTTATTGAGGGATTCATCAGGAGAATTTGGAAGAAGTATGACGTTGATAAGATTTCTTCTTTGCCGGATGGAATTTTCATTGTGCGGTTCATTTCTCTTGCAATGAAGGAGGAAGTCCTTAATCTAGGACATACTATGTTTGACAACAAACCCTTAATTGTTAAGGAATGGAACCCCGAGGAGAAAATTACTAAAGAGGGAGTCACGAAGGTACCAGTTTGGGTGCAGTTGAATGACTTGCCGCTGAAGTTTTGGGGTAAGGCCCTACCTCGCATAGCAGGTCTTGTTGGGAGATTCATCAAGCTTGATGGAGCTTCGGCTGCGAAAACGAGATTGGGCTACGTGAGGGCTATGGTAGAAGTTCAAGTGGGGGGCAAATTTAAGGAAAAATCAAGTTTAAAGATGAGCATGGTATGGTGATTGAAGTGCAAGTCATGTTTGAATGGAAACCTGTGATGTGCAACAAATGTAGCGGGTTTGGCCATGAGCATAATCAGTGTAGAAAGGAAGAGAGGAAAACAGTTGAGTCAAAAGGGAGGAGTGAGGCGGGGAAAAAGCACACTGAGGTGAGTCGCCCGCTGTTCAAACCTCCTGGGAATGTGCAGCAGCCTGACCGAAGTTTGCACACTGGCCAGGTGCATAATTCAGCAAGAGGCTTGCAAACTGGTCAAGCGCAGCAGCCTACTTTGGGTCATCGGGATCCAATTTCAAGTATGAAAAATGTTGGGACAAGTACAGGTACAGTACGCAAAGATGTATCGTTTTCACAGTTGCTTTCTAGTATGACAGTTAAGAATAAAAGGAATGTTGGGAAAGACGGTCAAAGCGCGCCCCTTCCTAATGCTTAAGTCTCATAAATTTGGTTTTTGGAACGTACAGGGCATGAATGACAAGAATAAGCAACGTACGATTAGTGAGTTCCTAAGGAAGCAAGATGTAGATGTGTTTGGCTTATTAGAGACCAAAATAAAGACTAGATCCATTAATAATATTACCCCTAGCATAATGGAGAAGTGGTCAATTAATACCAATACTCAGTGTGTTGGAAGTGGTAGAATTTGGGTGTTGTGGAATCATTTTAGGGTGCATGTCCTTGTTCTTGATATTTTTGATCAGGCTATCCACTTGCATGTGATGTGAGTTGATATGAACTTTGAACAAGAATGTGAAGAATGATTAGTATACTGAAATGGAATATAAACAAAGTAACCAAAACAGATTGAAAAGGTTAGTTTGAGGATGAATAAACCGTAACCAAGGATAGTATGCTAGGTGAAGTAGACCTATACTTCAACAAAGCGGGTGCTAAATCAAACAACGCGATTGAAGTAGCGAGTTTAGAGCTTGTAACGCGACTAACTCTAGACTTTGTCTCGTAAGCAACAAGGACGTAAAAGAAAGCTTAGCTTTACTCAGGTTTTTGATTTCAATATTGGATGTCTTATTCATTCAAATAGATGGCTATATATAGCCTACAACAAGACCCTTAAACCGGCTGGTTAGGGTGACAAAAACAAAGCTTACACCTTATGTGAACTAGGAGCTAATAACAATGCTATGTAAACTAGGAGCTAATAACAAAGCTCTAACAAAGAGCATCAGCCACGGCACACTTGTGTGAACATGGAGCCATAAACAAAGCTTGAGGATGTGCACACTATGTGAACACAATCAGCCTCAAACACCTTCATAACTTCAGTACACTTCCCATGCTTGAATGAGTGTGAACCCAAGTTAATGTCTTCATATTACCTTGATTATTTGCTCCTTTATTCAGCTCACACACAAGCTAGCTCACTAATTGTAGTAGGCACGCTACTAAGCTGGTAAGAGGTGCTAGTGTGGCTGAACTAAGAACAAGAGGAGCTAAGGTGACTTTATTGAACTCTTTGGTAGCTCCTTGATTCGGATCATGTCCTCCCCCTTGAAAAGGAATTGTCCTCAATTCTGAAAAGTCATCTTCATCAAGATAAAGAGCAAAATCTCCCACTTTGGACGTGGTATGCTCTTCATAACTATCCGGTAACTTCATCTTGCAACCATGGTTGTTTCCCTTGTATGGAGCTTCTGTTTGGGACATCAATCTGGTCTTTCTCTTGACAGCTTCATCCGTTGTGTAACAAACACTGAGGTGAGTCATTATGGAGGATGGCAAGTACTCTCTTGGTTTGAGGGGACTCTTTGGGAAAGGACTTGTTAAGTATTTGCTCATGATGCTTAGATTACTCCCTTGTGTTCTTAGCAAAAGGAAGTGCTCCTTCCACGTCTCTAAGGTCCTGGTTATGTCATAACCTACAGCTGGTCCTCCTCCTTGAGCTTCTCTAGTTATACACTCTGAAATAGGATGTTTTGGGACACAAAAATGGTTCTCTTTAGGAAGAAGATCGTTCTGCAAAACAAACTCATCAAAAGTGTTAAGAGTAACAGTCTTGCACTTGGTGAGTATATCAGCCTCCGTGGAGTAATATTCCTTCAAGGTCTCAATTCCAAGCGTGCTTGCAACTATGGTGGATGAGTGTGTGTATTGACAAGATGAAGCCTTAGCCATGACATTGTTTTTCCCATCTTCATCCTTTAAGAATCCATGATCTCTATTAAGTGCCAAACAAGCTGGTATCTTAATAGGAATGTCAACACCTAGTTTCTTTAGCCACTCTTCAGATTGTTTCCCTTCACAACCACTATTAACCTTAGCTGGTTCCTCTTTAGTGGTCTTGACGGCATCAAACTCCCCCTCTTCTATAGCATGTACTCCCATATTTTTACTAGCAAACATTGAGAGGTTGGGTTTTCCGACTAGATTGGTTAACATATTGCATACGTTTTGAGGTGTCATGGGTTTGAGTACAATTTTCTTTCCCTTATCACTCAATTCATACTCATTCCTCCTCCCATGGTGAACTACGTCCCTATCAAACTGCCAAGGACGGCCTAATAGTATGTGACAAGCATCCATAGGAATAACATCGCACAAAACCTCATCAACGTAGGAACCCATGGTCAAGCCAACCCTCACTTGTTTAGTGACCCTTACCTTGTTCCCGTTGTTTAACCAATGAAGTGCATAAGGGTTAGGGTGATTAGTAGTAGCTAGACCTAGTTTGTCTACCATTTCAGTTGAGGCAACGTTGGTACAACTACCTCCATCAATGATTAAACTACACCATTTATCTTTAACTTGACACTTAGTATGGAATAGTTGGTCTCTTTGTTCGGTGTCATGTTGAATGGGGTTAGCATGTAGAGTACGTAGTACTAAGAGTGTGTCATAAGCCGGGGGTTCATAAGCCTCAATATTTTCCTCTTCCTCTTCCTCTTCCTCGTTAACATTGAAAACAGCCCCTATACGTTGTTCCTCTTCCCATAATTCATCCCTAACAGTGATTACTTCTCTTAAGGTCACAACTCTTTTATTTGGACAAGCGTTTTTGTAGTGACCAAACCCTTGACACTTGAAACAACGCACTTTAGAGAGACTAGTTTCAGTGGTTGTTTTGGTGGTAGATTGAGGTGGGGGTGCGGGGTTATTCTTAACAATAAGGGGTTGATTAATATTAGTAGGATTGACTCTATTACCATCATCCGTTCGAGACCAAGTATGACTCTTACTAGACTCACCCTCATGTTTTCCCTTCCCTTGTGCTTCAACTTTTAGACACAACCCACACAAGGTATCAAAATCAGAATAAGGACACAAATCAACCGTATTAGCTATACTACGATTTAACCCGCGTAAGAACCTAGCCATTTTTATCTCTTCATTTTCTTCTCCTTCTCCCATTAGAACCAAGTTCTCAAATTCTTCTATGTATTCACTAACACTCATTTTTCCTTGTATAAGGTTAGCAATCTTTTTGTATAAGGATAAC
Source organism: Agrostemma githago (assembly GCA_958450325.1). NCBI lineage: Eukaryota > Viridiplantae > Streptophyta > Magnoliopsida > Caryophyllales > Caryophyllaceae > Agrostemma > Agrostemma githago. The sequence continues at coordinate 34,937,277 of OY288254.1, read as the reverse complement.
TTGTGCGTAGTTGGGACATACCTCTAACGTAGTTTACGTTTTAAGGACTCCCAAGAAGTAATCTTACCCTTTCCATTTCTGGTGCGTTGTACCTTAAGCCCTTCATACCAAAGGGAAGCCCCTTTTCTTAGCTTTAGAATGGCGTATTTGCACCTCTCTTCGTCCTCCAAATCCTTGAAGTCAAAGAGCTTCTCCATGTTTCTTTCCCATTCCAAGTAAACTTCAGGATCAGTACCACCATTGAACTCAGGAAGTTCATTTACCTTGATCTTGTCCACCGGTTCCCTTCTTGGTTGGAAGCGAGAATTTTTGGGCTGGAAGTTCTCCAACGCCTTCTTTAGTTGTTCCAGGAAGGTAGGATCTTCAAAGTTCAACACTCCTGCCATGCTTTACGTCTAATGGATGACCAAAGCTCTGATACCACTAATGATGTGAGTTGATATGAACTTTGAACAAGAATGTGAAGAATGATTAGTATACTGAAATGGAATGTAAACAAAGTAACCAAAACAGATTGAAAAGGTTAGTTTGAGGATGAATAAACCGTAACCAAGGATAGTATGCTAGGTGAAGTAGACCTATACTTCAACAAAGAGGGTGCTAAATCAAACAACGCGATTGAAGTAGCGAGTTTAGAGCTTGTAACGCGACTAACTCTAGACTTTGTCTCGTAAGTAACAAGGACGTAAAAGAAAGCTTAGCTTTACTCAGGTTTTTGATTTCAATATTGGATGTCTTATTCATTCAAATAGATGGCTATATATAGCCTACAACAAGACCCTTAAACCGGCTGGTTAGGGTGACAAAAACAAAGCTTACACCTTATGTGAACTAGGAGCTAATAACAATGCTATGTAAACTAGGAGCTAATAACAAAGCTCTAACAAAGAGCATCAGCCACGGCACACTTGTGTGAACATGGAGCCATAAACAAAGCTTGAGGATGTGCACACTATCTGAACACAATCAGCCTCAAACACCTTCATAACTTCAGTACACTTCCCATGCTTGAATGAGTGTGAACCCAAGTTAATGTCTTCATATTACCTTGATTATTTGCTCCTTTATTCAGCTCACACACGAGCTAGCTCACTAATTGTAGTAGGCACACTACTAAGCTGGTAAGAGGTGCTAGTGTGGCTGAACTAAGAACAAGAGGAGCTAAGGTGACTTTATTGAACTCTTTGGTAGCTCCTTGATTCGGATCAGCATGTTACCGTTAACAATAGTTTTTACCATTTGACTATTGTGTACGCGTATAATTCTGTGGAAGGTCGGGAAAACCTGTGGAGGAAACTGTGTGGGTATGCGAAAGGTGTTTCAGGGCCTTGGGTTGTAGTCGGGGATTTTAATACAGTCATTAGTGATGCTGAAAGACTTGGGGGGAATTGTACGGAGGCTGAGATGAAGCCGTTCAGAGATTGTCTTGTTGAGTGTCAGTTGGATGATAGTCCCTCTGCGGGGGCATGGTTCACCTGGAATAATAAACAAAGGCAGACTGATAGAGTGTATAGTCGGTTGGATAGATGTTTGGTCAATAAAGAGTGGGTAGAGGAGTATCCTGATGGTTATGCTCATTTCTTGCCGGAAGGGACATTTGATCATTGTCCTTGTATTATCCAATCTGACAAAACTAATGTGATGAAGAAAAGGCCTGTACTTGAATATGTGGAGTGCAAACAGTTGTTTTGAAGACATTGTGAGAACTAGCTGGGAGATACCTCATAGTGGTACTAAATTATTTAAACTTGTGTCTAAGTTAAAAGGGTTGAAGAAGAGTCTCAAGCTTCTTAATTCTGAGGAATTTGGAGATATTGAGAACCGTTGCTACCAGGCTGAGTTGAGGCTTGCTGGGTTGCAGGTTGAGGTGCAGCGAGACATGAGCAATGATGACTTAAAAAATCAAGAGTTGGAATGTCACCTGAAAGTGAGGCAATTGCAGCAGGCGTGTAGGTCGTTTCTTCTACAGAAATCGAAACTGCGGTGGGTATTAGAGGGGGATCAAAACACGAGCCTGTTTCACGCCTATATTCGCCGTAGGAGGGCCCAAAATCGAGTGATGGTTATTCAGAATTTGAGGGGGGATGTGTGCGATGATCCAGCTGCTGTCCAGTAGGCTTTTTTAGAGTGTTATTTGAAGATACTTGGAGAGAATCAGCCTACAATTCCAGTGCAGGTAGAAGTAGTCCAAAACGGGAATGTGTGTACTGCTGAACATTGGAGTATCCTCCTAAATCCGGTTTCCACGCAGGAGATTAAAGACGTGCTCTTTAGCATTCCTAATGACAAGGCGCCAGGCCCGGATAGTTACACGAGCCAATTTTTCAAAGATGCGTGGAATATAGTAGGTGATGATGTAGTGTTAGCAGTTAAGGATTTTTTTCGTTCCGGGAAACTTCTTAAGCAGGTTAATACTACTACGCTTACTCTTATTCCCAAGGTTGAGAAGCCCCATTCTGTTACTCAGTTCAGGCCTATTGCCTGTTGTAATGTTGTGTATAAGTGCATTTCAAAGCTTCTGTGTAAAAGACTAAGCTTGGTTTTGCCGGATATTATTAGTCCACAACAGGGAGGATTTATTGAAGGGAGGAATATTATGGAAAATGTTTTAATCTGTCAAGATCTGGTGTGGTGCGATTATATAACAGGAAGGTAGTATCCCCGAGGTGTTTAATAAAGGTAGATATTCATAAAGCGTACGATAGTGTTGAATGGAAATTCTTGGCCGAGATGTTGGAAGCACTCAAGTTCCCTCCTAAATTTATTGCCCTTGTGATGGAATGTGTTAAAACTGCGAGTTTCTCCTTGAGTCTTAATGGAGAGAGTTTCGGTTTTTTTCCCGGGAAACGGGGTCTTCGTCAAGGAGATCCAATTTCCCCGCTTCTGTTCACTATCTGCATAGAGTACTTGTCGAGAATGATAACGTCTGCTACCTCTATGTTTAGGTTCAGGTATCATCCTAAATGTGCCCCCATGAAACTGAGTCACCTGTTATTTGCGGATGATCTTCTGATGTTTTGTAAAGGTGATCAGGCGTCGATAAATATTCTGATGCGGGCTTTTGCTACCTTTACGAAGACCTCTGGTTTGACTATGAGCATAGGCAAATCTCATTTGTTCTGTGCTGGTATGTCGGCTAGTCAAAGATCTGCTGCTTTGGATGCTACGGGTTGCGCTGAGGGGTCCCTTCCCTTTAGGTATTTGGGTGTTCCGATTCAAACCACAAAGTTGTCAAGGTTGGGTTGTGCTAATCTTGTTGGAAAAATTACTGCTCGAATTCGAAGTCTAGGGGCGAAGAAACTGTCGTATGCCGGAAGGCTGATGCTAGTACAGTCTGTCTTATCGCAGATTCATACTTACTGGGCTATGATATTTATACTTCCTAAATGTGTTCTAGCTCGTATTGATGCGCTTTGTAGGACTTTCCTGTGGGAGGGCAAAGACACCTACCAGCGTGTTCCGTTAGTAGCCTGGGATCGTGTGTGTCTGCCTAAGAAAGAAGGGGGGTTGGGTTTACGGCAGATTGAATGCTGCGGCTGTTGGTAAGTTGGTGTCTTGGATCTTTGAACAGGAAGATAGGTTGTGGGTTCGATGGGTACACAGTTTTTATCTGAAAGGGCAAAATTGGATTGATTATCATCCGGGGGCGAATGTCTCGTGGGGTTGGAAAAAAAATTGTGCGATGAAGGATAAACTTGTGTCGCAATTTCAGAATGGTAAATGGCAGGGGGCTGTTAATGGGTACTCCATTTCGTCGGGGTACGAGTTTCTGCGTGATAAGCAACCTGTGATGAATTGGGCCAAGATGGTGTGGTGTAACATGTCTGTTCCTAAACATCAGTTTCTTTGCTGGTTGGCAGCTAGGAATGCGCTTCGGACTAGAGAGCGCTTACATAAGGTGGGTCTTGTGGCTTCTAATCGATGTTGTTTGTGTGAGCAGGAGCCTGAGACTGAAGAACATCTCTTCTTTCTCTGTCAGTTTAGTGTCCAGATGAAAGGGTTGCTGCAAGCTTGGGTTGGAATGCTACTGCCTGATCAGTATCATTCTTGGAAGTTACTTCAGGGGAGTGATGAGCAGAAGCGGGTGTGTTGGGCGATCGGGGCTGCGGCTGTGGCGAATATTTGGTACCAACGTAATCAAGGGCGTATCGAAGGGTGTATTACTAGTCCAAAACTGTTGGTATTTAGGATTAAATCGGAACTTCGAGTTAGATTCAAGAATGCTTTGAGTTATTCAATGTCTCAACAAGATAAAGATTGGCTTATGACACTCCTCTGAGCCGTTCTTTAATCTTGCTTGTAATTATTATTTTTTGGGTATTTTATACATCTTACATATTACCAAAAAAAAAAACCAAGACATGGAACACCCTCTATTATGTATGCTGCTAGGTGATGTAATGTTGCTACGCCTAGTCCCAAGCATGCATATGTGTCAGAGTTGCCACATCTTGCCCTAGGTGTTTGAACATGATAAGTGTGATCCGAGTTTCCATTTTTGAGGGATTGTTGATTTGTTGTCCAAGCTATTCATGGAATGATAGAACCGAAGACAATCTGCTCTTTTGTACTTTTCTAAGGCCCTGTTTGGTAACCCCCTAAGATATTTTGTGAAGAGTCTATTTTCATCGGGTTTGAACATTAGTCAGAAAGATGATTTTGCCTCTCAAAAGCGATTTTGACTTAGATCATTTTTACTTATCAGGTATCACCCAGTGATTCTGAATTTGAAGTTCATTTTGTACTATGAGTTGTGATTTAGTTCGACATCATAAGTCGTAGGCATGTCTCATAGTTGTAAAGCATGTAACCGTCCAATCGTGATTTGTAGGGAGTTGTATACCGACATTGGCGTGTAGTATACCTATAATGTTTTATTTCATTTCTGAAATATTAAAACTACGGTTATAGAAAAGTAGACATAGCTACTCCGTATTAACAATATCCTCCATATGTACTGAAAATTTTATTTTAGGGAAATTCTCATTTGTACCCTCTAAGTTTTCACTTTTCTCAGTTGTACCCCTACGTATTAGCAATTACAAACTGTATCCTGAACTCTATTTATTAGTCCCAACCGTGATTAAAGTATAATTAGGCATTAAGTTTGGCGTTAAATGCCAAGTTGGTCCAAATGACATGGATATTCTTTTTTTTTAAAAAAAAATTGTATTTCTTTTCCCTCCAAAGTGTTTAGCATTCCTTCTCCCTCCAATTTTTCCCTACTATTCTCAATCTTTTCCCCACTCATATTTGCTACTATTTATTATCTTCTTATCTTCACTTATTTACCTCTAACTACATTTCTCTTTCTTCCTCTCTTTCCCTTTTTCAATATTTTCTCTCTTAGTTTTCTCATGTCATCTTCATCTACAAATTAGGTACTCCCTCCAATTCTTTAGATTCGCAACATATTTCACATTTGGCAAATTCATTAGATTTGCAACATTTTTATAATAGGTAGGTTTTTGTTTGGGTTAACTTTTTACTTTATTGGTGAGACCCACCATCTTCACTCACAACCTTATTATTTGTGCAAATAGTAAACGTTGCAAATCTAAAGAATCGGAGGGAGTAAGAAATAGCCTCATTAATTAAAGGGGTGGAATTTCGAAATCAAATTTGCAACATTTGTAGGAGAAATGTGTTACTAAAGATATTCGGGTCGACATCTAGCCCACGAAAAGCGTACTTCAAATGTCTTGATTGCAACAATTTTGTGATGTGGTTAGGGAAGGTGCATGTTATATGCGGTGGTGGTTTCAAAACACGGACTAGCAATGAAGATGTAGATAAGTGAAGATAAGGAATAATAAATAGCAAATATGGGAGAGAAAGATTGAGAATTGGAGGGAGAAGGAAAACTAAACACTTTGGAGGGAAAAGAAATATAAAAAAAAATCATGTCATTTGCTCCAACTTGGCATTTAACGCCAAACTTAACGCCTAATTGTACTTTAATCACGGTTGGGACTAATTAATATAGTTCAGGGGTACAATTGGTAATTGCTAATACGCAGGGATACAACTGGAAAAAGTGAAAACTTAGAGGGTACAAATGAGAATTTCCTTTTGTTTATGGGAGCCGAAGATCCATATCATCATACATAGAGATGCGCCAATGCTTCTATTGCTAGCTGAAAGCTACTTCACGTTTCATTTATATTGGCAATTCATCCAGGATTTAAAACATGTTGTAATGGACATCCACATCCTATGTACATACAATTTAAAACAAATATTCAAGTGTGTGTTTAAGCCTTCATTTAGTAATAAGTCACGTTTTATTTTGCAATTTATTCAGCTTCCCATCGTTTTAAAGATTTTGTAGTCGGTGAAACCTAGAAGTCCTAGAATGAGAACATAGGAGCAACAAGAAAGAATAAAGTGACATAAGGTTGTCGCCCAAAATAAATATTAACCCAACTAATGTAACTAAATTGTGCAAAGTAAATAATTAAATGTTAATGTATGTTTCAATTTACTAAAAAAAGGATTACTTTTGTAGTGTAAAAGACAAAAAGACAAAAAAAGGACGGTAAAAAGAGAAAGAGAAGTCCTAAATTTATGCATAGTCGCGCAAAATTATCATTCTATACAATGTTAAATAAAAATATATATCCATTTCTTTCTTTTAGTAACTCTCAAACCTCCCTCTTTCTCTCTTCCACAACAAACATTATTTATGTAAAGTGAGAAATGAGTTACTCACGGTCACCCCATAAGAATTATTCTTATGGGTACGAAGGTGATCGAAGGGTGGAGTTTCATGGGATCGATGAGAGAACGGGGGTGGATCAGATATATGTAGCCAGATCTCGTGGACGAGGCCCACCTAGTGCAATTCGTAGAGTTCCTCCTCATCCATCTTCTTCAGTTTTAAATTCTCTCAAACAATGGTATAATAATCCCGAACAAAAGAGGAAAAGAAGAGTGGCTAAATATAAAGTTTATACCGTGGAAGGGAAGGTGAAGAACTCTTTCAAAAAGGGTTATCGTTGGATTAAGAGAAAATGTTCTCATATTCTACATGGATTTTAAGGCTAGCAATATATTCATGGATATTATCGTTGGATTAAAGATCTCTCATCGATTTATATCACTCTCATATATATGCATTACGTCAATTCTTTGAAAGACGTTTCACTTTTGAGAAATGAGCACTTCTTGAAATAAATTTATGACAATTATGTCTTAGATTTGTGTGGGAATTATTTCACTAGAATACACATTTCATTAATTTAATCATATATTTAGAGAGAATTGTAAATATCTTGAAATGTGAGAATAATATATATGAAAAATTAGATGGAATTTATTTTATTTTTGTATTTTATTCTTATAGTGTTTGTTATATAGATACCATATTATATGTGAGGCGAATAAGTTTTCACGTGCATTAGATTTTATCATGTACGAATTATAATGAATGTTGTAAACCAAAGCTCGTTTCGTGTTGTAAACCAATGAATGTACCAACCATATTAAATGTTGTGTGTTCTAAACCAACGCTCGTTTCGTAATCGTCACATAGAATAATATAGACACATGTATTTAATAACTCCATTTCATGTTCAGAAAAAATTTGTTTATGTTTTTCGTAAATATACTGCTTTTATATTCAATGTATAGGTCTAAATCAGAAATCATGATAATTCGGATATCTGAATATCATTGTATCCCACTCAAAAGAGAAGAGTTTTGGGTATTGAGTTAAATTAAATTTGGTGATGATAGCATTGCCAAAAAGGTCCACTCCGCGTGGCCACACCTAGGTTTGAAGAGGCGAATGCATCTCAAGGTAAGATTGATCTCTAATTTAAATAAAATCGAAGTGGAGTCACCACCAAACATTATGAGAGTTCAGACTCATTCGAACCTACTCTGAGCTTAGACATTATCAAGCACAAAGCATGGTTTTCCTTATACTACTAGAGCTTAGAGGTTCGTCTTCCCACCTGACATGAAGGTTGAATTTTGAATGACTCATAACCAATGGTTTTTGTGATCCTGAAACCGATGATTCGAGTAAGGGGTGAGAGTACCTGTTGGGAAGCCCCTTTGTAGGACACACAACCTCGCCCACACTTAGCGTCCACTGCTAAGATATCGATTGATGTTTCAATGCGCGTTAGTTGGACGTTTATGCATAACAACCGTTGTTTTCAATCTAGCATGTGAATTATTGCACTACGTCATTTAATGGATATTTGAATTGTTGAAGTTGTATTAAGCATGTACGGTTCATTGGAACGCGGTAGATTGCCAAATAATGAGCTAAAGAACTTGAAATTTAGATTACAAGTTACAATGGCGGGATACAACCCAGAATTCACAATACTTGAACAATTGCATAATATTGAATTTAGTAAACGTAAACTAGAACGAACTCATAAATTGAAAACATAAATAAATATCGTGTATAAGAAATTAGACAGACTTTGATCAACTATGTATTGCATTACATATTGACCAGAGGACATGAGCATAGGCGCTAGTTACGAGCTGTCCTTAAGGACAAACGCCTGATACCAGGCGCCCTAATAGTAAGGCACGTGACATGAAGCGCCTCTATTAGGATATGCTCGGACCATCAAGATTGGTTGCAACACTGATGACAAGTGTTGTCTGTGCTACAAAGAAATTGAAACCATTGTCCACTTACAACAGGAATGTGAATACAATCAACAACTTAGAAGAGGACTTGAAACATGGATAGAAGATAACCTCCCCAAACATCCTAAATACTGCTAGATTCAAAACAATGGTTGTCATAGATAACCATCTTATTAATGCGCGTACACAAGATGCAGTGTAAAGTAGGAGGTCTATACACAATTTGGATTTGAGTTCAGTAGGGGCAATATATACAAAATAGTGTTAATTCTACAACAAAGCACAATGACTAATCCTACTCAATTAAGGTGCCTCGAACCCTCCTCACACCCTAGCACAGAGATGGACTCAAAACACAATCACACACCCATAGACTGATCTACAGCAAAGCACAAGAATCAATCTAGGAATGCAACAGATTTTTACTCAAAACCCATAACTTGGCACAGGGAATTAGTAGATCTGGCTTAATTAAACTACATTTAAGCACAAGTCTAATGCAAGGTTTTTTTTAGAAGAATTCTCTTGTATTTTCATTCATCAAAGTCTGAATTGGCAATACAGATCAAAGGCCTTAATAGACTGTAAGCTCATACAAAATAACGTCCATAATACCACATTCCAAGGGCTGATAATGCAACTAACAAACAGACAAAAGTAATTAAGGAATTCTGAACTAAAGTGGCTTCATCAGGTCTCCTTGTGGTCTTGATTCAGACCCGTGGAGGTTGGTCTCGAGGTATCCCACGGCTCGAGGCATTAAATGCCCTTCTTGTATGCTTGTTCAGTTGATTAATAAAAGAAAGAACATAATAAAAGTACTTTATGCAGTTCTCAGATTGTCTACCCAAAAGAAGTAATGTGGACTTTCCGAAGACTTGTTCCTGGAACACTTTTGTGGCTTGACTTTTGAATGATTTTCTTAGTCTTCAAACTAAATTTCCTTGGAATTATTTGTGGATAATATAGCATAGATTAAGCTAGGATAAGTGGTTAATAATCACTCGACCTAGTGTGCAGGCTAGGATGTAATCCCCTAGAAATTTTAACGCGATACAGTGGCGGAAACACCGTAGAGTTGGGATTAAAACACACTTACAAACTATATCTTAGTAAAAGAAATGGTAAGTAGTCAATACAAAGGTCTCTTTTTACAAAAGAGCTAAAAAGGAAATTCTCAAAACAGGTTTATACAAATCCATAAATCGCGAATGAAGAAAGAGTAGGATTCACGCTACTCGCTAGCTCACACCCAAAACCCAACAGCAAATACCTGTCATGTTATAAACATAACAGCCACGTCAGTGGGGAGTAACTCAGACGTTCTCTCAGCCATATTATATCAAATGAAAAAATAATAGGATTATTATATCAAAATATTTAAAAGAGAAAACATTAAAATGATATAATAAGAATAAGTTTTTAGCGAAACTTAAAGCACTTGTCAACCTGCAAGTCAAAAATCAATCGATAATAATAATATAAAAAAATGGCGTTATGGATAGGGTTAGTGTAGAATCTAGTCTTTTGATGAGTGTGTTATGTAGTGCTTATTTCTTGTGTTTGGTCTTGTTTTCTCCTGTGGAATTGCTCTTTAGAGCGGTTTCGAGGCTACTTACGCTTCTTTTAGCTTGTTTTAGGTTCTTAAGGCCTATCTTGGAGAAATGGAATGATTCCGACTCGTTTCCAGCGCATATGGGACCAATGAAGAGAAGCGACGATGATTCGGTGACTTAGACTCGATTCCCGAGTCCCATGGAGCCCACTTGATGATATCCCGGGCACCGAGCATCGATAAGAAGCCTAGGAAGAGCAAATAAGGATCCATCACGGCCGGGATGAGGAGACGAGAAAAAACAAGCTACTGGAGGATGATCCCGATCGGGAAGGACCCAGTTCACCCGCCGCTTCATTCTTTCGCCTCCCTTGCTTGTGGAACCCTATATATACCCCCCCTCTTGTATTGTTTTAAGGACATTCATGAAACCCTAGACTACTTTAGGTTAGATTAACTTAGATTAGTGTAGATTAGCTTAATCTATCCTTAATTACTCCTTAATTTAGTGTTAGTCCTAGTTTCATCTTTGGATTCTTGAAGACTTATAGTGGATTATTCATTCTTGACAACATTGAGTATCCCTTGGGTTGATTTTATTCAAAGTTCTCTCCTTTCATTCTTCCTTGTTTAGTTGGTATAATATTTCTTCTCTCTTTTCTCTTAATCTTTCATAGTTAGTGAAGTTTTCATCTTTACCATTTGTTTGTTGTTCATCTTTGTTGTTCTTCATTATGAATGTTTTAGTTCTTATGTTGTTGATTTCTCTTGTTTATGTTAGTTTTAGTTTAGATATGTGTGAGTAGTCCTCTTACTTGGATTAGTAGAGGGATTGGGTGTCTTAATGGGTGATTAAGGGTTTGTGTAGATTGTTGGTGGAAGTTTTGGTTGCTTCTTAGTTGTATTCATGGATCATGTTTGATGAAATGCTTGAATGACTTGTAGTTGCAAATGCATGTTTTCTTGCCTTCTTCTTGTGGCCTTGTAATGTATGTTGCTAGGATGGGTTCTTGCACGAGAGCGAGGAACCTCTAGGTTGGTTTTGGAGCGAAAGCCCGAATTATACCTAGATAGCTTGACAACTCCCATCACCTTTGCTCCCCCTTGATCATCTCATCACCCTTGAACCCGACCTAATCCTAGTCATTTTTCTATTGAATTCTCCATCCTTTTAGTCATTGTTTCTCTAGTTAGTTGAATCATTTAGCTTTAGTTGTTATACTTAGTTCATTCCTAGTCAAAGTTTTATCCCCCTTCATCGTTTTAGTTTGTTTAGCTTAGTTGACTTAGTCTAGTCCTTAGGTAGACCTTAGTCTAGACACCTCTTTCCGTCCCTGTGGATTCGACCCGACTTACCCTATCCACCAAGCCTAGGTTAGTTGGTTTATTTTGATCGGCAGGATTCACGACAAATCCTTACCATCAACTTTCAGTAGGATAATACTGGAAACTAGCTTCGAGAACTGTAGACTTAACTCATAACAGAATTCAGTCTCTAACTAGACAACTCAACTATAACAGGACTGCGTGCAACGAGGTCCTGGTTTAAGTAGTATACACCCCTTCTGAATATCAAATGTATCAAGTTCAACTGACGGCGACTAACACAATGCGATATCTAACTTAAGGGCACAATGCACACTCTACTGGCCGAAACTACGCCCAGTTCAACGACCAAATGTGCCCCAAATAGACACACCGGCTTTATAGCTGATGGCAAAAACGTACATCCCAGACTATATTACTCTAAACACACGTGTCCTTATTCCATAACTCCAAAACAAGCCATTATCAATAATCAAAAATAAATCATTATAAATAATATGAAGATAAAAGGAATAAACATTTCATATTAAACGGGAAAACGATCTATAAATAGAAACTTACTAATTTTAGAAACTTACTTAAAATAGAAATATTGTTATAGAAAATACGTAAGTGATTAAAACAAGTGAAATGTATAAAAATAGCATTTCTAACAAAATTAACATTTTATTATTATCGTCGTTATCGTAACTTTAATATATTTCAAATTCGTTACTAAAATATAAATAAAATATAATAAGTCAATGTATAGGATTTTATAAATAATTAGGAAATCTAGTTATAACTATAAATTTTAGAAAAGAGATGTTTTAAGAGAAACGATATCAAAGTTAATTGAGTCAACGAGTTTTATAAATTAAACGAGATTTTATAAAGCTTTCAATTAATTAGTTTTAGCAAATAAATTTTATCAATAAATAATATTGATTTTACTAAAAATAATCAATCGTAGACAAATGAGAAATTATTAGGGAAAATAGTCTCGACTAAAAATATATTTAAAACAAAATCGACTACTTTCTCATTTATTAATATAAGTCGTAAAATGAAATTAATTTATTGAACAAGTATACAAATCTCGATTATAATATAAAAATATGATTTTGAGTTAAAATTATAAATTCACGAAATATGACGAAAATATGAAATCGACATTATTTAGTTACTACTGTCACAATAACCAACAAAATATTATAAACGATCATAAGTAATAAAATTACTAACGATTTATAAAATGATATCGAAAGTTTTAAAATATTTAAGGTACACAATTTACAAATAATATTATTAGCAAATAATACATAGCTAAAATTAGAAAACCGAAGTTGAAATAATTACTACATATTACTACTCAAACATACGATATAAAATTGGAAAGTTACCTCAAGTCGAATCGATAACTTCTAAGCAAATGTCCGCCTAATTAGTCGAAGCTCCACTCTCGAGTCTAAAGGTCATCTCAGGCACTTATACTTCTCGTCTCAGCAGGCTCCAACAGAAACCGGGGCACAGAAACGGAAACAAAAGAGTCGAAATAAGAGAAAGTTGGAAAAGAATAAAGTGACACAGAAAACGTAGCACAAATCACGAACAGGTCAAGAGGAACAACGGTATAAGTCGATAGAATCGAGTAATGACATGCATCGACAAACAGCAGCAGAACACGACAAAACAAGATAGACAGTAGCATAACAAACTAACAGCAACCAAGACAAGACGATCGAGACCGAGGGACGCGACGATAGCAACAATGACGCATAAATACGGTAGTCGGTAGTGAAACAGCAGTAGTGAATCCGTAATCGACAATAGCAGATCAAACGACAGATAGCAGCAAGACCAAGTTTGAAGCAGAAGAACGGAAAAGAATTCGATGTGAAAAACGAGGTAACAACAAATGTAACAGCAAGGAGAAGAGAAGAAGACAACGAGGCAAGGAACGAAACCCGATATAAACGATCAGGTAGCAGGACGAGAATGAAACGATATAAGCAGCAATTCGAACTAAATCACAACGACACAGCACCAGCCACCGAAACCGAACGAGAAAGACATCAACAGCGCAGCAGCACGACAAATAAAACAGAATAAGAAAGGGATAACAACGAACCATCTTTCGACGAGTCCAGGCCGAAGGACGACAGTCCAGCAGCACGCACATGAACCAACAGCAGTAGACGAAGGATTAACAGGACAGCGAGGGCGGAGAGGCAAACGCAGCAGCAGCAGTAACACTGGTACAGAAACAGCAGTAACAGTAACAACAACAGTAGCGACCCACGAACAGAGCAGTATCATCAGCAATAACGAGAAGGAGACGGGAAAACAAGGAGGAATTAGGAGGGTCATCGAAGAGGGGCTGATAACTTGAGGATGGAGACTGGTAGATGGGAGAAAAAGAAAGAAAAGGAAAGGGGATGTGAGGTGAGCATCTGAGGAGGATGAATGAAGAGGCAAATGGAGAGAGAAGAGTGAAGGTGGTGCCTTGAATCAATACAGTAAAGGAAATGAATGAAGTGGTGGAATGGAAAAAAGAAAAGGGGGGATGGATCGAAGAAGTGGAACATAATAATAGATGGGGTTGAATTCAACTCACCAAAAAAAAAGTGTACGGATTCTGAGACAATAAGTATACGTTGTATACGGATTTTTTTTTTTTTTTGTGGAAATATGAGGTGTATTATATCATATCAAAAGAAAGTCACAGATTACAAAACCATGTACAGTCCAGAGAGATTAAGCATCCCAACGCGATATGTTAATCCTTGGATTAAAAAAAATTAATTCTATCAACTTCAGCCTGAGTAATGTGATTTTGCAGAATGCCACGAAGCCTTTCTTTGAGTTTTTTTTTCACTGAACTGGTCGTACTCTTAGGATGAGGAAGGTATCCATCAATGCGAGCTTTATTCCTCATCATCCAAATGCAATGGTAATACGCGTTCATGGTCATACGGATTAATTAAATGAATCAGGTAGGAGACGAATTCGGTAACGTTAAGTTGACTGACCCACATATCGAATTAAAATCGAATAATAAAAATAATTGGGCCGTCTAATAAAATGAGTAAAATAAACGTTTCTCGAGATATAAATAATTATTCAAGACGAAAATGAAGTTTATAGAAATAAATAATTAGACAATGAAATAGTATTTCCCGATAAATAATAAATTTTTGATAAAGTGAATTAAATTGACTTTTCGAGGAAAGGTAATAGATGTTTTCACGAAACTTAAAATAAATGAGCTTCGAGCCGAAAATAGAAATTTGAGCTTAAATATAAATAAATAAAAAGAATTTAGAATTTAAATCGCCGAAATAGACCTTCGATAAGAATTAAATTAAATGTATAAAATAAATCGAAACAGAAATAAAAATATGTTTTAAATATAAGAAGAGTTTCCGAGACAAATAGAATTTTTGGAGTTTTAAACGATTAAATGATAAATTCGTTTTATAATAATTTTTGAGAATTACGAGTTAAATCGCAAACAAAACAAAAATACGAACATAACTTTAAATTAATTTAATTTATAAAATCAGGGGTGTTACATAGGACATCCCCAAACAGGCATGTTCATCGGTTTTGGGCTGATTTCTAAACTTGTTTGTTTCAGTATCATACCCCTTGTCTGTACTCTTGTTACAACCTCCCCTGGTTGGAAAAAGCTTGACCCCAAGGCTGGTTCCTCTTCATCTTCAGACTCTTCAAAGTATGGACTTAGATCTCCAATGTTGAATGTGTCATGGACCTCATACTCCCTAGGCAAATATATCTTGTATACATTAGTGTGGACATGACGTAGGTCCACCCCGACGCGGCGAAGCGCGAGTTTGGGTAGGCGAATGAATCTCGTGGTAAGATTGTTCTCGGGTTCGAAATTTAAGTCAAAATGGAGTCGCCACCGAATTTTGTGGTTATTCGGAACCATACGAGCCCACTCTATGTCGTCATGGGCTTTACACAAAGTAAGCCCACTCCGATTTCAGAGTTCATGGGGCTCGTCCCTTTGCATTGCGATACCGATACCATCTACACCGGTAATCGTGTAAAGAATGACTCTCGTTCGCCAAGGGTTTCGGACATCCGGAAACCAAAGGTTCTGAGTAAGGGGTGAGGGTACGTGTTGGGAAGCCCACTAAGGACACCCAACCCCGCCCGCACATGGCGGCCTCTACTAAGACATCGTTCGTGTTCATGATACGCGCGCTAGTAAAATAAATAAATGATATGCAAACAGCGTTTTGTCTAAGCATGCGAATTTTGCGTTAACTACGTCATTTAATGCATCTAATTATTGGTCGAAATGGTTTAGCATGCGAGGTTCATTTATAAAGCGTAAAAGCAAATAATAAATAAAGCTCGAAAAAGGAATAAAAGCGTACAAGCTACACGGGCGGAAATACAACCCGGAATTAACAATACGACATAAACAAAATAACGTAAAACAAAGATAAAAACGGACCCATATGTAAACTAGACCGCGAAATTATGTAGATGGACTACCCCGCTTAAATACGTATTATGTCACATATTAAGCGAAGGACGGAAATATGAGATTGTGGCGTATTGCTAGCCTAGTCTCACATTCCGTAGTCTTGTCCCGACTTATCACGTAAAAGTGGTCAAAGTCGTTCTACGTGTCGTGACATGTGTAGCGTTTTGAAAAATGATGAAGGGTCGGTCGATGGTCTAAAGTCGATAAGAACGGGGCTCGGAATATATGTCCAAGCCCTCGGGTTTCTGAGTTGCCAGACCCACTCGACCGAGTCATTGATTGACTCGACCGAGTGCGCTATTAACGTGGCTACTGCCCATATTTTGGGGGGTTACTCGATCGAGTGCCTTATGGCACTCGGTCGAGTGTGTCGTTAATGGGGCTACTGCCCTGTTTTTGGGGTGCAACTCGATCGAGTGGCCTATGGCACTCGGTCGAGTGCCCCCTGTACGAGTAGTGATTTGCTCGATTTTATGGCTTGAAATCGATGATCGGCCAAGTCAAATACAAATATCGCACGATTTGTATTCGACTCGGCCTCCGGTACTATAATCGTATATGAACGATTATAATACCGTCACCGGAGTTTTTATGAAAACGTTTGTGTTAGATTATGAAACTTTGAATTAGTAACGAGATGCATCCCTCTACGTCACGACATCGAAACTAACCCTTTCGGGTTATGTGATGTCGGTATTCGTGTCAACGGGTCTCGAACCAATTATGGAAATGGAATTAAATATGTTCAACTACGACGAATCACGATCACGTCACGCCCTTGAGTACATTGGGGCGGGGCTCCTCGAAAGGGCTCCACCTCCGTCGTTGCTCGTAAAGGGATTAGACGGATCGAATGTGATTATCGTAGTTCAACATTTCAAAACCGACTTTTGATATTAATATTATATACGCGGTATTGTTAGAGTTAGTAACGATATAAAAAAGATGCAAAATTAGAAATGCGAAAAGATGAAAAAGTTAGTATATGTGTACGTGTTACTACGATACAACGATATGAAAATGTGCATAAAAACGATATTTAAAAGAGATTAAAAAGGAGTTTGGAACACCCTCAACGTACATGCTAGTATGGACCTCGGAAACGGACTCGTGAACAGCGACAAAGCTTGGGAGTATCGAGGATGCACGCGAGTTACGGTGTGTATGGATATGTATGTGTATATGTCGGTTTATCGAGAGACTAGAACTCGGTTTTTTGGTGTGTTTTGCTTAGGGTTTGTAGTGTAGATTGTAGGATGAATGTAGGGTGAAGTGTGACTGAAAATGTAGGGCAAAATGATGGTGAAAAGGATCTGAAAAAGTTCTTCTCAAATGCATGGGAATGAGTCGGTATTTATAGACGTTTCCCATGACCTAGGGGGCACTCGATCGAGTGGCCCTAGTGCACTCGATCGAGTGCCTTAACAAATGGGCCAAGCCCGGGTAAAAAGGCTCCACTCGATCGAGTGGGGTCAATCCACTCGATCGAGTGGGTCAATCCACTCGATCGAGTGGGTCAAACGGTTGAGCCAAAATAGGGAAGTTTGACTTTGTTGATTTTGTTTACTTTTTTGAATTTGAATTTGGGCGCTTAAATGATTTCAGCTGATTTCTGAGACGGTTTTGCCTTTGACCGGGTTTTGACCCGGTCGCCAAAAGACGGGAAATATTTTTGGTGTCGGTTTTGGCCCAAATTAGTCTTATTTGACTCGGAATGACCCACTGGGCCTGAATTTGAGGTCTGTTTTGTGAGATTTTTACTCCGCTAAAAGTCCATGTCGGATATTATGAATTCCGAGCCCAAATCCGAGTACACTAAGTCACGTTGACGTCCAATCATCATCGGGTGATTTTCGGAGACTACCATAGACACGTGGCAGTCAAAATGCGGGTGTCTACAGAGCCCCCACTCTGACTGAGGCTTGGACAAGGCGAAAGTCAGAGTACCTACCAAGCCCGCTAAGACCTGGTAGACTTCCGATCAGGTCGTTTATAGTCCAGTAGACTCGCGTGAAGGGCTCGCCAGCCATAAGCAGAGGGTCATACCTGTCCTGACGATGATAGCTTCGCGGGGAGTCAGACTTGTAGCATAAGTCCTGGGCGCAACTATATGTGGGCCCATCCCGTATCTTTTCGGGGAAAATGCCGCCTCGGGCGTTCCGCTGGGGAAGTATACGAGCTGTTCGGGCTTGCTTCTGAAGCCTTGGGTCGCATTTGATGATGATGCTCCGTGGGGAGTAAAGCTTGCCTCTTTTGGGGAGTAGGAGTACCCGTATGCCGACACATCGTACTTCGGATGTAGCACACCGGGGAAAAGCTAACTCTGTTGGGGAAATTAAATAGTTTTGCGGGGACTTGCTTCTGAAGTCTGGGGTGTACCTGTATGCTGACACATAACAACTTGCATGTAACATGTAGGTAAAATGTTGACTCTCGCTGGGGAGAAAAAGATTGAAAATTTTGGAAAGACAACAATTTTGACGCGAAGGAATTTTTTAGAAAATCTTAGGAAAGCTCGGGACAGCTTGATTCCTATTCTGGGTTCAAGTTTGAAATCAGGCCTGCGCGCGCATAGGGCCTAGCTGGATGAGGAGGCAGTAGCAGTTAGGTTTTCAGTTAGGTTTCTCCATTATAAATATAGGAGATCCCTGCTTCAGTTTCTGCATCACAACTCAAATTCTCCTTCTCCTTTCTCAAAATCTTGTAGACTTTTAAGAAAGCTAAAAAATTCCTATCATGGGCATCGATCACTTGACTGCCATGCTTCTCGCCTGGTCCCAATACTTTCGGGACGAGGAGAAGGTCAGGCTGACTCAAATGGGGATAGTCAATTTATTCCCTTTTCAACGTCTGATAGTGGATTCGCACTTTCTGGATGCCTGTCTGTCGTTTTGGGACACCACCCATCACGTGTTTGCATTCCCGAGGGGCGAGATGTGTCCCTTGCCCGAGGAGATTGCGGCCATAGGTGGCTGGGGCCTTGCTATTCAGCCTGCCATTCCCCCATTCTACCCGGATCCAAGGAGGCGTTTGAGGGAATTCTTGGGTTTGTCTCATGCTGAGGCAAACCGAATGGTGCAGGGAGATAACGTCTCCCTATTCGATTTGGCCGATAAGTTCATGAATCCACGGGACGTGAGGGCCACCCCTGCTCATAGGCGTAGGGCTTTCGCCTTTTGCATGCTGCATTGTTATGTCTTCGAGGGGCTGATGGAGCTTGACACATGCAGGGGTCAAATCAGGCTAATCGGAGTGGTTGACCAGATGGAGACTGGTCATAGCCCTGCTTGGCTAGCCACCGGGGAGATTATTACGGGTCTGGACGCTAGACGGCTCGACTCAACTCGACCGTTGATGGGGAGTACCCGTTTTCTTCAAGTATGCACCTCGATTTTTTTTTTTTTTTTTTTTTTCGTTCACGTTTCGCGCGAATTTTCTGATTCTCGTAAGTCACTCGATCGAGTGGACCTGTCACTCGATCGAGTGACATTCGTACTTGCCTACTGCCTGTTTTTGACAGGCTTACTCGATCGAGTCAGCTTTTGCACTCGATCGAGTGGGCTGTAGCGAATTGCTCCGTTGCTTATTAAGCTTGTATATGCTTTTCAGATATGGTTGTCGGAGCAGTTATCGATCATAGAGACCCCTCCAAGCATTCCCAATTACCGGAGCAGTCAGATTAGCTCCCGGAGGCGGAAAATAAGCTCGAGTCATCGGATTGATCGAGCTTACTGGGACGAGGAGTTGGTGTTTCACGGGGGTCCTTTGATCAGGTGGACCGTCGCTTGGTAGTTCCTTTCGAAATTGACCGGACTGGCGAAGAGGGACCAAGCCCGATATCTGACGATCTTGTCCCGAGACTGGACGGTTCACATTTACCCAGACCGCCTCCTAAGGCAGTTTGGTTCATCTCAGCGCATCCCTGAGAAGGAAGCCATTATTAGCGTCCCGCTCCAATTGACGGACGCTATGTGCGACACTTGGTTGCAACGATGGTTCACTCGTCCCACATGGACGGTACCTAGCCCTTGCCAATCCGCTTGGGTATCACGGGCTTATCAGAAGTGGACTTCTGAAGAGTCCGAGGAAGCTCGAAAGGCCTTGAAGGTTGATGAGGCCATCGAATTGGTCCAGCGTAAGTCGGCGAAGGACAACAGAGACTTCTTCACCGGGGAACATAGTCCTGAGACCACAGTCCGGGAAGAATCGGGTCTTAAGTCACAAACTAAGACTCGATCTAAGGAAGTCGGTTCTAGCAGCACTCGAGGGCAGACCGACCTGGAACGACGACTTGGGCCGAGGTCGGCGGCCCGGGACCGACTTGGTCCGCGTGACCGGCTCCCTGAGCCCGTCAGGGCTCGACTTAGGCCCATTGATATGACAGGGGAGTCGGGCTCAAATACTCGAGCCCGAGCTAGAGAAGTTCCCGTGGTGATTCGGGAACGCTCCCCTCCGCGTCGTCGCCAGTGGACGACTAGGGATGCCAAGGACAAGGGGAAGGGCAAGATGCCCTAAATGCCGAGTCCTTAGATTTATTATTATTTAAGTATTGTTATTATTTTTTATTGTGTGCCCTTTTTTTGTATTTATTTTGAATTCCTGCACTTTGTAATTTTCCGAGTTTATCGGGATATTTTTTTTTGAATTAATAAAAGAAGTTTATTATTAAACCGTTCCTGTCTTTTCTTGATTGCATTGGTTGTGCCCTTTTGAGGGGCTGCCTACGTATCTGCGATTAGCAGAATCAAACCAAACGTAGTTCAGGCATAGGAAATTCGCAATCTCGAAGTACACCAAGACTATTAGTTCAAGATGTTTATGACAGTAGAATAAGTAATTCTAGCTCATTGACTTGCTTTTTGTAAAAAAATGATTTTGATAAATTTGCTAATGACATTGAGAAATGGCTAAGGGTAGTAGCGCTTCAGCTGGTCCAGGTTGGTTGGGTTGACAAATTCATTCCCGTCCAGGTCTGTCAGCATCACTGCTCCCCCTGATAGGATTTTCTTCACCAGATATGGCCCAGCCCAATTGGGTTTGAATTTTCCCCTTGGGTCAACCGGTAGTAGAGCCCGAATAGACTTAAGGACTAGATCGCCCTCCCTGATGTGTCTGGGCCTTACTCTCTTGTTGAAGGCCCGTTGGATCCTCTTCTGGTAGATTTGGATATTATTAAGGGCACGAGACCGTCGTTCGTCTAGTAAAACCAGTGAGTCATATCGTGCTCGAACCCAGTCAGCTTCGGGTACTTGACTTTCTAACAGAATTCTGAGGGACGGTACCTCCAGCTCGACTGGCTGGACTGCCTCCATCCCGTAGGTTAGGTAATATGGTGTCGCCCCGGTTGCGGTGCGAATTGACGTTCGATATCCCCATAGGGCAAAAGGTATTTTGTCGGGCCAGTCCCGGTAATTGTCAGCCATCTTTTTGAGTATGGTGACAATTGTTTTATTAGCCGCCTCTACTGCTCCATTTGTTTGGGGGCGGTAAGGCGAGGAAGTATGCCTTTGGATTTTATATTTGGTCAGCAGGGCCGCAGTCTCGGCTTGAAAATGAGTCCCGTGATCACTGATAAATTCAGCGGGAATCCCATATCGACATATTATCTTGTTTTGGATAAACTTGGCGACATGCTTGGCAGTGAGAATGCGATATGATTCAGCTTCGACCCATTTGGTGAAATAGTCGATAGCTACCAAAATAAAGCAGTGCCCACCGGTACCCGAGGGATTTATTTTCCCGATTATGTCGATACCCCACGTTGAGAATGGCCAGGGTGACGTCATGGTATAGAGTAGTGATGACGGCATATGTTGCACATTGCCAAAAATTTGACAGTTATGACAATGTTTGACATACGACCGGCAATCAGCTTCCATGGTATTCCAGTAATAACCGAGCCTCATGATTTTCCGGACCAGCATGTGGGCATTCATGTGTGGGCCGTTCTCACCATCATGTACTTCGGCCATAACCTTTTCAGCCTTGTATTTGTCAACACAAAGGAGAAGAGCCCCCTGTGCCGTCTTTTTATACAGTTGTCCGTCGTCGGTACGGATGAACTGGGTGGCTAGCCTCCGTAAGGCTTTCTTGGCTCGGCCTTCCATCCCGAGAGGATATTCTCCGTTTGTCAGGTATTTTAACACAGCTTGGTACCATGGTTCGGGATCAGTTAACTCAATGTCTTCGATGTCGCAGATGTATGCTGGCTCGGACCGTCTTTCGACGCAAATCGGCATACTGGTCACGTGGTCGGGAATATTCAGTAAAGATGCCAATTTTGAGAGTGCATCTGCGAACTGATTTTCTTCCCGGGGTAGGTATATATATTCTACCTTTTGGAATCGTTTCTCTAGATCCTGTACTCGTGCCTGGTAGGCCACGAGATTAGCATTTCGAGTTTTCCATTTTTGAAGTGCTTGGTTAATGACCAAGGATGAATCACCATGTACCCGGAGATTTGTAATCCCAAGATTGGCGGCGGCTTGTAGCCCGTAAATGCATGCTTCGTACTCTGCTGCATTATTGGTAACATCAAAGTCCAGTTTGATGGAGACGGGAGTGTGCTCCCCTTTTGGTGAAATTAGGAGGATCCCAACTCCGAACCCTCGAAAATTAGATGCACCATCGAAGTATAAATCCCAAGTTTCAGTATCCGTATGGAAAATATCTTCATCTGGGAAGGACCAAGTGTCGGTGTATCCCTCCTCGGTTATCGGGCTATCGGCGAGAAATTCAGCTACTACTCGACCTTTAATAGCCTTTAACGGTACAAACTTTAAGTCGAACTCTGCCAACATTAGAGTCCATCTAGAGATTCGGCCGTTGAGAACGGGCTTTTCGAAGATGTATTTGATGGGGTCCATCTTGGATAGCACATGGACCTCGTAACTGAGCATATAATGTCGGAGTTTCTTGGTAGCCCAAACTAGAGCCAAACACGTCTTTTCGAGCATGGTATATTTGCACTCATACTCTAAAAACTTCTTGCTGATGTAGTAAATGGCTCTTTCTTCGGAGTTAACTGTCTGAGCCAGCATAGCCCCCATGGCTGTCTCGGTCGTCGTTAGGTATAACGACAGAGGCAAACCGGGTTGAGGTGGCATTAAGACTGGCGGAGCAGACAGAATTTCTTTGATTTTGTCGAAAGCGGTTTGGCACTTGTCGTCCCATAGTACCCGTTCTCCCACTTTCAGTTTCTTGAAAATTGGTTCACACACCATGGTTAACTTGGAAATGAACCGAATGATGTACTGGACTTTCCCGAGGAATCCCCTTATTTCTTTTTCGGTTTTGGGAGATTGCATCTCGGTAATGGCTTTGATTTTAGCTGGATCGACTTCGATACCTCGTTGGCTAACGATATGACCCAGTAATTTGCCTGATGTTACCCCGAAACTGCACTTTTGAGGGTTTAACCTCATGTTGTATCTGCGCAATCGGGTGAAGAATTTTCTTAGGGCGGTGATGTGACCGTCCCGTTCTTTGGATTTGACGATCATGTCGTCTTACATAAACTTCTACCTCTTTATGCATCATGTCGTGTAATAAAGTGGTAGCAGTTCTTTGATATGTGGCCCCGGCATTAATGAGACCGAAAGGCATGACGGTATAGCAGTAAGTGCCCCAAGGTGTGGTGAAGGTAGTCTTACTCATGTCTTCTTCCGCCATCTTGATTTGATTATACCCGGCATACCCGTCCATGAATGATAGAAGGGCATGATCGGCCGTGTTATCCACCAGTATATCGATGTGTGGTAACGGAAAATCATCTTTCCGGCTCGCCTTGTTAAGATCCCGAAAGTCTACGCATACCCGCACCTTACCGTCCTTTTTAGGAACCGGCACGATGTTTGCCACCCAGTCCGGATACTCGGACACTTGTATGAAGCCGGCTTTGAATTGTTTGTCGACTTCTTCTTTTACCTTGAGAGACCACTCGGGCCTCATCCGACGAAGCTTTTGTTTGACCGGTCTGCACCCGTCTTTGATTGGTATGTGGTGCTTGGCTATTTCCCGGTCTATCCCCGGCATGTCCTTGTAGGACCATGCGAAGACGTCCTTAAATTCTTGGAGGAGGTTTACGAACTGTTGTTTCTCCCCGGGATCTAAGGATAACCCTATCTTAAGTGTCTGAGGCTCTAAGGTTGTTCCCACATTTATGGACTCGGTTTCTTCGATTACCGGGTTCCGGGACTCCCTTTGCTCTAGTTGCTCGATCAAATGCGGAGGTAAGGGTACCTGTTCGTCTGATTTCTCAATGTCATAGCATAAAACATTTTTAAAAGCAGAATTTGAAAGAGACAAGTCGTAAGCAGAACGGTTGTTATTATTGATTGAAAATTTGGAGAACAGCTCAAAGAGAGCAGCCATCTGATCATTGGTCAGTGGCGGGATAGGTAGGGCACTCGGGACAGACTCCGAAGTGCCAGCAGCAGGAATAATAAAAGGGAGAGGGGTTACAGGAGTGACTCTAGCACCGACTTCCCTAGACTCGACCTCAGACTCTGACTCAGACTCCGACTCAGACTCGGACTCGGACTCAGACTCAGGCATGTCTCCCTCTACGGTGACCAGCTTGTAGATCCTTCCCTGGCTGTCAGTCCACTTGACAGTCTTCCTCCAGGCCCTGTTTCTCGTCTCGGAACCAACATCCGAGATCAGCTTGGTCGGGTCAAACCTGTTGCTGCGGAGGATCAGGTTGACCAGGTCTTCCTTTGGAGTTGGGGCTACGGTGTCTTCCCCAAATAGTAGCCCTAGAGCGGGCTCAGCATCTTCAGCTCCATTGGACTGGATGAGGGCGAACACATCATCCGGGATGTAGTTGCAGTCCCGGGCCATGTGGGTCCCGAGCTGCATAGCATTGGGTTGGTATAGACCAACCTGGACAGCCCCAAACACCGGTGTGACGAAGTAGTCAGCCAACCGTGGGCTATAAGGGCTCAAGTAGATACCCTTAAGGATGTTGCAGGCTTTTTCGATCCCTGCTCGGACAACATTGTCGGGGGTGATATCATAACCGAGACCAAAGTGAGATTCTTCGTCTTTGAGAACCTCGATGATCTTCCCAGCTGGAAGATCGGGTCGAGAGGTAGCCCCCGGAAAGTATCCTAAGTTTTGGAGCATCATGTCGATACTCGTAGTGAAATAAGGCCTAAAGAGGTACTCTTCCTCGATCATCCCCACAAAATCGAACCCCCAGAGGTCCGTGCGTGTCGTGGCGTTACAGCTAGCCACAGTCATCGGTGTTGCCTCTAAAGTGATGACATCGTTAAGCAAAGGCATCTTGATCTTTCGATGGAGGGTGGAGGACACCGCCTTGACCGCATGGATCCAAGGCCTACCCAGGAGCAAGTTGAACGATGAGGTGACATCGATCACCTGAAACTCGAGCTCCTTCTCTATCGGGCCAGTGATGATGGTCAGTTTCACGGCCCCAGCTACCGACTTCGGGCTCCCATCGAAAGCTTGGATGGTCTGAGCAGTCGGAACATAGTCAGCCTCGGTAATGCCGAGGGCTTTTGCGGTCCTTAGAGGAAGGACGTTCACAGCAGACCCGTCATCAACTAGGGTCATGGGAAGGTATTTTCCTCGGCAGACCACCGTGATGTAGAAAGCCAGGTTATGGGCGGCCCCGAATGGTGGTAGGTCGGCCTCGGAGAAAGTGATTACCGGTCCTTCTTCCTTAGCCTTGCCGTTTAGGTGGGGCAAGATCGTGGCTACCATCTCAGCGGGGGTAACCAAAGAGTCAACCTTGATTTGATCGAGAGCCTTTGTGAGTGCTTCCCGATGTTCTTGAGAGCTAACCAGGAGTTGCCATATAGTGAGGTCAACTCGGGTCTTCTTCAATTGTTTCACAAGAGCCGTTTCAGCAGTTGGCTCTTCAGAGGCGACTTCCGTGATGACGGTTGTCGGGATAGGGGTGTCCCTAGAGCTAGTGGCTTGAAAGGGACGACCAAGGTGGTTATTGGTTAGGACTCGAGATTTAGTCTTTCGAATCTCCTCGGCGGTGATGGGGACAGCTTCCCCCTTGGCGAGGTAGACGTCTTCCTCGTCGTCGAACCAGATCCCGTTCACTTGCGGGATAAGTGGGGAGATAAGGTGAGAGCAATCGATCACCTCCCCGGTAAGGATGGCGTGGGAGCTGAAAGGATTTTCCTTATTACTGGGCTTATCTCCGGGCAGCGGGATTTGACCGCTTTCGATCAGGTCCTGAATCAAGTGCTTCAGCTTCCAGCACTTCTCGGTATCATGCCCATTGCCTCGGTGGTATTGGCAATAGGCTTGGGCATTGTAGTTCTTGGAGCGTCGCTCAACCGGAACTTCAGGAGTTGGGCCTATCGGTTGGATTAGGCCTTTTGAAGACAGTCTTTGTAAGGCATAAGTATAGGTCGTACCTATATCGGTGAAAACCCGAGGTGGGGTGTTTCTCTTGGACGGGGCATCTAGTAGATTAACCGCGTCGAAAATGCTGCGGGTTGCAGCTTGAGGCTTGGTTGTGGAGGAAGAAGCCCCTTGGTAACCCTTAGCGGCGGCCTTGGTGAGGCCTTCCAGTCTCAAATCATCTTCGATCCTCATACCCATTTCAGTAAGGGTGGTGAAATTGGGTATGACGGCATATCGGAGGTGAACCCGGTAGGATGGGAGGAGGTTCTTAACAAAGGCCTCCACTAAAGTCTTCTCACTGGGCTTATCAACCAGTTTCACGCTCTCGGCCCTCCATCGTTGAAGGTATTTGGTAAAACCTTCTTTCGGCTCCTGGGCCATAACTTCCAGAGATCTCATTGTGGTTTGGATCTCGGTGTTGTCAGCATAGTTCCGAGCGAACTCGGTGGCCACATCATCCCATGTAGGGTATTTCTTCGGGTCTAGCCTGTAGTACCAAGCCCAAGGGTGCTTTTCAAGAGACGCAGCAAAGAGGTTCTTGAACATGGTGGAGTCCACCCCTTTGATGGCCATGAACTCCTTGTAGGCCCGTACATGTAGTAACGGGTCTTCAGTCCCTTCGAACATAGGCAAACCGGTAAGGTTCAGGTTTGCAGGCAGCTTGTCACTTAGAGGGTTATACTCCCGACTGTTTTCCCGGTGAATGTTGTTATTCCCAGTTAAATGCACTTGTTCTTCTAGTCGGCGGACCGAGCTAACCAGTTCAGCTAAAGGTCCGGTAGTCCCGGTAGTAGGAGTCCTGTGCTCCACCGAAGCCAATCGAGTGACGATAGCAACTTGCCCAGCCCTCATTTCATTTAGTTGGGCATCGATGTCGGCCTGCTTCTCGATCATGGAATCAACGGAGGCTTTCAGTTCAGCTAAGGCAGTTTCCATCCTGCGAGTGTGTCTGGTTGATGGTGGCCTGTCTGTAAGAACACCACGTAATCAGAAACTGAACCTAGTCTTGGAATCAAAGGAAACAGCACATCCCGAGCGACCCAAAAAAAGAAAGGACTGAGTGGAAGAGACTCGAGAAAGACATCTAGACGGATGACTCGTGGGTGGTATGACTTCCTTAGGATTTCGGCTTTGTGGGCCTAGTCCCGTTCGAAGGAAGGTCCACGTGAGATTACTCCCCAGACTTTTGACTCGAGTGTATGGACGGACTTTCCTTTGTAGGGGTATGCCCTACGCGGGTTGGTCGTGCCTTGACAGATAAGGCGGACTTGGGAAAGGGGAAACTCGTGATATAAGATCGACGGAGTTTCGACGCTATAAACCCTCTACGTACTATGCAAAGACCCGACACACGAATAGACGGTAGGTCCTATAATAAGGAAGGTTTATTTTAGGAAAGCTGAAGATTGAGGTTTGAATGCAAAAATGAACGAATTTCCGAAAGTTTTGAAAACTGAAAACGGAATTTCGAAAACCGAGATTAGAATTTTGAAAAGGAAAATTCCGAAAATCAAGGTGGTGGAGGTGGAAATTCAAGAATTAAAACGGACAGCATGCCGACTACAGAAAAGGATATTTTGAGTTAAATCGTTGATCCTAAATTTCGGCGGCATTCCGAGTTTTGAAAATGGGATATTTTGAAAAGGTGAGTCCCGAAATGGGCAGCATTTCGGTTTTTTTCAAAATTGGGTGTTTTAGAATGACGGGTCCTGAAATGGACAGTATTTCGGGTTTTTCGAAAGGTGGGTATTTTTGGAAAGATGCAATTTTGAAATGACGGTTTTTTGAAAAATGACACGGAAACCAAGTAGCACGTAGTCAAACAAGCATTATAACGACGCTCATGTATGCTTTACACTAAGTCTCGGTCGGTCAAAATAGGGTCTATACCAACAACGATGGCTTTCTCATGTGATGGACGGACTCCCTAAGCCGAGTTGGTCTTAGGACATGCCGCAAAACCGAGACGAGTTCCACCATCGATGTTTTTAGCGCACCCATGTAGGAATGCACCGCGGTATAGTGGGACGTCGGTCACAAGTAACCGGCCCGGGCAAAAATGGGTTATGCATGAATCATTAAACTAATGCGCGCACACTAATCTACGAACGATTTCTCTTCGAGTCTCACCCTAGGAACCCCGGTGACATGTGGTACATCAGGTATCCACAGCGGAGTCGCCAAATTGTGGACATGACGTAGGTCCACCCCGACGCGGCGAAGCGCGGGTTTGGGTAGGCGAATGAATCTCGTGGTAAGATTATTCTCGGGTTCGAAATTTAAGTCAAAATGGAGTCGCCACCGAATTTTGTGGTTATTCGGAACCATACGAGCCCACTCTATGTCGTCATGGGCTTTACACAAAGTAAGCCCACTCCGATTTCAGAGTTCATGGGGCTCGTCCCTTTGCATTGCGATAACGATACCATCTATACCGGTAACCGTGTAAAGAATGACTCTCGTGCGCCAAGCGTTTCGGACATCCGGAAACCAAAGGTTCTGAGTAAGGGGTGAGGGTACGTGTTGGGAAGCCCACTAAGGACACCCAACCCCGCCCGCACATGGCGGCCTCTACTAAGACACCGTTCGTGTTCGTGTACGCGCGCTAGTAAATTGATTAAATGATATGCAAACAGCGTTTTGTCTAAGCATGTGAATTTTGCGTTAACTACGTCATTTAATGCATCTAATTATTGGTCGAAATGGTTTAGCATGCGAGGTTCATTTATAAAGCGTAAAAGCAAATAATAAATAAAGCTCGAAAAAGGAATAAAAGCGTACAAGCTACACGGGCGGAAATACAACCCGGAATTCACAATACGACATAAACAAAATAACGTAAAACAAAGATAAAAACGGACCCATATGTAAACTAGACCGCGAAATTATGTAGATGGACTACCCCGCTTAAATACGTATTATGTCACGTATTAAGCGAAGGACGGAAATATGAGATTGTGGCGTATTGCTAGCCTAGTCTCACATTCCGTAGTCTTGTCCCGACTTATCACGTAAAAGTGGTCAAAGTCGTTCTACGTGTCGTGACATGTGTAGCGTTTTGAAAAATCATGAAGGGTCGGTCGATGGTCTAAAGTCGATAAGAACGGGGCTCGGAATATATGTCCAAGCCCTCGGGTTTCTGAGTTGCCAGACCCACTCGACCGAGTCATTGATTGACTCGACCGAGTGCGCTATTAACGTGGCTACTGCCCATATTTTGGGGGGTTACTCGATCGAGTGCCTTATGGCACTCGGTCGAGTGTGTCGTTAATGGGGCTACTGCCCTGTTTTTGGGGTGCAACTCGATCGAGTGGCCTATGGCACTCGGTCGAGTGCCCCCTGTACGAGTAGTGATTTGCTCGATTTTATGGCTTGAAATCGATGATCGGCCAAGTCAAATACAAATATCGCACGATTTGTATTCGACTCGGCCTCCGGTACTATAATCGTATATGAACGATTATAATACCGTCACCGGAGTTTTTATGAAAACGTTTGTGTTAGATTATGAAACTTTGAATTAGTAACGAGATGCATCCCTCTACGTCACGACATCGAAACTAACCCTTTCGGGTTATGTGATGTCGTTATTCGTGTCAACGGGTCTCGAACCAATTATGGAAATGGAATTAAATATGTTCAACTACGACGAATCACGATCACGTCACGCCCTTGAGTACATTGGGGCGGGGCTCCTCGAAAGGGCTCCACCTCCGTCGTTGCTCGTAAAGGGATTAGACGGATCGAATGTGATTATCGTAGTTCAACATTTCAAAACCGACTTTTGATATTAATATTATATACGCGGTATTGTTAGAGTTAGTAACGATATAAAAAAGATGCAAAATTAGAAATGCGAAAAGATGAAAAAGTTAGTATATGTGTACGTGTTACTACGATACAACGATATGAAAATGTGCATAAAAACGATATTTAAAAGAGATTAAAAAGGAGTTTGGAACACCCTCAACGTACATGCTAGTATGGACCTCGGAAACGGACTCGTGAACAGCGACAAAGCTTGGGAGTATCGAGGATGCACGCGAGTTACGGTGTGTATGGATATGTATGTGTATATGTCGGTTTATCGAGAGACTAGAACTCGGTTTTTTGGTGTGTTTTGCTTAGGGTTTGTAGTGTAGATTGTAGGATGAATGTAGGGTGAAGTGTGACTGAAAATGTAGGGCAAAATGATGGTGAAAAGGATCTGAAAAAGTTCTTCTCAAATGCATGGGAATGAGTCGGTATTTATAGACGTTTCCCATGACCTAGGGGGCACTCGATCGAGTGGCCCTAGTGCACTCGATCGAGTGCCTTAACAAATGGGCCAAGCCCGGGTAAAAAGGCTCCACTCGATCGAGTGGGGTCAATCCACTCGATCGAGTGGGTCAATCCACTTGATCGAGTGGGTCAAACGGTTGAGCCAAAATAGGGAAGTTTGACTTTGTTGATTTTGTTTACTTTTTTGAATTTGAATTTGGGCGCTTAAATGATTTCAGCTGATTTCTGAGACGGTTTTGCCTTTGACCGGGTTTTGACCCGGTCGCCAAAAGACGGGAAATATTTTTGGTGTCGGTTTTGGCCCAAATTAGTCTTATTTGACTCGGAATGACCCACTGGGCCTGAATTTGAGGTCTGTTTTGTGAGATTTTTACTCCGCTAAAAGTCCATGTCGGATATTATGAATTCCGAGCCCAAATCCGAGTACACTAAGTCACGTTGACGTCCAATCATCATCGGGTGATTTTCGGAGACTACCATAGACACGTGGCAGTCAAAATGCGGGTGTCTACAGAGCCCCCACTCTGACTGAGGCTTGGACAAGGCGAAAGTCAGAGTACCTACCAAGCCCGCTAAGACCTGGTAGACTTCCGATCGGGTCGTTTATAGTCCAGTAGACTCGCGTGAAGGGCTCGCCAGCCATAAGCAGAGGGTCATACCTGTCCTGACGATGATAGCTTCGCGGGGAGTCAGACTTGTAGCTTAAGTCCTGGGCGCAACTATGTGTGGGCCCATCCCGTATCTTTTCGGGGAAAATGCCGCCTCGGGCGTTCTGCTGGGGAAGTATACGAGCTGTTCGGGCTTGCTTCTGAAGCCTTGGGTCGCATTTGATGATGATGCTCCGTGGGGAGTAAAGCTTGCCTCTTTTGGGGAGTAGGGGTACCCGTATGCCGACACATCGTACTTCGGATGTAGCACACCGGGGAAAAGCTAACTCTGTTGGGGAAATTAAATAGTTTTGCGGGGACTTGCTTCTGAAGTCTGGGGTGTACCTGTATGCTGACACATAACAACTTGCATGTAACATGTAGGTAAAATGTTGACTCTCGCTGGGGAGAAAAATATTGAAAATTTTGGAAAGACAAAAATTTTGACGCGAAGGAATTTTTTAGAAAATCTTAGGAAAGCTCGGGACAGCTTGATTCCTATTCTGGGTTCAAGTTTGAAATCAGGCCTGCGCGCGCATAGGGCCTAGCTGGATGAGGAGGCAGTAGCAGTTAGGTTTTCAGTTAGGTTTCTCCATTATAAATATAGGAGATCCCTGCTTCAGTTTCTGCATCACAACTCAAATTCTCCTTCTCCTTTCTCAAAATCTTGTAGACTTTTAAGAAAGCTAAAAAATTCCTATCATGGGCATCGATCACTTGACTGCCATGCTTCTCGCCTGGTCCCAATACTTTCGGGACGAGGAGAAGGTCAGGCTGACTCAAATGGGGATAGTCAATTTATTCCCTTTTCAGCGTCTGATAGTGGATTCGCACTTTCTGGATGCCTGTCTGTCGTTTTGGGACACCACCCATCACGTGTTTGCATTCCCGAGGGGCGAGATGTGTCCCTTGCCCGAGGAGATTGCGGCCATAGGTGGCTGGGGCCTTGCTATTCAGCCTGCCATTCCCCCATTCTACCCGGATCCAAGGAGGCGTTTGAGGGAATTCTTGGGTTTGTCTCATGCTGAGGCAAACCGAATGGTGCAGGGAGATAACGTCTCCCTATTCGATTTGGCCGATAAGTTCATGAATCCACGGGACGTGAGGGCCACCCCTGCTCATAGGCGTAGGGCTTTCGCCTTTTGCATGCTGCATTGTTATGTCTTCGAGGGGCTGATGGAGCTTGACACATGCAGGGGTCAAATCAGGCTAATCGGTGTGGTTGACCAGATGGAGACTGGTCATAGCCCTGCTTGGCTAGCCACTGGGGAGATTATTACGGGTCTGGACGCTAGACGGCTCGACTCAACTCGACCGTTGATGGGGAGTACCCGTTTTCTTCAAGTATGCACCTCGATTTTTTTTTTTTTTTTTTTCGTTCACGTTTCGCGCGAATTTTCTGATTCTCGTAAGTCACTCGATCGAGTGGACCTGTCACTCGATCGAGTGACATTCGTACTTGGCTACTGCCTGTTTTTGACAGGCTTACTCGATCGAGTCAGCTTTTGCACTCGATCGAGTGGGCTGTAGCGAATTGCTCTGTTGCTTATTAAGCTTGTATATGCTTTTCAGATATGGTTGTCGGAGCGGTTATCGATCATAGAGACCCCTCCAAGCATTCCCAATTACCGGAGCAGTCAGATTAGCTCCCGGAGGCGGAAAATAAGCTCGAGTCATCGGATTGATCGAGCTTACTGGGACGAGGAGTTGGTGTTTCACGGGGGTCCTTTGATCAGGTGGACCGTCGCTTG
The DNA here is from genome assembly GCA_958450325.1 of Agrostemma githago. NCBI lineage: Eukaryota > Viridiplantae > Streptophyta > Magnoliopsida > Caryophyllales > Caryophyllaceae > Agrostemma > Agrostemma githago. Next base: position 34,904,214 of record OY288254.1, on the reverse strand, counting down.
GTAGTTCCTTTCGAAATTGACCGGACTGGCGAAGAGGGACCAAGCCCGATATCTGACGATCTTGTCCCTAGACTGGACGGTTCACATTTACCCGGACCGCCTCCTAAGGCAGTTTGGTTCATCTCAGCGCATCCCTGAGAAGGAAGCCATTATTAGCGTCCCGCTCCAATTGACGGACGCTATGTGCGACACTTGGTTGCAACGATGGTTCACTCGTCCCACATGGACGGTACCTAGCCCTTGCCAATCCGCTTGGGTATCACGGGCTTATCAGAAGTGGATTTCTGAAGAGTCCGAGGAAGCTCGAAAGGCCTTGAAGGTTGATGAGGCCATCGAATTGGTCCAGCGTAAGTCGGCGAAGGACAACAGAGACTTCTTCACCGGGGAACATAGTCCTGAGACCACAGTCCGGGAAGAATCGGGTCTTAAGTCACAAACTAAGACTCGATCTAAGGAAGTCGGTTCTAGCAGCACTCGAGGGCAGACCGACCTGGAACGACGACTTGGGCCGAGGTCGGCGGCCTGGGACCGACTTGGTCCGCGTGACCGGCTCCCTGAGCCCGTCAGGGCTCGACTTAGGCCCATTGATATGACAGGGGAGTCGGGCTCAAATACTCGAGCCCGAGCTAGAGAAGTTCCCGTGGTGATTCGGGAACGCTCCCCTCCGCGTCGTCGCCAGTGGACGACTAGGGATGCCAAGGACAAGGGGAAGGGCAGGATGCCCTAAATGCCGAGTCCTTAGATTTATTATTATTTAAGTATTGTTATTATTTTTTATTGTGTGCCCTTTTTTTGTATTTATTTTGAATTCCTGCACTTTGTAATTTTCCGAGTTTATCGGGATATTTTTTTTTGAATTAATAAAAGAAGTTTATTATTAAACCGTTCCTGTCTTTTCTTGATTGCATTGGTTGTGCCCTTTTGAGGGGCTGCCTACGTATCTGCGATTAGCAGAATCAAACCAAACGTAGTTCAGGCATAGGAAATTTGCAATCTCGAAGTACACCAAGACTATTAGTTCAAGATGTTTATGACAGTAGAATAAGTAATTCTAGCTCATTGACTTGCTTTTTGTAAAAAAATGATTTTGATAAATTTGCTAATGACATTGAGAAATGGCTAAGGGTAGTAGCGCTTCAGCTGGTCCAGGTTGGTTGGGTTGACAAATTCATTCCCGTCCAAGTCTGTCAGCATCACTGCTCCCCCTGATAGGATTTTCTTCACCAGATATGGCCCAGCCCAATTGGGTTTGAATTTTCCCCTTGGGTCAACCGGTAGTAGAGCCCGAATAGACTTAAGGACTAGATCGCCCTCCCTGATGTGTCTGGGCCTTACTCTCTTGTTGAAGGCCCGTTGGATCCTCTTCTGGTAGATTTGGATATTATTAAGGGCACGAGACCGTCGTTCGTCTAGTAAAACCAGTGAGTCATATCGTGCTCGAACCCAGTCAGCTTCGGGTACTTGACTTTCTAACAGAATTCTGAGGGACGGTACCTCCAGCTCGACTGGCTGGACTGCCTCCATCCCGTAGGTTAGGTAATATGGTGTCGCCCCGGTTGCGGTGCGAATTGACGTTCGATATCCCCATAGGGCAAAAGGTATTTTGTCGGGCCAGTCCCGGTAATTGTCAGCCATCTTTTTGAGTATGGTGACAATTGTTTTATTAGCCGCCTCTACTGCTCCATTTGTTTGGGGGCGGTAAGGCGAGGAAGTATGCCTTTGGATTTTATATTTGGTCAGCAGGGCCGCAGTCTCGGCTTGAAAATGAGTCCCGTGATCACTGATAAAATCAGCGGGAATCCCATATCGACATATTATCTTGTTTTGGATAAACTTGGCGACATGCTTGGCAGTGAGAATGCGATATGATTCAGCTTCGACCCATTTGGTGAAATAGTCGATAGCTACCAAAATAAAGCAGTGCCCACCGGTACCCGAGGGATTTATTTTCCCGATTATGTCGATACCCCACGTTGAGAATGGCCAGGGTGACGTCATGGTATAGAGTAGTGATGACGGCATATGTTGCACATTGCCAAAAATTTGACAGTTATGACAATGTTTGACATACGACCGGCAATCAGCTTCCATGGTATTCCAGTAATAACCGAGCCTCATGATTTTCCGGACCAGCATGTGGGCATTCATGTGTGGGCCGTTCTCACCATCATGTACTTCGGCCATAACCTTTTCAGCCTTGTATTTGTCAACACAAAGGAGAAGAGCCCCATGTGCCGTCTTTTTATACAGTTGTCCGTCGTCGGTACGGATGAACTGGGTGGCTAGCCTCCGTAAGGCTTTCTTGGCTCGGCCTTCCATCCCGAGAGGATATTCTCCGTTTGTCAGGTATTTTAACACAGCTTGGTACCATGGTTCGGGATCAGTTAACTCAATGTCTTCGATGTCGCAGATGTATGCTGGCTCGGACCGTCTTTCGACGCAAATCGGCATACTGGTCACGTGGTCGGGAATATTCAGTAAAGATGCCAATTTTGAGAGTGCATCTGCGAACTGATTTTCTTCCCGGGGTAGGTATATATATTCTACCTTTTGGAATCGTTTCTCTAGATCCTGTACTCGTGCCTGGTAGGCCACGAGATTAGCATTTCGAGTTTTCCATTTTTGAAGTGCTTGGTTAATGACCAAGGATGAATCACCATGTACCCGGAGATTTGTAATCCCCAGATTGGCGGCGGCTTGTAGCCCGTAAATGCATGCTTCGTACTCTGCTGCATTATTGGTAACATCAAAGTCCAGTTTGATGGAGACGGGAGTGTGCTCCCCTTTTGGTGAAATTAGGAGGATCCCAACTCCGAACCCTCGAAAATTAGATGCACCATCGAAGTATAAATCCCAAGTTTCAGTATCCGTATGGAAAATATCTTCATCTGGGAAGGACCAAGTGTCGGTGTATCCCTCCTCGGTTATCGGGCTATCGGCGAGAAATTCAGCTACTACTCGACCTTTAATAGCCTTTAACGGTACAAACTTTAAGTCGAACTCTGCCAACATTAGAGTCCATCTAGAGATTCGGCCGTTGAGAACGGGCTTTTCGAAGATGTATTTGATGGGGTCCATCTTGGATAGCACATGGACCTCGTAACTGAGCATATAATGTCGGAGTTTCTTGGTAGCCCAAACTAGAGCCAAACACGTCTTTTTGAGCATGGTATATTTGCACTCATACTCTAAAAACTTCTTGCTGATGTAGTAAATGGCTCTTTCTTCGGAGTTAACTGTCTGAGCCAGCATAGCCCCCATGGCTGTCTCGGTCGTCGTTAGGTATAACGACAGAGGCAAACCGGGTTGAGGTGGCATTAAGACTGGCGGAGCAGACAGAATTTCTTTGATTTTGTCGAAAGCGGTTTGGCACTTGTCGTCCCATAGTAACCGTTCTCCCACTTTCAGTTTCTTGAAAATTGGTTCACACACCATGGTTAACTTGGAAATGAACCGAATGATGTACTGGACTTTCCCGAGGAATCCCCTTATTTCTTTTTCGGTTTTGGGAGATTGCATCTCGGTAATGGCTTTGATTTTAGCTGGATCGACTTCGATACCTCGTTGGCTAACGATATGACCCAGTAATTTGCCTGATGTTACCCCGAAACTGCACTTTTGAGGGTTTAACCTCATGTTGTATCTGCGCAATCGGGTGAAGAATTTTCTTAGGGCGGTGATGTGACCGTCCCGTTCTTTGGATTTGACGATCATGTCGTCTTACATAAACTTCTACCTCTTTATGCATCATGTCGTGTAATAAAGTGGTAGCAGTTCTTTGATATGTGGCCCCGGCATTAATGAGACCGAAAGGCATGACGGTATAGCAGTAAGTGCCCCAAGGTGTGGTGAAGGTAGTCTTACTCATGTCTTCTTCCGCCATCTTGATTTGATTATACCCGGCATACCCGTCCATGAATGATAGAAGGGCATGATCGGCCGTGTTATCCACCAGTATATCGATGTGTGGTAACGGAAAATCATCTTTCCGGCTCGCCTTGTTAAGATCCCGAAAGTCTACGCATACCCGCACCTTACCGTCCTTTTTAGGAACCGGCACGATGTTTGCCACCCAGTCCGGATACTCGGACACTTGTATGAAGCCGGCTTTGAATTGTTTGTCGACTTCTTCTTTTACCTTGAGAGACCACTCGGGCCTCATCCGACGAAGCTTTTGTTTGACCGGTCTGCACCCGTCTTTGATTGGTATGTGGTGCTCGGCTATTTCCCGGTCTATCTCCGGCATGTCCTTGTAGGACCATGCGAAGACGTCCTTAAATTCTTGGAGGAGGTTTACGAACTGTTGTTTCTCCCCGGGATCTAAGGATAACCCTATCTTAAGTGTCTGAGGCTCTAAGGTTGTTCCCACATTTATGGACTCGGTTTCTTCGATTACCGGGTTCCGGGACTCCCTTTGCTCTAGTTGCTCGATCAAATGCGGAGGTAAGGGTACCTGTTCGTCTGATTTCTCAATGTCATAGCATAAAACATTTTTAAAAGCAGAATTTGAAAGAGACAAGTCGTAAGCAGAACGGTTGTTATTATTGATTGAAAATTTGGAGAACAGCTCAAAGAGAGCAGCCATCTGATCATTGGTCAGTGGCGGGATAGGTAGGGCACTCGGGACAGACTCCGAAGTGCCAGCAGCAGGAATAATAAAAGGGAGAGGGGTTACAGGAGTGACTCTAGCACCGACTTCCCTAGACTCGACCTCAGACTCTGACTCAGACTCCGACTCAGACTCGGACTCGGACTCAGACTCAGGCATGTCTCCCTCTACGGTGACCAGCTTGTAGATCCTTCCCTGGCTGTCAGTCCACTTGACAGTCTTCCTCCAGGCCCTGTTTCCCGTCTCGGAACCAACATCCGAGATCAGCTTGGTCGGGTCAAACCTGTTGCTGCGGAGGATCAGGTTGACCAGGTCTTCCTTTGGAGTTGGGGCTACGGTGTCTTCCCCAAATAGTAGCCCTAGAGCGGGCTCAGCATCTTCAGCTCCATTGGACTGGATGAGGGCGAACACATCATCCGGGATGTAGTTGCAGTCCCGGGCCATGTGGGTCCCGAGCTGCATAGCATTGGGTTGGTATAGACCAACCTGGACAGCCCCGAACACCGGTGTGACGAAGTAGTCAGCCAACCGTGGGCTATAAGGGCTCAAGTAGATACCCTTAAGGATGTTGCAGGCTTTTTCGATCCCTGCTCGGACAACATTGTCGGGGGTGATATCATAACCGAGACCAAAGTGAGATTCTTCGTCTTTGAGAACCTCGATGATCTTCCCAGCTGGAAGATCGGGTCGAGAGGTAGCCCCCGGAAAGTATCCTAAGTTTTGGAGCATCATGTCGATACTCGTAGTGAAATAAGGCCTAAAGAGGTACTCTTCCTCGATCATCCCCACAAAATCGAACCCCCAGAGGTCCGTGCGTGTCGTGGCGTTACAGCTAGCCACAGTCATCGGTGTTGCCTCTAAAGTGATGACATCGTTAAGCAAAGGCATCTTGATCTTTCGATGGAGGGTGGAGGACACCGCCTTGACCGCGTGGATCCAAGGCCTACCCAGGAGCAAGTTGAACGATGAGGTGACATCGATCACCTGAAACTCGAGCTCCTTCTCTATCGGGCCAGTGATGATGGTCAGTTTCACGGCCCCAGCTACCGACTTCGGGCTCCCATCGAAAGCTTGGATGGTCTGAGCAGTCGGAACATAGTCAGCCTCGGTAATGCCGAGGGCTTTTGCGGTCCTTAGAGGAAGGACGTTCACAGCAGACCCGTCATCAACTAGGGTCATGGGAAGGTATTTTCCTCGGAAGACCACCGTGATGTAGAGGGCCAGGTTATGGGCGGCCCCGAATGGTGGTAGGTCGGCCTCGGAGAAAGTGATTACCGGTCCTTCTTCCTTAGCCTTGCCCTTTAGGTGGGGCAAGATCGTGGCTACCATCTCAGCGGGGGTAACCAAAGAGTCAACCTTGATTTGATCGAGAGCCTTTGTGAGTGCTTCCCGATGTTCTTGAGAGCTAACCAGGAGTTGCCATATAGTGAGGTCAACTCGGGTCTTCTTCAATTGTTTCACAAGAGCCGTTTCAGCAGTTGGCTCTTCAGAGGCGACTTCCGTGATGACGGTTGTCGGGATAAGGGTGTCCCTAGAGCTAGTGGCTTGAAAGGGACGACCAAGGTGGTTATTGGTTAGGACTCGAGATTTAGTCTTTCGAATCTCCTCGGCGGTGATGGGGACAGCTTCCCCCTTGGCGAGGTAGACGTCTTCCTCGTCGTCGAACCAGATCCCGTTCACTTGCAGCATAAGTGGGGAGATAAGGTGAGAGCAATCAATCACCTCCCCGGTAAGGATGGCGTGGGAGCTGAAAGGATTTTCCTTATTACTGGGCTTATCTCCGGGCAGCGGGATTTTACCGCTTTCGATCAGGTCCTGAATCAAGTGCTTCAGCTTCCAGCACTTCTCGGTATCATGCCCATTGTCTCGGTGGTATTGGCAATAGGCTTGGGCATTGTAGTTCTTGGAGCGTCGCTCAACCGGAACTTCAGGAGTTGGGCCTATCGGTTGGATTAGGCCTTTTGAGGACAGCCTTTGTAAGGCATAAGTATAGGTCGTACCTATATCGGTGAAAACCCGAGGTGGGGTGTTTCTCTTGGACGGGGCATCTAGTAGATTAACCGCGTCGAAAATGCTGCGGGTTGCAGCTTGAGGCTTGGTTGTGGAGGAAGAAGCCCCTTGGTAACCCTTAGCGGCGGCCTTGGTGAGGCCTTCCAGTCTCAAATCATCTTCGATCCTCATACCCATTTCAGTAAGGGTGGTGAAATTGGGTATGACGGCATATCGGAGGTGAACCCGGTAAGATGGGAGGAGGTTCTTAACAAAGGCCTCCACTAAAGTCTTCTCACTGGGCTTATCGACCAGTTTCACGCTCTCGGCCCTCCATCGTTGAAGGTATTTGGTAAAACCTTCTTTCGGCTCCTGGGCCATAACTTCCAGAGATCTCATTGTGGTTTGGATCTCGATGTTGTCAGCATAGTTCCGAGCGAACTCGGTGGCCACATCATCCCATGTAGGGTATTTCTTCGGGTCTAGCCTGTAGTACCAAGCCCGAGGGTGCTTTTCAAGAGACGCAGCAAAGAGGTTCTTGAACATGGTGGAGTCCACCCCTTTGATGGCCATGAACTCCTTGAAGGCCCGTACATGTAGTAACGGGTCTTCAGTCCCTTCGAACATAGGCAAACCGGTAAGGTTCAGGTTTGCAGGCAGCTTGTCACTTAGCGGGTTATACTCCCGACTGTTTTCCCGGTGAATGTTGTTATTCCCAGTTAAATGCACTTGTTCTTCTAGTCGGCGGACCGAGCTAACCAGTTCAGCTAAAGGTCCGGTAGTCCCGGTAGTAGGAGTCCTGTGCTCCACCGAAGCCAATCGAGTGACGATAGCAACTTGCCCAGCCCTCATTTCATTTAGTTGGGCATCGATGTCGGCCTGCTTCTCGATCATGGAATCAACGGAGGCTTTCAGTTCAGCTAAGGCAGTTTCCATCCTGCGAGTGTGTCTGGTTGATGGTGGCCTGTCTGTAAGAACACCACGTAATCAGAAACTGAACCCAGTCTTGGAATCAAAGGAAACAGCACATCCCGAGCGACCCAAAAAAGAAAGGACTGAGTGGAAGAGACTCGAGAAAGACATCTAGACGGATGACTCGTGGGTGGTATGACTTCCTTAGGATTTCGGCTTTGTGGGCCTAGTCCCGTTCGAAGGAAGGTCCACGTGAGATTACTCCCCAGACTTTTGACTCGAGTGTATGGACGGACTTTCCTTTGTAGGGGTATGCCCTACGCGGGTTGGTCGTGCCTTGACAGATAAGGCGGACTTGGGAAAGGGGAAACTCGTGATATAAGATCGACGGAGTTTCGACGCTATAAACCCTCTACGTACTATGCAAAGACCCGACACACGAATAGACGGTAGGTCCTATAATAAGGAAGGTTTATTTTAGGAAAGCTGAAGATTAAGGTTTGAATGCAAAAATGAACGAATTTCCGAAAGTTTTGAAAACTGAAAACGGAATTTCGAAAACCGAGATTAGAATTTTGAAAAGGAAAATTCCGAAAATCAAGGTGGTGGAGGTGGAAATTCAAGAATTAAAACGGACAGCATGCCGACTACAGAAAAGGATATTTTGAGTTAAATCGTTGATCCTAAATTTCGGCGGCATTCCGAGTTTTGAAAATGGGATATTTTGAAAAGGTGAGTCCCGAAATGGGCAGCATTTCGGTTTTTTTCAAAATTGGGTGTTTTAGAATGACGGGTCCTGAAATGGACAGTATTTCGGGTTTTTCGAAAGGTGGGTATTTTTGGAAAGATGCAATTTTGAAATGACGGTTTTTTGAAAAATGACACGGAAACCAAGTAGCACGTAGTCAAACAAGCATTATAACGACGCTCATGTATGCTTTACACTAAGTCTCGGTCGGTCAAAATAGGGTCTATACCAACAACGATGGCTTTCTCATGTGATGGACGGACTCCCTAAGCCGAGTTGGTCTTAGGACATGCCGCAAAACCGAGACGAGTTCCACCATCGATGTTTTTAGCGCACCCATGTAGGAATGCACCGCGGTATAGTGGGACGTCGGTCACAAGTAACCGGCCCGGGCAAAAATGGGTTATGCATGAATCATTAAACTAATGCGCGCACACTAATCTACGAACGATTTCTCTTCGAGTCTCACCCTAGGAACCCCGATGACATGTGGTACATCAGGTATCCCCAGCGGAGTCGCCAAATTGTGGACATGACGTAGGTCCACCCCGACGCGGCGAAGCGCGGGTTTGGGTAGGCGAATGAATCTCGTGGTAAGATTATTCTCGGGTTCGAAATTTAAGTCAAAATGGAGTCGCCACCGAATTTTGTGGTTATTCGGAACCATACGAGCCCACTCTATGTCGTCATGGGCTTTACACAAAGTAAGCCCACTCCGATTTCAGAGTTCATGGGGCTCGTCCCTTTGCATTGCGATAACGATACCATCTATACCGGTAACCGTGTAAAGAATGACTCTCGTGCGCCAAGGGTTTCGGACATCCGGAAACCAAAGGTTCTGAGTAAGGGGTGAGGGTACGTGTTGGGAAGCCCACTAAGGACACCCAACCCCGCCCGCACATGGCGGCCTCTACTAAGACACCGTTCGTGTTCGTGTACGCGCGCTAGTAAATTGATTAAATGATATGCAAACAGCGTTTTGTCTAAGCATGTGAATTTTGCGTTAACTACGTCATTTAATGCATCTAATTATTGGTCGAAATGGTTTAGCATGCGAGGTTCATTTATAAAGCGTAAAAGCAAATAATAAATAAAGCTCGAAAAAGGAATAAAAGCGTACAAGCTACACGGGCGGAAATACAACCCGGAATTAACAATACGACATAAACAAAATAACGTAAAACAAAGATAAAAACGGACCCATGTGTAAACTAGACCGCGAAATTATGTAGATGGACTACCCCGCTTAAATACGTATTATGTCACGTATTAAGCGAAGGACGGAAATATGAGATTGTGGCGTATTGCTAGCCTAGTCTCACATTCCGTAGTCTTGTCCCGACTTATCACGTAAAAGTGGTCAAAGTCGTTCTACGTGTCGTGACATGTGTAGCGTTTTGAAAAATCATGAAGGGTCGGTCGATGGTCTAAAGTCGATAAGAACGGGGCTCGGAATATATGTCCAAGCCCTCGGGTTTCTGAGTTGCCAGACCCACTCGACCGAGTCATTGATTGACTCGACCGAGTGCGCTATTAACGTGGCTACTGCCCATATTTTGGGGGGTTACTCGATCGAGTGCCTTATGGCACTCGGTCGAGTGTGTCGTTAATGGGGCTACTGCCCTGTTTTTGGGGTGCAACTCGATCGAGTGGCCTATGGCACTCGGTCGAGTGCCCCCTGTACGAGTAGTGATTTGCTCGATTTTATGGCTTGAAATCGATGATCGGCCAAGTCAAATACAAATATCGCACGATTTGTATTCGACTCGGCCTCCGGTACTATAATCGTATATGAACGATTATAATACCGTCACCGGAGTTTTTATGAAAACGTTTGTGTTAGATTATGAAACTTTGAATTAGTAACGAGATGCATCCCTCTACGTCACGACATCGAAACTAACCCTTTCGGGTTATGTGATGTCGGTATTCGTGTCAACGGGTCTCGAACCAATTATGGAAATGGAATTAAATATGTTCAACTACGACGAATCACGATCACGTCACGCCCTTGAGTACATTGGGGCGGGGCTCCTCGAAAGGGCTCCACCTCCGTCGTTGCTCGTAAAGGGATTAGACGGATCGAATGTGATTATCGTAGTTCAACATTTCAAAACCGACTTTTGATATTAATATTATATACGCGGTATTGTTAGAGTTAGTAACGATATAAAAAAGATGCAAATTTAGAAATGCGAAAAGATGAAAAAGTTAGTATATGTGTACGTGTTACTACGATACATCGATATGAAAATGTGCATAAAAACGATATTTAAAAGAGATTAAAAAGGAGTTTGGAACACCCTCAACGTACATGCTAGTATGGACCTCGGAAACGGACTCGTGAACAGCGACAAAGCTTGGGAGTATCGAGGATGCACGCGAGTTACGGTGTGTATGGATATGTATGTGTATATGTCGGTTTATCGAGAGACTAGAACTTGGTTTTTTGGTGTGTTTTGCTTAGGGTTTGTAGTGTAGATTGTAGGATGAATGTAGGGTGAAGTGTGACTGAAAATGTAGGGAAAAATGATGGTGAAAAGGATCTGAAAAAGTTCTTCTCAAATGCATGGGAATGAGTCGGTATTTATAGACGTTTCCCATGACCTAGGGGGCACTCGATCGAGTGGCCCTAGTGCACTCGATCGAGTGCCTTAACAAATGGGCCAAGCCCGGGTAAAAAGGCTCCACTCGATCGAGTGGGGTCAATCCACTCGATCGAGTGGGTCAAACGGTTGAGCCAAAATAGGGAAGTTTGACTTTGATTTTGTTTACTTTTTTGAATTTGAATTTGGGCGCTTAAATGATTTCAGCTGATTTCTGAGACGGTTTTGCCTTTGACCGGGTTTTGACCCGGTCGCCAAAAGACGGGAAATATTTTTGGTGTCGGTTTTGGCCCAAATTAGTCTTATTTGACTCGGAATGACCCACTGGGCCTGAATTTGAGGTCTGTTTTGTGAGATTTTTACTCCGCTAAAAGTCCATGTCGGATATTATGAATTCCGAGCCCAAATCCGAGTACACTAAGTCACGTTGACGTCCAATCATCATCGGGTGTTTTTCGGAGACTACCATAGACACGTGGCAGTCAAAATGCGGGTGTCTACAATTAGACCCAACCTTTTCAATGACTCTGAATGGACGATTTGCCCTTGTCATTAACCTGCCCTTCCTCTTAGCAGGGAACCTTTCCTTTATTAAGTGTATCCAGACTAGGTCACCTGGTGCAAATTCCTTCTTCTTCCTAGGAACCTTAGGTTGTTTCCTATACCTTTCATTGGCTTGCTCAATCTGCCTCTTAACTGTTTCATGTAATTTCATCAATTGCTCTGCCATATTCTTGGCATCATAGCTCAGTTCTTCTCTTGGGACACTGGACAGATCAAAAGGAATCAATGGATTGACCCCATAGACAATCTTAAAGGGACTGTGTCATGTGGCAGATGATGGAGCTCTATTGAAAGCGAATTCAGCTTGAGGTTGCTTAAGGTCCCAGCCTTTCAGTGACCTGCTCACAATGCACCTCAATATTCTTCCCAAAGTTTTGTTGGTGACTTCATTCTGACCATCTGTTTGTGGATGGTGAGATGTGCTAAACATTAGCCTGGTGTTTAGTAACCTCCATAAGGACCTCCAGAATTAACTTAGGAACTCTGTGTCCCTATCAGATACAATAGACTTAGGCACCCCATGCAGTTTCACCACCTCCCTGGAATATAAGTTTGCAATGTTAACAGCATCCTCAGTCTTTGTACAGGCTATGAAGTGAGCCATCTTAAAGAATCTGTCAACCACCACTATGATTGCATCTCTGCCCCCTTTGAGTTCTAGGTAGAGCCACCATAAAATCCATGCTCACATCCTCCCATGGCTTTCTGGTACTAGTAGTGGTGTATATGGTCATGTTTGAAAAGAACTCTTGGCCAGTTGACAGACTACACACTTCCTTAGGCTCAATTGAACCTCTTCCATCATTTTAGGCCAATAAAATTGTTCTTGCAAGATTTCTAAGGTCTTTTGTACCCCAAAGTGTCCTCTCATTCCACTAGAATGCACTTTCTTGATCAATAGATTCCTTTACGATCCTTTAGGCACATTGAGCTTGTTTCCCTTGAACATGAACCCCTTCTGCAAGGTGTATTTTATTCCTGGAGTACTTCCACTCTTCTGTAGGGCCCTCTAGCCTTCATCAAAGCTTGGATCCTCTTTATACAGCTCTTTCATGTACTCAAACCCTAAGACATTGGTATCCATAACAGTTAACAAGGAACGTCTCCTTGATAAAGCACCATCAACAACATTCAATTGTCTTTCTTTGTGTTTGCTTGAGAAGGTGAAGGATTGCAAGAACTCAACCCACTTGGCATGCATGTGGTTCAGTTTGTGTATTTTAAGACCTCATGATTTGAATGCAACACAAAAGGTTTAGGCTTTAAGTAGTGGCTCCAATGAATCAAAGTCCTCACAATAGCATAAAATTCTTTATCATAGGTGGAGTAATTCAAATTTTCTCCCCTAGCTTCTCACTGAAATAGACCACTGTTTTTTTACCTTGGATTAGTACAGCTCCTATCCCCACACCACTCGCATCACATTCCACTTCAAAAAGACTATCAAAGTCTGGTAACCTAAGGATTAGTGTTTGGCACATCAGCTTCTTTATCTTCTCAAAGGCAGTTTGAGCATCTTCAGTCCACCTAAACTCTCCCTTCTTCATACACTCAGTGACAGGTGCAATGACTGAATTGAACCCTTTAATAAATATCCTATAGAAAGAGGCCAAACCATGGAACCCCCTCACTTCAGTAACAGTTTTGGGTGCAGGCCATGATTAAATGGCTTTTAGCTTCCCTTGTGTAACAATCCGGATTTTTTATGACTTAAATAAATAGATAATGTGGAAAATTATCTAAGTCATTTAATTAAATTTATATCAGAGTGTAAATAATCCGGATCGCTACGTATCCTTACAACAAAGGACTATTAGTTACAAAGTCTTGATTCACTAGTACAGAAAATAGATTGTATTTTTATACTAAACATATTATTAAAATCTCTCACTCGATTCCCCAACGTCATAGACCTGCAAAAAAATAAAACAGAGGTCGCTGAGAGGAACAACAACCAAACCGTTCATCTAACATCACCTTATACACATAAGACAATCATGTGAATAACCAACAATATGCTTACAAAAATATTTAAAGGTTATCACGTAACAGATAGTTTTCTTTAATTCAATTAACCAACATGTGAGGTGATGAAGATGGTAAAGTTTAGAAGATGAGACATTGGCAGCCATTTGATTTTAAATCACTTTTCACATAAACAGATAAACACACGAGTCGTGGCTCCTAGTATCATCGCTACATCCTATTGGCTTGCATCTCACCAATAGAAGTAGCCGTGTTACCGACTCGTAGACCGAACCGATCTTATGAGGTTTACATCTCACCCATAAGGCTCAATTGGGCCCGAACTTCAATTATATTATACGTTTATTCAGACGGAGCTTTGGGCGAAATGAAACCGGGGATTACATTCTCTGCATCACCATGAGGGAACCTGCAGTTTTCAAAATCATGTTCTGCCCCCGCTACCTTGGTGGTAATACTGATCAAGTACTTGTCTATACATGCGCACATATCCTACGCAGACTCTTGAACCGCAGTTCTCACTGCCGTAGTACGACTACCTTAAACACTAGGTCGACTCTCGGACCGCAGCCTCCGAGTTTGCTTTTCATTACAAGTGCAGTCGAAACACCACATATGGTAGAATCCAACAAACGCTATTCGTCCCAGACTCGCATCGTAAACTTTATATAAAAGTCGTCGGCGAACAAGTAGTATATTATTTAGGGACCTTTAATAATTGGTCGAACTCATTTGAAACAGTCAAATCCTCCAATACTTACTTTCAGTGTGACAACATTATACTTTAATCCTCAAGTGTCACCCGAAATATTATATCCCAAATATCGTATAACTTATTTTTAAATAGTAAATTCTTTTAAATGAAGTCTTATATAAAAATAAAATTTAAGGTATAATAAAATATTATTTTAAAATTTATAGTTTCTGAAAAATATAATTGAAGTCATACTTAGTTGATTTAAAAATTTTGACGTAAAATCATTTTTTAAATATTTATAAATGTCGTGTAAAAGTTTCGGAATAAAATAAATCAATTTATTATAGAAAAATGAAATTTATAAATTTATACCTATATAAAAATAATAAGTGAAGTATTATTAAAATAAAATATTTTGTAGATTACTAATTTACTCTATTATTATAATATATAAACAAATGTAAAAGTACTAAAGAAAATTAAATATGACCAAAATTATAAATATATAAAATACATACAAAGTATAAAGTTCATAGAATAAATATACATAGTAAATAGAAATAAATAAAATGATATAAATAAATTTTATTATTTTAAAAAAATTTATTCATTTTGTAAATTTTTCATATAAACGGAAATATAAAGGTGATAAATAAATTAGACAGGTGATAATTTAGTTAATTTGAATTTAGTCATAAACAAATACATAACATAATAAAATATCACGTAATATTTTTATATACATAAATAATTTAGTCATACAAATAAGCCTAAATATTTAAATAAGCAATTTATTAAGTTAGTAACATAATATACTTATATATATATAAAATTTTGTTAGAAGAAAAGCTTGGTTACCTTAATAGCTATTACGGAGTATTTATTAACGTTATTAAGAATTAAAGGTCGTCTGGTCAACAATATTGTCTACGTTAGAAAAGTCATCTCCTCATTCTCGATGCTCCAATTATAGAAAAGGACGAGGGAGTAAATATAGTATGTTGTACGGAGTATATAGTATATTAAATAGAAGTAGTACGTAGTAATTAGAAGTAATATATATATATATATATATATAGATCTAGGATCCTTTGAGGCAGCTCAACTCGCCGCACCCATTGAGGCACAATCTCAACCATTAGATTAAAATCAAATTAAAGGCTAAGATTAAAACAAAAACTCATACATAAAAAAAAATTCCCAATTATTTTTCCCGGGGGAAAAAAATCGATATTTTTCGAAAAAAAAAAATAAATTTATTTCCGGGAAAAAAAAAAATTCGGAAAACTTTTTTCCAAAAAAAAATTTATTTTTTCTGAAAAAAAAAATTTAGAATTTTTTTTTCCAAAAAAAAAAAAATTGGAATTTAAAATAAAATTGGTGTATATAAAAACAATTTCAGTGTACATAATAATTGTTTTAAGGTATATAACAATTCTATTATATCAAATAATTAAGTACATATGCCAATTATTTCAGTGTATATATGTTGATTAATTGGTGTACATAGTAACCATTTGAGTGTATATAACAATAACTATTTTACTGTATATATATTTAGTTCTTAAGTGTATATATATATATATATGTATGTAGTGAGTTTAATAGCGTATATAATGAGTTTTTTAGTGTATATAGCAGTTATTTTGATGTATGTTTCATTATTGATTAACTGATGTACATATTAATTATTTGGGTGTATATAACAATTATTTTACTGTATATATTGAGTTCTTAAGTGTATGTATGCAGTGAGTTTAATAGCGTATATAATGAGTTTTTTAGTGTATATAACAGTTATTTTGATGTATGTTCCATTGTTGATTAATTGGTGTACATAATAACTATTTGAGTGTATATAACATTTTTTTATTTGAGTGTATATAACAATTTTTTTACTGTATATATTGATTTCTTAAGTGTGTGTATATAGTGAGTTTAATAACGTATATAATGAGTTTTTTTAGTGTATATAACACTTATTTGGATGTATGTCCCATCTTAATCTAATAGTCTAGATTGTGCCTCAATGGGTGTAAGGAGTTACCCTGCCTCACCGGAACCCACCTATATATATATATATATATATATATATATATATATATATATATATATATATATATATATATATATGTGTGTGTGTGATCATATGAGAACCACTTGTATAATGAAAACCATGAGAACCAATTACATTCATTAAATCAAGTGAGGAAGCCAAGTAGAAATCATTGTGGGAAGCGGCCACAGCCCATGTCCGAAACATTGCGTTAATTATTATTTTCTATGTAAAATATTCAGTTTCATGTTGTGTCTCAGTTGGTTGGAATGAACCTTATGGTTAGGAGGTCATGGGTTCGAACAACCACGCTTGCATTTAATTTTTTAATTAATAACTTGGATTTCAATTTCTTTCTCAATTTCATTCAATTTTAGCATACATTTTGCACTTTTAGCGTACCATTTTTCAATTTCAATTTTAGCGTACCATTTTTCCTATTATAGCGTGCCATTTTTTCTATTTTATCGAACCCCCTTTCAATTTCAATTTTAGCGTACCCTTTCAATTTTAGCGTACCCTTTTTTTATTTGAGCGTACTCTTTATCCTGTTTACTCTTTATCCTGTTTTAGCGTACCATTTTTCAATTTCAATTTTAGCGTACCCTTTTTCACTTCTAGTGTACCCTTTTTCTATTTTAGCGTACCCTTTTTTCAATTTCAATTTTAGCGTACCCTTTTTCCATTTTAGTGTACCCTTTTTCTATTTTAGCGTACTCTTTTTCAATTTCAATTTTAGCGTACCCCTTTTCACTTATTCTATCGGTTCAATGCTTGTGTTTGATATAATAGCATTTTCTTCAATGAATTGTTCCGTCACAATCACATTTGAAGAAATATAGGATACTACTGAATTAACTTGAGGAACACTTGTATCAGTCGCAACAATTTCTGAATCCATTATAGTGCTGCAATAATAAGAAGCAGAAAAATTAATTTGTCAAGCCTCGTTAAGTTCAATCAATCGATCAAAAATATACTCCATAATCTATTTTAGTGTAATTTTTTCAGAATTCTACCAAGCAATCAAACAAAAAAAAATCAAAGTTCAAAATTCAACATCAAGACAATTAATAATTAATGAACTGGTGATGCAAATAAAAAGAAAGTAAAAATTGAAAAAGGTAGGACCTTTAAAGCTCAAATTGCACAAGTTAATCGAATCAGACAAACAGAGAATCAGACAAACTTTTAACGATTTTAAGCTGGAATCATAGAATTAAACAAGGAAAAAACTAAAATCAATCATCAAATCAAAACTTAAATCGAATAATTCGAAACTGAAATCAAAACCCTAACCCTAATTTATTCAGATTAGATAACAAACCTCGTGAATTTGAATTTATGAATGAAACCTTAATCTGCGTTTTCTTGATTTTTGGTGAATTTGCATCTTCTTGATTTTTGGTGAATTTTGTTGAAATTATTCTTCAATTTTTGGTAAAGTGATGAAGGAAGGGAGCAAAGGCATAGAGGGAAAGAAGAGAGAGAGGAATGAGCGTTAAACTTTTTTTTTTTTCGTGAAATTGACCTGAGATCTAAGTGTTTTAAAGAGTTCTCACAGTTCTCACCATAGTATGGGTTCTTACCCGATCTTAACTCTATATATATATATATCCACTCCTATTCACTATTACCACTACATATATATATATATATATATATATATATATATATATATATATATATATATATATATATATATCCACTCCTATTCACTATTACCACTACACCTACTCACTCGTACCACTATATATATATATATATATATATATATATAGAGGTAGGTTCAAATAAGGTCCACAATTTTTTTAAGTCTATATTGAAGTTACAGATGACATATGCTAAAGTTACATTTGTTCAAAATTGATATATATACAAATGCAACTTTAGCGTATGTCATCTATAACTTCAATATAGACTTAAAAAAATTGTGGACCTTATTTGAACCTACCTCTATATATATATATATATATAGTGGTACGAGTGAGTAGGTGTAGTGGTAATAGTGAATAGGAGTGGATAGGTATAGGTGTAGGTAGTAGTAGATTAGTGTATGCATGTAATGGAGTATAGGGGTGAGTATTGTAGAAATAGGGTGATACGTGGGAGGAAAATTTAGGGGATCGAGTTCCGCTCCATTCTGATTCTCGTACAAACGTCTTTCTTTCTTTCTTAAAAAGTTGAAATATAAGATTACGGAATCAAAATGATGGAAATCGTAAAATTTATTTCTAAAAAGGAATTTGTAAGACGGTAAGTAAAATAGACGATAAATAGTATTATGGGATAATAGTTATAAGAAATCATTATTTTAAGAATTCGATAAATTATTTCTAAATTTTTACGAGACGAGAAAACGTCAAAACGACAGGTCAATTATTAAAAATATTTTTGAGTTTTAAATTTGATTTAACGAAAGATAAAAATTTTAATAATTCGATAAATAAATTCTCATGTTTTTAATACAGAATAATTTTTAATTTAACGAAAATAAAATATTTTATTTACGAAAATAAAATAATTCAAGCGTTAAACTTGGTTTAAATAAATGTTTCAAATTTTAACATTGTACGAAAAATACGGGGTGTTACACCTTCATCCACTGAGATTACTCTCCCAGACACAATGTACCCAAGGAATGTCACTTCCTTTGCCATGAAAGTACACTTTTCAAGCTTGCCAAAGTTTGTTCTTTCTCAGAAGCTGGAAGATCACTTCAAGGTGATCAAGATGTTCCTTTTTAGTATTGCTGCTGTAAATGAGTATGTCATCAAAGTAGACCACAGCAAACTTACCTACACAAGGCGTTAAGACCTCAGTCATCAATCTCATAAAAATACTTGGTGCATTAGACAGACCAAATGGCATCATAAGCCATTCAAACAGACCATGTTTGGTCTTGAATGCAGTTTTACATTCATCTCCTTCTCTAAACCTCACTTGGTGGTATCCTTGCCTTAGATCAATTTTGGAGAACACTTTTGCTCCACTTAGCTCATCCAACATATCATCAAGCCTAGGTATAGGGAACCTGGACTTGACTGTTATATTTTTGATAGCTCTGCTATCAATGCACATTCTCCATGTATCATCCTTTTTGGGCACTAATAAGGTTGGTATAGCACATGGACTTAAGGACTCTTTTACAAATCCTTTATCCATCAACTCTTCAACCTGCTTCTGCAACTCTTGGGTTGCATTGCGGTCACTTCTGCATGCAGGCCTATTAGGCAAGACAGACCATGGTAGGAGGTTTATCTTATGTTCAATGCCTCTCAGTGGGGGAAATCCCCCTAGCAACTCTCTTGGAAACATGGTACTTCTGAATTAGTTTCTTTACTTCCATTGGCACTTCAGTATATCCCTTGGTTACTTCATTTGATATTAACACTCAGACAGGTTGCTCTTATTTGATTTCCATCACCATTGAGGCTTCAGATAGGAACAAAATTCCCCCAACCTCTTCAGGCAAGTTTGAACTACCATAACTCTTTTGATTTGGTGGTAGAGGGGTAAGTGTTATCTTTTTGTTCCCATGCTTGAAACTGTATGTATTATTCCTCCCTTGGTGAACTGTATTCTTGTCAAATTCCCATGGTCTGCATAAGGACAAATGGCAGGCATCCATAGGTACCACATCACGGAGGACCTCACCCTTGTATGCACTCCCTATTGACAAAGGCACAACACACTACTTATCAACCTTGACCTCAACTCCCCTGTTTACCATCTCAGTTTGTAGGGACTTGGGTGTTCCTGAGTCTTCAAACTCAGTTTGCTGACCAAGGTAATAGATGCCACATTAGTTCAACTTCCTCCATCAATTATCAAGTTGCACACCCTCTCTTGAATGGTACACCTACTCCTGAAGATAAGATTCCTCTGTTCATCTTCCAAAGGGGTTTCTTGTGAATGCATAACTCTCCAAACCACAAGATTATGACCTCTGTCAGGTGAAGTCATAACCATCATCCTGGTTTAGTTCTTCTTCTTCTAAGACCTCTTCTAACATTAAGGATTCATCAACCTCATATTCAACAAGACCTTTTTTCTTCTAAGCTTCTACTTTCATGAGGGTCGAAGCTCTTTTAGAAGGACAATCCTTCCTAAAGTGACCATGTCCCTGGCACTGAAAGCACCTGAATCTACCCTCAGACATGGAACTACTAGACTTCAGGGTCTCACTCCCCTTCTCTTCGTCTACAGGCGGTGTAGATGCAGTTTTAAGGGTCTCAGTAATCCTAGGGACATTATAGAACCTAGACTGTCTAGGTTTCACAGCAGACTTAGACACAGGCTTAGGTTTCCCCACTTTTTCCACTCTAAGTGACAAACTGACCACATCATCAAATGACCATAATGGTTGCATCCTAACCTTGTTAGCAATGCCTACATCTAGACCCTCTAAGAACCTTGAAATCTTCTGTTCAAGTTTCTCATTAATCTCACACTGCAGACTGAGATGTTCAAAGTCTCCCAAATAGGACTCTATACGTCTTTCATTTTGCTTAAGCTTGGACAACTTAATGAACAGATCATGTGTATAGTCTTTGGCTACAAACTTGTCTAACATTTTTTTTCTTTAGTTTAGACCAAGATTTAATAAGCTCCTTACCACCCTTGTTTCTCTAAAATCTAATGTTTTCCTACCATAGTGAAGCATAGCCTTTCAGTTTCAGTGTTGCACATTTGAAAGATTTAACATCATTATACCCTTTATACTCAAAGACCCTTTCTACATCCCTAATCCATTCTAGTAGTTCATCAGGGTTTAAACCACCAAAAAATTCAGGAATCTCTACCTTTAGATGCTTGTCAGAGAGATCATGCTCCTCTTTAAGTTGACTTCCTTCTGAATCTGATAGATCATCCATACCCTGACTTGCTCTCCCTTCCTTGCCTTGGTTCCTATCTCTACCTCTTCCTCTTGAACCAAAACCCCCTCTGAAATTTCTGAAGTTCTTTGCTTGGTCCATGAGGTTGTTGGCAGCTTGAACCATGACATTTACAGTATCAGCAATGTTATCAACCTTAGTTTCTATGCTGGTTATTATCTCTTCACTCATTGGGTTATTTTTTTTGTTTTTGATGTAGTTAAGGTTTAATGAACTCACAACCAAAGCTCTGATACCACTTTGCAGTGTATCTTAGGGGATCTACACACAGTTTGGATTTGAGTTCACTTGGGACAATATATAGAGAATAGAGTTAATCCTACAGCAAAGCACAAGGACTAATCCTACTCAATTAATTAAGGTGCCTTGAACCCTCCTCACAACCTAGCAAAGAGATGGACTCAAAACACACTCACACACCCTTAGACTGATCTACAACAAAGCACAAGACTCAATCTAGGAATGCAACATATTGTTAGTCAAAACCCACAACTTAGCACAAGGAATTAGTAAACCTGACTTAATTAAACTACAGCTAAGCATAAGTTTAATGTAAGGTTTTTTTTAGAGTAGAATTATCTTGTATTTTCATTCATCAAAGTCTGAATACTGTAATACAGATCAAAGGCCTTATGTAGGCTGTAAGCTCATACAAAATAACGTCCATAATACCCCATCCAAGGGTTGATAATGCAACTAACAAACAGACAACAGTAATTAAGGAATTGTGAACTAAACTGTCTTCAGCAGGTCTCCTTGTGGTCTGACTCAGACCTGTGGAGGTTTGTCTTGAGGTATGACATGGCTCGAGGCATTAAATGCCCTGGCCTTCAGTTGATTCCAGCAAAATAAAGAACATAGCAAAAGTACTTTATGCAGTTCTCAGATTGTCTACACCTACCAAAATAAGTAATGTGAACTTTCTGAAGATTTGTTCCTGCAACAGTTTTGTGGCTTGATTTCTAAACGATTTTTTTAAGTTTCAAACTAAAGTTACTTGGACTTATTTGTAGATTTTATAGCATAAAATAAGCTAGGCCAAGTGGTTACTAATCACTCGACCTAGTGTCCTGGCTAGGACATCCCCAAACAGGCTTGTTCATCGGTTTTGGGTTGATTTCTGAAGTTGTTTGTTTTGTATCGTACCCCTAACTTCCGTTGCACAAACATTAATCGATTTTCTTAGTAGAGGCCGCTAAATGCGCGCGGGGTTTGGTGTTCTTCGTGGGATTCCCAACACGTACCTTCACCCCTTACTCAAAATCTTCGGTTTCCGGATGCCCGAAACCATTGGTCACAAGAGTCATACGATATCCAAAATTTAATATTCAATATTCAAAGGGACGAGCCCCTAAACTGTAGTACTATAAGGAAAACCGTGCTTTATGTGCGGAATAGTCTAAGTACAGAGTAGGCTCATACAGGTCTGAACTCCCGCAAAGTTTGGTGGCGACTCCACTACGATTTAATTTAAATTCGAGAAAAATCTCACTATGAGATACATTCGCCTACCCAAAACTTCGCGCCTCGCAGCGTCCAAGGAAGTGGACTTTGTCATGTCCACGCATTCGATATACGATATGCAATTGGACAAGCCCCTAAGTTCTAGTACTATAAGGCAAATCGCGCTTTGTGCGCGGTATGGCCTAAGTATAGAGTGGGCTCGAACGGTCCAAACTCCCACAAAGTTCGGTTGCGACTCCACTTCGAATTAATTTCAATTCGAGATCAATCTTATCATGAGATGCATTTTGCTACCCAAACTCACCCCTCGCCGCGTCCGAGCGTGGACTTTGCCATGTCTATAGAACTGAATCACTTCATTTGTATCTCACATTGTATACATGTCGATCTATAATGTCGCAAGTTGCCTATCTGTTATTAGGCAACTTAATTATTATATCGCATGGTTCTGACCATTAGAGAAGGACGGTTAGGCTACTCCCACTAAGTGGACGGCTGTATATTTAAATATGAATGCAGGACGACGGACCTTCAAGGCTAGACATGTTGGCATGTACGAGTGCAAGAGTTTAGTGTTAGCTTATGAGAGTGTCAAACTATAAATTTTGTAACACGAATTTTGTCAGACCATCTTTATTAAAAATTTGTTTTTCGGTTTTCAGTTGTTGTATATTAACAAACTGTTGATTTATTAGTAAAAGACTCACTTTGAATCAACGATTTTAGTTTTACCACTTTTTACGACTTAATAAATTTTTCACTTTGTTAATTAATGTCCTTAGAAGAACCGAGGTGTTACAGTTTTTATTGGGTAAAGTTGGGCAAGTTACAGTGTTACACCAAGATCTTTACTATCTTATTCACGATCACCATATGTTTGTTGTTTTGCCTCTTAGAGTTCTTAATTACTTTAAGTTCAGTTTTATCAAACCTAAACCCCCTCTTTACGTGTTTAGTGTAGTTTTCATGTTTCATTATAATCTTTAGTCATAGTTTATGTTCTTAGTTTTCATCTGTTTTAACGCTTTTGTATTTTTCATATCTCTCAGTCTCAGCTTTTATATCCTATCTTTGTATGTTTGACTTGATTTTTGGTTTCTGATAATTTTGGAGTGACTTGAGTATTGTGTTTAGTTTTTGTTCAATCAAGTTTAGGGTAGATTTGTAATTTTCTTGCCTAGCTAACTGCTAAGCATTTCTCTAGCATGAGTTTGTTTCCTTCCCTGTGGAATGATCCCTCTACTTCCAACTAGCTTGCTAACTTTGTGTATATAAAGTTGAAAAACAACAAACACGAAAATGACCCAGCCCGACCTGAGGTCAACCATATTTTTCAAATTGGACCGACTCAAAGTTGATCCGACCCGGTTGACCTGTTTGCCAGGTCTATGTAGAGGCGGTCCCTCGTTTATCATCTTTAAAAAATCAAAACCGAAAACTATAACATACACACGAAATCAAAAACCGTAACACAAAACCAAAACCTAAAACCGTAATTTATTTTAAAGGACGCGGTAAAATTGAAGAGAGATAAAGAAAAATGTTTATTTTAAAACTAGGATTGTTTCATAAGAATAATCTCAACTGTGTGTGTACTTCTTAAAGTAATCCAAACTATACCTAATCTCATTTTAATATGAACTAGCCTTCATTAATCTCGTTTTGCTATGGGTAACCGACTACTTGTTGAACCTCCCTTATAACTCTTCCTCTTACTCTTCTCATTCTTCTTCTTTGTATTCTTCACATTTCGTATTCATTTTCGGCCATTGATAAGAAAAAATTAAATCTTCCCAAAATTCATCTTCCATTTCTTTTTCGATTAGTCTTATAGAGGTCATCATGAAAAAAAATTATTGTTGTTCTTGCTATTACCGCGATTTTGATCGCAACCACTCCCGCGCCTCAGAACTGGGGTGCACCCAAGCGCTCAAGCATCAGGGCGCAAGCCCTCCTGCGCCTATGTTTCAAAATCAGAAACCAGGTTTCGACACTCAAACACTTTTTTCATTTCGAAAACTCTATAAATACACTCCTCCGCTGATCATTTCATGGGATCGACAACTCGCTATTTTTGCAACCTTATCAACCACTTTAATACATAAGCACTCTAAAAACATCTTCACCCTCCTATGTAAACCGAAAAGTATCTCCGTGTCCGTGACCGATACTCTACGAGGCCATACTTCTAAGCATTTGAACATGTAGGTTGAGGGTGTTCAAACCTCATTCTAAGCCTTTAACTCTTTTCATTTTTGTATCGTTAACATCTACATTTCGTATTCTAACTACTACGGAGTAACATCTTATTATTTCATCTAACATTTCATTATCGCTCACTAACACCTAACTTTTACATTTCGATCATTACTACCGTCGTACTATTACCAAAACTATTTTCAAATTATGATTCTAGCGAACGTCCAATGACGCTAAATTGAACATTGTAGGCCTTCATGGCCAAAAGACGATGTCGACACGCGAGGGATTAATGTTCGCAAGGATGAGTCGTCGTCGATACAAAGTAAGTGTCCCGATGAGGCTAATTTGAACACCATAAGCCTTAATGGTTGAAACATGATGTTAATAGTGCCAAGGGCTAATAAACATGAGGGAGTGGGACAATTTTTAAGGAACGGAGGGATTATCATGGAATTGAATCTTGAAAGGTTTTAATAAAAGAAAAATTAGAAAGAAAACTTTGAAAATGAAAATTATAAAAGATTAAAATAAATACGAAAAAAACGTTGTATTTCGTATAGAATACTAGAAGTAAGTGTTATACTCCCTCCTGTCTCTTGAATAAGCCCCCTTAGGGGTGGGCACAGATACCAAGGAAAAGGGGGTGGAGTAGGGGTATTTGTTGTCTTTTTAAGAAATGGGTGGGGTAATTAAGTACTCCCTCCCCACCACAATGATGTTCCCATTTATAAATGGCACATGGATTAAGAAATGGGTAATGAAATGTGGTAAATTGGTGGGTGGGGGTCAAGATATCAAATCACAAAAAAGTAACCAATAGAAAGAGAGTATAATGGATGAATAAGAAAAGTTTTGAAGTGGGAAAATCTTAGTGGAGTTTTCTTTTAAGGAAAGTGGGAAAATCTTAGTGGTGGGGAGGGAGTATATTAAATGAGTGAAGGAGAGAAGAATATGAGAAATTATACGAGGGTAAAGTAGTAAAAAAAAAGTTAGAACTTTACTTTATTAGAAAATGGGGCTAATCCAAAAAAAAATCCAAAGAGGAATTGAGGCTTATTCAAAAGAAAGGAGGGAGTATTTATTTTGTGTAAAATAGACTAAGTAATTCCAGGATATTTAGTCCGTTTACACCAAATGCACCATGTATTTTGTGTACAACAGACTAAAAACCATGGTATATTAAGTCTGTTTTACACAAAAAGACATCATGTATTTCGTGTATTTCAGATGAAATAGCCACGTATTTTTAAACTTTTTTACACAAAATATGCCCTAGATCCGTTTATATTTTTATCCAAATGCGGGTACGCAAAACCGTACTACGAGTCTGCTTCTATCCTAAATCCATGCAAAATTGTAATGCATGTGGTGATGCGGCTACGCTAAATACGTTTTTTTTACAACAAACTCACGATTTCTAATTATAACGAATTACTTGTAGTCTATTTAGATATTAAGAATAAACATTGATTAAGAACGATTTTAATAATGTTTGATAAAAACGTTTTTTAGACGGCAATTTCTGAATAAAAGTAAAAGGTTTTATTATTATTATTATTTAAGCACAAATACACAGACTAAAAACAATAAAATAAGGAAAGGGTAAAGTTGAAAAAAAAAACAGAAAGGAGCGATATTTAGTAAAACACAAATTCTTGAAAGAGACGGTCCCTCAATAACTTATTGAGAGACCACTCTTCAGTACCACTCTATGTTCTATTCGTACCCTTAAATGACAACTTTGTTTTGTACATGTTTTTATAAGAAGTGTATCATCTTTATATTTGTATACTCATTTATATTAATCGTACCTACTTCTATTAGTTTTGGTACCACTGTTACTTCCATTTGTACTTAATCTCTCAGTAAAGTTAATGAGAGACCGTCTCTCAGGAGACCTACTCGAGGTATTGTTAAAAAAAAAAAATTGCCAACAGAAACAAACCACCCTACAACAAGTTTAGAGGTACATAAAACAACGCAAACATAAATAAACTTTAAAAAAACCTGAACAGGATAAAACTATGTTGTCCAAGGGCCAAAGCATGCTGACGGAAATTATTAAAAACAGCTCGAACATTAACATCCACCTCATCATCATACAAGTAGAAAACTCCACATGACCACTGATAAGATGACTGACACAAACAAAAAACACTTACGCCATAAATACATAGAAATGAAGGGTGAATAATAAATCCAGAAGACCTCTCATCAATGGGTGAAAACTCTTGCATTTTGGTGGTCGAATACGCCAAGAATAAGGCCAGCAAATCAAAGAGCAACCCGAGATGACGATAAAAAGTTCGCCTCGCCCCGCCCCTCAACCTTCCTACAGAACAAGACCATTTTAGAGAAAGAGTCTAAAGTTGAACTAACACACCCATGACGCCCAGGGCAAACTCACCTGTAGACACCCACATTTTGACTGTCAGGTGTCTATATAGCAGTTTCCAAAAAACACCCAATGATGATCGGACGCAAACGTGTTTCTACGCACTCGGATATGGGCTCGAAACCGTTAGTTGCTGGCTTATGCATTCACGGAGTAAAAATTTCACAAAACAGACCTCAAATTCAGGCCCAGTGGGTCGTTTCTAATCAAACAAGACTAATTTGGGTCAAAACCGACTTTTAGCGATTGGGTCAAACCCCGGTCAAAGCGAGACACATAAAAGCATCCACACAAACATCAAAAACTCAGCCCAAATACAAAACCCATCTCGAGGTCCAGAACATTGGACCCGTGCGATTCAACTGACCCACTCGATCGAGTGCTCAGCCCACTCAATCGAGTGGGCCCTTACGCAAGCCCGACTGCAGTCGCACTGGGCCACTCGACCAAGTTGGCCAGTTACTCGGTCGAGTACCCTAGCCGGGGGTACGTAGCCTAGCCTATATAAACACCCCCATGCACACACTTCAAGACATCTTTTTTTTTAACCCTAAAAAAACCCTAATCGATCCTTAAGTCTACACTAAAACCTTAACCCTAGCATCTCGGAATTCGAACCCTAATCACCATAACTTAGCCTATATCTCGATACTCCCGTGCTAGCCACAACTACGAGTCCCGTCCGAGAACAAGAACATGTAGGTTGAGGGTGTCAAATCCCGCTGTTCTCTTTTCTTCTTTTTTCTTCTTCGCGCGTCGTCTATATAGTCATCGTCCTCTTTTTATTTTTTTATATCGCGTCTATAATATCGCTAATAATTACTAGTATTAAAAGCATTAAAATATTTATGAATTTGTGTCGAGTGCGAATGATGTCGGGATAAGAAAACCCGAATATACAAGGGCATTGCACCCAGCATTGTCGGTCGCTTATCCTGACACCCCTAGCGCTTGATTATTGAAGCAAGTAAATTTAAACAATAGTTTCTTTTACTTTTGTTTGTGTCATCATTAATCGCATATTTCACTGATTCTAAAACTATTTTCGAAACCAACATTTTTTTTTAGTTGAGTCGAAACCTTTTGATGCGGATCCGACATCAAACAATTCGCAAGAATTAAACATGATGTCGGGATGCGGAGGGAATCAGGTCGAGCTTTTTTTTCGGTGTCGATCTATTAGATTCGATACCAATTCAGTAATTGGATGTCGGATCTAATGATTTAGTCAAATAAATTAAGTAGCGCGGTTTTTCGTTGATGCTAAAATAGTTGTCATATAATTCGTTAAAATTACGACACTATAAATGCGGAGGAAATCCATACCGCCTTAGTTAATTTAAAACGACTTATATTATTTTCTCTAAGTTATCGCTCTAATATTCCATATCGATTCAATAATCGAATATGGGATATGACGAGTATTGAAGTTAAGAATCGAGAATAAATCTTACAATATTTACGCTCGGTTCAACAAAGTCATCGATTTACCAAAATCAAAAGGCAATTTCGAAAATCAATAACAAACCGCAAAACGAACCCTAGTTCGTACAGGGGGCACTCGATCGAGTGCCTAGCCTACTCGGTCAAGTAGCACCCCAAAAACCGAGACAGAATGCTTTTTCGACCTCCACTCGGCCGAGTCTCGCAATGACTCGATCGAGTGGCAGTGTACTCGGTCGAGTTCGCCAGTAACTCGATCGAGTAGGGTCTAAAAATATGAGACAAAAGCCCTTTCAGAGGTCCACTCGGTCGAGTCCTTCAATGACTCGGTCGAGTGGCCCCTTATCACGTCAAACCGTGAGTCCTACAATGTCATTCAAGTCTCGTCAACGCTTTCTCACGACTTAGGTCGACACGTGCCTAATTTATCACGTGAAATACTACTTTCCAAAACTTTGCATCATCTTATTTATATCATTCCATAACATTCTACATCTTTGCAAACCGTTATTATCGTTATACAATTACTAACAAGTTTGTTATTTTCTTGTTGCTAGCACCACGCCTAGGTCCTATATCTCCGTCCTTTGGTTAATACACAAAATAATGAGTATTCAATCAAAGTTCGTCCATTTACACGACTCACGGTCTAGTTCATATTTATTATATACGGGTCCGTTTCTAAATTAACGCTTACCATTTCATATTCGATTATTCTATATTATTGCTCGTTGTATTGTGAATTCCGGGTTGTATTCCGCCCGTGTAATTTGTAACCGATTTATATTGCTTTTTGCTTTATTTATTTACGTTTTACCGTTTATAAATGAACCCTCGCATGCTAAATCACTTCGACAATAAATTAGATGCATTAAAATGACGTAGCTCATATTTAATTCGCATGCTTAGCTAAAACGCTGTTTGCATATCATTTCACCGAATCACTAACGCGCATATTAGAAAGTCAAACGATGTCCTAGTAGAGCCCGCTAAGTGCGGGCGGGGTTGGGTGTCCTTAGTGGGCTTCCCAACACGTACCCTCACCCCTTACTCAGAACCTCGGTTTCCAGATGCCGGAAACCGTTGGCGCACAAGAGTCATTCTTTACACGATTACCGGTATAGATGGTATCGGTATCGCAATGCAAAGGGACGAGCCCAATAAACTCTAAAACCGAAATGTGCCATACTTTGTGTATGGTCCATAGCGATATAGAGTGGGCTTGAACGGTTCCGAATAACCACAAAATTCGGTGGCGACTCCATTTCGACTTAAATTTCAATTCGATCAATTCTCATATGGAGGTGCATTCGCCTACCCAAACCCGCGCGTGGTCGCGTCGGGGTGGACCTACGTCATGTCCAATATTTGGCGACTCCGCTGGGGATTAACTGATGAGTGACTAACCATCGGCATCCTCAGGGTGAGACTCGAATAGAAATCGTTTGACTAGCTAGTACAATACGCGAGTTTTACGGTTCATGCATAACCACTATTTTCCCGGGCCGGTACTGGTGACCGACGTCCCACTATACCACGATGTATTCCGCCTTGGATACGTTAAAGGTGTTCATAGTCGATTCGTATGGACTTTGCGGCATGTTCTAAGCTCAACTCGACTTAGGAAGTCCGTCCCGATTCTCGTCTAGACTATGAGCATTGGTATAGACCCCATTTAGACCGACCGAGACTTAGTGTAAAGCATACATGGTGTCGTTATAATGCTTGCGTGACTATGTGCTACTTGGTTTCCGTGTCGTTTTCAAAAAACCGTCATTTCAAAAATACATCTTTTCAAAAATATATTCAAATTTTCAAAAACCGGAGTGCTACCGAAATTAGGACTTACGATTTAACTCAAAACAAGCCTATTTTTAGCCGGTATGCTATCCATTTCAAAAAAAATTTAAAAAAAATTTGACTTTTCAAAATATTCGGGCCTCATGGCATTTTTGCCAAATTTAAAAGTCGGGATCCTCTTTCGATTTTCAAATCTTCGGAAATTCATTTTGGATATTCAAAATTCCGAAATTCCAAGAATGCATCTTTTCAAAAAAATATCCAATTTTCAAAAACTCGGAAAGCTGCCGAAATTTAGACTTACGATTTGACTCAAAATAGCCTATTTTTAGCCGGCATGCTTCCCATTTCAAATTTCGAATTTTCGATTCCCTTTCGATTTTCGAATTTTCAAAATTCAATTTCAATTTTCAAATCTTCGTGATGCCATTCGCGATTTTCAAATCTTCGAGATTCCATTCTCGATTTTCAAATCTTCGAGATGCCGTTTTCGATTTTCAAATCTTCGGAATCTTATTCTCGATTTTCAATTTTTCGGAAATTTTTCGATATTCAAATTTTCAAAATTCCAAAAATTCAACTTTTCAAAAAACTCTGTCCTGTCGGCATGCTGCCAATTTCAAAAGACGGGACCGTCTCCCAATTTTTCAAAACGCGAATTTTCTCGCAAACATTCCAACATTTCAAAATGCCCGGTCCTATTGGCCCACTACCAATTTCAGGACCGTCCTCTCAATTTTCAAAATTCAATCATTTTTCAAAAACCTTCCTTATTATAGGACCTACCGTTATCCGTGTGTCGGGTCTTTTCATAGTACGATGAAGGTCTATAGCGTTGAAACTCCGTCGATCCTACATCACGGGTTTCTTCCCCATCCTAGTCCGCCTTATCCTAAAGGCATAACCAACCAACACGAGTCATATACTCGTAAATGAAAGGTTCGTAAACACTCGAGTCCTAACTAGAAAGTCACACGCGATCTTTCCCTCCGACAGGACGGTCCCCACGACCTTTCTTAAGGGAATCTCGCTCGTCTTTCAATCGGTTAGTCGGGTCATCCTAATTCAAGAGTCCTTTAACTTAAGGGTGTACCCTAATCACAGGGTCTATCCTTATTCAAGTCGAGTCAAGGGTCTCTAGCGTCGAAACTCTGCCGATCTTACATCGCAAGTTTCTTCCCTTACCCCGTGTGCCTTTCCTCGAGGCCGAGTCAACCTTTTACAAGGCATAGCCCTGTAGCTAAAGGTTCTTGATCCTTACATCTAAGGGCCACTCGTCCAACACTCGAGTCTTAGCAAAACATTCGGTCTCACTCGGGGGCTACCTTTCAGCAGAGCAATCAATCACGGTTGCTCTAAGGGTCATGTCCTACACGTGGTGTCTCACGTGTGTCACTTTCAAGTCATTCGGATGCCGCACCATCTGAATCCTGTCAGAGTCTTTAGTCTCACTTGGGGGTTGTCCTCCACCCGAGCATTCGACAACAGTCACCTTAAGGGGTACCTTACGTTCATCATACACCAGCGTCCTTATAATGCCTTCTTCGAGTCGTACATATGCTACGAACACTCGAGTCTCCTAAAGGTTTAGGTCGTCACGGTTGGTCCGAACACGTGACGCGGTCAACACGATCGCCCCATTTTCGGACTCACTCGGATGCAGCTCAGATCTCATCGTCGAGTCCCAGCCAGGGTCGTTACCTCGTCTAGGTCAACGTTCGTGTATCCCGGTCCGAGAATCTTTGTCTACCCGTCACCCTGGGCTATGTCTAGTTTGACTCCTTCTCTGGCATTTGCGCAAAGTCGAGTTTAGGCGAGTCGTGGCACCAGTCGTTTTCTCCAATCAAAGACTTTACCAAAAAAGGAAACAACCAACCGAGCGTCCGTAAGTCCGGATTTGATTCGAGTCTAAGTCTGAGTCCGAGTCTAGGATACCCTACATCCTCATTTCCAAATCAGAGTCAGAGTCATTTGCATTCTGTCCTCTTTTCAAAATTCAATAAAATCAGCTTTCAATATTCTACTTCTCATATATGCTTTCCTTATGTGTTTCAGAGAACATGATGAACACCATCATACACTGTGAGCACATGCACTTGACTATTATAGGCACATCTATAATGACTGTAGGAACCGAGACCCGTGTTTTCCCTTACCTGTTCCATGTCTGGCATAGACAGCCACATAACTACCCTTGGCAGGAGCGGTATCTAATCCTATGACAAATCTAGGTAGTCTCCTAGTTTGGGTTCAAGACGAGATGCAAGCCCATTTCCCACAATAAACACCCCTCCAATAAAACTGACCAATCCCTCACTACTACAATTAAGATTAAATAGGATGATTCTTAACCATCCTATATTGGATATGGAACCGTCCTTTAGGTCGACGTCCTATTAAATCAAATAGGACGCTTCCCAGAAAGTCAAACCATGATATTAAATTCAAACTTAATAGGACGGTTCAAGGAGTAACCGTCCTATTTAGTTTGTTATTAAAAAGCGCGGTCCACTGAAGCGTGCTATTAAATCTCTAGTAAACAGCACGGGTCCATTGAAGCGTGTTATTAAATCTCTAGTAAATAGGATGGTTGGCGTACGAACCGTTCTTTTAATTGTTTCGAATAAAAACAAAATATCATCCACTAAATAAGACGCATACGATAACCGTCCTGTTTGTGTTACATAGTTTTTGTTTAAAAGAATATTTCGATATAATTGTACGCCAATCAGAAAATCCACTAATTACATTAAAACATTAAATCAACATTCAAAAGCCCGACAATTGCATCACATGTACCAATTCTCGACCAAAAATTACAAATCGATAAAATATGGTCTCAATAATTGTGGTTGAGTTATAATAACAATGTCTAGGGATGATTCTTCGATGATTCGGCTAGTCTTCCGTGTACAAGCTGGAGAAAGAAGATGCATATATTTGTAAGAACTCAGAAGCATGGAGCTCGTTTTGACAGAATGAAGAACATAAGAGGATAAACTTCTTGTTAAAATGCAACGGAAGTCAGAACTTTCTTTTATAACTTTATCCAAGATATGATCACACTTACAAGGTTTTATTTGGTATAGGGTTCAATAGAATTTTATGCGATCATATAATCCTTAGTACTAGTCTACATTTCCAAAAAAAAAAAAAAGAACAAATTTAGCAAGAGGTTAATACCTAGGAGCAAGCAATGCAGATGTTTGGCCTGTAGGCCGAGGATGATAACTACCATTAATGGCAAGATAAGGTGGGCAGTATGTTGCTCCTAAAGCACCTGCAGCACTAACTAGCATTGGCAGCCTGAAAACAAAATAAATACATGTTGTAAATCAGACTTCACCGCTTATCCGAGACTACTGAATCAAAAAAGAAATCTACACAAATTTCAAATACTACCACACATGACCATGAGCCTAACAAAAATATTATCAGAAGACCCAATGAATTAAGAAAGAAACAATTTTGACTCATCGAAACTGATGAATGCATATTACTACTAGAAAAGAAGCTATATGATGTTTACATCGTCAGTAACCAGTAACCACACATGAAACCAAAAAAATAACATGAACCTAGGCAGAGTCAAGTAAGAACGGGAAAAATATAGTTTAAGTTACATACCATGTCATCTCAGAGTTTCCAACACCATTTGGCTGCACACTCAGGAAACGTCATTCCAACAGAAGCCATTCTACCAGGATGCTAACCCCCGAATTGAATAACTAGACAGAAAACCAAATTATGTACGAAGTTCACGCTCAGGAAACAAAATTATTACACTTAAGATCTAATTTATGCATTCTAATCTTTCTCTTTCCATTTGTTTTTCACCTTATTGTTCGGTAACTTCAGTTCCCTCACATGTCGGAGGTGAGAATAATTAATTAATTAATTACCATCAATTGGATTTCACTAAATCTCAAACCTCTATACAAGACTTGATATGCCTCCTATAGAATCTATCATCATAAATTTGAATGAAAACACAAATGATATTGTAGTACAGATAACATTAGTAGTAATACCTAGAAAGAAGGCCAGTATATTAGCGTCGCCATGACTGGGGCCTACATTTCCACCAAGCCCTATGACTTGCGCACCACCATACACAATTGAACCTCTACCAGTTCCCTGGACAGCTTCTTTCCCTTTCAAAGCGGCAAGAGTATTAGAATAACCACACCCCAAAGGCAGCTCACCCTTCCCAGACACAATTTTATATGTCAACAAACCTGCTTTTGGAAAAGAACTTTGAGAAGTAACAAGAGGACGCAGGTCTAGTTGTTGGCCCGGAGCCTATAAAGCAGATTAACCTTGAGTATGAACAGAGCTTCGCTTGTTAGCTTCATTTGCTTGAAGAGACGCTTTGTTTACTTGGTTATATGTTTGAGCTGGCTGGAAAACATCAGGTCTAGCTGGTGCTACAACCCTTCCTTGTCCTCTGGGATGAGATGGAGAAGATGAATAACGCAAATCCAAATTATTGATTGCCTTGGTGCTGGCATGACAAACATCATCCTCAATGTGCAGTTTTTCAAAACCTATAGAACTGATAACATTCTTCCCTTTTGACAAAGGATTTGAGTTTGGCATCAGAAAATTAGGGACAACAGAAGGGTGATCAGAGGAATACACAAAAGGTTTAACAATTTTCGTATCCGATATATTGAACTGGTATCATATACACTGATACATCGTATTAAAGAATTAAAGAGTGTAAAACAAAGAATAAACAAATAGAAAGAGGGATATCAAAGGAGATGATATATTAGTGCCTTATTGCATAAATCTTAATCATACAACGTGAATGAAGAAGTACTCCATTATCTAAGGACAAATCATAAAATACAGTAAGAGAAGTAAAAACATCCATATTGCAAATATCGAGAGCAGAACCAGAAACATTTTAAACGTCGCAAAATGCATTCAAATCATAAGTAGTCTAAACATAGACCAACCTCCTTAGCAGTAGTTACCATAAGACCTGTAAGCGAAACTCACAAGCCACATGTGATTTTTCATCGTTTATAATCGAAAATGGCAATATATTCACTAAATGTATAGAATACAGGTACATATCTTCAATAATCATCAAACGGTAAAACAAAGGCAAAATATCATCGAATCATCCAGGACACACAAAATTCATTCAGATTCAAGAAAATCAATCGAAAATACATATTTCCACATTTTAACCATTTGCATTCACCATATCATCAGCTGCTGTTCTAAACTCGAAAGAATGTCAAAATTAATCAAGCATCGGTAGAGATTCTAGCAGCACTGTCTTCAATCAGAAGATTAACATACTACAATTTCTACAAAATATAGAGCTGAATTCACAGGGATAAAAATCGACCTCGTAAAATCATCGATCAACAACAATAAGAACAACAACAAAAACAATACCTCAGTGAAATTCGCCTCCGTAACTCAAAACGAATCCACCTTGTTACTCCCACCACCACCACCGCTGCCATACTTCCATAGAAACTGCTTGACATTCTTCAAATGATCCTCACTCACCAAATGCTTAATCACATTACTACTTCAATTCAATCCACATGCCAAAAACACAATCAAATCATCTTCTCCTCAAATCAATTGAAACTAAACAAAACAATCGCGAATCAAAACATACATCCTAGCAAAGGAAGCGCCGACATCGTGGACATCGAATTCGCAGAAAACGCACCAGAAAGTGGAGGAAGACGAAGAAGCGTGATCAGAAAGAAAGAAGTTAGGGTTAGAAAGAAGGGAGTTCTTCGGAGTTCATCCTTTGTCTTCATCTTCTTCCTCTGCTGCTGCTTTTGATTTTGATTCTTCTCACCGTCTTCTGCCTTCGTCTTTTCTCCAGCTTTTCTTGCTTTCGAGATCAACTAATATCGAATTTCTATATATCGTATGTACCCGCCAAACATATCGGGTCAGGTCGGAGTTTGGATTTGGATTTACGTCACATATGAATGGGTCATGAATTCTTCGGCGTTCAAACGAAACTTGATTGAATAAATTCTCTTGTGCTGTTACTTGTTCGTATTAATCCGGTTATATATTTCGATTATTATTATTATTATTATTCTTTTTTCAATTTAGTACTTTATTATTTGAAGAGGGAAGAGGGAAGAGGGAAGACGGGAATACAATATATTATTTCTGAGGGATTTCGATATAGAGTAAGCCTCTCTAAGATTGAATATGATTGAATAAGTCGGGTGTTACATTTTAATAGGATGGGTTTAGAGTATAACCGCGCATTTAAAATATTTTGTTAGCACGGGTTAAACCTACAAGCGTGCTATTTTGTTTATGAGGACGGTTATATTGACCAACCGTGCTAATAATATAAATAAGAGGATGATTATTTTACTGAACCGTGCTATTTAACCAAGGTCATGGGCGCCAAAATTTATCATGATATAGAGGACGGTTCCATATATAAGGGTCTTATTTGAGGCGTTTTGTATAATCAAAATTGTAGTAGTGCCTACCTTAGGCGTTAGTCTGACCAGAAGCAAAAAAAAAAAATCAACATCGTGACTCTATAGAGGACGGTTCCATATATAAGGGTCTTATTTGAGGCGTTTTGTATAATCAACATCGTGACTCTATAGACTTGATGCCAAAAATACCCAACTCGGGACAATACTCCCACCAAGCCTGTTCGGAATTATGATGACAATACCAAGATCCAAATCACCATGCTTACCGTAGAGTACTCCACCGCGAGTTGCACTCACATAAACACCAACTAGGCTTACACCTTACAAAGGTTTAGCTCCACAAGCCTAATCCAACCGATGGGGCGACCCCCATATCCACCCACAACACCATCGGGGGGTAGCCGTGTAAAAAAAAAAAAAAAAAAAAAACTGGACCAAAAAAAATCAAAAGTTCAGGAAAGAAGCAAAAGGTCAAAACAAAAAAAAACAGGCCATTGTCAAAAAAAAAAGAAAGGCACCCGTCACCGAGGTTAAAGCGGTCAATCCAAATGAAGAATCCCATGACCGGGGCTAAGAAGTCAACCAACTAAAAAATATTCCAAAAAAACTCATTCAAGTGAAACGGTCAATTCAAAATTATCAAGACCCATACCGCCCAATAGCAGAGTGGCAATCAAGCTGGTCAGCTAACACCACACTCAGCCTTCCCACATTACAACCCTCAAGACCTTCCCGAGACCTAGGCTAAGAGACAGCCAAGAATTTTGAGGATTCAAGCTCCATAGGATACCCCTAACCATTAGGGCCAGACATGAAAATCAGATCCCGCATTATCAAACCTAGCCCAATCGAAGTCTGAGTCATGTTTACTCGACTTCCCCCTTTCCTACCACATTACAATACCTTACTCTCTAAGCCTTACCTCCACAAAATCAAGCTCCAGATTTCAAATCATCAAAGCCACTTACGACCTAGCTTCACATTTCCAAAAATTATCCAAACCAGTTACCAGCCCCGAACACGGGAACTCAACTTACAGTCGGCATAGAACATGCCCAAATAGTTCACACCACCTCTGGGGGCTACCCCGGAGAACGCTCACAGTCACAGGATCAATATCCTAACTATTCTAACCTTTTGATCAAGACATCATTGGGAATGCACCTGGCCTACACCATCGCTATGGCTAGTTACACACAAAGTCCTATTAGACTAGGCACCATAATATATCTTCCAATCCACTGAACTACGGCTTGGTTTGATTTCACTACACGTGAATACGTAGGCAGCCTTTCAACAAAGGCACAACCACCCACATTGACACACCTTCAAAAAACGCCATCATTCCGGTCACGACACCATCGTGTTCTCAACAGCTAGCTTTGTTGTCCTGGGGGCTTCTTGATAAGTGCCATTTGTAGTGTTTTGGTACCATTTTCCTTGTAGAATCGCTCCTTGGGAGCGGTTTAGGGGCTTCTTATGCTTCCTTTAGTTCGTTTCAGGTTCCCGAGACCGATTTGGAAGAGTTGGAGCGATTCCGACTCGATACATACACATTTGGAGCCAACGGAGTAAAGGAACGATCACTCGATGCCTTGGAGTCGACCCCGAGACCTTGGGACCCAATCCCGAGTCTTCGAGACCCGATCCCGAGTTCCGAGAATCGATGGGAAGCCCATGCGAAGCAAGGAGGGACCATAGAGAGCATATTGGAGGCCTACAGAGCCTTCCCGACCGAGACCAAGTGCCATCTCGGTCGGGAAGAGGTGCACGTTTAAGGAGGTTGCTGTGAAGAGCCGTCTCGGCCGAGACCAACCTTGTCTCGGTCGGGACCACCCCTTCCCGACTGGGACCACCCCGTCTCGGCCGGGACGGGCCTGCTGCAGCTCCGCTTTGTTTCTTTCTTCTCCTTTCCACTTGTAACCTTATATATACCCTTCCCTTGTTTTGTAAAGCTTATGCCTTTCATATTACACTAAACCCTAGACTACTTTAGGTTAGATTAGATTAGATTAGTGTAGATTAGTAGGTAATTAGTAGTTAATCCTAGTTTACTCTTGTATTATTGGATCTCTTGAAGAATCCATCCAAGATTGACAACCTTGGTGGATGAATTTGAGTTTTCTTCTATACAAGTGTTCTTCTTTTCATTCTTCACTAGTATGGTATAATCCTCTTTTCCTTTTATTCTTAATCTTGTTTGTTCATCCAAGTTTACATCTTTGATTATAGTTCATCGTTTCACTAGTTCCATTATGATAGTTTTGTTGTTTGTTTTGATTCTTCTTGTTGGTGTTAGTTTTAGGTTAGATATGTTAGAGTAGTGTTCTTGCTAGGGTTAGTAGGGTGATTAGGGTGTTAATTGGGTGATTAAGGGTTTGTTAGAGATGTTGATGGAAGATTTGGGTTTCCTATTGGTTAGATGCACATCACATGTTTGTTGAAATGCTTGAATGACTAAGTAGTTGTGAATGCTTGTTTTTCTTGCCTTTCTCTTGTGGGTGTTAGTTTGTTTGTGGGTTCGGTTCCCTCACTAAGTTGCGAGAGCCCGGTGAGGACGACCCCTAGGTCGGTCTAAGTAGCGAGAGCCCGGATTCGACCTAGGCCACTATAGCGCGCTAGAACCCCGTTTGTCATGTGTGTCGCCGAGATGGGTTCTAGGTGGAACCTCTAGGTAGGTCTAAGTTGCGAGAGCCCGGACCATTACCTAGATTACCCTACTACCTCCTTCGCTCTAGTTCTCCCTTGACCATTCCGTTACCCCTTTGACCCCAACCTAATCCTAGCCCGTTTCCTTAGCCTTAGTCATAGTCTTAGCCTTTTCCCTTCTTATCATTTTAGTTTAGCTCGTTGACTTAGTCTAGTATTTGGGCCGACCTAATCTAGGCTATACATTACCGTCCCCGTGGATTCGACCCGACTTGCCCTATCTACCGTAGGATTAGCCGGTTATATTATTGACGGTTGGGATTCCACGACAAATCCCTACCATCAATTTGGCGCCGTTGCCGGTTATATTTGGGCTCTCGCAAGACCTACCTAGAGGTTCCACCTAGAACCCATCTCGGCGACACACATGACAAACGGGGTTCTAGCGCGCTATAGTGGCCTAGGTCGAATTCGGGCTCTCGCTACTTAGACCGACCAAGGGTCGTCCTCACCGGGCTCTCGCAACTTAGTGAGGGAACCGAACCCACAAACAAACTAACACCCACAAGAGAAAGGCAAGAAAAACAACCATTCACAACTACTTAGTAGTCATTCAAGCATTTCAACAAACATGTGATGTGCATCTAACCAATAGGAAACCCAAATCTTCCACCAACATCTCTAGCAAACCCTTAATCACCCAATTAACACCCAATTAACACCCTACTAACCCTAGCAAGAATAGTACTCTAACATATCTAACCTAAAACTAACACCAACAAGAAGAATCAAAACAAACAACAAAACTATCATAATGGAACTAGTGAAACGATGAACTATAATCAAAGATGTAAACTTGGATGAACAAACAAGATTAAGAATAAAAGGAGAAGAGGATTATACCATACTAGTGAAGAATGAAAAGAAGAACACTTGTATAGAAGAAAACCCAAATTCATCCACCAAGGTTGTCAATCTTGGATGGATTCTTCAAGAGATCCAATAATACAAGAGTAAACTAGGATTAACTACTAATTACCGACTAATCTACACTAATCTAATCTAATCTAACCTAAAGTAGTCTAGAGTTTAGTGTAATATGAAAGGCATAAGCTTTACAAAACAAGGGAAGGGTATATATAGGGTTACAAGTGGAAAGGAGAAGAAAGAAACAAAGCGGAGCTGCAGCAGGCCCGTCCCGGCCGAGACGGGGTGGTCCCAGTCGGGAAGGGGTGGTCCCGACCGAGACAAGGTTGGTCTCGGCCGAGACGGCTCTTCACAGCAACCTCCTTAAACGTGCACCTTTTCCCGATCGAGATGGCACTTGGTCTCGGTCGGGAAGGCTCTGTAGGCCTCCAATATGCTCTCTATGGTCCCTCCTTGCTTCGCATGGGCTTCCCATCGATTCTCGGGACTCGGGATCGGGTCTCGAAGACTCGGGATTGGGTCCCAAGGTCTCGGGGTCGACTCCAAGGCATCGAGTGATCGTTCCTTTACTCCGTTGGCTCCAAATGTTTATGTATCGAGTCGGAATCGCTCCAACTCTTCCAAATCGGTCTCGGGAACCTGAAACGAACTAAAGGAAGCATAAGAAGCCCCTAAACCGCTCCCAATGAGCGATTCTACAAGGAAAATGGGACCAAAACACTACAAAATAGGCACTACAAATGGCACTTATCAACTCCCCCACACTTAACCCTTACTCGCCCTCGAGTAAGCACATACTAACTACTATACTAGCCGAATGGGTATTAGAGCACCCTACGCCCTTTCAACTCACGCGAGTGCACTTAGAGGAAAAGTGCACTCTGCAAGGCAAGTCGGGTCTTGCGACAAAACTGTGGATGCAACCGGACACAAAACACACAAACAACAAACACACAAACAAACACATAATCGGTTGCACCCAAAAGAAAAACAAATACTGCTTCCCTCAAAAAGCGGTGAAAGAAGCACCGGTTTAGGACTCGAGGTAAGTGACAACGTTCCCAAGCTAGCAATACAAACCAAGGTGGACTAAACCCTAATAGTATGACGATAAAGCAACAAAAACGTTGGTAACTTACCTAGGTCCTCCTAACTTTCTAAAAACGTACTACGGGACGATCGGCGGAGTGGAAAAGTGAAGAACCACGGTGTTAGTCGACACTGTAGGTAAGTGAGACCCCGCCCCCTTTAGCGATGAGCCAAGAGGGTCGTCCCATGCCCAAAATCGCCTAACTAGTCCAAGTAAAAAGGTGGAAAATATTGCAAAATGAGGGAAGACCGACTAATGGCGCTATCATCCTTGCTCGGGACTCGGTCCTTTGGTAGGCTCTTCACGGCAAAAGTCGGAAAAAGGCTTATTTTTGTGGGGATTTCTTTTTGTGAGACGGGTTTTCTTTTGACATTTTCTTTCTTTTCGACATTTTGATTTGTTTGTTGCCATGCCATTTCTTTTTCTTCTTTTCTATTTTCTTTTTTGGCTTTTGTGCCTTTTCTTTTTCTTCATTCTTTTCTTTCTTTCATTTTTTTTTCTTTTCTTTTCTTTGCCCTTTTTTTGGCAAGTTTTGGCTTTTTGGCATTTCTTGACAATTAAGAAAGAGAGAATCAACAATTTGCAATTTATTGTGTGGATAAGTGTAGGAGGTAGG
Organism: Agrostemma githago; assembly: GCA_958450325.1. NCBI lineage: Eukaryota > Viridiplantae > Streptophyta > Magnoliopsida > Caryophyllales > Caryophyllaceae > Agrostemma > Agrostemma githago. Next base: position 34,862,114 of record OY288254.1, on the reverse strand, counting down.
GAAATGGGAGAGTCGGGGAGCGTCCTTCCCTTCAAACCCACAAAAAGTGGAGAACTTGGACTAATCAAACGATCCTAAACACGATACCTAAGGGACGAGACTCGGTAACCAAGGCCTTTTCACACCGTGGGTGGTCATAATGGTCAAAATGCAAATCCCGTAGTAAATCCCTAGTAAGCTAGGTGGACTCAAGGTAAAGGACCAACGAAATCATTGATTTAGGGTCATTCTACTAGGCTAAGGTCCAAGACTCGATTTATACTACTAGGAAGGGAAAGTAAACACTCGCACACTAGCCTCTAAACCGGGTTTTCGAAAACCTTTTACGCACAAGACACAACTACACACAAAACAAAGACATGACGAAAACGAAAGAAAAAGAAACAAAAGGCAACAAAAACAAAACATGAACAAACAAACACCACCCCAAACTTCCAAACATATCACCAAATCAACCACAAGTATGTACAAGCTCCACCCGAGCACACCTCAACACAACCTTCTCCAAACATCACAAGGAATAAAGAGGGAAAGAGGGTTAGAAGATGTTACCGGATGTCTTCAAAGCCTTCCAAACAACGGTGATTAAGCAACCAATAAGGAAAATGGAGGCAAAACACACACAATACAACAAAAACACGACACAAAGACATAAAGGGAAAAATACACAAAAGAAAAATCTTTTTGATTTTTATGAAAAAATTTCAAATTTTTAGGGTTTTTTGAAGATTTTTTCGAAAAAAAAACTACGAAAATAAACTAAGCTACACTAGAATATCGCTCCCCCCACACTTAAACCGAGCCATGTCCTCATGCTCGATCGTAGTGTGCGGAGAGACAAAAAAAGAGAAGAAACTACGAAAATAAAGCTAGAAATCAAAAATAAAGTGGAGAAAAGGGTAGAAGGTGTCCAGCCGGGGTGTAGTCAAGTCACCATGGGCCGAGACAAGAAAAGATATGGATGGGGGGAAGAAAATAAAAAGAAGGAAATAAAAGGAAATGGGAGGGGAGGGCTAGGTGTAATCAAGTCACCTAGCCCGGATTCCGCTTAAATTCGACTAAATCCTCAAAAAAGAAAGTGAAAATCTTGTAAAATTTTGATTTTGAAAATGACTCTCGATGTAGTCACATCATCGAGAGTCGGGAGCAACCACTACCAAGGCCTCGAAGGCCACTAAGATACCATGACTCAAGGGGAAGAGAATAAACAAAGGAAAACAAGCAATAAAAGACGGAAAAGTAAGGATGTTACCGAAACCAATCGGCTAGTAACTCACTCGCTCCATCGTCTCAATGATCATTATAGGCACAAAGCTTGTCTTCATCATTGCTATTCCTCTTCATTCTCGATAATACCGCATGGTAGAGGTGGTAAAGGTGTGAGGGGGGTGGGATTTGATGTGAATATCGGTCTAAAGTGAGGAGGAAATGAGGTGAAGGTATGGAAATGAAGTATGTGGGTGGTATGATATGAGCAAGGAAGGTAGGGAGGTTGGGTGGGCGTATATAATGGTTGGGTGGGCTCAAATGTCGAAGAAGAAGCACCAAAAAGGAGTAGGGGACCATCCCGGTCGGGATGGATGATCCCGGTCGGGTTGATAAACCCTTCCCGGTCGGGAAGCCTCCTTCCCGATCGGGATGACACTCCAGTGGACTCGATTTTTGGCACCCTCATCCCGATCGGGACGGCCCCATCCCGGTCGGGACGACACACCCTTCCCGGTCGGGAAGGGTCTTCATGACTCCCATGACCCCAAAAACTGACTCTCTTACTCACGATCCAAGCTCTATCACTAACCACTCCTTTCTAGGAGTCACCTTCACTTCACCTATCACAATAAACTCAAGATACATATCAAATTCACTCCCTCACATCGCTCATCAAAATACCAAAACAATTACAAGAATCCCACAAAAAACAAAAGAGTCCTAGAAACAAAAATCACAAATACAAGCACAAGTACTCTAAAGAAGAGAAGAAGGGGAATATACAACATGACGGTTCTTTTAGGAACTCCGTCAAACCTAGGATGGTGGACTCTTCTTCAACCCTAGCCCTCAAGGGCATGGAGGAGCAAGTCGAACGCGCTACCGACATCATAGTGAAGGCCCAAGAAGCGCTCGAGGCTAGCTAACCTCCACGGCCTCCAAGGAGGAGGCAAGAAGTAGGAATCCCAAGACCCAAAATCATCTTCCAAGTAGTCTCCGGGGTCTATCCATTATCCTACGAGCTTTACCGACCTCTTCCTCCCTAAGCATTGCCTCCAATCACAAGCAAGCTTCATCTCCAAGAAACGAGGCACAAAAAGCGATTTTGGCCTCACTTCCTCGTTGCACACCCCCACACTTTCCTCAAGTTGTGGTTCCCCATCTTCATCACTCGGCCCCACATCATCTTGGAGGAGAGGATCGAAACTTCTACCGGCGGTTTCAATCTCTTCCAAACCATCTCTCGGTGTACTAGCAAGGGGCTCTTGATGCTTATCCTCATTATCGGACATGGGCAACTCGAGGCTATCAATTTCACCCAACATCCTCACAAACTCCACCAAATCATCCAACTCACTAACCTCCTCCAATTCTTCACCAACGATGCCTTCACCAAGGGTCATATCCTCATTCGTCTCTTGTTGGGTAGACGATTGAGGTTCTTCAAAGCAAATTTCTCCTCCAAAGGGAACTACGTTGGCGGCTTCGTGATTAGGTTGCTCCTCTTTCTCAAGTGGGCACCCTTCATCTAATTGTGATGTTCGGGATAAAAACATTACGGTTTGAACCGATAACGCATTTAATCGAGCATCCCTCGCCTCGTTTGCCCTTCGAATTTGGACCCATAATTCATTTTGTTGTTTTTAAATTTGAGTGGCCATTTCTTGGTTGCTCTTTTGCAATTGAAGAAGCGATTGAAACTCCTCCATGTCGGGCAATTGGTGATCATTGGGGTCTTGTAAAGCTCCTTGATAATCTTGATGATGCCCAAGGGGTGGGGCATCATATTATTGGTAGTGAGGTTGGGGTGATTGGTAGTATTGTGGGTCATGGGGTTCATATTGTGGTTGGGGTGTAGGGTAATATTGTGGGTCTTGGGAGTATTGGCTTCCATAAGATGAACCTTGATTGAACATGGTGGTTTCACAATCATAGCTTGAGTAATAGTCACCATGATCGTAGGATTGGTAATCGTTCACTTGTTGGTAGCCGTTTTCATAACCTTGAAGTTCATACCCGTCTTGATTACCCCAAGAAGCTTGATTATGGTAGGGGGACGTCATGTCATAGCTTTGGTTCAAAGAAGAAGAGGGGTAGCTCACATCGGCTTCCATGTGTGGGGAGTTTAGATCAAACCCCATGCTCGCTCGAAAATCGTAGCTCATACCCGGTTGGAAACCACTCATTCTAGCAACCGTCCGTTAAAGTGGCTCTAAGTTGCAAGAAGAAGATAGTCACCACCTCTAAGCACAAACTGTAGACTAAGAACAAACGTGAGAAGTCTAGTGCTTTTTGGGCACTAGACAAGAAAGAAATAAACCACACACACACAAGAAGCAAAGTAACAAAAAGAAAAAGGAAAACACAAACACAAAGACTAAGTCGAGTAACTAGGTAAACAAAGTCCAAACTAGCACCGTCCCCGGCAACGGCGCCAAATTGATGGTAGGGATTTGTCGTGGAATCCCAACCGTCAATAATATAACCGGCTATTCCTACGGTAGATAGGGCAAGTCGGGTCGAATCCACAGGGACGGTAATGTATAGCCTAGACTAGGTCGGCCTAAGAACAAGACTAAGTCAACGAGCTAAGCTAAACTAGAGAATGATAGAAGGGGAGAAAACTAAGGCTAAGATTAAGGTAACGGAGAAACAATCAAAGGAAACGGGCTAGGATTAGGTCGGGGTCATAGGGGTAACGGAATGGTCAAGGGAGAACTAGAGTGAAGGAGGTAGTAGGGTGATCTAGGTAATGCCCGGGCTCTCGCAACTTAGACCCACCTAGAGGTTCCACCTAGAACCCATCTCGGTGGGTCTAAGTTGCGAGAGCCCGGGCATTACCTAGATCACCCTACTACCTCCTTCACTCTAGTTCTCCCTTGACCATTCCGTTACCCCTTTGACCCCGACCTAATCCTAGCCCGTTTCCTTTGATTGTTTCTCCGTTACCTTAGTCTTACCCTTAGTTTTCTCCCCTTCTATCATTCTCCAGTTTAGCTTAGCTCGTTGACTTAGTCTTGTTCTTAGGCCGACCTAGTCTAGGCTATACATTACCGTCCCCGTGGATTCGACCCGACTTGCCCTATCTACCGTAGGAATAGCCGGTTATATTATTGACGGTTGGGATTCCACGACAAATCCCTACCATCACTTCTCCTAGGCAGAAGTTCTCCATCCACTCACAAAATCCAGAAAAATTCAAAAAAAAAATCTAGCCTCATTTCTATAGTGTGTCCTAGTACTCGGCTCAGTCGAAGACGAGAACCTGTCAGGACTCGAAGCAATACCCACCTTGGGAATATACCCCGAAACAAAAAATCCAAAAGAGCACTAGACTACAACAGTCTCATTACAAGACTACTACAAGTCCCCTATAGCATATCCATCCCATTTCGATGTTCGACCGTGTTGCCACTCGCCTAGCTAGGCTACGGAATAGCGCAACTCGAGAGCCTTGTTAGGTGGCCCACCCCCCTACCGAGTCACGGTCCAACCCCTCGAGAGTCCAGTCGTGTCAGTCAACTCGTCCGGTCACGTACAGAGTCGAGTCAGTCGGTAGGCCTCTCTCTCCAAGTTCCATTTTGAAGTTTGCAAAACTTAGCCATTTGAGAAATCCTTTTCGACAAGGTCAAATTTCAGTCTATTTAAACTACAAATTTCTTTTCTACCCCTTTCAATTTTGAAAACCTATCTCCTAGCACCTGTGCTGCTATCAGGACTTCGATTTCAAAATTAAGCAAAAATCTTTTCCCCAACGCGAGCCAGTCTATAGATGCTAACTGCATTTCCTGTATGCTATCTTGCTATCTGCTATATTTGCTACTTCTGCCTATGTATCTAACATTTCAGGTACCAGCTTGGCTTCCCAACGGAACATCAAGTTTTTATTCCCCAGCGTGAGACGGAGTTTCATTTAAAATGGCACATTCAAATTGGGATGTATCTACAAACAGGCACACCCAGGGCTTCTTAGGCAAGCTCCTGCGTAATTCAAATTGGAATGTGTCTGCAAATGGGCACACCCATGGCTTCTTAGGCAGGCTCCCGCGTAGTTCCGAATTGGGATGTATCTGCAAACAGATACACCCAGGGCTCCATAAACAAGCTCCCGCGCAACTCACTAAGCTCCCCAACGGAAAACCCGAAGCGACATTTCTCCCAAAACAGAACGGGATGCACCTACCTACAGGTACACCCAGGACTTCGAAGGCAGATCTGATTCCCCACAGAGCTATCAATACCAACTCAGGTATGATTTCTATCTTATGGTTGGCGAGCCCTTTTACGCGAGTCTAATAGACTATAAACGACCCGACCGGAAGTCTGCCAGGTCTTAATCCCGGATTGGCCTGGTAGCTACTCTGACTTTCGCCTTGTCCAAGCCTCAGTCAGAGTGGGGGCTCTGTAGACACCCACATTTGGCCCCTAGGTGTCTATAGCAGTTTCCAAAAAACACCCGATGATGATCGGACGCAAACGTGCTTTAACGCGCTCGAATATGGGCTCGAAATCAGTAATGTCTGGCATGGGCTTTTAGCGGAGTACAAATCTCACAAAACCGACCTCAAATTCATGCCCAGTTGGCCGTTTCCAATAAAATGAGACTAATTTGGGTCAAAACCGTCACCGGAAATAAAACCGTCTTTTAGCGACCGAGTCAAAACCCGGTCAAAGTCGAATCCCGAGACGCAACCAGCCATGCATTTGTCTAAATTCAAAGTCAAAAGCAAATAAAGACTAACTAAGTCAACAAAATCACATTCAAAATAGTCAACAAATCCTTCCGTATTTAAGCTCGTCAATCTTATCCACTCGATCGAGTGGATTGACCCACTCGGTCGAGTGGAGCCTCAAAAAACGGACCAGATTCATTTTCAAAGGCACTCGACCGAGTGCACTAGGGCCACTCGATCGAGTGACCCTAGGTCGTGGGGTTTCTCCTATAAATACCCCATCAACCCACAACATTTCACAACTTTTCTCAAGCACTTATCACCTTACATCAACTCTTTTTCACCTTCTACCACCTTCAAAACCTACACATTTCAAACTTCGTTTTCACAATACATCTTCAACCTCTACACATACACATTCAAAGCAAATACGAGATCAAAACTCATAAAAGACTGAGAGCAAAACTCGTTAAAATCCATCTCTACAAACCACATACACACCATAACTCCCCTACGTATCTCGACGCTCCCGTGACTGTGCCACCATTTGACGAGCCCTATTCCGAGAAGCAAAAGCACGTAGGTTGAGGGTGTAACATTCAATCTCATCACCTCTTTCTCCTCTCTTTTTTCGATTATATACATATATGTATTATTATTATTATTATTATTATTATTATTATTATTATTATTATTATTATTATTATTATTATTATTATTATTAATTATACTAACATACTAACTTTTAATTTTATGTATACTAACATTTTATATTTTTGTACACTAACATCTAACATCTAATATTTATTTATCGCATCTAACAACTTAACATTTAATTATCGTTATTTACATTTCGTCATAATATCACTACCGCGTACATATATATCTACATTTAATTATCGTATCATCGTTAAAATTCGGATTTTAACTCGTTTAACTACGACTATTGCACAATCCTTTTAATCCCTTTACGAGCCGCAATAGTGGTGGCCCCCTTTCGAGGAGCACCGCCCTACGCACTCAAGGGCATAACGTGATCGTGATAGTACGTAGTTGAACGGGCTTAATTCCATTTCAAAGGATCGGTACAAAACCCGATGACGCTAAATCGAGCATCGCATAATCCGTAAGGATTATTAAAGATGACGTAACGCGGAGGGAACTAATTTTGTCCCGGTCCAATTTAAAACGATTTTTATATCATCTTTTCTAAAATCTTCGATAACGGCCTCGTAATCGTAATATACGCATTATGAGTACCGTAGACCGAGTTGCATATAAATCGTGCCATATTTATATGTAATTCGGTTAATTATCGATTTTTAAGCAAATAAAACGAGACAAGTTATAGCTCGTACAGGGGCCACTCGACCGAGTACATAAGCTACTCGATCGAGTAGCACCCCGAATCATGGGCAGTAGCCTCTTCGAGGACACACTCGACCGAGTCAGACCATGACTCGATTGAGTGGGTCCTGTAGCCCATAAAATCGAGAGCTCTTTTTATCATCCGAGCCTCGTCTTTTAAAAAGTGACTTAGTCGACACGTGTAAAGTCAATCACGTGATCTCCTTTTCAAAATACATGCATATCATTGCACATAAACAACTTTGATCGACGGTCTCACTATTAATCTTGCGTTGACGACTCCTTAGTCGTATCCGACGTACGATTAATTTAGACTACAATTTATCGATATGATAAGTTGGGACAAGCCATCGGGATTTGGGACCGGGCTAGCACCACGCCTAGGTCCTATATCTCCGTCCTTTGGTTAATACACAAAATAATGAGTATTCAATCAAAGTTCGTCCATTTACACGACTCACGGTCTAGTTCATATTTATTATATACGGGTCCGTTTCTAAATTAACGCTTACCATTTCATATTCGATTATTCTATATTATTGCTCGTTGTATTGTGAATTCCGGGTTGTATTCCGCCCGTGTAATTTATAACCGATTTATATTGCTTTTTGCTTTATTTATTTACGTTTTACCGTTTATAAATGAACCCTCGCATGCTAAATCACTTCGACAATAAATTAGATGCATTAAAATGAGGTAGCTCATATTTAATTCGCATGCTTAGCTAAAACGCTGTTTGCATATCATTTCACCGAATCACTAACGCGCATATTAGAAAGTCAAACGATGTCCTAGTAGAGGCCGCTAAGTGCGGGCGGGGTTGGGTGTCGGCTTCCCAACACGTACCCTCACCCCTTACTCAGAACCTCGGTTTCCAGATGCCCGAAACCGTTGGCGCATAAGAGTCATTCTTTACACGATTACCGGTATAGATGGTATCGGTATCGCAATGCAAAGGGACGAGCCCAATAAACTCTAAAACCGAAATGGGCCATACTTTGTGTATGGTCCATAGCGATATAGAGTGGGCTTGAACGGTTCCGAATAACCACAAAATTCGGTGGCGACTCCATTTTGACTTAAATTTCAATTCGATCCATTCTCATATGAAGGTGCATTCGCCTACCCAAACCCGCGCGTGGCTGCGTCGGGGTGGACCTACGTCATGTCAACACATGTCCACATCACCCCATAAAGAACAATTAAGTACAATATAATCAAATACTCTCTCCCATTTTATGGGAACCTACCATTTGCAAATGGACCCCATTATTAAGAATACCATTTACAAATGGACCCATTATTAAGAATAATGGTACAAAAGGAGATGTTTACCAAAATACCCTCTTCTCTCACCTATGTGTTGGTAGTTGGTAATATAATGAGGGTAAAAAAGACTTTTTTGAGATTAATTTTTGCCACTTTTAGAAAAGGTAGTAATCGAATGAAAGGGTCGAAAAAGAAAAATCGTAGGTTTCCAAAGAATTGAAAGGAGTATCTCAAAGAAACGGCATTGTGGTAGAAGGAAAATTGAGTCGTGCTGATGCTTACTCAAATTGCTTGCCGTATTAAACTGCAGATGCGACTAATAACATGCTAGCTACTCGTACTTACAGAATTACATATCAAATAAAGGAGTTAATTAGCTAGCTCACCATTGTTGCCAGAGTGTAGATTCTTCAAAGCCAAATGAATTTGTTTTTAACATAGTTTGCAGACGAGATGGGATCTAATGGCATGCTGTGTATAACAGGAGGATCTATCTAACAAGGACCAGAATTTGGTTAACGATTTAAGAAACTCAGCAAAATACAGTGAAATGCACACACTTGAAAAGTCTTCTTCTCTTGCATATGAGCTCTGGCAATTATTTTCTGTAGATATACGAGTTCTTTAGAGTAGAGATGCGTGTAATTTAGTAGAGAGCAGCCAAATAAAGTTGGTCTCATAGCGCGACTGTTTTGTGCAAGAACTTCTGATTCTTCCTTTTGTTCAGCTGTACAATAGGAAAAGCGGCAGTTGTCAATTAAAATCAATATGAACGGTTTCAACATGATTTAATTTTGCAATTACCAGGTTGTCATTGACTAGATGGGAAAAAAATCTACAAATATGTAGCAGTTTGATAGTATGAAACACAACATTCAGTTCTTTCTGCATATACACATTGAAACACATGCTTGCTTCACAACTACAGCAGGCTATTTGCCGGTGACGACAGTCATCAACCATCGCCAAGTAGTTTGGCACGTATTTCCAGCACTCGACACACTACCCGAAGCTGTAAAATCATCCAAAATAAAGTTCAATTCAGGTTCAATCGGTAAACACATAAAACATGAAACAAGTAAAGAAGAGAAGATGACCTGTACTCCTAGATGTACTGAGAGACCCACTTAAAGCCTTCACCATAGCCCATCTTCCTAACAATGCTGCACATGAATACCTCCATGGGCCGAACATTGGATTCCGCAAGATTGACTTTGCCCTTACCAGTTGTAAAGTTGGTCAACCCTAGATGATAACGCAGCTCATCCTCCGAAGCTGCATATGGTATGTCGATCTTGTTACCCAAGATTAAAAATGGAACATTTGCCAAAGCTTCATCAGAGAGAAGAGCATCTAGCTCCTTCTTTGATTCTGCAAATCTCTCCTTGTCATGGGCATCCACCAGATATACTACTGCATCCACCTTCCATAATGCAAAACATTCAGGTTGGTACCAGGAAAAGAAACAAATTGATATTGGTAACCCAAAACATTCATAAGTTACAGGGTTGGTCTGCCATTGTAAGACCGTCTTCATACAAGACTCATGAATGGCTGAAAATTAAGCATACAAAATTCAAACTAAACAGCTTAATGACAATTTTGTAATTCAACAGCTAAACCTGAAAAAGTTGGAAGGAACGGAAAAAAGAAACGCAGTGAATAAAGGTAGTACGGAGTAACATTTTGTTTAGGCTATCTTCTAGGTGGATTTAGATTCAACTCTCATATTGACTTCAGCAGTGAACTACCATTCCATCTGTAGCTGAGACCCACAAATGCATTAGGAATGTATGTTTAAGTACTAAAAATAATACTAATAGTGATTCTAGGTTCTAACCATGAGGAAAGTCGGAAATTGTCTAAAGTCAGGCAAAGGCACAACAAAAGAACCTGCTTGGAGTTGACTTGGAGATACAAACACAAACAAACAACGACCTCTCAAACATCATATCCAAATAGAGATATTGGTGTGACATATTGATGGGCTAGAGAGAGCCGTGCAATTGAATGATAAAGCAACATTTAGAAAGACATGACTTCAGGAGACCTCATACATGATTATATGTTACAATAAACGAAAAAGTACTCATTGATATAGCAACTACCATATTGTTCAATGTCCATAACACTACTTCATCTGATGCCCCGCATTCTTACGAACTTCTCAATACAACTGACTCACTCAGATTGTAAAGAGTGGCAAGAAAAAGAAAACAAGAGGTGGTTCATGCGCCACCACAATGGAATCAAAACTAGACTGCTTCTTTTAGTGCAGTCCAGGCCAAAGCTACTACAAAACCTATACATTTTTACTTTAAGCAATGTTTCATGAAATAATCTAGAGACAAACAAAGCGGATCTAGAATAATTATTTGTGGGTTCCAATGGAAATATAATACCTAATCCTACCAGAAAAAAAATTGTTTGCGGTGTCATGGGACCCAGAAAGATGATAGTGGCGGAGTGGCATGCACACCAGAAAGGAAACTAAACTAGCCGAGGCCGAGATTACTGAATATCTTACACAGGAACTTGGAAAATAACAGACAGTAGCACAATAGAGCATGATATAAAACTTTTATATTGGACCACATATAAAAGTCCGGAAAGCTACTATTTAGAACACCTTGAAACAAGAAGGCGTCATGGGCGAACACTCAATGCCTTTCTTGGCCTCCCATGAATCAGATAATAACAGAAACTTTTATCTGGGATTATGAAGGCCTTACTCAACCTCTCCATCATCAAATATCAATCTTACATTGAGAAAAACTGAAACTAACATTTGCAATCATGAACGCAAGACCATCATATTAAACAAAAAGTTGAGGGTAAGTGAAATACTTTGGCATAATAATCTTTCCAGACGCGGCGAGCGATTTGATGACCTCCTAAATCAAAGGCCTTGAACTTGATTTTACCAATACTCAGTTCTTCAGATGTTGGATACTGAGTTGGCTGATGTTGCACTAACCTCTGCAATCAAATCAACAAACCCACTTAATAAAAACTAATTAAAAGAAGTTATCAATCAGTACCCATGAAAATAAGCCCCAATAAAATCCCGGATTCAGGAAGAAAATGAAAGAATCAAAACCTCATCTTTCAACATATGAAGAAGGGTAGTTTTGCCGGCATTATCAAGGCCTAAAAACAAGATCTTGGCTTCCTTTTGCCATAAACCAAGTGATGCCAGGACCCCATAAAACCAATCAACAAGAAACATTGTTATTGACTTCTTGAAACCTAAATTGAAAGAGTAGGATTGAACTGTGGCCTAAAAATTATTATCCTAAATCAGCTAAAAGACGAGATGATTGGGATGAGGGCAGAGAAACTTGGGAGATACGACAGTAAGATTCACCAAAAGTTTGAAGTGAAAGAAAGAAAGAAAGAGTAGAAAAAAGGATTCTAGATTAGCAAGAAGTAACAAAAAGCAAATCAGCAATCCCGTGTGAGAAAAATATTAGAGGCGAAAAAGAAGGTAAACAATAATACAAGTGCAGTGTCAATTTAGAAAGTGGCCAGAATTAATAGCGTGGCAATCGCCAATCAGCTTCACTTGTTGGGATACGATTGGACAAGGACATTATGACAGGATAGGGAGGGTGCTATTTTAAGTCTTCTTCATTTCAGCCGCGTCGTCTATGCTTTAGGACAATATTATCCCTTGAATTATTTACTCTGGATGGGGAGGTCATGACCCCCAAGATCATGCTAAACACCAGTTAACTAGCATGACCCAAGGGAAGAAAAGGTCATGACCTTACATGTGACACATTATTATTGATTGGTACAATTAATAAGATTAATTTTATTTATTTTTTTCATGCAAAGGAGATAAATTTAGTTAAATATAAATATTAATTGAAAATATTAAAAAAAATCAATAAACTAAATTGTTTTATTTTTTCTCCTTAATATAATTTTAATTTTCAACTATTATGTTAACTTCATTTTTTCCCTATCTTAATATATAGGAGTACATCATATTATTATAAAAACATTAAAGAAAAACAAAAACAAAAAAAAATATTTTCAAATATAATATGAGTTTAAATAATTTTGATTTTTAAGTTACGGTCGACATCTCAAGAAACTCCAATTATCTATTTAAATAATGTACTACAAATTATTCCTAGTTTTACATAATTAATTTTAGGTAGGCAACCTTTCTAAAATCATGATGTTTTTGAAAAAAAAATCATGTTTTAAATAAACTACCGAGTATATATTAATTATCAATAGAATCATCTTTCACGTTTTAAAATTATAACATCATTTTTTTCTAATATTTGAAATAAAATTAAAATACTATTTTATTGGAATAATTATTATTTATTAAGATATTTAGAAAATAAAAAAATTAACTTAGTTATGAGTACTATTTATTATTAATTGAAAAGGTAGGAGAGAAGTTTTGGTGAGGTGGAAAAGTTGAAAAAGTTGAAAAAAGTTTTGGTGATGACCTACGTCATGACCTTCGATGGGAGAGTGTACTTAGGTCAAGATAAATAAGATGAGATTAAAATGGAATTTTTTATCGTTTTAATGCTTTTTATTAAACTATTTATTGTTTTAGCGTTCTTTTGAAACTATTTGTTCTTAATGGTTCCACGTCACCATTTCCTTCTCTTTTTTTCATTTCCAAAACCGAGCCGCTAGTTGAACCAGCGGCTGGCTGCTTAGTGCTAAAATAACAGAGCAACTCAGCATCATCGTCTGCATTTCATCAATCCCACCTCCCCCCTTCCTGCAGTCCATTCCTTACTTATACTCCTGTCACCCTTTTCTAAAACCCTATTCCTTTTCCTCCTGCATTCTTATTCCAATCTACTTCCACTAACCTGATTCTCTCCCCCCAATATACTACTCTATTGATGGTTGGTTGTGGTCTGCAAAATTTGTTTGTATGATTGATCATCGGAATGTTGTTTCTGTGATCCGTTTTGATTGATTAAATTACGTTGAGTTAACAAGAGGAAGAAGAAGAAAGGAGTAGGATTGTTGGGGTGTAGATGTTCCTCAATCAATTAAGGTCGCATAAGAACGATTCCCAGTTTCGAAAACCCGACGGTGGCAGTGGTCGATCTGGTAATGCTTTGATCCAACCAACGCTCTTTTTCTGGCGGCTGCGGTCGTGACCCTGCTGCTCCCTTCACCATCCTTCCAACCACCATTGTTATTAGGATGTTGCATATGGGATTGAGGTGGTGCGAAATGAATTTGCCCTGTTTTTTGCTCTGTTCTTTGCCATTGCAGTAAGCAGCCAGCCGCTAGGTCAACTAGCGGTTCGGTTTCGAAAATGAAAAAAAAGAAAAGAAATGGTGACATGGAACCATTGAGAACAAATAGTTTCAAAAAAACGCTAAAATAATAAATAGTTTAATAAAAAGCATTAAAACGATAAAAAATTCATTGAAATGGGTGGTGACCTAATTAGCTTGACCCTTGCTTGGGGATGGTCTTACATGTCATTAGTTTTACTTAATTAACGATTCCGTGCGTTATTAAAACTCGTTTAAATAATGGTTTCGAATTGTTTAGTAAAGTCGTTTTTTTTTCATAGTTTACGTGTTTTATATACTCCTTAATATGTGTTTCGTTTTTGTGTTTAATAGTTATCGTGTCTTATGCTCCTTAATATGTGTTTTTTTTATAAAAAAAATTCAACGTAAATTCAATCGTCGTTAAACAAGTTAATTATGTTCAAATCAAGTCGTAAAAGATAACCGACTAAGTAAATTTGCTATGGGAAGACTAAACTATCATCCTAGTCAATTATAATGGAAGTAATTAATCAACCTAAAGGAAGAAACTAATTCCCGGCCTTTATTGGATACGTGCCCCGAACATCATAACAAGTTAGCAAAATCGTTTCCTGAAAGTAGTTAGAAATTTAATTACTATGTATACGTTTAATCAACTATGTGTCGTAGGATTTTAGTTTCCGTAGTCGGCATTTATTTTACGTTATTTTCGCAATCGTTTAATTTTAAAAAAACAAAAAAAAACCTCAAAACATGACAAATTCAAGGAAATATAATCAAAATAATATTGGGATATGTTATTTAAAGCAGTTTATCGTTTAGAAGGAAAATAATAATAATTTAGAGCTATTAAATTGGGTAATGAATGAGTAACGAACAAGAAAATTAAAAAAAAAGTGGTCAATATGATGCCCGAACGCCTAACCTTAGGTATCAAATACAACTCCTCTACCACTACACTATGATATCTAATTGTATCACTAAATTGTATTTGTCTTATATGTATCTTGGGCTATAACCCGTAAACGTTGGAGCCCAACATTTTAGGGATGGGTAAAACATTAGTGTCTCACGTTTTATGGATCGGTAAAACGTTGGAGTCCAATGTTTTACGGATCCGTAAAACCTTGGACTCCAACGTTTTACGTGTTTTTACGTTTTTTTATTTTTAAAAATTTCAACATAAATTCGATCATTAAACATGTTAATTACATTCAAATCAGGTCGTAAAAAGAAAACCGACTTCATAAACTATTATGTCGTACTACAAATGGGGAGGTTAAATTATCATCCTGTAGACACCTACATTTGGCCGCTAGGTGTCTATAGCAGTTTTCAAAAAAACACCCGATGATGATAGGACGCGAACGTGCTTTAACATACTCGAATATGGGCTCAAAATCGTTAGTATTCGGCTTGGGCTTTTCACGGTATACAAATCTCACCAAACCGACTTCAAATCCAGGCCCCATGAGTCGTTTCTAATCAAATAAGACTAATTTAGGTCAAAACCGATGTCAAGGGCAAAATCGTCTTTTAGCGACCGGGTCAAACCTCGGTCAAAGACATTTCCGAGGCATAAAAATCAGTCACGCAGCTTTGGAAGTCTGATTCAAAGTCAAATACCACAAAAATATCAGCTACAAAGAAGAACTAAGCAACTAAGTCTCTCCGTTAGAGATAAAATTCTCTCTCTAAAAGAAGTCTCTCACTCGTCCAGCCCCACTCGATCGAGTGGACCGGCCCACTCGGTCGAGTAGGCTCACTAAACCCGCTGAAATGGATGTCAGACCGGGCACTCGATCAAGTGCTATGCACCACTCGATCGAGTGGCTCCTTTTCTATCCGAGACCGGACTCCTTTTCTATCCGAAATCGGAATCCTTTTCTATCTAAAACTGATCATCTTTCCTATCCATAACCGGGTACCTTTCTTATCCCAAGTCGGGTTATCTTCCTATAAATACACCCTTTTGCAACCTTCATTGTACAACAATTAACAACCTTACAACAATCAACATCCTAGGCGATACAATCCCATATAATCTTATACAATCCCACACACAACTTTACAACCCCGATCTTTCCTCTAGAAATCCTTTAGGAAACCCGAGAGCAAAACTCGTCAAATCCCTTCCCAATTATATACACCATAACTCTCCTATATACATCTCGACGCTCCCGTACCTAGGCCACTACTATACAAGTCTGTTTCCGAGATAACTAAGCATGTAGGTTGAGGGTGTTACAAATCCCGCTTTCTCCTTTTCTCCCTTTTTTTCCGTCTTTCTCGTCCGTCCGTCGTCTTGTGTCGTCATCGCCACGTTTTTTTTATTTCTTTTCCTTTTCTCGTTTCTAATATCGATATTATCGTACTATCGTCTAATCAAATAAATAAAACGTTATCCCTAGGATGCGATATCGACTCCATAGTCGAATATCGGATCTAAAGGAATCAATCAATAAATCATATTAAGCACGATCCCGTTGACGCCGAAATAATGGTCACATGGTCCGAAAAGACTAATTACGACATTACGGTGCGGAGAGAATTATTTCGTCTTAATTCAGTTTAAAACGATTTATAAACATTTTTTACGAAATTCACTCTAAATATTAGATATTGATTCCATAATCAAGTATCGAATACGACGAGCATCAAAAATTAAGTCGAGTATAAGTTATACAATATTTATACGCAATTTAATAAATTATCGATTTAGAATTAAAAGCAAAATCGAGATTAGCGAAAGCGGACAGGGGGCACTCGACCGAGTGCCTAGCCCACTCAGTCGAGTGGCGTCCCAAAATTTGGGCAGAAGGTTTTTTCGAGGTCCACTCGGTCGAGTCCCTCAATGACTCGATCGAGTGACCTTTGTCACGACAAAATCGTGAGCCTTTAACATATTTCAAGCCCCGATAAAATTCTTTCAACGACTTCGGTCGTCACGTGCTAAGTCCATCACGTGTTCATCTCTTCAAAACCATGCATCATATCATGATTACATCATCTAATTTATTTACGCTCCGTTATTTATCGCAATTGTTGCATATTGTCATTTGTTGTATTGTATTTCCGGGTGGTATGCCGCTCGCATGTTGTAATTTATCTACTTTCGCGCTTTTTTCGTTGTTTGTTTTATTGTACTAAAACGAACCTCGCATGCTAAAATAACTTTGACGTTAGCTTAGATGCATTAAATCGACATAGCAACTTATTCAAATCTTCGTATGTTTAGTCAAAATACTGTTTGCATAACATTTCAACCGAATTACTAACGCGCGTATTAAAACATCGATCGATATCTTAGTAAAGGTCGCTAAGTACGGGCGGGGTTGGGTGTTCTTTGTGAACTTCCCAACACATACCCTCACCCCTTACTCATAACCGTGATTTCCGGATGTTCGAAACCGTTGGCATACGAGAGTCATTCAATACACGGTAACCGATAATGTCGGTATCGGTATCGCAATGCAAAGGGACGAACTCCATAAACTCTGAAATCCAAATGGGCCGTACTCTATGCACGACCCACCAAGATATATAGTGGGTTCGAATGGGCCCGAACTCCCACAAAGTTCGGTGGCGACTCCATTTCAATTTAAATTTCAACCCGAGATCCATCTCACATGAGATTCATTCGCCTCCCCAAACCCGCGCGTGGCCGCGTCGGGGTGGACCTATGTCATGTCCACACATCCTAATCAATTATAATGAAACTAATCAACCAAAAGGAAAATCTAATTAGAAATATTAAAGAGATCGATGAAAATAAATTTACTTGATTGGAACGATAATGTCGGCTTCTTGAGAAGCGGTTTTATATTTAGGAAAAGGTTAAGAGTCAATAGAAAATCGTTATATTGAAACCGGTTAAGAGTCAATTTGTGGACATGACGTAGGTCCACCCCGACGCGGCGAAGCGCGGGTTTGGGTAGGCGAATGAATCTCGTGGTAAGATTGTTCTCGGGTTCGAAATTTAAGTCAAAATGGAGTCGCCACCGAATTTTGTGGTTATTCGGAACCATACGAGCCCACTCTATGTCGTCATGGGCTATACACAAAGTAAGCCCACTTCGATTTCAGAGTTTATGGGGCTCGTCCCTTTGCATTGTTATATCGATACCGTTTACACCGGCTTTCGTATATAAAATGACTCTCGTGCGCCAAGGGTTTCGGACATCCGGAAACCAAAGGTTCTGAGTAAAGGGTGAGGGTACGTGTTGGGAAGCCCACTAAGGACACCCAACCCCGCCCGCACAATGGCGGCCTCTACTAAGACATCGTTCGTGTTCGTGTACGCGCGCTAGTAAAACGACTAAATGATATGCAAACAGCGTTTTAGCTAAACATGTGAATTATGTGTGAGCTACGTCATTTAATGCATCTTGATTCACGTCAAAGTGATTTAGCATGTGATGTTCATTTAAATAAATAAACGGCAAACATCAAAAATAGAAAACTCGTAAATAAATTACAAATTACACGGGCGGAATACAACCCGGAATTCACAATACTACGAGCAATAAAATAGAATAATCGAATAAAATAAGAAGAGTGATAAATAAATACACGACCCGTCAAAGACCCGTATATAATAAATGCACACTAGATCGTGAATTAGATAGACGGACGAACCTTAATTAATTATGCATTATATTGCATATTAATCAAAGGACGGAGGTTCGAGACCTAGGTGTGGTGCTAACCCGATCTCGAACCTCGATGCCTTGTCCCGACTTATCACCTCGAGAAATGGAGTCTAAATTAATTATGTGTCGGATACGACTAAAGAGTCGTCGACATAAAATTAATAGTGCGAGACCGTCGATCAAAATCGTTTTAGGTGTCGTGACATGCATGAGTTTTGAAAAATTAGGATTACGTAATTGATTATGCACGTGTCGACTAAAAGTCGTAAAAAAATGACGAGGCTCGAATGTTTGCATTAGAGCTCTCGGTTTTCTGGGCTACAGGACCCACTCGATCGAGTCATGGTCTGACTCGGTCGAGTGCGTCTTTAAAGAAGCTACTGTCCAGATTTTTGGGTGCTACTCGATCGAGTAGCCTATGTACTCGGTCGAGTGTCCCCTGTACGAGGCATGGCTCGTTTAATTTTTATTTGTTTGAATTCGATAATTGACCGAGTTAAATAAAAATATTGCATTATTTAAATTCAACTCGGTTCTCGTTGTCATAAACGTGTATTATACGATTATGAGACCGTTATCGGAATTTTATGAAATATGCTATTATGTGATTGAAAAGTTTGACTAGTGACGAAATTGCATCCCTCTACGTCACGACATCGAAACTAATCCTTTCGGATTATGTGATGTCGGTTTTCGTGTAAACGGGTTCCGTGCTAATCATCGAAATGGGATCAAATACGTTCAACTAGGACCGATCACGATCACATCATGTCCTTGAGTACATTGGGGCGGCGCTCCTCGAAAAGGCGCCACCTCCGTCGTTACTCGTAAAGGAATTAGATGGACTTTAGGCGATCGTCATAGTCAAACGTATTTGAAACCGAGATTTTGATATTAGTATGTATATATACACGGTATAATAATGTTAGATGTTAGAATACGGAATTAAAGTGTTAGTAAACGAAAATAAAAGTTAGTGTTAGGATACATAAATAAAATGTTAGTATGCACAAAATTAAAGGTTAGTGTTAGCGGTTAGTAATAATAATAATAATAATAATAATAATAATAATAATAATAATAATAATACAAATATATATACATAAAAGAAACAAAAAAAAAAGAAGAAGGGAGAAAGAGATGTCGGGATTTGAATTACACCCTCAACCTACATGCTTAATGGCCTCGGAAACGGACTCGTAGTAGCGGCGTGTGCGCGGGAGTGTCGAGATATGTAGGGTGAGTTAGGTGTGTTTGGTTAGGGAGAGGATGCTCTCGGGTCTTTGGCGAGTTTTTGATCTCGAGTTTGATTGTATGTATGTGTGTGTAGAGAGGATGTGAGTGTATAAGTTGAATATAGTAGAAATGTAGGGTTGAATGTTATGTAAATGTGATGAAAAGATGGCTGAAATTGTGATGTAAAAAAGTGTGTAAAGGGTTGGAAAAACTTGTGAAATGAATGGGGTTAAGGGGGTATTTATAGGCTTTACCCCCCGGCCTAGGGTCACTCGATCGAGTGGCCCTAGTGCACTCGATCGAGTGCCCTTCAAAACGGGCTTGATCTGCTGAATGACGCTCCACTCGACCGAGTGGGTCAATCCACTCGATCGAGTGGATCAAGTGAATCGAGATATTTTAGGAAGGATTTGACTTGATTGATTTGATTGATTTTTTGAATTTAGATTTGTGCGCCAGTTTCGAGAAGTTGAATTTGGCTGATTTATGTGACGGGTTCGTCTTTGACCGGGTTTTGACCCGGTCGCCAAAAGACGGGATTTATTTTTGGTGTCGGTTTTGGCCCAAATTAGTCCCATTTTATTGGGAACGACCCACTGGGCCTGGATTTGAGGTCGGTTTTGAGAGATTTGCACTCCGCTAAAAGCCCACGTCGGATACTATTGATTCAGAGTCCGTATTCGAGCGTATTAAGTCACGTTGACGTCCGATCATCATCGGGTGTTTTGTCGGGAACTGGTATAGACACTAGCAGGCAAAATGCGGGTGTCTACAGAGCCCCCACTCTGACTGAGGCTTGGACAAGGCGAAAGTCAGAGTAGCTACCAGGCCAATCGAGGATTACGACCTGGCAGCCTTCCGGTCGGGTCGTTTATAGTCCAGTAGACTTGCGTGAAGGGCTCGCCAGCCATAAGCAGAGGGTCATACCTGTCCTGATGATGATAGCTCCGCGGGGAGTAAAACTTGCCTTTCGGGGCGTAGGTGTACCCGTATGCCGACACATCACGTCTTGGATGTAGCATACCGGGGAAAAGTTGACTCCGTTGGGGAATTTAAATAGTTTCGCGGGGACTTGCTTCTGAAGTCTGGAGTGTACCTGTATGCTGACACATAACAACTTGTATGTAACACATAGGCAAAACACTGACTCGTGCTGGGGAGTAAAGTAGCTGCGCGGGGACTTGCTTCTGAAGTCTTGGGTGTACCCGTATGCTGACACATGACAACTTGCATGTAGCATTTCAGGAGAAACATCGCCTTTGATGTTTCGTTGGGAAGCACCAGCTGGTACCTGAAATGTTAGATACATAGGCAGAAATAGCAGGCATAGTATATAGCAAGATAGCATATAGGAAATGCAGTTAGCATCTATAGACTGGCTTGCGCTAGGGAAAATGATTTTTGTTTTATTTTGAAATCGAAGTCCTGAAAGCAACTCACGTGCTAGGAGATAGGTTTTCAAAATTGAAAGGGGTAGAAATTTGCAGTTTAAATAGACCGAAATTTGACCTTGTCGAAAAGGATTTTATCAAATGGCTAAGTTTTGCAAATTTTAAAATGAGAATTTGAAGAGAGAGAGACATATCGACAGACTCGACTCCGGACGTGACCGGACGAGTTGACAGACACGACTTAGAATTTTGAAGGGGTTGGACTGTGACTCGGTAGGGGGGTGGGCCACCTAAGACGACAAGACTCTTAAGCTGCGCTAATCCGTAGCCTAGGCGAGTGGCAACACAGTCGAACATCAAAACGGGAATGATCCGGTATAGGGGAACTGCAGTAGTCTGTAATGAGACTGTTTTTGCAGGACTTAGCAGTAGTAGTGTTGTAGACTAGTGATCTTTTGAATTTTTGGTTTTGGGGTACATTCCCAAAGTGGGTGTCACTTCGAGTCCCTGACGGATTCTTGTCTTTGACTGAGCCGAGTGCTAGGACACACTAAAGAAAGGAGGCTAGTTTTTTTGAAAGTCATTTGGATTATGTGAGTGGATGAAGGTCTTCTGCCTAAGAGAAGCCCCCAGGACGACAAAGCTAACTGCTGAGAACATGACAGTGTCGTGACCGGAATGACGGTGCTTTTTTTTTGAACTTGTGTCAATGTGGGTGGTTGTGCCTTTGTTGAAAGGCTGCCTACGTATTCACATGTAGTGAAATCAAACCAAGCCGTAGTTCAGTGGATTGGAAGATATGTTATTGTGCCTAGTTTATTAGGGCTTTGTGTGTAACTAGCCATAGCGATGGTGTAGGCTAGGTGTGTTCCCAATGATGTCTTGATCAAAGGGCTAGAACAGTTAGGATGTTGATCCTGTGACTGTGAGCGTTCTCCGGGGTAGCCCCCAGAGGTGGTGTGAACTATTTGGGCATGTTCTATGCCGACTGCAGGTTGAATTCCCGTGTTTGGGGCTGGTAACTGGTTTGGATGTTTTTGGAAATGTGGTGCCAGGCAATAAGTGGCTTTGATGTTTCCAAATCTGGAGCTCGATTTTGTGGAGCTTAGGCTTCGAGGGTAAGGTTTTGTAATGTGGTAGGAAAGGGGGAAGTCGAGTAAAAATGACTCGGACTTCAATTGGGGTAGGTTTGATAATGCGGGATCTGATTTCCATGTCTGGCCCTAATGGTTAGGGTGTATCCTATGGAGCTTGAATCCTCAAAATTCTGGGCTGTGGGTCTTAGCCTAGGTCTCGGGAAGGTCTTGAGGGTTGTAATATGGGAAGGCTAAGTGTGGTGTTAGCTGACCAGCTTAATTGTTTCTGCCCTATTTGACCGTTTTCACTACAGTCATGGGTTCTTGAATATTTTTTGGCTGACCTTTTAGCCCTGGTCATGGGTTTTGATGATGTTTTTGAATTGACCGCTCCCGGACAAGGGACTTTCACTTGAGTTGATCGTTGACTATGGTCGTGGGTATTTGAATTTTTTGTTTTTATTTTTTTTTGTTGACCTCTTGGCCCCGGTCGTGGGATTGACCGTATCTGGTCGGGGGATGCTGAGAGTTCTTTTTTTTTGATGGCCAGCTCTTTTGTTTTGGGCCTTTTGCTTTTTCCTTGGACTTTTGATTTTTTTGTCCAGTTTTTTTTTTTTTTTTTTTTTTTTTTTTTTTTTTTTTTTTCACGGCTATCTCTCCCTTTGATGTTGTGGGTGGATATGGGGGTGGGCCCATCGGTTGGATTAGGCTTGTGGAGCTAAACCTTTGTAAGGTGTAAGCCTAGTTTGTGTTTGTGTGAGTGCAACTCGCGGTGGAGTACTCTATGGTGAGCATGGTGATTTGGATCTCGGTATTGTCATCATAATTCCGAGCAGGCTTAGTGGGAGCATCGTCCCGAGTTGGGTATTTTTGGCGTCAAGCCTATAGAGTCACGATGCTTCTTTTTTGCTTCTGGTCAGACTAAACGCCTAAGGTAGGGTTTGGTTAGTCTTATTGGAGGGGTGTTTATTGTGGGAAATGGGCTTGCCTCCCGTCTTAAACCCAAACTAGGAGACTTATCATAGGATTCGATACCACTCCTGCTAAGGGTAGTTACGTGGCTGTCTATGCCAGACATGGAACAGGTAAAGGAAAACACGGGCCTCAGTTCCTGCAGTCATTATAGATGTGCCTATAATAGTCACGTGCATGTGCTCACAGTGTATGATGGTGTTCATCATGTTCTCGGAAACACATAAGAAAAGCATATATGAGAAATTGAAAAATCTGATTTTATTGGATTGAAAAAGAGGACAGAATACAGTTGACTATGACTCTGACTTTGAAATTGAAAGAGATAGAACATCCTAGACTCGGACTCAGACTCGGACTCAAATCAAATCTGGACTCTTGGATGAGGTTGTCAGTAGTCTTCGGCTTCTAAGGACTCAAGTGGATGTCCAGTATAGCCTTCGGTAGAAGCTTCACCCAAATCTTCGTTATGTCGAAGATCGTCTCCAATCCTAGTGCCCATTTCGGTAAGCACAGCAAAGTTTGAGATGCCGACATACCTAAGATGGACGCGGTAGGAGGGTAGGAGGTTGTTGATGAATGCATCCACTAGTATCTTCTCGCTGGGCTTGTCTACCAGCTTAACACTCTCAGCCCGCCAACGTTGAAGGTATTTGGTGAAACCCTCTGTTGGATCTTGGGCCATGACTTCTAAAGTCCGCATGGTAGTCTGAAGTTCAGCATTATCAGAATAGTTTTTAGCGAACTCGGTAGCCACATCTTCCCAAGTGGGGAATATTTTTGCGTTAAGCCTATAGAACCAGGCTTTTGGATATTTCCCGAGGGATGCGCCAAACAAATTGATGAACATGTCGGCTTCGACCCCCTTGATCGCCATAAATGCTTTGAAGGCTCGGAGGTGTAGTAATGGATCCTCCGTCCCTTCGAATATGGGTAACCCCTCTAAGTTGAGATCTGTTGGTAGTTTCTCACTGATGGGTGTATAGTCTCGGGAGTTTTCAATATAAATGTTGTTCCCTCGGGAGGCATGGAACTGTTTTTCGAGCTCACGCACCGTGCTGATCAATTTGGCAAATGGCCCAGTATTGTGATGCAAGTTCATTTTGCAACGTTGTTTTGATCAGTCCATATCTCGAGTTATACTTGGAGTTTCGTAGTCATTCAAAATGGAGGAGATAGATTTCGAGCTTATCTTTCCAATGACTATTCATGAAGGCTCATTGAACAAGTATTGACAAAGTTATGGTCCGAACAAGACAGTTGTGCATGGGAATTTCTGATGCGAGTTCATTTTTTTGCAGCATTGTTTTGATCAGTCCATATCTCGAGTTATACTTGGAATTTCGTATTCATTCAAAATGGAGGAGATAGATTTCGAGCTTATCTTTCCAATGACTATTCATGAAGGCTCATTGAACAAGTATTGACAAAGTTATGGTCCGAACAAGTCAGTTGTTCATGGGAAAGCACCGGGGTTAAAGAGGACGTTTGAAGCTGGTTGTGCACGTCCAAATGGCTTCTTATTAAGCTTTGTTATTAGCTCCTAGTTTACATAGCTTTGTTATTAGCTCCTAGTTTACATAGCTTTGTTATTAGCTCCTAGTTTACATAGCTTTGTTATTAGCTCCTAGTTCACATAGATGTAGCTTTGTTTTTGTCACCATGTAGCTTCGTTATTGTCACCCTAACCAGCCGGTTTAAGGGTCTTGTTGTAGGCTATATATAGCCATCTATTTGAATGTATAAGACATCCAATATTGAAATCAAAAACCTGAGTAAAGCTAAGCTTTCTTTTACGTCCTTGTTGCTTACAAGACAAAGTCTAGAGTTAGTCGCGTTACAAGCTCTAAACTCGCTACTTCAATCGCGTTGTTTGATTTAGCACCCGCTTTGTTGAAGTATAGGTCTACTTCACCTAGCACACTATCCTTGGTTACGGTTTATTCATCCTCAAACTAACCTTTTCAATCTGTTTTGGTTACTTGTTTACGTTCCATTTCAGAATACTAATCCTACTTCATATTCTTGTTTCAAAGTTCATATCAACTCACATCATTAGTGGTATCAGAGCTACAACTCTTGATTTTTCTTAAAATCAAGACGGTCCAAGAAGTGTCGAAGCCAAGTTATTAGTTGAATTTCTGATTGCGATTGGAATTCAAAGGTTAAACTCGTGCGGGTAGTTCGAGGGTTAATCGGTTTTGATTGTTTCGTGGTTCTTGTTGAAGTTCGATTTATTTTCAAAAAAAAAAAAAAAAACTGTTCACGATCTAGTACTGTTCACGTAGTAGTATTCCAAAAAAAAAAAAGATGGCTGGAATTTTCTCGTTTGAAAACACTTACGAGGAAAGTTTGGTGTTTGATCCAACGTTACCACCTGTTTTTGACGAGTATCATCTTCAACCAAACGGGTTGTGCAAGAAGAAACAAATTCTGATCATAGTCAAAACAAGCATGGAGAGTAAGGGGATTGAGCTTGTGGAATACTTTGAGAAGCAACAAAAGATACCTGATCCATCCTTGTTCACAACAAGCAAAGTAGAGTTCACAAGCATTCAAAACAACACCTACTTGAAAAGGAGTCGAGCTTGGGGTCGAGCCGGGATACCAACGTTACCCACACTTATGTCTATTTGGAGTAAGGATGTGTTGATCCTAACAAATTTTGTATTTGATCCAGGTGGGATACTTGTTACAAGAATTGAGGACAATTCTTTTTCAAAGAAGGAGAGTATGATGCGAGTTCATTTTGCAAGGTTGTTTTGATCAGTCCATATCTCGAGTTATACTTGGAGTTTCGTAGTCATTCAAAATGGAGGAGATAGATTTCGAGCTTATCTTTCCAATGACTATTCATAAAGGCTCATTGAACAAGTATTGACAAAGTTATGGTCCGAACAAGACAGTTGTGCATGGGAATTTCTGATGCGAGTTCATTTTTTTGCAGCATTGTTTTGATCAGTCCATATCTCGAGTTATACTTGGAATTTCGTATTCATTCAAAATGGAGGAGATAAATTTCGAGCTTATCTTTCCAATGACTATTCATGAAGGCTCATTGAACAAGTATTGACAAAGTTATGGTCCGAACAAGTCAGTTGTGCATGGGAAAGCACCGGGGTTAAAGAGGACGTTTGAAGCTGGTTGTGCACGTCCAAATGGCTTCTTATTAAGCTTTGTTATTAGCTCCTAGTTTACATAGCTTTGTTATTAGCTCCTAGTTTACATAGCTTTGTTATTAGCTCCTAGTTTACATAGCTTTGTTATTAGCTCCTAGTTCACATAGATGTAGCTTTGTTTTTGTCACCATGTAGCTTCGTTATTGTCACCCTAACCAGCCGGTTTAAGGGTCTTGTTGTAGGCTATATATAGCCATCTATTTGAATGAATAAGACATCCAATATTGAAATCAAAAACCTGAGTAAAGCTAAGCTTTCTTTTACGTCCTTGTTGCTTACAAGACAAAGTCTAGAGTTAGTCGCGTTACAAGCTCTAAACTCGCTACTTCAATCGCGTTGTTTGATTTAGCACCCGCTTTGTTGAAGTATAGGTCTACTTCACCTAGCACACTATCCTTGGTTACGGTTTATTCATCCTCAAACTAACCTTTTCAATCTGTTTTGGTTACTTGTTTACGTTCCATTTCAGAATACTAATCCTACTTCATATTCTTGTTTCAAAGTTCATATCAACTCACATCATTAGTGGTATCAGAGCTACAACTCTTGATTTTTCTTAAAATCAAGACGGTCCAAGAAGTGTCGAAGCCAAGTTATTAGTTGAATTTCTGATTGCGATTGGAATTCAAAGGTTAAACTCGTGCGGGTAGTTCGAGGGTTAATCGGTTTTGATTGTTTCGTGGTTCTTGTTGAAGTTCGATTTATTTTCAAAAAAAAAAAAAAAAAAAAAACTGTTCACGAATTAGTACTGTTCACGTAGTAGTATTCCAAAAAAAAAAAAAAGATGGCTGGAATTTTCTCGTTTGAAAACACTTACGAGGAAAGTTTGGTGTTTGATCCAACGTTACCACCTGTTTTTGACGAGTATCATCTTCAACCAAACGGGTTGTGCAAGAAGAAACAAATTCTGATCTTAGTCAAAACAAGCATGGAGAGTAAGGGGATTGAGCTTGTGGAATACTTTGAGAAGCAACAAAAGATACCTGATCCATCCTTGTTCACAACAAGCAAAGTAGAGTTCACAAGCATTCAAAACAACACCTACTTGAAAAGGAGTCGAGCTTGGGGTCGAGCCGGGATACCAACGTTACCTACACTTATGTCTATTTGGAGTAAGGATGTGTTGATCCTAACAAATTTTGTATTTGATCCAGGTGGGGTACTTGTTACAAGAATTGAGGACAATTCTTTTTCAAAGAAGGAGAGTATGATGCGAGTTCATTTTGCAACGTTGTTTTGATCAGTCCATATCTCGAGTTATACTTGGAGTTTCGTAGTCATTCAAAATGGAGGAGATAGATTTCGAGCTTATCTTTCCAATGACTATTCATGAAGGCTCATTGAACAAGTATTGACAAAGTTATGGTCCGAACAAGACAGTTGTGCATGGGAATTTCTGATGCGAGTTCATTTTTTTGCAGCATTGTTTTGATCAGTCCATATCTCGAGTTATACTTGGAATTTAGTATTCATTCAAAATGAAGGAGATAGATTTCGAGCTTATCTTTCCAATGACTATTCATGAAGGCTCATTGAACAAGTATTGACAAAGTTATGGTCCGAACAAGTCAGTTGTGCATGGGAAAGGACCGGGGTTAAAGAGGACGTTTGAAGCTGGTTGTGCACGTCCAAATGGCTTCTTATTAAGCTTTGTTATTAGCTCCTAGTTTACATAGCTTTGTTATTAGCTCCTAGTTTACATAGCTTTGTTATTAGCTCCTAGTTTACATAGCTTTGTTATTAGCTCCTAGTTCACATAGATGTAGCTTTGTTTTTGTCACCATGTAGCTTCGTTATTGTCACCCTAACCAGCCGGTTTAAGGGTCTTGTTGTAGGCTATATATAGCCATCTACTTGAATGAATAAGACATCCAATATTGAAATCATAAACCTGAGTAAAGCTAAGCTTTCTTTTACGTCCTTGTTGCTTACAAGACAAAGTCTAGAGTTAGTCGCGTTACAAGCTCTAAACTCGCTACTTCAATCGCGTTGTTTGATTTAGCACCCGCTTTGTTGAAGTATAGGTCTACTTCACCTAGCACACTATCCTTGGTTACGGTTTATTCATCCTCAAACTAACCTTTTCAATCTGTTTTGGTTACTTGTTTACGTTCCATTTCAGAATACTAATCCTACTTCATATTCTTGTTTCAAAGTTCATATCAACTCACATCATATTGACCGATCCAGAGTCGAGGTCTTGCCGTTTGATGACAGTTAAACGAGCATTCATGGCCTCTTGGTTGGTTTTCAGGAACCCTATATGAGTTTCGGTTATGGCCTGCCTACTAACCATTGTTTCTAGCAAAGCCTTCAGTTTCTTAATGGTGTTTTCCATGTCCCCATTCCCGGTTGTGGATGCCATACTCTGCGAGAATACCCACGTAATCAGAAATGTTGCTTCGGAACTTGAATACGCCAAGGCATAGGAAATAGCGCGGGAGGAGAGACAACTCTGGTTCGACTCGGGTTAGACTCTTCTAAGATAAAAAACACGTAGGGTGTGATTCTCGGAGTGACTGTGATTAATCACTCCGTCGGAGAATAGCCCCCAAGTGAGATTCTAGGTTTTGTTAAGACTCGAGTGTTGGACGAGTGACCCTTAGATGTAAGGATCACGAACCTTTAGCTATAGGGCTATGCCTTGTAAAAGGTTGACTCGGCCTCGAGGAAAGGCAGACGGATAAGGGAAGAAACTTGCGATGTAAGATCGGCAGAGTTTCGACGCTAGAGACCCTTGACTTGACTTGAATAAGGATAGACCCTGTGATTAGGGTGACCCTTAAGTTAAAGGATTTGAATTGGGATGACTCGACTAACGGATCGAAAGACATGCAAAATTCCCCTAGGAAAGGTCATGGGGACCGTCCTGTCGGTGGGAAAAATTGCGTGGGACTTTCTAGTTAGGACTCGAGTGTATGGACGAACCTTCCATTTACGAGTGTATGACTCGTGTTGGTTGGTTGTGCCTTTAGGATAAGGCGGACTAGGTGGGGAAGAAACCCGTGATGTAGGATCGACGGAGTTTCGACGCAATAGACCTTCGACAAATTATGAAAAGACCCGACACACGGATTACAGTAGGTCCTATAATAAGGAAGGTTTTTGAAAAATGATTGAATTTTGAAAATTGAGAGGACGATCCTGAAATTGGTAGTGGGCCAATAGGACCGGACATTTTGAAATGTTAGAATGGTTGCGAGTAATTTTGCGTTTTGAAAATTTGGGAGACGGTCCCGTCTTTTGAAATTGGCAGCATGCCGACAGGACCGAATTTTTTGAAAAGTTGAATATTTGGAATTTTGAAAATTTGAATATCGAAAATAAATTTCCGAAAATTTGAAAATTGAAAATGAGATCCCGAAGATTTGAGAATCGAAAACGACATCTCGGAGATTTGAAAATCGAGAATGGAATCTCGAGGATTTAAAAATCGCGAATGGCATCACGAAGATTTGAAAATTGAAATTGAATTTTGAAAATTCGAAAATCGAATGGTGGATCGGAAATTCGAATTGAAATGGATAGCATGCCGGCTAAAAAAAAAAGGCTATTTTGAGTCAAATCGTAGGTCTAAATTTTTGCAGCATTCCGAGTTTTTGAATTTGAATATTTTGAAAAGACGAGTCCCGAAACGGACGGTATTTCGGGTTTTTCAAAATTTGGTATTTTGGAAAGATGCAATTTTGAAATGACGGTTTTGAAAAATGACACGGAAACCGAGTAGCACGTAGTCAAACAAGCATTATAACGACGCTCATGTATGCTTTACACTAAGTCTCGGTCGGTCAAAATAGGGTCTATACCAACAACGATGGCTTTCTCGTGTGATGGACGGACTCCCTAAGCCGAGTTGGTCTTAGGACATGCCGCGAAACCGAGACGAGTTCCACCATCGATGTCTTTAGCGCACCCATGTAGGAATGCACCGTGGTATAGTGGGACGTCGGTCACAAGTAACCGGCCCGGGCAAAATTTGGGTTATGCATGAATCATTAAACTAACGCGCGCACACTAATCTACGAACGATTTCTCTTCGAGTCTCACCCTAGGAACCCCGATGAAATGTGGTACATCAGGTATCCCCAGCGGAGTCGCCAAATTGTGGACATGACGTAGGTCCACCCCGACGCGGCGAAGCGCGGGTTTGGGTAGGCGAATGAATCTCGTGGTAAGATTGTTCTCGGGTTCGAAATTTAAGTCAAAATTGAGTCGCCACCGAATTTTGTGGTTATTCGGAACCATACGAGCCCACTCTATGTCGTCATGGGCTATACACAAAGTAAGCCCACTTCGATTTCAGAGTTTATGGGGCTCGTCCCTTTGCATTGTTATATCGATACCGTTTACACCGGCTTTCGTATATAAAATGACTCTCGTGCGCCAAGGGTTTCGGACATCCGGAAACCAAAGGTTCTGAGTAAGGGGTGAGGGTACGTGTTGGGAAGCCCACTAAGGACACCCAACCCCGCCCGCACAATGGCGGCCTCTACTAAGACATCGTTCGTGTTCGTGTACGCGCGCTAGTAAAACGACTAAATGATATGCAAACAGCGTTTTAGCTAAACATGTGAATTATGTGTGAGCTACGTCATTTAATGCATCTTGATTCACGTCAAAGTGATTTAGCATGTGATGTTCATTTAAATAAATAAACGGCAAACATCAAAAATAGAAAACTCGTAAATAAATTACAAATTACACGGGCGGAATACAACCCGGAATTCACAATACTACGAGCAATAAAATAGAATAATCGAATAAAATAAGAAGAGTGATAAATAAATACACGACCCGTCAAAGACCCGTATATAATAAATGCACACTAGATCGTGAATTAGATAGACGGACGAACCTTAATTAATTATGCATTATATTGCATATTAATCAAAGGACGGAGGTTCGAGACCTAGGTGTGGTGCTAACCCGATCTCGAACCTCGATGCCTTGTCCCGACTTATCACCTCGAGAAATGGAGTCTAAATTAATTATGTGTCGGATACGACTAAAGAGTCGTCGACATAAAATTAATAGTGCGAGACCGTCGATCAAAATCGTTTTAGGTGTCGTGACATGCATGAGTTTTAAAATTAGGATTACGTAATTGATTATGCACGTGTCGACTAAAAGTCGTAAAAAAATGACGAGGCTCGAATGTTTGCATTAGAGCTCTCGGTTTTCTGGGCTACAGGACCCACTCGATCGAGTCATGGTCTGACTCGGTCGAGTGCGTCTTTAAAGAAGCTACTGTCCAGATTTTTGGGTGCTACTCGATCGAGTAGCCTATGTACTCGGTCGAGTGTCCCCTGTACGAGGCATGGCTCGTTTAATTTTTATTTGTTTGAATTCGATAATTGACCGAGTTAAATAAAAATATTGCATTATTTAAATTCAACTCGGTTCTCGATGTCATAAACGTGTATTATACGATTATGAGACCGTTATCGGGATTTTATGAAATATGCTATTATGTGATTGAAAAGTTTGATTAGTGACGAAATTGCATCCCTCTACGTCACGACATCGAAACTAATCCTTTCGGATTATGTGATGTCGGTTTTCGTGTCAACGGGTTCCGTGCTAATCATCGAAATGGGATCAAATACGTTCAACTAGGACCGATCACGATCACATCATGTCCTTGAGTACATTGGGGCGGCGCTCCTCGAAAAGGCGCCACCTCCGTCGTTACTCGTAAAGGAATTAGATGGACTTTAGGCGATCGTCATAGTCAAACGTATTCGAAACCGAGATTTTGATATTAGTATGTATATATACACGGTATAATAATGTTAGATGTTAGAATACGGAATTAAAGTGTTAGTAAACGAAAATAAAAGTTAGTGTTAGGATACATAAATAAAATGTTAGTATGCACAAAATTAAAGGTTAGTGTTAGCGGTTAGTAATAATAATAATAATAATAATAATAATAATAATAATAATAATAATAATAATACAAATATATATACATAAAAGAAACAAAAAAAAAAGAAGGGAGAAAGAGATGTCGGGATTTGAATTACACCCTCAACCTACATGCTTAATGGCCTCGGAAACGGACTCGTAGTAGCGGCGTGTGCGCGGGAGTGTCGAGATATGTAGGGTGAGTTAGGGTGTGTTTGGTTAGGGAGAGGATGCTCTCGGGTCTTTGGCGAGTTTTTGATCTCGAGTTTTATTGTATGTATGTGTGTGTAGAGAGGATGTGAGTGTATAAGTTGAATATAGTAGAAATGTAGGGTTGAATGTTATGTAAATGTGATGAAAAGATGGCTGAAATTGTGATGTAAAAAGTTGTGTAAAGGGTTGGAAAAACTTGTGAAATGAATGGGGTTAAGGGGATATTTATAGGCTTTACCCCCCGGCCTAGGGTCACTCGATCGAGTGGCCCTAGTGCACTCGATCGAGTGCCCTTTAAAACGGGCTTGATCTGCTGAATGACGCTCCACTCGACCGAGTGGGTCAATCCACTCGATCGAGTGGATCAAGTGAATCGAGATATTTTAGGAAGGATTTGACTTGATTGATTTGATTGATTTTTTGAATTTAGATTTGTGCGCCAGTTTCGAGAAGTTGAATTTGGCTGATTTATGTGACGGGTTCGTCTTTGACCAGGTTTTGACCCGGTCGCCAAAAGACGGGATTTATTTTTGGTGTCGGTTTTGGCCCAAATTAGTCCCATTTTATTGGGAACGACCCACTGGGCCTGGATTTGAGGTCGGTTTTGAGAGATTTGCACTCCGCTAAAAGCCCATGTCGGATACTATTGATTCAGAGTCCGTATTCGAGCGTATTAAGTCACGTTGACGTCCGATCATCATCGGGTGTTTTGTCGGGAACTGCTATAGACACTAGCAGGCAAAATGCGGGTGTCTACACAATTGAAACATGTCTCGGGCCAAAGTAAGCAAAACCATTACAAGCGTAAAAAATTAACAAAATCTTTTCTTGAAAGTAATCAGAAATTAATTAAAACAATTAAACTCATTAATCATAATTAAGGAGGGACAAAAGGATAAAATCACGTATAAAACGCGGACTACGTGGCTGAAATGCGGACGATGTAATTAGGTTGGGATATGAAATATCCAATATGGATATGGGTTGGGTAAACCATTCCGTTTTACAGGTTTGGGTCATTTTGATGCCATTTATGTTTTTTTTGTTGTGAAATAAAGAGAGATGCAAGAATTATATTGAATATGGAGAATTATATTGAATGTAGAGATATGATAGAATTTTTTTTTGCCATTTAGAAAATAACATCGGGATTTAGGACTAGAGGCCCGAAGCGCCACGTTAGCAAGGTTTTACGCCAACTAGTTTTGATCCCTAAGTACAAAAGAAAGAGAAAAACAATGAAAGTAAGAGGAAAGGGAAAAAAAATATTATCCACTACTCTAACTAATGACGGGACCGCTTTCTCCATATTGAGAATTTGTTGGACAAGCTGCAGGTACTCTGAGAAAAGAGCAATATGGAGAAAACTGTGATTTTTAGCCCATCGGACAACATAGAAAAGACTGAGAGTCTCCTCTTGAAGAGGTGAAGCTGCAAAAAAGCTTGCACCAATTTTTTTCAGGCAGGTGCCGTCAGCTAAGAAAACAATCCATCCTGCCGCAACCATATCAAAATCCTTTCATGCAGCATCGATCGCGATCTTACAAGGGGAGCATGATGGGGGGGGGGGCATTAATCATGGCAGAGAGATTGACTCGAGGAATTGAACCAGGTGAACCATTAGAACGAATTGACATAGAAGGGGAATCAAGACCAGAGTCATTCAGTCTCTTCCGGTAGGCTTGACAACAAATCTCAACCTGAGATTTAATCATGTTCATGGTGAAGACTCATTAGGTGTGATTCCTTGGAAGACACACGCATACCTAACAACCCAAATGCTCCAAAGAACACTAAGGAACAGAGGAACGCCATTCTTCGATTGAGAAAGATAGTTGATCCAACCTACAATCCATTTCTTAATATCAATGCTTGAATTGCATTCCGTTCTAATTCCCAAATCATATCCATTCCAGACCCTAAAGGTAAAAGGGCAATCCCTAAATAAGTGCGTCAGGGTTTCAGTTGCTCCTTCAATTTCTACATAAAGGACAAGAGGTGCTAGCATGTAACTTTCGCTTCCAAAATTCCCCATAGGGAGAGCATTATTGATGAACTTCCATAGAAATATTCTCCACTTAGCCACACAACATAGGAGTTACATAGGTACTCATGGTGCTATATTGCATATATACACATGATTGAAACCCTTGGGAGTTACCAATGTTCTCCCATGTTGATTGATTAGGAGTTCTAAAAATATATCAATAAAAATACGTCCTCTTTTTCACTATCTTCTTCTTGCACCCTTTGGGTAAAATTTTTGGGAAAGGAGAATACGTGGTTGAGATTGAGTGGTGTAAAAAGTGCGATAATATTGACCAGGTATTTTGTATCAAAAAGGAAAGAGAAAGATCGTAGAGAATATACCCAAAAAGGAAAGGGAGAAGAACTTAGTGAAAAGAAGAAGTGTGTTATTTTATTTTAATTGTAGTATTTTATTTAAATTTGCTCCGGTTAGGAAACAATCAAACCCGAATCGAATTCGGATCTAGCTTGAGTTCTGCGTCTCACTTCTCCTCTCTTCTAATGTCAGACTTTCTCAGCGGATTGAGTCTGTCACCTGCACAAGGAACACACAGGGGCCTCAGAGGTGTGCGAGGAAACCCTCTCCGATGCCTAAGTTAGTCCGTGTATGCGCTTAATGAACCTTGTTCGTGAGGAACAAGGTGGCATTTTTAGAGTGAGATTCTAGTGAGAGAAAATTAATTACCTTTTATGAGAAAACACAAAGAGGTATTTATAGGTTTCCACAAGAGTGAGAGAGAGAAATATAAGAAATGTGGGTGGGTGGGTGGGGGGGGGGGGGGGGGGGGGGGGGGGGGGAGGCACGTGCTCCACACATGCCCCTTACCTTAGGCTGGATCAGGAGGGTCTACTCCACTCTTCTTGGGATCGACAGGGTTACCCTGGGATCAGAAAGGTCGTGGCTCCCTTAACTCCCTTAGGGAGGCTTAGGGGGGCTCGGCTATGCCGGCCAGGGGTCGGACCTCAGGACCTGGTCTTGAGGAAAAATGGTCGGAGCTCTTCAGGAGCGTGCCCCTGTGGGTCGGTCAGCCGGATCTGAACGGTGACTCAGGTGGTGGGCCTTCTGATGACATGGGCTTGATCAGGACCGGGTCAGGCCTGGGTCTGGATGTCGGGCGACCCATAGCAGTTGGCTGACCCCATCAATTGCCCCTCGGCAGCCGGGGGAGTGGGGCTCCTGCCGGCTGTCGGTATTTGCCTGCACAGGGTGGGAAGCTGATGCGTCGCTTCACCCACATTAAATGCTATGCGTGTTCCCTAGGAGGACTGTCTTGATTATTTTGGACAAATGAGGTGTCAGCATATCCCCTTCATAATGATTACTTTCCCAGAAGATCCCTCGAGATGCGTGCTTGAGCGACACTTGTCTCACTCTTCTGCGACGGTTGAGGCTTCATTAAATGCTCAGCTTCCTTCCCCCTTGTGGCTATAAAAGGGGAACTTCATTTGGATGAACTTCGCAAATTTCTGAACACCTTCATTATTTCGTTTCTCCTTTGCAACAATGGTTTGGATAGCTGATAAGGTTTTTAAAAGGGGGGTCCTTTATGATACTATCAGATACGTAGGGTCTGCCCCCAAGTTCAAATATCCTCGAATGGTGAGAAGAATTATTGATCGGCGTAAACTGGTAGCTGGCCGGTCTCCTTATGCCCCAAGGCTAATGACCTACCGGTGGCTATACGTCGTCCACGTAAGGCTTCATTTTATATGAAGCCGAGGTCTGACTCCTGCACCTTGGTGGGAGGCTGCAACTACCGGGGCTGTCGCCGGTGCTTCCCCTGGCTGAGACCAAAAAATGTTGACCCTGACCTTCCTGACTCGGGGTCCTCTTCTTCTACCCCCCAAGAAACCGAAATATGACCTCGGCTATCCCAAGGGTACCAAGCTGGCCAAGTTTGGAGAGGACTGAGATGCCAGTAGTCATGCCTCGGATGACAGCGACGGTGGAGGCTACTCAGCGGGCCACGAGATGCGGGAGAGTGATGAGGAAAGGGCTGATGACCCCATGGACATCCCAGGTGACTAGAACTGAGGGTCTGATGACGCAGGCTGCAGAAACCCTAGGGACTACTTCTTCCCGGGTTCTGACGAAGACTGAAGCTTCCTCTCACCCTCTACTTGGCCGAGCTGGGCCCTAGGCATATTTATTTTGTTTGTGAATTATTTTGAACTGTTTGCTGACTTGTAATTCTGACCTTCGGGTCTTCTATAATGAAGAATTGTGACTTTTGTTTTTATGTTTTTTTAATGGCTCTTGAACGACCCAGCGTGACTCTTCTTCTTCCCGCCTTTTTGCGTTTTCAATGTCTTGGGATGTAATGGATGGGTTAGTTAAAAGAGTGACACGTGTAAGGGTTTTATGGGGAAGGGCTCTGACAGAAGTACTGAAGATGGGGGGCTCTTCAGTTCTCTTCCACTATATAAAACCCTTTCCTCCTTCATTCTCCCTTTTCACTCTTTTAACTCCCAAAACTCCATCTCCCTCAAATCTTCATCTTCTTCATCTGAATCTTCCCCTTTCTTGGAGCGATTCTGCTATAGGGATGCTCCGGCACCTACCTCCGGCGCTTTTGAAGGTTTGAATAGGTTAGAACTCGAAACCTAGCTCTTCGCTTTCTTTTCCTTCTTGCATATTATAATTTTTCTAGGAAAAAATGCCGCAAAACCGCCGTTGGGAATTGTTGTTTCCTGGTCCCTCTACTAGCGCCCCGGTGGAGGATGATGAGGAGGTTTATGTTAGTCGTCCCTCCTCCTCTACTGGCTTAGGTGTTAATGTGGCACAGGCGCCACCTTTGCCGGTGTCTGCCGAGCTTCCTCCGATAGATGAAAGGCCTTCTGATATCCCGACACAGACTCCAAGGCTTTAGAGGTTGACCCTCTCACAATTGCCTGCCCCCTAAAGGCGAGGGTGCCTAGGGGCGTTTATCTCCTGGATAAGGAGAAATATAAGGTGCCTCTGCACATGTACCCAGAACCGGGGCCACAGAAGGAGATCTTAATTAAAAATGTTGCTGAGACCATAGCAAACTATTATGATTTTGGGCCGGAGTATTCTGTCATCATTCCTGGGGAGGACACGGTGTGTAACCCTCCGGTGGAATGCATTGCTGTTTATCGTAAGTGCTTGGAATTTGGACTTCGGTTTCCTCTCCACCCTTCCTTTGAGAAGGCCTTTCAGCGCATGAACGTGGCCATTGCTCAGCTGACGGTAGTGTCCGTCATGACCTTGGTGTCATACGCCTGGGTCTGTCTTTTTAAGGAATATGAGCCCTCTATAGACGTCTTCAGGTTCATGATGGGCCTGCAGATGGTCCACTCGGCGGAGGGTCCCTCGGGCTATTACTTCATAAACAGGATGAAAGGCTATTCACCAGTCTAGCCGGCGCTAACCATCGTTAAACATTGGAAAGATAACTTCTTGTACATCCGGCGCGAGGGAGGGTGGTCTATCCCTCGCCACTTCAGAAATAACGCTCATACTCGTCTGGAGATCCTCGAGGAGTATCATCCTGAGGTTGGGGGGAGGGCCCTGGAGGTGACGCTGACCCTAAAGGAGAAGAAGTTAGTTAGACTTTTTGCCTGCGAGAAGTAGGGCAACCCCCTACTAGGTGGCTGCCCCCTGCGGAGCTTATAGTGACTGACGAGTTCCTGACCCCCGTAGGGTTGAACCCTGCACGCGCCAAAGGTAGCTAGGGGGTCTTCTTCCCGCACATCTCGTACGATGAATGCCTCTTATGTGCTAATCCTTGTTGCTTTGTTTTGTTTTGGCAGATACCTACGGTGACTTCTGGACCATTCGACACCTGCATACTCTTGGGCTGGGCAACGATTACAAGCTTATCACCTCTCGCTCTGTTGCTCCTTCAGAGTACAAAAAGGAGAGTCTCATGGGCCACGTAAAAAGTATATTAGCAGGGAAAACCAAGTTCCCTCCCATGCAATCCTCTAGCCGTGCTTCGACTCCGACACATGTTGTCAGGCCGACCCAGAGAAATGAGGGTCCTGAGGAGGTACGCCCGTCGACTGCCCGGTGCGAGGGCCCCCCTTGGGTCGCCCTTCTGCCGCTGCGAGGCCTGCCCCGTCGGCCAAGGAAGCCGAGGAAACAATCCCTCCCTTGACCTAGAAGAGAAAGGATAAAGAGACCGTGACTGCCGTGTAACACCCGCTATTTTCCTATCGTTTTTATCCTTTCCATTATGACTTCGTCATAACTCTGTCACATTTCGACCGTGTGTTTAATCATTTTTCCAAACTTTATTTTCATTTTTGAGTCTAATGATATTTAGTTTTATTTCAAAAGATTTTAATTCTTCTAAATCTATTTATTTGGTTTTCTTCGTAAATTAATTATTTTTTCGCGAGGAATTCTATTTCTCCACGAGTTAACGTTTTTAAGCTCGGATTTAAGTTATTTCTTTTCCTAAAAATTTCTAAACATATTTATGTAATATTTTCAACTTAGAAATATTTTTATTTACAAAAATTTAGCCATTAATGATTTTATTACGAAGTTTCGTAAATAATTATTTTCTATTGCGAGGTTTACTCGAATTGCTTTGAAATACTTTTAATAATTTGACGATTCTTATTTTTATCAACTTACAACTAAAAGAGACTCTTTTTGGACCATTTTGGACTGTGACCCTTGTCACACACCACATCTACATTTTTCTTACACTCCATTTTACAATTTATAAACTTGTAGATATTTTTTTTATCCTCATTTATTTTGATGACAAAGCAAACTTTTCAATCACCATTTCATTCACTTGGATGGTCATATGTACATGTATGTGGCTTCATTTTGATCAAAATTTATCCATCCTTTAAACATAAGAAAACCTTTCATTTAGTTATCATTCATTTACAAAAAAAGAAGCAAAAACAACTCTCTTTTCCTCTTCATTTGGCCATGTTTTTCAGCAGCCACCAACCATATTTTCTGTTCTAAAATTGAGTCTTGATCATCATCTTTCCGTCTCTAATTCATACTTATTCGATCTTTATTCCATCTCTTTCGTTAAGGTATTAATCGATTTCGTTTCCAATCGTTTTCTAACTTGATTTTTCAACCATCTTATGGTATTTTCATACCATAGATTTTATTATTTTGTAGGCTTCCGAAATGATCCCGCAGAAGACGAGTATATTATTGATTCAGATTTAGATTAAGGTAACGTTGATGTTACTCGGTATTGCATGATTTTATTTGTGTAATTGCATGTATATTTGTATATTTTATTTTTGAAAATATATGTATGTCATATGATCTGGAAAATTTTTAAAAGTTGAAAATTTGCATGTTTCGGTGTTTTTATTGGGTTTACGCGATTAACGATTAAATTGTCATATTAATTTGTAAAATCGTAATATTTGGCCTAAACTTGTAATATATATTTATATTCTGTAAAAATGAGGTTTTTGATGATTTTTGATAATTTTGTATTTTTCTGATGTTTTACGTACCGATTATTGAATTATTACCGTTTACGGACAAAAATGATTAAAAGCCAATTTTTAGTTCTAGCACTTAAACGTTTTATTTTAATCTGAAATTTTTCTTGGATGATATTTATGATGAAAAAGAATTTACTGAAGTTTTTCATAATTTTTTGGAATTGTTAAGTGTGTGAATTAATTAATAACTTTAAATCATCGTTTATCGTTAAAACCGTGTTTGTCGTTTCGATTTCCGATTTTCTGGTCTTTGTTTTAAATCTGGAAAAAAGGTGTTTCTGATGGTTAATGATAAAATGT
The DNA here is from genome assembly GCA_958450325.1 of Agrostemma githago. NCBI lineage: Eukaryota > Viridiplantae > Streptophyta > Magnoliopsida > Caryophyllales > Caryophyllaceae > Agrostemma > Agrostemma githago. The sequence continues at coordinate 34,821,908 of OY288254.1, read as the reverse complement.
AATTTTTATGATTTTAGTGCTTTAATAAATTATTAGGAACGACAAGTTTTATTTAGAGAATCGTTAATTATGGAAACGAGTTTTAAAAGACGGTTTTAATGAAATTTGTGAAATCTGGACTTTTGGAAATCTGGAAAAATAGTAGTTTCTGGAAAATCATGATTTTTAAGTTTAATAATAATTTTTGGATATTAATACGTAAATCGTTTTGTAATTACTATTTTTATTAATCGTTATTGTCGAGATTAGACGATTAACGAGAAAACCCTTTAAAAACCGAGTTTAAGAGTTATGTAAAATTCTCTTTTCTGGACAGAATGTCCAAAAATATATTTTATATGCTTGACTTAATTATTTTTACTATTTATTAAAGTCTTTAATTAATAGTAATGATTTTTGGACAAAATTACGATTTATCGTTAAGATGCTCCGTTTCACCAAAATGAATTGTTTTTCCAGCAATTTTGGAAATATTTAAATCAGAAACTTTAAGAGTTAAATAATCCCTTAACATACTCTTAATATATTCAACGTTTTAATTAAATAAAAGACGTTAAAATATTTAATTTGACATTTGCCGTAAAATCCTATTTATAATTGTATTGTCGATACTAATAATAATTAGGGAATTTTAGCTTTGTAATTTTTAAAACACCCTGATTTGTAATATTAAAATGTTTAAGACATTTTTAATTATTTTATAAACACTTGTACGATTTTTCAATAATTTCATAAATTCAAAAGTTCTCGCTTTACCAATTAATATCGTTAAGGCCGAAAGTATTAGTTTTATAAATCTATATCGTTTACCAAAAATGTTGAATTAGCATAAACTAATATTTTCGCTATTTTGATATGATGCTATTTTTAGTAAAGTTTTTAAAAATAGAAGTTTCCTAAAATAGAAAGTTTATTCTTTTAGAATATAATGGTTACTCCTTTTGTTCTCTTATTATTATAATGATTATATCTTTTGAGTATCGATAATGGCTTTATTTTGGAGTTATGGAATAAGGATAAGTGTGGGGTTAGAGTAATACAGTCTAGGATGTACTGTTTTGCCATCAACTATAAGGTTGGTATATCCATTTGGGATGCATTGGTTGTTGAACGGGACACATTTGGTGTTCAGGAGTATATGTGCATTGTGCTCTTAAGCTAGATATCGCATCGTGTTTGTCGCCGTCAGTTGAACTGGATACATTTGGTATCCAGGAGGGGTGTATATTACTTAAGCTAGGACCTCGCATTGATAAGTCGCCGTCCTATTATGGTTGAGTTGCCTAGTTAGAGACCTTGGATCTTTGCTGCGTGTGAAGTTGGTGTCTGAGTTCTCGAAGCTAGTTTTTAGTATATCTCTACTGAAAGTCTAGCCTTGTGCACACTAACCGAAGATCCATAACGCCATTTTGACTATTTTTATTATTATCGATATAATTTGGTTGCAGGTTGACAAATGTTTTCTATTTCCTCCGGAAAACTCATTTTTATTACATTGTTTCGATACGTGAAGTTTTTCACTGAAAGCTTATTTTCATTATAATGTTTTACTGTTTTCCGTTTTTACTAATTTTTATAATAGTAATTACAGTTTTAATCCTGTTATAGTGCTGGGAGAACGTTGACGTTGCTCCCCACGGATTGTGACTGTTATGTTTTTAACATGGCAGGTATATGTGTTTCCCTTCGGGTGGGCTAGCGAGCAGTTATAGATCCTGCTTGTTTTAATAAGATCACTGTATTATGGATTGTTAAAAACCCTTTTTATGGATTTTATTTTATTTATTTTATTTTGTAGCCATTTTTATTTTATGGCTTATGTATTGACTTACCATTTTTATTTAATCAAGACATAGCTATAGTGTGTTATAATCGCACTTCTACAGTGTTTCCGCCACTGTATTGCGTTAGAATTTCTAGGGGATTACAGCCGAGAAACCAATCGACCTGGAGGCTGAGGTCAGCACGCCTCTGCCAAACACCATGCTCCCGACCTTCCCGTATGCTGCTTGGTCAGGGAAATGTTAAATTTAACTATGCTATGGAGAGCGTTGATGCCTATGCTCTTCTTTCAACTCTTCAACTGCCATATTGGATCAATCTGCCTAGGAGTTGGGGCACGCCTGTGCTCAAGCCCAACAACTCATCTACCGTTGCTCCCTGATTTTCAAGCATCCATCGAGCTGGCAGCCCTTAACCATATGAGCAACGAGGAGCTGACCATCACTCCAGAGTCCTCCCGTTCCTCTAGCGAATATTCGACAGACAACCCTCTCCTCACTACAACAAATCCCTTACTTTCTCGATGGTTTAAGTGATGTTTCTCGACACGCAAAAGCGTCAAGAATAATTTTCTCAACGCTTTCGTAAAGCGTCGGATTTCGGGGCGTCAGGAATTTTTGACGCTTTAATGCGTCGACCTTCTCGACGCTATTAAGTGTCAATTTTCCCGTCGTTTTTAAGCGTTGAATTTTGCACATGCTTATTTGCGTCAAGAGTTCCATATTTCTCCATGTTTTTTCCCTTTCCCCTACTATATTTTAAGCTTGATAACTTTCTAAATACAGAAATGGCATCAAAAACTAAATAAAAGAAAATTAAACCGTAATATTATTAGTAAAAAGCGTAGGCCAAAAAAATACTTTAATGAGTATATATATATATATATATATATATATATATATATATATATATATATATATATATATATATATATATATATATATATATATATCCAAAACAATACTTTATAGCATAAGAAAATACATTTTAAATTCCTAGATATATAAGTAGCGACATTTCATACAAATCAAGACGAATCGAAAGAATACTATTACAAATGCTTTCACGATTTCTTTCTCCTCGGCTGTGGGTCTATGACTATGCTCCTGGTTGCGCTACTACCTAATGGATTTTGCTTCTTTGTCCTCACTGATTTTGGGCCTGGTTTTGCCTTACTGAACAAATCATCGTATCATCATCATCATCGTCAGCCATACTATTATACTTGATTTCATTTCTTGAAATTTGATTTTCCTCCTCCCCCTGTTTGTTTTTTCTGCAATTTCTTCATTTTGAGCAATAGATGTATGGATTTTTTTCCTGTTTCAGATTGTTGAGTTCCTCGAGAGTTATTTGTGAGACATTATTCTCACTGAACTGGGAGTAAGAATTGCGCCTTCTAGTTTTCAGTTTGTCCTTCTCTTCTTCATTCATCAATTTGGTATATATTAGTATATCTTCCTGCTTCATCTTACTAACTTGAGTAGCAGCAGACATGCTTTTGAACATTTTGTCACCAGTACCAACTCATGATCCTAGTACAGTTTTGTTCCGATTATCTTGAGAAATTAAAACAACCAAAAGTTTGAGATTCTGTGGTAAAAAACTAAAAATAATCAGTGAATCGGGCTTAATTGGTAGAAAAGGTTTAACAGAATAGGAAAAAGCTTATATGTTTCTACGTACATCATTGCTCACCTTCCCTACGCCCGGCGGATTTTTGTGAACACCCGATAGAGCGGGGCAAATCAAGGTGTGGGGACTGCGGTGCTACAGAATCAGAAGGCTACACGAGTTAACTTCGCTAAACGCCCGACCAAAGACAGTGTAACCGATGCTATTACCGTCAGTTCGTCTAAATGGGTCAAGACTGACAAGACCTATATTAAAGGTGTAGATGAGGAAGGTAAGTGGGATTGGCTGGGCCCACGATTGGCTGAAAGATTGGACGTTTGTATTCAAGGGGCCCGTGGTGAGAGGACCAAAGAAGCGCACCCGAAAGGGTAAGGGAAATGAGAAGATGGACCTGTACGGCCCAACCATTAGTACTATGTTGTATTATGCATTATTATGTAGCGTATTAGTACTAGACTTTCGGGTTTTCACTCCGTCCTCGACTCGTCATATTGTTTTTTTTTACGACAGCTCGCAATTCGATTCTTCATTATTCTCGGAGCTCCCTTTCGGGTTTTTACCCCGTCCTCGGCTCGTCGTTTGTGCTTCGTCATTGAAATCACTCGTTAATCGAAGCGTATGATGGGTCCTGATTTGAGCATGAATCGAATGTAGTCCATTTTGCTAGTTTTGGTTGTACCGCCAAGAGGGCTGCCTATGTATCCGTGATTAGACGGAATCAAACCATGTCCGTAGTTCGTCAGATGTGAGTTATTTTGTGCTTTAGACTCGTTATGCCAATTATCGATGCGAGACATTTTGAGTGTTTTGCATGGGTTTTCACCCTAATTAAAAACTACGGTGAAGTGATCGGGTGTGACCCTTTGAAAGTGACAATTACCGAGATACTGTGTTCGGGTCAAGGCAACTAGTTTGGATGTTTTTGGAATGTTGAGCTAGGTAGTAAGTGGCTTTGATGGATCAAAATTTGGAGTTGAGTTTTGTGGAGTTAAGGCTATGAGGTCACGGTTTCGTAATTTGGTAGGTAAGGGGAAGCTGAGCAAAAATGACTCAAATTTCAATCGGGTGAGATATAAATTACGTGGGATCTGATTCCCATGTCTGGTTCTAATGGTTGAGATTATCCTATCGGGCTTGAATCCTCGAAATTCCGGACTGTCTTTTAACAAGTGTCACGGGAAGGTCTTAAGGGTTGTAATGTAGGAAGGCTAAAATTTGATGCTAGCTGACAGATTTGTTCGTTTTTACTTTTTGTTAGGACTTGTATTTGAAATTGAGTTGAATGATTGGAATTTGATTTTAACCATTGAGCTTGGTCTCGATCGTCTCGTATCATTGAATCGGGTCGGTTTGTTGGGCCTTGGTTTCATTCTTCTCTTTGGTTCCGTTTGGCAATTTCAGACTTTTGGTCAGACTAGCATCTGTGGAATGGATTGGTCGGTCTTTGTTTATGGGATGTTTATTGTGGGGAACAGTTTTGCCTTCCGTCTTTGATCACAAGTTATTAAGAGAGTATCTAGATTCGTCATAGGATTCAGTTATGCTCGTTCTAGTGGGTAGTTATGTGGGTTTCTATACCAGACATGGAATAGGTAAAGGAGAACACGGAATCTCGGTTCTTGTAATTCCTTGTTGTTGTGAGGAGTCGATAATTGCATGACATGTTATTTAAACGTGACGAGTCGTAAGCGAATGTATTTGTATTATTATTTAAATCAAGCATTGTCGAGGCCCGTAATGAAGTAATATAGAAAGAGAAGCGCTTTTATTGATAGCTAGAAACGTTGCGTGAATAGGACTTATGAGGTTGGGACAAGCCCCCAGTACCTCGGACTCAACATGACAATGATGCTAGAAGGGAAATAACAATACTATGACTTGACTCCACTATGACATTGACCTAGGCTCGGGATCTTCTTCTTAGTCTTAGATCCTTATGAAATCCTACGGGGATGCGACCCGTTGGTAGTGCTCTGGACCTGTTTCGATTGATGGACTGTCAAAGGGTTTGAAATAACTTGTGACAAACATGTCACTATCTCTCCCTCTGTGTTTCTGAAGGTGAAGTATGCTTTTTGTTGTTTCGAGGGAGGGAATGTTCCTTCCTCGATCACGTTTTGGATCACATGCTTTAGTGCAAAGCATGCTTAGATATCGTGTCCATTGCCTTGATGAAATAGGCAATAGGCATTTTTAGTTCATTTGTCGACGAGCGGGTCCGGAGTTGGGCCCATGGGTAATAGTAGTCCTTGGTCGACCAAGTTCTTGAGAGTCTCGGCGTAGGACGAGTCAATTTTGATAAACTTCCTTCGTGATGTTTCTACCTTGTTGGATATGGCTTTACAAGGCCCTGAGGTTTTTTTCGTACTAGTCTTAGGATGGTTAGATCGTGCGGAACATTCGGACGACCCACTTGGAGTAAGCCCCCGGATGTTGTAATCGACTGAATTGGTATTTGCCTCGCTTTTCGTGTCTCTACTTTCTAGGAAATCGAGACGATTGCTAATGCTGCGGATGGATGAACTCAGATGGGTTACGGAGGCATGGACGTTGCGAACCAATTCTTTTAGGGTGTTGACGTCGTTGCAGATGCTTTCGATGGCGTTTGACTCGGTGGAGATGGTGGAGAGTGCTTCTGCGGAAAAGGACCGACGATGAGAACGGACCCACCAGACAACTTAAGAGACTCGAGGAATGCTCGTAGGTGAGCGACACGGAAATGAGACTCTTGATTTGGGCATGCTTGCGGTTATCGAGTTTGGGACTCAGGTGCTTTAGACATTTTGTGTATTCGGCGAGACGCCTGAAAGACTCGAATCTCTAAAACGAGATGATTTGACATAAATCTCGGGGTGAGATTTAGAGAGGATTCTCGAGATGAGATGACCCAGAACGTAAAAGCTCGAGCGGAGGTGATTTTAGTAACTAGCACAGACAGTTAATCACACGGTTGTGCGACGTAAAGGAATTGATCACGACCCACCAGACAACTTAAGAGACTCGAGGAATGCTCGTAGGTGAGCGACACGGAAATGAGACTCTTGATTCGCGCATGCTTGCGGTTATCGAGTTTGGGACTCAGGTGCTTTAGACATTTGGTGTATTCGGCGAGACGCCTGAAAGACTCGAATCTCTAAAACGAGATGATTTGACATAAATCTCGGGGTGAGATTTAGAGAGGATTCTCGAGATGAGATGACCCAAAATGTAAGAGCTCAAGCGGAGGTGATTTTAGTAACTAGCACAGACAGTTAATCACACGGTTGTGCGACGTAAGGAATTGATCTCGATCCCAGCTCGGAATCAAAGGATTTTGATGTTTTCGAAAATGGATGAATTTGAAAAGCGAGTTTTCGAAAGTGGAAGTTTTGAAATCAACAATACGATGTTTAAGTTACATCGTTTGTGATATGTCGGAAAGTGTTGTTACGCGGGTGTCAAGAGTTCATGAGTTGAAAAATTGACGATAACAAAGGCGTAAATTGTGATTTTGCGAAAATACGGTTGTAGAAGAACCGGTCTTGAAAATATGCAAAATTTGTGGGGTTGCGTTGTCATCGAGACTTCTATTAGTTAGGAGTTCGATATTTCCGATGTAAAGAGTGTTTTTGAGAAAACACGGTTTCCATGGTGGTGCGTTAAACGTGTAGCCAAATCCTCGTTATGGGAATTTAGGTAGTGATAGTGGTGCTTTGAAAAGGTTTTTCGAAGGGTGACTGTGTTTGACGCTTTTATCCCATTGATTGGGATTTTTGCGATAGCGACACTATGTGTAAAATCGTTTCAAAAATGTAACCATGTTAGACACCTTGATTTCATCGACTGAAATTTCGTCGATAGTAACGGTGTGTGTAAAAGTGTTTTGAAAATAGAAAATTTGACCGCGTTAGGCGCCTCGATTCCATTGGTTGGAATTTTGGTGGTAATAACGGTATGTTATTGTTTTTTTAAAACGGTGAGTTTTGTTTTGGTCAGCATGATGACGCTAAAAATGAGCTTTTTAAAAATAGTGTGTGTGAATTTGGCCGGAGCAACGGCGCTAAAGTTTTTTTTGAAGATAGTGAGGTCAATTTCGGCCGGAGTGACGACGCAAAAGGTGGTTTTGAAAAAGATGTCTTTTCGAAAACGGAGTTGGTTGTAGTTGAATATGTTGTCGCGGTTGAATCCAAATTTTAATGTTTTATTTGGGTTGTCACAACACGCTACGCATAATTAGGAAGACATACACTCATGCAGGATGCAGGCACCGGTAGGCTATGGTAGGCTACCATCCACGAAGAGTCCTTACTTTGGCGGCGACGTGTCACCGGGGGAGGTGAGCGTTGCCCCGTTCTGCTTTGTTCTGCTCGCTTGGCATATTCATGGAATGCGTGACTACCTTAGACGGCCGGAACGTCAATCGCAGGGCTCCCCGCGGGTCCGGCCCGAAAACCTTACCGCTAGAAGGTCGATTGGTCCTAACATCGGTTAGGGTGGGCTTCACCACAAAAAGAAACTAGGAAATGGGCTTCACCAACCTCGTTCAAGTTACACCACTGCTGGAAACTTGTTTCCAAATCCCCGGTGGAGTCGCCAAACTATGGACGCTGTCACACTGTTGCTCGCGCGCACCCGCGCGGGGACCAGTCACGGCGGCCATCCACACGGCCCGTCAGACGCTCGTCGTGTCCGGGCCGATCCAATCTCTCATTCGGGGCGAAGTGTCGGACCTCGATTTGGTTGACAATTTGAATTGTACTAGATAGATGTGGGGAGATCTATGTTTCCGTTGAATCGGGCGAGACGTGGTTGTTAATTAATAGGGAAAAGTCCCATGGTACCCTCGAACTGTCACATTACACATGGTACCCCTGTTTTTAAGTTTGTTCCCGTGGTAACCTTGAGTTTTATAGTTTAGTTCCCGATTTGACCTTACCAAATTTCTGTCATGACGCCGTTAAATTATGACCAAAATTAATTATAGTTGTTCCCATGGTACCCTTAAATTTTCATAATTGTTCTCATGGTACCCTTAAGTTTTTCATAGTTGTTCCCATGGTACTTTGAAAGGAAAGCAACGACTCATTGAAGCAAAGTAACGAATAGTTTACTGAACTAGCTGTTACACAAGTGCTTATAAATTCACTTCCCTTTCTATTTTGGCAGAAAAAGAACAAGCAATCCACACTTACTCACTCAATCTTTTCACCTCTTTGTTCACTTGTACAAAAAAATGGAAAAAATTGATGTTTCCGGATGATCGAGCTTCAAGGTTATGGTGATGAAGTTTTTCCATTTTTTTGTACAAATGAAGGAGGTGAAAAGGTTGAGTGAGTAAGTGTGGATTGTTTGATGTTCTTCTGTCAAAATAGAAAGGGGACCGAATTTATAAGCACTTGTGTAAAAGCTAGTTCAATAAACTAATCGTTACTTTGCTTCAATGAGTCGTTGCTTTTCTTTCAGGGGTACCATGAGAACAACTATGAAAACTTAAAGGTACCATGGGAACAACTATGAAAACTTAAGGGTACCATGGGAACAACTATGAAAACTTAGGGGTACCATGAGAACACCTCTCTTTTTGAAGAAAAGTAGTTGTTAATTTTGGTCATAATTTAACGGCGTCAAGAAAGAATTTTAGGTAAGGGCAAATCGGGAACTAAACTATAAAACTCGAGGTTACCATGTGAACAAACTTAAAAGCAGGGGTACCTTGTGTAAACGTGACATAGTTCGAGGGTACCATGGGAAATTTCAATAATTAATATTTAAAGGCCAATATGTTTGGTCTGATGACCATTTTAGTGAACCGAATTGTTGCAGATTTGTGGAGTCGCCACCGAGTAATTTTGGGAAACTCGGAAACCGTTCAAGTCTACTTTAATCCTTAGCCGGCTCAAAGATGAGTGACATGGGGACCGAAAGATAAAGACTTGTACCCTTAAGCACTTCATGCCTGGAATAACTCTCATTGCCAATGGTTTCGGCCATTCAGAAACCGTAGATTCTGAGTAAGAGGTGAGGGTACGTATTGGGAAGCCAATGTCCGATAGACATCAACACCCGATCTTGCCCGCACGTAGAGGCCTCTACTAATCAATCGATGGGCTGATAACTTTGTTCCTTAGTTGTGGCTAAAATGCGATAACATCTGTTGTTTTAACCCTATGCCTTTGCTACGTCGGTTGTTCAAGGACAAGTATGTTTCTGTCATCGAAGTAATTGCGCTACATTCTTTGCATGCAATTTCACGTGACAGGTAGGCGAAGAAAAGATGCACTTTGGAGAGTAGAGAGTACTAAATAGTATTCGTATCAGCAAATTAGTTTTAACGTGATAATACGGATATTAGTCATTCTCGTGGTATACCTTACCTGGTATTCTCCTTAAGGTGCGTCGGTTCGGTATTAATAAGGATGCGTCAAACCATGTGTTAGGGGTGAGAATCGGGATAAATTTTGAACCCGACCACCGCTTGTTCATTTTTAGCTTTGTTTACGTTTAGAATTTAGTGTTAGGTGATTTAGCATGTGATTATGGTCATAAAATTGGTAAATCATACAAAAGCTGTTGTAGACACATAGATTTGGACCTAGTGGATGCAGAAGTGCCCAACAAACACCCAATGACTATAGGACTGCAATGCGACATGGGTTCGCGATCTTTCAGTTAGTTTTTTCTATAGAACGAATCAAATAAATTACTCAGGAAAATTAAACTAACATGATGGCAGCCTTAGTCGTGTCGTTACGGTCGCATAGATACTAATTAGAGTCAATTCTGACACCGGGACCCCCGAGTCGGTCCCGAAACTTGAACCGAGTCAACACCGCTCCAAGCGAACCTTGGGATGAACACCCGAGGCCCGCTAAACCCACGGCGCTAGGTCAAGCCGCTGGAACCCTTAGGCTCCAAGCTAAGTATCACACTCCCTCTCGGTTTTGGAAAGTATCAAAATCGTATCTTCAAAACTCCAACCGCTCCGCCCTACGCGCCTGAGACTCCCTGCGCCTAAACCCAAGCACCTGAGTCTCGGTGCGCCTCAGCTCAGGTGCCCATATAGGTGACGAGGGCCCAAAACACCTATAAATACTCCCCTTCACGCCCTCATTTCGACACACAATTCACATCTTCTCTTTCCCCTCTAATCTCTCCCTAAGGGCTCGAACTCCGACACCCGAGGCAAACGATCCACTCGATCGTAGTTCCGATAAAAAAAGCAACATCGACGCTACTCCTCACCTTCGAGTACCCCACTCGATCCCGAGGTGCCTGTGATCGACTAGCTCAAGTCTAGTAGCGAAGCTCTGCCGGATTAGCCGCAGAATCAGTCCATACCAAGGAAGCTCTGCCGGAATAGCCGCAGGAAGGGTCAAACGGTAACGGAGCTCTGCCGGAGTCACTGGTCAAGCTAGGAGGATCCGCTTGTTGATCGAGTTGTCATTAGGTTGCCATCTAAACAAGACTTTCCATACTTGTACTTTCTATTATTATGCACTACGACAACATTAGGTGTGGACGCTAGGTCCACCAACATCTACTAAAATACGTAACGTCCCAACTTCAACCACGAACATTAAAACACAGTAAATAGACCCAAGTAATTCCGAGATCCGTTCTCAAACTATCTATGCATCGAGTCCTGTTTAGTGTATACTCCGAGGGTGCAAATCTTCACTATGTGATTTACTTACATTCGCATTTTACAGTTTTTCGTATGATTTATTGCTTTTATGACCTTATAATCGCATGCTAAATCGCCTAACACGGAATTCAAAACGTAAAAAAAACTAAAACTGAACAAAGTGATGGTCGGATTCCGTATTAGGTCGGGTACTCGCCTTACTAGGTTCGACGCATCTCTATTAATACCGAACCGACGCATCTTAAGAAGAATACCAGGTAAGGTATACCACGAGAACGACTAATATCCGTATTATCGCGTTAAAAATGATCTGCTAATACGTATAATACTAGTACTCTCTACTCTCCTACGTGCATCTTTTCATGGCCTGCTTGTCACGTGAAATCACATGCAAAGAATGTAAACACAACTATTTTGACGACAAAACTTACTTGTCCTTAAACAACCGACGTACAAAAAGGCATAGGGTTAAAACAACGGATGTTACAGTATTTTCACCACAAAAAAAGAACTAGGATATCAGCCCACCGATTGATTAGTAGAGGCCACTATAGTGCGGGCGGGATTGGGTGTTGACATCTATCGGATGTTGGCTTCCCAATACGTACCCTCACCCCTTACTCAGAATCGACGGTTTCCGGATGTCCGAAACCATTGGCAATGAGAGTCATTCCAGGCATGGAGTGCTTTAGGGTACAAGTCCTTATCTTTAGGTTATGTCCCACTCAACTTTGAGCTGGCAAGGGATCAAAGTAGACTCGAACGGTTTCCGAGTCCCCATAATTGACTCGGTGGCGACTCGACAAATCGGCAACGAATTCAGTTCACTAAAAAGGTCGCATTACCAAACAAAACGGCCTTTAAACATTTACAACCACGACTCGATCGATTCCCAAACGGAAACACGGGTGCCCCCATCCGTCTAGTGCAAGTTCGGATCGTCATCCAAATCGAGGTCCGACACTTTGTCCCGTACACGAGATCAGACCGGTCCCCGGCAGGGAGGAGGCCGCGTGGGTGGCCGCCGCCACTCGTTGAAAAACCGGGTCGGTCCCGTGCGCGCCTGCGCGGGGCGCCGGGCGGTGCGGACGGACGTCCACAGTTTGCGACTCCACTGGGGATTTGGAAACAAGTTTCCAGTGGTGGTGTAACTTGAACGAGGTCGGTGAAGCTCATTTCTTAGTTCCTAGGTGTGGTCACTGATGGGAGGGATTTGTCGTGGAATCCCAACCGTCAATAATATAACCGGATATTCCTACGGTAGATAGGGTAAGTCGGGTCGAATCCACGGGGACGGTAAGAGGCGTCTAGACTAGGTCGGCCCAAATACGAGACTAAGTCAACGGACTAAGCTAAACTAGAGAATGATAGAAGGGGAGAAAGCTAGACTATGACTAAGAATAACAACTAAGGAGAACGGGCTAGGATTAGGTCGGGGTCAAAGGGGTAACGGAATGGTCAAGGGAGGACTAGAGTGAAGGAGGTAGTAGGGTAATCTAGGTAATGCCCGGGCTCTCGCAACTTAGACTCACCTAGAGGTTCCACCTAAAACCCAACTCGGCGATACACAACACAATCGGGGTTTCTAGCACGCTATAGGCCTAGGTCGAATCCGGGCTCTCGCTACTTAGACCGACCTAGGGGTCGTCCTCACCGGGCTCTCGCAACTTAGTGAGGGAACCGAACCCACAACAAACTAACACCCACAAGATAAAGGCAAGAAGAACAAGTATATGCATCTACTTAGTCATTCAAGCATTTCAACAAACATGTGATATGCACCAAACCAAGAGGAAACCCAAATCTTCCACCAACATCTCCAAGAAACCCTTAATCATCCAATTAACACCCAAATCGCCTTACTAACCCTAGCAAGAACACTACTCTAACATAATTATACTAAAACTAAGAAGAACAAGAGGATTCAACATCAAAACCAAACCAAACATGAAGATACTAGTGAAAACTATGAACTATGAACATAACAATCAACAAAGATGTGAACTTGGATGAAATAAACAAAGATTAAGAGAAAAAGAGAAGAGGATTGTACCAAACTAGTGAAGGAGAAAGAACAAAACTTGCATTCATGAAGAAAACCCAAAACAAACATCCAAGGTTGTCAAGCTTGGTGAAGATCTTGAAGAATTCCCTTAATACAAGAGCTAATCTACGATTAACTACTAATTACCGACTAATCTACACTAATCTAATCTAATCTAACCTAAAGTAGTCTAGGGTTTAAGTTCTAATGAAGTGCATATGCTTAACATAACAAGGGAAGAGTATATATAGGGTTACAAATGGAAGGGAGAAGAAAGCAACAAGGCGCGGGGTAGCAGTGGCCCGTCCCGGCCGAGACGGGGTGGTCCCGGTCGGGACGAGGTCGGTCCCGGTCGGGACACCAGCTTCCCGATCGGGATGGTCCACAGACAGCAGCTTCTCTTTTTGCTCCTTCATCCCGGACGGGATGAGGCCATACCCGTCCGGGATGAGCCTTGTAGGCCTCCAATATGAACTTTTTGGTCCCTCCTTGCTTCTCATGGGCTTCCCATCGATTCTCGGGACTCGGTATTGGGTCTCGGAGGCTCGGTATTGGGTCCCAAGGTCTCGGGGTCGATTCCAAGGCATCGAATCATCGTTCCTTAGCTTCGTTGGCTCCAAAATGTGTATGTATAGAGTCGGAATCGCTCCAACTCTTCCAAATCGGTCTCGGGAACCTGAAACGAACTAAAGAAAGCATAAGAAGCCCCTAAACCGCTCCCAAGGAGCGATTCTACAAGGAAAATGGGACCAAAACACTACAAAATAGGCACTACAAATGACACTTATCAGTCACTACAGGTTTTGGTCCTAAAAACCCCACCCAAACCGATATTAGGACCAATCGACCTATTCGCGATAAGATCTCTAGGGACACGCGGAGAGATCCTCGATTGACGCTCCAGCCGCCTAACGCATACCCCGCGGGAATAATAAGCGGGTAGTTCCGAACGAACGGTATGACACTCGTCTCCCCAGATAATTGTCAATGCCTAAGTAAAGACTATTCGTGGGCGGTAGCCTACCCTAACCTACCCTTGTCTGTATCCTGCATGAGTGTATGCATTCCTAGTTATGTGTAGCGTGTTTGAACAATCCAACCCAAATAAAACACTAAAAATCTGGATTCAACCACGCTAACATATTCAACCACACCCAATTCCGTTTTCGAAAAATATCTCATCTTTGCAAGACAACCTCTTAAAGGCCGATACTCCGGTCAAATCATGATTTCAAAAAAATAAATTCAAATGCCATCATCATAGCAAATTTTACACACGACATTTTCGAACAAAATATATTTTCAAGCGCCATCACATGGCTAAAGTAAAACCCGCCAAACAACAAATACCGTTAATACTACCAAGACTCCCAATTAATGGGATCAAGGCACACCAAACGGTTACATTTTCTTTTCAAAAAAGAAAAGTTTTTACACACATACCGTTAACACAACCAAAGCTTCGATTAATGAAGTCAAGGAATCCAAAACGGTTACATTCTTGAAACACTTTTCACAATACTTCCTTCCCCACCGTCAAATGCTAGTTAATGCCACCGACAAACGTGGGTCACTTGTTTCAATTTTTTTTTTCTAAAAAACACTATTCGTCACCTAAGTTCTTTAATAAGAATTTAGTTACACCTTAGAGCACCGTCGTGAGACCACGTGCACCGCAAGCATCGAACTAGCTAACTAATAGTAGTCTCGATAAAAGCATCACGTTACCACTTTCAAAACCTGTTCACCTAAAGAACCATGGCCTTTTAAAAAAAAACATCTACGCTTTTGCTATCTTCGGATTCCCGACGCACACACATAGCGACACATCTTTCACATCACAAACGATGTCACCACACCATCGTCATCCTAGTTTTACGAAATCATTTTTCAAAAAAAAGGGGAGAAGACCTTCCTCTGCGAGTGTCGGTCGTTTTCGAAAAAAATAACAATTCATTGATCCTGAGCCGAGATCGCGATCAACCTCTTACGTTGTACAACCGTGTAATTAACTGTCCGTGTTAGTTACTAGGATCACCTCTACCCGAGGTCTTACACTTTGGGTCGTCTAATTTTGAGAAGTCATCTTTAAACCTCATCTCCGAGGTTTTTGTCAAATCATCTCGTCGCAGAGATCTAAAAAATTCATTAGGCGTCTTGCCGAATACACCAAGAGTCTAAAGCACCCGAGTCCCTAAATCAGTGACCGCATGCACCCGAGAGTCAAGAACCTCATTTCCGCGTCGCTCAGTCGCGAGCATCCTTCGAGTCTCCAAGACGTCCGACAAATCCATCCTGACCCTTGACTATGTCTTACAGAAATAAGTCCCTCAACATCTCTTCAGACCCAGGAGTGATCGAAAACCTCTGCATTGATGTCATTACCCTAACCCAAGTAGTCCACGATGTCCGCACCTCAGTAGACCGCTTGACCAGCTTCGTGCGTCATATCGATAGCCGCCTCAACTTCCTCGAGAACGAGGGCACCGAAAGCGAACCAAATGCCAGTTCGATCAATTACCATACTCACACCCCGAGTGGGTCACCCAGATACTCCGTACGGGCAAGATCTCCTGTGAACGACAAAGAAATAACCTCGACTCCCCACCAGATACTACATAACAAAGCCAAAACACCTCGCAAAGAGTTTACCAAACTCGACTCAACGTATACTGAGACTCTTAAACACTTGATAGATCAAGGGCTACTCAAACCTCTGGGCCCCACTCCGGATCCACTAATTGGTAAAAGGAGTAAAAGATGGAGTCCTAATGTTTACTGTCTCTTCCACCAAGGCAATGGGCACGACACTGAGGCATGTTTCTCGATGAAGCACGCCGTCAAAGACCTAATCGAAGCAGGAACATACTTCCCGACAAAACGACAAAAGACAAACTTCACCTTTTCGGTTGCCAAGGGGGAAATAGTGACGTCGGTAGTCGTCACAAGTCATTTCAAACCCCTCAACGAGTCGACCCCAAGAGCCACCGCCGCTCAAGGGGAGCATCCTCAGAAAGATATGACAAACGTTGAGACCCGGGGAGCGTAGGGAGTCAGTGTCGCAACACAATCGGGCCATATTACCAATCCTAGTTAGAGTCTAGTTCATCCTAGGGCCTAGACTAAAGTAATAATAAATGGTGTTGTCTTTTTTTTCTTCCCTTTATCAAGTCTAGGGAGGTGCGAGGGACATGTCCTCCGCCTCCCCCAAAAAAAAATCACGGGCATCTAGCCCGTCCACTATGTTATCAATAAAATAGCTCTTCTTTTACAAATATGCCTCGACAATCGCTCAACAGTTTACTTTAAACGCTTAAGAACTCGACTTTATGCCAACTATCGATGACAATTAACTAAAAACGCAAGGGCTATAACAGACGGCCCACTTAGCTTCACCCTAAAGAAGAGATCGGGAACAACGACCCTAGGCTTAACCCATCATCAACCCCCTGTCCAAACAACAATAAACCTGCAACAAACGAACATCCATCAAACCAAACTTTCCCAACATAACCGAATACGAAGCCTGCCTAATAGGTCTAAAAGCAGCCATATCTCTAGGAGTCAAAAACCTTAGAGTACACAGAGATCCATCCTTAGTGATAAACCAAGCCACGGGTACCTGGAAAGTTTATAGCGAAAGCCTAACCCCATACCAAACCAAAGTGGAAACAATGTCCCGAGAATTCACCGAAATCGACTTCATACACATACCCCGTGAGGAAAACCAATTCGCTGACACATTATCCAAACTAGCCTCCCTAATAAACATGCCCGATCACCTTTTCTCTATGCCGATCTGCACAGAGAGAAGCGAAGAGACAGCCTACATCCATAACCTCGAAACCGACGACACCCCCGAAGAACTTTGGTACAAAACAATCCTAGACTTTAAAACCCATAGGTCATATCCGCCCAACACTAACACCAAGAACAAAAGAGTCCTACGAATACAAGCCACCCACTATGTCCTGAATCAAGGGCTACTGTGCAAACGAACCCCACAAGGAGTCCTCCTTAGGTGCATAAACAACAACCAATCCGAGGGAGTCATGGAAGAGGTACATGACGGAGAGTGCGGACTCCACATGAGTGCACACCTACTGGCCCGAAAAATAATGAGACTGGGATATTATTGGATTACCTTAGAGGCAGACTGTCGACATCATGTCCGTCACTGCCACAATTGCCAAATATTTGCTAACGTCCAACGCCTACCCCCATAACCTCCACACACCATAGCCACACCCTGACCCTTCTCTACTTGGGGAATAGACATCATAGGAAAAGTACACCCATCCGGGACCGGCGGACACTGCTTTATACTAGTGGCCGTCGATTATTTCACCAAATGGGTAGAAGCCACCTCTTACACCGTACTAACCTCAAAACAGGTAGTGAAATTCCTACAAAATAACATCATCTGTCACTACGGTATACCTCATGAGATCATAAGTGACCAGAGTGCTCACTTCAGGGTCAACACCTAGAAACTCCTCGACAAATAAAAAATCCAAAGACACAAGTCATCACCCTATACGCCACAAACAAATGGGGCCATAACAGCCAACAAAACCATAACCACAATCCTTAAGAAAATGATAGACAATTATTGGGATTGGCCAAACAAGATCCCCTTCGCCTTATGGGGATACCGAACATCCTATAGGACACCCACTGGAGCCACACCCTATTACCTAACCTATGGCTCCGAAGCCGTCCAACCCGTAGAGCTAGAAGTACCGTCACTAAGGATATTGGCCGAAAGCGGCATTCCAGAGGAGGAATGGAATCAAAAACGATATGAAGAGCTAGTACTCCTAGATGAGCGAAGGATACATGCCTTATCCAATGTACAAGCCTATCAACCATGTGATGGGAGGGATTCGTCACATCCCAACCGTCAATAATATAACCGGCTAATCCTAACTAGGGTAGATAGGGCAAGTCGGGTCGAATCCACGGGGACGGTAATGTATAGCCTAGACTAAGGTCGCCTAAATACTAGACTAAGTCAACGGACTAAGCTAAACTACGGTGATAAGAAGGGGAAGAGACTAGACTATGACTAAGGAACACAAATAAGGAACCGGGCTAGGATTAGGTCGGGGTCAAAGGGGTAACGGAATGGTCGAGGAGGAACTAGAGTGAAGGAGGTAGTAGGGTGATATAGGTTGGTCCGGGCTCTCGCAACTTAGACCCACCTAGAGGTTCCACCTAGAACCCACCTCGGCGACACACATGACAAACGGGGTTCTAGCGCGCTATGGTGACCTAGGTCGCATCCGGGCTCTCGCTACTTAGACCGACCTAGGGGTCGTCCTCACCGAGCTCTCGCAACTTAGTGAGGGAACCGAACCCACAAATAAACTATCACCCACAAGAGAAAGGCAAGAAAAACAAGCATTCGCAATTACTTAGTCATTCAAGCATTTCAACAAACATGTGATGTGCATCAAACAAGAGGAAACCCAAATCTTCCACCAAAATCTCTAACAATCCCTTAATCATCCAATTAACACCCTAATCACCCTACTAACCCTAGCAAGAACACTACTCTAACATAATCCAACTAAAACTAACAAGAACAAGAAGATCTAACATAAGAAACCAAACATACATAAACAAACTAGTAATAACAATGAACTAAGAACAATAAAATAACCTAAAGATTCAAACTTGAATAACAAAAATAAGATTAAGAGAAAGAGGAAGAGGAGAATACCATACTAGTGAAGAAGAAAGAACAAAACTTGCATTAATGAAGAAAACCCAAAACAAACACCCAAGGTTGTCAATCTTGGATGGATCTTGAAGAATTCCCTTAATACAAGGCTAATCTATGATTAACTACTAATTACCGACTAATCTACTCTAATCTAATCTAATCTAACCTAAAGTAGTCTAGGGTTTAGTGTAATATGAAGTGCATGAGCTTTACAAAACAAGGGAAGGGTATATATAGGGTTACAAGTGGAAAGGAGGGAAAAGAAACAAGCGCGGGTTACAGCTAGGCCGTCCCGGCGGAGACGGGGTGGTCCCGGTCGGGATGGGGTCGGTCCCGGTCGGGAAGCCATGCTCCCAGTCGGGATGGGCCCTGGACAGTAGCCTCCTTGTTTGTGCACCTCATCCCGATCGGGATGAGGTCATTCCGAACGGGATGAGGTCATCCCGAACGGGATGAGTCTTGTAGGCCTCCCATATGAACTTTTTGGTCTCTCCTTGTTTCTCATGGGCTTCCCATCGATTCGCGGGACTCGGGATCGGGTCTCGGAGGCTCGGGATTGGGTCCCAAGGTCTCGGGGTCGATTCCAAGGCATCGAGTCATCGTTCCTTTACTCCGTTGGCTCCAAAATGTGTATGTATCGAGTCGGAATCGCTCCAACTCTTCCAAATCGGCCTCGGGAACCTGAAACGAGCTAAAGGAAGCATAAGAAGCCCATAAATCGCTCCCAAGGAGCGATTCCACAAGGAAAATGGGACCAAAACACTACAAAATAGGCACTACAAACGACACTTATCAACTCCCCACACTTAACCCTTACTCGCCCTCGAGTAAGCACATACTAACTACTAAACTATCCGAGTGGGTATTAGTGCACCCTACGCCCTTTCAACTCACACGAGTACACTTAGAGGACAAGTGTACTCCGCAAGGCAAGTCGGGTCTTGCGACAAAACCGCGGATGCAACCACACAAAACACACAAACAAACACTTAGACGGTTGCACCCAAAACAAAAGAAATACCGCTTCCCTTCAAAAAGCGGTGAATGAAACACCGGTTTAGGACTCAAGGCAAGTGACAACGTTCCCAAGCTAGCAATACAAACCAAGGTGAACTAAACCCTAATAGTATGACGATAAAGCAACAAAAACGTTGGTAACTTACCTAGGTCCTCCTAACTTTCTAAAAACGTACTACGGGACGATCGGCGGAGTGGAAAAGTGAAGAACCACGGTGTTATTCGACACTGTAGGTAAGTGAGACCCCGCCCCCTTTAGCGTGAGCCAAGAGGGTCGTCCCGTGTCCAAAACCGCCTAACTACACTACTACAAAAAATCAAATAGACAACTCCTAATAGACATCTGATATTCTTAACAATTAATGTATAATTTTTATACAACTGTTTTTTTTTGAGAAACAGATGTCTTTATCTGATAATAGACAACTGAGGTTATAAAAACAGTTGTCTATATATTATACAACTGTTTTAATTAACCTCAGTTGTCTGTTCTAATTTTCAAGACCACTGAAAATGGGTTGTTACTACCCAACCCATATCACTTTCTCCTGATTTACTTGACCCATCTCACTTTCTCAAACTATCACTTCCCGCTCAACCCTAAATTTAGGCCCTTTTCCAGATCCCTAAATTTTCCCCACTAGCAGCATCATGAAGCAGCTAATTAATTTCCAGATCTCTTCGTCGATCTTCTTCACTCTTCGTCGGTCCTCTTCTATTCCTTCTTCTCTAATTATTTTCTTTTTTCTTCTTCGCTCAACCCTAAGTTTACGCCCTTTGTCGCTGTTCCTTCTTCTTCTCTATTTGTCGTTCGTTGTATCTTCCTTCTTATTTCAGTCTCCCGCTCGTCCTTTCATCCCTTCTGAGTTTCGTCCTTCCATTGCTAATAGTAGAAGAAATTATCAAGGTTGGTTCAACTTTAGTTACTTTTTGTATTTTCAATTCTGTTTAGAGTATAGATGCTGTCGATTTTTAGGATTAATGTTTTGCTATTGATTTGATGAACTCGGTGTTTAGGTTGAATTAATGGCTTTTGATGTTGAAATTTGAACATTTGTTCTGTTTTCAGTTAATATAGATATGAATGTAAGCGATGAAACCAAAAGAAGAATAGCCAGGAATCAGAAAATGAATTGAATTAGAGAAAAGAAGAGGATAGGTACAAAAATATCCAGAAATGACGTTATTATCAGGAAATGATGTTGAGAGCTGAAAGTAGGTAGAAAATTCTCCAGAAATATGAAATTGGTGTTATGAATCCTAAAGGTTTCTTTGTATCAAAGATTTTGTCAACTTGATCGGAGTGCCAAAGGTTTTATTTCAGCTGATGAGTTCATGTCTGTGCCAGAGTTAGCTATGAATCCCCTCGCTCAGGTTTGAAATTGCGGTTATTGACATTATATCCAAATTATTTTGTAGAAGTCAAAGTAATGCTTTCAGATAAATCGATGAAATGATTCTTGTGGTATTTGTCTGGTCAGAGATTGCTGAAGATGGTAGACGGGTTGAATTTTAAGGATTTTGTCGCTTTTCTATCTGCGTTCAGTCCTAAAGCAAGTGTTGAGAAGAAAATTGGACGTAAGCTATATCTGTTTGCCCCATTTTCTGTCTTCGTTCTTTAGGTGGTTGCTTCTGTAGCATATTAACCCCTCTTATGATCTTGGCCGCGAAGGTTAGAATGGTCTTGTTATTTGCCCTCATGTGTTGTGCGAGTGATAACATCTACTTTGTTTATGATCTTGTTTTTGCCCTCTTGTGTAGCATAATACGGAGTATTACATAGCTTAGTACAGTAACTGTTAGATTGCTGTTTGCATCATCAAAATCCAGTCTTTGCTAGCGATGTTAAAATGTGAATTGAGTCTGTTACTTTAGGCTGTGTTATGTTTTCTTTGAAGCTGTAAAATCGTGGTGTTCGTATATCAGTGACTGACTGTCACATTTTTTATTTGAGGGTGACGAGTTTGACGATTTTTCTTTGGTGTATGATATTCTCTAGCCTTTTCTTTCTCTCTCCGGTGCTGAAGGTTAGGTCGGAAGTTAACCTTCATATAACAATTTTGCAAAGCGTATCTTGGTTCTCTTCTACAAAAATCATATGGTAGGTCTAAATTCGATATCCTAACAACCTTGTTATGGCAGTTATTTTTAGAGCTTATTGGCATTCATTATCAGACTAATTGATCCCTGAAGAAGATTGAAATTGGTGTTAGTACAGTGATGAATCAGGAATTGATTAAGGGAAAATTGAAGTGGGTTCCATCGATAAATCTGAAACTCCTTCTTAAGGGAGTGTACCTTAGTTTGTAGGACACCTTGTGATTCCAGGGCTTCTTGTGCGTTAGCTTGGGCAGCTGGGTGACCTTCAAGTGTAGGGAAATTATTGTGTCCTTTCTGCCCCCATCTTTTCAGAAATCCACCAACCCATTTCCTAGACATACTTCTTCTTCTACTATAGTCTATACTTTCAAAATACTTCTACATACATATATACAGTGTATGTAGAAAGTAGAAATTCTTCTGTAGTTTGTTTACAATAGGACAAGGCCAGAAAGACTACTAAACATTATAAATGAGTGACACATGGGTGCATGCATGAATAGAGCGTGTAGCTTTTCATTTTCCGACCTGAACTAGTTAAAACCCATTTGAACAAAATGCATTCATGGAGTTGAATGCTAAACAATAGAGGCTGTCGGAAGAATAGCCAATTTATGCTACTACCACTATTTATCCTTCCTAGTATGTTATTACTTTTCACGCTACAATATTGATTTCATCTTCCTTATAAGAATAAAATAAAATCGTTGTTGCATCATATGTGGAATCAGTACCAGTGAAAGTAATTGCAGGATTTTATAGTACCTTTAGTCTTGGCTATTCTTCGTACGTACCTTTAGTCTTTCCTTTGCCGTTCTTCGTACTCATCATCGTTAGGCATCTTCTACTTCCCAAGTATTTTGAGGCGCATCACTTACATGAACAGGACGTGGTTGAGTATGAAGAAGTCCTTGGTGCCTCCAAATCTCGACATTCTCTTCGTTGGACTTCCTTTACTTTCAGGGTACGTATGTTTTACTCTTCTGTATTCCGTCATATGAGATTGTCTCACACAAAACTATATGATGATTATCAGTGTGAATGGAAGGGAGATGTGACACCGGATTTTGGAATAGTTAGCGAAGAAGAAATGGAAGAGATTTCGGATTCAGAACTGTTAGATGAACTGACAACAAACAGAGGGGAGTTAAAGAGTAGAACTGTGATCTTTCGGAGCGAAAGATGTGCTGGCAGTAGTATTTGCAAGGAGGAGGTGAAACGTAGGGCAATGAGCTTCAGATTCGATGACAAAAAAACGAAGGTCAATAGCTCGACTTTATTCATTTGTTTAACTTTTATGTCAAGGTAAGAAATGAATGAGACGGTCTAGATGTCAATAGCAATAAAATACTATGATCGCTACACTTGCATTGACTCACTACAACAAAAAAACACGTAAGTTCACATGAAAATTATTATATGGTTCGATAAGTATGAACCCTAACTTTTGTCCTTTCTTCACCCTTTTTTCATTTTTACTAATGTTTCTTCTTTAATAGTGACTTAACTTTTCTTTTTCCCGTGCTAAGTCTATAAAAGTGTACGACTATAGAGGGGGTACAAGGAAGAGTTCTTAAATTCCGCAGTGGGTGAAAGTTAATGTATGTACTTATTTAAACCTCGTATATTATATGAATCGTCTGGTTCTCTGCCCACTTTTCGATCACAGAGTATCATTACTGAAACCTGATATCATGGGTTTTGTAAGAGGCTTTTAAGCCGTTTTTTATGATGGGTTTTTTGTAAACTGCGATACCCCTGTTTATGAGAATCACCTCCTCCGTTCAAATGGAAAAGCTATCTATCCCCCTTGGATCTTATATAGAATGTTTTTATATAGAATGCATGATATGCCCGCGAAAAACTTCTTTTTTCCTTTGTACAACTCTTACACTTTGTTATACTTGTTGCAATATAGTCGGCTCCTCATGCTCAGATAACAGAGTCCGGTTATTACGTGATGAGATATATGATTGAAATTATCACTCGTTCTGATTCGAAGAGAACTGTCAATGAGGTAAGACTTGGGTTTTCACATTTCTCTTGTTTCAATCATTTGTTTTATGCACATAATTGAAACAAAATAATTAGTTCATTTATATTATTGATTTTGTAGCATTTCAACGATATGATGCCATATTCTCAAGAAGATATTGACGAGGTTCGTGGATTATTGGCGGATTATTTTCTTAATAATTAGTCGTATATGATTCATCGGATTACCTTATGTGGACAAGGTGTTAGTTGGATTATGGTTTTAGATACTTTTGGACATTGGATCATGATTTTATGGGTACCTTTTGGATTTTGGATGTTGGATAATGATTTTATGTATCTTTTCGATTTTGGATGTTGGATTTTATAAAAATGTAACGTCTTTTGTTTAATTTTTCGCTATGCTGTTCAGTTTTTATGGTTTGTTAATATGTACGTATTTCAGAATTATTAAAAAAAACATAAAATATGAATATGTATATAAGCACATATCTATATATACGTATTTTAGAAAACAGTTGTCTATTATGTAATAGACAACCGTTGTTTTATGAAAACAGCTGTCTATATACGTAATAGACAACTGTTGTTTTAGGAAAACAGTTGTCTATATACATAATATACAACTGTGGTTTTAAAAAACAGTTGTTTCTTAACCAATAGACAACTGTTTTAAAACAGATGTCTATGCTCAGAGTAATATACAACTCCAAACTACTCAACTGTTGTAAGTCAGTTGTCTATGGCAAAAAAAAACAGTTGTCTATTTGATGTTTTGTAGTAGTGCTAGTCCAAGTAAAAAGGTGGAAAACATGCAAAATGAGGGAAGACCGACTAATGCCGCTATTATCCTTCCTCGGGACTCGGTCCTTTGGTAGGCTCTTCACGGCAACAGTCGGAAAAAGGCTTATTTTTGTGGGGATTTCTTTTTGTGAGACGGGTTTTCTTTTGGCATTTTCTTTCTTTTCGACGTTTTGATTTGTTTGTTGCCATGCCATTTCTTTTTCTTCTTTTCTATTTTCCTTTTGGCTTTTGTGCCTTTTCTTTTTCTTCATTCTTTTCTTTCTTTCATTTTTCTTTCTTTTTTTTCTTTGCCCTTTTTGGCACGATTTGGCTTTTTGGCACTTCTTTGTGTAACAAGAAAGAGAGAATTCAACAAATTGCTATTTATTGTGTGGATATGTGTAGGAGGTAGGGAAATGGGTGAGTCGGGACGACGCCTTCCCTTCAAACCCACAAAAAGGGGAGAACTTGGACTAATCAAACAATCCTAAACACGGTCACCTAAGGGACGAGACTCGGTAACCAAGGCCTTTTCACACCGTGGGTGGTCATAATGGTCAAAATGCAAATCCCGCAGTAAATCTCTAGTAAGCTAGGTGGACTCAAGGTAAAAGACCAACGAATTCATTGATTTAGGGTCATTGTACTAGGCTAAAGTCCAAGACTCGATTTACACTACTAAAAAGGGAAAGTAAACACTTGCACACTAGCCTCTAAACCGGGTTTTCGAAAACGATTTACACACATGACACACAACACAACACAAAATGAAGAAATGACGAAAACGAACGAAAGAAAAAGAAGTAAAAGCAACAAAACAAAAACAAAACACAACAAACATATAAACAACACAAACACCACCCCGATCATCCAAACAAGCCGCCAAATCAACCACAACTTTACAAAGCTCCACCCGAGCACACAACATCACAATCTCCTCCAAACTTCGCAAGAGATAAAGAAGAAAAAGGGATAAAAATGTTACCGGAAGTCTTGAAAGCTCTCCAAAGCTATTGGTGATTTAAGCAACCTATAAGGAAAGAGGGAGGCAAACACGCACAATACGACAAAAACACGATACAAAAACATAAAAGGAAAACACACAAAAAGGAAAAACTTTTTTGATTTTTGTGAAATGTTTATGGTTTTTAAAGATTTTTTCGAAAAAAACTAAGAAAATAAAACTAACTATGCTAGAATATCGCTCCCCCACACTTAAATCGAGCCATGTCCTCATGCTCGATCGTAGGGTGCGGAGAGACAAAAGAAAAAGAAAAGAAACTACGAAAATAAAGCTAAAAATCAAAAAGAAAAGTGGAGAAAAGGGTAGAAGGTGTCCGACCGGGGTGTAGTCAAGTCACCATGGGCCGAGACGAGAAAGAGGTATGGATGGGGGAAGAAATAAATAGAAGGAAATAAAAGGAAATGGGAGGGGAGGGCTAGGTGTAATCAAGTCACCTAACCCGGATCCCGCCTAAATCCGACTAAATCCTCAAAAAGAAAGTGAAGATCTTGTAAAATTTGGATTTTGAAATGACTCTCGATGTAGTCACGTCGTCGAGAGTCGGGAGCAATCATACTATGGCCTCGAAGGCCACTAATATACCATGACTCAAGGGGAAGGGAATAAACAAAGGAAATCAAGCAATAAAAGACGGAAAAGTAAGGATAGTTACCCAAACCAATCGGCTAGTAACTCACTTGCTCCATCGTCTCAATGATCATTATAGGCACAAAGCTTGTCTTCATCATTGCTATTCATCTTCATGCTTGATAAAACCGCATGGTAGAGGTGGTAAAGGTGTGAGGGGGGTGGGATTTGATGTGAATATCGGTCTAAAGTGAGGAGGAAATGAGGTGTAGGTATGGAAATGAAGTACGTGGGTGGTATGATATGAGCAAGGAAGGTAGGGAGGTTGGGTGGGGGTATATAATGGTTGGGTGGGCTCAAATGTCGAAGAAGAAGCACCAAAAAGGAGTAGGGGACCATCCCGGTCGGGATGGATGGTCCCGGTCGGGTTGATAAACCCTTCCCGGTCGGGAAGCCTCCTTCCCGATCGGGATGACACTCCAGTGGACTCGATTTTTGGCACCCTCACGGCCCCATCCCGGTCGGGACGACACACCCTTCCCGGTCGGGAAGGGTCTTCATGACTCCCATGACCCCAAAAACCGACTCCCTTACTCACGATCCAAGCTCTATCACTAACCACTCCTTTCTAGGAGTCATCTTCACTTCACCTATCACAATAAACTCAAGATACACATCAAATTCACTCCCTCACATCGCTCATCAAAATACCAAAACAATTACAAGAATTCCACAAAACTAACAAAATCAAGAGATAAAACACACAAATACAAGCACAAGTACTCTAAAGAAGAGGAAGGGGGAATATACAACATGACGGTTCTTTATGAACTCCGTCAAACCTAGGATGGTGGACTCTTCTTCAACCGTAGCCCTCAAGGGCATGGAGGAGCAAGTCGAACGCGCTACCGACATCATAATGAAGGCCCAAGAAGCGCTCGAGCCTAGCCAACCTCCACGGCCTCCAAGGAGGAGGGAAGAAGTAGGAATCCCAAGACCCATCGTCATCGTTCAAATCGTTTCCGGGGTTTATCCATCCTACGAGCCTTACCAACCTCTTCCTCCCTAAGCATTGCCTCCAATCACAAGCAAGCTTCATCTCCAAGAAACGAGGCGCAAAAAGCGGTTTTGGCCTCACTTCCTCGTTGCATACCCCCACACTTGCCTCAAGTTGTGGTTCCTCATCTTCATCACTCGGCCCCACATCATCGCACGATGTACTAGCAAGGGGCTCTTGATGCTCATCTACATTCTTGGACAAGGGCAACTCGAGGCTATCAATCTCACCCAACATCCTC
Organism: Agrostemma githago; assembly: GCA_958450325.1. Classification (NCBI taxonomy): domain Eukaryota; kingdom Viridiplantae; phylum Streptophyta; class Magnoliopsida; order Caryophyllales; family Caryophyllaceae; genus Agrostemma; species Agrostemma githago. Next base: position 34,794,311 of record OY288254.1, on the reverse strand, counting down.
ACAAATTCCACCAACCCATCCAACTCACTATTCTCCTCCAATTCTTCACCAACTATGCCTTCACCAAGGGTCAAATCCTCATTCGTCTCTTTTTGGGAGGACGATTGAGGTTCTTCAAAGCAAATTTCTCCTCCAAAGGGAACTACATCGGCGGCTTCATGGTTAGGTTGCTCCTCTTTCTCAAGTGGGCACCCTTCATCTAAATGTGATGCTCGGGATAAAGACATTACGGTTTGAACCGATAATGCATTTAATCGAGCATCCCTCGCCTCGTTTGCCCTTCTAATTTGGACCCATAATTCATTTTGTTGTTTTTGAATTTGAGTGGCCATTTCTTGGTTGCTCTTTTGCAATTGAAGAAGCGATTGAAACTCCTCCATGTCGGGCAATTGGTGATCATTGGGGTCTTGTAAAGCTCCTTGATAATCTTGATGATGCCCAAGGGGTGGGGCATCATATTGTTGGTAGTGAGGTTGAGGTGATTGGTAGTATTGTGGGTCATGGGGTTCATATTGTGGTTGGGGTGTAGGGTAATATGGTGGGTTTTGGGGGTATTGGCTTCCATAAGGTGAATCTTGATTGAACATGGTGGGTTCACAATCATGCTTGAGTAATAGCCACCATGATCGTAGGAGTGATAGTCATTCACTTGTTGGTAGCCATTTCCATAATCTTGAAGTTCATACCCACTAGAGTCACCCCAAGAAGCTTGATAGTGGTAGGGGGACGTCATGTCATACCCTTGGTTCATGGAAGTAGAGGAGTAGCTCATATCGGCTCCCGAGTATGTGGAGTTTAGATCAAACCCCATGCTCGCTCGAAAATCGTAGCTCATACCCGGTTGGAAACCACTCATTCTAGCAACCGTCCGTTTAAGCGGCTCTGAGTTGCGAGAAGAAGATAATCACCACCTCTAAGCACAAACTGTAGACTAAGAACAAACGTGAGAAGCCTAGTGCTTTTTGGGCACTAGACAAGAGAGAAATAAACTTCACACACACAAGAAGCAAGGTAACAAAAAGAAAAAAGAAAAACACAAACACAAAGACAAAGTCAAGTAACTAGGAAAACAAAGTCTAAACTAGCACCGTCCCCGGCAACAGCGCCAAATTGATGGGAGGGATTCGTCACGTCCCAACCGTCAATAATATAACTGGCTAATCCTAACTAGGGTAGATAGGGCAAGTCGGGTCGAATCCACGGGGACGGTAATGTATAGCCTAGACTAAGGTCGCCTAAATACTAGACTAAGTCAACGGACTAAGCTAAACTACGGTGATAAGAAGGGGAAGAGACTAGACTATGACTAAGGAACACAAATAAGGAAACGGGCTAGGATTAGGTCGGGGTCAAAGGGGTAACGGAATGGTCGAGGAGGAACTAGAGTGAAGGAGGTAGTAGGGTGATCTAGGTTGGTCCGGGCTCTCGCAACTTAGACCCACCTAGAGGTTCCACCTAGAACCCACCTCGGCGACACACATGACAAACGGGGTTCTAGCGCGCTATGGTGACCTAGGTCGCATCCGGGCTCTCGCTACTTAGACCGACCTAGGGGTCGTCCTCACCGGGCTCTCGCAACTTAGTGAGGGAACCGAACCCACAAACAAACTATCACCCACAAGAGAAAGGCAAGAAAAACAAGCATTCGCAACTACTTAGTCATTCAAGCATTTCAACAAACATGTGATGTGCATCAAACAAGAGGAAACCCAAATCTTCCACCAAAATCTCTAACAATCCCTTAATCATCCAATTAACACCCTAATCACCCTACTAACCCTAGCAAGAACACTACTCAAACATAATCCAACTAAAACTAACAAGAACAAGAAGATCTAACATAAGAAACCAAACATACATAAACAAACTAGTAATAACAATGAACTAAGAACAATAAAATCAACTAAAGATTTAAACTTGAATAAAAAAAATAAGATTAAGAGAAAGAGGAAGAGGAGAATACCATACTAGTGAAGAAGAAAGAACAAAACTTGCATTAATGAAGAAAACCCAAAACAAACACCCAAGGTTGTCAATCTTGGATGGATCTTGAAGAATTCCCTTAATACAAGGCTAATCTATGATTAACTACTAATTACCGACTAATCTACTCCAATCTAATCTAATCTAACCTAAAGTAGTCTAGGGTTTAGTGTAATATGAAGTGCATGAGCTTTACAAAACAAGGGAAGAGTATATATAGGGTTACAAGTGGAAAGGAGGGGAAAGAAACTAGCGCGGGTTACAGCTAGGCCGTCCCGGCCGAGACGGGGTGGTCCCGGTCGGGACGGGGTCTGTTCCGGTCGGGAAGCCATGCTCCCGGTCGTGATGGGCCCTGGACAGTAGCCTCCTTGTTTGTGCACCTCATCCCGAACGGGATGAGTCTTGTAGGCCTCCCATATGAACTTTTTGGTCTCTCCTTGTTTCTCATGGGCTTCCCATCGATTCTCGGGACTCGGGATCGGGTCTCGGAGGCTCGGGATTGGGTCCCAAGGTCTCGGGGTCGATTCCAAGGCATCGAGTCATTGTTCCTTTACTCCGTTGGCTCCAAAATGTGTATGTATCGAGTCGGAATCGCTCCAACTCTTCCAAATCGGCCTCGGGAACCTGAAACGAACTAAAGGAAGCATAAGAAGCCCATAAATCGCTCCCAAGGAGCGATTCCACAAGGAAAATGGGACCAAAACACTACAAAATAGGCACTACAAACGACACTTATCACCATGCATCCAATGAGCCTTTAATAAACGAGTGAAATCTCGAAACATACACGAGGGAGATTTAGTAATCAAATCCATTAGAGAACCACTTCCCGTCGACCCTAGTGGGAAATTCAAACCAAACTGGGCGGCCCCCTACCTCGTTAAGAAAATAATCTCGGGGGGCGCAGCGATCCTCACCGACCTAGATGGTCAAGAGTTCTCAACCCCGACCAACATGGATCAACTCAAACGATACTACCCGTAGACACCCTGGCAACCACAACCCAACCTCTGACTTAGGAGGAAGCTAAAAAAATAAAAAATCAAGTTCGCATCGATAATTGGCATAAACGAGTCTAAAGCAAAATCATTCACATTTCATAAAGAACTACGAGCATGGTTTGATTCCGTCTAAAAGCGGATACGTAGGCAACCCTTCTCCGGGTACAACCAAACAACCGAACAAGCAAAAAAATCGATTAATCGATTCATGTATAAACCGGGACTCCCTCCACGACCCGGCCAATGAGTGATTTTAAAGTGACGAAGCACAAACGACGAGCCGAGGACGGGGTGAAAATCCGAAACGGCGCCCCGGGCAAAATGAAGAAACGAGTTGCGAGCCATCGTTAAAAAAAAATGACGAGCCGAGGACGGGATGAAAACCCGAAAGGGCGCCCCGGGCAAAATGAAGAAACGAGTTGCGAGCTGTCGCCAAAAAAGAAAACAAAAAAAACAAAAGGGTGAGCCGAGGACTGAGTGAAAACTCGAAAGGGCGCTCCGGGTAAAATGAAGAATCTAAAACACCGGGGGGGGGGGGGGGGACAACCAAACCAAGCTGCTCCTGCACCCAAACCTGTACAAACCACTACAAGACATCACAACCACAAAAACAGAACAAAAAAAAGGGGGGGAAACAAAACAAAAAACACATCTGTAAGATGATCCTAGAACCCCGAGAAGGTGTCCCCTGTAACCGATCACTGGCATCAAGACCCAGAACAAGCTCACTCAAAATAAGCAAAGAGGGTGATCGTCCATGTTCCATTGCCGCTACCAGATCCAGAACACTAGGATTACCCCAACCTTCACGTGACCGCGCATCCTCAAAAATATAATAGCAAGCAATAGCAATATTAAAAGCACGCCTACATGCTATGGCCGAAACATGACGAGAGCCAACCTGTGAGAACGTCCTAGAAAGCAACTCTAAGTTAAGACCATCGCTACCAAAATAATCTTTAGCCTCCTCTAATGAAGAAAGGTCCAAAAAATGGTAAAACCGCTCGAGCCCAAGAGGCCCGGAACCCGGTAGCCTTAGCCCAAGCGCCTGTAGCCAGGCAGGTGACATCCCGAACAACCCAAGGATAGAAATTTGGACCCCGCATTATCACAATAGCTATCATCCTATACCTCGGACATCGGGAACGACCTTCCGAAGTCACTAGAACCCGCCCCGAAAACCGAGATACCCATGCAAGAGCTACAGGGACGCGAGGCCGCTCGTCGGACGCATGAGACTTAGACGTTTTTTTTGTTTTTTTAGGGGGATAAGCTACCCCACCTAGGCATGTTGTAGCCTTTTAACGGTTATCGTCAAGTCGCGTCTGTAGCCTAACAAGGCAATATTTTACGGCAAATGTAAAAATTAATCTCTTAACGTCTTTTATTTAATTAATTAAACCATTAAACACATTTAGAGTAAGTCAAAGGATGATTTAACTCTTCAAGTTTCAGATTTAAATATTTTCAAAATTGCTGAAAATATAATTCATGTAGCTGAAACGGAGCATTTTAACGACTAATATCCGTATTATCGCGTTAAAACTGATCTGCTAATACATATAACATTAGTACTCTCAACTCTCCTACGTGCATCTTTTCATGGCCTTCTTGTCACGTGAAATCACATGCAAAGAATGTAAACACAACTACTTTGACGATAAAACTTACTTGTCCTTAAACAACCGACGTAGCAAAAGGCATAGAGTTAAAACAACGGATGTTAAAGTATTTTCACCACAACAAAAGAACTAGGATATCAGCTCACCGATTGATTAGTAGAGACCGCTATACGTACCCTTACCTCTTACTCAGAATTGACGGTTTCCGGATGTCCGAAACCATTGGCAATGAGAGTCATTTCAGGCATGGAGTGCTTAAGGGTACAAGTCTTTATCTTTAGGTCCCGTGCCACTCAACTTTGAGCCGGCAAGGGATCAAAGTTGACTCGAACGGTTTTCGAGTCCCCATAATTGACTCGGTGGCGACTCCACAAATCGGCAACGAATTCAGTTCACTAAAAAGGTCGCCTTACCAAACAAACGGCCTTTAAACATTTACAACCACGACTCGATCGATTCCCAAATGGAAACATGGGTGCCCCCACCCGTCTAGTACAAGTCCGGATAGTCATCCAAATCGAGGTCCGACACTTCGCCCCGTACGCGAGATTGGACCGGTCCCCGGCAGGGAGGGGGCCGCGTGGGTGGCCACCGCAACTCGTTGAAAAACCAGGTCGGTCCCGCGCGGGGCGCCGGGCGGTGCGGACGGACGTCCACAGCTGTAAATGTGAAACGTAAGTAAATCACATTATATGGGAAATTGCACCCTTAGTGTGTACACTAACCGAGACACGACGCGTAGATGGTCAAGAACGGATCTCATTACTATTCAGATTTAGATAAGGTGTATTAGTGCTTGTGGTTGAAGTTGGGAACGTTACATATGTTTACGACGCGTCGTGGATTTAGTATCTATATGAGTCGGACTCGACGTTATCGAAGTGCATAATTAAAAGTACGGTAAGTAAAGTTGTGTTTAGATAACAACCTAGTGACGATTCGACTTCTACGGGCGGACCCTCCTAGATTCCTACGATATTTCCGGCAGAGCTTTGCTACGATGAGTCGAGTTAATGAGTCAACACGGGTGCCCTTTTTCGTTCTTGTCGAGTTAATTACTCGAAGAGCTATGAAGAGTAGTGTTGATTCATTAGATGTGAATCGAAGAGAAAACGATCGAGTGGATCATGCCTAATGTCGGAGTTCGACGCTAAATAAGAGCTATAGAGCTCGTAGAGAAGAGAGGGAGCTAGGATTGCGAATTGAATTTTGTGTTGTGAATGGGCGGAGAAGGGAGGGGGGTATTTATAGTTTTTCTCGTAGATCAAATCAAGATTTCGGATGCCCGAAGTCATGTGACCCAGTGTTGAGGCGCCTGGGGTGAGGCGATGCAAGTTTGAGGCGCCAGGGGTGAGGCGATAGGAATTTTGGAGATCCGATTTGAAAACTTTCCAAAGCGGAGACTATATGTGATCTTTGTATTGCATGCTTGCTAAGACTTTTAGTCCTTGACCTAGCGCGTGCGCCATTGGGCCTCGGGGGCGCGTCTCGAGGTTTGTCTCGGCCTGGCACGCTGACTCAGGTTTGACTTTGCGTGTTTGGGAACCGATTCGGAGCCCCGGTGTCGGAAATGACTCTAATTAGTGTCGACCCGACCGTAATGACACGACTAAGACTGTCTTGATGTTGAATTAATTTTTTGAGTAATTATTTGATTTGTTCTATAGAAAAACCGTCTAAGACATCGTAAAATCATGTTGTGTTGCAGTCTGATCATCATTAGGTGTTTGTCGAGCACTCCTGCAGCCACCAGGTCCAAATCTGGGTGTCTACACAAGGTACCATTACACCTTATTTTGGAGAAATAAGAAGGTGATTTTGTGAAGAGAGCAATTTCGAGAAGGAGATTGAGTCTTCTTGTCGAGGAAGGAATAAGGAGGTCTTGTGAGTGAGTGTTTCCACTTCATTTTTTAGCTTTTATTGTATTTCTTTCTATTCTAGACAGAGTTGTTTTTCATGAGGGAGCCATCATTAATTGAAGGAAGAGGTGTGAGAGAAGAGTGATCAATATCTCATGCACATAATTTGGACTTGGTTTATCATGCTTAGTTCCCGACTTTATTAGGGACGAGTAAAGTTCAAGTGCGGGGTATTTGATTCGAACAAAATAGACCCTATTTTTAGTCACTTTTTGGTACCAATTCTGGGTGATTTCAACATTAAGTACTCATATTTAGAGTATCGTAATGTTTGCCCCCGTCTTGGTTATTTAATTGTATTTTTCAGCCAATATTGTGCAGTGCTTGGCTTGTACCTGTTGACTCAAGATAGCATCACATATCGAAGAATGAGAGCCATGGAATCGGTTTTCGAACCAGACACTTGCGAACCGAGGGAGTCCAGAAGCATCTTATTCTGGGTAGCATAACCTTTAAGTGAGTGTGGAGAATTAAGAAGCTAAAGCTTGCAAGAAAACAAAAGGAAGAAAGAAGACGAACATAGGCGCAGTCTGCGCCGAGCCTATGCAGACCGGAAATCCCACTTAAATCACAAATTTCTCATTTTCTCATTCCCCTTATTACGAGCTTGATTGTGGTCTTGTAATTCTACCTTCTTTAATTACCCTAGGTATTTAAGGTTGCATTAGACATTTTCTAAAGGGAGGACCTCATTTTTAATTAAAGAGAGATTAGGGTTGTATTTAATTCTAAATCTAGTTTTCAGTTAGTGTAGCATTGGAAGAAAAGGTTGAACCTTTACGCTTAATTTGGGATGCTATTAGAGTATAGGGGCTAATCCTCTCATATCTTGGCGTGAACCTACCCAATGATGTAATTCTTCCTAATTTGTAAGACTTTCTACTCTTGTTTTAATCTATCTTATGTTATTCCTATAAATATTATTGTTTAAGTGTGAATTTCCATATATTATGTCTTCGATTTTATCAAAGTGGCTACCTAGTTATGTATGTACACGTCATGCTTGTATGTTAGAGAAGTTGTTACACCTATCTAAACCCCTAAGTAGCATTCTTAACATAGATTGTAGTGTATTTGTCCTCAATCGATTGTCTTGATAAAGGAATAGGCATGTTGAAGATATGACGATTGTTTTAGCATAAACATTTATTTTCTCTCTTGATGATCTAAATCTGTAATAACCGTGATTTATATAGGAGTCACCCTGAGTTAAGTCAAGTCTCCTGAGCCCAACTTACTTAAGTAGTCAGGTACATCATGTATGTATTAGAGACGTAGATAATTACGTATACATTGAGGTAGATACATTAGATATGTATTGGTTAGCCAGGTACATTACGTACGTATGCATTAGACATCCCCTTTTCCCATTATAATACACACATACATAATCCCATTACCTATCCTTTTTCCCCATTATAATACACATATACATCATTCCCTACGCACACCTCTTCCACTTTTAACGCCCTCATTGAATTAATCACCGCGCCACTCTTAATCTACTTCATTTCTTTTCCTTTTCAACCTCCCTAGTTTCCTTCACCGTCAAACGTCATTACCACCTTCTCCAGTGTGCTATCACCTTGATCCGTCTTATCGGATCGTCTTTCGGTATGCTCATACATTTTTTTTGTCTTATTATTGTTTCCTGAATTCTAATGTCGAAATAGATGTGTAGTCCAGAATTGTGGGGTCGGGGTTGCTGTGTCGGTATCGGGATATTGTTGTTGGTGCGTACCGTGATATTGTCGTGTCGTGTGGCTGTTTTTTACTTTTTTTGGTCGGATTGTCGTTGTCATCGGGATGGGTTTGAACTCATCATTGTTTCTAGTCCTAGACTCGTAAGTTGTTGTTGAGTGTTGTCATAGTTTCCGAGTTTGTTATAGTGGCTGAAGTATTGTTGTCATGCTGGGTGTATTTTATTGTAGGGATATACGCATAGTATTGCTGTAAGTCGATTCGTTCGCCATTTTTTTTGAGGGAGATGAAGTGTGTAATACGTGTTAGTAGGATAATAATAATAATAATAATAATAATAATAATAATAATAATAATAATAAAAGCAGTGCGTAATAAGTGATGATGGATTTAAAATAATAATTATAAACTTAGGATTATTATAGTATTATTAGGGTGTAGAACTATAGTGTGGCGGTAATGATTATTATAGCAAGTTGTCGTAATAGTTTATTTTAACCAGCCAGTCAGGTTTAGTTTTTCTCAGTCGATAACGATATCGATTCCATTTTATATATTAAATACGTTAGGATCGATATTGATTTATGTATATAATATTTTACTAGGGTCGGAATTCGTAGAATTTTCGTGGTGATATATATTACTACCGACGCTGGGGTGACCTGCTAACTAGGTAAGGTTTTCCTTACTTAGAATATGTTAATATTATTATGCATGTATGAGTTACGAATACGATTTGATATTGTGATAATAAGAATAATGTTGAATATTGATTGGAGAATGATTGTTGAATATTGATATATTGGAGTTGGTGAGGCTAGCTTTAGACCTAGCCGGGACCTTTGATCACGGTCCCCTCCCTGATTTCTCCTCGCGGGTTGTTGAACAAGCGGGGGGTGTACACACTCGGAATGAAAGGGCCTGCCAGAAGAGTTGAGATGAGAATACTGATCGGTACCGTGATGGTACTGAGAATGTGGAGATGATATTGGTAATAGGTATCGATGTTGGTACTGAGATTGTTGCCAATGTTTTATGTTACATATTTGTATATTAATGTTAGCATGTTCTAACTGTGTTTTCAATGTCTAAATTTTTACCCTACTTTATTGGGGGCCTGCGACGATCCAATTGACATTTCCGGTCTTTTGGGGAGCAGAGTATTGATGCAGATATGGACCATTGATGTGTGCTTAATTGAGGGGAATTGTTGTTCGGGAAGGGAGTGCGTGGCCATCTTTATAATACTTTTAGCATGTTCCATCGTTAGAATTTATTAGACCTTTTATTCATGTTATCGTTTGGGTTTTTGTAACCATAGTTTTTCTCGAACTTGGTTTGCATCTTTTGAATAATCTATTAAACCCGATTGTGTTTCAGTATTGTGTTGTGATGGGACTACTGCCTCGGTTAACCCGAGATGGTAATACTCTCATTTATCTGGGAAGACCTAGTTAAGGCTCTTGGAAAAACGAGGGTGTTACAAAATACTAGACACATATTGATGTTGTTTGCTAGAACTTGTGTGGACGAATGAATATTCCATGTGTAATGTTATTGAGCATGGAGTTGTGAATTAAGGAAGATAGGTATTATTAAGAGTTTAATGTTTGGCATTTGTGGTTTAATTATATCGATGTAATATCGATATGCACCGGGATACGTGTTATCATTGATTTCGTTGTTATTATCATTTGCATGTTTGTTACCAAACCAACCTACAAAATCCCCTCATTTGATGTTTAGTCTAGTTAACTTCTTTTCTTGTTCATCCGATCCTAGTCTTCCTTAGATTAGAAGTCCTTTTGCTTGCTTGTTTAGTTTTCTCTAGATTCTTATCTCTTAGAATTTACATCCATCCTAGTGGTTCGATCCTGTTACTTGTCATTTGCTACTTTATATTTGTTTTTCTGCATGTTTTTGGTTTATAAATGTTTTTGTATGAGTAGATTTTGCTATTTACGACATGGCGATTATCTTCCCATCATATAGTGACTTAAGTAAAAAAATCACATGATGCACGTTTACATGTTGATTGGATTGTTAGAGTCAATACGATATCATACCTAAAAAGGATAAGATCATAATAGTTAAAACAATTATGAATGATGATTATTATAATAATAGTGTATAGCTTAAAGATAAGAATTACTAATATATTTGCCTAAGGATTAATAATTTTCTTACACACAAAAATTTAACATTCAACATTTAATACGGAAGTTATGTCTTCCCCATGTCGTTGTTTTTGTGTGTATGGATACGGATCAAGCTGGTGTGGGTTTGGTGACTATTACTTCTAAAAAAAGGGGGAGTATATAATTAAACATTACTCCCTCCGTTCAAGTCCAAATGGTACGTTTGCTTTTTCACACTTGTCCAGACACGTTTTACAGCGTCAATATCTTTCGTTTTAGATTAACAAAATTATATAAATTTGATATTCTTAATCTACTCAAAAAGACGAATCAAACAAGATTCCACGTGATTATACTTATTGTCGAGAATATTAACGACTTTCTTGAGTTAGGAATATATGTCCGAAAGGGAAGCGTATCCTTTGATTTGAACGGAGGGATTACCATATATTCCGTAACAAATAAAATTAAAATAACCCATCATTAGGATAGAAATTGACGTGGATAGAAAACATTAGGTCATTAGGATAGAAAAAAAAGGATAAGAATATTAGTAGTATATGGTAAGCATACGAAATTTTCGAAACACGACATAGTCCGCTTAACTAATATTGTTACTACAACAAGTTTTCTTACCTAATACGGTTTCTAAAAACATAAAATATATTCAACCTCTTAATGTAATCCCCTAGAAATTCTAACGCAATACAGTAGCGGAAAAACTGTAGATATGAGACTGTAACACACTGTAACTATGTCTTGATTAAATAAAAACGGTAAGTCAATACATAAGCCATAAAATTAAAATGGCTACAAAATAAAAATAAAATAAAATCCAACAAAAGGGTTATAACAATCCATAGTTCAAATTATTAATCAGTGAAGCAGGATTCATAACTACTCGCTAGCCCACCCGAAGGGAAACACATATACCTGCCATGTTAAAAACATAACAGCCACAATCAGTGAGTAGCAACGACGACGTTCTCCTAGCCATATTACAAGATTTTAAAACTATAATTACTATTATATGAAAATAGTAAAAACGGAAAACAGTAAAACATTATTCTTAAAAATAAGCTTTCAGTGAAAAATTTCACGTATCGAAGCAATAAAATAAAAATGAGTTTTCCGGAGAAAACATAAAACATTTGCCAACCTGCAAACAAGATTATATCGATAAGAATAAAATATTCAAAATGGCGTTATGGATAGGATTAGTGATGAAGGCTAAACTTTCACCAGGAGAATATTAAAACTAGCTTCGAGAACTTTAGTCTTTACACATATCAGACTTCAGTCTCTAACTAGGCGACTTAACCATAACAGGACTGCGTGCAGCGAGGTCCTGGTTTAAGTAATGCACAACACCCCTCCTGGACACAAACCATGTCCAGTTGAACCCGATGCGATTTACACAATGCGATATCTAAGTTTAAGGTCAACATACACTCTCCTGAACACAAACCATGCTCAGTTCAACAACCAATGTGTCCCATAAAGACACATCGGCCTTATAGTTGATGGCAAAAACGTACATCTCAGACTATATTACTCTAATCTCACACTTGTTCTTATTCCATAATTCCAACACAAGACATTATCGATATATAAAAGATATAATCATTATAATAATGAGAGAGCAAAATGGGAAAAGGATCACCTTCCAAAAGGGGAGACTTTCTATTTTAGAAAACTTCTATATTTAGAAACTTTACTAAAATAGCATTATATTAAATTATTGAAAATATTAGTTCATACTAATAAAACATTTTTAGTAAACAACATAGATTTATAAAACTAATACTTTCGGCCTTAACGATATTAATTGTTAAAATCAGAACAGCTGGGTTTATGAAATTATTGACATATCATACAAGTGTTTATAAAATGATTAAAAAGTCTTAAACATTTTGATACTACTAATTAGGGTATTTCCAAAATTTACAAAACTCAAATTCTCTAATTATTAATAGTTTCGACAATACGGACATAAATAGGATTTTATGGCAAATGTAAAAATTAATCTTTTAACATCTTTTATTTAATTAATTAAACCATTAAACACATTTTTAAAGGATTTGCAAACTCGGTTTTTATAGGATTTTCTCGTTAATCGTCTAATCTCGACAATAATGATTAATAAAAATAGTAATTACCAAACGATTGAAGTATTAATATCCAAAAATTATTATTACTTCTAAAAAAATTATGATTTTCCAAACTATCATTTTTTCCAGATTTCCAAAATCCAAAATTTCACAAATTCCAACAAAACTGTCTTTAAAACTCGTTTCCATAATTAATGATTCTCTTAATAAAACTTGTCATTCCTAATAAATTATTAAAGCACTAAATTTTTTTTAAAAAAAAAATTACATTTTTATCAAGAACTATCAGGAACAATTTTTTTTTCAGATTCAAAACAAAAATCAGAAATCGGGAATTAAATTTAAAAACACGGTTTTAACGATAAACGACAATTTAAAGTGATTAATTAATTAAGGTTATTTCATAGGAATAATCTCAACTAAGCGCGCGCTTATTAAATTAATCCAAACTATACGTAATCTCATTATAATATGAACTACGACTTCATTAACCTCGCTTTGGTGTGAGTGACCGGCTACCTGTTGAACCTCCCTTATTCAACTATTTCTCTAACTCTTCTTCTTCTTCTTCTTATTCACATTTCGTGTTCATTTTTGGCATTGATAAAAACAAATTAAATTTTCCGTAAATCCATCATTCATTTATTTTTAATTAGTCTTATAAAAGCTATGAAAAAAAATGTTTTTATTTTAATTTTGACTTTCACGATGACTGCAACAAACCTAATAAAACCCTAGAAAGTTACAACAAGTCACTATGACCGATAATTTCATACATAGCAAAGCGAGATTAATGAATGCGCGTAGTTCATATTAAAATGAGATTACGTATAGTTTGGATTATTTTAAGAAGCACACGCATAGTTGAGATTATTCCCATGAAATAACCCAATTAATTAACCCACTTAACAATTTCGAAATATTATGGAAAAATTCAGGAAATTCTTTTCACCAGAAAGATCAACAACGCCAAATTTCAGATTAAAATAAAATCTTTAAGTGCTAGAACTAAAAATTGGCTTTTAATCGTTTATGTCCGAAAACGGAAATAATTCAATAATCGATACATAAAATATCAGAAAAAAATAAAAAATTATCAAAAATCATCAAAAACATCATTTTTACATAATATATTCCTATATTACAAGTTTAGGCTGAATATTACGATTTCACAAATTAATATAACAATTTAATCATTAATCTCGTAAAAGCGATAAAATTACCGAAACTTGAAAATTTTACGATTTTAAAATTTTCTAGATTATATGACATACATATATTGTCAAAAATAAAACTATAAATATATACATGCAATTACACAAATAAAATCAAGCAATACCGAGTAACATCGACGTTACCTCTAATCCAAATCCGAGACGATAATAAATTGGTCGGCTTCGAGATCGTCCAAAAATCCTAAATTAGATGACAAGTATAATACAAAAATACCATAAGAAAAACTAAAAGAATCAAGGTAAATAATGATAAAAAATAACATCGATTATTACCTTAACGAAGGGACCGGAATAACGATTAATTAGATGATGAAAACGAGACGATTAAGACTCAATTTGAGACAATAATTTGCCTTGAAAGGCCGCTGGAAAACTCGGCCAAAAGGGCAAAAATAAAGAAAATTTTGTTGTTTAATTTTTATAAAATGAATGAAGAAAGTGGATGGTTTTTCTAAAGCGTAAATGTTAAGTAAAATTTGATGAAATCTATGCTACACCAACCTACATAAACCATCCAAAAGAGAGAGAGGAAGGGAGAGTGAAGAGTTTGCTCATTAAGCAACGAATAAATGGGAAAGAAAAAAAAAATATATCTTTAAGTTTTAACATAATAAAATGAAATGTATAAACAAAAATGTAGTAAGGGTGTGATAAGGGGGGTGTCCAGGGACGAAGCCAGGATTAAATATTGGGTAGGGCCGAAAATATTTCATTTGTCGTAACTTTACTTTCTCGATGTTGTAATTTATAGTATTTTAAATGAATTTTTAGAATAAAAATTAAATAAGTTTTAAATATAAATTACTTTTTTTAGTAAAATATAAACTTATTTATATGTAATGTTAAATAAGGTAATTTATAGTTTTAAAATACTACACGTCAACACATATTCAAATAAAGATATATGAATGGATGTTGTAAATGCTCCGATTTAGTTAAGTTAAAGGAAAGAAAATTGGTAAAAAGCTCAATGTAGTTCTCAAACCCATGACCTCTTGTACATACAGGAGTTAACTAACACCCACAAACCATCTAAGCATCCAAGATGACATGGTACAAATATAACTAAATATTATTTTTTCCCTCAAAACCTACCCGGGCCCAGGACAACTCTTGCCTTAACCTAGCTATGTCCCTGGGGGTGTCAGTCCAACATATGGGAAAAAGGTCTCAAATAATTTGTAAGTTGATAAAAAAATAATCGTTAAATCGTTAAAGGTATTTCAAAGCAATTCGAGTAAACCTCGCGTTGGAAAATAATTATTTACGAAATTTCGTAATAAAATCATTAAAGGCTAAATTTTCATAAATAAAAATATTTCTTAGTTTGAAATATTATATAAATATGTTTAGACATTTCTAAGAAAAGAAATAACTTAAATCCGGGCTTAAAACGTCAATTCGTAGAGAAATAGAATTCCTCGCGGAAAAAATAAATAGTTTACGATGAAAATCAAATAAATAGGTTTATAAGAATTAAAATCTTTTAAAATAAAATAAATATTATTTGACTCGAAAATAAAATCAAGTCTTGGAAAAATGATGAAACAAAAGGCCAAAACGTGATAGAGTTATGACGAAGTCATAACGGAAGATATAAAAGCGTTAGGAAAATAGCGGGTGTTACACTTGAAGGATAAAAAATATTAGTAGTATTTACGGTAAGCATACATTAAAGTTAATCTGATCTAATATTATTAGTATAAAAATACGTAATACGTAAAAGTTAATCTAATATTACGCATTTTTTGAAACACATCATAGTCCCCTTAACTAATATTGCTACTACAATAGGTCTTCTTACCGGATACGAGTTCTAAAAACATATTGTAAAATATATCCAACCTCTTGATGGATAAGAATATTAGTAGTATATTAGCTCCATATGTTAAGCATACATAAAAGTTAATCTAATACATATAGGAAATATATATTCTTATCATTACTATATTATTTTGAGGAAATCATTACACTCTCTTAGTTATGGCTTATTATGTAGTTCATATAATTAGATAATTTGTGGTAAAAAAATGTTACACTTAGAGTATAATTTTCGTATTATTTGCTCGAAAAAGTCCTTCTGCTTTTTAGTATGTTGTAGTGGTGAATCTATTACATACTTCATATATAAAGAGCGAAATTGTACCACATCGGAAAATTACAATAACATGACGAGACTCTATGATTGAATCTGGTTCTTAGTTATCAATAAAACAATCTTTTGAGTCTCACGGCTATTGTATAGTTACATACTATTATATCATATGTTCTTCTATACGTAAATTTGACATGACCACCTTCTTGCCTGAGGGTTTGATAATTAAGCACAATTTAGACCCTCTATTTAGGCTCTTCTTGTCACCAATTCGGGGCGGTTTTGGATGTTAAGAATTCCTATTTGTAGTATTGTTATATTCGCCCCCGTTTGGGCTATTTATGTGTATTTTGCAGTCACTATTACGCATTGAATTGCTTGCCTTGGACGATGAACGAGATCTATGGGAACTCGGTTTTCGAACCAGACGCTTGCGAACCGAGGGAATCTAGAGGCGTCTTGTCCGGATAATATAACCTCGAAGTGAGTACGAGGAATAAAGAAGCTAAAGCATGCCAAAGAATAAAAGGAAGAAAGAAGAAGAAGAAGAAGAATAAGAAGAAGAAGAAAGAAAAAGAAGAAGAAGATGTTGACAAGGGCCGCAGGTGCAGACTGCGGGTTCCAGCACAGCCTGCGACGCCTTGCGTAAACCGCGAAATATCACTTAAAATCGCAGATTTCGTTTTCTATTTCCTCTTGTTATGGGCTTATTTGTGGTAATTTTGATCCCTTGTATTACCCTAGGTATTTAAGGTTGCATTAGACACTTTTTAGAGGAAGGAAGTCACTTTTAGAGAGAGATTAGTGTTTTAATCCATTGGAGATCTAGCTTGTTAGTAGTATAGCATTGAAGTTAAAGATTTAGCCTTTGTGATCAATTTGGGTTGCTATTGGAAGATGAGAGGCTAATCCTCTCATATCTTGGTGTGAATCTACCTAATCATCTAATTTTTCCCATTTTGTAAGACTTTCCACTCTTATGTTTATCTATCTTATGCTATTTTTATTCCTTATTGTTTAAGTGTGATTTTCCGTATATTAGGTCTTTGATTTTATCAAAGTGGCTACCTAGCTATGTATGTATGCTTCATGCTTGTGTGTTAGAGAAGTTGTTACACCTATCTACTCCCCTAGGTAGCATTCTTGACATAGATTGTAGTGTGTTTTCCGTCAATCGATTGTCTTGATAAAGGAATATGCATGTTGAAGATGTGGTGATTGTTTTCGCATAGGCCATTACTTTCTTGCACTTATGATCTAACGCCAAGACACATGTCAATATTGTTTGCTAGACTATGTATCGACTATTCCATGTGTAATAATGTTATTAAACATGGAGATGTTTATTATTGAGAGTTGATATTTTTGCCTGTGTGGATGAATTATATTGTTGTGGTATCAATTTACAGCGAGATACTTGTCCACTATTGATTTCATTACTATCATACTTTTCTTGATTTGTCACCAAAACAAACTTGAACCCCCCCCCCCCCCCTCCCAATATTTAGATTAGTTCATATCTTTCTTATTCATCCTAGTTTCTCAATTAGATTAGTAATTTTTGTGCTTTGCTAGTTTAGTTTTGTCTAGGTTCTTATCTCCTAGAATTTACGTTCATCCTTGTGGTTCGACACCGCTACTTGCCATTTGCTACATTATAGTTATTGTGCAAGTTTTGGGTATTATAAATGTGTTTGTATGAGTAGGATTAGCTTTTTACGATGTAGTGATTTCCAACCCATCAAAATGGTGTCGTTGCCGGGGATGACAACATTCTAGGTTTTAGTTTTTCGTGAATCTTTGCTAGATTAACATTTCTTTTCTTTTCTTTGTTGTTTTTAGTTGTTGTTATCTTGTCTTGTGTAGTAATTGGAAGTTCTAACAAATCTTGTGCGAGTTGTGCTAGTACTTATCCATAGGGTCTTTTCTACCCCCCGAATGTGTATGATTTTTGGGATAACTTCTTCCATACATCGGGCGGTGAGGGTTCTATGGGTACCGAAAAGTGCTTATGGGGAACTACTCAACGAGTTTACTAACATCGTTTCTTCCATGGTGGCCGGATTAGGACAAGCCATGACTTACCATTGTAGTCATTATGGTGGCGACCACGCTATATATATTAGTGCATCTCCCAAAGACCAAGAAGGAAGTGTTGAAGAACGTAGTGCTATGGACACTTATCAAGGAACTTATTATGAACCCTACCACCAAGGAAACTCTTGGAATCAGACCCAAGGTTTCAATGAAAATCAAAGGAGTTTGAACAACAACCAACAAAGACAAGTACTCCAAAGACCGGGAAGCAACCAGGGCAAACACCAAAACATCAACCGGAAACATTTTTTTTGAGAAAGTGTAAAATTATATTAAAACCAACTGTAGTGTCAAATACGTAATCACAGATATTCAACCATTAGTAATACAAAACTAGTTAAGCTGATCAATCCATCTGGTATCCCCGTCTGTGAGTTTTCCCTTGATCTGACCTTGGATTCTTCTTCTAATGTCTTGCTTTATCAGCTGTGCACATCTCCAAGGTCTCTCCAATACAAACATGATATAGAGTAGCATTAAGGATTCCATAAATAATTCCTTTCTTCAGTCTGGAGTAGCACATTCTTTTCCTCCACTGCGATATGTCTTAATCCGGGAGTTGCACCCCAGACCAAGTAGATATGTTCCGAACCACCTGCTTGCTGTATTGGCATTTGAAGAATAAATGATGACTGTAATCCCCTATAAATACTAACGCAATACAGTGGCGGAAACACTGTAGATGTGAGATTATAACACACTGGAACTATGTTTTGATAAAATAAAGTAGTAAAGTGAAACATGAGCCATTAAATAAAAATGGCTTAAAGTAAAAACAATCCTCAAATGGGGTATAACAATCCATAGTAAAGCAATTTATTAAAAACAAAGCAGGATCCACAACTGCCCGCTTGTCCACCTAAAGGGAACACATATACCTGTCATGTTAAAAACATAACAGCCACAATCAGTGAGGAGTAAAGACGAGGTTCTCCCAGCCATATTACAAGATTTTAAAACTGAAATTACTATTATATAAAAGTAGTAAAAAGGGAAAACAGTTAAACATTATAATAAAAGAAAGTTTTTGGAGAAAACTTAAAACATTTGTCAACCTGCTAATCAAAATTTATCGATAAAAATAATAATATTCAAAACTGGCATCATAGATGGATTCAGTGTGCACAAGGCTAGACTTTCACTAGGGATATACTTAAAACTAGCTTCGAGAAAGCAGACACGAACTTCACATGCAGCGAAGATCCAATGTCTCTAACTAAGCAACTCAACCATAATAGGACGATGACGTATCAATGCGAGATCCAAACTTAAGTAATATACACACCTCCTGGACACCAAATGTATCATGTTCAACTGACGGCGACTAACACGATGCGATATCTAGCTTAAGGGCACAATGCACATATATATACTTCTGGACACCAAATGTATCCAGTTCAACAACCAATGCATCCCAAATGGATACACCAGCCTTATAGTTGATGGCAAAATGGATACACTAGCCTTATAGTTGATGGTATAACAGTACATCCTATACAGTATTACTCTAACCCTAGACTTACCCTTATTCCATAACTCCAGAACATGCCATTATCGATATTCAAAATAGATAATCATTATAGATAATATGGAGATAAAATGAATAAATATTATATTCAAGAGGAAACTTTCTATTTAAGGAAACTTCTATTTTTATAACTTTACTAAAAATAGCATCATATCAAAATATAAAAAATATTAGTTCATACTATACAACACTTTTAGTAAACAATAGATATTTATTAAACTAATACTTTCGGGCTTAACAACATTAATTTCTAAAACGAGAATAAACGGGTTTATGAAATTATTGAAATATCATACAAGTGCTTATTAAATCATTAAAATGACTTAAATAATTTAGTACTACTAATTAGGATATTTCTAAAGTTTATAAAATTCCCTAATTATTATTAACTTTGATGAAACAAGCATAAACAGGCTTTTATGGCAAATACTAAAACAAATTAATTAACGTCTTTTATTTATAACATATATGAACAACTTTAGAGTATCCTGAACAGTGATTTTAGTTACACAAGTATAGATTTCAGAATTCTCAAAATAGCTGGAATATTAATTTATTTAGATGAAACGAAATATTTTACCCGTACTTTGCAACTTTATTCAAAAATAGATACTATCATTTAAAGCCTTCAATAAATAGTATAAAAATTATGTAAAATATATCAAATATATATTTGTACATTCTGTCCAGAAAAATATTTTTTCCAGAATCAGTAAACTCGGTTTTTAAAGAATTTTCCCGTTAAGCATCTAATCACGACGATAACGATTAATAAAAATAGTAAATTTAAAACGATTTAAGTGTTAATATCCAAAAATTATTATTAAATTTAAAATTTTAGATTTTCCATAAAATTATATATTTCTCAGAATTCCAAAATTCCAGAATTCATAAACTTTGATAAAACCGTCTTTTAAAACTCGTTTTCACAATTAACGATCTTTTAAATATAATTGTCGATCCAAATTTTTATTTAAAACTCTAAAATCATTAGAATTAATATTTCTTAAAGAAAGATCAAAAACATTATTTTACGAATAAGATAAAAGTCAGAAATCAGAAATCGAATTTGCAAACACGGGATTTATCGATAAACGACGATTTAAAATGATTAATTAATTCACCCATTTATCCATTCCAAAAAATTATGAAAATTTCAGAAAATTCTTTTTCATCATAATAGTCATTCACGCCAAATTTCAGATTAAAATAAATTTTCTAAGTATAACAACTAAAAATCGGCTTTTAATTGTTTTGGTCTGAAATTGGTAATAATTCAATAAACGATACTTAAAATATCAGGAAAATACAAAATTATCAAAAATCATCAAAAATATTATTTTTATATAAAATATACATATTTTATAATACGGAGTAACATAATATATGTATATATACTCAAATTTTTATGATTTTAAAAGTAAGATCAGAATACACGAGACATAATATATTGTCTAAACAAAATTCTAATTATATACATGCAACTACAATAATAAAAACTTATAATACGGAGTAACATCGACGTTTCCTCTATTCGTCTAAGCGGTCTAACTCCGAATTCAGATATATTCGTCCGCTTCGGGTCGTCTTGGAATCCTACAACTAAATAATGTATGGTACGAAAATACCATAAGAGCGTTGAAAAATTAAGGTACATAACGATTGGAAACAACATTCATTAATACCTTAACGAAGGAGATGGATAAGGGATTGAAGCAAGCGAAAAATGGAGACGATAATGAGATGAATAACTTGAGTTTTTGGGGCAAAAAATCTGTAATCCCCTATAAAATCTAACGCAATACAGTGGCGGAAACACTGTAGAATTGAGATTAAAACACACCGATGTTCTATATTTTACAAAAGAATGGTCAGTCAATACAGAGGCCACTTTTTACAAAAAGGCTAAAAAGAAAATTCCTTAAAAAGGTTTATACAATCCTTCAGTAAACATAAATAAGGGAGAGTAGGATCCACGCTACTCGCTAGCTCACACCCAAAACCCAGCAGCAAAAACCTGTCATGTTATAAACATAACAGCCACATCAGTGGGGAGTAACTCGGACGTTCTCCCAGCCATATTATATCATATGAAAAACAATAGTATTACTATATCAAAATAGTAGAATAGAAAACATTAAAACAATATAGTAACATAAGTTTTTAGCAAAACTTAAAGTGACTGCCAACCTGCAAGTCAAAATCAATCGATAATTATAAAATCCAAAATGGCGTTATGGAAATCAATTAGTGCAACGGAATAGACCTTCACTAGGATCATACTAAACTAGGTTCGAGAATTCAGTCAAAACAAATTAGACTTCAGTCTCTAACTAGGCAACTCAAACTATAATAGGACTGCGTGCAGCGAGGTCCTGGCTTAAGTAATGTACACCCCTCCTGGACACCAACCGTAATCCAGTTCAACCCGACGGCGACTTACACGATGCGATATCTAAGTTTAAGGTCAAAATATACACACTCCTGAACACAAACCATGCTCAGTTCAACGACCAATGTGTCTCTAACTAGACACACCAACTTTATAGTTGATGGCAAAACGTATACCCTAGACTGTATTACTCTACCCGTACACTTGTCCTCATTCCATAACTCCAAAACCAAGTCATTATCGATATTCAAAATAGAATGCTCAAGGTGAATAATATAACGGCAAAAGAAATAAACACTTTATATTAAAAAGGAAACTTTCTATAAATAGCAACTTACTAATTTTAGAAATTTACTTAAAATAGAAGGTCTTATAGAAAATAAGTTATTAAAATAAGTGAAATGTATAAAAATAGCATTTCTAACGAAATTAGCATTTTATTATTATCGTCGTTATCGTAACTTTATTATACGTCTCAATTCGATACTCAAAATATAAATAAAATATAATAAGCCAATATATAGTATTTTATAAATAATTAGGAAAATCGAGTTAAAACTATAATTTTTAGAAAAGAGTTGTTTTAAGAAAAACGATATCATCAAAATTAATTGAGTCGACGAATTTTATAAATGAAATGAGATTTACAAAGATTTCAAATTATTTTTAACAAGTAGCTTTTATTAATAAATAATACGGATTTTAATAAAAATAGTCAATTGAAAACAAATAGGAAATTATTAGTGAAAATAGTCTCGACTAAAAATGTATTTAAAACTAAATCGACTATTTTCCCTTTATTAGAATAAATCGTAAAACGAAAATTAATTTATTAACAAGTATACAAATTTCGATTTAAAATATAAAAATATGATTTTTAAGTGAAAATTATAAATTAACGAAATATGAAATCGTTATTATTTAGTTACTAGTGTCATGATAACCAACAAAATATTATAACGATCGTAAATAATTAAATTACAAACGATTTATAAAACGATATCGGAAACTTGTAAAATATTTATAAGGCACAATTTAAAAATAATATTTTTAGCAAATAATAAATAGCTAAAATTAGAAAACCGAAGCTAAAATATTTACTACATACTACTACTCAAACATACGATATAAAATCGAGTAACGTCCTAAAGTTACCTTTAGCCGAATCGATAACCTCAAATCATTTGCTTGTCCAACAACCTGACCTCCAATCTTGAATTCCAGTCGTCTAGAACATGCGTTCCAGTAAAACATCATACTCCAACGGAAACGGGAAAGAAACAGAAATAAAGGAATCGGATTAGGGATTGATAAAAAGAATAGAGGAACGAACGAGCCACAAATTAGGATGAAACAGCGACATCGATCAGACGACAACATAATAGGAGGGACAACTTGAAGGAAGTAGAACAAAGAAGTGACGAAAGAAGAAGACAGCAGCAGCAACTTCAGTGACAAACACGGACAGAAATAGCATAAAGAACGAGAAGGAGACGGCAAAAGAAGGAGGAAAGCAGGACGAAAACAATGAACTGCACAAGCAGACCGTTGCACCAATACAAACAGCACAGCAGCGAACCGTTGCACCAATACAAACAGCACAGCAGCGAACGACAACAGAACAACCACAACTAACGGGACAGCAGCAGCCAGCATTGAAATGAAGAGGGAAAAGAAGGAAAGGAAAAGAGAAAGAAGAGGAAGAAGAACAGCGGGAAAGAAGGACCAACAGTAACAACAACAAACCACAGCAGAAAACAGATCCGAATCGACAAAGACAGCAGGCGGCTGTAACAGATGGGGAAGAAAAACGATGAAGAAGAGGAAGAGAAGGAAGGAACAACGAAATGTAGCAGGCGGCTGTAACAGCATTAAAATGACGACGAACCGACTCAAATAACAACAGTAATAGCAGCGAGAAGAAGCACAAACAGACGCAGCAGGGTACAACTCATCGAAACAGCATAATCAAGGCCACACATAACATCGCAGCAACAGAAAAAGAAGAACGCGGTGCGGAGATCGGCAGCAGAAAAACGCAGCAACAACAGCAGTAGTCGAACAGAAAACGGAACAAAAATAGAGCAATCGAGAGTATAATACAAGAGAAGAAGAAGAAAACTAAGAAGGGAACGTAACCGTATAGCAGTAACAGCAACCGTAGCAATACGCAGCGAAACAGAGCAGCAGCAGCGAAACACAGCGGCAGCAGCGAAACAGAGAAAAACAGAGGACGGAAAAGCAGCACGATGAAAGATAGCAGATGAAGGGGAAGAAAGAGGAGAACGAGGGGTAGTATGAAGCAGCAGAAGCAGGGAGACGAAAGAGATTGATTGAGTTGATTGAGTAGAACGAAGAGAAGAAGGGGAAACGAAGGGATAAGAGGTGAAGCGGTTGAATGAAACCGTAAAGGGGGTTGAAAGCAGATAAAGATGCAAGGGCAAGTGGAGGAGTCAGAGGTTGACAAGTGGAAAAGAACCGAAGGATTAACCAAAAGAATCGGTTAGTTGAAGAACTCCGTAACGATAAGTTAATTGACCCACGAAACCGAGTTAAAATCGAGTCAATAAAATTAATAAATAATCGGGTCGTCGAATAAAACAAGTAAATTATTCGAGATGGAAACGAATCGTATAGAAGTTGATAATTAGACGATGAAAAGTATTTCCCGATAAATAATAAATCTTCGATCAAGTGACTTAAATTGATTTCTCGAGGAAATGTAATAAATATTTTGACGAAACATAAAATAAATGAGCTTCGACCCGAAAAATAGAAAATCCGAGCTTAAACGTAAATAAATAAATAAATTTAGAATTTAAATCGTCGAAATAAACTTTCGATAAAATTTAAATTAAATGTATAAAATGAATCGAAACAGAAATAAAAATATGTTTTAAATATAAGAAGACTTTCCGAGTCAACTATAATTTTAGGAGTTTGAAACAATTAAACGATAAATTCGTTTTATAAAATTTTTTGTATTACGAGTTAAATCGTAAAAATAAAATACGAACATAATTTTAATTTATAAAATCAGGGGTGTTACAAAATCTCTTTCATGTGCATTAATGGAGAGTTTTGATTAATTGAAAAGGATGAGTGAATGAGTGGTAAATAGTATGATTAAAAGGGAAAGTTACCATAACTCAACACCAAGAGTAATAGCCCCATCATTTCAGCAAAAGGGGGAGTCAAGTGGGAAAAATGGAGTGAGATTGAGTGTAAATACAAGAGTGTTAAAGAGAGTAAATAAAAGTTTCACAAATTTTGAATTTGGACTTAAATCTGGCTTGTTACATAAAAGTGTTTAGTGTAGACGTGTAGTCACACTAGTATTGTGTCACGACACACTAGGGGTCCAAAAAGGGTCCAAAATGAATTATAAGTCAATAAAAAAAGGTTCGTAAATAAATTAACTAAAGGTGTTTCAAAGAAATCGGGTAAAACCTCGCGTTAAAAAATAATTATTTGCCGAACTTCGTAATAAAATCATTAAAGGATTATTTTTCGTAATAAAAATAATTTTCGAGTTACAAATATTATATAAACATGTTTGGACATTTTTAGGAAAATAAATAACTCGAAACCAACTTAAAACAATAATTCGTTGGAAAAATGGAATTCCTCGAGAATAAACAAATAGTTTGTGACAAAATTTATATAAACATCCCGTGATGGAAAAATAAAATAATTGTGGACATGACATAGGTCCACCCCGACGCGACCACGTACGGGTTTGGGGAGGCGAATGAATCTCCATATGAGATGGTCAAATTGAAATTTAAATCGAAGTAGGAGTCGCCACCGAATTTTGTGGTTATTCGGAACCATTCGAGCCCACTCTATGTCGTAGTGGGCCGTATACAAAATACGGCCCGTTTCCGATGTCAGAGTTTATTGGGCTCGTCCCTTTGCATTATGATACCGATACCGACATTATCGGATATCGTGTATTGAATGACTCTCGTTGCCAATGGATTCGGACATCCGGAAACCATGGTTCTGAGTAAGGAGTGAGGGTACGTCTTGGGAAGTTCACTAAGAACACCCAACCCCGCCCGCACTTAGCGGCCTTTACTAAGATATCGTTCGTTTTTGGTGTACACGAGTTAGTTCGACGGTTGAATGATATGCAAACATTATTTTCCTAAGCATGTGAGAAAAATAAATAAATGGGTTGCTAAGTCGTTTAATGCATATTAAACTAATAACGTCAAAGTTATTTTAGCATGTGAAGTTTGTTTTAGTCTAATAAAACAATAAAAATAAATAAATTGCTACAAACACGAGAAAACGAGTTAGTAACGATTGAATAATTTGAATAAAGACGTAAATAAATAATATGCATGATTCGAAAAAGATTTTAATGACACGTGATGGATTAACACGTGTTGACCAAGGTTGAAAAAAGTATTTATCAAAGTATGTCACGAAAGTCGCTTTTTAATGTAAGGTTCGAAAAGAATAAAAAATAGAAAAGCGAGGAAACGAAAAAAAAGGACTCGGCGGATCAGGCCACCGCGCGAGTCGCCTGGCAGGTGCGCGACTCGCGTGGCGGTCTATCCGGTTTTTTTATTTTGTCGAAAATCGTTAATTTTTATAAATCGCGTACAAATATGTATTAATTTATACTCGATTTATATTTTCGATATTCGTCGTATCCGATATTCGATTATGAAATCGATATCGAATAGTCGGAATTTTTTTAGAAAAGGTTTTGAAAAAAAAGTTTGTTTTTGAACGAAAAAGTGAGAAAAAAAGAATTTTGAACGAAAAAGATGTTAATTCTCTCCGCGTTTAAAAATCGTCGAATTTTGTTTAAAAAGATGTAACGATTTTCTTAGCATCAACGAGAAATTATTAATTTAGTTCTTGTAGATACGATATTCGATTAGAGAATCGATATCGTATTTTAAGAACGTTATATGAAAAATAGTTTTATAGTATCGATTATTAGAAATAAATAAAAGTGCGACAACGACCCATATTAAAAATATGAAACGACCGACGACACACAAAAAAAGGAAAAAGACGTGAGAGAAAGGGAGAGAAAGGAGAAGAATCGGGTTTGATTTACACCCTCAACCTACATGCTTTAGTTTCTCGGTATAGAGCTCGTCGGACGGTGGCTTAGGCACGGGAGCGTCGAGATGATGCGGGATGAGTTAAGGTGTCGGTTTGGTGCGTTTTTTATGTGTGAGGTGACGGATTCGGCCGGATGGTGGGGTCGGGTTCGTCGGTATTTCGAGGCTTCTTCGGAAGTATGTCGGGATTTGCTTTGATTTATTTTTACTAAATATCGAGGATGTGTGGGTAATAGATCTATGATGTGTGTGAATGTGTCGGGATTATTGATGTTGTTTTTGTGTTGAATGGAGGGTCCTATTTATAGGAGTGGAGGTTTAGGAGAGGTATCTTGCTTGAACAACAAGAAATACCGGTTTGGATAGGAAACACGAGAAGTTGAAAGGAATGAGGAGTCCGTTGCTTGGTGGGGAGGCAAGGATCTCGGCTGGTTGGGGGGTTTTGGCCGAGTATTTGGAGCTCGGTCGGTATCTGATTCGGTTTTCGGATAGAATTCCTACTTGAGATCGAATTCTATCCTTAAACGGATTAGTTTAATACTTTTTGAAAGCTGATTTTTGTGGTGTTTGGGACCGAATCAGCCGCGTGAGGTGTCACGGCTGACTCGTGTGTCTCGAGAATATTTTTGACCGGGTTTTGACTCGGTCGTAAAAAGACGGTTTACCCCTGGTGCCGGAATCGACCCAAATTAGTTTTATTTGACTCGAAACGACCCATTGGGCCTGGATTTGAGGTTGGTTTTGTAAGATTTGTACTCCGTAATAAGCCTAAACCAAATGTCCATGATTTCGAGCCCATATCCGAGTCCATTAAAGCATGTTCGTGTCCGATCATCATCGGGTGTTTGGCGGGACCTACTATAGACACCTGGCGGTCAAAATGTGAGTGTCTACAATAATTAAAATATTTTAACGAGCATAATTAGTGTTTGAATTGAAAATAATAGGAAACTCAAAAGTGGAGGAGAAAAGATGCTAAAATTAATAGTAGAATCACGACGGAGTCGTAACAGAATAAATAACATAGCTAGGAAATGCACGGGTGTTACAATGACTGGATTCAAGCTCATGTCCACAAATGCAACAACTACTGTCCTGAGTTATGCCCCATAACAGTAGTTTTTCTTTAGTAAGGTGACTGTTGTGATTATAAATCCAGGTAATGAATGCATGTTTGGGTATGGTCCATTTGTTCCATGTGTGTTGCTGCGATTCCACATCTTGTCCCTTAGGTATGAGCCATTGGTAGCCTTTTTTGATGCTATATTCTTTGCCAGTGATGGGAAGCCATTCATTCTGATCATAGGCATTCTTTACCAGCTAGGGTCCTTAGGGGGTTGATAATCCCTCCAGGAGGCCCCTTTCAGATAGGTGTGTTGAATCCACTGCACCCTTAGCATGTTTAGATGAAAGTGAATCCACCACACTGACTTGCCAATAACAGTTTTATTCCAAGCAGAATCATTCTTCAGTCCAAGTCCCCCTTCCCTATAGCTAGTACAAATTTTATTCCAAGTGATATGCTAGATTTATATCGTCTTTCCGTCTTGCTTTACTCGTTTTTCCTTGGTTTAATCGCTTTTAGAAGCGGTTTTTGGGCTACTAATGTCTTCTCTTGAGTTATCTTGTGTTTCGAGGTTTCTATGGCAAGAACGCGGCTTTTGGAGTCGATTTCTATGTCGTAAACGCCTATTCCGAGTCACGAGACATCCTTAGAGCCGAGGAAAAGCAAGAAGGAATCATCCTGGGAGGCTACATGATAGTGTAGCAAGCCGTGAAGTGAAGATAAGAAGAATGAAGGATTAGTGGGGGCTCCCGACCATGGCCCCCACCATCACGGCCGGGACGGGATGCCATCACGGCCGGGATCCACCAATCACGGCCGGGACGGCCTCTGCTCCTACCCCGCTTCATTGTTCATTTCCCTCATTTATGGAACTCTATATATACCCTCTTCTTGTAATTTTTGAAGGCATGAAACCCTAGATAATTCCTTGCCTCTACTTTAGGATAGATTAGCTTAGATTACTGTAGATTAGCTTGATCCCTCCTTAATTACTCTTTCATTAAACCTTAATCTAGTTCCTAATTCTTGTATTATCTTTGGATTCTTGAAGACTTGTGGGAGATTATCCAATCTTGACAACATTGGTTATCTTCTTTGGTAAATTTTATTCAAAGTTTCAATCTTTTCATTGCACCCTTTGTTTGGTATAATCTTTCTTGTCTCTCTTCTCTTAATCCTTCATTAGTGTTAAAGCTTCAATCTTTGTTTATGTTTAATTTATTGTTGTTCCTAGTTTAGAATCCATTATTGTTTTCATTGTTTGTTTATCTTTGTTCATTAGTGTTTGTTTGCTTTCATTGTTTCATTGTTTTGTTGGTTTCTTTGGTTTATGTTTTTGTGTTCATAATGATGTGAGTAGTCTCCTTGCTAGGATTAGTAGGGGAATTGGGTGTCTTCATGGGTGATTAAGAGTTTGTGTAGGGTGTTGGTGGTTGTTTATGTTGCTTCTTGGTTTTGTGCATGTGTCATGTTTGATGAAATGCTTGTATGACTTGTAGTTGCAAATACATGTTTTCTTGCCTTCTTTGTGTGGCCTTGTATGTTGCTAGGATGAGTTCTTTCGCGAGAGCGGGAGACCTCTAGGACGGTTTTGGAGCGAGAGTCCGGATTATGCCTAGATAGCTTGACTACCCTTTCATTCTCGCTTTCTCTTGATTGTCTCGATACCCTTGAACCCGACCTAATCCTAGTTCTTATCTTATTGAATTCTCCATCCTTTTATTCATTGTTTCTCTTGTTATTTGTCTTAATTTAGTATTAGTTGAATCATTTTAGTTTATGCAATTCTTAGTTCTTAGTCTTTGTCCAACCCAAATCAATTATTTTCCTTGTGTCTTCTTCATTTAGTAGACCTTAGTCTAGTTTGCACTCTTATCTCGTTAATTTTCTTTCATTGTTCACCTAGAATTTGGTCTAAATCGTGGCACACTTAGGTTGGAACTCCCGTCCCTGAGGATCGACTCGACATACCCTAGCTACCTAGCTTAGGTTCGTTGATTATTATTTTGATCGGTAGGATAGACGACAAACTCCTACCATCACCAAGCCACAGGAGGAGACCGTAAATGCTTAGCTCTTCCATCCCATAACTAATTTCTACAAGTTGCTTCAATTTTATGTATGACAACCTTGGGAATAATGAAGATAGATGCCCAGTAGGAATGGAGAGTCTTTAGGACTGCTCTAACCAGAACAAGTCTCCCTGCATAGAACAGTTTCCTAGTGCCCAGCCCTCTGATTTTGTCCAGAATCTTGTCAATTAGTGGTTGGCACTCCTTCAAGGTTAGTTTTGTCGGCTTGATTGGTACACCCAGGTATTTGAAGGGCATTTTGCCTTCCACACACTCAGATACATGTATGATCTCCTATCTGATAGCATCGGGAACCCCATTGAAGTATGTATTAGTCTTACCTTGGCACATCTTAAGACCAGAAGCATGGGAGAAGGTAGCAAAAGTCCTAATAAGAATCATTATGGACCTCACATCCCCCTTTGAGAATAGGAGCAAGTCATCAGCAAACATAAGGTTGTCAGTTTCTTAGTTTTACAAAGAGGATGGAATTTCAACTCCATAATAGTGGTAGTATAATCCAGCAGCCTTGTCAAGTATTCCGTACATGTTGTGATCAAGAGAGGGGAGAAGAGGTCCCCTTACCTTAACCCTCTTTTTCCTTTGAAGAAGCCGAAGCTATCCCCGTTAACATTCAAAGTATAAATTGAGGTAGTCACACATTCAATGATCATTTGAATGAAATGTGATGGAAATTTCAGTGCCTGTAACATTTGGAACAAGAACTTCCACTCAATTGAATCATAAGCTTTCTACAGGTCAACCTTGAATAAGCATCTAGGAGACACTGCCTTTCTCTCATACAACTTGACCAACTCCTGACAAATAAGAATGTTTTCCTGTATGTGTCTGTTCTGTATAAATCCTCCTTGAGTATTGGAGATCAGACGGGGAAGTACTGGAGCAAGTCTTGCATATAACAGCTTTGAAATGCACATATATACCACATTGCAGCATGTTATAGGGATGTATTGTGTTACTTTTGCAGGATTGGTCACCTTACGAATTAAAGTGACATGGGTAGCATTCATCTGTTTTAGGATTTTGCCATTTATGAAGAATTCCTGGATAGCTTTGCATATATCGGGGCCTACAATGTCCCAACTATCTTTGAAATTAGGACCAGGTGCCTTCTCATTTTGGATACTAAACATTGTGGACTTAATATCCTGACCAGTCACAGGTTTCATAAGCATCCGGATGTGATTTTAATCACAGAGTGCTCCTTCCTGAACAACCCTATTGCACACTAGGGTGGAGGTATTACTGGTGCCTAACAATTGTTAGTAGAATTCAAGAAAACAATTATGAATCCCTTGAGGGGTTTTCCTGACTGTACCATCTGCATCCTCAATTTAGAGAACTTGGTTATGTCTTTTTCTTGTTTTAAGGATTCCATGAAAATAACTAGTGTTAGCATCTCCATCCTTGGCCCATTTCATCTTCACTTTTTGTTGTAAAAATTCCATCTGAGCCTCATACAGGTGTTGATATTGACTTCTGAGATCACAGTCTTGTTGTACCAGCTCCTTGTCATCAGAACATATACCTAATTTCTTCTGAATCAGTTAAGTCATGGCAACCCTAGCTCAATTCGCAATATCAGAAAATCTTTCCTGATTGAGTTTTTTTAGTGTAGGTCTAAGCTATTTCAGATGTTTTACCACCATGTACATGTGTGTGCCTCTAATCTCTTCTCCACAAATATTTTTTACCATGTCTATGAATTGGGGATTGACTCCACATGGTGAAGTACCTGAAAGGCCTATTAGCTCTACCCATCTGTTGTTCATTGACCATACATGGAGTATGATCAAAATTCCATTCTGGCAGAAAGTGAGATATGTAATTCCCATGAGCATTGAGCCATTCTTGATTTGGAAGTACTTGAATGGCCTATATAATTCCCATGACAAAAAGGGTACAATGAAGGTTCAAACCAACAAATGAACCAAGAACTAAAGAATGCCAAGGTACGTAGCTTCTACAGAGGAGATGTTGAACACTATCTTGTAAAACCAAGTAAGGGACAACAAAAGAGAGTAACGGAGAGGTTGAAATATGCCAAGGAAATGCAAATTCAGGATCAAAATATAGCCCACATGGAGACTCAAATGATTCATATGGCGAAGGCATTTTCCTAAAGTCAAATCCCCATAACCGGAAAGCTACCTTCGGGACTCAAGAGCCTACCACCCATAATACTAGTGCGGTGTTTGTGCTACTGAAAGAACAAGTTCACGAAAGAAAGCGAGCTATAATGCATGAAATTTCCAATTTAGATCCGGATACTCCTTATGTCACAAGTGAAGAGTATGAGCGATTTAGGCGTTATCAAAGAGGAGCCATTCCTTTCCCTCAAAGTCTTGCTAGGACCAAACCTAGTGAACTTGATGATATATATGGAAGCTCCCATGAGCAAGAAGCCGATCTCCCCACCAACATTGAAGCCATGGATGAGCCCCATTTCGCTAGGTTCCTAAAAGCTAGATGGCTCGCTCGAATGGGGAAAGCGAAGAATATCTCAAGGAGGAGAGCTAAGAAATAACAAGTTCTAGCCATAGCTAAAGAAAATTTGCCTAAAAATGTGATGATCCAGGCAAGTTTGAGATTGATTGCTCCATTCAAGACCAAGTATTTGAGGACGTCATGTTAAACCTTAGTGCTTCCATTAATGTCATGCCTATTGAGGTATGCAAATCCCTAGGCTTTGATAATCTCAGACCCACAAATGTCGCGATTCAACTTGCGGATCGCTCGAACATTCAAGCCATGGGTATTATGGTAGATTTATTGGTGAGAGTTAGAGATCTCTTATTTCCCACCGATTTCAATGTTGTAAACATGGAAAATGCGGCAAGCTCTACACCGTTGATCTTGGGAAGACCTTTCATGAAGACGGCCAAAGCCAAAGTCGATGTGGCCGAGGGGATCTTAAGTCTCGAGCATAAGAACAAGGTGATGAAATATTTGGTGAAGAAGAAGGGGACCAAAAATGTTAAATCCTTGCACATTCTTACCATTGCGGAAAGTGAAATCGAACATGAAGACACAGGCGACATTTCCAAGGAAGACAAGATTGAAGCTCTTTTGAAGGGAGATGATTTTGTTATTTCTATTGTCAATGTGCCATAAAAAGCTAACGAGAAAACCCCCTTGAATGAAGAAGAAATCAAAAAGTCGAGCAAAAGTGAAGGAAGAAGTCAGGAATCAATGCGCAGACTGTGGGATTCTGCACAGCCTGCTCTTCCGTCCATGCTCAGCAAGCTCGTACTTTTCAAAGCTTGTTGGGAATCCAACACTTTTTTCCATAAAGAAAAAAGATGAAATACCAAAGAGTAAGCATCGATAAAAAGTAAAGAAGGAACCGCTATATGCTAAGAATAGCGGGACGTGGAAGCCTTGGCACAAAATTGGGGAGTCAAAGAAAATCCAAAGCTTCCAAGGTATGAGACATATGATGAGTCGGGAATTAAGTCCCGTAAAATGATGAATCAAAGAAAGGGAGGCGCCGACATAAGGCTTAAGTCGGTGAACCTCGAGGAGAAAGGATGACCCTTTCCCTCTTCTTGGTCGAGCCATCGACGATAAATATACGGCACAACCTTGTACATAGCTCTTGTAATACCCGTGTTTTTATAGTAAGTCAAACCGGGTTAAGTAGAGTTCAATCCGAGTCAAGGCAGGTCAAATCGAGTGTTCCGTTCTATACCGAACTTGTTCCTGAGCCCAACTAGTACGACTCTCAATAACATTAATAATAGTACATGCAGTATTGATAAGAATATATAATAATAATATAGTAAGATTAATATAGTAATAATGATATACTCCCTCCGATTTTTATCTATCTTCCCTATTTCTTTATTGGGCTGAAACACTCTTTCTTCCCTATTTCTATTTTAGGCCATCAATATGTGGTCTATAATCACCTTACATTTCTCTCTCTTTCTTCTTTTATTTTGAACCACACATTCCTACACCCTTATTTTCTTCCCCAAAACCAAAGGGGAAGATAGATAAAAATCGGAGGGAGTATTATATAGTTAGTGGAGTAGGTTTATATATAAGAGAAGGGGTTACGTATTAACCCTTAACTCCTCCCCTTTCGTTTCATTTGGGCTTCAACACGCAGCGCGCCTCCACCTCGAATATCCTCTTTCCCCTTCATTCTTGATCTACTTCTTGAATACTCCCCTCAAACCCTTAGAACCCTCACTCCCGTAACCACGGTAAACAAGAGTAAGGAAAGATGTATCTCCAGGACTCTAGTCGGGCCGTCAATAGCATAAGATCATGACCGTAATTAATTAATAATTAATTATAGTAATAATAATAATAATTAATTAATTAATAATAGTAATATTATAACAACAATATAGTACTCACTCCAATTCATTTGATTTCTACGTTTGTTTTTTTTAGTACTTGACAATTGAAAATGTTATGTATATATATATATATATATATATACATATATATATATACATATATATATATACATATATATATATATATAGAGAGAGAGAGAGATAAGTTCACATAAGGCCAACAACTCTTATAAGTTCATAAGTTCCAGTGTTAAAGTTACACAAAAAGTGCTTAAAGTTACACGAGATGAATGTTAAAGTTGCACTTTATCACTTGAAGTGATAACATTGCTGAATGTTATAGTTACATATCAATCTTGAACAAATGCAACTTCAACATATGTCAACTGTAACTTTAATATAGACTTAATTGCATGTGGTGAACTTATTTGATCCTCTCTCTCTCTCTCTCTCTCTCTCTCTCTCTCTCTCTCTCTTTATATATATATATATATATATATATATATATATATATATATATATGATTACGTAATATACAAAATTTTAAATTTTCATATTCTTAAATCTTAATACAATAGAAATAATACTCATATGCTATATTGTGTGTGTGAGTTGTAAATATTTGAATGTAACATCTATTTCAAGACCTCAAAATATTATGGAGTGCATAATAATATAAATAAGGATTATTTAACAACAATAATACCAACTATAGTGCGTCTTCCCAAAATAATATCAATTTTAATAAATCTGAGAATAATACGTATTATTGAAGTAGTTAAACGAGAGTAGTATGGGTGACCGGTTACCTGTAGAACCCTTCCACCTTCCTTTTTCACCTTTAATTTTATTTAACGGCAATAATATCAACTATAGAGCGTCTTCCGAAAATAATTCCAATTTTAATAAATCTGATAATAATACATATTTTTGGAGTAGTTAAATCAGAGTAGTATAGATGACCAGTTAACGATAGAACTCGTTCACCTTGCTTTCTCGCCTTTAATTTGTTTAATGTTCACTCTTTTTCACTTACTCAGTATACAAGGCATTAAACGTCATTAACGTCTTCGGTCTTCCTCTTCCTTCAACCTCACCAAATCTGACTAACAACACAGTCCTACACCAAAATCAACACGTTAATCTAAACGAAACTTATAGAAAAAAATGGAAGAAGGATGAAGGGTAATGGAGAGAGAGGATGAAGGAGAAGAGTAAGGAGGAGTAGACTTGAGAAAACTGACCCGACCCAAATAAGCCAAACCGAAACCGACCCGACACCCGAACCGTAGCATGATTTTGACCTGAGCTAACCCGAAACTGACCCGACTATTATTATAGAAAATTAGTCGATATCCCTAAAAAGACCTGGCCCAAACCCGAAATTATACGACCCAAACCGAAGTCAACCTGATTATTATAACCCGAAAGTGACCTGACCCAAAGCTGACCCGACACAGTTCACCCGTTATCCGTGTCTAAGGAGGAGGATGGAGGATAAGTAGCAGGTTAAATATTAATTAGGTGACCTGATGTAGCAGGTTATAAATTCACTTATACTACTCTTGTTTAACTACTCCAATAATACGTATTATTCTCGGATTTATTGAAATTGGTATTATTTTGGAAAGACGCCCTATAGTTGGTATTATTGTTGTTAAATAACCCTATAAATAATTATTACAATAACAATGATGATAAAAAAAATAGAAAATAATAATAATAACGATAATAATAACAATGACGATGATGATGACAACAACGACAATGATAATATTAATTTGTTATTATTATTATTATTATTAACATTAAGAGATACAAGTAATGAAAATAACAACAAGAAGAACAACAACAACAATAATTACTTATTGTAATTTGTTTCGATCTTAATTCAACTTCCGTTTCATATAAATAAATAATAATAATAATAATAATAATAATAATAATAATAATAATAATATTATAAATATTATAATAATAATAATAATAATAATAATATTATTATTATTATTATTATTATTAATATTATTAATAATAATAATAATAATATTATTATATATTATTATAGAGTATATATTATTATTATTATTATTATTATTATTATTATCGAAGTATTATTTTAGGAGCTGAAAATATTGGAGCTGGGTTGAAAATATTAGGGCTGAGCTGAGCTGAGCTTATAGGAGCTGGGCTGAGCTGATAGAAGCTGAGCTGGTCTGAAACGGACTGAAAATAAGCTGAAAAGAACAGGGTCTAAGGCCCTGTTCTTTTCGTCTGAAACAGGGCTGAGCTGAGCTGGTCTGATAAGAGCTGAGCTGAATTGAAAGAAGCTGAAACTAATAACTACTTATATAAATTATCTAATAATATTTTGAAAAAATGAAAAAATGAAAAAAAAAAAAATTATAACACTAAATAATAATAATAATAATAATAATAATAAATATAATAATAATAATAATAATAATTAATTAATTAATTAATTAATTAATTAATTAATAGTAATAATAATAATAATATTAATTAATTAATAATAATAGTAATAATAATAATAATAACAACAACATAGTACTCACTCCAATTCATTTGATAGAAGCTGATAGAAGCTGGGCTGAGCTGATACGAGCTGGGCTGAGCTGATAGAAGCCGAGCTGGTCTGAAACAGGCTGAAAATAAGCCGAAAAGAACAGGGCCTAATGTCTTGTTGTCGGGTAATTGTGTTGTTGTGACGGTTACTACCATGGTGCCGTTTCTGTCGGTGTGTCATTGTTGTTGCCGGTGGTGTTGTTATCGGGTTGATTAGTTGGGATCGGGTTGGATTTTGTCGTGGGTATTTTGTCACGGTTACCTGCATCGGTCTCAGTTTATATATAATCTAATTAGGTCAGGTCGGTCTCATTTTATAATTTGGTCAGAACGGGTCGGTTTCACTTTATAATCTCTAACTAAGTTAAGATCGATATTAATTTAAGTATAATATTTTATTAGGATCGGACTTCGTAAAATCTCCGTGGTGAATTATACTACCGGTGCGGTGGTGACATGCTAAGTAGGTAAGGTTATCCTTACTCAGTTTACGTTGTATATATGCATGTTAAATGATATGTAATGGTGATATTGAGAATTCGGCCGTGTGCCTATTGATATTGCGGTGGTGTGCCGATTGAGAGAAGCTAGCTAGGACTAGCTAGGCCCGGTTGATCTCGGGACCTTCCCTAATGTTTCTTCCTAGGAGAGCCTAGGAGGGGTGTGCACATTGGACTGACGGGGCGTGACTGCGGTCGCGATAGTGATAATAGGGATGATGATTATGATGATGATGATGTTGGTTATGTACCTATGTTATTTAATGTTATCGTAAACTGATATGGTATGTTTGTCTGACGTGTCTGTAATGATCCGATTGATATTTATGATCAATTGGGGAGCAGTCTATAATGCAGGTTATGTATATTATTATGTGTTTGGATGCTGAGAAACATGTACGAGATTGGGGGTGAGCGCGACTTATGAGTCCAGACCTAGTACGGGTGAATGCATAGGCATTCCCGTTTTTATAGAAGGTTTAGCTTCCGCTGTATAACCAGAGTTGTAATAGTTAATGAGTTTTAATGTTTAAATCATGTGGCTGATTTGGTATTCCATATTGTATTGTAATGATCTACTACCTTGGGGAACCGAGAAAGTAACGTCCTTATTTACTTGGGAATGTCTGGTAAGGCTTCTACGTAATGGGGGTGTTACAGCTCTTATCCCTCATCCTTTAGAGTAGTTTTTTTTTTCTTTAATGTGTTTTCCCTTGAATTTTGTGGAAATTCGGAAAGTTCTAATGGATCTTATGAGAATTTTGTTTTAGGGATATGAATAAAGATTCGATTTTTAACTAGAACTCAAGCCAACTAGGGGCTTGGGAGTTAGTATAAGCTTGGTGAAAATATGTAAAGGAAAGACCTAAAGAAGTAGGGAATTTTTGGAAAAAGATTGAGGAAGGTTTTGGGATACTATCAGGACCCAAGGCGAAGACCGCAGACTTTCGCGTAGCCTACGGGCACAGACTGCACCAGAGTCTGCGCATTTGACCGTACACCCCCATTACTTTTAAAACCGTGCCTTTTGGGAATAAGTAATCAATTCCCATTTGTGTCCCCTCTTCTTTCCATAATATTAAATTCCTTTTGACGTACTTTATATCTCACTCATCTCACTCTCAAATCACCAAGCAAACACTTATAACACGTATTTTCATCCTTACCTCCCTAAACCCTAGACTTTCATAACTTAGCTATTTCACTTCCAACTCTTTGGGTTTTCAACTTGAAGATTGAAGATGATGTAGAATTAGTACGAAGTTAACGTGAATTCTGTGACAAAAAACGAGCAGGGAAAATTTAGTAGTACACGAGGAAATTTAGCGAAAATATCGGGGGGACAAGATAGGTAAGTGAGTCTCGTTCAATACCTCGCGACGAAATCACTTGAAACACTCTAAGCAACCTCTCAAGGTCAATTCGTTATCTCACAAGAAAGACGAATTAAGCACACAAAACTCAAAGTTTTATTGTATTCTGAAAACTGAATAATATGGTTACAATATATGCCCTATTTATACTAATATTAGCTGCTAAATACTCTGCTAGATACTTTCCGTAATCC
Organism: Agrostemma githago; assembly: GCA_958450325.1. Lineage (NCBI taxonomy): Eukaryota > Viridiplantae > Streptophyta > Magnoliopsida > Caryophyllales > Caryophyllaceae > Agrostemma > Agrostemma githago. The sequence goes on along the minus strand of OY288254.1, from coordinate 34,755,280 downwards.
AGCTAGGAAATCACGACAATAAGGAAATAACTAAAATATGGAAGTAATAGGAAATAACTTGAATAAGGAAATAAGAGACCATCTTATCCTCATTCGGTTGAAATAATCGCATATCCAACGTCCCCTGCAACCAAGTGAGCTTCGTCAAATTACGTGACCCAATCTTGAAGCCATCGACTAAATAAGTCACGTATCGACAGAGTAATACTTCATTTTCCTTTTCTGTCGATGTAAATGTAGGGGTGAGCAAAAATATATGATACGGTTTTATTATACGTATACGATACAATATACGCTTTCAATTATACGAATTTCCGGATATCCAATACGAATAACCAGATATACGATACTGTTTTTCTTACAACCATAGCGGATACATATTGGGGAAAATTGAAATCGGATATCCGATTTCCGATCCAGTTTTCTAAAAAAAATAAAAAAATATGAAAAATATAATCCTATTATGAATTATACAATAAAGAATTCAAAACTCACCAATTATTTTCAAAGGTAAAAAACAAAACTATTAGTAAATTTATGATATTATGTAATGAAACGTAATATTTTTATACAATAATGGTACCGTAAGACATATATACCATTTTTTTAGGTTCTTTTAATGTATTTTTATTATATCAATTTATATAAAACGTAACATTGCTTAAAAATCAATTAATTACTCTTATTAAAAAAAAATTGTTTAAAAAAAAGGAAAATAGAAGAAAAATATAAAAACGGATACCGGATATCCGAAAAAAACCGGATCGGATACGGATCAAATTTGTTTTTAAATTTTTAAAACAGGATATCCGATACGGTTTAAAAAACCGGATCAGATATCTTGTTTTTCTCATCCCTAGTATATGCATCAGAAGATTTTTTGTGGCTCACTCTTGGAAATCTAAGGAAAGGAGTCTCTCTAATCAAGATTCAAGTCAATCTTTCTTCCTCAAGCATTAAGCATTAAGGATGAGTAGTTTCTAGTACTTTTTCTCCTCTTTTGCTTTCTTTTTGCTTGTTTAGTAAGACTTTCAACTTTTACTTTAATCTATCTTATGCTATTCCTATCCTTTATTGTGTTAGTGTATTGTCCATATACTAGGAATTTGATTCTATCCAAGTGGTAATCTAGTTGTGCACGTACACTTGTTTCTTGTGTGTTAACGAAGTTGTTACACCTACCTACATCCCTAGTAGCATTCTTGACATAGATTGTGTTTTCCGTCAATTGTTTGTATTGATAAAGGAATATGCATCTTGAAGATGTTGTGATTGTTTTAACATAAACCATTATTTTCTCCCCTTGATGATCTAAATCTTAGACACATGTTGATGTTGTTTGCTAGACTATTTGTGGACAGATGAATATTCCATGTTTAATGTTATTGAGCATGGAGTTGTGAATTACGGAAGATGATTATTATTGAGAGTTGATTGTTTTCCATGTGTGGATGAATTATATTGTTGTGTTATCGATTTACACCGAGATACTTGTCTACTATTAATTTCGTTACTATCATACACTGCTTGTTTTGTCACCAAAACCAACTTGAAAATCCCCCTTTTAATGTTTAGATTAGTTCATATATCTTCTTATTCATCCTAGTTTCTCTATTAGATTAGTAGTTTTTGTGTTTTGCTAGTTTAGTTTTGCCTAGATTATTGTTGATAAGTGTAGTTTGTAGTGCCTATTTATTGTGTTTGGTCCCGGTTTCTCTTGTGGAATCGCTCTTTAAGAGCGGTTTCGAGGCTACTTACGCTTCTTCTAGTTTGTTTTAGGCTCCTATGACCAATATTGGAGAAATGGAACGATTCCGACTCGTTTCCGACACATTTGGAGCCCTCGAAGAGAAGCGACAATCACTTGGTGGCTTAGACTCGATCCCGAGACCTTGGGACCCATTCCAGAGCCCCTTAGACTCGATCCCGAGCACCGAGAATCGATGAGAAACCTATGAAGAGCAAATAGGGACCTTTATGATCATATTGGAGGCCTACAAGACCCTTCCCGGGCGGGAAGAGTAGCCTTCCCGGTCGGGAAGGAAACTTCCCGACCGGGAAGGATGTATCATCCCGATCGGAACCATCCATCCCTTCTGGGAAGGGCCCAATACAGCACCGCGTGACTTCCTTTCAATTTCTTTTGCTTGTGAACCCTTATAAATACCCTTCCTTTGTATTGTTTAAGCATGTTAGACATGACCCACTGAACCCTAGACTACTTTAGCCTAGATTAGCCTAGATTAGTGTAGATTAGTGTTTAGTTAATCGTTAATCTTAGTTCAATCCTCGTGTTAAGGGAATTCGTGAAGAATCCAACCAAGATTGACAACCTTGGTTGATGTATTTGGGTTTTCTTATTATTACAAGTTTCAATCTTTCCTCCTTACTAGTTTGGTATAATTTCTCTTCTCCTTTCCTTTAATCTTTGTTTTATCATTCAAGTTTTAATCTTTGTTCATTGTTCATTGTTTTTACTAGTTTCATTATGAATGTTTTGTTTCTTGTGTTGTTTTCCTTTCTTTATGTTAGTATTAGTTTGAACATGTGTGAGTAGACTTTTTCTGGGGTTAGTAGGGGGATTAAGTGTTGATCATGGATGATTAAGGTTTGATTGTGGGTAAAGGTAGATTCTTTGTTACTAGTCATATGTTATGCATACCATGTGTTTGATGAATTGCTTGTTAGAGTAGTAGTTTCAAATACTTCTCTTGCTTGTCTTCCTCTTCTCATTGTGTGATTGATTTGTGGTTGAATCCTTGTGTATTGGGTAACATCTTGCATAAGTATTCGGGTTTTGTCTTTGACACGAGAGTGCGGACATTGGCTTTGACGTGAGAGCGCGGACCAACCTTAGTAACTAGGTGAACCTTGCACCATCGATCTCCCAACTATCCTAATACACTTATGAACCCGACCTAACCCTATTCTTTCCTTGTTTGATTTCTTCGTCATCTTGGTCATTGTTCCCTTAGTTAGTTGGATTCTTTAGCCTTAGTTGTTATACCTAGTTCGTTCCTAGGCATAGTTTCTTCCCTTCTTATCGTTCTAGTTTAGCTTAGCCTTGTGACCTAGTCATGTCTTTAGGTGAAACTTAGTCGAAACCATATTTACCGTCCCCGTGGACTCGACCCGACTTACCCTATCTACGTGTTAGGATTAGTTGGTTTTTATTTGTTGGTAGGGATCCATGGCAAATCCCTCCCATCAATTTGGCGCCGTTGCCAGGGACGGTGCTAGTTTATACTTTGTTTACCTATTTACTTACTTTGTCTTTGTTTTTGTGTTTTTCTTTTTGTTCCTTTGCTTCTTGTGTGTGAAGTTTATTTCTCTCTATTCTAGTGCCCAAAAAGCACTAGACTTCTCACGTTTGCTCCTAGTCTACATTTTGTGCCTAGAGGTGGTGACCATCTTCTTCTTTACAACTTAGAGCCGCATCAACGGACGGTTGCTAGATTGAGAGGTCCTCAACCGGGTACGGGCCAAGATTTTCGAGCATAACATGAGGTTTAATCTAAACTCCCCACCCATAGAAGCCACCATGAGCCACTCCTCTTCCTCTATGAATCGAGACTATGCCATGATGTCTCCTAGCTACTACCAAGCTTCTTCGGGTAATCAAGACACCCGTGGGTATGAGCTTTAAGGATATGGAAGTGGCTTCCATCAAGTGAGGGCTTATCAACCTTGTGATCCTAGTGGTTATTACTCAAATTACCATCGTGAGCCTACCATGCCTCACCATATTTCTCCTTATGGAAGCCAATTTCCCCAAAACCCACCATATTACCAATCACCTCAACCTCACTACCAACAATATGATGCCCCACCCCTTGGGCATCATCAAGGTTTACAAGTAGCACTCCAAAGCCCCAATGACCACCAAATACCAAACTTGGAGTTAAACCAATCGATTCTTCAAGAGCAAAAGAGCCAACAAGAAATGGCCATCCAATTGCAAAAGGACTACGAAATCTTGGCCGAAATCCGAAGGGAAAGAGAGGAATGTAAAGCTAGATTGAAAGCTTTTGCGGCTCAAACCCTAATGTCTTTAACTCGAACTTCACAACTTGATGAAGGATGTTCATTTGGGGAAGGGGAACAACACAATGATGAAGCCGCTAATGAATTCCCTTTGAGAAGCGAGACTTGCTATGAAGAACCTCAATTGTCTACCCAAGATGAAATGAATGAGGAGAGAATCCTTGATGAAGGCGTTATTGGTGAAGAATTGGGTGAGGATAGTGAGAGTTTGAAGAGTTTCATTGATGAAAACACCGATAAAATAGAGGAAATTCAAGAGTCTACCACCTCTATACTTGTTGAACCTTCAATCCCCTCCGCTTGCCCTCCTCTTGAGCTTCATGCCGCTTCTTATGAGCTTATTGTTGAGGATATAGAACTTTGGGATGAGTTGAGTGAGGTGATAGGTGTTGTGAAGTCATGGGATATGAATGAGAAATCAAGTCGCCCATTTGTGATAATCCAATAAAATATTATGAACCCCTTGTGTGTAATTTGGATCTTGGTTTAGAGGAGGTTGAAACCGCTTGTATGAGTTTTAAATCTCTTCTTATTGATGATGTGGGGAAGAACGATGTTTTGGGATTGGGAGATATTGGGCCGGAACTTGTTGATGACTTGGGTTTGCTTGATGAAAAGAAGAGGGTTAAACTCCCTTTTGACCCTTGTGTTAGAAATTCAAGCTTTGGTTGTGCTAGGAGACGGTGCTTAGGGAGGAAGAAGTCGGTAAAGCTTGTAGGATGGATAGACCCCGGAGACAACATGAAACATGACGTTGGGTCTTTGGATTACTACATCTTGCTTCCAACTTGGAGGCTTTGGAGGATAGCTTGGCTCGGTAGCTTGAGCCCTCATTATGATGTGGCTCGTGCGTTTGACTTTCTCCTCCGAGCCCTTGATGGCTACGGTTAAGAAGGAAGAGTCCACCATCCTCGGTTTGACGGAGTTCCTAAAGAACCGTCATGTTGTATATTCCTCTTTCCTCTTCTTTAGAGTTCTTGTGTTTGTATTTGTGTGGTTTGTCTCTTCATTTTGTTTGTTTTGTGGAACTCTTGTAATTTGGTTTTGATGAGCGATGTGAGGGAGGGATATTTGATGGATGTCTTTGAGTTTATTTGATAGGTTGATAGTGAAGATGGAGAGTTATGAAGAGTAGTTGATGATAGAAGCATGGAGTTTGGTGGAGGAAGTCGGTTTTTGAGCTTTTCGTAAGCTTTTGGGGATGGGATTTTGGATCCCGAGGTTGTTTGTGTCTTGTGGGTTGAGCTAGTATTGAAAGAAGGCTCCAAGGCTCGGGAAAGGTGTCATCCCGACCGTGTAGGATGTCATCTCGACTGGGATGAAGTTGGCGTGAAAACTGAAGCTTCTGGAGGTCCATCCCGACCGAGATGAGTACCATCTCGACCGGGAAGGGACCATCCCGACCGAGAAGGAACCATCTCGACCGGGATGGGTTCCAGCCTCCCCTTATAGCCTTCTCTTCGTCATTTGAGCCCACCCAACCACTTTGTACCCCCTCCCAACCTCCTTATTTACCCTTGCAACTATCATATGACCCATATACTTCATATATACACCTTCACCTCATCTTCTCTTCACTACACACCGAGTTTCACACCAAATCCCACCCTCATTATACCATTGCAAGCTTAGTACTTCAACCATGAGACCATGTTGAGAATGAAGAGTAATAACAATGATGAAGACAAGCATTGTGCCGATATCGATCATTGAGACAATGGAGTTAGTGAGTTTCTAACCGATTGGTAGGGCGACTATCCTTTCTTTTCCATCTTTTATGACTTGTCTCCCTATGTGTGTTCCCCTTCCCTTTATCCATTTTTGAGTCATGGTGGCCCTCGGGGCCTTGGTAGTCTTTGCTCCCGACTCTCGATGACGTGACTATATCGAGAGTCATTTCAAAAATCCAAATTTACAAGCCTTTTCACTTTATCTTTATTTTTCACTTTTTAGGATTTAGTCGGATTTAGGCGGAATCCGGGCTAGGTGACTTGATACACCTAGTCCTCCCCTCCCATTTCCTTTTATTTTCTTCTTTTTTATGGGTTTTTCTACGTTGCACCCTCCTGTTTTTCCATTTTCTACCATGTACCCCTCCTATTTTCAAAACCCTCACTAATACCCCTGTAGTTGATTAATTTCATAAAATGTGACCTAATCACAATTATTCGTTTAATGCTCCGTTAATTAGATGACATGACAGTGACTCTAGGTTATGACATAACCAGTTTTGACAACCTTGACTTGTATTCCCTCCATTTTCCCCAACTTTTTCTCCATTCCATTAATTTTTCCCATTTTTCTCATTTTATATGTCAACTTCTTATTCTTTTTTACCTAATTGATTTTCCTCCCCTTTCACCCCAACTTATTCTTTAGCTTAAAATAATAATATTTTACTGATTTCTAACAAAATTAATTTAATCGCATTAACAAACAAAGCATTAATGTTGCACTTAAAATAAAGATTAAAATAATTATGATAAAATGAAGAAAAAAAATCATAAATTATGCATGCAAAATTAGAATTAGAGAAAACATAGGAGACGGAGATGGAAATTAATAAGGGTTTTCGAGTAGAATAATTGTAATTAGGTCACGTTTAATGAAATTAATCAACTACAGGGGTATAAGTGAGGGTTTAGAAAACAGGAGGGGTATATGGTAGAAAACGGAAAAACAGAAGGGTACAACATAGAAAAACCCTTTTTTTTATTTCTTCCCCCATCCATATCTTTTCTCGTCTCGGCCCATGGTGACTTGATTACACCCCGACCGGACACATTCTACCCTTTCTTCGTTTTTATTTTGATTTTTAGCTTTATTTTCGTAGTTTCTCTTCTTTTTAATGTCTCCACACACTATTGATCGAGCATGAGGACATTGCTCGGTTTAAGTGTGGAGGAGCGATATCGTAGTCTAGATTAGTTTTATTTTCGTAGTTTTTGTTTTTCCGAAAAATCTTAAAAATTCCTAAAAATTTGAATAATTTCATAAAAATCAAAAAGATTTTCTTTTGTGTCTTTTCCTTTTGTGTCGTTGTGTCGTACTTTTGTTGTATTGTGTGTTTTGCCTCCCCATTTCCTTATAGGTTCCTTGATCGCCGTAATTTTCGGAAAGCTCAAGACATCCGGTAACGTCATTCTATCTCTTTTCCTCTTTGTCTCTTGCGGAGTTTGGAGGAGATATGTGATGATGTGTGCTCGGGTGGAGCTTGTTGAAGGTTGTGGTTGTTTGGGTTGCTTATGTGGATGTTTAGGGGTGGTGTTTGTTGTGTTTGTATGTTTGTTTTCTTTTCTCTTATTTTGTTTTGTTTTCTTGTGTGTGTCTCATTTTCTTTCGTCTTTGTTTTGTCTTGTTTAGTTGTGTCTAGTGTGTCAAAAGGTTTTCGAAAACCCGGTTTTGAGGCTAGTGCGCAAGTGTTTACTTTCCCTTTCTAGTGATATGAATCGAGTCTTGGACTTTAGTCTAGTAGAATAACTTTAAATCAATAGTTTCGTTGGTCCTTTACCTTGAGTCCACCTAGTCTACTAAGGACGTACTACGGGATTTGCATTTTGACCACTATGACCACCCACTGAGTGAAAAGGCCTTGGTTGCCGAGTCCCGTCCCTTAGGTGACCGTGTTCGAAACCGTTTTATTAGTCCAAGTTTTCCCCCTTTTTGTGGGTTTGAAGGGAAGGACGCTCCCCAACTTACCCATTCCCCTACCACCTACACATATCCACAAATAATTTGCAAAATCGTTGAAGTTTTTACTTGGTTGCAAGAAATGCCTACAAAACAAAATCATGCAAAAGGCAAGCCAAGTCAAAAGAAAGGAAAAGAGAGAGAGAGAGAGAGAGAGAGAGAGAGAGAGAGAGAGAGAGAGAGAGAGAGAGAGAGAAAGAAAGAAAGCAAAGAAAGAAAAGAAAGAAGAAAAAGAAAAGGCACAACGAGTCAAAAACAAAATACAAAAGAAGGAAAAGAAGTGGCATAGCAAATCAAAAGCCAAATGCAAAAGAGAAAAAAAAATACCAAAAGAAAATCGTCTCCCAAAAAGATTCTCACCATCTCAAAAATAAGCCTTTTTCTGATCGTTACCGTGAAGAGCCTACCAAAGGACCGAGTCCCTAGGAAGGATGATAGCGGTAATGATCAGTCTTCCCTTATTTTGCAATCATATTCCCCCTTTTTACTTGGACTAGTTGGGTGACTTTGAGGATGGGACGACCCTCTTGGCTTATTGCTTAAGGGGACGGGGTTTCACTTTACCTACAGTGTCGACTAACTCCGTGGTTCATCCTTTTTCCATCCCGCCTATCGTCCCGTAGTACGTTCTTAGAAGGTGATAAGTGTAGTTTGTAGTGCCTATTTTGTATTGTTTTGGTCCCATTTTCCTTGTGGAATCGCTCCTTGGGAGCGGTTTATGGGCTACTTATGCTTCCTTTAGCTCGTTTGAGGTTCCCGAGACCATTCGCGAAGAGTTGGAGCGATTCCGACTCAATACATACACTTTTTGGAGCCAACGAAGCTAAGGAACGATCACTCGATGCCTTGGAGTCGACCCCGAGACCTTGGGACCCAATCCCGAGCCTCCGAGACCCAATCCCGAGTCCCGAGAATCGATGGGAAGCCCATGAGAACCAAGGAGGGACCAAAAAGTTCATATTGGAGGCCTACAAGACTCATCCCCGACGGGTATGGCCTCATCCCGTCCGGGATGAAGTGCACGAAAGAGGAGCTACTGCCAGCAGCCCTTCCCGACCGGGAGCAGGTCTTCCCGGCCGGGACCGACCCCATCCCGAGCGGGACCACCTCGTCTCGGCCGGGACGGGCCTGCTGCTACCAGCGCCTACTTTCTTTCTTCTCCTTTCCACTTGGAACCCTATATATACTCTTCCCTTGTTTTGTTAAGCTTATGTTAGACTTCCCCTTAAACCCTAGACTATTTTAGGTTAGATTAGCTTAGATTAGAGTATATTAGTCGGTAATTAGTCCTTAATCTTAGTTTAGTACTTGTATTAAGGGAATTCTTCAAGATCCATTCAAGATTGACAACCTTGGGTGTTTGTTTTCGGTTCTTCTCATTAATGCAAGTTTCAATCTTTCTTCTTCACTAGTTTGGTACAATCTTCTCTTCCTTTTTACTCTTTATCTTGTTTGTTTATCCAAGTTTAAATCTTTGTTCATTGTTATGTTCATAGTTCATTGTTTTCAGTAGATTGTTTATGTATGTTTTGATGTTTTTGTTGATTCATCTTGTTATTGTTGGTTTTTCTTTTAGATATGACTGAGTAGAGTTTTTCTAGGGTTAGTAGGGTGATTAGGGTGTTTATTGGGTGATTAAGGATTTGTTGGAGATGTTGGTGGAAGATTTGGGTTTCCTCTTGGTTTGATGCATGGTACATGTTTGTTGAAATGCTTGAATGACTAGTAGATGCATATGCTTGTTTTTCTTGCCTTTTCTCTTGTGGGTGATAGTTTTCTTGTGGGTTTGGTTCCCTCACTACGTAGAGAGAGCCCGGTGAGGACGACCCCTAGGTCCGGTCTACGTAGCGAGAGCCCGGACGCGACCTAGGCCACGATAGCGCGCTAGTAACCCCGTTTGTCACATGTGTCACCAAGATGGGTTCTAGGAGGAACCTCTAGGTTGGTCTACGTAGCGAGAGCCCGGACCTCACTTAGATTACCCTACTACTCCCTTCACTCTAATTCTTCCTCGACCATTCCATTGCCCCTTTGAACCCGACCTAATCCTAGCCCGTTTTCTTTGTTTGTTTCCTCCGTCACCTTAGACATAGTTTTAGCCTTCTCCCCTTCTTATCATTCTAGTTTAGCTTAGTTCGTTGACTTAGTCTAGTAATCGGGTGACCTTAGTCTAGACGCCTCATTACCGTCCCCGTGGATTCGACCCGACTTATCCTAGCTACCCACTAGGTCTAGCCGGTTATATTATTGACGGTGGGGACGTGACAAATCCCTAACCATCAATTTGGCGCCGTTGCCGGGGACGGTGCTAGTTTAGACTTTGTTTTCCTAGTTACTTGACTTTGTCTTTGTCTTTGTGTTTTTCTTTTTTTTTTGGTTTCTTTGCTTCTTGTGTGTGAAGTTTATTTCTCTCTTGTCTAGTGCCCAAAAAGCACTAGACTTCTCACGTTTGCTCTTAGTCTACAGTTTGTGCTTAGAGGTGGTGACTATCTTCTTCTTGCAACTTAGAGCCGCTTTAACGGACGGTTGCTAGTTTGAGAGGTCCTCAACCGGGTACGAGCCGCGATTTTCGAGTTTAGCATGAGGTTTGATCTAAACTCCCCACACATTGAAGCCACTATGAGCTACTCCTCCTCCTCTATGGATCAAGGGTATGACATGACGTCCCCCTACCATTATCAAGCTTCTTGGGGTAATCAAGACTCTAGTGGGTATGAACTTCATGGATATGGAAACGGCTACCAACAAGTAAACGCTTATCAATCATATGACCATGGTGGCTATTACTCGAGCAATCATTGTGAACCCACCATGTTTCATCATGATTCACCATATGGAAGCCAATATTCCCAAAACCCACAACATTACCCTCCACCCCAACCACAATATGAACCCTATGACCCACAATACTGCCAATCACCTCAACCTCACTATCAACAATATGATGCCCCACTCCTTGGGCATCATCAAGATTTTCAAGGAGCGTTACAAGACCCCAATGACCACCAATCGTCAAACTTGGAGTTGTATTAATTGATTCATCAATTGCAAAGGAGCACACAAGAAATGGCCTTTCAAATGCAAAAAGATCTAGATGAATTCATGGCCCAATACCAAAGGGAAACCGAGGCGAGGGATGCTCGATTAAATGCGTTATCGGTTAAAACCGTAATGCTTTTATCCCGAACGTCACAACAAGATGAAGGGTGCTCACTTGAGCAAAGAGAGCAACCTAATCACGAAGCCGCCGATGATGGTCCTTTTGGAAGCGAAATTTCCTTTGAAAATGAGACGAATGAGGATATGGCTCTTGGTGAAGGCATCGTTGGTGAAGAATTGGAGAAGGATAGTGAGTTGGATGGGTTGGTGGAATTTGTGCAGATGTTGGGTGAAATTGATCGCCTCAAGTTGCCCTTGTGCAATAATATGGATATGCATCGAGAGCCCCTTGCTAGTAAACCGAGCAATTGGTTGGAAGAGCTTGAAACCGCCGGTAAAAGTTTCAATTCTCCCCTCCAAGATGATGTGGGGCCAAGTAATGAAGATGGGGAACCACAACTTGAGGAAAGTGTGGGGGTGTGCAACAAGGAAATGGGCCAAAGCCGCTTTTTGTGCCTCGTTTCTTGGACTTGAAGCTTGCTTGTGATTGGAGGCGATGCCTAGGGAGGAAGAGGTCGGTGAAGCTCGTAGGATGGATAGACCCCGGAGACTACTTGAAAGATGACTTTGGGTCTTGGGATTCCTACTTTTTGCCTCCACCTTGGAGGCCGTGGAGGATAGCTAGGCTCGAGCGCTCCTTGGGCCGTCTCTATGATGTCGGTAGTGCGTTCGACTTGCTCCTCCATGCCCTTGAGGGCTATGGTTGAAGAATGGGAGTCCACCATCCTCGGTTTGACGAAGTTCCTAAAGAACCGTCATGTTGTACATTCCCCTACCTCTCTTCTCTTTAGTTTTGTGTTTGTAATTGTGTTTATTGAGATTTTGTTTCTAGGACTCTTTGTTTGGTGATATTCTTATTATTTGGATTGTTGATGAGCGATGTGAAGGAGGGAATTTGATGTTGTATTTGAGTTTATTGTGATAGGTGTAAAGTGAAGGTGATCCCTAGAGAAGATTGGCCACTGATAGAGCTTGGATTGTGAGCTTGGGAGTCGGTTTTTAAAGCTTTGGGTGAAGATATCAAGATTTTGGAGGTCAAGAAGGCTCTTCCCGGCCGAGAAGAAGGCTTCCCGACCGGGAAGGATGATCCATCCCGACCGGGAGCAGGTCATCCCGACCGGGATGAAGGTGCATAATTTCGAGCTTCCTGGAGTGCCTTCCCGACCGGGAAGGGAGCGTCCCGACCGGGACGAGTGAGGCATCCCGACCAGGACCACCCATCCCGACCGGGATGGTCACCTTCTCCCCCTTTTGCTTCTTCTTCGGCATTCGAGTCCACCCAACCATTGTATACCTCCTCCCAACCTCCCTACTTCTCCTTGTTCCTATCATATGACCCATATACTCCATTTGCTTACCCTCACTTCATTTCCTATTCACTTTACACCGATATTCACATCAAACCCCACCCCCTCGCACCATTACTACCTCTACCATGCGGTTTTATCACGATTGAAGTGGGATAACAATGAAGAAGACAAGCTTTGTGCCAATATTGAGTCATGAGATGATGGAGCGAGTGCGTTGCTAACCTATGGGTGCAGCAACTATCCTTTCTTTTCCGTCTTTTATTGCTTGTTTTCCTTGTTTGTTCCCCTTCCCCCTAGTGTCATGGTGGCCCTCAGGGCCTTGATATTGGTTGCTCCCGACTCTCGACGACATGACTACATCGAGAGTCATTTCAAAATCCAAATTTACAAGTTTTTCACCCTTTTTTTAGGAATTAGTCGGATTTGGGCGGAATCCGGGCTAGGTGACTTGATTACACCTAGCCCTCCCCTCCCATTTCCTTTTATTTCCTTCTTTTATTTCTTCCCCCATCCATATCTTTTCTCGTCTCGGCCCATGGTGACTTGATTACACCCCGGCCGGACCCATTCTACCCTTTTCTTCACCTTTCTTTTTGATTTTTACCTTTATTTTCTTAGTTTCTTTTCTTCTTCTTTTCTCTCTCCGCACACAACGATCGAGCATGAGGACATTGCTCGGTTTAAGTGTGGGGGAGCGATATTCTAGTATAGTTAGTTTTATATTCATAGTTTCTTCGGAAAATCTTAAAAATACCTAAAAATTTGAAAAAATTTCACAAAAAATCAAAAAGATTTTCTTTTGTGTGTTTTCCTTTTATGTTTTTGTGTCGTATATTTGTTTTGTTGTTTGTGTTTGCCTCCCTTTTCCTCTTAGGTCGCCTAATCGCCGTTAACTTTGGATAGCTTGCAAGACATCCGGTAACATTTGTATCCCTTCTCTTCTTTGCCTCTTGTGGAGTTTGGTGGAGATTCGTGATGATGTGTGCTCGGGTGGAGCTTGTAAAGTTTGTGGTTGATTGCTTACTTATTTAGAATATCGGGGTGGTGTTTGTTTTGTTTTTGTGTTTGTCTTGTTTTTGTTTTAAATTGTTTTCTTTTGTCCCTCTTTCGTTCGTTTTCTTTTGTCGAGTCTTTGTTTTGTGTGTGTAGTTGTGTCTTGTGCGTAAAAGGTTTTCGAAAACCCGGTTTAGAGGCTAGTGTGCAAGCGTTTACTTTCCCTTCCTAGTAGTATAAATCGAGTCTTGGACTTTAGTCTAGTAGAATGACCCTAAATCAATGATTTCGTTCGTTTCTTACCTTGAGTCCACCTAGCTTACTAGGGATTTACTACGGGATTTGCATTTTGACCATTATGACCACCCACGGTGTGAAAAGGCCTTGGTTGCCGAGTCCCGTCCCTTAGGTGACCATGTTCGGAATCGTTAGACTAGTCCAAGTTTTTCCCCTTTTTGTGGGTTTGAAGGGAAGGACGCTCCCCGACATACCCATTCCCTTACCTCCTACACATATCCACACAATAATTTTCAATTTTGTTGAAATCTCTCTTTCTTGTTGCAAAGAAATGTCTACAATTCAAATCAAGCCAAAAGGGCAAAGAAAATGAAAGAAAGAAATAAAAGATTGAAGAAAAAGAAAAGGCACAAAAGCCAAAAAGAAAATAGAAAAGAAGAAAAAGAAATGGCATGGCAACAAACAAAGCAAAAATGCAAAAAGAAAGAAAAATGCCAAAAGAAAACCCGTCTCACAAAGAGAAATCCCCACAAAAATAAGCCTTTTACCGACTATTACCGTGAAGAGCCTACCAAAGGACCGAGTCCCTAAGAAGGATGATAGCGGTAATGGTCGGTCTTCCCTCATTTTGCGTTCATATCCACCTTTTTACTTGGACTAGCTAGGCGTTTTTGGACATGGGACAACCCTCTTGGCTCATCGCTAAAGGGGGCGGGATCTCACTTACCTATAGTGTCGACTAACACTGTGGTTCATCACTTCCCATCCCGCCTATCGTCCGGTAGTACGTTCTTAGAAAGTTAGGAGGACCTAGGTAAGTTACCAACGTTTTTGTTGCTTTATCGTCATACTATTAGGGTTTAGTTCATCTCGGTTTGTATGATTAGCTTGGGAACGTTGTAACTTGCCTTGAGTCCTAAACCGGTGTCTTTTCACCGCTTTTAGAGGGAAGCGGTATTTGTTTTTCTTTGGGTACAACCTTGTGTTTTTTTGTTTGTGTGCTTGTTTGTCTTTGTGTTTTGTGTCCGGTTGCATCCACAATTTTGTCGCAAGACCTTACTTGCCTTGCGGAGTGCACTTTTCCTCTAAGTGTACTCGCGTGAGTTGAAAGGGCTTAGGGTGCACTAATACCCACTCGGCTAGTTTAGTAGTTAGTATGTGCTTACTCGAGGGCGAGTAAGGGTTAAGTGTGGGGGAGTTGATAAGTGTAGTTTGTAGTGCCTATTTTGTATTGTTTTGGTCCCATTTTCCTTGTGGAATCACTCCTTGGGAGCGTTTTATGGGCTACTTATGCTTCCTCTAGCTCGTTTCAGGTTCCCGAGACCATTCACGAAGAGTTGGAGCGATTCCGACTCAATACATACACTTTTTGGAGCCAACGAAGCTAAGGAACGATCACTCGATGCCTTGGAGTCGACCCCGAGACCTTGGGACCCAATCCCGAGCCTCCGAGACCCGATCCCGAGTCCCGAGAATCGATGGGAAACCTATGAGAACCAAGGAGGGACCAAAAAGTTCATATTGGAGGCCTACAAGGCTCATCCCTGACGGGTATGGCCTCATCCCGTCCGGGATGAAGTGCACGAAAGAGGAGCTACTGCCAGCAGCCCTTCCCGACCGGGAGCAGGTCTTCCCGGCCGGGACCGACCCCATCCCGAGCGGGACCACCTCGTCTCGGCCGGGACGGGCCTGCTGCTACCAGCGCCTACTTTCTTTCTTCTCCTTTCCACTTGGAACCCTATATATACTCTTCCCTTGTTTTGTTAAGCTTATGTTAGACTTCCCCTTAAACCCTAGACTATTTTAGGTTAGATTAGCTTAGATTAGAGTATATTAGTCGGTAATTAGTCCTTAATCTTAGTTTAGTACTTGTATTAAGGGAATTCTTCAAGATCCATTTAAGATTGACAACCTTGGGTGTTTGTTTTCGGTTCTTCTCATTAATGCAAGTTTCAATCTTTCTTCTTCACTAGTTTGGTACAATCTTCTCTTCCTTTTTACTCTTTATCTTGTTTGTTTATCCAAGTTTAAATCTTTGTTCATTGTTATGTTCATAGTTCATTGTTTTCACTAGATTGTTTATGTATGTTTTGATGTTTTTGTTGATTCATCATGTTATTGTTGGTTTTTCTTTTAGATATGATTGAGTAGAGTGTTTCTAGGGTTAGTAGGGTGATTAGGGTGTTTATTGGGTGATTAAGGATTTGTTGGAGATGTTGGTGGAAGATTTGGGTTTCCTCTTGGTTTGATGCATGATACATGTTTGTTGAAATGCTTGAATGACTAGTAGATGCATATGCTTGTTTTTCTTGCCTTTTCTCTTGTGAGTGATAGTTTGCTTGTGGGTTTGGTTCCCTCACTACGTAGCGAGAGCCCGGTGAGGACGACCCCTAGGTCCGGTCTACGTAGCGAGAGCCCGGACGCGACCTAGGCCACGATAGCGCGCTAGTAACCCCGTTTGTCACATGTGTCACCAAGATGGGTTCTAGGAGGAACCTCTAGGTTGGTCTACGTAGCGAGAGCCCGGATCTCACTTAGATTACCCTACTACTCCCTTCACTCTAATTCTTCCTCGACCATTCCATTGCCCCTTTGAACCCGACCTAATCCTAGCCCGTTTTCCTTGTTTGTTTCCTCCGTCACCTTAGTCATAGTTTTAGCCTTCTCCCCTTCTTATCATTCTAGTTTAGCTTAGTTCGTTGACTTAGTCTAGTAATCGGGTGACCTTAGTCTAGACGCCTCATTACCGTCCCCGTGGATTTGACCCGACTTACCCTAGCTACCCACTAGGTCTAGCCGGTTATATTATTGAAGGTGGGGACGTGACAAATCCCTAACCATCAGAAGGTCAGGAGGACCTAGGTAAGTTACCAACGTTTTTATTGCTTTGTTGTCATACTATTAGGGTTTCATCCATATCGGTTTGTATTATTAGCTTGGGAACGTTGTCACTTGCCTTGAGTCATTAACCGGTGCTGCTTTCACCGCTTTGTAGAGGGAAGCGGTATTTATTTCTTCTTGGGTGCAACCGATTACTTGTTTGTTTGTTTGTTTGTGTGTTTTCGTGTCTGGTTGCATCCACAGTTTTGTCGCAAGACCTCACTTGCCTTGCAGAGTGCACTTTCCCTCTAGGTGTACTCGCGTGAGTTGAAAGGGCGTAGGGTGCGCTAATACCCGCTCGGTTAGTAGTCTAGTTTCTTTTAGTTAGTTTGTGCTTACTCGAGGGCGAGTAAGGGTTAAGTGTGGGGGAGTTGATAAGTGTAGTTTGTAGTGCCTATTTCTTGTGTTTGGTCTCGGTTTCTCTTGTGGAATCGCTCTTTGGGAGCGGTTTCGAGGCTACTTACGCTTCTTCTAGTTTGTTTCAGGCTCCTAAGACCAATATTGGAGAAATGGAACGATTCTGACTCGTTTCCGACACATTTGGAGCCCTCGAAGAGAAGCGAGGATCACTCGCTGGCTTAGACTCGATCCTGAGACCTTGGGACCCATTCCCGAGCCCCTTAGACTCGATCCCGAGCACCGAGAATCGATGAGAAGCCTATGAAGAGCAAATAGGGACCTTTATGATCATATTGGACGCCTACAAGACCCTTCCCGGGCGGGAAGAGTAGCCTTCCCGGTCGGGAAGGAGTGCAAGAAAGAAGCGTCTTCTGATGGGTCATCCCGACCGGAAAGGATGTATCATCCCGACCGGGACCATCCATCCCGACCGGGAAGGGCCCAATACAGCACCGCGTGACTTCCTTTCAATTCCTTTGCTTGTGAACCCTTATAAATGTCCTTCCTTTGTATTGTTTAAGCATGTTAGACATGACCCACTAAACCCTAGACTACTTTAGCCTAGAGTAGCCTAGATTAGTGTAGATTAGTCTTTAGTTAATCGTTAATCTTAGTTCAATCCTTTTGTTAAGGGAATTCTTGAAGAATCCAACCAAGATTGACAACCTTGGTTGATGTATTTGGGTTTTCTTATTATTACAAGTTTCAATCTTTCCTCCTTACTAGTTTGGTATAATTTCTCTTCTCCTTTCCTTTAATCTTTGTTTTATCATTCAAGTTTTAATCTTTGTTCATTGTTCATTGTTTTTACTAGTTTTATTATGAATGTTTTGTTTCTTGTGTTGTTTTCTTTTCTTTGTGTTAGTATTAGTTTGAACATGTGTGAGTAGACTTTTTGTGGGGTTAGTAGGGGGATTAAGTGTTGATCATGGATGATTAAGGTTTGATTGTGGGTAAAGGTAGATTCTTTGTTACTAGTCATATGTTATGCATACCATGTGTTTGATGAATTGCTTGTTAGAGTAGTAGTTTCAAATACTTCTCTTGCTTGTCTTCCTCTTCTCATTGTGTGATTGATTTGTGGTTGAATCCTTGTGTATTGGGTAACATCTTGCATAAGTATTCGGGTTTTGTCTTTGACACGAGAGTGCGGACATTGGCTTTGACGTGAGAGCGCGGACCAACCTTAGTAACTAGGTGAACCTTGCACCATCGATCTCCAAATTATCCTAATACACTTATGAACCCGACCTAACCCTATTCTTTCCTTGTTTGATTTCTTCGTCATCTTAGTCATTGTTCCCTTAGTTAGTTGGATTCTTTAGCCTTAGTTGTTATACCTAGTTCGTTCCTAGTCATAGTTTCTTCCCTTCTTATCGTTCTAGTTTAGCTTAGCCTTGTAACCTAGTCATGTCTTTAGGTGAAACTTAGTCGAAACCATATTTACCATCCCCGTGGACTCGACCCGACGTACCCTATCTACGTGTTAGGATTAGTTGGTTTTTATTTGTTGGTAGGGATCCACGGCAAATCCCTCCCATCAATTGTCTCCTAGAATTTACGTTTATCCCCTTGCGGATCGACCCCGCTATTTGCCATTGTTAGGCAGTCAACATGACTGTTACGGGTATTTAAGACCTTATTAAGGGGCCTTAATTACGTGATATTATGGCCCTTAATTGCTGATTTTTTGGAGCTGTTTGAGGCTCCTCCTCCCTTTAAATACCGCACTGCTTTCACCTCTTCAGACACACAAAAATACACAGTTTCTTTCTTCTCCTTCATTCTTCTGCTTTCTTCTTTTCTCTCATAATTCCGGGTACTGATATAATCGTTCCAAAGCACCAAGTCTCGAGTGGTCGAATCTCGGTGCTGCAGTGTTAACCTTGGGAAACTAGCGGCATTGTAGGCGATAACCACTGGAGTCGCGTCGATATAGTTTTCAAGTCAGTGGTCTCCATACCACGACACTGCCTCTCCGTTACTGGTCCGTTTGCTGCTGATACGGTTCTGCTACTGTTGCCTTTCGTCTGTTGCCTTCAGTTTTGCAGCCTTTTCTCAGTTGCCTTCGGTTTCTGTCGCCGTCCGATTTATTGTTGCCTTGCTGCCTGCCACGATTAATTAGTCCATAATACTTCTCAACCTTTTCGTTTCTGTTCTGTTTGTGTTCCCTTGAACCAACAATTTGAAAACTATATTATAATTTGTGTCGCAAAACAGAAAACGATTTATTATGGCTGTTGTGTCAACCAAGTTTGCTGCCGATTTGTCGAAATTGGAACCGCTAGATGGTCTTATTTATAAAAGGTGGTCTCAAAAACTTTTAATGTTTTTCGAACAATTGGAAATCGATTATGTTCTGTTTGAAGACGAACCCATTTTAATTGTTGCGTCCGCCGCGGCCGAGGCCACACCTCCTCCCGCAGCCACGGTTAAGACCAATGAGGAAAAAGTTAAGAAATATGATAAAGATAATAAGGCGGTTAGATATCATCTTCTTAATCATATGACCAACACTCTTTTTGATTTATTCATGGTCCATAAATCTGCTAAAACTATTTGGGAAGCTTTAGAGAAAAAATATGGGGCCGATGATGCGGGCAAAAAGAAGTATGTCGTGGGTCAGTGGCTTGGGTTCCATATGGTAGATGATAAACCCATTATGGAACAAGTCCATGTTTACGAAAATTTGTGTGCTGATGTCGTAAATGAAGGGATGAAACTTGATGAGGTCTTTTTGGCTAATGTATTGTTAGAAAAGTTTCCTGCGTCATGGAGTGATTATAGAAACCATTTAAAACACAAGAAAAAAGATCTATCACTTCAAGAACTTATTAGTCACATGAGGACCGAGGAAGCTAATCGCCTCAAGGATAGGTCTGTCTTGTTGTCGTCTGTCTCTACCAAAGCCAACCTTGTTGAAGCCGGGGGTCCATCTCATGGCAATAATAAGGGTAAAAATATGATGGGTCAGAGTCAGGGTCAGGGCAAAGGTCAAAAAGGGAAAGGTCAAGGTGCCAAGGGAAAGAATCAAGGAAACTCCACCAAACCAGTTCCCAAGATCTTCAAGCCGAATCCAAACGTGGTGTGCTATGTGTGTAGGCAGGCGGGTCACAAAGCATTCCAGTGTCCTCAAAAGAAAGCTGGTCAAGCCGCTCAAGCCCACATTGCTGAATTAGATGATGATGTTATTGCTGCAGTGGTGGTAGAGGCCAATCTTGTGGCGAACGCGAGTGACTAGATTCTGGACACAGGAGCATCAAGACATCTCTGTGCCAACAAGGACCTGTTCGCTGAATTTGAAGATGTGGCTGATGGTGAAAAAGTTTACATGGGTAACTCTTCCTCTGCACTGATCACATGAAAAGGCAAGGTCTTTCTTAAACTTACCTCTGGGAAAACTCTTGCTCTTCATAATGTTTTGTATGTCCCTACTCTGCGTAGAAACCTAGTGTCTGGTGCCTTGTTAAACAAAGTTGGTGTGAAACTTGTTTTTGAGGCTGACAAGGTCGTAATGTCTCGCAACGGGGATTTTGTGGGCAAGAGTTATCTCAGTGGGGGACTATTTATTTTCAACATTGACTCTTCTGCTATTAATAATAATACTTCTGCTTCTGCTTATATCGCTGAGTCTATTGATGTTTGGCATGCTAGATAGGTCATGTGAACTATGAATCGGTTAAAAAACTTAAAGCAATGTCGCTCATTCCTTCTTTAACCACCGAAGTCTTCCATAAATGTTCTAGTTGTGTAGAAGCTAAGTTTACTAAGAAGCCTAGTAAACCTGTTAAAACTAGACATACGAGTCTTCTCGAGTTAATTCACACCGACCTAGCTGACTTCAAGAGTACTATGAGTAGAGGAGGTAAATTTTATTATGTCACTTTTATTGATGATTTCTCAAGATATACTAAAGTGTATTTACTTAAGAATAAAAGTGAAGCTGAAGAGATGTTTATTAAATACAAAGCTGAGGTAGAAAATCAACTTGACAGAAAGATTAAAAGAGTCAGGTCTGATAGAGGTGGTGAATATAGCTCTAATTACTTAATAGATTTTTGCGAGAAAAATGGATTAATTCATGAGTCTAGCCCACCTTACCAACCTCAGTCCAATGGAGTAGCTGAACGTAAAAACAGAACTTTAAAAGAAATGATGAATGCTATGCTCTTAAGTTCTGGCCTTTCTGACGATATGTGAGGGGAAGCGGTGCTCTCAGCTTGTCACATTCTTAACAGGAGGCCAGGGTACCTCATAAGAAATTAGACAAGACACCCTATGAATTTTGGAAGGGCTATGCCCCTAACTTAAGCTTTCTTAAAGTGTGGGGGTGTTTGGCTAAAGTTGGTTTACCAAGTTTTAAGAGGCCTACTATAGGGTCTAAGACATATGATTGCATTTTCATTGGTTATGCTCAAAACAGTGCTGCTTATAGATTCATGTCATTGAATGATCGTTCTATTTCTGAGGCAAGAGATGTCGAGTTTTTTGAGCATGTTTTTCCTTTAAAGAAAGTTGTTGATTCACCTCCTGAATTGCTTGATATGTCTATTAATCCTGTTGATAATTCTATGCATGCTAGTAGTAGTACTATTGATGATATTGCTAGTGAACCTAGAAGGAGTAAAAGGCCTAGAATTGAAAAGAATTTCGGAGATGATTTTATCACAACGTTCTTAACTGAAAATGCTAGTGACGATTGTGCTTGCTTTGAATTTGTTTCTGCTTTTTTAATAGAAGATGACCCAAAAACGTATAATGAAGCTATGAGATCCATAGATGCTATTTTTTGGGAAGAAGCTATTAAAAATGAGTTAGATTCTATTGCATTTAATCAGACCTGGGAGTTGACAGATTTACCTAAGGGTAGTAAACCCATTAGTAGTAAATGGATTTTCAAAAGGAAACTGAGACCTGATGGTACAATAGAAAGGTTCAAAGCTAGACTTGTGGTAAGAGGATTTACACAAAAGAAAGATATTGACTATTTTGATACTTACTCACCTGTGACTAAGATTTCCACCATTAGAGCTCTTATTGCTTTGGATGCTATTCATGATCTTGTTGTTCATCAAATGGATGTTAAAACTGCTTTCCTGAATGGTGACCTAAAAGAAGAGATCTATATGTTACAACCCGAGGGGTTTGTGGTAAAGGGTCAAGAGAGTAAAGTGTGTAGATTGAGAAAATCACTATATGGTCTAAAACAAGCACCTAAACAGTGGTATGAGAAATTTCACAACACTTTGATTGAGGATGGCTACATAGCTAACAATTCTGATTCATGTGTGTACTCTAAGATCTTTGGATAAGACTGTGTGATTATCTGCCTATATGTTGATGACATGTTAATTATTGGTAGTAATTTATTTCTTGTAAATAAAACCAAACAATTTCTGTCGTCACGTTTTGAGATGAAAGACTTAGGAGAAGCTGATGTTATTCTCGGAGTCAAATTGATCAGAAACTCATCTGGAATATCCTTAAGTCAATCTCATTTTGTTGAAAAAGTGTTGAAGAAATTTGATAGTTTTGATGTTACACCTGCTAGAACTCCTTATGATGCTAGTATACCTCTGTGTAAAAACTTGGGTGAGAGTGTATCCCAAAAAGAGTATGCTAAAGTTATAGGAAGTGTGATGTTTCTCATGAACTATAATCGACCTGACATTGCTTATGCTGTTAGTAGGCTAAGTCGGTATACACATAACCCTGATAATGAACATTGGAATGCTCTTCATCGTTTACTAAGATACTTGAAAGGAACAGTTAATTCATGTCTACATTTTGGTAAATTTCCTGCTGTGTTAGAGGGATTTACTGATGCGAACTGGATTAAAGGTAATGATGAAACAAATTCTACTAGTGGTTATGTGTTCACCTTGGGGGGAGGAGCTATATCGTGGAAGTCTGCGAAACAGACTTGTATAGCAACTTCCACCATGGTGTCCGAGTTCATTGCTCTTGAACTGGCTAGTCAAGAAGCAGATTGGTTGAGAAACTTACTAGCTGACATACCAGTGTGGGGGGACAGGTTGCACCGGTCTCCTTACACTGTGATTGTCAAGCAGCCATCGGCGTTGCTAAGAATGATGTCTACAATGGTAAGAAAAGACATATTCGGATCAGGCATGCTGTGGTGAAACAATTCCTGAAAAATGGAGTGATTGCAATAGACTTTGTGAGGTCTGAACGCAATCTTGCAGATCCTTTCACAAAAGGATTACCGAGAAGAGTTGTTCTCGACTCGTCGAGGGGAATGGGGCTGAGATCCTTAAGTCAAGATTAGAGTATGAATCTTGATGGGCTCAAAAGCTTACATTCCTATGGCGATACATGATCCATAGCCAGTTTTGGTGGTGCTTTGAGACGCACTTGATGGATTGCGTGAGTAAATAAAAGGTTGGACCTATGTCCTTAATGGCTTACATGAGATGTGCTATTGAGAAGCACTAAGCCACCTACGTGTGTGTAATGTTTTAGCCGCCATATAGTTGAGAGTGTAACTCTCACTAAGAACACTCACCAGAACCAAGGTAAACGCATGGCTTTAAAAGCGTTGCACTTTGAAATTGCGGAACGATTATTATTTGAAGGTATGATATGTGTTGTGGGGGTCTCAACCGAAACTCAATTAGGAATTCAAATCGAAAGATATTCACTAGTTGTAAGTAAGTTGTTGCCTCATTTCACTAATACGTCAATTCAAGTCGAAAGACATTGAACGTCTAAGTATCCGTCCTTCCTTACCCAGAATTATTTCTTTCCTTCTCTCTTTTCTGCCATCAGTGGGGGATTGTTGGGATGATGGCATATGGTTTTGTTATCCCACATAGGTAGAATTAAGAGATTTACTCTCCTTTATATTACTTCCTTTTTGTGTAGTAATTAGTTGTGAGACTAGGAGGGTAGTGGGCCTTTTATGGTGTGAGTTGGGCTTGCAAGTTTACCACACACGCGCGCGCCCGGCGCCCGCCCGGCTTGGCTCGGGTTTGGGTTTGGATTTGGGTAGAGCACCTGCGGTGCAGGGCTGTGCCCGACTTTTACACTTTTTTGGGCCTCCGCTGTTATATATGTGTGTGTCGTGTGTGTCTAGGTGCAGCTGTCCAGGTTCGGTGTTAGGCAGTCAACATGACTGTTACGAGTATTTAAGACCTTATTAAGGGGCCTTAATTACGTGATATTATGGCCCTTAATTGCTGATTTTTTGGAGCTGTTTGAGGCTCCTCCTCCCTTTAAATACCGCACTGCTTTCACCTCTTCAGACACACAAAAATACACAGCTTCTTTCTTCTCCTTCATTCTTCTGCTTTCTTCTTTTCTCTCATAATTCTTGGTACTGATATAATCGTTCCAAAGCACCAAGTCTCGAGTGGTCGAATCTCGGTGCTGCAGTGTTAACCTTGGGAAACTAGCGGCATTGTAGGCGATAACCACTGGAGTCGCGCCGATATAGTTTTCAAGTCAGTGGTCTCCATACCACGACACTGCCTCTCCGTTACTAGTCCATTTGCTGCTGATACGGTTCTGCTACTGTTGCCTTTCGTCTGTTGCCTTCGGTTTTGCAGCCTTTTCTCAGTTGCCTTCGGTTTCTGTCGCCGTCCGATTTATTGTTGCCTTGCTGCCTGTCATGGTTAATTAGTACATAATACTTCTCAACCTTTTCGTTTCTGTTCTGTTTGTGTTCACTTGAACCAACAGCAATTTGCTAATTTATAGTTGTTCTTGTGCATGTTTTGGGTATTATAAATGTGTTTGTGTGAGTAGGATTCATTATTTACGATGTAGTGATTTTTTAACCCATCAAGGTTTATATGACCACAACCCATGTGTTATTCTACTACGGGATGTGGTTCATACGAAACCTCCGAACTGTCATTATTTCAATATGTGGGGGAAACACATAGATTTACTTACATTGTGAAGGATGTATGGGAGACGAATGTGGAGGGAGTTAGGATGTTTCAGATAATTAAGAAGCTCGAAGGTCTAAAGCATCCACTGAAGTTGCTAAATAAATATGCATATGGGGATGTGGAAGCTACGGCTGAGGCTGCCTTCATTATGCTGGAACTAGCTCATATATCTTTACATGTTGATTCTAGAAAACAGAGCCTGCAAATTACTGAGCAGGTTGCTGCCCAGACAATAACAAAAAATGTGTGATGCTAAACAGTTCTTTTTGGCTCAAAAAGCCAAATGCCAATGGCTTAATATTTGGGATGATAATACCCATTATTTTCACTCTGCCATTAAAGCTCATCTTGCTTGAAACAAGGTTCTCAAAATTGATGACAAGAATGGGGTATGTGTAAACAACAACTGGGGAATAAGGAAGGCCTTCAACCAATACTATGAGCAGTTGTTGGGAAATTCTGCCACGGTTACTGAGGTAAACTTTGCAGTAGTGAGCCACAGTTGTACTCTTAGCTCTAAGAGGAAAGAGGATTTATTTTTGAAGTAACGTCTGAGGAGTCCATAAGTGCTCTATTTTATGTTACTTCTGATAAAGCTCCAGGACCGAATGGATTCTCATCCCAATTCTGTAAAGATGTGGATTTCGTCATAGGGAAGGATAGAGTGGCAACAGTGAAAGATTTCTTCATTTCTGGAAGAATGCTACAGAAAATTAATAGCACTGTCATTACGTTGAACCCTAAGATCACTAATCAAAAGTCAATCATGGATTTTTGACCCATATATAGCTTGCTATAATGCGCTGTATAAATGCATCTCAAAGGAAATTTGCAATAGATTAGCGAAGATACTCCCTAGCATAATCAGCCTCAATCAGAGAGCACTCATCAAAAGTCGGGAAATAGTTGACAATATATATTTTGATTTCTCAAGATCTTGTGCGCCTCTATAACCGGAAAACGTGTTCTCCTCGCTGCTTATTTAAAATAGATTTATGAAAATTGTATGATACCATTGAGTGATATGCTCAAGGCTCTCCGGTCCCTGGACAAGATGATTAGCTGGATTATATGATGTGTCTGTACTCCGACATACACTATTTCGCTTAATGGTAGTCAATCTGGTTATTTCAAAGGAAGGAGGGGTATACGACAAGGAGACCCAATGTCTCCCTTGTTGTTTACTATTTGTATTGAATATTTGAGTCGTGTCTTAAATTTTGTAACTAATAGACGAGATTTTTGGTTCCACTCTCTATGTAGGAGCCTGAAGCTATGTCATTTGGCCTTGCGGATGACTTGCTCCTCTTCTAAAAAGTTACATCTAATTCAGCTATGATGCTCATGCGAGCCTTAAAGACTTTTAATTTAGGGCTGCTTTTGGTCTACACGTCAAAGGTGATAAATCTGATGTTTTTATGAATGGAATTGGAGGGATAGAGGCGAACAACATCATTCATATTTCAGGCTTTTGCAGAGGCTCATTCCCATTTCGTTACCTTGGTATTTCTATTTCCTATAAGCACCTTTCAAATATAGAATGTAATCAAATTGTAGAGAAGATGGTTAAGAGGATTCAAAATTTGGAGGCAAGAAAAATGAGCTATGGGGGGCGGTTGGTGATAGTCAAGTCCGTCTTGACACATCTCCACTCTTATTGGGTACATATTTTTCTTATTCCATCAGGGATCATTAAGAAAGCAAGTTGAAAGTATTTCTCGGAATTACTTGTGGTCGGGGCAGAAGGAGTATGCTAAAGTCTCACATGTAGCATTGGGTACCTGTTGCAAAAGCATCAAACATGGAGGTCTTGGTATCATTGATTGCCAGGCTTGGAACAAGGCTATGTTGGGTAAGTATGTTTGATGGATTCACAATAAGGAAGACCATCTTTGGACAAAGTGGGTACACCATATTTACATAAAATCTCAGGATTGGATGGATATAAACAATGTTTGAACTCCAGCTATTCCTGGAGACAGATTTGCAGGATCAAAGAGCAATTTAAGGGTGTGTATACTTCTCATGGTTGGAGGAAGTATACGTATACAGTCCAACAGGGTTATGAGCAACTTATGGGGAGGCAGATGCATGTTGATTGGGCTCCTTTGGCTTGGAATAGAATGAGCTTGCGTAAGCATATATTTGTTTATTGGCTTTTTGCACAACAACGTTTGTTAACTCAGAACAGACTGTAGGCATTTGGAGTCCTAAACATCGAGATTTGTTTGTGTTGTGGGGACGAATAGGAATCCAATGCTCACCTATTCTTTGCTTGCAAATATAGCAGGAAATGCATAGAACTGATTCAGGGATGGCTCAAGTTTCATAGCAGAGACGACTTAATGGCCTGGAGTGTCTACTTAAGATGCGTTTCTCTGTTCTAGAAAACATGTGGTGATGCCAGCAATTGCAGGTGCAATTTATATGATTTGGATGGCTAGGAATACAGCTTGGTTGGAAAGCCGGTTGATGCATCGTGGTAGAGTCTTATCCACTGTCAAGGAATGTCACAAATACCGATTGCAGAGACTGGAGCTTCGGAAATTTAGCGATAGACATAGTGCTTGGCTGAAAGAACGAGATATGTACTAGTCTATAGTGCTGAAAAGTGATGTATGCGTAGAGGTGTAAACTATAATTTCATATTAATGACAATATCATTTCCCCTAAAAATTGATAGTTTATTAATAGTGGTTATATTTAAATTTTAATTTCAACCCAAAATTTTAAATAACGAGGGTACAATAGTAATATACTTATTAAATTAGATATTTTAAATGTAACATCTAATTTATGTTCTATTTTTTAAAATTTTAAATTTATTTTTACATTGGAGAAAGAGTTATATAAGATAATATTAATGAAACCGTCTTATAAAAATGCACAGAATGATGATCGAAAGATAACATGATTCTAAAAAGTCGATACAGAGTTCCCAATCAATGCTACCAGACTTAGACGCATTACGCAGTACAAATCTCACAAAATGAACCTCATAACCAGACTTAGTGAGTCATTTCAAATAAAATAAACCGATTCTAAGCCAAAACCTCGTTGTCGACTTGTCAACGTGAAAGGCCTACCGAAGGACCGAGTCCCTAGGAAGGAGGATAACGGAGACTAGTCGATCAATCTTTCTTGCAAACATTATCCCTTTTTGTTTAGACTAATTCGGTCATCTTGAGATTGGAACAACCTCTTAGCTTTTAGCTAAAGAGAGAGGAATTGCATCACTTACCTATAGTGTCGGCTAACTCCATGGTCCACCCTTATCCATTTCGTCTTTCGTCCCGTAGTAGTTACTAGTAGAATAGGAGGGTCTTGGTAAATTATCAATATGGGTATTGCTTTGTTATCATCCTATTAGTGTCTTGCTACTATCTTTGTTAGTCCTTATCTCTCGAAGGTTTCCACTTGTTCCAAGCCCGGAACCGGTACTTTCTACCACCGTCTCGACGAGGGATTCAGTGAATTATTTTCTCTTTGGATGCAACTATCCTTGTCTGTTTGTCCCTTTGTTTGTTTGATTGTTTGTGTTTTGTGTGTGTTTAGTTGCATCCACAATTTTAAGCAAGAGCCAACTTGCCTTGCATGGAAGTACCTTATCTCATAGGAATTTCGATGTGAGTTGAAGGGATGGAGTGGACCCGTTAATTGCCTGTGTCGACTTAGCATAATCTAACTTAGTAGTAGTAGTAGTACTTAGTTTTTTTTGGGTCCTTGCTCGAGGACGAGCAACGGTTTAGAGTCGAGGAATTGTTGTGTGCCAAATTTAGCTCACTTTCCCACCCATTTAGACTCGTTTTCCTTTCACTTGGGTGAGATTCTTGTGCGATTATTGCTATATTCGAGTCTTTCTCACCCTAGCGATCTCTTTTGTGCCTTTTACATGTGCTTGGTTGTTTTCTTATTGTTTTGATAGAAATTCACTGTCCAAGAGCATACTCAATCTTATTTGAGTACAAGAAAGCGGAATATCGTTCAAGACATGCCACGAAACATAAGCTCAAGCGACAAAGCATGGAACTTTGAGTAAGAGAGCAAGCAGCGCCCACCGGGCGAAACTTTCATTCATTGAGCCAAGTTTCGCCAGACCACAATTTTATCACCCAGAGGATCTTTACCAGGGGTGATCACCAGGCAAAATGATCGACTAAAATTTTCACCCATCGGGCGAAGTTTCATCGACAGTATTGTTGTCCCAAATTCCTGAATTGCAGAGAGAAGTTCAGCAGGTGAAACCATCGGGCTAAGTTTCGCCCGACGGTAAATTGGTCGAAATCGCAGAAATCCGAAGGGCAAAGTGTCACCCTTTGAAGATCCTAAGGCAAAGTTTCAGCACAAGTGCAAAAATTAGATTTGGGCTTTGTTTTAATGATCCATTACGGCTTTTTATATATAGAAAACCCTAGGTTATTAGTTAGGGGATGCTTCATTTTTAATCTAGGAATATACTATATTAGCCTTCATTATTCTACCATCTTACAAACTAATTAGGAGATTATTTTAGTCTAGTTTTGATGTTAAGTTAGATTCTTTGGAGAGTTTTCAAGGGATTAGTGACAAATCCATGGTTTTCTTATTCAGAGATTATTTCTTTTAAGCAATCTTCATCTTCTTCATGTTGAATTCCTCCATAGTTCATCAATTTCTTTGTTTTTTTTCTTGCTTTGTTTTTGTCTTGCTTTGTAGAATCTTTTCTTGGTTTATTTCTCCATATTGTGTTAATTTTAATTTCACCATTTTGCTAGTATGGATTGTTTGGATAAAATTCTCATTTCCCTTGTTTTTACTAGAATCACCATGATTAGTGAATATATTTTAGTTAGGCTGTTAGGGAAGGATGAACTTGGGTTTCATGGATTGAGTATTTGTGGAAATTGTTACGTTTGTGTCGATTCATCAAGTTTGAGATCGTTGTGTTTTTGTTGACTTTGTTGGGCTCGACTTGGTCGACTTTGACTCACCCTTGCCAATATGTGGAAACTCGGGGTAAGAGCAATTTCACCTTGAGACTATAACTTCTTCGCCGCGAAAGCAGATTTTAGTTAGTTTGGGTAGGGAAACCGAAAGGTGGCTCCTTCTTTTATCGACCGAGTGACTAGTTTCCGTGATCCCTTAATTTGTGTGCCTAGTTTTGAATCCCCGACTCCCCCTAACGTTTTTTCCCATTAGATTGTCCTTTAATCACCATAGTTATTTTCTCTAGTTTAGACTTGAACCTAAAGCCCCCACTTAAGATCTCATTCACTTATTAGAGTTAAACTCGATTAATCTAACATCTGTGTCTGTGGATCGTCCTCGACTTACCACTTCTACATTTATTTGTTGTCGTGTGCATTGAGTATAAATATTGTTTGCATGCGGGTTAACGACGGCTCACATCAAAAACACAAATAATCGAACCTTACGCAACCATTAATTATTGACATAGCCAACAAGTTAAAACTTCTAGATCTGGTTCAATTAGTCTTATATAAAACATACGATTGTCATTTCTGTACACCCCCACAATTACAGATACAAATCCTCTAAACATAATATAAGATATCAACTCTAAACTTAAAGCATGAATCATTTGATCAAATAAGTTGAACGACTTCCTCCACATGTTGTCATACCATAAATTAATGGAAACGTAATCGTTCAAATAAATTATCCATATGATTCAATCATCTCAAGTTTTAGATATCATATAATCGTACATGACAATTTATCTTTTTCATGATCTACTTTTATGAAAATTTTGACAAATAATCATTTTCACTTGTTTGTCACAAACAAAAACATATCCAAGATAGAATATCAACTAAAAACAAAATATATAAGCCACACATTTTGTTAATAACCCAAAAATTAATTTTAGTTCATCTCATAATCAAAACTAAATAATCAATCCAAATGAGTGAAAACTTTTGCTTGATGAACATTTTTTTGTCTAGAGAAGATCACACTAATTCTCATGTGAGAATTGAACTCCAACCTCTCGGTCGGAGTAAGGGAGCTCTTACCATTTGAGCTTACCCCTTCTTCTCACTTGATAAACATATTGATTGTACACAACAATATCTTCGACATTCAATCAATCTAGCTACTTGTCAATCAAAATGTTGGAAAAAAATCCATTCATATATTCTTGAAATCAATTATCAAGAGTAATTTTACCAAGATTTTAGTCATGTCATACCAAAAAAAATAGTAGCTAGAACTTACGAATGATTAAAGCATAAATATTTTTGACCAAACCTTCGTGTGTGTGTGTATGTATGTATGTATGTATGTATGTATGTGTGTGTGTGTGTATATATATATATATATATATATATATATAGAGAGAGAGAGAGAGAGAGAGAGGTAGGTTCAAATAAGGTCCACAATTTTCTTAAGTCTGTATTGAAGTTACATATGACATACGCTAAAGTTGCATTTGTTCAAAATTGATATATATACAAATGCAACTTTAGCGTATGTCATCTGTAACTTCAATATAGACTTAAAAAAATTGTGGACCTTATTTGAACCTACCTCTCTACATATATATATATATATATATATATATATATATATATATATGAACTATATAATAATCCGTAAAAAAAAAAAAAACCACGCGCTACTGTTTCGATTTTCGCGAATTGAGTATTCCCAATTCAACGCTCAACTGTTTCGATTATCTCATTAATTGTTCCTCAAATAATCCTCTCAAATCCTTCAATCAATTATTTTGCTGCTTAATCCTTCAATTAGTCCTCTCAATATCTCATCCGCGATTTTATGTTTGTGATTTTCTCTGCGATTTTCATTTTCGATTTTAGCCCGGGCGCGTTAGCCCGCCTACGCGATTCCAAGATCTCTCCTCGATCCCACCTTCGCTACGTTCTCATAACTCACCCTGCCGCCGCCTCTCCCTTCGCCGCCGCCGTCAGCGACGGCGATTCGCCGCTGGAGTTCCTTACGCTTGTTCGTGGACCGTACTGGTTTTGTCGGAGGAAGCTCATCTTTGCGAAAGCTGTATCTGATGCGTTTATTAGTGATGTTGTTAGTACTAGTAATTTACTTGTTTATTAGTAGTAATTAAGTTGGTTTTTTCGATTTTTTATTGTTGATGTTGTGTGTTATAAATTTGGATTTGCACAGTAATTAGATTGTAAAACATTATATTTTCGTTTACGATTATTAATCGTTAATAAAGTAATAACTCTTGTGAATTAGTGCCTTTTTTGTTAATTTTTATTCAATTAAATTCTTATTGATGCTGCTTTTGTTAGTTTAATCGGTTTGGAAGAATAGTTATGAATTGGTTATAGATTATGCTGTTGTTAGTTTAATTGAATGAGTTTAATGGTGTTCTAATGAATTGCCTATTAATCGAAGTTTCTAATTGGAATGATTCCGTGTCATTTGTTAGATTCTTCATAATTCAATTAGATTGAGTTAATTCGTAGCTTTTAATTGAGAAAAAGAAATGTTTTTACTTGAATTTCATTTATGTATGATTGAATTGCAAACATTTAGTGAGATTGAATTGTCAATTGCTAAGGTTAGGGTTTTGTACAGTGATTTAGTGGCTTTTAACCAAATGATTTTGATGGTGAATGGAATGATTCTCTAGGGTTACATACATTTCTCTGGGCCTGCATACACTTCTCAAATGGCTACTTACACTTCTTTAGTGGCTAATTACACTTCTTAAATGACTATATATACACTTCTATAATGACTACATATACTTCTTTAATGGCTAGATACACATTCTATAGATGCTACTTGCACTTCTATTAGGGGTACATACAATCTTTTGTTGCTACATACACTTCTCGTGGGGCAACATACACTTCTCAAAAAGCTACTTACACTTTTCTTGGGGCTACTTACACTTCTTTAATGGCTACATACACTTCAATAATGGCTACATACACATTCTCTAGATGTTACTTACACTTCTCTTAGGGGTACATACACTTCTTTTGGGGCTATGTACACTTCTCAAAAAGCTACTTACACTTCTCTTGAGGCTACTTACACTTCTTTAGTTGCTACATACACTTCGCAAATTAGTGGACAATTTGTGAGCTATTTCAGTTGTTGATGAAGGAGCGTCAGATGTTCCAAGCCTCTACAATTCCGGTCACAAATTAATCAACTTTTTTTTTTTTGAAATAATGTATGGAAATATAAAGAGCAACGATTTAAAGGAAACAACGAGACACTTATACGTAATTTTTTTTTTCGGTCCTTTTACCAACTTTGCCCCCTATAACCCATTCAACCTATAGTATGAGCCTTGCTAAGAATATACCGTAATATTTTGTTATATATCGTAATCATATACGGAGTATAAGACTCCTAAAATTAGCTTGTTGCATGTAGTCCTAGATTGATAGCTTGTAATCAGTATATATAAGTTGTGCGTACGCTTGAAAATCAATAAAGAAAAATATTCAAACTCCTTTGCATCCTTTACCAGACCCTCCCTATTCACTAGATCCTTGTTGTAGTACCCACCAATTAACCTATACATGTCACATATTGTGAAGAAGGAAAAACAGACTACACTTATGGAGTACAATGTTATTGTTCGCAAAGAATTTACGCTTATGTATAATCTGAAGTCCATATATGGGTTCTATTGTAAGGACAGATAGTACTATAAAGAGAAAGAGACACAATTAAAATTTAAGAACAGGAACCATTAATTTGGTAAGGAGAACTTGGAGGCATTTCTAAATAAAATAGAAAATTACCAAATACTGCAATCAAGCATTGGATTTTGACATGTCATGCTTGCTTGATTGCACTACAAATGTTGCGGACCCTAGATTTGTGCTTGCCTCCATTAATCAATTTGACAAAGTTTTGCAACGAACAATGGAATTTCAGTCCTAAAATCTCGATAAACCTCGAAAATCAAACAAACATTCACAACATCGAGCTCAAAACACGACTTCAATCACATAAAATTCGTAAAACTAATGCAAAACAAACAAATAAAAATCGCAAAAGTTTACCCATGACAGAGGTGGTTGAAGAATTGATTGAGCAAATTGGAAATAGAAGAATCAGATTGGGGATGAAGAGAATCGTGTTTTCAATTTTGTTCGCAGTTCATCGCAGTTGATTGGGGAAAATAGCAGTTGAAGGGGTTGAGGAATTGGGGAAAAATGAACGCTTGATTGGGAAAAAACAACTGACGCGTGTTTTTTTTCTATTATATATAGTTCGGACGGTTCGGATCGAAGTAAAGGTTCGGACGGGATCCTAATTCTATATGTATATATATATATATGTATATATATATATATATGTATGTATGTATGTATATGTATGTATAGATGGGTTCTTATGAGTCCGTCTCATATATTGAGTCCCTAAGTCCTCATCCCATCCATTGGATGGGAGATGGATGGATGGACAAGATTCGTTCTAAGATTTGCATTAAAAAAAAAAAAGAGATACTGCTTCCTAAAATAACTCCCAAAATTTTAGGAAAGAACAAATCAATTCATTCATTCATTCACATTATTACGTTCATCATCATCAAACCTAAAAAAATGCTTCCCATCAATCTGTGCTCGACATCCCGTTCTATGGATTCAATGATCGCGACATCTTCATCAACTGTTGATAAGCAAAACGTAGAGTACAACAATGGTGAGTTTTCGATATTGCTTACAAATTTTTTGTTAATTTTATTCATTTCCTATTTTATCACGTTCAATCATTCATCTTCTTCTTCGTGCGGTTGCAACTTACGTTCAATCAACGCACTCAATAACACGTTCAATCATTTATCTTCTTCCTCGCGACGCTGAAATTTCTCATTCGATGGCGGATATGCAATCGACGCTGAAATTCCGAATTTTTTTTTTTCGAATTTTTTGTGTGTATATAACATTTATTTTACTGTATATATTGACTTCTTAAGTGTATATATATAGTGAGTTTAATAGCGTATATAATGAGTTTTTAGTGTATATAAAAGTTATTTTGATGTATTTTCAATTGTTGATTAATTGGTGTACATAGTAACTATTTGGGTGGATATAACATTTATTTTACTGTATATATTGAGTTCTTAAGTGTATATATATGTAGTGAGTTTAATAGAGTATATAATGAGTTTTTTAGTGTATATAACAGTTATTTTGATGTATGTTTCATTGTTGATTAACTGATGTACATATTAATTATTTGGGTGTATATAACAATTATTTTACTGTATGTATTTAGTTCTTAAGTGTATATATGCAGTGAGTTTAATAGTGTATATAATGAGTTTTTTTAGCGTATATAACAGTTATTTTGATGTATGTTCCATTATTGATTAATTAGTGTACATAATAACTATTTTAGTGTATATAACAATTATTTTACTGTATATATTGAGTTCTTAAGTGTGTGTATATATATAGTGAGTTTAATAATGTATATAATGAGTTTTTTAGTGTATATAACACTTATTTAGATGTATGTTCCATCTTAATCTAATGGTCTAGATTGTGCCTAAATGGGTGTAAGAAGTTACCTTGCCACACCGGAGCCCTCTTCTATATATATATATATATATATATACATATATATATACAGGTGGGATTTGGTGTAAACACCAATTTTGGTGTAAATACCCTAATAATCTGAACCGTTGATCTAATCTTGATCAACGGTTGAGATTAATCGTCAGAAGATAACAAAACCCCAAAAAAATACCACACAACCTGCCTCACTTTCTCTCTCCTCTCTTTCTCTCTCTTCTATCATCAATTTTTCACCCAAAAATTCCCAAAAATTCTCTCAAAAATTTACCAGAAATTAGGGTTTCATAAATTAGGGTTGCGCGTAAATTAGGGTATAATTTACCAGAAAATCGTTCATCCTATCATACTAATTCGTTCTATCATCCTAATTTGTTCAAATTGTATACGGAATTCGATTCAATTCGTTCAATTTTCAGAAATTCAATTCAATTCGTTCAATTTTCAGAAATTCCTTTTTGATAAGCATGGATTCCACCGAGCATGAACCTATTGTCGATGAACATGAAGGTAATGTTGTTATAATTCAATACACATTCGTTTTTGAATAGGTATTCATTTTTTTAAGTTGATTTGTCCGGTTTTTGAGCATGAATTCGTTTTTAACTATTGGTTTTTGATTTCCTCCAGAATTCTTTATGATGAATATCGATTTCAACATAGAAAACATGAATCAACTTGAAGGTAATCTCAGAATTTTATAGAGTACTTGAATATATGTGTTGGAATAGGTTAATATACATGTTGGAGTAATTGAATATACATGTTGGAATAGTTGAATATATGTGTTGGAGTAATTGAATATATGTGTTGGAGTAATTGAATATACATGTTGAAATAGTTGAATATATGTGTTGGAGTAATTGAATATATGTGTTGGAGTAATTGAATATACATGTTGGAATAGTTGAATATATGTGTTGGAGTAATTGAATATATGTGTTGGAGTAATTGAATATACATGTTGGAATAGTTGAATATATGTGTTGGAGTAATTGAATATATGTGTTGGAGTAATTGAATATACATGTTGGAATAGTTGAATATACATGTTGGAGTAATTGAATATACATGTTGGAATAGTTGAATATATGTGTTGGAGTACTTGAATATATGTGTTGGAATAGTTGAATATATGTGTTGGAGTAATTGAATATATGTGTTGGAGTAATTGAATATATGTGTTGGAGTAATTGAATATATATGTTGGAGTAATTGAATATATGTGTTGGAATAATTGAATATACATGTTGGAATAGTTGAATATATGTGTTGGAGTAATTGAATATATGTGTTGGAGTAATTGAATATATGTGTTGGAGTAATTGAATATATGTGTTGGAGTAATTAAGTATATGTGTTGGAGTAATTTAGTATATGTGTTGGAGTAATTGAATATATGTGTTGGAATAGTTGAATATATGTGTTGGAGTAACTGAACACAAACATGGAGTAACTGATGTCTAATATTGGAATAGCTGAACATGAGCATTGGAATAATTGTGATTCTTAAATGGAATATATTTACAGAAGAAACCCAATCCATTGATAGCAATCATACTCAAGTTAGCAACAATGCTCCCATTATGACAACACCAACGGTTGAAAATAGCACCAATTCTCTAAGCCTGACTTACACTCCGGGTGGTAGCGATAGTTGGACAAGGACGGTAGAAGATGAGCTCACACCTAAGATAGGGAGATGTTTCCGAAGTCTTGAGGAAGGGATTAATTTTTATAAGATGTATTCCCTTAGGTGTGGTTTTGATCCTAGGTTGCACACGCAGGT
The DNA here is from genome assembly GCA_958450325.1 of Agrostemma githago. Classification (NCBI taxonomy): domain Eukaryota; kingdom Viridiplantae; phylum Streptophyta; class Magnoliopsida; order Caryophyllales; family Caryophyllaceae; genus Agrostemma; species Agrostemma githago. Next base: position 34,718,328 of record OY288254.1, on the reverse strand, counting down.
ATGGGCTCGTGATGGTACAAAAATATATAAGAAGACTGTAGTGTGTAACCTACAAGGTTTAAAAGAAGATCGAAAAAAGACTACAAAAGTATCTGAAAAGACGGTTTCTGCAGAATCTGCCGTTGAAAAGGTTCAAGACGAACGATTATCCAACCCTATTGTGAAGAAGCAAAAAAAGAAAAAAAAAAAAAAAAGAAGAGCAACTCTCAGACCAAAACTAGTTCACGATCGAACTGATTGTAAGGCAAAGATACGGTTAGTAGCTTTTGAAAATGGATACAAGATTGATCAGTTTGTTGAAGCACATAACCATATGCTTTGCCCAATGAAGGATAGAGAATTCCAAAAGCTTTCAAGAAACCTAACGCTTTATCATAAGCAAACGATGGTTAACAATGCAAAAATGAACATAGGTGCTACCAAAACATTTAGATTGATGAGCGTCAATGCGAATGGGTATGAAAATGTTGGAGCATCTCTTATAGATTTTAAGAACTTTCTAAAAGACATCAAGCTCTACATTGGTGACCGCGATGCGGATTTGTTCATTGACTATCTTGAAACCCAGAAAAAAACCGATGATAGCTTCTACTTTGCTTACCATGTCGATGAAGACAATCATTTCTCCAGAGCATTTTGGGCAGATGGGAAGGCAAGGATGAATTACTTTATGTTCGGAGACGTTGTAACTTACGACGCCACTTATGGTACCAACAAGTATTTTATGGTGTTTACTCCTTTCACAGGGGTAAACCATCACAAAAAGTCAGTGACTTTTGCCTCTGCGTTGCTTGCACATGAGGATGAAGTATCTTTCAAATGGGTGTTTGAGAAGTTCCTTGATTGCATGGGTAGTAAAGAACCTCATTGTTTTATCACGGATCAAGACCCTGGAATGAAGGGTGCCATAGCTCAGGTTTTCAAGACGGCGATACATCGTTTATGCAGTTGGCATATCATGGAAAAATTGACAAGTAAAGTCAATTCCTCAATTTGCAGGTACAATATTTTTTGGAATAACTGAACATGAGCATAGAGTAACTGACGTCCAATATTGGAATAACTGAACATGAGCATAGAGTAATTGACGTCCAATATTGGAATAACTGAACATGAGCATTAGAGTAACTCAGAATTGAATATATTTGTTGAATAGTTGAATATATGTGTTGGAGTAATTGAATATATGTGTTGGAGTAACTGAGTATGTATGTTGGAATAACTGAATAAATGAAGTAGAGTAACTGAATAATAAAGTGACTGTGATTCTTGAATATTTGCAGGGAAACAGAGTTCGTGAATCAAATTAGTGCAGCAGTGTGGGATATACATCTAGAACCTCTTGAGTTTGAAGATAAATGGAGTAAAATCATTACTGAATACAAGTTGGAGGGGAACACTTGGCTAAGCAACATGTATAGCGTCAAGGAGCAATGGATACCTGCCTACCATAGAAACATTCCATTAGGTTGCTTGTTGAGAACAACCCAACGATCGGAAAGTGAAAATAGTTACTTTAAGAGATTTGAAGGAATACATGGAACACTTGTGGAATTTTGGTTGAGGTTTCAATGTGCAATGGATCAACAAAGATACAATCAAAAGTGTCTTGACAGAGAGAGTGACAGTTCATTGCCTCAAACTTTGACTCCTTTAAAGTTGGAGACTCATGCAACTAAAGTCTACACGCACACTATTTTTTATGAGTTCCAACGGGAGGTAACTGAATCCATTTGTTCTTGTGGTATTAACAATATCACGAAGATTGAGAATGTTTTGCATGCTGACATCAAAGATATTGCTTGGCATAAGATCGTCCAAGTTGTGTACAATATTGAAACAAAAGATGCAACATGTTCATGCAAGTTATTTGAAATGAAAGGGTTGCTTTGTAGACATGTCATTTCGGTTTTGTCGGGACGAGTGGAGACTATACCTGAGCAGTACATACTACCAAGGTGGACAAAAAAAGCTTACCGAAGACCGCTTTATGATGTAAATGGCGTCCTAATTCAGGATTTCAACGCCATTGATATGAGAAAAGTGGAGATGTCAACAATTTGGTCTGAGTTTTATGCCACCATTGGTGCTGTTACCTCGATGCCTACGGAGACGATGAAGGAACTGTCGAAGTTGTTGAGGCAATTTAGGGAAAATTCTCTTCCGAAGGGGCAACCTACGAACAAGGAAAAAGAAATCGAGATGTTGTTGGGTTGCAGTTCCTCATCAGAAATTAAAATTTTGCCTCCAAAGCACTCAAAGAATAAGGGGACGGGGAAAAGGCTGCTATCAAACCGAAATCAAAGCATTGTGAACGCTAAAAAGCGAAAAAGGTTATGTGCAAACTGCAAACAAATGACAAATCATGATAAACGAAACTGTCCAAATCCATTTGTTGAACATGTGGATCACGGTGTTGAAGTGGACATAGAAGATGACACAGAAGATGACACAGAAGACAGAGAAGAAGGAGGAGCAGAGGAAGAAGAAAGAGCAACAGGTATGCATTTGAGTTAATGTGTTTGGAATAATTAACATTAATATTGGAGTACTTGAGGTTAAATGTAATATATGTGTTTGTGTGTGTGTGTAGGACTCCCTCGGAAATCTTTACGACTCAGTCAAAAGGATGGGACTACATGACGTTGAAGACATTCATACAAGTATACACACATGAAAGCATATGATACTTCATGTTATAATTTTTGGATAGATGTTGGAGTAACTGTGAAAACATGTTGGAGTAACTGCTTTTAAGCATTAGAATAGTTGGTGTTATCTTTTGGAATACTTGATGTTATAAAAGTTGGAACATTTGGTGTTATGTCTTGGAATACTTGGTGTTATGTCTTGGAATAACTGCTTGTAAGCATTGGAATAACAACGACGACATTAGAGTAATTGAAAATGAATTATTGATGATTCAATCAATCAATTATTTGAATGATTGTTGGAGTAACCATGAAAACATGTTGGAGTAACTGATGTTAAGCATTGGAATACTTGGTGTTATCTCTTGGAATACTACATGTTAATATAAAATGGGTTTAATAAAATTATTTGCAGTGCCCTTAGTTTACAGCTTTGCCTCCTTAGCTACCATACTTGAGCAGAAATGTTTTGATCTAAAACTGTTTGTATGAAAAACATAAATGATAGATTTGGCAGGCTGCTTCGACCCCTAGAAAAAAAAAAAATCGAGCTCGCCTCGGCCTATCAAACGACGCTTTCAACCAACAAACCAGATTCATAGCTCAAAATACATTCATCAAGGAATGGTCACCTGTCGACAAAACTCCTCCATACCATGTTCTTTCAGTGTCCATTTGCCATAGCCTATCACCAACAGCCGTAGTTCACTAAAATATTATATACGACAGCCTAATGTTGTTAAACCTAATTCTGCAATTAGAATAACTAATTCTAAGCATTAGAATAACTACTTCTAAGCATTAGAATAGCTACGACATTTCAATCTGCTCACAATTAAATCTACAGCTTCTCCATGCTATCTAATTTTTCCTTTTTCTTGAGGATTAATCCGCGCTGCCATTGGTCTCAATGTTCCAACACGGTGATCAGCACGTACTCTCGTAACAGCCTTGAGGATGTTGTCCTTATCATCACAGAAATCTTTGACTTTCGCCTTCAAAGCTGTTATTTCCTCATTCACATCAGAAAAGATCATGATTCCAGCCATTTCAATCGACATGGAAATCCTGTTTGCTCTTTTGTCGACATATAACGGATCATGATCCCCATCGTAGTACAATGTGTGCAACATAAGGAAAAAACCAGATTCATTTTTGTTGACTTGCGTAACTTTACTCCAATTGAAAACTTTGATGACGAGTTCAAAGTTGACAATATCGCCAGCCCCATGTATCTTTTTGTGTTCGAAATAGTCGGACAAGCAACCCACCTTTGAAAAAAAAGGAAAGACAAAAAAAAAAGTACAATCATTCAATACAGAAAAACACAACTTGAAAGTTCATGTACTACACAACTTGAAAAGAATACTAACCGCAAACGTTGTTAACTTGTGGAACACGGATTCATGCCATTTATCATGTATCAGGTTGTCCAGAACTTCAACCTGTCTTTTTGGAAAATTGACACACACACAAAAATAGTGCTCTTCAAGATATAGTGGGAGGAAAACCAATTCCGCACCCAACATACACCCTTTAGGATTGTTTATGATGAATTCATCCCACAAACAGATTAATCTGTCCATGCGTGACTGCGCTTGTGAGTCTTCACTTTCATCCTCAAGCATACTCAAGAGTAGATCCTTTTTCATAAGAGTATCAAAAGTATTCATGAGATTCAAAAGTATTCATGGATGGAATAACACTATATATGCATAGGAATAGCTTCTAAATCTACTAGCAGCCAACATCGGAAATAATGAACAGAACATGTCAACTACAACAACCCAGCCTAACAATGAAAACAGAGACCATACGTACATAAAAAAATGGAATAACATACTTACCATGTGCCTAATCCCAAAAAACATCATGGTTGGTGATGTTTTTTGTATGTTCTCCATGTAGTTTAGCACAATTGACCAACAATCGATGATGGACCATTCAGTCTTCACATCATGGAGGGCTGACCAAAGGTCTTCTCTTGTTGCACTCACATTTCCGGAACGGAAAACAACCTCACTAAGCATATGAAAAAAAGACATCAGTAGGCAAATAGTAGTAATAGTTATATAATGCCTTGGAATAACTACTTTAACGAATTGGAGTAACTGATGTTGAAATAACTATTTTATGCCTTGGAATAACTACTGTAATGCCTTGGAATAACTACTGTAATGCCTTGGAATAACTATTTTAATGTCTTGGAATAACTACTGTAATGTCTTGGAATAACTACTGTAATGCCTTGGAATAACTACTGTGATGCCTTGGAATAACTACTGTAATGCCTTGGAATAACTATTTTAATGCCTTGGAATAACTAATGTGATGCCTTGGAATAATTATTGTAATGAATGACAAGTTATAAAAAACACAATTATAAAAAATGTATCACAACTTATACCTTTTCTCATATGTGTAATCTTCTAAGAAACAGTAGTCAAGTACTTCTTTTTTCAGTTTTGGCAATGATAAAGTATGCACTTCAGCTCCTCTGAAAAGTAGTGAGACAAGTACCATCTTAACATCACTCTGACCCACATCTAACGTACACCCAAATCCGTCTCCAATTTGAATATCAGCAGGTTTGCGAGCTCTAGATATTAGAGATGCAGTTGTTGCAGACTTCCCCTTCTGTTCTTTTTGTTTGCGCGATTTTGATAAGATCATCAACAATCTTTTTTTGTTCTTACCGAAGGGGGTGATTGACTTATGCAGAATATCATCCCTAATCCGGTTATCATCGGCTAAAAACAGCGCTGCAGCAATCTCTGCTCGGTATCTAATTCTTGATTTCATGTCTCCCAAAGATGAAGTAAATACACATCCATGATATAAGAGCATATGAATCATCAAATATACTCCACAATCCAAATCTCCCATAAATGTTTCTTTCCAAGGTAAAGGGACAACTTTCCATGTGAAATTTTTCACCTTTTCTCCAATGGATAAACCCTTGCTGCTTAGAAACGAACCATATAAGAGTGCCTGATAGAAACGTAATTTAGTTAGTATCCATTTAATGTATTACTGTATAATGAAATATATATTAAAAAAATGTTATAGCAAATACTTACAGCATATTTACAAAGCAGTTCAAAGTATGAACCAAGATCAGTGTCCCAGTAAGATGTCAGGTTATCAAGATAATCCAATGTTTCATCCTTGAAATTGATTACAACACATATAAAGTGCTCTCGAGAATGGATAGGAATGAAAACCTACAGAAGACAACACAATAATCCAGTTATTCACGTTCAACTATTCAATTCCAGAATTACAGTTGCTCTACTGCTCACGTTCAGCTATTCCAATATTAGACATCACTTTTTTTACTCACGATCTCCAATAACACATATGTTGGAATAACTGAAAAAAAAAGATGATTACCAGATCAGAATCAAGCTTTACTGGATGATTAATAATCTCAATGTACGTAGACCACGCTGTGAAAATTTGGGCCTGATAATCTTCTTGATTGATGTTAATCTTGCCCTCTTGAATGTACTTTATTAATGTGGGCTACACAAGAGAATCAAAAGTTATACTCTAAATATGATTCATAACACAAAATAACTTCACATACACCAAAAAGGTTTGTGTGCACTTACAGAATGGCCAACCCCAAAAAGTAGTCTTGATAAAGAAGAGCAGCTTCCATCTGCCTTGATCATCATACGATTGAGAAGCAAGGACCAACAATCCACCACATTTGTAAAAATCATTCTGTCAACTTGCAATGACTGAAAGTCATCTCTTGCCAGGAGGTTTATATGGGAGAATTCAACCAAAGCCTCCCTGAGATTTCAATAAAATAATTTAGTTGTCTACAATAGTAAAATATACAACCAACTGAAAAAAAGAAGTAAAAGGAAATTGATACTTACGATTGAGAAAACTTATAGTCATCGAGGAAAATGTAATCAACAACATTTTTCCTCAAACTGTGAAGGCCTTTCAATAACTCATAATTCTCAATCATGTACAAAGACACAACTGTTGCGTCTTTTTCAACTGGCCCACAGTCTATACTGCATGTAAGATCTGGAGGAACAACACCCACACAATCATGTAAATAACATAAAGGATCACTGTTGGAGTTTGCATTGTCATTGTCTAAATTGCAGTCAACAGGCTCCTCATCAACATTCCCAGAATCCACATGATCATTTACAGGCTCCTCAGCAACATTCCCAAAATCCACATGATCATTTACAGGCTCCTCAGCAACATTCCCAAAATCCACATGATCATTTACAGGCTCCTCATCAATAGGCTCTCTTGTCATCTCTTTGACATATTCTTCATATGATGGAAGATTATCTTTCACTTGATGCATTTTTAAAGCATGTTCAGTGATGAAATCAATGTAGTCAAAGAATTTACTCTCCTTCCAAAATTCTGGAGTTGATGAGAGGCTGACTTCTGTCGGTATTTTGGAGCTTGGAAAACCCTCTGCTCTCATCAGCTCACTCCGACGAGCATGTCTCTTATAAAAGACTTCAACATCTTGTTGCATGATCAGCCAATGTGCATGCAAATTTTGAAAAATAACAGAAAAATATATAAGAATAGCTTATGTAATGCCTATGAATTGGAATAACTACTTTAACGAATTGGAACAACTACTGTAATGCCTTGGAATAACTATTTTAATGCCCTGGAATAACTATTTTAATGCCTTGGAATAACTACTTCAATGAATTGGATGAATTGGAGTAACTAATGTTGGAATAACTATTTTAATGCCTTGGAGTAACTACTGTAATGCCTTGGAGTAACTACTGTAATGCCTTGGAATAACTACTGTAATGCCATGGAATAACTACGGTAATGAATTGGAATAACTGATGTAAGACGTTAGAATAACTACTTTATTGCCTTGGAATAACTACTGTGATGCCTTGGAATAACTACTGTAATGCCTTGGAATAACTACTGTAATGAATTGGAATAACTGATGTAAGACGTTAGAATAACTACTTTATTGCCTTGGAATAACTACTGTGATGCCTTGGAATAACTACTGTAATGCCTTGGAATAACTACTGTAATGAATTGGAATAACTACTGTAAGACGTTAGAATAACTACTTTATTGCCTTAGAATAACTACTGTGATGCCTTGGAATAACTACTGTAATGAATTGGAATAACTGATGTAAGACGTTAGAATAACTACTTCATTGCCTTGGAATAACTACTGTGATACCTTGGAATAACTACTGTAATGAATTGGAATAACTGATGTAAGACGTTAGAATAACTACTTTATTGCCTTGGAATAACTACTGTGATGCCTTGGAATAACTACTTTAATGCCTTGGAATAACTACTGTAATGAATTGGAATAACTACTGTAATGAATTGGAATAACTACTTCATTGCCTTGGAATAACTACTGTAATGGCTTGAAAAAGTGTGTAATATAGACACTTACATCATTTGCCCTAGCTCGAATTTGTTCGTCGGTTTCAAATCCAGCTGGCAACTCCAAATATGTCTTTCCGGGTTGAGGTTCACTCACAACCTCTGTCAATATTTCATTGTTTTTGATTGTCGTGGCCACCGGAGTCACCGGAGGATCTGTTAACCACACAAACGAAAAACACATGTTAAACATAAAAAATTTAAATGTAGACAAATTGGAAAAAAAAAGGAAGAACATTAATAGAATAATTATACCATTCTTGCTGGTTGACTGCTTGCAAATAGGGTAAACACCCTTGATTAAATTACCGGTTCCTAGCCGACCGGTGCTAAGTTCCGCCCTTGCCCTCTTCTCTAAACTCTTGTCTGACCAATGCTTGATCAGTGGTATATCCCTTGGGGCAGCCTCTCCACAGAACTCTACTCGATGAAAATAACAAAGTAACAAGACAAGTATACAGCCCCGTAAATTCTTGCCCTTTCCCTTTCCGGACCTAACCGAACTCACTCCTTCAACTAGCTGATGAAAAATTTATGAGCACCAATCATACTCACATATCCTTCCCACATCTTCGACCATTTTTAGAAGGGAGAAATCAACGGTGTGGTTTGACGTTGGTGCAAGAAAGGATGACATAGCAAACAAGACAAACATACGCTTGAATTGGTCTCCACCTTTATCTTTGTCCTTAAGCATAGATTCAGTCAGTTGGTTCACCTTGATACAATCCTTGTTGTTGTTTATGCCAAAATCTTCCCTCCATTTGCGCTTCAACGTGTCTTGAGTTGATAAGATGCCAGGCCCAGTTGGCACTAATTCGACTTTATGGCCACCCCTTGGCAACCCAAAAGCGTCATGGACATCGTCTTTTGTGAGGAAAAATCTGATATTTGAAGCCTCAAACATGTGGCCAGCAGCATTGAAGTGTCTCACCAAAGATGGCACTATTTCTAATGGGAGTACAGAAACCTTAAAATCGAGTAACCCCCCAAACCCGATCTCACGAACATCAGCCAACTGACGTTTGCCAAGTCTACTAATCAGCTCCACAAGACCATGAGGCCGACACTTGACAATCATTGACTTTGGCCTGCAAACATCAGACCACGTTAGACAGCAGAACTATTTTACTGAATTGGAATAGTTATACTAATAGGAGTAACTAAGGTTGAAATAACTATTGTAACAACTTGGAATAGCTACATTTATACCTTGGAATAACTACTGTAATATGTTGGAATAACTAACATCAGCTAACACATAATTACATTAATGCCTTGAAATAAGAACAATAAAAAGTAAAAAACTTACAATTCAGGTGGTTTTGCTAATTCCCCACCATCTGTTTGGACTGTGACAGATGATTTCGACCGTTTCTTGGAAGGCTTTCTGGTCGCCTCATCTTTTGTTTCTATGGGACGCTTGTTTTTCTTTTTAGAAATGAAGTTGGCTAGGACATCTTTATCCTTGAGAATATCTGCCAAAGAATCTAAACCAAAACCAGCTCAATCATCTCAAATTAATCAACTCAAAAGTATGAGATTTGTATGAAAAGTGAATTAATCAGCTCAAACATCTCGAATTGACATACATAAAGTAATAAAACTCAAGTGAAAAGCAGTAAAATCAAATTAAAGTTAAAACGAGTGGCAAACAAACAAGAAAGAATGCAGTCATCAGAATGGAGAAGGTATTAATTGATAGTTAACTAATACAGAGGAAACCATCTCAAGCACTTCCTTTGCTGTTTGGGCATCTACTACCATTCTATTCAAGCTAACCTCCTTCTTTCGATCAGAAGGACCGTTAAACTGTGACAACCTTTGAACAAATGTTTCCATAACTTCCTTCTTCCTTTCTTCATACATTCCCCCTCCAAGCATGCTAACCGTTTGTCGAAGATGGTCCCTACCATCTACCCCACCCAAATCGTTCATATCTAATTCATCATCAGAATCCGAATCACTGTCTTCCTCATCATCATCATCAACCTTGGATTTCTTTTTACCAACATTCTTTTCAACCACTTTTTTCTTACTCTTCTTATTTTGTTTCGGCTTCCTACTCACCATACTCTCCAAACCTCGCGTCATCCCCCTATCCTCAATCGACTTCAAGGCAACTTTCCTCGCTCTCACACACCAATCCATATTATCCGTGCCCGCCGTTAGCAGTACATTGATGCAGATGCAGTACACAACCACAATTCATTGTTTAGTGTAAATATGTCCACAGTTCATCTACTATGTGAAACCACTGAAAAAGCTTACAAGTTTAATTCATGAATGACAAAATAAACATAATAAACATAATGCAGTACATTTTGAACGAAATACACATATAACTAGTTGAAGATACCAAAATTGGGCAAAAAACAGAGTGAAGAAATTGAGGCAGAGTGAAGTAATTGAAGAAATTAGGGCGGAATGATGAAGATGATGATGATGACTGTTATCAAACCCTAACATAGAGGCGAAATAACATATACACAGTAATAGAAACAAATCCACAAAAATCAAGCAGAAATAATGATGAAACAACCTAACAAAGCTCGGAAATCTAATTAATCAACTAAATCATCTCAACTTAACCTAAAACTCAATCGAAAAGCACAAAAATCAAATCAAAGTTAAAAAGAAGCGGCGAACTAACGAGAAACAAGCGATTCAGCAAACAAATTAGAATCATAAGCGCATAAATTGAATTAATTAAACTTTGGGCGAAAATACCGAAATTAAAGAGTGAAGAAATTGAAGCAATATACCGAAATTAGGGCGTAATGATGATGAAATTGAAGCAGAGTCGAAGATTACAGAAGAAGCTGAAGAAAATGATGATGAATCGGTAGAAGAAACTGAAGAGAATGGAGCTTGAAGATGAACCGTCACTTGCTTGGTGAAGAAGGAAGAGAATGTTGTTTGCTAAGAGAATGAAGAGAGAGAAAACAAAAACCCCGCCTAACTGAAAAATCTTGGGGTTTTATGTGTTTACCGAGATCTAATCTCGATCGTTGATCAAGAATTAGATCAACGGTCTAGATTATTAGGACGTTTACACCAAAATTGGGTGTTTACATCAGATCCTAATTCTATATATATATATATATATATATATATATATATAGGAAGGCTCTTATGAGTCCTTGTCTATATATGAGTCCATGAGTCCTCATCTCATCCGTTGGATGAGATGAGGATGGATGGACAAGATGCGTTGCATTAAAAAAAAAAAAGGAAGATTTACGTTCCTAAAATAACTCACAAGAATTTAGGAAACAATAACTTCCTATCATTCACGTTCATCATCACAATTTTCATTCACGTTCATTCACACCTAAAAAAAAAAAAAAACTCAGATTCATTCACGCTCATTCATCGATTTTGAACTCGAAATTCTGCTACCATGGATTCAATGACCGCATCATCGTCTTCAACGGTTGATATGCAACTAATCGAGTATAACAATGGTAAGTTTCAGTTTTTCATTCACGTTTTTATTCGTTTTTTTCTTCATGGATTTCAATAGTCAGATGGCGCTTTCAATTTGCGTTTTCATATCATTGTTTTATCGCGTCGAATTGGGTTTTTTTTTTACGTCGATCTTCATGTTTGTAGTGCTTCAATTGTCATTCCGTATCACAGTTCGTATCAATTTGCGTTGTTTTGATGTCATTGCGTTTTGATATCACAGTTTCGTATCAATGGTATTTTGATATCTCGATCTTTATAGATTACAGGTCTTTATGCTTTTTATTAATATTTTCTCTGATATCCATTGATTCTATTTTTTTGATTTCAGTTAACGCAGATTCGTCGTTGAAGTAACATGTCTTCTGAGTTAAAGTAACACTTCATTGCAATCACAGTAACACAACTGAACGTTCAGGAAAAGGGTTTTTTGATATGCTAGAGTAACGTATTGTACACGTTAGGGTAACACCACTTATAAATTACAGTAACACATTATTTGCATTGATGTAACGCTGTTTGATTTTGTGCAGGTAGTTGCGCCAGAGATGCGAACGCACAAGACAACACTGGAAAAGGTGGAATTTAATTCGTTTGATTAATTATGGATTAATATTATGGTTCATTGATATTATTGTTTCACCGATATTATTGTTTTGCTTTATGTTGAAGCATACATGGCATTGAAGTAACACAAGTAATGAATTACAGTAATACCTAATTTTAATTAGAGTAACACAAAAATGTAACACTAAAAAAGGGCTTTTGGCGCTGACGTTGGAGTAACATCTTTTTAGAGTTAAAGTAACGCAACTTAGGAGTTACAGTAACACTTATGCCCATGGGCCTGACATTTCTTAATTTTTGGCAGGAAACATTGGTAAAGAGCCGAATGCACAGGAATGGTGTAGAGATGTGGGTGAGGTTTTCACTTCGTACTGAAGAAGACACAGAGGAAGACGAGGATGAACAAGTGTTTTGATAATACTCGTGTTCTTTGACATTACAAGAATTTTTTCTTTTTTCCTGGTTTACACGAAAAACTAATGTTGTACACATTTTTGCAATTAACACTATATTTATTTAATAAATGTGTTTTTGGTTAGAGTAACATCTCATGTGCGTTGAAGTAACACTATTAATTTGTTACAGTAACAGAAAAAAATGCATTGTAGTAACTGAGGACAGCAGTGTTGTTCATTCATTGAAAGAGTACCAATATTGGTGATTGCAATATCATTGTACTAACGACATTAATCACTTAAAGTAACATAATTTGTTCATCAAAGTAACACACACAGTGCTTCGGTGTAACACACAGAATGTGAGACCAAAGAAAATTGTGTTAATTTCAATAATCCCCATAGTAACACCAACAGTGAATTAGAGTAACAGGTGCAGCTGGTCATTGTAACAGAGTTTCACAGCTTCAATGTATTGGTGATAGTCAAAATACCAATGTAATTAGACAGGTAACTAAAGAATAGAGACCATTAAATCGTAGTTACAAAAGAGATGACATGATTCAGTAAACACGCTATTTTTTTCGGCCCTTTGTTGGCTTGCTCTTGGGACCGTCGATGATTTTTTGTCTAGTGTTCTCATACGTGGCTACGTTTTCCAACAATTGCGATCGCACAGTATTCCTGTCTGCCAATAGAAGTGTGGAGTAACATAAGAAGCAGATTAGAGTAACAAATGTACACAATTTAGGGTTTACAAGGATTCGAAGTATCACGAAGATGAGAGTTAAAGTAACACCTCTTATGCATTACAGTAACACATGGTTGTCTTTGAAATAACACCGTACATCAAACACAGTAACGAAGCACCCCTTACAGTAACACATCAAGTTTATTACAGTAACAGCGTATGTGCATTAAAGTAACATTCGATATATGTTCGTCTGTAGTTGAATTCAATTACACGAAACAGAAAATCCAGATAGCAAAACAGTCTTCAGTGAAAAAAATTAATTATATGGCACAGACGCAGCAAAATTAATGAATCAATAATTAGCGAAAGAGGTAATGAAATATAACACAGATGTAAACAAAACCTAGATCTTCAGTAAAATAATAACCTTGCTCGAGTTGAGGACAGCGATTGAATTGAGTTGAGCGACAGAGTTCAGTTGAGCGAGTGCTCGAGAATCCTAGAGTTGAGCGAGCGATTGAGTTGAGTTGAAGGATTGAGTGCGAGTTGAAGGATTGAGTGCTCGGGTATGCCTGAGTTGAGCGCAAAAGTTGAAGTTGAAGTTGAGCGATTGAGTTTGAGTTGAGCGTTTGAGTGTAAGGCTGTGCTTGAGTTGAGCGAAAAAATTGAGCGAGATGAGAGAAAAGATGAAGATGAAGGGTTTTCTTAAGCGAGCGTTTGAATGCAAAAAAAATAAATGAGATGAGAGAGAAAGTTGCAGTTGGCACTAATCTAGGGAGGAAGAAGATTTTTTTATTTTTTTCCAAAATTTGGTAGTTGCTACCTTAATTAGCATATGCAATCTCAACCATTCATCTTGTTTAGATCAACGGCTAAGAATAGGACTCACGGACTCAAAAAAGAAAAAGGGACTCACTTGATCCTTCCTCTATATATATATATATATATATATATATATCATCTTAAATATTCTAAAGGAATGTTTCGAGAACATACTTTAATAACAAGAATAGAATTGAGCGATAAAATTATAGAAAATATTACTCTTTTATAATTCTTCATAAACGTTCACTACCATGACATTGTTGCCCATTTTCAGAAAAGTAAATCACAAAATTTGCTCACGACTTCTAAAAAAAAGTTTTATCCCTTCTTCTTAACTTTCCAACGCCATATTACATGTCCTAAACGAAGATCTAGAGAGGAAGTTATGGCCAAAATACCGAGTTGTTGTCTTACCCACCACGAACTAAATTTTACACGCAATGTGAGAAAACACATCTTTGCCAAAACAAATCATAGCAATGATAAGAATGATGAACATAACAACAATAATAATAACAAAATTTCATTTCTCAATTGTTGGAAATATAGGGTCGCTTTAGGGTCGATATATAATTATAGGATATATGTTGTTGTGTCGTGGTATGGACGAGGCCACTGAATCAGAAAAAAAATCATCCGGGCTACGGTAAAATGGAAATGGACGTCGTCCCCCAAGATCACACAACACTCCAAAAGTTGTGTACTCGACAATTAAGAGTTTGAACTCATATAATATTCTCCAAATTATCATTGAGATGAAAAGATGTAAGACTCAAGTGAGTACATTTATCATATTTCTAGTGATTAATTAGCAACATAATCACAAAATTAATGGCGTAACCACTACCATAAACATGGGTCAAAAATGATGTTAGTGGCTATAAACATGCTATTCGTGGAGAGATTTTCTTACGAGGCAAAGGAAGGCATCTCTTTGGTACAATAAAATTAGACAACATTGTTTGCCTTAGCATTACTTTCACCAATACGTACATGTTAAGACGAGTCTTCCACACATTTATTCTTTAAATATGTCTGTTTTGGTAAAAATTTACCGGGTCTACGATTTCAATTGTGGGTTAAAGTGATCGTCCTATAACTACGGGTCGACAAAAATGAAATCGAACGAATCTAGCAAACAAAGGACAATGAAAGAAAAAGAGACGACACACAAAGTTTTGGTGACGCGGAAATCCGATGTGGAAAAAACCGCGGGTGAGTCGGAATCCCACCAAAGTTTCACTATGAATGGAAAAAGAATGAAGAAGAGAATACAAATAGGAATGTTTATCTATAGATGATTGCTAGAGTTTTGGTGTTGTGTGTGTTGGAGTCGGTGTGCCGGGATGATCCTCTTCCTTCTTCCGCTCTTTCCTTTTATACTAGTGCTAGCTGTTCTCCTCTCCTCCCCTTGGGAATCTTGGCTTTTAATAATCTTTATTGCCTCATATCTTTGGTATTTAATCCCCACCTTTATTGAGTGAGATTTTGGCCTTTACTCCCCTCCAGCCGTTACATTCTTCTCCTCCTTTCTCTCCTATTCTGCAGGAGAGTTTCCCCGAATGTAGGGATTCCCCTTTTGACCCTTTCTCCCTTACTTGAGTGGGTTGAGGTTGCTAGAGCTAGACCATGTTTGCTGGGCTTGCTTGGTTGTGTGGCCCATTGCTTTCCTTACTACATGCCTTGTCCGGCCCATCTCCGTATATTACTCCGGGCTTATTTGTCCTGACGACTTTTGGTTATTTTGACTTCCATCTTTTAATCTTCGGTTTTGACTTTCATCTGCGGACCTTTGACCTTTGACCCTCGGCTCTTGACTTTGACCTTTGACCCTCGAATTTTGTCTGTCGTCTTTGACCTTTTGACCGTCCACTCATAGCATGCCACGTCGCTTTCCGAAGGTGCAAATTTTTGGCCCGAACAAATGCCCCCAAATTTTCGACTAAGCTCACCTTAGGCGGGATTTTTCGTTTGCTTTAGTTGTAGGCAGTTGGTTCAGCTTCTGCTGGCCTTGCTGGTTCTTGGAGAAGGCGTAATCCGTCCGCTCTCTCAGAAATTACTCCTGCAGAAAGTGAACCTCCGGTGGCAGATCTTTCTGAGTCTCACTCTTATTCTGCCCCCAGATCCGTTGATGATGTTTCTGCTGGAGTGGTGCTCAAATTTCCTGAAGGCTTCGGTAAGTCTGCAGAGGATATGACTTTTGTGGATCATATGCTACTTCCTGGTCCCAGGTCTGTGCTAGAAAAAGGTTCTCCGAAGGAGTTGGACTTGGTTCGTAGATTGTTGGTGGAGGAATCTGGTTGTAGAGAAGAAGCGACTGGATGTGGAATTTCCTGTGGTGCCTGACTTGGATGCTCTTTCTGATGTGGAGGCGGAGGATCTGAAGGAGTTCGTTGACTTCCCCATTGCCGACCAGGAGGCTGATGGGCAAGAGAGTGTGGACCAGGAGGATGTCGTTGATGAACCTGGGAGTGGTTCTATTGCTGTTCATTAGAGATCCAGGTTTCTGCAGGAGGATCTGCTACAGTTCCGCCTCCACCAGAGGAGAATGTCTAGGCTGCAGACCAAGTTCTGCTGGAGTGATGCTAGTCCTCTTTTGTTGAACTTAGTCTTCGGCTTGTGAACCCTGCGTGGTATGAACTTCTGTTAGTGTTTGCAAAAAATTTATGTGGTGACCTTGCCTTTGCTCAGGGGAGAGAAGTGTGTTAGTATTTTGTGGCACTTCGTGCCTTAACAGAAGGTCGTAATCATTTGCTTTTGATCGTGATTGTTTGCATTTGATTGTAATCGTTTGTTGTAGTTTTGTCTAACTACCTTCTGTTGTATGCATGCCTTATGTTTGTATGGTCGACCTTTGATATAGTGGTGGCCTGGGGTTTAGTTCGCCCACTCAGTCGGAGGTGCCACGCTTTGCGTGGGTGCTAAGTGGCACAGGAGACTGTAATGTCCCGGTTGTAGGCACTTAGTCACAAGACACACGCCGCTGTAGATATCGTGCACTTCACCAGATTAGTCACCAGTTCTTAATTTGGGAAAACTGATAAAATTTGGCAAAGATGGGGAACACAATATTTGAAGACACATGCGGAAGAAAATCGAATTTCGAAAGCATATGAAGAAAGAAAATCAAATTTCGAAAATGAATGCAACAAGAAAATCAAACTTTGATGCAAAAGAAATTTGAATTTTGACGACACATGTAAAAAGGAAGTCAAAAGAGAATTTTAAATTTTGCAAAGAGAAAATTTTAAATTTTGCGAAAAGAAAGTAAGGCAGATAGAAGAATGACAGGAAAATTTAAATATATGCTTGTAAGATTTGAAAAGATTAAACCTGGGTTCTGGTGGAGGTGCAGCTGGCAGAATAGATGCCACGTTTCTGGCGGCTGTAGCCCATGTTTCTGGCAGCGGTGACCCAGATTGCTGGCGGCCATGGCCCATTTAGAAGAAGTATTTCTTTAGGTGTACGATGTTCCATGGCTTTTGGATGATTTTCCCCTCCATGGTCATAAGTCGGTAGGCTCCGTTCCCAACTACTTTCTCTATTTGGTAGGGCCGTTCCCAATTGTAGGCGAATTTTCCTGCTTGCTGGTTTCTGGTGTTCTGGAACACTTTTCTGAGAACTAGGTCTCCCTCCTGCAGGACTCTGACTTTGACATTCTTGTTGTAACTTCTGGCGACTGTCTGTCTGTAGGAGGCCATCCTTATTTAGGCATCAGTCCTAAGCTCATCTATAGTATCCAAGCTGCTTGCCATCTCCACCTGGTTCCTGTCTTCTGTTATGCAGCCGTATCTGTGGGTAGGCACTCTCACTTCTGAAGGGATGACCGCCTCAGCACAAAAGACCAAACTGAAAGGTGTTTGTCCTATAGCCACCTTGGGTGTAGTTCTGTCAGACCACAGCACCAAGGGGAGTTCCTCTGCCCATCTGCCCCCTGCCACCTCCAGCCTTCTCTTTAGGTTGTCTATCACAATTTTGTTGTTAGACTTCGTCTGACCATTAGACCGAGGGTTTCTGGGGGTAGACTTGCTTAGTGTGATGTTCTACCTGGAGCAGTAGGCCTCCATCTTGTTGCCAATAAACTGGGATCCGTTGTCGCAGATGATCTCTGAAGGAATGTCAAACCTACAGATAATGTTATGTTTTATGAAGGATATAACCTGCTTCTCAGTCATATGAGGGAATGTTTCTGCTTCTATCCACTTGGAGAAGTAGTTTGTCATGGCCAACATAAAGACTTTGTTTCCTGGAGCTCTTGGTAACTTGCCAACAATATCCATCCTCCACTTCATGAAGGGCCAGGGAGAAATTATTGGGTGCAACGGCTCTGCTGGCTGGTGATTGACTGGTGCATGTCTCTAGTAGGCGTCACACTTCTTAACATATTCCCTCGCGTCCTTGCGTATTGTCGGCCATTAGTAACCTTCGCGGAGTGCTTTGTTGGATAGACTCTTGCCCCCTGCATGATTTCCACACTCACCACTGTGGAGGTCATGCATAACCACCTCTGCCTTCTGCTGACTCATGCACCTCAAGTATGGTCCAGCGGCTGATCTTTTGAACATGACACCATCAATGAGGGTGTACCTGGACGCTTTCATCTTAAAACTCCGGGCTTCCTTCTTGTCTGCTGGCAGAATATCATTTTGCAGCCATTCTTTGTAGGGTTTTCTCCAGTCGGAGATTTCTTCTTGTTCTGCCGAGGTGCTGCAGACTCCTGCTTCCTGCAGCCACTACAACCCCTGGTCTGGTGAATTTTCCTCCTCCCTCGGCATCTGGTGTTCCTGTGTACCTTTCCAAACTGCAAGCTCCAGTACATGGACAATGGGTATGGTGGAAACTACGCCTGGTTTGAAGGTTGCCCCCAGGGTGGCTAGGGCGTCTGCTTCCACGTTCTGGTCCCTTGGGATTTGGTTGATTGAGAAGGCTACAAACCTAAGGGAGAGTTCCTTTGCCACTTCAAGGTAAGCCATCATCTTGGAGTCTTTAGCTGCTTACGAACCATTCACGTGGTTGACTATCAGCTGGGAATCGCTGTATGCCTCTAGGTGCTTGATTTTGAGGTCTAGAGCCAGCTGGAGACCTAGGATTAAAGCTTCATACTCTGCCTCGTTGTTCATTGTTCGGAACTCGCACCGTACTTCTTGGACTATGAGATCCCCCTGAGGAGACTTGAGAACCAATCCTGCTCCAGATCCTTGCATGTTGGAGGCGCCATCTACATTTAGCTTCCACACCTGTTAGCCTTTGTCCTCCTCAAGGAGGAGAATGTCTTTCTCCGCCTGGGTTTGCAGTGCTGGGCTGAAGTCGGATATGAAATCTGCTAATGCCTAGGACTTTATTGCAGTTCTGGGGACAAATTTCAAGTCGAAGCCGCTCAAGTGTATGGATCACTTGGCCATTCTTCCTGACAACTCAGGTTTTCTCATAATTGTTTTTAGTGGTTAATTTGTTATTACGGAAATAGCATGCGATTCAAAATAAGGTCGCAGTTTATAGGATGCCGTAACAAGTGCAAGTACGAGTTTTTCAAGGGAAGTGTACCTGGTCTCTGTAGGAAGCAGAGACTTACTGACATAATATACTGGGTGTTGCGCTCCCTCTTGCTCTCGAATTAAGACCGCACTAAGGCCCTGTTCTTTTCGGCTGAAACAGGGCTGGGCTGAGCTGAGCTGGTCTGATAGGAGCTGAGCTGGTCTGATAGGAGCTGAGCTGGACATATAGAAGCTGAGCTGAGCTGAGCTGAATTAAAAGAAGCTGAAACTAATAACTACTTATATAAATTATCTAATAATATTTTAAAAAATGAGAAAAAAATATAAAAAATTATAACACTAAATGATAATAATAATAATTATAATAATAATTAATAAATTAATTATAATAATAATAATAATAATTAATTAATTAATTAATTAATTAATAATAGAAATGATAATAACAACAACAACATAGTACTCACTCCAATTCATTTGATTTCTACTTTTGTTTTTTTTAGTACTTGACAATAGAAAATATTGTGCATATATCTTTGATTATGTAATATACAAAATTTAAAATTTTCATATTCTTAAATCTTAATACAATACAAATAATATTCATATGCTATATTGTGTGGGTAAGTTGTAAATATTTGAATGTAACATCCATTTCAAGACCACAAAATATTATGGAGTGCATAATAATATTAATAATTTTTATAATACCAATGATGATAAAAAAATTGAAAATAATACAATAACGATAATAATAACAATGACGATGAGGATAAAGACAATGACGATGATAATAATAATTTGTTATTATTATTAACATTGAGAGATACAAGTAATAAAAATAACAGCAACAACAACAATATTATGATCATTATTATTATTTTTTATGAAAAGAAACTTGCATTAATATCGAATGCAATAACAACAACAACAATAATAATAACTTATTGTAATTTGTTTCGATCTTAATGCAACTTCCGTTTCATATAAATAAATAAATAAATAATAATAATAATAATAATAATAATAATAATAATAATAATAATAATAATAATAATAATAATAATAATAATAATAATAATAATAATAATAATAATAATAATAATAATAATAATAATAATAATAATAAAATAATAATAATAATAATAATAATAATAATAATAATACATTATTATTATTTATTTATTTTAAGAACTGAAAATATTGAAGCTGGGCTGAAAATATTAGAGCTGAGCTGAGCTGAGCTTATAGGAGCTGGGCTGAGCTGATACGAGCTGGGCTGAGCTGATAAAAGCTGAGCTGGTCTGAAACGGGCTGAAAATAAGCTGAAAAGAACAGGGCCTACCTGCTACCTCAGTTACTGACAGGTACAGGAGGAGTTGTTCTCCAGGTTCTGGTTTTGACAGCAGAGGTGGAGTGCTGAGGTAGTGCTTCAGCTCGCTGAATGCCTTCTCGTGCTCTGCTGTCCAATCAAACCTTTGGGCCTTCTTCAGTATATCATAGAACAATCTGCACCTATCTGAGGACCTTGATATGAATCTGTTCAGAGCAGTGATTCTCCCAGTCAGGCGTTGGACGTCCTTAGGTTTATGCGGAGATTCCAGCTGGAGGATGGCTTTGATCTGCTCCGTGCTAGCTTCGATTCCCCTCTAGGTGACCATGTATCCCAGAAACTTCCCACACGACACTCCAAACGTGCACTTTGAAGGATTCAACTTCATCTTGTATTCCCTCAAGGTGTTGAAGGTGTCTTCCAAGTGCGTCGTATGTTGTGAAGCTTGTTTTGACTTGACGACCATGTCGTCAATATATACCTCCATTGTGTCCCCAATTTCCCTCTTGAACATCTTATTGACTTGTCTCTGGTAGGTGGACCCTGCATTCTTCAAACCAAAAGGCATTACGTTGTAACAATATATACCTCTCTCAGACCTGAAGGCTGTCTTCTCCTGGTCTGCTGGATGCATCTTGATCTGGTTGTATCCACTCCATGCATCAAGAAAGGTTAACATCTCGTGGCCTGCTGTAGCATCCACCATGACATCTATGTGCGGCAGAGGAAATGGATCTTTTGGGCATGCCTTGTTTAAGTCGGTAAAGTCAACGCATACCCTCCACTTGCCATTCTTCTTTGAGACCACCACCACATTAGACAGCCACTCTGGATACTTCACCTCTCCGATTTTTCCAGCAGCCAGCAGGTTGTCTACCTCCTGATTTATGACTTGATTTCTTTCTGGGGCAAACTTCCTTCTCTTCTGCTAGACTGGTTTGTGGCTTGGATCCACGCTTAGCCTGTGGGTAATAACGCTCGGATCTATACCTACCATATCATCGTGCGACCAAGCAAAACAATCCATGTTAGTTTTTAATAATTCAATGAGGTTTTGGCGGATACTACCTGTGCACTCGGATCCAATTAGCACTCTCCGCTCCGGGTGTTGTTTGTCCAAGTTGACTTCATCTATCTCCGCCTGAGGTGGTTCGACATACCCCTGTAGAGGCAAGTGAAGGCTCTTTAATTGCTATGCTGGAGGACTTGCAGTTTTCTTGAGAGCCACCTTGTAGCAGCCTTTCGCCTCCTCCTGATCTCCACTGATCTTCTGCACTCCCCAGGGTGTAGGGAATTTCAGGCATTGGTGGTAGGTTGAGGTAATTGCCTTCATCTCATGGATCCAAGGCCTTCCTAGAATCACGTTGTATGTGGAGGGTCCATCAATGACTAGGTACCGTACTTGCTTGTTCACTCCTCTAGCATAAGTAGGAATGGTGATCTCTCCTAGAGAGTGCTTGGTTTCACCACTGAAACCTATCAAGGGAACCGCCTTCCTGGTTAGGTCCTTCTCGTTGAGCCCCATGTTCTGGAGGGTTTCCAACATGATGAGGTTGACTGAGCTCCCGGTGTCCACCAGAATCTTCTTCACGGTGCAATTCCCAATGGAGAGAGTGATTATTAACGCATCATGGTGCATTTCTGGAGTAGATTCTACATCAGTTTCGTCAAAGGTGACGGCTAGAAGATCCTTGCAGATGATTCTGCAGGAGTGCTCTGGTCTGTCTCCTCTGGTCTGGGAAGCATGCCTCTTGGCTGCTGAGTAGGTCAACCCGCATAATTCCGATCCTCCTGTGATCACATTGACAATTCTGGTACATACTGGAGGTGGAGAAGGCAAAACTTGGTCTGCTGCATTTATCCTGCTGGAGTTTCTAGACACGAGGTGGTCCAGATTCCCCTGATCATACTGGAACTTAACCTCCCTCCTGAGCTAGACGCACTCATCGGTATGGTGTCCAATGTCGTCGTGGAATTCGCACCTCTTGCTGGCATCTCTTCGGTCATTTTATACTCCTGTCTCCTGGGCCACCTGACTCTGCGCCCCAACTCCCTTAGAGCCTTGAGTACCCCAGCAAGGTTGGTAGAGAACCCATACTCACTTACTTTGGGTGGCAATCCTGGATTGTCCTTCCAGTCTTTCTCCTCGGAAACCTTGCTCACGTTCCTGTCATAGGGCTTTGAACTTTCACCCCTCTTTTCTGCTGGCGCCTTTCTGGTGACATGCTCATAACCATACGCAGCCCTTCTGGGGCCTGAATCTTCTTCTAGCCTGATAGCTGCCATCGCCTTGGTCTGCACATCCTCGAATGTGGCACATGGGTACTTTGTGAGGTCCTTATGAATCCTGGTGGAGCCCTTGGCAGAAGGCTTCTATAGCGGTGGGTACATCACATCTGGGGATGGTTACTTTCTCCTTGTTAAATCTGTTGAGGAAGTTGCGTGTGGATTCTTCGAACTTCTGCACCACCCGATACAAATCACTAGTCTGCTTTTTTGGTTTTCTGCTGCTGGCGAACTGCTGGTTAAAGGCATTGACCAGGTCAGTGAAGGAGGAGATGCTTCGGTTAAGCAGACCAACGAACCAATGGAGGGCTACTCCTGACAGAGTGGAGCCAAACGCCTTGCACATGCAGGCTTCCTTCAAGGGCCCCGTAGCGGTCACCACCATCATCTTCTGTTTGTACTGGTTGATGTGATCTAGGGGGTCTGCAGTGCCATCATAAAGCGTCATGGCTGGTGGCATGAAGCCCTTGGGTACAGCAACACAGGCTAGATCGTCAATGAAGGGTGAATCTGCGTAGCTGTCCCTAGCTGCTCTCTCCAGGAGGCGTGGCATTCCAGGAATCTTGTTGATCAGGTCCTTCAATTCCTTCAGTTCCTGGCGTTGCTGATCTGCTGTGCTGATTGTTCCTGCAAGAGGGTTAGAGACAGGAGGAGAAAAGTTGAAAGGAGTACTCCCTGCATTAGGTCCCCCAGGGTGTTGACTGCTAGGAGGAAGAGGTAAAGGTGCTGCTGCTGTCACGGATCTGGGCTGCCACTCTGGTGCCTGCTGGAGTGGGACTATGGGCAGCCAGGTTCCTCCTGGATGTGAGCTGCTGTCGGGGGTCGCCATATTGGCTGGGGCTCCTTGCTGCCACCCAAATGGCTGCTGGCTGGGGTTAGACGTTGCCCCCTCTCCTCCTTGGGACCGGTTGTTGGACAGGGTGGTCATCTCTGGTTGGGTCGCGGGTCGCCATTCTGGTGCTTGATGGACAGGGGTACCTGCGAAAGACAACGAATTAGTTTCCCGACTTTCGATGCTGGAGAGAAAGTTACCTGCGGTACGAGATCTGTCGTGTGTAGGGCCATAGGTCAGGTAACCCAACCCTTGGGGTTCAATGACTGGGCCTCGTGGAGCCAATCCTAATTCCAGTCTGGTGACCAATTCGGAGGGGACTTCTCTGGTGGTCCTCTTGCCAGTTATTGATTCCCTACGGGTGCTGGGTTCTCCTCTAGGCATCAGGGGCGATATCTCTAGTGACATCTGGAGCGATGCAACTGGAGTCTTGTCTGCTGCCGAGATCCGGGCCTTGATATCTTGGTTGTCCTTCTGCAGGGTTTCTACTACTTGGCGCAGAGCATTGATTCCTTGGACCATACTCTTCAACAGGTCTGGTGACCCCGCGCCACTGGAAGCTTCTCCCACGAATCCTCCTGGAGTCGGAATTCAGGTTGGTATGCCCTCCTTCCTGGCCTTGGAGGAGCTGGTGACCCTAAAGGTTTTAGGCGTCAGAGAGGGCCTAGACGCCGACAGCGTGGGTTTCACCATTTGGTTGGTGGGAATTGCCAGGGTGAGGGGCGTGAAAACCGGCTCTGCTGATCCTGGGGATGATCCTCCTCCAATGGGCTGAGGGGATGCTCCTTGACTTCTAGAAGAACTTTGGCCGAATCCAGTCATGACGTCACGATATTGCTTCATGGTAGGATTTGGTTTATAGGAAGTTATCTCTTTGCCCCATGGTGGGTGTCAAATTATTTTGGTAAAAATTTACCGGGTCTACGATTTCAGTTGTGGGTTAAAGTGATCGTCCTATAATTACGGGTCGACGAAAACGAAATCGAACGAATTTAGCAAACAAAGGACAATGAAAGAAAAAGGGACGACACACAAAGTTTTGGTGACGCGGAAACCCGATGTGGGAAAAACCGCTGGGGGAGTTGGAATCCCACCAAAGTTTCACTATGAATGGAAAAAGAATGAAGAAGAGAATACAAATAGGAATGTTTATCTATAGATGATTGCTAGAGTTTTGGTGTTGTGTGTGTTGGAGTCGATGTGCCGGGATGATCCTCTTCCTTCTTCCGCTCTTTCCTTTTATACTAGTGCTACCTGTTCTCCTCTCCTCCACTTGGGAATCTTGGCTTTTAATAATCTTTATTGCCTCATATCTTTGGTATTTAATCCCCACCTTTATTGAGTGAGATTTTGGCCTTTACTCCCCTCCAGCCATTACATTCTTCTCCTCCTTTCTCTCCTGTTCTGCAGGAGGGTTTCCCCAAATGTAGGGATTCCCCTTTTGACCCTTTCTCCTTTAATTGAGTGGGCCGAGGTTGCTAGAGCTAGACCATGTTTGCTGGGCTTGCTTGGTTGTGTGGCCCATTGCTTTCCTTACTACATGCCTTGTCCGGCCCATCTCCGTATATTACTCCGGGCTTATTTGTCCTGACGACTTTTGGTTATTTTGACTTCCGTCTTTTAATCTTCGGTTTTGACTTTCATCTGCGGACCTTTGACCTTTGACTTTTGACCTTTGACCCTCGGCTCTTGACTTTGACCTTTGACCCTCGGTTTTTGACTGTCGTCTTTGACCTTTTGACCGTCCACTCGTAGCATGCCACATTGCATTCCGAAGGTGCAAATTTTTGGCCCGAACAATGTCTACTGCTGATGTTTGGGAGGTCATTTAGGTTTCAAATGGTCTACAAAAATCTTGCATTACTCTTAAGGGAGGCTTCAATGGAGTCATGATTTAAGCATATCTTACGTGAATCCAAGTAGGGGAGAGCTTCAATGGCGTTGGAGGAATAGGAATCGAGCATCAACATGCGTTCTTTCCTAGAAGTTATTGTCAATAAGCTCTACAAGAAACGCAATTTCCGAGATTTTAAAGACATGACTCGTTTTTGATAAGCATAATTTAGACTCTTTTTTAAAGATCTTTTTGTCACCAATTCAGGGTGGTTTCGATGTTAAGTAGTCATATTTAGAGTATTATTATATTTGCCCCCGTTTTTAATTATTTATGTGTATTATGCAGCCAATATTACGAATTGCTTGACTTAGACCTAGTATAAATCACTCGAGATAGCACCATGTGTCGATGAACGAGAGCTATGGGAACTCGGTTTTTCAACCAGATACTTGCAAACCGTGGGAGTACAGAGGGGCCTTGTTCGGGTAACATAACCTCGAAGTGAGAACGAGGAATAAAGAAGCTAAATCATGCGAAAGAACAAAAGAGAGAAAGAAGAAGAAGTTTAGCAATCGTAGCTTCGTTCCATAAACCAGGCTGTTTAATACCCAGGCCACCCTCGATTTTAGGAACGGTAATCTTATCCCAAGCCACTAAGGGAACTCTATGGTAAACCGACGAGTTATCCCATAAGAAGTTTCGACAGATACCCTCGATTCGTTTAATCACACCCTTCGGTATGATGAACATATTAGCCCAGTAAGCATACATCGAGTTCAGGACCGAATTAATAAGGGTGACTCGTCCAGTATACGACAGTTTTTTAGCCCCCAAACTCTTAATTCTCGCTGTCATTTTCTCAGTAGGAATGGCACATTCTCGTTTAGTGAGCCTTCCAGATTGAATCGGAACTCCTAAGTATCGAAACGGCATAGAACCTTCGCTGATACCCGTCACAAGTCGAATGTCATGCTTGAGTTCCTCTTTCACCCCGTTATAGAAGACCTCAGATTTTGAGGAGTTTAAAGTTAGACCTGAGGCTAAAGAGAAAGTAGAAAAGGCCCAGCATAATTGAATGAGCATTCCCTTTGAAAAACATCAGGAGATCGTCAGCAAACATAAGATGGGTGAGTTTAAGTTGTTTGCATAAAGGGTGATACTGGAACGGCCAATTTCCAGTAGCGAAAGAGAGAGTCCTGTTAAGGTACTCCATACAAAGCGTAAACAAGAGAGGGGATATAGGGTCTCCTTGTCTCAAGCCTCGTTTTCCCTTGAAGTATCCAAATACCGAACCATTGAGTGAAATAGAATAGGGGGAGTAGAAATGCAGTCTATAATCAGGTCAATAAAGTGAGTCGGGAAATTCAGCAGAATAAGAAGTTGATGAAGGAAGGTCCAACTCACCGTATCATAGGCCTTCTGGAGGTCGATCTTAAACAAGCATCTTGGCGAGGCAGATTTTCGGCTATAAAGTTTCACAATGTCCTGGCAGATAAGAACGTTTTCCACAATTGATCGCCCTTTGATAAAGGCACTCTGAGTATCCTGAACTAAGTTAGGTAAAATCGCCGCAAGTCAATTACAAAGGAGTTTGGATATAAATTTTTAATTCATATTACAGCAAGCTATTGGTCGGAATTGAGTGACCGAATCAGGTCTGTCAGTCTTCGGGATGAGCGTCAGAGTAGTAGCATTTATTTGTTTGAGCAGTTTCCCGGTAGAGATATAATCTTTCACTGCATCACAAATGTCATTCCCGATTATATCCCAAGTAGCCTTATAGAAGCCACTAGTATATCCATCAGGTCCGGGAGCTTTGTCGTTGGGTATGCTGAATACAATGTTCTTAATTTCCTCATTAGTTACAGGCCTATTCAATATATTAATGTGTGTTTCAGAGCAGACTGGTCCGTGTGTAATGATGCAATTCCTAACCGGTTCAGTTTCGGTGGCTGTCCCTAAGAGTTGCTGATAGTACCCAAGGAAAGCATCTTGAATAGGGGAAGTGGATGTACAGGATATACCTTGCCGGTTAGTAATCTGTGTGATTTTATTATGTACACATCGCTTCCTGATGGCATTATGAAAATAAGCGGTATTTGCATCCCCTTCTTCAATCCACTTCAACTTGGCCTTTTGCTGTAAGAAGCTATCTCGGGCTTGGCTCATAATTTTTGCCTGGTCGTTTGCCATTTTTTCCTGTTGCTGGAGGGTAACATTTGTGGGCTGAATAGAGAGCTCAGATTGATATTTATGGAGGGTTTAGATCGCAGCAGCAGCCTGTTGCTCAATATTCGAATATCTGCTTTTATTCAGCTGTTTAAGAATAGGTTTTAACTCCTTCAACCGTTTGATGACACCAAACATTCGTGTCCCCTGGTGGCGTACCTCCCAAGTGTCCCTCACAATTTGAGTAAAGTTAGGTCCTTTGGACCACATATCAAAGAATTTAAAACGAGGTGAGGAAGGCCACGTTAATTGATTCGATTGAATGATACACGGAGTATGATCAAATAATCCTTCAGGGTAAAAGTGCGCACTCATGTCCGGGAACATTTGTATCCAATCCGGGTTGACTAGGAACCGATCAATTCTGCTATACACACGGTTTTCAGGTTCTCTTTTGTTATTCCAAGTGAAATAAGCTCCGGTGGCATGAATATCCTGCAGATTACAGGCATCAATGCAATGCAAGAAATCATCCATGTCTTCCTGTTTAGCAACACCCCCAAGACGTTCCGAGGGATGGCATATAGCATTAAAGTCGCCCCCAAGGGCCCAGGGACCAGAAATTTCTGAAGAAAACTCCTGGAATTTTTGCCACATAGGTTTCCTATCGTTTCCATCATTGAAGCCGTATATCATAGTGAGGTGGAATTGGGTGTTATTAGGCCGGAATATTACCTTTTTATGAATGAATTGGGGGTCATAGACTAGCGCCTGAACATCAAAAATGGAAGGTTGCCAAAGGATCCAAACACGTCCACCCTTATGACAGGCATTATTTGTAGTGACGCACCATCCATCAAGTAGATTATTCAAGACAGTTGCTACCTTATTGTTGGTCTACACTAAGAAGGACTGTCTCTGGATTAGATGGACTCACTAACACTACCTGAGAGGATAAACTTGGCATGATTATACCCCGCCTACCGATGCTTCGTGGATGTGGAAATGTATATGTAAAGTGAAGGATAAAATGAAGGATGGGTTTGTGAATGCTACTTGGGTTGCTGATCCTGTTTACAGTGTGAGAGCAGGCTATCGATGGATCCGAATGAAGAAACCGACCCAAATTTGGACTAATATTGTGTGGAATAGCTGGAATGTACCCAAACATTCCATGATTACTTGGCTATATATGCACAATGGGCTGAATGTTAAGACAAAACTGACTCGGTTCGGCTGCTGTACTGATGATGTTTGCTGCCTATGTGGTGTTGCCCCGGAAACTGCAGACCATATTTTCACTACCTGTTGCTACTCTATCCAACTATTAAATCGACTCTCTAACTGGATGGGTACGAGCTTGACCCTCACGAACCTCCTGAGTATGGCCGACAATGCTCATTCTAGGGCGAGCTACACTGTTTTTAATGCCTTCATCTATCATGTTTGGAAGCAACGGAATTCTGCTTACATTAATGGAGCTATTCAGACCCCTGATATGGTGATTCTAGTGATCGTGAAAGAAGTTCGAGATAGAATGAAATGTCTCCCCCCCCTCTAAAGAGGTCTTGGAGGCACAATATTGGATAGAGAAATATATTTAACTTTATTTGTTTTCTTGACCGAAGCCTAGCGGTTTTGGCTCGAGAAATGTCCTTTATTGTATAGCTTCGTGATGTAATTATCTCTTCGATTTTTAATAATATCTCACATTTTACCATAAAAAAAGAAGAAGAAGAAGAAGAAGAAGAAGAAGAAGAAGAAGAAGAAGAAGGAAGAAGACGAAGATGTTGATCAGGGTCGCAGGTTTAGACTTTGTGTTCCAGTGCAGACTGCACCGCCCTACGCAGACCGCGAAAATTCAATTAAAAACGCATATTTCTTTTTCCTCTTTTTCCTCTTGTTACGAGCTTATTTGTTAGCTTTTATTTCTGATTACCCTAGGTATTTAAGATTGTATTAGACACTTTGTAGAGGAAGAAAGTCACTTTTAGAGAGAGATTAGCGTTTTAAGCCATTGGAGATCTAGCTTGTTAGTAGTATGACATTGAAGATAAAGACTCAACATTTATGATCAATGTGGGTTGCTATTGGAATATGAGAGGCTAATCCTCTCATATCTTGGTGTGAATTTACCCAATGATGTAATTTTTCCCATTTTGTAAGACTTTAAACTCTTATTTTAATCTATCTTATCTTATTCCTATCCTTTATTGTGTAAGTGTATTTTCCATATACGAGGTCTTTAATTGTATCAGAGTAGCTATCTAGTTGTGCATGTACACTTGTTGCTTGTGTGTTAGAGAAGTTGTTACACCTATCTACACCTCTAATAGCATTCTTGACATAGATTGTACTGTGTTTGCCGTCAATCGATTATCTTGATAAAGGAATATGCATGTTGAAGATGTGTTGTTGATTTAGAATAAGCCATTTTTTTCTCCCCTTAATGATCTAAGTCCTAGCCACATGTTGATGTTTTTTGCTAGACTATGTGTGGACGGATGAATATTCCGTATGTAATGTTATTGAGCATGGAGTTGTGAATTAAGGAAGATAGTTAGTATTGAGAGTTGATTGTTTTGCATGTGTGGATGAATTATATTATTGTGGTATCAATTTACACCGAGATACTTGTTTACTATTGATTTCGTTACTATCATACACTGCTTGTTTTGTCACCAAAACCAACTTGAAAACCCTCCCTTTTAATGTTTAGAATAGTTCACATCTCTTCTTGTTCATCCTTGTTGCTCTATTAGATTAGTAGTTTTTGTGCTTTGCTAGTTTAGTTTCCTTAGATTCTTATTTCCTAGATTAATCGTCCATCCTTGTGGTTCAACCCGCTACTTGCCATTTGCTACTTTTTTGTGGTGTTTATGCATATTTTGGGTATTATTAATGTGTTTGTATGATTAGCCTTGCCTACTAAGACATAGTCAATCCTCTTCTCATCAAAATGGTGTCGTTACCGGTGATGACAACATTCTAGGTTTTAAGTTTTTAGTGAATCTTTTCTAGTTTAGCATTTCTTTTTGTTTCTTTGTTGTTTTTAGTTGTTTTTGCATTATCTTGTGAAGTAATTGGTAGCTCTAACCAATCTTGTGCAACTTTAGTTAGTTCATACCTTGTAGCTATTCTCTTCCACCGGAGTACGAAGTTGGACAAGATCAAATCAATGCGTTGGACGACTTTTTCCACCGACTGGATTATGAAACTTTTTGGCCAAGTAGTTCAAGTTCAAGCCCAAGCGAAGGAAAAACTCTTGATACCTTCCTATCTACACAATCATATATAGCTTTCGTCGATCCAATGGCAAGAACAATCCGAGAAATGAAGGCTCCGCATCTCGATACTCAACCTATGAGTATCATGTATCCGGACATGAAGGATGACATACCCTTCGAGCTTAAAGGTCATTTCCTACACCATCTAAGTAAATTCCATGGATTGGCCAACGAAGACCCTCATTGGCACTTGAGCGATTTTCATATGAGTTGCTGTAGACACCCGCATTTTGCCTGCTTGTGTCTATAGCAGTCTCCAACAAAACACCCGATGATAATCGGACGTTAAGGTGCATCAATATGCTCAAATACAAACTCAGAATCAATAGTATCCGATGTGGGTACTTAGCGGTGTACAAATCTCTCAAAACCGACCTCAAATCCAGACTCAGGGGGTCGTTTCCGATAAAATAAAGCTACTGATGGGGGTCGGTAGCCTGACCCGGATCGCCCGCCAATTGGACCCCGGAATGGTCCGACCCAAGAGCAAAAGAGAGCCTGCCCAGCAGGCCGCCAAGCGAGGTCGCTAAAAAAGTCCCAAGTAGGCAACATCAGTCACTCAAGCTGCCCAGCAGGGTCGTGCCGCCCACCGAGCTGGCCTGCCTGTTCAGGGGACCCCTCCCCCAGGTAGAGCCAGGGGAAACCAGGGACCCCTCCGTCATTTTGCCTAAGGTAAAGAGGAATGAGTAGACATGACGGATCCACGTGTCATTCCTCTATCCACTCATTCTCTCTCTCTCTCTCTTTCTCTTTTCTCTCTCTTGGGGGAAGGTATAAATACTTCTCCTCCTCCCACATACAAGGGGTTGGATTTTCTCTCTCTAGACTCTCACTCTAAAAACTGCCACCTAGGTCCTCACGAACTAGGTTCATCAAGGCATTCCACGGACTGACTTAGGCATCGGAGAGGGTTCCCTTGGACACATCTGAGGCCCTGTGCGTTCATTGTGCAGAGAGCAGGCCATCTTCACCGGGAAAGTCCGATCGCCGGAGTGAGGGGAAGGGGAGATCAAGGGAAGTCAAACAATTGTCGTATTAGCTACATCACGTTCTTAGGACTCGAATCCGAAGTCGGGTTAATTGATTCCGTGACAAGAACAATTTGGCGCCGTCTGTGGGGACGAATTCGGTTGTACCCACGAGTTACCCACAAGAAAATCAACCAGTCAAAACAGTAAATGCCTGAAAATGTTGACGCCAGTTCTGGGGCAGGGCAGACGGTACCACCAGAGGCCCCCCTGTATGGCATGCCGTTGCCGGAGAAAACGC
The DNA here is from genome assembly GCA_958450325.1 of Agrostemma githago. Lineage (NCBI taxonomy): Eukaryota > Viridiplantae > Streptophyta > Magnoliopsida > Caryophyllales > Caryophyllaceae > Agrostemma > Agrostemma githago. The sequence continues at coordinate 34,685,788 of OY288254.1, read as the reverse complement.
CCGCCGCCACGATCCCAGGGGTAGGGCGGGCCAGTCTTTAGAGAGCACACGGTAAGGACGCCGCGGTCATAGCTGGGCAGGCTGGACATCAGAGGCACAACTTGAACCTCACCCCTGCTTAGATGGCGCAAACAGCAGCCTTCTTCTCGATGATGCTCAACCAAGAGTACACTCCAAAGGATCTGGTGGGCAGGGTCGCGACGACCCCAGGCAACTTCACTTTGAAAGTGGGGAAGGGACTGGGGGCACGAAGCGGACCGCCGCCAGGAAAATCCAAAGGAAAGCAAGAAAAACGGCACAAGGGTATGCGCAAGTGCAGAAGCGCATTACAGCAGGCAACCAAGAGCAGCCTGCTCAACAGCAGGCATTCTCCATACACACCACTGAGTCCACGTCTGCCCTCAGGAAAAGGGGTTTATCCTAAGATCTCCAGGATCGAATGAAACACCGAGAGCCAGCGTCCAAGCGTCTGGGGGAAAGGAAGGGAGATGTCTTCTCCAGGTTGACGCCCACGATAGAGCAACAACCAGCACCAGGGCTGTCTCAAAGCCTGCAATCAAGACTTAACTATGGGTAACCCCCGAGGTCAAGACATCAGCAGGGCGATAACCTCGAGCCTGCTCCTCAGAAAAAATGCTCACGCTATCACTCCCCCGTCAGAGATGATGAAGCAATAAGTAGGCAGCCGCCCAGGCACCGCTCCCCCGGCAGTAGGAGACCGACCCCTGACAAATGGGACGACCACGGTTACCACTCCGTCGGGAGCAGATCAAGAAAGGCAGGCAGACCTACCAAGACCCACTCCACCCGGAGGTGCTGGGGTATCCCATTCCGAAAATCAAGATGCCATCCGTCAAGTTCGACGGAACTACCGACCCAGAGGATCATCTCGCTGCGTATGAAAGCCACATGGGTATGTACGACGCCGACGATGCGGTCTGGTGTAAAATCTTTCCCACCACCCCGGTAGGTCTGGCCCAGGGGTGGTTCAGGGATCTACCACAGGGCTCGATCAGTTACTTTATTGAATTGGCCGAAACTTTTCTAGACCAATACGCCGGGAACAAAAGACGCCGTCTCACCCATTTTGACCTGATGACCCTTAGACAGAAGAAGGGCGAAAAAGTCAGGGAGTACTTGAAAAGGTTCGATCTGTCCTTCCAGTAGGTCAAGAAGATAGATGATCCGACAGCGGCATATGCCTTGACCAACTCTCTGCTCCCTGGAGAAATGAAAAACCAAATGATTAGGGCTCAGCCAGAAACTCTGGCCAAGGTCCGAAAAATTGCAGAGGGTTTCATGCTGCAGGAGGAATTCCACAGCCTGCCGGACACCCCCGCAGGCCATGCCAGACCGCAGGGGGGACCGCGGGGTGGACGCGGCAGAACCGACGCAGAGAAGCAGGGAGCTGAGGTAGGAGACACCCCCAGAAAGGAACGCGTAGCTTACCAGCCCAGGTTTGATAGCTATACAGCTCTCAACAAATCCAAGGAAGAAATCATTGAGCTAGAAAAAAGAAACAGCCAAATGGAATCGCCCAAGCAAGCCGCGCAGCCCGAAGGGTGATCCGAAAAAATTCTGCACGTTCCACGATTGTGTAGGGCACACCACCGAAGAATGCCGCCACCTAAAAGATGAGATTGAAAAACTTATCAGAAATGGCTGGCTGAGCAACTATGTCGCAAGAAACAAAAGCCAGAAGGAAACGGTGGACAAGCCCGAAGGGTCGGCGCAGAATCGCCTGATAATCCACGACGAAGGGTCGGCGCAGAAACACATGGAGGGAAAGGTGCACGGAAACCAGGAGTCTGCCAGACAATGCTATTCTGTAGCCCTGCAGACCCACGAGACCGAGAGAAAAGGAAAACGAAAGGCTGATAGCTCCCCTAGCAGGGAGGGAGAGATCCCAGCTGGCCAGCAGGATGCTGACCACCTTGAAACGGGGGGAGAGAGCATGCTGGTGGATCAGGAGCCTGGAAGACAGGTCCTCATAGGGGCTGACCTAGTAAACCCCTTTAGTGAGGAATTGATCAAAGTCTTGAAGGACAACAGGGACGTTTTCGACTACTCGGCAGATGAAATGTCGGGGGTCGATCCGGCGCATATCGTTCACAAGCTGAACGTAAACCCGGAAGCCCGCCCGGTAAAGCAGAAAAAGAGGAACATGTCTGCAGAGAAGGATCAGGCCATCAAAGAAGAAATCGAAAAAACCTTTGAAGGCCGATTTCATAGAGAGCTGCGACTACACTGAATGGTTGGCCAATGTGGTGATGGTAAAAAAGTCTTCAGGAGCATGGCGAATGTGTGTGGACTGTTGGAGCAAGTGTCCTCCACAATAGTGCATTGATATATTAAATCTCATGGACGGAATATACTTGGGATAATTAGTACATTGATACTCCACGTCAGTTGATTAACGTAAATCGGTAACGCTCAGCTGACTAGAGTTAGACGTTATTGTCGTATGACGGCGGTGATCAACTGATCCTTTTCGGTCACACCTATAGGATGAGACCCAAATAGAAAACTAATTTCTTGTATTTGATACAGTTAATTAGTTCCTTGCGTATATATTTGATATATGCTTGGTAATGAGAGTTATTTATTGGAGATAGAGTTTAGAACTCAGTCCGATTAAGTTTATTAGTCTATTATACGATAATTGACTGAATAAATTTTACGTCTTATTTTAATACGATTAAATAAGACCTAATTTAGTATTTAATAGTTAATTACTAAATTAGTTGAGGTTTTGTATGCTTTTATGGGTAATGGTAATTAGCCATTAATATTTACAAGGAGTTGTAAATTAAGCTAAGTAATTATTATTATGGGACCTATTATATATAGATATAATAGTAATGTACTACTTAAAGAGTTAAGAGTATATTATTTATTTGATGTGATCAATTATATGAGATGATTGATCATGTCACACATTAGCATTTGTATGACAAATGACAAAAATAAAATGGACCCATTTTATGTATATGCACTTGGCACACATAGGAAATTGAGACTTGGTAGGTATTTTCTATGTGCGTGCAACTTGCAACAAACATAATAATTACATTAATTTACCCATGTTTGCATGCAATTAATGATGAGTGCAAGTTGCCTTTCCTTGGATAGGGTGGCCGGCCAAAAAGGGCTATTTAGGGGACATTTGGTTCTCTTATTTTATATAGGTGAACCTCTTGTTTTTGAAGACTTGCATTATCTCTCAAAAACTCTCTTGCACTAATATTCTCTATTATTACTATAGTAGTAATACTTATTATATTGGTGTAGTTTTATCACTACTATTATCTAGTTAATAATAGTGGTGATTATTTGGGTTGATTCTTGGTGCAACTAGAAGGAGATATTCTTCTTTGGAGATTCAAGATTTTGGAGGATCATCCATACTAATATAAGCTCAAGAACAATAAGAAAAGGAGTTTTCTTATTGTGCCCATTATTTCCTCATTGTTTATGTAAGGAAATCTCTTCTTGTATCTAGTTTTGTCATTTTATGTCATGCATGTAACTAGATCTTCATATAATAAATTAATAAGTAATTTAGTAACTAATTAGAGGAGTCTAATTAGAGGGTTACGAACCTAGCTATCAAGTGGTATCAGAGCTTTGTTGTTGCATGCATGTCGATTTTTGACATTTTTTCGGGTTATATGATAGCTTTGTAAAAAACCGGAAATTTTGTGTAAAATGTGTTTCACACGAAATTTTTGGGTACATGCATACCTAATGACCTCAAAATGGTTGTGGTCGACTTTGGTAATTTTTGGAATTAATTTGCTAATTTATAATCATTTATGCCTTAAAAACCGAGTTTTTATGCCTATTTGATGTTAAAAGTTAACTAAAAATAGTTGCATGTTGTTTTTGGGCATGGTTTTTTTGGTGTACATATCTTCATATGTTGAAGGACATATTTGTAAATTTTTGAAATTTATTTTGTCCTTTTGGGATGTTTATTGTTTTTTATTAGATAAAAATCGATAAACATGCATTTATTTGTTCCAAATTTATTCAAAATTTTTTGTGGACAAATTTTTGTTTTTTGAGTTCCTGGAAATGTTCCAGAATGTAAAAAAAATTTCATTTTTTATTTTTGGTGTTTTATGATTTAATTTGAATTTATTTCATAAAATTGACCGTTTACCGATTAAATTAGCAAATTAAATCAATTCAAACTAATTTTTACTTTTCAAATTAGTGGAGACTAATTCTTGAAATTCCAAATTGTTTTGGAAAAATTAGTTTGAGCTTAATTGAGAATTAAGTGTTGATTAATGATTTTTAATGGTTAAAAATCGATAAATTCCATAAAAACCGAGCTAGGATGAACTTGATAAATTGTAGGGCGATTTTGGCATGATTTTTACAGCATTTTATTTATTTTAATGTTGTTGAATGAATGAATGTCATTTATTGTTTATTTTGCAAGATTGTACCTAGTATGGCCTAGTCTTTTAATCGGTATTACCCGTAATGTAAGGGAATATCGATTTGGTTGTAATTAATTGCGATCTCGTATCGCCCGTTTGTAATAATTAATAGTTTTATTTATACAAACGTATAATAGGAAATGCTATGTATCATTTGTATCATTTGTAATTAATTATTATGAAGACGGAGATTACACAAGACGGTGGACAAAAGACGGTGCCTTTCGGTGGTGTTCCATTGAAGAGGCCAGGGACCAAGGAGTTGGTTTTCGATTTTGTAATAGTCTAGTTAATTAGATTAGCTAGATGGCCATACTAGGATTTATTTTGTTTGATGCTTGCTTTATATTCGCTCATGCCAAAATCGCCAATCATGCATTTTATTCATCGATTGTCAATTCACCAATTTACGTAATCACCAACTTAGTTCACTTATAAGTGATTAGTAACTTAATATTGACAAGACCTCTCACATGCATCGTAAGAATTGAGATTTAGCCTTACCAATTAAAGCACCTATGAACCCCTTGTTGATTAGGGCAACCACAACGTGGACCCTTTTTACCTAGGGTAAGTAGGGTGATAAGATCACATGCCAAGATTGGGTTGGACTCAACGAGATAAAAGTTATTTCTGGGCTAGGAGATGGATTTGGTTGAAATCCGTCGACCGAGAGTTCTAGGGTAGAATTGGTCGACTAATGACTTACCGTTTTTACATAAGGATTGCATGCGATGTTGGTTCTTATCTAAACACGGGTCTCGGAATCACTTATATAATTTCGTGAGGGGTCATTATATGAGTGACTTGTTAAAATTGTTTTACAAGTAAATTATATAACAATGAATGTTAATATTTCCTAAACTTTGATGTAGTGTTTATAATTCGCTATGGCTACCAATGCAACCATTCAACTCGGAAAGATTCTTGGCTTAGGTTCGTTATGGACAAATGTATCTTGAAAGACGATGGAAGTAATTTCATCGAGTGGGAGTCTACCATAAAAGGTGCGGCGTTGTCCGACAACGTCCTTCGTTACTTGAACGAGCCACCACCCAACGAACCCGGTCCTAGGGCCACCACGGCACAAAGGACCGCCTATGAGGAGTTTTTGAAGATATCTAACGATATCAAGAATGTCTTGATATGGTCAATGTCTCCAAAACTCAAGCTTCAATACATTACCCTTAATGCATATGAGCTATTCTCAAGGGTTATGACGGCTTTTTCCCAATCACCCGATATCCGTCAATATGAGTCTATGATGAAATTCTTCGAGGGTAAGCTAGAAAAGGGCCAAAAAGTTGGTCCCCATGTGCTCAAGATGATTGAGCATATTGACACTCTAGAACGTCTAGGGTGTAGCATTCCCAAGAAGCTTGCGATAGGTCGCATTCTTCAGTACAATATGCATGGCATGGACAAGAGTTTCCAAGAGCTTCATGCACTCCTCAACCAAGCGGAGAGGGACATGGAGGCTAGTGGGAGTGAGAAGAGAGACATGCTCTCCATAAAAATGAAGAATCTCAATCTTGGGGTTCAAAAGGGTAAAAACAAGGGTAAGACCAAATTCAAGAGACAAGGAAAAGACAAGAACAAAGGGAAAGCTATTGAGAATAGCAAACCTAAGGCTAAGGTTAACAAACATGCCGACGCCGATTGCTATTATTGTAATGGCAAGGGACATTGGAAGCGCAATTGTCCCAAATATTTGAAAGATTTGAAGAACAAGAAAGACGAGAGTGAGACTCCGTCAGGTATTGTCCTCACTTCCCTCTATATGATAGACATTAACTATACTTGCACTTCCACTTGGGTATTAGATACCGGATGTGGTTCTCATCTTTGTAATCATTTACAGGGGTTGAGGGACGTGCGAGCACTAGCCAAGGGTGATGTGGACCTACGCATGGGAAATGGAGCTAGAGTAGCCGCTATATCCGTAGGCACTTATGTACTCGCTCTAGCTAGTGGTTTTGAGTTGTATTTGAATAATTGTTATTTCGTACCAACTTTAACTAAGAACATTATCTCCATTTCCGTACTTGATATGGAAGGTTTTTCCTTTATGATTAAGGACAATTGTTGTACTTTTTCATTTAATGACATGGTTTATGGTAAAGCTACGTCTATCGGAGGTATTTATGTTCTAGATAATATTAATGATGTATATCATGTAGAAAACAAGAAGCTCAAAACGGGTGAACTTAATCAATCCTACCTTTGGCATTGTCGTTTAGGACACATAAACGAACGACGCATAAAGAGACTTGTTTCAACGAAACTTCTCAAACCGTTTGATTACGAATCTTATGGGGTATGCGAGTCTTGCCTATTAGGCAGGATGACTCGTGCTCCTTTCTCAAGTAAAGGAACACGAGCAAGTGAGGTATTGGGCCTTATACATACCGATGTGTGTGGCCCAATGACTATCACCGCTAGGGGTGGTTACAACTACTTCATCACTTTTACCGACGACTTAAGTAGATATGGGTATGTCTACTTAATGAGGCACAAGAGCGATGGTTTTGAAAAGTTCAAAGAGTTTCAAAGTGAAGTAGAGAACCAATTGGATAAAAAGATTAAAGTACTACGATCCGATCGTGGTGGTGAATACCTAAATAATGAATTTGATTCACACCTAAAAGATTGTGGCATAGTATCACAATGGACTCCTCCTGGCACACCACAATTGAATGGTGTGGCCGAAAGGAGAAACCGAACTTTATAAGATATGGTTCGGTCCATGATGAGTCTCACTGAGCTTCCTGATTCATTTTGGGGTTTTGCCATTTTGTCCGCAATATTTTCACTAAATCGAAGCCCGACTAAAGCAGCCAATAAGACACCATATGAGATATGGAAGGGAAGGGTTCCTTATTTGTCGTTTATGAGAATATGGGGTTGTGAGGCACATGTTCAGAACAAGTCTGACAACAAACTCGCACCAAGATCCGACAAATGTCTATTTGTAGGGTATCTAAAGGAAACACAAGGTTATTACTTCTACAATCGTCACGAAAACAAAGTGTTTGTGGCACGTGACGCTGTCTTTCTAGAAAATGACTTCATTTCTAGAAGACAGAGTGGGAGAAAATTTGAACTTGATGAAGTCCAAGAGCCACAAACCGAAAATGAAGTGGAGGAAAGCGTTCCCTCCTCCTCGGACACGGTTGTTGTTCCCTTTGAACCTAGGAAATCCACAAGGATTAGTCATCCTCTTGATCGATACCTTGGTATTGTCGAGGAAGATGCGTTAGATATGTTACTTTGCGAAAGTGACGAACCTACAACCTACAAGGCGGCCATATCTAGTTGTGATTCCACCCAACGGCTTGGAGCCATGCGATCCGAAATGGACTCTATGCACGAAAACCAAGTGTGGGATTTGGTTGATTTACCTGAAAAGGTGAGACCTCTTCAATGTAAGTGGATCTTTAAGATCAAGAATGGCATAGATGGACATAAAGATGTCTACAAAGGCAGATTGGTGGCAAAGGGTTTTACTCAAGTTCATGGTCTTCAGTATGATGAAACCTTTGCTCCAGTCGCAATGCTTCGCTCCATAAGGATCATCCTAGCGATTGCCGCATTTCATGATTATGAGATTTGGCAAATGGATGTCAAAACTGCCTTCTTGAATGGGATTCTAGAAGAGGAAGTGTATATGACACAACCAGAAGGTTTTGTAGATACATCTAATCCTAGGAAAGTATGCAAGCTTAAGAAATCCATTTATGGTCTTAAGCAAGCGTCCAGAAGTTGGAATCATCGCTTTGATCATGTTATCAAACAGTATGGTTTTGTTCGAAGTGTCGAGGAACCTTGTTTGTACATGAAGTTTAGTGGGAGTAAAGTAACCTTTCTTGTCTTGTATGTGGATGACATACTTTTTATCGGGAATGACGTTCCGATGCTTGCTTCCGTAAAGGAGTGGCTAGGAAAACACTTCCAAATGAAAGATTTGGGAAATGCACAATGCATTTTGGGTATTCGGATCCATAGAGATAGGTCCAAAAGGACGTTGGTTTTAAGTCAAGAAGCTTATATAGATAAGATTCTTGATAGATTCAAAATGAAAGACTCTAAGAGAGGCTTTCTTCCCATGAGTCAAGGTACCATTTTGTGCAAGTCACAGTGTCCTACCACACCCGAAGAGATTGAACGCATGAAGTTGATCCCATATGCTTCCGCTGTTGGATCAATCATGTATGCCATGATGTGCACTCGTCCCGATGTTTCGTATGCTTTGACCATGACGAGTCGTTATCAAGCCAATCCAGGTGAAAGTCACTGGACAGCCGTGAAGAACATCCTTAAGTACTTGCGAAGGACCAAGGATTCGTTCTTAGTGTTTGGAGGGGATACTGAATTACGTGTAAGAGGTTACACGGATGCCAGTTTCCAATCCGATCGGGATAATTTGAAATCCCAATCCGGCTATGTTTATATATTGAATGGAGGAGCCATTAGTTGGAAGAGCTCCAAGCAAAGTGTCACCGCGGATTCTACAACAGAAGCTGAGTACATCGCGGCTTCGGAAGCTGCAAAGGAAGCTGTTTGGATTCGTCAGTTTTTGGAAGGACTAGGAGTAGTCCACTCCGTCGAAGATCCTATCACCATATATTGTGATAACAGCGGGGCCATTTTTCAAGCAAAAGAGCCCAAGTCTAGCAATAAGTCTAGACATGTACTTAGGAAATACCACGTTATAAGAGATCTCGAGGAAAGGAAGGAAATCGATATATGTAAGGTTGGGACAGACGAGAACATCGCTGATCCTTTAACCAAGCCTCTTTCAAAGGCTAAACATGATGGTCATGTTGTTGCAATGGGATTGAGAAAAGTCCCAGATTTTCTTTAAGTTATCTAAGATGTAATAATTGGATATTGTAGCAATTTTTACATTTATGATAATAGCATTCATTGTTCGAGTTTCAATATGAACTCTTTTATTTAGTTTGACTAAAACCTATACTTTGTTCATCAGAATGGATTGTGAGACAATCTTGAACCCTATTCAAGTGAACATTTGAACATAGTATTTATGCCCCTTGTCACTTAATGAGGTGACGACTCGGAGTGACAAGATTGTAAGTTGATCGATGGTTAGTTCAAGACCATGGGGTCATGGAGATGACTGGTCATTTACATAGGCAGACTGATTGTCACTCTGTCGGGCAGTGACCACAATAGAATCCCTTATCAAAATAGTTGAGGCCTGTCGTGGCGGGGATTTCTATTTTATTCCTATGAGTCGATTCTTTAGACTGGCGACCATTTATCTGAGTCGGTGCAGTTTCCGATTGGCTTTGGTTGGTGTCCTAGGTCGTACCGTGAAAGGAGGCAGATGGGCATCTTCTGGGTCATGGTGATCTGCATTATACAGTATAAGTTGGGTCAACAGGAATTGTCCACCCACGTCGGGTACAAACATCCTTAGGCCACTCGAGGAGAAGTAACTGGAAATGCGTGGCCACGCTCGGAAATAGATCTATGGTCCGGTCAGACAGTTATTCTCCAGATCGAGAAAACCACTCTAATCATAATTAAATCACAAGTGCGACCTGAAAGACACCTTGTGATGAGTGGGAGGATGTGGCATCAAAGAGACAAGAGAATCGGTAGCGCACAACTTGTGTAGACAAGTGGGAGATATTGACGGAGTAGGAGTCCTCCGCAATATAGTGGCTACATGCACAACTTGTATCGGACAAGTGGGAGATTGTTGGAGCAAGTGTCCTCCACAATAGTGCATTGATATATTAAATATCATGGACGGAATATACTTGGGATAATTAGTACATTGATACTCCACGTCAGTTGATTAACGTAAATCGGTAACGCTCAGCTGACTAGAGTTAGACGTTATTGTCGTATGACGGCGGTGATCAACTGATCCCTTTCGGTCACACCTATAGGATGAGACCCAAATAGAAAACTAATTTCTTGTATTTGATACAGTTAATTAGTTCCTTGCGTATATATTTGATATATGCATGGTAATGAGAGTTATTTATTGGAGATAGAGTTTAGAACTCAGTCCGATTAAGTTTATTAGTCTATTATACGATAATTGACTGAATAAATTTTACGTCTTATTTTAATACGATTAAATAAGACCTAATTTAGTATTTAATAGTTAATTACTAAATTAGTTGAGGTTTTGTATGCTTTTATGGGTAATGGTAATTAGCCATTAATATTTACAAGGAGTTGTAAATTAAGCAAAGTAATTATTATTATTATGGGACCTATTATATATAGATATAATAGTAATGTACTACTTAAAGAGTTAAGAGTATATTATTTATTTGATGTGATCAATTATATGAGATGATTGATCATGTCACACATTAGCATTTGTATGACAAATGACAAAAATAAAATGGACCCATTTTATGTATATGCACTTGGCACACATAGGAAATTGAGACTTGGTAGGTATTTTCTATGTGCATGCAACTTGCAACAAACATAATAATTACATTACTTTACCCATGTTTGCATGCAATTAATGATGAGTGCAAGTTGCCTTCCCTTGGATAGGGTGGCCGGCCAAAAAGGGCTATTTAGGGGACATTTGGTTCTCTTATTTTATATAGGTGAACCTCTTGTTTTTGAAGACTTGCATTATCTCTCAAAAACTCTCTTGCACTAATATTCTCTATTACTACTATAGTAGTAATACTTATTATATTGGTGTAGTTTTATCACTACTATTATCTAGTTAATAATAGTGGTGATTATTTGGGTTGAATCTTGGTGCAACTAGAAGGAGATCTTCTTCTTTGGAGATTCAAGATTTTGGAGGATCATCCATACTAATATAAGCTCAAGAACAATAAGAAAAGGAGTTTTCTTATTGTGCCCATTATTTCCTCATTGTTTATGTAAGGAAATCTCTTCTTGTATCTAGTTTTGACATTTTATGTCATGCATGTAACTAGATCTTCATATACTAAATTAATAAGTAATTTAGTAACTAATTAGAGGAGTCTAATTAGAGGGTTACGAACCTATCATGGACTTCACGAACCTTAACAAAGCATGCCCGAAAGACTGTTATCCTCTCCCGAGGATTGATCAGTTGGTGGATGCCACCAGCGGATATACCACACTCAGCTTTTTGGACGCTTTTTCAGGGTACCATCAAGTTTATCTTCGGCAGCCGGACAGGGTAAAATGCGCGTTCATCACTAGCGCTGGAACTTATATGTATAAAATGATGTCATTCGGGCTAAAAAACGCAGGCGCCACCTACCAACGGTTGGTCGACAAAGTCTTCGAAAACCAGAAATGCAGAAATCTAGAAGCCTACGTAGATGACGCGATTGTGAAAAGCAAGGGGGATGCTGAGCATTTGAGGGACTTGCAGGAGACTTTCTCCTCCCTGCGAACCTACAAGATGAAACTCAATCCCAAAAAGTGTACATTTGGAGTTCGTTCTGGCAAATTTTTGGGCTTCCTGGTCAGCGCCAGGGGAATAGACGCCAACCCTGAAAAGGTCCAAGCCATCCTGGATCTTCCAGAACCAAAGACCATAAGAGATATCCAACGCCTGACGGGCAGAATGGCTGCCCTGGCACGCTTCATCGCCAGGTTAGCCGACAAGTCAACGCCCTTCTTCAAGGTGTTGAAAGAAAACAAACAATTTAAATGGGAAGACGAACAGAAAGAGACTTTTGAGCAGCTGAAGGAACATTTGAAGATGCTGCCCACCCTGGCAAGGCCAGTGGCAGGGGAGAAGCTCTTCCTCTACATCGCCGTAACAAATTTGACAGTAAGTGCGGTGATCCTAAGGGAAGAAGCAGGCTCCCAGCAGCCCATCTATTTCGTGAGCCACGCCCTGGGGGCAGCCGAAAGAAACTACCCGTTGGTCGAGAAAGCAGGCTATGCGGTCGTCGTCGCATCCAGAAAGCTTAGGCCATACTTTGACGCGCACCCTGTCGTGGTGCTGACCGACCAACCACTAGAAAAGGTACTGGAAGAGTTTGAGAAGTCTGGGAGACTGCTGAAACGGGCTATCGAATTAAGCGGGCTGGGAATATCATACCAGTTCAGGACCACCATCAAGGCACAGGCCTTGGCGGATTTCCTGGCTGAGTGTTCCCACTCAGAAGAAGATGACCCCCCTACCGGAGAATGGGTAGTATACACAGATGGATCCTCCACGGCCAATGGTGCGGGGGCAGGGGTTGTGCTGACCAGCCCCGAAGGAATGGACTTCGAGCATGCGCTCAGGTTCACCTTCCCTACATCGAACAACGAGGCCGAATATGAAGCCGTCCTTGCAGGGATTAATCTGACCAGCGCCGCAGGGGAGAGCGAGTTATCTTAGCAACAGACTCCCATTTTATTGCTAACCAGATTAACGGAGAATACGAGGCTAGGAATCAGGCCATGGCTGCATATCTGGAGAGGGTGAAGCAGGAATTATCAGGTTTGAAATCCTATGAAGTTAGGGAAATCCCCCGGTCCCAGAATAACCGGGCTGACGCCCTGTCAAAGCTAGCCAGTTCCAGCCTGCAGGACATAAGAATGTCGGTCTGGGTGGACGTGGTCCAAGAAAAATAAACCACCCCCTGCCAGCCAGTCTATGAAATTGAAGAAGTAAGGCCCGAAGACTGGTTGACCCCTATCATCCAATTCGAAAAATACGGAACTCTTCCCTCTGACCCTGTACAAAAAAGGAAGATGCCAGCAAAGGCAGCATGGTTCATACTGATCGGAGAAGAGTTGTACAAAAAATCATTTTCCTCGTCCCTGCTCAAATGCCAGGCGGCAGGGCAGGCCTGATGGGAGGGATTTGCCGTGGATCCCCACCAACAAATAAAAACAAACTATTCCTAACACGTAGATAGGCCAAGTCGGGTCGAGTCCACGGGGACGGTAAAGAGGTGTCTAGATTAAGTTTCACCCAAATACAAGACTAGGTCAACTAGTCTAAGCTACACTAGAACGATAAGAAGGGAATAATCTAAGACTATGACTAAGCTAGGTATAACAACTAAGGCTAAACGATACAATTAACTAAGGGAACAATGACTAAGATGACGGAGAAATCAAACAAGGAAGGAATAGGGTTAGGTCGGGTTCATAAGTGTAGTAGGATAGTTGAGAGATCGATGGTGCAAGGTTCACCTAGTTACTAAGGTTGGTCCGCGCTCTCGCGTCAAAGCCAATGTCCGCACTATCGTGTCAAAGACAAAACCCAAATACTTATGCAAGATGTTACCCAATACAAAAGGATTCAACCACAAATCAATCACACAATGAGAAGAGGAAGACAAGCAAGAGGAGTATTTGCAACTACTACTCTAACAAGCATTTCAACAAACACATAGTGTGCATAATATGTGACTAGTAACAAAGAATCCACCTTTACCCACAATTAAACCCTAATCATCCATAATCAACACTTAATCCCCCTACTAACCCTACAAAAATTCTACTCACACATGTTCAAACTAATACTAACACCACGAAAGGAAAACAACACAAGTAACAAAACATTCATAATGAAACTAGTCAAAAAAACAATGAACAATGAACAAAACAGTGAACAAAGATTAAAGGTTGAAACTTGAATGATAAAACAAGATTAAGAGAAGGGAAAAGAGAGATTATACCATACTAGATGATTAATGGAAGAATGAAAACTTGCATAAAAGAGAAAACCCAAATACATCAACCAAGGTTGTCAATCTTGGTAGAGATCTTCAAGAATTTAATTAATACAAGTATTAAACTAGGGTAAGGATTAACTAAAGACTAATCTACACTAATCTAACCTAAATTAGTCTAGGGTTTAGTTGGCGGAGCTGCATGTGGCCCATCTCGGCCGAAATGAGATGGTCTCGCCCGAGATGGGACCCATCTCGGCCGAGAAGACCCCCTTCTCGCCCGAGACGGGCCATTAGTGGCTCGTCTTTGCTTGCACTCCTTCCCGACCGAGAAGGCTACTCTTCCCGCCCGGGATGGGTCTTGTAGGCCTCCAATATGATCATAAAGGTCCCTCCTTGCTGCTCATGGGCTTCTCATCGACTCTCGGTGCTCGGGATCGAGTCTAAGGGGCTCGGGAATGGGTCTTAAGGTCTCGGGCTCGAATCTAAGGCACTGAGTGATCGTTTTTTCTCTTCGTTGACTCCAAATATGTAGGAAACGAGTCAGAATCGTTCCAATTCTCCATGAATGGTCTTGGGAACCTAAAACGAACTAGAAGAAGCATAAGTAGCCCAGAAACCGCTCCCAAAGAGCGATTTCACAAGAGAAACCGGGACCAAACACAACAAATAGGCACTACAAACTGCACTTATCAACTCCCCCACACTTAACCCTTACTCGCCCTCGAGTAAACACGAACTAACTACTAAACTAATAAAAACTAATATACTAGCCGAGCGGGTATTAGCGCACCCTTCGCCCTTTCAACTCACGCGAGTACACTTAGAGGAAAAGTGCACTCCGCAAGGCAAGTAGGGTCTTGCGACAAAATTGTGGATGCAACCAGACACAAAAACACACGAACAAACAAAACATACAAACAAACAAACAATCGGTTGCACCCAAAAAGAAACAAATACCGCTTCCCTCCACAAGCGGTGAAGAAACACCGGTTAAGGACTCAAGGCAAGTGACAACGTTCCCAAGCTAATAATACAAATCGAAATGGACAAGACCCTAATAGTTTGACAACAAATCAATAAAAACGTTGATGACTTACCTAGGTTCCTTCTAACCTTCTAAGAACGTACTACGGGACGATCGGCGGGATGGAAAAAGGATGAACCACGGTGTTAGTCGACACTGTAGGTAAGTGAGACCCTGCCCGCTTTAGCGATACGCCAAGAGGGTCGTCCCATGTTCAAAAATCGCCCAACTAGCCCAAGTAAAAAGGTGGATAAGGTTTGCAAAATGAGGGAAGACCGATCATTACCGCTATCATCCTTCCTAGGGACTCGGTCCTTTGGTAGGCTCTTCACGGTAACGATCGGAAAATGGCTTATTTTGAGTGGGTGAGAATCTTTTTGTGAGACGATTTTCTTTTGGCATTTTTTTTCTCTCTTGCATTTGGCTTTTGAGTTTCGATGCCATTTCTTTATCATCTTTTGTATTTTCTTTTTGATTTGTTGTGCCTTTTCTTTTTCTTCTTTCTTTTCTTTCTTTCTTTTTTTCTTTCTTTTGACTTGGCTAGCCCTTTTGAGAATCATGTTTTGTAGGCATTCCTTCCAACCAAGTAAGAATTTCAACAATTTGCAACTTATTTATGGAAAGATGTGTAGAATGTAGGAAAATGGGTGAGTAGGGCGCGCTTTCCCTTCAAACCCACAAAAAGGTGGAAAACTTGGAATAATCAAACAATTTAGAACATGGTCACCTAAGAGGCGGGACTCGGCAACCAAGGCCTTTTCACACCGTGGGTGGTCATAGTGGTCAAAATGCAAATCCCGTAGTAAATCCCTAGTAGACTAGGTGGACTCAAGGTAAAGAACCAACGAAACTATTGATTTAGGGTCATTCTACTAGACTAAAGTCCAAGACTCGATTTACATCACTAGGAAGGGAAAGTAAACACTTGCACACTAGTCTCAAAACCGGGTTTTCGAAAACCTTTTATTAAACAAGACACAAACTAAACAAGACACAACAAGGACGAAAGAAAAATGAGACATACACAACAAAACAAAACAAAACAAAACAAACAAAGAGAACAAACACCACCCTGAACTTCCAAACAAGCCACCAAATCAACCTCAAACTCTACAAAGCTCCACCCGAGCACACATCATCACAAAATCTCCTCCAAACTCTACAAGAGACAAAGAGGAAAAAGGGATAAAAAGATGTTACCGGATGTCTTGAAAGCCCTCCAAAGTTAACGGTGATTAAGCGACCTACAAGGAAAAAGGAGGCAAAACACGCACAACACAACAAATATACGACACAACGACACAAAATGGAAAAGACATAAAGGAAAAATCTTTTTGATTTTTATGAAAATTTTCAAATTTTTAGAGTGTCTTAAGATTTTTCGGAAAAGAAACTACGAAAATAAAACTAAACTACACTAGGATATCGCTCCCCCACACTTAAACCGAGCAATGTCCTCATGCTCGATCGGTAGTGTGGGGAGACACTAAAAAGAGAAGAAACAATGAAAATGAAGCTAAAAATCAATAAAGAAAAGTGAAGAAAGGGCAGATTGTGTCCGGCCGGGGTGTAGTCAAGTCACCATGGGCAGAGACGAGAAAAGATATGGATGGGTGAAGAAATAAAAAGAAGGAAATAAAAGGAAATGGGAGGGGAGGACTAGATGTAATCAAGTCACCTAGCCCGGATTCCGCCCGAATCCGACTAAATCCTAACAAAAGTGAAAATACTTGAAGATTTGGATTTTGAAATGACTCTCGATGTAGTCACGCCATCGAGAGTCGGGAGCAATGACTACCAAGGCCCCGAGGGCCACCATGCCACAAAAACGATAATGGGAAGGGAACATCAAAGGGAGACAAGCAATAAAAGACGGAAAAGAAAGGATAGTTGCCGTACCAATCGGTTAGCAACTCACTGACTCCATCGTCTCAATGTTCAATATCGGCACATAGCTAGTCTTCATCATTGTTATTCCTCTTCATTCTCGATATGGTTGCATGGTTGAAGTACTAGACTTGCAATGGTATAATGAGGGTGAGATTTGAGGTGGAATTCGGTGTGTAGTGAAGAGAAGATGAGGTGAGGGTACATATAGTAAGTGTAGGGATCATGGATAATCACAAGGGTAGGTAGGGAGGTTGGGAGGGGGTATAAAGTGGTTGGGTGGGCTCAAATGTCGAAGAGGAGGCAAAAGGAGGAGCAGGGCACCATCCCGGTCGGGATGGACTTCTTCCCGGTGGGGAAGGCTCCTTCCCGGTCGGGACGAACTTGATCCCAGTCGGGATCGTACTCCAGAGAACCCAATTTTCAGCACCCTCATCCCGATCGGGATGAGTCTTCTAGCCTTTCATTTCCTTGATAGCTTCACCCACAAGGCCACCAATACAACGAGATCTAAAATCTCATCCCCAAAACCTTGTCAAAAGCTTCAAAAACCGACTCCCATGCCCAAATCCAAGCTTCTATTATCCACTACTCTCCTCGAAACTTCATCTTCACTATGACCTATCAAGTAAACTCAATAAACACCATCAAATCTCTCCCTCACATCGCTCAAGAAAATTCCAAATTACAAGAGTTTCACGAAACACACAAATCATAGAAACAAATACACAAAAAACACAATTACAATCACAAAAGCTCAAAAGAAGAGGGAAAGGAGAATATACAACATGACGGTTCTTTAGGAACTCCGTCAAACCGAGAATGAGATTCCTCCTTCATATCCATAGCCATCAAGGGCTCGGAGGAGCAAGTCAAACGCACGAGCCACATCATAATGACGGCTCGAGCTAACGAGCCAAGCTATCCTCCATGGCCTCCAAGGTGGAGGCAAGAAGTAGCAATCCAAAGACCCAACGTTGTTTTTCATGTTGTCTCCGGGGTCTATCCATCCTACAAGCCTTACCGACCTCTTCCTCCCTAAGCATCGTCTCCTAGCACAACCAAGGCTTGAATTTCTAACACAAGTGTCAAAAGGGAGTTTAACCCTCTTCTTTTCATCAAGCAAACCCAAGTCATCAACAAGTTCCGGCCTAATATCTCCAAATCCTAAGACATCGTTCTTCCCCACATCAACAATAAGAAGAGATTTGAAACTGATACAAGAAGTTTCAACCTCTTCTAAACCAAGATCCAAATTACACACAAGGGGTTCACAATACTTTATTGGATTCTCACAAATGGGCTACTTGATTTCATCATTCATGTCCCATGACTTCACAACACTTATCACCTCACTCAACTCATCCCAAAGTTCAACATCCTCAACAATAGGCTCATAAGAAGCGGCATGAAGCTCAAGAGGTGATCCGAATGAAGAAGCAACAACAAATCTGGATTTCAATGAGCTCACACTAGCTCCAAATGGTTCAAGTTCAAGCCCCTTAGCCCCTCCTTCAAGTCTAGTAGTGTGCCTTCTTCAAGTGTTAAACTAGCTCTTGTGAACACCTACTTGGACTGAATAAAAGAGCTGAAACACACATTGCTCTATTCTGATTTCCAAGTTCAAATAACAAGCAATTGGAGTTATTGCTTTCATACATGAATAAGACTCATTCACACCTCCAACCAGCCAAAGCACACCAAGAGAAAAGCACCAGATTTGGAGTATAACTAGAGGATGAATTCAGTCATTTTAGTTCAATGTATTTACTTTGTTTTTATCACTTAGTAGTTTGTATCCTTTAATGAGGCTTGACTATTCTGGTTGGAGCCTCATTTGGGACGTGTTGCTTGGCTATAAATAGCCAAACACTTGATGAATAAAGCATTCAACTTTCATCAAACAAATCTGAGATAAGCTTTGCTTTTTCTTTCCGTCTTTGTAGTTCACAAGACAAAGTATTAGAGTTAGTCGCGTCACAAGATCTATACTCGCTATTTCAATCGAGTGTTTGAATTAGCACCCGCTTTGTTGAGGTATAGGTCTATCTCACTTAGCACACTATCCTTGGCTACGTTCTATCATCCCTTACGACAACTTTTCCATTCTGATTTCGTTACTTTATTTCATTCATTTCGATCTACTATCAATCACCAAATCACTTGTTCAAAGTTCTTTCTAACTCACATCAAGAGGAGGGCAAGCGGAGGGGATTGAAGGTTCAACAAGTATAGAGGGGGTAGACTCTTGACTTTCCTCAATTATATCGGTGTTTTTATCAATGAAACTCTTCAAATTCCCACTATCCTCACCCAATTCTTTACCAAACACTCCTTCATCAAGGATTATCTCCTCTTTCGCCTCTTCTTGGGTAGACGATTGAGGTTCTTCAAAGGAAATTTCGCTTCCAAAAGGAGCTTCATCGGCGGCTTCGTGATTAGGTTGCTCCCTTTGCTCAAGTGAGCACCCTTCATCTAGTTGTG
This sequence comes from Agrostemma githago, assembly GCA_958450325.1. Classification (NCBI taxonomy): domain Eukaryota; kingdom Viridiplantae; phylum Streptophyta; class Magnoliopsida; order Caryophyllales; family Caryophyllaceae; genus Agrostemma; species Agrostemma githago. The sequence continues at coordinate 34,666,313 of OY288254.1, read as the reverse complement.
ACGTTCGGGATAAAAACATTACGGTTTTAACCGATAACGCATTTAATCGAGCATCCATCGCCTCGGTTTCCCTTTGATATTGGGCCATGAATTCCTCTTGGTTCTTTTGCATTTGAATGGCCATTTCTTGTTGGCTTCTTTGCAATTGAAGAAACCATTGATATAACTCCAAGTGGGGCATTTGGTGGTCATTGAGGTTTTGGAGTGCTACTTGGTAGTGAGGTTGAGGTGATTGGTAATATGGTGGTTTTTGGGGAAATTGGCTTCCATAAGGAGAAATATGATGAGGCAAGGTGGGTTCATGATGGTAATTTGAGTAATAACCACCACGATCATAAGGTTGATAAGCACTCACTCTATGGAAGCCGTTTCCATATCCTTGAAGCTCATACCCACGGGTTTCTTGATGACCAAATGAAGCTTGGTGATAGTTCGGAGACATCATGGCATAGTCTCGATTCATGGAGGAATAGGAGTAGCTTCTATGGGTGGGGAGTTTAGATCGAACCTCATGCTATACTCGAAAATCGTGGCTCGTACCCGGTTGAGGACCTCTCAATCTAGTAACCGTCCGTTAAAGCGGCTCTAAGTCGTAAAGAAGAAGATGGTCACCACCTCTAGGCACAAACTGTAGACTAAGAGAAAACGTCAGAAGTCTAGTGCTTTTTGGGCACTAGGCAAGAAGGAAATAAACTTCACACACACAAGAAGCAAAAGAACAAAAACAAAAACACAAAAACAAAAGACAAAGTCATGTAAATAGGCAAACAAAGTCTAAACTAGCACCGTCCCCGGCAACGGCGCCAAATTGATGGGAGGGATTTTTCGTGGATCCCCACCAACAAATAAAAACAAACTATTCCTAACACGTAGATAGGGCAAGTCGGGTCGAGTCCACGGGGACGGTAAAAAGGTGTCTAGACTAAGTTTCACCCAAATACTAGACTAGGTCAACTAGTCTAAGCTACACTAGAACGATAAGAAGGGAATAAACTAAGACTATGACTAAGCTAGGTATGACAACTAAGGCTAAACGATACAATTAACTAAGGGAACAATGCCTAAGATGACGGAGAAATCAAACAAGGAAGGAATAGGGTTAGGTCGGGCTAATAAGTGTAGTAGGATAGTTGGGAGATCGATGGTGCAAGGTTCACCTAGTTACTAAGGTTGGTCCGCTCTCTCGCGTCAAAGCCAATGTCCGCACTCTCGTGTCAAAGACAAAACCCGAATACTTATGCAAGATGTTACCCAATACACAAGGATTCAACCACAAATCAATCACACAATAAGAAGAGGAAGACAAGCAAGAGGAGTAGTTGCAACTACTACTCTAACAAGCATTTCAACAAACACATAGTGTGCATAATATGTGACTAGTAACAAAGAATCCACCTTTACCCATAATTAAACCCTAATCATCCATAATCAACACTTAATCCCCCTACTAACCCTACAAAAAGTCTACTCACACATGTTCAAACTAATACTAACACAGGGAAGGAAAACAACACAAGTAACAAAACGTTCATAATGAAACTAGTCAAAAAACAATGAACAATGAACAAAACAATGAACAAAGATTAAAGATTGAAACTTGAATGATAAAACAAGATTAAGAGAAGGGAAAAGAGAGATTATACCATACTAGAAGATGAATGGAAGAATGAAAACTTGCATAAAAGAGAAAACCCAAATACATCAACCAAGGTTGTCAATCTTTGTAGAGATCTTCAAGAATTGAATTAATACAAGGATTTAACTAGGATTAAGGATTAACTAAAGACTAATCTACACTAATCTAGGCTAATCTAACCTAAATTAGTCTAGGGTTTAGTGGGTAATGTCTAACCTAACATAAGATTACAAGAGGGGGGGGGGTGTATATAGGGTTACAATGAATAAGGAAAATAAAAGAAGTGAGGCGGAGCTGCAGGTAGCCCATCTCGGATGAGATGAGATGGTCTCGCCTGAGATGGGACCCATCTCGGCTGAGAAGACCCCCTTCTCGCCCGAGACGGCCCATCAGTGGCTCGTCTTTGCTTGCACTCCTTCCCGACCGAGAAGGCTACTCTTCCCGCCCGGGATGGGTCTTGTAGGCCTCCAATATGATCATAAAGGTCCCTCCTTGCTTCTCATGGGCTTATCATCGACTCTCGGTGCTCGGGATCGAGTCTAAGGGGCTCGGGAATGGGTCTTAAGGTCTCGGGATCGAATCTAAGGCACTGAGTGATCGTTCCTTCTCTTCGTTGGCTCCAAATGTGTAGGGAACGAGTCGGAATCGTTCCAATTCTCCATGAATGGTCTTGGGAACTTAAAACGAACTAGAAGAAGCATAAGTAGCCCAGAAACCGCTCCCAAAGAGCGATTTCACAAGAGAAACCGGGACCAAACACAACAAATAGGCACTACAAACTGCACTTATCAAGGCCGTAGAGGTTCTAGATGATATTCACTCAGGAATCTGCGCTCATCACATAGGAGGGAGGTCACTAGCCCACAAGGCCCTAAGAGCAGGCTACTACTGGCCAACCCTGCTGGCTGATGCAAAAGATCTAACCCGGAGGTGTAGAAAGTGCCAGTTATTCGCCCCATCAATTCATGCTCCGGCCCAGGAACTCAGGCCAATTTTGTCTCCCATCCCCTTCGCGCAGTGGGGGATGGACATATTGGGACCCTTTGCTGTAGCAACGGGTGGCCGGATGTTTTTGATAGTAAGGATCGATTATTTTACCAAGTGGATCGAAGCTGAGGCAGTTCCAAGCATCACCGAGCCTGCAGTCAGAAAGGTGATTTGGAGGAATATCATAACCAGGTTCGGTCTGCCCAAAATGCTGGTATTCGATCACGGAAGACAATTTTACAACGATCCCCTGAGAGCTTGGCTAGAAGGCCATGGCATAGTGGTCGCCTACTCTACTGTCTGCCATTCCTAAACCAACGGGCAGGCCGAGGCTGCCAACAAACAAATTCTGAACGGGCTCAAGAAGATGGTGGATGAACTCAAGGGCAGGTGGGCAGACGAATTGCCAAGCATACTTTGGTCAATCAGGACCACTCGGAAAGTGTCCACAGGGCAAACACACTTTGGCCTGGTTTACGGGGCGGAGGCCCTGCTGCCCATTGAGGCACGAATCCCCACCCTGCGATCCCAACAGTATAACAGGGCGGATAATGAAGCAGCAATGACCGAGGCTTTGGACCTGGTCATTGAAGTAAGGTAGGAGGTCGGCGTTAACATAGCCTCCTACCAGCAGCGGATGAGGAAGGCATACAACAAGGTGAATGAAAGACGTTTCCAAGTAGGGGACTTGGTCTTGAGAAAAACGCAGGCGGTGGGAAAGTCAAGAGAGCATGGAAAACTGAGCGCCAATTGGGAAGGCCCGTATGAGGTAACCCGAATTATGGGGCCAGGTACCTCCAGAATTGCTAATCTTGAAGGCCAGGAGTTGGCTGGCCACTGGAACGCGGACACTCTAAAGAAGTACTATGTCTAGCAGTAGGAAGCTAAGTAGTTTTCTTTTCAGAAAAATTGGCGGAGGACGGTCAGAATAGAATGTCGACGGCTCCGACCACAGCTATTTTAAAAGTTTTTACTACAAGAAATGAAAAGTCTGAAGTTTATACTCGTTGTCTGTTCAAACTGGCGTTTTCACACGCAAACGAGCAGGGGGCAATAGGGGGAGGCCCCCCTGTTGCCAAGATCAGGGAAAATGGACCCCACAAAAAAATTCCAAGTCCCCCTGGACTTCAACCAGAAGCCAGGGTCAGGCCGGGCCCCACGTGCCGAATGAACAAGGACTGGGGGCATTCCCCAACCTTGTATAAAAAACACTAAGTCCTCCTGCCTGTCTCTGGGCAGGCAGGGGGCAGGCCCTCTGGACTTCGACCAGAAGCCAAGGTCAGGCCGGGCCTCACGTGCCGAATGAACAAGGACTGGGGGCATCCCCCAGCCTTGTATAAAAAACGCTAAGTCCTCCTGCCTGTCTCTGGGCAGGCAGGGGGCAGGCCCCCTGGACTTCGAACAGAAGCCAGGGTCAGGCCGGGCCCCATGTGCCGAATGAACAAGGACTGGGGGCATCCCCCAACCTTGTATAAAAAACGCTAAGTCCCCCTACCTACCTTTGGGAAGGCAGGGGGCAGGCCCCCTGGACTTCGACCAGAAGCCAGGGCCAGGCTGGGCCCCATGTGCCGAATAAACAAGGACCGAGGGCATCCCCCAACCTTGCACAAAAAACGCTAAGTCCCCCTACCTACCTCTGAGCAGGCAGGGGGCAGGCCCCATGGACTTCGGCCAAAAGTCAGGGTTGAACCTGACCTTGAAAGAGAAAGCATGCAAAATAGAAATAGAGAGGATACATTCATAAACAAATGAAAGAGTTTGACAAATGAACGATAAGAATCCATGAACAAAAGAGTTAAAATATTACATCAAATATGCAGCCGGCCACATCAGGGCCCGACGCGCAAAAAGATCAAAATATCAGCAAGGGAGCAAAGGCGCAGCAGGGTAAGGACAAGAGCCCTCAGAGGACGACAGCCCAACATGTTAGGCAGGGGGGGCACCTGGATCAGGGCCAGTAGCCTTCTCAGGCGACCTATTTGCCCGGGCTTCATTCTTAGCGGCATAGAGGTCTCGGAAGGCGTCCTCATCAAAGTTAGGGACCATTTCCCTAATGACCTCCATAACAAACTGCAGAGAAGAGGAGGCGCCAACATTGAAGCTCGTATCCACTGCAACATTGGTTCCTGGACAATGGTGTCCTTCTCTTTCTCCCATTCCTCGCCCTTTGCCTTCAAGTCGCCCTGGGCCTTCTGAAGGTCTGAGTCAGCTTTGGACAGGCGCTCCTCCAGGTCAACCACCTTTCTTTTAGTGTGCTCCAACTCAGCCACCGCCTTCTTAGCCTGCTCCAACTCAGCAACAGCCTGCTTGGCGTCTTTCAGCTCCGCCTTCAGGTTGGACGCCTCCCTCACAGCTCTTTCGCCCTGAATCTTCCAGCGGGCCGCCTGACCCTTGGCTTCATCCAAGTCACCATCCTGTTTCGCCAGCTAATCTTTCAAGCTGGCAATAAGGGCAACGTCCCTTTTGATCGCCGCTAAACGATCAGAAAGAGGAAGCCCAGGGGTAACAACCAACTCTTGATCACTCAAGCGGCTGAGGGCCGCCAGCTCGGCAGAGGTCTGAAACACCCTGGAAGTACGCTGAATGTACTGGATCACCTGAGTAGTGGTGGAAGTCACAGACTTAGTAAGATGGTCCGCCAGTACAGCGCTGGAGTCGGAAAGCAGGGCGGAAACTTTGAGACTTTCAAAAGAACGTGGAAATTAAAATACAAACTAAATAATAATATCTATAAATTAATGAAACCATGAGTCCGAAAATCAACTTCAAAACTCAATTTTTTTTCCGAAATAATAATTTTTTAATCTATGTAAATCATTGGGGAAAAAAAATTAATTATTCAAAAGTAATTGTAGTTTGTGAAAAAAACATCACTTTAAAAGAATTCAAAACAATGATTATGTCAATAAAGTTCAATTTCGTTTCTGGTAGCTGACCATAAGAATTCCACAATTAAGCGTGCTTGAGTGAGAGTAGTGTTAAGATGTGTGACCTCCTGGGAAGGCTCTTGTTTGGTGAAATTAAATAATGTTGGAAAGACTCAGCTATAAAGCTAGTAGTCGTTTCAGATGTGACTACTATAGGGGTAGAGAATTCTTACGGTTATTAATTTATTTAATTTATTATTTTTTTTGTCACCAAAATAAATGTTTTGCCACAAACATAATTAGCCACGGGATAATCCGTGGCAAAAAAGTTAATTCTAGCCATGGGAGACTCCGTGGCAATAAAATCAATACTTGCCACGCTTTTTTTTTCCCGTGGCTATTTGTTTGACACGGCCACTTGCGCCACGGATGGTCTTTCCTTGGCAAAGTACTTTAGCCACGAAAATTTAGCAGTTTTGCCACGAATTCAGCCGTGGCCCAAGTGCTCATTTGTAGTAGTGTTCATAATTCCGGTTAAGAAGATCTTCATCACAGAGTGCTGAAATTAAGGAACAGGAAACGAGTTTACCTGCAATATATGTTATTTTCAGCAGCTCAGAACCTGTGGAATGCAACATACAAAACATATGAACATCTGAGTGTGAAAACAGACGATTAAATTACATTAGAAGTCCAGATGGACCATAGAGAATACGGGTTGCCTTGCTTGTAATGTCCTTACAACCTTTTGGCTGGGTATGTTAGTATGCCACGAGTTAACAGATGGTTTCAAATTTAGCATATTTGTTATGGATGGCAATCCATTTTTAATTTTGGCATTTATATCACTGACAGTTTTATGTTACTTACAATGAGATGGTTTGAATGTTAAAGCTTTATACTAGTTATAAACCAAGTAAATGTACTAGTGATCTACTGATCTAGTCAGTAGTGATGTATTAATGGACTAAGTTTATACAATACCATTTTTCTTACTACTTTTTGTTCTTATATTTTAAAAATCATAATGGGATACTATCGTTGGTATTTAACAAGTTTGTTATCATTGGTTACACGCTCCACAATGTAACATGACCTCTTTATTTGCTTGAAGGATATCGTGGTTCAGCTAGAAAAATTTGCCGGCATGTAGGTCTAGCCGATAAATTTAATTTGAAGATGCTACGAGCCCTGGGTATAATCCTGCTCTATTCTTCTGTCAAATGCATTATGATTTGGTCCTTTTGATTTTGTTACATTCTGAATGGAATCCAGAAACGTGGTACAGGATAACATCATGCTATGCCCAAGATTCAGTGACCAGGCAATGAAAACATCGTACGGAGTAATTATTGCTACCAAGTACGAAGTATATTTTATAACTTTTTTCTTTTCTATTGTGGATACAATTACACAATGTAACCATAAAAGAATATTTATGTAATTTTCAGTAGATGTATGAATGACGACTTAGGATTTAATCAACTAAGTGGCAAAGAAATAAGACTAGCGGTAATAGTATACCCTTACATCTTATAATAGGGATAGAGATACCTAGGATTGCTTGTATATTTGATGCAATTACTATTTCAGGATTGAGATTTGGTTTCAAAGCTAGAGGAGAGATCTCGCGTGATTATAGAAAATGAGGAATTGCAATACGAATTGGTTAGTACTTACTCAACCCTACTTAAGTAACTTTTACTCGTTTCACAACGCAGTAAAATTATCATGAAATACAAATCATTAAATGCTAACTTCAGCCTTGGAAACTCTTTAATGTTTTTAACCCTTGTTTGATTGACAGGAGATAGTTCGGAGAAAGGTTAAGAGGAACATCATGTCCAATGGTGTCTTGATTCCAGTCCTTTATTAGCATGTTTATTAGGGTTCGTTTGGTTCATGCGGGAACTTATTTCCTGGAGGGAGTTGCAATTCCCAGGAAGTTATTTCCCACTTCAACTTCCCGGGAATTTGAAATATTTGTTTGGTTGACATCCTGGAATTCACACTTCCCGAGAATTGAATTCCTACATCTTGTTTGGTTGACTCAGCCTAATTCCCATGATTTTGATTACAATGACTATTATGCCCTTTATTAATCAAAGGTATAAAAACTTATGAATTTATTTTTTCAGCAACTTAAGAAATACGGAGTATCTGAAATTGTCTTCATTATAATATGCAGTCGTAACCAAATTACATTATCAGCGTAAAAAATAACGAACATTAATTATTTTTTTTAAAAAAAAAATCTGAGTTATAATCGTTATTCCGGAAAAATCATTGTTCATGAAAATAAAAACGTTTAATAGTGAAAGTTCGAAACTCTAGTAAAACATCCTAGAAATTAGTAATTCGGCGGTTAAGTGAAAAATAGATGAGTGCAGAAGGGGTAAAAAAGTCATTTGATTAATTCGGGATGTGGGAAGTGCAACTCACCGGGGGGGGGGGGTCGGTGAGCAACTTCCCACATCATGCAGGAATTGCAAGTGATGGGGTGAGTTTGAGTTCCCCCATTTTTTTAATTTTGGGGTAACCAAACAACTCCCCAGGAAAGCACTTCATGGGATTTTGCAATTCCCGGGAAGTGGAGGGGCAACCAAACGAGCCCTTAGGTTTCTTGATCGGGTATCCAATTTAGATTTGTAGTCAAGTATCTTTATAGTGTGGAAGAAAGAGAGATAATGTCTTATGGCTGTAATTAATTGTTTTGTTATTAATAAATTTTAATTACTATTTATGTGAAAGTTACGCACGTAGTTCGTTTTTTTTTTGTAATTTAGCAGTTGAATAAACATAGGGCGTACGAAATACCCATGTCTATGCTATGACAATAAACAAAAGGGAAAACAAATAACCCATGTCTATATTTATAAATAGACATAGGGCGTACAAAAACTCATGTCTATTGTTTTTGTAGACATGGTTTAATTCTTCAAACCTATGTCTAATATAAAAATAGACATGGGCTATTAGAAAAACCTATGTCTATGTTTTAGATAGACATAGGTCGTCACCTATGTCTAAGTATTTGACAATAGATGTCACTCAAGTTAACATGGGTCGCAAAACCCATGTCTATTAGTGAAAACGACCCATATCTATTTGATGTTTTGTAGTAGTATAGGTCTGTTGCAGTCATCGTGAAAGCCAAAATAAAAAAAAAATCATAGCTTAAATAAGAGTAATTGAAAAAGAAATTGAAAATGAATTTTCGGAAAATTTATCTTTTTTTATTAATGACCGAAAATGAACACGAAATGTGAATCAGAAAAAGAAGATTTATAGGAAGAGTTGAATAAGAGAGATTCAACAAGTAGTCGGTCACTCATAGCAAAGCGGTGTTAATGAAGGCATAATTCATATTAAAATGAGATTACATATAGTTTCGATTAATAATTTAAGAAGCACACGCATAGTTGGGATTATTCCCATGAAGTAACCCTTACTTTTAAAACCCGCGCCATTTGGGAATAAATAATCAATTCCTATTTGTGCCCCTTCTTCTTTCCATAATATTAAATTCCTTTTGACATACTTTATATCTCACTCATCTCACTCTCAACTCACCAACCAAACACTTATAACACTTCTTTTCATCCTTACCTCCCTAAACCTTAGATTTCCATAACTTAGCCATTTCACTTCAACTCTCCGGGTTGTCAACTTGAAGATTGAATATTTTTTGTGGCTCACTCTTAGAAATCTAAGGAAGAGAGTCTTTCTAATCAAGATTCAAGTCAAGCATTTTTTTCTCAAGCATCAAGGATGGGTAGTTTCCAGTACTCTTTTTCCTCTTTTGCTTGCTTTTTGCTTGTTTAGTTTCAATTGGGATTTTTACCTCCCTTAATTTTTTTTATAAGTTCTTAGGATTACTTTTATCCTCTTGGTTATTTTATTTTGAATGTTATTTTTTCTTGGGCGTAGCCACAAACACTCATATGCTTGTCTTCACTTAGATGAACACCAAGTGTTTGTGGAAATACACAAGTGAGATTAAGTGTTGGTTATTGTTCGTCCTGTTATTTGGTGGGATAGATTACTTGTGTTTGGTGTGTGTTTATAGGTACCATTGAAGGGCTAATATATCGCCGCAACCCACAAATCTTGCAAATGCGAAAGAGCTTGATCACTTATCCCTTTTGAGGATTTTGAAGGCCATGAGGATCTTAAAGGGAGCGAATGAGTGGCCTTCCTATTCTTCTCCAAAAGAAATGTACTCGCTACCCGTTTCTTAAGCCAAGAGATATTGGAGGAGTTAGGAATCCGGGATTCGTGTCGAGTCATGTTAGAGTCTGTATGTCTAAAGTACCATTTGCGGTTAAGGTGTCCAACCTACCGAACCCTCACATTTGAATTCATTGCGACTTTGCAACATATTCCGGACTCCGATTTTGAAGAAGAGCATATCACCTTCCAAATGCTTAAGAATAACTGGGCTCTCACATTTGACTCTCTTAGATCTGCACTCAACATTAGTGAGGATCCTTATCCATTGACATACACCAAAACAAGGGTCAATCAAATTTGGCCCGAGCTTACAAATCAAGAAGCAACTAATGTGACGATAGAATCTCCCGGATTTCTCATCCTGTGATTCGCCTTCTAGCCGGTAACCTTGTGTCACACTTTTCAGTAGTTGGTGAGCCGTGAAGAGTCAATGACATCGTTCGATCATGAATTTGGGTAATGTTGCCTGAATCAGTTGGGGTTCTGGAGTTGGTGTGGATCTTCGTCATGGCGATGTTGGAGGAGAAGAAGAAGCCAGAGTGCGTGTCAATTCACCAGGGTGATCTTGTTTTGTTGATCTATTATTATCTCAAGGGTGTCCTCGAAGACGGTCGAGATCCACGTGGGTTGTCCAAGGTTAGAGGTAGCAACCAATATGATGTCAAAGGGTTGATAGATGTCAAGATTATTTCGAAGATATCAGACAATCTGTTGAAGGTACATTGGCTCGATCGTGATGGTAGGCCGTTTATGGTTCTTCCCCGACCGGAGACTCTTCCTTCATTTTGGGCAGAACCCGTATGATTTATATTGTCGACCCGGCCCAGTCGAGTTGCTTGGAGTGCCATCACCTGTCCTATTTGATAGAGTTGCTAGTCATAGAGATTTAGGATAGACCTCTTCGGCACCCAGTTGGTTTGTACGGATGCCGGAGTTCATAGACCACACCACTTTTTCGATGACCAACTTCAACCAGACCCTTCAGAAAATTGAGCAACAGGATGCTTGAGCTATAAGTTAGCCAACCTCAAAGGGTACAGACTGACTCTGCTTTCCAGAGGGAGTCCGGATCATTCTTCATTTCGTCAGCGGAGCAAGATCGGAATCTGGCCTCTACGGTTGCCTCCGTGATTCAGCGGAAGAAGCTCTCCCAAGAAGCGAGTAATGATCACTAATTGGCGCAAATCCGGGATTCTTATGCAGATGCACCGACGAACAAAGCTACCTACAGGTTGATCTCATCAATGCACCAAATCATTCTGCAGAGCAATCCTAAGTTGGAGCCCTCGTTCCTCCAGAGTTCATCCTTTCCTTACGGAACGAGTTTTCTGTGATATGAAGGGTGAGGAAAGATAGGCTTAAGAAGGTGAAAGAGTTGATGAACGATGGAGCCTTTGGCTCCCAAAGCTAAGTAGGTATCTTTCTATCCTTAGCTGTACATATGTATTCATAATATTGTTAGATTTTTTTTATCGGTATCTATTGAGTATGTAGGTATAGATTACTATCTCTTATTGCTATACCATGACAACCACCAAGCCATGATTTGGGAGCTCCATTGACAAGGAGGATCTAAGGGAGGTGTCATCTTACACTTTTCATCTTATACTTTGTCGGAACCAAATCATTTGCTTAGGAACTCTCTCGAGATATTGGGACTTATTGATTGCCACATATATTTACCATCTCTTAACCCCTTGTTGTGAGGATTCCACGGGATAACAACCCTTGATCTACAAAATAGCCTTCTCAAAACCTCCAAGTCAATTACCCACAAGAAAGCGATATTCAAAGAAAAAGTTTAGAGGATTGGAGGTGAGTGAAGAGTAAGTGTGGGGCAGCAGAGTGGTCTTACCTCCCCTTTCTTCGATGAATTTTGCCATGTCATTGGCATATTCCATCTATTTCGACAACGCTGTGATCATTTCATCTACACCCACAACGAGGACATTATGATCTTTTAAGTGTGGGGTAGAGTTGTGCATCGTATACTCGAGAGTACCATGTCTTTTCATTGTAGTCTTGAGTGGAGGAAGGTTAGTGTCCCTTTGTTTTAGGGAGTGGAGTTTGGGCACATGGTTGGATTTACTCATGACCACCAACCCCCCATTTCGTCTCTAAGATCCTCCTTTCATCTTTGTATTTTTTCGTTCTAAGTTTATCTTTTTATCATTTTGAAAAAAAATGTTGTGGCCGAGGACGGGATGAAACCCGAAAGGGAATTACAGGCAAAATTAAGAATCAAATTGCGAGCCACAATTAAAAAATAGAGAAAAATGGAGAAAAAAACCGAAAAAATGCAAGAAGACCAAAAACATGAGTTAATTCTTCCTATGTTGATCATTGGGAGTTATAAGAAGGGGGGGATAAGGAGGAGTTGGAAGGGTAGACTAGATTTTTTTCTTTTTGGTTGGAAATATTTTGTTTTTTTTTGTGGTTTTTTGCATGGTTGTGTGGTATGGAGATTGATCATACTTGGTGACCACATAATCATGTTTCTTTTGGAAATATAAGAAGGGAGATATAAGGGGAAGTTGATGGATGAATTGAGTCGGTTACCTCACTAAGTCTTGCGATAATACCAAGGTGACCATTTACAAAATTTTTGGAGGAATAGGAAGGTGGTTTTGTGATGAGAACAAGTTCGGGAAAGGATTTTGTCTTCATGTCGAGGAAGGAATAAGAAGGTCTTGTGAGTGAGCGTTTTCACATTATTTTCAGCCTTTTTTTTCCTTTCTATTTTAGACGAAGTTGTTTTCCATGAAGGAGCCATGATTGAAGAAAGAGGTATAAGGGAAGAGCGATCGATATCACATATTTTGGACTTTGTTTTTCATGCTTAGTTCTCAAGTTTACTCGAGACGAGTAAAGTTCAGTTGTGGGGTATTTGATAAGCACAATTTAGACCCTCTTTTTAGGCTCTTTTTGTCACCAATTCGGGGTGGTTTCAATGTTAAGTACTCATATTTAGAGTATTGTTAAATTTGCCCCCGTTTTGGTTATTTATGTGTATTTTGCAGCCACTATTACGCTGCTTGGCTTGGACCTAAATCACTCGATATAGCACTACGTGCCAATGAACGAGACCTATGGAAAATCGGTTTTCTAACAGAACACTTGCGAACCGAACCGAGGGAGTCTAGAGGCGTCTTGTCCGTGTGGCATAACCTCGAAGTGAGTACCTGGAATAAAGAAGCTAAAGCATGCGAAAGAACAAAAGGGAGAAAGAGGAAGAAAGAAGACGAAGATGTTAATCTGGGTCGCAGGCGCAGACTGCGGGCGCAACTTGCACAGACCGCGAAATTCACTTAAAAATCGTAGATTTCGTTTTATATTTCCTTATGTTACGGGCTTATTTATGGGCTTTTAATTCTGATTCCTTGTATTACCCTAGGTATTTAAGGGTGTATTAGACACTTTGTAGAGGAGGAACTCAATTTTAGAGAGATATGGGTTTTAATCTATTCGAGATCTAGCTTGTTGGTAGTATAGCATTGAAGATAAAGTTTCAACCTTTTTGATCAATCTGGGTTGCTATTGGAATATGAGAGGCTAATTTTCTCAAATCTTAGTGTGAATCTATCCAATAATGTAATTTTTCCCATTTTGTAAGACTTTCAACTCTTATTTTAATATATCTTATGTTATTCCTATCATCGATTGTGTAAGCGTATTTTCTATACACTAGGTCTTTAATTCTATCAAAGTGACTATATAGTTGTTTATGTACACTTGTTGCTTGTGTGTTAGAGAAGTTGTTACACTTATCTACACCCCTAGTAGAATTCTTGACATAGATTGTAGTGTGTTTTCCGTCAATCGATTGTCTAGATAAAGGAATATGCATGTTGAAGATGAGGTGATTGTTTTAGCATAAGCCATTATTTTCTCCCCTTGATGATCTAAATCCTAGACACATGTGGATGTCGTTTGGTACTATGCGTGGACTGATGAATATTTCATGTGTAACGTTATTGAGCATGGAGTTGTGAATCAAGAAAGATAGTTATTATTGAGAGTTGATCGTTTTGCTTGTGTGGATGAATTATATTGTTGTGGTATTGATTTACACCGAGGTATTTGTCTATTATTGATTTTGTTACTATCATACTTTGCTTGTTTTATCACCAAAATCAACTTCAAAACTCCCCTTTCAATGTTTAGATTAGTTCATATCTCTTCTTCTCCATCCTAGTTTCTCTATTTGATTAGTAGTTTTTGTGCTTTCCTAGTTTAGTTTCCTTAGATTCTTATTTCCTTGATCAATCGTTCATCCATTCTTGTGGTTCAACTCCGCTACTTGCCAAGAATGTACATGGAGAGATTTCATAAAACATAGCCTTAATGAATCGGAGAAACATTTATGGCAAATGAACTGTCTACAATTTTCAGAAACGTGTCAAACTGTAAAATCTCATAACAGAATAACAAAAATATCATGCGGCGATCATATAAGTGAATTAGATGCCAAGAACAATGACTTCTCACCATGAGTGATGCTTTCTACCAAGTAAAGAAGATGTGCATTAAATAAAATAAATCCAAAGACGCCAATCGCATACCAACCAAAGGGCGACGGTTGAAGCCAAATTGGTTGGGAGACAATTTTCCAATCCCATTTCTTTGTAGGCATACGCTCAGAGAACTTTGGATTGATATGTAGCAAGTGTTAGGAAACAGGCAAATAATATCTTATTCCATTATGCTAGTCAGTTTTCGTGAAAGTCCACAAGGTAAGGCTGTCTTTAGAAGCTAACATCAAACACGTCCATCAACTAAATGAACTCGAAGAAGAATATTCCAGCATTTCAAGGGGAGAGGTGCAAAGACAAATTACCTTTAGTAATGATTGGAATAACAGTAACACCCAAAGAAGGAAACGATTCCAACCGGTCATTAATTGGGCATAATTCTTGATCTTCTTCTAGAAGGAAGCTTTTAGTTCTCTCTTGAATATTCACCAATACATTATGCCAGCTGTTGACTCTAGAACGAACCGGAAGTCCGACGTTAATGTTCGTCAAGTCCTCAGCTTTCACCTTGCAACAACAAACATGCATTACTTAATCATTCACTTGTGCAAATGTAAAGATGCTTGTCTACTCAATTACTCATCCCCCATACTCATATTCTAAGAACACCATTTGCTAATACACAACCTCAACTTGCCCACTTTCTTTTGTCCCATTTTATTGGTGTCAAAACCTAGCCTTTTGCCTTTCTACTTGAGCATTCGTACATCATATCAAAAAAAATAAAAATAAAACAATCAACCAACAAAAGTTGTTATAAAGAAGGTGATAACGTCCATAATCATTCCAAAAGAGCAGTTGGCTCATATATTTTCTTCCAATAACAATATTCTCCCTGTTATTTTTCTCCTATTTTAACTAGCTTAATTGATGTGCATTAGGGTACATATAACTCCCTTAGGTTGCGTTTGGGTACTCGGAAATGATTTGAATATCATGAATTCAATTCTTTTATTTGAATTTATTGAATTCAAATCCAAATCCAAAATTGTGTTTGGGTATCCTTGGATTTGGATTTTGGGCGAGTAGATTCGAGTCAAGGTCATCATATTTTTTTTTAAACCTTTATCATTAGAAAAATATAAATTTTCCAATACGAGAAAAAAAATATATTCTAACAAGATTATGCGGAAAAAACAAAAAATAATAAGTGAGAGATTTGAAATGACAGCCTATATACTAAGAATTTGAGGGAATCAAATTTAAACTAGGTTGAATTTTGTCAAAATTTCAATTTCAAATCTAAAGTTCCAAACGCTTGAAATATTTCAAATCCGAAATTCAAATACAAATTCAAGTTCTCAAACATACCATAAATTCTTTCCGTAAATATGTATAATGTAGCTTGTATAAATAGGTTTATAAATCTTTGAAATACGCACAAAACGATACCCTGTAAAGTTGTAATATATAAGTATTCCATCATTCGTAACAGAAGGAATAAAGTACAGAAATCGCAGGAAGGCAACCAAAGATAAAATCACTTGGCTGCATCCACGGTCGTATATAGACGACTGTTTAAAGGCATGATTAGAATAATTAAGATTTAATTTTTTGTCCTCCGGAGGAAAACATGCACCTAAACACACCATGATTATTAAAAAAAGGGTTATTTAACAACAATAATATCAACTATAGGGCGTCTTCCCAAAATAATACCAATTTCAATAAATCCGAGAATAATACGTATTATTGGAGTAGGTAAACAAGAGTAGTATAAGTGAATTTATAACCTGCTACATCAGGTCATCTAATTAATATTTAACCTGCTACTTATCCTCCATCCTCCTTCTTAGACATGGATAACGGGTGAATTGTGTCGGGTCAGCTTTGGGTCAGGTCACTTTCGGGTTATAATAATCGGGTTGACTTCGGGTCGGGTCGGATAATTTCGGTTTCGGGTCATTCTTCGGTTTGCTGTTTTCAACCTTTTTAGGGATATCGACTAATTTTTTATAATAATAGTCGGGTCAGTTTCGGGTTAGCTCGGGTCAAAATCATGCTACGGTTCGGGTGTCGGGTCGGTTTCGGTTTGGCTTATTCGGGTTGGGTCAGTTTTCTCATGTCTACTCCTCCTTACTCTTCTCCTTCGTCCTCTCTCTCCATTACCCTTCATCCTTCTTCCGTTTTTTTCTATAAGTTTCGTTTAGATTAACGTGTTGATTTTTGTGTAGGAATGTGTTGTTAGTCATATTTGGTGAGGTTGAAGGAAGAGGTAGATCGAAGACGTTAATGACAATTAATGCCTCGTATACTGAGTAAGTGAAAAAGAGTGAACATTAAACAAATTAAAGGCGAAAAAGCAAGGTGAACGAGTTCTATCGTTAACTGGTCATCTATACTACTCTGATTTAACTACTCCAAAAATATGTATTATTATCAGATTTATTAA
Organism: Agrostemma githago; assembly: GCA_958450325.1. Classification (NCBI taxonomy): domain Eukaryota; kingdom Viridiplantae; phylum Streptophyta; class Magnoliopsida; order Caryophyllales; family Caryophyllaceae; genus Agrostemma; species Agrostemma githago. Next base: position 34,649,666 of record OY288254.1, on the reverse strand, counting down.
AATTGGAATTATTTTCGGAAGGCGCTCTACAGTTGATATATTGTCGTTAAATAAATTTAAAAGTGAAAAAGGAAGGTGGAAGGGTTCTACAGGTAACCGGTCACCCATACTACTCTCGTTTAACTACTTCAATAATACGTATTATTCTCAGATTTATTAAAATTGATATTATTTTTGGAAGACGCCCTATAGTTGGTATTATTGTTGTTAAATAACCCTTAAAAAAATGACCATCCCTTTTACCTCCTTGACTCTGGTGGGCCACTTGGTTAAGGGTACAAACCCCAGAACCGATAAATAATTGTTTGTCAAAATTAACATATGTGTCAAAATCATACAAATTTCTACAATTAAAGATAGGATGATTTAACGATATTAATACCAAATATAGGCATCTTTCCAAAATAATACCAATTTCAGTAAATCTAATAATAAATCAGAGTAGTATAGGTGACTTTATAACCTGCTACATCAGGGTAGCTTATTAATATTAACCTGTTACTTATCCTCCATCCTCCTCTTTTGACCTGGATAACAGGTGAACCGAGTTGGGTTTGGGTTGGGTTAACTTCATGTCGGGCCACTTTCTTGTTATAATAATCAGGTTGAATTCGGGTCGGATCGGATAATTTCGGGTTCAGGTCATTCTCGGGTTTGTTGTTTTCAACTTTTTTGGGGATATCGACTCGTTTTCTATAATAATAGTCGGGTCAGTTTTGGATTTGCTCGGACCAATTCGGATTACGGTTCAAAATTTGGTCTTCAGTTTGGGTGTTGGGTCGGGTTCAGTTTGACTTATTTGGGTCGAGTCAGTTTTGTTAGGTCTACTCCTCCTTACTTCTCTCCTTCATCCTTTCTCTCCATCACTCATCATTCTTCAGAAGTTGAAGTAAGAGAAAGGTGGAGGACATTAATGACGTTTAATGCTCCGTACACTGAGTGAGTGAGTAAAAATAAGTGATCTAATATGAAATAAATGAAAAGCGAAAAAGAAAAGTGAACGAGTTCTACCGGTAGCTGGCCACCTACATATAGTACTCCGGTTTAACTACTCAAAAAATACGTATTATTCTCAGATTATTAAAATTGAAATTATTTTCGAAAGACGCTCTATAGTTGGTATTATTGCCGTTAAATGAAATTAAAGGGGGAAAAGAAAGGTGGATGAGTTCTACAGGTAACCGATCATCTTTACTATTCTGGTTTAACTACTTCAATAATACGTATTATTCTCACATTTATTAAAATTGATATTATTTTGGAAGAACGTCCTATAATTGATATTATTGTTGTAAAATAATCCTTAAAAATAAATGAATGGTGGAAACGATGACTAAATCCATGTAATGATCCCATATGAACGTGGGGACACAGTTTTTAAAAAATAATGATGATGGTATTAAATTTCGAGAATTGATTTCTTCAACTTAAAAGTGTCACATTTGTTAAGAGAAACAATAAAATAAGTAAAACTTATAAGTAAAAGTAAAAGAGTAAAGTAAGTGGGTGACCTGCTAAGGAAGAAGCGTGATTAGAAAAAAGAAAAGTGAAAAAAATCATAAATACTTGAAAAAAATGTGAAAGATATTCAAACGGAGTAAATGAATACCTTCAAAATGTCCGAAGGGTAAGCACCATCAAGCAAAAAGATCAAACAAGAACAAAAGCCTTTGGTAATTTCAGAATCACTATCTGCGCCAAACCTCATCCTACCCATCTCATCCCTCGCCACCTCCAACCACACCTGAGCGACGCAACCCCTAACCCGGTTCTCCGCTGACCGAATTGGCTTCCCGAATTGGGGAAGAAAAGTGGCGTAGCTCAGCAGCCTCTTCACCCGGTCAATCGGTTTCGACAGTGCCCGAAACTCTGAAACCAATCTCTTTAGCCTTACAGATACAAGCTCAGATGATGAAATGTGGGGGACTTCCTCATCTAGGTATGAAATTATCTGGGAAAATGAATCGGGAACACATTTTGGAGTGGGGCTTTTCACGCGATTGATAATCTTGAGAGGTAAAGATTTAAAATCTAAGGGTTTAAGGTTGAAAAGATTCAGAAGATTGGATTTTGGAGGTGGGTGATTGAACATATGGAAGTTTATGCAAGAAGAGTAGAATGATGGGGGTAAGGCTGGAACTTTGGCAGTAAAAGTCATTGTTGTTGATTGTTAAATAATAAGGAAATAGCAGGAATGGTGGTCGATTGAAGATGATTCTAGAGAGAGAAAGATGAGACAAATAGGGGAAGAAGAAATTGGGAAGTTTAAACGGTGTAAATTTTTGACATTTATATATTTGAAGGAAAGAAAAAGAGGTAGAGGCGTAGAGTACACATATCATTCAAGGCGCCAAAAGACTAGACAAAATTTATTTGCTTCTTTATTTGTCTTACCTTTCCTCTTTTGGTAAAACTTAGTCCATTGTACATTCATCTATATAGGAAAATGATACACTTACACGGGGTGTATAGCATTTTCCATACACAACCAATAATAATGCACCATTTGTCTATTTTACTTTAACCAAGATTGATTAGTGCAAGGGTAGGTTAGTAATTTAATACGTGTATTTAATTATTAACATTAATCTAATTAAGTTAATTTTAGAAACTTTTGTATTTTGTTTTAATTTTGCATATTTCGTTTTCTTGAAATAATCATATAATATTGTTAATAAATTTTTGATTTATTTAAAATTTAAAATTAATTAATATGAGTAAATTTTGTACTTTTTTAAAATCGTAACTATTATTATTATTATTATCATCGTATATATGTATGTATGAAAGGTAAATATATTATTAAAATAAATAATTAAAATTTTCAAAAAATTTAAAGTAAATTATGATAATTATTAAACATTTGATATATACTAATCATAATACCTAAGTTTATAATTATTTTATTAACATTAAAGAGTTTTTTTATAAAATAATGCTCAATATTAAAATAATTATCGAAATAGTGTTTAAATCAAAATAATTATTAAAAATGGGTCCACGTAGGATCGGGTAAGCGAAGTTCTGCTTCGGTGCTTAATCGCTATCTAAGACAGCGATTTTGAGACAAATCGCTATCTTAGATAGCGATTTTCTAGCGTGCCAAAAGCCAAAAAAATTTTAGGAGAAAAAGCCATTAAGGTAGCGTTTGGCAACCAACATTTTATGATAGAATTTTACAATGACATGTATTAAGGTGTCATTTGGTAATGACCATTTTTGTGAGAGACTTGGATTTGGTTGGATTTGACAAAATCCAAATTCACAAATTCACTTTGTTTCCCAAACAAAGTATTTGTGTCAAATCCAAATTTCAAAATCAAATCCATGTTCCCAAACGGACCGTAAAGGGATTTGAACTCCAAACCTAATGGACCAAAGTAAGACAATGAAAGAAATAAGTTTACCACTACACTCAAACCATTAACTTGATATAAATCCATAATCATTTATATTTATTATAACAGTAAGTGATACACAAAAATAAATAATCTACAATAACCTCATAATTTTATTGAATTTAAAAACTTTCCATTGAATTTAATATACTACGGAGTACTATTTTCGTATCGGTCATTTGTTAATAAATACGGAGTATTCAATAAATACTCCATATTACAGAGTATTTAATTAATATAATACCTATTGATACTTTTTTAAGATTGAATTTGAGATATTTATCATATGAGTACCTTTTTTTATTCATAAAATAGCGCTTTAAATACGATTTGATAAAAAAGAACAACAAAAAAATATTGGGAAAATGTGGGAGTCGAACCCTAGCAAATAAGACACGAAATTTAATTCCACCATCAAATCAAGTCAATTAGATAATACGGAGTATTAATAAATAATTTAAAATCCCGAGCTAAGGTTGTTGTAGATAATTTATTGCCATAACTATTATGATAAATAAAAATGAATATACTATTCTACCAAGATGATTATTTGGGTGTAGTGGTAAACTTGTCTTAAGTAAATTGTATTGGGGCAATGGGTTAGGGGGTCAAATCCCAAATAATGCCTTTTCAGCTAATTTTTTTCCCCACCCTACAAAATCGCTATCTGAGATAGCGATTTGCCCTAAATCGCTATCTAAGATAGCGATTAATCATACAGAGTATTTAATTAATATAATACCTATGGATACTTTTTTAAGATTGAACTAGTTTTCGTGCCCGTGAAATTCACGGGTCTAGCAATGGTATATTTGTGCGACCTTCCTTTATCGCTATACCTTCTTTGTGAGCGTTTGCTGTCAACGTAGAGATTAATTGTTGAAAGAGTGAAAATTCTTAATGATTGATTTTGTTACACAAAGTTGTGTAGACCCCAACTATAAGCGTAAGGTAGAGAACAGACCGATGCTACTAAATAAGGAATGTGCGAATCTGAGTAAGGCACACCTAAAAATCTTGTTGAACCAATTGAAATATAGTTCGTGATAGTTGAAAAACAATACTTAAATAATAATCCTTTATTGTAGCACGACACATTTAACTAACAATAATACGTAAATAATTTTTCAACCAATGCTTTTCGGCTACGTAATTGTGAGGATTCAACCCCAACTGTGGTTGTGGCTGCATTGGAGGCTGTGTTTGTGGCGGGATAAACCTTTGTCTGGAGGCTGCGCCGCCTCTCATGCTTGCAAGAATGCACTTTCTTGTAAATCTATTCATATGCGTCTGATTTCTATTAAGTCCAGCGAGATAAACCTCCTCATCCAGACAAAAAATTAATAAACCTCCTCATCCACGAGATAAATATGGATTAGCTTATACTCTTTTAAGAAGATATGTGTACAATTACAGAGTTATACACTCCTCAAAAATTAAAGGGTATACGAGCGAGTGATTATGAACGCACACATACTTATACACTCCTCCGTTATAAATTTAGCTTATACTAACTGTAAAGCTCCATTGGCCTTTCTCTATATCATACAAGAATAATCTAAATTTGACCGATAAAAACAATAACCAAATAGCGTAAATCTTACCGACCAAGAAGGATGCAATTGGAAGCGACTTTCGGAGGAAATTGACGGTGAAACTGTAGAGGGACGAAAAGAGGAAGGCAAGTGAAGGTTTCATCTTCTCAATTGTATGAACTTGGAAAGTATAAATACACTCAAATGGCGTCTGAGCTTCGGATGCCATCGTAACTGCCAGACTTTTAATGGAGGATTAAATGAGCTTTAATGGAGAGTGATTCTATTTCGAGGTGAAGGAAGAGGGGAATAGATTATTACGCAGGTGAATAGAATAGATAGATTAGGATGGCTTTGATTTAGGGGATTAAGATGGCTTTGATTTAGCTTGCCATGTGTCGATCTTTGAGGACTTGCTATCCTAATTAACTAAAAAAATGATGGCTTTTTATTTGTTCTGAGCTTCGGATGTCATCGTAACCGCAAGGAATTTAATGGAGGAGAACTTTAATGGAGGAATAAATGATCGAGCTAAGAAAGGATGTCTTTTTATTGTTTTATATAGATTTGAGATATTTATCATATGAGTACCTTTTTTTATTCATAAAATAGCGCTTTAAATACGATTTGATAAAAAAAGAACAGCAAAAAAATATTGGGAAAATGTGGGAGTCGAACCCTAGCAAATAAGACACGAAATTTAATTCCACCATCAAATCAAGTCAATTAGATAATACGGAGTATTAATAAACAATTTAAAATCCCGAGCTAAGGTTATTGTAGATAATTTATTGCCATAATTATTATGATAAATAAAAATGAATATACTATTCTACCAAGATGATTATTTGGGTGTAGTGGTAAACTTGTCTTAAGTAAATTGTATTGGGGCAATGGGTTAGGGGGTCAAATCCCCAATAATGCCTTTTCAACTAATTTTTTTTCCCCACCCTACAAAATCGCTATCTGAGATAGCGATTTGCCCTAAATCGCTATCTAAGATAGCGATTAATCACCGAACCTATCTTTTGCAGTTTGAGTTGGTTGTAGTCGCTATCTGAGATAGCGGTTTCTTACCAACCCGAGCTTAGGAGATGACGTGGACCCATTTTTGATAATTATTTTCAAACAAATCCCATTTCGATAATTATTTATTTTTAGAGCATTATTTTATAAAAAAACTCAACATTAAAAATTAATTTCCTTAAATTAAGTTGGCAATTGTTTATTTAAGTAAGTTTCAAAAAAATAATATCTTAACTAATTAAAAATAAATTAATTTTAAAACGAATAATTACTTAAAAGAAGAAAATGTATAATGCCTTAAAAGTTTTACAAAATAATAATATCTCAATAATAATAATATACGTAAATATATATAAAAATATTAAATGTTTCGATAATTTAAAGTAAATTAATTAATATTATTTAATTACAAAATCAATATCTTTTAAAATATTTGGTAATTTTTTTTATTCTTTAGGAAATAAGTGTGAAATATAAGATATATGGAAATATTTTGTAAATATTTCAATAAATAAAAAACTTTAGAAAATATAATCTTCCTAACAATATAATTATACATATATGAGTTATATGATTTACTTAACATTTATAAAGGAAAATCATGATTTATTTCTTTCCTTGTTTAGTTTGATTTCTTACCTAGTTATATATATTTCTTTATTTAATCATACAAATTTAGAAATATTTTTAATTGAACATTCCTTTCTATCGTTTAATTTTTTTTTTTTCCTTAAGTTAAAATTATGTTTTTTGATTCAATTAATTAAAATATTAATTTTAAATTCCGTTTTTAATTTGGTTTTTTAATTGATTTCTTTTTATCATTAATTAATACAATTTAAAACATAAAAAATGAAAATATTATTTTGAAAAATGGACGTATAAATAATATTTATTAATTTACATGAAATAGAAAAAAAAAATTGATTAATGATAATTATATTAATAAATTTGCCTTCAAATAAAATTATTTTAATCAAATTTAGTTAGTAAATTAATTTAATGGTGAACACAACAAAAAATCTATATATATTTGCTCAAAATAAAGATAATTCAGAAAATTTAAAAAATAAAAAGTTCCTACAATTAACTTAACTAGTTTAATCCCGCGCAAATTGCACGAAGGTTACTTCAAAACTTGTCATATTCTATAAATGGAAAGAACATGTACAATTATTAATTCTCGTAACATATTTAAAAAAATCTGTATGGAAAATAAATAAAGTTGTTTGAACATAAAATTCATTTTCATATCCTTGTATCCAAATATTAGTAAAACAAATAATAATTGGTTAATAGTTAAATTTAAAATGATTTATAAAGTTATTCCAACAATATTTTTACTAATTATTTCCCTTATTTTTTAGTGATTATCTACCTTCAAAATTTGACTCCTCAAATTTGATTAATTCTACGTGAATCGTCGTTTTCTGTCTATTAATTATTTAGTCGTGTTTTGTATTCACGACGTACACAATTATTTGATTTGTTTAAATAGAAATCTGACTAAATTTGACATCGGTCCACAAATTCTTCTCCCTTATTTTTACTGAGTGGACACTCGTTAATCTTGATTCGCGGCATGAAATGACCGTTAATTTAAGTAACTCGAGTCCGTTGGATCAAAACTAAAATCATTAAAAGTATAAAATATTATTCCCTCCGGTTCTTTGCAATTGCAACATTTGATTAAAATACTTCTCACAAATATTAACAAACGTTGGAAGTTCAAAGAACCGGAGGGAGTAGTATTTATGTATTATACTTTTTTATGTACTCCTCTAACTCGGGATTATTATGTACTCCATTCTACTTTAATAAAAACAAATCCTTACTTAACATATCAATGATCAGGACACATATAGTAAATTTTATACTATTCGACATCATCAATGCGACACTAACTATTAATCCCTATGACCCAATGAATTCCTTGCCTTTGCATTTGACAAAAGGGCAAGACGTTCAATGATGAACTGACATGAGAAACCATCATGAGGCCAAATTACATATATACAAAAACATTGCTAAAATAAAAAGACAAAGAATTCATTGAGACACTCCAATATGAAATAGGCAAAGAATTCATTGGGATGGAGGGAGTATTAATCACACAAAATAAAACAAAAGCCGAAATAAAAAGTTAGGAATTAAATTGACCAATTGAATAAAATAGTACTCTAGTCAAGTAAGTTAGCGAAAAATGAAAATGAACACTTGTAATTTGCTTGTAAAGAGAGATTAAACAAATTTATCCTACAATCCTCATGCCCATAGAAGAAAGACGCAGTGAAGATGAAATTTTGTTTGGAGTCACAAAACCAAGTAAAGTTTGATATTTTTTCACCTATAATCTCCATAAAGAATGGAAAAACTTGAGAAATTGTACTTAGAAAAAGTCGACGATCCATGATAGTTGTGGTTATTTAGTGGGGAGAGATGGTAAGAAATTAAAATTCACAATCGTTAAACAACCAAATTAAAATTTCATCCAAAATTACATTCAAAATTATCAAAAACTTACCTAACCGCAACATCAATAATCAAACAAAATTCATCAAAAACAACCACTTACCAAGGGTAAAAAACAATAAAACATTCACATTTTCACAATCACCATAACCACAAAATCACAACTACAACCAAAAATCGTAAATTAATTAATACGCATGATATAGTATATATCCGTATCTTATAGCTTCATGATGAGAAAATCTTCGACGATGAGGTTAGTGATGGCCTGAGATTACCAAAGAATCGCAAGTGACGTAGCGAACCAAGTGAAACTAAAGCTAAACGACTCTGGAAGCTCCAACGGGTACGTTATCGCAAATCTCGTCAAATCAACCAAGAAGAAAAACCAGTAAAGTAAGCGATGTTTATGTGTTAAATCAGAAAACAATAAAAAATCAATTAGGATGAATATTAGCTTATAATTAGCAAGTAACTATGTTTATTCATAGAATTGGGATATCGTTGGATACCTCGACATAGGATGACTATTAGCAAACTCGAGAATCCGAGAGTGAAAACTCCCCTTTAAATGAGAATACCCTCCACTTAGACATGTCAAGCAGGTCAGAAGGATCGGCTCACGGTCGGGTCATAGGGGTCGTGTCAGAATAGGGATAAGGTCGTATACTACGGGTTATACGGGTCACGGGTCAGGTTAGGGTCATGAATGTTGGACTGACAAGCGAGTTCAACTACCTACCTCTAATTCTTCATATTGAACAGGGGTTTTGTGGTTGGGTTTATTGCATAACTGGTCAACTACACCCACCCAATTCCTTTTTTTTTTTGGTGAAATGTGAGAGATTTTCATTCATCCAAAAATAAGAATTTACAAATCATATGCTCTACCAATTCAATAGAGACGACTGTACTAAACAAGCAAATTTAGGCATAAATCAACAGTTATATCCTAAATTTCTAAAGAACTTTATATCAGTATCAGTAAATGAGGCATTAGAGCTGATTCTAATGCGTGTTCGAACACACATAGCCGCTTCACTCGCAATAGAATTAGGATGGCTAATCTTGTAATCATATAGAGCCGAGTTGAATTGGATCCATATCAGGTAATAGCAGGCCGCTAACGACGCTGCATGAAGCTTATTGTGTAGCACCCCTAAAGACAAGTAAATGAGCTGGTGAGGGATGAGGGTATATCCTGCCTGACACGCCACCGCATTCATCACCTTTTTGCTGTAGGGACAATAAAAAAACAGATGATGAATTATTTCAGAATGCTGTTGGCAAAAGACGCACAGGTCATCCTCAATACAGCCAATTCGATGCAGTTTTGAACGCGTATTCAGACCATCATTCATGATGATCCAACAAACGTAGTTATGTTTAGGAACGTTCCATTGGTTCCAAACGAAATCAACCCAGGGCGGAGTAGAATTAGCTTGTTTCAGCCATCTATATCCATCCTTAATCGAGTAACCTGCATTATTATGTATCCAACTGCCATTCGAGAAGCCATTTTTGAGTTTATCTTTCACCCGACAAAGGGTTTTGAGAATCAGTAGGAGGAATATAATCATGCCAATCCTGAGTCTTTAAATAGACCGAATGTATCCATTTTATCCACAGGCTGCTACGTTGATTATAGATCCAACTGACCAATTTACCCACAGCTGCTATATTCCATCTCGACGCCTCCTTTATGCCCAATCCACCTGCTTCTCGATTTAAGGTGACCTTATCCCAAGCAATAAGAGGGACCTTCCTGTAGTCCACAGACCCATCTCATAGATAATTCCGACAGATAGATTCAATTCTCTTAATGGTATGTTTAAGAATAATAAAAATCGTCGCCCAATAATTGTGTAAAGTATTGAGAACAGAATTAATAAGAGTCACCCTACCAGCATAGGATAGCTTTTTTTCACCCAAGCTCCTGATCCTACTTATAATCTTTTTCGAGAGACTCAGACACTGCTCCTTTTTCAATTTACCCGCTTGAATGGGCACACCCAAATATTTAAACGGCATCTTCCCTTCCTTAATACCAGTCACAGCAAATATGTCTGTTTTCAAATCATCAGGCACTCCATTATTTTAAGCTTCCGATTTTTCTTTATTCATACATAGTCCCGAGGCTTTGGAGAATGTAGAATAGGCTCTCATAAGTAGCATGATGGAAGAGGAGTCTCCTTTACTAAAAAGTAAGAGGTCATCCGCAAACATGAGATGAGTCAGCTTGAGTTGTTTGCACTTCGGGTGATAAGAAAAAGGCCATCTGTCAGTAGCATATGATATTGTCCTGCTCAAATACTCCATACATATGGTGAAAATCAAAGGCGAGATCGGGTCCCCTTGTCGCAATCCCCTTTTGCAAGGAAAATATCCGAAATTACACCCATTAAGGACCAGAGTATAGGTAGGAGATGAAATGCAGTTCATAACCAGATTAGTGAATTGAGGTGGGAACGCTAAAGCATTCAACATTCCTTCCACAAATTTCCATTCAACCGTGTCATACACTTTTTGATGGTCGACTTTGAATAAGCACCTGGGAGAAGCATGCTTTCTGGAATACATATGAACAAGGTCTTGACAGATCAGAACGTTTTCAATTATAGCTCTTCCTTGGAAAATTTACTTTGAGTGTCTTGAATAATATCAGGGAGGATACGAGCTAGTCGATTACATAACAGTTTTGCAATCACCTTGTAAATGATGTTACAGCATGCAATCGGCCTGAGTTGGGTAACAAATTCAGGTCTATCACATTTAGGTATAAGAACCACATTCGTAGCATTAATCTGCTTAAGTAATTTCCCAGATGTGAAGAAATCCAAGACCGCTGCAGTCACATCGTCACCAATTACAGCCCAAGAATCTTTAAAAAAGCTACTTGAGTACCCATCGGGTCCAGGAGCTTTATCTTCAGGAATCGAGAAAAAGACAGTCTTCACCTCGTCCTTTGTGACCTGTTGTAATAAAATGTTCTGGTGCATCTCAGTACAAAATGGACCCTTTGCTATGATTTATGGTCGCATCTTCTGAACAGGGGTCTGCTCACCTAAGAGCTTCGTATAATACGACAGGAAAGCTAGTTGTATAGCATTCCAGTCACTACATAACTGTCCATCCACGCTCTTTATTTGCGACACTTTATTCTTGATAATTTTTTGTTTAATAGCTTGATGAAAGACATGTGTGTTAGCATCTCCCTCCTCCAACCATTGCACTCGAGCCTTTTGCATCAGAAAATTGTCCCTTGCATTAACATAGAACTTAACCTCTTTGATGAGTTCTCTTTCTCGAACTATCAGGTCTATAGAGCCTGGATCAGTCTGCAGTTTTACCTAAACTGGATCAGTCAAGCAACAGGATAAGTTTTTGGTGTTTGAAATGATATTCCAACATACAAAGAAAGAAAAAGATAAACATGGGTTGAGTATTTGGAAACCGACTATGACGGTTGTTTTCAATATCAGTTTTTTTAAGTGAAAGTTGGTTTTAAGAGTAATGGGTAAATGATGTTACTTAAAAACTATCGCCTAAAAACTGCTACAGTTTTTCGTAAAAAGAAAATTTTATTGCCACATATGACCTGCCACGTCGACGCCATATCATTGACATATCAGATGCTGAGGTGGATGAATGTGAGACCTCTAAATGTTTCTGCTTTAATATATAAGAGATTATAGTTCACTAATAAATTAACTAAAGGTGTAAAATTACTAACCTAACCCTAAACTAATAATCTTATGTTAACAAAAAAATTGACACGTGGGGCAATATGGTTCGCTATGTATGAATTCATTCTCATATACCGCGTGTATGTGTAGTCTTTTCGCATCTATATATCACTTTTTTTTATCCATTTAATTTTATATAGGTTCATCATTTTCCCTCACAAAAATGACCCCCACGTAAAGAATTGAATGGATGGGAGGGAGTAGTACTATATAATAAAACGGAAATCATAACATGATTTTTTGGCGCCAAAACACAATTTACTAAAATATCACACTTTACTATATACTCCCTCCTTTCAAAACAAACACACCAAAACCCATTTGGACACTACTTATAAATGAAGAGAATATTCGATATTCTCGACAATCTACAAAAGAAAATATAGTCACATGAGATCTTGTTTGATTCGTCTACATAAGTAGATTAAGAATATCAAATTTTTATAATTTTTAGTAATGTAAAATGTAAATCAAATCAAAAATAAAAAAACCCTTCGTTTGCTCTGGAGATTTCCGACTAGGCTAGGCGATTTCTGGCGTACTGCGGCGTGGACAGGCCTCGACTCCGACCAGGCTGTCCCGCGCCAATCTTGGCTACTGTTTCTATGAGGAAGAAATCTCGCGCGGTTCCGAAAGGCCCTATGCCATGAAGCCGATTACCCGTAAGGCAAAGGAGGAGATTTTGCGTAAAGCTGTCATGAATTCGAACTTGGATACCAGTCTGCCGCTGAATAAAGACCGGTCATCGTCCTCGACCAATAACACTGATGCGTGTCGTTACCGCACTCAAATTAATAATTTATAACCTTACTCTTATCACACTAACGATCTTAAAAATTACATAGTATAGTATAAGTAAGGGTCGATCCCACGGAGAGACGATTTATTCATTAACTAGTCCACTACATATTTACGATTATATTAACAATATTAACAATAATATATACGGAATGGGGGGTTCAATTAATTGTCTCGAATAATCTAAACTAATGAACTACTCCATAATAAACTATAACTAATATCCTAATATATACAAGTGAAACAAGCATAATAATTCGGCTCATATATTTCTTATACTTGGTTACCCATTCAGTTACTAAATCGACTCGTCGTACCCACATTATTTTATTACTAGATTAATTGTAGAGAATTTAGCCGCTAAATCTCCCTATCTTTCCTTACTTATAATCGATGTCGAGCCGCTCGATCACCAATTCTAACTAATTAATTATTACGTAAGTTTCGACGCTCCGTAAGTTAACTAGTCGCATTAAAGACGAGAAAGACATCATTAATCCTAGCCAATTAAAAATTAACTAGATCAAATTATACTCCTAGATTAACCTAGTGACAATTCGCAGTCCTAAATTAATATAGTTGTTACTCGGTTGTATAATTTAACGCCGCGCCAAATAATACAACTAGCTATTGAACAATAAGAACAAGTATAAAATTGAATACTAACAAAATAATATTGGTAAAACTAATTGATTTCATAACTGAACGATTAACGTCATATAAGATCCAAGACAAAATTAATAACTGAAATTAACAAGTATTAAGGAGTAGGAACTTAATATCTAGGCCCAAAAGACTCCTCCTTGATTCGGTTTCGACACCTCCACAAGTAGTAGTGCTTCCGTCTTCCCTCGAGTTGAAGCCGCTTCACCCGACGGACTGCTCCGAGCTCCAAAAAACTGTTGACTTCAATTACTAAAAGGGTTTGGTATTTTTGTGTTTGCTTGCTTCCCTTCTTCATAATTGGAACTTGGGTATTTATAGTTGCCTTGGGTCAAAATTAGGAAAGATTTGGGTACAATTTGTTTGGGTATGAGTATGGAAAATTTATAATCTTGGAAGATTGGAAGATATTGAATTTCCATGGTTGATGCTCCATATCTCGCTACTTTCCAACTTTATTGTATTCCTGTATCTTCTTATTATTTCTTCTTGCCCTCTTCTTCCTATATTTCCTTAACAATCATACGCCCCTCTTCCTTTTTTTATTTTCTTTACTGATTCCAATTTTTTTATGTCTAATACTGGGCCAATATTTCAGCCTAGCCCGCGTGAGTCCATGACCTTTTGCTTATCGATTATTGTATCCTCGGTCTTGTTCTGGGTCACCGTCATCTCACCTTATGTCCATGAGCACTTTACGATATAACTTTTATCGACTCGGATTTGTTAGGTCATTGCCTGAGAATCAAAAATACGTAAATTAATCCATTTAATGTTAAACGTGGCACACGAGTGATCAAATCACGACATATGCAAAAATATAATAAATAAATGAAAATAATACAAGAGACGACAGTAAAATAATATAATAACGGGGTACAAATATGAATAATTAGCGAGTTATCAAATTCCCCCACACTTAGCTTATTGTCGTCCTCGACAATGACAAAATCTTAGATACAATTAGATAAATTAACCTTGGCGATTTCGGACAAACCAAAACAAGATTATCGACGACAAACTAAAATACTTTCTGTTAGATAAATTAGTTTACTAAGTTAGAGAAGTCAATAAAAATATTTGAGTTAGATTAGAAAGCATATACACTAAACTTTTCCTCCACATGGAACTATTCAATTAACTAATTTAACCATATATAATATTTTAGACCGCTTTTAAATATAAATTATAAATGAACTCATTATTTTTCACACTTGATTGAACTACCCAAAAAAATTGTATAAAAATTGACTCGAAAGGACGAGTTTCGGCAGTTTAAGGTCTTGGGGGAAGGGGATTTACTTTCCGTACATTCCTATTACCAGTTCAGTACGAGGATCGTTCTCCCGAGCACATAGGTAAACTAAACACCTCATCTCACTTTTTTTTCATAATTATTTTTTTCTTTTTCTCTTCTTTTTTTTTCTTTTTGTGTATTATTATTATTTTTTTATTTTTTTTTGATTTTTTTTTTGATTTTTTTTTGATTTTTTTTTTGATTTTTTTTATTTTCCCTTTTTTTTTGCCCGATCAAGTGACTCATGTAACGAGTTTTCAATCAATGACTCCCGCCCTTCCGGACAAGGCATTAGGCATTCTCCCAATCCCATTAGGACTAGGTTCCCCTCGGATTTACTAACTCGAGTCACAAGAACGACTCACTCGCTCTTGAGGTGTCTAATCTTCCTTAGCCCTAATTAGGAGTCACCTAGGAAAGCAAATTAATTTAACAAGACCGGCTTACTTTTCGTACCTCTAGAGTCACTAAAAAAAATAAGTAGTGAAGGTAATACAAATAAGTGCTATTTTTTATAATTCATTTATAACTCAAATTTAAAAGAGACTTAAAATATCATCTACTATTAAATTAATTAATCCAAGTTTGATCGGGAGGAAAAATAATTGCATATATAACTTCAAAACATTTTTTTTATTATAAATAGAAATTATAAAAGTTAGTAATAATTTTTTTTTGAAAAATTATTAGATTAGAGCTTGTCGTCGACTCTCTTATTTCAGTTAGCCTACAAACGCCTAGGTTGTAACTTTAAAGCACACTAATTGAAAATTTTAAAATAAACTCAATATATTTAGATTCTGATTAACTTCCCCCCCGCACTTAAGATCAACATCGCCCTCGATGATAAATGAAATATATTCGAAAAATAAAGGGGAGAGATAAGAGCACTTAGCGGATTTAATATGGGAGTGATCCTGGTTGTATGTTCTTGTATTAGTTTCAGTCCCACAAAATCAACCTCCACAGCCTCCAAAAGTGCACAATAACTGTATTCCTGCAAAATAGAAGCACTAGACCCAGACAAGTGTAACACGAAATACCCAAAAAAAAAAAAAAAAATCCAAGCAATGACATGTCTTATGAAGTTTATTCTATCTATTACTAAATATTTTTTTGCAACCGACACTATTAACATCCCCTTACAAAGGTTGCGAAACTCAGGGAGGCACTGAAGCCGACTCGACTAAATAAAAATAATTAAAAAAATACAATACAAATAGGCTTGGGTTGCCTCCCAAGAAGCGCCTAATTTAACGTCTTTGGCTCGACCGAGTTCAGAGAGTGGATTATGGTTCCTCAAGAACCACGTCTTCTATCACCTTTACCTCGCACCGTTCGTAGAAAGGTTTCAACCTGTAACCATTTACCTTGAAGACTTGGTTAGTATCAATACTCTTTATTTCCACGGCTCCATGCGGAAAAACATTCGTGACAATATACGGACCAAGCCATCGCGATCTAAGCTTACCTGGAAATAACTTCAAACGAGAGTTAAATAATAATACTTTCTGTCCTACCCTAAATGATTTCCTATTTATGTTCTGATCATGAAAAGCCTTGGTTCGTTCCTTATAATTTCTAGCATTCTCATAAGACTCCAACCTTAACTCCTCCAATTCCTGCAATTGTAATTTCCTCTCCATCCCAGCTAAATCATAGTCTAAGTTACACTGTTTCACAGCCCATTCTGATTTATGCTCAAGTTCAACAGGTAAATGACATGCTTTCCCAAAAATTAATCTATATGGTGACATCCCAATGGGTGTTTTATAAGTTGTTCTATATGCCCAAGCTGCATCATCAACCCGAAGACTCCAATCTTTCCTATTCGGGTTAACCATCTTCTCCAAAATAGACTTAATTTCCCTATTGGAAACTTCAGCCTGACCGTTAGTTTGCGGGTGATAGGCCGTGGCAATTTTGTGAATAACCTGATACTTACTAAGCAATGCAGCTAATACACGGTTACAAAAGTGAGTCCCGCGGTCGCTAATGAGTGCCTTAGGGATTCCAAACCTATTAAAAATACGACTTTTAACAAATTTCACTACGGTCTTAGCATCATCACATTTAGTAGCCTTAACTTCGACCCATTTGGATACGTAATCTACAGCCAACAAAATATACAGATAACCATGTGACCCTGGAAAAGGACCCATGAAGTCGATACCCCATATATCAAATATTTCACACGCAAAGATTCCATGTTGAGGCATTTCAGCTTTCCTAGTTAAATTACCAGTTTTCTGACATTGGACACAAGATTTGCAAAAAGAATAAGCATCTCGGTGTAATGTGGGCCAATAAAACCCGCACTCTAAAACCTTATGTGCTGTCCGTTTAGGACCAAAGTGTCCTCCTGATTCTAAACTATGACAGAAATTGAGAATAGATTGTGCCTCAGATTCATCGACACATCTCCTAATAATATTATCACTACAACACTTCCAAAGATATGGATCATCCCAAATATAATGTTTTGCCTCACTTCTAATCTTATCTCGTTGCGCTCTTGATAGTGTAGAGGGAAAGGAAGTGGTTACTAAGTAGTTTACCATGTCAGCATACCAAGGAGTTGGTTCAAGATACATAGAATACAAGTGTTCATCGGGGAAAAACTCAGTCATACGAGGCCAATCCTCTCTAGGGACTATTCTACTTAAGTGGTCAGCTACCAGATTTTCCGCCCCTTTTTTGTCTCTAATTTCTAGATCAAACTCTTGTAATAAGAGCATCCATCGTAACAATCGCGACTTAGACTCTTTCTTTTTCAATAGAAATTTTAAGGCCGAGTGATCAGAGTAAACTATAACATGGGCTCCAAGCAAATAAGTTCTAAACTTCTCAAGAGCAAATATTACAGCATACATTTCTTTCTCAGTAACTGTGTAGTTACACTGTGCAGGATCTAGTGATCTAGAGGCATAATGGATTACATAAGACTCTTTATCTACCTTTTGACCAAGTACTGCACCTACTGCTCTATCACTAGCGTCACACATAATTTCAAATGGCAAATTCCAGTCAGGTGCACGCATAATAGGGGCTGAAGTCAGTTTGCTCTTCAAAGTGTCAAAAGCTACTTTACAAGCATCATCAAATACAAATTTCACATCTTTTCCCAACAAAGAACACAGAGGAGCTAAGCATCAGCAAAATCCTTTATGAAGCGTCTATAAAAACCCGCATGACCCAAAAAAGATCTAATCTCACGCACACTCGCAGGGTAGGGCAAAGAGCTTATGACATCTATTTTAGCCTTGTCCACTTCTAGTCCTCTAGAACTCACCACATGAACTAAAACCACCCCTTGTTCTACCATGAAATGACACTTCTCAAAATTTAAAACAAGGTTCGTCTCACGACATCTCTTAAGAACAAGGGATAAATTATGAAGACAGAAGTCAAACGAATCACCAAATACAGTAAAATCATCCATAAATATTTTCATACAACTGTCAATTAGGTCAGAAAAAATACTCATCATACACCTTTGGAACGTACCTGGGGCATTACAGAGGCCAAACGGCATTCGTCTAAATGCAAACGTACCAAAGGGACCGGTGAAAGTAGTTTTTTTCCTGATCTTCGGGTGCTATAGCCACTTGAGTATAACCTGAATATCCATCTAGAAAACAGAAATAAGACCTTCCAGCAAGTTTTTCTAACATTTGGTCAATAAAAGGCAGGGGAAAATGGTCTTTTCTTGTGGCATTGTTCAGTTTTCTATAGTCGATACAGACTCGCCAACCATTAGACACTCTCGTAGGCAATAGCTCACCCTTTGCATTTTCCACTACAGTGATACCCGATTTTTTCGGGACGACATGAATCGGGCTAACCCACTCAGAATCCGAGATAGGATATATGACACCAGCATCTCTCCACTTAATCATTTCTTTCTTAACTACTTCTAACATCGAAGGGTTTAATCTCCGTTGTGGCTCTCTAGTAGGTTTAGCATCTTTCTCTAGGAATATTCTATGCATGCAAAGAGTAGGACTAATACCCTTAATGTCTACTAATGTCCATCCTATAGCCTCTCTATTTTCTCTAAGTACCCCTAACAACTTGGATTCCTGATGGTCTGAAAGTGAGTTTGAAATAATTACTGGTAATGTCTTATTTTCACCAATAAAAGCATACTTCAAATGATTAGGAAGAGGTTTGAGTTCAAGTTCGGGTGCCTTGATAATGGATGGAATAAGTGTTGAAGTCTCTTGGGGCAAGGAACTTGACATAAAGCGTTTACGAGAATCCACAAAGTTAACATTACAAACATCAGTAACATCGGGTGCTATAAAAAGACTTGAATCGTTCAAAGCATATTCTGCATATTCATTATCAAAGACTTCTTGTACGATCCAATCAATCACATCGATATAATCAACAGCACACACACTATTAATATTTTCAGAATACTTCATAGCCTCGAAGATATTAAATGTCATAGTTTCACCATCAAATTCAAAGGATAGAATACCATTATGCACATCAATTTTAGCTCTCGAAGTTTTAAGGAAAGGTCTACCTAGCAATAAAGGCACATCAGATGCATCTCGAGACCGACCCATATCAATAATATAAAAGTCGGCTGGAAAAACAAAATCACCTACTTGAACTAGAACATCTTCCAAAACTTCTAATGGGTGTGCATACGATCTATCAGCTAATTGGATCATCACATCAGTCTCAGCAAGCTTAGCTCCATGCAAAGTATCATAAACAGATTTTGGCATAACATTTATAGACGCACCCAAATCTAACATGCATCTCTCAAATTTAGATGAACCAATAGTACACGGAATGGAAAACATCCCTGGATCATGACATTTTGGTGGGACTTTTCTCTGAAGAACAGCGGACACATTTTCTCCCATACTTACCTTCTCCCCATTTTTGAATTTTCTTTTGTTTGTACAAAGTTCTTTTAGAAATTTGGCATATTTGGGGACTTGCTTGATGGCATCAAGTAAAGGTATATTCACTTCTACTTTCCTAAAGGTGTCAAGAATTTCCTTTTCTAGTTCAATCTTCTTTGTTTTGGCAAACCTAGATGGAAATGGGGGAGGATCCTTAAAGCTAACGACTTTCGAATCATGGTTTTGACCTTTATCCTTAGTGATCACATGCTCTCTCGCTTCCTCTTGTACACCTACAGGCTTAACTTCAAGCTCCTTCTCAATTTTACTCTTATTCTGTTCAGCTAGGACCTTACCACTCCTAAGTGTTATAGCTTGTGCACTCTGGTTAGGGTTAGGTATAGGTTGAGCTGGTAATGCTCCTCCTAAAGTGGTTTGAATACTACTTAGGGTAGTGCAAATTTGTCCCATTTGAGAGTCTAGTTGTTGTAAATGAGAATCGGTCTTTTGTTGATAAGAAACACCCTGATTGTGAACCTGACTAACTGTATTAGTTAATTGCTTAATCATATCCTCAAGTGACACAGAATAAGGTGGGGGAGTAGCAGGTCTAATATTAGTCTGATTAGGTCTCGGTCCTGACCCATATCTGAAATTATGGTGATCCTTCCATCCCTCATTATAAGTGTTCGAGTAAGGGTCATATTTCCTATTCTGATTACCATTAAAACCCCCCAAAGCATTGACCTCTTCCTGCATACAAGGCTGTCCAACACCATTAACTAACATATTCTCAGAGTTTACAGCAAACATGGTCTGTTTTGACTGATCCGAAACAAGTTTAGAGACAAGAGTGGTCAAAGTAGCTATTTGTTGGGCATTTTCTTGCATTTGATCCCTTAGACCATTAATAGCAGCACTACTTATCCCATTTACTTCCCCTACATCCTTCCGAGAACTAAATTGTTGAGTATTTAAGGCCATGTTATTTAGTAGTTTCCTAGCCTCGGCTGGTGTTTTATCAGCCAACATTCCCCCACTAGCATCATCAATGTATTGTCTATCCTTACTTAAAAGACCCTCGTAAAAATAAAACAATAACAGTTGCTCAGTTATTTGGTGTTGAGGACACGATGCACAAAGCCTATTAAATCTTTCCCAATATTCGCATAAGGACTCATCATACCCCTGTTTAATACCACTTATTTCCTTCCTAATAGAAGCGACTCTACTAGCGGGTTGAAATTTTTCTAGAAAAGCGATTTTTAATGTATCCCAACTAGTGATAGAACTTGGTGGTAAGTAAAATAACCATTGTTTAGCAGCCCCCTCTAACGAAAATGGAAAAGCCCGCAATTTAATGTCCTCCGGTTTAACCCCCTCACATTCCATAGAAGAACAAGTTAAATCAAAAGCAACTAGATGCATATTAGGCAATTCATCTGATTTACCGTAAAACTTAGGAAGTAAGCTAAGAAAACCGGAATTTAACTTTAAAGGTTTTTCAAGAGTAGGAAATACGATACTAAGTGGAGTGGTTGTCACATCTGGTGTAGCCAATTGCTTTAACGTCTTTTCAGCCATCTCTACTACTTCCTCTTCAATAAAAAACTTGTCGAGCTCCAATGGTTCCTCTTCCTTTTTCCTCAAAAATTCTTTCCTTATCCTCCTTGCGGTTCTTTCAATTTCGGGATTGAAAATTGTAGCTCCCCTGGCTCGACGAGTGTTATGCTTATGCATACACCTATAAGGATGTTAGTATATTAGTAGGTTCATATATTAGTAATACCAGGCGAGAAATAAGTCAAGAAATAAAACGTGGACATATATTATTAGGTTCATCCGCAAAGTACATTAGTTATTTGGGCCCTAATTCCAAATTAGACGAATTGTAAAACCAGGCGGCAAGCAAACCAAATAAACATGACTTTTGATTTTTCTAGCTTAAACCCTACGCGGACACTCAATAGCATTATTACAAAGGGTGAGCTGTATATGCCAATTATACACACAAAGAATTTTGCTCAATGACAGGTTTTTACGGGTCAGTGGAGATCATTACTAATTACTAATTACCAAAGGCACATTAACATTGGCAGCGAAGAACATGACTTATCTAAGAAACATGCATAACTAATTATCAAATTATACAATAATGCGTATTACTTGATATATTATTATAAGATAGCTATACACTAGATATTCCAGGTCGGCAAATTACAAGCTTAACAAAGTTTATATTAAATTATTAGCATATAACACACACATATACTATGTAATTTACAAGCTGGAATTTGATGCGTGTCGTTACCGCACTCAAATTAATAATTTATAACCTTACTCTTATCACACTAACGATCTTAAAAATTACGTAGTATAGTATAAGTAAGGGTCGATCCCACGGAGAGACGATTTATTCATTAACTAGTCCACTACATATTTACGATTATATTAACAATATTAACAATAATATATACGGAATGGGGGGTTCAATTAATTGTCTCGAATAATCTAAACTAATGAACTACTCCATAATAAACTATAACTATTATCCTAATATATACAAGTGAAACAAGAATAATAATTCGGCTCATATATTTCTTATACTTGGTTACCCATTCAGTTACTAAATCGACTCGTCGTACCCACATTATTTTATTACTAGATTAATTGTAGAGAATTTAGCCGCTAAATCTCTCTATCTTTCCTTACTTATAATCGATGTCGAGCCGCTCGATCACCAATTCTAACTAATTAATTATTACGTAAGTTTCGACGCTCCGTAAGTTAACTAGTCGCATTAAAGACGAGAAAGACATCATTAATCCTAGCCAATTAAAAATTAACTAGATCAAATTATACTCCTAGATTAACCTAGTGACAATTCGCAGTCCTAAATTAATATAGTTGTTACTCGGTTGTATAATTTAACGCCACGCCAAATAATACAACTAGCTATTGAACAATAAGAACAAGTATAAAATTGAATACTAACAAAATAATATTGGTAAAACTAATTGATTTCATAACTGAACGATTAACGTCATATAAGATCCAAGACAAAATTAATAACTGAAATTAACAAGTATTAAGGAGTAGAGAACTTAATATCTAGGCCCAAAAGACTCCTCCTTGATTCGGTTTCGACACCTCCACAAGTAGTAGTGCTTCCGTCTTCCCTCGAGTTGAAGCCGCTTCACCCGACGGACTGCTCCGAGCTCCAAAAAACTGTTGACTTCAATTACTAAAAGGGTTTGGTATTTTTGTGTTTGCTTGCTTCCCTTCTTCATAATTGGAACTTGGGTATTTATAGTTGCCTTGGGTCAAAATTAGGAAAGATTTGGGTACAGTTTGTTTGGGTATGAGTATGGAAAATTTATAATCTTGGAAGATTGGGAGATATTGAATTTCCATGGTTGATGCTCCATATCTCGCTACTTTCCAACTTTATTGTATTCCTGTATCTTCTTATTATTTCTTCTTGCCCTCTTCTTCCTATATTTCCTTAACAATCATACGCCCCTCTTCCTTTTTTTATTTTCTTTACTGGTTCCAATTTTTTTATGTCTAATACTGGGCCAATATTTCAGCCTAGCCCGTGTGAGTCCATGACCTTTTGCTTATCGATTATTGTATCCTCGGTCTTGTTCTGGGTCACCGTCATCTCACCTTATGTCCATGAGCACTTTACGATATAACTTTTATCGACTCGGATTTGTTAGGTCATTGCCTGAGAATCAAAAATACGTAAATTAATCCATTTAATGTTAAACGTGGCACACGAGTGATCAAATCACGACATATGCAAAAATATAATAAATAAATGAAAATAATACAAGAGACGACAGTAAAATAATATAATAACTGGGTACAAATATGAATAATTTGCGAGTTATCAAACACTGTGAAGGATATTTCGGGTCTGAATTATGCATCGGACATCGAGGAGGATGATGGTTCTCAATTTGTCCCGGATTCCGTGAATGACGCGGAATTGAATGGAGGAGGATGGAAACAGAGAGCAGGTAAGAAAATTGTGGATATGGAAGAGGATGAGGAGCTTTTGCGATTCTCGGAGGAAGACTTGGTCGATGAAATTGAGTATTGGAGTACCGCAGTGTACTGCTTTATTTTGGGCGCTAACCCGCCATGGGAGGTGGTCGAAGGGTTTGTGAGGAGAATTTGGAAAGAGCATGGTATTGACAAGATCTCTTTTCTTCCTAATGGGATATTCGTAGTCCGGTTCAAGGACAAAGAGGCAAAGGTAAAGATACTTAACCATGGCTATTTCATGTTTGATAATAAGCCACTAATTGTGAAAGAATGGACTCCTGATGCCACTTTGGACAAAAAGGATGTCACAGAAGTACCTATTTGGATTCAGTTACATGATTTACCTTTGAAATTCTGGGGCCGTTATTTGCCTCGTTTGGCTTCCCTAGTAGGGCCGTATTTTAAATCGGATGTAGCTACCGAGGAGCGTACTAGGCTAGGGTATGCTCGAGTCTTGGTTATGGCGAAGGTTGGGCAAAAGTTTAAGCATTCAATCAAGTTCATGGATGAACGTGAAAATTTGGTTGAGATATTTGTCAAATATGAGTGGAAACCAACTTGGTGTTCCAAATGCAAGGGGTATGGGCATGAAATTAGTGAATGTAGGAGGGATGAATTGACTAAAGCGAGACAAGAAATGAAGAAAAAGAGAGGTGAAGGGGGTGTCGTGATACGCCAGCCTGTACCGAGAGTGGTACCGGGTACTATTGTTGCTACTCGGACGAATGCAGGGGGTGGGCAAATTGTTGCTCAGAAAGCTTCGAGTTCAGGCCCTAAGGGGCCTAGGAGCTTACTTATTGTGAATAGGGGAGTCTCATTCACCGATGTGGTTATGGGAACGCCTACAAAAGAATTGGTTGAAGAAAACGTTGGGGTTGGATTGGAGTTGGTTATTCATGGAGGTACATAACATTGGATGTTGGAATGTTCGTGGTATGTGTAATATAAATAAGCAACGAATTATTAGTGAGTTTATTAGAAAACAGCAAGTTGAGGTGTTTGGGTTACTTGAAACTAAAATAAAGAATAATGCGTATGCAAAAGTTCATCAGAACATCTTCTATGAATGGAGCATTACGACTAATAGTCACTGTTCAGAAGGGGGTCGAGTCTGGTTACTGTGGAAACATGACAAGGTCGATGTCACAATTCTGGAGTATAGTAATCAGAGCATCCATATTAGAGTCACGACTAAGCTCGGGAAGAGTTACCTGCTCACTTTTGTGTATGCGTTTAATGCTTCTCAGGATAGATTAGGGCTTTGGAGGAGGCTCGAAACCTACGCCAAGTCAGGACCGTGGGTGATTATGGGTGACTTTAACTGTGTAACTGATGCTAGGGAACGACTTGGGGGCCCGTCTTTGGATGAGGCAATGGCCCAATTCAGAGACTGTATTGCTAACTTTGCTGTTAGTGACTTTAAATCGAGTGGGTCTTGGTTCACGTGGAATAACAAGCACAAGGTGGCCGAGACTAGGGTGTATAGCCGTATTGATCGATGCTTGTCAAACGATGAGTTTGTGGGATTGTTTCCTAATGGGTTCGCAAACTTCCTCCCCGAAGGAACGTTTGACCATTGTCCTTGTGTGGTTCAGCTTGAAAAGCCGCCGGGGAGGAGGAATCGAAGCTTCAAATACTTGAATATGTGGGGGCAGGCCCCTGATTTCGTGAGTAGAGTGAGTGCGAGTTGGGGCGAAACAGTACGGGTACCAAGAAATTTCAGCTAGCAAGTAAGTTACGTCGAGTGAAACGGCCTTTGAAGGACCTTAATGCGGGGGGGGATGTCAACTCCGCGTATTTTCACGGGGTTTTGCGTTCTCGAAGAGCCCATAATGCGGTGAGCTTGATTGAAGATGGGGAGGGACGTGTTTGTGAAACTAAGGACGCGATCGAGGACGTGTTCACGCGTTACTATTTGTCTCTATTGGGCGAGTCCCGCGATATTGAAATGGTGAACGTCGATTTAGTGCGCAGAGGGAATGTGTGTACTGCGGCACATAAAATTGTATTGGAAGCTCCGGTTTCGGCTAGCGAAATCAAGAAGACGATGTTTAGTATTCCTCGGGATAAAGCTCCTGGCCCGGATGGTTTCTCGAGCCAATTATTTATTGACTCGTGGGACATAGTAGGGAATGATGTTGTAGAAGCTATACAAGATTTCTTCGTCTCAGGTAAGCTTCTGAAACAGCTGAACTGTGCTATTATTACCCTGATCCCTAAGGTGAACAAGCCAAAAAATGTGAAAGAATTTAGACCGATTGCTTGCTGTAATGTCGTGTACAAATGTATTGCAAAACTTATTTGTGCTCGACTGGGTAGGGTTCTGCCTCAAATAATCTCGCCTAACTAGGGCGGATTTATTGCGGGTAGGAGTATTGTTGAGAATGTGCTGATATGTCAGGACCTTGTCTGGATGTATAATAGGGGCCGTGCCTCCCCTAGATGCTTGTTTGAAGTCGATATTCATAAGGCATACGACAGTGTGGAGTGGAATTTTGTGGATCAGATGCTCTGTGCTTTGGATTTTCCTGCTCATTTTCGGGGTCTGATTTTGGAGTGTGTTTCGTCGGTCTCATATTCTTTCTCGACAAATGGGGACATGTTCGGCTTCTTTCGGGGGAAACGTGGTCTGAGGCAAGGTGATCCCATGTCTATGCTATTGTTCACGATTTGTATGGAGTACTTATCCCGTATTATGACTTTTGGCTTGGTTGAAGGTAAGTTCAAATTTCACCCGAAGTGTGGCGGGCTTAAATTGAGCCATTTGCTTTTTGCAGATGACCTTCTCCTTTTTTGCAAAGGAGATTCGGAATCTATGGAGTTGCTTTGGAGGGCCTTTGCTTATTTCAGCCGAGCGTCGGGGCTGTGTATTAGTGTGGGTAAATCTCACGCTTACTTTGCTGGGGTGGATGAGGATAGGAAGGTGGCTATTCTTCAGTTTTCAGGGTGTGTGGAAGGCTTTTTACCTTTCAAGTATCTTGGGTTGCCGATTTAGAGCACTCGTTTGGGGAAAAATGATTGTGAAAAATTGCTTGCCCGGATTGTGTCGAGAATATCTAGTATCGGTGCCTGGAAATTATCCTATGCAGGAAGGTTGACTTTAGTTCAGATAGTGCTTTCCCAATTGCACAATTACTGGACTATGGTCTTCATTATTCCGAGATATGTCATGACCTGGATTGGGTCTATTTGCCGGATCTTTCTATGGGATGGGGGGGGGGGGTTGGAAGGAAATAAACATGCATTGGTGAGCTGGGAGAAAATCTGTTTCCCGAAAGTGGAGGGAGGTTTAGGGCTTCGTGAACTATTCATTTGGAATGAGGTAGCTGTAGCAAAATTGGCTTCGTGGGTTTTCGACCAGCCTGACCGCTTGTGGGTTCGGTGGATCAATAGTGTATATTTGCGAGGCACAGGCTGGCGTGACTATCAGCCTCAAGCTGATGTCACGTGGGCGTGGAGGAAAATCTGTCACACGAAAGAGAAAATCAAGGATATGTTCGTCGACGGCTTATGGCATGGCTCCTACACTCATTACTCTATCGCGAGGGCTTATGAGTCACTTCGGGCTCATGTCCCTAAGGTTCCGTGGAGTCGAATTGTGTGGAGTGCTTGGATTCTTCCTAAACATAGCTTTATCTCTTGGCTAGTTTTTAGGAGGGCTCTTAACACGAGACCGAAGCTCATGAGGTTATTTGGGGTGGCAGACTCGGACCTTTGTTATTTTTGTGAATCGCAGGCTGAGACATTCGAACATCTATTCTTTGGATGTTCTTGGACCTCGCGAATCATAGGTATGTTGGGTGATTGGACGAAGAAGCACATACCGTGTGCAAGCGGACTGGTATGGGCAACTAAAATGCGGGGTTCTAAACTACAGTGCAACATATTACGGGCTGTGATCAATGCGGCAATCTATCATATTTAGAGGCAGCGGAACATTTGTCGTTTAGAAGGAATGGTTCAACATCCACAGAATATAGTTAAACTGATTCAATTGGATGTTAGAAGTCGAATAACATGTAAACTTAAATATCCGCTTACTTCGAAAGACGAACGATGGCTGCATTCATTGATGTATCCAGATCTCTGTAAAAAGTTACACATATTTATATACTTACCTTTTACCAAAAAAAAAAAGTAATGTAAAATGAAAGATATAGATGGTGTAAAACACGTCTCGGCAAATGTGAAAAAGCAAATTGTGTGTTTGGTTATGAAGGAAGGGAGTAATATAATGTAAATATTATTTTTCATATATATTATATTAAAACAGAAATCAATAACGTCTTCAAATGCCACGTGTCATCACTATATAAAACATGCCATAAATAATTAATTTCAATTATAAAACACCCCATAAACATGTCGTAATTACATAATTTTAATTTTAATTTCAATTTTTATGATACATATTCTTTGATTTTATACTGCACATATTTTGATTATATATTTCTTAATAATTGTAATTCAATGCTAAACATATCTTAATCATATATCACTCAATAATTTAATAATAAAAATATGTTAAATAGATTAAATAAATTAAATATGAAAATTAAATAAGAAAATAAATTATATATGAACACTCAATATGTAGTGATATTTTACAGTATCACGTTTACACCATTTTTATGCCTTTAACTTTATTTGCGGGCAGAATATTTTAATCATATTTTCTATACTACACATATTTAATGATATTTTAAAGTATCACGTTTACATCACATTTAACTCTCTAACTTTATTTACAATATTTTAATCTTATTTTTCTACACCACGCATATTTTACCATATAATATATGATTACTCTATCAGTTAATAATAGTAACTAGTTCAAAACCCGTGCCTACGCACGGTTTTTTAATTAATTTTGTTTCTAAAAGAGTTTAGTGACGTGATAAAATTATATTCCCTCCGTCTAAGCCAATGACTTGCGCGTTTATTTTTTAGTGCTTCCGTCAGCAGTTTATCTCTCTATTTAGTAGAGTATTTCGAAAATTAATTTATTTCTAAATTAGGGGATTATGATGGTCAGTGATTCTTTAATTGGGATAGGAACGACAAAACTTCTAATTAGATCGGGTAATCATACAATTTAAGAAGATTTTTGGATTAGAAAATAGTCATGTCAAATTTTGACTTGACTCGTAAACCTATCGCTTCTTTTTAAGGTCAGGACCCTAAAACTTTGACTCACGATCCATTTCGCTTAAACATGAAATGATCCGTTAATTTAGGATCAAAACCCGGGTTGACCCATTAGTTTGATGACGTGTCATTAAAAAATAATAATTAAAAATTACTAAAAATTTATAATGTTAATATTGTAAATTACAAAAATATTAAAAAAATATTGTAATTAAAGGAGTATAATTTTTATACCATTTAATGATAAGATATGATAATTATTTTAATTTAATTACATTAACGACGTTAAATATGATTACTATTAAACAAATAACTGGATTTTTAATTGGTAAAAAGTAAGGCCTCGGAAATTATGTATCCGCCCAGTATTCTGAAATCATGTTTAGTACTCCGTATAACTTTTGATATGTTATTTGATCATTATTATGTATTCATTTGCCTATTTTGTAACCTAATACGGAGTAATTTTTTAAGGATTATAATTATTAAAAAATTACAGTTGTTAAAAATATTTTCTTTCTAAAATTATCTTGGCGAATTATTGGACTCGTATTTTAAATAAAATTGTCTTATGATTTATTTAATTGGGCCTTCAAGTTGAAATGAATTTATTTGATTAGAAAACCCATTTTCCATAATTATGAGACGCATTTAGGCGGGGAAGTTGAAATGACTCTCTTGTCCCTTGGTTTTTGTTTTAGTGAATAGGGGATATGTAAATAAATTTAAATATGTAGATAAATTACATATGATTACTCAATATTTAGTCCGATTTGTCAACATATCACGTTTAATATAACGTTTAATTATCTAACTTTATTTACAGCAACAATATTAATTTTCTTATTCTTTTTATGTTAAGTATATTTTAGTCAAATACTTCGTGTATGATTGCTCAATCAGTTAATAATAATAAAATGTATATTTATTTTATCTATGGAGATAAATTATACTCCTATATGATTAGTTAATCACTCAATATGTAGTCGTATTTTCCAGTATGCAATTAAATATCATGTTTAATTCTATATTTTTTCTGACAACATTACATTTTTTAATATGACTGCACAATGATTTGAATTTCACTATAACTACGTTAAAACCTGTGTAAATTGCACGGTGGCATTAAACATTGTGTGACGAAGACAATGACTAAATAATGAAAAGTTTACATCAATCCAGATCACAATCGTCAGACTGAAAATAAGTAGTTAAAAAATGACAGATTTTCTTTATTAAGTATGACATGCACACGAAAATTTAAAACTATAGTAAGAAATGACAAAAGAAAATATTGACATGAATATACAAATATGATTATCCTGAAAACTTCTTGATACATCACATTAGTAGTAGTGTAAAAAGTTTGTTTATTCCTATAAAAAATAAGAATTTTCAATTCACTCTTGTTGGTGACCGACTATGTGTGAAAACGAACTTGGGAAGATAAAGACCACCGTGCAACAACAATGGGCCTTGACTTTTGTTAATCGGCATGGCGAAGCATATAGAAATTTGGAACTGGCGCCGAGAAAACCAAACAGGTAATTCGATTGAGTCAGATGGCGAAAGAGACAAACGCGGGATATAAACTTTATCACCTGTATGGTTACCCGTTATCACCTTACACTGAATGACTCGTTTTCCTAGGTTATACACAGTTAAGTGTGCGTACTGTTACACAACCCACGAAACTATTACAATATTATTATTAATTATTTTTATTGTAATTAATCATTTTTATTATTAATTATTATTATGATTAGTATTAGTATTAATTATATCATTTTTATTTTTATTTTTATTTTTTTGAAGCATATTATTATTATTATTATTATTATTATTATTATTATTATTATTATTATTATTATTATTATTATTATTATTATTATTATTATTATTATTATTATTATTATTATTTAGTTTAGTTTAATCAGACTTATTCAATTCAGATACTCTCAGTTTAGTTTAGTTTAGTTCAGTCAGTTTCAGTCCAAAAAAACATATAAGAACTGAATTTACTCGAACATTAACAGGAAGCCTGGAATGTTTACTTAAGAGTTAAGACCATGGTTTGAATGATTCAAGGATTTAAAAAATGTACCAGTACTTAACATCAAACCATGTTAAAAATACAAATATAGTGACAGAGTGACAAGAGAAAGTAGGCTATAATCTACTGGCAAACATGTAATTTAATGAGGTGATCTTGGGGCGCAAAATACTAAGGCTCGAAAGTCGATCGTAGCACACAAGACTCGGTACAATGGCAATATCACGGAGGAAGACAGCAGTTTGGAAGGGGATACTATCGTTGAAAACACTCTCATGCAGGCTATTCTCAAGATGTCAATTCTGAATGTGGAGAACGATATTTTGAACGACCTTGATGATGAGATTCTTCCGCTGAAGGAAGGAGAGATTTTGCCTGATACTACTGGTATTTGGTTGAAACAAGGCAGGAACAAGGATCAAATAGTGGAAGAGGAGGATGATGTGATTCAAATCACCAAGGATGAAGTTAATGAGAACTCACTTATTGGAAACAGTGTGTGTACTGCTTCATTATGGGGGCTAATCCCCCTTGGACTGTTATTGAAGGATTTGTTAGGAGAATTTGTAAGAACTATGGAGTGGATAAAATTTCTTTCATGGCTGATGGAATCTTCTTTGATAGGTTCAAATCTATGGAAATGAAAGAGGCTATCTTAAGCCTAGGGCATACCATGTTCGATAACAAGCCTTTCATAGTTAAAGACTGGAACCCTAAAGAGAAAATTGCTAAGGAAGGCGTTTTTTGGTGCCGGTTTGGGTACAATTGCTCGATCTACCCTTAAAATTCTTGGGGAAGGCTCTCCCTAGATTAGTTGGCTTGATTCGCAAGTTTCTCAAGTTAGATGGTGCTACGACGGCCAATACTAGACTTGGTTATGGGAGAACTTTGGTCGAGGTACCATTAGGGCAAAAGCTAAAAGAAGTGATTAAATTTAAAGATGAGGAAGGAGAGATTGTAGAGATAAAGGTCTTCTATGAATGGAAACCAGTTATGTGCTCCAAAATGTAAGCTCGATGGGCATGAACATATTCAATGTAAGAAGGAAGGAAAGCAGCAGGATCCGAACCATCATGCCATGAAGGTAGTTTGGCAAAAGAAGGTGTAGACACCCAGATTTTGACCTGGTGGCTGCAGGAGTGCCCAACAAAACCCCGATGACGATCGACCTGCAACGCGACGTGGGTTCGCGATGTTTTAGATAGTTTTTCTATAGAACGAATCAAATAATTACTCGGAAAAATTAAATTAACATAAAGACAGCCTTAGTCGTGTCATTACGGTCGCATAGACACTAATTAGAGTCAATTCCGACACCGGGACTCTGAATCGGTCCCGAAACACGAACCCTAATTAGCACCGCGCCAAGCGAACCTCGGGACGCGCGCCAGAGGCCCATTAGGCGCAACGGCGTTAGGTAAAGGCGGGGAAGACTTAATCCCCAAGACATATATAATACGCGCACCTCTCGTTTTTGGGAAGTATTAAGATCGTATCTTCAAAATCCGGAGCACCTCACCTTGCGGGCCTCAGGCTTCACCCGCCTAAATCCAGGTGCCTGAGTTCTGGTGCGCCTGGAATCAGGCGTCCATCAGGGTGACGAGAGCCGAAAACACCTATAAATACCCCCCCTCCAACCGCTTCATTAGACACACTTCTCAGTTTCCCTTCTCTCTTTGACTCGTTAAGAGTATCTCGCTTTGGCTCGCACTCCGACACCCATAGCAAACGATCCACTCGGTCGTAGTCCCGAAAGCGAAATCGACACTAATCCTCACCTTCGAGCACTCCACTCGATACTGAGGTGCCTGTGATCGACTAGCTACACCGAGTCTAACGGAGTTCTGCCGGATAAGCCGTAGAACTAGCAAG
Source organism: Agrostemma githago (assembly GCA_958450325.1). Taxonomy (NCBI): domain Eukaryota; kingdom Viridiplantae; phylum Streptophyta; class Magnoliopsida; order Caryophyllales; family Caryophyllaceae; genus Agrostemma; species Agrostemma githago. Next base: position 34,616,740 of record OY288254.1, on the reverse strand, counting down.
TAGTTGCGGAGCTCTGTCGGATTAACCGCAAGAAGAGCCCACGGTAACGGAACTCTGCCGAAATCACCAGACGAGCTAGGAGGATCCGCCTTTTAAAGTTGAGTCGTCACTAGGTTGTTGTCTAAACAAAACTTTACATTTTCGTACCTTTATTATTATGCACTACGATAATATCAAATGTGGACACTAGGTCCACAACACTTAATAAAATACGTAACGTCCCAACTTCAATCATAAACACTAAAACACTCTAAATAGACCCGAGTAGTCCCGAGATCCGTTCTCTACTATCTGTGCATCGAGCCCCGTTTAGCGTATACTCCGAGGGTGCAACTTCTCACTATGTGATTTACTTATATTCGCATTTACAACGTTCGTATGATTTATTGCTTTTATGACCTTATAATCGCATGCTAAATCACCTAACACGGAAATCAAAATGTAAATAAGTTAAAACAGAACAAAGCGATGGTCGGGTTCCTTATTAGTCCCGGTGCTCACCTTATAAGGTTCGACGCATCCCTACTAATGCTGGACCGACGCATCTTAAGCAGAATACCAGGTAAGGTATACCACGAGAATGACTAATATCCGTATTATCACGTTAAAAATGACTTCCTAATACCTATAATATTAGTACCCTCTACTCTCCTATGTGTATCTTTTCATGATCTGATTGTCACTTGAAATCGCGTGCAAAGAATGTAAACACAATTACTTCGACGACAAAACTTACTTGTCCTTAAACAACCGACATAGCAAAAGGAATATGGTTAAAACAATGGACGTTACAGTACTTCAGCCACAACTAGGAAACAAAGTTACTAGCTATAATGCAGGCGGGATTGGGTGTCGATGTCTATTGGACGTTGGCTTCCCAATACATACCCTCACCCCTTACTCAGAATCGACGGTTTCCAGATGTCCGAAACCATTGGCAATGAGAGTCAATCCAGGCATGGAGTGCTTAAGGGTACAAGTTTTTATCTTTAGGTCCCATGCCACTCAACTTTGAGATGGTTAGGGATCAAAGTTGACTTAAACGGTTTCCGAGTCCTCATAATTGACTTGGTGGCGACTCCACAAATCGGCAACGAATTCAGTTCACTAAAAAGGTCGTCTTACCAAACATATCGGCGTTTAAACATTTACAACCACGACTAGATCGATTTCAACGGAAAGATGGCCGGCTGCGCCCGTCCAGTACAAGTCTGGATCGTCATCCTAATCAAGATCCAACACATTGCCCCGAACGCGAAATCGCACCGGCCCCCAACGGGGAGGGGGCCGCGTGGGTGGCCACCGCAATTGAAAACCGGGTCGGTCCCGCGCGGGCGCGCGCAGGGCTCTAGGCGGTGCGGATGGACGTCCACAGTTTGGTGATGACTCCGCTGGGGATTTGGAAACAAGTTTCCAGCGGTGGTGTAACTTGAACGAGGTCGGTGAAGCTCATTTCCTTGTTTCCTATTGTGGTCACTACAGGTTTTGACCCTAAAAAGCCCACCCTAACCGATATTAGGACCAATCGACCTCTTCGCGGTAAGATCCTTATGGACACGCGGGGAGATCCTCGGTTGATGCTCCGGCCGCCTAACGCGCATCCCGTGGATAAACTAAGCGAATGGTCCGAACAGACGGTACAACACTCACCTCCGCAGGTGACTGGTGGCCACCTAAGCAAGGGCTATTCGTGGGCGGTAGCCTACCCTAACCTACCCGTGTCTGCATCCTGCATGAGTGTATGCATTCCTAGTTATGTGTAGCGTGTTTGAACAACCCAAATAAAACACTAAAAAACTGGATTCAACAACGACAACTTATTCAACCGCACCCAACACCATTTTCGAAAGAAAAAAAATCAATCGTCTCTCTTTTCAAAGAAAACAAACGATGTTCCGGCCAATCTAAAGTAATTTTTGAAAACTTTTCTTTTCAAAAAAAAAAATGCCATCACAACGGATTTTTCAGAAGACCCTTTTACAAGTACCACCACCTTGGCCAAAATAAAACCCACCAACAATGAATACCTTTAATACCACCAAAACATCCGATCAATGGAATCGAGGTACCTTAAACGGTTACATTTTTTTTTAAAAAAAAAACGTTTTCTTGCACATACCATTGACACAACCGAAACTTCAATCAATGAAGTCAAGGAACCCAAAACGGTTACACCCTCAAAATACTTTTCACAATACATCACCCCCACCGTCAAAACTCTAGTTAATGCAACCGACGAGCGCGGGTCACTTGTTTTAAAAGTTTTTTCTAAAGACACTATTCACTACCTAAATACTATAGCGAGGATTTAGTCACACCTTCCAAAGCACCGTCACAGACATCACATTCTGTCACGAACACCATATACACCACGAATGTCGATTTGACTAATTAATAGAAGTTCCGACAAAATCACGATGTCGTTTTTTAAAACCGGTTCCCTTATGACCAGTGCTTCTCTTAAAAAACCACCATTTACACTCCTGCTATCATCGAATCTTAGACACTCGATTAGCAACACATTCCACGTTACAAACGATGCCATCACACCATCGTAACACCAATTTTACAAATCCTCCCTTTAGAAAGAAAAAGGTTTTAATTTTTTTCAAAGGCCCGTTCATTTTCAAAAAAAAAAAAATCCAAACTCTCCGATCCTGAGCCGGGATCACGATCAATTAATTACTTCGTACAACCGTGTGATTAACTGTCTGTGTTAGTTACTGTGGTAACCTCTACTCGAGGTCTTACATTTTGGTGTCGTCTCGCTTAGAGAAAGTCCTCTTAAAATCTCATCTCCGAGGTTTGTGTCAGATCGTCTCGTTTTAGAGACATAGATTAATTAGGTGCTCCACCGAATACACCAAGAGTCTAAAGCACCTGAGTCCCTAAACGACGATCGCAAACACGCGCAAATCAAGGGTCTTATTTCCGTGTCGCTCGATTATGAGCATTCCTCGAGCCCTTAAGCTGTCTGGAACCCACCCTCATCTATACCTTGTTTCCCGTAGTCATGTCGGGAGACTCAAGCATAGACGCAAGTAACCATGGCGGCGACAACGCCGGACAATCTGCGGATAATACCATAAGAACCCTAATAAACCTCATCTGAGACCTACAAGCCACCATCATCACCGTAAACGCATCCGTAAACAGTATAGACTCCCGCCTGGGCCATTTGGAAGATAAAGCCTCCGATGAAAACCATAACCGGATCCTCAACGAGGTCCTTCTAAACTCCACCCCATTAGGCGGTGCACCTGCCGGCATCGCCCATAACAACCCCATTGCTCCACCTCAGGATGACACCTTATAATCCTCTATGAATCACATAGATTTCCTCGAAAACCAAATGCGCCAAAACGAGGGAAACAATGTCCGTCTCGAAAACCATAGGAAGTTCGAAATGGTAAATGACCAGTTACCAGAAAACTTCTCCCTTGCCGACATACACAAATTCAAAGGAACCGAGGATCCCCTCAACCATATCCGAGCCTTTAAGGATTACATGGCCATCAAGGGGGTGAAGCCCAGCCTTTTCACTAGGATATTCCCTTCATCCCTAGGGGACACGCCGCGATCTTGGTTTGATTCGCTCGATATCCACTTGGGACGATATCTCCATAGAATTCGCAAAGCAATACGCGGATAATTTCGAAACACAAGTCACCATTAGAAGCCTTGAAGTTCTTTCCCTGAATGAGAAGAAGGGTTTCTCCAGAATTCCTAACTAGGTGGAGGAACGTCAGTACCAAACTAATAAACCGTTCAGATGAAGCCACGCACCTTGGTAGAAAAGTTCGTCAATAACCTTAGACCCGGTTACACCTCCCACCTTAGACACCAGAACATCCATACCTTCAAAGAACTATCTACCTTAGGAATACGCTTGGAGGACGATATGAAAAAGGGGGTATTCTCAAAAATAATGAGAAAGGGCCTTCAAGGTCCAACCACTTCCACGGGAACCCGATCCTATGGGTCGTCATGGAATAACAAAACCAAGGAAGTACACCTGGTCGAGCCAATCACTAGAGGAAGAACAAGCTTCACCCCTAGGACATTCTCCAAGTTAGGAAACACATACACCGAAGCCTTAAAAAGGCTAACTGAGCACGGAAAGCTCAAGCCCATAGGTCCTACTACGGACCCACCCGTAGACAAAAGGCAAAATCATGGGATGTTAATAAGTATTGCCATTTTCACCGCGGTAAAGGCCACGATACCAAGTCAGGTTTTCGGCTAAAACATGTCATACAAGACATGATTGAAAATGGGACTATCAGCCATGGCAAGATCCAATAAGAAGAATAATAACTCTAAAATCAATCCATGTCCTACAATTCAGCAATTAAAAGAAAAAATACGTCTACATAAAATCCAAAAACAGTGAGGAAGCTCACTATACTGAACTCACAGCTTTCGATTTTGAACATGAGATGGACACTATAGAGGAAGAACTGGACGACTTAGAGGAGAACGATGAGTGTTCATGGCAGCCAGTTTCGGGGAGGCAGAAATCTGGTGGGGAAGGAATGCCATTACTGCAGATTACGGAGGAAGATGTAGATGAAGAAATTGAATACTGGTCCAATGCAATTTATGGTTACGTAGTGGGAGCTAATCCTCCATTGACAGTGATTTCCGGTTTTATACGTCGTACGTGGAAGAATCTCGGTATTGATAAGATATCGCTTTTGGCTAATGGAGTGTTCTTAGTCCGTTTTCTGAATAAGGATGATAAACTCAAGGCACTAGAAAATGGCTTCCTCATGTTTGATAATAAGCCGGTAATACTGAAGGAATGGACGCTAGATTCTCAGTTAATGAAGGAAGAATGTAAGACGCTGCCGATTTGGATTAAGCTTCATGGCTTAGATCTAAAATTTTGGGGACAAGCTACCTTATGTAAGATTGCTGGTTTGATTGGTAAGTTTCTGAAATGTAATGACATTACAATATAAAGTATTAATGGGTCATTAAGACAAACCCTAAAACTGATTATTGCTTGGTTAGTGAAGCTTCACACTTCAGGTCTTCATAGAGTGAAACTTTGCCCTGCGGATTTCTGGAGTTCATGCGACTTTTCCGTCGGGTGAAACTTCACCCGATGGTTTCGCCCGGTCAGTTCTTCTTTCACAATGCAAAATTCTTGGTGCCTCTATCGTCGAGTGAAACATTACGCGATGGGTAAAGGTTTTGCCCGGTCATTTCACCCGGTCAACCCTTCTTCTTGAGGACCTTCAGAGATACAGAAACGTCATCGGGTGAAACTTTACCCGATGGATTCTCTCTCTCTTTTCCTTGGATTTCACTTCTTTTGGCTCAGTTTTCCCGGCTCGGTGACAAACTCTCGGATGGTGTTCCACTCTCTCGTGGTTGTATAAGCTCGGATATGCTCTCGGAAGGATTCATATTAAAACAAATAGAAAAACTACCCAAAAACACATAAAATGCACACGAGAGACGCTAAAGCGAGAAAGGCTAAGATAAAGCGATAATCGCACAAAATCTCGCGAAAGCGATAGGAAAACGAGCCTAGATGGGTGGAAAATCGGGCCAATTTTGACACTCATCAATTCCCCCACACTAAACCGTTGCTCGTCCTCGAGAAAAGACTCAAAAAGAAACTAACTAATACTACTTCTAAGCTTGACTAGGCTTAGCCGATACGGGGCAATTAACGGGCCCGCTCTGTCCCTTCAACTCACATCAAGATACCCATGAGGTAGAGTACCTCCATGCAAGGCAAATCAGGTCTTGCTCAAAATTGTGGACGCAACTAAACACACAACTAAACACACACAAGAAAATAGTTGCATCCAAAGAAAATAAATCGCTGAATCCCTCATCGTAGCGGCGGGGAAATCTCCGGTTCCAAGTTTGAGACAAGTGACAACGCCACCAAGCTAGTTGTCAAGTTGACATGGGCAAAATTATAATAAGATGACAATCAAACAATAAGTGCATTGAAAATTTACCAAGGTCCTTCTAATCCACCAAAATGCCTACAATGGGACGATAAACGGAATGGATAGAGGTAAACCATGGAGTTAATAAGCACTAGAGGTAAGTGTTATCCTGTCTCCTAAGGTTAGCCTAGAGGGTCGTCCCAAACTCGAGAAATCCAATTAGCACAAACAAAAAGTGAACAAGTATTTGCGAAATACGACGGATCGACTGATAACTGATATCTTCCTTCCCCGGGACTCGGTCCTCTAGTAGGCAGTTCACGGCGATATGTCGATGAAGGGGTTATTTGGATTTGAGAATGTTTTTCGAGATTTGATTTTCTTTTGGTTTTCCTTTCCTTTCCCTTTTTGATTTCATTTGAGGGTTTTTTTTTTTGCTTTGGGTAGCCCATATTTGGCTAAATGATGCATTTGAGATTCATGGCCAAGCATGCCCTTTTTTTTGCAAACTTATTTTGTGGAAATGTATGAATGGTAGGGAAATAGGCAAGTCGGGTGTGCACCCCCGCCGAACCCAAAAAAAAAAGATGGAAATTTGGACTAAAAGGTGGCTTCTCAAGTAAGGCCACCTAAGAGAACGAGAAACGGTAACTAACGCCTTATCACTCCCTGGGTGATCAAAGTGAACCTCCAAATAGCATTACAAGCCCATACTCCCATGTGAATACGTGAAGGGAAAAAACAAAGATAGAAGATATTACCGAGTAGTCCTCAGATCAATTTCACTACCTTGCGTCCATATGTTATTAGGTTAGTGGCATAACTGCGAGAAAAGAGAGAACAAAGCAATACAAGAGGCACTAAAATGACAAGAAAAATGAAATCTTACTCGGGTTTTTGGTTTTTCAAAGAAAAATGAAAAGGAAAGGAAGGAAAGGATAGTAGAGCCCTCCCCCAGATTAAAACTGTGAATTGTCCTCAATGCACAAGATGGGGGAAATATTGAAAAAGAAGAAAAAGAAAAATAAAAGATTTTTTTTTTGTAATTTTATAATTTTTCAAATGTTTTTGTAATTTTTTTCCAAGGTTAAGTTAAATCCAAAAGGAAAGGAAATGAAAGGAAAGAAAGTAAAATGAAAAAAAGGTGGCGGACCTAGGTGTAATCACGTCACCTAGACACTAGCCAAGGAGAAAAAAGAAAAATAAGGTGAAAATAAAACAATCGAAAGAAAAATGAAAAATAATCGAAAAGAAGATAAACTAAAAAGGCGTAAAAGGGCATAGGTGTAATCACGTCACCTAGCCCTGATTCCCCACAAATTGGAAAAATTAAAGGGGAAAAATTAATATGGATTTTCAAAATGGTCGATGGTGTAATCACGTCACCAAAGACCGGGAGATTACGGCAAGGCCCTTCAAATCCAAGGCTCCTTGCATGATATCAATACAAATATAATCTACCCAGCGCGGGTCACCAACGAGCCAACAACCACCAATAAAAACAAATCATCATAAATCATTAAATATCCATAATAGGGGCTGTAGAGATTCTAACAAAAGTACTGAATATGGGCAACCAACACCCCCACACACAAATATCGACAATAGACTACCCTCACATGGGACCCAGGGGAGGAGGTGGTGGATACTGCAACCCGAGTGAACAGAGACCAAAGAATCAATCAAAATATTGTTGCTGCTGAAGTAACAGTCTCTGGTTCTCTTTCGCCGCCACCCTAGCCGCATGGGCATCCCTCGCGGCCTCCCGCGCCATCTCATAACTATTCTGAGCGTACCCGAAACCATCTCAAGAGTATGTATAAGAATGGTTCGCAGTGTCGCACGCATCTCGGGCTATGTTGTAGGCATCCTGAGCTAGGTTGAGGGAAGCAGTCAAGTTCTCCAAGGTTTGCCTATAATATTTATGAACCTCCCCCCATTGGTTATAAAAGTCGTCTGATCTGAAGAACGAGGAGTGTCTAGGAGGACTTATATTGACGTCCTCCTGAAAGTTTGAGGTTGGTTGAGTGTAGGTAGAGTGGCGGTGGGGCGTGAAGTCGGTAAAGTTAGGAGTGTAAAATTGGGTGGTCTAGGGTTCAGCTTGACGGGAGGAAGGGGCTGGGACGAAGAAGGTAAAGTGCGCTGACCCTCATCCCGGAAAGTTTCAACTTCCGGTTCCTCCTACGTCACGTCCTCGACAAAAACTCATTATCACCATAATCCAAAGGTCCCGAGGGGTATGTAACCATGTAAAACTTACCTCGGGTATTGTCCCGAATATACTCCCCAGACCGCTTAGGCATTCCGAAGTTTTCCTGAAACTCAAGCGACACCCAATCAGGATTAGGCGAAGTTTCGCACGATGAGATCCCATCGGGTGAAATTTCACCCGACGGATTTCCGTCAATACCCAATCTCGGAGAATTTACCGCCGTGTCAAGTTTCGCCTGATGAACTTTTCATCGGGTGAAGTTTCACCCGATGGATTTTTTTTCCGAAACTTCAGTCTTTCCTAGTCAAATTACCATCTTCACCCGGAGGCTTTAGGCCAAATTGTTCACAGGGTGAAGTTTCACCAGGCGGTTTCCCAATACGATTTTTCCGCCTTTGCTGCAAGAAATTCGCTAACACAACCAATTTCTCAAAACAGACGCCCTTTCCAATCCTTGCGATACATGAAGAAAAACTTCCTTCACCTTTGAAAGAATTCCCAAATATCCTCAAAAAAATCACTTCATAACCTGCAAGAAATATCAAAACGAGTTCCACCCAAATAAAATCTATTGTCCAAAAGAAAATAAATACCAAAAAATAAAATATTTACAAGGTGGTTATTGAGGACACCACCAAACCAAATTAAATTATGAAGAGTTTAGTTGGGGTTGCATGAGGAGAAACCCGAAGGATCATTGTTCAAATTCATGTAGTTGATATTGCCGACGACGGTCTTCCCTCTAGGATCCGGTAGACCCATTAATCGTGTCACCTCGGGATTCGTGACATGGTTTATGGTGGCATTGTCGAGGGCGGAACCAAGTCTTGATGAGACACCTTTGTCCTTGTTAGCATATCGATCGATATCTTTTGTGGCTTTTGAACGATCGAATATTCCACCATTTGATTTCCAAACATTTCACTGGCCACGACGTACGGTAGAAATGTAGGCAACACAAATTGTACGACATTGTTGGCGACATTAAAGGACAATTTTCCTTTGCTAACGTTACTGATCGTACCCCTGGTGGCTAAAAAGGGTCGTCCAAGTAGAATAGGACTACGTTCTTCCACTGGCATGTCTATGACCACAAAATCGGTAGTATAAGCAAACTGCCTAATTTCACCATTACATTTTGAGCAAGTCCAACCGGGTCCTTAGTGGATCCAGTGGCTAGTCGGACGTGAAATGGGAAGTACATTATGTTCTTGATATTGAGAGCTCTAGTAATGGTTAGGGGCATGAGGCTTATACTAGCGCCCAAATCGCATACAGCTCGGTGTATCTTAACATCATCAATAATGCACGGGATAGAAAAGCTTATGGGGTCACTATCTTGGTGGGTATGGTAACCATAGGTGTAACCATTGGTGGGCTAGGAGTCTAATTACTCTTAGTTGCACTCGACACGATATCACGAATAAAATCAGAAGGACTCGGTGTACTGGGATCATTTCATTGTTTTCTAGCAAATCTGTGAATGTGGGGCATTCAATGTTCCTCCTATTTGAAATGACATGCGATGCATAAGGCAAGG